>CM056742.1:102637475-105287475 GCA_029851415.1 Eretmocerus hayati
TGGGACAAATGTCTTAAAGAAGCATCAACATTTCAACTTCCGAGGAGTTTTTGTGAATTATTTTCTTATATCTTGGTATCGCACCGGACTTGTGATGCTGTTCAATTATTTGAAAAATACAAGGTACGTTTTTCCAATCCACGAATAGACGAAGAGCAGGCAATACAAGAGGCCTCGAAGATTATTGAAAATGTTCTACAAGATCATGGTTTCCATTTGAAAGATTTTAGTCTACCAAAAGTCTAATTCACTGTGGAAGATCATATTCAAAATGAAATTCCAATTGCTCCTTTGGATAACAAGTATGTTGAAGAAAATTTGTAATTTTGTCGATTGAAAATTTTCGAAGCTATTATTGAGTTCCTTGAAAATGAACTAACAAGGGGGGACTACGGGGTCCGGGTCGCCAGGGTCCGGGTCGCCAATCATCCCCAAAAATTTTTTACAGTTTGCTGCCACCTAGAATATGAAGAATCTAGAGTAACTCCGTCAAATGGGCCTCCTATCCAGAGCTACAAGCAAAAACGTTAGCATTACCAGTATATCTATATATATATCACTTTTTAACATGGGCCTATATGAGCAATGTTAATCTCAGTGGCTGTATCTTTGGACAGGAGACCCATTTGACGGAGTTACTCTGGATTCTTTATCTTTTCGGTAGTACAAAACTGTCAAAAAATCTTGGGGGAGATTGGCGATCCGGACCCCGTGGTCTCCCCTTGTAAGTGAAAATCGTTATGCTTTTGTTGATGGTCCTGGAGGCAGTGGTGAAAGTTTTTTATTGAATACAATCATACGCCATTGTTTAATTAAAAATATTGTAGTATTTTCTGTTGCGTGGACCGGAGGGATGAATTTTTTCTTGGACCCCATAGGTGGTCAAAAGTTCCTATTTTGGGCCATAGAATCGAATAAAAAAGGTTAGAAAAAAATCTGAGAGATGACCCCTTTCCGTAGGTCGCTTTCGCGTGGAATCCATCATTAATGAACGGTACAACTGCATCCTCCGGATTCAAATTACCACTGTCACTAAATGAAACAACTACTTGCAATGTGATGGTGGTTTATAGTTACGGTAAATTCTTGGAAACAGTCCAATTGATAATTTGGGACGAAATTTTGATGGTGAATAAGTACGCTTTTGAAGCAGTCGACAAATTGTTCAAAGATTTACACAAGAATCAATTGCCATTTGGTGGTATCAATATAGTCACATTGAGTGACTTTCAACAAACATTATCGATCATACGTCATGGCACTAGAACACAAATTGTTAATAGTTGTGTCAAGAAAAGTGATCTATGGGAACTTTTTGAGAAATCCACTTTGTCAAAAAATATGAGAGTCGTCGATTCAGAACTCGATTTCAAAGAATGGCTGCTTGACGTTGGTGAAAATAAAAATTGCACACCACTTGACAATGATACAAACTCTCGCCGAATTCCCAATGAATTCTTAATTAAAGGCAATATTATCGGAGAGATTTTTGGTACATGTATTGATCCTCCCCGTGATTCTTCTCGATTTAAAGTCATTTTGTCGCCAAAAAATGATGATGTGCTCTCGCTTAATGATGAAATTCTCAGCGACATGGAAGGTGAAGTGGTTACATGTAAATCAACTGATTTAATAGAAAAATCTGAAGAGGATGAATTTGACAAATCAATCCCGATAGAGTTCATGAATACTTTAACTCCGAATGGTCTGCCACCTTCACAACTTAATTTAAAAATTGGATGTATAATTGTGCTGTTGAAAAATTTGGATTATAAAAAAAGCTTGTGTAACGGTACACGACTTCTAGTATTAGACGTGAGCTCCCATCTTATCTTCGCAGAGATATTCACCGGAAAAGAAAAGGTGCTGAAGTTTTCCTCCCAAGAATAGACATGAAACCGTCAAGAGATGATACATCATTTAATATGGCGCGTAGGCAATATCCTTTAAGATTAGGGTTTGCAATGATCATCAACAAGTCTCAAGGACAAACCTTTGAATCAGTTGGTGTTTACTTGCCAAACCCAGTTTTTGCACATGGTCAGTTGTATGTTGCATCGTCACGGGTAAAATCTAAAAAATGTCTGAAAGTACACCTGAAAAGCAATGCAATTGCAAATACAATACATCCAGAACCAAATGCTTTGACAGACGAAATTGCAGTACATACACGTAATGTAGTATATCAAGAAGTTTTTCAAGACTAAAGCCAAAACTAACTTTATACCTTCTCCAAAATTTGATTTCTGATAGTTTTTGAAAATTTCTGAATCTCTAAAATACTTTAATATGAGGATAAAATGATACCAGAATTGCTCTTTATTCTTCTAAGATTACTTCAAAAGGGTATCAATCGTTACCAACATGTCTTGAACAAACAATTAGATTCGCAAAGAAGACACATATCAACATATTCTAAATGATTCTAAGCTTCAATTGAAACAGTTGACGAATTCGAATACAACGAACAATTTTCCTTTTTCATCAATCGTTGGAATTAGTTTCGTGATATGGACATTCACTTATGAGACTAACTACAAGTAAAATGTTAACGGAAATGTTAATCGGATTTTCAAATCACATCTAAATCTCCAAGTAGACAAAACAAACTATCCTCTTTGGAAAGCCCGTTAAAATTATTGAAATATTTGACAAAAAACTTGGAACAAAACTTCAAATGAATTTTAGATGATCGTCTAATGTCACTTAATTTCATTTGAATCTCCGTCTTTCGATGATCGGAATATCACAACTGGACAACTTTGGAAATTATTGTGAAATTCGTTACATTTGATGATCAAGAAAGAACCCGATCCAGAAATTGATGCAAGTGCTATAACTGAATTCCTAGGAGAAAGAAATAAGCCAAACAAAGTTTCACTTTCATAGATGATTTCGTACCAGAACTGTACTTAAGAAGTTGAGTTGTGATTTCTCAAACTTGTTTTGATATGTCAGATTTGTTCCCACCTGTTACTATATTTTTGAAAATAATTTTTGCAGTGTACAGTAGAAATTTACGCTCGTTATGAGCGTTACGATAACATCTTACCACGATGATGAAAGAATGACCCTCTAAAGAACTAAAGTGTGATTAAAAATATGTAGGAAGCGCTATCGTTTGGAATTGGAGTTGCTCCTATAAAACCACTGATTCTGTATTATAATATGACTCGTTCCGAACAATATTTCGGAAAAAACGTGTTATATTTTCAGAAAGGTATAAAATGTTGTTGATAACAAAATCATGTGAAACGAATAGCGACCTCTTTCAATTCATCTCTCAATACTCCAAACTTTGATTGAATTAATAGTATGAATAAAGTTCATAAACTCAAGTAAAAATGCTGACATAAATTGATCATCCAAACAAACTCGAGTTTAATTCATTTCACGATACTCCAAACTTTGATTGACCCTTAGAGTACCGGTATGACGCCGTAGGGCGTCATGACTTCACGGTCCGGTCATTCAACTAGAACAGAAAACTTTCCAATGCAATCTAGGTACTTCTATTCGTCTTAGAAAGAGGAATCCAAATCAATCTTGGAATAATTTTTATCAAAGTTGGAACCGTAATTGCAGAGAGAGTCGATCTATGCGGAAAAACGTGTGTCAAATCCATGATTCTGGAACAGCTGACAATCGGTTGGGATTTGTCACTGTAATTCAATTTCTCCTTCTCATACCTGCGATATCTCTATATTTTGTGCAAGAGTATGATAATTTGATCGAGGAAAGTTTCAGACGAAGCTGCTCGGAAGGCAAGAATTTTCCAACACCGGCCGCTAGATGGCAAGTCGAACGATTCTTCGAGCGAGTTTGATTTTTCGTGCATCAAAAATGACAAACTTTCCCAAAGCAGTTTTTTTACCTTCTCCGTTTGAAACACTTCTAATTCACGTTTTTAAAAGCCAGAGCTCATCAAAGAGGACCTAAGATTCAGCAGCTCAAAGTCAGCGCATGTTCCCCTGAGCCACCCCTGTGCACGCTAGACGGGCCAATTTTTGGGTGATTTTCGGAAGGCCACTATAGCAAAATCAAGCCAAGTTCACTCATGCAACTGATTACATCTTGTTTGTCTTCGAAAAAACTTCAATTTCCGTTTTTGAACGTCGAAATCGACTGATAGGGACCTCAGATAGAGCCATCCAAAGTATAAAGTGCATTATAACATGGGCCGCTACCACTGAAGACCGGCATGACGCCATATGGCGTCATGGTCTGATCGACCAACATCTACCTTTCGTTTGGACATATATAAGGGTCATGTAGGCACTTTGATTAGGGATTTCGGCGCTTTTTGATTCTCTAAATCGCCGGCACTCTAAGGGTTAAATTGATGGTATGGTTAAAAGGACCCCGCCCTAAATCATAGGAATTTGGCTTTCGGTCAAACCTTTTGCGAGTGTACTCAAACGATAGATCTCAAAAAACTGAACAAGAGTCTTCATGGCCGCAAAACCCAATGCCCCCTTCGTTTTGAGTTATTTAATGTAGAAAGTGCACGTCATTGCATAGATATAGTGGGGTTATGTGCCGATTTCTCGTTCGAACTCGAGGCACGTGTGTGTGCTTGCACCTAAACCTTGGGCTAGTTTCGTACACGCGTCTTTTTGCGTTATAAGATAATGAATGAGCTCAACATCACGATGAGTCCGACGAGATCAAATGAACAACCTGAATGAGTTAGAAAAGGTATTACGGGCTTTGTTTCATCATTCACTTGGATTCGACAAACACAAGAGCTATTGCGCGCCAATTTTTTGGGCTGGTTTTGCGATTTTGTGTTTCTCAATGCAAGAGTAAAAGGCTCGTCAACGATGAATTCAATGGAAATGTTCCAATTGCCAAAATCTAAAGAAAATATGAAGGAGCACGTTTGATTTTAATCGAACTACAATCAAATCATATCGGATCAGATCATAGTCTCACCTGTTTCTTGATATTTTCTTCAGACTTAGGCAATTGGAATATTCTCATTGAATTCATTGTTGGTGAGCCACTTACTCTTACACTGGAAATCACAAAATCGTAAATCCAGCCCAAGACATTGGTACGCAATAGCTCTTGTGTTTTCGAACTCAAAATACTTTTTCTCAAACACATCAGGTTGTTCATTTGAACTCGTCGGACTCGTCTCGATGCTGGGCTCATTCATCATTTTGCAACGTAAAAAGACGTGTGTACGAAACTAGCCCAAAGATTCAGGTATAAGCACACACGTGCCTCGAGTTCGATCGAGAAATCGGCACATAACCCCACTACATCTATGCAATGACGTGTACTTTGTACATTAAATAACTCAAAATGAAGAGGGCATTGGGTTTTGCGGCCATGAAGACTCTTGTTCAGTTTTTTGAGATATATCGTTTTAGTACACTCACAAACGGTTTGACCGAAAGCCAAATTCCTATGATTTAGGGCGGGGTCCTTTATAAACTCAAGTAAAAATGCTGAGTAAATTGATTTTGCAAACAAATTCGAGGACCGTCAATTTTTTCAGGTTAATCAAACACTTTTCACTATTTGTCCATAGAATTTAGGATTCCCCAAAATATCTTTCCTTATTGATATCTTCTATTCAATTCTCACGCCGAAATTTCTGTCCACCTTGAGAGAACTTATGAAATAAATAATGAAAAACTATGAGGACATTTCAAGGCTAAGTTACTTTGACCAAGTAACTTGAAGAATTCCAAATGGGGACTTGAACTAGATATAGCTCAGGAATGATTTAGAGCTAGGAACATCCTGAGACAGGTCTGTTGTAAGATATATATTAGTATGAAGAGAATTACCTTAGAGGAATAGATGCTCAGAACTCCAGGAGCTTGGACCAATCGAAAGAAAGATTCATACCAGCGAGTATTTATCCCTAGATGTCAACAAGGAAGCACTGCCTCATAATCTGCTATCCCAAGTTTAAATTAAGTTGTCAACTCATGGCAAACAACTACAAACACTGTGATTCGCATGATTCACGATACACTGTATACAAAAATTGCTTCTCGAAAGACGCATTGCAACGAATGGTACGTAGTCTCAAAAAACAGGATAGTCAACATCACTAGAACGAGTGTTTTTGAAAAATGGCTCTTTCGGGAAAAACGGCCGACCGATCAACGAGTGTTTTTCATCAAAATTTGCGTAAATGGCTTCTTATCCGACCCGCAGGAACTTTTTCACCACTCCCAAGCGTTTTTCTGGTTTTCTCTATATCTGATTGTTACACAGCCCTCAGTATGGAATTTGTAAAAATTTTCGGAAGAGATATTTGAACGTAAAATTTCCCGCTCTTTCGTTTGCCGCTGTCAGAGGTTCAGTATTTAGCAGCAAAAGCCCTCAAAATAGCACTAACCTTTAGAAAATTTGCGTTTTTGAAAAAAACCTGCAATACTTTTGAATTTGTTTAAAAAAATGCAACAACTCTGGTCCTTACGAAAATTTGCGTAATCTGCTTCCCTTTAAAGTGAAACCGCTAATAATGCGCTTTTCAACGATTTTCGCGCTTTTTTGCTCGCCAATGACGTATAAGAGTGGGAGGCCCCTAGCAGCGAAAGGATGATAATTGTACCTGTCAAAATTTAGAATTTACCCTCCTGAAACATCGTTTTGAGGGTGATAATAAATGTGGAGGAATTCGTGTTACGTAAGACTGTGTGCTAGCCATCGTCCTACGCGCTTCCCGTGACTATGTTCCTCTTCTTGCTGGCCCAGCGACTTGCGCATTCACTCGCTAAACTTCCAACCCATATCACGGAATCGCATTGGAAGACCGCAAAACTCGGGCGAGATGGCGCGGGCAGTGCCGCACAGTGGTAAAAAAATGAAGTTAGCACAATTTTGCGTTACTATTCGAATTGCGTTATCAAGGTGGTTCAAAGAAGAAAATTGTCGTTCTTCTGGTGCATAAGGCAAATATGTCTCCTGCAAATGTTGCCTAGAGTGTACAGTACCCACCAAAAATAATGGAACATCGATACCCGCACTAAAACATCGACTGCTCGAAAACTATTGGCCCTACGGTAATTTTGAGAAAAGCATCTTGATGGTCGGAGAAAATGCTAACTTTTCACGTACTTCAAACATTTTCTTCATGTTTTTATCATGTCCAGTATTCACTGTCAAAAAGTGAATTTTTTCAAGTCGCGCCAATCACCTGCAATTTTTACGGGCATGGACGGATCGAAAAATACTCAACGGGATCATGTACGGCTTTTCAAGATCATCAATTTCCTTTTATCACAAGTTCTCTACGATGATTTTAAGTCAAACAATCGCTCTCGGACGACAACGATGAAATATGCGTGCTACCTGTATGGTTCCAAGGGCGTTCCGCCTTATCTTGATTCGACCTCGGCTGTGAACATGAAATATGACTTTGAAAAAATTTCAAAGAACACATTATCGACGGAAAATTGTCGGAAATTTCGGAAAATGTTGTTGAAATTGCCTTCAAATGCGCTCCTGAAGAGCTACGATCGCTTTTCTCCATATAATTATGATTTTTCACTCAAAACAGTGTTTGAATCGAATGTAGCTCTTCAGGAGCGCATTTTCGGGCTCTTTTGTCTACATTTTCCGAAATTTCGGACACCTTCACGTCGATAATGTGTCCTTTACAATTATTTCTAAGTCATATTTCAGGTTCACAACTGAGGTCGAATTAAAATAAGGCGTAACTCCCTTAGAACCATACAGGAAGCACGCATATTCCATCGTTGTCGTCCGAGAGCGATTGTTTGGCTTAAAATCGTATAGAACTTCTGAAAAAAGGAAATTGATGGTCTTGAAAAACCCTACAAGATCCCGTTGAGCCTTTTTCGATCCATCCATTCCCGTGAAAATTACAGGTGATTGACGCGACTTAAAAAATTTCACTGTTTGCGCACGGAAAAAATTAATTTGTTGGAATCACAAACGCCCGTTTGTTGGCTTCTGTATTTGTTATATTCACAAATGAATTTGTGAATATCACAAATGGGTGTTTTGTTAGTCCAACAAATGTTTTAGATCTCTACGTTATCATCATTACCACTACCCCACACAGCAGAAGATGCGGGGTAGGGAGGGTAGAGGTAGAGAGACAGCCATCACATCATCGATGCGATGCGATGGCTGTGGGCTTACTGTGCTGTGGCCAGCTGTGGCAGAGATTAGGCCAGATTAGGCTGTGGCCAGCTGTGTGGCTGTGATTATGCTGTGATGCCTGGTTGTGATGCCGTGCCCGCTGCCCGAGAAATGTATAACCTCCATACGAGATGATACTTGTCGCATAAATTAAGCTCTGCAGTTTTTTCTTTCAGAGCAGTTATTCTGTGATGATTAATAGGTTTCAATTCTCATCAAGCCTCTGATTTACCCTCTAGGTTAGGCTTATTCAGATTGCCTGCTCCCACCAAAACCTACAAAAGAGAGGTTGTGTATCCTGATTCCTGGATTGAATCCTTGATATTGCTGGAGCAAACAGTGAACCGATGAATATTTTCATGGTTTTGCCAGTGCTGTAAGAGTTAAGAGATTCTCCAGCGTACAATTAAGTTATTTTGTTCTGTTAAATTGCTTGCAGTGCCAGCTCGCACTAAGACATGAATGACACTTAGACATTGTGTATATATATCACAGAATTGTTATTGAGCTCACTTTTCTTTCCCCAATAATAATCTGATACTTGAGCCAACTTGAGCCTTGCAGCATCAGAAAGGAAGTCTAACGTACAGGTCCTAGTATGAACCATGAAGATAGTCAATTTATTCCATATAACTACAGTAACTTGGGGTTTCAACAATTCATTCACTTGCGCTTCAAATCATTTCTCAAATAACTTTCAGTATTATCACCGAGGTTCACCATTCTTCTTGAACTACATATAATGATTGATACTCTTACGGCATCACAGAATACTGTCAAAATATTCATCTCAAATATTATTCAATCTCCAATAATAGCTCTGAACTGGACTGATTCAATTCAGGAAGTGTCATGTATGAAATCAAGTTCATTCTTCTACAAATCAAACTACGGAAAAGAATGGCTCCATTATGACCTGATGGAGTGGGTGTTTGATACCATTATTTTTACGTTCAGTCAGCAGTTACTTTACAACTTGTTATGTATTTGAAAGACGTGGGTGTTTAGGTTGAGGAAAGCATAAGTCGTGATGTACTTATAACTATGCGCTTTACTAACTAATATGTTGAAGAGGTTGAATATGATACAGTAGAGATTGTACACATGATGTTACTCGTGCTACGTGCTGACGCGAAGTGTCTGCTCTCGCGCAGCAGCCGCGGCAACTCGGGTACTGCCATACGCGCATGTCCACGCACACATTCATGCATTCACACGCACGCATATATGTGATCATATGATGAACCCAACACTTCCCCTCGTGAGAAAAATTACATTTCTTGTAAAGAAGAAGAAAAAAAACTCTTTCTTTTCTAGTGGGAAGCTTGAAGGTAATAAAGAAAAAATCTCTCTTTTGAATGTGATTGAAGACAGCAAAAAAATTTTCAATGGAATGATCGAAAAAAAAAACATTCTATCTTCACTGAGAATTCATAACAAAATCACGTAAGTGACCAGGCCGACGTATTTCTCGCTGAGGTCTAGCCAGAGGAGTATTTTGAATATTTTCATTAATTCGGCGTGCTCTACCTCGACCAAGTGATCGATTTGAATTGTGATCTGGATTGACTACATTAGCGACTGGTGTATTTCTATTAGGCAAAACGCGGATTTGTTCCTCTGGATCGACATCATAACCAAGATCGGAATCAGAACTATTTACACTTGCTAAACGTATTTGGTCAACGTGACGTCGCCATACTCTGCCATCGTGTAGCAGAATCCTATAATGTAGTTTACCTAATCGGTTTACAATTTTTCCAAAACACCACTTATCACTTCCAGAATAGTTTCTTGCTGCGACTTTGTCGTCTAGTTTGAACTCACTGCACTTCTTATCACTATTCACAAAATCACTTTGCTTCTTTTGTGAAGGCTTCATTATATCTAGCATAGTGCGCATTTTTCTACCAAATACGAGTTCTGATGGAGCTTTTCCAGTCGATGCATGTGGCATGATTCTGTACTGGACAAGAATATTCAATAATTTAACATCTAGATTTTCTTTATCAGAAAGTTTTGACAAGGCTTGTTTGATAGTTTGCACATATCTTTCGGCTTGCCCGTAAGTAGATGGGTGAAAAGGAGCCGTGAATTTGTGAGTAATATCACGATTTTCTACGAATTCTTTGGAAGTTCTAGAAGAAAAAGTAAGACCATCATCAGAAACGATAGTTTTTGGAATACCAAATCTAGGAAAATACTCTTTCAAATAAACGACTGTAGTTTCACTGAGCATGTTTGGCACAACATAGACTTCTGGCCACTTTGAGTACGAATCGTCTATGATGAAAAAGATTTTACTCAAAAAGGGACCTGAAAGTCAATATGAATTCTTTCAAACGGAGCTGCAGCTGGTTCCCAAATGTGCTTTTCAGCTTTTGCAGGTTCATTTCTATGCAATTTGACAACCTGTACAAGTTTTAACCAATAATTCAATATCATTTGTAATCCCTGGCCACCAGCAATGCCCTCTTGCTAAGCCTCTAATTTTCAGAATGCCAAAATGGCCAACATGTAAATTTTGAAGTACTTCTTGACGTAAACTTTTTGAAATAACAAGTCTATGGTTGCGTACAAGAATACCCATTTCAAGACTGAATTCTCTCGGATCAATATGCCAAGTATCTTTTGCATTCAAAATATGCCCTTTTTATAAACTGGAAATAACCTCACGTAATTCTAGATCGTTTTCTGTCTCACGCAGGAGATCATTCGCACTAATCAAAATCGTATCAACTGTGTCTATGAAAAATGCATCAACAACATCAATACTTTCCCGTTCCTTCTGTAAAGGGGAAGGGAGACGAGGAAGGCAATCAGCATTGGCATTATTTTCCGAACGCTTGTACTTGATGTCATAATTGACTCTCCGGGGAGGCCAAGATGGAACGTCATAAATTGGCACAAAATCCCTGTCACTCCAGTCATCGAATGGATGATAATTTCGCAGGTGTTGTCTATTTGGTGGTGGTGGTGGTGGTGGTGGTGGTGGTGGTGGTGGTGGTGGTGGTGGTGGTGGTGGTGGTGGTGGTGGTGGTGGTGGTGGTGGTGGTGGTGGTGGTGGTGGTGGTGGTGGTGGTGGTGGTGGTGGTGGTGGTGGTGGTGGTGGTGGTGGTGGTGGTGGTGGTGGTGGTGGTGGTGGTGGTGGTGGTGGTGGTGGTGGTGGTGGTGGTGGTGGTGGTGGTGGTGGTGGTGGTGGTGGTGGTGGTGGTGGTGGTGGTGGTGGTGGTGGTGGTGGTGGTGGTGGTGGTGGTGGTGGTGGTGGTGGTGGTGGTGGTGGTGGTGGTGGTGGTGGTGGTGGTGGTGGTGGTGGTGGTGGTGGTGGTGGTGGTGGTGGTGGTGGTGGTGGTGGTGGTGGTGGTGGTGGTGGTGGTGGTGGTGGTGGTGGTGGTGGTGGTGGTGGTGGTGGTGGTGGTGGTGGTGGTGGTGGTGGTGGTGGTGGTGGTGGTGGTGGTGGTGGTGGTGGTGGTGGTGGTGGTGGTGGTGGTGGTGGTGGTGGTGGTGGTGGTGGTGGTGGTGGTGGTGGTGGTGGTGGTGGTGGTGGTGGTGGTGGTGGTGGTGGTGGTGGTGGTGGTGGTGGTGGTGGTGGTGGTGGTGGTGGTGGTGGTGGTGGTGGTGGTGGTGGTGGTGGTGGTGGTGGTGGTGGTGGTGGTGGTGGTGGTGGTGGTGATCTAGAATGTTCGGTCTAGAATGGCCTAATTCGGTCTAATTCGATGCAGGTTGGTCTAGATCGGTCCAATTCGATCTAACTCGGTCTAGTTTGGTCTAATTGAGTCCAGCTCGGTCTTGCTCGGTCTGGTTCGGGGTAATCAGGTCTCATTCGGTCTATTTCGGTTGTATTAGATTTAGTTTAGTCTAATTTGGTTTAGTTGAGTCTGGTACAGTCTAATTCGGTGTGGCTCTATCGATTCCAGTCTGGTTTGGTCTAGTTCAAGCCAGGTCGATCTATTTCGTTCCAGCTCGGTCTAGCTCGGTCTAGCTCGGTCTAGCTCGGTCTAGTATGGTCAAGCTCCGTCCAGTTTGGCCTGATTTCGTATTTCCATCATAAAATATTATTAAAGCCAAAATTCGTCCGTCAGCATCTTGCGTATCGGGTTGCCTATGTGGAGGGAGTGAACTTCGATGGCTGGCCGTATGAGTCATGGGTGGGTCATGGGTGGGTAGATGGTTGGATGGGTTGGTGGGTGAGTGGACGTTAGTGGTCAGGTGGGTGGGTTGGCGCATGGATGAATGTAATTGAACTTTAGTGATTTCAGTGAGAATTACTAAAGTTTCAGACTGGGGCTAAGGCTAAGGCTGACGCTGGGGCTGGGTCTTGGTCTAAGGCTGGGCCTGAGGCTGGACTGAGGCTGTGGTTGGGGTTAAGGCTGAAGTTGTGACTGAGACTGAGGCTAAAATTATATCTGGGACTGGGGCTGGGGCCGTGGAGGGTGCGTGTCTGAGGCAGGAGCCGGGATTGGGGCTGAGGCCGTCACTGGGGCTATCCAACTGAGGGAAATTTCCAGATACTTACCGGAGATTTGCTACTTCACTATGCGCAACATCACACCAACTCAATAGTTCTCAATCAAAGTTACTAGGTTGCATCAAGAAAATTTTTTTCTTCCAAATTCACTGTATTACGAAATCTGCATGTTACATTGTTGAGCTACAGAAGCATTTCAGGGGCTCATACCATATCAGAGACACTTCCAAGCCGGACGAGCGCTAGCGAGGTAGGCAAAAGCGCTAGTATGCATTATATGGTACAACAAATCTGTTATCGGCGATTTTCCCAGATCCAAAATCTATAATTTGTCCATCATTCCGTCTTCTGTATTGAAAAATCGAATGAAGAATTGTAAATTCTATACGGATGCTTTTGAATATGATTCGGTTTAATGCATTTTGTATTTTGATTATCAAAAATTTATTTGAAACTGAATGTGAAATAAGTTGAGTTTTGAACATCACCACAACAAATATGAGATATCGTGAGGACACTTTACAACTTATTCGAAAGTCTCATATATTATCAGTAGAACAGATGAGGAATTTCAAATAGAATCTACGAAAATTCAATTAGATCTGTCCGTGGAAATCGAATTATATGTCAACAGAAAATCTACAATGGACTTTATATAGAGAGAAAAAAAATACACAAGAACTATGTACAATTCATTGAGGACAGAATATAAATTCACCAAGATCGAGATATCGAAAACCATGTGATGAGGAGAGTGTATGTTCTACATCTTGCATGAACCAATCCAAATTTTTTTTGTGATCTCCGGATAAAATCATCCGTATGATCACGAACTTTCTCCATAAATATGATCAAGAAAGTATTAGATAATTCTTATGGTTGATTATTAAATATATCTGAAATTATAGTTTTCATGTTACATAAGTACTCGGTAATTCACAAATAAGCGTACAACTGAAAGTCATCGACATAATATTTTTGAGACAGATTCAGTGCCATTAGTTCAAATCGAATTTTAATGATTCATTAAATCAAAATTTCTAATCCTGAAAATCAATTGTGTAATCGTTGATATACTTAATATATAACTATTTGGAACATTAGTTCAAGCCAACTCAAGATAAAATAACGTGATATACATTTATATATTGAAATGATCATGGAAAGCACTTAGGATAAGTGAATATTATGATCACCATTTTGAGTCTTCAATCATGAAGTGAACCTCTCTTACGATACAAGCGATTGAATTCCTTCTCCTTGTCAATTATATGAAATTTTTTCGGATAATCGAAAACTAATATTGTCATTTGGATATTAACATCTTCTAAAATTTGATTCCAATAAAGTTTAGAAGAGCTAGGAAACGTTTGCTCCGTACCATTTTTTACTAATGTTGATTTTAGTAGATTATCATTTGTCAGGAACCTAGTCGGTTCCCAACTAGCTCTATATATACTCCGCATATGGGAGTATATGCGTATACCATATAGGCATAGCTGGTATTCTAACATATAGATGTACCTTGTATTATAAGCTATAGATATACTATGTATCTTGATGTATAGGCATACAGAGAAGCGGAGACTTCGAGAAGCTAGGAGAAGCTCCGAGAAACCGCGAGTAGCGCCCGCGAGTCTAGACGAGGGGTGCAAGGACAAAGCGTTGCCACGCCTCACCTGCATTTCTCCTAGCCACGAATGAAGGAGGAACGCGGGGTCTGAGAGAGTATAAATAGAGCTCAAAAGCTCTGGCAAGGAGCTTAGATCCGCAGTTTACCGCGAGACTCCGTCGAGTACGTTTCGAGCTCTTAGAACGGCAGTTAATCGCGAGCCTCCGTCGCGTACGCTCGAATCACGCGCCGGGCTTCCAGTTCTCAGTACGAACTCACCTACCGATCTGACCACGTCGCTCATTAACGCCATTCCGAGTCGAGTACCTCAGCCCTTGACGGACTCCACTCAAGTAGAATCAACCCCAGTATTTTGTAAAGTCTCTCTCTCTTAATTGTCCTTTTGGACTAATAAACGCAGCTCTAGGGATTTCCTTGGTAATTATTACTCTTCCGAATTTCCACCTACCTACCTGTCGAGTCAGGACTCCCCAGGTGCAGTATAAAAGAACCCACGTTACGAATCCCCGTAACACATTTGATAGTCAAATTTGAATCACATTAAGAACTCAATAAACTAATGAATGATCATCTCGGTCATATTTATGGGGCATCTGAAAAATATAAATTATTCTATCAATTATCCAAAAGAAAAATTGAAATTCTGATTACATTCCTCACCTATTTTTGGAACTTTCAATCCGGTTGTTTCGACGGTTGTAGAGGCTGTTACATTGATTGTGATACCATTCTGGAATCCAGCAAGTTGGTCATTTTGGATAGTTACAGAATAATTTTTTTGCATATTATCACAAAATTTTCCAGATGCGTTTCTCCATAACATCAATTTCGCCTGAAAATTGCGAAAATATCATGAATTTTCTGGAAATCATAGATATTCAGAATGTTTTTTACCTTTTTTGCATTTTTATCCAAAATTTCTATTTGTCGGACTTGTATAAGAGTATTGCAACGACTCAGATTCCATGGTTACGCAGTTACAAGTTCAAAAATTTTGTTTTAATTTAGTTTTCAGTTTTATCGCCCCTCTAGGTGTAAGATAATTTACTTGTGAGTTCAAATTTTTAGTTTTCATTTCAAAATTATGATGTCCTGTCGCTGAAAGGAAGAGTTTTGATTAGTATTGTATTATCGTAGGTAATAGAAATTGTTTCCATGCATAGCTATTTGGTAGAACAGAGTTACATTGGCAACACACCTTGGTTGTGAGGGAAAATACCTCACAAACTTCACTCAAGTTGCACTCGACATTGATTCAAGCCCCAATCTTCCATTTCGTCAGGTAGGTTGTCCAGGTGATCGGTGGATGTCCTGAGGATCCTTGTGGTCCCTGGGGCATCCTCCATGAACTCCTGCTGTTACCTGAAACAAGCAAAAAAGCATTAGTCTGAGTCCAATTTTTCAATCAGTACCAAAAACAAGGTACTGATCACACCCTGTAAGGTCAAGTTTTTTTTTGTTAAGACTGAAAAAGAAAGTCAAAAGTTAGGAAAACATACTCTTTCATATCAGAAAAATCAGTAGAATCAATCTCACCTGAATAAGATAAGCATCCAATGTCCTCTTGAGCCCAAGGTGAGATGAAGACAAAATGCCGAGGAATGGTAGAACCTAGATTGTGGTGACACTTGTTGCTGCAGGTACTGGTCCCCATCATGAATTACCTATAAACCACAAAAACACATTAGAGCTATGTCCAGGATAAAACTAGCATCCAGCTGTAATCAGCTGAGATGCGTATATTCACCCATATTCATTCATCAGTTTATAGACTAAAAAAGTGGCAAATGCAGTTTCGGGTTTTTGCTTATTACCTTACATTCATCAATTAGACATAAAATATATGTTTAAAGTGGCCTCACATAGCTGATGAAGGGGCTGAGAAGCTGTAGAACCCATCCAGGAACATCCACAAGGCCCCAGACCAAGATCGTATAAAGCCAAGCCTCGGGTACAGAAAAACCGCAGTTAGGGGTATCTGTAAAATTTGAGATAAAATCATTGTAGCTATATGAGAGTGTAGTCATCTAAAAGAGAGCCTTTTTTATGACATTTTGACTACACATAACAAACACTTTAACATCAAAAAGTCAAAATGAGAGAAATTTTGGTTGCTGCCAGAAGCAGCCCCATGCTAAAGCATAGGGAAACCGGCTCCCATTATAACCTTGCGCCTGCATTGATTACACTTCATTTACGTAATGTAATGCCACAATAGGGTGCCGGGGGACCTTATGTGAGTACTTCATGCAATAAACACCAGAAGAAAACACTCAGAGGTGAGTAATTACCCGATTTGTGACGGGCGTTTCGGGAGCTGATCTAGCGTTGCTTGCGACATCCACACCGACCCGGCAACCAGATGACACGTTCCCGCTGCTGTACTAAACGTTCGCCACACAAAACACTGGCCACCACACTCACGGAGTTGTCACCACCCGCGTACACCGGCAAACTTGCACCACGTCACGCCATCGCCGGGGCACCGGGTAAAACAGCGGAGCAGACGATGCTACTTGTTGCCGTCTCTCTCTCTCTCCCTCGGTTGGTGCGCAGGTGCGAGAGTGTCTCGTATACGCGCGTTTGCAAGCACTTTGCAATCGAAAAAGTTCATTACGGACAGATTGGAGAAGCAACCGTAGATTTCTCACAATCTGTTTGTAAGAATCTTGTCTCAATTGTTTAGGACAGGGGATAAGCAAGGGGCATGTCAAATACATGCAAGTATAAAGGAAATTTTTCTTTTTTTTCTTCTTTTCCCCTCCTTCGGTTGAAAGGGGGGTGTGCACGCAGACCAGAAGGGCTCTGCCCTTTCCTTTCAATCAAACCCAAGCCGCGCAAAGCGGCTGCCGCTCGTGAACGTGATCTCGTCTCTGCGCATGGCTGAGAGGGAGTCAAAGTTCGGTGGCGCGAGAAGCTTGCGAGGTCGGAGCAGAGCCCGGGAAGCGTCATTTACGTTCCAACCACCAACCAAGAAAATACTCCTCCTGAAGAAGAGCGCTTGGTTATTGGAAGTGGGTAAAGTGCGGGCACTACTGCACACCAGTCCTGAGACTACATCGAGGCACCTGGGGATCATCCACACGGCGTCCCAGGGGATCAGCACCGCGGCATTTCGCAGATAATTCCTGACGCAAGCACGGGCCACGTGCGGATACTCGTTGTGACGCCCAGGTCGTGCGGATGCCTCCGTACCCTCGCCAGTCCCCTCGTGACTGTAAGTTTTATACAGTAATTTATTTTACTAGCATATTACCCCACACTTTTTCTGGTTGATGAATCCCTAATGACATTTAATTAGAGGAGACCGCAACTCGATTTTTTCTCATCGATGCTAAGACTAGATGAAAATTTTCTTGGAGCATAAAATTAACCAGACTCGTTTTTCCTATCCTATCTCACTGCTCATCCCTGATTTTTTGCAATCAGAGGAGACTCGCTATAGTGAGAAACTATCGATGCCTGCGGCTAGATACCAAAGTAGCTAAGGCTATAGCAAAGAGATAAAATCCTTTACATCCTTCCTCTCTCCTGTGAAAAAAGCTGCATCCCCAGTACACCTAGAGGAGAGAGATCCGCCATTTTGAAGCCTTCTATATTGGAGCTTGCAAAAGGGGGTCTAGTTAATTTTCACCTCCATTTTCATGGTCTAACGGCGAAAATATCTCCAAATTTCTCAATTGGTAGAGACGCTTGCTCATAGCACGTGTGCACATATAAGCACACCGTGGCGCCGAGCAGAGCTGCCGTAGCACATGAAAATATTTGTCCACTCTCTCGCACGCTGTTTTCAGGCAATAACACGACGCGCAAGTAAATAACCCGTGTATTTTCTTTACCAGTCCCGTGTATTCTCCCGGACGGGAATTTTGCGGAAAAATCGTAGATTTCCCAACGTATGGGGAGGCTAGTGGGCTTATAAAGAATAATACATTAGTTAGTACTTACCTTAATGTACTCATCAAATACTAGCACGTTGCAGCTTGCGGATTTCGGGGCGTACAAAAGACAGCCTTTCGGTTTGAAAATCAGCAGTGTAGAGTTTTCCAAGATTTCCCGGCCCATCTGGCAAAGACACTTTGTGCAGGTCAATTCAGTGATTTATTATTACAATTCAACTTTAATTGAGTTGAGTTTTCCTAATTTCGATTGTAAATTTATAATTCTTGATTTCTTATCGGTGAATATCAGAACAGTGGTGAATAAGTGTATTATCTTTGAATCCATTACGTATTTAATTGTATTTGGTATAAATACAACCAGTCAATGCAAAAAGCATTCACCAGGACTCGTTATTTATAGACCCTGATACAACCTTAACCCAGTGAGTGGCCCTATTATTTGAATGAATACCTATTCCATTATATTCTCATTTCGTATGAAAATATAAAGGTGCTCGCGATAAATACTCATTAGTTTCATAGAGCATTATTCAAAAGCAAGTCGTATTTTTGTTCCTCTTATTACTATTGATCAATCTATGGGTCAATCTAAACCAGTTGCCTTTATTTTGAGTTTCTAGTTGATGATTTATTTTCTGTTTGAATTCATTATTCATTTGAACGAACAAATACACCTTGTTTTATTTTTTAATTTGAACGAGAGACCTACCAAGGCATAAAACTACCCTCAACCAGCATCAGGCAAGGTAGGTTCCATCGCCAAGCTGTGGTGGAGTGAAAATTCACTCCCTCTCAAGGATTCATTGAAAATACGACGTTGCAGTATTCAGAACATCTAAACCAATTGGATCCCCTACTTTACTTATCAATCCTTTTATATCTGTGATAAGAAGATTCTGTTGAAAGTAAAAGTAGAATATAATGAAATTCAAAAAAGCACAAAATTCACCAATATGTCGACCTGGTTAAGCAACTAAAATTTGTTTCATTTTTTCCGATCCCTCGTTTGATTCAAAGTCATCTGAAACTAAGATAAAAAAGAGTTTTCTATCAAATATCAGCCAATAAAACGGTGTAAGGAAAAAGTGTTAGTAGTTTTACTTACATCCATTGTCATCAACGTATGGTTCAGTATTGTATGTGGAAGTTTCTTCTTTATAATCTTCAAAACCATCATCAACCGACCATTTATCCGAGTTATCAGATTCAGTAGCTAATTCTTCCATGGACTTTGATTTTTTCTCGTTCATTTGTATTGTAGTTGCATCATCTTCAAATTTTCTCTTCATTCTGCTGGAAAAGTTTATTGAACCCTAATAAAAAAAAATCCAATGTTACTTCAGTTGAAAATCTTTTTGATGAACATTGAAAGTGAAATCAATCAAATTGAAACAGGTTTTGATCAATCGAATTTTAAACTTGGTCATGAAGATGATGTAATTAACTAAACAGCGAATACTGAACTTGTTCATGATGACCAGTTGTGTGATTTTATTAATAACCCAAGGTATTAATCACTTATTGATAATAGAGAATCAATGAAGGTTTGAAAAGATTCCTGCTTATGATTTTGAATGTTTTACACAATACAGGATTTGGAAAATATATTCCTCATGAAATGTTCAGAAGATAAACAGAAGTGTCAACAAACTCTTTCAAATTACAACTCAATGTAATGTATTTGTGGTGGAATATTTTTGGCTATATAAGCTTATACTTATTATGCGTGCTTCTCAACTCAAAAATCACATGACTGTGATTGTCAATTTTAATGATTCTGATGGATAAAGTATGTTAAGTCACTCAAGACATGGATCAAATATTAACATACATTATTCGGTATGATTACGAACATCAGAAAATCAGTTAACTGAAGAAACAGAGTGAATGATCTCGATGTTTCGACTGAATTTTTTGTGTTCATAAAGTACCGTAAACCGGGGTGAATGTGGTACACTTTTGACCTTCCGCTGTGATTTTCTTGGTCTTATTCATCCCAAAGGTTAATGTATGGGTAGTAAACATTTGAGTTTTGAGTTCAGCTACGAGATCCCGTTGTCAGATTTTGACTTTGACTCCACGGTTTTTCAAAAACTGCAAAGAACAGGGTGGACACATTCACCCCGTCGACAGGGGTGAATGTGTCCACCTATGCCTCGCCTGCGTCTGAAGCCCATAGCTCGTGAATTCAAGATTTTGAATGCATATCAAGATACGTTATCCTACGTATTTTGACCCGCTAAATATGATCCCAGTGGTTTTAAAACGATTCAAGGCAACTTTGTGGTCATATGAGCTAATTAGTCCACCTGGTATTTGGAAAAAAATCAAAATTTGCAATAAATCTTCAAAAAATCACAATACGGGCTAGAATAGATCAATTTGAACGTTCAAGGTCGCATTTTCTTCTTCCTATCACATACTTTTCAGAAAAAATTGTCCGTTAGCCGTTGAGGCACTGGATTGATTTCAGAACTGTTTTTTCATAAGAACCTGTTTTTGCAATAATACTCGCTGTGTTGAGATCACGCGGAAAAAAAATTTTCCCTTGCGCGGGGTACCTCACCATAAGTTCCCAACGCAAAATTATCGTCTAAACACGATGACGTGGTTTATTTCGAGCTAACGCGTCAAAATTCTCTGCTAGCCACAAAAAACCTGTTTTTTGGGGACATTAGTTTTCAAACTTCATTAAACAGCAAAGAAAGTACTTTAGAGTCCATTTTCATAGAATTGAGGTTATCTATTTGGAAAGTAGAGCTTTCAAGCTTCAAAATGACTCCCGGCAGGTTTCTGTAGGTGCTATACCCTGCTGCAAAAGATCGATTGGGATAGATTGAGAACCAATCGAATCCTATCAGGATGAATACATTTCAATCGGTTCTATCATTCAACCGGCGAGAGCAGTATTGGAATTCAATGCACATCAATCGAACAGAGACCCAATCTAGCTGAATCCTGAATTGTAGATTTGAGATCACAACTGCCAATCGAATTCTATACTGTTGATGAGGATTGATGTAAGCGGATATAATCCAATACTAGTATTCAGCATAGGATAGGATCCGGATGGATGGATGAGAGATCTTTGCTGGTTCAATATGTTTGAATGAACCAATACAATATTGGAATCAATCTAATTGAATGATGGATTCCGTCTCCCACTGCTCTATCGAGATCAATGCTTCAGAAACTGATTCAATTTGCGGAACGATACTAATTGTCTATCCTAACCAATCCCGAATGACTGGAGCATGGTCTCTATCCTCCTCAATACTTACGATCAGTATTGAACTCCTCTAGTTCTCATATATTTGAATCGGATTCGATACTGCTGAGCAGGATTGGTATGGACTTAGGATAAGTTTCGCTATCGGTCTGAATCCTGCCAGGCATCATTGAGTCGACTCCGTCAATCGATTTCAATGATGACCCAATCACTCATTGCGTGATTGACGAATGGAGATGAATACTACAGAATCGGGTTGGAATCGTGGGTACATGGTTATTCTATCCTATTCAATACTCACAATCAGTATTGAACTCCTCTAGGTTTCATATATATCAATCGAATTCAATACTGCTGAGCAGGATTGGGACGGCCTGGGGATAAGTTTTGCTATCGGTGTGAATTCAGCCAGGCAGCATTAAGTCGACTGCGTCAATCGATTCCAATGATGACCCAATCACTCAATGCGAGATTGACCAATCCAGCTGAATACTTTAGGATGGAATACAGATCGTGGGAGCATGGTCTCTATCCTCCTCGATACCTACAATCGGTATTCCTCTCTCCTCTCAACTCCTCTGAATTTCATGTATTTGGATCGAATTCAATACTGCTGAGCAGGATTGGTACGGCCTAAGGATAAGGTTCGCTATCGGTCTGGATCCTGCCGGACAGCATTGAGTCGACTCCGTCAATCGATTTCAATGATGACCCAATCACTCTTTGCGTCATTGATTAATCGAGATGAATACTACAGAATCGGATTGGAATCGTGGGTACATGGTTATTCTATCCTTTTCAATACTCACGATCAGTGTTGAACTCCTCTAGGTTTCATATATATCAATCGAATTCAATACTGCTGAGCAGGATTGGAACGGCCTGGAGATGAGTTTTGCTATCGGTCTGAATCCTGCCAGGCAGCATTGAGTCGACTGCTTCAATCGATTCGAATGATGACCCAATCACTCATCGCGTCATTGACTAATCGAGATGAATACC
This sequence comes from Eretmocerus hayati, assembly GCA_029851415.1. Taxonomy (NCBI): domain Eukaryota; kingdom Metazoa; phylum Arthropoda; class Insecta; order Hymenoptera; family Aphelinidae; genus Eretmocerus; species Eretmocerus hayati. The sequence goes on from CM056742.1 coordinate 102,659,843, forward strand.
ACAGAATCGAATTGAAATCGTGGGTGGATGGTTCTTCTATCCCTCTCAATACTCACTATCAGTATTGAACTCTTCCTGATTTTATATATTTGAATCGAATTCAATACTGCTGGGCAGAATTGGAACGGCCTGAAGATGAGTTTTGCTATTGGTCAGGTGAACGGGTTATAAGGTCTGCAGTGCTGAGAATCAGTATTGGAATCGATTGAGACGGATTGAGATCTCGATGTTTGCAATACTGGAAAACGGTACTGGAATCGATCGGGGCAGATAGAATTTCAAGTCCTCGATACTAACAATCATCATTCAGGTATATTGACGTAGATAGAATATACTGTATCCAATGTTAGAGGTCAGTATTTGGATCTATTGAGGCAGATAGGACTTCCCATTCCCAATCTGATACACAGCATTCGAATCGATTCAAGTAAATATGATATATGGTCTGCAATGCTGAACATCAGTACTGAGATCGATCGGAGCGTATTGAGATCCCGATATTCCCAATACTGAAATACAGTACTGGGAATGATTGAGGAGGATAGGGTTTCAAGTCTTCATTACTGATATTCAGCATTCAATTCGATTCAGGTGAATATCATATGAGGTCTGCAATGCTGAGAATCAGTATTGAAATCTATCGAAGCTGATCGAGATCTCGAAGTTCCTACTTCTGAAAAGTACTACTGGAATAGATTGAGGCAGATAGGATTTCAAGTCCTCAATACTGATATTCAGCATTCAATCCTACCCAGATGAATATGATATGAGGTCTTTAATGCTGAAAAGCAGTATTGAGATCGATTGAAGCTGATTAAGATCTCGATGTAACCAATACTGAAAGACAGTACTGGGATCGATTGGGGCAAATAGGATTCCAATTCCCCAATACTGATCTTCAGCATTCGAGTTGATCCAAGTAGATAGGGTATAAGGTTTCTAATGCTTACTTTCAGTACTGAGATCGATTGAAGTGGATTGAGATAGCGATCTACCCAATACTGAGAGACAGTACTGAAATCAATTCAGGTTATTAGGATATAAGGGCTACAATACTCACAGTCAGTATTGAGATCGATCAAAGTGGGTTGGGATCTCGATGTTCCCAATACTGAAAAACAGTACTGAAATCGATTGGGGCAGATAGGATTTCAAGTCCTCAATACTGATATTTAGCATTCAATCCGATTCAGGTAAATATCATATGAGGTCTGCAATGCTGAACATCAGTATTGAGATCGATTGAAGCGTATTAAGATCCTGATGTTTCCAATACTGAAAGACAGTTCTGGAATCGATTCGGGCAGATAGGATTTCAGGTCCTCAATACTGATATCCAGCATTCAAATTGATTCATCTAGATACGATATAGGGTTTCTAATGCTTACTTTTAGTATTGAGATCGATTGAAGTGGATTGAGATAGCAATCCACCCAATACTGAGAGGCAGTACTCAAATCAATTGGGGCAGATAGGATTTCAAGTCCTCAATACTGATATCCAGCATTCAAATCGATTTGAGTAGATAGGATATGAGATCCGCAATGCTGAAAATCAGTATTGAGATCGATTGAAGTGGATTGAGAACCCGATGTTTCCAATACTGAAATACAGTACTGAAATTGATTGGGGCAGATAGGATTTCGAGTCCTCAATACTGATATCCAGCATTCAAATCGATTCATGTAGATAGGATATAAGGTTTCTAATGCTTACTCCCAGTATTGAGATCGATTGAAGTGGATTGAGATAGCGATCTACCCAATACTGAGAGACAGTACTCAAATCGATTTAGGTTATTAGGATATGAGGGCTAGAATACTCCCAGTCAGTATTGAGATCGATTGAAGTGGGTTGAGATATCGATGTTCCCAATACTTGAAAACAGTACTGGCTTCGACTGGGCAGATAGGATTTCAAGTCCCCAATACTGGTATCCAGCATTCAAATCGATTAAGGACGATGAATAAACTCGTCAATGCTCATAGTCAGTATTGGGACCGATTGACGTAGTGTGAGTTATTGAACTTCTCATTCCTGAAAGTTAGTATTGGAATCGATTGAGGCCGATAGAATTCAAGTGGCTGACGCTAGGCGGCGTTCCGATGACCATCTCAGTTTCCATCCAAATATCATGGGATTGCTTTCTCGCAAGCGACGAACCATCTCTCCTGTTCCTATATAAGACTGATGAGTGACAGCACCTCCAAACAGCGTTTAGTTATGTAATGCGATGATATGTTAATGCGATCATGATTAGAATAAGTATTGGATTGTATTGAAACCTTAGCTGTAACGTGAGTGATGTATATGTAAGACGTTGATTTGTAATAATGAATGAAAGTCAGTATTGAGGTCGATTGAGGCGGATTGAGTTCTCGATGTTCCCAATACTGAAAATCAGTATTGGAATCGATTGAGGCAGAGAGGATCTCGAATCTCCAATATTAATATCCAGCATTCAAATCGATTCAGATGAATAGAATATGAAGACTCCAATACTTCCACTCAGTATTGAGGTCGATTGAGGCGGATTGAGATCTCGATGTTTCCAATACTGGGGAACAGTATTGAAATCGATTGAGGCAGATGGGATTTCGGAATTTCAATAATGATATCCGTCATTCAAATTGATTCAGATAAATAGGATTTAAGGTCTCCAATGCTCCCAGTCAGTATTGAGGTCGATTGAGGCGGATTGAGATCTCGATGTTTCCATTACTGAAAAACAGTGTTGAAATCGATTGAAGTAGATAGGACCCATAGCATGTCAATGCTTTTTTATGGCATTGACACAGATTGGAATCGCGATATCCTATCAAGGGAATCAGCATTCATACAGATAAAGCAACGACTTCCGAATACTGGCAGTAAGTATTGAGATTGATTGGCAATCTCACTTTCAATGCGAAAAGTCTGCATTGGTGGAGATTGGTCTATACTGTTCGAATCATGATCAACATCATTGATCGTTATTGAACTCCAATCTTCCTCAATCCTGGAAGTCATGTTTCAAATTCATCATAAGATTCTAGATTCAGAACGATTGGATGTATTTCAATCGAATCCAATCGAACTTTTGCAGCAGGGTAGAAGCGAAGATATGATGCTGACAATTTTTTTGGCAAAAGCGGACACATTCACCCCGATTCACGGTACATTTGAAATTAACATTCACTGTTAATAGAAAAAGAAGAACTCACACCAAAATCCGTTCACTTGTGTGGTGTATTTTTGAGATTATGCTAGATTTTTGGTTTTCATTTGGGAAATATTCGTTGATTCAAATACACTAGAAGTGAGTTGAACATTTTAATGGGATTTGAACAAGAGCTAATAGAATGTTATTGTGGGATCAATTAGAACCTTCGATACAGATTGATACTCACAACCGCTGGACAACTACTGCAAGTCTTAGCGCAATCTTGAAGCGTGATGAGGAACAAGATGTCGATTGAGGTGATCACTGAGATGTCCTTGATGAGCACTAAAAGCATGTGTTGAGATGATAGTAGCAAGCTTTTGAAATCATTTGGACCGATCACAATCACTTTCAATTTTCAGAGATCTAAAGTACAAGTATCAGTAACTATTCTTTAGATTACCCTAAAAGATGTCTTCTTAAAAACCGATGTAATTCAATTACTTTTTGAAATTTCTCAATCTCAGTTTTTATTGATACGAAATTATTATTGAAATTGTGTGGTTTTCATTTGCGATACACCTGTTGCATCATAACCTTCAATGCTTTTGAAAATTACTCATGTCAACCAGACCCAGCTAGGACGAAACGTTTCTGAAACGTAAGACATTTGGTTGCGGCGGCAACCTGGGAACCTTTCGTTTAGCGTTTCTGTACCGTTACAGAAACGTTGTGGCACGAGCGAAATGTCCGCAAGCGAATTGTTTCCCTTGAGTTTCACTTACGTTGTCGGAACGTTTCATCGATAAACTAACAAATTCGGATTGTTTATTTAAAAATTGAATTTTCCCATAATCACCCCATGGCCTACAGAACGGTCGTTCTTTCCAATCTCAAGTGTTAGGGCGTCCAGACAAAGTCCAGAGTGAGCCCAAAGATGAGTGTAAACAAACGATGCGCAAGCAACAATTTGTTGAACAATTTTTTATTTATTTAGCAAAAATTTTCAAAGTTCTTTTTCGTTGCGATGAAACGTTTCGACAACCCTGACGAAACTCTAGGGAAAAGGTTCGCTCGCGGACATTTCGCTGGTGCCACAACGTTCCTGTAACGGTACAGAAACGCCAAACGAAAGGTTCCCAGGTTCCCGCCGCAACCAAATGTCGTACGTTTCAGAAACGTTTCGTCCTAGCTGGGAAAGCATGTATAAGTTTTTTAAAAAAAAAAGTCACTTTCAGTTTTGAAACATCAGAATTGATTACAAAAGTATACTTACGTTCATAAATGTAATTAAGATAGCTCTCACCTTTCTTACAAATGATCAATGTAGTTTCTCCAAGGTGATTCCTCAAATTGGCTCCGAACTGCTACAAACTGCTCATGAGTCGCTGTGTCGAACGAACGTCGTAAATACTTAACCAACACAATTTGCGAGCGAATTATTTCTATCTCTGTCTAACGTAGGGTCCCTACGTACTGGAGCGCATCTATACCTTTACAAAACAATATAGCCATCAGTAAGAAGCTACAACTGTGATCAACAAATGCAGCGCACAGCTTTAGGGCGACTTTAAATGTGATTTTTTATCCCGACTTTAGTTGAAGCAATTTATATTATGGTTTAAAATTTAGTTTCAGATTCAGATTTTGTTGTATTTTCCATTTTCTTTACCTGAAAGAAAATGAGTAAGATTAGTTTTGAGCTAATAGATTTTCAAGTTCAATATAGAATATACTGAAAGACCTTACCGGTAAATCGATGATCAAACCATACCAAAATATGATATTATTGATCCATCGATGAAACTCAAACAACTATTGGATGCAAAAAAAGGGGGCTTGACATCTTATCAGGTAATCAGGTCGCCAAATCTGGACATCTGGCACCAGGTAATATCAGGAACAAGGAACAAATACATGAATTAGTATCTGATCATATATTCTATTTTATTAGTAAGAAAAGAAATGTTAGTAATAGAAAAGAGTCATGCAAAAGCCATTCATTCAGTTTCATTCATTCAGATCTTATTCTTAATGGTTTGTCAGTACATATTTTTGCACATGTAATCTCACAGCCATCAGCTGATAATAATTTACACTAACTCAACATTAATGGTTGAGTCAGTCAATATATGAACAATCAATAGAAATTTACATTTAAAGTTCAAAGATAGTCAAGATCCCATACCTGATTTTCCTTGGTAATCCTAGAATCCCATCTATCCTGAGTAAATGATGTTTATTCTGCACCTTGGCTCCCATTCTGATGATGGTGATGGTCCAACGCAGCTCAACTGATGCCTCTGGCCCATAACATGGGCCATCCTTCACAGTTGACGCACCAAGTTTTCTTATAAAAACACATGGAGAATTAGTTGTCTGACGTCAGCAATGCATTAACTATTAGTATCCAACCCATATAATATCAGCATCATGCAAAAACAATAGTTTCTTCATTATTTACAAAAATCACCCATCAACATCCATCAACAAAACACTAAGGCTGCATTTTCACGCTAGCGATTTTTCGCCGCGGCGAGCGATCTTCGGCATTGGTGTGAGAGAGAAAATTGTATCAGTCGTTCTCTCTCACACCGATGGCGAAGATCGCTCGCCGCGGCGAAAAATCGCCAGCGTGAAAATACAGCCTAATATTCTACATTACATCATACCATGAGTACTAACACCCATGATATGCTGCATTGGTTCGAACTTCCCGTTGCATAACTAATTTTGAAATTAATTCTGTAACTTAGTAAATGCGTATTCAGTTGAGTCAAATCTTCAAAATTTTAGTTTAAGGTTTCAAATTATATTTTCATTAAAGATGTCCAATCCCTGAAAGAAAAAGAGTTGATTAATTTATGGTATTCATGAGTGATAAAAAAATTTTAGCTTCATGCATAATTTTCCAGAAAGTGTCAATTGGCAACACATCTTGGCTGTGAGGAAGAATACCTCACAAAATTGAGCAAGCATTAAGTTAAGATCCAAATTTCTTCATTTTTGGCTGCTGAGAGTTATCGGTAGATGTCCTGATGATCCTTGTGGTCCCTGGGTCCTCTTCCGCAAGCTCCAGCATTTACCTATGAACCACAAAACCATATTACAATTATATCCTGGATCAGACAAGCATCTAGTTGTAATCAACTAAGATGCGTATATTCACTCATATTCATCCATCAGTTCATGCACCTAAAAAAGTAGAAAATCCATTTGCGGATTTTGGGGTACTCACCTCATATTCATAAATTCAACATGAAAACAGGTTTAAAATGGTCTCCCATAATTAATGATGAGGCTGAAAACCTGTTAGAGCCATCCAGGTCCATCCAAAAGGCCCCAGACCCAGTTCGTAGTCAAACCAGACCTCCGTTCTTAAAAACCACAAAAGAGGTCATCTGTAAAATTTGAGATAGAATTATCCTGGGTGTATGGGAGTTGGTACATCTAAAAGCTAGCATTTTTTATAGCATTTTAAGCATATTCACCCATGCATTTAATGTCAAGAAGCCCAAACTTGAGAAATTTTGGTGACTGCCAAAGACAGCCCCATGCTAATACATAGGGAAACAGGCTCCCATTTTAACCTTGCGCATGCAAATAGTACATCCTATTTAGGGAATGTAAGGTGATAAAGGGTTGCCGGGGGACCTTATTCAAGTACTCCATGCAAAAAACAGCAAAAGAAAACACTCAAGGGTGAGTACTTACCCGATTTCCGACGAGCGTTTTTACAGCTGACATGGCCTTGATTGCGACATGCACGCCGACTCAGCATCAGCATGACACGTCTCCGCTGCTTTTTTGGTGGCTCCCTAAGTAAATTAGCTGCACAAAACACTCGTCACAACACTGACAGAGTTTTGACAATTCACTATAACACCAGGACAACTGCACCACATCAAGCCATCGCCGAGGCGCCGGGCACCATAACGAAGCAGACGACACCACTTGTTGCTGTCTCTCTCTCTCTATCATTCTGTGCGCAAGTGCCAAGTAGCTGCGCATTTGCGAGCACATAGTAATTGTAAAGCTCATTACAGACAGATTGGGAAATCAATTGCACGCTTTTTAAAATCTGTTAGTAAGAATCTTGTTTCGATTACTTGAGAGAGGGGGAAAACAGGGGTCATGTGAAAATATGAATAGAGACAGAAAAGTTTTCCCCTTTTCCTCCCCTATAACGGTTGAAAGGGGGTAAGCACGGAAACCAGAAGGGCCCTGCCTTTCCCCTATGATCAAACCCAAGCCGCGCAAAGCGGCTGTCGCGTGTAAATGTAATTTCGTCTCTGCGCACGGCCGAGAGGGGGTTGGAGTTCGGCGGCGCGAAAGCTTGCGAGGTCGGAAACTAGCTCCGAGAGCGTCACTTACGTTCCAACCACTAACCAAGAAAATATTCCTCCTGAAGAAGAGCACTTGGTTATTGGAAGTGGGTCAAGGGCAGACATTTGCTCAACACAGCAGTCGTGGGACTACAGCGAGGCACCTGGGAATCACCACACGTCGTTCCAGCACCACATTCACCAGGCATTTTGCAGCCAAAGCTTCCAGCAACTCCGAGCTACTTGCAGATCCTGTGGATTTTCCGTCACTGCAACTCAACAGTGCGGATGCCTCCCTACTCTCGCCAGTCGCGACTGTAAGTTTTTATTACTCTAACTTAAAATACTTATACTTCCTCACACCCTTTTCTGGTTGATGAATCCCTAATTAAACTTGATTAGAAGAGACCGCAGCTTGATTTTCATCATTGATGCTAAGGCTAGATGGGGATTCTCTTGCAGCATAAAATCAACCATACTCAATTTTCCCATCCTATCTCATAGCTCATCTCTGATTTTCTCAATCAGAGGAGACTCGCTGTAGCAAAATCTATCGATGCCTGCGGTTAGATAGCAAAATAGCTAGAGCTATAGCAGAGAGATAAAATCCTTTGCATCCTTTCTCTCTCCTGGAAAAAAAGCTGCATCCCTAGTACGCCTAGAGGAGACAAATCCGCCATTTTGAAGCATTCTATATTGAAACTTGCGAAAGGAGATCCAGCTAATTTCCACACCCCATTTTCATGATCTAACGGCGAAAATATCTCCAAATTTCTCATTTGGTAGAGACGCTCGCTCATAGCACGTGTGCACATATAAGCTCACAGTGGCGCCGAGCAGAGCTGCCGTAGTTCATGAAAATATTTGTGCACCTTCTCGCACGCTGTTTTCAGGAATAACACGACGCGCAAGTGAACGACCCGTGTGAAGGGTAATTGACGGTTGCTGGACGGGGCGAATGAGGCACCAGGAGTCCAAGTCAAACACACGCACTTTATTATACAAAGTAGCTATGTCTAGCGACGCTGCCTCCGTCCAACTAACTACGCGCAGTCGCAGCGTGCGCGCCTCAAGCGAGCGAGCGTTCGAAGCCGCACACACATACATACATACATTTCCAACACTCCCTCCCGGATGAGAGAAAGTCTCGTTCGCTTGTGATTAAAAGAACAATCAAATTTTTGACTACAAACATATTCAGTCATATGAAAAGATTAACAGTACAAAATATGATTCAATTATTTCCATAAGAGGTAACCTTGGTATACTACACATACTTTGTCACTTTCAATAAGGCACAATTTTCTTCTCTTAACTATCACAATCAATACATGTAAATTGTAGTCGATTAGTAACCAGGTACAATATTCTCATATAAAAGTAGGAACATCATCCAGTGAGGAACTTTCAATTACAACTACAGATTTTTGGCAAATCATCACCACGTCAATACTACTTTTTATTCTTATTTCTTATTCTTCTAGTTCGGGCTCATTATCTTCATGCTCTGAGTCATATCCTGCAGATGAATAAAATAAAATGAAATAAATCTTCTGTCATCTTTATCGTGCATTCATCAAATTCTTATTCTAGGTTCATCAAGATTCGGGTCATAGAAATGTGTGGGTGAATAGGCAATGCCTTGGTGAAAATGTCCGCAAGTTGTTCTTGGGATTTTAAATGTTTAACATGGACTAGCTCGCGCTTGACACATTCTTTGATATAATTTTGTTTTATTTCAATCACATGTCTAAGTTTCCTCCCTCCGTTTGTTTTCGCACTGACAGCAGCGGCTAATTTATCACACCAAAGGATCATGGGAGCAAAAGAACTTTGGAAGATTAGCTTCAAGGATCTGTCAGTCCCTATTAACTCTTGACATGCGTCACTCATAGCTACATACTCGGCATCGCGAGTTGACAAATTCATATAGGTATATTTGTTGGTTTTCCAAGCAATTGGATCACCATAAAGTCTGATTACATATCCAAACGTGGAAATTATACCCTTACAGTCGACATAGCTAGCGTCAGAGAAGCCTTCTGAATGATCGGTCTTTGCAGTGAATCTCAGACTATAGTCAAGGGTATGTTTCAAATAACCAAATATTCTCACAATCATGAACCACTCAAATTCAGTGGGGTTTGATTGGTGCCTGCTGACTAAGTTTGCAGAGTAGGCTATGTCAGGACGTATCGTACAACTTATATATAACAAGCATCCAACTGTCTCTCGGTGAGGTCGGTCTAAGGCTGGAATAGTTCTCATTTGGTCCGTTGCTTCGGGTGAGTCTTCGCGATCGCGTCTGTACCGATCTCTAGCTTTACTCGTGACCATGGGGCTGTGATGTGGGTAACCGTCTTGTAGTCCAAATCTAACTAGGGCTCCTTCTATGTACTTGCTTTGGTTCAATTCCATGATTTTATTTTGTCTGTCTCTTTTAATAGATATTCCAAGGAACTCTTTCGGCTCACCAAGGTCTGTCATTTTAAAGGACGATTTTGATTTGTACTTCACTTCTTCAAGTTTTGTTTGGCAGTTGCTCATTATAAGTATGTCATCTACATAAAGAAGAACAATCAGAAATTTATCCCCGTCGTGCCAAGTGAATAGACAGGGTTCAAAGTCATCATTTTTCAAACCTATTTCTATAGCAACCTCTGTAAATTTGTCATTCCATTTCTTTGGACTAATTCGGAGTCCATGAAGAGCCTTTTTCAATTTGAATATTTTTGTTCTTTTAATTTCTTCAGAACACCGGAATCCTTCCGGGATTTCGATATAAATTTCTTCATCAATTTATCCATTCAAGAAAGCAGTCTTTACGTCAAGTTGACAGACATCTAGATCATGTTTGTTGGCAATAGCCAAAACGGCTCTTACTAGAGGGAGTCTAGAGACTGGTGCGTACGTTTCAGATATGTCATAGTTATTTCTATCTTTGAATCCGCGAATCACTAGTCTGGCTTTGTATTTTATGTTTCCGTTTGGTTCTGTCTTTCTTCCCAGTACCCACTTGGAATCTATTGCTGTTGCTCTTTTCCCATCTTTGGTCATGATCGGTCTGTCTACTATCTCATAAACTCCGTTTGTCTCTAGCGCGTGGAGTTCGCTCTCAATAGCTCCTTTTCATTTCAGTCGGTCTTTCGAATTTAAAGCATCTTCATAGGATATGGGATCATCATTAATCTGGGCTAATAGTCCGTGAGTTATCTCGTCTTCAAGTTGAGTGAGGTCATTCTGACTAAGGTCACGATCAGTCATTTTGACAAGGTCTTTCAAATCTTCTCTGATTTGAACAAAGTTTGCAAAGCTTACGTCTTGCACGAGTGGTTTTTTACGAGGCCGTCCTCGTTTTCGTTTGTTCTCTCCCTCCGGTTTTGAAGGATCTTTTGGAGGTTCTCCCTCCGGTTCTGAAGGATCTTTCGGGGGCTCTCCCTCCGGTTTTGGAGGACCTTTTGGGGGCTCAATCTGTTCTTCGTCGATTTCAATTGACCATTTGTCTGGGTCAATTTCAGGCTCAGTAAGTGGGAGGTTCACTATCGCATCTTTCTTGTACACATCTTTATACACTAGTTTTCCATTGAAACGCACGTCTCGACTTTCATAATATTGATTTGATTCCGGTCTTAGGAGGAGATAGCCAGTAGGTGTGTAACCTACTAAAATGACTCGCCGACCTTGCTTTTTGAACTTTGGACCTGTCTGACGTTGGACTTTGATATAAGCTAGGCACCCGAACCTTTTGAATTGATTCAAATTGAATTCATAGTGTGGAGCAAATTTTTCTAGAGACGTAATCATGTCATTTGACTTATGGGGAGTGCGGTTGTACGCGTATACCACGGATTTGACAGTGTTATGAACGAGCCCTGAAGTTACTGAGACGATGATTCTGGCGAAGACGGAACGCTTGGGTTAGTTGTCGAATCTGGCACGGCATCGTTTATAACTCGAGGCCTACTCGATTCTGCGCCGGCGCGGGCTAGACGACGGGCTTGTTGCAAGGCGTACAACTCGTAGACGGTCGCTGTTCGACTGGCTCCTGGGAACTTGAAATGGCAGCGCGGGCAACGCCTGGGTCCACTGGGGTCAGACATCTTTCGTCGTCCGACGGGGAAGTGCCATAGACGGTCAGATCGAGCACTCTTGTCGTGCGACGGAGCGTAAGTACGGCCTCAGGTGTATAATTAGAGACCTTCAGAGGAGGTTGGTATTCCTCAGGATAGACCTCGGTAACGGAACTAGCCCCTCCTGGTATTTTCGTCGGCCGTTCCGTCGAGGACTGGGTCTTTCTCATACGCTTACAAACCTTGTACTTATGATTATTCGGTAGCGGCTGCTGCTGTTGCTGGAACTACTGGATGGCTGGACCTCTGGATCGTTGTTATCGTTACGATGGAAGGACCGGGTTCGTTGGATTGTTAAGTGCTGAAGCACAATGGAAGCAGTGGCGACAATTAAAGTGGCTTTATTAACTGGCTCTACACAGAACTGGCGTTATGGAATACGATGTACAGAATAGAAATACAGAGTGACAGTGCAAGGCTCGTTATGTGGTTACTCGAGCGAGGCTGAGATTATAGGTCTGGGTCTCAAGCCCCAAGTCCGCTGGCGGGCGTCTGTAGGCTCCTTATATGGACGAAATGACGTCATTGGCTGAGTGGCGTGGTTACGCCCACCGAAGCCTCTGACTGGTTGCTGGTGGTGCGTGCGCATCCTCTCCTTGATGCGCCATCATGGATCTGGGCGGTGCCGACTACTGAAAGGGGGCGGGCTGTTGCCTAATTCGTGCGCGGCCATTATCGATCGAGCGCGTCGTGGATCTGCGCGCTGGAGGGGAGACTCTCTCTCGTCTGGGCAGCGTCTCTGATTGGTTGTCGGTTGCGTCATCTAATAAAGCCTTCCCTCGGATCGGTATGCAGCGGCGCCGGGCTTGTTGTTGCTAGGTGGTGGCGTCGACGTTGCCAAGCGTATGCGACGTTGCCGAGTCTCATGGCCGTATGCGGCAATGAGGTCATGGCTGTACGGCGAGTGTTGTTTGTCGACCGCCCCCTTTGGCTGTTGCGATGCTGCATCTCATGTCCTCTTAGCGTTGCTTGGCTTATGCACGTAGCTGTAGCTGGTCTTTGCTTCGGCTTGAGGCTTGTCCGATGTCCGTTGCCGACGGCTTCCATGCCGTGTATCCGCAGGGAGTTCTGGAATCATGAGTCCCGGTTGGGACTCGTAAATCATGTCAACAACGTGTTCTCAGACCATCGTGACCGTTGGCTCATGGTTAATCCATCATTTAATTCCAATATCTTCATTCAGTCGAGAGCCACCCTTCAGCACAAGACACAACCCTGCGTGGATGCGGATCGTCACTTTATATCTTTGACTACGCGTGGGGACTCTCCGGCACGAAGCATAATCTCGTGTGAATGCGGAATGGTAGTTTACGTCTTTGACTACACGTAGGAGTCGCTCTTTGGCACAAGGTACGGTCTTGGGTGAATGCGGAACGATAGTTTGTGCCTTGGACTATATGTAAAAAGACCGTTTTCCTCTCATTTTGTAGTACGAGTCTAGATTCTCCGAGTTGTAGGTTCACGGTTATCTGGGATCGAAGGTTTCATACCTTAACAGTCCCCCCCTTATAAAAAATTCGAGTCCATGACTCGAACTTTTTCAGAGAATGAAATTCGATGAGATGTACTCAATTGCCAGAATCAAGTGTCTGAGGCTTTTCTATGAGAGTGGATCTTGAATTTTGTCACGGTCAGAATCAGTAAAAATTAGAATCTTGAGTATGGTTCAACGTTTTTTATAAATGTGTGTAAGAAAAATTTTCAAAGTAGAAAGATGGCATGTAGTATTAGTGATCCCGCTGGAGGTATGGCGGTACGTACGGCGGTCCGTGTAAGCCTCGTCGAAATAGAAGGAAGAAAGGCGCTTAGATGGGTAAGAGAAAAGAGTGTGATCCTTGGGGTCGTTGGGGTCGGCGATATTGCCATATCAGTCCCCCCCCCCCCCCCCCCTTATAAAAAATTCGAGTCCATGACTCGAACTTTTTCCAGACCTGAGAAAAATTAAAAGCGATCCAAACACCTGTCGTCGTTCTGTTACCAATTCGTTATTTTGCCTTATTCGAGTTTGATTCCATTTTCCTAGAGCAATGAAAACGCGTTCTTTATCGATGTATGGCTGTATTCCGGACCAACATGTTCCAATTGTTCATTGTTCATTAGAATCTTGATAGTCCCCCCCTTATAAGTGTTTCACCAATATAACATCCATGTAAGCCAGGCTTTTATGTGTATTCAATTAAGTATTCGAAGAAGATGTATTTCTCCCCTCACAGGTTTCCAATTCATACGTTTGTTATCCACGGATATGTCCAAAATAGCTCGAAACCTTAGTCGCAATGCGGACCTTATTCGTGTCTTACAGTTCACACCTTATGTATTCGCGAACCCTCTAACGCAGAGACACCCTAAAGTTTTATGACTCTCTTTCCATATGCTTATCCTTGCTCCGATCAGGTAGTAGTGTGCCTGCGTGAGTCATTCACGACTCTTGCATGATGACGATGATGCGGGTTGTGCCCGATATTTCTCGGCGTCTATGGGGCTTTTGAGTCTCAATTTGGGTCGATCTTATTGGATAAACTTGTACAAATATCCTATTTACCGTTCAGGTAAGACGCTACATTTTACTCTACTAATCCTTACTTATTGTTGATGCTACATGGAAGGAAAAACCCCCTTTTTTCCAGTTTCATCAGACTTGAATGGATCTTTGCAAGTGAGGAGGTGTTATTAACTTTTCCAAGAGAGAGTTATCAGTAGTCAGATGCATTCAGAAAGGGACCAACTAGGATGGATCAGAATTTCCCCAGAGATGTGGTAACTGAAGTGATCCATGAATCACTCTATGGTATTTTCTTTCATGGGACAAGTGTTATTATGAGTGAGAGGGGTATTTGAATCGAATTGAGTATATTATCCGGGGATCAATCATTAAAATCTGTTGGAACATGATTAGTATAATTATATCACATTACTAGTATATAATCTCATTGAGCCTATCAGAAATGAAGACTATTTATACCATCTCGTTTCTTTTCATGAGTTCTAATAGCATAATAGAGATTTGGATGTTTCTCAAATAAAGTTAAATTCATCCCTGAGTTGAATCCTTTCATTTTAGAGTTAGTCCCTTAATGGTTGGTCCCTTCAAGGTCATTAGGAAGTGTATAATAGCATTCCTAAATTTGAAATTGAGTGATAGTGTATCTTGACTCTCATACTCTAATAGTCTCAGAAGGCAGTCGCGTCAAAATCTCGGGGATTGAATCCATTAGGACATTGCACGTTAAAATTGACACGGGATATTGGTATTATTATCGATTGTATATCTATAAAATAGAATTTTGTCTTTTTGGGCCTGATGCATTCGGCAGTTGCGTGGCGCATGCGCAACACGACAGAAAGGTGGGTCCCCATCATTTTTGCACAGACGGTGCAGAACATATTGTCTCGCGACTTCACTCGTTATCTCAACCAGCATTCAGCTAATCTTTCCTTATGTAATCCGGAATTGGTCTGGCAATGTTTCGCGGACCCATATTTTAGTCGACGGCTAAAATTCAAAGGTGAATGAAATACGGGGGAGGGGGTCTAAACGATTGCATAGCTTCTTACAAGTCAACTTGTTACTTCCAACGGGCTTTACTCAGGCTGAGGTTAGGGATAATCAACGTCCGTGCGTAATTTGATTAAGTTTGTGACGGTCAGAATCCTCTCCAATGCTATAAAAATGGGAAGGGTTACGCGACTTCCAATGATCGGCTATCATCTTTAAAAGCGATTCGGGAGGTTTTGAGGCTTGAAAGGCCAAGGTAAAATTCCTTGCTGATTAAATTATTCACTAGGAGAATGGCGCGAGAATCAAGTTATGACCTTATGATTCTATGTTAGATATCTGTTCCTTATTGAGCTTGACTATTTTACGCGATTTTTAAAATTTCTGTGAGGCGAAAATCGATTATTGAGAGTGGGAGGTGAATGGAGCTCCACCTTACGCTCCATTCCGTAGGTCGCTACCTTTTCGTCAATTCATCTCCAGGATAAGCCATCTTCCAGGCAAAGATAGTTTGTCCAGAGCGATTTGGCTTCATTCGGCCTCCCGTCGGCCCAGCTCTCAAAAATCAATTTTTTTTATTTCCAAAAATAACATATATATATATATATAATTACAGAAATTAACAACCTTAACTATTGACCTTACGGAAGCTTCACAATTTGAATTAATATTTTTGTTCCGAGGTTGTAAATCTATAGGAGAAATCAGACGTCTAGGTAAAAGAATTTACACGAATCTGGTAGTTGAATAATAACCGTCTGAGACGATTTCAAAAAAAAAAAAAAAATACACGTACGTAACGGACTATATGACGGATTGTAGAAACCTCGCGATTATTTTGAAATACGGTATGTCACACGATACATAGATATATATGGTGGTCGAAAATCGGAAGCCTACTCAAATCGGGCACCCACGCGTATCCGTTTCTTGGATGTGATTCGGAATGATACTGTTGAGGTACGGATGTCGTTCTCTGATCGTTGGTTGGCGATCCAGAGCCTTTTTGTGATACAGTCGTTAACCTAACCTTAAGAATATTCTATATGTACAAAATTGTAATGCAACTAAATACATGCTTCCCCAAAAATACTTATACGATTTTCTATACACAGTGGATTTCTATCTGATAGTGAACATACTTGGTAAGTATACTCGTTTTCATACTCGATATTCCACGGAATTAGGTTATGACTCTTATATATATATTGGCCCAACCCGGTAGTCTGGTATTCGGGCACTGATTTTCCATAGCCCTCCGGACAAATTGGTATCAGAACGACGTCGGGATATTGATAGAGGTCATGAACTCGACATGTATTCATAATGTAAGAAGGTTATGGTAGAAGACAACTAAATTCAACCTTAGACGTTGTGATGCCGAGTAATTTTGTAGTAGCAAAAAGATCAATTTTCCCCTTGGACTTCCTAAAGCCTCATGCACCCATCACTGGCAACATTAACACACTGGCAAACGGCCATTCTACGAGGTAGGCGGTTTGAGAAAGGGGGGTTGTATATTCCTGGAAGCGTCAATCAGGTGTGAAAGGAGCTATCTGTTAATAAATGTCACAAGTCGAGGTCGTTGAAATTCAACATTTTGAATTTGAATCATTTTGATATATGTTCTTGGAAGGTTCAGCTTGGATACGAACCAGATAACATGTCGTGGTTGGCTTACGTCATCGATGTTATTTTCGTGTGAATTCCTTGTAATCATCAACATCAAATTCGCAGTTAGCATTCGGCAACCAGAGAGGGCGATTGGACCAGTTTTTTAGATTTGTGAGTTCATCACAAGTGTCAGAGGACCAAGAAAGCAATCGTGAGGCTCAGCTTTTGTAGAGCCAGGTCTGTTCGGTTGTATTCTTATGCATATTCATATTCATCATTTCGGTGTTCATTGCCATTCTCTGGCGATTCTTTCTGATTCTTTCTGATTCTTTCTGTTTCTTTCTGTTTCTTTCTATTTTTTTCTGTTTCTTTCTGTTTCTTTCTGTTTCTTTCTATTTCTTTCTTAAGTTTACTCGCCCCCAGGATAAATCAAAACCACCCGGAGTGGCCGGGGATCCCCTCCTTTTCGTTTGGTGACGGTCACTAACCATCCCGGTCCGCGGACCACACGTCTCGGTGGTGGACCGAGAGGCCGTGGACCATCCGAGTCCCTGGGGGCACCCTCCCTCGGGCCCGCGGCCACACGTCTCGGTGGTTGCCCAAGGTGGGTTTGTGGCGACGGTCACACACCTACTCGAGCCTGTGTCCACACGTATTGGTGGGGACTCGAGGGGTTGTGGGCCGTTCTGGGTACAGTTCGTCGTACCATTTTGGCGACGGTCACGTACCTCCAAGCCCGTATCCACACGGTTCGGTGGGGACTCGAAAGGTCACGGGCCGTTCGGGGTACAGTTCGTCGTACCCTTGTGGCGACGGTCACGTATCTCCAAGCCCGTATCCACACGATTCGGTGGGGACTCGAAAGATCGCGGGCCGTTCGTGATATAGTGCGTCGTATCGATTTGGTTGATTGCTTGGTTTCGGTCCCCTGGTTTGTTCTTGTTTGTGTTGTGTGACGATAGAACAGAAGCAGTAAAATAGATAAAAGTCGCACGTACATTTTGAAGCTACTAGTTGTGAAGGAAAAGGAAGCAAGAGAGTGTAGGTTGTGTTGGTGGGTCTTCATCGCCTCTCAGATAGCCACAATTTCGGTTCAAAGTGAGGTTCCTTCCTCATGTCGTTATCAAATAGTTGTTATTCATCATAATCAAGAAATTCCTTCCATAAATACGTGTGAGACACATCATGAAATTGAAATCATATGCAACTCTAATTATCGTTTCTATAGAGTGGGTCGAATCTTCATCAATGACCTCGGCTAATTTATATTTGCTTCAGCGAGTTCGTCAACTTGGTGAGTTAAAATTGGTTTCACCTCAGCGACGGCAACTTTTCGTGTTCGCACCTTACAATTATCGAATGAATGACCTCTCTTGTAACAGTGTTGACAGCAAGCCTTAGGGTCACGTCTCGATGTGCGTAGGGGTTTAGCTCCTCGACAATTCCTAGCATAATGCCCGAACACTCCACACTTGAAGCATGTGACCTTGCTCATGTCCTTAAAAATACTTGGTCGCGGTAAATCAAACGGTTCTCTTTCCGGTTGTATAAGTTTTCCAGTGACTTCTCGGGCGTAGGGTCTAGGGAGCCGGCGGTTATATGGGTTCTGCGCGACAAAATCGGTTCCCTGATCGGAATTCATTGTCTTCAGACGTTGTAAGTCATTAATAGTGTTCTGCAAGTGAGCGCGAAAATTCCTAGCCGGAGTTCGACAGTTACACAACAGAACCCTCCGCCGCATGTCATGAACAGCTTCTACTGCTAGGCCCACGAGGAATGAAATCCTGTCTAATTGATCAGTTTCTGGGTCTCCCATGAGGCTATTGAGATCTTGGGCTTCCGTAAATCGAGCCATGTTGTCGAAATTCTCAAAGGCCAACCAAAATAATTCCTAATCAGGTTACTATACTGTTCATAAATATTATTCAAAAGATCTGCCCATTGCTTTTTATCAAATAAGACCACAGCACTCTCTTATTTCTAATCGAGCCACCTCACAATCGTTCAGATGTTATCTGTCGTGATTGCAATGGTGTGTCAATTCTAACTACCTTTAAACTATGCAAACTACTTATCGGACCACCTCACAGTCATTTGGGTATTAGCCATCGTGATCGGGATTACGTCACTCCTAGGTTCTTATTCTAAGTTCAAATTACTTATCGGACCACCTCACAGTCATTTGGGTATTAGCCATCGTGATCGGAATTACGTCACTCCTAGGTTCTTATTCTAAATTCAAAGACTTGTTCGACCGTTGGTTAGAATATCTATCCAGTTCAAGCGCGATAACAGTCAGTGAATGGCCTTATTTTAAGAGAAAGAAGCAAAAGGGCGTCAGTTGATGGTCGCGAAAGATCTGTCAACTGACGAAAGCGTTGGTTGTTAGTCTTAACTAAGTGAGCAGTGGTCCGCCATTCATCGAGCGATCTGAACGTGCCCTCCTGGTCGGGTTGCTATCTTTTCGTTGTTAGTTATCACAAACACTCGGTTCAACCACACGACTCGACCCGCAATATCAAATGTACGTTATAATAACACAACTGAAACTCACGAACACACAATCAATTTAATCTATCTTAGGTTAGGTGAGTAAGGGTCCGCCAATCATCGAGCAAGCCCTCCTGGTCGGAATTACTATCTTTTCTCATAATTATGGTTCCTTAAGAGTAACAGAAAGGAGCGAGAGGCGTCGGTTGATGATCGCGAGCAATCTGTCAACCGACGAAAGCAGGAAGTACTAATCTAACTATCACTACCACAATCACTCAAACCAATTATTGGGGTCGAAAAACACTCATTCTAAGAGCAATAGACAGATTAATTATCGAGACTAGAATGTACTCATCTAGGACGATCAAAAGTCGATCCTTATTTTATATACGTAATATTATGCCAAGCCTACAGATCTCAAGCCTCTAGGATTCACCAAGCTGGCTTGATTCCCAAAATCAAGACTTGTAGGGTTCAAATTCACGTTTTTGTTGTGGGAGTCTACCCGCACGATAATCAAGTCGTCAACCAGTGTATCTAACATACGTTGCACATCTGCGGCAGCACTACGATCAGGTCTTGATCTAGGGGTTCGGTTGTGATTTATACCGCTACGAAGTGAAACTGAATGAGAAATCGTTCTTATAAATTCACTGGGTGAAGTAATCACCAGCCCGAAAGGCCTATTCATCAGAATCGAGGGAACAAGTAACTATCAGTGTGTACTCTCGTCGGAAGTAAATCTGAATAGGGACTTAAGAAAGATACCTGTCTAGCGACTATTGTCAGGACTAGTGCGTCTAAGTCAGAACTATGACTGCTATAAAAATCTAAATAGGGGCTTAAGAAAGATACCTATCTCACAGCTATTGCCAAAATTCCTTGGGTGAGACAATCACCAATCCTAAAATTCTATCCGCTTAAATGAGACAATTCGGTAATAGTAATAATACGTAACTTATACTCAAGATTCAGAAGCTCAGCAACTTGAAGATTGGACGGCTTGTAGATTCAGCTACTCGGGAACTCAATCCTTCAGCGGGTTGGAGGAAATGGTTTCTCGTCGGATTCCAAATAACGGAGTTCAATGAATGTTCCTCGTTCGATGTAGGTCTTCTGATCGTAGACGGTATCTGGATCGTCCTCCAAGAAAATCGCGCTGATGGTTTTTGTCCTCGCGGTAATCCGAGTGAGGCGCACCGGGTCCTGTGTGATGTAGCAGAATGGTTCTCTTGCGGTGATACACTTGGCGTATATAATTTCTCTCAGTGCTCGCCCCTTGAGTATGGCGACAATAACTAAATTAGATCCTTCTCCAACTGGTTGTATGATAGTCCTGTCAAATTTTCCAATGTCTGCACGGGTCTCGATGTCGTAAATTGTCCAACGATAGCTCGGGTGGATGTATGGCACAAGGTGTAGATTCCTTCTTGGGAGTAGAGCCAGAGTTGATGGGTCCATTAGTCTTCGATATTCAATCCTCAATGTTCAATGTTCAGATGTCACCGTTCAATTGTCAATGTTCAAATTGTCACTCCACTCTTGCCATTTAAAATCACTGCTTCCACAACCGGGATCCCACCGCTGTCACCGAAACTGTTATGAACGAGCCCTGAAGTTACTGAGACGATGATTCTGGCGAAGACGGAACGCTTGGGTTAGTTGTCGAATCTGGCACGGCATCGTTTATAACTCGAGGCCTACTCGATTCTGCGCCGGCGCGGGCTAGACGACGGGCTTGTTGCAAGGCGTACAACTCGTAGACGGTCGCTGTTCGACTGGCTCCTGGGAACTTGAAATGGCAGCGCGGGCAACGCCTGGGTCCACTGGGGTCAGACATCTTTCGTCGTCCGACGGGGAAGTGCCATAGACGGTCAGATCGAGCACTCTTGTCGTGCGACGGAGCGTAAATACGGCCTCAGGTGTATGATTAGAGACCTTCAGAGGAGGTTGGTATTCCTCAGGATAGACCTCGGTAACGGAACCAGCCCCTCCTGGTATTTTCGTCGGCCGTTCCGTCGAGGACTGGGTCTTTCTCATACGCTGACAAACCTTGTACTTATGATTATTCGATAGCGGCTGCTGCTGTTGCTGGAACTACTGGATGGCTGGACCTCTGGATCGTTGTTATCGTTACGATGGAAGGACCGGGTTCGTTGGATTGTTAAGTGCTGAAGCACAATGGAAGCAGTGGCGACAATTAAAGTGGCTTTATTAACTGGCTCTACACAGAACTGGCGTTATGGAATACGATATACAGAATAGGAATACAGAGTGACAGTGCAAGGCTCGTTATGTGGTTACTCGAGCGAGGCTGAGATTATAGGTCTGGGTCTCAAGCCCCAAGTCCGCTGGCGGGCGTCTGTAGGCTCCTTATATAGACGAAATGACGTCATTGGCTGAGTGGCGTGGTTACGCCCACCGAAGCCTCTGACTGGTTGCTGGTGGTGCGTGCGCATCCTCTCCTTGATGCGCCATCATGGATCTGGGCGGTGCCGACTACTGAAAGGGGGCGGGCTGTTGCCTAATTCGTGCGCGGCCATTATCGATCGAGCGCGTCGTGGATCTGCGCGCTGGAGGGGAGACTCTCTCTCGTCTGGGCAGCGTCTCTGATTGGTTGTCGGTTGCGTCATCTAATAAGGCCTCCCCTCGGTATGCAGCGGCGCCGGGCTTGTTGTTGCTAGGTGGTGGCGTCGGCGTTGCCAAGCGTATGCGACGTTGCCGAGTCTCATAGCCGTATGCGGTAATGAGGTCATGGCTGTACGGCGAGTGTTGTTTGTCGACCGCCCCCTTTGGCTGTTGCGATGCTGCATCTCATGTCCTCTTAGCGTTGCTTGGCTTATGCACGTAGCTGTAGCTGGTCTTTGCTTCGGCTTGAGGCTTGTCCGATGTCCGTTGCCGACGGCTTCCATGCCGTGTATCCGCAGGGAGTTCTGGAATCATGAGTCCCGGTTGGGACTCGTAAATCATGTCAACAACGTGTTCTCAGACCAACGTGACCGTTGGCTCATGGTTAATCCATCATTTAATTCCAATATCTTTATTCAGTCGAGAGCCACCCTTCAGCACAAGACACAACCCTGCGTGGATGCGGATCGTAACTTTATATCTTTGACTACGCGTGGGGACTCTCCGGCACGAAGCATAATCTCGTGTGAATGCGGAATGGTAGTTTACGTCTTTGACTACACGTAGGAGTCGCTCTTTGGCACAAGGTACGGTCTTGGGTGAATGCGGAACGATAGTTTGTGCCTTGGACTATATGTAAATAGACCGTTTTCCTCTTATTTTGTAGTACGAGTCTAGATTCTCCGAGTTGTAGGTTCACGGTTATCTGGGATCGAAGGTTTCATACCTTAACAACAGTGAGATCCCAGAGATTTGCAGGGAGGCCTGAGTCGAACATGTATCCTCTGACCTTCCTAGTTACAGTTCTGTTGAAACGTTCTGCAACACCATTGTTTGAGGAGTTTCTGAAGCCAATGCTCGAAACTTAGCTCCTTGTTTCTGTAAGAACTCATCGGTGTATCCTCCCGTGAATCCTGCACCTTTATCAGCATACAAGTGACAAAATTTCGCATCATAACCTACAAAATTTCTAGCTGAGATAATAAAGGACTCTAAGTAATAACCTGTTTCAGATTTGTCTTTCATTGGGTACGCCATGGAAAATCTCGAATAGTCATCAACCAATGTCAATATATATTTTTATCTTTTAGGATATGTTTGAGGGCTAATTGGACCCATGAGATCTGCATGAACTATTTGGAGCGGAGCAGTTGCTCGTCTTCTATTGGTATTGGAAGGAAGTCTATCAAAATTAGCAATCTTACAAGTCTCACATTCTGCTATGATTTCATCAGTGAAATTAGCACGTTTGAGCTCGTTATTTCCTGGGAAACTAGTTTGCAATGCCTTCAGGTAGTTAACTGAGGCATGCCCTAACCTCATGTGCCACATCAGGACATTATTATTCCTCTTAAACTTATCATAATTTCTAGTACAATCAGTCGTATCATCAGGAATTCGGATAAGAATTCTGAGTAGATGACTCTTTTCAATTTCATTTTCCCGCTATTTGTTTCAATTTCTAGGGACCCAGATCCCCCGTTCTTATGTCGGCTGATGCATCTTTGTTTGCACATCGAATTCTACAGCTGTCTGACTCATCGAAGGTTTGAAAGATCATTCGGGTTTCGGACATATGCTCTGTAGCACCCGAGTCAGCCACAAACTCTTCAAGGATTTTAATTTGAGGCCAATCATTGGGGAACTTATCATGATTCTCACCTTGTTCAGCTAATGCTTGATTTGCTCTGGCATTACCAGCATTACGAGTGGCACCACGACCAACTCTTGCTCCTCTGTTAGCTACTCCACGACCACGATTGGTGGGTCCACTTCGACCACGGTTGATGGGGTTATTAGCACCGCCTCGGCTAGCAGGTCTGTCATAAGGCCTCTGTCTCTTAGCTGCATGATTCGATGGAGGTGCGTTACGCTTGAGGCCACGGTGATGGTGTTGGTAGCCTCTTCTCGATGAGTTTTCTGGAGGTGGACCACGGTACGGGCAATCAGCAGCTATGTGGTTGGTGATCTGCTCGCATTTGTAGCATTTCTTTAAATTCGTGCCCTTCCATGGACAATCAGCCGCAAGATGGTTAGTGATGTCATCACACTCGAAACATCTAGATTTGGTTTGAGTTGAGTTTTGGTGTCTCGCCATGAGCATTGCACGAGGGGTATCCTTTTTGGTTGCCTCTTTCTCTGCTTCCTTTTCACAAAAGATGGTTTCCATTCCCTCAAGTCCAAGCGTACGGCCTTGTTGAGTGGCTATGAACTTAAGAGTTTGGAGAAGAGGACAAGATCCTCTGACAGAAGTGTAGAACGTATCTCGAATCTCTGCTTGAGAGAGCATTTCTTCGCCTTCGATATTATCGTGCTTTCTAACTGCAGCCTCGAATCGTTCTATAAATGCAGTTGCATTCTCATTCCTTGGCTCAAATCGAATGGCGTGCAGAGCAGCTCGCGCTGCAGCAGAGGTTGTCGAGCATTCAGCCACTTTGATTTTCTCCAATTCCGCTAGCATTTCTGGAGCTGATGCTGAGGCCCTCAGCTGTGTATAATAAGCGTCTTCAATTCGGTGTATGAGGATATCTTTTATCTGAGTGTCGATGTGTGCTGCAAAGGGCATCTGAGGAATGACGTCATGACCAAAAACGCCCAAGCCATGAGCCCGCAGTTCAGATTGGGATTTTTCCCACAAGAAGTGCCATTTGGTGTTTCTTGTAAGTTTATAATGAAACCTCATCCTACTCAAACTCGTTGGTCCACCCGTGCTTGATATTTGCGACGCTGAGTCAGGGCGACGTGGAACAGCATCGTTTAGCTGCTGTGTAGATGGCGTAGACACAGGGCTTGAAAGTTGGCGAATCACAGCTGGGTGATTAGGTGAATCATTGGTGAGGTTATGCGGTGGCAAAGGAGCACGAAATTCTGTTGACGAGTTGACTGAACAAGATGCCCTTTGACTCTGACGATCTGCAGACCCAGAACAGCTTGGACCTGGTTGAGGCAAAGCAGCTGAGCCGGTCATCAACTACTTGTTGAGCTCCTGGATTTGACGATTAGTCGCCTCTGCCATGCTGTTTACTTGAGCCTCCTGCAAGGTCATTGGCTCGCTGTTTGCCCTGGTTAGGTTCAAAGTTGTTTGGAGTGTCGCTGCCATGTCTGCAATTAGTTTACGCAGTATAGAGTCGTCGCGCCGATCGTGCCGTTTCCTTGAGCTCACCCTGTCCAGTGGCCCGACCTCAAGGAGCTCGGAGTCCGTATAATTTCTCTGATCGTTTTCAACTCTAGCATTTCTTCGCTCATTGTGTCACAGTCTCAAAGCCGGTCTGTGCCGCCTTCTCTGAACTCCAGGATTAGGAAGATTTGATGACTCACACTCGTCATCTGCTTCTGGGACAGCAGGTGGAGGTTAATTTCCTTGCTCATAGGGCATTCCCATTCTGTTTTGTTGATTGGCATTGGCCTCTATCGTTTGTTGAATAGTACGACAGTCATTGTCATCAAACAGATCTTCATCACAGACTGGAACATACAGGGGAAAACATATGTTTCATTTTTCATCTTTAGTTATAAGCTCATAGCTAACAGTGTTAAAACTCGAACACAAAGTCTTAGCATCTGAAGCAGCAAAGAAATCTAACTTCCCGAACACAAGGAAGGTCGAGTTTCTCGCTCTATCACACCAACTCCATCAGGGAACACACCTGACTACGTTGTTGTGATCGAGCTTTGAGGTCCGACTCAATCCCTCAAATTCATACTATATTCTTTCCATTTCTCTTTGTAATTGATTGGAATGAGATTTGCGCACTCACCTAGAATATATGACGCTCCGTCTTCAGTATGAATTATAATAGTCTCATCATCCAATTCAGTCCATAATCTCTGCCCAGGATGATTTGCCGTCAATGCGAATTCTCGCACGCAGTGGTTCCAGAAGACCCTGAACAGTTAACGATCTCCTGCAGCATACAGAGAAATTTTCTGTCTTAGTTTCACATCTCAACTCATCTCAACTCATCATTCTCATCTTTAGTATTTGATCAAATTCAGTCCTTATCTCATCTATTTCACTTCTTTTGCATGCATTTGTATATATGTATATATATATATATATATAAACACATTTAGCTCCAAGTTCTGGGACGCCGATACGGATTCATGAAATCTGGGACGTCAAAATCTATATTTTCCCAAATTCTGGGACTTTTCCAAAAACGCGTAAAAATGAAAATTTTCGGTTGAAAGTATTTTTTTATTCAAACACTAAACCATCCCTCGTGGGAGATAACCGCCGAGGAGATAACAGACGTGTGCTTAGACTTCGTTTCGCGTTCAAAACACTAACAATCCCTCGTGGGAGATAACCGCCGAGGAGATAACAGACGTGTGCTTAGACTTCGTTTTGCGTTCAAAAGACTAACCATCCCTCGTGGGAGATAACCGCCGAGGAGATAACAGAATTTTGCTTAGAAAGTGGTTTTTTTCAAAATATCACGAAATTTTCACGCGTCCCAGAAAATGGCAAAATATATTATTCGCCGCGTCCCAGAATTTGACAAAATATCGCTGAAATGACGTCATCGCGTCCCAGAATCTGCAGTTATAGAAATATATATGTATATATATATATATATATGGTTACAGTTATAGTATACTGATGACGACCGACAGTATAGATGCCACTGTTACAGTTATCATGAGTTATGACGACCGGGGGTAAAAACAATGGTTTTGCGTCCAAAAACTAAACCATCCCTCGTGGGAGGTGACCGCCGAGGAGATAACAATGGTTCGCTTAGACAGTGGTTTCGCGTTCAAAACACTAACCATCCCTCCTGGGAGATGACCGTCGAGGAGATAACAGAAGTTTGCTGAGACAATCGCTTTTGGTCGTCATAAGTAGGTATATTTGTAAATGTTATGACGACCGGTCGTCATAGCTGAAAATGTCGTCATAAGTGGGTATATTTGTAAAATCGGTCGTCATAAATGTCTATTTCTAAAAATATAGATATGTATATATACATCCAGACTTTCATCAGAATCCACTCACTTTTGGTGGACCCATTCAATCTATCCATCTATCTATCTATCTATCTTTTTTTTTTTTTTTTTTTTTTTTTAAGTGGAATATAAGGAAAAATCTGATGACAGGCTATCCCTAATGGATCTCCCACCGGCAGACCATGAGCGCTTTCATTTTGCTCACCCGGTAAACCGGATGAGCATGAATCCAACGCCCGTGTGCCCTGGGGGCTAAAACCTTCTGCTCTCAGCCCTACGATGTTGGCAAGCCATCATTGCAGAACTGGGGGCAGCTAACCACTATCTAACCAACCCACCCCGGAACCGCGTTAGCATTACTTCAGGGTGGGAGGCGTATCGCGCGCCAAGGGGCGTTCCTCTTTGGTGTGTCCGCTCTCCTGTCTTCTCTCTTCGTCGTCCTTGTTCACTCTTCAAGTCGTCGTTGTTCGCTATACAGCGCCCCTTGCTTGGCGCTGCAATGCCCGTTCTCGCTCTTCTTTTCGGGTGATCGCCGTCTTGATATAGGCGGCAATCTTATCCCACGTCTCTTTGCTGCGGAGCATGGACGGCACTAGGGTCTCAGGGGTGATCTGATTCCCAAGCCAGTCCACGAGTTCCGCTCTCTCCATCGCTGTGTTCACGCACTGGAAGAGTGCATGCTCCGCATCGTCCCAGTCTGCCTCACACATCTGACAGACCGAGGTCTCCCTCTTCTGGAACCGCTCTAGGTACTCCCCGAAGCAGCCATGACCACTGAGCGCCTGCGTCAGCCAATAATCTAACTCTCCGTGAGCTCGATCGATCCACCTGGCTATGTTGGGGATCAATCTTCGCGTCCACTTCCCTTTCGTTGAGCTATCCCATTCTTTCTGCCACTCTTCGACAGTTCCCCCCCTTTCGACATCTCGAATGAGGGCCTTCCGGGTGGGGTTTAGTACTACTCCATCGTTCTTGAGAGTCTCTTGGCGTTCCCATACACGCACCCTTTCGGCTACAAGTAGTCGAATAGGTGGAGTACCTGCTAGTACACAGGCTGCGTGGTCGGACACCGTGCAGTAAGCGCTGATCGTCCGGAGCGCGGAACGTCGCTGGACTGGGCCTAGCTTCGCGTCGATCACAGACCCTCTAGCTACACGTCCCCAAATTGGTGCACCGTACAGCATGATGGAATAGCTCACGGTGCTAAGTAAAGATCTCCTGTTTGGCTTGGGGCCGCCAATGTTTGGCATGAGCCGTTGAAGGGCGCAACCAACCCTGTCCGCCTTCAGCGCTGCTTCCCTAACTTGGGCCTTGTAGCTCCATCGGTCGTCAAACCAAACCCCAAGATACTTGAGTTCCCTCTTGAGTGGGATCTCGTACCCGTTGATGGAGAACACGGGGGTTTCGAAACTCCTCCTCTTGGTGACTAGCATTGCTTCGCACTTGTGCTCGGCAAGCTCCAGCCCGTTCTCAGGGAACCACTGACCAATGCGGTAAAGAGCTTCATTGGCCGCACACTCCACTTGCCACGCGGTTTCGGCGACCACGACTAATGCCGCATCGTCCGCGAAGCCAATAAGTTCCGCCCCATCTGGCATGCTCATGTTCAGGAACTCGTCGTATTGCGTGTTCCATTCAAACGGTCCTGACACGGATCCCTGAGCTATCCCTGCAGAGAGTTCCAACTCAACCCTTCCCTCATCGGTGTCGCACACCAGGACTCTGTCGCGCAGTCCATCGCTGATGACTGCGAGCAGGTAAGGGGGTACTCTTCCATCTAGGGACCTATAGATCCGTTCCCAACTTGCCGTGTTGAAGGCATTCTTCACATCCAGGCATATTATGGCACAGAACCCTCCACCTGGTTGGGGAGCCATTGTATGCGCTCTGTGAACTCTGTCTTGCACGCTCTCTATTGCGTGCATCGTACTGCGCCCCTTACGGAAGCCAAACTGCATCGGGGACATACCTCCGCTACGCTCATACTCTTCCTCCGCCCGGTTCAGGATCATGCGGTCATACATCTTGCCGATGTTGTCCAGCATATTGAGTGGCCGATTCGATGATGGTTCCGCTGGTTCCCCACCCTTCCCCTTGGGTATAAGCACTAGCTTCTGCCGTTTCCACACTTTCGGGAACATTCCCGCGAGAAGACACTTGTTGAACAGCTTCAGTAGCAGGCTGGGCTGCTCTCGGACCACTATTTTCAAGGCCTCATTTGGGATACCGTCCAGCCCCGGGGCCTTACCATTCGCTAATCTCTTAGCGGCTCGTCTCAGCTCTTCTTCGGTAAAGAGGGGGATCGGCTCGGAGATTAGCCCAGGGAATGTGAGTCTGGGCTCACCTCTCGGGTAGAGTGCCCTGGCTATCCGTAGGACTGCCTCTTTGTCAGTTGGCGCTGTTGGTCCATCTCTCGTGCGCAGCCGGCTCATGACTACCCGGTACGGTGTCCCCCACGGATCGCGATCGACCATGCTGCAGAGCTCCGCCCAGCACCTTCGTTTGCTGCGACGAATGGCATCCCGTAGGAGTTTCTTCGTCTCTTTGTAGGCCGCTTCGTCTGCTTCCGCTGATGGACGTCCGCGTTTGCGCGCTCGCTTCGCTCGTCTCCTCTTAGCGTTTGCGTTGCGGCGAAGGTCTCGGATTTCATCGTTCCACCAGTATGCTTGCCTCTTCTGGAACCGGGGTTGCTTCCTCCTCGGCATGGAGGCGTCGCAAGCTCGGGTGATGGACCGGATGACACTCGTTACCGTCTCTTCCGGCGAGAGCTCTTGTCCGGGGTCCTCTGCTTTCAGGATTGCTTCTTTGAAGCTTTCCTCGTCAAGTTTACGGACTTGCCATCCCTCGATTTGCCGTGCTATGCCCGCGTCTCGGCCACAGTCTATCCTGAAGAAGATATGACGGTGGTCGCTGAGCGTTTCCGAGTCTAGGACCTGCCACTTCGTGACTCGTCTCATGAGAGGCGGGCTAACGAACGTTAAGTCGAGCACAGAGGATGATGCCCCCCTATGCCATGTCGCCTTTCCTACCTCATTGAGGCAAACCAGGTCCAGTTGGGCCATGGTCGTTTCCAGCGCGTTGCCTCTTTCATCCTCTGGCCCCCCACTCCAGGCTGGAGCCTTGGAGTTGAAATCCCCTGCTACTATCGCGAGACCTCTCCACTGCCTCAGACTATCCTCGAGTTCTCGCAAGTCCCGGAGGAAGTCATTCATCGGTGCGTTCGGTGAGTAGTAGCAACTATACACCGCAATATCCCCGATGACTCTTCGGGCGAAGCCCGTCCCTTCGGTCGGCTTTTTTGTCTCTTTGAGAGTCTTGTTCCAGACTTGGATGGCTGCTCCCCTCTCAAGATCTTCCGTGGTTCTCGGTCGCTCTTTTCGGAGGTACTGCTCGGAGATTATGAGGACGTCTACTCCCAGTCTTGAGGCCTCTGCCTCGAGTAGACTGTGAGCATCGTTGCTCCTGCGAAGATTCGCTTGCAGAAAGCTAGCCATCGTTATGCCTCTTCCGACCCTTCCATACTGCTCGCGCCTGCTGGTAGGCCTTGCAGCACTGCGTGCCCGACCTGTGCTTGTGATCCTCTGAGAGGGCCTCGCAGCTCAGACATTTCTGCTCTCCGGTTTCACATGCCGCTGCTATGTGTCCTTCTTCCCCGCAGTTGAAGCAACGTTTTGCCCTTCTCACCTGTGGCTTGTCGCACTTCGCGGATAAATGCCCGTATTGCAGGCAGTTGTAGCATCTCGGGATTCCGCCTTTTTCCCGGATCCGCGCGTTAACGAAGTCTACACGGACTTTCCCTTTTGCCAACACTCCTTTAGCGAGCCCCTCTGGCAGTGTGATCACCGCGACCTGGGTACCCCTATATCCTGGGCGGATGGTCCTAGCCGTGATGCTACCCGTATGCTCTGCACCGAGTTCTTTCACAAATGCCTCCTTGACTTCTTGGAGTGTACTGACGTCATCTAGGTCAAGCACTTCCAGCGTGACCGTTGGGGAGAGACGTCGTACCACCCCCGCGTCCTCGATGACCGTCTTGAGGGCATCCTCAACGGCTTCCGCTTCTACCCCCTTCTCGAGCTCTATCAGGAGATGTCCCTCCCTTGACTTTCGGAGTTTGGAGACTTTAGTAGCTACCTGCTTCGCTTCTTCTCCTTGCTTCACTTTCCTGACCATGTCTGCGTAGGACAAGCCATCTTCTTTCACTTCTATGAGAATAGCGTCAGGTCTGATTCTCCTCCTGTTTCCTCTGTTTTTCTTCTTTCTCTTCTTCTTCGTCTCCACTCTTCTTTGCGTGTTGGCACCCTGCTCATTCTTCCTCCAGCCCTTGTTACGCTCTACTGTTTGCCATCTTGACTCATCGTCCCACGGCTGGCTGCTTTCTGTGCAGGTTGACGCTGGTGTGCCCGGCGTGAGTAGGGTTTTCTTGCCCACTCCTGCTCCCAACCCCCCGAAGTTAAGCTGCGCCGGCCTAAGGGCTGCTCTTTTCACTCTCTTGTTGTCCATTTCTTGCTCTCGATTCATGGGGCTTGTGCGGCCCCTTTTCTGTTGGCTCCCCTGTCCAACTCTTTGCGAGGACACAGTGGAGTTCCATATGGCTGTCGAGGCTGTTGCCCCAGTGGCATCCTTGGCCTCCAACTCCAAAGTGGAGCTGATTACCTCCCTCATCTTCGAAGCTCTTGCCCTGGCAGTTTCCAGCCCATCGCGTAGGCTGCTGGCCTTCAGGACGAGCTTCTTGGTCGACTTTTTTGCCGTCGCGTGCTCGTTGACTTCCTTTGTGATGTCATCGAGGACTTTCAGGATCTTCCCCATGAGATCTTCCTCTCTCGAATGGGCCTCTTTGAACTTATCCCAACTTGTTTTGAGGTCAGGAGTGTCAGTTCTGCCTGACTTCTGTTGGCTGGCGCCCTGCGTGTTGTTGCCGCCAGTCTCCATCGTTTCCACATCAGCTCGCCCTTTGCTCGATGTTGCTGATGTTTGTGTTTGGGCGGGACACCCAGTTGGCAGTGTCGCTCCGAAATCGTCCAAATTCGTTCTTGATTCTGCCATTTTAAAATTTTTTTTGTTCCCCCTCGACTTACTGTGTGCCTTTGTTTGTGTTAGTGGTCCCACCTACTCGCGCCCACCGGTGCCGGTATCCTGTTCCTGAATCCCCCCACTTACCGTCCGCGCCTACAGTCCGGTGGCCTCAGATGACGTTCCAACCCCCGCACCCTGCAGCATGGTCCCATCCGGTCACCAACCGGCACTACTACAGGAGCGGGATTTGGGGTTCCCCCCTACCGTTGTGCGGGACTGCCTCCCCTCGTGGTTAGCGTGGGGTTCGGGTCCCCCTACTACCGGCGGCCCAGGAGCGATCACTGGTTTTAACGCGGTACCCTCCAGAGTGGGCGCGGAGACGGCAGTGAAGGGATCCCCTCCCAGGGACCGTTGCACCAGTGGCGTGAGTAGTGCGCTGTGTGTGTGGTGTATGTGTATTGTCAGCCTCATCCCTCGTTTCCACCCGAGTCCTAACTCTTCACCATGCCCGCTGGTTCCGTGGTAGCATTCCCTAGTTCGGCCGGTCGCTATCCCCATGAGGGCTCTTGTGTTTCCTTGGGGGAGCCCGTGTTATCACTCAGCGAGAGATCACCCGACTTGATTCAGGCCCTCGCATCACTCTTGTGACTCGATGCATATACGGTAGAGATACCCTGTATCGACAAGGTCACCGCGTTGCTTCTCACCAACTTACGGTCTGCCCCTCCGTACCAGCAAGGCAGTCGATGGTCGGCTCCGAATGTCTGCGCGGGTTCGCCTATTGCGTCAGTGTGGTGTTGTATTGTGTATCTGTAGACTCCTTGTCCGCGCTCGCTTATTCTACATATTCGCGAGTAACCAGAGGGGTTGAGGTTCGTAGCGAGCCCCAGCTACTCTGGCCGTTCCACTATCCGCACCCCGTGGACGCGCCCTGTAGCATGGAGGATGCAGTTTAAGCGCTTCTTCATGACCACTCGGTGAACCGAATGAGCATGAATCCGTCGCTCGTGAGCAGGGATCTATCTATCTATCTATCTATCTATTTATTTATCTATCTATCTATCTATCTATCTATTTATTCATTTATATATCTATGTATTTATTTTCCCACCATGGAATCCGTATTGAATATATGTGAATATATAAAAATATATATAACCACCTGTAAATATGTGTATATTAGTTCCTGCAAATAATTCAAGATTAATTTTCCTCTGCTTGGCTTCTCTTTCTCGACTGTAAGGT
This sequence comes from Eretmocerus hayati, assembly GCA_029851415.1. Classification (NCBI taxonomy): domain Eukaryota; kingdom Metazoa; phylum Arthropoda; class Insecta; order Hymenoptera; family Aphelinidae; genus Eretmocerus; species Eretmocerus hayati. Next base: position 102,692,882 of record CM056742.1, read on the forward strand.
AACTTGATTAGTGTGAGTGAACGAGTCCGGGCAGGCTGCACATTATTCGCCAACCGTAGCAGACAACACTCCAATTCCGTGCGCATCAATGATAAGTTACTCCGAGAGCCGAGAACCGCAAGTTGAGCACCACTTGTAGCAGAGAGCCACGGTTTGAGTGTCACTGTCTTCCTTTCTCTATCTCTCTCTCCTCCTTCTTGCCATCGGGGCCGAACGCCGACTCGACCGCGTAATTATACACTCTTACTAAACGGCGTAACTATACACTGTCGTGGGGCTCACTCGGCTCGACTCGACTGCAAGCATGGCTGCCCGTTTCAAATTTCCCGAGCGTACCGGCTTTTCACAGACACATCTATCCGCCGCCCGCCATTTCCTCCCGCATCCCGACGCGCGGCTTCTACAGGGCTTCCTCGCACCTAGTGAGCCTCAAAAACTTGCACCACAGTCACCACGAAGGTCTTCCGGTCGCGGTATTTAGGCACCGCTACCGTATGATTTTGGTACGCAACAGGTGGCCGATGATGCACACCCTCAAGCACCAAGCGCACTGCCCACGGTATCTCGCACTCACTCGCATGTAATATCATGTAGACCTACCTGGTCATTCTTGTATTAGAGATCTCGAGGGTGTGCTGTTGCCGCTGTTGTTGTTGCAGCCACCACTTTCTGCCGATGTCATCCTGACTGTTGTGTGCGCAAGTCCTTGAGTTTCGGGGTCCGTTGATCAGAACCCAGGCACTGCTACCATGGAGGGTAATTGACGGTTGCTGGGCGGGGTGAATGAGGCACCAGGAGTTCAAGTCGAACACACGCACTTTATTATACAAAGTAGCAACGTCTAGCGACGCTGCCTCCGTCCAACTAACTACGCGCAGCCACAGCGTCCGCGCCTCAAGCGAGCGAGCGTTCGAAGCCGCACACACATACATACATACATTTCCAACACCAAGCATCTTCTTTACTAGTCCCGTGTATTCTCCCGACCGGGAATTTTGCGGAAAAATCGTAGATTTACCAACGTATGGGGAAGTTAGTGGGCTTATAAAGAAGAATAACGTAGTCAGTACTTACCTTTATATACTCTTCGGATACACGCGCGTTGCAGCTTGTAGCATCTCGTGCACACCAAAAGCAACCTTTTGGTTTCAAAATCAGTAGTGTCGAATTTTCCAGGATTTTCCGGCCCGTCTGGTGACGACATTTTTCACAAATTGATTCAGTGATTTAGAATTACAGTTTGATCTTACTTGAATTAAATTTTCCTACTTTCGATCGTAAATTTATCAATTTTCACCTTCATTCTATGAATACTAGAGCAGTGATGAAAAAGTGTGTTATTTTTGAATTTATTATTCATCGAATTTAATTGTTTGTAATATAAATAAAACCAGTCAATGCAAAACGCATTTACCAAGCCTCGTTATTTATAGACTCTGATATAACCATAACCCAGTGAGTGACCCAATTATTTGAATAATTATTCTTCCTGATTATATCTTTTTTTCATCAAAGAAAATAACGGTGCTCGCGATAAATCTATATGATTTCATTGAGCATTATTTGAGCAAGTCGTATTTTTTTTCTTTAATTCATAAAATAATCTATTGGCCATTCTGAACCGATTTTCTTGTTTGATTTTTTTTAATTGATGATTTTGTGGTCATTATCAATTAATTATTTACTAGCGATATTGCCTCGCTCGCTAACGCTCGCTCGGCATCACTTTATTTGGGAAACTCGATAGTTTTGCGATTTCTAAAGGTATTTTAAAATTTTTAGAAAGTTGTTGAGGTAGGTTTTTCAATAGGATTCTTCACTACTAAGACTATTGATTAATAAAAAACTTCTGAAGCTTTCAAAAATTAACTTTCCCATACAGGTTCACGCACGCAAGCACAAAAAAACTCTCCAATGTTCGATATGACTGTTGTTTCTACATTTTCCAGAAGACTACTTTTGGAAAATGTAGAAACATACTTTTGAATTGATACTTACTTTTGAATTCATCGAAGAAGTTTCTATATATTATAAGAAACCTTTCAACTATACGTGACTGATGAGGATCTGTAATGAAAAAACTTGAAAGAGAAATTTTTTCCGCTCTAGACTCAATTTCTAGACGCACACAGCTGATAAGGACTTCCATCTCAATACAAATACTTGTCTACATATGTGACATTCTCAATGGTCCGCTCTGAATTGTCGTCAAATTATCTCAAAAAAATTCCATGAAATGAAATTCTGACGAAATGAGGATAAAAGATAATAAAGAAAATGATGAGATAACTCAAAGATAACGGAAAGATAACTAAAAGATGAAAAGATAACCGAAAGATGACGTCGAGATAGAAAGATAATCAAAAGACAACTACCACATAATCTTAGATGATAATATAGACGAAGATACAATAGATATTTAGATACACGCGACATCGATCTTGAAAGTCGTTAGAGGGAGCTGATAAAAGTATATATAAAACTGAAGCGGCGAGTAGGGTCAGTCTGTCTTAACCCATCGTGGGGTGAAGTCAATGCCGCTCCTGATGATCGAGGAGTCACTTCGGAAGCCAACCTCCAGGAGATACGGGATCAATCGAAGTCTATCACAGGGGACTTCACAGGTGAGTAATTTCATCTAAACAATTGAATACACAAACATTTAAACATATAACTTCAATAATTATATAATGTTTCATTCAAGTTGTAGCATCCAACAGTATGGAGCAATCTCAACTCCAGTCTCAACTCATCATCATTCGGAAATTCCCGGAGCATCATAGGAGGCTGCAATGGTGAGTCTTTATTGATCACTCAATCAATAATTAATTGATCAATTATTATTAATCAATATGCATAGAATGTTCGATACACTCACTCATATGAATCCACAGTTACACACACAAACACACACACACAAACACGAACTCACTCACATACATTCACGCTCATTCACTCACATATAAATATACCTACCACACAATTCACTAACACATAAACAAATTCAGTTGGTCTATGAACAATAATATAACTTTCATTTTATTTATTTTCAGCCAATAGATCAGTCCAACATCCGATTGCAGCTGATCATTCAGATGTTAAAGAAAAATGACTTTGCCACTGGAACAGTTAAGGGTCATATTCAGAGGCTGCACTGGTGAGTAATAGAATGATCTTTTGAATGATCAAAGACTAATAGGCCTATAATAAATCTTTCAACACACACACACACACACACACTCACTCACCCACCCACCCATGCACGCACATACACAATTAATTTCAACATTCAATACCTATACACAACACCTCCCTCATAATTCTATTGACACACACACACACACACACACACACACACACACACCCATGTATACACATATACACACAAACGTCTTCAATTGTTTTATAGTAGAAAAATAATACGCTCTAATGATTTTTCATTCTACAGCACCACCGAGGCCAAGAGGAAGTGCATCCCGCTAACCCATTGGACAATCTCAGTCAACAGGAGATTCTCAACAGGAAATACGTAGTCCAGGTGATTCCGAATCATTGAAGATTATTTAATGTTCTGAATGATAATGTAAGATTCTTATACTATTTGTGGAAAATTATAAAAACTTCATGAAAATTGTAAAGAAATGTATGTATATTGAATAATTCAATAAAATTCGACAGAGACGGGACTTTCGCCCGTCTCTCCTCTCTCGTCTCCATTCATTTCATAGGTTAAGTTAGAATAAACTTTCGAATAATTTTAAGTCACTTGAAAAGGACTATAAAATGATTTTTGCTAAGGTTCGACAAAATTCAATTCATTTATATTCAAATTTCGACCATTTTAATTGATTGCAAAATTACACTTAATTTAGAATCAAGACCATGACAATAGGACAGAATTTTCAATAATGATAATCTTGCGTCATAGTAGAACTTTTCCTAATAATCAATCGACTTGATATCCACATACGAAGAATCCAGTACTTGACTATCGCCTGCGGTAGAGTGCCTCACAAAAGTGCTGAGGTAATGTCAAGGACTCGGTGTTCTTATTAGCTGACTGACGGATCCCATCAAAGAATTTCCCCCCAATTGAATCCCTACATATCTGAGTCATTCTACACAGAACCCTTGAAGGTCCCCTGTTAGTAAATGACTCATCCATAGATTTGTACATTCTCTTGGAATCGTGAAATTCTGGGCTACGAACGCACATACTCTGACTGCATTATCCATCATGCAATAATTGAACAAAATAGAGAAAAGATTCTCCTGATAATAACTTTTAGAAGATTTTGCAATCAATTAAAATCGTCATCAGAGATCAAAGTTTTCCTTTTTTTTCAATACTCTCACCAAAATAGAATGAGAGATAATGATAAACTTTTTAATAACTATTGTTGTAAAATGGATTTTACACTGAAGAACACTAACAGTCTCTCATACAACACCATTGATGATTCAAAACAAACCAAAAATCACATCAATCATGATTAAAACACTTCAATTCACACTGATGAGAACGTTGCGGTGACTCGCCTAGGCCATGGCTCAAGAGTGATTAACTCCGCCGAGAGCGACCGAAGCGAAAAATCCAATGCAAACTCATCAACACCACACTCATCACATATATAGGCTTTAATGCAATCAACTAATCACACATAGCACTATTGAAACACCCACTTTACACTGATGATAACGTTGCGGTATCTCGCCTAGGCCATGGCTCAAGAGTTATTAACTCCGCTGAGAGCGACCGAAGCGAAAAATCCAAAACTAATCCATCAACACTTCACACACAACATGATAAGACACTCAAATCAATATAACAAAAAATCTAACAATTTCCATAATGCAACAGAATAAATTCATTCATTCAAATCCATTAATAAAATCTTTCTAAATAATTATCAAATCTTCTAAGGAGTACCCGAAGCATAGTTGAAAAGATATTCAATAACCAACTTTTTTCATGGTAAATCATTCAAGTGTTTCAGAAAAAATCATGTAAATTAAACAACGATTGAGTAACACCATCTCTAAAAAATTACATAGTACATGAAAAATCAATCACTCCAACATTAAATTGGAGTGATTGATTTTTGTATTAAACAATTGTATTAAACACCAAAGAAATGAAAATGTATCAAAAAATCACTCGAAAAAGGAAAAACAACCGAAATAGCAAAGTAGAAATAGTCAAAAAACGACTAAATAACTTAAAAATAATCATAAGATAACCAAAAGATAAGAAGATAATCAAAAGATAACAATAAGATAAAAAGATAATCAAAAGATAACTTTAAGATGATCATAGATGATCTTAGATGATCTCAGATGATCGTAGATGATCTCAGATGATCTTAGATGATCTTAGATAGTAAGTACTTAGACACTCGCGACACATAAGGGCTATTGCCGCTCTCAAAATACCAACTCATATTTTTTTCCGTCAAGTTGGCAACCCTGCTTACGATTTTACGTTGGCAGCCCTGCTGGGGGGGATCCGGACGGACGGGATTTTGCCCGCGGCTTAATTATTGTAATTTGAACGAACGAATGCATCTTCTTATTTTTCTGATTTGAACGAGAGAATTACCAAGGCCAAGAAACTACCGTCAACCAGCATCAGGCAAGGTAGGTCTCACCACCAGGCAGCTGCAGAGTGGAAATTCATACTCTCTCTTTAGGATTCATCAAAAATACGATGTTGCAATGCTTACACATGCTTTTAGAGATATGTTTTAGATTTACTTACCCACTGCTGCTGTTCATTTATCATTATTTTGCAATACTCACAATACCCAGCTGATTGTTGAAAGTGAACAAACACCTGTCATAACCACAATCCATATGACTGATGCACTGGATATCTTGATGTCGTCTCCTGTATATTGCTATCTCTTGATTGGCCAAACTGATCGATCATACTGCGGATGCTCAAAGGCGCCCGATTCAAATCTATGGAATTCTCTCATGGAGATTTCCTTTGGAAATATCATTGTAATATCGTGGATACGACTCAGATATGTTGCAGCCTAGAAGAAGAAGTCTCAATATTAATGTCATCAGCATTTAATTATGGGAATCCTAATTATTAGCAAATATCAAATTACCAATTTGAATCAACTGCCAAACTCACATCTTGTATATTGGGTAATTGATATATCGCCGATAGATGGCTACCCAGAATACATTAATGTAAAATATACATCTATATCAATGATTACCGGCAGGGTAGCAAACTCAACTCAGTCTCCAGGGTGAGCCCAGTTACCAACGCAATTAACATCGCAGGTACACTGTCATTTTGGCATCGGAACTCTGCTATAATGCAGCTGCCACGCCAAAGGCCCACTAGTACACCGGAACACTGCTTTAATGCAGCTGCCACGTACTACCTGGTTTTCTAGTTGTTTCTAAAATCTTTCCTTTTTAATTTCAGAGTGATTAAGTAATTGCGGTTCAATTTAGAGTTTTATTCGCGTCTCGTGTGGAAACATTTTTCCTTCGGGAAAACCAAGCTGGACGGTGCCATCGCCCACGTCTAGTTCGGTTTCCCGAAGAAAAAAATGTTTCCAGCACTCGACGCGTAATGTACTATTTTATTAAAATCATTCATTGTGTTTTATCGCTGCGCGACAAAAAGTAAGTCATGTTTAAGACCATGAATATATGAAAAATGTGTTTAGATATTTGTGTGGTGAAAAGAAATTGCTGATGGATGAATTTCTTTTATTTTAATAAATGCTATTATTTTAATCTCACCTATGTGTTATAACTCTCTGCTACCCTGTCGTAAGCCCAATAAATAAGAAGTACATTATTTAACGAAAATGATACCTCACTCTTCATCTTTTTCTAGAGAGATTTCAAATTCAACTTTGTTAGATCTCCTCACAAACTTGACCTTGTAAGGAGCAAACGGTCCGAAGCAAGTCTTTTTCATCCGAAGTCGACCTATTTTCAACAAGTTGCTCCGAAATGTTGCCACGTGGTTGTGCACGGTTGTGTTCAGTTACCACGCGGACGCCGAGCAAAATAGTTGAGCTGCAATTCTCTAATCTTCATCTCAAACTCCTCACAAAGTGGTAAAAAGTCTTCGCACAGTCGTTGAGACCAAAATGGTTTCTCCCAAACGTCAGTCTAGTGAAAGTGATGATCAAATACCTAACAAAAAACTAAAATTAGTCGACAATCACGAAGGAAATGGCACAAGCTCGGTGAATAGAACAGATCCAGTAGTAGATGACCTTGTGGAGTTCATACCTTCAATATTTGGCCAACTAAAACCATTACTAAGCAGGTAAGTTTTGTTTCAACTATTACAAAACTTATTAGCTGTATGCACAGTAAATCTTCAAACCCTAAGCCATTATAAGATCTTCTAACTGTAAATTTGATTTATATTAGGATTTCCAAAAATGTACTGTTGAATTCAGTATAATCTTGTGAAACGCTTAGTCGTATACCTTACATTCCTCATAACCACACTGCATAATCTATTCATACACTTCTCTAACATTATGTTATAATCAGTTTCAGGTTTTCTGCCAAAGTAGTATTGAAAGGTCCTATTCACAAGCAATTCTACAATAAAGGAAATGTTTTCCACTTGGAATCAATGGATCAAACTGGAAAGATTAAAGGAAAGGTTTTCATTGAAGATTGTGAAGTTCTTCATCCAAAGCTACAGGTCATTAAACTAGTGTACTGTATTTTGACTCATCATTTCTTCTGGTCGATAACTTTAGATATTTTGATTTTTAGGTGGAGAATACTTATACCATCTCTAAGATATTCATGAATATCTCATCGCCTATTGCAGAGTACAAAGAACATGAGCTAATAATGGATTCCAATACCGTAATAGAGCAAATTGAAGATGCTTCATTAGCAGCTCTCTAAAATCAATATGATCTCATGTCTTACAGCAAAATTCTAGTAGCACCTCCAAATAGTTTCATTGGTAAAGAAATGCTAATTATCTCTATCTTCAAATTGAGTTTGCATGTGATAAGTCACTTGACTCGATTATTGCAGATTATATTGGATGGGTAAGCTCAATTGGAGAAATCGAGTCAATTGTGAAAAGAGATGGTGTGCATCTCAACTTTAGAAACGTTGAAATCGTAGATAAGGATGAAAATAAGGTATGTCTTTATTGTTAATGTCTTGAGAATTTCTCAATCCAATGCAAATCTTCTATGCTTCAGATAACAGTTATTTTTTGGAATAAAATTGCCTCAGAAGGTATTTCATTATTGGGTATCGGTAAGACTATCTTGTTCCATCATTTGGAAATCAATGACTATAGAGGAAAGAAAAAATTATTTCATAATGCTTATTCCAGAATGATTCCTGATTTCCCTCCTTCGGAAATTGAAAGGTAAGTCAAAGTTTCACTAAATTGTTTTCAAGAGAACTCTGAAATACTTGCTTATTGAGTTTGAACTCAATTGTCTTTGTTTTCAGATTCTTAGCAAATTCCTCATGAATATTAATCAAGATCCACAAGAAGTATGACTTGATATTTTCACAATTCATTTGAGAAGCTCACCTCATCATTTAAGGGGGTTCGGAAGCTCTACTTTTACCGACCTAGGTAGCCGCATGTGAGCTGTGTCTGGTGACTGATACGTGACTTCATGGTGTCTATCTGTAGACATCTATCTCAAGCACTCGACAGCCTGACATAAGAAGAGATGAGTTTGTTCAATAGAGATTTGGTGTTATATCTCTATTGTTTGATATTCACCTCTGTCACTGGTGGTCACTGATGTCTGTGAATGAACTTCTCTGCTGTTTGTTAAACATAGAAGTGTGTATTTCTGACTGCAAAGATTCATGCAGAGGAATGAAAAAATTCTCTGTATGAATTACTTCTATGTTCTCCTTAGCATTTATATGCAATCTCATACATTTTTTATGCATTAGTGGAGATTGACATTTCTAAATAAAATACTGCAGCGTACTCTCCAAAACTCCATTTTGGATGCTGTTTATACACATCTTTCATATAAATACACTGCAAATGTGCATCTTGGCATGCCTAGATGTGTATTTCACGTCAATATCTTGCATTTTAAATACAACCAAAAATTGGGTGCATTTGCTATGCAGTAATGTAATAAACAAAACAGATGGCTGAGCCTGGACATTTTCAACTTTGAGCAGATGGAAGGAAATATTTCTGGTATCTAATAGAGACCTTAGAAACAATCAATCTTCATTCCTGCTCAATTTGGTATTTTAGTTGAACATCTTGCATTTTTTATGCACCCAAAGAGTGGGTGCATTTACTATGCAGTGATATAAACAAACATATGGCTGAACCAGGACATTCGATTGTGAGCGGAGGAAAGGCAAATATTTCTGGTATCCAATAGAGACCTCAAAACCAATCAATCTTCATTCCTGCTCAAATTGGTATTTTGGTTGAATATCTTGCATTTTTTATGCACCCAAAGAGTGGGTGCATTTATTATGCAGTGATATAAACAAACAGATGGCTGAACCAGGACATTCGATTGTGAGCGGAGGAAAGGCAAATATTTCTGGTATCCAATAGAGACCTCAAAACCAATCAATCTTCATTCCTGCTCAACTTGGTAATGAACTGCATCAAAACCCATACTTGATCTAAAAAATTCCACCAAAATTAACCTATAGAAAGATCAAGTTATCAGTTATTCTTTAGTAATTCATATTTTCTTTTAATAGAATAATCTTCATGGAAGTTACAACTTCTATCTAATTCACAAATTTAGAAATGATTTGACACCTGGAGAATGCCATAATCTAGAATGCGCTGGTATAGAAAAAGCAGTTGAGCTTCGAATATGAAATTGGGTTGCTTCCATCAATGGAGCATGTCATCATCAATAGATCAATATCTGGAAGTATAAAATAGTTAATATTCAGGGATGTGATTCAGTCCACATCATTTTACTGAAGTGAATCTTGCATCATTTTGGAACTCATTTATTTTTAGAATCTGAAACATGTAAATTTTTAAATATGATGATTTTCTCCCTCGAAGACCTCAAAATGTAGATTAGAGATGTGGTACTTACCCAATCTGGACACTTACAGAGTTGTATGATCCCTCAATACGGTTAGTGTTAGGGAAAATGGAGAGAAACAGGTTGTTTGATTCCACGGAAGAACCCATGCTGGAAGCTAAGAATCGACATGAGTGATTGAGTTCTGCTTGCACCTGGAAGCAGAAATTTGCTTGAGGTTTCTATAACAAATTTCTATACATGCTAGGGTAAAGGCATGATTGAGGCTCAATATGAGCCATAAAAGCTCAAAGAATCTAGTTTTGCCACTTGTGTAGTACATAACCTGATGACCAAGTTTTGAAATTATTTCTAAGCAATAACAGAAAACCATGAAGCTTCATACATTATTATGAAATTCAGAAAATTCTCACTTTTTGTAGGTAGTTTAGAGTATAAATTGATGGGCTAACTCACCATACTGAGTCTACATACAGAATGTCGTCAACTGCCCAATCAAACAACCATGCCGTATGGACCTTCAAATCTTCCTAGGACAGCAAAAGACTGCTCAAAATATTGCTAAGAGCCTCCAGTAATATGCCATACAGTGCAGATGGTTCCCCAGAAGCTCCGGGTGAGTCTCGAGCCATAACGTAGAGCTATGCTTCAAATGACGAGGTCCTGGGAATGACACAAAATCAAGAAAATGCCTTTATTGACAACTGAAACCTTTCATACTAGTAAAATCACAATTTTTACAATCTTATAAATATAAAAAATTCTAGGTTGGGCCTTATCTATGAGAAAAATCTTCAAAATCAGATGAGTTGACATCTAGCCCCATTGAAAGGCACTGCAAAAACAGCTGACTTATAACCTTCCGGATGAGAAAAGTACACGACATAGCTAGTCGATTTTGGGCACAATAGATTCATGATGAATTTGAGCACCACCGACGTGCACTATTTACTGGGAAGATGTGTGATTTAAAAAGATACTCACGTCAAAAAAAACGTCACGGCGTCATGCGAGCAGTCGACGCCGACCGGGCGTTGCTGGATGGGAGATGGAAAACGCCGACGCCGCGATGTAGCCAGGGTTGGCCTAGTCTCGTACTTGCACTAAATATAATAACTGACACTGGAGTATTAGCACACACTCGATGGAAACCATCTCATCACCCGCGAGAGCACCGGGAAGCCCTAAAACATCCACACGGTGTCAGCTGACGCGGCGGACCCGCAACTAAATGCCCAGCTCACACGCGTTTGTTGACATTATGAGTGTTCACAGGCTCGTGATAGTTTTTGATTTTTTATAATTTTTTTAGGATGAGTTGGGGCAAAAGGGCTATATTAGGCTCTTCCTTGTAATCGTAGCTACCTCGTCGTGGATTTTCAAGGTGATTCGTTATCATTCAGAGGAGAAAAGACCTTTCTCAGTAAAACAACCACTATTTTGGTAACTGAGAAAGCTCTTTTCTCCTCCAAATCATGATGAATCACCCTGAAAATTTACGAAGAGATAGCTGCGATTCCAAGGAAGAGCCTAATATAGCCCTTTTTCCGAGATATTGCGTAATACTGGAGTAATGAATTTTTTTGTGATGAAATCCGAGGTCGGTAAAAGTAGAGCTTCCGCACCCCCTTAATTGCAGAGTTTTGCAGAAATCTTAATGAGACTCTTTGAGCGAGCCTTTTGTATTCCTATATAATAATCATTTATTGCTTCACTCTAATACAAGAATGGTACAATATGAGATTCAGCTTGATTACTTACCTACTTTAACACTACAAATTTTATCATGCTTACACTCCTTTATCACCTTCATCAGTACTACAAATTGGTAACTGTAACTGTCTCTTCATCTCGCAGGATTTCAATCAAGAGTTTTATTAACGATTTTAAGCTAGTCTTGTTTGGGTTCTCTAGGATATCCAAGAGTTTAAGATCAAAGTCAGTTGTGGTGGGTAATAGGGACTTTTTTCTCCTCTCAATATGAGATTCACAATCAATTAATAAGTGCGCCTCATTAGCCTGCTTCGAGCACCTATTGCAATATGCTTCGGCCCCCAAAACAAAAACTTTTGAATCGTATACAAATTTTTGACATATTGGGTTTGCAAGCCTTAACTGTATTAATACTCTCAACTCTTGGAGAGGCATATCAATTGAAAAATACTCCTGGGACTCTACATCTATCTCTAAAGATGGATATAAAATGAGTGTTGATGCCTTATCTTTTCTTTCTAGGTCGATTTCCTTAAGCTGTGTACTAAATGCTTGAATCAACTTCTGTTTTTTTCCAATTAAGCTTTCTTTGCTAAAGTCTTGACATATTGTGCTTTCACCTATTTTATCAAAAAATACCTCATCAATTCGTACATGCCAGATGTACTCAGGCGATTTTTTGTCCGAGGGCATGAGTGATATCTGTCTGAGCATACACATCTTGGGATAGCGATCATTGTTCATTCCTGCGACTTTTATTAGCCAATCCATCGTTTGCTTGAGAACATTTAATGAGATTGCGTGATACCTGTTTCTAGTCTAAGCGCGTAATTTGGTGTGCATTGTGGGAGACTGAGTATCCTTTTATAGAAGCTATTTTGCAACTTCTCTATTTCTTCTAAGTAGCGAATGGAGTAGACTGGGGAGGCATACAAGACTATAGATTTAATGAGGGATTCAAAGAGTCTCTTGTGAGTTTTCAAAGAGTTGATTCTTGTTTTGTTTATAACTGTTACCATTGACGCGCTTGCCATTTTTGCTGACGCTATCAATTTTCTCGTAGCTGCTTCAAATAATCCTGTTTGCGTGAAAGGTATCCCCAGATATATATGGGCGTTTCTCTGGAACTTTTACACCGACTGGAATACAGCTATGGATGATGATATAAGAGAACAATCAAATCTATCGGCCCCAAACGAAGTGGAAATATCATTATTCAAGTCTCAATATGAAATATCTTTGGCCTCTGTATGATCAGAAAAAGTTGATTTGTTCTAGCTGACTCAAAGAAAGAAAATGTGGGGAAAATCCTGTGGAAATACTTGGTACTCTCGTGCAGTCTTACGGATATTCTGGTGATACCGCGCTATTTTTCGGGTTGATTCAAGCTGCATTCGGTGGAGGATATATTGGAGAGAAATGGCGCGGAAGCGCGATGGTGTGCTACCAATTCAGCGAAAACTGTATGACTTCGAAAATTGGGAATAAAAAATCAATCATGTCTCGTTCAACTCAAAGATGATTACGCCAAGCTCCTGCCGTGACTCTGAACGCAATTTTTGGAATGCGTATCTGAAAAAGATGCAATTGCGAATATTTTGCGACGAGTCTCATGTTGATGCGATATTTTTGTCAAGAATACGACCGCTCTGAAGTGAGATAGGAAAAACGTGACTCACGAAAAAAATTCAGTTTTTCTCATCCCACATTGGCGGATCGAGCTCCATGTTGATAAAACCAATTGTGATCGGATACCCTGACCTCACGAAGCTGCAAAAAGCCCAAGGCATTCGTTGAAATTGTCAATTCTGCCAAATAATTGCTTAGGAAATTCTGGAAAATCGGCGAAAAACTACTTTTTGTTCGACTCATTAACGTGATTTTGGCGATGCCACTTACTCTATATGAGTTTCACTAGTGGATTTGTAACTTTCAATACTACACAAATATGTGAGCAGAAGGTCCCAGGTGTGCGTTGAGCGGTTTCCATTTTTCGTTTCTCAACGATTTTCAGCAAAGTGCAAAAGTTCCAGAGAAACGCTCATATATGATTTTACTATCTCTATCTGATCGCCTCCAAATAATAAAGGGGAACGTCTGGTTTCATACGCATGTCCTGCTTTTTTGAAAACAATTATTTTGGTCTTCTTCAAGTTAACTGTCAGATTGTTGATTTCACAGTACTCATGCAAATACAACAAAATTTTTTCCATGGAAATGTATGAGTCAGCCAGGATTATAATGTCGTCTGCATATGCAAGCAACAGTATTTCGCAGATACGTGAGATTGATACCCCGTGGATGCCCTTTGATTTTAGAAACTCTTCGAAATCCGAAAGAAATAGAGCGAACATAAGCGGTGAGAGAGTCTCTCCCTGGAGTACTCTTTTTGTAACCTTTATTTTTTCCGATTTTTTCGACCCATCCGAGATTCTCACATTTGCTTTGGAGTACAAACTTTCAAGTATTCGAATAATCTCATAGCTCACCCCGATGTTTTCAAGTTTGCTGCAGAGCAAGTTATGTATCACGCTATCAAAAGCACTCTTTAGATCAAGAAACAGTCCGTATAATTCACCTCTCTGTTTTCTCAAGTGCAGTTGGATAATTGAATTCAGTGTGAAAATGTTGTCCAGACATGACTTACCCTTACGAAAGCCTGACTGCCACTCTGGTGAGACCTTGTAGAGCTCACATCAATCGGTGAGGCGTTCGCCTACGGTTTGCGTGAAAAGTTTGACGAGTTTATTTGCTAGTGCGATCAGTCTATAATTCGTTTCACTGTCTCTGTCTCCAGAGTTATTATATAGCATTTTGACTATAACGCGCGACCAAGAATCGGGAATCTCTCCTTGCTCCAAAATTTTGTTTAAGAGAACATGGAGATACAGTATCATATTGTCGGGTAAGTTTTTATAGAACTCGTTGGAGATTCCGTCCTCCCCTGGAGTCTTATGTGTCTTACACTTACACAGGCTGTTGTATATTCCATCTATAGAGAAAGGGTCATCAAGCTCCGGTACTGAGTTTACACAAAAGGAATATTGAGTTTGAAGTATCTGAGATGAGCTATAAATTTCTCGAAGTGACTATGCCACCGTTCTATGCTAATCGCGTTGTTCTGGGGTAATCTTTTCTTTCTGAATGAGTTAAGGGCCAACCAGAAATCTTTTGGGTTAGTTGCTGATGTTACTGCTACTATGCGGCTCTCATTGTGAGCTACATGTCTCACTTTCGTTATCTTTCTGTACGACTTTTTACTCTCTACATAGGACTTGAGGCCACTAGCTGAAAACTTTGCAGTTTTACATTTCACTAAGTTTTTTTCTATTTGTTTTCGTATTCTATGGCACTCCGAATCATACCAAGCACTTGGCGTTTCTTCACCATTTTACAAACAAGTGCAGTTTGTCTAATAGATTCTACAACATTCTCCGCGAGTTTATCAGCACACAACTGAAAATTGATCTGAATTCCCGACAGTGCTTCTTTATATCTATCTCTATTATTGTTCTTCCAAGACAACACATTCAGATCTACGGTAGAATTCTGCTCCTCAACTTGTTCCGTTGCTAGCGCAACTTCTATAGGTAAATGATCGGATAGTGTTGAGATACTCGCAACCTTCAGATCTTCCACGCAGTTAAGGCCGTCATTGTTTACCCATACCTGGTCAATGACAGAGCATCCTTCACTACTTATGTACGTAAAATGCGCTGGGCTATCACTTACTGTTCTGCGATTCAAAACGTTGAAGCCTGATTCTTCCATACATTTTAAATTTTCCCTACCGCGTTGATTCATTTCTCCGTCCAGCGTTTCTCTTAAACTGAAAATTTTTGGGCTATAAATCATAAAATCTTCTGAATTCAAATTCTCTGTGTCAATTCTGGCATTGAAATCGCCACCTATGGATATTGAATCTTCGGGAAATTGGTTTGAAAGCGTGTAGATACATTCTTTGAGGTTGAGCACACTAGTAGCATCAATTAGGGGACTAATGTATACATTACCTACTATAAATTTAACACTTATTGTCTCTACTCTTATTATGATGAAGTTCTCGTGCTCACACAGCTTTGAAGATTTGTGGTACTTCTTGTTGAGTTGTATAAGTAAGCCTCCTTTTCCTCTCCCTCTTTTTGCTGTCCTTGTAGCAGTCCTGTATATCCAGTCCTGTATTAGCTCACTCGATGAGAAAAGTGATACACTTGGATATTCCTCGCACCATGTCTCACACACACACACAACATCCGTATTTCTAACATACCCTTGCAGGTCATTCACGTTGCCAATTCCTGTCGCATTCGAAAAGATGATCCTCGGCTCATAGCTGTGTGTAAGTGGCCGCTATACCTTAGGTAGCTTTGGGCTGTTGAAGGCCTTATCCAGTAGGTTTGGCTTTATTTTTGACGTTTTTGCACCTGCTCTTCTGCCATTGGGCTTGTTTTGTTGCGGTTGCGCTTACGGCTATTCGTTGTGGATGTATTTGAAGCGTCGGATTCTTCACTTGCTTTGGACCTGTACGAGTTTGGCACGGTGTTCATGTATTGAGTTGCTGCTGCCTTGTCGTATTCACGCCCATCGATCAGTATCTTTCCCTTTGCAATTTTCACTGAGATCTGTTTTTTTTCGCTTTGCGACACACCTCGCGCAATTCCTTTTCCTGCATCAATTTTCCTCTTGCCTTATCGTAATCGATAAGAATGTTTTTTCCCCTCAAAACTGTTGCCTTCTCGAAGACCTTTCTTAAAGAACTTGCCAAATTAAAAACCAGTTCACTGGGCGTTTTCCCGCTTCACGGCCCATCCTGACAACGAAGTCGATCTCCGTGTCCGTTATCTGGACACCAGCTTCTACGTCAATTTGCATGATTGCTTTTCTCAATTCACCGCGACTCTCTTCTGGGGAATCCGGAACTTGAAACATAATAAGATTCCTCCTTCGCTCTTTATTGAGGAGGAACTCAATGTTCTTTTCGAGTGATGCAATTTTCTTCTGTTGCCCGTTTGATGCCACTTCCAGCGTCTCTTGTTTTTCTTCCATTGCTCAAATTCGGTTTTCATCTCGTCTTGTGCCCCTCTGATTTGCTTAACTGTTTCATTGGTTTCTCTGGATGTTTGCAGCAACCCTATCATCGCCTCCATCAGTTTTTCGTTCGTAGTGCCCATGGTGGATTGCGAGAAAATCAACAATTTTACTGAACTTTATTATTTCACTTTTAACTGACATCGGCTTGCAAGTAGCAAGCGGAACTTTGGACGCGACGAATTCGCTAGCGAACAGAGCACGTTTGTAAACACGACCGCTTGCCTCGGCGTCTCAAGCTGAACTCCCTTTTTATTACTATATGAGCAGAACTTTATGGTTTTCACAGGGAATCAGTCTAGTGAATTTCATTTCAACTGATGGATGAATTTTACTCACAAACTGAGTGTATTCATTCATGTGAATATAGGCAAACAATGATGTGGTACTTTTTGGGTCGTCATATCGTTCGACGTCTCTCATCAAAACTTCTGATTCGCTAAAACTTTACAACCAAAAATATGCTCTTTGCGAAATAATTAAAGTGAATCTTTGTCTTTGGATAAACTTGGAAAAGTCAATTATTGGAAAGTACGTGATTTTCACGTTTCGCAACAGAGTTCATTGCAGGATAGCTCTAAATGTTGTTTTAGATTATTGACTATAAGCAGCTTTTGATATTTGCAGTTGATGTAAATATCTAGGGTTCCGCAAATACTAAGATCGTGAATTTGTTTTCATATGAGACATCTTTTCAAATGTTCACAGCGTATTTCAAATTCACTCTAGGTCGCTTTGTCGCGGATGAAATTTCAAGAAAATCGTTCAAAAAATCAAATTCCAGTGCGCGAAAATATCCACTTCCAAAGTTTCAAGTGTTGCAAGTACATTCGTAGCCGAAAATTGACCAAGCAATTAGCTTTGTCAGTTCCGTGCATACGATGCTACCCTACTAAAAGTCAATTTATCTGTGCCCAAACAATTTTTTCCACCCAAGTATAGTAGAAATAGATAAAATCCACAAGGAGAAGTTTTTATGTCAACTCTGTTACTTTTGCGAGCCATTTTAAAACGAAATGTCAGATCCGTGCATGTCAGTTCCATGCATTCGAAAGCTGTTCCCTGGGATATTCAATAGCACGAAAAATACGGGGGAATAGAATTTTGTGCTACAGAACATGGATTTCCGACTCAAATCAACCATCTAAACACGAACTTTAGGGTCATATGGTTTCATCGCGTCAGGATTCTTCGCTAGCCAAAGAAAAACGTCAAAAATTGCCAATGTCAGTTTTGTACACTCCTTTCTTCATGCCTTATACATGTGGAAATCACATATACCGTTCTAACTTGTTCCAAGAAACTTTTTGTAAGTTGTATCACATATTTTTGCTCAATATGCGGAAAGAAATGAAAAATCGACTCAGACACGCGCAGACTCAATATTCAGTTTCTGAATTTTCGGACACAAGATGTGTAAGTTATCGCGATTATACCCATATACATGAACGATTATCCAGCTTCCATCTCCACCACAATCTCCTGCCATCCCGTGTGTTTAAATACAGATTTCAAATGCATGATAGTGGGTGCGGAGCCGCTATACTTTCAAATCGAACGCGCGCTCTGCGTTCGACTGAATGTGTTCTCTACTAGTGCCCCCACATCCTATATAGCTGATCATCCGCAGATCACTACCTGAAGGATTGCTACTTGTTGCTGGCTATACCGCGTCTTCATGTGGCCGCAGTTAGTCCATACAAATAAACGAGGATGTTATTTATTTCATTTATTTATGTTATTTATTATGAATTATTCTAAATGCTCTTCGAATAGACGCTAACCTCAAAAGTAGTCCATAAGCACGTCGCTATCTCTAAGGACATCGTCGACATCATTTGTGTCACTTTTGATCACTTTGCAATTTGACGAAGACTTCCATTGAGAATCGCTGCTGTAACAGCGTTATTTCTTAACGACAACGCAAATACCTCAGAGTGAGTATCTTTCAAAATATTACCGGAGTCATTACATGAATTAATCTTCCCGTCGTTGTGCATCACAGTCATTTTGCACCAGGTCGGCCAGGAAATTAACGTTCAGCTACACTCGTATCTGAGTTATTACATATATTTAATTTACAGAGTTGTTTAGGAGTACAAAATTTATTTTCACTTCAATCTACCTGAAGAAATTTAATCCCGGGTCTATAAACAGTCAGATCTCAACTCAAGGGCCGAGTCTACATAAGAGAGTGAGCGCGCACCGAGAGCGCTCTTGCGCTCGCTCTCGCCGCTCTGCAACGAAGGTTCAATCATGTTTCAAATTAGTGTGCGAAGACTGAAGGGATAGTCTCGCACCATAGGATCATAGTTCTAACATCAAAGCTAGGAATCATCACGGGGGGGGGGGGGTATCAATCTCACAACTCAAGAAGCCTCCAAAACCGCAAACATGCGAATGCTCGGCCTGAAATTTCTGTTGAGAGCTTATGTCAGATTTGAGGATCGATTAATACCCCAACAGAATTTTGAGTTCATTAGTTTTCTTTCGGGGTGTTGCGATCGATTCTTCTTGCAATCAGAAAATTTTTTCATTAACATCCAGTTTTTATCGCAGGTTTATTTGTTATTCCGGGTTTTGAGATTGATTTCTCTCACGGACACTATTTTCGGTTCTAGTATTCGAGTATTAGCAAGTTTGATTACCTTAGTGAGTTTTGGGATTCACTTTTGGTCGCATTTTGGTTCCCGGCTGGTTTATCGATAGGAGCATCCGGATGTTTGCAGTAGTTTTGTTACTTCCTTAGATTTTGGAAATAATTTTCTCAGGCCCGCTTTCCCAGTGTTTGCGGTTTTGGGGTTTGGTGCTTCTTGACTTTCGGGATTGAGGCCCCCTCCCCCGTGATAATTCATTGCTTTGATGTTAGAATTGTGTTTCTGTAGTGCGAGATTACCCCGTCAGTTTTTGCACAAATTTTATCATATAAAAAAACCTGCGCTATTGAGTGGCGAGAGCGAATGCACCCCTCGACAGTGCTCTTGGACCCCGCTCGCGCTCTTATGTAGACTCGGCCTATGCATGATATACTCTTGTAAAATCAAAGAATATCTCAATTTTTTGAAATGATTGCTAGCTTGCTTAGCTGCAAACTTCTATGGGATAACTATCAATATATCTTGCTCTTGCTGCAAATTTGGATGTTGATAAAATGCAATTCCATAAACTTACCAATTATTAATGCTTTTTCAAACTTTCACAGGAAGAACATGACAGAAAGATCTTCTGATACTGCTATCAGTATCAATTGTACTACAAAAAAAGTTAGATGTGACGTGGAAGAATCAGACTCAGAATCGAATATTTCTTCAAACTATGATGGAGAAGATGAATATCAAAGACAAGTCACAAAATACTATTCACAGATGTTTGAAAAGGATCAGGATATAATTAGCATAACTATTACTGATACCGATAAAGAGTCAGATATTATATCCATTTCTTCCGATGAAAGTGGAATTCAACCAGACTGCTCAGACGATATGATATATCCTGATTTCGAGTATGATGAGGATGATTGGTATGTTTCGGAAGCAACAAGTGCTTTTGATGAGAGAGGAATGACTTCTGTCTCTGTTCTTGATAGTGATGATATTGACAAGATTGATACTGCGCATTCTTCGAGTGTCTCATTAGTGAATACTGAGATTGAATCTCCAATACCCACAGAAGAGATACAACTGAGAAGTACACATCTTGCTCACTCGGCAACCTTTTTGCCTGGTGAATGTGTAGGTAACTGAAAATTTTCTGATCTGAATTTATGGTCATCATTTGTTTTTAAAGCTCTTCAATGGAATTAAGAAGATGATTAACGTTTACATATAGTAATTAAGAAGTCTTAAAACTGAATACATAGTACATCAATAGATGAACGTATTGACTTCTTAGAGTTACGTCACTAAATTATTTTGTCTTCTATTATTATAGACGTTAGAGGCCGTATTGTCAGAATTGATAGGCCCTGTCATGTCCCTCATGGGCATTCAACTTTAGAAACACAAGAGATCATCATCGAAGATGACTATAAAGAAAACGTAAGTGAACATCTCATTATATAATTGAAGATTTTTCTTGACGAATTTCTATAAACATCTACTTCTTTTCAGATAACACTTCTTCTGTGGAAAAAAAATTCATCAAAGTATCAACATCTTCTGCAAGTTGGTGAAATAATTACAATTCTAAATGGGAAAATGGGAATTTCACTCCACAACTTTGCGATTTACGTCACCAGCTATAGTACGATCAAAATAAACACAGATGGTCATTAAATTGAAGGGATAAATTCCGTTATAAGAGACTCTCTTAATTCGGTGATAATCTAATGCTGATTTTCTACCAAATCAAAAATGACAAGTTGTTGAACAATACAAACTAGTAGCATCGCAAGATCAACGAGTTGTCTTTCAAGACTGTGAACAAATGTGAAAATATTATGATTCTAGGTTTTGTTCAAATACGACAATTATAAGAATGTCATAATTCATCTTAGGTTTTGTATATACTTTTCGCGGTCAGCAGTAAGCACAAATTGAATCATTTGAAGTAATTCAATGTATTTTCTTGTATAATCGATCAGATGTTTTTATTTTGCAATTAAGTCACGAAATGTAACTGAAATGATTTTGATAAGGTTCTGTAGAGTGCGAATTTTTCAACATCTGTCAATGCACATTACATCTGCGAATTCTAATTCACTATTTTTGCAATTATAACTAGACCAGTCTATAACTTTTTGTTTTATTCATTATTTGACCTTATGTCACTTCTTCTATATTTTTAATCTGGCTGTTGAGTATCCCTTCGAGATCATCAGGTGTGTCTTGAGATTCACTCGAAAACTTGACAGATATCTCAGTCAGAGTGACAATAAAATACATGATCTGAATCATTTTTTGCCTCAACGTTCAATCAACAAAATTAGAAGTGTGAATATATATTGTAAATTTCGTTAACATTCCTAAGAACAAATTACAAATGATATTCACCTTGTTGTCAGAATGTTATAACTGACCATACCTGGTTTTCTTCCATTTAAATTTCAAGAAATGTATTGAAAAAAAGTAATTCAAAACAATAAAGACCAAACAAAATCATCTGAAGTTCATTAGCTGTCGGGGAGATGTGGAATAAACGGCCGTATATACCTACTGATATATACATCGTGAAAGATTTTGGAAAAACATCAGCGAAATAGTCAGAATTTCCTCTTACTTACAATTGACTGGTTAATTTGATCAATGGTTAAATATAAACTTCAATTCCATGGCTGTGACTATGATTATTATTATGCATTTTATATTACACATTTCGAAGCGATGGTTTCCAGACATCTGTCGCTCAAAGAAAAGTTCATTAATATATTCTTCCGAAATGAATAACTTCAATTATCACTCACAATCACGAATCATAATATGATTTGAATTTGAAGTTAAACAACGACTAGCAATTCAATATCCAATTCGTCAATTGCATGATTGTGGCTACCACACTTGGCCTATAAACGAATTTGGTGATTCTTTTATTATTAATATAGAATACGAAACCAATAAGGTTCGTAGGTGATGATATCAAACCAAGCAAACCAAAAAAGATTCTTATTTTCCTTCATGGACAAAAGTAGATCATAAAAGAAGGTCATGTAAATTTTCTATTTCCCAAACTAGAATGTACAACGTTTCCAACAAATTTTTAACAATATAATTGACCACATAGCTGATTTATTGGATCGCCCCTGTAAATTCACATGGTGTATTCAGGTGTCGAATTTTGACGAATCATTGTCCACTCTCATTTTGAATTCTGAAAACGTTACTTAATTAAATTCCAAACCAAGAGAGATCACAAAATATTATTTCTATTAATTGGTGAAGGAAACTGGACTAATTTCCTTTTCAACTTGAATTATCATGGTAATACCATCATCTGCATATTTGAAGTCACATATTAAGCCTCCAATAAAAGGATCAGTAATACTTTTGAGTGAACCAAACGAATAGTTTGAAAAGAACTGTCACCATTCCGAATGTTAAAACACAATGACAATGCTACAGATCCTGTTTTATATATTTTTTCGATCTAAACACGATAGCGTAGTCAGTTCCCCCAAAAGAAGAAATTTTCGACCATTGCCAAACTTATCGGAAATTTTGTGTGAAACCATAAAAAGTACTCTCAAAAAAAGTACAGGCCGACCCATCAAATGCTGTGCGAGTAGATACGATTTTTCGGGTCAAAAATCTGAATTTCTTTACTAAAATGTCTCAGAACTGGGAGAATATCAATAAGTTCAAACAATCACAAGAATATTTTCTTGTTCGGATTAGAAAATTACATCGGATGAGTGAATAAAATATTTCACGAATCAAGAAGAAGTATCACTAGGAATTTATATAATTATATTTAATCCAACTATTTGAATAAAAATTTTCGACTTTCAATTCTTTGGTTCACTAATCCGATGTAATCTTTTAATCTAAACGAAAAAGTATCCTTGTGATTTTATTCAAGTATTGATGTTTTCAAATTTTGAAGCATTTTAGCAAGAAAATTCAGATTTTTAACTCAAAAAAATGTATTTAGTCGCGTAGAATTTGATGGATCGGTCTGTAAATTTTTTTGGGGGTCTTATTATGGTTATCCACAAAATGCCGGATAAGTTTGGCAATTGGGCGAAGGGCAAAGTAGTAGAAAAAATGTTCGAAAATTCTTCTTTTTGTGAAAACTGATTACGTTATCGTGTTTAGATGGGAAAAACATTTAAATCTAGATCTTTAGCCTTCCATGATTTTTCAGGCCAGACTTCAAAATTAAGGTGGAATCTCTCCCCAAAAGATGAAAAAAACACAAAACGTGTTCGAGAGGTGCGATTACACATCATGATAGAATAATTAATTAGCACTAAACTTCAAAAGGAATTCATTTTTGACGAAATTAGAAAGACTACTTATTCTATTTAGAAGATCACAGTATGCGAATTAAAAAGATAATACCAGGGAACATGAGCAACCTTTAAATTCGAACGAAGATTTAATGTCTATTCGATTTACATATGCATTTTTAGAATCCAATACACTTATCTGAAGCTTTTACAAGCCGAGCAACGCGAGGCAATTCGCTAGTATTATCAAATAAATTCAAGAGGCTCCCTCAAAGCTTCCGTACAACTCATTCCAGCATTTGCGGAATCGGTGAAGTAGGTACTACAATTCCCTCTTGACTTCAATGAGGAAGTCACGAGAGTTGAAATATTTAAAAGCCAATCAAAACTCTGTATTTCCGGATTCCACATACTGAGTTGCTCACGTGGAAATGGTGAAATGTAATGGGTGTCTCGGGTGGACGCATGGACTTTGGTGGATGGATGAGTATATGGATGAATGGTCTGGTCCAATCTGATCCGGTCGAGTGCGGTGTGAAAGGTCTTCTACGGTTCCTTTCAGTCTAGTTTGGTCACTTGCGATCTTGTACAATTTTGTACGGTCTGGCACGGTTGTTCAGAATTGTCTCTCAGTGGAAACGCAAATTTAGTACTTATGTTGCTCTTTGGATAAGTTATGTAAGTATGTTGATTCATGGAGTTGAACAATTGGCTCCTGAATCCAGTGGTCTTGTACCAGACACACCTCGCTTCAAGCTGCGATAAGTATCACAAAACTGACACCAGAATCCACCTATGGGGTGTTTTTCGGGAGATCCTACACAGTAAGGATCCCTTTCAACCGAAATCGTACCAGATCACGCCTCGAAATGGCGAGTAAAATCATTTTTCCCGTGTACAAGTATGGAGGCCCATTCCGATGAATTCGTGATTTTGTCATGTTCCCTCATCATTCTCTCGATATACCAAGAACGGCCCGTTTTATCAAAAAATGTGTAGAGGAACTTCTTGTAGATCTTCCAAAGATCTGAAAAATTATGCTCTGAAAGTTTCTCAAACAGTGCGTCTACTTTGAGTTGTGAGGCGTCTTTGTTACAAGTTTCATGGATTTTGGAATATTTCCATGGTACATCATATCTAGAACCTCATATCTTCAACATACTATGGAATGCCGAAGATTATCTTGAGCTGCATTGAGCAGAATCTTGATAACTCATAAGTAAAAGTTCCCTGAATCATCCTTCAACATTGCGAAAGTGGTTAAAAATATGAAATTTGTGACATGTTGTACCATGGAAATATTTCAAAATCCATAAAACTTGTAATAAAGATGCTTCATAACTCAAAGTAGACGCACTGTTTGAGTAACTTTCGGAGCATGCTTCTTTAGATCTTTGAAAGGTCTACAAGAAGTTTCTCTACACATTTTTCGATGAAACGGGCCGTTCTTGAGTTATCGGAAGAATAATGAGGAAACATGACAAAATCATCAATTCTTCGAGATGGGCCTCCATATATTTATACTCGGGAAAAATGATTCTACTCGCCATTTCGAGGCGTGAACCGGTACGATTTCGGTCGAAACGAATACTCACTGTGTAGGATCTCCTGAAGAACACCCCATAGGTGGATTTTGGTGTCAGTTTTGTGATATTTATCGCAGCTTGGAGCGAGATGTGCAGACCGCACCAAACCGTACAAAACTTTGCAAGATGACAAAAGACCGAACTAGACCGAACAAGATCGTGAAAAACCTCTCAGGCCGTATTCGACCTGATCAGACCGGACGAAACCACCCATTCGTATATTCCTCCATCCACCAACCCATGCACGCGTCCACACATGAGACACATTATCTTTACCCCCCCCCCCTTCCCCCGCGTGAGCGACTCGATATGCGGGATCCGGAATTACAGAATTTGATAAGCTTCGCTAATTATTTCAACTCTCGTTCATTTCTCGTTAGAAGTTGATTGGTTGTGGTACCTACTCTACCGATACCGCAAATATTGAATGGATTTGCACGGAAGCTTTAACGGTGTCAATCGAAATCATTTGATTGCATGTTTTTGAATTAAGATTGAGAAAAAACATGATATTCTTCTATAGAATCAATTGGACTAACCAGGAGGGGGTCAGGCCTTCGGATCACGGATTCGCCTGATACTTTGGGAACAGTCTTCTTCTGGCACAGGAAGAAGATATCCAGAACCGCGCTTGCCAATGCTCAAGTGTTTCTGAGCTGCAGTATACGACCCATGCGTTACAGTATACCCATATTCATAGAAAATGATATATAGAGATACTGTAATGCATATGTTTTAGTCTGTTGCTCAAAAATGCTTGAGCGTTGGCAAGCGCGGTTTTGGATATCTTCTTTCTGTACTCAAAGGAGACTATTCACAGAGTTTCAGGCAAATCCGTGATCCGAAGACCTGACCCCCTCCTCGCAAATAGACTAAAGTCGAGCGAGCGTTAGTTAGCAAGGCAAAACCGCTAATTCTTAAGGATTCATCACAAGTATTGCCAATTGTATTAAATACAATTATGATTGATTTAGGAACTCATCGACAATGTACCAATAAAAATTCAATTTGTTTTGCATTGTGATTCCAAAAAGTTGTTATCTCCTTTGTAAGTAATTTGCAGAACCCCGCCCACTAATTCGTTGAAAAACTCATTGAGAATCGGTAAAAATCACTCAAAATTAGTAAAATTTACTTTCCGCACTCATGTGCGTAAAGACTATTTTTTCGGTGCGTAAGAAAAAACTCTACGCACATCAAATTGCGAAAAATATTGTACGAAACGACTTCGATACTCTACGCACTGTCGAAAACTTTACACACTCGAGTAACACTTCACGCACTGTTGAGATTCTTTACGCACTCGCTAATCTCAACAGTGCGTGAAGTTGTTACCCTCGTGTGTAAAAATTCCCGGCAGTGCGTGAAGTATCCAAGTCGTTTCGTGATATAATATTATTAGTCTTCTTGCGAAACGTCCAATGACTTGTTTGAAGTATAATCTTTGTTTTTCATAGATTTCTCTACAATGTTCTATAGTTCAAGTTCTCATCTGTTATGCTCTTTTTTCATACCAATTTCTCCATTCTCAGGGTGAGTGCGCCTCCACTTCCAGAATTTAACCTAGAGAATCAAAGGGGGCTGGAGAATCATATCTAGTGGTAATCTTCGATCTACAAATGATAGTGGGGTCAGTTTCTTGAAAAGGCAGTTCCCCGTCCAAATTATTTCTTAAATTGCAAAAGGCTGAATAAAATTGATATCTGAGTTCTAGGTCGACTCGATATAACCTGCCCTCTATCTTTTGGGAAAACTATTAGTAAAACCCGATATTGCCATTTGGAATCGGTGTATTCATAAACGATGCAATCGTACCTTTACGCAATGCATTTTTAAAAATGCGCTGTTCATTAAATTTGAACAGAAATTACAATATCTGAAAGAGTGGGATCTAGAGTAAGAATGTTTTTGTCTTTACTTTGTCACTACCTAGTCTGCAGAACAGGACTTAAACAGTTCCAGGAGGATTCAGCTGATTGCAGAAGTGCACATAGGTAGAGTCTGTGATATGTACAGTAGAAATGCATTTTCAACCAACATCTGTAAGCCCGACCTAGAATACTGACTGCACCGATCTCAGAATTTCCCATCCGTATAACTGTTCCTACTTTTTAATCGCTTGCGCGTCATTGTGACCTGACCGTTGGTAAGATCGACACTACCGGATCTCAAAATAGCGATCAGGGCACATTCTTGTTTTTGAATCATCTCATTGTGGAAATGAGATCGACACGTGAAAAACCACCTCCTGATTACCGTAAAAGTTCCATTCAGAGCAGTATGGAAGTGAGTTGGAAAAATGCAAAATTGTTTCTAAATATGTGCATTTTAACCATCGTTTGGACTGCAAAGATTTTATATAATTCAATCATAGGGTCCCTCTCTTTATGCTCTTTCACTCATGTGCAGAGCGCGCTGCTCTTACAGGGGCGTCAAACGTGATTGACTCTTCCCCCTCAATCCTCTCCAATCATGTGCCAAACGCGCCACGGCGAAGTGGTGATGAGCTCCTTCGCAACAACGCTACGACGCACGCTGCCCATGACTACAGAGGCTTGAGGGGAAGAACTCTACTCTACGCTCGATACCCTCACGCCTACGAGTCAATCGTGATAGAGTGCTTCTTCTCAGGCCCTTCCAATCATGTGCAAAGTGCACCGCGGCGCTGAAGACATAACTCCCCGCAGCGACGCTGCAACGCGCTCGGCACGTGATTGGAGGGGCTTAAGGGGGACTCTACTACGCTATCACGCTACAGTTACCTGGCAGCCACCTGACAAATGCGCAGCTGGGGTGAGGTGAATGCGCGACTATTTTCAGCTGAGTAGGAGTCAAGAAACTTCAAGACTACATGCCGGAAACAGTGGATTTTTATAAGAACTGTCACCAAGATCAACAATAGACACCAAGACAGAAGAACGCACGGGCCCGCAGCATTAGTTATCATCACCGGTGAGTTCGATTTTCGATTATCCAGCGTGAAGATAATAGTTACTAGCGATACTGCCTTGCTCGCTAACGCTCGCTCGGCTTCACTTTATTTGGTAAAATCAATAGTTTTAAGACATAAAATTGATTTCTATTATGTTCTGCAACTATTAAAACTATCAGTTGATAAAAAATTTTTGACTATGATATTAATGAAAGTTCCGAGTTTTCTTCAAGAATTTTTCGATATTATGAAGATACTCTTTTTAGTAGTTTTTTTGACTAAAATTTCTAGTTGTTCTTCAGTTAAGGTGGCTGCAGTACTTTTTAATAAAACGTTTGTTTTAAGCGCAAATAGGCATGAACTATACTTAATTTTAACATCAGACATATTAAACCATTTGCGAATATATGGAGTCAACCACTAAAATCGTGAGCAAATTGACTTCAAAAATTGTTTTTGACTTACACGTAACCTTATGGGTCAGATGCGTTAAGATGAGCTCACGCGGTAACTATTCGTATGATTCTTGTTTTAACTAAGGAAACGGATCCTTAGCCATTTCCTAAAAATTGATACCAGGAAAATCATGGGTGAATCATTATAATTTCTAAAAAATGAAAGTGAAAGTAAAAAAGTAGCGTTGCAGCCAATGCTTGCGATGTGAGTAAGTATAGAGGAGAGTGGGGCAAAATTGGACGGATTTTGCAGTGGGGCTATCTGACGATACTTGGGACTAGGCGCGCTATGGGACTTTGAAGTTCAACTATTTAATAGATTGTAAAAAAATTCTCAGACCCCTAGGTCTCAGCGTTCATACTTTTTCTTGAAGTTGAAAAAAAAAATCTGTCCAAATTCATCCCGAACTGGGGGGCTCTTTTGACAAGTTTTGGGGGCAAATTTGGACAGCCTTCCAAAATTGAGGTATACGGCATTATTCCCTACCTATTAAAATCGCATTTGCCCATCAAAACACGTGGTAATAACTCGAAATCAATAGAGAAACCCCCTGAGACTTTTACATCCTCCCATAGCCCGAGCAAGCGAGCCGTTTTTGTGTTATTCTTCAGCATTATTGAGATAGGCGCTTCACTGGTGTAATATCGTCTTCAGCAATCAGTAATCAACTCGTAGCTTCTAAGAGTCGACTTTTCTTTCTTTTTTTCATACTGGAGGTATTCATACTCGCCCCTACGTCAACGATCCCCTTGATAGTGTGGAACATTCAAGGCAATGTCACCGAATGCGAGAGTGAAAATGCGAAAATCGAGGGCTATGTTGGAACACGTTGAAAGCGACTTCTGACTCCTGAGACGGCCATGGGACATCGTAACTTCATTTCCTCACCCATTTTCAATGAACTAACTCATCTCCAACCTCCCACGCTTGGAAAGATTCGCACAGATGCACACGCGCCTCGATACGCGCAATTATCCTCGATAAACATGGACAGGCAATCGGTCGACCGATTTTAGATGGGATTTAGCATTGTCCAATTTCGCTCCCACCAATTCGTCCAAAAATGCCCTTAGGTATTTTTTTCGCAGAATTGTGATCATTTGGGCTCAAGTGTACCGATTTTGGCCCACGACTGCTCAAAATCTTCGTTATGTAATATAGTTTTTGACCCCTAAACGGCGATTAATCTCGTCCACTGAAGTTCTTAATCAATGTCATTGCAATCAATTCAATTCAATTTAAATCAATTATCTCAACAAAATATTATGAAAAGAAATTTTTGTGGGAAAAAAGGAAAAAAATGACGAGATAACTCGAAGATAACCAAAAGATGAAAAGATGACCCAAAGATAACGTTTAGATAAGAAGATAATCTAAAGATACTTTCAAGATAGTCTTAGATGATAAAATAGTTGGAGATATACAGTAAGTATTCAGATACACGCGTCAACATTCATCATAAAAGTCACTAGAGGGAGCTAAAGGTATATATACAAAGTTAAAGCGTGGAGAAAGGTCAGTCTGTTCTGACCCATCGAAGGGTGAAGTCGATGCCGCTCCTGGTGATCAAGAAGTACTCCGAGAGCCAACCTCCAGGAGCTATGAGGTCAATTGAGTTATCACGAAGGAGTTTAACGTAAGTAATTACTTATAAAACATTTGAATATATAAATATTTAGACATATAATTTTAATATATAGAGGGAGTTAAAAATATATATACAATGTTAAAGCATGGAGAAAGGTAAGTCTGTTCCAACCCATTGAAGGGTGGAGTCGATGCTGCTCCTGGTGATCAAGAAGTACTCCAAGAGTCAACCCCCAGGAGCTATGAGGTCAATCAAGATATCACGAAGAAATTAAACGTAAGTAATTATTTATAAAACATTTCAAAAACAGATATTCAAACAAATAATTTAAATAGTATATACCATTTATCCATCTCTATCTATCTATATTGATTTATTTATTATATTTCTGAATAACAATGTAACTTTCATTTGGATTGATTTCAGCATATACCATAATGTACATCCTGCATCCTGCCAACTGTAATGAGAGGATGGAAGAGAAGAATGCAACCTCTAAAACTATCAAGAAACATATTGGGAAGCAGTTCTGGTAAGTTATCTTTAGAATTTTTTAAATATTTAATGAACATTAGTATACTTGATTTTGTTAGAACATTAACAAAATCGCATTAATTGTTCTAATAAATGCTTTACCACTCACCCCCCCCCCCTCTTTCATAATTTCATCAGATAAATTTACACATAAATACACACACGCATTCACACACGCAATCCCTCACATGTATATATATATATATATATACACGTTCTCACACAAATTCCAATTATTTTATGATAGAGGAATAATCTGCAATATTACATTTTCCATTCCACAGCGCCATTAAGGACGAATGGAAATGTATCCCGTTAGTCCATGGGATAACTAACTCGGCGAGAAATCAAGAAGCAAAATTGGGATGCCATCATTGTGGATTAAAGGACGGATTCCAGGTGATTTAAAATAATTTAAAAACATTCAATTCAGGTAATAACATATTTATTCTTATACTGTTTCTATAAAATTATGAAATTTACTATAAATTGTAAAATAAGAATATGTATACTGGATGACTTAATAAGATTCAACAGAGACGGGACATTTGCCCGTCTCTCCCCTCTCGTCTCCTTTCGTTTCATAGGTTTAATTAGAATAAGTTTTCCAAAATTTACAATGACTTAACAACAACGATATAATCATTTTTGAATTGTGGTTCGATATAATTCGAATTAATTACATTTCAATTCCAACGATTTTGATTAATTGCAAAATCATAAATAATTTCAAATCACGACCACGACGATAGGACAGGAATTTCAAGAATGAGTAAATTTAACTTTAGAATTTTTGCTAATAAGGAAACGACGTGACTCCAACATACGAAGAATCCAATACTTGACTATCGCCTGCGGTAGGGTGCCTCACAAAAGTGCTGAGGTAATGTCAAGGATTCGGTGTTCTTATTAGCTGACTGACGGATCCCATCAAAGAATTTCCGCCCAATTGAATCCCTACATATCTGAGTCATTCTACACAGAACCCTTGAAGGTCCCCTGTTAGTAAATGACTCATCCATAGATTTGTACATTCTCTTGGAATCGTGAAATTCTGGGCTACGAACGCACATACTCTGACTGCATTATCTATCGAGCAATAATTGAACAAAATAGAAAAAAAATTCTCCTGATAATAACTTCTAGAAGATTTTGCAATCAATTAAAATCGTCATTAAAGATCAAAGTTTTCCTGTTTTTTTCAATACAGTCACCAAAATGGAATAAGAGTATTGATAAACTTTTTAGTAACTATTGTGGCAAAATGGATTTTACACTAAAGAACACTAACAGTATTCATACAACACCATTGATGATTCAAAACAAACAAAAAATCACATCAATCATAATTAAAACACTTCAATTCACACTGATGAGAACGTTGCGGTGACTCGCCTAGGCCATGGCTGAAGAGTGTTCAACTCCGCTGAGAGGGACCGAAGCGAAGAATCCAATACAAACTCATCAACACTACACTCATCACATATATAGGCCTTCATACAATCAACTGATCACACAAAGCACTATTGAAACACTAACTTTACACTGATGATAACATTGCGGTAACTCACCTAGGCCATGGCTCAAGAGTTATATTAACTCCGCTGAGAGCGACCGAAGCGAATAATCCAAAACTAATTCATCAACACTCCACACACAACATGATAAGACACTCAAATCAATATGACAAACAATCTAACAATTTCCATATTGCAACAATAGAAATTCATTCATTCAAATTCATTAATAAAATCTTTCTAAATAATTATCAAATCTTCTGAGGAGTACCCAATGCATAGTTGAAAAAATATTCAATAATCAACTTTTTTCAAGGTAAATCACTCAAGTGTTTCAGAAAATTCATGTAAATTGAATAACGATTGAGTAATACCATCTCTAAAAAATTACACAGTACATAAAAAATCAATTACTCCAATTTAATACACCAAAAAAATGAAAATGTATAAAAAAATCACTCGGAAAAGTAAAAACAACCGAAAAAAGTAGAAATAATCAAAAAACGACTCAATAACTTAAGAATAATCATAAGATGATCAAAAGATAAAAAGATGATCAAAAGATAACAATAAGATAAGAAGATAACTTTGAGATGATCATAGATGATCTTAGATAATCTTAGATGATCTCAGATGATCTTAGATAATAAGTTCTTAGACACTCGCGACACATAAGATCTGTTGTCGCTCTCACAATACCAACTCATATTTTTTCCCGTCAAGTTGGCAACCCTGCTTACGATTTTACGTTGGCAGCCCTGCTCGGGGGCATCCGGACGGACGGGATTTTGCCCGCGGCTTAATTATTGTAATAAAAAATAAAATAATTAGGTGAAATTATTGATTGAACACACACACACACCTACACATACAAACAAACTTGTTACGAGTCATCAAGAAATATTGAGGTATTCCTTATTCATTTCGCAGCACACATCGGAGGCAAAGCGCCTCGCGAGCAGCTCGGCACAGAGACTGCGGGGAAGAGTACACCAGCCACTGTATTGAGAATCGAAATACAATCGTCCGAGGGACCATTGTGATCAACATTCTGAGTTTGATTAAACTCCATTCCGATTTCAGAATCTTGAATTCCTTGAATTCCTAAATATGCTTGCGAACAAGTTTGCCTCATATTCTGAAAATCAATTGAAACCATCTGGTGGTAATCGTATTTGATGTTAATGACTCTATTATTAATATTGCAAACAAATTTCCCTTCCGAGATGAAAGTTTTGCATCTAATTGTATCAAAGTTCCTACTCCGGAGATACATCCATGGATCAGTTTTGGAATTACTAGGAAGTCAATATCGACGCTAGTTCCCCCAATTCCCACTCTAGCTTGGAATTGACGTTTGATCCGCATCAATTCTTCTCTAGTGATTCGCTTGCATGCAACGCAGTAACCGGTAAAGTAGGAACCGATTTCCAAAATTCAAGATTCTTCTACACATCTTCAACAACGCAGGTGATGTTACTCCCAGAGTCCAAGAGAACTCTCATCTCTACCCCTTCAATGCTAATTTCAATTTCTGGACATTCAACTTTGTCCTTCAGTATTTTGAGACGAGGTAAATCGCTACACGCGCTGAAATCGTATGATGAGATAATAGCAGCCGAAAAAGTAGAAAGAGCGCGAAGAAAGAGGGAGAGAGAGTAAGGATCAGCTGTCATCACAGGCGCCGTCGTCGTCGTCGTTGATGATCAGATTGGCGCGAGCCATCACTGCGAGCGGTCGCGACGATCCGACGGAAAATATCCGCGCGTGCAATGAGCAAGTGTGTGTGTTTCTCGACCCTGGTCCCGGCCGCCGGCCACGCGCGTGAGTGAAGGAGTGGAACATCGCAAAGGAGAAGCCGTGTAGCCGTCCTGTCCGAGCCCAGGGTGCGGCGATTGCGATAGCCACCCGGGATATGTCGGCCCGGATGCGAGGCGCCGGCTCGGGTTATGCTGAGAACGTGTGTATGGTGAGTCTCTCTCTCCCGCGCGTTCGAAATCTCTCTTACGCGGTTAAAGTCAAAGCCATTAGCGCGAAGCGTATTTTAGTGTATTCCGCGAGATATTTGTATCATTATGTATAAATCCTATCCCTTTTGTATATAATAAATGATCGAAGGTCACGCGAAAGGTGACCCACAGTTAACATTAATGCTTGAGTTCGAGTTCAAGTCATTTATTCAATCCGTATATATATATATATATATATATATAAATATATATATATATATATATATAATGACCTACAGGTGGATATGAAAATACCCCTAAAATTCCTCATCCCTTCAGGATGAGATGTAGCCGATATGGGTGAATAACGGTAGGCTCATTACCCTATCGCATTGGCGCCCAACGTTTAATTGATTATTGTACTTTGTAATTTTATGTAACGCATCTCGCGCGCAAATTTTGGAGCAATACCTCAATTCCATTCGAAAAAAGCGTTACAGGAAACCCGAAAGCGTTCCAGATTTATGACCTGCGCTGGTTCTCGGGTCCGGAGTAGCACCGGGATCGATTTGTAGGCACCGGTCTTCTACATGAGAGGGTCCCGCTGTGTTCGGATCCTGGGTTTGATTTGTAACAGTAGGCTCATCGATCTGCCTCTCGTGACGGACCAAAATTGTTTCAAATTCATCAACAATTTTTAAAGATTCAGACCCGGCAGCCTGAAACTTTGTAATGATTTTTCCATTTCGTATATTTCTTCTTCTAGTTTCACCCATCCGCTTTGTACGCGTCGTTGCAATTGGTGTGTATGTGTTTTGATTTTCAAGCAAAATATTTTGAGAATCTGTGTAATTTGTGTGTATAGGGGAAATGCAACGACTAATTGTTTTCTGATTTATCGTCGCCCTCACTTTCATTTTCCGAAAGGTGCATCTCATTCACGGATCGCTTATTATCCTAAAATCGCAAATTATTTTTCGGATTCGCGTTGTCCGCCCCTTTGGCGCCAGCGATACGTGCATTACTATCACCTTGAGCATTTGCGCGATCAATCGCCGTTGGCCGCTGCGCTATCCGCGATGGTACCTGCCAATCCGCGGATGGTGCGCGTTCGCGATCGGTAGAACGCGTTTCGGAATCGTGACGATGCCACGATGGTTCAGGTGTTGGCGCCCGTGGTAGTGGTGTGCGTGTATTAACGTCAGGATGATTTCGACGAGAGTCATTTGCGTTACTTTGCGAGTATTGAGATTGTCTACTTTGAAGATTGTATGATTGGTCTTCAAAATTAACATATTTCGTATTCGGTTTGAATGAATTTAACTGACCAGCTAATTCAAAAGTGTCGAGCGATTTCAATGAGTCATCGATATTCTGAATGTCACGTAACAAAATTGACTGTTGTATAGTTCCATCAAGATAACGGGCAAAACGACGAACTATGAAATTTTCATTCAGTGCATCATCCAATTGACACACTTGGTTGTACAACCTCATAACATATTCACTTAGTGAAAAATTATTCTGAGCCCTATAAAACTCATAGTCCAAATTCTGACGGATTTTATCCTGAGCTAGAGAATCCCAATATTGATGTAAAAATTGAGCTCTGAATTTTTTTAGTTCTAATTCAGATGTGGACTCTTGTGGAGAAAATATATTTTCCGGAAGAAATACAATATCTCGTTCATTTGTAGCAACTTGATTTCTAACATCACGTACCTCATCATCCCATCGTTCGTTCAATTTTTAAATACGAACGTATTCGTTGCTCAAATGATCGACAGAATTTTTCAAATACTTGTACGTTTTCCCAACCGACCAAAAACATCACGTACCTCCTTCGAAGCTACTTGACACCGTCGGTCACTACGTATACCACCGGCTTCCGATCGAGTAGACAAGATTCCATCATCTGATATACCGTCCAAATCATCCGATGAATTCCCGCTACCCGATATCCTTAGGTGCACTGGCTTCATTCTTCGACGGTTTTGTACTTTTTGAACTCGCCGCGCCAGCTATCTCATTGTTCGATGTAATACTCCGTGTAGAATTCGAACGTGTGAGAGGCGGTATCCTATCCTATGTGTTTCCCAATGTCTTGTCTTCACGTTCATTTGTCTGTTTGTTCAGTGTACCAGAGTTCATATTTTTAGGTAATACAGGTGGATCGGCTAGTCAAGCGAAAAGTGTTTCATCTATTACTCCATCTTGCCGTTGCTCATTTGATTCTACATCAATCGATCTATCCTGATCCAGTTATGAATCATCACCATTTGCGCGCGATGATACACTTGCATCGTTGCCTCTACGCGGAGGCGTCCGTTTGAGGCTCGTCGTCAATACGTATAGCTATATCTATATATCACGAGCGCGATGTATATCTCAGTACAATACCGTATTGTCGTATATGAGCAAATCTCAGGAACTGTGGGATTTTGACTTCACAATTTCGAGAATTTCAGAACAGCAACAAACCTCCCATGGACTTCCCTTTGGTCCAAGTAATGCTCGAACAATGATGAAAAGCTTGCGTAAATCACTTTGGAGTTCCGCCACCCGTGGATGTGTGAGGGAATGGAAGATTTTCCCATGTATTTGAATGGGAGCCTCGTATTCCCGTTATTCTAATTGGCACATGTGTATGTGAATACATGGCATCCTCGGTGTTGGAGTAGAGGAAAGGAGATGCGTTCAATAGTTTACAGTGTTTTCTGGAGGTACGGAATGGAAATGAGCCTCAGTCGCCAAAACGCTCATTCTCGTCATTTGTTAATTCTCACGATCCTCGCATCACGACCAAGATGAGTCTGTAGTAGAGGCGGTTCTTATAGTCATTCTGTGAGGTATGAGAATCAGTTGAAACTTCATTTCAATTCCAACGGAATCGAAATTTCCGTGTGCTACACGGAAAACGATTTTTTTGACTCGATTTACGCAAAAATAACTCTTCTCATTTCGAACAGCATCGTCATGCGGAATCAAGCACACTTACGTTCTTCGGCTAGATTTGCAGGTTTTCAGAAGCAAAACAAGATGTCATTCCTACCGATACGGGATATTCGCCGCCCCCAGTGCTGCATCCATTAGGACAGCAATACAAGAAAAGATGTATGATCGAAGTTCGCTCCAACCAATCATCGCCACTCTGACGCATCGATAGGTACAGCCTCGGCCGGATATCATACGTTTCTTCTCATCATAATCCATCACATATCCAATTTTCTGACCGATTTGTGAACCGCCCGCCTGCCATGAGCCAAGGCGTAAGCAAATTATGGCCCTGTTCGGTCGAAAATTGCGAATTTGTCAAGTAGATTAGTTTCCCAGTACATTGCTAACGCAAGTGATGGACTTCTGGGTGACGCAGAACTATAAAATATGAGTTGATCTTCAAAATGACACAGTGCGAATGGCGGAAAGAACACGAATGTTCTTCTCCCAACGTGAAAACTGGCCTGTTCGGCCAAATCGCACAGTTCGCGAGACTTGCTCATATATGTACTATATATATGAGCACCGTATGTGTACTACGAATATGCACAATATATACGGCCAACGAAAGAGAAAAATTGAAAGAATATACGATGGCCCGAGACAGTATGTATGTGCTATATATATCCCATCTAGGAACACGAGAAACCAAGAGAATGCAAGATCATGCAGTACATCTAGTGTAAAATATAGTTGCAGCAGCAAATAAGAGCAACCGACAGACTGCCCGATAACTCACTATAGTCTATAAGTGCTATATATATATATATATATATATATATATATTTATATATATATGTATATGCGTTCAGAGTCGATGTACTCATTTTCGAGGCATAAGCTGATCGCAATATTTTTGTTTGGAGCTTATACACATAAGCTCGTTTTCGAGATACAGGCGTGACTTTCCTCATTTGTATATTCAAGTCGGTACGCCGTTTCCACGGAAGAGCTTATGCACAGCTTTCCGAGAAGTGAACAAACACGGTGTATCTCGGCAATATCTCTGCACGTTGACAAAATCGATTCTATTGCTCGAACTTTCGAAATGCAGAGTCAATGTACTTCGGCTGTTCGAGCTCGAAAAGTATAATTTTGAATCTACTATGTTACGAATAGACATTTGTGATTTCCATATCGCACTAATTTCACGAAAGAATTCATGTATCGTAGTGACGAACTTCTCATGAGGGATCCCCTCTATTGATCGATTTTTCAATCGAAAATAGAGCGAATTTCATGCAGATTTTCATCAAAATTCCTGCTCTTGACGAGAGTTTATTCTAGTATAGGTTCGTGTCAGGGTTAACGTACCACGAGCTGGGTACCATTTGCGGGTTGTGAAAATTATGAATATATATATATATATATATATATATATATATATATATATAATAAGTCACCGAGCAAACGAGTTGCACAGATAATTTCGCAACTATTAATCAGCTCTGCTCCACGGCATTCTCTGCGATCAATACTCACTGTTTGCTGCTTGATTCGATCGGATCCTCGTACTTCCGATCAATTAATCGGGGACAGCAAATTTTGGGTTACTGCACTCTAGCTGAATAATGCTAAAAGAGCATACTACGGCCACGAGCTACCCATACGAAAACTATAAGCAACTAAAAATGCACCTTGGTTGAATAATATACGAATAACGCACGAAATTTACCGATTTCACTGGCTATGCAATTCAATCGATTGAATTATCTATTCTCGAAGCCTATACAAGTAAATGATACGTACGATAGCTCGATTTGTTAGTATTCTACTCTATTACTCGGAACAACAGTTAAATACAATATCATCGCAGCTTGAAATCCAGATTTGATCGATTAATAGCCAAATTTTAAAAATTCGGCTCGTAAATTATGTCATGCAGGATTTGGCTATATTGGTGGCAAGTATTTATCGTAGTGCAAAATTTTGTTAATCTGGTGCATGGTAATCATATATGAATGGCTCTATATGTATAAAAACTTATTGCCAAAGAAGGACCTGGAAATATTGAATGTGAGTCTGGGAAAGAATTTATCAGGTATTTTCTCATAAAAATATCGTTGTTCGTATAACTAAGCTTCTATTTCTGGTGAATACAATGATTAGAAATTCACTTCAAAATTTGACTTCATACAATTCTAAACCACGATCTCGATCGTGTACATAGGATCCATTGTGTATATTATCGTTGATTATTTCTCTACTATCGACGATGTGGCTCTCATCCTCGACGTCACTTGCTAAGGATTGGAGAAAATACTTCTATCTATGGTATATCCGAATCAGTACGCATTAGTACATATTCCTTTCATCGCTGAACTCTAATCTCGTCTGCCGGCTATTTGTGGGCAAAAATGACTTCATTTTTGCGATAGGTGAGCCGAAGCGAACAGATTTTACGCGTGTTAGTTCAGGACGCGGGATCGCGAATAATTTCAATTGAAAAATCCTACAGGGGACCGAACAGTAGGTACCCTAGGATAAATTTTCCGATCCAAAACTATGTTTGGGAACTTTTCCCCATTTATATACATGGGGAAACCAAAAGTGCGAAAAGCATTGCAAGCATAGGTAAGAAACGCGCTGGTCACTTCCCCCCCCCCCCTCTCTCTCTCTCTCTCTCTCTCTCTACTATGCTATTTCAGCACAGGGGTGTCAAGCGTAGTAGAGTCCCTCCCCTCAAGCCCCTCCAGTCAAGTGCAGAGAGCGTCGCGGCTCGCGGCGAAGGAGCCCCTCCCCTGCGACGCCACGGCGCACTCTACACATGACTGGAGGGGCTTGAGGGGAAGGACTCTACCACGCTTGACTACTCTGTTTCAGCATGGTATTGCACTACAGATCTCGAGCCATACACCGTTTGGGCACTCTTCCCCATTTAAATACATGGGGAAACCAAAAAGCGAAAATCATTGCAGGCATAGGTAAGAAACGCGCTGACCACTTTCCCCCTCTCTCCCTCTACTATGCTGTTTCAGCATGCTACTACAAATCTCAAACCATACACCAAGACCGTATCAGAGCATCCAAGGGCTCCTACAACATTGCTGAAACTGGCCCATATGCTGGTTGAGCCATACATATATGCTCGAGGCATATGCGCTCCTCCATATGCTAACGTATCGTCCCCAACCAGATATTCGCTATACCCGATATTTCGTCCTGCTCGAGGATCTCTGACTCTGTTGCTTCGAGTTCTGTTGCCACCACCACAGCATTCCTCACCTCCACAACGGGTACCCACTCCCACTCTATACACACTCTGTTGCCGCTGCCGCCACCGCCACCGCCGCCGCCAATATCATGGTCCTCGCCTCCACAACCAATTCCCTCTCTCTCGCTCTTCCTTCTCTCATTCAGACCG
Organism: Eretmocerus hayati; assembly: GCA_029851415.1. Lineage (NCBI taxonomy): Eukaryota > Metazoa > Arthropoda > Insecta > Hymenoptera > Aphelinidae > Eretmocerus > Eretmocerus hayati. Next base: position 102,733,514 of record CM056742.1, read on the forward strand.
AGATTCGTTTGCTGTTCACGTTGATGCTGTTGCAAATACATCAGTATACTTTCTTAGCATTCACACTCGACCAATGTTTTGTTTAAACGGCATTTAACTGCTTGATTGAATTAAATAAACACGTATAGAGTTTAACAATGTTCACATTCATTCAAGATTGTGTAAGCAATAGAATTGATGTTGTATGGGTCTATATGAAAAACAGCTGGATTAGCTTGTTATACGGTATTCAACTAGGTGGCCAGATTATGAGTTCGTTATTACGGCTGTTAAGGTATGAAACCACCGGTCCCAGATAACCGCGGACCCACAACTTGGAGAATCTTGACTCGTACTACAAGACGAGAGGAAAACGGTCCTCTCACACCTAGTCAAATATGTGAACTACCATTCCGCATTCATACGAGATTGTGCTTCGTACCGGAGAGTTCCCACGCGTGGTCGAAGATATAAAGTAACGATCCGCATTCACGCAGGGTTGTATCTCGTGCTCAAGGGTGGCTCTCGATTACATGAAGATATTGGAATTAAATGATCAATTAACCATAAGCCAACGTTCACGTTGGTCTGAGAACACGTTGTTGACATGATCTACGAGTCCCAACTTGGGACTCATGATTCCAGAACTGCCTGCGGATACACGGCATAGAAGCCGTCGACAACGGACATCGGACAAGCAAAAGCAAGGACCTGTAGCAGCTACATACACGAGCCACGCCGCAGCTAAAAGAGGACATGAGATGCATGCAACGCAACAGCCGAGGGGGGCGGACGACAATAACAGCACGGCCATGAACCGCTCTTACGTCATGACCTCATTACACAACGTGACCATGAGACGCGGCAACACCGCATACGTTTGGCAACACCGACGCCATTACCCAGCAACAACGAGCACGGCGCCGCTGCAAGCCGATGGGAGGCCTTATTAGATGACGCTACCGACAACCAATCAGAGACGCTCCCCAGGCAAGAGAGAGTCTCCCCTCCAGTGGGCAGAGCCACAACGCGCTCGGCCCACTATGGCCGCGCACGAATCACGCAACAGCCCCGCCCCCTTTCACCTACCGGCACCGCCCAGATCCATGATGGCGCATCAAGAAGAGGATGCGCACGCAACACCAGTAACCAGTCAGAGGCTTTCGTGGGCGTAACCACGCCACTCAGCTAGTGACGTCATTTCGTCTATATAAGGAACCTACAGACGTCCGTCAGGGGACTCAGCGTCGCTCAAGCACCAGCACACCGTCGACTTGCTATCGCTCCGAGCCACATCTGTCACTTTGTACCACCATCTTGTATCATTCGCTCTCTGTACGCCAGTTAATAAATCGTATCGTTCAGTGTCACTGCTTTCACTGTGCTTCAGCACTTAACAAGTTAACAAACCCAGCCCCGCGCTAATAATGATTCTCGTAATCAAGACGACCCGGTCGCGTCGCGAACGTGAGTATTCAGGATTCCATCTCAGTGAGTGAGCACATGGGGCCGTGGCTGCCTCCGACTCCACCGGCTACTCCAGGACCAGCTGCCGGAGTTCCAGTTCCAGCACCCGCTGCAGCTCTAGCCCCAGCTCTAGCTCCAGTTCCAGCTCCAGCCCCAGTACCGGCAGACGCAGTTGTCTTCGATATTGAATACCGCAACGTGCACTTCATAATACTGCGCCCACGTCTCATAGAACATCTCTATGACTTATTTCACTCATCTCCCATGATCTCATAAATAATTCGGATTAGAGGGATGGAGGAAGAGTACTTGAATAGAGGGGATGTAGTCGAGTCAAAATCGTCAATAATAATCCACAGGGAATTCATGATTTAGACCTCAAAACGATGTAAACCATCCACTACTCCCATTGAAATGGGGCGAAGTTTGGTCATCTCAAAATGATAATTAGATCCTCATCACAATCATTCGAGTTCTGTATTTTTGAACTCATTTGATAATGAATGTCCATCAATCTGGAAATAGCTGCTGTTCAATTGCTGTGATAAGTATCTCATTATCATTCCGAGATGACTAAACTCGTTCTATTTCAATGAAAGTAATGTCTGATTTGCATCATTTTGGGGTCTGAATCATGGAGTCCCTTGGATTATTATTGGCGATTTTGGCTCTACTACATCCCCTCTATTCAAGTACTCTTTATCCATCTCTCTAATCCGAACTGTTCATGAGATCATGGGAAATGAGTGAAATAAGTCATCGAGATGTTCTATAAATAGACCTGATCAAGATATACAAGTTCCAGTTATGTACAATAACATGAATAAGTATCAATAATTTGGACCAGACAATACTCGACATGGTTTTCTAGATTTCATTCCATTCAAGAGTGGAAATTCGGTTCAAACCATGTCGTGCGTGAACGGAAATTTTGATATTGGTTGAGAATTTCATATTCGCCTACTGATATACTCGTGAAAATGTCATGGGGAGGGGGGGGTCGGATTCCACTTCATTCTTATGAAAATCTAGAGGTAGAGTCATTTCCAATCATTCTTCATGGTGGTAAGAGAGGAAGAAGCAACACAGTCATTTATTTCATCCAATTTTGCCTGGATTACAATTCTTGAATTGGATATCAATTTCAGTACAGTGCGATAGGGTGTTGAGCCTCTTGAGATGATACTTATCGTTACACCCATATCATTTGCATCTTACCCCTAAAAGGGATAAGGTATTTGAGGAGATCAATTATCGATATATATGTAAGTACCTATATAGGTTAAGGCAATGGAATAAATTGGTTGAAACTCTAGATTTTATATTTAACTGTGGTCCACTTTATGTAGACTTCGAACGTTTATTTAAACTCAATAAAATAAGGGCCGATGCTAGCGGCACGTACGGCCCGCAACGATTCCGCGTTCCTTATACGTGCCGTTTATGAGCGATGCCCGGTGATTTCCTCGACTGTCGCGATATATTATTGGTGCGGTCGAAATTCGAGCAATAGTTAGTGTAGGAAAGCCGTAGAAATGATGTTCGTCTTGATTGTTTGTCGGATTATCAAAAAGTATAGGCTCGATTGCAAAACAAATACCAGCTTGTGTGTATGTGTGTGTAGTGCTTATGCATAGGTCGTCTGTCTCTCTCGCTCCAATGGTGATATTCCCATTTGATTCGTCGCAGCGACATGTCACTGTATGTCACTGTATGTAAATATTGTCTGCTGTGCTCGGCAAAGATAATAGAGATTCCGGCGACAATTTGAATGCTTTTCAAGTATTCGATCAGATCATCTCTGATGCTATCCAAGATCGAAAATTCCCTGAGCTACGGATTTTCATACATTCATGGGCACAGATATATGAGGAAAATCCTAATAACACCTCTGATATGTACTGACAAAGAATTAATTTTCTACTAAATACGAGTACCTATATATTCATGCATACGTACAATCGACACAAGCATAAGCATACGCATTTGAAAATTAAAAATCTTTCCTAAAATGCTGACAAACCAGGATGGGGGGGGGGAAGGGTATACATCAAAATATTGTATAGTTATTAGGAACCCAGATTAATAACGAAAAAGATACTTCTTTAGGTTCTGTATAAAATTCTGATAAACCAGGAGGGGAGAGGGGCATGAGATAAAAACAATAAGCTGTAGGTACTGATGAACCACACTGGAGAACTTTCCCATCATCAGTAAAAAATCTAGGATTCGGATTTTATTTCCGCTGTGTATCGAGTTTCTTTGCATATTATTGGGAGAAGATGTAATTGATGAAAAAGAAATTAAAAAAAATTTCGACGTGGTCGAGAATCGAACCCCAGGCCGACAAAACTAAAGACGGACGTGCTAACCACTCTGCTACCGTTACACTTGTGGTTGATAATTACAAAAATATGTCTGAATCCGCAGGCATCCGAAGGGAGCTCAGGTCTTGGATTATAGAATGGGGGTTGTACTCTGATCATATTTTAAATGTTCACGTAGAATTCCGTGAAGAAAAGAGATGGGCTTAACGTTACTTGCCAGAACAGACGTAGCCTCGCACCTAGCGCTGCCCCGCGCGTGGAGGAACGCTGGGAACGTGGGCCATACGTGCCTCTATCATCTCCCTAAAATAAGTATCATCGGTACAAAATAAATATAAATCTCGCGTGTAGTATTACAAACGCTATGAACTATCTTTAATTTCGCGTGAGAGAGAGAAGGCTTGGGAGAGAGAGAGACTCACCGGTATCCTATACTTCTACAGCATACCACTTGGGCTGGTACCTCGTACCCTGGCCGACATATCCCGAGGATGAGCCATCCGCTGGCTCGCGATCCTGGGCTCGGTTCGGGCGGCTATCCGGCAGCACTCCTGGTGATCACTCCTGCATACACCCGCGTACGGCCGTCGACCGGGGCCAAGGTCGGCACACACCCACATAGATACACATTACATACGGCGCGTCGATATCTTGATCCGACGGATGGATCAGCCGTTCGCTCTCGCGTCGCGCGGCAAGCTGCCCGTCATCGCGACGACAGCTGTCCCTCTGCTCTCTTTTCTCTCCCTCCCCTCTCTCTCGCTACGCATCATCTATTGATATCCTAGCCTAACGTTTCAGCTATCTGCACATATGCTTCGTGTCGCGTGTGGCGATTTATCTCGTCACAACAGTAAGATGCGCATCAAGTCAACTCATCATTTATTTACCTCCCATATGTTGGGAATCCACTAATCTGTTGTTTACCTGCTATGATTCCTCTCAGTTGAGTCCAAATGAGATCTGAAAATAATGACAACTAGGAACTGAGATATTAGTAAGGCGTCATACTCGGATCGTTCTGCACTTTACTGGATCATGGGTGGACTATTAGCGCTTCTGTCTATGTTGAAAGTATTATCCAATCTCTCTTCAATCATGCATCAATCCTATCATTGTTGATATGATCAAGGTAATTCACCTATGCTATATCTACCCTACAATATCTGCTTTAGTTCCATAAGACTACTCCAGTTGTGATTGCTTTGAGAAGCTCGCCTTATATCTGAACACTTGCAATCTTTGGTACATAATGATACTGATAGGAGGAATAACACAGAATTCCTACTGATTATGACATGCTTCTGCACCAGAAAACTGTCAATAGTAGGATCAGCATGATGTCATCAATTTTTGGAACCTATAACTTTGAACAATATTCTCAACATGGTAGAAGACGCTGAAAGTCAACTGACTGTTCAGCTAGGACAGTGAGTTACATTCTTGTTAACCAACTCAGCTAGACATGGTTCACAGGTGATGATAGTTCATCTGTGGAAGTTCAAAACATATGGATACAATGGATCTCAAGTGAGATCCATGAACAGCTGTTTCAAGAACAGCTTCTCCGATACAAAGATCAACACAAGTGCCACTTCATGCGAGACTCCATGCTTGATTGCTCTGAAATGAACCACCAAAAAACATTGAAATCTTGCTGATGATAGTTGTCGTTTCACTAGCAGTAAATCAATCCTCGTTTCCGAAAGTTCATACTTCGAACCAATTGATGATATTTGGAACGAATTTGCAGTTCCAAGAAACTGTCATCATAATGCTTATAATTTTCAATAATTCACCATTCCAAGTATTATTCAAAATAATCCATGACGCATGCATGGGAGCCATGCAGCGCTGATGGAAACATGCATAAGCAAAGTAGCCGACTGTCGAGCAGCCGACGTAAACATTAGCTGCAATCTGCGCCTTTTGCGTGCGCACCATGTTCCTCTCTCCCTGCCCGCATTCGCTATGATGTGCTGTTCCAGATGTTTCGCTCGGATTCACTGCTTTTGATCCTTAGGGAAAAGTCGAAACTGCATACGATGACGCAGACCGCATAGCTAGAGGATCGTAGTTTCAATCCCTAGAAAATTGCTCGATCTTTGGACCACCAAACACACTCGGCTTAGTCTCAAGGTATGGTGACAGATTACAGGTTTATTCGAATATGCTGGTCGAAGCGCTCCGAACTCTGGGAGCTTTTTTTTTTTTTTTAAGGTGGTTAGAGGGCAAAATCTGCCTCAGGATCCCTCGGATCCGTCCCCAGACACCGGACTGGTTCAGCTTACGCGGACTACGCATAGCCCGCGCAGGCCATACTAGGCGGGACACGGGTTTGGGTGGGGCCCACCGAGAGGTGGGCCCGGCCGTGTAATATCCCTCTCCCCTCGATGTCCGATACCTAGGGCATCGGGCAATCAAGAAGGAGATCCACCTGCATCTACCATCTTATCCCGGAACCGCGTGCCCTGGCTGAAAGGAAAGAGTCTTAAAAAGAGTCTTTGAAAAGACTCTTTTTAAGAGTCTTTCATATGTTTCATTATAGAGAGTCACTCAAAGAGTCTTATGACAGTATCTAGTTTTCTCAAAATTTTTGTCCAAGTCGCAACTAAAAAAACCATTTGTATGAACAAAAAGTTTATTAATAAGGATCGGCCAAAAAAAATTAAAAAAACATCATGGGGCAGTTTTCCCGTATTCGGAAATTCCGGCGGAGAGCGGGGCACGAACCCAAGATCTTTGGATCAAGAGTCGAGCATCTTACCTTGTGGCCAGCGAGGGAGATTGGACGGCTAGTCGTAAAAGGCTTACTTGAAGTGTGGGCCACTATAGCTATACTTGAAGTGTCAACTCGCTGGCGAGTATGTATTAGGTATATATATATACAGTAAGCGTTTCCTCGTAGCTCATATATACACTCATACACTAATCATATATGATAACAACGGTCAGAAGATTGTCGCTCCTCGCATACTACGGCGAGCGAGTGCAGAGCGTTAGGCGAGTGACATTCTTCTGCTCGCTATTATCATGTATGATGAGTGTATATATGAGTGTATATGTGAGCTACGAGGAAACGCTTACTGTATGTGTATATATATATATATATATATATATATATCTATCTAATACATACTCGCCAATGAGTTGACACTTCAAGTATAGCTATAGCGGCCCACACTTTAAGTAAACCTTTTACGGCTGGCCATCCAATCTCCCACGCTGGCCACGAGGTAAGATGCTCGACTCTTGATCCAAAGATCTTGGGTTCGTGCCCCGGTCTCCGCCGGAATTTCCGAATACGGGAAAACTGCCCATGATGTTTTTTTAATTTTTTTTGGCCGATCCTTATTAATAAACTTTTTGTCCATACAAATGGTTTTTTCAGTTGCGACTTGGACAAGAATTTTGAGGAAACTAGATACTGTCATAAGACTCTTTAAGTGACTCTCTATAATGAAACATATGAAAGACTCTTAAAAAGAGTCTTTTCAAAGACTCTTTTTAAGACTCTTCTCCTTTAGCCAGGGTGAGCATTACTTCAGGATGAGCGGCATGTCTCGCGCTCGATTGCGAGCGTTCCTCTTCTCCATCTTCTCTCTTCGGTCCGAACTCTGGGAGATCTCTCTCTTTCTCTCTCTCTCTCTCTCTCTCTCTCTCTCTCTTTACATTAATACATGAGATCAGATTCTGCTTGTGAAGATAGCCAGGATAGAGATTTAATGCTGGAATCTCCTTGCAGTCAACACCTTGTCCTAGATTCACGCCCGAAAAGATTTGTAGTCCATTCCGTTTTCAATAATTGTGATCACATAGCTTGAGGATCGTAGTTCCCGTGCCCAGAATATTGCTCGAATTTTCGGCCACTGAACACACTATGCTTAGGTTCGTGGTAAGGTGACCGAATAACGAAAGTCATCCCACTACTTGGGATCAGATTCAACCCGTGGGGATGTCCAGATTCAGCAAGGAAAAACTCAAATCCCCTAACCGTTACTATCGAGAAGTAGATTCACGCCCGTAAGTCTATGAGAATAGGCTCCTCCTCGAGATTTATGATCACAGAGTTAAGATTTCATAATCGCACGTCCTGAGATATCTCCTGATCCCTAGGCTATTGGATCATGTAGTAGTTCTAGGTGGTTGTATGGTCACCATGCTTCTCGGTACATGAGATCAGATTTGGCTTGTGGAAACAGTCAAAATAGAGATCTAACGCTTGAATCTTGTGGCAGTCATCACCCTTTCGTAGATTCTCGCCCGCAACGATTTGTAGTCCATTCCGTCATTGAGGATTATGATCACATAGCTAGAGGATCAGAGTTCGAATCCCTAGGATATTGCACGGTGCTCCATCCCACAAACACAGTTGGCTTAGGCTCGTGGTATGCGTGATTTTCGCCCGTCAATATATGAGAATCGACTGCTTTTTGAGATTTCCGGTTACAGAGCTGAGATTTCAGTATCACACTCCCCAAGTCATTACCCCATCCCGCTGCTATCACATCACGCTCTGGTCAAGGTCGTTGTGAAGTGGTCGTGCTTCGCGCATGATGAGATGAGACTCCGCCTGGAAAATTGGCCAGAATAGAGATTCAGCTCTCGAATCTCCTTGCAGTCATCACTCTCTCCCAGATTCACGCCTGAAACTATTTGTGGCCTATTCCGTGATCGAAAATTGTGATTACATACCTAGTGGATCTGAATTCCGACCAACAGGATATCGCTCGACCCCTCGGTCAATGAAGATACTTGGCGTATGCTCGTGGTCTTGGTCCCGATGCCTTAATTCGGCTTACAATCCTGGTCAGATTCTATCTCAGGAAATGATCATTGTCAGAAGACTACATCGAATTCACCATCGCAGCCACCCACCCAATACGGTTCTAAGGCTGGGTGATCTGAGATTTGTGTCCAGTGATCTCGAGATATCAAGGACCCCCACCCGCCGGCTCTTCCAGTTTTATCTAGTTCAACACGCGTCCTTGCTCTTGCAGCAACCCATTCAACACGATTCGGGAGCTGTGTAATCTCAAATACGTGCTTAGCGATGCCAAAATACTCCAAAAACAACCCCTACTCAACTCTCAAACTCCAATCTTGGTCAATTTGTACCTCTACTCGACCGCCCCCCCCCCCCAACCGCCCAAGCAACATGACTTTGAGGCTGGATGACCTCAAATTCGTGCTTAGCGACCCCAAAATACCCCAAAAACTCCCTTACTCAAGTCTCGAGCTTCGACCTCGGTCAATTCGCGCCTCCGCCCCCGCAGCCGCCCACCCAACACGATTAGGAGGCAAGGCAATGCTATATTCGTGTTCAGCGACCTTGAAATACCTCAAAAACACCCCCAATCGACTTTCCGAGCTCGATTTTGATAGTCGCTTGCTCTCGACCCCGCAGCCTCTTACGCGATATGATCTCGAGATGCGGCAATATGAGATTCGATCTCCATATCCTCGAAACATTTGGCAGACACTAGTCTCACGCGATCCAAGATTAATTTTGATTCATTCCATAGAATTTGATTGCAGCCATGCATCATCGGACACCTTTTATCAACTATTCAGAGCGCGAGACTCACGCTATGCGATGATGCTGATATTCAAAAAGCCGCTCCCGCACCATATCTGGGCTCTCAAGATCATGTACTCGTTGCATCGAGTCAGCACAGCCTTATGATCCAGCTCTGCAGCGTTAGCTGCTACATTGATTGAAATGAAATGTAATTGTTGAGAATACAAGCCGTTATGATTTCTTTGTCAATCGCGCATTATCACTTTTTTTGCATGCATTTATTTGCTTTTTGTATCGAAGGTTCCAGATAAAATGTTTCAATCACCGAAGTGATGACCTTTTAGCTACATCACACTCAAATTGTACATTTTCAATTCAAATTCGAACGCTGCAGACAAGCCTTGTTGTTGTTCTAGATAACCTCATAACCTCCCATTTATTGGTATTTATTTGATTTATACTGAAAAACCTAGCCATTTTCCGTCTTCGAGCCCATTGAACTTTTTGTTCAGAATTTTGTGCTTGACAACATATTTCTTCCCCGACAAAATTAACCGAAAGCCAAAATCCTATCTCTCGGAGCGGGGTCCTTTGACTCAACTATTCTGAGTATGGTCATTTCTGACGGGACCGACCTCGGTGCCACTCGCAGCGCAGCTTCAAGTTTATTGATTATTGAAATATTCATGAAATGATTATATTCTATCCCAAATATTTGTTCAGCTGTCGCTGACTGATGCAAAATTCTGTTTTTATTCATTTGAGAAAAAAGGAAGAAGATATTCTACTGATCTAATTCTGAAACATCCTTGGTTATGATAAAAAAAGGTAATGATATATTCGTGGTGGTATTCACGGCTCTAATCGGGGATAGGAAATCGGGTGGGTCAAGAAGTAATAACAAGCATAAATGCTGATTGCATTCAATCTCCTCTTTCATTGTCATTCAGAGATTCAACACTCGAATTGGTATATTCCTTAGACACGTAGTCAAGCTTCTGTTTTGACCATTATTAAATTCACTCGATGGAATATGAGAAGAAAATCGCTGCTTTCGAAATACTCAAGATATTATGATACGAAAAATCATTACTAGAATTTCTACTGACACATCAGCACTTACAACCGAGTGAAGGAGAATAAAGACCATTAACTCTAAGAAATTAACCCTCATCTGAAGAACGAATGTCACTTCAAAAGAATATAAGACACCCGAAATCGTCAAAAGATTAATAGCAATAACAGTTTCAAAATAGCGAGAAAAAGTCGCGCGGTTAACCTTCAAACCGAAATGGTTGACGCGACGCGGTAGAAAATTCACCCGCCTGCAAGAAACTTGTATATACATATATGTCACAAGACTCCGCCACTGGCGCAGCGATTCTGATTCGAAGAAAATTACTAACAGGGCATGTATTACTTCACTAAAACAGCGATTACTCGGACGTCCTTGGGTCTACGGCAATTTTACGAAGAGCATTTGGAGGATGAGGAAAAAAGCTATCAATTCATGTCTTCCAAAAATTTTTCCAGCCCAAAATCCATCTTCTTGATTGGCTCCGAAAAGTGAAAAATTCTTCATTTCAATCAAACGTTGATCATTTATCGGGAAATTACGATAGAGTAAAAATACTTGCCGGATCTTGTAGATCTTTCCAAGACCTTCAGAATCGTTTTTTCATACATTAGTCTACGGTTTTGTGCTTCCGAGTTACGAGCGATCAATTGAGAGCAAATTCACACGCGTTAAAGGTAGCGGAGATACAAAAAATGCGTAATCCACGATTTCGACGTGAAATCTTTTAAAAATCATGATATATGAATCAGTTATGTTTTAGAACGCACTCGAAACGACCTCAGACAGCTTGAAGAAGAAAAAGCTCATACCTCTAGATCAACAGTACCCTCGATACGCGCCAACTTTTCTTTGCCAGATCATTCATAACTCGGGTGGGAAAACCGTAGAGTAATGTACAAAAAAGGATTTTGAGGGTCTTGAGAAGAGCTACAAGATCCCACAAGGTTTTCTGCGCTATCATTATTTCCCGATAAATGATCGATGATCGATTGAAATGAAAAATTTTTCACTTTGCGGAGCCCATTGAAACCATGAATTTGACGGCAAAGAATACTCAAAAGGACATGGATTGATAGATTTTTTTCTCATCTCCCGAATGCCTCTTTCAAAATTGCCGTAGACCCAAGAATGTTCGAGTAATGGCTGTTTTAGTGGAGGAATCCGTGTTCCATTCATTTTAGTGGGTACTGTATCTCACAATACGTTGCACGACTTTCATTTTCTCCGAAACTTCACGTCAGGTTTTAGTTTTACAGTTTGTATAAACGTCATGCATTGGCAATTTTCTGCTAAAAGTTTCATGATTTCTTCTAAAGCTTCACGATAATAGAATGTTGTCGCAAATTTGGGGCGGAATAGATAATCCTCTTCAACAACCCAACCACTATTCCTCAACATTTGAAAATCGTGATTTTTTGACGTCCAAAAATAGTTTGTCCCAAAAACAAGAGAGAATATTATTCTATTATCTAGGAATTGTTCATATTGCTTGCATTCTGTGAAGACTGGTGCAAATGAGTCAAATTTCTCATGGTCGTAATCTATCAGGTTGTTCAGCAATTTCACGAGCAATCTCAACTGAGCTAGAAGAAGATTTCACTTTCAAGTCTACGAATTGAGCATACTCAAAACAAAATCCATAACGAGATATGAATTCAAAAACTTCATGTACGTCCCCACTAAAATAATAACGGCATCGTATGCTTGAATCATATTTGCTTGTCAAGAAATCAATCTCATAGTTGCTCGATGTTAACAATATTCTGTTGGGATGAGATGTAGAATAGGATACATTTGTTCCATATAACAGATAAAAAGTACGAGAGTCATCGAATTCTGATTGATTTGTTAAATAATCATGGAGGACTGGGTAATAGCTCATTCTCTCGTCAACATGTAGCTTTAGATTAGCAAGGCATCCTCCCAATACCGAGAGTTGAACTAGAAAAATTATTGAGACGGGTCTTTTAGCTTGACTAGAAGTGAGTACATTTCTTCAAGCATATATTTGAATTCATGGATGAAATGTACTACTTCTCGTATGTTGCCTTTTATGTAATACATTGCATCAAGATCAGGTCTGAACTGGGTTTTTTCATATCCAATCTCCCACTGACTATCTTTCAATTTTTTTAAAGTAATTTTCTCTTCCATAATAAAAATGAGATGTTGTAAAAACTATGCGATAATCGTAGCTTGTATCCAGGTGAGATCCTATCATCAGGAATAGATTAAAGGCGGCTAAATAATCCCTTCGTTTCCTTGTGCGAATCACTTCTGAAATTTCTAGGTGCCCTGTAAGGGTTTCATACCATCAACTAGTGAAGAAATAGAATGCATCAAAATCACTCACCTCCATAATCGATTCCGAAGACCATTTAGTCTGTGCAAAGTAGATTTCTCTCAAAATTTGATAGTCCCAAACGCTTCGGACTCTAGTTCAGTGAGATTTCCAAAATTTGTTGTGTACCTCGAGATTTTAGGCAATGACTGGATGGAAAAGATAGTAAAGCACTGCTGACTTTAGAAAATTGGTTCAAAACACACCGACTCAGGAAAAAAATCTATCAGAGAATACGTTCAACAGAGCAGAGTATGGAATACTGGGGGCATGTTCTATTCACTTTCTCTTTATATGTTTCGAATCTCTTTTGCAGGTAGACACGTTGTTTGAAGCTGCACTTCCTACAATGACACATCTCCTATACGAGGGGGGGGGGGCGGCAGGTTTCTTGCATAATGAAGACAGACAATAGTTTCTAGCATGCTTTATTGAAGATATAGATATATATGATGACAACAAAAGCCATGGCCAAGGCTACAATCTTAATTTATTCTATCCATACGCGAGTGCGAATGGTTTGGTCCAAGTGAGTGATTTTTGAGTTCACATTCTCGATGGCAACATGATTTTGCTGAATTTTACGTTCCAGTTGCTCTTTCACAGCTCCGTCCCTCTCCTGTTTTTGTTTGGGGTAATCAAGCATTTGTCTATATAATTCCATCTTTTCACTAAAACCTTCAACTACGCTCTTTATCCCTTCGTAACTGATCAACAATTCTTCCTTCAACTGAACAATCTTATCATTCGTCTCACCTTGACGATCGAGCAAGGTATCTGCCAAAGAACTACTTTCCATCATTTCAAGTCATAATATTGACAATTTTCCTCAATACGTTCAGATAATTTGTAGTGCGAAATTCGCTTTCTCAAAGAGAAAGCCTTGTGATGATGCGGAGTTTTTCGCTGAAAATTCTCACGTTTTCTTCCATTTTTACCGTTCCATATTTCTTTCCGGCAAATGAGAGTCAATTTATCTTATTCTACTCGACGAGATCTATCGATGAGTAGCCCCATACATTACCCCAAACACATTCAGCATCTGCTACAAATTATTTTAAACTGCAATGTGCATATGTCCGTATGTGTGTTGGTGTGTTCGTTGTCTTTCGCTTACCATACAACTACTCCTATCCCCTTCGTCCGATCCTCATGAAATTTTGAGGGTTCATTTCAAATTAGCTTATGATTATCTTTACCGAATTTGAGCCTTATTGACTTGAGATAGGGTTAAGAGCCTCATAATTAACCTTCTATCTTGCATCGTATTCTCGAAGGGAATACGGGATTAATCCATATGTATAGAATTCTAAGGAATAAAGATACACAAAACGAAAGATTTTGTGTTTACTGTGGACCACCTTTCTTGTGGTCTTCGAAAGTTTATTCATTACAAATAGAATATGAGTAATCTCGTATACAATCAATACAGATATTACGCGTACAATTACGCTCGCATTTATTTGATACTAACATCGCGAGAGAGAGAGTTTACGCGGGAGAGAGACTCACCGATCTCGCCTTTGCTCAGCATACCACGCGGGCCAGGGTCACGACGCCGGGTCGACATATCCCGGTCCGGATTATACGCAAGGCCGGATCCTGGGCTCGATCTGGGCGCTTCCTAGGCGACGATTTCGGGGCTGCACGCCTCTCGCACCACACTATTTCAAGGCCGTCGGCCGGGGACCTTCTCGCCTCACTCACACTAACACACACATCACTCGGCGCGGATAATATTCTATCCGACGGCTGATCGCAGCCGCTCGCGATGATGGCTCAGGCCAAGCTGCTCGTCATCCGTGCGACGACAGCTGTCCATCTCTGCTCGATATTCTCTCTCTCTCTCTCTCTCTCTCTCTCTCTCTCTCTCTCTCTCTTCCCTTCTCTCTCTGATCTCATCATCTGCTAACCTATTCTAATATACGTCGCGTCGCGTATGGCGATTGACCTCGTCACAGACTGATTGGTTGAACTTCCACATAAATTATTCCTCCAGAAATTCGACATGGTTTTCTTCCAATGTTGGTCCAAACGTTGAGAAGTGCATAGAGAACCTCGATTTGAATAACAAGGAGAAAGATAACATCCGTCACAGGATTACGAATATCCTTTACACTGAAAATAAAAAGCAAAGGCACATTTCTCCTGAAGATAGGATATTTGCAAAAAAATTGAGGTTCACTAAGCACTTCTTGAAACAAAATTCAGATTTTTTTTTTCACACGTGCAGATAAGGGCAATGTCACCGTCTGTTTGAATAAGTCGGATTATACCAATAAAATGAACACTTTGTTGAGTGATAAAAAAGTATACGTTCCGATCAAAAATAATCGACTCAAAAATTTACAGGCAAAAGTACATAAAATACTAGGAAGTTGGAACGATTTGAACTATTTGTCTAGAAAATATCACAACAATGCTCTCACACAGACGGACACCAACTTATCTCGTTGTTATGGTTTACCAAAAATTCATAAAGAAAATGTTCCACTCAGACCAATTATTTCTACTGTCAATAGCCCTACTCAACCTCTTGCTCCCGTTTTATATAAAGAGCTGAAAAAATGTATCAAACCACCTGCATCACGAATTGACAATAGCTTCGGATTGAAGAAACGGTTGGAGACTTTAACGATCCCAAAAGATCATATACCCCTTTCTCTCGACGTTAGCTCTCTGTTTACAAACATCCTATGTTGGTTAGTGCTAGAAGCGCTTGACCGCAGATTTTCAGATATACATAATAAGTCTAACATACCGTTTGATAAAATTCGTAAATGTACTGAATTCCTTTTTGACAACACATTTTTTCAATTTAATAATCAAATTTATCAACAAATCTTTGGTAGTCCGATGGGATCACCCATCTCTCCACTTTTCGCAGACATTGTTATGGATGATTTGGAAACTTCATGCTTGCGTAGATTGAAAAATAAACACGATTGCACACCTCTATTTTATTATAGATATATCGATGACACTCTAATGTGTGTAAAGAAAGAACATGTAGATGTAGTCCTCAATGTTTTCAACAGTTACAGTGAGCATCTACAAATTACACATGTGATCGAAAACAACAACACCATCAATTTTCTTGACATATCTCTGGTCTAAGAGGATGAAAAAATCATCACCAACTGGTATCAAAAGCCAACGTCATCAGGCAGGATATTGAATTTCAAATCCAATCATCCTATGAACGAAAAGAGGAACATAGTCTTCAATCTACTCGACAGAGTCGCATCACTTTCGCATAAAAAATTTCATTCCTCTATTTTGTCGCTTATAAAACCACTCCTTTTAGATAACGATTATCCCGAAGATTTCACTTATGAATGTATAAAAACCAGATTACATCGTTCAAAAGATCGTATGAACAGAGCAGAAAAAATTCGTTGCAATCATATCTTATATGCCGGCCAGAACAAAATCTGTATCCCATACCACGAACGTTTATTCGGAAAATGTAATGCTCTGTTCAAACATAACGATATTCACACTCTTCCAAAAGTTTCCAAGTCATTAAGTTCAATAGTAAAATTAGGCAAGGACCAACTAGAAAAATCTAGCAAAACTGGTGTTGTTTATAAATTTCAGTGCAAAGACTGCCCAGCAACGTATGTGGGAGAGACAAAAAGACAACTAGGTACACGTATTAATGATCATGTTACAAACAAAGATAAAAAGTCCGTAGTTTCAGTTCATAGACTAAAAGATAAACATAATTTCTATTGGGATCAAACCAAAATTCTTGACACAGAGAAAAATTGGAAAAAACGGTTGATTTCTGAGATGATCCATATTAAATTCGATGAAAACTGCATCGATAAAAAAGACGATATTCAAAATCTCAGTCGAATATATAATCCGTTGTGGGCAACGGCTGACGAAGCTCGTTGACCCCCGCTCTCCTTCTCTCTCCCACATGCACTACTTGTCATATATATGTCACCTACTGTATGCTGCGATCGAAATTATATAAATATGAGTGTAAAATGAAACCGATGACTCATTCTATTTACCTGTATGGACAGGAGCCAGACGTTATGTCTGTGCTCTATTATAAGATCGTTCAAAATTATCATGACGATCTAAAGAATAACGCAAGTTGCGCATCTTCAATATTCACACATCCATCATTTGTAAAAAATTTCATATTTTCTATCTTTATATGTCATAACAAAAACCTGGAGCCTGATGAGGTCCACGAAACCTAGTGGACGAAACGTAGCAATAAGATTTCTTTAATGAAATTTTGGGAATATATTTAGTTCCCCACCGTCCTTCAAGATCGATGAGACCAAATAATCATCTCATATATTAAACATCAAGGACGAAAAATCTACAAAATTACTCATAAAAATCTACCAAATTACTTGTGATAGAGCAATCGTCTCTCCTAGTTTCCCCAAAAGCTTTGGCTCATTCTCATCCAAATTTCCTATAAATTGGGAGGTAATTCCATTGAGCGTGAGAATGGTTTTGTCCTCATTCGGATCCTCATTTTTCAGCTGCTCGTCGTGAGCGCGAATCACATCTTTCGCTTCGGTGAAAATATCAGTATTCCCTGCGCATAATCAATGCGTAAGTCAAGTTGCGCATATCAATGAGCTATAACATACGTACCACCTACTGCATCGAGCACGTTTTCACGCTTTTCTCGGGCACTGCTCTGCGATGTAGATGACCCTCTTTCTCCAAACTTTGTTCCCAAATCAAGAGACAGATTCTCATTCTGATAATTCTCAATTCCAGATAGATATGAAGTAGACGATGATAGTCTTGTGGATCCATCCTTGTCAAAGATGGTGGGATTCTGAGAGCTTTTCTCCATTTTCACTGGATATGTACTCATCGAAGTTCAGAGACGTAATGATCTAACGACTAATAGCTCCCTTCATTCATAGGATGGAACCTCCTTCACGTTGCTCCTCTATTAGAGAAATTACTTCATTGCGGGTTGATTCGTTCCCAGCCTGTATAGAGCGGAGACAGAGATCTCGACGAGCGCAGAGCTCGTTTGCATCATCCCACCGGACATATTTCAATGATTTGGAGTTACGTAGCGTCAAAGTATCGCTGTTTCCTATATTTCCCACTATCCTTCGAAGTTCAGAACCTGTTTGGGGTTTGAAAAGAGGTCCAATAATGGTCTTATATTTTTCACTCTTTGGACTAATGATTCGCTTTGCAGGATCATGATCTCGTCGGTGAGCATTAGTCAATTCTAGAACTCTCTTGTATATGAGATCTTGTGATTTATAGGGCTTAGGCTTATGTTTGGAAATCAATCCGTAAATTCCAACTGATGGTTGTATGACGTGTTCTTTCCCTAAGAGTATAACATCATTGTTCCGATCGAAGTCCATCGATGAAGAACCCAACATTGATTGATTATCTGCATGATAGGGTCAGCTGGTTAGATCCGCACCATTATTTCCCTTGATGAAATCTAAGATATAACGAAGTGACAATGCTTATAATTTTTTGTGCAAAAAATTCATCCACTCTCGTGGATTTTCTACGATTTGTTGAGAGACTGCTCGAGAGACTGTTTTTCGTTGTTATCAAAACTTATTGGATCATTATGAGTGGAGAATACTCCTTCTACTTACTGTCGACTTCTAGTTTTCTTTGGATGATGAAAGGAAGATGATGATGAAGGCTGAGGCTCAGATATGCTTGCGTTGAGACGTTCTTCATTGAAACTGGATCGTCTCGGAATTTCCATGATTTTCATTCCTTTCTCGCTACTTTTACTATCCTCGCTTCCCATCACTTCATCAACTGGCTCATTTTTCAGTTTGCCTACGTCAATCATCTTCTCTTATTGACTAACCAATTCCTCTAGAGGTTGCACGAGCGGTGGTAAATTTTCCATAACTTCTTTATGATTACTCAGTTTTGTAAGCTTGAGAGCACTGCTTTTTTTGCGAATTCCTGATGGAGCTTTAGCTATCTGCCTCGCTATCTCAGTTTTCCCCTTCTTCGCAACCAGTTTGTCCTCCTTTTTTGGGAGCACTCTGTTTACGGGTTTCGCCTCTGATCTCACCATTTTGAAGTTTACAGTCAGACTGATCAAATGTTATGAATGTATCATAATTGTTTCTATACCTCCCTTCATTTTTCGGAGATGTCTTGTCAATTACACAGAAATCATATCTACCAGCTGACCAACAAGCTGCGCACATGGATTTGGATTCTTCACAGCTTCTATCAGAATTAACGTGAGGATGAGATATTACTCGAAGAGTCGTGTCGTCGACGTTGAAAATGACCAAAAACTTCAAATTATCTCGACATAAATTTTTCGGTGCGCTCGTATAAGATTGTGTGAGAAAAAATACGTCCAATCTAAGATGCCTTGACATGCAAAAATGAGGTAGCAATAAAGGATAGTTCTGATGAACAACGTCATCGAAAATGAGAATGGAATCGGGCTTCGCATCTTTAGGACCGATTAATTCTTCACTGTTTGTCGATTCGTAAAAATTTATACCGTCGTCTGATAGCTCACTCATCACAGCCTTCAAGGGACGGTACTTTAGCTGATCCGAGCTCTTAGAGTATGAATATATATTTTCAAATGCTAATCCATTTTGTGCGAAGTTTAATGACAGCAACGCATTCGTTTTACCACATCCACTGGAACCGATGAATAGAGCACGTAGGTTGCACGGAAGTAGCTTACCATGTTCACCCTTGACTTTGTCTTCCACGCAATTATCTAGATTCAACACGGTTATCCCATCCTTTCGCTTGACAAATCACATGATGACTACTGAATTGATGATGAGATGAGATACAAATATGGCAAAATTCATGATGTGTTCAGTTTTGCGACGCAGATTGGTGCGTTAGTAGGCATGCAGAGAGGGAGCGGTTCCGTCGATATAATCATCAATAACCTCCCATTCGAGCTTCATCTACCCGGTTATAACTTTTGCGGACCTGGCACAAGATTGGAGGAGAGGCTAGAACCAGGTGACAAGCCTGGGAACAAATTGGACTCTAGTTGTCTCGGGCATGACATAGATTATTCATCAAATCGAGACCTTGGGGAACGGAACAAAGCGGACGCGCGACTGCAAGCTGCAGCCGAGGCACGCGCCTCAGCAAAAGATCCTTTCCAGAGCGCTTGGCGGCCAAAGTCGTATCAAGAATCATGAAGATTAAACGTCAACGAGGTATTGGTATCAAGAAAAAAAGCGAGCAGTCCATAGCAAGAAGGAGAAAGAGTTGAATATTAGGTCGCAGAGGTGGATTTCTATCGGCTCTACCCACTATTGCAGCTCTTTCTGCGCTCTCGACGGTTGCAGCCAATGTTATGAAATCTGCCAGCAATATACGCACCAGTCGTAGAAAATTGGAGGAGCTATCACGTCATGATAGAGCACTCGAAAAAGCTGGTAAAGGAATTTATCTGGATCCTCACATGCATACAAGAGATGCGGGTTTAAAAAAAGTCCAAGTCAAGAAAACGCAAAGCAAAGGTATGAGAGGGCAAGAGATTATGGAAGCAGCAAGAGGTATCAAATATTCTAGAGGTGTTTGCGCGCGAGACGGGCTCCCACGCTGTCCATTGCCCCACGAATGTGGTGTGCTCAACTTGGCTAGCTTGAATAGCGAAGACACGCATTGGTGTGCATGGAGTGAAGAAGGCAACGTAATAAAATATTTTGATCCTTTTTCTGGGTTTACTCCCTCAAATGAGCTGGTCAAGTATTTTCTCGATACTTGTTCTGACTGCCAGATAACATGTAATCGCATACCAGGTAAGCATATAATCAGAGCAATTTTGGTCAACTTTGCTTACAATTTTTGAGGAAAAAATTTATAAAAGGAGCTTTTACTGATTGTGTGTTCAGTCGAATCACGAACTTACTCCATATCAGGTGTAGAATCGTATCTCAGCACCAGTGTTACTCCAAACGTTGACGCAAGCAGTGAAAACGATGAACTTGGATCAACTAATTTCACAGTTGTCAATTCAAAGCAACGTCGATTCCAGCAACAATTGATTCCATTACGGAGATCAAGTGCACCTCATACCACATGGATCTTACGAGCTAGAGGATTTGCAAGAATCATTACGTCAAGTGTTGATTGATTATCACACCGAGGTAAAAAGCAAACCTTGAAAGCTGATGAATATCCATTTTCGCTCCAAGCTAACAATGTGACTCCATGCATAGAATTATATTTATACTACGACATAGATTTTTCACGGTCTCAAAATATTGAATCTGTTTCAGGATTTTCTAGTGAGCAGAAAGCTGGGAATTTTTTGAAAGCTCGTCGCTGGCATACATCCAGCGAACTAGTTAGAATTAAAAATATATCAGTGATTAGACTAGAGTGCAACATCATTTCTGGTTCATACCGAAACGGGGTTGAAAGTCATACGCCCTTTGAATTTCCGCTACTGGTTCCAACAAGATATTCTATTGACATAGTGCCAACAGATAGAATATATTACCCCGTTCACGTGCATCTGATGGATCATATACTCAAGTGTGACAATCTGTGACCAAGATGGAGAATTAATAGACTTTGGAGGAGAACCAATGAATCTACAGGTTTATCTCAGAAAACGGCAATGATTGTCTATATTAATGATGGCTACTCAAGAACACCAGTCACTCGCCGTCCATCTTCAGCCAAAGCACGTTCTTCATATAAAATCTCACCATCAGCCAGATCGTTGCATGAAATTCCATCGACTACTGCGAACGTTCGATTGCTAAGCTCATTGGGGTTCAGAGTGCACGAGAATGGAGGACGCTCTTGACATTCTCGCTAGTCCGCAAGTCGACAAGCGCATTGTCAGAAAAAACGTAAGATTTTTGAACCCATATACTCCACATAGCTATAACAAAAGTGATGAAGTTAGAATTGCTATCCAATCTCAAGATATGCTGGTGCTCCCAAGCGAGAGCTATTCACATCTAACTGGTGGAATTGCTTCTGACAAAGACGCGAGCATCACATGCGTAAGCAATTTTGCATTATATCTGTTCACAGAGATGCACTATCTATTGAACGGTTTCTGCATTAACTCTTATGAGCACGTTGGGCTGATAACTTTGCTGGGAAGTTATCTCTCAATTTCTCGAGCTGAAGAGAAATCTCTATCTCACGCTGGCTGGAACTTGGGAGACTACAATGTAGATGAAACTAATCATGTCTTCGGGTTCCGCATTTCATTGAAAAGAATTTTTGGTTTTTGCGAAGATTACAAAATAACAGTGATTCACTCTAAACATAAGCTGGTTCTCATTCGATCCTAGTCGGATCATGATGCAGTGGTTGTGACGCATGATGAATGTGAACCCGAAATCACCATTCGAGGGATACATAACTTGGTGTATGCCACTTTTGATCCTGAACGATTTAAGTTTAAAGTTGTCGATGTTGTGAGAGTAAGCAAATACAAATTTCTCTTCGACAAAGGATATCTACCCAACTGGAGTGCAAAAACGTTTACTGTATATCGTGTGCAGCAAACGAATCCACCTACGTATCTGCTTGAGGATTACGATGAAGGAAAGATTGCTGGATGTTTCTATGAAGCAGAATTTGCGCACGTGCGAGATCCAAACGTGTTCCTTGTTAAAAAATTCTGAAGCGGAGAGGAAATCAGGTGCTAGTGGAGTGGTATGGAATAAATCAAACTTCTTGGCGCAAGAGCCCAGATATACTTGTTTAGAGCTCATTTATTTGCAAACGATAATCTCCATAGGCAGACGTGTCCTTGGTCGCTGTGACAAACTCTCTTGTCATCGCTCGGTGAAAGTGCTAGCTTGCGTTGGCGAATGGCGCACAGAGTATGCTTCTCAGATCTTACGGTTGTCTGATCGATGTACATCGAGTCTTGATTGAATAAACAATTTTCGTTATCTGGAAACGTTAGCTTATTCTCCAATGTCGATTCAGTGATTCCCTTTCCAACGCATTTTTCCGAGTCCAGAGCGTCAATACTGTAGAGCTTGGATTCAATGAATACGGCAGCTCTTTCTGGTACTCCGTGCATCTCATCCGAGAGCTTTCCTAGGACTTTCTTGTTACTCAAGGCATATTGTAAGGATTGTTGGGTGCATAATCTGACGTGTCAAAATATTCTCTGCAATAAGACTTTAACAAATCATTGTATGAACAAATATTTTTGAGAAAAATAGACGACAGAGTTGGTGTCGCTGTAGCACAATAAACAATCTTGAGGGTCCTTTGTGAACGATTTCAACATGAAATCATAATGGAAAGAGTACATGATAGTCTTTGATAGCTCCAATGTACATAAGCCAATACTAATAGGAACATCATAGAGCACGTTAATGGCTCTCATCTCTATGGCAACGAAGTTTTTATCGAAGATAACAAGCCTTCCAAAGTGTGGATGAGAAACACAGCTCTCGATTTCATAGCGAGTATCCCATCTGTTTTTGAGCAGTACCTTTTGTCTCTTTCTGATGCTCTCGATTGTCTTTCCAAACGATGAGTTGATAATTAATTTATAGAGCGCTTTCTCAAACGAATTTTTGGCATTCTGACGATAGACAATATTTTTTTTAATGTAAGGTTTCATGGACGGCTTTTGCGTAAATTGGAGCACTCGAGTAATCCTCGACACTATAAGTCCATAATCGATTGCTTGCTTCAGATTATAATTTTTCCCACGCAAAATGGATAATCCCCATGCAAAATATGCAATTCCTTTGGATAATCGGGATTACATTCGATGACATATCCTATATCAGAGTCATCATTAATAGTAGTAACATCAAAATCAGAAGGATTTTCTAGCCATTTGAAATTAGCATACGGAAGTGGCTGACACATGGCTGTGGCATATGATGAGTTAGCATCCAAATACACGATGTGACTCGTTTCTTTGTTAGGATGATGTTTGGGCAAATAAATGTTGTTGGCCTGTCCATACCGAAGAAAAACTTGGGAGACTCCACCCCGTAGCATCCTCTCGAATAGAATGATCATACCGATATCAGTTAACAATTCTAATTCGATTCCCGTAAAATGGAGCATAGCACTAATCGAATAACCCGGGAGTGAGAGATAGTGAGCAGGATCGAGACCGAAGCTCTGATGCGCGGTGTTTCTGAAATTTGTAAATACGTCGCAAAGAAGCAATACATCTATCTTAAGATATGAATTATTATATTTACGTAAATTAAAGCACCCGAATGTATTCCATACTGTAGCTCCGTGTTGATAATCAGCGTCAGATATATGTGAGTCATTCAGTATGTTATAAAAGTCGTTTTTGTGAGGATCGGACGTCAATCTGAGCTTATTGAATGAATCTAGATAGTCATATGGAAAGACAGATTTGCGCGTCACAAGCTTGAATGAATCCTCGATATTCTCACCAGTTCTCCCAGATATCGAGGGAATTTCTTTGTGGGAATGATTCCACAGTGTGATTTTCTTATCATCCTCGAGATAACTTCCTAATCTCTCCAAACTTTCGCTCAAGAATTTGAAAGAGTCTAGAAACATCAATCTTATTCGAGTCCCTTCGACTCTCTTGAAGACGGCCAGATAATTTTCCATATTATGGGGAATTACCTTGATATCTCCAGGAAAATCGTTGACCAAACTCTTGATTACCAAGTACAGGTCGTATTTCTCAGAATTATGGCAAAGGATCGGTAGATTGAAAGATTTGCGATACAAAAGATTCCATTCATTATGTGCCACGCCTCGGAATTGACCTTGAATGTTAAAGGGAAACAATAAGTCATGAGTCGTTCAAACAGTGGAGCAATGGATTGTTTTACCTGTGAAATGGCAATGATCCAAGACACGATGTTCACAGGTAATGCGATCCATTGCTTCACTGTTTCAACGACTTCTCCTTCTCCCAGTGGCTGTTCGCAAATGTAACAATTTTCAGTGTTTCGAATCAGCAATTCATCCTCGCAAGTAAGCGATAATTGAACAATATTGCTCAATTCTTGAAAATGGTAAGATGAGTCATACATGACAAAGAGAAAAAAAATGAGTAATGCATACCTGTTCCACAATTTTTGCGATTTCCCCGAGACGGATGACAAACTTGCGGTCACAATCTTTGCCTATGATGAGCTTATTAAAACATTCGCTAAGATCATGCTCCCAATGAAAAAACATGCCGACAGAGAATGGTACGTGTTTTTGAGGCGCATTTCGAATAACTTTGGAACGACGAAGTTTTTGCTCTTGGTTCATCATTTTCCCAGGACCTTTTTCGACTTTAAGCAACACGCTTCCAAAATCGAAGTATAAAGTGAATGGTAAGAATTCCTTCTTGTGAAAATCTTTGGATTTCAAGATATTGTCATCTTCTGGAGGAGTTTTCACAGCACAGTCAGACACAGTCTTGCAATATTCGCGATGAGAATTGAGTTTAGCTTCAGAATAAAAAGCATGCACGCATGGGTTGCATGAAAAAGGTTTGTGCCCATGTCTACTTACTTGGTGGCTGACAACTCTCGATGAATTGCTTATGTAACAATAGTGATACTCGTCGTTAGATTCAAAAAGTGATAAATTCGCATGGATGGGCATTCCTTGAGGATATATTGACTAACTTGTAATATTAGATGAAAAAAACAAGTATATCACTAACTACAATGGAAAAAAATGTATTTTGCTGTAATAAAAATTGATACATCTGTGATACTTTTGCAGGCCCAGATCCCTTCTTATACAGTAGTATCCGGTTATAACGAGCTTCAAGGGACTGACTAAAAGTGCTCGTTATAACCGGACTCCGTATTCATCGGGCTAAATTCATATGATTCCGTTATAACTACCCCTGATGAGTGAAAAGAAGAACTAATCTTGAGTTCGTGAAGTCAGTTTAATCAAGAATTTGGATAAATAATAGTAGTTAACATTAAGAGAACAATGACAGGACGACAATGCGGTAGATAAGCATTACTCCAGTCAACGGTATGGACATATGGTATTTAGGAATACGCACCTGCTATAAATTTAAAGAGAAGCGAAATGAAAATGAACAAATACACATCTTGGTTCTCCGGGAGGGCAGAAATCACACGCAAAAATGACGACAGAGGCTGACCACGGAGTTTTTTTGTCTTTTCGAGCACATCCAGGATCCTTTTTAAGAAGAATCATGAGGTTTAATCGATTATGTCGCTCACAGCGCTCGAAGTGCTCAGAGCACTTTCAAGGCTTTCTAATCGTTCGGGCTGTGAGCGATGAGAGCACTTTCGTCCTCTCTCGACTGAAATTCATTCCTTTCAAACGGCCAGGTATACCAAGATTGGAATAGCCGAACCACCTGAACCGGGGCGACGCTGCGTAGAAGGAACGGAATTATAGCGAAAGTGGACGAAAGCGCTCTCATTGCTCACAGTCCGGAAGGGCATTCGATTAAGAAGCGCTGAGAGTGCTCTAAGCACTGTGAGCGCTATGAGCAACATAATCGAATTAACCTATAGCTGCATCCGTTCCAAAGTTATGGTCATACAAGTGATGTGAGGGATATGGAACTTGCGAGATGATTCTTACGCCACTCGAATAGGGGACACGCATGCGATAAAACTACTCTGCCTAAAAGGAAGTCGATGACTCGAAACCCAGAGTTACAATACAGTTTTATCCGTGGACGATAAGTATTTTCGAATAAACATTAGAAATTCGATGCCCGTTCAAATAAATGTCACATGATTACTGTCTCCCGCCGACCACACTGTCAGCAATCGAGCCGGGTTTGTTCGTCGTAGTAAGGTTGACGTCGCAGGTTCGGGATTGGCCGCATCATTACTTACTCGCGAATGAGTCTGTCAACATGCTGCAAACTCTCACATGCTGTCTCGGCCGATCTTTACTGCAGTTTTGTGCATCCGAGCACCATTCAACCAGGAAGATACATCACAAAAATCAGATTGAATCACAATTTCTTACTGTGAATGTGATTCCTGGGCATTTTTCTGTGGAGATTGGAGATGCTGGCCCAGATACCTAAGAAGTCAACACCGAGTCCTCCATGTGTTAGTTGTCCTATCAGATAAGTATTTCACCAAGTACAAATGAAGAATCAATCAATTGAATCTATAAATGAACTTGATTCTTGGTGAAGATATGGCACTTTATTTCAAGGTTTTTGGTGTATGGAAATCCAATGGATATGATGGAACCAAACAGGTCTAGATGTCACTGACTTTACTCAGTACTCAAAAACTTGTTTCTACCAGATGGTATGACGTTTTTACCACCAAGTTTCCATTTAATTCGATTCAGCCTCAAAAACTAGTGAAATATCCAAATCCCCGAATACAGCAAGTGGAAACACTAAGCTTAGGTGGGTGAATTGAATATTCCAGTTATTTCTCATTTCGTAATCCTCCTTGTTTGTCAAACATCATGGAACATGTTGCACTCATCTATTGTGAATTCTCTGCTGTAAGAAAATCCTGAGTCTTTTGAGATTGAGTTATCTTACATTGACTCAAGATCCAACGCTATCTATGAATTCAACCATATAATTTCAAATCAGGTCACATTCAAAACTGGAATGAGAAGATCTTTCATAAGTCTCGACTACACATGTCTGTAGTGACTTTGCGCACTGGTGTTGGTCCTTTAGGATGATCGCTGTCATACTCCCTCCAATTTCATCACTATAATCTAACCAATCTAAAGCGTGGCAAAAAATATAGCTGTCTGGGTAAACCAACATCGAGTTACTGACGATGTGAATAGAGACTGGAAATTGACATGAATAATTGAGTGTAATATTTTATTATTGCAGATTACATCAGTACCAAGCAAACTTTTGCATAATGGGTGCAGTATGATACAATAAGGTGGTAAACTCGGCTGTCATACTCTGCTTTCTGCAGTATTGAAATCAGTCACAGTTTTGGTGAAATTGGAGTGGACTTGGTTGATTTTCTCACAAGATTGATATGATCCATACTTTGCGAGGAGAAGTGATGTATAATGCCATTATATATTCCCAGAGTCCAAGAACCAGCATTTGTTAAGATCTGTATTATGAATAAAGAGTCATCCTAACCGACACAGTGTGTGGAGTCGCTGAGTGCCAGCTCGGCCGATCATCGAAGTTGAGCATTGTCAGGCGCGGGTAGTCCTTGGATGGGTGACTCCCCATCTCGGTCTAATCAACCTCGACTTGCTGACTCTCCTGATCGATCAGTTGACACTTACACCTCAGCAACGTGAGCGGGAGGCACGAAATGTTACAATTGCGATGTTCATGTTTATGAAGTGTGGCATGAGCACCTCAAGGGTAGCATGATAAATGTGCCGAACTCATCGCAGCAGCTTTCCTTCCATCACGAGTTTTCCCTCGCTCCACGGGCATGATTCCCGGGTAAATGCGGAGAGAATTAGGTTAGGGTGAGTGGCTGGATCTGAAACACGCCACGATGAAAACACGAAATGATGAACCCATGGGATCCACCCTGGTTGTAGTAGTCCATTGGCTGAATACGACCGTTGAACACACGAAAAAAGAGTTATAATAATGAATAAAGAGTCATCTCCATCGAGAAAAGTTTCTTCACTAAGCTGAGGCAATCTGCGATAAGGAATTAACTCACACAATCATTCGTGGTATCTCTTTATCTCTATCCACATTTTCATGAACTCAATTTTAACTCACCCAAACAGCTATTGCACTTTTCTGCTATCCCTCCGATTGTTTGATTTGTAGTAATGGGTACAATCGATAAGAGAGCATGACAACAATCATACCAAGGGAGCATCACCAGTGCACAAAGTCATCACAGACATGTGAAGTCGAGAATTATGAAGAATCTTTTCATTCCAGTCTTGGATCTGACCTGATCTGAAATTATATGGTTGAATTCATATAGATAATGTTCCATCTTGAGTCAATGTTGGATAACCCAATTCCAAGAGATTAAGGATTTTTTTACAGCAGAAAATCCACAACTGATGAGTGCAACATGAACCATGATGTTTGACGAATAATGAGGATTAGGGAATAAGAAATACCTGTTGGAATATTCAATTTTTCCACCTAAGCTCACCGTTTCCACTAGCTGTGTTTGGGGATCTGAATGCTCCATTAGTTTTGAGGCTGAATCATAATATACGGACACTTGGTGGTGGAAACACCATACCATAGTCTGCTAGAGACGAGTTCAAGTTTATGAGTAATGAGTGAGGTCGTTAAAATTTAGACTTGTTCGGTTCCATCATATCCATTGTATTCCGATACACCACAAACCTGAAAATAAAATGCTATCTCTTCACCAAGAATCGATTTCTTCTATATATTCAATTTATTGATTCCTTATTTGTACTTGGTATAATACTCATCTCATAAAAAAAACAAGAACTTGGTATTGACTTTAGACTACACCAGCAGCTGCACTTGTCACAGGCTAGTGTGGGACTCACATGTATTTTTAAATAATCATCATTTCATTTTTCGCAATATACTGGACCGGTCAGATGACCTCACGGACACAACATTGCAATGAAAGATCAGTGTCACTCTAATAAAGAGTCACTGTGCTAAGGTTATTGGCGAAAAGCAAAAGATCTAGGGCTCTAGGGACCCTAGACGAACAAATCCGGCTCGATTGCTGACAGTCGGCTCGGCGGCAAACACTAATCACGTGACATCGATTTGAACGGGCATCCGAAACATCCCCAATTTTAATCGGCTCCCAAAAAAGAATGAGAGCATTCAGAAATATTCTGTTTTTACTAAAGTTATTCTTTGTATGTGGACTATCGATTCTATAAGCTCTGACACATGCGCGTTCCCTGTTGGACTTTCACATTATTTTTCCCTCTTTTTTAGTAATTCATCAAGGATATTTAGGGAGAGGCCTATATATGTACAATTTCATGGAGAAATTAGTGTTTTGAATAGCCATCCGTACGAAATACTCTATTAACTATGCAGATACCGGCGCTATGATGGAATACATCATCTAGACGTATTCCCGACCATGAACTGTAATCAAGAAAAATTTCAATCCATTGTCACACCTCGCCTCAAGGTGCGATAAGTGTCAAAATAGTGCCTGCAAAATCCGACTATAAGGCGTTTTCCGGAAAGCACCCTAACGGACACATTAAGAATCCGTTCCCACCTAAATCGTATCGGTTTATATTTCTTTATGGCAGGTACACTGATCTCTCTCACTCTGGAATTAACATGGGTTGAAAAGTGTCAGTTGGGCTATAAAATAGTGTACTCCTTCTAGAACTCGAGACGTATTCATTTTGTTGGGAAATGTATGGAAAAACTCTCTGTTGGACTCCTTAAGATGCACAAGAGAGGGTCTCTTAATACTTCTTCGAATAATGCGTTCATTTCGGGATACAAGGCATTCGTGTTCGAATGTTATGATTTCTGCAATATTTTCACCATACATCATTCCGTATTTTCAGCTCATTTAGGGAAGCGGAGAGATTCTGTAGAGCAAGTAAGTAGTCTAGAAGATCTCCTGGCTTCGCCAGAAATGCTGGGGATATGGAATATAGAGTATGATGCATTGTGAGCATATTTCGAAATCGAGAACATTTCAACACTGACGTCTCATGACTTCAAATGGACGCATCATTCAAAGGATTTTAATGTAACCTTTTCTTGTGGGTCTCAAAAAGTCTAACAGAGGATGGTCTCACAGATTTCACAATAAAATGGATACTTCTCGAGTTATAAAAAAAATAAGCTGTTTCATAGCCAAACTGATACTTTTCATCCCATATTCAATATAGAGGGAACAATCAATGTACTCGCCATCTAAAAGTATGAACCGATACGGTTCAGGTTGGAAGGGATTCTTAATGTGTAAGATTTCCCGGAGAGCACCTCATAGTCGAATTTTGCAGGCACACTTTTGACACTCATCGCACGTTGGAGCGAGGTGTGACACGAATTTAAATTTCTCTTGGCCAAAATTCATGGTCAGAAATACGTCTAAATGATGAAGAAGCGCCGGTATCTGCTCAGTTGAAAGAGTATTTTGTATGGATGGCGATTCAGGATTCTCATCAATTGATTCTCCCCACGGGTGAGTTTGATCATATTGATGGATATTCGACCGTTTTCCGAGCCACGTCAAGATATTCCAATTCAAAGATTCGATACCTCCGAAGCTTCTCATGGAGAGTTGATGCTAGTGTGCACCACATACTCTTCATGGAGCAGGAAATCCCAAAAGATGATCCGAATAGATCTTGAAAATACATAGGAGGGATGAGTTCACAAATAAGATGTTCGAAAATTGTAAGTGTTTCGCCCAAGTCTCTCCGCTTGGGCTCGTCAGAATGACAACGGAGAGACTTGTCATTGACACTGAAAGTATTGAAGTGAAGTGATACGTTGGGAATGTTGTTCGTTATAAGCGATTGGATGTTAAATCTGTCGCCATTCTGACGAGCCCAAGCGGAGAGACTGGGGCGAAACACTTACAATTTTCGAACATTTTATTCCTAAACTCATTCCTCCTATGTACTTTCAAGATCTATTTGGATCATTTTTCGGTATTTCCTGCCCCATAAAGAGTATGTGGTGCAAACTAGCATCATCTCTCCATGAGACGCTTCGTAGTAATCCAATCCTTGGATTCGAATATTTTGATGTGGCTCAGGGAACTGTCGGATATCCATCAATATTGAAAAACTCACCCGAGCGAAGAATCGATTCGTATAAAATTCAACGGCTATGGACCGGAAAGTAGCCGTCACATGTTTCGCAATCTCACAACTAGATGGAGGACAGTTTCCTGTTCCTTCTAACAAATTCAACATCCAATCCCGTACAGAACGAACAAAATTCCCAACATATCACTCCGCTTCAATAGTTTCAGTGTTTATGACAAGTCTTTCCGTCGTCATTCTGACGAGCCCTAGCGGAGAGACTGGGGCGAAACACTTACAATTTTCGAACATCTTATTTCTCAACTCATTCCTCCTATGTATTTTCAAGATCTATTTGGATCATCTTTCGGTATTCCCTGCTCCATGAAGAGGATGTGGTGCAAACTAGCATCAAATCTCCATGAGAAGCAATATCTTGATGTGGTTCGGAAATCGATCGAATATCCATCAATATTCCAAAACACTCATTTCTCCAAGGAATTAAATGTATAAACGCCTCTCTTCACACATCCTTGATAATTTACTCAGAAAACAGCAAAATATAACGTAGACGGCCAATTCGACTGGCGTAAGAATCATCTTGTAAGCTTCATATCCCTCACGTTCACATGAATGACCATGACTTTGGAACGGAAGCAGCTACGATTTTCTCAGGATTCTGAAAGTGCCAGAGGAGACAAAGGAAACTTAGTGATCAGTTTCTGACGTCATTGTTGAGTGTGACCTCTACCCTTGCGGAGAACCGTGACATGATGAAGAATAAGAAACAGGATCTGAGAAATTCTAATGTTGCTTCAAAGTCTAAGAGGTTGATATCATCATGTAATGTCTCTCCCTTGCATCCGATCTGTCCATTCTGCTTACCAGAATCGTATTGCATGGGTATCCGCATTGATACTTGTGTTTACCTCGAGTCTCAAGCTCCCGAACTCGGGATCGTACGGTGTTCACATCGATTTACTCGGTACAGCCGGTATCGAAACCAAATTATGCCAGAATTTTTTTTCGTTATAATCGAATATTCGTTATATCCGGATCGCTATAGTCGGACCTGTTTGCACATACATTATATGGCGGACAACCAAATCTTCCAAACTTGCTTGTTATACCTGGATTCTCGTAATAACCGGATTCTACTGTATGTACCAATGTTCATTCTCTCGTTTATTTGTCATGATTATTCCTTTAAGTGGAAATAACTCTCTATGACTCCTATCCATCCCTCGATGCTCAAAATGACTAGTCTCTTCCTGTGATAATATTGATATTCTCGACAAAAATGACAAATCTCATGAATTGTTCCATATATTCAATATAAATGTGTGACATATGTATCATATGCAGCTGTGTTTTTGAATTCTGCCCTCGGATGAATGGAGGTCATCTATCTACCTATCCAGAATCCATCTCGTATTGCCATGAAATCAGACCATATGATCTCGTTACGTATCGATCTCGGGCCCAATCTCAGAGAGAACTGTGTCTTCTTGACCTACGCCGAGATCTCGATCCGAGACCGAGATGAGATCCAAATCTCGGTGAAGCCCTTCAAGGATTCAATGTAGAAGATTGAACGAGGATCTGAGCGGTGATCTTCTTCTGTCAGTTGATTCCGCATGAGAGTCAATATATATCACTCGGAAGGTCACAGGTATTCCTCTCGTCAAGAATTTCAGTTGATCTCGCAGCGAGAGAGAAAACTTGCTGAATTTCCTCATGCCAAGTGTTTCGGGAGTACTGACGTACCGAAGCTCAAACCTCTGCATATTAAGGATCATCACCTGTAGTGAGATGGATATGTTCGTGATATCACTATAACAAATTTTTATTTAAGGCCTGTTCGAGATACTCCTATTCATTCATGATACATCTTCTAGCCCAGATACTGCAATTCAGTCGCGTCTGATCATTCTGGAAGGAATATATCTGATCGATGAATCGAAGAGTTGCAGATGTAACAGAAAATTCCACCGCATGTTCAGAGGCTCTCTTATAGCTCCTTTCCAGGATTAGCGGATGTTTGTATCATTCTCAATGCGAAAGACTATCAATAGATATGGATCGTCTTGAAATCACACAATATATCGTACAGATTGAGGAGATTGAGTACTCCTGGCTGTGCATTTCATGATGTCAGGAGAAAAATATTCACTCCGCGAACCATAAACTCGATTGATACTGATGCTTGATGGGAGACAGTGGCGCGATCCCAAATACTGCAGTGGACTGAATGTGAGCCGGTAAAGGAGCTGCATGCGATATGAGTGTAGGTCGTGTAGTACTGTGATGTGCTGGAGGCGGCAAGGGCCGGCTGAAATGAGACATAGGAGGATATTATGGAATAAATGATTGATAGTAACTGTATATCATGGAGGAGAACGGATGGGCAGGATTGTATTTGTCGGGTACTTTCACCGAAACCTCTTGATTCGGAGGGTCAAATATAACGAAGGGAGAAGAAATTACGTAGTTTGGAGATGCATCGAAATTTCGGAGAATTTCCGAGCCCCCCTCCCCCCTCCTTCCCCCGTAACTGTGGAGATTCATTCAGAAGTTGAGAAGAACACGGTGATCACTCGATTGAGATTAAGACAGCGTATTCCATCCTAACATCCGCATAGTTTGGAGAGAAAGTGGTGTATTGACATGTGGTCTTGAGCACTGAGAATCTCCATCACCAAAGGATGACCCACTCAAGCCAGAATCACCTTCAGGATACTGGAAACGTCATATCGATACGTGGACTTCTACACGTTTCTACAGTGCATCCTCAAGGTATCCCAAATATTCTCACCATGGACTGTAGGCGTTGGAAGATGGGGTATGGTGTCTTCAGTTCAATCCTGATGTGTCTGGTCACACGAGCTCTTTATCATTAAATGTGGGATCGAATCTATTTCGTCGGGAAAGAACTTAAATATACGGCTTAAGAGTGCTTCGTACACAGCATGGAAATATTTCAAAATGTTCCGTGGCAATATTTCAGAGAAACCTTCCCGGAAGCTCCCGTAAATATTTCAAAGAATCTTACACTCAATCTTTCAGTAACCTTGCACTGAAATGTTTCTGAAAGATTCACGAAAGCTTTTTGAAAGATTCCTTGAAACAATTCACTGAAATATTTCTGAAAGATTATCGAAAGCTTTTTGGAAGATGTAAGTGCAATATTTTGGGGAGAAGTTCTGGAAGAGTCACGAAAGCCTCTTGTGAGGTTTCACTGCTATGGGGAGAATCTTCTGAAAATGTTTCCCATTCGCACCTAATAGTTATCCCATGAGTGCGAGGGAGACGACAGATTTCGAACGGTCATTGACCGTCATCCCATTGCAGTTCACCGCATGGCGTAGAGATAACAAAAGTTATCTTCACGCCATGGTTCACCTTGTTCTCGAGTGTACCAAAATTTCTGATCGAGACGCTGACTGACACATACAATTTTTTCGTGGTGGTCACTAACAACCAAAATTTCGTACAGTCTACAGTCTATAACGGAGATTCGAGAACCTTCTTATCTCTGTCTATACTGGATAATACCTGACAATACTGCATCGGCTGTTAATATCACTTATCACTTCCGCATTAACGGAGGATGGCATGCAGTGCGGAGCATACGCGGAGTGCCAAAGCGGCCGGTTCTCGATTTATCTTGTATTTACTCAATTTACTCTAGTTTTGGACGGTTCCATCGTAAAACATCGCACAAGAGGCCATTTTTCAGCTCTAGGTTTCATCTTCCACAATATTTTATGCCGAGAGCTGTATAATTAGGGCCTCGACAGAAAGTGCGCATTTGCTCTTTTTCCCCTGTGCAAGTAGCGCCATTGCACGCCCGTGGCGGCGACTGCAACTACAGGGCCTATGCTTATACACGGGGGAAAAAGTGGAGAAAAGAGCATTGCGCACTTTCTGTCGAGGCCCTTAGAGTCCACGAATCGAGAGCAAGGGAAGACCCAGTCCACGAAACTTCATGATAAGGCCCAAATTCGGCACGATTTTCGGTATTTTCGAATGTTTTTAACAGCTCGTATAAAATCGAGATTTTAAAGAAACAACCAAATTATTGTTGGGCCTTCAAATAGACACCTGAAAGAACATTTTCTCATAGGTTTGGGGTCGATAAAAAATAAACGATTTTTTTAAATTGGCCTTGAAGTTTCACGTTTTTACAAAAATGCCCAACTTAAATCGGCTGTAGATCGTACGTGAGATAAGATAATGACACGTTCCAAAATGGAAATTGAAGGTTCTTTCAAGGCCTACAAGTTTTTTCTCCTGCAAAATTTTGCTACGAGGCTTCCATTTTGACCTATACGCCTCCAAAGGTGGTGCAAAGTCGTATTTTTGGGCCTTTTTTGATGCAACCGTGGGACCTACCAGATACCAATTTTTTGGACCGATCAATTTCTTTCGTGAAAGTGTACGTCATACCGAAAAAATGCGCCCAGCTAGGATGAAAAAGATGCATTTGGGTCCGAGCTACGAATTTTCCAAGATAGCGAAAAATAGGCGGAAAACTGCTCGAAAATGGGACTTGGAAAATTCGTAGGGCCCGCCATGAGTCCCAAAAAAATCTGAAAAAAATTTTTTCAACTATATTCTAGTAGTACTAACGGAAAAATGTTTGGGGCATTTCTAAATTTCGTCGATTTTCAAAATGTTCACCTTGGTCCAGAATGACCCATATATATCTCCCTTTATTATATATCCTTTCGAGCGATTATATATTATATAAAACTTTCGAGTGATTCCACTGAATTCCGCTGAATTCCACTGAATGCCACCAAGGGCCACCGAGGTCCACCGAGTGCCACCACCTTCCACCGAATTCGTGCGAATTCGACTGAGTTCCATTGACTTCCGCCGAGAGCCACTGAACTCATTAGATATCCCACTGAATTCCATCATTCTGCCACTGAACTCCTTCGTTTTCCCACCGAGATTCCATTCCCCAACATTACCATTTTTCACCTACGTTTTATTTGACAAGAATGGCACATTCTGCCAACTACGATCCACCGAATTTCGATGTGACTCCACCGAGAGCTGGATTATGCCACCGTTCTTCCACTGAATTCCACCGAATTGCACCGAACTCTCCCGACGTCTATTGAATTCAATTTTTGTCTTCAAATCCACCATATCCAATGCACCTGCTCTGTTTACAGTTGGAAGAAGTTGTGGTCTTTCGATGATATTGCAACAAGTAAGATACGCTGCAAAAAGACATTTGCAGAATGGTTTCTCGTTCCCTGTTCACCGTTTAATCATTTAAAACAATGAAAACTTGTATCGATTAATATTTGATATTCATCCGAATTCGACTCCAACCTTTTGTCATCAACTTTTAATATCGGATAGGATTCTTTCAACTTTGTAATAACGATCATAAACCTTATATTCATATCAATTACTCGCATGGGAATTCACTTATCACTTCAAATTCTATTATTTCCAATAAATGACTACGCATTAATTTTGTATAAAGAAAGTTCCAAATTGAAGTGAGGAACATCTCTGGGGTAAATTTGGACCTAAAACTGATTCTTGGAAGCAACAGGGCCCATGGAACGAGAAAGTTGAATCACGACTCAGAATTCCCAAAAGATCCACTAATGGCCTTTGTGAAATGACAAGTATCATGAAACTAGAAATTAAAAAATTACTTTTTTGAAAAAGGAAACTATGATCGAAATTTCGTATCAACTAATCTATTCAGAATGAAAAGAGATATTTGAAGTCGATCACAGAATGGTTTATATTACCCATAATTGGATGCTGGAGCGTTTGGAAAAATATGTTTCGATAATGATTCTTCATCTATCCTAATCAATTCTTCTTGATATACGGATGATAAGGAGTAAGGAGCTGACATTGGAATGGGGACATCACTGATACATTGAGAACAAATCCTGAAATTTTCATGGACATTGGTAGAAGGGTTCAGGAGAGATACGATGACAATGAGAGAACAACATGCATACACACATACATATCGACTCACACAAGGTTTAGTTTGAAATAATTCACTGACTGTGCTATGTAATCGGAAATGGATGTATAGGGGTACCATTTGTTAGATCTCGGCAAGTGGAATTGAGTAAATCAATGTTCGTTTAGGTAGGGATTGAGCTGGGGGGGGGAGGTCAAAAGAAGGGAGGTTCAAAAATTTTTCATGAAAAAATTCGAAGACAAAAGTGAAATTCATATAAAAACGACTATTTGTATCAATAGGGATCGGCAGATGTCAAAAATGACTGGGCCCATCGCCCAAGTAAGCTGAATAATATGTCAAATTTTCAGAGAGATCCATACAGGCGTTGGCCAAATTTCGGGTGACATAGAACGTGAAATAAAGAAGTTCAATCAGAAAAAATCAAGAGGCGCGGTAGCGCCTCGCTGGCGAGTATGAGCAGACGAAAAATCGAGCGGGACGCTGTGCCTATCTATACTTTGAATTGGGGTTTTTTTAACCTCACACTTTTTTTCTACTTGGATTATCAACCTCTTAACGTTGCTCATAGAGCTCTGCAATGCTTTAGCAAAGCCTTTCTGAAGCGATTCAGAGTTTCTGTACGATCATTTTCTCAATCCGAGCACTGGACGCGTTTTATTCAGCACCGCAATATTCATGCCTTCGTTTTACATCTCAGTTCGACTTCTCCAGTCCCGTACTTCGACTCGAGAAATATCGAAACGTCTCTGCTACATATGTGTTGGGTATGTAAGATGGTCGAGGAAGAGGAAGAGAGAGAGATGCAGAGAGAGAGAGAGAGAGAGAGAGATAGAAGCGCGTGCGCAAGAATGAGGCTGTCTGCTGCGTACCGGGCAACGCGGGCACCGACCAGCTGGTTTGTTATCGCGGATAAATGAATTTTCGAATTATCTGAATTTCTCGATTCTACAATTATTGCATCAGATGTGGATACTCGAAACTAGCCACGACTACAGGTGACGTAAAGATCAAAGCGCCATGCGGCGAGAAGGACAGGGATGAGAGATTCGTCTGCTTTGTTGTGTTTTGTGTGTTCTTCACGGCACCGCACTATTGCTCTTGCCTGTAGCTGCATGGTTCTCTAGATTGAACTGAACAAAATATACACTGATATTAGTGTATTTTTTTATGGAAAAAATGACGGAGCCGTGTGTAAGAAATTCTCAAGTGCGGTGGGGACAAGTGCTTGGAAAATTTGTGGTTACCCTTGGATTTTTATAACCAAGGAGTGAGATCCCCCCCCCCTCATTCACTTTTTCTCAAAAGTAAAACTAGGCGAGTATGAGGTTTAGAAAAGAACCATTCTTCTCCAGTACATCAAAACTTCAAATTTTATACGACATGGTTTAAACTCTTGGAAGGAATGAGATCTAAAAAAACCATGTCGAGTATTTTTTGAGCCGATTTGTCACGATCAACATATCATCACTGGTACAGACTAGAGCCACTTTCCTCCAATCAAATCTTTCTTTCAATTTATCCTAATGGTAGTGGTTTGGCAATTTCTTACTAGCTAATTAACGCTGAAATGACCCGAAGTTTAGGTGGGTAGAAGAGGTACAGGAGAATATCGAAATAGAGAAAATATAACTGAGTTTAATTTGGTTTTCATGATGATTCACTAAAATCTCATATCATACTCAGTTATATTCTCTCTATTTCGATATTCCCCTGTACCTCTTCTACTCACCTAAACTTCGGGTCATTCCAGCGACAATTAGCTAATAAGAAATTGCCAAACCACTACCATTAGGATGAATTGAAAGAAAGATTTGATTGGAGGAAAGTGGCTCTAGTCTCTACCAGTGGTGATATGTTGATCGTGACAAATCGGCTCAAAAAATACTCGACATGGTTTTTTTAGATCTCATTCCTTCCAAGAGTTTAAACCATGTCGTATAAAATTTGAAGTTTTGATGTACTGGAGAAGAATGGTTCTTTTCTAAACCTCATACTCGCCTAGTTTTACTTTTGAAAAAAAGTGAATGAGGGGGGGGGTGAAAATTTTCATCAAAATTCCGTATCAACCAATCTCTTTAGAACGATTGAGGAATACTTGGACAACGATGAGTGACCGTTTATATCGAGAATCGGAGGTGTTAGAACATTTGGACCATTAATGTTTGAAAATGGTGTTGAAATTGAGGCAATCAGTTGAACGTCGAAGAGGGAGTATTGAGAGTATAGAGCTGTCAAGAGACTGGGCTCATCGCTGATCAATTTAGAACAAGCCCTCAAAGTTTGAAGAAGTTTGATTCAAGGGTTCAGGAGATATCGCGTGACAAAGAGAAGACAACATACAGACACATATACATACGGACATAAGCAATGCGTGTTTAAAAATATTTCACAGAGAGCGTTGTATTCGAAATGGGGAAAGTATAGGGGTACTATTCTATAGATCTCGGCAAGAAAAATAAGATGGACTAACTTCCATTTGACTATTGTTCCGATTAAGGGGTCAAAAATGGGAAATTCGGAAAAATTTTTTGCAAAAATTTCCGCACCAATACAATACTTTCTCTTCGAGAAAGCAATATACCGTCTCAACCATGAACGAAAAACACTACGTATCAAACGAATCCATTGTATCCATACTCAAATGAACAAATTTCTCGGGAAATCATCAGATCAAAGTCAGAATCGGAATATGATCAAGGATCGTTCGACAATGAGGAAAACGCTGCATCAAATGATTCGAAGAATTCCGAGAACTAAGAGAGATTGGGAATTTCCATGGATTCTACCCTTCACATTCATTGGAGGTCCTCGTTGCACGAAACAGCATTATCACGACGCGATGGCTGAAATGAGAGAAAGGGATCCGGAGACCAGATCTATTTATTACGATGACTTGAAATTCAAAGCGGGATGGAATTCAGAGAGTTTTGAAGGATTCCCAAGGGGTACTACACCAAATCATACTCTCATGATATTGGTTGGATTATTCAAAAATGAATTTGATGAGCTTTTGGAAGACATCACGAGTAATGGAATATTTGGTGAAGCCATAGCTCATGTGCATACAGTTGAGTTTCAAGCAGAGGACTTCCTCTTGCTCATTTACCGATAACGTTGCATCCGAACCATGAGATGGGAACTCCTGATTTGATAGATGATGTCACATCTGCTGAAATTCTAGACAATAATAGAGAACTCCGTCAACTGATCTCACAACGTATGCTCCATGGTCCACATTTCCCTAGAACAAGATGCTATGATCCGGAAACAAAAAACTGTTGGAGAAATTTTCCAAAACAATTCCAAGGATCAACATTCATCAAGACGGATGGATATCGGACCTAAAGACGAGATAACATATCTCAATGTTATAGATACATTCCGAGGAGAAACTGTGAAAGGCTGCCAGTTGTAAATTGGATAGTTGTACTATATAACTGATTTTTGGTGAGAAAATGCAAATGCCATGAATATTGCGCTCCAAGAACAAGTATCAAATACGTCTACAGATATTCGCACAAATTTCATGATAAAGCTCGTTGTAAAATGATTCACAATCATGTTTGTGATGAGAATGCCGAGGAAATTTACCATGGGATTGATGAATTTATCGGTTGTGGATATTTGATCCCAATAGAATATGTATGAAAATTGGCTCGATTTTCAATAGTTGGCACGATCATACTGTTGGTCAAGCTCGGGTTGATGTCATCATTCACCTCGTAATCGGGAGTCTCACTTTGATTGATATTAACGATTGAGTGTAAATCCATCAGCTCGTTTTGGGATAGTTTATCGTTGGGTGTGAGTATCTTTTTAATTCGAGTGAATTGCGATTTGAGCGTGCGATTGCTTAAGTGTGGGTACACGCTTGTGAGCATGCTGCTCAAGCCATCAATGTTTTGAAAGCTCATGCGAGCTTGTTGATCAATTGCTGCTTCAGACATTCCTTGCGTAGATTCTAAGAATTCCAAAAGCTGGTCATACGTAGTAAACCACTCATCTGATTTCGAATTGATAAACTCTCTTGCTGGCTCCGAATTCTTGGGAATATCCAGTTTACTTGTCTCATTTTTTGATATTTTCGTTGGTTTGCGCTTTACCTCTATGAAAGGGTCAGTCTCGGTCGTTGACAAATTATCGTTCGAAATTGTCGAAGCTGCGCTTGATAGCGGTCTCTTTTCCACCTGTTTGAATCGTTGTTTCTGGATTTATGTCTTTGTTGTTCAGCGACACATCTTCGGCTGCAGTTCCCGATTTATTTTCATGTTCATTTGGGTTTCCTTCTCGAGTATTATTAGCGTTTACTTCAGTATTACCTGCAAAATTTTGGCAAGATCTCGCTGAATGACCCTCCTCATTGCACAGATAACAAGTAAGCTTTTCTGCTGAGAAGTAAATCCGAAGAGCAGAATTCCCCACAGTTATCTGTATATGATCAGAAATTTTTTCCACGTCCTCTTCTTTAATATACATCTGTTTTCGGAAGCTCAGAGGGGCCCAACGCCAGGTGCACTGATACCTGCTTTAAAAGTCGTGATTGGAGAAACTGTCGTTATATCAGATTTTTTCAATTCTTCAAGGATAGCAGAACTTCCTATGCAAGGTTCGACGTTCGAGATTATGATGCGTTCCGCTCTTGATACCAACGGTCGGGCTTCTAGCTGTACGTTTCGCTGATTCTCCAAAGATCAACAATAACTTTATCACTCGAATAAAAGCAGATTCTTGAGTGTTATACACGACACACATACTGAATATCAATCGGAGTAACTATTTTGGACAACTCGACGGCATATTCTTCAATACGTGTGAGTGCCATAACCCCAAAATTTTAATTTTATTCATCATAATTCAAGATAGAACTGTCTATTAATTTTCATCTAATATTCAAATCTCCGCGCGCCTCCGAGTCGGTATAGTAGCGATCTTTTCGCCTTCTGACTGATGCGCAATGTAAATACGAGCATATGGGCGTGCTCATATATATGCACTAACACATAGGAACTTGGAAGATTCCACGAGTTTCTATGTGGAATTTTTCATAGGAAACTGTATGAAATGGAAAGCTTTTTTATACAATCATAGAGCTTATCTTCTGAGCTTTCAAGTACATATAAGTTTTTTCTGGAAACAATTGATTTGCTATTCATTTTTTATCTTAAAATCTAATTTTTTCGATAAAAAACGTACCATAACGTTTCCTCCCAACTTTTTCAGTCGATTGCACTCGTGAGATTTCTAAGAATTTAAATATACTGTGACGGCCGAGTCATTCCGTCTTCCTCTCTCCCTGGACCGAATATTATAATGATAACATTTTATTTTACAGCTTGAGCACGAGAAGAGTTGCTGCATAGTTTAGCCAGGTAAGAGGGAGAGAGACAGAGGGATGGCACCGTAGTAGGGCCCGCGCGCCTCATATTTTGAGCCGCCCCTGGCGCAAGTCAATGGTGCTGCGGCCAGCAACCTTTTACTGTACATTCCGTCCTGACGTTTCGGAGTGCTCGCACGCGCATATTGAGTTAATTATCGTGCGCGTTGTCCACGCCGCCCGGAGCCCGTCCTTGGCATAATTCAGCCGGGGCTCCGGTGCGTGCATTTTATATACTCTGTGCCGTGGTCTACGACCAAAATCACCATCGTCTGGGACAATTGCGAGCTGCCTGATCGCTGTGAGCTGCGAGGGCCGGTGCCCGATCTGAGGTCGAGCGACCATCCTACGTCAAGGCCATTAATATTTGTAAGTGCCTCTCGCAAATCTCTCTCTCCTCTTTCTGGGCTTATAGATTGTATTTATCCCAATGATTCGCCCTCGATAATCGTGCTCGGGCTTGATCAATCGTAACGGTCAGCGGACCGATTAGTAAATAGTCTTTTCTTGAATATATGCCCTTTCATTCTTAATTTTAATCGAGTGTGTGGTCATTCAGTGCTCCCCTCTCCTGATTTCTTGAACAATTACAGCAATTGCTCACTCCCTGAGCTTCTCGAATGAAAGCAGGCTTTGCCTGCAAGTGACGAGTCAACAAAAACCGTCACAATACGTGAGATTTCTTTTGATATTCGAGAATAATTGCAAAATCAAGCACCGTGTAAATATTGTAAATAATATCCTTGTGAAATTGAGTTTTACAAGTTTTGGCTATTTTATGTGAACAGTCACATGATTAAATACGAGGAATGAGAAAAAGTACTGAAAATCTTGATAAACTTTCTTTGATTTTCGAGCTTAGATGAATTGCCACGTTTTTCTAGAACATTCCAGAGAAATATCTTTTTGTTCATCACGATAAAATAAAACCGATTCTGCTCGATTTGTGCATCAAATTTAATTGATTTTGGGATACAGAATCCAATGGTGTGAATGAATCGAGTGAATATCATCGATTAAAACCTGATTCTTTACGGGATATGGGTTCTTCGAATGTTCCATCATCTATTAGAATATCTTCATACGATATAGATATACTGTAAAGCCAGAGGACTGAGTATAAATAGAGGCTCATTAGCCCATTGCGGGGACCTTGTG
The DNA here is from genome assembly GCA_029851415.1 of Eretmocerus hayati. Taxonomy (NCBI): domain Eukaryota; kingdom Metazoa; phylum Arthropoda; class Insecta; order Hymenoptera; family Aphelinidae; genus Eretmocerus; species Eretmocerus hayati. The sequence continues at coordinate 102,777,357 of CM056742.1, forward strand.
CTTAGTCAGAATTCAGAGAGCTCTATCGAGACGAAGTCCTCTGTCTATTCAATATATATATATATATATATATATATATTGAATGCTGGAATAAATGCTTTTTGGTTGAATATACATATATGTGTTTTACTGAGTATCTCTCGATGAAGCTCCAAGACGATCATCTTGAGAATCGAAGGCTGAAGTCCCTTCGAACTTAGGATGAAAGTCTGATTTGACTGTGCGACCTGGGTAACCTGTGTTCGTGGAGGCTGAAGTCCCTTTCTCGTACACAGGCACTAAGGTGAAGGCGAAATTGTTGACTCTTATCTGTAGATGGGACTGTGCTGAAGTCCACACCTCATCTCTGGGTAAAACTCAACCCCCAAAAAAATCCATTCGTGTGTCTGGGGTGGATGGGCTGAAGTCCCCATCTATACCTAAACCACGTGTGGAAAACTATAGTTCAAAAATTTATATTCCCTATCGAATTTTATTTCGACATGCTAAAGTGCTGAAGTCCACTTGGTATGCAGGGATAAAATTTGATCCCATATTTGATCCGTACTTTCGCGTTGCGAGAGCCGAAGTCCTCTCGTATACGTGAAATATGGCCGAATAAAGTGACCCCAATTGATCCGCACATTTTGATCCTCATATCGATCCAAGAATATTACGTACACCTCTATCGAGGTACCCATCCCTTATGATAAATTTTGACCACTGGCTCTCTCCCAAGATCCAGAGCCTATTGGTCACTCACATCTGGCGCCCAGACAGGGACCCGATACGTGTAAAAGAAACGTTTTATTCTTGGAATGATATAAAAATTCCCTAAAATAGTTCTGAATGGGCGATGCACGCTTTTAAGTGCCGTCGCATCACGAATATTAGGGTAACCTCATCAGGAGCACGTTTGGTATGCTTCGAGGTATTCACGTCGCTGGCTAACATGCGAGCATGATAAACAAATTCATAGCCACATAAAAAGCACGTTTAGCCGCTGTGGTATGTTCGATCGCTCGTACAATCGAGCATTGCCCCCACTTCGCCTCTTATAGAGCGCGTTCAGATCGCTCGCAGGCAACAATCTCGCTGGTCTAGTGGCCAGCATATCTGACTCCCACGCGGTAGCACGGGGTTCGATTCCCGGACACTGAAAATTTTGAATCACATATTATCATATTTTCGAACATATCTTATCATGATAGTGCATTACTAATTGAATGCAATTCGAATTTCAACGTCAAAGTTATAAAATTCATCCAAACTCAGTTCGTTCAGTACCCCCAGCCAGTAGCCAACCCAACCTACTCAAGAGTGTATTTGACGACCAAAATGCCTACTACACGGCGATCAATCGCGGACGAAGACAGAGCTGATGTATCAGCTCAAGCATTACTAGAGCGCATTGAGAATCTGGTAGACGGGGTCGACGATACCCAAGAAAACACTCGAGCATGGACAAGGGCTGTCACTGATGAATTAAAAATACTGGATGATGAACAAGCTCAGCTGTTCACCAGGTTAAATAACCTCGAAAAATCACATGATGTACTATTCGAAATAAAGAATCTCGTCCATGAAAACGAGAGTACCACTAAAACTTTAGAAAGTCTCATTAAGGAAAAAGATGGATTCCATCAGAAATTCGATTCCGTTTTGGGTAGATTGAAAGGAATTTCCGAATAAAATGCCCTTTTTCGGCAAGAGAATAAAGTTTTCAGAGACACCCTTGTGAAATTGAACGGAAAGGTCCAAATCCTTGAAAGTGAAAAGGACGAACTCAACAGATTCGTGGTGGAATTAAGAAATGAAACCATCGCGGATTTGGAAAAAGACGTTACTTTTGGTCAGCAGGCCATGAAAGACATTGGGGAGAGACAGTTAGCAATCTCCAATCAAGTCAAAGAGTTGAAGAGACAATCTATGGGTTTCTCAGAACCCATAACTAGAAAATTGAAATTACCTTCTCCCATTTTCAAAGGAGAATTAGGAGAAAGACCTGTACGTTTCTTGCGAGATTTTTGTAGGTACGTAGAAACCATGGCTTTAGATGAGCAAGAGCTCTCTCTATTAATTTCTAAATCTCTTCAGGGGACAGCAATTGGCTGGTTCCATTTACACGAAGAAGAGATCGTCTCTCTTGACAAATTTGAAATCAGATTCAAAGAACAATTCTGGAACGAAAACGTGAAACGTTCCATGAAGCAAAAACTGGAATTCGGCAAATATTATCCCAATGGGAAAAAATCCCGCGTGGAATATGCCATTGAACTATTCAACATCGCTCTCGAATTAGATGAGACGCGAGAAGATACCGACATTGTAAATCAACTATGTCAACATTTTGAAAGAGAAGTAAGGGCAGCCATTCGTGGCAGTGCCGAAAAATCAGAAAGTGCTTTTTTCAATACTCTCGCTGATTTCGACAATGATGATGCAAGAGCTAGGGCGAAACGAGCCCAGCAACAATCGAACCAATCAGACGAGAAGAAGAAGCCACAAGAGTGGCAAACTCGAAGTTTGAGCTCGAGTAGCACTGAAAAAGATCCTAGAAAGCCTCTCCAAAAACCCAAGCCCAAACCGAGAGCTCAAAAGCCTCCTGAGGCCAAAGAGGCTGAAAAATTGGCTAAGGCTGCGGCAAAAGAATACGAAAATGATGTCGATGTCCTCAGCCTAGTTGAGGAGATTGAAAGCTCGGGAAACTCCCAATAGTTGCATGTCTACCCGCGCAGCAACATGCAACTGAAGAAATCAACATGAGGTCAATTTATAACGATCCCCGAGGGGATCTGCTCTACGATATCGAGCCACTAGGGGAAAATTGTGTAAAACGCAAGTTCCCCGAAATTGTTATGAAAATCGAAGGTAATGATATTAGTACCCTTGTGGATTCTGGAAGTGAAGTCACTTGCATCTCTGAGGATTTCTATCTGCAACACCAGGACGTTTTTGAAATCTGTCCAACTCTCCCAATCTCCGGAAAAATAATCCGCGGAGCCACGGGACAAAAGTCCACTCGTATAAAATACCAATGCCTGATGACTCCTCAGATTGGATCTCTGGTTTTCTCTTTAATATTCATTGTAGTTCCGAAACTAACGAAGGACTGCATACTGGGTTATGATGCACAGAAAGGCCTAAAAATGAACATGAATACTGAGACTGAAAAACTAACATTTAAAATCGACAAAAAAGTCGAGACAGTGTTTTATGTCGATTCTTTCACACTTGATGAAGAATCGTCCTGCTTAAGATTAGCAGTAAACACAGAAATCGAGTCACCTTCAAAGGGGGTGAACTCATTTTTCGTGGGTAGCTGCTCCTATGGAGCTGCCCATTACTCAGAGTCATCAGAAGAACTTCCAGATAAAGAGATTGAGGAAAAGCTTAGGGAATGCACAACGTTAAATCGGCAACAAAAAGCTAGACTACGCAGGCTTATCAAAAAGCATCGTGTAGTTTTCCGAAAATCTCCTGGTCTTCTGAAAATCTACGAGCATAAAATGACGCTTAGAGATAATAAGCCTTTCTACACAAAACCTTATCCCATTCCAATGAATTATAGAGAAAAGTCAGAGAGGAGATCAAACGCTTGTCGAAATATGAAATCATAAGGAGGTCAAACAGTACCTACATAAATCCGATAGTTATCGTAATAAAAAGTGATGGATCCATTAGGTTATGCCTAGATGCTCGTAATTTGAACGCTCGAATGGTTCAAGATTATGAGGCCCGTCCAGCAGTCGAAGAAATTTTCCAGGACTGTCATGGTATCAAGTTTATATCAAGCTTCGACCTTCTTTCTAGTTTTTATCAAATCCCCCTAGAGGAATCTAGCAGAAAATATACAGCCTTCGTCCTAGATGGCGCTGTATATGAATTCTGTGTGGTTCCGTTTGGTACTTGTACAAGTACCGCAGCTTTATTACGTGGTCTCGATCTTGCCCTCGGCGATCTTTATTCCTTTTTGAAAGCCTTCGTGGATGAATTAGTCTGCGTGTCAAAAGATTTCGAAGAGCATCTTCGTCATCTAGAGATCCTCTTCGAGAGACTGCAAAAACACAACCTCACCTTGGGATTCAAGAAATCCCATTTTGTGCAGGAAGAAGTCAGATTCCTTGGACACGCGTTGTCCTCGGAAGGACTCGAACCAACCCCCGATAAGATTGCGGCCATTAAAAACTTCAAAAGGCCTGAAAATGTTAAACAACTGCAGAATTTCCTTGGCTTTGTAAATTTCTACACAAAATTTGCAAAAAATTTTGCACATGAAACCAAACCCATGCTGGAACTTTTGATCAAGGGTGCCACATTCACATGGACAGAGGAATGTGAAGTTGCATTCAATCGAATCAAAGATCTGTTTGTTGAAAACATCATCTTGAAGTCTGCTGACCCATCCAAACCTTTCATTTTGTGTACGAATGCAAGCCAGCATTGTCTGGGAGCTGTGCTATCCCAATTAGATGAGAACGGCGATAAGAACGTCATTACCTTCATATCAAGGGCCCTAAGAGGCCCAGAAATGGGGTACTTTACCAGCAAGAAAGAAATGCTTGCCGTGGTCTGGGCCCTTAGTAAGCTTGACAGCTACTTAAGAGGAGCCAAGAACATCATTCTCAGAACTGACCATGAAGCCCTCACTTTTTTGAAAACTTGCAAATTCTCAAACGCGCGCTTACGGTGTTGGAATTTGGCCATACAAGATTATAATCTGGATCCGGAGTACATTCCCGGACCGAAAAACGTAGTGGCCGACCTGTTAAGTAGGATAGATCCACAAAATACCAGGAATGAGGATGAAATACTCATTGCCTCCACCCTTGCAGGCTCTCCGACTACAGGTCTCACAAAAAAGTTGAAAGATTTGAGCCATCTTCAAAAAGAAGATGAAAAGCTCGAAAAAATTTTCAAGGGTCTATCCCAAAACGACGAGGAAACTTGTCGAGAATATCGTATAAAGAACGACTTATTGCAAATAATTTCCAAGGATGGTAGGTTCAAAATAATGCTCCCTGACCATGTTACTCCAGTGCTCGTGCATGAGTTGCACCAGATTTATGGGCACGTTGGAGCTCGAAAGATTTGCTGGCTGTTGGAGGAAGATTTTTATATCAAATCCATGCGGCGAACTGTCACAAAAATATTACGCGTATGTGACGTTTGTTAGAAAGCTAAACACGCCACACGCGCATACGACTCACATTTCCAGCCAATCTTAACCACTGAACCAAATGAGCTTTTATGCATTGATTTTGACGGCCCTTTGCCAACGTTAACGGGGGGCGTAAAATACGTACTCAGTACGATCGATGCATTCAGCAAATTTGTAATTCTCTATCCCATTAGAAAGGCAAACACAAAAACTGCAATCAGCAAAATCTTTGAAGACTACGTTCCAAAATATGGCAAGCCAAAATGGTATTGTGCGATCATGGATCACACTTTCAATCGGAATTGTGGATTAAAAAATTGCAGGATGAAAACATCCAACTGATTTCCAGTTCTATAAGACATCCACAATCAAATCTGGTTGTAAGAATTCACAGGGAAATCGGTCGTTTCATGCGCACCTATCTGAACAATACACATAAAAACTGGTTCAAATACATAGACATTATCCAGTCTATACTGAACGAGGTTCATCATTCAACTACTGGTTTTACACCACTGGAATTGCATCTCAATAGAAAACCAGAGCGTGTGTGGAAAAAACACATCATGACAGAAGATGATAATATCATATCCCACGAAGAAAAAATTGAGCTTGCTTTAGACCGTGCGCATCGCCATCTAGAAAAGCGTGCCGATAAAATGAACGAATGCCGTAAGCATTTTCAATATAAAGTGGGTGATTTGGTTTTATTGAAATCCAATGCAGTATCTGATTTACTAAAGGAGAAGATTGCAAAATTCTTCCACATATGGAATGGCCCATATAGAATCTCCAAAATAGTCGGTCCCGACACATATTTACTTGTCGACCCCGCAACAATGCGAGAGCGCGGCAAGTTCCACTCAAACTTACTCAAGCCCTACATCCAAAATGTAAACAATACGCCAGCCGAGCTTGTCAAGGCCTAGTTCACTCCAAAAATGTATCAGTATCACTTCGAAAATAAAGCGAAACGCATCAACAATGTGCGAGCCTTTTCTACGCGAGGACAATCTGTCCAGACTGGCCATGCCGTGCTGGAATTCGGCAAGGGCCTTAGTGCGCGAAGAAAGCTCGGGTGCAGTGCCCGATATCAATATTTTTAAAGGCCCATGGTTCTTGTCAAGTGCCAAAAAACACAAAAGGAGGCAGTGCGTATAAGCCATAGGGCAACTCAAACCGAGGAGAAGCTGCGTTTGTTGACGGCACCAGCCCCTCGGTACATTCCGACGCCGAAATTTTTGCTGGCGCCTGGCAGTATCCCGACCGTACTGCAAGATACACCGCTTGACGCATCTGCAGTCATTGATGAGGTATTTACCACAACTCATAATTTGCTCCCCCTCGCATCAATCAATATAGAAATTTACAATTCCAGGAAGGTTATATTCCTGAACCTGTGGATGCCAAGCGACGTAAATCCTTAGACGCAGAGCTCTACAAGATATGAAAGCTGTTAGAAGGAGCTCACGCACACCAGCTGTTCAACTCTGTAAAAAGAGCACAATTTTTGTACAGTGAGAAAAATATAGGTTTCGATGAAATGTGTGACCAAGTCGAGAAAGAATGTGCGGATATAGACTAAATATACCACTGATCGATTAGAATTTCGAGATCATTCATTTACCCTAAATTTCTGTTTGTTTACATGTCACTCTTCCGTTGATTAAAACCTCGATTTTCCTTTTGAAAAAAAATTAAGTTTTTAATGGGGGGCATGGGAGTGCCATAACCCCAAAATTTTAATCTTATTCATCATAATTCAAGATAGAACTGTCTATTAATTTTCATCTAATATTCAAATCACCGCGCGCCTCTGAGTCGGTATAGTAGCGATCTTTTCGCCTTCTGACTGATGCGCAATGTAAATACTCGCATATGGGCGTGCTCATATATATGCACTAACAATAGAAACTTGGAAAATTCCACGAGTTTCTATGAGGAATTTTTCATAGGATACTGTATGAAATGAAAAACTTTTTTATACCATCATAAAGCTTATCTTCTGAGCTTTCAAGTACATATAAGTTTTTTCTGAAAACAATTGATTTGCTATTCGTTTTTCATTTTACAATCTAATTTTTTCGATGAAAAACGTACCATAACGTTTCCTCCCAACTTTTTTAGTCGATTGCACTTGTTAGATTTCTAAGAATTTGAATATACGTGAGATTTCTTTTGATATTCGAGAATAATTGCAAAATCAAGCACCGTGTAAATATTGTAAATAATACCCTTGTAAAATTGAGTTTTACAAGTTTTGGCTATTTTATGTGAACAGTCATATGATTAAATACGAGAAATAAGCAAAAGTACTAAAAATCTTGATTAACTTTCTTTGATTTTCGAGCATAGATGAATTGCCACGTTTTTCTAGAACATTCCAGAGAATTATCTTTTTGTTCATCACGATAAAATAAAAACCGATTCTGCTCGATTTGTGCATCAAATTTAATTGATTTTGGGATACAGAATCCAATGGTGTGAATGAATCGAGTGAATATCATTGATTCAAACCTGATTTTTTACGGGATATGGGTTCTTCGAATGTTCCATCATCTATTAGAATATCTTCATACGATCTAGATATACTGTAAAGCCGGAGGACTGAGTATAAATAGAGGCTCATTAGCCCATTGCGGGGACCTTGTGCTCAGTCAGAATTCAGAGAGCTCTATCGAGACGAAGTCCTCTGGCTATTCAATATATATATATACACACACATATTTGTGTACATATATATACACTAATTATTGGTCGGTATATATGTACACACACACACACACACACACACACACACACACACACACACACACATATATATATATAAGGTTGTCCGTTGTTTCCCAAGTTCCCCCGATCACCCACCCCCCACAACCTAAACATTTGGTGAGATATTGCGAGAAAGCATTTTCGAGGATCTAGGTGGAGTTTGAGTGCTGCCCCACCTAGAGCGTTCTTACTCGAAATGTACCCTGGTAAATCAAAATTTGAGACAACGATTCGCATTTACCGCGCATGCATTCTCTTCTACGTCCTCAATAGTAATTTCAATCGATAGCGGATGCAATCTCCTTGAGAATAACTACCTGAAAGATCCAATTCGATACAGAAGAACCGAAGATAGCCCACTCATTCGGATATCATCCACCTGAAGAACATAAAAGTGACTGAAAACGACCGTTTTTTGTTTTGTCGGTTTATTGAGTCTAGTAAAAATTCCTGACGATGAGAGGTAAAACCGAGCACGGATTCTGTTTTTACGTTCAAAAGTACATCAGAAACACATATTCGCATCTTTAAAATAGACTGACTCAAAATTCGCATTTTTTGGATTCTTCGAGGAAAACCCTGTTTCACGGATGTGATGCCTTGAACTTTTCAAGTCTCGAAAACAGCCATGAATCTACTACTTCTACATAAAATTGACTTTAGCAAGTGGTCATTTTGAAGAAAATCGTACTGGCTATCAATTGGGAATGCTTTCAGGGGTATGGAAGCACGCATCTGTGCAAGAAATGTTGATTATTGAATCAAAATTTGTTTTGTGGCCATAATTCAGACAAGAACGCTTCAGGTGGGACAGCACTTGGACATCACCTAGGTCCACGAGAATTTCTTTATTGCAATATCTCAACAAATGATTAGGTTGTGGTGGGTGGCACGGAGGATCGGAGAAACTTGGGAAATAACGGACACCCTAATATATATATATATACCCGGTTCATTATACATATTTATACATATATATATATATATATATATATATATATATACATATATATATATAAATCAATAACGTTCTTCAACGTAAGTGGTCGATTAGGTGTAACGCGGTATTCTCATCAGCAAAAATTATTCATCATTCAACGGGACTCTCAGCCTAAGAAGCAAGAACCACGTGCGCGAACAGCGACCCGGCTTTCGTAAATTTTGCAACTCCGGAGCATAGCATCACTTACTTTGCGAAGTACCTGGAAATCAGGGGTGACGAGCGTAGTGCTCACCCTGCTCTCAAGCCCCTCTTATCAACCAACCTGCAGTCGATAGTCGGAGAGACTTCACCTTTGCCACGGCGCGCTATGCGCATGGCTGAAGGGGTTTGAGGGGAGAGTGAGCACTACGCTTGTCACCCCTGCTGGAAATCGCGAAAAGGCGGGGCGCACACTCAATAACAGTTCTGAATTCATTAGAGGACTAAACTGGTCTCTCTATTCTCAACGTTGCCTCTACGCGGTATATACAAGTCTCTCTAATTGAATATCTATCCGACCATAGTTCGCGTGGCTCTGAAATTATCAGATGTCTCTCATGAAAATGTATCGAAATATTCGTGGGAATACAAAAAATGAACATACTCCACTAAGAGGCCAATACCTCGTCCGATGCACTCACAAATATCTAACTGTGCTTCCGAGAGCAAAGTTTGTCCAGTTCCTACTCCGATAATCTTCCACCTTCTAACTTGCTCTAGGATATTCTGTCCAAAATGGCCACCGAACGGTCCCCGCGACGCTTGCTCAACGACAAGCGCTCAAGATGGCTGTTACCCCGTATATTCGGAGTCACCGATACTTGCTTGAGCCACGCACCTGAGCAACAGGTGTGCGATCACCCCGTGCTCCTTGACAAATCTCGAATTGATCTCGATCACTAAAGGCTCCAGGTGCAGAAGCGTCTCCTTCTGGATATCTGTCCGCGATCCTCGAGCTCGGGCACGTCTACTCCGAGACGCTCCGTTCACGAGCGCGCACAAATTCCACGGAATCCTCTGCTCTGAATTGAAGCGCGAGGCAGTAGTCACTCCAGGTGGCTGGTCCCTTGTTCGCACCATCTGAGCTCCGCACCAGCGAACCAGGCCCTCAGGAGATCCTCTCAGGTGGAGATGTCCTGCGGAAGCGATGCGGTGTGCATCTCGTAGTACTCTTTCTCGCAGCTGTCCATTCTCGACTCTCCAATTTTTCGATTCCTCAGGGCTAGATTGCACTTCTCTCACTCGTCAGGTGTCTCACAGATCCGACTCAATTTCCAGTCCAGCTACTTCCGCCCCCTCCTCAGCCTCGGCAACTGCCGGGTCATGCAGCTTGGAGAGAGCATCGAGTACTCCATGGAGTCGTCCGGAGCGGGGGGACAACTCGATGTCCTATTCCTAGAGCTTTAGAGTCCATCTGGCGAAGCATCTCGTTGGATCTTCAAGCCCCCTCAACCATTTCAGGGCATCGTGGTTCATGATCACCTTGAAGTGAGTCCCCTCCATGTTAGAAAAATTTTTCGTAGATGACGGAACAGCCAAATCCCCTCTCCGTGGCGGTTCAACTCCTCTCAGAGATGCGTGAGGCTGCGACTGCAGTATATGAGAGTGTTCCCCGTCCTCACCGTCTTGCGTCAGCGCTGCTCCAAAGCTGAATGCGGTCGAGTCACACTGTACCGTGAGAATCTTGAAAGAGTCTGACCTGGCCAAAACAGGGGCTGTTGTCAGAGCTTCTTTGAGCTTTCCAAACGCCTCTTGCTGTTTCGGGTCTCATGTTCACTCAACGTCTTTCTCCTTCAGTTTGTGTAAAGGTACCTTGATCTCAGAGTTATGTTTGATGAATCGAGTGTACTACCCGACCATCCCCGAGAATAATCGCAGCTGCTTTAGGTCTTTCGAAGGTGGATCGTCCTTCAAAGGAGTAATCTTTTTCGTGTCTGGCCTCGGACCTTCCGCGACCAGCAAGTGGCCGAGATACCTTACCTGCTGGCAGCATATGTCACAATTCCCTCAGTTGACCTTGAGACCAGCCTCAATCAGACGCTTCATGACCAATTTTACGTACTTGACATAGTGCTCATACGTGTCTGTCGCCGCGATGATGTCGTCGAGATACCCGAATACAGATAGCTCCAAGTTAGGGTCAAATGACTCATCCATAGGTCACTAGAACGTATCTGGGGCATCGGTGAAGCCATGAGGCATGCATGGAACAGACGGCACAAGAGCTGACATCGAGCAAGGAGAAACTCGTGAACTGTTTACTGTCCTCTATCATTGGAGTTCGCAAGTACTCCTCATCCAAGTTAATCTTCGAGATGTACTCGGCCCATCGTAGCTCGTCCAGGATGGAGTCCATATTCGGGAAAAGATACGCATCCTTCTTAGTCACTTTGTTCAAGTCCCGATAGTCGATACAGAATCTGCAAGTCCCATCACTTCATCTGACCAAGACCGGAGCATTACTTCACCCACCAATTGATCAATGCGACCTGTAATAGCTAAGAACTCTACCTCTCCTCTCACCACGTCCAACAGAGCCAGTGACATACGCCCATATTTGTGTCTGAATAGTGTGTTGGTCAACAATATAATCACGTGCTCCCTGAGCTTTGACGGACCAAAGCTATCCCCAGCCTCGTCGATCATCTCCTGTACCATGGCCTCTAAAGCTCGCTTCTCGTCTCGATTGGTTGCTGCAAGCACCACGCATTCAGCGTATACACTATTCTCCGGGGCCTCGCTCACCCCACACGGTGTGCCTAAACGCATTCTTTTTTAAAGTGAATACTCCCTCTGAGATTATTTTGGTTTCGGATTCTACATTATTGGGGCATCATTTTCCCAGACGAATTGAAATCGCGGGCTGATCCCTTTTGAAGGAATGTCGTTGGGAACATTTTTCGCCCTGAGTCTGGATCGCCCAAGCGATATGGCTCATCCCTCGTTGGGTATGAGCCCAAAACGGAGTTTCTTCACTTCCCAACACCAGATTTTAAGCAATGTGACCTCTTTGGGTCCTTCTGAGGCTTGTTGGATAGGGCATGTACCCTGTTACCCTCCGAAAAAGCGAAAAGCCAATGATTTGAGGCTTCAAGAGCTCATTTAAGAGCCCTTGGGTAGATTGGGCCAAAAATATATATGTGTACTCTTGCAGAGGTTGCACACTATTTCTACAGGACGATGGTTTTGGAACAAACCATTCTTATGTGGAAACCTTTCCATTGAGGTACTCAAAAAATTGTTGAAACTGTAAAACAGATTTCCCTTGTGAGAAAGGGATCGGAGTGGATTTGAAACAGAGTAATAAGTGTTTTTGAATCGTTTTGCACGAAGATTGTCCGTCTTTCAATTTGAACGAGTTAAAAATGGTGCCCATGAAAGCGGGAAATAGCTTGGAGTCCTCTCTTTGGATACTTAGATCAATAGTTTCTCTGCGCACACTCGTGTCCGTATTCCTCATCTCCCCAGTCAATTACAGATGCAGTTTTGATTTGAACTACTTCATATTTGGTGTAAATCGATTGAGGAGGAAGAGTATCATAGATGATTCGAACAATGAAAGAATCTGCGGCACCATGTCCGTTATATCTCTTTCATGTAGCCCGACTGACAAGAAGAGCATCAGGTCTGTGGAACACGGATCTTGATGAAAGTCTGGGAAATCATCTCGTTTTGGTGGGAAACGGAAGTATCTCTGATGGTCAAGTCGAATAGGCCTCCTTCCCCAAGATACAGCTATCGAGATAAGCATTGTCTACATAGGCCTATGATTGAAAGACACATATATAGATACTAGGAGGCAGGGGGCAAGCCCCCTGCTCGCTCCGCTCGCCAACCCCCGCTACCGTTGATTATTGATTTGAAGAAGTGAAGAATCAATAATCCATCCATAGCAACTTAAGAAGTAATGAAAATCTATTCAATTCCATTGATGGTCCTGGAGATTGTGGGAAAACTCTGTAAAGATCTCTCATATATGATTTTCTGTCCCAATAAAGAAGGTTCTGTCAATGGCGTGGACAGGTGTCGCGTCGATTCTTTTCACCACAAGGTATGACAAGTCATAGATACTTCAGACTACCATTGGATCCAGAAAGTATTGGAAGCATTTTCTTGGAATCTGATGCTGATGACAAGAAATTGAGGGAAGCAGGTGTTGTCATCTGGGATGAAGCATCAATGATTTCCAAAAAAGCTTTAGAGGTGGTCGATAGAACATTCCGTGACTTCTTTCTCAGTGACTCACCCTCTGGTCGAAAATTGGTGCTTCCAGGCGGGGATTTCAGACAAATCCTGCCAGTTTCGACCAATGGGAATAGACATTCTATAACCCAGGAAACTATCACATCGTCAGCTTTATGGCCATTGTTTTATGTAATAAAGCTGACTAAAAATTTCAGATCTAAGGACACTGATTTTTCCAACATCCTTCTGGTGGAGGTGAGGGTAGAACTGATGAAGTGGTAGTGAGACCTGGACGGAAAAGTAATGATGTACGTAAAACCATATTCGAAGACATCAATGAAGATATTCCTACGAATAAAGTTGTTCTGTCATCTCATGAAAAAAATATCATAAAATTGCACAAGAAAATCTTGAAAATGTTCGATGGTCCTACATCCTCTCACTGAGCGTTGATTATGCGACTCACAAAGGTACAGTTCAAACTGAGGAGCACACTCATCTGAAATAGCCAACCGCGTTTCTGAATAAAATTAGAGATGGTTCAGCTCCACATAAACTCGATCTGAAAGTAAATGCTATTGTGATGTTGATTCGTAATCTGATGACTCGGAATCTGAGCGTGGCAGAGGATTCATGTAATGGGATTTGATTGAAGATGAGGAAGTTGTACAAGCATAATATTGAAGCGGAAGTTATAACTGGGGAGAATATGGGAAGAATAGTTTTCATAGCTAAGATGACACTAACCAAGGGTGAGTCTTTCCTGCCGTTTGTACTTCACAGGAAACAGTTTCCTGTGGTCTGGGTATTTGCAATAACGATGAATAAGTCTCAACGTCAGAGTTTAGATAAGGTTAGTATTTATATAAAACGGCCGCTTTTCTCCTATGAAACAGCTTCACGTTGCTCTTTTTCGGTGAAGAGATCCGAAGAATTCGTTCATTGAAAATAAATTTGATGGTTCAGATGAGATCGAAAATGTTGTTTGGGATGGATTTGATATCTTTGTCATCTATAATATGAAATTCAAGTATATCGATCTCCAATTTCGTTAAGATGGAGTGGAATCCGGAGTTGAGAGAGATAGTACAAGTATATAAATCGAAAGAAGTAGGTAATCTTGTGGTGTTTGAACGAACAGTTGGAGAGGAAAAGTTGAAAAAGAATACGGAAAGGGCTCAAAATGATCATAAGGATCTACAGAAATCGAGTATTTGGATGGAATAATAGCATTGCATGAAACAAAGAGTATTTTTTGAGAGATCACAGCGAATGTGAGCATTTCCCGGAGTCGAAGAGTTGAAGGAAATTGATATGTCGAATAACGATTATTCGAAGAATAGTCAAAATTGGAGATGAAACAACGTTAGTAATTCAGTTCACTGATATGTATCTCTACGATTAGAGATGTAGATGACATCGATATTTCAGAACTATAGTTGCGTATGCTGACGAAGTATTTTGCAAGACTGAGTTCCAGAAAAAGGGCGATGCCAGTGAATTCACGATCTTCACATTTCTGTTAAGTAATCAAGTATGGAGTAAGATACAATGCAGTATTCCCAATGATGATATGAGGGGATACATAAAAATATAAAAATGAATGAGGTACGTCCACAATGGTTAACTTCAAACGAAATTGAGAATAATATTAGGGAAATTAATTATCATATCAAATTGAGTATACGTGTATAAGTAATGATGTATGGAAAACCATACTCAAAGACATGAATGGGGATATTTCTACGAATAGAATTGTTCTGTCATCTCATAACGAGAATATCATCGAATTGAACGAGGAAATCGCAAATACGACGTTAGAATATACGACAAAATAAAATTTGATCATCTTTATATAACCTGTCCAGTAAGTATATGTGATTTGTTTCAGTTCAGAGATGGATTTTCCGTCGCTCAACAAAAGAAAAGTTGATGCTACATCCAGGACAGCCTTGAGTAATATCCTAAACTCATTGAGTGATCAGAACAATTTTGTGATATAAACTGATCCTTCTGTGGATCCACTATTGAACCCAAGTATTAAAAAATGGGATAGATTATGAAGTACTACAAAGACTCCCCATTAAATATAAGCTCATCCTTTTAGACATTTTCAATGAAATGTACACAACAAGCGATTTCCCGAATCAGTGGAGAGAATCCTTTGTCCATTTTATCGATAAAAGTGATGGTTCAAGTGTTAGGCCGATTGCAATGACATCCTGTATGTGTAAACTTCTTGAAACCCTCGTTAAAAATAAGCTACAATGGTTCGTCGAGAGTGAAAATATCCTCCCTCCAGCACAAACAGGTTTTCGTAAGGGGCAGAGTACAGTGGATAATCTGGTCGATCTTACTCTGCAAGTCGAAGAAGCGTTTGCCAAAAATAAAGAATTACTTGCCTTTTTACTCGATGTAAGTGGAGCTTTCGATAACGTGAACGTTGATATCTTATTACAAAAGCTTGCAGATATAGGATGTCCATTGATAACGATAAAGTCCATCAAGTTTCTTATGACAAATCGAAAGATTTTCACTGAAGGCTCAGGCGAGTCATTCAAGCTCGCTCACAAGGGTGTTCCACAAGGTGGTGTACTTAGTCCCCTCCTTTTGCTTTCTCTAAAGAGAAAGCTTTGTTTTCACCCCAACGAAAATTTGATCAAATTTTTCATTAAAATCAACATATTCTTCAACAAAATCCCTCTGATCGAAAAAAACCAACGACCATTCTCTTCCTCTCGCCAAAAGCTATCAAATGTAGGTAACACTTTTCCTCCTAATGTCCTCCCAAATCTGCCAAAGACTCATCTTTCCACCCCATTTTCCGTGTTTGTGTGTGTGTATGTATGTATGTTGTTTTATATTGGACACGCTTTCTCTTTTACTATTCGCCTTATCAACTTTTGGCTTTCTACAAGTTGTAGAGAATCCAATTTCTGAGAGCCCAGTGATTTGGCACCTTTCGGCTCCCAGTCAAATTTGATCCATGGGCTTTTTGAACAAAAAGTGCTCAAATTTCAACTTTTAATACATAAATATCTTTTTCCCACACACTCTCACAACAAATTGAGTCACCTAAACTATGATTTTTTCTGCGAGATCCATCGATTGGTTAATACCGAAATTCCATTTAATCTCTACAGATCTCAAATTTTCAAAAAAACCAAAATTTTCACCAAAAATTTTTTTTTGAGCCTTTTTAAACCTACCGCATCCAAATTCTGTCTCAACCAACTGATAGATATCATCGAAAAAACCTAAGACTAGATGGCTCAAATCCTTCTAAAAAGCTCCCTCCAAAAAATAATTCAAAAAATAAAGGAAAATTTCCCTTAATATTCAATTTTTCCTCCTACCTTCCTTCATGACTCATTTATCTCAATCTTGATGACCTAAACTATGATTTTTTCTGCAAGATCCATCGATTGGTTAATACCGAAATTCCATTTAATCTCTACAGATCTCAAATTTTCAAAAAAATCAAAATTTCCACCAAAAATTTTTTTTTGAGCCTTTTTAAACCTACCGCATCCAAATTCTGTCTCAACCAACTAATAGATATCATCGAAAAAATGTAAGACTAGATGGCTCAAATCCTTCTAAAAAGCTCCCTTCAAAAAATAATTCAAAAATCAATAAAATAATTAATGGAAAATCTCCCTTAATATTCAATTTTTGCTCCTACCTTCCTTCATGACTCATTTATCTCAATCTTAATGACCTAAACCATGATTATTCCTGCGAGACATATCGATTGGTTAATACCGAAATTTCATTTAATCTCTACAGATCTCAAATTCTCAAAAAAATCAAAATTTTCACCAAAAATTTTTTTTGAGCCTTTTTAAACCTACCGCATCCAAATTCTGTCTCAACTAACTAATAGATATCATCGAAAAAATCTAAGGCTAGATGGCTCAAATCCCTCTAAAAAGCTCCCTCCAAAAAATAATTCAAAAAATAAAGGAAAATTTCCCTTAATATTCAATTTTTCCTCCTACCTTCCTTCATGACTCATTTATCTCAATCTTAATATGATTTTTTCTGCGAGATCTATCGATTGGTTAATACAGAAATTTCATTTAATCTCTACAGATCTCAACTTTTTAAAAAAATCAAAATTTTTATCAAAAGTTTCTTTTTTAGCCTTTTTAAACCCACTTCATCCAAATTCTGTCTCAACCCAGTAGTAGATATCATCGAAAAAACCCCAGACTAGATGGCTCAAATCCTTCTAAAAAGCTTCCTCTAAATGATAACTCAAAAAATAATGGAAAACTTTTTTCCTCGTACCTCCAATTACTACTCATTTATCTCAATTTCAATCACTTAAACCATTATTCCCTCAGCATAATCTATCGATTTGTTGATACCGAAATTATTTCGATGTCTACAGATCTCAAATTTTTGAAAAAATCAGAATTTCCACCTAAAATTTCATTGTAACCCTCTCACACTTATTTGTAAGCACCCTTTTTTGGCAGTTCGACCTGTTGATTTTTACAGAAACGTATACATTATCGTCAGACGTTTTCGTTCTGGATGGATACAATTTGATTTACAGATCTGACATTAACCTTATAGAGAGGTCGAATAAAAGGATGTTATGTTTTCTGAGAAAAGACATCAGTTCTGAATTGTTGAAAAATTATTGGTTAAATGATATAACAAATGATCAACACATCGATTTAGTGAAATTAAGAATGAAAAATATGAATATACTAACAGGATACAGGTCACCAAGAACTAGGAATAGAATCTTCAAAAATAACATGGATAATTTTGTTGACGACTGTGGGAAAGTCACTGGATTGATGATTGGAGACTTTAATTATGATACCGATAAAGGAAGAAGCGAATTTGAAATTTTTTTATCAAAATATGGTTTGAAAAAATGTCTGAAGGACGGAATACCAACGACTAATTTTGATACACAAATAGATACAATTTTCACTTCTGAAAATTATTCAAACTTTTCGGCGGGTACTTATGAATCATATCTCTCTGATCATAAACCAATATACGTATCGATCGATGAAAGAGATTTGGTGGATACTTCAAAGTCGAACTCATTCGATGGAGAAATTGATTCAAATCACATTGAAACTGATGAAGAAAATTCGGAAGGAATGGAAGGGGTTCAAAATCAGTTGAAACAACAATCAAATTCCATTGTTGTGAAAAATATAGTAATCGAGGAAAACATTCTAACAAATGATTCTTGGTTATCTGATGAATCTATTAACGCGTTCTTGAATGTACTGGGCTCGAATTTCAGTGAAATTGAACTGATAAATACATCAGTGATGAAATTGGGTGAAATGATTATTGGAACAAATAAAGAGGATGTTCAAATAATACATAGCGATAAATACAAGCACTGGAGATGTCTCCACTACAACCCGCCATCACTATACATTTATGACAGTCTCTATTGTGATGAACATGGATATGAAAATTTGGATCCAAGAGAAAAAGCCTTCATCAGAAAGAGATATCCAGAACTAGACGTAAAAGAAGTGATATTCAGAAAAGTACAAAAGCAACTAGACCAAAGTTCATGCGGTCTATTCGCAACTGCTTACGCAATCACTGTATGCTTTAAAAATGATCCCTCGTTCACTATGTATTGCAGAGATTCAGAAGTAATGAGAAGACATCTACTGAAAATTATAAAATCAGGAGTCATAGAAGAATATTCAAAGGAGATTTTCTTAGGATGAGATTTTGCTTTGATGTAAAGTTCGTCAAGTGATCGATGATATTGATAATTTTGAATTGGTATTGTAATTGTGAGAATGTAGAATCATTTAACGAATATCTGATTTATGAGATTTATATTGATATTAATAAAGATACCAAAAAGTATAATATAGTTTCAATTATCATGAGGGAAGAAATTTCACATTATATTTTTCATACAATTTTAGAATGATGATGGTCTGGTTATTCTAATTATCATCATATGACGCTTGGAGAAAGCTTTCTGCTAATCACTTTTAGCAGCGTATTTTGCATCTATATCGCTCTGATTGCTGAGAAAGTGCCTAAGAGTATCAAGCTTTCCTTGTTTGCTGATGACATTGCAATCTGGTCCAGCCGAAAATCTTGCAAGAACCTCATCGAAAGAACACTTGATGCAATCTACGATTTCTTGTACTACTTAGGCCTAGAGATTAACCCAAAGAAATGTATCTTTATCAAATTCAGCAAACACAATACCGGTGAGGATGTAATCAATATAAAAGATAAAGCCATTAAGAGCAGCACTTCAGCAACATTTCTAGGCATCCATTTTGACTCGAAATTACTTTTTCGAGCTCAAGTAGACGAAATCCAAAGAAAATGTATTCGAGCATTGAATATTATCAAATTCAGTAGAGGGATATGGTGGGGGGTTGATACAGAAACTTCTTTGGTGATGTACAAGAGCTTTGTCCGTTCAATAATCGAGTATGGCAGTTTTGTTTACTATCCCACTCAGAAGCTCCAAGTTGAAAAATTAGAAAGGATTCAATATGCTGCCATCAGATACTGTTTGGGATATAGATGTTCAACTCCCACCAATATTTTACTTGCAGAATCTAAGTTATTATCCATAAAAGACAGGACTAAGTTTTTTTACGATTGCTACCTCCAAAAAGTACATTCAAACAGTAGTCTCAATGTGTACAGCACAATTCAACGGGTGAAAAATAAAATCAACTCTAAAATTTTAGATAAGAGCCATAGACTTCTTGTAAAAGGCATAACAAACACATCCTCAGAAATTTTCCATCATTTATACACTGGCAAAAGTTATCCACTTTATCTCACCCAATTTGTGACTCTCACCTCTAAAATAACAGTTGATATGACTCATTTTGCTCCTCACCGGAATTCTCAAAGTCTTAATGAAATAGTGAATGACCTTGTAATCGCAGAGGATGCCATTGACATATACACTGATGGGAGTAAATCAAATGAATCCACCTCGGTGGGTTGCGCTTGTGTTTGTCCGAAACTTGGTCAAATCATGTCATGCAGTTTGCCTAAGATAGCCACAATATATACCGCAGAAACACTTGCAATCTTTAATGCTGTCAATTTAGCCTTAACAAACACGAACAGAAACTATTTAATATTCAGTGACTCTCTTGGTGCGTTGAAATCCCTCAGCAACGTGAGAATGGATATAAAAAATAATCCTTATATCTACAAGATAAAAGAAAAAGTGAGAGAATTCCAAGAAATGTCCAATAATAAAAACAAAATCTCTTTTTTTTGGGTCCCAGCGCATCAAAGGATACATGGCAACGAGCTGGCTGATAGAAAAGCCAAAGAAGCAAGCATGATGGCTACAACGATATTATACAAAATTCCATTCACAGATTTCAGACTTTCTGCCAAAATTTCAGCTCAAAAGAATACAATGGATAGTTTAATTCAAGATGGTTCCAAGAAGGGAGTTGAGTACTTTGAACGATTTTTTGACAAATCCAATAAGTCTTGGTTTACAGGCTTGAATCTCTCAAGAGAAATAGTGAGTACAATCAACAGATGCCGTTCTAGCCATCATTCTTTGAAAGCATCTCTAGCCCATATCGGTCTCGTAAGAGATCCAAGTTGCAAGTGCGGTTGTTCTTCTGAAGATCTAAATCATATCCTGTGGCAATGCCCGTTGTATAACGCTCAGAGATCAGTATTTGTACAAAAACTCAGAAGTCTGGACTTGTATTTACCACTTCATGTAGATCTTCTCATTAAAAAACCCACTCCTGAAATATGCAAAGCACTCCTTTTGTATTTAAAAGAATGCAACATCTCAATATAGGATCTAAGAATTATATATAGTGAATTTGAATAATTCAACCATATGTATTTTTGATACGAATGTACCCACTGTATCAGCAAAATAATCTCAAACGAGATTGGGATTGCTTAAATAAATAAAAAAAAAAAAAAAAAGTATTCAAAAAGAGCCTGTGGTACTAGTATTTGTCCCTGAAAATCCTTACGAGCCAGCTTTCAACAATCCTGAGCAGCAAGAAGTCTTAGAAAAGTCTGGAACAGGTATTATTACTCATCCGCCAGTTATCTCAGGAGTGATTGGAGCAGCTACTGTTGACCCTCAGCATATAGTCCCTGGAGTTCCAGGAGCAGGTGTCAATCTTCTTGAGCAATCAGTATCTGAAGTCTTCCAAGCAGGCGCTGCTCCTCACCAACCAGCAGTTGAGAATCCGAGCCCCCAACGCGAAAGTGATTTTGATGCAATCACTTGGATCCAGGAATTACTCCAACTCTCAACTTTGGTTTCCATTCAGCGATATTGTTTTGACAATCCTTCTGTCCCTCAACTTTCAATTACTGCACTTTTGCTATAGTATATCAGACAGGTTCCCCTCATTCGGTATTACTCCACTATTTTTACTTCCAAGAGAATGTGCAAAATTACTTGTAACTAACAAATGACAGCTCAATATAATGGAGTACTGTCAGTGCCTGTAGTAAGTTTTGTGGAATATCTACTGAAAATTATCATTACGGTTCTATTTGGTTTGCTCTCATAGTTGATAGAGCCCACTCATGACTGACGGTAGGGATTCCAAAAGTTTAATGGAAGTGAATCTAATCCATTAGTCAAATCTGGAATCTCAGCCAATCATTCCTCGAAGCTTTGTCACAAATCGTCGGGTTCTGTAGAAATCCTGAAAGATCAACAATTGACTCACTCGCTACTTGTCTTGAATCTTCGTGTGGAGTCGTAGAGTCTCAAGAGAGTTTGAGTATGTTCAACATGCCTGATGTGCTATTCTGTATTGAAGTGATCCCAATTTTATGACAAAGTCAGCAAAAAAGCCTCTAGAAGAACTTCCGCTCTCTCACAACTGAATTCAACTTTTCATAACTTGCCACTGGACGCATTATGTGGATCTTCCATGGAAATATGTTTGTACCTCAAGAAATCTGAGTGTTTAGAATGAGCAAGAAAACGATAACTTTCATCATCAGATCTTGCCTTTTCGTTCTTTATATTCGCATTCTTGCACCAGACAGTGTCAAACTAAGATAAGAATCATAGACAAAATTGGTTTCAATTCTCGCAATAACAAGTTGGAGGGTTGAATGTACCAAATTTCCTGCATTTTACCCATTTTGAATTGCGGATATTAGTGTCACTATTGATATTCGGCCAAGTATGACTTTCTGCAGTTGCTGAGTTGGAAGAACATTATCCTCAAGTACCTGATATTATTATTTTTTTTCCTTTATTTATTTAAAGACGCTTTTCAGCACACGAGGCGCTATTTAACGTCAACAAGAACAAACAATGTGCAATAATAATGGTGATAAAAAAAAGAAAAACAATTACAAATTTGAATTTTTACTTAACTAAAACAAAGTATAGTACATATAAATTTATATATACAAATAAACTTTGCGTCATACGTTCTTATACTAGTGTCTCTCGATGATGCGTTATATACTCAATTTACAATTGCGTAGAAATTTGACCATAACTTTACATCCTTCGATATTGGGCTCAGAAACTATACCATCTACTCTCTTCCAGATATCTATAGGTATCTGTTCAAGTTCTCGAATGAACTCAACTCTATGTTCACGATATAATGAGCAGTCCCAGAGTACGTGGTCGATGTTTTCATCACATTCCCCACATTTGCACAAAGGATTGTTGACGATATTAACTCTTGCTAGAGATTCAGCGAGATTATAGTGTCTGGCGCGTATACGGCAGACTGTGACAATAACATCTCTCTCAAGATTCTTTTTATGAAACCAACATTTGCTTCTACCGCTAAAATGATGTTGAAAGTAATATAAACCTTTGGATGCGCTCTCATCAGTGATCAGTTTTTTGGTTTGGGACTTGGCTTCTACTTTGAATGATTCTAGGAGGTCAGTAAAAGGGATTCTCTCAATCTCAATCAAATCACCCCCAGATCTAGCGAGAGAGTCTGCTTCGGTATTGCCCGCAATCCCCTTGTGTGCAGGTACCCAGAAGAACTTCAAACTTTTATTGCTCAAGCACTGAAATTGAATGTACTTTCTTTTGATTTCAAGAACGTACAGGCTGGTTTTTATACTCAAGTTGGATGAACTGAGAGATTGCAATGCTCCGAGAGAATCAGAGAAAATATTAATATTGCGGTCCGTGAATTTCAAAGCGAGCTCTAATGCATCATTTGAAGCGATGCATTCCGCGGTGAAAACTGATGCATTCTTAATGATGTTTCTTACGACAGCCGTTCCATTCTCGGGAATGTAACAGGCTGAGCTCACGTGAGTGAAAGATTTACTGCCATCCGTGAAAATTTTCATTGCATCTGTATCGCGAGAAGAGTGCTGGAAGAGAGCATTAGGTTCATCCGTGTTTTTCAGTTTTCTCCCAATTTCAATGTGCTCTTGGAAAGAGAGTTGGTAGTCAAAGATTATTCCGAGGAAGCGAGCAGATTTACAAGATTTGATGCTGTAATTGTCAATATCAATAGAGATCTCCCCAGGTTGTATGTTTCTGTTATTGAAATGTAAAAGTACAGTTTTATTTGGGGCTAATTCTAGGTTCAATTGGGAAAGGTTGTTTTTGATAGTACATCTTGCTCGCTTCATGGTACTAGTGGCACGTTTCCTTGAGATAAATTTCAAGTAGATGGCTATGTCATCAGCAAATTGAGAAATGGAGACAGTTTTCGGAAGACCATTCACTATCCGATACACGCAAATTATGTAAACCAATGGACTGAGGACGCCTCCTTGTAAGACACCTTAATAAATTTCCCTAGCGATGTCTCCGATGTGCACAGTTCTACCATATAGTGTATGATACATGAAATGCAAGATATTAGACGAGCAACCTATATCAGCCAGGATAGTCAATAATGCGTGGATATCAGTGTTATCAAAAGCACCTTTTACATCTTAGAAAGAAGCCGGGACTTCTCTGTTTTCTAAGAATGCCTCATCAACTTTGAGAAAAAAATTTAAGAGATTGTCTGAACAAGAATGACCTTTTCTAAATCCATGCTGGCTTGGAGGCAAAATATTAAAGTGTTCTACCCACCATGACAATCGATTTTTCAGAAGAGTTTCGAAAAGTTTGCAAAGACAAGACGTTAAGGCAATTGGACGTAAGCTAACCCCATCCGATTTGGGGATGGGATGCAGAAAAGAATGATTTCATTCTTCAGGGTAAATCTTTGCACGGTACATTTCATTATAAATGTCTAGTAAAAGTAGACGGTATTTGATAGGGAGCGATTTAATGACTTCAAAATCTATCCCATCCATACCTGGGGCAGAGTTTTCATTCTTATCGTCTAATGCTACATTAAATTCGCAAAAATCAAAAGGAGTGTCAAAAAATTCACTTTCCTGGCATGTAGGTATGGCATCACGATTATCTAGAATGTTACTCAAAGGTGGTGAACTGAGTTTGTCGAGTACTTTTCGGGTTTGTTGGATCTGCAAATTTTCAGAGACATGAGTAGGGTGAATCTTTACCCAACTGTTTTTGAAAATCTTACATTTGTTCCATACATAAGTGTCATCAGTCCTAAAGTTGATAGATTCAGCAAAATGTTTGAAATGCTCTTTTTTCTTGAACTTGAATGTGCGCCTTGCAACTGCTATGCATCTGAGATACTCGATTTTATCCACCATACTCTTCGATCGCCGCCACTTCCTATATGCCTTGGACCGTTTCTTTTTGTTCATATTACATTCTCTACCCCACCATGAGACTGGATTGTTCGTTCTTCTATTTGCATTTTTATGAGTGTTTTTCTGTGGTGTTACTTTTTGCATAGCTTCTACAACATGTTGAACGAAAAAGTCATACTTTTTATCCGGAGTGGATTGTTCATATTCAAGAGATAGAAAATCAGTATATTGTTCGTCCAAAATTTTTGTAAAGAGTTCCCAATCTGTTTCAAGAGATCTGAGTTTGAAAGATTTCTTAACATATGAACTCATTTGCGTTTGAAAGTCTATCATGATGGGATAATGATCCGAGCTCCAGGGTTCGTCACAAACTCGCACGTTGATTCTGTCAGCTATTTGGCATTTTGATATAACTAAGTCAATGTTAGATTTTTTATTCCTGTGAACGTCTAATCTGGTGCATGTGTCAGTATTGTGAATTATTAGATCATGATCTTTGATAGAATTTTCTAAACGGGTTCCATTTGAATTTGTACCTCTACAATTCCAATTGATATTGTGAGCGTTAAAATCACCGACCAATAAGGTATTGTTACTGAGATTTGCATTTGAAATCGTCGAATCCCAATCTTCTTGTGACATCAACCTTGGAGCCCTATAACATGCTATCAAATTGAAAGGAGTTGAAACATTATTGATGTGTATACCACATAACTCAGTCTCCCTATTGGGAGCTTGCAAATCAGATAATTCGAAAAACGCTATATTTTTTCTCACAAAGATGACAACACCTCCACCTTCGCCATAAGTTCTATCTCTTCTCACTGGTAGAAAACCTGAAAACTGCAGATCAACGCCTGAAGATAGCCACGTTTCGACGAAGATCATAATTTCGAAGTTGGAAAGATGGAGCTTGATTTCATCGCGTTTTGGGAAAACGCTTCTGGCATTCCAGAATAGAATTCTGATATTTTCGACAGCCATTTCAGTATTCTTCCTCAGCAGCACTAGATTCTGTGGTGCTTGGTACAGTATCAAAGCCTTGCAGACGATCAGACAGCTTCTCGATTCGTTGTATCAGTTTCTTGATCTCACTCTGTAGATCGGACAGAAACTGTACGAGCGCGTCAAGGTCAGAACAATATTTTTGAGCAACTTCTAGAGGATTTTTGTGCCCGTAAGTTTCCACCAGGAAACTTTGGTTCACTCAAAATCTAGAGGGTTCTTATTGGTTTTGTCATGTAAGAAGACTTCAGCAGGAGCCAGCTGTTGAGAAACATCTTCTTGAGAGCATACAGAGGTGTGCCGTCCTTTTTTCTTCTTGGGGACCTTGGTAGTCACTGGCTTCATCATTCGTGAGTTATTTGAATCAGCGAGACTCTGATCATCGCTCAAAGTTGAAACTGTTTCCTCCTGATGACGTTTCCTTTTCATATCCTGATTAGGCGCGTCCATTTTTTGCAGCGTCTCAGATACCTCACCCACAAGAATCGGAGACGTTTGATCTGTATGATGAGAATTTGAGCTCAGCTGATGCATGGTAGTATTGTTTGACGCACTGGTTGATTGACGAGCGCCATCAAATTGCTGTAATTTCTCACGTAAATCGTCTTCCTCGATGTTATCGTCGTTCTGTTTTGACTCTGCTTCTAATCCGACGGCTGAATTGTTAGCGTTGTTTGCTGCGGTAGAATCATGGTTATTGGTGTTATTCTCATCACTTTTACAGTCTTTTACGGCATGGCCTTCTTCACCGCATAAGAAGCATTTCAACTTCTAAGACGAGAGATGAATCCAGTATTTCGTGTTTTCAAACTCTATTTTGATGGAAGACGGTCATTTTTCTGCATCCTCGGGAGAAACATAGACTTGCCTGCGGAAGCATGTCACATGCTCGAATCCAGGAAGCGTCGAGGCAGCTTTCATTTCAATCATCTTGGGAAGTAGTTTTACTCCATATTTCGGAATTTCTGACTCGAGTAGTCGAGTGGGTATGATAGGATGAACGTTTGAGATCAAAATTCGTACATTTTTAGCAATTAGATGACGGACCTCTAAGCTTTGAGACTGAATGACGATTTTACTGTTCGTTGAGACTAGTTGTTCAGCCAATTGTTTGGACTTTAGGTACACGCACACACGTTTGTTTGATATTTTGGATATAGACTTGATATCGGCGGGGTTAACAATTTCGGCAAGAGTCAGCAAATAGTCATTAATCGTGTTCCATCCATGGAATCCACCACGATCGCTTGTTCTTTCGTTGGCAAACTCATTTTTTCGGCTAGTGTGAGTGGTGATGGCTGTAGTTGAGACTGTGTTTGTTGTTGGGACATTGGGATATTTGTTGCCTCTGGAGTCAGAGACGTTCTTGCAGGCTGCATCAGCGAAGAAGTTGATTGCACCCCTTTCATGGTGTTATAAGCTGAATGCACTTAGTCATATTATCTGCCACGCAAAGGTGGCAAATATAAGCACACACGGGTACACACTACAGAGTCAAATTGAAAGCGTCACTTGAGCATATAAATTATGTATGTATATATATACTCGTGGGCACACGAATGTTAGCGATCGAGAAACGCGTGAGCACAAACGTAAACACGTCCGATCACGGCGGTGGTTCAATCGAAACTCCTACCTGATATTATGACATAAATTTTGAACCGCGTGGAGTTCTACCCTCTTTGAGCTTGGGAATAATCCCTATTATACTGATGAGAATGGAATTCGTTCGAACTGTTTTCTTCCACTATTCTTCCCATGTAAAACTATGAGAAAATGACTTCCGAGGAAATTCATCTTATACCATTACAAGATGTAAGAACTAAGAACTTGTACATAGGATGAGAAGTCAGTTTTTGCATTATTTTGTTATATTTAGTTAACGCGTAAACCACACACCTCTTGAAATCTACGTAAACCACACATGGGGTGTCCCAAACCCCACGTGAAAAAATGATTATCCCTCGTCATTAAAGTGAGGCATCGACCTAAATCCTTATCGTAAGTTCATTTCTAGGGCTTCTCAAGACCATCCAATAGTTTTCAATGAATTACCTAAAATTTCGTTCCGCAATTTTCATGAACAATTGATTTTTTGCGAAAAGCACTTTTTCCTTGGAAAATTCGTAAAATCGTCCCATTTCAACTATTTCGAAAAATTCTTGCGGGGTTATACTCAGGGGACATTATGCTAAGAGATGAACGTGGTTCCGACCTTGGGTCTGGGAAAAGAATATATTTATTGAGAAGATACAAGTGGGGGAATTTTCATGAACAATGGCTTTTTTGCAGAAAAACACTTTTTCCCTTAAAAAATTCATAAAATCGTCCCATTTCAACTTTTTCGAAAAATTCTTGTCGGGTTATACTCAAGAGACGTTGGGCTAAGAGATAAACATGGTTCCGGACCTTGGGTCTGGAGAAAAAAAATATATTCATCGAGCAGATATAAGTGGGGGAATTTGGAGGGTCAAGTGTAGTGCGTTTATGAGGTGAGACGGGGAGGATGAATCATCAGCGAACGTCATTTTGTCGAGGAACTTGATTGAACATGGTAGTAATGAGTGAATAAATGTCAAAACTATTGTAAAAAATGTGAATATTCAGAAGTTAAAAGTTGAGAGGCTAGAAATTCGATTCATTCCAAATCACACCCCCGTAATCGTTGCACATCCAAACACGATGATCGTCGCACATGGGCCGTAAACCAGACGGGCATTTCATTCTAGATTTGCGATCCTTACCTCTTGCACACAATATACATCGCATTTGTTGGTCAAATCTAGGCCTAGGATCCCCAGGATCATTCCTCCGATAATCTGCTCATCGTGATCTTCATCACGAGGCATCATTGCTATACTTTGAGCACGGAGATTCTATCTTGGTTCGGATGCCATCTATACATTAGAAAAGTGTGAAAGGAAGCCTCTGAAAATCACCCTCACAACATAATATGTTGTACTTACATTGTGAAGCAGATATTCAGCACAAATATCGAGAGATCACGGTACGCAGAAACTATCGTTTTACCTAAACCACACATGAGGTGTGCCACACCCCACGTAATTGCGCAGCGACTTTGTCGACTGCTTGCTGCACACTGATGAGTTGCTCAGCTGTCATACCACTGCGGATGTATAGTGGCTCATCGGAACTGATGATGGATGGCGTCACAAGTACAATTCTTAAACTACAATAGGCTAAATTGGACTTCGAAGTTGGCTTGGGGTGTGGTACACCCCATGTGTGGTTTACGGGTTAAAGCTCGGGTTTTCAGCCAATCAATCTTCCCAATATTGATGGCCAAGGCAGGGTCATGAAAATCCCATCCTAAATCCAAAAATCTCTTCTAATGTATCAATGAAGATGATCTTCCACCGATCTCGTTACGCTGATCAACGTTCTGACGAGCGTTTCGAGGGAGAATCAACCATTTTTGGATTTTTTCCACTTTAAAACAGGATTTTGAGGGTCATGAGTGTTGTATCTATGTTAGGTCAACTGCATTTTGGGTTCAGATTTCTTCCGTACTATATACCCCTCAAACACACCCCTTCTTGACTTTTGCATCAATATAATTCCGCGGTACAGTCTGGGATGAAATGATATCAAAAAATTCATAGGATATCGTTCGTAGCAGGAATACCGCTAGGCGATGCAGGTTGAAGTCTCCTCTTTCCACGGTACACGAAAGGCCCAATATTCAATAATTATATTGCTCTCAGTTCTCATTTTACGTAAGAGGATTTCTTGCGATAAACAGGAAATGGTGTATCTCGCTAATCATATTTGAAAATGGGGATGTCTGCTCACGTGAAAAAAACTTACTCAGTATTCCTTTTAACATGATCACCCTATCAACAAACCTAGGTGGTGAGAAAAACTCTTTTAATCAGTGCTTCGATTCAAAAGAATGCATGCGATGCATGAAAGTAAAGTATGGAGTGTTTCGATTGGGATTTTGGGCATCTCAGCTGAACTGTGATTTATCGGTTTTTAGAATTGACACTTTGTTTAGGTTTAGATCGAACCATGTTAATACAGAAATCATATAAGAGGAAATCCCAAAACTTTTGACTTTTGACCCCTAGAAAGAAAAATACTGAAAAAGGCTGTGTAGCTCTCCAAAAATTTCCATACACTTTCCTTGAGGGCTGCAAAAACAAAACCTCTCATGTGGATCATCTGAAAAAATTCACTGAACGACTTACAGAACATAGTTTTGTCCCACATTTTGGGAAATTTTTAAAAACTCGGTCCGAAATTTCCATTGATTGAGTGTGCATCGGGGGTTAGCCAGCCGGGGATCTCTCATACAATACTTGATTGGGTGTTAAGGTTCTCAACTTTCAGATTCACGATTTGGATCGCACAATCGTAGTGATGGAGGCTTGTGACTTATCGAAAGGTGGCAAAAACATACAAAATATTGAAGAGTCTCGGTCCTACCAGATCTCATCATTCACTGGCATACAAGATGCGAATATTAAGGGGATGGCGTATACCGGCCGAAATTCGTCTGCTAAATTATCCCAAAATCGTATTTAGAGAACTACGGCTCTGAAATCCATTGAATCGATCCCAAATTTTCCACAGAGTTAGAAGATTCTCGTGAAAATGGTGGAAAGTCAGTGATTTCCTTGGAAAAGATCTGTGTCAAACAAAAACTGTCTCGAATGTCGAAACTCTTTGAGGTTAGGCTACTATTATACTCACAGTGTAGGATTCCTGTGTGCTGGATTACCTCATGAGGGACTTTCCACCAATCCTACGGGGATCCTAACTTTGTGAAAAATTTGGGATTGATTCGATAAGTTTTGGAGCCGTAGTTCTATAAATACGAGTTTGGGGTAATGCGAGTAAGATTCTGTATCGCGAAGTTGAGAACTGCATTTTATAAGTTGGCAGCATCGCCGTGGTCTCTTGTTTTGATGTCGGCTGCTAGCAGACGTTCGCAAAGCGCGTGCTGTTGTGTGCTGTTGCTCGCATGCTTGCTTTTTTCGGTATACCACAAATCCTCGTAGTCGGCGTTTTGCGAGGAAATCGTGGCTTCCTGGTGGAGATGAGAGTGTCCGGGTCGTGTGAAAGTGGGACAGCTATGAGTGTTTTGTGCTGTGCTGAGTGTGCTACTGCACAATCGCAAATGCTCGCATCCTGCGGGTGGGATAGGATGCACCTGAGGTACTACCGTGGCTACCTCCTTTGACACGGCTTTGTTATTCTCTGAAATAACAAAAATTTGGTCCTAGACCATAAAAAAATTGTCATGACGGAGGAGTGCGATATCTTTTGGGAGCTAGTGAGACCAAGAGAAAGCTGCTGTTTGTGTATTTGTAGCGTGAGTGATGGTTTATTACATCATGTTTTTCCCATCTTAGTGCATG
Organism: Eretmocerus hayati; assembly: GCA_029851415.1. Lineage (NCBI taxonomy): Eukaryota > Metazoa > Arthropoda > Insecta > Hymenoptera > Aphelinidae > Eretmocerus > Eretmocerus hayati. Next base: position 102,808,486 of record CM056742.1, read on the forward strand.
CATTTGCGGTTGCCAGTTCTTACATATCCCCCCAAATATTCATTGAGAGAAGTTTTGGAGGAGTTTTTGGATTCAAAATGATGTGATAAATATGGAATATTGTATGCAAGTAGAATGATGTAGAATAGTTGTCTAGGAGTTATTTTAGTTGACTTGCTGAATATCGTGGTTCAGAATCCGCAAGTAGCATCAACCTCGAACATGGCCTCTCACCTCGTTATTGGTCTCTAGTTGTTCAATCATCACCCCTGAGTCACCGAGAACTCTTAGAGAACTCCATTTCCCATTTTCACAGCTCCCAAGATGCATGATTAGCATGTACTCATGGCGAGGAATCATGGAGTTGGATTTTTAATTGGGATCAGCAGTTCCTTAGACTTTCAGGAATAAGCTGAATTATCTTTTATATTGTGATGATATCATGGATAGGAAACTATTTTGCTTGCTTTCTTATAACCAGACAATTGCAGCGACATGTTATATATTGTTGAAAAAGACCATGGGTCAATTGAATATCTGTCACCTCAATTTCCCAGATTCTTGATGACGCAAGACTATACTTATTGTTAGTTTCAATTCCAAATTCTTGAACCAGACAAGATAATTCAAGTTCATGAGACAAAAACTAACAGCCCTCTAGAAGCTGTTCTATAGAATAATTGGTTTCCTCTCAATAATTGTTTATGTGAGTACTTGGTGTGCAAACTCGGATGTCTTTTCATGCATGTAAATTTGAATGCTTTTTAATGAATGTACGTGTTATCAAATAAGACAACTCGATTCATGTTGATGAACATGAACGCAGATGACTATTCACATGGAAGGATCAACCTGCTGTCCAAGGAATAATCTATTTCCTCTTAATAATGATTCATGTGAGTACTTGGTGTGCGTACTTGGATATCTTTTTATGCGTGTAGAATTGAATGCTTTTTGATGAATGTCCGTGTTCCAAATAAGACAATTCAATTCATGTTGATAAACATGAATGCAGATGACTATCTATATGGGAGGATCAACCTGCTGTCCGAGGAATAATCTATTTCCTCTCAATAATGGCTCATGTGAGTACTTGGTGTGCGAACTTGGATTTTTTTTATGCATGTGAATTTGCATGCTTTCATGTGTATTTTCCAATGTGTGAATCGCATTGACGCTGATGAATACGAATGGAGATGACTATCTATTTGGGAGGATCAACCTGCTATCCGATGAAGCTGTGGATGCATCCTTGTTTCTGGGCATGAATTTTTGAATTGGCGAATGTTGAATCTCTAAAGGGATCTGTTTGGGTGAATCAACCTGCTACCCGATGAAGCTGTGGAAGCATCCTTGTTTCTTGGCATGGATTTTGGAATTGACGGATGGTACAACCAAGAAGGATCTGTTTGGGAGAATCAACCTGCTTTCCAAGCAAGCTCTGGATCCATTCATGTTTCTGAACATGAATTTTGGAATTGACGGATGATGAATCTCTAAAAAGATCTGTTTGGGAGAACCAACCTGCTTCTTAAGGAAACTCTGGATCTATTTTTGTTTCTGAACATAAATTTAGGAATTGACAGACGGTTAATCTCAAGGAGGATCTGTTTGGGTCAATCAACCTGCATTCCAAGGAAGCGCTGGATTCACTCTTGTTTCTGAACATAAATTTTGGAACTCATGGCAGAAAAATCATTTTTGCATCGATGGCAGATTTCAATAGATGGATCTTCTGCTTTTGATGAGGAATCCTAAATCACTGATTAGGAATCCCATTTTCGTTGAAAAATGAGTATACCCTTTTCGTTTACACAAATCTTTGAATTCATCTCGTTTTGGGGAAAATGCTGTCTTATTTCCAAATCATTCACGTTTGTGAGCGTGGATATATAGGATACAGGGGTATAGATGGTGGATCCATTATGGTTTGACGAAATCTGGAATATTTTCGAATCGTTCGAGCTAGTATCCAAGTCGTCTACTCGCGCGCTAGAAAATCCGAGAGAAAATCAGTGCTGCCAACAACAAAAAACTACATTTGAGAAGCTCATTCTACGTGTCGCCATCTACACTTAGAATGAGCTACTAGTACGAGCCCGCCTGATAACCCAAGAGAGTACTACATCCCCTTAAATACGATCTTACAAGGGGAACCCATGACGTGCGGGTCACCAAATCTTGCCAGACTTTTTACACAGTCTCGTACCACCTAGAATATGGAGAATCCAGAGTAACTCCGTCAAATGGGCCTTCTGTTCAAAGTTACAGCCCATGACATTAACATTGCCCATATAGGCCCATGTTAAAAAGTGATATATATATATATATATATAGATATACTGACAATGCTAAGATTCTCACTTGTAGCTCTGAACAGGAAGCCCATTTCACGGAGTCACTCTGGATTCTTCATATTCTAGGTGGCACGAGACTGTGGAAAAAGTTTGGTGAGATTTAGTGACCCGCACTTAGTGGGTCCCCCTTGTTAGTCGTTCCTATACAAATCTGGAGTGTTTTTGAACTTTTTGGAAGATTTTATGGAACGTTTCATGACGACTTGGTCCATATAAAATGTTTGATTGTCCCTATTCAAACAGATGATACTCTCAAACGCGCTAGAGTCTCAGCGTAGCGAAATGAATATGGTTTCCTGGTATTATCATTCACTATTTCCCGGTATTTTGAAGTGCATCCGTTGGTTACAGCAACTGTACACCACCGAGAACGGCGTAAATATATCATGAGTAACACTAATTTCATTCTAGTTGAACGCAGTTCCTTGATTTCCCCGTTGATGCACATGGACCTGCAATAGGTCGATTTCTTTGTTTTTGCGCGGTTAACACAATGAGTTTATCTGAGAGTCCCTCTAGAATACGCCGAAAAGTGTATGAGCTTAAGAACAGGAGTAATGATTTTTCAACGAAATGGAGTGACAGACCGTCCAATGCATGTCACGGTTGCGTACATCGATGTACATCTCCCTGGAAGGAAAAAAGCATAACTTTGGGTCATAAGGAACATACCTGCAAAGTTACAGAACCCGCTGTGGTACACTAGAATCATGAGAGCTTAACAAATTTTGAGAGATGGGCCGAGTGACACGTCATTTTGTCGATTTTCGGGTATTTTCTCGCACTTGAGCGGCTCTGGTATTTATCCACATCCACCAATCGATCCCAAATTTGGTGTCCACTTGCAGGAAATCTCAACGAAGGGAATTCAACAGGTCAGGACTCATTACACGTCACGCAGCCCAAATGATGGTGGAGTGACAGCAAAAGTCAAAAGTGTCTGGGATTTCCTCATAAAGGTAGTGTGTTCGAGGCGCAGATATGGGAGAAGTCCGCATACGGGATGCAGCGCACCCAACATGAATAGAATCCCAGTAACCTCAAAATCTCGCCTGAATAGATGGGAATATTTCAAAAATAGTTCATTTTTCTCAAAACGCTCATTACAACATTGATCGGCGCTACAAGATCTATCATGGTGCCAACTTTCATCAAATTTAACCGGGAGCCGATTTCTCCAATTTTTGAGCGATATCCTTCTTCTTCATGAGATAAATATAGAATTTTATCAGAATTTTTGAGTGTTTGCTATTTTTAGTACAGCACTATCAATTTTAGATGAAGTGAATGTTCACACGCGAAACACCAAAAAATCGGTGTTTGCGGTCCGCTTTTCACAAACCAGAGCTCTTTCCAACAAGAGTGAGTGAAGTACGTCTTGAACTCTAAATCTGTTCGACTGAATTTTCCTGTCGAAGCTTCGACTGACAAGTCGAGCCACTCTATTCCGACTGAATTTTAGGGCGTTTCTATCGAACTCGACTGATTTTACCTCTTCTGCTAATTTGACCGGTGAGAATCAGTCGAAGGTCGACTAAATCTTCATCAGTCGGAGCTCGAGTGGACTTACATAGTTATTACAGTCGAATGTTCATGTTGAAATCTAGCGGCCTAACAATTGTTCTGGTTTAATACAGATATTTGCTGACTGGATAACTCTTGTAAAGTGATTCATCCGGCATAATTCTAATATTTTCATCGATAATTCACGCATCACTCCGCGCACAATGGTACGACGATTCTAGCATTGAACTTGGAAGGAGTGCTGACCATTTACGACCAAGTTCGTGGATATTCTCCCGCAGATGGTTCTAATTGTTATAGTTGAAGGGTCTTTTAGTCCTGAAACCTAATTCGTCTTTGGGAAACTTGGGAGTTCCGCGGAAACCCTCCTATACTTGATCGGTCTCCATTCATGTGTTCGGTGATTGGTAGTTCGGCGGGATGGCTTATGTGTCCGATCTGCGATGGAAACTCGTCACCGAAGGCAATCCTGCAGTCGCATGTATATAGGTATGTGGGGGTAAGTACATCCCTTTGGGATACTTTTCTGATCCTATCAACAGTATTCATCTGTTGTTAATGATTGGTTTCCTGATTTTCATTTGGTAGAATCTACTCCTCCTGCCATTTTCCAAGTCTCTTCTCATTAACACCTTTCGAACCCATGGGAACTCGGAGAAAAAATTCAATGACAATCCTAATAATTACGTCCTTGACTAAATTAGTCCGTTGAAAAATTCCAGACCCGTTATGATGGAAGCTATATTATATCCGATTTTGATGGAAAGAATCATATACGACGATATACAATGATAAGAGCTTTCACCAATGAAGTTCAATCTTCATGAAATGTCAACGTTTCGAGGACCTTGGTATCCTCCTCTTCAGGACTGAAATCCTACACCCAAATCACATGGCAATGAAGAATAAAAGCACTAGTGGCATTTTCAACCACGGCGTCAATCTATATGTCTATTATAAGAGCTTTTGTACTGGCAGTACAAGCCCTCGCATCGCTTCCTCTCTGCTCTCTTGGCGAGAGATAGAGCAAAAACGAAACGTTGACATTCCATGAAGAATAAACTTCATAAGTGATTTTGGTAGATTTTTTCGTCCTTGATGGTTGATATACAAGTTGAACATTTGGTCTCGTCGATCTTGAAGGACGGTGGGGAACTAAATAAATTCCCAAAATTTCATGATGGGAATTTTATTGCAACGTTTCGTCCACTAGGTATTGTGGACCTCATCAGGCTTCAGGTTTGTTATTCTTTAGATCGTCATGATATTTTGAACGATCTTGTAATAGAGCACAAACCTGAAGCCTGATGAGGTCCACAATACCTAGTGGACGAAACGTTGCAATAAAATCTCCATCATGAAATTTTGGGAATTTATTTAGTTCCCCACCGTCCTTCAAGATCGACGAGACCAAATGTTCAACTTGTATAAGAATAAACTTCATTGGTAAAACCCCGTATTTTCGTATACTGTCGTATATGACTCTTTCCATCGAAATCAGAGATACTTGTACCTACGAGCGTATATGATCAGCTGGGAATCAACAGCTATAAACATCGAATATATTCATAGAAGCTATATTCCCTGGGCACAAGGATTTGCGCAGGGAAGTCGTTCTATTTTCGTTCGAATTCACCAAACATACTCGGTGAGTACTGCTGTGGTATGTAATTAGCTTACTCTTCAGGTGTGGTGAAATGTGTGTATGGTGTAAATTGGTGTCCCTGAGTTCGACATGAGTGTCAAAAGAGCGCACATTACTTCGTGAAGAACTTTATGAGGATTGTCGGGGTCGTATTTGGATTGGATGGTAATCACTCAGTTCAAGGGTAACCTACACAGCTAGATTGGAGGACAGGTCACGAGGACTGAGCTTCTTGTGCTACGGTAGGAATAACTTCTCGAGGTCCGAAAGGTCGCCAAAATCAGATACCTCTAAGGAATAATACGTTTTAAATAACATCGTAAATGATTGGACCTTGAATACCTGGGAAAAGTAGAGTTCCTGGGAAATGTATAATGCCGGTAACGAAAGAGAGTGTCTGAGAAATTCCGAGGAGTACAGTACCGTGTTCACATTCGAGGTCAAATCATGTCCTCGGACTTACAAGACAATAATATTACTCACAATGACATTACGTCAAGAATTCAAAGTACTGTTACAGTATTTCGAGCCCATTTGCCAATTAGGGAGTTTTTTTTTCTTCATAGTACATGAGATTTTCAAAGTATGATCGATGACCTTTCCTTCGAATCGTGTATTCAATGTCAGTAAAATGTTTCATAGCGATCGAACTCAGACATACCCTTATAGCTAGCTCGTAACTGTTTGGTCCAGTTATGCCAATTTTTCTCTTTTCTCATTTTCAGGTACCGAATATGATATTCCTCGGTTTGCTGCTGTAACGATCTTAGATGTCTGGGATAGAGGAGCTGGTACCCGTTACCAGAAAGCTAAGAGTGCCACCATATCTGAAATGATTCAGGATCACCCATCAATAGTATCAGAGACTTGTCCATTTCTGGTAATCATCCGAACTGATTTGAAGTAACGCTTACTCAAAAATGTTATTCACCAATGCTTTATTCATTCATCCTCAGCTGAGGAGAGATTATGGTTTCAACTTCCCATCATCAATGAATGCCTCGATTGACAAATGGCCAGGCCTCGCCACCATTTCGATTCAAATAGCTCAAAGATTTAATACCAAGCAAGGGATGAAAAAAATTCTCCGAGCAAACTCAAACATGGCGACCGAAGGTTTGTACCAAAATCTCACGATCTATTATTTTTGGGCTCGTAATTGCAATGACCCTTCTGAATCCAAGTTCACAAGCACAATAAGGCATGGATGTTACTGCCATCTCTTGTTCGCTGTTTCGCCGAAAGCCAAAAAGGAGTGGCAAACAGAGATGTCTGTTTAGAAGATATCGCAGAATCATTTATACTCCACATTGGAGTACGTTACAGGTTCATATTTTTACTAACTCCAATGCATTCATTATACTTATTGACTTGAATAATTGTATTCGTTTTAGGATGCCGATGAACTCGAAACAAAACAAGCTGAGCTTCACTTTATACTCAAAGCCAGAGACGCTCAATTACGACCATACGCCATCAAGTGTGGGTCGTTGTAGAATTCTGAGAAATGTTTTGCTGTGTTAGAAGACGTCACGTTCAGCATGAACTCGCTTACCGAGGCTGTAGATTTCTGCTTCGAGGCTGTAACAATTCCGAGGAAACCATACTCAAAACACTTAAACGATATTTGGCGATTCTTAGCATCGCACGTCCATGAAATCAATGATTATGGTTTGCCTCAGTGTACGGTCACTCTTATAGATCGCATGAAAAGTGTAACTAGAGTCAACAATAAGGATCAGCGTGCAGTTGCGTAGCTTTCCAATGCATGATATCTTATCATGAATCACGTTAGTCCAGGCAGCTATTGACTCAACAGGATGTATTTCTTGTGCAACGTAATGATGATTTGTGACCTATATTGATTTTGACAGTTCTTCTAATTGAGCTGTTCTGGATATGTACACGTGCAATGCAATTAAGTGACGTGAATATCTTTTTGATTATGAGTATCCTATTAATTGTAAGAAGTACATGTCATGTACTTATGTGAGAATTACGATAAGCTATTACTTATGTCACTGCCGGATAGCTTCTGCATTTTGCAATCTAGGGTACATAATCCACCCGAAAAGTTTGTGATTGAATATGTCCTACTCTTTGCGTAATATCCGTAGCGTCATACGTGGACGTTACTCTGATATGATTTTGCGCAGAAAACCCCGAAAACTTAGAAATAAATGAGACGGAATGGAATCTGACAACTTGTTCATACTGCATTCAAGTGCCGACATAACCACATTCCTGCATCTTGATCCCCAAGCCTGCTAAAAATTCGCTGCTTAACAATATCAGCAAAATGCTTCCTCACAGCAAATGATCTATCTATCTATCATGAAGGTATGTCACTGCATTTCCGATGTAACTCTATAATTTTTCGAATATCCTCACCGTTCCTCCAAAGATCGCCTGTATTTCCTAGCATCAAAAAAACTCCTTGCAAGTATTACAAGTACAGAGAGGTATCCACTTTAGCTGACACTTGCAAGCCCTTAAGCCATTTGCAAGTCTGCTTCGGGTTACAAATCAAGTGTATAGGTCTCTTCAAATATTATCACTTCACACCGGAGAGAGTTTTTGCGAATTCATAGATACGCCAATTATTCCATGCAGTCTCTTGGTAATTTTTTTGAATGAACATACAGTGACTGAAAAAACTTTACTGAGAATCAAAAACGATTCGCAAAATCTCTATCACGAATAAAATTATCATTTTGAGAATATTCCCTCATACAGATGCAACTCCAACAATTTACTTTTCTATCCCCGAAATCTTCCTTTGTGAGTCATTTTTGTTCGTGATCATCTTTGGGAAATGGAATCTTTACATTTCAAGGTGTTCGGATTTCGTGGGCTCGAGAACGTTCGAAAAAGCGCTCGAAGCGAGACGAGTGCAGAAGCCGAGGGCGTTTACTTTGAATATCATGTGACGAGTTAGAAATATCATAATTGACCCAAAATCGGTGCCACTTTCTCACACCTTGGGCCCTGCTGCTTGCCTCGAGTCTCTCTCGCGACTCTCAATTCAGTCGTCAGCCGCCTGCCTCTGTCAATCGAGCTGAGCGCAATCAATCGCCTCTCATTATCGCAATGTAGCGAACTTATCCTTTTCGCGCCCGCGTCGGTGCCCGCCCCGTGACTCAATTCTCATCACTCCGTATATTACCGTGCCGCGATCTCTTCCGCGCCTTATTCTATTTATATACAAGTGTCACACACGCTTTTATAGAATATATTGAGTTATTTTATAGTGAATTCACGAGTGCTCAATTTTTACCTAATCTCACGCTTCCACATCCTATTTCTCGATTTACTCAAACCACAACTTCTAGGCTCCAGGGTTCCATAAGAACACCCTGTCCCAATCATTTGGTAAGCAGAGCGTGGTTCTGAGTACGCGCTCCGAGACTCAAGAATTTTAGCGCGCGCGGAAGTGCTTTTGAGTGCGCGCGGGAATCGGGAGTTCCCGGGGCAGTGCAAGTGTTGATGCTGCACGTCCGGCGAGAATTTGCTCGCCCGCCAGCTCTTCGGCTCAGCGGACGCCAGCACCGGTGCCTTCGTCGAGGCATCCCCGGCACCGACATCAGCGGTCGACGTATCAGGACTTGACGAGTTCGCCGGCCGGCGTTCTCGGTGGATTCATCATCGGGTTGGCAGTTGGGCCCCACGGGCAACAGCCTAATCATCTGCATCACCACACCGTCAGCTGTGGTGCAGCTCAGCAGTCATCAGCTGGAGCACACTCGACAGCAGAAACATCGTCGTCGAGAGCAGAAGTGCAGTGCGGGAGGGGGAAGCCGCGGCAGGTCAGCCGCGGCCGGTGAGAAGATGTATCGTTCCTCGCTCTCTCAACCATTATTCATAAGAGATATACATGATTATGCGTGTATAGGTGGGCCGCGGCACTTGTCGCGCGCTCTTTCTCTCCCCCTCACCCTTCGCTCCACTGTTCGCCTCGAGCAGCTGGACATTGTTGCCACGCTGTATACCCCCCGCGAGTTCATCAGCTGACCATCGCGCAGCTGTTGCTGAATTGCTCGCGCCTTCTGCGACGAGCTCATATGTCCTATATACTTGCAATATATCGGTTCGACTCTTATGGCGCTCGCTCGCACTACAAGTTATAGATATCCGTCAGCTCATACGTGCATTGCCCAGCGCACTCGTCAGTGCCTGGCTAACTTGGATGTTCGTGTCATTGAGACTTATATATAAAGTACTGTAGACTCACCAAGATTTAGAGCACGCGTTCACGTATTTTAGAAGTGTGAGATTGACTCGCTTTCCAGCGTATTCACGTCAATCTCAGCACTAGAGTTGAGCATTATCGTTTGAGTCTTGCAACGAGGCTCGTTGCAGCACGATTTGGAAAATTCGAACGGACCGGTTGATCCCGCCATCAGCAGATGGCAGCACCTCCCGGTCCGACTTACTGGTCGGCGAAGCGCTCTTGTCGCGTGCGGGAGCCAAGCCGCGCGTCGCCGGCCGGCACTTCGGGGATGGCCGCCGCTCTAGCTACACGTCCCCACGCGAGTTGCCGTTACTTCGCCTCGTGCCCCAGGAGTCAGCGTCGTCAGTGTAACCCGGATAGTGCCGCGAGAGTGATATAGTGTCCGCGTCGCGGGTGCAATATGGGCTGAATCCCAGGATAGTGAGTGCCACCTTTTCGCTCGCCAGTTCGCCCACCACACATTTTCGCCCGGAGGTTTTGGGCATCGCGAACTGGCTCGAGCGCGCCGCAGCAGCTGGTGCCAACCTCGTCGGCGAAAAGGCGACCGGGCTACAACCGGAGAGGCACGCCGATCGAGTAACGGTGAGTCCGAGTTTATCTCGTGGTAGTGTGAGCGCGGTCACGCCACCATGTGCGTAGCACGATTGATATCCCTCAAGGAACGCCGATAGACGCCTGATGGAGTTGTAGGCACGTGGGTGCGGGTTCCCCGGATCCTGCCCTCGCGTGTTCCTCGCAACACGCACCGCAGTGACGCCTGTCTCGCGAACCTGTTCTCCGTAGCCAGCTTGGGAGTCCACATGAACGCCCAGGACTGACGCCGACTTCTTGGACTCCCTCGTGGCTCGCGCAACAGGTTTCGCGGATATTTGAGACATTTTGACCGCGTGCGCAGCATTGAGACGCCATTTTGTAGACGCCAAAGTGAGTTTCCGGTGAAGGAGGAAGTGGCTCAGCAGAGCAATAGTGCGTGTGCAGTGATAGTAGGGGAAGCCCCGCCCCTTGCTATATGGGCATTTCTGACGCGAATCAGTGAGAGTGCTTGAGTCAATATATAGACACGTTTCCACCGCAAAGTAATTCTGGACTTGGTGATTTCTACGAAAGATGAACATTTGAGAGACATTTTGCCGCATACGGCTTCTGTAATTAGGTTTATCGGCCTGCGCGCCGTAACATGAACATTCTAATAGCAATAAACGCCCATTATATGTTTTTATAAATCGTGAGCGAATATTCTTGTGTCCGCAGATAGCCCCGTTATTTTCAGGTACGCTCCCAAATCCTCCCCCACCGACCCGCCCTTCGTGGCGCGGGGGACCTGGCCTTGCCCCGATCCGGCCAAAATAAATTAGGTAACACGGGTGGGTTCAGACTATTTCAGGTGACCCATACCGCCCCGTTACATGGCGATCCTGCCAGGATCTCGGTTAACGCCGGTTAGCGACCTGCGGGAATCTGCGGACACAACGCGCGCGCGTATAATTAGCGATGTAACATCACGCGGACTTATAGCGAACGTCGGGCCCTCGGTATACGCCGATGATGTTATCCCTCTTGCGTACGATCCCGTGCGCTTACTCCCGAATGCGCGTTGTCAAATAACGACATCTCCATCCGCTTTAGTGATACAGCGTCCCACCCCCGCGTGCGCTCCGTGACCCCAACTTAGTCGTGTGGGTACTCGTTGAAAACCTTTCAACGAGTACTGTTCGAAACGCCACCGTGCGCTCTGCTGCCCCCACGCGTCTCGGACCCACCATGCGACTTTGTGTATGAACGACGTGGAACCCGTCGTGTGGGTACTCGTTCGAAACTTCTCAACGAGTACTGTTCGAAACGCCACTGTGCGCTCTGCCGCCCCCGCGCGTCTCGGACCCACCACGCGACTTTGGTCATGAACGACGTGGAACCCGTCGTGTGGGTACTTGTTCGGAACCTTTTAACGAGTACTGTTCAAAACGCCACTGCGCGCTCTCCCGCCCCGTGCGTCTTGGACCCACCACGCGACTTAGCTCCCGATCGACGCGGACCCGTCGCGTGGGTACTCGTTCGAAACTTTTCAACGAGTACTGTTCGAAACGCCACCGTGCGCTCTGCTGCCCCCACGCGTCTCGGACCCACCACGCGACTTTGTGTATGAACGACGTGGAACCCGTCGTGTGGGTACTTGTTCGAAACTTTTCAACGAGTACTGTTCGAAACGCCACCGTGCGCTCTGCTGCCCCCACGCGTCTCGGACCCACCACGCGACTTTGTTTATGAACGACGTGGAACCCGTCGTGTGGGTACTTGTTCGAAACCTTTCAACGAGTACTGTTCGAAACGCCACCTTGCGCTCTGCCGCCCCCGCGCGTCTCGGACCCACCACGCGACTTTGTTTATGAACGACGTGGAACCCGTCGTGTGGGTACTCGTTTGAAACCTTTCAGCGAGTACTGTTCGGAACGCCACCGCGCGCTTTGACGCCCCCGCGCGTCTCGGACCCACCACGCGATTTAGCTCCCGATCGACGCGGACCCCATCGTGTGGGTACTCGTTTGGAACCTCTCAGCGAGTACTGTTCGGAACGCCACCCCCACGCGTCTCGGACCCACCACGCGACTTAGAGTCTGAAAAGAGCGACCACATCGTGTTTGTGCTCGTTGAATAGCGCTCGGTGTGTACCTTCCGGAGTGTGATCGTGCGCCCCGCTTCCGCACCACCCTGCGGACCCACCGCGCGTGGAACCCACCAATCGACGAGCACCATACCGTGTGGGTACTCGTTCGAAAGCGTGTGCTGAGTAGGTTCAAGTGCTCGTAGGGATTCTGACGCCGCCATTACTGGGTACGAGTTTTCACCCGTAATGCGACCGGATTTCGGAAAATTTGTGAGATTGCGTATCGGGCGTGACACTTAGCGAGGTTCTGAAGCGTTCGACGCCTATAGCGGCCAACTGCGGCGGATACACGACTCTCCATCCCACCCTCGTGCATTGCATGCTCTTTTTAATGGTAGTCATTGTGATCAGAGGAAAGTTGAGAATCTTGCATCCCCATCCTTGCTGTATTTTCCTAAAATATTTCATTCCGAGAACTCACGTTCTCATCAAGGATACGCCGAACAGAACCGCGATAGGTCACCGCAAAGTGTTGGGAATGTTTGATCAAGTTGAGAAGGGAAGAGTTTCTCATTGTCACGCCAAAGTCGAGCTTTAGCTCCTGTCTAGACGCCTAAGTTGAGCTTTAGCTCCTAATCGTCAAGATGGTACGTAGTAGCAAACGGACTGATGATCCCCCGGATCCGAATAGGCCGAAGTTGGAACAAACGATGAACGAATTAGAAAGACGCCAGACAAAGGCCGAGACAACTGATCGTGATGGCCTGGGACAAACCCTGACCAGCCTGACGAGGCAACAGAGTGTACAGCTGTTGCGATGTCACGGTGGCGGAAAGGCAGTTGAAGTTCCCACGCCTGCGAAGAGTTCCTGTCAGTTACACGAAGCTCAATGTCAGCTCGATGACTGGCACTCGAAAGTACCAAACCGTCACGAGACCAGGCCGTGGGTGTCAAATACACACCCTCCTGTTCGAAACGCCTTATCACGGCCAGTGACGGAGGAGAAAGTTACAGATAATGAAAAATTAGTAGTCAACCTCAAAATGAGTCAAAGTATGGCTGAATTAGTATCGAGAGACTATAGGTACTTTGAAATAGCCAAGCAAATATATCGCTTGCCTTTGAAAGAAATGAAACGTCTCTTATGTCATCGAGGACTCAGCTGTAGTGAAAACATTGATATTTTGAGAAGTAGGCTGATCAGAACGGACATACTGGGAATTAATCCAGATGAGAACGTCCCTTGGGAACCGGAGACCGATGGACCCCTGGAACGATGTGCACCTTGGTTCTCTACGAATCGAAACAAGACATTTTCCATGGAAGAGCCACGCCAGATCACTGAGGTTTTCGCTCCTGCTGTCCGAGTTACAATCACTGCAGTGACCCAGTCCAGGGCAGTGATGGCAACTGCGAGAATCGGAACTGCAGAGAGTGAGACTTTCAATATTTCACGGCCCGTGGTATCTCCAGTAGAGGGGCCTGTTCTCGAGAGATTGATGAGAGTAATCTGCTGAAATTGAAAGAGAAAACGCAGAGAGTCGAGGTTGGATGCCTCCTCTCAGGAATACGCCAGTTGAGTGAAATGAAGATAGGAATCTGTCCTATCACGAAGTTATGTGTTATGAGCAAAATTCTTGAGGTTAGCTCTCTCGTCCTAGCATGACCCGTCGAGAGCTGGATCACGATGATCTGCTCTCCGGCTGCGCTGCAGATGAGCTTAGCATGAACCTTTAGCATGTGTGATTGGTCGTGGCAAATGAAAGATGGACAGCGAAGAGTCGCGAAAATCTTTGATGAGAATGTGAATTTGTTGAGGTTGACAATCCGATGAACATTGGAACTTGAAGATCGGTTGATAGAGCTTCCGACACAGCGTTGAGCTGCCGAGAGTTTCGCCTGGTACTAGGGCCAGTAGAGGATTCAGATCGAGAGGATCGACCCTCGAGCCACTGTAAGGCAAAACTGACGCCAGTCGACACTATTCAAGGCGATGTCAGTGGAGTTGTTTACGCCAGATGAGGGTCGCAGGGATCTACCCTCATCCGTGGCCAGAGAGTTAGGCCGTGAAAAAGGACGATCATTTGACGATTCTCTTGATTGTTGCTGGACACAAAAGGTAGATGAGGGTCGCAGGGATCTACCCTTACACCGCTTTGTGACCAATACGACTGTCAGGGATCATCGACAATGCACATCTGTCCTACTCGTGGGCAAAAAAGAGAAATAGTGAGGATCGCGTGCGATCTACTCCACTTTCAAATGTTGAAGCGCTTGGCCGAGAGCCAAGGAGCCTGAGGTCTAGCCGAAGCCTGGATACTGCAGATTCAGGAGCAGAGGAGTCTGATGGCTGCCTAAGCCTGCGTCGAGCTGCATGTAAACAAAAAGTGGTCGGAACTGAGCGGAAAAATCAGGAGCTGAGTCGCCCGGAGGCTTGACCAAGCCTGAGAATGAGAGAACGAGGATCGTGCACACCTCCTCTCGGAATCTTTCGCCAGTATCCAAAATTATGAGAATTCAGAGAATAGTTGTCGTGAGAGTTGCTATAGGAATTCAGGAGCTGAGGTACCTAGAGAAGGGAGCCCAAGCCTGAGAGAAGATGTGTGTGAGAAATAGTGTGATGTCGAACCGGATGACCGTGGGAGAGGGTGCTCCATGGCTTGCGCAGGCCTAACGGAGACGGAGGTTGCAGATGAGGATCGGGTGAGAGATACTCCCCGGCAACTCGTCAACGCCACTACTTTCGCCATGCGTCTTCCACTTCTGAAGGAAACGGAATAACTTCGCCATCAAAGTCAGCCGTCTGACGAGGGACGCCTTGAATGACACCAAGCTGGACATGAGGAGTCGTTTTCCGTTGACTGACGAAGAATGAAAACATTGAGGTTGGTGGTCGTGCGGACCTGTCCTCGATGTAATGGAGTGAAGTGAAGTGGAGAGGGTGAAGATCATGTGATCTACCCTCATGACGGTTGAAATAGCATAGATGAAAATGAAAGATTGCTAAATCTACCTTCGTTGTTATGGACCCGATACACCATGGCGATGAATCTGCTTCATGAGGTCGAGAGCAATCAACTTTTTAGTATATGGATCACAGCAACCTGCGTGATGTTTTAATGAGAAGAACAGTCAATGGGCTGAAGATCAAGGAGATCTGGCCTTACTTGTGTAAGAGCGATTGTACTGTTCATGAGAATTACGGCGATCCATCGTGAATTCGTTTTGAGTGTGAACAATTTCATTAGCTGAAAGAAGAGAGAAGTCAAGCGAATGGATGCGAATGAATTATAGGAGTTCCGCGAAAAATGAATACGCCAGTAGAGAAATGAGTCTTCCTGCTCCCCGCCAAGCTACGCCAGAAGATGTATCCAGACCTGGAATATCTTCGTAGTTGAGGACCAGTTGTGACTTGATCCGAAATGAGAACTCTTATGAGTTTGTATAGAGTATCGAAACCAGAGTCACTGAGGAGATTGAGTCCGATCGAACGTTTGGATGAATCGCTTGTTAGTGGCGGAACGAAGGATATCGGAATTCCTTCCTGTGGTCCGGGAGTGAATTGGTCGTGAAAGTTTGTACGCCAGTCGGTTAAAGAACTATGTGACTTCGGAATGATCGCGTGACCTGCATCGAAGAGAAGACGCCGTAGTGTCTCGAGCCGGAAATTAGGGTATCGATGAGATGTTTGGGATAAGCCGACCATGGTTAGAACCAGATGTGAGAGACGCGATGAATGTTGCCTCGTGCAATTGCTTTGTACGCCAGATTAGATGTGAAGGAGTTCCGCGAATTTTACTGTTCCACCTGCCATAGAGTGCATAGGATGGACGTTGAAAGATAGCGAATGACGCCGGAGAAATCGACTGTGACTTTAGCTAATAGGGAACTTGTCCGAGAACTGAGTTCACTGTGGGCAACAATCCAAATGCCGAGAGCGAGTGACAAACTCTCTTAGACGCCAGGTTGAAGGAGTGTGGAATTCGCCCTATACGACAATGTCACGAAAACCCACCATATTATGGCTTAATGAACTCAGTTGAGGGGTCGAATTGCGTGAAGACCATGATCTCGAAATTTATTCAGGAAGATCACAGGAATTAAGAAGATCGTGTCCATGAGTTCTAGTACGCCATGAATACGGTGGTACAATCTGGTACCAAAGTCTCTCTGGTATTTCAGAACTATGGACGCCACGTGACGCCAGTAAACGGATCAAGACAAAGCTTGAGGGTACAGAACTGTCCGAGAGATGTGCGTGGAGAAATGGACGAACCGATAAAGAGGTTAGATGTGCTTCGAGAGTTAACATTTCGTGATGACGCCGAGAGTAGATGATATACAAGCGGAATGATAGAGCGCCGACCGAAAAAAAAGTGACTATCGATATAGGAGATCTCGTGACTAGAAGAACGCTCGTGTGATCGAACGCCGCGAGGACGAACAAGTTCGCTTCGGAACTAGCACGAAAATACGAAGTTCCACTGACGATAGTGGATGTGAAATAAGTAGTTTACGTGCTTGCGGGTGCCTTTGTACAAGGTACAAGCTACGACGAGGATCGACTCCCAATCCGACCACCAGAAGGGTAACGGAGATACGCCGACAGACAATCGCACCAACGCCTGGAACTACCCGCAGACTCTCGACCTGTTTCGTCAGCCAGCAATGTGCTGACGGCAGTAACCCTACCAAGACAGTTTTCGGTTGAACCGCAGCAGAGGGTCCAGTACCGGAACGGGTACGCCAACCAGCAGATCACGCCAGTGTGCCGAGAGCAGCAACACCCCAATGCACGATCCAGAGATCAGACCTGGCTGGTTACTTGACCACTATAACCACGGATGACCACGACGCATTCCAGGCTCTCGTGGGAGTGGCCGCCAGGCTGACGGATCCGATAAAAGGAATGGTGTTCCTAGCCTCTTCCAACGCCTGACTCATCGGAATGACAACGAAAACCACCAGGGTTGAGCAGGAGCTCCCCTGAAAAACGCCACGCCAGAGTAAGGTGATCTTTTGATTTTTCTTTTCTTATATGACGAGATGTGAGTATGTTTAGTTTGTTTCAGTTGGATTTCTAGTAGACCGTAGCGGAGAAAGATGACGACGGCAGAGGGTGCACGATTGGCCTCGACTGCTCCTGTGGGATTGCCCCTCACTCCAGGAGGGAGAGGGGAGAACCCGGGGGTAGTGCAACGAGGCTCGTTGCAGCACGATTTGGAAAATTCGAACGGACCGGTTGATCCCGCCATCAGCAGATGGCAGCACCTCCCGGTCCGACTTACTGGTCGGCGAAGCGCTCTTGTCGCGTGCGGGAGCCAAGCCGCGCGTCGCCGGCCGGCACTTCGGGGATGGCCGCCGCTCTAGCTACACGTCCCCACGCGAGTTGCCGTTACTTCGCCTCGTGCCCCAGGAGTCAGCGTCGTCAGTGTAACCCGGATAGTGCCGCGAGAGTGATATAGTGTCCGCGTCGCGGGTGCAATATGGGCTGAATCCCAGGATAGTGAGTGCCACCTTTTCGCTCGCCAGTTCGCCCACCACACATTTTCGCCCGGAGGTTTTGGGCATCGCGAACTGGCTCGAGCGCGCCGCAGCAGCTGGTGCCAACCTCGTCGGCGAAAAGGCGACCGGGCTACAACCGGAGAGGCACGCCGATCGAGTAACGGTGAGTCCGAGTTTATCTCGTGGTAGTGTGAGCGCGGTCACGCCACCATGTGCGTAGCACGATTGATATCCCTCAAGGAACGCCGATAGACGCCTGATGGAGTTGTAGGCACGTGGGTGCGGGTTCCCCGGATCCTGCCCTCGCGTGTTCCTCGCAACACGCACCGCAGTGACGCCTGTCTCGCGAACCTGTTCTCCGTAGCCAGCTTGGGAGTCCACATGAACGCCCAGGACTGACGCCGACTTCTTGGACTCCCTCGTGGCTCGCGCAACAGGTTTCGCGGATATTTGAGACATTTTGACCGCGTGCGCAGCATTGAGACGCCATTTTGTAGACGCCAAAGTGAGTTTCCGGTGAAGGAGGAAGTGGCTCAGCAGAGCAATAGTGCGTGTGCAGTGATAGTAGGGGAAGCCCCGCCCCTTGCTATATGGGCATTTCTGACGCGAATCAGTGAGAGTGCTTGAGTCACTATATAGACACGTTTCCACCGCAAAGTAATTCTGGACTTGGTGATTTCTACGAAAGATGAACATTTGAGAGACATTTTGCCGCATACGGCTTCTGTAATTAGGTTTATCGGCCTGCGCGCCGTAACATGAACATTCTAATAGCAATAAACGCCCATTATATGTTTTTATAAATCGTGAGCGAATATTCTTGTGTCCGCAGATAGCCCCGTTATTTTCAGGTACGCTCCCAAATCCTCCCCCACCGACCCGCCCTTCGTGGCGCGGGGGACCTGGCCTTGCCCCGATCCGGCCAAAATAAATTAGGTAACACGGGTGGGTTCAGACTATTTCAGGTGACCCATACCGCCCCGTTACAGTCTTTTGATGATTGATCGCATTCCTGCGAGATTTAGTTGATTTTGGCTGTACTTTGGTCATTTTTGGCCATGTTAGTATTGAACTCAGTTTTATTGGAAATTATAGCTGATCGCTCCACTTTCTCGTCGAGAAATTCATATCGAAATCGATGCAAAAATTGCATATACTTTTATGCTTAGGCAAGAATTAGAGAACTTATGGTCTTCGACAATATCTCTCATTATTGGTTTCTCATCCGAGGTTCAACGCAACCGCCAGTCTGTCGAGCTCACACAACCATGCGTCGAGATGATTTGCAACCGGATGCTGGACTCACGCATCGGATCGAGAGTTTGCAGCTCACTACGCTTCTGCGCAACTGGATTATCACGGCTTCAAGCTACTCCACCAGTCAACGAGCTCCTGTTTTTTGTAAGAACTTGGATATTGATACACCTCACACAGGTAAACATATGCTCTCCATATGAATGTTGGCATTTGGACGAAATACTTCAAATATGTCATGTTGGTTGTGGAAAATTGGATAGATATTCGAACCTTTCTTCAATGTTTTGTTTTGGTTTGGTTGGAAAAACGGAAATATGCCCTGTGGCCTAGACGGTAAACTAGCATTTCCAATTTCCTCGCACCTTTCTGCGCTCTTCAGAGCAGTTCGCGCTGCGGATCTGGGAGTCAGGGATCTTGTCAATCGGACGAGAATTACCCTACCAGATAACCCACCAAATATCCTGCACAGTTTGAGGCATTTGGGTCTCAAACCTGTCTTTTCATCGTGAGCAGTCTTCACAACGGAGGTTGAAAAGCTATTTACGGCTTTGTTTTCACACTTTGGTTTTGTTATTGGCTTTGAATGGTTTGTCCATTTTACCAAAAATGATCATATTGGATTGTGTTGTATATTGTGTAGATCCTTCTCACAGGAAATCATCGGGGGCAGCTTAGCGCTGCGCTCATGAACCATCCATTCACGGATACAATTGTTTGGAATTCCCTAAGGAATTATTTCACTCGAGAGAACGCTGTGTTTGAGCATCTCTCGTACCTTTGTGGTGTTCAGTTAACACTGTCTCAGTAGATGTTTGATTGGGATTGGTAGTTGAGTTTCTGTCTGGAATACAACATAATTCAACAAAATATACGACATTTTCTCTTAAGTGCAGGTTGAAATTCATATGGTAGCAGCTTCGCCAGTCTGATCAGCTGGCAATCTGTTGGCGCAATGATGCTATATTCAGCGAAACAACCATCGCCGAGCCTGATGATGGGTTTTAACACTCACAGTGACCTTTGGCGACATCAATAGCGCAGCAGGTGTAGAGTTCTGTCCTTTGGCCATGGACATGCGTCGTTCGGAGTATGGCCGACTTCAACTTCGCCCTCGACTTGTACCACTGCGCTGAGCTGGAGGAAGCTCACATGACGTCTTGAACGTCCAGTTTACACCAGTCTACCTTGGGATCCAGTCAACTTCAACTCAAGACAATGTACAGATTTCATCCGCATGCGCTCGACATTACACCACACGATTTCCTCGCTTACACCCGCTGAGTTAATCTTCGCGTTGTTCGACGCATATTTTTATTGTTTTGGCACCACCTCATCGAGTCACCTTTTCATTGTTTAGTTTGGATTTTGGATATGTCATAGTCGAATTATTTGAGGTGCGTGCATTCAAGAATTTCCTCTTTCGACGGGAGATTGAATCGATCGAAATTAGTTAGACTTTCAGTCACAAAAGCTCAACCGAGAGCTATATTTTATTCTGTTTCAACTTCTTGAATGTGTTGAAAAATTCTTGTACTTTGTTTTTACTTTTTTGATAATTTTTCAATCAGAAACTGTGAAAGTCTCATTGGACATTTTGAAAATAACTGAATGTATACCTCAATTCATGCGTGCTTGTGCGCACTTTACGTTCTTCTGCAGCCCATTACGGCAATTTCATACTGTGGATCAGAACCTTGTCAATATTTGCGTATTATTATAACACAGAGTTTAGACACTCATGCAAGGAACGTTGTCCGCTCTGCATATTTAGTCATGGAATTTTATCTTATTCGACATCGTAAGTGGGCACCGTCTAATTATTCAATTTGGATTAATATCAAGCCTTTTTATGCAATCTGCAATTGTATCAAACCGTTCATCTAAATTCACATGAAATTTGTGAGAGAGTCGTTGAATACTCAACCATATCGTTTTGATACCTCAAAGATACGGTACTTGGTATTCATGGAAAAGTTACTTTGCTTTTAAATCATTCGTCAGATTCTCATATGATTGGTCATTGTGGAATTTCATTTCTATCATGGTACTCTTGAATTTTAATTATGACCAATCTACTTTATCGAGATTTTCATCTGAACGCTTCGATTTTTGGATTTTAATTTGAAGATTCATTATTTTGGAACTTCAAATCGTTTGAAAGCTTTCGGAATTTCGGCATACTGCTCGCCCATAAATCCTTTTGTGAAATTGGTTCGAATCTTGTTTGCTGTAGTAAGCAAAGGGGGCAGGATGTTCGGATTTCGTGGGCTCGAGAACGTTCGAGAAAGCGCTCGAAGCGAGACGAGTGCAGTGGCCAAGGGCGTTTACTTTGAATATCATGTGACGAGTTAGAAATATCATAATTGGCCCAAAATCGGCGCCACTTTCTCACACATTGGGCCCTGCTGCTTGCCTCGAGTCTCTCTCGCGACTCTCAATTCAGTCGTCAGCCGCCTGCCTCTGTCAATCGGGCTGAGCGCAATCAATCGCCTCTCATTATCGCAATGTAGCGAACTTATCCTTTTCGCGCCCGCGTCGGTGCCCGCCCCGTGACTCAATTCTCATCACTCCGTATATTCCCGTGCCGCGATCTCTTCCGCGCCTTATTCTATTTATATACAAGTGTCACACACGCTTTTATAGAATATATTGAGTCATTCTATAGTGAATTCACGAGTACTCAATTTTTACCTTATCTCACGCTTCCACATCCTATTTCTCGATTTACTCAAACCACAACTTCTAGGCTCCAGGGTTCCATAAGAACACCCTGTCCCAATCACAAGGGATGGTCAATATTTGTTGTTCCCCTCAACCCTTCGACTGATCTTCTTGAAATTCATATTGATGGTCGATGATCATCGGAGGATGTGCAAAAAATATCCAAAGCTGACTGTATCGAAACTCCTCCATCTAATAGCTTCCAATGATGAGTCTTGAAAATTGGGAAATAAAAGATCTCGGAAAGCTGATTTGATTCAAACCAATATGTTGTAAGGGAATGTTTACGAAAATGTTACGACTGGCCTCATGAAATGTTCATTCGCCACGATTCATTGATTACTTGATAAATTCTTTTCGTTTCAATGTATTGTTTGGGAATTGCACGTAAATCCACTTTGGCTGCTTGGGAATTTGTGATCAAAATGGTAGGATTGGATAAAGATGGGAGATCTTCATTAACCATTCGACAAAAATCGCAAAAGGTTGATTGTGCACGTGTCCTGAAACCGGATCGGACAGTTTAGGAGAAAGTTATCGATGGCTCCTTGAACGTGACCGCTGGTCAAGCAATAAGATTATTTCAAGTCTATTCATTAGTCCACGCTTCCTATTCAATCCTTCGATAGATCTTCCTGAGTGGTTCAAAACCATCAAGAGATATGCTGAAAGGATTTATAGCTCACTCTATTCAACCGTTTCCGCTCTTGGCCTCCACGATACAATAGTTAATTTCAATTTCTGCAAAAGATACGAATGTTGAATTTCTCGAGAATTTTGTTCTATTTTTTGTTTGATTTTTGTTCGAGGAAAAAAATGTTTGGATGAATTGAGTTTAACTCAACTGTGCTTTTCTGGAACACGACTACATTCTACCTGTCACTGTGAGGTTCTAGAACCACATATTGTAACACATTCGCGCACGGGTTTACATTCGCGCTCCCTGTTATTCACTTGTTTTACATTGTTTAATTGATCCTTGTTTGAAAATAACTAGTGAGTGCTTAAACCGAGTATATTTTCCTCAAAAGTAGCAATAAACTAGGCTTGTGTGTACTTGGATTGTCATTGAATCAGTGGATTTGCAGACTTAACCTAACTTTGAAGATGTCTCATGTTTGCCCCTATCGTGGCAAAGCTGTTGTGCATTCTGACGAAGCTGTCAGAGGCCCTAGTTGTAATAGTAAATATCATGATAGCTGCTCAGCCACTGATAGAGCTGGCAGAACTGATAATGGCTCATTCAAGAAATGCTCTCGCAAGTCATCATCTAGATCTGCATCTCCAGCTGGAGATTCTCTCTCACCATCTGACAACACCAGCAAAAATTTTGAATTCAATGCTATTATGAAACAATTTAAGACCATGGAAAAGTCTATCAAATCTGATGTCGAGAAGACTCTTGAGACTCAACTCAGTGATATCAAGAATTCCATGGCTAACATTGAGTCTAAACTGATGGAACAAGACAACAAGATATCAACAATTGAAGCTAAAGTGGATAGACTTGGGTCTGATAATAAGGCAACAAATGATGGCCCTGAACAGTGTAAATCAGATATAATGGGAATTCATGATGCAGTAGATGCAATCAAGAACAAGGTTGCAACTCTAGTCACTGAAGCTATTTGTGCTGAGGTTAATGACAGAGCCAGACGACAGAACAATGTTATCATGTACAGTGTCAAGGAACCTCTGAATGAAAATTGTTTCAATAGTGTGCCTAATGTTTTGTCTAAAATTAGGGAATTGAAGAATCCTGTTTCCACTCGCAAGCGTATTGGTACATTCTCTGCTGACAAGTCTAGGCCTATTCTTGTTACTTTTAGCAGCTTTAGTGATGCCCTGTGTGTTCTCAAAAACAGGAATAAGGCTGGTCCTCAGATTAATATCCCTTCTGTCCAAACTTTGAATCAGCGTCAACATCTCAACAACTTAAGAGCTCAGCTAATACAACATAATGAACTTTATCCTGATGATCCAAGAACCATCAAGTATGTGAACAGGATCCCTAGACTTGTGGCTGCCCCTAAGAACCCATCAAAAAACTCCCAAGAAACAGAGCCAGCGAATCAAGGTCAAGTGAGTTCTACATATATTGTCAGACCATACATGGAATGAAGGGCAAATTGAACAAACTCAAGAATTCTTGGCATACTTTAACCCCTAAGCCTGATGCATATGTTTTTGCTGAAACTTGGCTCTCAGCAGATATCACTATTGCTGAACTTGGTCTTGTGGGGTATAAAGTATTTAGACAGGACAGAAATAATTTGAACAGCCAATGCTCCTATGGTGAAGGTATTCTAATTGCCATCAGTGAGAAGTTTGTGGCCAATGTAATTGACTCTGGCATCTTAGATGTTGAACATTTGTTTGTTGAGTTTTCTCCCTGTGGACAGAAATACATTCTGAGCAGCACATGAATTCCTCCTCAATCTGAAATTTTGAAATACCAACGTCATCTAGAAGCTGTCTCAAGCATTGTGAATGAATTTAGTGAGCATAAACTGGTTCTGCTTGGTGACTACAATTCGCCAAATGTGTCTTGGATGACTGGCGGTGTCCTGGATGTACAATTCAATGGATCGTTGTCAACAGCCCTTCGCTCAGCAGCAGTAGCAGTTTGTTCTTGTTTTACATCTTTAGATCTAACCGAAATATTTCCCATCCATCACAGTAAGAATTACAGTCTTGATCTTTTATTTGCGTCTAGAAATTGTGTGAGCAATGTTAATGTTTTGATACTCTGATTGCGACAGATCAACATCATATTCCAGCTGTTTTCACTAACGCTAAACGCTAATCATGGCCCTTCTTCATGTTCGAAGTTCATTGATAAAAAATTTTTCAAGGCTGATTATTCTAGAATTTCAACTGTGCTTGAACAGGTTGATTGGGACTTAGTTGTGTCCGGCGCAAATCCCGAAGTAGCTCTTTCATCTTTCTATGAAGTTTTGGATAACTGCATTGATGAATATGTTCCAACTGGCAGCTCTCCTGTCAACAATTGGCCTGCATGGTTCGATCATGAACTTATGAACTTGATTGAGGAAAAATCTATAGCGCATTCTATTAGCCTCGAGACCAGCTCATTAGATGACTGCATCAAATTTAAAAAACTGAGGGCACAATGCATTAGGAAGTCCAAAGATTTATATTCAAAATATATTGAGAATGTTGAGAATAATATATTCAAGAACGTCAAAGCTTTCTGGGGGCATGTACGTAATCTACAAAATAGTAGTAGCATACCAGATAATGTGAAGTTTTAGAATAAATCTTCAACCAATGGTTTGGAATCAGCGAACTCGTTTGCTGCGTATTTTGGATCTTTCTATTCTAACTCTAGTCCCATGAATTTACGTACAGCTTTAGATGAATCACTTTATGACATCAACTTTAGAATTAGTGAAGCTGAGGTTTGCAAAGTGATAAATTCGCTGAAGGAATCTAACTCTCCTGGCCCAGATGGTATTCCATCCGTCTTTGTAAAGAAACTCGCACATATCTTGGCAAATCCGTTAACTCAGCTATACAATCTATCGTTACAATGTCGACATTTCCCCAGAAAGTAGAAACTGTCGTATATTATGCCAATCTTGAAATCTGGTGATAAATTTCAAGTGCTCAATTACCGACCAGTATCTATCTCTAGTACTATTGCGAAGATATTTGATGCTATCATGTCAGAAAAAGTATACGATATTTTTGTCAATTTGTTGCACAGGAACAACATGGTTTTATAAAGGGAAGATCCGTAGTCTCGAATTTACTCATCTATTCAGGTTTTATTTTCAATGCACTTGAGGAACACTCGCAGATTGACTCTATATATACTGATTTTTCAAAAGCCTCTAATTCAGTTGATCATGGAATTCTTATTAATAAGTTATACGACTATGGGATGAATCGTGGCTTAATTGAGTGGATTTCCTCGTATCTATCGGATCGCAAACAATCAGTTAGGATCAGTAAATCGTGCTCTGAATGATTCTTCTGTAAGTCAGGGGTCCCGTAAGGTTCACACCTAGGACCGATATTGTTCATCATTTTTATCAATGATCTACCATCTATTTTTGATCACTGCCAGGTTTTGATATATGCAGATGACGTAAAAATATACTTTAAAATCAATTCGGTTCGTGATGCACTGAAGGTGCAGAAGGATCTTGATGCCCTTGTCTTGTGGTCGATTACAAATATGCTCAACTTAAATGTATCCAAATGCCACATTATGTCTTTTATTAAGAATCGTGAACTTATCAAGTCTGATTATCAAATTGGTGGTCAAACGCTGTCTCGTGTGAATGCTATAAAAGACCTTGGCGTCGTTTTTGAAGAAAATTTTACTTTTGGTGAGCATGTTGCTGGTATAGTTAATGAATGCAGCCGATTGCTGGGTTTCATTAAAAGAAATACTAGTGACTTCAAAAATATTGAAAGTATAAAGTATTTGTACATTACACTTATTTGTCCGAAACTCACGTTTGCTTCAGCAATATGGAGGCCTACCTCAAAAAAATGTTTGATGTATGAATTCGAAAAAATTCAGCACAGGCTATCAAGGTATCTATCTCTCAAGAAAAATGAACCCATGCATAGATTTGATCATGATTATGAGAGTCAATACAAAAAATTCGGTATCGCTACAATTGCTGAACTATTCGATCACCATGACATTTTGACCCTAAGATGTGCATTGTATCTTCGAGATTCGAACTCATACATTCAATCTACACTGATTGATTTCGAACGGCACGAGATCTACTCAATCTTTCAGAATACCACCACATAGTTTTCAAGGTACGAAGGAGTCGACATTTCGTCGTTGTATAAAACTATGGAATAAGCTTCCAAACCATGTGGTTCAAAATCATGATAGTCCCAATTTTAAGCTTTTGGTGAAGAACAACATTGTGTCTTCATAACCCATAGAGATGGAAATTTTGTTGTTAGTTAGAAATTTTCATTTGCTGAATAATAATTTATGATTTATTAGAAAATTATGTATTTTCCTTGATAATTTATATCTCTATACGTTGTTATTCTTATCTGAGATGGTATTTCTCGAAGAATCTTTATATTATCTATGTACATAGGGCCTTGTTGCCCGTTCGATTTTCCTAAATAAGATAAATAAAAAAATAAACATTCACTGAGACGTCATCTTATCAGAATTTTCAGTTGATCATGAGATCGAGCGTTTCTCTCTGATTGATGCAACTGTGAATCTTCAAATTGTTCTGAGACTCATTATTTATGCCCGTATAGTAAGCCGAATGGACGAGGATAGTTGCTATTGATAATACTTGTCGATCAGATATAAATCAATAGAAATCGAAATGTAGAAAAATGGTGGGACGTATCGCAGTTAACGTGTTAATGAGTCATAGGTGTTGGTGAAATATGCATATTTCCAACAGAAAAAATTTATTCTACTGTGCCGTCGCATACTTTGATATCTACCAGTTTTTCATTTTTCTTCTACGCATACATACGTGCAGTAAGCCCAACGTATACATTGCAATTGCACGTGTTGAAAATTTGGAGCATACCTACATCTGGTGACGATGTGAGTTGATCTAATATCGGACGCATTCGCTATAGTATATTTGCACACTATCACGATAATACTCATTTCTTTCACCCTTTAATGATCTTGAGATTTTGCAATCATATAGAGGCTCTGAAATGACAATCCTCTCATGGTTACTCGTCATTTTCAGGTGACAAGAAGTTCTAACCACATTGAATTTTGCTGAGCTGCGACATGGGAGCTTCGGCGAGAGAATCACAAGCCGAGGACTTCACAGAGGGAAGTTGAAGCTTTGCCTCATGTTACACCACATGATTCCAGTACGCAGCTACGTTGGGACTGTGATCAAACAGTACGATCGTTTCATCACGGATCTCCTGATTCCACACATGTTACAAGAGATGGAGTCAAGTCTCGATCCTGCAATATACTCTCTGGTGAAAGGAACTTATGCATATAGGCCGAAATCTGCTCCAAAAGTTTTGGCCCCAAAAGTCCTGGAATTGATAGGCTTTTTGGGCCTGAAAATGGGTCCATACTCCATTTCCATCGGAACTGACCTCAAAACCCGTAGTAGCGCATAACCTCCCCATTTAAAATACATTGGGAACGCCATTTTTGGTTCACAGCTCGAAAATATGTACATCGCCCTGGCTAATTCTGATGGGATGTTGTTGTCCATCAAAAGATACAACCTATCTGTAGACTTTGGTGAAGGGGAACGATGGGCTATTGGGTTGAAAATCGTGTTATTTCTAGAATTTCCGTGACTCTTGAGCGATTTAATCGGAAACAGAGAGGTTTAGCGAAAAATTGCTGGGGATAAAAGTTGTTCATTTTCAATTTCTCTTCACAGAATCATTGATTTTATAAGCCCAACATTACTGACAAAGCCTCAGTCAATCAGAGAGTGTGAAGAAATGGTATTTTCTGCATTTTTAGGCCTTGAAACGTCAATATAGGGGAAAATTAGTGGAAAGTTTCAAAAGATCTTCAAAAAATACACATTTTTCATTCCTGTCATTTTTCCGAAAAAACCCTTTCCCTTCGATTAATAACGCAAGGAAGGGCCAAAAATACGATTTGAGCACTTTAAACTCGCAAAAGCTCGAAAAATTCGAATGCAACCCCCCTAATATTTCAGCCTCAAAAGATGGCTTTTTTCCTATACTTTCGAATAAAAAAAAAATTTTTTGCCGTAGACCCAACCTATATGAAGTTATTGCGTTTTTAATGCAATAATGATACTTTTCCCGCTCAGTTACGATGTTTTGGCCCCGTTCATCACTCCGTTCTGTGTTTGGGGATGCGCAATGTCATGAATGACTAATATATTGAGTCACGAGATGCAATAGGCAGTGGCAATGGTTATGTGATACCCCTAGCAATGATCATCCCCATATTCAACGTGCTACCTGGGATCACGAGGACAGTAGACGCATGGAACTATCGGATAACATAATTCTCCGGAAGTCTTCATGCATTTTATTTCATCCCTCGACGAATCGGGGATCCAGCGATACGATTACAAGAACTTCCTTTCCCCCTCGCTTGGGAATCATTCATATCATATGCCGATCGTTTTTCATGATCCGCAAGCAAAACCGCTGCTCGACAGCGCGGACTCACGTGTAGCTTGTCGGTGCTCAAGCCATTTCATTGTGTTGGAGCGGATTGTACATTGTGACGGTTAACTGAACATTATGGCTCATGCAAACTTTTGAGCTCGATTGTCTCACAGCTACACTTTGAATACTTTTTGATAGCTCAATATGACAGAGCTTGTGTGAGGTTGAACATCCAAGTAAAAATAGCCTAAGAAGAAAGCATAATTCCAACCTGAGAAAGCTTTCTGCGGCGTCTCCCTCTCTCTCTCTCTCTCTCTCTCTCCTTCTTCCTCTCTTTCTCTCTCTCTCACTCTCAGAAAGATTCCAGTCGAATCCGACTGAAAAACATTTGTCGTTGTATTCTACTGTCTATCTTTGAAGAAGAGTCAACGAGTTTGAGTTGGTTCTAGATGAATCGATTCTGCGGCAAAAATCATGAAGTTTGAGTGTAGTGTATGTGGTCATCATTATTTAGCGACAACAGACGTGTGAAAACGTTCGGAGGATCAATATATTGTCATAGTTGTTACCATCAACTCAAGCAAATCATAGAAACTCAAAGTAGTCCGGAGACTTTACAAAATCCCCCAGAAGTTTTTGTGAATATTGAGGTGCAATTAGATATACCAGACTGTGATATTGTGGATCAGGGTTGCCGAGATCCACAACATGTGCCCGATGAACGTCATGAGGCTGTTTACGAAATTCCGTGCGGAGAGCCTAGGCTTAAAAAAGTTAGATTATCGTTTGGGAGGTTCAAGAAGACGTTTGCTAGGTATTTTCATCGTGTGCTATTCGTGAATCGTGAATTCAAATATTTGTGTACGAGGATTCTAACCCCTGTCCTCGTCGGAAGCTCATCCTTCTCAATTTTTTTTGAAATTCTCAGATTGAAATTGAATAAGTTCCGTTTGATTCCAGATGTTTTATCTGTAAGTCAGAGGTGAACCTGAGAGTTGTTCCGTATGAAGCTATTGCACACTGTTTTTTTGAGCTAAATATAATAATCATCCACGGTCCGAGATGTTGCATCCAACATCTCAACAAAAACCGTTTAGATTATGACCTATCACGAGGATTGTAGACTGATTATCAAGGCACACTCATGACAGAGGCGGAGGTATTAGAATTCATAAAATCTCTTAAAGATCTAGCCGTAAAAGATTCGAAGAAGAAGCAAGGTACCTATTTCTCCATTCTGTAGTTATCTCCGCATTCTTGATAAATATTCTCAATGATGGCCCTGCAATCATCTATTCCTAAGGTCTTTTCAATGATCAAGATCTTACTGATCAAGATTTCATCAATCTGACTGGGATATCGAAGCGAGACTTCAATCATCTCATTGAAACTTTTCAGAAGAGTAGTCTTTGGGACAAATATAGCAAGAAATTGTGTTTGAGAAAGTGCATTGCCATCTTGCTGATTATACTGAGAGCTAACCTATCCCAAAATTTTCTGAGTACTCCATTTGAAGTGGATCAATCGACTGTATCGAGAATGATGAGAAAAGCTCACGAGATCCTCATGGACATTTTCGTCCCTATGCATTTGGATGAGGGAAACGGCGATTTCCTGTGTGATTCTGATAACCAGTATGAACTCTCGAATTTCATTGAACTGATTCATTCAAAGGTTTCGTATCAAGTATTTTCATCAGACATAAATAACTGACGAATCTCTGTTCTTCAATAGGAACATCGCACATATCTCATGAAGACTTTGTGCGGAATCACACCAGACAATTCGCTCAGACGCTATTTGGTACAGAAAACGAAGCTATTCTCATAGCAGATGCTACATACTGTTTCATCCAGAAGAGCGGGGTATGAATTTCAAAGGAAAACTTTTTCACTTCATAAAAATCGATCTCTAGTGAAACCGATGATAAATGTTAGTACAACGGGTTATATTTTGGCTGTACTTGGACCTTATTACGCCAATGGGAAAAACAATGATTCCAACATACTCGCGGAATTACTGATGAGTCTTGTCACAGAATCTTCACGAGTAAAGTATTCCGTCCAAGATTGGTCAAGTCTTTCTATCCAACTGAGCACTGAGTGTGAATGAGTGACAGTTGATGAATATGTTTCTATATCGATCAGATTTCTCAACGATGTACATATAAGTTTTTTCCTGGTTTCTGGTCAATCATGATAAAAAACTCATGCTAATGATCTGCGACGATGGAACAAGCCAGGAGATTTTTTGATCGTTGATCGAGGATTAAGGGACGGGTTAGAGTTCTTCAGACTACTAGGAGTAAACACCAGGATGCCACATTTTCTTGCTGAAAATAAGTCTCAGCACACCACTTCGGAATCAAATGAATCTCGAATCACCACTTCGATGAGGCATGTAAATTTTTGTTCCTTGGGTTGTGGACTGTATTTCCTAACACTATATCATGTCGACTCACTCAGTCATCTAATTGCTCATGTGCTTGACTCATCTAATTGCTCTACCCGCCACAATCTGTGAGAGTCGTCCCCGTCTAACTAGATCTCACTGTGGAATCAGCGGAATCTCACTGGTTTAGCCACATGTCATAGATTTTTTAGTCATATGAATGAGTTCTCACATATATTTGAACGTGATGGGAGCATCTGCCACTGATTGCAGTGAAGAGAGCATCCCGTTAAAAATACAGAAATGAACTATCTTGGATTCATCACATCAATGGATACGCTATTCTTTGCAGATGGGTGATTGAGGCTGTGAATGGACTGATTAAGAAGTGGAAAGCCCTAGGTAGTGTTTTCTCCAATCAGGAAATACCCCACATCGGCGACTATGTAAAGATTGTGTGTGCATTGTGCAATACATTTCGCCTTCCCCGAGTATTCGAAACATCCAAAGATACACTCCAAGCTGAGAAAATGATCAAACGTTTGACCAAAATGAATGAATTGCATGACTTAGTAAAACAAAAATTTTGGCAACCAAGAGAGTGATCTGGGAAGAGATAATGGATACATCCTTGACAGATTTCCCACGGCTGTCGATGAAAGATCTCCAAGATATTACTCTTGGTGTATGCCAGGTAACGGAAAGAATCCGTGTTCATACAGCCAATTGACTCATTTTTCTTCAATTTATAACCATCCTCTAATGTATCAGTTAAAACAAGCCAATCGTACACCGATGAACATCTGAGTGATGATGGATTGTATGAGTTGTTCTTCTACAAAGAGGATGCGAAGCTACTCCGGGTCAAAATTCAATCTCGCCACACATCATCAAGAGTATATAGTTTGTGGATCCAATATGATCAAGGAGATGAACTTATTAAGGGATGGTATTGTCAGTGTAGAACTGGCGCCAGAACTGTTGGCTGTTGTGCACATATTGCATCTGTGCTGTGGTTTCTTGGATATCATCGATATGAAGACGATGGTAGAATTGAACCGAGACAGAGTTATCGAAATGCGATCACCGACGCATTCGATAATGATGAGGAAGAAGAACTGCTGGACGATGACCAACTATTTGAATCTTTCTCCGCCAATTCGAATGACGAAGATAGCAGTGCCAATTCTGAATAAAAAAGACTTTGGATGAGACTTGAATCCTGTATCAATCAAAGTTCAAACTATTATTAATCTCAGTGAACATGTCATAGAGTTCAAAAAGATGAAGCCTAGGCACATGTATCTCGATTCTAGAAGGACTCCATGGAGCAAAGACAGTTCCTTCATAACCAAGGTGTGTAAGGCTTCGCGTAATCGCACTGTCGATAGAGTTTTCCAATGCTCACCTAGTCGTAAATGGTGCCTAGGTATGTAAGCTCTAAGACCCGAATGAAACAGAATGCGAGGATTTAATTTGAATGACTTCCGGAGGGTTATGTTATCCGATAGTTCCATGCGTCTACTGTCCTCGTGATTCCAGGTAGCACGTTGAATATGGGGATGATCATTGCTAGGGGTATCACATAACCATTGCCACTGCCTATCGCATCTCGTGACTCAATATATTAGTCATTCATGACATTTCGCATCCCCAAACACAGAACGGAGTGATGAACGGGGCCAAAACATCGTAACTGAGCGGGAAAAGTATCATTATTGCATTAAAAACGCAATAACTTGATATAGGTTAGGTCTACGGCAATTTTTTTTTTTTTTTTCATTCGAAAGTATAGGAAAGAAGCCATCTTTTAAGGCTGAGATATTAGGGGGAATGCATTTGAATTTTTCGAGCTTTTGCGAGTTTAAAATGCGCAAATCGTATTTTTGGCCCTTTCTTGCGTTATTAATCGAAGGGAAAGGGTTTTTTTCGAAAAAATGACAAGAATGAAAAATGTGTATTTTTTGAAGATCTTTCGAAACTCTCCACTAATTTTTCCCTATATTGACGTCTCAAGGCCTAAAAATGCAGAAAATACCATTTTTTCACTTTTTCTGATTGACTGAGGCTTTGTCAGTAATGTTGGGCTCATAAAATCAATGATTCTGTGAAGAAAAATTGAAAATGAACAACTTTTATCCCCAGCAATTTTTCGCTAAACCTCTCTGTTTCCGATTAGATCGCTATCTTAGCTCAAGAGTCACGAAAATTCTAGAAATAACACGATTTTTAACCCACTAGCCCATCGTTCCCCTTCAACAAAGTGTACAGAAAAGTTGTATCTTCTGATGGACAACAACATCCCATTAGAATTAGCCAGGGCGATGTAGATAGTTTCGAGCTGTGCACCAGAAATGGCGTTCCCAATGTATTTTAAATGGGGCGGTTATGTGCTACTACGACTTTTGAGGTCAGTTTCGATGAAAATGGAGTACGGACCCATTTTAAGGCCCAAAAAGCCTATCTTTTCCAGGACTTTTGGGGCCAAAACTTTTGGAGCAGATTTCGGCCTATATGCATAAGGTCCTTCGTCATCGAAAAGAACAACAAACCTTTTCAGGCATTTCCAACAGAAAAAAAGCGCTTCAATATCTTCAGAATGGAAAGCGTCATGATCGATCCGCAGTTGTTTCAATTAGGTGAGATGGCCGTCAAAAAATTTCTCATGGACATCGACCAGCCGTCGATACATGTTAAACCAGTGTATGCAGTACAAGTTCCTTCAATCAGATGTTTGAGGGTCTTCTCTGAGTTACCCGGTATATATGATCAAACTATGGCTCACATTGCTAAACTCGAGAGGTCCAATGTTATATCAAATCACGTACAAGGTACCATGTGGCGCACGAATTATGCCGCGTCCTCGCGTACAGGTGATGGAGGATTTCCACTACGAATATGGTGCGATGACTTCCAGACTGGGAACGGAATGAGCAGCGCAGAGTTCAAGCAAAAATTGGGAGGAGTCTATGTCCGATGTCCTACTCTCCCACCTCATCTTCTTAGCAAGTTATACAACATTTTTTCAACAGTGATATTTTACGCTAAACACAGAGAGGATTATGGAAATAGATGTGTATTCTGTAAAATCATTGGAGAATTGACAATCCTCCACGAACGTGGGCTCAGAGTTGTAATCAATAAAGAAGAAAAAAACCCTTTCCTTCGCTTTGACTCAACTAATTGGGGATTATTTGGCATTGAACTGTGTTTGGAGTTATCCCCCGAACTCTACTGCCACAAATTACTGTCACTGTTGCACAGCTACGGCCGAAAAGTGTAAGTCTCTTACTCGAGAGGTGATACCATGAGTAAGAACTAGAGAATCTTACGAAGAAACCTCGAGAAAAGGCAAGATGGATGAGTCACCACTACCAGATTGGATCGTTGAAGAGTGTGTGTTCAACAAGGTTCCAGATTTCCACGTAGGTGATCATCACCGGCAAGTCGTAATGCACGATCTCCCCGGAGGCGTATACAATTACACATTCGGATATGTTTTGCAGGATATCATATTCAATAAGGGGAAATTAACTCTGGATGATTTGAACAAACGCATCGGACATTTCGATTATGGACCACATCAGACTAACAAGCCTCGCAAGGTGAGATTGCAGAAGTGCAAAGATGCCAAAAATCGCGACAAAACAGGAAAGATTCGGCTTCGTCAGTCGTCCTCGGAAATGCTGTGTCTCACGTGATGCCTAGGTTCGACTATCGGCGATGTTGATGACGAAGATACTGAGTCTTGGCAGTTATTTCTGAAATTGAGACAAATAGTGGATATAGTAACTGCCCCTGGAGTCACAGCCAGTGATGTCGAATTATTCAGAGATCTTGTATCTGAGCATAACGATCTCTACAAAAAGTCATTTGGTCATTAAAAAACCAAAAATGCACTTCATGACCCATCACCCTCAGCTATTATTGTTCCATAGACCGCTGATGAATAGCTAGGGGATGCCTTTGGAAAGGTAAAACAAAGAGCTTGAGGAAGTCGCGGAAGCAGTACGGAACAATAGAAATCTTCCGTACACTTCGGCTATGAATGCTCAACTCAACATGTGCTACATGGAAGAGTTTACCGATGGAATCGATGGAGACTATCAAAGAGGTCCTCTGCTGGCTGATAATGTCGACCCTGACATCTCAATTCTCTTCAGAGAAAAGCGGCAGAATGATCAACAAATCCGAGAATTAAAATATGTTGAAATATTGGGGAAAGAGTACAGCAAAGGGACGTATTTCGTGGCTGACACGGGGGTGTTGATGATCCCTATTTTGGTGAAGTCTGAGGAGTGGATGATATTTCAGGAGATATCTACGTGTTGGCTTCAATCGTACGAACTCTTCATTTTGACCAGAAACGTCATGCTTACAGGATATTTCATGGAATACTGGGGAGAAGAATCTTCCCCATCAATGAAATGCCACGGATCGATACAATGCTGCGCGCGCGAGAGCGTGAAAATGTGTACTTAGCTTCTCGGTATGGTTTTTGAAGAATCATTTGTCGTATTAGGTACATAAATTGCTGGTCACATGTTGCAATTTGCTTGAAAATGTTCCTCATAACTTTGTTCTATTGAATTGTTAAGAGCTCCATCAGCTAGTTCCTGAGGTATTGCGATCAATATCGAAATGGCATGCCTCGTTGTCGTTCGTACGAATCCACATCTCTCCAATTCTACCTTGAGCAATTGTCAAGAGAATCTTCTGGCTTCTACATATCAAAGGTGCATTAATGGTTTGGTAAGGAACTTGTGAGGTCCGAAAGTACAAGTGAATAGCTCCATGATCCTTTTCTGGACATTTTTCTACATCACTCCCAGTCTGAGCTACGGCATTTTTGATTGAGAGACATTTTTCTTGGAGAATATCATGCTAGTTCAAGAAAGACGGACGATCGCGTCTTTCGTGCGCCGCGATCTCTATTTCCGGTTTACATTTTCTAATCTTGCTCGAGAAAGCGGAAACCGCTCAGGAGAGTACATTCATTCACTTTTGCTTTGAAAGCTCGTTTTCCGTGATAAATTTCTCTTCCAAAAAAAGGAAAACCTTCAACTACAGGTAGAGCGAAAACAGGCTCAAAACACATTTTAAGTTCTACACTACAACTGTTTCATACGTAAAATTCTGTGCCTTCACGGTGCGCCTGTTTGCATTTTTTTTAGGAAAGAAGCCCTCTGAGATTATTCTAGGACTTGTTCATACATCATTTGGACATCAATTCCCAACAAGAATTAAAATCGCCGGCCTAGGCCCTTTTGAGGAATCTCATTTGGAACATTTTTCACGAGTGCGTTGGGAACGCTCGAGTAATCTGACATATCCCTTGTCGCGTATGACCTTAGAATCGCGTTCATTCATTCTCTCAACCTAATTCTCGTGATTTGAAGTATTTTTTGAGTTGAATCAGGACCTTGGCCATAAAACCACCCTGCAAAATAGAAAAAAACCGGTATTTTGGGCTCTCGTTCAGGAGTATCCAAATGAACTGCACTGAAACTTTTTCCATGCCTTCAAAGCATTAGTTTTCCAAGGAGTCCTATTTCCATATCGAGACATTCCTCAAAAAAAATGCAAACTGGCGCACGGTAAAGGCACAGGATGTTACGTATGGAATAGTTGTAGTGTAGAACTTGAAGTGTGTTTTGAGCCTATTTTCGCGCTACCTGTAGTTGGAGGTTTTCCTTTTTTTTGGGAGAGGAATTTATCGCGGAAAACGAGCTTCCACAGCTTCAACTTGAGTAGAAATTTCGTGGGGTCAAATATGCAATTTGTATGGAGCTCTAAACAACCAGTTTCATTACTTCGAGATCATGTGACCTTCCCATATGGATTAGATTACTGTCTTGTTTTCTCAATCAAAAATTGTTGAAATTTATTTGATTGTCGATAATTGACAAGATGAAACCGATTATACAAACCACATTCATGGAAAGATGTAGTACTCATCAACACTAGTTAGGAGGAAAAGTATCCATATGGAACACTACAAAAAAACCACTATCAGTCCAATCAAATGTCAATAGATGAAAATATTTACAATGTTTGTTCTATCGGCATGATGTCTGATATTGATGAATTATTAAGATGAGGTCACGAAGAAACTCTTTTATTTGACCAAAGAATTCAAATTTGCTACTAGAGAAATTCATTTTGGTTATAGGTGACTTAAGATTTGGGAGATAAAAAAATTTGAACAAAATGTTAAGCCTCCTACAACAATGAAATATATGGTTGTAGTTATTATTGATCTAATACATGTAGATATTGATGCTATTCTCTAATCCTATCATGTTTTGAGGGTCAGATAGTAACTGTGTTGACATGCATGAAGAATAAACTTCTCAGACACAGATATCTACTTTATTGTTAGTGTGCTCCTTGGATAGTACCAGTGTATCGATAATGTCATGGGAAGAATTCCATCACTCAAACTTACCTACAAGACATTGTCAGGCTTGTGGCAAGCTTTTGGAATATGTTGAAGATAATTGGGGGATCTCAATCAATTATTCTTCTATACCATAAACTCTTATAGGGATTGAGACAGGGGAATTCCAAGTAAAAACTCAATGTGCACATGACAAAATATATCTATCTTGACAATAAAGAATCATTGCGTTTTTGGATCAATTTTCGGAACACTCATCAAGTATTAACACGTTCGCTGCGACGCTGATTTTTCATGATTTCATTTCGGTCATGAACTGGGCCCCCGCATTTTGCTAAACACCCTCATATAGGTCTAGACTCTTTTTCATCTCATTGTTTACATTCTTATCAAAGTAAACCTCCATGATAGATTTTTTCGGGGAAAATTTTCGACCAAGTCTGAGTCGGCAAATATCAAAAGATAAAAAATCGCGGGTCCCACCGGCGGGACCCGCCGCAACAAACGTGTTAAACTACACGAACCCATGGTTGAGTACATTTGTGATTCTATCTTCAACCCTTGCATGTTATTCGTACGGGATATTGAAAATCACCACGAGAATATTCGATCTCGAGCTCACGCGTAAAGTGCATTGCCCCAGTTCCACCAGCAGCGTACATTTCTCCTCTCAGGTTTCTGATCACTTTTCAACCACCATGGCTACATCTTTCGCCTGATTCGCGCATGATCTGAATACCCCAGCGTACATTGAAGCATTGTATGCTGAGTTGTTCACCGTCACAACAGCTGGCGTCGAGAGTGTACGCTCTGAAGTTGCCGTGCTTACGGTTGAAATCAACGATACCTATGTGGCTCAAACTAACGCGATGCAGTCCCTCCGTAGTGAATGTCGCGCAGAGATAGTTAACACGCGCGCTCTAATAGACACCTGTGAGATAAATTTAGGGGCGTCCCGGTCATTTTCAATTCAAAACTTCTTCAAGCTGCTAAAATTTTACATGCTGCTCTCCACTACCCCGGAACTGATTATTTCATTCCCCAATGTCAGCTGTGGCAACCTCTCAAAGCTTTGGACGGCAATGCAAGTCAATCTAACAGCTCAGCTATCAACGCCCGTGCCCCTGCGCTACCTCCGCGCTCGGATAACCACATCACTCTCGTCGTGAAATACG
Organism: Eretmocerus hayati; assembly: GCA_029851415.1. Classification (NCBI taxonomy): domain Eukaryota; kingdom Metazoa; phylum Arthropoda; class Insecta; order Hymenoptera; family Aphelinidae; genus Eretmocerus; species Eretmocerus hayati. Next base: position 102,847,380 of record CM056742.1, read on the forward strand.
CCTCAGCTGCCGTGCGTGATACTGTACAGACTAGTGGTGATGAACTCAAGGATAAAATGCTCTGGCAATCTTCGGCTCTGGCGGTGATGAGAAAATTCATTAATTCCCCGTCTTACCCGGTCCGGTGTATCGGATCCCGCGAAGCTTTTACTCAATCAAGAGACCTGGGATACGCTCGCCCCGTTCAACGAGGTTTAGCCATATACATGAGACAGGCACGCACTTCACAGATCTTTCCGATTTCGTCTATTGAAGATTTGAACAGCCTGCTCCCTACACGAATTGAACTCATATCATCTTGAGATTGCGCTGATCTGGAGAATTCCACCGTCCCTCGCGATGTAAGAAATTCCCCTCCGTTATGTATCGGGCACATTAATATAAATTGACTCGAGACCAATTTCAATCTGCTTGAGCATCAATCCTCAGTGAAAACCTACGATATCATTGCTGTTACTGAAACGTTTCCCAAACCTTTAGATTCTTCAATACCTTTCTCACTTGATGGATTCACTCTCCATCGTCATGATAAACTAGGTAAAGGAGGCGGTGGTCTGGGCCTGTATACGCGTTCTGACGTCATCGTCAAAGTACTTGCGTTTCCTGCTCCACAACTTTGTGATAGAACTGAATATGCTATCTCTGAGATAAATATTGGTGAAAAAAAACCTCTCATTGCTGTAGTGTACCGCCGACCCAAAGCCTCGTCCTACCCCGATGAATTTTTTGAAACACTCTGTACCTTCCTGTCATCTCATCCACATATCATCATCACTGGCGAAATCAACATGAACATGGCTACTGTTTTACCAACATCCAAAGAATTTCAGTCTAGGAGTGCGTGAAATTTTCCGTAGTGGGCTATGCAGTCGGATAGTTGTGCTTCAGAATACAGATGGTCACGTTGGAGTATAAGGTATTTCATGTCGGCTGTAATCCGAGGTTTGTTGCGTGTAGACGAAGCCGAGATAATTTTGGTCGGTGCCAGCCGATTGAACGCTGGGGTAATACATCTACCAAGATGGAGGGTTTCAGCATCAATATCGTGAGCCAACAAGCTCGCGAAGGCAGGATTGCTTAGATCAATGAGTTTATGACTAGGGGCTACGTCTACATTGGTCAAATTATTCACATTATTCACAGGACTAGAATCTCTCGTAATGCTGAGATCTGGAGAATTACGAAGAGGCCCGATAATCGATAGTCGAGGAGAAAAAGCGGTCATTGCAAAGCCATCCGTGGCCTACTGATGGCCTCCGTTCAAACCGACGCACTGGCAGACCGTATCCCTGCCCCACTCTCGTTGGAGCAACCAGGGGAGGGACGAGAGTCAAGGATTCGGCATATATGTAGAAGCTCATATTCCTATTCCACTTATGTAATGTCTACTATTGAGGAGAGTTCCAGATATAATTGCTGGAATTCGATATAAATCTAGCTTTCTGAATCAATATCACAGGAATCGATATTTGAAATTCTGAGCTCGACGTCCGAGTCGGAGTTTCAGACAAAGTGTTCAAGAAAGGGGCTCGGAGATGAAATTCGGAACATGAAGAGTCAGATTTTCAATGTATGATAGAGTCTACATGATTATTCTGATTCTCAGCAACCCTCAATTAGAGTTAGAACTTCATATTTCGATTTTATTCTTAGTTCGATCTTTCGGTCGTAGTATCAGTCGAATAGCTCAAAGATGTGGTGTGGAAGATCAAATTTAAGACATGACGAATCGACTCATGATTAGGAATAGAGTTTGGAAAAGAGAAAAAGAAGCAACTGATAAATATAATGCACAGTCGTAGGCACAGAGAAACATGGGTTCAGTCCTCAGCGAATGACTGATGGGAAGAGTAGCGAATAACCTACAGGGTTTATCGTTGTTTTTTCTTAAGCTTGTTCTTGCTATGGCTAAGATGGGGATAGTGGGCTGCTGGAGCTGGGTGAATTTCACTAGAAAGACGCCATTATTAACTGAATGGCCGGATTTAATGGCGAATACTGAGGTGGGGGTTGAGTGTGTGCACGGCGGCCGCCAGTCGGCGGTAAACTGAAGAAAACGGGCGGAAACGATGAGCTCTTGATGCTCGATACGCCGCCCGTAGCGCTAACTCGAAGCTTTCAAATTGAATACTTAAATCAAAATTGTGTGTGTAGTACTGGTACATTCGGCAACATCCTCCCACCTCAAACAAAGTGAATTTCTTAACCTAGAAAAAGTGTGAATCTGAAGGGAAAAAATCAACACATTCCAATCAATCTCAATGTGAATTCAAATGGATCAGCATAAACTAAATACATTAAAGAAACAATAATCATTTCAAATTCTTCAAAAAAGTAAATATCTTCATTCAGAGTCCTTTCTTTGTGAATATTCGAAGTTCAAGGTTTTTCAATTGTGTTCACTGTCACTTCAATCACAACTGCTTCCATCGTCGAGTCGAAGTATCACCAATTTGGTGATAGGTCTCTGCAGCGTTGTAGAGGCAGTGCGAACAATCACTGCCCGGACAAACCCATCTTTGCCGGGATGGACATCGTCAACAATGCCCATGGGCCAGGAACAAGGGGGCGTGGTCTCACCTCGCACGAGGACTAAATCGCCTATCTTAACGTTAGGCTGAGGAGACAACCACTTGCCTCGTTTTTGTAGCTGCCTGAGGTATTCATGAGACCAACGCTCCCATAGCATCTGTACAAGTTGTGAGGTCTTTTTCCACCGCTGCAGCACAGGTACCTTGACCTCAACAAGACGTGGCTCAGCCACCAACATCGTCGGCTCACCAATGAGGAAAAGGGCTGGGGTCAAAACCGACAGCTCGTTCGGATCGTCCCCAAGGAGCATCAGTGTACGTGAGTTCAAACATGCCTCTATTTGGCATAGGATGGTGGAAAATTCTTCAAATGTCAAGATGGTGTCGCCGACCACGCGTTTCATATGATGTTTGACGGCGTTTACTCCAGCTTCCCAGATGCCACCGAAGTGAGGAGCACCCGGTGGATTGAACTTCCATGTAGTGCCATTTTGACTAAGCATTTTGCTCACAAAGTTCGAGAAATCTGTACCTTTTTTGAACATTCTCTTTAGCTCCGCGGGTGCTCCCACAAGATTTTGACCTTGGTCACTCATGAGAAGCGTACACTGACCTCGGCGAGACACAAATCGTCGATAGGCAGCGAGACAAGCTTGAGTAGTATAATCAGACACGGCTTCTAAATGAATAGCATGTGTGCTGAGGCACACAAAAATCAAAAAATAACCTTTGAAGGACTTTTGTCCTCTGACTCGGGATGCTAGGATCTTGTACGGGCCCGCGTAGTCCACACCGGCGCGCTGGAAGGGTCTAGACGGTCGCACGCGACACGAAGGGAGATCGCCCATGATTTGTTCCGATTGCGCAGCTCGGTACTTCTGACATGGCAGGCAACCATTGATGATCGATTTAATGGACATTTTACCTTTAATTATCCAAAACATTCGCGAGATGCACATCAAAGTTAATTGACTTCCCCCGTGCAAAGTGAGATGGTGATAGTACCAAATGACAAGGACTGAGAACCGTGCCACTCGAGGTAGCACGACCGGATGATTCTCGTCGTAACTCAAGTGTGAGTTTTCTAACCGACCTCCCACTCTCATCAAGCCATCGACTAAAACAGGATTCAGTCGCTTCAGATAATGGGATTTTGCAAGCTCTTTCCCTTGCTGCAAGATATTTATTTCATCTTTGAAGTAGACGAGCTGAGTCAGATGAGACCAGACCAATTTAGCTCGCCTAACTTCAGGGCCTGTCACGTGGATTTCTTGTGAGAGAGGGAAATTTCTCAAAATGGGTGAAACTTTCGACAGAATCGAATCCTTTTTCATTGCTTTTTGGACAAAACGCAAGACGTAGACGGTGATTCGAAGCAATTTGGATAACGTGGAATATTTTCCCACTAGATCCCACATTTTTGGATCAAGATTTTCAGAAGTGTTCACGTGAACGATTTCTACTTTTGACTTCTGCTGAGCTTCAACACTGAGAGAGTGATTTTCAGCGATGTCATCTAGATCACTTCTCTTGATCCACTCGACATTTTGGCTCAATCGAACTGGACCTTCCCACCACAGCCGACGGTCGGCCAACTCGTCACCTGTACAGCCTTTTGAAGCAATATCAGCGGGCATGTCTTCCGACTGGATATGATGCCAGAACCCTCCCCCAGCTAACGAAGAAATTTGCGTACAGGGATTTGCAACAAACGTAGGCCATCTGTGAGGGTCCCCATGTAACCAGTAGAGAACGTCTTTTGAATCTGACCACAGATGCATTTGTTGGGTCGGGATTCTCAAAGCATCGGCGAGCCGTCGAGTAAGCTTCGCTGCAAGGAGTGCTGCGCAGAGCTCGAGTCTCGGAATAGACCACGGTTTGATAGGTGCTACTTTAGATTTAGCTCCCAGTAAAGAAATTGTGACTGACTCGTCGATCACGCGTAAATATACAACCGCAGCGTAAGCATCTTTTGACGCATCCCCGAAACCATGTATCTCAATTTTTTGCGGGTTCGACTTGAAACCAAGGTATCGAGAAATTTCACAAGACTTTAGGGATTGGAGTGATCCGTACCAAGAATTCCATCCTTCTGTAAGCTTTTGAGACAAAATTTCGTCCCATCTCTTATCCTCTTTCCAAAGTGCTCGCATGAAGAGTTTTGCCTGAACTAATACAGGTGTGATCCACCCTATAGGATCGAAAATTTTCGCCATTTTCGAAAGCGCAGTTCTCTTTGTTATTGGTTTCTCCCAAAATCGATCCGGGAAATTGAAGACAAAATGGTCGGCTGTTGGAGACCACAAAATGCCCAAAACGGCGAAAGCTGAATTGGATTCAAAAGGGTTGGCAGACGAAAGCGTTTCTTTGGGAAGGTTATACAACAACTCGGGAGTGTTTGCAAGCCATTCATGCAGTTGGAATTTTCCCTCACCCAGCAAGCCTATCGCTTGTGATTGCTTGTCCACTGCCTCTTGAATAGAGAATCCACCTGACATGACGTCATCCATATATGTTTCTCCTTCGACAATCTCAATCGCTTTTGGATACTTGTGACCTTCGTCGCTAGCTAATTGTCTAAGCGTACTATTCGCGAGAAATGGAGAGCTATTGAAGCCGAACATGACCACGGTGGCGAAGAACATCATAACTCCATCAGTCGGGTTCTCTCTCCATAACATCGCTTGGAGATGTTGATCATCAGCATGTATACTTATTTGTAAAAACATTCGTTTGATGTCAGCAACGAATACAAAGGGGTAACGTCGCCATCTAGTGAAGAAATCAGGACTTTCGGGCAAAAGATTAGGACCCGTGTGAAGGTAATCATTGATAGCCTTGCCTTTATTTGTTTTTGCCCAAGCATTGCACACTGGTCTGAGTTTCGTGGTGGCACTACCTTCTTTGTATACCCCGTGATGTGGAAGTACAAAACATTGATTGAGAGCCTTTTCTCTATGAAAGATTGGACGGAGATGAGCTTTCTCGACAGAGTTTCTCATCGATTTGACAGAAAGATCTTTGAACCCAGGGTCTCTATCGAATCTCTTCTCTAAACTGAGAAATTGTCTCAAAGCTACATTGTACGAGTCGCCGAGGTCTCCATCTGGAGGGAAATTGGGTTTTTTCGGGAGCCTTACAATGTACCGGCCACTTCGAGTGCGCGAGACAGTATCTTTGAAGAATTTGATACAACTTTTTTCTTCAGCTGTCGAGACTCTGGCTTCTGGAATTTCGAAGTGATCGAAATATTCTTTCAAAGTAGAATTCAGGTCCCGATCAACATCTTGCAAACAGATGTTGAATTTGGAATCACTTGAGAGTTGCTGTGCAGTAGGGCCTGACACAATCCAACCCAAACGAGTATTCAGCGCGATCGGAGATTCGACTCGCTCATCCCTACGGAGCCCTTCTTTCAAAATTAACGCATGAACTCTAGCGCTCAACAACATGTGTGCTTCACCAGGCTTATCAAAGTTTGGATCCGCTAATCGCAAATTTTTCAAGTGAGGCCCAAACTTTTTGATTGTTAGATGGCTCGTGATTTGTGATTTTCTTCAGGACGAAGGCTGTAATGTTGCATTCGAAGTTCGGATCAATCCGAGATTTGATTAAAACTTCTACGGAGCTTGTGCGTATCGTCGACACAGCCCCACCCACCCCAGAAGTATTCAATTTGAAAGAGCGCTTCTTCAGCTTCAAGTACTGACAAAGTTCTTCTGAGATGAAGCTTGACTGTGCACATTGGTCAACAATGGCACGCTCTATCCGCAGAGATCCATCCGGACCCTGAGCACAGATTTCAGCAGTTGCAAGAAGGATCTCCTGTGATGATTCATCATTCTTTGAATTAACAACAGGGTTTCGAATCTCTGAAAGAAAATTCACTATAGCGCAGTGATTCGCACTAGCAGAAGGCTTGGAACTATCAGAGTCATGTAAGGACGTGTGATGATTTTTGTTGCAAACCATACACTTATACTGAGGAGTACAGTCTGATAGAGTGCGCTTCGATGACAGGCAAGATGTGCACAATTTTTGGGAATCTACGTAAGCCTTCCTCTCCCTAGCAGACTTGGTTTTGTATTGATCGCAGTTGTTGAAGAAATGCTCCTCTTTGCAGATTAGACGAGTAGGTTTGAATTTAAGTTTCCCCTTGGCATTAAGGTGGACCGATTTTACATTCTGTTTTTGACCTGCTTGCCCCTTTTCGTCCCCTGACGTCTGCGGTTTCTCTTTGTTCTTGATGCTATCACGCAATTGTTTTGCGTTTTCCAGTTGTCCGAGAGCAAGCCTCTCTGCAGCTAGAAAAACTTCCAGATCCTCAAAAGAAGGACAAGATTTTGGATCCGCTGAAACCGCGACACGCTCTTCCCATTTTCGTTGGATCATGGGTGGTAGGCGAGCTACTGTTTGGAAGACTACAATTGGATGCCGATGTTCAACTTGACAACCCAGGGTTTTGAGGGCTGTGAGCAAATTTTTTGTGGTGGTTGTGACACGGCCCACTTCTTTAGAAGATGAGTTACTCATAGGTTCAATAGTGAAAAATTTGGTAAGGAGCTTGTTGATTAAAGCTCTATTATTCTCATAATAATTTTTCACTGTGTCCCAAGCAGTCCCGAAGTTATTTCCTGACGATGGACACTCATCAAGAAGCTCAAGAGCTTCACCCTCTAATGTTTGGCGAATCGTGGTGATTTTATAAATATTTGGCAAATTCAACGATCATTTCTGAGAAAATATCACGATAACGTGGCCATTCGGTGATATCCCCAGAAAAATGGGGCGATTCCATGCGTGGGAGTTACTTGGTGTAGTTGTTGGAGGGTTCCTGGTCCGGGCCACGCTGCTGAGTAGCCACACCCGTAACCTCACTCAACTTATGTAAATATTCTAGAATTTCACCTTCTCTGACAGTGCAACTCTCCTCTGTTGCGTTGAAAACTTTGTTCTTGAAATAATTATCACTTATATCAGCTTCATCGTCATCTTCGAGTAATTCGTGGTTTTTCTCGAACTGTGACCAGTATTTCCTAAGATTTTCCAATCTACTTTCAGCCGCGCCACAGGTCATTTTTGCTTGACCCAATTTCTTAAAATTGTCATAGGAATTAACAATTTTTGTTTGCAACTCAAGTTGCCTTGCGATAATTTTCTCTGACTTCGACATTTTAGGTCCGATATCCTAGTCGGAAAAGCCAAAAAAGGAATAGTCCAGTTGTCTCAAAACAGACGAATACTTACAAGAAGTAAAATAAAGAACTTGAAAAATATATCGACCTTTCCTGTCGGATATAATGAGAACCCTCCCACGTGCGAGACGAGAGAGCCGAAAACCAAGAGCCTTCCGTCAATTTCGGTGGCGAGAGATATACACGGTGCACTGCGTTACATATCACTGAAATAGTAACGAAATAAGAAAGAATTAACTCGACCGACTGCGAGTCGTGAAAACCTACCAAGATATCCCTGAATGAGAGTTATGCAAGGAAAAAACTACCGAGATAGTAACTCTCAGAGATTTACTTCCAACACGTAACAGATCTACATATCCACGAGATCAAGTGGTATACATGTGTCTACGCATGATGAAAGTGTAGTCTTACAACCTAGCTAACTCGGAAACTGAAAAGATAACTTCTAAAATAACCTCCCTGGTTAAAACAAAAATGAGGAGAAATCTCGCGAGTGCTGGCCATACAGAGCTACAACCGAAATGCGCTGAACGTACTGCGCGTTACAGCAGGAAAGAGAATCAATTTTATCGATTATATATCTATACTGATATGGATAAAATTATTGAAAAAGGAAAGAGTTTGCAGTTTCATAGATCTGAGGACTCTCCGAATATCATTGAAAATAAACCGAAATTTGCACAACAACCATCTTAGATTGAGAGCCACGAGAAAAAAAAGACAACCTGTGACGAGACTATCTTTGAGCCCGTACGGAAAAACGCCTGGCAAACAGGCAACCGGGAATGCGCATCGTGAGCATTGGTTGCGATCCGCCTCGAGATTCAACGCGCGCGTGTGGACTGCACGGTAGTGTACGAGGGGTAGATGAGGGGAAAGGAGGGGGGGAGGTGAGCTAACATTGACCACTGTTGGTATTTATGTACAAAATTAATATAGGTACGCCCATAGGGTTAGCTTCTGAAGACCATGAAAATATAGCGGAGCAGCCTAAATTGGAAAGAGGAATGTTCTCACGGTACCTGTGTGCGCTAGGCAGGCTTGATGTTGACATCAGCATATAATGACAGGCATGTGCAAGATGGCCGCTCTGAAGCACCGCCAGCGTCGCTTGCCGTTGATGAATGGACAAGCTATAGCGTAGCCCAAGATGGACGCCGCGGCGAGCACATGCAACTTTGGAATCTGCTGAGCGCGGCCATGTATGCTGTGGCGCAATGTAGCCGCTGTGTAGCCTCCCATATACGTGAATTAAGAGCCAGCGTCGGCGATGATGTGCGTATAGCCGTTGTAGGGATACTCTCGTCCGTCACCAGGACTAAGGTCGGAGAATTCCGCACACACTCGATAGCACGCGCACCACCTCAATTAACTCGCGCACATGGAAGCACATTATAGTACGTCCTATACCGGCGCACTTCACCCACGAGAATGTGTCCACAGCCGCGAAAAGCCGGTGCTCGAAGGACCAATGTTTTTTCTGAAGCTTGTTCTTGCTATGGCTAAGATGGGGATAGTGGGCTGCTGAGGCTGGGTGAATTTTACTAAAAAGACGCCATTATTAACTGAATGGCCGAATCTAATGACGAATACTGAGGTGGGGGATGAGTGTGTGAACGGCGGCCGCCGGTCGGCGGTAAACTGACGAAAACGGGCGGAAACGATGAGCTCTTGATGCTCGACACGCCGCCCGTAGCGCTAACTCGAAGCTTTCAAATTAAATACTTAAATCAAAATCGTGTGTGTAGTAGTGGTACATTCGGCAACAATCGTAATGCAATCTGCGAATACATGCTGATGATTTCTCAAAGAATGTTATCTGCTCCAGCTTCAGTCGAACGGACTAAAGTGTTAAGATTCGACATTCAAGAAGTGAAATCATGCCTTGCTCAACGATTTCTCGTGGAACTGAACTCAAAAGTGAAATCAGTCCTCCATGCAATTAGTCTGTTCCTTGAAAGTCGAGGAAAACTGGATTGTATCTCACAAATGTCATCGACGGATGGAAAGATTGGCTCATGAGTTTTATCAACAAAGGGAGGGCCAGGGGTTTGGATCACCAATCTTGTGCAAATTCTTTTCACAGTCTTGTATCACCCAGTATATCGAGAATCCAGAGTGACTCCCTCAAATGAGCTTTTTATTCAGAGCTACATCCAAAAACATTTACACTCGTAGTATATATATACACACGGGTGTCCGAGGAGTAAGACCCCCCCCCCATTTTTTTCAGAAATGGTTCGGAAACAGGAAAAACCCCAAACCACATATCCCCTCTTTTCGAGGGGGACATCCGATGGTGGCCTTGTTTTTCAACCTCGAAGGTCGTTTTCAAGGTCATTGGAGGTCAACTGGATTTTTTTTTATGGGAACACGTACTCCTGACCTCGAATTCTGGAAGAACATGAAAAATGATGAAACTTGTGTTTGAAACTTTTTTTGACCCGACTTGACCTTGGCGAGATAGATGGAGGTCAGCACGGGTTGACGGTAACCGCTGTCGCTCCAAGAATGAGCATTTCATCGGAAAATGTTTGGGGTAAGGGTTGTTAATGATCAGAGTGGAAAAAAGCTAATGACCCTGTTTCCGACCTTGGACGTCATTTTCACCTTCAAGGTCAAGAACAAGGATATGAACTCATTTTCACTGTGATCATGAACATCTTCGGTCAGATATATTCCCGATGAAGTGCTCGCTCTTGAAGCTACAGCGCTTACCGTCAACCCGTGCTGACACTCATTCATCTCGCCATGGTCGAGTCGTGTCAAAAAAAAATTCGAACAGAAGTTTCATTATTTTTCATGTTCTCTCAGAATTCGAGGTCAAAAGTAGGTGTTTCTGTTGGAAAAATCCAGTTGAGCTCCAAATCACCTTAAAAATGACCTCCAAGGTCAAAAACAAGGTCATTAGGTCTTTTCTACTGGGATCATAAACAACTTTTATCCCGAACATTTTTCGATAAAATGCTTATTTCTTGGAGTCACAGCGGTTACCGTCAACCCGTGCTGACCTCCATTCATCTCGCCAAGGTCAAGTCGGGTCAAAAATAGTTTCGAATGAAAGTTCCATCACTTTTCATGTTTTTTTAGAATTCGAGGTTGGAATTAGGTGTTTCTATTCGAAAAAATCGAGTTGACCTTCAAATGACCTTAAAAATGACCTTTAATGTCGGAAACCAGGTCATCAGCTCTTTTCTATCGTGATCATGAACAACTTTTATCCCCTACATCTTTTGATAAAATGCTCACTCTTGGAGCAACAGCGGTTACCGTCAACTCGTGCTGACCTCCATTTATCTCGCCAAGCTCAAGTCGAGCCAGAAAAAACTTAGTAAGAGTAAATGAACTTGAACGAGATGTGAGGAATGAAGCAGGAACATCAGTTTTGGTCTTATATGCAGAAAATTTCTCGTATCAGATAAATTTTGAAAATGTAGAGGTTTCAGATGTCAAACATAGATATAGACCGAGATCATTTTCGGAAATGCTTAACATTCATTATCATTCACACACGATCAACCGGAAAGAAGACGTTAACTTTTTTAAAAATGTTTACAAAAACACAATAGAATCTTCCGAAAATCTTGGCCGAACTTAGTTCATGATCATTGTGAGTGAATCACCTAAGTTTTCCGTCGATCTCGATCAATATCTACACTACCCTCCCCAGCTGCGAAAGATTTCTGTATTGTCGTCTCGTACTCATTGAACCTTGCCGTCTATTACTCGATTCTATCAGTCGCTCTTGGGGAGTCTTCACTTGTTGACAGAGAAATTGCATCCTTTTTCTCCCCAAGGTACTAAGAGATCGAGGAAAAAAGACCTTCCAAAACACCATCAGTGAGTCTGCATATATAAATAGTGTTTGAGCAAATCTTTTTAGTCGTTGAATTTAACGTCAATTACAGATTGGATAGTTACTTCGAAAAATTCTCTGTAACTAGATGTATGTACCAACAAATTGACACAAAGCTATGTTTGTATAAAACGACTCGATCCTCCCACATGTACTCAGAATTGTGATAAGACAGAAATTTCAAGGTAAATAGCATGAATGATATAATCAAAATAAAGTATGATACTGGTATTGCAACAAAAAAGTATTGTGTAATGAATTGTGATATTTTCAGCTTGATAAGGGCCATAGAGAATGGTCGAAACGTCGCACTATAGTGCAAATATACTTTTAGCAGGGAAAACCGATAGTTTCCATCATATATACTGAACCCTCTCATTTCCACTGAAGAGCAACGATTCTCTCACAAAACGCCGACTATGAGACACCGCGAAGCAGCTTTGGCATGTCAACAAGCAACGTATTCGCCATGTCTGCTGGGCTATCAGACGACATCAGCCGAACAGAGACCATGGCGATGCTGCCGGCTTATCGAATGCAATTATTGAGCTCGCTATCTGGATCATTTGCGAACTACACCAAAGTCTTGTTCTCAAGATTATGCTCCTGAAACTACCCTAGGATTAGAGCCTCTCGAGAAGATTCAGTTGTGGTATTTTCACAAAGGTAGGATAATCACTGCCGAACCTCGGAAAGTTTCAACTTCCGAGACAGTTTGTGGGTTCTAAGAGTCTTTGCTCAGCAATTTCCTATCTTTCCACCAAGTTGACGATTTCACTCAGTCTTCGTGTGAAATTCGGGTTCGGTTGAGTGAATTTTGAGATGGACTTTGGAGTGGAATACAGCCGTTTTCCGGCTGGTATACGCCATTTCCTTGAGACTGTAGACAGTGGTCTCGCGTCAACGCGATTGGAGAAGCAGTACGAGCTCAGCAGCGGACGGGATTGTCTCGCTGTACTGCCTCTGGCGTTTCATCTGTGTCAGTATTCCCTTTTGTTTTGGCAAGTCTGTGCGTATGGAATAAACAGTGGGAATTCGAACTTCATTTGAGTGTAGTCCTATTTCTTGTATCCCTAAACCCCAAATGCTAAAGTCCAAGTCTGTCCATGGACAGCAGCTCAGCTTGGCGCACCGATGCCATGTGCTTGTACACCATAGATATACCTGAAGCATGCGCGGGCGTGCATCGATTGGTTAGGCATAGACCCAACTCGATAAACGGAGAAACTAACCCGTTATTGAAACAGTTATTCAACCGATTGAGACGCCGGTTTTCGGGCTGTCAACGTAGTGCAATTGATTCAGCACCCCAAATTACATAAAGAAACGCTCTCGAATCTCCTGAAGAACGAGCCACCCACTCAGACATATTTTGATGCCCAAAAATCTCTACCAGTCATAGAAAGTAAGCTGAACGAATATATTCTTGTTCCCTGTGTGATCAAGTACTCCCACGAAAATTTCCAGCAAAATTGAGGTTGTCGTTTTGAGTGATCCAGTTTTTCCTGGTTTCGTCAGAATATCCATTCCCTGGGAATTAAAATGATTACACTAATTCCGTTCAAAATTAGTGTAATAACTGTCTTCTCCATTCATTTCATTCGATGATGGTCAAAGTTTCTCGAAAAAAGTCGTAATGACCAACTCCAAAGGGTCAAACTCGATGTGCGGCGTGTAAACTAGACAATCGCAAATCTCCGACTTCGAGAGGTTTCTCATAAAACGAGGGGATACGTTCCCGTATTCTATCTTTGGAATCATATATTTCGTAGCAGGGGACAATCCATTACATCGACTCTTTGGCTGCCCGATCTTGACTGGACTGCGTCTGAAGACCACAGAGGCCAGCTCATTAGTCTTGTTCGGAAGACAAACCAAAGAACATCGACTGTTCAGCAAATGGATCGCGTGAGCTAACATTGACTGGGGCAAGATCGCTTGGTGAGTGGGTCGCTTGAGCACTGCATGATAATTTTGCTCATGATATAGCGCACGTGAGTGGAATTTCATGGGGTCTGAGGAGGCGTATGCACATTTGACCTCAATTACATCGGTACTGATACAAGCTGGTGTGCGTGACCAAGGCTGCATACGGGAGAGGAAGCAGCCCATGGCGATTGGATAGGCGATGGGAGAGTGCGATATACGGGTCATTCCAATTAAGACTGTCCAATGGATTAAGGTCAGAAAATGAGATCCCCTCTGCGATGAAATATATGACTCTAGAGCTGAAATGAGGTATCATGGGTTTTTTTTTCGTTTAGCTCAGATCGATTTTGCATCGGATCTATGCGAATTCTCAGTTCGGGGTCGGAAATTCAAGTTTTGGTGAGATTGGGATTCTGAAATCGGTAAAAACGTGCCAACTTCACTCTCAATGGGTCTTATGAGATGAGGCTTGATGAATAATATGAAATACAATGTATTCTATCAGGAAAAGACCCTATGGTACTGAGAAATTTGCATAGGATCCCAAAAAGCGACATTTCGATGAAAAATGGAAAAATTCGATTACTCGGTATGTTCATGTCGAATCCAAACGGTTTCTGCAACTATTTTTTTTTTAATTTCCATACGATTCTTCTCGATCTTCTCTTATTCCATCATTTTCGATTTCTATAGTGATGAACTACCTGCAAAAAAAATTTCAGCCATTATTTCCACTTGTGGAGCCTCCCAGAGCTGTTAGTGCGAAAACAAATCTCAAAAACTCGAACAATGCGTTTTTACCTCGTTCAACTCCCTCGGAAGACCTCGCAACTCACTCCATTGGGTTGGCGAGACTGTTTTACCTTAAAAATGACTGTTTTGATTTTTTTTAGTGTAAGAGATGCTCAGGTTCGTAGAAATTCATTCCAAAAGCAAATTTTTATTCAGTAATTAGCATCTCCTGCACATGCGTTGTTCTCTACGTCTCTGAAAGTATTCTCAATCGACAGCTGGTCCAATTTCTTTCGAAAAAACCTTTATTGAAGTTAATTTGAAGGACCAGAACCGGAGCTACAGCTGTTGGAATAAAAAAAAATGTCTTAGGTATCAAACCCGTGAGCCTCGAGAAGGATCGTCGGTCTCGCCTGCCGGTTGAAGCGTGTATTTCCACTTCTACTCTGTGAAATTGACTTCACTAATGGGTCATTTTGAAGGAAATTGAGTCAGTTACCTATCTGAATCGATTTTAAAGCACCATAGTCATTTGCATACACGAGAAATTCGAATCTAACGAATCATTGCCAGCAATTCTTTCCGACTCCAATACGATGATTAGGAGGTTTTTGCGCATGCAAGACTTTGGTGCTCCGAAACCGATTCAGATCGGTATCTGACTCAATTTTCTTCAAAATGACCCATTAGTGGAGTCGATTTCATGGAGTAGAAGCAGAAATACACGCTTCAACCGGCAGGCAAGACCGACGATCTTTCTCCAGGCTCACGGATTTCATACCTTAGACATTTCTTTTCATTCCAACAGCTGTAGCTCCGGTTCTCTTCCATCGAATTGACTTCAACAAGAGGTTTTCTTGAAGGAAGTTGGACCAGCTATCGATCGAGAATACTTCCAGAGACGTAGAGAACAACGCATACGCAAGAGATGCTAATTATTGGATAAAAATTTACATTTGAAATGAATTTCTGCGAATCTGAGCATCTGTTCCACTCAAAAAAATACTCAAAACAGTCATTTCTAAGGTGAAACAGTTTCGTCAACACAATGGAGTGAGTTGCGAGGTCCTCCGAGGGAGTTGAACAGGGTAAAAATGCATTTAGCGAGTTTTTGAGATTTGTTTTCACACTAGAACAAGTCTAGGAGTCTCCACAAGTAAAAATAATGGCTGAAATTTTTTTGCAGGCAGTTCATTACTATACAAACCGAAAAAAATGAAATATGAATTGCCAGGACCCTCTACCGGGAATTGTGAACGCACAAATATTCCTCAGAATTTTTCTAAGCTTCATTTGATGGTAGGCCATGAATGAGTCCAGCGTAGTTAGATATTTCGCGTTCTTTAATTTTCTCAAAATGGTGTCCATATACGGTGTCGGATACGGATCTTTTTCGGCTAATGAATTAACTACCCTTAAATCTACTACCAATCTATGCCGTCCGTTAGCTTTTTCAACTGAAGATGCCGGGTTATTCCAAGGGCTGTTTGATTCGTCAACTACATCTGCATCGTATAATTTTTGTAATTCTGCGTGCATTGTTTTCTCCATTTTATCTGATAACGGAAAATATCTTTGCTATACTGGACGTGCACTTTTCAAGAGTCGGATCTCGTATTCGATCAAATCAGTTGCTTTCAAAAATTTCTCATTTTCATTCTGGTGAGGTAAAAATTCATCTGAAACTCTTTCCAGCCTGTGAGCTCCATAATCACTCAACTTTTTCAAGCCTTCACCTCTCGATTGTGGCTCTTGCGCGTTCTTTGACGCCTCCGATTTTGATTCGATTTTTTCTTCCGGTGTTGTTGGGATTTCAGACTCTAAATTCATTTGCTTTGGTGACTCGATTGAAAATAATTCAAATGCAAATTTTTGCTTGTTCTTAAGGTCTGCGAATGTATACTCGTCACTATCACCTAAGATGTGCATCCCAAAAGAACGAATAAATTCAAGTCCCAAAATGAGATCTACAGGTGATGATGGCACGCTGAGAATCGGCATATTTTTGCTTATCCCAGCTATCTCCAGGGGAGTGATCAATTCCCCAGCTATCTCTTCTAATTCTCCGTTCGCCATTTGAGCGTACAGAAAATTAGAGGGTTGGAGCGTGATACCAATTTGCCCTGCGATGTCTCGATACTTTCTGCCTATCACGGACCGTGCGGCTCCCGAATCTAATGATTCCTTCAATTCTATTGAACCAATTTTTACGTTGATCTAATATCGAGGATAATCTGTCGGTTTTGTCGTACCAGGAACTTTGAAAATCCTAGTCGCGGCAACTTGAAAAGTATTCGCAGTTTCTTGAGATTGTGATTGACTGGCTTCGCAAACTTTTGAGACCTGTTCGGACGTAGCTGACGCGATGGTCTCATTAACGCCGATGGTTTCGCGTTTCCCGCATCGACTGATGGTTTCGTCGCGGGCGCGTTCTCTTGTGAATTCACTGCATGAACTGGCGCATTTTGTTGTTGTATTGGTGGTGGTTGGCCCTGGTTCTGGTAATTATTATAATAGCCATTATTATGATATCCACCATAACCTCTACCACGGTAACCCCCGAATAACCAGCTCCTCGATTTCCTCTATAAGCTCCTCTTGGATAATTGCTCTGGTAATTACTATTGTAATTGCCATTGTAACCTCTATTTCGATTTTGATAATGATTCTGTCCTTGACTTTGATTATTATTCGCGTAAAATCCACGCGTCTGGAAATGTTGTTGCTGAGGATAATTATTTTGGAAATTTTGAGGTCGTGGCCCCGCGTGAGCACTTTGTTGCTGGCCGTTGCCACCGTTACCACTGTTGTTGTTATCGCCTCTCCGATCGCCTCGGTCTCTACGTCGACTTCTATTCCGACTTTGCCCGTTATTTTGATTTAAATTTTGCGCGTTATTACCCTGACTCACGCTTTGACCGTTCGGCTTCGGTAAGAGTTCTTCCCTTATTTTTAAATTTGAATATCCATCAACTTCGCGACGTCTGCCATAGTTGTTACCTCGACAGTCGCTGAATCTATGGTCTCTTCTCCAGATTCAGATTTTTCTCCTTCTCTTGACTGGAATTTTGAGTCTCTTTTGAATTTTGATTCGAATTTTTAGGCTTTTGAGAACTTGATTTTTCATCATCTTTCTTATTGCCCTGCACGAGTGCTCGCTTTTTGCCCGCATCAGAAGCTTTTCCAAGCTCGGTAGCTTGTCTCGAAAATTTCTCGATACCCGCGTGCAAATATCGTTGCATCAAAGGATGAAAATCTTTTTTCATATTGTAATAAATTCGTTCAACTTGTTTTGATTCAGGTGGAGGTCCCGGCATCCTGTTAAGAATTAAACGCATCGCTGTGATGTATTCATGAACCGGCTCGTCGTCTTTTTGTAATCGTGCGCATGCTTCGTCTGCTAACCGTTCTGAATATTTTTCGTCCTGGTAATGCGCGCGGGAACAAGTCACCGCATCTTTCCACGATTGCCAGCTACTACCGCATAACCGATACAAATTCAACGCCGGGCCGCTCAACAGCACTGCTACTGCGCATGAAATGTCATGCTCGGACATGCCTGCCACCATCCCATGCTCGTCTACTTTAATCAAAAATTCCTCCAAACTCTGATTCGCTGAACCTGAAAATCTAAGGTTCCATGATTTTACTGTGCGCGTGAGATCCCTCGTTTCAGACGCATTCCTATCGCTTCTATCCTGTGTATGTGTGTAAAACTCTGAACGCGCTGCTTGTGTTTGTTGCGTGTTACTTGGCTGCGGTGCCTGATTAACGTCTGCTGCCCAACTCACACGTGAATGGCCGCTGAGTCTTGGCAAAGAGGGGCGCGGATTCTTCCCTTGATTCTGAGAAATTTCATTCTCACTATCACTAGAAGAAATTCCCTCATCGTCCTCAGTTTGCCCCATTTCATTACCCTTATACGATTTATTCCGAGCCCCGCACGCTTCATATGCTTCCACAAACAAGGCTTGCTGTAATTGCTCTCGTAAAATTTGACTACGTCATTTGGGCCTATTTGAATCTGTAGTTGTGTGCGCGTTGCTGTGTGGCTCGGCGCTTGGCTTTTTCGCTTGTCTTTGAGTATTTGATTGTGATGGCGCGCTCGATCTTGCGCTGTTCTGAAAATACACCGTCTGATCTAAAATATTCTCGCGGATGATTTGATTTTCAGCATTTTTGCGGTCTGACGAATTTTTTCAACTATCCGCAATCTGCATTGGAATTTCATATAACCTGCCATTTTCATCTCTTATTTTTAATAAATTTTGTTGGCGGTTCGTTAGTTTTTTGAATTTCCGGGCGTACTTCGTTTTGGATTAATGCCGAACGCCGTTGCGCATTCACTTGCACATCCGCTAATTCATCGCGTAATGAGCTCCTGCGCACTCGATGATTGCGCCTAGTCACATTTTCATCATTTATATTATTTGCAAAAATGTTGTTCTCCTCATATCTATTGTGGATTGAACACCTATCCTGGACTGTCTGCGTGAGTTTGCGTAAAAATATGGGCAATGCCTCCATTCGCGCGACTTCTAATTCCTTCAGATCCATCAATATATATTGATTAAAATCTAACTCGTTATATTCACCGCAAACGCGTCTACGCAACCGCTCTACTCGAGCCCTAAATGTCCCCTCACGAGAAAGCAAAAGTTCATCCAAAGCCTCATGTAACGTTCTTTCATCAATATTATTAATGAAATCGTCCACTATGTGGCTATCCATGTGAGCTTCAGCCATTTTGTCGAAATTTTTCTCACTTCTCTTACCACCATTGGAACCCTTCCTGAGTAATTACGAGAAAACCTCAAAGATGCGAAGAAAACATCAAGTCGCCAAATTTCTCCATAGGCAATACATGAGGGATGATCAATTTGACAACTACTCAAGAAAAGGAGCTGATCTGATTTCGCTCAAAATCAGGTTGTGCTCATGAAGTTTCGTAGAAAAACATCTACTTTTTAGTCTCTTTTGACAAATCGGGGAACTCATCCTGCTCAAAAGCGCATCGTGGAGACTTACAGAATTTGTCGAGATAATAACCCATTGTTATCTAGGAGAAAAACAGTGTTTTACTAACCAAGATCAAAACACGTAGTGATCAATCCTCCCAAAGAAGTGTGCTTGTGCATTTACTGTGCAAATTCCGACCTCATGTTCCAATTTCTTTGTGAGATTGAGGGAAATATTTGGTCCAATGATCGGCAATCGCAAGAGGAGCTGATTCAAATATGAATGTGCGAGATTTTGAACGAAGAATGTAAATCGCAGAACTGTGAAAGCTGTCCTGGGTTATCAGGGATCACTCCCAAGTCGATTGGTATCGTGAATGAAGATGTTCATGAAAAGGTCGAGTTCGCAATCCAGAATGAGGGTGAACTAGAAAAGAGATCTACCAGTGCGGGAGTATCCGTTAACGAGATTGCGAAATCAGTCGTGAAGATGGGTCCCCATTCATACGTCAAAGGTATTCAACAGGAGCATTTCAAACAACTAAAACAAATGGCTGAGGATAGTTGGAACTTCCTGGGTATACACTGTACTTCGCTCAGAGTTGGTCCATGGCACTGAAAGATGCCATCTAAAATTTCTATTGGAAGAACAGACAGATATCCATTTTCACAGCAGCTTGCCACTACCGTGGTTTAACCAAGAGCTATGCTATAGTTTCAGATGATACGGGTCATGATTCATCTCATACCCTCTTAGCCTGAGAATACATTCAGAAAGATATAGGGAATTATGTCAACTCAGAGACTATTGGAGAGGTGGTCGTGATCTCGGATGGAGCATCTTCTCATTTCAGAATTAGGTACCAGGCTTGGGAACTCCTACAATCTCCTGGCAAAAAATCTTGGGTCTTTTCAAACACAGGCCATAGAAAGGGAGCTTGCGATGGGATTGGTGGGCTATTGAAACATCATGCAACTATCTTAGAAGCTTTCATCTTGAGTCCATAGATAAAGCGAGCTCTTTTGTAGAAAAAGTGTGAAAATACACCAAAAGGATAACTCTCATCGAAATAAAGACTTCTGAACTAGTAGAATTTCGTTCGAAAAAACTGAGAGAATGAGAAAATGTCTCTCTGCTGTCAACGGGATCCAGGAGTCACATGTTTGGAGAGTAAACATCTCTGACGATGATTTGGAAGATCTAGCGATTCTCGCGGTACACGGAAAAACCCTTAGTCGAGCTGACAGCATCGAAAAATCGAGCTGCCGCCAGCCGACTACGTAAATTCTGTTTTGAGCTCAGCGAGAGCTGCGGTGAGTACGCGGAGACTTGCGATAGGAACAACCAAGCTTGGCGCTTGGAGCGCGCCAAGTTCTGCGGCAGGATGGAGTACTCGAGCTGTCGCCAGGTCGAGCGAAAGCCTGGCACACGCTTTAGCCCGCGTCCTAACGACATATCGGCTCGAGTCCTGCATACATGCACGCGCTGCATCAAAACCATAATGAAGTGATTTTTTATAACACTATCGTGACTACTTTTGCGACAATGATGTCTTTATTGTCCCAGATATTTTCTCTAATATTCAACCGAACTTTTAATAATATGCATGCATGCAAATCGTGCAACAACAGGCACTCCAGGGATCCGGTAAGCATGTACAACCTTAGGCCCATGCTTTTCATAGCAGCTTCTCAGCGTAATGGTAGAGTACTTGCCTGGCACGCAGTAGATGAGGGTTCGAATCCCATCGGGGGTAAATTTTTTTTTTCGTAATAATAATTTTTGTGTATACGAAGGTCAGTTTTTTTTTTTAACGAATTGATGAATTTTAAAGTATCTTCGAATATTTCAATGTAAAGGCTTTTTAATTCTGCCCACGCATAGAAGTTCTTATTTGACGATTGTTATAATCCTCTCGGAACCACGTGATTTTCAAAAAAATTGATGCACTCTCATTTCCTGTACTGGATTTGGTATTAAATTCGATCGTGAATTTTTATTGATTCGCTGGTAAAATTGTTCATGGATGCTGAGTATTGATGGAATAACTCGTATCATTTCGTGAATTAATTTGGTGAAGGCTTATAAGATCCAAAGATTTTTTTAAAGTAAAATAATAGTCGTACTATATTCGGAAATTCTTGTTGAAATAATACATTTTCAGTCCAAGCAGCTCCGCTCACAAATCCAAGATTTGAATATTATTCGCCCGATCATACCGTCGTTTTGCCTAACCGAAATGCGCATGTGCCACGCCTCGCTGTGTGCTGTGTCTGTGTGATCTCGTGATATATATATGGCTGTACGCGAGCGCGGCACCGATGAGCAATGCATGCTCCGACTTGTTGAGCATCAGAATTTCGTCGGTTCAGAAATGTTATTACGTGCATCTGCGTCTGCAAAATTACAAAAATAACAAGTTTTGTGTCTACTGCACCGAAAACCGAGGTATGTATTGGATCATTCAGAATCTGAAGAGATTGGTTTAAGTCAGGTATCGTTCCCTTCCATTCAGTAATAAAGTGTACTTGCTGTTGGAAAAGAAGACCGCCATAACCTTTCTTGTGAGTGCCTGCAGTGTGCTATGTATGAAAGAACGTTTTTGATGCTATGTGTATCTTAAAATTACAGTAGGGCTTGATATACTGTTATGAATTTGTAAAATGCGGCACAGTTCACAAATCTACAGAACGATGTGACCCTGTAAGCAACTGATAGCTGATCTAATTACTCCAATCCGAATTTGACACAAGATGTTAGAAAATATACATCTTGCAGAAACGTTATGTCAGCTCTCCTAAATAGGAAAATTTCATGTCAAAACTCTATTGCTGCAGCCCCCTATTGACTTGTAAATAATTCACAGTTGATCTGGATATTTCGCTTAAAGTGTTACCCTGTATAATCAAAGAATATATATTCAAAATACATGCTCCGTCGACTGTCAGATCAGAGTTTTGTACTGGGACAATGCTTGGGAGCTAGATATTGAACATATAAAAAATCTACCCCATTCTGAGGGGTCTTTTCGCACTTAATTTATAGAATAAAATAAAAATTTGAGAATTGCGCCAATTTTCTTAACTAAAAGTGTTTGACACAAAAGTCTACTATACAGGAGGTTTGTATAGCAATTTACAAATCTGAATTTTCATGTATCTATTATTGATTGGTAGTTGGTTTGGCTATTCCATTTCTGATCTTGACTTGTATGGCAGAGAGATATCCATTCCAACGACACGCTTTGTTGGCACTCACCTATCATTCTTGTACTTGGACAATGATTACAGTATTATATATCTCTAATTTCACGTATAAAATATTTGAGCTGCAAATCCTATTCACGAATTTTCCTTATGAATGAATCTCTTCTTGCTTAAATCCACAGACCAAGTCAGAATGTGATTTCCTTGATGTTTTTGAAGTCTAATAATTGCAATTTTCAAGGCTCTTGCTGTACAAGAAGTGTGAAAATATATTTTCATCATTGTAGAGTGCGGTCTTCATATTTGTTCTTTCTCCTGTTATTCAAGTTTCCTTCATTTTCTGCCTAAAAGCAGATTTTCATACACAGAAATTCAAGGCTCGTTGTTGACCGCGGAAGAAAAAGTGTGACCTACAATCGAAAGCTCTCGGCAAGAGAAAACGAATCGTAAAAGCGGAATCCGTATAAGTGAAGATTTTCAGGATGAAAAATGGATTGGAGTAAAAAGACTAGGCAAAAATTTTCTTGTCACCAATACAATTCTTTCTCTTTGATAAAGCAAAATCACACGTAAACATGGATTTTCAGGCCTTAGAATTTTGTTAGCCAAATTTCAAAATTACAGTTCATTCTCTCCTCATTGTCTCTATCTACCATGTCCCGTACTGAATGCATGATCTGTAGAATGTTTTGAGGATTTTTTGTTTCATTGATTTTCAGTATATGGAGAGCAGTTTAAGAAGTGGCGATATGGAAGGTTTGTCTTAATTTTGGTTCACTTATCCCGCTCCTTCCACCTACCCCCTCTCACCCTCTACACTTTACGTACAATATACGTTCTGAAATTTTCGATTTTCTTGTAATCTGCTTTAGATCACGCTTGGGATCATACTATTCGTGTTTCAAAAATCTCAATATTTCAAAATGTAGAGCTTTAGAATGATGGGTGAATCAGTTTCATGTCGTATATCTTTTCTGGAAAAATAATCGGAGATTTTGTATAGAGTCAAAAATGTGTGTCTTTTCTCGCTCGTTTCCATTGACATGCGGACGGGACTCCGATCTCCTCGAGTTAGTACAAAATTAAAAGTTAGCAATCCATGAAAATTTCTTCTCGACATTTGACTCCTCGAAGAATCTCCAGGATTATTCTAACACTCGCCCATATGTACATTTGCGATGTTCCTTCAACACACTTTCATTCACCTGGGAATAATGAGGATAATCATCATTGCATCTTCATGTCTCTAATATTTCAGATAGAAATCTTCAGAACTATGGACAAGGCTCCTCAGAAAACCAAATTTCTGCACACCCTTTCTACGCGCAAAAGCATCATTCACAGTTTCCTCCATATGCATTGCCATACAGCTCACCTAGTGACCCTAATTACGCATTTAACCAAGCATATCATCCTCAAAATGAAGCCTCCATGTATGGTCAACAAAAATCCCAACATCATCAAGCTCCCGTCTACAATCAACAAAACTCCTCGCATTGTCAAGAAACTGTCTATCACCAACTAAACTCCTATCATTCTCAAACACCCCTCTATAATCAACCAAACTCGTCGCACGACAAGGCCCAAGATTATTCTGGTAAAAAAGATACCTCACGTGAATTAAGTTACTTTGACGACTCGGAAAAGTCATTCGACTCATCATCAGAGATTCTCGATATCTCTAATTCCAAGCCGCAGCAGTCGACAAACAACTCAAACAACTCCATTCCTTCAGTAGAATGCTCGACCAACAATCATCCGCAGAGCTCTTCTCCACAGAATGGCCCTGTCGTCAAGATCACTGATGTGGCTTCGGGCCCTCTGAATACAACTGGAGATGAACGTACGGAAAATCAGGCCAATGATAGTCAACCCAAAGAAAGAGATCTTTCTCAAAATTATGTGTATAGAATTTTAAGTCGTTCTCTGTACGGCAAAATAGAATTACACAAACAGAAGCAACTAGAAGTTATGGCGGCAGAACTCAAAGCTCGGATGGAATCGCAACAAAGCGAGTCGGTCGATAATCTTGATGGCGAAGTTGAAGATTGTGAGGGGGGAATCGAGGATAGTGACGAAGTTGATGAGGATGAAGAAAATGGAGAGGAAGAGGACAAGGTAGACAAAGACGAAGAGCAAGAAGACGACGATGAATTTGATGAATATGAAATAAGGGATGATAATGAGTTAGATAGGAGAACGATAGTTAATTTAGTAGTGGATTACGAATTAGATCATAATAGTTCTCAGTGAGTTGCTATCTCTATCAGCTAACTTTTCCTTTTCTCTTCTCCTATTGCGTATGTAGATCAATAGATGATAAGAATTTCCCACGACCTTTGGATCATTTAATAATTATGATAATCATTCACTAGACCATTGTGCATTTCTCTCCATGGTACACATTATAAGGATGAATTTGTGCATAATTACTCTTCCACCAATGTGGTTTTTCCTTCGTTTCGTTCCAGGCCAACCAAAAAAAGATTGTTCTTCATTGGAAAAGAATTAGTTAAAGTATTCATTTTCGAAGACATAGCTACTTACATTGGTGAAAACACTGATGGTTCACTCAAAGGAAAATTGCCGAGTCGAGTGAGAACTGTACGTAGCAGAGCAATTAGAACTAACTTCTGGGAGAGCCCGCGCGATCAAAAAAAAAAATCTGAAGGTAAGCCGAAAAATTACCAATTTTTTACATTGTTGCTCCAAGTCAAAGGAAACGATTTCGTTATTCGAAACACTAATTCAAATTTTAATTAGCCTGTGCACTGTAGAATACATATTGTAGATTATTCAATCCTTGCTGGTTTCACCATAGATTATTAGTAATCTTGAATTTTTTACAGTGACTGTTTCAACCCTTCAGAGTATCGCATACTTCAAGACTAACAAGACAATTGATGCAAACTTGATCACAGAGTGGAACGGCAACAGAGACGCTATTATACAATTTTTTAGAAAAAACAGCATACTCTCAATTTTCTCTGAATTTCTCTTCCTTAGTGAGGAAAATGGCTATGAACGGGTGAGTTTGACAAATTTCATATCTTGGTTGAAATGAATATTCGTCATTCGGCAGAATATCGACTGTTCGAATTAGAAGATGGAATAGGTTTTTGAATTGAATTGTTCTCATCGTCCTTAGTCCCGCGGACGAGTATTTTTGCTGTTGGCTGGACGTAATAGATATCAAATTTCACTATTCCATGTATTCAAATTTCTTTCCAGCTCGTGGATGACTACGACTCTCAACGTCAAGTTCAGGTTGGACTGATACAGAAGTGGCCCAGCGTGGCTTCCGTTGTGTTGGCAATTGCTAAACGTGCTGCATCGAAGGGCTCTAGGCATAAGAAAGACTTGAGACAGATTGTATCTGGCAACATAGCTCCTGGTGCAAAAAAACAAGGTCAGTGTGTTAATTCATTCAGTATGGGCTAATTCCAATCGAATATTTCGGGGAATTGATATTGTGTATCTCATCGATCACGGTCTAGCAGCTATATTTCATACCTTCGATTCATCTTGTCATTCTGACGAATTATAAGAGGATCAAACCACTATGATGCCCGACAGTCCCTCAGAAACAAAATTGCAATGAGGAAATTATGACAAAATGTATCAGCTCCCTGTCATCTCTTGGATTCTCATCTAATCATGTTTTTGCATTGGACTTTCTGGTCCACAACATCGATTTCAATTTTCACTTATCAGTCGAATTGCTTTCGTGATGAATCTGCGGATATTTTTCGACCGATCAATGACTAAATGCGTTAACCTTTTTGTATGTTCATCAGATCACATACAGAATATTGCTCTCATATCGCTGCCGCATATTTTGGGATCTGTGACGTGCAAAGTGGTTCCAAACTCCAAAGATTCGTGGAAAGCATCGGTAGCTCAAGCTCAAGAGTGTTTTATTTTGCACATTGAGGTATGATGATTTGATATTTTCTTGGATTCCCCTAAATAACAGTCAAGCAGGCGCACGTCCAGAGATGATTCAAAAGGGTTGAATGTTCAAACAAATAAGGAGCTTGCAACAACACGAACATTTCCATTTCTGCGTGCTTGAATTATCTGCACTATTGACAGGGAAAAACATCCTTCACCGTTCTTTCTTCCTGCTCTACTGTGGATATGTGCCTGTGAAGAGATGCTCAACCACGAGTTTCCGCCATGAATTGACAATCAAGCGTGGTCTTTTCACGCGATACATATATTCACATTCAAACTTCCAGGATCATTTGAAAGAAAAAGAAGAACTGCCAAAAAGAACAAAAGCTTTGAAAGCTCTATTCACTAAACATGACCTACCACTCAATCCTTACGTGGTAGCTGTTGGCAAGTTGGATGCAATTAAGAACTGCTACGTTGTTTTAGAGGACTTCAGATATCGTATTGAAGGTCCCAAATCCCTCGTGAAATCAGTCGATATTTGCTACAAATGCACCTATACACTACAAAAGCAACCACCTAGACCATCCTCGCTAGCTTGGCAGTTATTGCGACAACATATTTACGGAGATCCAGGTGATATTGGTAACAGTGTGACACAACTAATTTCAAATATTGGTTACCGCAAACTAAGGCCGGCGCCGGCGCACACTGGGAACTTATGCAAATTTTTTCCGGACCATCTCTCACAACCGAACCAGGCAAGGTTTGACGAAGTGAGTTAGCTCGATGTCTCCGCCAACTCTTCCTCTTCACAGGAAAAGTTCTCAGATTAGTGACAGATCAATATTTTTCCCGTAATATTAGCGAATCTGAATAAAAATCTGCACCCGTCAGGCTCAAGTCAACTTTAAGTCGATGTAGAGACCCGAATTTTCACTCGATCGAGGTGAAATTTTGAACACTCTTCCAGTTCGATAGGGAAAAGGGGATAATGCGGTCAAAAATGGAATTATAATGGTAGTCTTATCATTATGAAGATTTTCCATTTTTTGGCCAAAATTAATCAAATTTTATATGTATCGATAGAGAAAAATTTTTTCAATGCAGAAATGTAATGGGGTAAACTTTCTGACTATTGGATGATATGATAAAAGGACTTTTAACCCTCTAAGAGAAGCCGACACAGAAGTAGTTGACTTTGCGGTTTGACTTTTAGAGGCCCATAAGACCGATACCATCGGTAAATCCCGACGGAAAATATAAGTCCGCAGCCAGGCTCGGGTCATAAACAACCCTCATAAAGCCATTATGAACCAACTCCAGCCAAATTCTGAATAATCGAAATAATTGAATTGCCCCCATTCTGATTGCGGAATCTGCTTGCTGATACCAGGCTGATCAATTACAAACTTGAATGGGAGAAATCGGATAAGATTAACTATAAAAAATGATGATCGGCGATATCACTACAATCGATATAATCTTATCAGATATTGGCCGATTTCCTCCATTCAAGTTTCTAAATGATCGGCTTGATATCCGTAAGCATATTCCAATATCAGAATGCGGTTAATCAGAATATTTTGATTGGTCAAAAATTGGATAGGAGATTTTCGTAATGACTTTATGAGGGTCGTTTATTACTCAAGCCGGGCGCGAGTGACCGCGCAGCTGCTCGGCCGAAATAGAGACAGAGTGAGAGAGAGGAAGAGAGAGAGAGTAAATGAGTAAGTGAGTGAGTGAGTCAGAGGGAAAGAGGGAGGGCAATAGAAGAAAACGGGCCGAGTGCATGGAGGTGCAGGTGCAACGAGCGGAAAACTACTGTAGGATTTGTCCCTCAATTTGCTAACTTGCCTCCGAATCGATGCGCGTTCTCTGCTCCGATCAGCCGATGACATTCTTTCTAAATGACATAGTCGGCTCGATTGATTTTTTTTGGGCTCTTTTGATGTATTTCTCAATTCTTCAGATATTGAAGAGTATGCATGCCAAATTTGAGATCGATCTAGTGGAAAGTTTTCGAGTAATAGCGATTTCTTGGGCTGAAATTTTGCCGACTCGAGGCTGAAAAAAATCACTTTTAAATTGACATAGTCAGCCCGATTGATTTTTTTCGGCTCTCTTGATGTATTTCTCAATTCTTCAGATATTGAAGAGTATGCATACTAAATTTGAGATCGATCTGATGGAAAGTTTTCGAGTAATAGCGATTTCTTGGGCTGAAATTTTGCCGGCTCGAGGCTAGAAAAAATCACTTTCAAATTGACATAGTCGGCCCGATTGATTTTTTTTCGGCTCCTTCGATGAATTTCTCAATTCTTCAGATATTGAAGAGTATCCATACCAAATTTGAGATCGATCTGATGGAAAGTTTTCGAGTAATAGCGATTTCTTGGGCTGAAATTTTGGCGACTCGAGGCTAAAAAAAATCACTTTTAAATTGACATAGTCAGCCCGATTGATTTTTTTCGGCTCTTTCGATGTATTCCTCAATTCTTCAGATATTGAAGAGTATGTACACTAAATTTGAAATCGAACTGATGGAAAGTTTTCAAGTAATAGCGATTTCTTGGGCTGAAATTTTGCCGACTCGAGGCTAAAAAAAATCACTTTTAAATTGACATAGTCGGCCCGATTGATTTTTTTTCGGCTCCTTCGATGTATTTCTCAATTCTTCAGATATTGAAGAGTATGCACACTAAATTTGAAATCGATCTGATGGAAAATTTTCAAGTAATAGCGATTTCTTGGGCTGAAATTTTGCCGACTCGAGGCTAAAAAAAATCACTTTTAAATTGACATAGTCAGCCCGATTGATTTTTTTCGGCTCTCTCGATGTATTTCTCAATTCTTCAGATATTGAAGAGTATGCATACTGAATTTGAGATCGATCTGATGGAAAGTTTTCGAGTAATAGCGATTTCTTGGGCTGAAATTTTGCCGGCTCGAGGCTAAAAAAAATCACTTTTAAATTGACATAGTCGGCCCGATTGATTTTTTTTCGGCTCTTTCGATGTATTTCTCAATTCTTCAGATATTGAAGGGTATCCATACCAAATTTGAGATCGATCTGATGGAAAGTTTTCGAGTAATAGCGATTTCTTGGGCTGAAATTTTGCCGACTCGAGGCTAAAAAAAATCACTTTTAAATAGACATAGTCAGCCCGATTGATTTTTTTTCGGCTTCCTTGATGTATTTCTCAATTCTTCAGATATTGAAGAGTATGCATACTCAATTTGAGATCGATCTGATGGAAAGTTTTCGAGTAATAGCGATTTCTTGGGCTGAAATTTTGCCGACTCGAGGCTAGAAAAAAATCACTTTTAAATTGACATAGTCAGCCCGATTGATTTTTTTTCGGCTCTTCCGATGTATTTTCCAATTCTTCAGATATTGAAGAGTATGCACACTAAATTTGGAATCAATCTGATGGAAAGTTTTCAAGTAATAGCAATTTCTCGGGCTGAAATTTTGCCGACTCGAGGCTAAAAAAAATCACTTTCAAATAGACATAGTCAGCCCGATTGATTTTTTTTCGGCTTCCTCGATGTATTTCTCAATTCTTCAGATATTGAAGAGTATGCATACTAAATTTGAGATCGATCTGATGGAAAGTTTTCGAGTAATAGCGATTTCTTGGGCTGAAATTTTGCCGACTCGAGGCTAAAAAAAATCACTTCTAAATTGACATAGTCAGCCCGATTGATTTTTTTTCAGCGCTCTTGATGTATTTCTCAATCCTTCAGATATTGAAGAGTATGCATACCAAATTTGAGATCGATCTGATGGAAAATTTTCGAGTAATAGCGATTTCTTGGGCTGAAATTTTGCCGACTCGAGGCTGAAAAAAATAGCGATTTCTTGGGCTGAAATCGCTATTACTCGAAAACTTTCCATCAGATCGATCTCAAATTTAGTATGCATACTCTTCAATATCTGAAGAATTGAGAAATACATCGAAAGAGCCGAAAAAAAATCAATCGGACTGACTATGTCAATTTAAAAGTGATTTTTTTTAGCCTCGAGTCGGCAAAATTTCAGCCCAAGAAATCGCTATTACTCGGAAACTTTCCATCAGATCGATCTCAAATTTAATTTATATACTCTTCAATATCTGAAGAATCGAGAAATACATCAAGAGAGCCGAAAAAAAATCAATCGGGCTGACTATGTCAATTTAAAAGTGATTCTTTTTAGCCTCGAGTCGGCGAAATTTCAGCCCAAGAAATCGCTATTACTCGAAAACTTTCCATCAGATCGATCTCAAATTTAGTATGCATACTCTTCAATATCTGAAGAATTGAGAAATACATCAAGAGAGCCGAAAAAAATCAATCGGGCTGACTATGTCAATTTGAAAGGGATTTTTTTTAGCCTCGAGTCGGCAAAATTTCAGCCCAAGAAATCGCTATTACTCGAAAACTTTCCACTAGATCGATCTCAAATTTGGCATGCATACTCTTCAATATCTGAAGAATTGAGAAATACATCAAAAGAGCCCAAAAAAAATCAATCGAGCTGACTATGTCATTTAGAAAGAATGTCATCGGCTGATCGGAGCAGAGAACGCGCATCGATTCGGAGGCAAGTTAGCAAATTGAGGGACAAATCCTACAGTAGTTTTCCGCTCGTTGCACCTGCACCTCCATGCACTCGGCCCGTTTTCTTCTATTGCCCTCCCTCTTTCCCTCTGACTCACTCACTCACTTACTCATTTACTCTCTCTCTCTTCCTCTCTCTCACTCTGTCTCTATTTCGGCCGAGCAGCTGCGCGGTCACTCGCGCCCGGCTTGAGTAATAAACGACCCTCATAAAGTCATTACGAAAATCTCCTATCCAATTTTTGACCAATCAAAATATTCTGATTAACCGCATTCTGATATTGGAATATGCTTACGGATATCAAGCCGATCATTTAGAAACTTGAATGGAGGAAATCGGCCAATATCTGATAAGATTATATCGATTGTAGTGATATCGCCGATCATCATTTTTTATAGTTAATCTTATCCGATTTCTCCCATTCAAGTTTGTAATTGATCAGCCTGGTATCAGCAAGCAGATTCCGCAATCAGAATGGGGGCAATTCAATTATTTCGATTATTCAGAATTTGGCTGGAGTTGGTTCATAATGGCTTTATGAGGGTTGTTTATGACCCGAGCCTGGCTGCGGACTTATATTTTCCGTCGGGATTTACCGATGGTATCGGTCTTATGGGCCTCTAAAAGTCAAACCGCAAAGTCAACTACTTCTGTGTCGGCTTCTCTTAGAGGGTTAAAAGTCCTTTTATCATATCATCCAATAGTCAGAAAGTTTACCCCATTACATTTCTGCATTGAAAAAATTTTTCTCTATCGATACATATAAAATTTGATTAATTTTGGCCAAAAAATGGAAAATCTTCATAATGATAAGACTATCATTATAATTCCATTTTTGACCGCATTATCCCCTTTTCCCTATCGAACTGGAAGAGTGTTCAAAATTTCACCTCGATCGAGTGAAAATTCGGGTCTCTACATCGACTTAAAGTTGACTTGAGCCTGACGGGTGCAGATTTTTATTCAGATTCGCTAATATTACGGGAAAAATATTGATCTGTCACTAATCTGAGAACTTTTCCTGTGAAGAGGAAGAGTTGGCGGAGACATCGAGCTAACTCACTTCGTCAAACCTTGCCTGGTTCGGTTGTGAGAGATGGTCCGGAAAAAATTTGCATAAGTTCCCAGTGTGCGGCGCCACCGAAAAAGAGGAAGAAACCCCAGCATAATTCACTGCAAAAAAAGAAGAAGAAAAGCAGCAAAACTCAGCTTGAAGCATGATAGCTTTCCCTGCTACTATATATTTTCCATAAGCTCAAATTGTAAAATACATATATATTTATAGGTGTATTTATTTTTTGTACGAATAGCCATTACGGAATTCGTATTCTGAGCTTATCATCATTAATTTTGCCTGTTGACTTTCAGTTTGAAATAAAATTTCATGTCAATTAATAGTCAAATCGAATGCTTATGCCCCGGTGTCCATTGGTGAATCTAAGGTATACATACGTTTGATTGTTGTAGGTATCTTGTTCACTGAACAAACAAGTACTTCCGTACATAAACCATGGATTTTCAGCAAGATTACGGTTCAGAGATAGATTCATCGCTATTTACGCTGATGCTGATGAGGTTCACATTGTTCTTATACAACAATGCTAGCGTTTCTAGGAAGTTTATCGATATTATCATCAAATCTTTCAACAGTTTCATCTGCTACCTCTTCATTCCTTACTTGAAACAGCAAATACAGGCAGATTTGAGAGATGAGGTTCATCCTGATACTGTCGGCAAAGTTTTACTCATTTTAGACAACAATAGATCACCTTTCTCCTCATTACTCACAGAAAAGCAACGGTTTGCAATGTATAAAAAGAAAAGTGTATTCCAAACTCCACAAGATTTTACGATAGGCGAAAGAGATGTCAAAATAGGGTTGTTAGAAACAGTTAAGAAAACTGTGTTTGGGATTCATATATCCCTCCCTGAAACACTGAAGGTCTACCTCCGAATTCCGGGCATTTTCAAATCTATGATGAAATATCAACATGATTTATTAAGAGAGAATAAAACTTTCTCGAACATTATTCAAGGCAGATTGTGGCTGAAAAAATTTATTCCATTCCTCAAAGACAAAATTGTGTTTCCACTCATCGTTTTCTTTGATGATTGTGAGCTGAGGAACCCCTTGGGATCCCATAGCGGCGAACAGAAATTCGGAGCCGTGTATATTTCATTGCCAACCCTTCCACCACATCTCTCAGCTAAACTCTCAAATATACTGATATCCACAATATTTCATTCAAAAGACCGAGAAGAGTACGGTAATGAGTCATGCTTTGAACCACTGCTGCGAGATTTAAAATATCTGTCAGAGGTGGGAATCTCGATTACTATTGATGGGGTTGTCCAACAAGTTTATTTTGAATGCGTTTTGTTTGTTGGGGATAATCTCGGACTCAATCAATGTTGCGGCTTCGTTTCCAACTTCTTGACTGATTATTGCTGTAGAATTTGCCGGGCTACAGCTGATCGAAGTAAAAGACTTGTAACTGAATGCTCGTCACTTCTTAGAAATGTCAAAAATTATGCAGAAGACGTGATGTATAGAACTGGTGGCGTAGTTCAAGAATGCTTGTTTAATCGACTTCCTCGGTTCCATATTGCTGAAAATCGCTCTCTCGATTTGATGCATGATATGTTCGAGGGTGTAGTTCCAAGCGTCATCGGAAAAGTTTTGACGGTGTTCGTTTTCAAAAAGAAGTATTTCACGCTCGATGCTCTAAATCATCGAATTGCGACGTTCGACTACGGTGAACATGAAACGAATAAGCCACGGCCGATTACTGTCATCAATTGTACTGCAACTGAACGTGAAGAAACTGGCTTGAGTCAAAGAATCAGAATAAGGCAGTCGGCGGCAGAAATGTTGTGTTTGAGTAAATATCTGATACTAATGATAGGGGACTTAGTCCCAAAACATGATGAATACTGGCTTCTATATCGAATCCTGCGAAAAATTATTGGAACTGTTATTGCTCCTCGTTTCACCAGAACTGATGTGCTCATACTGAGTGACAATATAACAAATCACCATAAACTATATATAAAGCTATTTGGCCTCCTCAAACCCAAATTTCATTTCATGATTCATTTGCCACAAATTATGCTGGACAACGGCCCGCTTATACATTTCTGGTCTATGGCATTCGAAAGGAAACACGCTGATCTAAAGGACGTCGCCGATGGAACCTCTTCCTCCCGGAATTTACCCAAAACGATAGCTATCAGAAATCTTTTGAAACTGTGTTATCTTAAAGAATTCACACCTCGACCAACCGAAGAATTTCCTCTCGGGACGGTAGTCAATGAGAGAGTAAGTCCATCTGAACTGCGAACAAGGGTTGCTTCTTATACGGGTAATCATTGGGCAAAAATCTATCGCGATGTTGAAGTCCTAGGTAAACGATTCACCAATGGAACAGTATTCATGTTGAGAGCAGACGAATATGGGGACCCGGTGTTTGCGAGAGTGAAAGAAGTTATTGAAGTCAACAGGCATATATATTTACTCGTTTGTTCATTATACGTCATATATTACGAGGACTCGTATGAATGTTATGTGGTGGCTGATAATGATGTCCCTGATGAGTTCGTTAACATCGAGCTAATTCCCAAGGTCAGCCCTTGTTTATTCACTAAGAAGGATGGTCGGACACTAGTAATGCCTCGACATGATGTGTGAGTGAGATTGAACATTTTACGAAAATCTTCATGTGAGAGAGATGGAAATCGTGAGCACTGCAATACCAGAATAAATTCAGTTAACTAAGTATCTCTTGTTCCCGTGATTATTTGCTTTCCACGATCTTCCTTTCAAAAGATTTGTAAGGCATTATCAGTAAAACAGGGCCTTGATCCACAATATCCAGAGTTAGACATGTGAGAGTCCTACAAGACGAGCCTATAATGATTCCAGATCGAGTTGATCACGACATCGATAAAGTTGCAGGTAAGGATATTCCAACTTTTGAAGATGAATTACGTCCCTAAATTCAGTATGGTGTAATCCTATACAATTCCTGTCGATCACTCCGGCGAGGAAACCGAATTTCAGTATGAATCTTCAAAATTTGAGTTCAAATTCGTATTAGCAACCCAAAAACCATCATATACAATTTTTGAGCAATATGTAAGGGAATTGAGAATTTGCTGGTCGCTATCTCCGATCGGCCATTTTAACTGTTCAAAATCTGAGATCAAATTCGTAATCAGCGACCCGGAAAACCCTTTAAAACAACTTTTTAGCGATACCTAAGGGAATTATAAATTTGCTTGTCGCCATCTTGGACGGGTATTCTGAGTTTTCTACATCTGAGTTCAAATTCGTAGTCAGTGCCACAAAAACTCATATCAATAATTTTTTCATCAATATCGGAAAAAATGAGAATTTTCTGGTCGCGATTTCCGATGGGCCACGTGAATTTTTGAAATCTGATTCCAAATTCGTAATCAGCGACCCAGAAAACCCCATGATACGATTTTCCAGCGATAACCGAGGGAATTATGATTTTCTGCTCGCCATGTTGGTTTCGCTATTGTGAATTTTCCGGATCTCAGTTCATTCTCGTTATCATCGATCCCAGAATCCCTTCTTTATACAATTTCACAAGAACCCGTTCCAAGTCCGTTCGAGCAAATCCATTCCTTTCTTCTTGAGAAACTCCCGATTTTGCAAATTGATTTGTTTATATAACAAATGTATATTTAGATGTCGAGCCAAGAGTGATACCACACTCGACTGCAACTATGATTCCGGGTGATTCAGCAAAAACCCAACCGGTGAAGATACATGATCTACTACTCGATCAACTGAAAATTGCCGGAGATAGCTATGTCGCGTATATCTAGCAACGTGCTGCTAAGGTTTGAAGAAAATGTTGAAAACTTGAGATACTTTGAAATTCATCAATTCGTTAAAAAAAAACTGACCTTTGTATACCCAAAATGTATTATCACGAAAAAAAAAAAATTTACCCCCGATGGGATTTGAACCCTCATCTACTGCGTGCCAGGCAAGTACTCTACCATGACGCTGAGAAGCTGCTATGAAAAGCATGGGCCTAAGGTTGTACATGCTTACCGGATCCCTGGAGTACCTGTTGTTGCACGATTTGCATGCATGCATATTATTAAAAGTTCGGTTGAATATTAGAGAAAATATCTGGGACAATAAAGACATCATTGTCGCAAAAGTAGTCACGATAGTGTTATAAAAAATCACTTCATTGTGGTTTTGATGCAGCGCGTGCATGTATGCAGGACTCGAGCCGATATGTCGTTAGGACGCGGGCTAAAGCGTGCGCCAGGCTTTCGCTCGACCTGGCGACAGCTCGAGTACTCCATCCTGCCGCAGAACTTGGCGCGCTCCAAGCGCCAAGCTTGGTTGTTCCTATCGCAAGTCTCCGCGTACTTACCGCAGCTCTCGCTGAGCTCAAAACAGAATTTACGTAGTCGGCTGGCGGCAGCTCGATTTTTCGATGCTGTCAGCTCGACTAAGGGTTTTTCCGTGTAGGTCCTGGGAATAATAATCTTGGGATAATTCCATGGGATGATGATAGTTTAGGGAGGAGGAATAGACCTTCCCCCTATCTTTGGTATCAAATTCCCACAATAATTTCACCTTCCAATCACTACTGGATTCAAATACTGTCTCAGTTGAATAATCTCTCATCTTGTCTCGAGGGACATGGAAAAATGACTCAAAAAACTCCATTTCATACTCTTTTCCAGAAAAAATTTTTAGCGCTTCCCACGATCCTTCAAGCGCCTACCGGACGAATTGCATCATATTCGGAATCCTTCCAGATACTCTCGGAAAAATGTCCAAGGGGATACGAATTCATGTTTCCGAGTAATCGAAGTTTTTGATTTTTCATCAAAATGTCGCTTCTTGGGATTCTATGCAAACTTTTGAGTACCATAGGATCTTTTTCTGATAGAATACTTTGTGTTCGTGCAATGACTCCACAATAATCTTGCAATCATTGCGAAGTCATTGCACCATATCGTCGAATGCATGCTTCATATTGTCCCTTCTTACCTAAGGTGGAGTGAAGGATATGTCTACTTCGACGAAGATTCTTCCTAGGGTATCGTATTCTAGGTAAGTTTCAGAGCTCGTTCAGATCGCAAAGATTGTGACGTAGGATACACATCAACCCACCTACTCAATAAGTCCCTCATCTACGTTCATTAACTCGATAGCAAGTGATGTGCCTGTGAGAAATTCCTGAGCAAAAACACCAACTAGGAGAGTCGTTCAACGAGTTGCACCTCACTTCTGAAGGAATAGAGGGAAACGAGCCCCAAATCAAGAACGATCTTTTGTTCATTGACGTTCGCAGTTTGTAGGTCCATGACATGCCACAAGACATTGCAACACCTTAAGTTCGCAAAACTGATCCGACAAGGATGGCGAGATCTCGATTATTCACTCATCACACGTTTTTATCAATAATCTTGGAGAAGTGCGAGAAACCACGAGTGGAGTGAGCATGAGGACTATTCTTTACTGCCCCTCACCTGGATGCGAATCCAATGTACGGAGATAGTTGTTGTTGTTGTATTTGTGTTTGTTGTTGTTGTTGTTGTTGTTGTTGTTGTTGTTGTTGTTGACCAGGTACAGTTGTCACGTAGACTTGGGGAGCGATAGCTTGTCCACGGGGCGTACCAACAGTGCGGATGTACTCGTGATACGGAGGCTGGTCCAAGTCTTGGGTCGGCTGGGTAATCGTCATTCCAGGGATATTTTGACCAATCCTCTCTGCCATATGACAATTCACATTCTCGCCAATGGATCGAGGAATTCCATCCGTCACAGGGACAGGATATTCTTCACTACTAGCTTCCGTTATTTGTACCGATATAGTACTCGCAGGATTCCGAAAATGCCTGCTATTCACCTCGTTGAACTGGGAACTGGAAAAGGGAGATTTATTCACCACTACATCAATACTTCTTCATTATTTCATCAGACCATCTGTTCGTTTGAGGAGGAAATCTGATGACCAATGGACACAGGAGATCGTCAAAACCATCGATATTGGAAGCGATTCGAGGGAAATTCCACGTTTCCCTCTAATGTATGGGTGTTTCTCGTATTCCATGGTATTAAAGGAAGACAATATCAATACGTTCCGGGTCCAAGGGATTTTGTTTGCTTCCACTAGGGTTGTATGGGTGATTTCACTATGATTCCAAAATTTGAACGATTGTTTTGGCAAGCGTATATCTTTGGACTGCTGTCACTAATCACAATTTCACTCCAGCGTATAAGAGAGAACTTGAACGTGTCAGAGAAAAACTATTCCTATATGTCGTTGATCGATATCACCATTGTCTACATGGTTGAAGATCTCAAAGCATTATTGTTCAATTATGGCTCCCTTAGAATTCTTGCGAGCGTGAAGAAATAAAAAAATTCAGGGACGATGTTCAATGAAGCTGAAGCTCGAGGGAGAGCTCTGGATTCTTGAGTCATTCTACAAGAGGAAGATATTTTTTGGGTCTCGATTAAGTGATTAGAAGTGGTCAAAACTTTGGAGAAATATTCTTCGAACACTCCCCCAGATTGGGAAGAGCCTTCCCAGCGAGCCATCAAGTTTTGAGATCCTCTAACTGGGTCGGAATGGGAGTCCTTGGAGTTGTCAGAAAAATGACCGCTTGGAAAAGCTAATTCGATACATTACACGAACCTGCTGGTTCCCAACTGGCCCGTTACATACTCCGCGTACGGGTCTACATTGTATGAATGTATACCACATAGGCATAGCGGGTATTCTAACAAATGGATGGACCTCATATTTTAATCTATAGATAAATTATTCTCTCCATTAACTCGATCCCGTATGACTAGGGCTGATATTGAGTGGTAGGATCAACTTGTGGTGCAAATCATTGATTTGCGGCGTTTGCCATCAAGTTTGAATGGCCTCACCAGGCTGGAAATTTTTTTCAAACACAATCACATGAGATACTTTTACGAGAGACTCATTGGTTATACTAACACAGTATCCCAAACAGTAACAAACCTTGAGTTGCTGAACATATCACATTTAAAATTTCCAACAGATGTAGATCTGCTGAACGTCATGTTGTCGAGTAGTTTCCTTGACTAACTATTGTTACGGAACTAGGTCCATAACAATGCATTGGCCGGTAGAGAATGCACACGCGGCATGTACGTCAGGAGTGACCTCAAGCGAGAGGCGGACATTGGTCTCGAGCTGACTCACGTATGTCCGCACTCGGTGTACAAGGCGCATCTCCCCCATCGACGTACGAGAGGGGCCGTCGATCACAGCAGAGCCTAAATATAGAACAAGACCCTGAGCGTGGGATTCTAGAGTCTCAGTCGAGTACGAATTGTTGACCGAGCCACATCGCGGTAAACGCATTCAACACAAGTATTCGCAACCAGGGTTGGCCTTGTCTCATAATACAATCAGTAGAGTCACGAGTTAGAGTCTCTTTCGGGATTGTATCTTTCATTGAATAAACACCGATTGCATTCTACTACTTCTCTTCTCAATAATCGACCGAGCATTTACACAAACTCTAGCTACATCCAGGAGCTCAGCGGAGAATGGATTTGAGGACCCTCTACACGTAACACTAACTGACGACGATTTTCACCACGATGCTACCCACTTATTCGATGTAATGGATAGTCAGTCAAGAAAACTACTCGACAACATGACGTTCAACAGATCTATATCTGTTGGAGAGATTTTAAAATTTCAAATACAAAATTCTCAGCAACTTGAGCTTAGTTCAACCAATCAGTCCCTTGTAGAGATGTCTCATGTGGTTGTGTTTAGAAAAATTTTCTAGCCTGATAAGGCCATCAGATCTTGATGACAAAACGTCGTAAATGAATGATCCGCACCAGAAGCTGATTCTACCACTCACTATCAGCCTTAGTCTTTCAGTATCGAGTTGATGAAAAGAATATTCATAGGAAGAACGTACGATAAATTATCAACGACTATAGATACATTTTGTACTTTGATGTATGGGCGCATGGTGCCAATGAGCCACGGAAGCTTTCAGCAGCTCGGAGGAGCGTCGAGAGGCTTCGAAAATCTTCTAGCACTTACGAGTGTAGGATAGACATAGTAATGTCTATCCTACAATCATGAGGAGAACCCTTCCGATCCCTTTCCGAAACGTATTCAGAGGAGTGCAACCAATAATCAATAGTTTCGAGATACAAATTGAGAAGGCAAGCGATGATTTTCATCAAGCTGCAAGTACCTCTGATTATGAGCAATGCAATCCAGGAAAATATGGTATCTTATGCACTCCAAGCTGTCTCATCAACTTCGTCTCTGGAGGATTCGGTGGGAGGCAGGCACTTACTTGATTGTGAACTCGGGTTACCTGAAGGAATCACCATCCGGACGTGAAGTTTCAGCTGATAGAATTTTGAAATATCTCAGCCCTCATCCAGCATTGCACAGATGAGAACTTGTTGGCAGTACCAGGGTTTCTACTGAGAATTTCAGATGAACTTTGAGGATTTCGGAGAGGACAAATTTGAAAAGTCCAAGAATATATCACACGTAAAGGAATAAACGAATCTCTCTCATTTCTGCACGAACTTAATCGTATCGAACTCCTCCATTCA
Organism: Eretmocerus hayati; assembly: GCA_029851415.1. Classification (NCBI taxonomy): domain Eukaryota; kingdom Metazoa; phylum Arthropoda; class Insecta; order Hymenoptera; family Aphelinidae; genus Eretmocerus; species Eretmocerus hayati. The sequence goes on from CM056742.1 coordinate 102,887,928, forward strand.
TCACACATGTGTTATGCTTCATGGATCCAACTATCTTCAAGTACACTGTAAGATTATCTCTATGTTCCTTTGGACGTTTCGGAGATGAGACTGTCACTCAATCGGAATACTCGTTATTGACTGAATCACTCAAATCAAACTCTGGTTCACGTGGATAGAATTAGCCATCAAGTTAGCCCAACGTGAGTGAGGATGTCCGTTGAGGGAGTTCTCACCCCGCGTCGGTCGGAGGGGCGATTTCGCGAGACACGGAAAGTCGACCACCAGTTTCTCGGTGTAGAACGCTGATTACCAGACTAATGGGACGAGTTGTGATAATACCCCCGTATCACTTGTCCAATGCTGAATAATTCTCGTTAATGTTGTGATTCCAATAGCAAAACGTGCATGCGGAGACTGCGTTTACTGATATTTCAGCTCATCTCGCGCCAGCTTCAGAGGTTCAACAGTATACAACTATGATTCTCCGGAGGAACCTAATACTGAAATATATTCATAATAAGAAGAATGAAGGTTAAACACGGAGGAGGATGAGGATGAAGATCAGGTGTTCAATTTTTTCCAATTCCATCCAATCCAGTTCATACAATCGTCATACAACAATCTGCAGAAGGTGATAGATCCGAATCTTTGGATACACGATTGAATTTACGAGATAAATCCGGAGCCTTGGGATGCAAGAGAGAAGTAGAAACAAGGTATCTTGTGATAACTTGTTTGCGTCCAGCATTCCTAGCTCACACGTATGAATCCATTTATGTTATTACAGCTCCTTTATCAAACGATCCGTCGAATGAGAGTATACAAACTTCACAACTCTGAGCAAATTCAACAATTTTTCGTGCGAAATACGGCCCCAAGCCGTAGACAACCAAGCAACAAAGCTCATCGCCTCCGGAATTTATATTTCCAGATAAGCCACTCTTTAAACTGCTCGAAGAGCATTTGAAGATATACTTGATCTCCCCAACGAATAAAGCACTAACACTCATCGAAAGAGGTAACTCTACTGCGACCAAAGCCCGTTGTATCTCCAAACTTTCTCCTCAACAAGAAGATATGTATTTCTAAATGTTGTTAACTCTACTGACTGCCGTCATGGATCATCGTCTCGATTCTCTCCTCGCCCACCTAACTTCGCATTTGGATTGATGACAGGTTGTTTTCCTTTTTTGGGAGTAAGGTTCCAAATTCAAATATTTATTATGACGATCATTTAATCCTTGTCGGTGTTCTTTTGTCTTTTTCGTGATTTATCACTGATCTGATGCCCATACCGCCTGATGCAATGGACTGTCGCACATACAACACTCTGCTCTACATTGATAAGATTGATCTGAATCCATTCAGTTCCTGAATTCTCCCACAATGAGCCATTCATTTTGAAATTCAACTCGGACTCCTACAGACATTTGATTCATTTCTGTTGTCCATGAGAGATCAGCAAAGTCCGTATCTCATAATCTGTTGAAAAAATTGAGTCTTTATAGAATTTTCTCATTCGGAAACATAAAAGCAGGGATGAGCCTTAATTGAACCTTGAAGTGAAGTATGACTCTCGTTACAGATAATTCAGAAGATGATCGGATAATTCAAACTAGCGGTATTGCCCTGCTCGCTAACGCTCGCTCGGCTTCTTTATATTCAGAAAGATCGATTTGATACGAGAATATCATGTTTCTTCTTCATCTTAATCCAAAAAATACAATCGAATTAATTCAATCGGATCCCTCGAAGCTTCCGTATAAATCATTCCAACATTTGCGGAATCGGTGAAGTAGGTACTACATCACCCTCTTGACTTCGATGAGAGAGTCACGAGAATTGGAATAATTCAAAACCAAACCAAACTCTAAATTTCCGGATCTCGCATACTGATTGTAAGTTGCTTACGTGGAAGTGGTAAAATATAACGGGTGTCTTGGGTGGGTGCATGAATTTTGGTGGATGGATGAGTATATGGATGGATGGTCGGGTCTGAACTGATCCGGTCGAGTACGATGTGAAAGGTTTACTATGGTTTCTTTCGACCTAGTTCGGTCTGTTACGATCTTGTACAGTTTTGTACGGTCTGGCACGGTAGTTCAGAATTGTCTCTGAGTGGCATCGCAAATTCGGCACTCATCTTGCTCTTTATATAAGGTATATCAGTATGTTCATTTGTGAAATTGACCATTTCGCTTTTGAATTCAGTGGTCTTGTACCAGACCGTACCGGACCGTACAAAACCTTGGAAGATTGCAACAGACCGAACAATTGGGACAAAACATGCGATAAGCGCTCTTATCTTTCGTCCGTGTTATTCTTATGAAAGACATCCTTAGCGCCGCCACATTGGCGCTGCAGTCCCATTTGAATCAACACAGAGGTTTACTCCCAATACCGTAAAAAACCTCTCAGGCCGTACTCGACCGTTTCAGGTCGGACCAGACCACCCATCTGTATATCCATCCATCCACCAATCCATGCACGCGCCCTCTCATGACAAACATGATATTTTACTCACCCCGCGTGAGCGACCCGGTATGCAGGATCCGGAAATACGAAGTTTTGATTCACTTCTAATTATTTCAACTCTCGTGAGTTTTTCGTTAAAAGTTGATTGGTTGTAGTACCAACTCTACCAATACCGCAATTGTGGCATAAATTTGTACGGAAGCTTTAAGGGTGTCACTCGAATTCATTTGAAACCAAGTCTTTGATTTTGGATTAAGGGGAAACGTGATATTCCCCTAAAGAATCAATCGGACTGAATGAAATGGAGTCGAGCGAGCGTTAGCGAGCAAGGCAATCCCGCTAATGTATCAATAAAAATTAAATTTGTCTCGCATTGTAATCCAAAAATTTATTTTCTCCTCTGGGAGTCATACATATGAGTCATTCTGGAGCAAGCTGGACAAGACCGTCACCAGGGGAGTCCGGGAAAAATCCGCAAAAATTTTTTTCCATTAGTACTATGTTAAAATAGTACGAAAATTTTTCTCCAGATTTCTTTCGGCCCCCCCTCCCCCTGTGGGCTCCAGGGCCCATGAAAGGGCCATTTTAGGCCCTTTTTAGCCTACTCTAGGAAAATCATAGTTCCAACGCAATTCAATATTTTCCAACGTACTTGGACGCATTTATCTCGTCAAGACTGGTACTTTTGGAAAAAAATTGTCCAAGGCCACTCAAAGAGCCTGACGACTTCTGCAAGCTGATTATTGAGAACGAATTTTAGCGATTTTTGGGCCTGCTTCAAAGCAATTCAGCTCCTACTAGACATGTGATAATCGACTCCTGCAGGTGGTCATTTTGAAGGTCTTGAAGAAACCTACAATTTGACCACCTGCAGAAGTCGATTATCGTACTTTTTATAGGAGCTATAGCCGATACAAGTTGAGCTATTTACGAAAAAGTCGAAAATTCAGGACTCGATTCCAAAAATACAGTACCCGTCGAAATTAATGGAACACGCATACCTTCACTAAAACAGCGATTACTCGGACGTCCTCGGGTCTACGGCAATTTCACAAGAAGCGTTCGAAAGATGAGAGAAAAATCTATCAATTCATGTTCTTTGAAATATTTTTTGCCGCGAAATTCATGGTTCTAATTGGCTCCGAAAAACGAAAAATTTTCCATCTCATTCAATCATCGATAATTTATCGGGAAATTACGATAGCGCAAAAATCTTCGTGGGATTATGTAGCTCTTTTCAAGACCTTCAAAATCGTTGTTTGAACATTATTCTACGAATTTTTCCACCCGAGTTACGAGCGATCAAAAGAGAGCAAATTCACACGTGTTGAGGGTAGCGGAGATACAAAAAAATACGTAATCCACGATTTCGACGTAAAATCTTCTAAGAATTATACAACATAAATCAGTTATATGTTCTAGAACGCACTCGAAACGACCTCAGACAGTTTGAAGAAGAAAAAGCTCATACCTCTAGATCACCAGTACCCTCGACCCGCGCCAACTTCTCTTTGCCAGATCGCTCGTAACTCGGGTGGAAACAAGCGTAGAATAATGTATAAAAAACGATTTTGAAGGTCTGGAAAAGAGCTACAAGATTCCACGAGGATTTTTGCGCTATCATGATTTCCCAATGAATGGTCGATGATTGACTGAGATGGAAAATTTTTCGTTGTTCGGAGCCAATTAAAACCAAGAATTTTGCGGCAAAAAATATTTTTAAGGACATGGATTGATAGATTTTCTTCTCATCTTTCAAATGCTTTTTGAAAAATTGTCATAGACCCAAGGGCGTCGGAGCGGTCGCTGTTTTAGTGAAGCTATGCGTGTTCCATTAATTTCGACGGGTACTGTATATCTTAATTTTTTTTCACCAAACTTATGCAAAAATGTTCTTTCAGACATCTACTTCCAGTAAAAAAATTTGGCGGAGGTTTTTTTTTACTGAAAGTAGATGTCTGAAAGAATATCTTCGCACAAGTTTGGTCGGAAGAAATTAAGATATATTCTTGGAATCGAGTCCTGAATTTTCGACTTTTTCGTAAATAGCTCAACTTGTATCGGCTATAGCTCCTATAAAAAGTACGATAATCGACTTCTGCAGTTGGTCAAATTGTAGGTTTTTTCAAGACCTTCAAAATGACCACCTGCAGAAGTTGATTATCACATGTCTAAAAGGAGCTAGATCGCTTTGGAGCAGGCCCAAAAATCGCTAAAATTTGCTCTCAATAATTGGCTTGCAGAAGTCGTCAGGCTCACTAAAGGGCCTTGGACAATTCTTCTTCCAAAAGTACTAGTCTTGACGAGAAGAATGCGCCCAAGTACGTTGAAAAATATTGAATAACGTTGTAACTATGATTTTCTTAGAAGAGGCTAAAATACGGCGAAAAATGGCCCTCTCATGAACCCTGGGGCCCACAGGGGGGGCCGAAAAAACCTGAAAAAAATTTTCGGACTATTTTAACATAGTACTGATGGTAAAAATTCTTGCGGATTTCTCCCAGACCCCCCTGAAGACGGTTTTGTCCAGCTTGCTCCAGAATGACTCATATAATCCCTCTTATCGCTGGGGTTATGTATTGAGAATGGGGAAATATCAGTCAAAATTAGTGAAATCGACTTCACGAGTCATTATTCGAAACATTAGATGACTTCTCTGGAATACATCGTTATTTTTTAATAAATGTTTATACAATGTATTCCCATTCAGGCTCTTATCTATTTTTTTATCCTTTTTGCGAACGATTTCTCCCATCTTTAGGGTGAGTGTGCGGCCAGTTCTAGAGTCTAGCCTCAAAATTCAAATGGGGCTGAAGACCCAGATCTAGAAGAATTTTTTTGATTCAAAAATGATAGTGCAGTCAGTTCTTCAAAGAATCAGTTACATGATCTTATTATTTTCCGGACTGCACCCTAAAATCCTCTTGGAAAAGGCCTGAAGATGTGCCGTCTATCAGACAAAAATCACAACATCTTAATTAGTGAACTGTAGAAAGGGAATATTTTCATGTTTTCCTTGACACTACCTGCTAAAGAACAAAGCTGAAACAGTTACATGAAAATCCAGCTGTATTGCAAAGTTCACATAAGTAGAATGTGATATGTACAGTAGTTGAAATCATCCCAATATCCCACATTGGGGCGTGGAATAATAATCCTGTTTTTGCCGATAGAATCCCCATTTTGGGACAATTCTGCCAAACATCTGCTCGAAAAAAGGCAACTGTGTGGCTATAGATACATATATATATATATATAGTCACATCGTTTCCCAAAAAATCGCCGACATCGCCTGGTGAGATCATATCATAGAGCAAGAACATATGAAGCGTCAGTCGGTCTCAACCTACCGTAAAAGGATGTCGACGCGCTCCGGAGTACAAAAATAATTCTTCGAGTATAATCCCAGGAATCAAAAGCAGGGTTGAGGATCATCATATTGCCGCATTGGTGAGTATATAGGAGTACACTTATTCGAATAAAATCCTCATTTATAGGAATCGTTCACCCATCAAACATCCGTTGAATGGCTTCCCTAGAGTTAGTCACCCCATCACACATCCGGGTGCAAGTGGGCCACCCCACCAGGGTGCAAATATCATTTCGAAGGTCCAAAACTAGACTAAGTATTGTCATTATAAGATCAATTAGTCAGTAAGATCAATTTGAGGTTTCTCGGTCACCCTATATAGATATAGTATTTCGTCTCTCTTCGAATCATACTATACCATAATTCAATAGAAATATCACGTAATTTATATCCATATATCACTATAAAGTCGTTGTATAGAAATATTTCTCTGAAGTTAAAGGAAATTTCTATTTAGAAACAGTTCTGGCAAACATCTGCTCGAAAAGGGCAACTGTGTGGCTATAGATACGTGTATATGGTCACATAGTTTCCCAAAAAATCGCCGATGTCGCACACAGTTGCTAGAAACCCGATTTTTGACACAACTATTCCCACCCTGAAAACAAGCAATTTCCGATATCGGAAATTTGCAAGAAGCGGAACTGTAGGTTTTTTCACGTAGATTATGAATCTTCTTCCCAATTGGAGCCTCCGAGACTCGTACGCTGCCGGCTAGCATGAAAACGCGAAAATCGCGGGAAAAACGCAGTTTCAGTGGTTTAACTTGATGAGGATGCATTTTACACAAATTTTTATGAGAGCAAGAGTTGTTGCGTTTTAAGATACAAATCGGATGATATCACCAGTTTTTCGTAAAACCGAATTTTTTGATGTTTTATCCCATTTTGGAGGGCTTTTAGTGAATATTTGGAAATTTGAACTACGGCAATTTTACGTCGGATCATGTACTTTGGATATTTGAAAAAAAGATGTTCGGAGGTGATCTAGGGAGTGAGGATAGAGGAAAAACTGACAAAACAGAGAAAAACGGGTAATTCGTGAATTCTCGAGGTGTAATCGCGAATGTGCCACCTCGTCTACAATGGGGACCTTCCTGCATCATCAATCAACTATTTGCCATGTTCCAGAAGTGCGTAGATACACCTGCTGGACTCTGAGACCGGTTAAAGCGAGTCTTGGGGTCATATTCCGCGCAAAGCTGTGTGGATCCGATAAAAATCATGAAATCTCGAGGTGTAATCGCAAATAAGCCACCTCGATCACAATGTGGTTACCTTCCTACATCGTCAATAAACTATTTGCCGTGGTCCAGAAGTGCGGAGATACACCTGCTGGACTCTAGAGACCGGTTATAGCGAGTCTTGGGGTCATATTCCGTGCAGAGCAGTGTGAATCCGATCAGAATCATGAAATCTCGAGGTGTAATCGTGAATGTGCCACCTTGATCACAATGAAGTTACCTTCTTACATCATCAACCAACTATTTGCCGTGTTCCAGAAGAGCCTAGATACACCTGCTGGACTCTGAGAGTTCTGGGGCCAAAGTCAATGTACAGCCCGGCAAATACGATGAAAAGCATGAGATCAATCTTGGGACTCTCTTCCCGTAGCACCCACTAGACCGAATTTCCACACACTCGTCCCTTCTCCAATCTCTTTTATGCAAAATGAAGAATGTCGGAGTGGATCAAAAGAATACTTCATGCTTAATGAGGTCGATAATAATCGAATCGGCCGACCCAAACCTCGAATTAAGGATGAGAAACGTTGGTGCTCGAATGTTCATTGTGATGAAACCGAATGACCCAATCTGCGACCTTGCTTTCACTGCAGATCACAGAAGAATCAGTTGGTTCCATAGCGAAAAAGGGGACCAAGGGTGTAGGAATAGTTCAGGTTCTTCTGTTCCCATCACTTATCACATCAAGTTTCACTCCTCATTACCCGAATGAAAATACTTCCCAACGTACTGGCGGGAATCTCGCAATTTTGAGTTGGGTTCACAAAAAAGGATCACCATGGATTTTCCTTCCACATGAATATTTATTCGTTTAGCAAAATTTCAACACACAGGTATTTATGATTCCATAGATGATAACGAATTTAAGATACATTTATGGTCAGTTCAAGCAACATCTGCAACATGCCCAAGTACGTAACCAACAGGTACAATACTCAAATAGTAAGGCATTGGAAACAAGGTTCATGTGACAGACTTGGGCACCATCGAGAATCGAGACTAGAATCGAGAGTCCGAAAGACAGTTATTCTATCAAAAACACTGTCTAGATTCGAGTGCCAATGGCCAGGAATAGCCAGAAGATCTGTGGAATTCCCCACAAACTCTTCGAGAGTCTACGGCCATCTGTAAAAATTTTCCTAACTTAAATAAATATGGTTCGGAGGAATATTAGTTACCATTTTCAAGTTTGCGAGGCCTGCGAATTATATGTTAGGTGTCAGCGCTCAATCGTTCATCCCTGTGGTATATTGCTAGTACTCTTCTGACTTTCTATACTTCTTACTCAAGAAAGTTTCTAGTCAGTTTATTGTCAGCTGATTTACATCAAATTAGATGGACTAGTTGGTCAAGCATGGTGAACCGGCCCTGGTCGGGTATGGACCCCGAGGAAATTTACCCGAGTTTCCAACATCTGAATAAGGGGAGGAAGGTTCTTCAAGTCCCAAAGTCGACCCAATTTCTCCGGGTGCCCTTAAAACCCTCTGAAATACGCTCAAAGTCAATCATTCTCTCATTGAGTCGCATTTGAACGCACATCAGTGAATCTTCCTGAATTTTTTTTCGTATATTTTTGGAACAATGGCCTCCGAAGAAAAAATATTTGCGTCCCGAAAACTCCGAATCTAGGACCCAAAAGAAATTCGATCTCAAAAACCACGTCCGAGATGAAGGATCATTTTTGGCCTCTTTGAACTAATTTGAGATGGATGCTGCGCGTATCGGTATATAGGAATACATGAGGCTACGAAGCTTCTTCTCAATTCGCACCAGGTTACGGATAGCGCTATGGTTTCCTACTCGTTCAAACTAGGCGATGATGATGCCGACGACTTTGACGGTCAAGAATGAATTCGAAGAGAACCATGAGCCTGTTGATAGACTACAGAGCGGGATGCCGTTATATTGCTCAATTTCACTCGTTGTAAACACCTCCTCGAGGCTCAAAAACATCAGCATGGTAACTTGGTCAAAATGAGTGGAACTACATAGCTCTATTTGTAATCTGCCTTATTCGTTCCTCCCTGTACGCGCAGCATCCATTTTAAATGAGTACAAAGAGGCTAGACATGACCCTTCACTCTCGCGCGAGTTTTTTCAACAGAGAGGAAAATCCCAAGGCTTAGAGACAGAACTAACTACGGACTTGGTTTCTACGCCTAGAAATACAAGGAGAACGAAAATTTGCGTCCCCGGAACACTACCACTCAAAATTCGCGTTCTTGAGGCAATTCAAGAGGGTTGTATGGATCCACGGCGTCACAGAGTTCATACCTTGGAGTTTCTCATTTTTTGGACCAGCTGGATCCCGGGTTCTACTACGTCAAATTAACTTCGTCAAGAGGTCATTTCAAAAGGAATCACACTGGCTATCGGTTCGAGAAACTTTCAGAGACGTAGACGATTACACTTCGAGAATTTTTATCGGATTCACAGGGCTTTGCACGGAATGTGACCCCAAGACTCGCTATAACCGGTCTCAGAGTCCAGCAGGTGTATCTACGGACTTCTGGAACACGCAAATAGTTGATTGATGATGTAGAAAGGTACCCCATTGTGATCGAGATGGCTCATTTGCGATTACACCTCGAGATTCCATGATTTTGATCGGATCCACACAGCTTTGCACGGAATATGACCCCAAGACTCGCTATAACCGGTCTCAGAGTTCAGCAGGTGTACCTACGCACTTCTGGAACATGGCAAATAGTTGATTGATGATGTAGGAAGGTAAACCCATTGTGGACGAGGTGGCACATTCGCGATTACACCTCGAGAATTCACGAATTACCCGTTTTTCTCTGTTTTGTCAGTTTTTCCTCTATTCTCACTCCCTAGATCACCTCCGAGAATCTTTTTTCCGAATTTCCAAAGTACATAATCCGACGTAAAATTTCCTACTCTTTCGATTGCCGTAGTTCAAATTTCCAAATATCCACTAAAAGCCCTCCAAAATGGAATAAAACGACAAAAAACTGGTGATATCATCCGATTTGTATCAAAAAACGCAACAACTTCTGGTCCCATAAAAATTTGGGTAAAATGCATCCCCATCAAATTAAACCACTGAAACTGCGTTTTTCCCGCGATTTTCGCGTTTTTATGCTAGCCGGCAGTGTACGAGTCTCGGAGGCTCCAATTGGGAAAAAGATTCATAATCTACGTGAAGAAACCTACAGTTCCCCTTCTTGCAAATTTGCGATGTCGCTTGTTTTCAGGGTAAGAATAATTGTGTCGCACATCGGGTTTCTAGCAACTGTGTGCGTCTTCTGGTGAGACCATATCATAGAGAAAGTACATATGAATCGTCAGTCGGTCTCAACCTACCGTGAGAGGAGGTCAACGCGCTCCAGAGTGGAACACGAACTTTCGAACATAATCCCAGGAATCGAAAGCAGGGTCAAGGATCATCATATTGCTGTATTGGTAAGTAGATGAAAGTACACTTTTTCGAATAAAATCATTTATAGGAAGCGTTCATCCATCAAACATCCGGTCAACGGCCTCCCTAGAGTTAGTCACCCCATCATACATCCGGGTGCAAGTGAGCTACCTTTTTAGGGTGCAAATATCATTTTAAAGGACCAAGACTAGACTAAGTATTGTCATTCTAAAATCAATCAAATCAGTAAAATCAATTTGGGGTTTCTTGGTCACCCTACATAGACATGGCCTTCTGCCAATTCTGGGAAACATATAGGTAGCATCAAAAGTGAGTAAGAGGCAATTGACCTGCTGTCAAACCTTAGTCAAATGAAGGCCTCCAGCCAAAATTTGCAAGTTGGAAGCTTCCATAGTCAGAGGCGGCACTCAGCCACGGTCTGCAATAAATCAGGAAGCCCATTCCTCACAAACACATGAACTGATCCTTCAAAACATGTATAAAATATTGATAAAAATGAAAAAATGAGTGAATAAAATAGAACAATTGTCTGCACACAGGCTACAACGCTATTGATCGGAAACTACAAGATGTTCTTGTTCTTGGAGGTGGATGCCGAAAGGAAAAACATCATGAAATTCAATATCATCATTAATTCAAGCAGTAACCATTACTTTTATAAATATAACTTGTAATAGTCTATGTATTTATTTATATCTCCCCCTAATATATAGTAGTAAGCATGAGATTCCACTGAATTCCCCTAAATTCCTCTGAATTCCCTTGAACTCCCCTGAATTCCCTTGACTGCCTTGAATACCCAGGAGGGCCCCTGAGGGCCCCGAGTGCCTCTGACCAAATAACCTAAATTACGTTCCATATTTACCTTAGGGGCTGAGAGATTCCCCTGAGATCCCCTGAGGGTCTGTGAGGGCCTCCGAGGGCCTCTGAGGGCCCCTGAGGGCCCGTCAATTTTTCTCAGCCCCTGCAGGTCCCTTAGTCTTCTCAATTTCCCTCTGCAGCCTTCTAGAAATGATCTCGTTCTCATCATCATCATTTTCCGTCTCATTATTCAATTATTACAACATTTAAAGTGAGCTTGGGTTACAAAGAAGATGTATATTTCTTCCAAAGAAATGTGAATTAGAAAAATTTACAGTATATCCGAGAATCAAAAATCAAAAACCAGAATCTTTGTGTGACGGAACACTCTTCCACAACATGAACTTAATTTTCCAGAATCGACTTCTCAATTTCCATCTTTTCACCACCTAACAATTTCAATTCATCTACAGCCTCCACTGTCACATGTACGTTGAACCTGTAAAGACCACTCAATGAAATCAATTTCGAAACGATTCTTTTCACTCTTATCTGATTGATCAGAAAATTAACTCTTCTCTTGTAAGTCACCGCAAACTTCTAACTCCACTCCACCATCGTACGATTCAATTTGACCGTTTCCATCTTTCACAACAATAACATCAAGTTTGTGACGTATATTTGTGTACACCCAGAATTCCACTTTTATTCTTTTCATTCCTTTGAACGCATTAATCCTTCAGATAAACCTCTATCTCTGGAGAATCGACAAGATTTGTGTGAAAATCGTGTCATATAGTCGAAACATCACCAATTCAACTCACTTATTGTTCCTTTTTTCGAAGGTATATCTTTAAATTTCATTTTGTTGTATATTTCAACGTCATATTCGCGATTCTCTTGTTCAATTCGATGATATTCTCGTTATGAGATGACAGAACAACTCTATTCATAGAAATATCTCCAGTCATGTCTTTGAATATGGTTCTCCATACATCACCACTTATACACGTATACTCAATTTGATATGATGATTAATTTGCTAATATTATTCTCAATTCCGTTCAAAGTTAACCATTCTGTACGTACCTCACTAATTCACTCCCATCGCCCTTTTTCTGGAACTCAGATTCGCGAAATACTTTGTCAACATACGCAACTATAGTTCTGTAATATCAATGTCATTAACATCTCTAATCATAGATATACATATCAATTAACTGAATTACTAACGTTGTTTCATCTCCAATTTGGACTCTATTCTTCGAACAATTGAGTCCAGGAATTTTTCACATTCGCTGTGAACTCTCAAAATAAATACTCTCTGTTTCATGCAATGCTATTATTTCATCCAAACACTCAATTCCTGTAGATCGATCTGATTATTTTGAGCACTGGCCGTATTCTTCTCCAACCTTTTCTCTCGAACTGTTCGTTCAAACACCACAAGATTACCTGCTCCCTCAGTTCATATACTTGTATCGTTTTCCCCAACTCCAGATTTCACTCCATCTTAACGGAATTTGAGAACAATATACTTGAATTTTCAATCATATATGACAAAAATATCAAACATCAGATACCCCGTCCCAAACAACCTTTCCCGATCTCATCTGAACCATCGAATCTATTTTCAATAAACGAATTCTTCTGATCTCTTCACCGAGGAAGAGTAATGTACAGCTGTCCATTGGAGAGAATCGGCCGTTTTATATGAATATCAACCTCATCTAAACTTTCACGTGGAGACTTATTAATTGTCATTGCCAATACCGAGACCATAGGGAGCTGTTTCCCGTGAACTACAAACGGCAGGGAAGACTCACCCTCGGTTAGTGTTAGCTTGGGTACGAAAACTATTGTCCCCATATTCTCCCCACTTATCACTTCCGCTTCAATATCATGCTTGTACAATTACCTAATCTTTAATCGAACCCTATTACATAAACCCTTCGCCACTCTCAGATTCCGAGTCATCAGATTCCAAATCAACATCACAATAGCATTTACGTTCAAATCAAGTCCATGTGGAGTTAAACCGTCTCTAATTCTAATCAGAAACTCGGTTGGATATTCCAGATGAGTAAGCTCCTCGGTTTGATCTACACCTTTGTGAGTCGCATGATCAACGCTTAGTAAGATGAAGACGGACCATCGAACATTTCCAAGATTTTCTTATTCAATTTTATGATATTTTCTTCATGAGATGACAGAACAACTCTATTCGTAGCAATATCTTCATTGATGTCTTTGGATATGGGTTCTACGTACATCATTACTTTTCCGCTCAGGTCTCACTTTCACTTCATCAATTCTACCCTCACCTCTACCAGAAGGATGTTGGAAAAATCAGATCCTTAGATCTCAAATTTTTAGTCAGCTTCATTACATTAAACACTTGCCATAAGGCTGACGATGTGATAGTTTCCTGGATAATAGAATGTCTATTCCTATTGGTCAAAAATAGCAGGATTTGTCTGAAATCCCCGCCTGAAATCACCAATATTCGACCAAAGGGCGAGTTATTGTAAAAAGCGTCACGGAGTGTTCTATCCACCTCCTCCAACGCTTCTTTGGAAATCATTGATGCTTCACCGAGATGATAACACCTGCTTCCCTCAATTTCTTCTCATCGGCATCAGATTTCAAAAGAATACTCTCAATACTTTCTAGATCCAAGGGTATTCTGAAGTATCTATGACTTGTCATACCTTGGGGTGAAAAAAATCGACTCAATACTCGTCCACGCCATTGACAGAATCTTCTTCTTTTGGGATAAAAAATATTAAATGAGAGACCTTTACAAGGAAGGTTTTCCACAATCTCCAGGACCATCAATGAAACTGACTAGACTTTCATTACTTCTTAAGTTGCTATGGATGGATTATTGATTCTTCACTCCTTTAAATCAATAATCAGGAGTAGCGGGGGTTGGCGAGCGGAGCGAGCAGGGGGGCTTGCCCCCCTAGTATATGTATATATCAATATATGATAATGGTGAATATGTACAATATGTAGGAATCCAGATTGTGAACAATAACAATCATAAGGGGCGGGGAAATTGGCCATCCCCTTCCTCTTGTATTATTTCATCCTAGATATACAATAAAATTAGCGACAAATTTCAATCTCAATTTCAAATTTGATGAAAAAGTTGAAATCATTCGAAATTACTATTACTTTTACGGAAAAATCCAATTATTCCCAAAAAATTCCCAAAAATTCCAAAAACATTGTGTACATGTTCAAATACATCTTCTACCTTCTTTCATGACCACGACGATAGGACAGATAGATATTCATCAAGAATCATTCAATAAGTCTTCTCTGATCAGAAAATTACCATTCAATAAAAATTTCAATCTTTAAATGACGTGACATCTACAAACGAAGAATCCAATACTTGACAATCGCCTGCGGAGGGGAGCCTCACAAAAGTGCTGAGGTATTGACAAGTACTAGGTGTTCTTATTAGCTGACTGACGGATCCCAATATAGAATTTCAGCTCAGTAGAATCCCTGTAATCCTGAGTCATTCTACACACATCCTTTGAAGGTTCCCTGTTAGCAATAACTCATCCATAGGATTATATATTCTATTGTAAGCTTGAAATTATGGGCTACGAACAGACATACACAGACTGGCTCATAAAATCAGAATGTTTTATTAAAAGTGGCTGGAATAGTTATCTCAATTCAATTTTTTAATATTCTCAAAAAATTCTCTCCAAATCATATAACATGATGATACTACATAAACTATAGATATATATCACCCCAATATATATACAAAAATACTCAAACGCATACAGAATACACTGCATACCTGAATTCTCACTTATACTACACTTCACACACATTCACCTAAATACACGTTCGAAAGCGTAAAAAACGATACCGTTAGGTTATTTCCGTTTAGGCCCTGAGCACAAGAGTGACTAACTCCACTGTGTACGACCGAACACGGAAAGAACCAAATTACGGAATCGTGACCATACACAAAATCATAAAATACACACACACACGTTTACACACCCACACACGAACACTCATATCCTCGAGCCGGCCCCAGCATGCAGGTCAATATATGTATTGATGCGGTAAGTTTTCGTGTATGGACTGCCTCATATAGAGGATTCACACTCACATAGTTCCACAACATGTAATTTTTTTTAACATTATTAAGCCACGGGCAAATATGTATATATATTCAAATATATAAATGAAATCGCAATCGAAAATCAGAACTGCCAACTTGACGTACACACTATTTTATATCACATATACATACACATTTTACGTCAAGTTGGCAACACTGATTCTGGAACGCTATTTTAGGTTGGCAGCCCTGCTCGGGGGATCCGGAAGAACAGGAATTTGCACGTGGCTTAATTATGTTGATATGGACAGAGTCGAAGAAAGGACGCAAGTTCCATGAGTTTACAGAGAAGGGAATGATTTAGAATTGATCTTGACACATCCCTGCGAAAAAGTCTGAGCATCGGAGGAATATTGACCTACGTCAATTCAGTTATATCCTCTATTGGCACGCATGAGCGATAGCCAACGGCAAAATATAACAAGAGTATGGACAAATGTTCTGTGTATCTGACTTGATCGCTCGATAATCTTCATCTATACCACTCGAACAATTGGATCCTCTAAGGAGAGGGTTGCTTATCCCAAAACTCATGATTGAATTGATTGGTGCTCCAGATATCCATCTACATCGGAAAACACTGATTCGGCTTAAGATAGTGCCGCACCGGCATGACCATTTGACTGCAAGTGAATCTCCATATGCACGTACTCTATCCAGATATTCGCTGATCCCTCGGTCATTCCGGGGGGACACAAGAGCTGCATGCCGTCCCTCTTTCAAACCAATGACAAGTGTTTTTCGGACCATATAACTTAGATTTACCTTACGTTCACAAACTCTACATTTCATGTGCAAGCCTCCAGGACCGAACCACCCAAGAAATTGGGTCTCATATCCTTCACGATTGGGACATATTTGTTCTGTGGTCATCTGCAGAGATATCTTTTCTGTCATCTAAAGCAATCGAATTACGTACGGGAGAAACAAATTGATCGTAGGAACACTTTTGCAGATGACGTATCGAGTTGAAATATTACGATGTAGGTGCGTTATCCTGCTAACGGTGGCTGGTATTATTTTGTAGAATCTCATACCATATTTATGCTTTGCAACCAAAGAATAAAACCCTTCGGCTCGTATTCGTCGAGTAATTAATTACGACTCAATCGCAATCAATTGACACACTTGGATAGAACACTTACACTTTTTTCTGTCGGATCTCGCAAATTCCGAGCGAAAGAAGTTAATGAGCCTCGCTTCAAGAGGTTTCAGAGCCAATTCAGCTCAGCAATGAGACAGTATGCCTGGCGACACACAAGCCCTTGGCGATTGGCGATCAGGACAAAACTTAACGTGCTGACGATTGACTCACATGCACTGGGCATGTATACCTGTATAAAAGGCTGCCCGTTTTGTGACGGGTCAGCAGAACGAGAGCAAAACAGATGCGTGTGATTCATTCCACGCGTCATTTGATAGGGTAACTATAGACATGGCATTGTTGGTGGGTGATAAATCTGTCAAAGAACGCTACCTTCCTCATTATCACAGGGTCCAAGAAAGCTAAAGATTGATTGACTGAGTGATTGATATCCCACGGTAGTCCTGAACCAAGTCTACCCTCCGCTGACGGCAGCAAGTAGGATTCTTGTTGGATATAGTTTGGGACATCTGTGGTATCACAACCTACTGAGAATCAAAATCGCCACTTGGGCCGTTTTTTAAAAAAGTCGAAAAAACGTGTTTACCTATTTATGTTTTTCCCCTTTTTCACTCTCAAAAACTTAAAAGGAACGCATTTTATCGAAAAATATGTAGAGCAACTTTTTGAAGAACTTGGAACAATAAACAAAAGAAGAATCTGTACACATTTTTTCATATAAGCCCTCCTGTCCCTGTAATAAACGTAGTTTCGTCTGAAACTCGTATTTTATCTGTCATTTTCTACGGTTCTGACCTCATAACTCCGAGGGAACGCATTTCATCAAAAAATATGTAGTGATTTTTTTTAGATCTTTAAAGAATGAATCAAAAAGGTCTCAATACATTTCTCGATACAAGGTCGTCCGTTCCCGTAATAAACGTATTTTCGTCTGAGACTCGGATCAGAAACAGGAGGCCTTACATGAAAGAATATGTACGTATGGTTTTGTTCATTTTTGAAAATCTACAAATATTTAATGTACATATCTTGATGAGATGTGATCTTTTCGAGTTATGGGGACAAAACCGTGAAAAATGACAAATAGAATACAGTCTCAGACGAAATACGTTTATTACGGGAACGAAAGACCTTGTACCGGAAAAAGTGTTCAGATCTTCGCTGTTTATTTTTCAAAGATCTACAAAAAATTACTGTACACGTTTTTCGATAAAATGCGTTCCCTTTGAGTTATGGGGTCAGAACAGTAGAAAATGACAGATAAAATACGCGTCACTAACGAAAAAACGTTCATTACAGGGATAGGAGGTCTAATATGGAAGAATGTGTGAGGACCTTTTTTTCATCGTTTTGAGTTCTACGAAAAGTTGCTCAACATATTTTTCGATCAATTGCGTCCCTTTCGAGTTTTTGAGGGTGGAAAAGGGGAAAACATCGAAAAGAAAAGTTTTATCGACTTTTTCAAAAAACGGCCCAAGTGGCGATTTTGATTCTTAGTAGGTTGTGATTCCACAGATGTCCTAAACCATATCTAACAACAATCCCACTTGCTGTCGTCAGCGGGGGATGGACTTGGTTCAGGACCACCGTGATCCTTCATTCGTCAAGAGACAGAAAATTTTCACTCACATATTATCAGATATGTCACATGTATAGATATACTCGATGAGGAATACTGAGCGAAAGAATATAAAAGTAGATAATCCACTCGGTCGAGGATAAACTAGCGATACTGCTTTGCTCGCTAGCGCTCGTTCGGCTTCACTTTATTGGAAAAAATCGAGATT
The DNA here is from genome assembly GCA_029851415.1 of Eretmocerus hayati. Taxonomy (NCBI): domain Eukaryota; kingdom Metazoa; phylum Arthropoda; class Insecta; order Hymenoptera; family Aphelinidae; genus Eretmocerus; species Eretmocerus hayati. The sequence goes on from CM056742.1 coordinate 102,906,253, forward strand.
TTTGCGATTTTTGAAAGTATTTTAAAATATTTAAGGAGTCGCTGAGGTCGGTTTCTAATAGGCTTCTTCAATCCTGTGAGAGCGACAATAGCCCTTATGTGTCGCGAGTGTCTAAGTACTTACTATCTAAGATCATCTAAGATCATCTGAGATCATCTAAGATCATCTAAGATCATCTTAAAGTTATCTTTTGATTATCTTTTTATCTTATTGTTATCTTTTGATTATCTTTTCATCTTTTGGTTATCTTATGATTATTTTTAAGTTATTTAGTCGTTTTTTGATTATTTCTACTTTGCTTTTTCGGTTGTTTTTCCTTTTTCGAGTGATTTTTTGATACGTTTTCATTCCTTTGGTGTTTAATACAATTGTTTAATACAAAAATCAATCACTCCAATTTAATATTGGAGTGATTGATTTTTTATGTACTATGTAATTTTTTAGAGATGGTATTACTCAATCGTTGTTTAATTTACATGATTTTTTCTGAAACACTTGAGTGATTTACCATGAAAAAAGTTGGTTATTGAATATCTTTTCAACTATGCATTGGGTACTCCTCAGAAGATTTGATAATTATTTAGATAGATTTTATTATTGAATTTGAATGAATAAATTTCTTCTGTTGCATTATGGAGATTGTTAGATTTTTTGTTATATTGATTTGAGTGTCTTATCATGTTGTGTGTGAAGTGTTGATGGATTAGTTTTGGATTTTTCGCTTCGGTCGCTCTCAGCGGAGTTAATCACTCTTGAGCCATGGCCTAGGCGAGTCACCGCAACGTTCTCATCATTGTGAATTGAAGTGTTTTAATTATGATTGATGTGATTTTTGGTTTCTTTTGAATCATCAATGGTGTTGTATGAGAGACTGTTAGTGTTCTTCAGTGTAAAATCCATTTTGCAACAATAGTTATTAAAAAGTTTATCATTATCTCTTATTCTATTTTGGTGAGAGTATTGAAAAAAAAGGAAAACTTTGATCTCTGATGACGATTTTAATTGATTGCAAAATCTTCTAAAAGTTATTATCAGGAGAATCTCTTCTCTATTTTGTTCAATTATTGCATGATGGATAATGCAGTCAGAGTATGTGCGTTCGTAGCCCAGAATTTCACGATTCCAAGAGAATGTACAAATCTATGGATGAGCATTTACTAACAGGGGACCTTCAAGGGTTCTGTGTAGAATGACTCAGATATGTAGGGATTCAATCGGGGGGAAATTCTTTGATGGGATCCGTCAGTCAGCTAATAAGAACACCGAGTCCTTGGCATTACCTCAGCACTTTTGTGAGGCACCCTACCGCAGGCGATAGTCAAGTACTGGATTCTTCGTATGTGGATGTCGAGTCGATTGATTATTAGGAAAAGTTCTACTATGACGCAAGATTATCATTATTGAAAATTCTGTCCTATTGTCATGGTCTTGATTCTAAATTGAGTGTAATTTTGCAATCAATCAAAATGGTCGGAATTTGAATATAAATGAATTGAATTTTGTCGAACCTTAGCAAAAATCATTTTATAGTCCTTTTCAAGTGACTTAAAATTATTCGAAAGTTTATTCTAACTAAACCTATGGAATGAATGGAGACGAGAGAGGAAAGACGGGCAAAAGTCCCGTCTCTGTCGAATTTTATTGGATTATTCGATATACATACATTTCTTTACAATTTTCATGAAGTTTTTATAATTTTCCACAAATAGTATAAGAATCTTACATTATCATTCAGAACATTAAATAATCTTCAATGATTTGGAATCACCTGGACTACGTATTTCCTGTTGAGAATCTCCTGTTGACTGAGATTGTCCAATGGGTTAGCAGGATACACTTTCTCTCGGCCTCGGTGGTGCTGTAGAATGAAAAATCATTAAAGCGTATTATTTTTCTACTATAAAACAATTGAAGACGTTTGTGTGTATATGTGTATATATGGGTGTGTGTGTGTGTGTGTGTGTGTGTGTGTGTGTGTGTGTGCGAGTAGATGTGTGTGTGTGTGTGTGTGTGTGAGTGTGTGTGTGTGTCAATAGAATTATGAGGGAGGTGTTGTGTATAGGTATTGAATGTTGAAATTAATTGTGTATGTGCGTGTATGGGTGGGTGGGTGAGTGAGTGTGTGTGTGTTGAAAGATTTATTATAGGCCTATTAATTGATAAAATTATAGATTATATTAATAATCATTGATCATTCAAAAGATCATTCTATTACTTACCAGTGCAGCCTTTGAATATGACCCTTGACTGTTCCAGTGGCAAAGTCATTTTTCTTTAACATCTGAATGATCAGCTGCAATCGGATGTTGGACTGATCTATTGGCTGAAAATAAATAAAATGAAAGTTATATTATTGTTCATAGACCAACTGAATTTGTTTATGTGTTAGTGAATTGTGTGGTAGGTATATTTATATGTGAGTGAATGAGCGTGAATGTATGTGAGTGAGTTCGTGTGTGTGTGTGTGTGTGTGTGTGTGAGTGTGTGTAACTGTGGATTCATATGAGTGAGTGTATCGAACATTTCATGCATATCGATTAATATTAATTGATCAATTAATTATTGATTGAGTGATCAATAAAGAATCACCATTGCAGCCTCCTATGATGCTCCGGGAATTTCCGAATGATGATGAGTTGAGACTGGAGTTGAGATTGCTCCATACTGTTGGATGCTACAACTTGAATGAAACATTATATAATTATTGAAGTTATATGTTTAAATGTTTTTGTATTTAATTGTTTAGATGAAATTACTCACCTGTGAAGTCCCCTGTGATAGACTTCGATTGATCCCGTATCTCCTGGAGGTTGGCTTCCGAAGTGACTCCTCGATCATCAGGAGCGGCATTGACTTCACCCCACGATGGGTTAAGACAGACTGGCCCTACTCGCCGCTTCAGTTTTATATATACTTTTATCAGCTCCCTCTAACGACTTTCAAGATCGATGTCGCGTATATCTAAATATCTATTGTATCTTCGTCTATATTATCATCTAAGATTATCTGGTAGTTATCTTTTGATTATCTTTTTATCTCAAAGTCATCTTTCGGTTATCTTTTCATCTTTTAGTTATCTTTCCGTTATCTTTGAGTTATCTCATCATTTTCTTTATTATCTTTTATCCTCATTCCGTTAGAATCTCATTTTATGGTCTTTTTTTGAGATAATTTTACGACAATTCAGAGCGGACCATTGAGAATGTCACATATGTAGACAGGTATTTGTATTGAGATGGAAGTCCTTATCAGCTGTGTGCATCTAGAAATTGAGTCTAGAGCGGAAAAAATTCTTCTTTCAAGTTTTTTCATTACAGATCCTCATTAGTCACGTATAGTTGAAAGGTTTCTTATAATATATTTATTTTATTTTTTATTTTATTCGTATATACGGGCAATACTGCCCTTTTACAGTGTATTACAAAAATATAAAAGTGAAATTTATACTAGAAATTATGTTAAAATAAAGATAAACATTGGCGATGCAAGGATATTCCGATCTACGTGCGAAAAACGGTTATTCAGTGTTAACTGTCAAGGTGGAATATAGGTCTGTAGAATCAAATGCTGCAAGAATGGACATTTTGAAGTGACTCAGCGAATCTGAGTCTCTCAATTCTGAGGGTAGACGATTCCAAAAACGTATTAACCTATTAGTAGTAGAGCAGTGGACCCAATTGGAATTACTAAAATCTTGTTTGATTGTTCTGAATGAACGCAGTTCATAATCCACTGATCTACCAGTAAAAAGAGCATTAGTTTGTTCACAAGAAAATTGACCATTTCTTATTTTGAAGGCTGTCAAGCAGTCGAGGAAGCAATGACGAGTTGCCAGTTCAGATATTTTAAACTTGTCTCTAACAGGAGAATAATCATGATCGGTGAAAAGCATTGGATTCTTATCTTTATAAGTCAGGTATCGAAGCATTCTGTTCTGAATTCTTCCCAACTTTAGTTTGGCTTGCTTGGTATGAGGTACCCATATAACTGAGGCGTATGTTAGAATAGGAATGACTAGGGCCTTATACAAATATGCTATAGAAAATGGATTGTGAAAATCCGGAGTTGATCTCTTTAGAAAACCAATCAAGTTCAGGGATTTTTTTGAAACTGCCTCAATATGTTGATCAAACTTGAGACTCGTGTCAAAGATGACTCCAAGATCTGAAATCTCATTGACCCGAGCTATCTCTACATCATCGAGTACCTACTGATAATTCAATATCTCTTTGGATCTCGAAAAGGATATCACAGCACATTTTTTCATATTGATTTCCAATCCGTTTTTCATAGCCCAATTTTTGATTAACATTAGCGCACGTTGAAGACGACTAGCATCTGACGGGGATTTGATCGAAGAGAAAATTTTCACGTCATCGGCGTAAATCAGGGTTTGAATCGGTGGCAATTCATCAAGAATATCGTTAATAAACATTATGAATAAAATTGGGCCCAGATGTGAACCCTGAGGTACACCTGATGAAGCTTCAAATTCGTCCGAAACAAACTCTGACACCCTTACAGCTAGTTTTCTCTCACTCAAATACGATTTAAACCATTCATGTAATTGTCCACTTATACCAAAATTCTTCAATTTTCTCAGTAAATGAGAGTGGTTTACTGAGTCAAACGCCTTAGAGAAGTCTATATAAATCGAATCAACTTGTTCATGGTCACTCAAACTTTTTATAATGTAATCTTGATATAAAATGAGATTGGTTATTGTTGATTTACCTTTCAAGAAACCATGTTGATTTTGAATCATTTTACCTGCAAGGAATTCAGTCAAATGACTTGCTACACATGCATCAAATAATTTTGCTAAACACCCAAGAATTGAAATTGGTCTATAATTCTCAATGTTTCGTTCATCCCCATTCTTAAAAATTGGCTGTATGAATGCCATTTTCCAGATTGGTGGAAATTCACCATTCAGTAACGATTTATTGAAAATTTGAAGAACTGTTTCGCGAATGTTAGACCAACATCTTTTGATGAAAAATGCCGGTATACCATCCGGACCTGGTTTGGTGTTGTCATCAAGATTCTTTACTAGGCAATCGAGTTCCTCTTGCAAAATTGTTAATGAATGAAGCTTGACTTCACATTCATCTTCCGATAGCAACTCAGTAGCACCACTCTTGTATACCGAACTAAAGTGTTCCGAGAAAAGATTAGCAATACTTGCACCAGTTCGGGCAGATTTCTCTTTAAAGTACATGTCATTTGGGAGACTGTTAGTTTTTTTCAGACTCTTAGTATATGCCCAAAAATATCTCAAATTGCTCTTCAAATTGACTTCTACAGATTTCAAATATTCAGCATACTTTATACGTGAGGTTCTTATACATTGAGCACGGACTTTTTTGAAGGCCATGTAATCAGACAATGAGTCACTTTCCTTCCAAACCATGTGTAATTTTTTTTTCTCGAAAATTAAAGATTTCATCTCTTGGTCATACCATTTAGGACAGTCTGAATGCCCCACCTGCTTTACTGGGACATTGTCGTGTATGACATTAATCAAAGTATCATTCAAGGCAGAAACACATTCACTCACAGACTCATTGCCCATTATAATGCTCCAATCCACTTCATCAAGGATACTACATATTTTGTTATAGTCTGCTAACCTATAATCGAACTGAATACTTTTTTCACTGAGATGAGAGCACACTTCCGGAGCCACAATATCACCTAAGAGAGCCTTATGATGAGAGTCACAAAATGGGACTAATAAGTCCTGATCGTCCTGAATCTGAAATTCTCCGGCACTGCAAAAAAGAAGGTCCAGTGAATATCCTTTGTCCGGGTGGGGTGGGAACATTTGTTCCATTCGAACGCTTGCAAATAACTGGCCGATGCACTCAGCTTTCAGTTGACGTTCATCACACACTGGGCCAATTGACTTATGACTTAGTGGATTGTTTGTCCATTCTGTGTAAGGTAAATTGAAGTCACCACTTATAATAATGCTGTGACCCGGAAACTTAGTCACTGCATCATCAATACAGTTGGCTACTGCCTGATATACGGCAAGGGTTGATGTAGGTGGGATGTATATTGCACAGATGACAAATTTAAATTTTAGACTGGTAATTTTGAGAATTAGGACGTCAGCTGACTGAACATCACCACCAAAAACCAATTCACTACTCAGTACCCGATTTTTGGCAATACCGATGATCACACCTCCTCCACGTTTCAGCCTTCTGTCAGCCCTGTACATGATGTAGTTTTCAAGACCAAGTTCTTTGTTAGAAATATTAGGTTTTAGCCACGTTTCTGTCAGGACTATAATATCGATTGGCGAAGTGAAAAGGTGTATATTTGTTTTCAACCTGCTAAGTTTATTCACAACCGAACGCACATTTTGATAGTAAAATCTTAGTTTATCCTTGCTCACATTTAGTTTCTCTTGCCCGAACTTGTACTCGCCCCACCAGAGTTAGACAGTTTATTATTGGCAGCTCTATTAGACGTTGTAGTGGAGGCCTGAGCAGGATGTTCCTTGTAATCAACTATGGTGGGAGTACCACCAATATATTTTATAGTTTTACATCTTGAACCATGAGCATCATTGATGCGCTCCATTTCCGCCCGGACAGCATTCAGTTTTTCACGTTGGGCCTTGGTCTTGTCAGTGGAGACTGCAACATTCTTCGGGAGGAACCTCTTGTTTCCCAAAACTTTCATGACGTCAGCACGCGAGTTCATTACGACGAGTAGAGGACGAGGTTTGTCACTCCCCTCGCCAGATCCAATCCTACGAACACTGATATTGCCTAGACGGAAGTCTTTTATTTTCTTAAGATTGTTCTTAACCGCCTGTAAATCAAGAGAAGGATCCTGATTTGAGTTTTCAGGGATATTGTACATGATCAGATTATTCAGCCTAGAATTGCGATCTTGCACTTCCGATACGATGGCATCTAAAGAGTCACCCTGTGCAGGTTGATTCGCAGCTCGCTCCAATTTATCAAGACGGTCATTCACATCCTGCAAATCTCCCGCTACTTTATCTTTCATGATCTGAATTTCCTCTTCCATGTCTGATATTTTTGCTGTCTCGTCTTCAATTTCCTGAACTCGAGAACGGAGAGCTTCAACTTCCGAGGATACTTTCTTTATATCAGAGACAGCCCCTGATAAATCCTGGATTGACTTCTGAAGCGTATCGATGTGTTCAGCTATACTTGGATGAATATTTTCGTTTTCTTTACAACTAGCACAACGATAAATGAGCATAGGGGTTTTTCTTTTAAATTCGAGTACTTTAATCTCTGACGCTGATACACCGGCACATTCAACGGTGGCATGATGTAAGCCAGAACATATATTACAAGCCGCAATAAGTTGGCCCTCGGAGAAGCCATCTCCGCATGTGTTGCACACCGACATAGCCGGAGGCACGGTTGATTGAGCAAGCTATATATTGAGAGAGGAGCGGTGAGCCACTTCGGCTTCCGTAGGGAGCAAATATTTCCTGTCTGCTGTTCACTTAGCTAGCGAGTCCCGGGGTATAGTCAATCACCAACACATACAGAGACACATAGACACTCGCATTACACTGGCTTATGGCTTAACCTCACTTCTGCCAACAGACCTGGGATCTGGCAAATCCAACAACAATTTTCATCACAAACTCAAAGATTATTAGTCAATGTCTCACACAGTGGTCCAGGTACCAATTTATTTGGTTATTTATCAATATAAAACACCACTTTTCCTGATTTACTACGATAAATAGCACGCTAAAAATTACTTATGTTTACACGTTGGCCCTCTACCGGCAATATCGATATATAGAAACTTCTTCGATAAATTCAAAAGTAAGTATCAATTCAAAAGTATGTTTCTACATTTTCCAAAAGTAGTCTTCTGGAAAATGTAGAAACAACAGTCATATCGAACATTGGAGAGTTTTTTTGAGCTTGCGTGCGTGAACCTGTATGGGAAAGTTAATTTTTAAAAGCTTCAGAAGTTTTTTATTAATCAATAGTCTTAGTAGTGAAGGATCCTATTAAAGAACCTACCTTAACAACTTTCTAAAAATTTTAAAATACCTTTAGAAATCGCGAAACTATCGAGTTTCCCAAATAAAGTGATGCCGAGCGAGCGTTAGCGAGCAAGGCAATATCGCTAGTAATAATTAAGGTCACGCTTTTTTACGAAAATCATTCCATGCTATTGAGACAACCATCTTTGCGGCCTTTTTTTCTCAATGGAGATTTTTCATTGTAAAATTAAATTCAGTAATGCCTTCAGACTGCACGTTTAGACAGTTGTTCAGTATCCTAATAACAAAATTTGTGATGTGTATGAAATTTTTAACTCTTATTCACCACACCTGACTCATTTGATCTTGAGATCCTCCCTACAATCTCCTTGATAAGAAACAAGAGTAGATAAGTACATATTCAAATCGAGTATTGTGTTCGACAAGAGAGTCAAAAAATTCTCGAACCATTCAGAGTCTATCAAACAAATTTATCCACAATTCTCACAACATGATATTCATGAAGAATCTTTAAATACATCTTTCGGTGTCAATCTCAATCGTTTCTCGGAGTGATTCTAGTTGAGTGTCGATAATATTCATAGGAGTATTCATGCAGAGTTTTCAATTTTTTCCAATTAAGCATCCCAGAGATCTGAAAGAGAAACTTAGAATTTCTCAAATATTTCCAGAATTTGGAAAAGTCTCACTCACAAGGTAGGAGCATCCACCGAGAAATTGTGAATGTGTGACGTCCGTGACACTCACGTACGTCTTTCGGGTTTGATTATCTGCTTGCCCTCGTGCAAGTCCTCGGAAGTGCGCGGGAGCGAGCAGACGACAACGTGGCTACGAGGCGCGACGATTTCCATCTTTCTCGCGATCATGGCTCGATGGTACAAATCCTCCTCTCGAGTAGGAAGGGAGACCGCGTGTTTCGGTGGGATGCCCCTCTCGCGCTGTAGTGTGCCCCTTTCTTGCTCCGATTCTCCATCAATTTCGAAACAGCGATAGATGACTCATCATCTGAAGAACATTTGCCTATTTTTCGAACCAATGTTGCCGCAACATTTGAACAAGAACAATAAGAAAACTAGTTGCCAGGCGGAATTTTGGAGCAAGCAGGAAAATATGTTCAACATTTCGACTCGATGTCGAAATTCATCGAGGTCATACTTTGAAAATAGTTAAGGCCTATAGCTCAATTACGAAATTACTGAGTCGTATCTCAATTGCATTAATTTTAAACAAGACAAAACTATTGGAATATTGTTAATGTATAAAAGAGATAATTCAATAGGAGTCGAGTCCAAGACTATTGATTTCATTATAATTAATTTGAGAAATCAAATCTAACGGTTTCTCGGAACAGTATAAATCCTGAGAATGAACATTTTATCTCACGGCGCAATAAGACAAATCCCAAATAACCAATATTTCCGCGAATAGTTTCAAGATAAATATTTAGTATTTATGTTTCATATCATGTATGCAAGTGCACATACTTCTACTTAATTTTTGTACTTCATAGGTTATGGTGCGTGTATAATGTGTGCGCGCAAGTAGTGATTCTCATCTATATGTAACCCATTAATTCATATAGTGCATATAAGCTGAATAACAGAAAAATATCTAAAAACTGAGTACTCGAATGAAAACCGTATCTGTCGCGCTATCTAGTTTTCGTATCTGAAACCTTAGAATTGACGATTATTGATCGACTGAACACCTAGATCATGTACTCAAGCGTTTGCGCGGCTCGATCAACGAGTTAAGCGCGCGTGGACTTGAACTTATCGGCCTGCGGGGGGAGAGTCAGCCACTCAGAGAGCCCAATTTCCCTCCGAAAAGTAGGCCCATTGTTAACCCTATGCACCGCAGAAGGGGGCATGAAATTCGTTCCTTTAAATTCGACTGCGTGGGCGAGCTCTCTCTCTTCTCTCCCGGATCCCGAAATCGGCTACAGCTTCTTCTGAGTGGTTACTATCCTGCGCGGCCGTGCCACGCTGTACCCCCAAGAACTTTGAATATAAAAAGTAAGTCTCAAAAATCATTATTCCGTTATTTCATCCCCAAAAATAATTACATGAATCTACACTACACATATATAACATTAATGATAGTCGAATACTTAGACAGGGAACCTCGCCTCAGGGGATTAGCCCCAGAAGGCTGGTGCCAACCCGCTTGGACTCGAGCATAAAGCTCGATAAGTTCAGGTGGGCAATGGGAAGTTAGATGACAAATAATTTTGAGTAAGTCCATACTCCCCTCATTTCCATATAGTTCATCTCAGAAATAAATTTTCAAGAATCACAAACGCGCCCCGAGTTATTAAACGAAAGTTTAGGCTCAAAAGAAAAAATTATATTTAATTAAAATGAAAATCAGTGCCACGCTGATATCTCACAAATGATTTCTCGATTTTGGGGAGGAAATAACTTCACAATATTTGATGAGATTGTCGTTTTTATATTCTTCAGAAAATCGCTTGCTTATTTCTCAATTCATCAAGGAATCAAGCAGTGTAAGAAACTCTTCTATCTGTACGTGACTGAAAAGCAGGATTTTGTAACAAAAAACTTGGATGAAGAATTGTTTTCCGCTCTAAAATCAATTTCTAGGGGGACACAGCTGATATGGACTCCCGAATTAATACAAATTGTTGTCTACGTAGCCGATTTTCAAGCGAATCAGTACTCGAAACATTGGTTAAAATTAATGCATTCGGGAAAATTCCTGTATACAGTACTATTCGATAATTCCTAATAGTTCTCTCTCAATTTCCGTGAAATTATCTTAAAAAAGACCATAAAATGGAATTACAATGGAAATGAAATGAAAGATGATAAAGAAAATGGTGCGATAACTTGGAGATAACGGAAAGATGACTAAAAGATGAGAAGATAACCCAAAGTTGACGTTTGGATGAACAGATGATCAAAAGATACTTTCAAAATAATATTAGATAATAAGATAGACGGAGATACAATAGGTATTTAGATACACACGACATCGATTTTAACGAAAGTCGCTAGAAGGAGCTGAAAGTATATATATAAAAATGAAGCGTCGAGTAGCGCTAGTCTGTCTTAACCCATCGTAGTGTGAAGTCGATGCCGCTCCAGATAATTGAGAAGTTACTTCGAGAGCCGAACTCCTGAAGATACGGGATCAATTGAAGTCCATCACGAAGGGTTTTACTGGTGAGTAATCACATATGAAGCATTCAATCGATTATACTTCATAATATCATTCAATCATCATCGAGCAATTGTAATAATTTGTAGACATGGAATGTTCTAATTCATACACACTCTCATTATCACTCACATGCAAATGTACACACACACTTACACTCACTCTCAGACATACACATTCAACTACCGCACTTCACATTTCAGAAACCGAAACACACAAATTCAATTATTCCATATAACTTTAATAATTATATATCGTTTTATTCATTTTGGAACATCCACTAATAAAGAGAAACTGCAAACAGAATATTGTGAGACAGCGAATGAGAGTAACTCATTACCGCTAGGAAGCTCAAAGAAATTCACAGGAGGCTGCATTGGTAAGTGTACATTAACCTTTCAATCAGTATTATCAACATTTTATTAATCACTCAAACATTAATGAATTAATAATAATTGATAAGCATAAAATGTTTGATCTAACACTCTCACTCACACTCACTCATATGAACACACACAGTTACGGACACGCACACACGCACTCACTCACACTCATTCACTCACATATGAATGTAACTACCACACATTCCACTAACTCACGAACGAATCCAATCATTTCATGAACAATAATATGATACTTTCGTTTCATTCATTTACAGCATATTGATCAGTAGTAGACATTCCGCAAGCAGCTGATCATTCAGACGATGAAAATGAATGACTTGCCACTGGAATTGTTAAGGGTCATATTAAATGGCTGCAGTGGTGAATTATCCTAATGATTTTTCGAATAATTAATGGCTATTAGTATAGTATACACTGTGGCTAAATAAAAATGTACCCCATTTGATTTTTTTACGCAATTTTGAACGGGTGACGAAAGTTTTTGCAAGGTTTTAGGCCATTGCGAATCTTATGCCGAGGTCGGCGATGTGGAAAGAATGGTTGTTAAGAAATGAGAAAAATTGTTTTTGAAATTTGTAAAAATTTCTCGTCCGGATGTTGCTAGATGGAAAGCCCGTCGAATTATATGAAATCTAGGCTATTTGCGCATGCGATTTGGAGCTTGATTAGTTTTTTAATGCATTTTTCTCAAAGTGCAATTTTGAGGGCTCGTCCAGAGTGTCGTAAAGATGACCCGACCGTGACTTTTGAAGTCACGTACTCGCCGAAAGGGTGGTTATGTTTCCCGCTGCCACGTGTGTGACAGACCGTCGTGCTGTTAGTAATTTCCGATTTCGGGTCTGCAATCCACGGACATGCGTGTGGTGCGTTTCGGTTGAAGCCGATAACTTGAGTTATTTGTCTCGAGTTTTGTTGAGAGGCAAGTGTGTGTTGTGATTAAATTTTCAGTTTTATGTGTACTGTGTGGAAAGTAGACCCAGTCGTGGAGGATCATCGTTGGCTGCCACATACATTCGGGAACTAGGTGAACTGCAATGGGATGACGGTCAGTGGCCATTCGAGATCACCCATCTCACTCGCATCTAATAGGTTATCCCATGAGTACGAAGGAGACGACAGATCTCCAACGGTCACAGACCATCATCCCAGGACAGTTCACGTTGTTCCCTTGTGTACATCTGTATGCGCATTCCCGTATCGTCGTCGGTGCATTAGTGGTGTGCATCGATTATTGTTGACATCGAGCGTAGTATTACGTCTATCAAGAATCCACGAGTGAAATTTTGGTGTGCGGGTGTTGTCTGCATCGGGTACTTGCCCTACATGAGGTGTGGATCTGGCTATCGGCTGCTGTCGGATGATGAGGACAACATGCTCAGTGCAGTTTGAGAATCTGTTTGTAGTCAGATGAGTATTATTTTTCATTACAAACTGTTGAGTTTGTAACAATTCATTTCGAGTGAAGGATCAAATTCTTTGTGGCGTGTGTCTTGTTTTTGTTACAGGTTGTGAAATCTGTTGCAACAAATGCGAGCTGACTGTTGTGGAGTCCCAGGTGGGTTTACTTCGATTTGCAAGAGGAGACCATGGATCTCGATTGTGGATCATCTTGCAGCTGATGAATTATTTGGAGTGTCTCATCCAAAGTGGAGATTACTCAAAGTTCTAGCAGCAGGTGATGGTGAAGATAGGTGATGCCAATCATGTAGAATCCACCTATGAGTTTGACTGGTCCTTCAGTTTGTCGGTGGAGTGATTAAGGACACCAACACTTGCGGACCATGTATTTTAATTATGGAGTGTTATTATTGGAGTAGGGCCTAGCGTGTCAGTGCCAATGAGCTGTGAGACTGAATCTCAGACCATTTGCTGGACAGAGTTGCCTCGGAATGATGTGAGATGCTTACTTACAACTCATTTGCACTCACATGCTTCGCATGACTTACCGTAACAATCCATTATCAAAAAAATCACCCCCGTGTGATGCTGATCTTCAATTATCCACAGAGGGATTTGATGGAAACTGTAGGTCAATTCTCAACAAATTGACACTTTTTTCAAGAACTTCACCTGATCTTGGACTTGGATATCAACATTGATTGAAATACTAAATATCTTAGAGCTTTTGTTTGGGAATTCAAGACAGATCTTGGTAACTTTATAAATTTGTTGAGAATTAACCTCCAATTTTTATCGGTGCATCAATTCATCCGTGGAGTGATGAAGAACATCATCATTTGAGCTCCATCTCTTTTGATAATACAATGTGATCGGTGAAAAAGGCTTAGCGTGTCAGTGCACATGAGTTGTGAGAGACGATATTAGCCCTTTTGCTAGACAGAGATGTCCTGAAATGATGTGAGATGCTTACTTATAACTCACTTGCACTCTTATGCTTGACATGACTTTTACCGATAACATACCATTATCAAAAAAGATGACCCCCATGTGATGCTGATTATCATAGACGTAGTACGTAGGTATCTTGGTTTTGTAGAATCAGAAGTCTGGGTGTAATTGCTGATGAGATAACTTTAATAATAATGGATGAAATATACTGTACAAACTATCGAGCTCTGTATGGGCTCCGTGCCACTATTACACTGAGAGAAATAAAAAGCAGAAAGAGCCTGAGAACCAAGCAGAATCTGCTTGACAAGTCAAGCAAATGGGTAGCTCCCGATGACGAGCTCACGCCCTGTCTAATCCATACGATACGCTGCTGAATGATATTAGCAGAATGCTTTCTCACGTCGAAATGTGCTTAGACAACAGATTTCAAACATATTTTACAATTGAGATGATTTGTTTATTCTAAAAATTTTGAAGGATAGAGAATCGGCTTCGTACATTTTGTTCCTCTAGCCGATATCTATCTATTGTAAGTTACGGTTTTTCCTCCCGTCTTATCCCTGGTCCTCCACGAATTTGACTTTCTCTGTCGTTGTCTGTGTCCGTCTGTGCGTGTGTCTGTGCAACTTCATTTTTCGTCAACGGTTTCTCCTCAGCGTTTCGACCGATCTTTCTCAAATTCATGTGAGTGGTAGAGCACCATGTGAAGATGTGCTGAAAGGATTTATAGCCCAATCTATTGAACAGTTCTCGATTAATGAGTATCGGGAAATAAAAATGTTAAAATTTTCAAGAAATTATTAGGAGTTTTTAGAATTTATGTCTAGAAAAACTTTATAAGGGAAGTTGAGGTGACCTAATAAAATGTTAATCCGGCCATTCTTGATCGATTAGTTAATACGGAATTACGTTAAACTGTATGGGAAAAGAAATGTACATGATTTTTTTTTCATTGATAGAAGATTCATGATTTAATTGGTAGAGATAGATACGAATGAAGATTCCACATTAACCAATTGACGAAAAATGATGAAAAAATGGTTGTTTAAGTGATCCAAAATTTGATTTGTTGATTTTGAGAAAAGATATTTGAATATAAAATAATCGATTTTTGGAAAATTTTGACATTTTTATTTTCGGATACTCATTAATCGAGAACTGTTTAATAGATTGGGCTATAAATCCTTTCGGCAAATCTTTACATGATGCTCTACCACTCACATAAATTTGGAAAAGATCGGTGGAAAGGCTGAGGAGAAACCGGGGACGAAGAATAGTAGAATTTATTCCATGACAACAGATTTCGTACATATTTTACAATTGAGATGATTTGTTTATTCTAAAAATCTTGAAGGATAGAGAATCGGCTTCGTACATTCTGTTCCTCTCGCTGATATCTATCTATTGTGAGTCACGGTTTTTCCTCCAGTCTTATCCCTGGTCCTCCACGAATTTAACTTTCTCTGTCGTTGTCTGTGTCCGTCTGTGTGTGTGTGTCTGTGCAACTTCATTTTTCGTCAACGGTTTCTCCCCAGCGTTTCGACCGATCTTTCTCAAATTTATGTGAGTGGTAGAGCACCATGTGAAGATGTGCTGAAAGGATTTATAGCCCAATCTATTAAACAGTTCTCGATTAATGAGTATCGGAAAATAAAAATGTTAAAATTTTCAAGAAATTATTAGGAGTTTTTAGAATTTATGTCTAGAAGAACTTTATAAGGGAAGTTGAGGTGACCTAATAAAATGTTAATCTGGCCATCCTTGATCGATTGGTTAATACGGAATTACGTTAAACTGTATGAGAAAAGAAATGTACATGATTTTTTTTTTCATTGATAGAAGATACATGATTTAATTGGTAGAGATAGATATGAATGAAAATTCCACATTAACCAATTGACGGAAAATGATGAAAAAATGGTTGTTTGAGTGACCCAAAATTCGATTTGTTGATTTTGAGAAAAGATATTTGAATATAAAATAATCGATTTTCGGAAAATTTTGACATTTTTATTTTCGGATACTCATTAATCGAGGACTGTTCAATAGATTGGGCTATAAATCCTTTCAGCACATCTTTACATGGTGCTCTACCACTCACATAAATTTGAAAAAGATCGGTCGAAACGCTGAGGAGAAACCGTTGACGAAAAATGAAGTTGCACAGACACACACACGGACGGACACAGACAACGACAGAGAAAGTTTAATTCGTGGAGGACCAGGGAGAAGCCTGGAGGAAAAACCGTGACTTACAATAGATAGATAGTGGCGAGAGGAACAAAATGTACGAAGCCGATTCGCTATGAGTGAAGATTTTTAGAATAAAAAATTAATTTGAGTGAAAAAAATGAGCGAAAATGTCTTGTCACGAATACAACCCTTTCTCTTTGAGAAAGCAATAGCTGTGAAACGACTTGACAAAATGATCTGCAAATTTGCATGCACATACTTGAATAGTTCTGCTTCCATACTGTGAAAGATTTGTACCAAAAAACAATTCCAGAAAAATTAGAAAAATCATAACATTTTGCATCGTTTTCGTGGGTTTCTCGCATGGCGAGAATCGCGCTCGATCCGCGAGCTTCAATTTTCAACATGCGAGAAAGTTTTTCAGTTTTCACCTACTATGAAACTCAAAGCGAGGAAGTTGTTCGGAATTGTCTAAATTATGTTAATCTCTAAGATTCAGATCGAATGATGCAATAGGAGGAAAGCTATGGACACTTTCCTGAGTATATTTGTCTAAGCGTCTCGAATTCAGACCTTGTAGCCGGCAAAGACCCGGGTACAAGAACGACTGTTACTTTTTTTCAATTGCTCTATTCGATTCAAATCCTGGAGATTAACATAATTTGGACAATTCCGAACAACTTTCTCGCTTTGAGTTTTATAGTAGGTGAAAACTGAAAAACTTTCTCGCATGTCGAAAATTGAAGCTCGCGGATCGAGCGCGATTCTCGCCATGCGAGAATCCCACAAAAACGATGCAAAATGTTATGATTTTTCTAATTTTCCTGGAACTGTTTTTTGGTACGAATCTTCCACAGTATGGAAGCAGAAGTATTCAAGTATGTGCATGCAAATTTTCAGATCATTTTGTCATATCGTTTCACAGCTATCGTATGGATTAGACAGGGCGTGAGCTCGTCATCGGGAGCTACCCATTTGCTTGACTTGTCAAGCAGATTCTGCTTGGCTCCCAGGCTCTTTCTGCTTTTTATTTCTCTCAGTGTAGTCCGAGAGCCAGTGAATTTTTTCGTGTTGCTATTTATCAACGATAAAAATTATGGACTATCATCATTTGAGGTCCAACGAAAACAAAAACCGATTGCTGCAAGTCGGAGGTTGGGGGCCTGCTCGGTAATCGCGTTTGGGACTTGTCGTAAAATATGACCTCCCGAAAGAAATTTATCAACGCTAGAACTTATTTTTCCTTGCTGTTTGAGCAAAAATGAGATGAAAAAAACATTGCTGCAGCCCCGTAGCCGGGGTTAACCTCTACTGCCAGCAGTGCAAACATGTAAAAAATCAAGCTGATCTGCTGTTATTTATCATAGCTGAAATTTTGTGTAGAGCTAGATCGTACCTCAAAGATCTCAAAAATACTCTGCTGCAAGCTGTTTGGTGGGGGAGAATAGATGCTGCAGCTCCTAAATGTGGTACCTACCCAGTGTAGCTGTAGGTTTGTTTACTGCATTTCGCAGCTGTATTCTTCTTTAATCGGATGTAGAAATGGATATCCCGAAGTAAATTTCGACGCTCAATCAGAATACAACATTATTTTTTACCCTGGAAATCTCTCAAAGTGTGAATTTTACAATTTTTCCTCATTTACCGGGTCGCAGTAGAATTCTAATACGTCAAAAAAATTTTTCGCCATCATCTTTGACTGGTATCGATTTGTTCGAATGTAGCCGACGAAGTCGATTCTGCAAATTCAAGTATCTAGATTGGCGAGCAAAACATCATCACTAGTACTCAAGGGTGCTGGGTATGAACTCGAGACCATAAGAATGCAAATTTTAATTTCAAAAATTTTCTGAGCAGTCTATCGTGGCATCCAAACTCCCTGAATAATCTATCAAGGATCTCTTTTGGAATGCTTGTATCAAGACTTTGAAAATGAGCGAGATGTCTCAATTTTTCTCGATGAAAAAGAACAAAGCGAATAATGTAAATGATCGATAAAGTGCACCCTAAGATCGCTTTCATCTGTTCCTACCACCGCACAGGGAGAAATGAAAACAAAGTCTTTGTCGCTAGCAGCTACCTAAAAGAATAGGCGTTAAATACCAAGAATGCGCCTCGATTTCTCGCTGAGCCCCGGGGAACGACATTTTCAGATTTTCGACGATCCAAAACTCTATTTTCGATCTACTCTGGCGTGCTGAACACGTTCTGAGTGGTGAAATAGTCGTACTACACTTCCTTTCGAGATAACCACATGGGGACATGTTGAGTACACACCAATTTTGGCCGTCATAACATGCAAACGATCTTCGCATTTTTCGCACGAAATAGCCTTGAATCCAAGATTTGCAGGTTCAGGGAAGGGAATTCGAAGGTCTTATGAAAAAGAGTTGAATGCGGTAAAGTAACTCAAGATCGGTTGAATCAAAAATTTTTGGCGCCGGTTTCTCTAAACGCATTTTCCTTGGCGATTTCTTAGGTACGAGAAGAAAAGAGAAGAGAACTCACTATCAATTTTCTGGGACGCCTAGAAATCATTCGAGCTCTTTATTGCTTCATATTGTGACATGAAGAACGTGAGGGAATTTGTGGAGGGGGAAGGGGGTCAACGAGTGCCCACTCCTGAGATCGATATATGGGGGCATGTTGGGTACAGATGCTTTATAACGATCAACGAATCTCATATGGTTTCCGCAGAATTCTGAGAGAGATCTTTGATAGATTATTCAGTGAGTTTGGAAGCCACGATGGATTGCTCAGAAAATTATTGAAATTACACTACCGGTCAAAAGTTTAAGCTCATCCAAAACTTTTTTTTTTCATCTTTGCGAGTTGAACTACTCGGCTCTATTTGACCGTAAGGGGCTCTCCCAGGGCTCATTTTGAAGGTTTTTTCGCGTACTCCAAGATGGCATTATTCATCTTTATCCGTACGGATCGGGATCTTTCTAATTTGAGCGGGGAAAAGTGTCAATTACGACGATTATTGAGAGGATCTTCTGACTCGTGCCGATTTGAGCCACATGAATAGTTTAATATGGGAGTTGTGAGACCCAAAACGACAAGTCTGAATCTTCGAAATCCGTTCTTGAACGTCCCTTTACGCCACCCCGAGTCCGAGCTATGACATTTTCTCTGAGGGAAGATTTTTCGCAAAGACTAGCACCTGCTTAAAAACATGACGAGTAAATTCACTTTTTGGGGCATATTTCAAAGATTTCTCGTTTTCTTCATCAAGATATAGATGATTAATAACAGAAATGATGATTATACTTCATAAAAAAATGCATCCCTGTATCTCTCTCGAATTGAAATGCTATTTTTTTGCGAGAAATCTCCCCGCAGAGTAAATGTCATAGCTCGGAGTGGAGGTGGCGTAGAGGGGCGTTCAAAAACAGATTTTAAAGCTCTGGACTTGTACTTTTGTATCTCACAGTTTTCATATTGGAACATTCATGTGGCTCGAATTGGCACGAGCGAAAAGATTCCCTCAAATATCGTCGAAATTGACACTTCTCCAAGCTCAAATTGTAAAGATCTCGGTCCGCGTGAATAAAAATGGATAGTGCTATCTTAGAGTACGTAAAGAAACCTTCAGAATGAGCTCTAAAAGGGCCCTCCACGGTCAAACAGAGCCAAACAATTCAACTCGCATAATTGATAAAAAATTTTGGGCGAGCTTACACTCTTGACCGGTAGTGTAAAATTTGCATTCATTTTTCGGTCTCCAGTTCATACTCAGCACCCTTGAGTACAAGTGATGATGTTTTGCTCGCCAATCTAGAGACTTGAACTTGCAGAATCGACTTCGTCGGCTACATTCGAGCAAATCGATGCCAGTCAAAGATGTTGGCGAAAATTTTTTTTGACGTGTTAGAATTCTACTGCGACCCGGTAAATGAGGAAAAATTGTAAGATTTACACTTTGGGAGATTTCCAGGGTGAAAAATAATGTTGTATTCTGATTGAGCGTCGAAATTTACTTCGGGATATCCATTTCTACATCCGGTTAAAGAACAATACAGCTGCGAAATGCAGTAAACAAACCTACAGCTACACTGGGTAGGTACCACATTAAGGAGCTGCAGCATCTATTCTCCCCCACCGAACAGCTTGCAGCAAAGTATTTTTGAGATCTTTGAGGTACGATCTAGCTCTACACGAAATTTCAGCTATGATAAATAACAGCAGATCAGCTTGATTTTTTACAAGTTTGCACTGCTGGCAGTAGAGGTTAACCCCGGCTACGGGGCTGCAGCAATGTTTTTTTCATCTCAACTTTGCTCAAATAGCAAGGAAAAATAAGTTCTAGCGTTGATAAATTTCTGTCGGGAGGTCATATTTTACGACAAGTCCCAAACGCGATTACCAAGCAGGCCCCCAACCTCCGATTTGCAGCAATCGGTTTTTGTTTTCGTTGGACCTCAAATGATGATAGTCCATAATTTTTATCGTTGATCAATAACAACACGAAAAAATCCACTGGCTCTCGGACTATCAGAGAGACAGATTATTCGGGGAACGACCGCGGATCGGTGGACATTCGTCGCCGGCTATAGCATCGAGACTCTATGCTGTGTCGCAGAATAGTTCGCGAAGCCCATTCGTATCTGGGCATAAGCTGCGACCGCTGTAAAGTCAGAATTCTCGACAATCACTCGCTATTCCAGGGAACCGAGACGCGAATCTGTTGAAGAACCGTAGAATCAACTAGATTCGAGTGCTGGTCCCCCATTTGATCGTTGTCTCGCCGGGAAACTGATCAGAAGACTGCAAGAGGAAATATCAAATCGTCAGATAGTTCGCGGAACCGTGTGTATCTGGGCATATACTGCGACCGCTATATCCTCGAAATTCTCCGCAACCACTCGGTACTTCAGGAATCCGAGACCTGAATCTGTTGGAAGACCGTGGGGTGAGCTAGATTCGAGTGCTGGTCCCCAATTCCAAGTGTTCTCTCGTCCAGAAACTGATCAGAGAACTGCGAGGGAAAATTGAAATCTTCGGATAGTTCGTGGAACCCATGTGTATCTGAGCATGAGCAGCGACCGCTATATCTTCAGAATTATCGGCAATGACTCGCTATTCGAGGGAATCGAGGCGTGAATCTGTTGAAAGACCGTGGAGTTAACTAGATCCGAGTGATGGTTCCCAATTTCAATTCTCCTCTCGACGGAAATCGATTAGAAGACTGCAAGCGGGAATTGGAATCGTCGGATAGTTCGCAGAACCCATGAGCATATCGACGCCTCTTACAAAGATAAACACATCCGCTAACGCCCACGAAGACTAACACGGGGGCCGAAGATTAGCATTTGCTTTGTTACGGCCACGAAGATTAACACTTACTGTGTACGCCACGAAGATCAACACTTACGCCTCAGCGCCACGAAGATTATCTCTTACTGCTTAAGACCACGAAGAGTAACATTTACTCCTCAAACTGCACGAACATTAACACACTTGCGCATTTTCTTCTTGAAGAGACGAGGACTATAAGTATTCCGTCTTGAGGCCACGAAAAGTAACACATTCTTCTTAGCGGCTCGAAAATTAACACATTCGTAGACTTCATTCTCGAAGGGACGGAGATCATAAGTGCTTCGTCTTGAACGAAATACTTACAGTCTCCGTCTCTCCATGACTGAAGTCTACGGATGCGTTAATTTCCGTGCCGCTAAAAAGAACGTGTTTTTTTCGTGGCCCTAAGACGAAATACTTGGTCTGTGTCCCTTTGAACGAGAACGAGAACGAGAACGTGAGAAATCGTGTTATCGTCTCCATCCTGTTCAGGAGTGAGTACTAGTTTCATGGGCCGTTGAGCAGTAAGTGTTAGTCTTAGTGCCACTAAGGAGTGAGTGTTAGTCTTCGTGGACTTAACGAAAAAGCGTTGATCTTCGTGCCCCTAAGAAGTAAGTGTTAGTCTTCGTGGACTTAACGAGAATGCGTTAATCTTCGTGCCCCTAAAGAGTAAGTGTTAGTTTTCGTGGACCTAAGGAGAATCCGTTAAACTTCGTGTTTACAACGAATAAACGTTAATCTTCGTCAGTCACAAGAAAAGAGGTGTTAATCTTCGTAACAGGCGTCGATATGAACAATTGCAGCCACCGCAATATCATCAAAGTTCTCCACAATCGTTCGCTACTCCGGATATCCGAGTCGTGAATCCATTGGAGAATTGTATGACCAATAAGATTCGAGTATTGATTACACTGCGCAACAAAATTTCGGGTCTGAAATAATGCATGGGCCGGAAAATGATTTTCTTGAGTATTTTTTGACGCTGAAACCGAATCCGAGATCCGATTTGCGCCTACACGTCAGGATTCTTTTTAAATTGGAATAGATTGATTCTCTGAAAAATAGCGTTTTTCACGTTTTTCACTAATTTTGTAAACTGAAGGTAAGAGACCTTCAATCCTGGCTAAGAGAGCCAGGGAGTACAGATGGAACGAAATGCATCTCAAAATGTGTTTCTCTACGTATTTTTACCCGCTGAATACGATCCTGGTGTTTTTAAAGCACTATATTGCAGCCTCGAAGCTGTATGAGCTCATGAATACACCTGGTATTTGGGAAAGAATCTAGTTTTGCGATAAATCTTCGAGAACAGTCTAGAATGGACCGAATTAGACGTTCAACCTCGCATTCTCTTCGTTTTGTAACATACTTTGAGGAAAAAATTTTTTTCAACAGCTGTACAGGCCCTGGTTTGACGCCAGGAATTTTTCTTTCAAACACCTACTCTTGTCATAACTTGTGCTGTGCTGAAATCACGAGGAGAAAAGTTTCCTCTTGCACGGGGTACACAAACATGGTTTTCCGACGCAAAATGACCGTCCAAACACGATCTCGTGGTTTGTTTTGCGAAACCATGTCAAGAATTTGGTCTAGGTCAAGAAAACTCCTCAAAAAACAAGTTTCTTGCGGCTAGAAAAAACTTCTGACGTGTTAGCTCTGAATGAACCACGAGATTGTGTTGAGACGGTCATTTTGCGTCGGAAAACCATATTTGAGTAACCCGTGCGAGAGGAAACTTTTCTCCTCGTGATTTCAGCACAGAAAGAATGATGATGAAAAAAGGCGTTAGGCGGAAAAATTCCCGGTGTCAAACCAGTGCCTCCACGGCTGTTGGAAGAATTTTTCCCTCGAAGTATGTTACAGATCAAAGAAAATGCGAGGTTGAACGTCTCATTCGGTCCATTTTAGACTGTTTTATGATTTCTCGAAGATTTATTGCAAAATCAGATTTTTTTTCCCAAATACCAGGTGGACTCATGAGCTCATACGGCTTCGAGGTTGCAATGTAGTGCACTAAAAACACCAGGATCGTATTCAGCGGGTCAAAATACGTAGAGAATCACATTTCGATATGCATTTCGTTCCATCTGTACTCCCTGGCTAAGAGACCTTCAGTTTACAAAATTAGCGAAAAACGTGAAAGACGCTGTTTCTCAGAGAATCAGTTCATTTCAATTAAAAAAAAATCCTGACGTGTAGGCCCAAATCTGAGCTCGGATTCGGTTTGAGCGTCGAAAAATACACAAGAAAATCATCGTCCGGGCCATGCATTATGTCAGACCCGGAATTTTGTTGCGCAGTGTTACCAGGAGTTGGCTCGGCAAAGTCTAAATCACAGAAAATCCGGGATTCGTTGATTTCGTCTACAATATCATCATATGATTGAGCTACAACAGGGAATCGTATAGATACCAACGATGTTGAGGATTTGCACAGGATTGGCATCGGCTCTGTCATCGGAATTCTGGTCCATGGACCGATACTCGGCCAGATCGAGCTGCGAATCACTTGCAAGGCCGAATAATCAGACAGATTGAATAGCTGATTCCCGAATGCGACTGATATCTCAGCTTTAATCTGATCCGGAGTTGCGAGGAAAATTGCAATAATCGGATAGATCACAGAAACCCCGCGGATCTGCTCATGGTCTGCATCAGTTATGACGTCGAGATGCTTTGCGATGACTAGCAACATGAGTTCCTCCATTAGACGTTTATCCATCGAGGAGTCGTATGACCGAGCAGATTCGGTCACTACTTACCTGTGTATGGCTCGCGTTCGCTTCGTGATCGGAGTTCTCGACAGTCGATCATCAATCAGATGGGCTGAGGCATGAATCACCTGAAATACCGTATCATCATACCAGTTCAGGTGCTCTTCCTCAACATTGAACGTTTCCTTGTCGAGAATCTGATCCCAGGTTGCAATGGAAATTGTGCTAGACAGATTTTTCGAAAATAACCGCGGAACGGAATATCGTCCGCCAGCTGTAACATCGAGACTATGTGCCATGTCATGGGATTCCTCAGTGGTCGATTATTCGTCAGTAAATTCATCGACTGGCGCCATTCAATGAGCTATAATCAAACGAATTCCAGAGCTGGTCACTGGAGCACGACCCCCGCTCACTTCGTTATCAAAATGCTCTTTTGTTAGAGACGTGAATCTGTCGAGAGACCGTGGAATCAACTAGATTCGACTGCTGGTTCCCAATTCCAATCCTTCTCTCGACGGGAAACTGACCAGAAGACTGCAAGGGGAAATCCCAATCTTCGGATAGTTTGCGGAACCCATGCGTAACTGAGCATGAGCTGCGAACGCTATATCATCGAAATTCTCCGCAATCACTCGCTACTCCATCTGGGACGCGAATCTAATGAAGAACCGTGGGATAAACTAGATTCGAGTGCTGGTTCACCATCACAACTGTTCCTCCACTGGGAAACTGATCGGGGAACTGCAAGGGAGAATTGAAATTGTTGCATAGTTCTCGAAACCCATTCGCATCTGAGTATGAGCTGCGACCGCTATATCGTCAGAATTCTCCG
Organism: Eretmocerus hayati; assembly: GCA_029851415.1. Taxonomy (NCBI): domain Eukaryota; kingdom Metazoa; phylum Arthropoda; class Insecta; order Hymenoptera; family Aphelinidae; genus Eretmocerus; species Eretmocerus hayati. Next base: position 102,931,251 of record CM056742.1, read on the forward strand.
CGATCACTCGCTATCCCAGGAATCCGAGACGCAGATCTTTCGAAAAACCGTGGGATAAACTAGATTCGAGTGCTTGTTCCCAATTTCAAATGTTCTCTCATCGAGTAACTCATCGGGGAACTGCAAAGGAGATTCGAACTTGTCGGATAGTCCGCGGAAGCCATGCGTATCCGAGAAAGAGCAGCGACCGCTTTATCATCAGAATTATCGGCAATCACTCGCTACTTCATGAATCCGAGACGTGAATCCGTTGAGAGACCCTGGGATAAACTAGATTCGAGTGCTGGTTCCCAATTCCGAATGTTCTTCCGTCAAGAGACTGATTAGAGAACTGCGTGGGATAATTGAAATCGTCGGATAATTTGCGAAACCAATGCGTATCTGAACATGAGGTGCGACCGTTATATGATCAGAATCCTATCCACTCTAGGGATCATGGACATGATCCCTAGAGTGGTTAGGGATCATGTCCATGATCCCTAACCACTCTCGAAATTCGAGACATGAGTCTGCTGAAAGACCGCGGAATGATCTAGATGTGAGTGATGGTTCCCGATTCCGAATCTTCTCTCGTTGAGAAACTGTTCAGAAAATTGTAAGCGAAAATTCGATTCGTTGGATGGTTTGCGAATCTCACGCGTGTCTGAGCATGAGCGACGCCCGCCGGATCATCACAGTTCTGCGCAAGCGTTCGCTACTCTGGATATTCGAGCTGTGAATGTATTTGGAAATTCCATGACGAATTGGATTCGAGTATTGATTACCAGATTCGGGGGTTGGCTCACCAAGGATCAGAACGCACAAATCCCCTTATTTGCTGACTCTGTCGACAGAGGAGAACACAGGATCCTCTTTCACTTTCGTCACTAATGTTTTTGGTAAAACTTCTAATCATGGAAACAATCAGGGTACTTTCCTGCGACTCGAAGCAAAATATGGGCCCTCTATCAGGGTTAATCGATTTACAAACATCAAGATTTTCGGAGGCGGAAGGCTGGAAAGGAGTTTCACTCGATCGACAAAAGCGCAATACTTGCCTTCATTTCCGTCTCTTAATCGTTCGATCAAACTTTTGACCGGGGAATTTTCCGGGATACCTGCCTGTGATCCTTGAGAACCGATCAGCCCATTAGCAGGATTATACCATTGGAAAAATTGAAGACTTCCGAACATGAAAGGTCAAAGGGTGATTTTCCTCGATCAGAGGAGAACACAGGATTCTCCTTCATTTTTGGCTCTAAATATGTTGATGAATTCTTTTATCATGAAGTGGAATACGATACCTCCGTGTGACTTTGAGGAACAGGTGAGCCCATTCACTAGAATGACGCGATTGGAAAACTTGGGGATTTTCAAAGATGAAAGGCCAAAGAGTGATTATAATCCATCAGAGAAAAACACAGGATACTCCTTCACTTTCGTCTCTAAATTTTTTAATCAATCTTGTGACCGTGAACTCGATCAGGATACTTCTCTCGGACTTGAGCAACAGGCAGACTCTTTACCGGAACGATTCGATTTGGATATCTGGAGAATTTTAAAGTTGCAGGCCCAAAGAGTGACGTTGTTCGATCAGGGAAAAACAAAGGATTCTCCTATAATTTTGCCTCTAAATTTTTCGATCAAGCTTGTAATTCATTGATTCCATCCTCAGTCCCATCATATAATTGAGCTACAACAGAATCTCGTGTAGTGACGAAAAATGTCTCGTAACACCTGGAATATGAAGAATCCAGAGCAATTCCGTCGAATGGGCTCCCTGTTCAAAGCTATGAGTAAAAATGTTAGCATTGACAGTGTATATATATATATATGTCACTTTTTAACGGAAATACTCTGGATTCTTCATATTACAGGGGGCACAAAACTGTGAAAAAAGTCTGGTGAGCTTTGCTAACCCGCCCTCCGTGGGTCCCCCTTGTAAGGAAACATGAGTAAGAACATGGCAGAATGATTGACATCCGAACCGCTGGAGAGAAATGCTCAAAGTATAAGTATGAATTTAGTATAATCATAATAACGTATGGAATGGGTGTAAAATGAGGTATGAGTGATTAGTACAATAATTGCAAATGAATAATTCTTTTCAGAATGATTGTTCGAGGTAGTTCTTCGGACAGGAGGAGAAGATAAGAGGAGAAGAATATTCTCTACACGAGATTTGGAGATTTTGTCCGCGAGATGATTCTTGGAGCAAAAGAATCACCAACCAAGAAGAAAATTTATCAGGAAAATTGCAGGTACAAGAAATTGAAATGAAAGATGAAAAATTTCGAAGGTGGTCGCCTGGACGCCCTCGTGAGTGGCCACCCTGGCAAACGTCAGTTCAGACATTTTTATTCTGCCACCCGTGCGCCACTCCTTCTCAGTGGAGGTCAGTCCCATCTTTGATACATCACTAATGGACGACTTTCTGTGAGCAAATGAAATCTTTCGAGAGTCCAACGATACTGTGGAAGGTACTCGCGGATCGAACCAAGACTATTCAAATTCGAGGATTTTGCGATGCTTCGAAAGAGAGATACGCAGTGTGCCTATGCGTGAGATTCAGAAGCGTCAATGGGAAATTTTGTTTCAAATGCTGAGTGCAAAGTCGGGAGAAGCGCTTTTGAAAGATCGCGACGTACCGAGATTAGAATTGTGTGAGGCGGTGTTGTTAGTTGGCATATGATGAATTCCACGCCAAAGCGACCTACGAAAAGGGGTCATCTCTCAGATTCTTTTTTAACCTTTTTCATTCGATCCTATGGCCGAAAATAGGATTTTCGGACCACCTATGGGGCCCAAAAAAAATTTCTCCTCTCCATTGCACGCATATCCGTCAACAGACCCAAAATTTATCGTGTAAAAATCGATGCGCTTTTATTCACGAAAATGGGAATATTTCGAGTTTTTGAATAGCTATCGATTTGCGGGTTGCGGCATCCGAAAGGGCATCAAAAAACCTATCGGAAACGTTGCCTAAAATTCCTTCTCTGTGATTTGGGGGCCTCCTGGAGGCAAAAGAGTGTTTTTCACTAAAATGTTGATTTCTCCAAGAGCCATTCTTTTTATTTTTTTAAAATCATATATTTGACGTAGAATTTTGCGTTCTTTCGAGAAAAATGGGTTTCAGAGAAGTTTGGGGCGATCCAAGTGACTTATGAGCCATTTTTTGAAAATTCGATTTTTCCGGTTTCAAAAAAGGCAATTTTCTGCGCATGCGCACAAACGTAGACTTTCGGCGCCACTTTCAATGGAAAGCTGACAAAATTTCCTATAAAATGACTACCCGCAAAGTTGAAATTCATGCACTGAAATGCGATCTGCAATGATTAATTATGTCGAATCAAAATCACATGAAAATTCAGCCCATTAACGCCTTCGTGGCGCCTGCTGAGATGACACATTCACGAGATCTTCTCGGGATTCAATTTTGAGTACGAAATTGACCTGAAAAAAATTCGGACCACATGGTTTCAACGTAAAATTGTATGAACTTTCAAAATATGCGATGAAAAATCCCGTTTGAGGCGAACCCGAGGTGCTACATTCAATTTTTTGCCAGAAAATACGATATTTCACATTCAAAATTGCGAAAAATCGAATGTAGCACCTCGGGTTCGCCTCAAACGGGGTTTTTCATCGCATATTTTGAAAGTTCATACAATTTTACGTTGAAACCATGTGGTCCGAATTTTTTTCAGGTCAATTTCGTACTCGAAATTGAGTCCCGAGAAGATCTCGTGAATGTGTCATCTCAGCAGGCGCCACGAAGGCGTTAATGGGCTGAATTTTCATGTGATTTTGATTCGACATAATTAATCCTTGCAGATCGCGTTTCAGTGCATAAATTTCAACTTTGCGGGTAGTCATTTTATAGGAAATTTTGTCAGCTTTCCATTGAAAGTGGCGCCGAAAGTCTAAATTTGTGCGCATGCGTAGAAAATCGCCTTTTTCTGAAACCGGAAAAATCGAATTTTCAAAAAATGGCTCATAAGTCACTTGGATCGCCCCAAACTTCTCCGAAACCCATTTTTTTCGAAAGAACGCAGAATTTTACGTCAAGTATATGATTTTAAAAAAATAAATGGCTTTTTGAGAAATCAACATTCTAGTGAAAAACACTCTTTTGCCTCCAGGAGGCACCCAAATCACAGAAAAGGAATTCTCGACAACGTTTCCGATAGGTTTTTTGATGCCCTTTCAGATGCCGCAACCTGCAAATCGATAGCTATTCGAAAACTCGAAATATTCCCATTTTCGTGAATAATAGTGCATCGATTTTTACACGATAAATTTTGGGTCTGTTGACGGATATGCGTGCAATGGAGAGGAGAAATTTTTTTTGAGACCCATAGGTGGTCCGAAGTTCTTATTTTGGGCCATAGAATCGAATGAAAAAGGTTAAAAAAGAATCTGAGAGATGACCCCTTTCCGTAGGTCGGTTTGGCGTGGAATTCATCATATACAAGAAAATCGCACCAGCGGTTAACGTAACAATCAAATTTGCTACCTCTTGGACTAATTCTCAAATCGTGTAACATTGATGACACCTGAAACCGACTCTCTTGGGAGTTTTTGTATCAAATAGAATCTCTTAAATCAAGGAAAAAATGAAGGTATCGCGTTGGAAACACGTTCGTTCCCAAGAATGTTCATCTCGTGGGCAGCTGCCTCACGAATTCCTAAACAATCAACTACACTGAGGAACGAAATTTTGGGTCCGGAATAACCCATTTGGGGGAACATGATTTTCTCGTGTATTTTTCGACGTAGAGACCGAATCCGTTGCCAGGTTTGCCTCTACAATTCAGAATTTCTTTCAATTCGCAGATTACCGATTCCTCAAAAAACAGTGATTTTAACGTTTTCTGCTAATTTTGTAAACTGATGACTCTGGTGGCGGATCCTTGTTATGAGTCAAAAGCTCACCGGAATTATGTTTTCTTACGTATTTTGACATGCTCAATACAATGGCGGTGGTTTTAGAGGGCTAGGATGCGTCCCAAACGAGTGACAAGGTGATTCTTCGCGTTGCTATCGGCAAATTTTCACCGATTTCGCAATGATTCTCAGAATGCTCACAAAATGGACCAGAGACATCTTTTCTGAGCTCACGAGGGTGCATTTTCTTCGTTTCCACGTGTACATTGAAGAAAAAATACCAGCGATAGATGTGGGGGCTTGAGCGAGATTGGGTGTCAACGCTGATCGGTTTGATTTTTACGAGTTTTTATGCCCTGGAATGAGTGGCTCTTACATGAACCTCTTCTGATGTCTTGAGCCCTCACTCACATTGCATTTACATAATACTGTCGGATCGAAAATCGACCACTAGAGAGACACCAGTATTTCAGTATCTTCTATCAATATCATCACAATGAGATCTAAAGGTTGGCTCGGACGGAGTCCTCCACCTTGATGGTCACAATCTCATTGTTCTGTCTTTACGCGTTGTGTCTTAATCTTGGGATTTGAAGATCGAATCCTTAAGCAGCGAGATTCATCCGAAGATGCCACGAATATATAACTGTCATACCAACCCGAACAAATTTTGTTACGTGTGCAGTGAGTACATTCCTGGGGATGGTTCTCGTAATATAACGGACACATTACGTACCGCATACGAAGATTATTTCGGTCTCAGTATGGTCGATCTAGACAAGCCATAGATTCCCACCGTGATGTGCACAGCCTGCTCCATCAGGTTGAGAGCCCCACATCTACACTTCGCAACGCCTGCAATATGGAGAGAACCCAAGGAGCATGTCACCGACTGTTACTTTTGTGTTACAAATACAAGAGGGTTCTCTGCCGAAACAAAACACTTGATAAAATATCCGGGAGAATCATCGGTTACGAAGCCCGTACCGGGGTTGCCACCCCATCTCTCCGGCCTCGCAATGCAAGATGTTGTGATGCAAGGCTACGAAGAATCCTCTAAGAGTCCATCATTCGGTTCGGATTTCTCATCCCCAGCCTTTGAGGGGAGTCCAGATTGAAAAGAAACACTTCCGCAGCCCAAACTCTTCAATGAAGAACGCCTGAACGAACTCATACGTGATATGGATATTCCCAAGAAAAAATCTGAGCGACTCGCTCCACGTCCAGAAGAATACAATATGCTTGAACGAGGCGTGCGTATCACTTATTATCGTGACCGACAGTCAGTATTCTCAGACTATTTTTCGGAAGACGAAGCTAATATATTTTATCATAACATCGACGACTTGTTCTCAGAACTACGTTATGTACATGAGCCGAATGAGTGGCGGCTCTTCATCGATTCAAATGTAACCAGCTTGAAATGCGTACTCCTGCATAACGACACTGAAAAGTCATCCACCCAATATTTTATGGCATGCAACCCAAATAATGTTATGACAACGTAAAATACTGACTGTTGAAAATTGAATATAAGAATCACGGATAGAGCATTTGTGGCGATTTTAAGATGATTGCAATTCTCTCGGGGCTTCAGCTGGGTTACACAAGATATATGTGCTTTCTGTGTGAATGGAACAGTCGTAGTAAGGACGAACATTATGTCAGGAATATGGCCAACCAGACAGGGTATGTTACTGGTTGAGGAAAATGTCACTGCTGAACCCCTGGTCGATTGTAACAAAATATTGCTGCCACCACTGCAGATAAAACTGGGCTTGGTTAAGAATTCCGATCCAAGAATTTTCAAAGCAATGGATCACACGGGTGAAGCAATTTCTTCTCTGAGGAAGAAATTCCCTAGGATAAGTGATGCAAAATCGAGGCAAGGAGTTTTGATTGGTCCGGATATCAGGAAATTAATGCTTGACCAGAGTTTTGATGATAATCTCCAAAATATTAAACGGGACACGTGGAAATCAGTGGAGAATGTCATCACAAATTCCTTGGGTAATAAGAAATCGGATGACTACAAAGAATTGATTGGAATTATGTTAAACGATCCACGCAAAGGGTAATGTCTTAAATTTTTTTCTTGACTTTTTCGAACGATTCTATGGTACAAAATATGAACTTTTCACTACCTATGGGGCCCCAAAAAAATTTTCCAGGTACCTTCAACGTACATTACTTTATCCTTTTGAATTATTTTTAGTGATAGGAAGGTGCCGTAGGTGGCGCTTAAAAGTAGTATTGACTAAAGTATTTATGCTCATGTTTCATTATAAAAATGCATTCAAAGTTTGAGAAACTCTGAAAACGATGTGTTTCGAGATAAGTATCAAATAGTTCTTCTACAAAACCATATAAAGAGTTGTAAAATCACAGTGATTGCTCTTGATTAGTTGGATTCTAGAAGATAACCTCAAAATCTTGCGGCTCACGCCCGGGAGCTGTAGTACAACAGTGCCTATATATTCCTGTACTTGTGTAAAATGAGTGAAGGAGTGATTTACTGCTTTCTATGCCCTGATAAAGGGCCTATAACCAAAAGTGTTGAATGTGTGAAATGTCACGAAACGTTCCATCCCTCTTGCTCTGAAAGAGCTGGTGATGGCACACGTGGCTCATTCATTAAGTGCTGTGGTGGATTCAGCAAAGATGATAAAACACCTAATCTGATTACTTATGAGGAAAAACAAAATCTATCAGCCACTTCGTCTGATGAAGATGACAGCGATGGCTCGCAAGATAGTTTAATACATGCAGATATGTCAATCTCTCAAATGTTTGTAAAGATGAAAGACTTCATGAATAGGAAAGTGGAGAGTATAAACTTACATACAGACAAGAAAACAGCAATTATATCTAAGAAAATTGATGTACTTGGCTGCCAGGTAAATAAATTAGAAGCTAATTTGAGCACTATTGATGAACGTGTGACTGAGCTTGAGAAGTCTTGTTTGTCCAACCCTCAAGAAATGTACAATCAGATGTATAATGAAGTTAATGAAAGACTTGTTCGCAGTAAACATGTAATAGCTCTGAATGTTCCTGAAAGCATGAAGGATACAGCTATTCAAAAACTTTTTGCAAGATTGTTCAGTGATGCTCCTTTTGATTTAACTGGTTTGAGCTTTAGTCGACTGGGAGCACAATCTAGAAGCAATGATAAACAAAGGCCTGTAAAGCTCATTTTAGAATCTGCAGATGATGCCAAATGGATTCTCATTAATCAGAAATCGTTCAACTGTGGGAATATCAAGTTTGTCAACAATCGTACCCCAAATCAACAACAATATTTGGCTAAATTAGCAAGGGAAGTTGAAACACTAAAAAAGGCTGGTTATTTGAATGCCACAATCAAGTACAGGAAAGGTATACCTGAAATCATCAAAAATAATCATGGACCTGAGGATGAAACAAGAAATGAAGAAAATGTGTCAAATAATCGTTCCAGTCAAGAAAGTAAAATAAGGAGAAATTTACAGTCTGTGCTAAATAATCAAGTTGGAGCTGCTGGTGGGAAGGCCTCAAAAAGTAAGAAAAAAAACTAACTAGAAGACAAACTGAACTTAAATTGTACTTGCATAATGTGGGCAGTCTAAAAAACAGAATAACAGTATTCAAGAATAATGTGTTATCATCGAGTGTTGAATATGACATGATATGCATCGTAGAGACATGGTTTGATGAGGCGGTACTTGATAGCGAACTGAATATACCTGGTTTTAACTTTGTGAGGACTGATAGAAACTTTAGAACATGCAATAAATCTAGAGGAGAAGGATTGCTCATTTATATAAGGAATCATCTCAAGTTTCAAGTTGTGTGCAAGTATGCTGCTGATTTTGAGTTTATGTTGCTGAGACTGAATACTACACACAAAAGTACGCTGATCAGCCTGTGCTATCTTCCACCTATATCAAGTACATCAGCAAATGAATTCTTGTCTACAAATGATATCATACTGGAATATTGGGAGGCTGCATTAGAAAAATATCCAGAAGATAACATGATTGTTTGTGGTGATTTCAACTTGCCTGGATTCACATGGATAGAGGGTGAGGATATGCTGTACAGTGAAGGTTTCCACCAAAACGCTGCTATCAGGGAAGGAGTACAGAAATTGGAGCTGACTGTGAATCAATTAGGTCTTACGAAATGTTTTGGTGAAAAAAATTCTAAAGGAAACATTTTAGATTTAATATTCACTGATATATCAAATTCATCTTTCTGTGTATGTGAAGATCCGCTTATTGACTCTGACTCTTATCACTCTGGATATGCTTTTCGGTTTCTTATCAAAGACACTGCGGAATGGGATACTGGGGAATACTTTTTTAACTATAATCAAGCAGATTTTACTAGAATCAACAATGATTTGTCGAGTATTAATTGGAGTGACTTCTTTAGTGATTGCATGGGTTTAGATTCAGCAGTAGATAAATTCTATAACCTTCTTCTCCAAATAATTAGCTGTAACGTCCCGTACAAGCAAAGTTATCCTTCTGAATATCCTATATGGTTTTCTGCTTCGATAAAAAATGAGGTTTGGTTTAAGAAGGAACTCCATGCTAAGTTCAAAGAAAGTAATTATCCAAATGACTATGAAATTTTTCGCAAGCAGAGATCAAAATGTAAGAGACTTGTTGATGAAGCCTATAAATCTTATGTGAGTCGGATTGAACTTGGAATACAAAATGACTCTAAACACTTTTGGAAATTCGTAAATTCTAAAGAGAATAGTAACAGTATACCGATAAATCTTCAATTAGGTAATAAGACATCAAATGATGTTCATGGCGCTGTTGATCTTTTTGCTGATTATTTCTCGTCTTTCTATAAAAAAACTGATGTTGATGAAATGCCAAAAATATTAGAATCAGAATCACACCATCATATCCACCATTTGGCAATAGAAAAATATGAAATTATGGAAGAATTGCATAGTTTAAAAGAGAGCCTAGGGTTGGGGCCTGATGGTATTCATGCAAAGTTTGTAAAAAAGTGTGGATGTTACTTAGTAGATCCTTTGTATATTTTATTCAAATGGTCGTTGGATGAAGGCTACTTTCCATTATTATGGAAAAAGAGCTGGATTTCACCTATTCCGAAATCAGGCGATCTCCACAGTGTGAATAATTATAGACCGATTTCAAAATCTTGTATCTTTGCGAAAATTTTTGACTCACTTGTGGAAAAGAAGTTATCATCAAAGTTACACTCTGTGGTTGTTCCTCAACAGCACGGTTTCATGCCTCATAAATCTACAACAACGAATCTCGTTGTTTTCACGGAATCTGTGGTAGATGCCTTTAATAATGGACTGCAATTGGACGCAATATATACAGATATGGTCAAAGCCTTTGATTCAGTTAATCACGAAACTTTGTTGGAGAAACTGAAGAAATATGGTGTTGATGGTAGGATGCTGAGTTGGATAAAGTCATTTCTCACAAATCGTACACAAGCAGTCAGAGTAAATGGTAAAATGTCTCGCTTTTTTGAAGTTCATTCGGGCGTACCTCAAGGGTCTCATCTAGGAACGTTATTTTTCAATCTTTCCATTAATGATGTGGTCAAAGTTGTAAAGCACTCTCAAATATTGTTATTTGCTGATGATTTAAAGATCTTTAAGATTATAGCAAGTGCTGAAGACGCTCAATTATTACAAGATGATGCAGATGCTATTGGGCATTGGTGTACTGCAAATGTTCACAATTTTAATTTTGAAAAATGCAGTGTTATGTCTTTTTCTAAGAAGAGGGAGTTACAGGTTGAGTTTGCCTACACGTTGAGTGGACATAAGCTCAAGAGGGTCACTGAAATTAGGGATTTAGGGGTGTTGATGGATCCGAAATTATCCTTTGATGTCCACTTGAGACATATAAAGAGCAAAGCTGTGCGTATGTTAGCAGTGATCCGTAGAAAAACGCATGATTTTAAAAGGCCAGAAACTTTATGTATGCTATACAACTCTTTTGTCAGATCCCAGTTTTTATATGCTTCACCAGTATGGGTTCCTCAATATAAAAATGCAATTCACAGTGTTGAAGTAGTTCAACACAAATTCTTGAGATTCCTATCTAAATTTACTAATATGCCCATGCATGTATTTTCACATGATTATACTGAATTAGCAAGAAAATTTAATATGAACTCGTTGGAGTCCCAGTGGAAGTATCAAGATCTTTTATTTATTTACAAAATACTATGTGGCTATTCAGATACTCCACAGCTACTGGAAAAGATTGACTTGAAAGTACCTAGTAACAGGCTGAGACCGGATTTAAATCCTATCAAACTTGATATGAAGTCTTATAACTTTAGATCTCCCTTGAAAAGAGCAAGTTATATTGCAAATGAATTGGGCCCATGCTTATGTTCAGAAAGTTGGCTAGATTTAAAATCGATGTCAATTGCCAAGTTTAAAGAATTATGCAAGTCTGAAATTTTCAATTACTCATAAGCGATACTTTTTGGTTTGTCTGATTTATTCTCGCAATATCATGCATTTTTTGCTGTTATATTGCAGATTATTATGTTGGTTGTCTAGATGATCAATTTCCCATAACTTGGGATAAAAAAACTTTTTGTTATAATTTTGTTATATTAGATTTTTTGTTATATTACAAATGCTTTAGTTGAATAATCTACTGAGCTCTATCTACATTATTGTATTGTGTAAAAAGGTGTAAACCGTTTATAATTAAATAAATAAATAAATAAATAAATAAATTTTTAACAAAAAAAACAGGGTATTTTTTTCAATGAAATGAATTTTTCTCGAATTCGTCCAGAGATACAGAGATGCGGTTTGCGGTATTCCAAAGGTCTTTGAAAAATCTCTCGAAATCGGTCTTGTAAAGTTGATTTTGATGTCTCGGGTGATTTTATCAGGCAAAAGAGTGAAAAACATAGAAAATTAAATTTCTCGAAAACCCAATTTCTTAAAATTCTGAAAATTTGAAATTTCATGTAAAATTTTGTGTTCTTCCAGAAAAAAATAGTCCCGAATTCCTTCTTTGCGTTCTAACGCCTATTTTTGCCAATTATCACAAATCCATTTTCGAGGCTTTTGGAAATCGTCTGTTTTCTGCGCATGCGCAGAAATTTGGATCCTTGGAACCAATTTCATTGAAAAGCCAAAAAAATTTCCTTCAAAATGACCACCTGCCGAAGTCAATTCTATACATTTAAGCCAGAGTTGCAACGTTCAAAAGACCACTGAATCTTGATAGTTCCTCAGAGCTGGGTCGGAGGTACTGGAGACAGCAGTAAGGAAAGTCCACGCCTGCCCCCATTCGATGGCGTTCATCGACGTGTCGAACTCGAGTTGGAGGATCACCTTTCATACGTTGTAGATTCGGTTCAAACGCATGAAATTGACCTCGGCAAGTGGTCAGTTTGAAGGAGATTTTCTCGGCTTTCCAATGGAATTCGTTTTGAGGATCCAAATTCCTGCGCGTGCGCAGAAAACAGACGATTTCCAAAAGCCTCGAAAATGAATTTGTGATAATTGGCAAAAATAGGTGTTGGAACGCGAAATAGGGATTCGGGACTATTTTTTCCGAAAGAACACAAAATTTTACATGAAATATCAAATTTTCAGAATTTTAGAAATTGGGTTTTCGAGAAATTTAATTTTCTATGTTTTTCACCCTTTTACCTGATAAAATCACCCGAGACATCAAAATCAACTTTACAAGACCGATTTCGATAGGTTTTTCAAAGACCATTCGAATACCGCAAACCGCATCTCTGTATCTCTGGACGAATTCGAGAAAATTTCATTTCATTGAAAAAAATACCCTGACTTTTTCGTTGAAGATAATTCAAAAGGATAAAGTAATGGACGTTGAAGGTACCTGGAAAATTTTTTTGGGGCCCTATAGGTAGTGGAAAGTTCATATTTTGTACCATAGAATCGATTGAAAAAGTCAAGAAAAAAATTCAAGACATGACCCTTTTTCGTAGGTCTGTTTCGCGCGGAACTACTCATATGCTGGATTGTCATCTGGATTTTTTCCCCGAGAATCTTGGAGCTGTGAGTGATGAGCATGGTGAGAGGTCCAACCAGGACATAGCTGTCATAAAATCGAGATACAACTCTTATCGGGGAATCAACATGTTGGCTGACTACTGCTGGTCTATCATATCCGAGAGCTGTGACGAGCACGAACGGAAATCACCAAAGAAGAGTTTTTGCGTAAAGGACGTCGAATCAGTCATGGTTCGCACTTATGTTCAACTAAGATTCATGGAATTCGCAATATATTTTTCGTGAATGAACATCTGAGGGTGAAAACGTTGGAACATCAAAATAGGCTGATCTCGAAGCCACTCATTACAGGACACAAAAACTTGTGAAAATCAAATCAATCAGCATTGACACCCAAGCTTGCTGAAGCCACCGCGTCTATCACTGGTATTCTTTCTCCAATGTTCACATGAAAACGAAGGAAATGCACCCTCGTGAGCTCAGAAAAAATGTCTCTGGTCCATTTTGTGAGCATTTTAAGATTTATTGCGAAATCGGTGAAAATTTGCCGATAGCAACGCGAAGAATCACCTTGTCACTCGTTTGGGACGCATCCTAGCCCTCTAAAACCACTGCCATTTTATTGAGCATGTCAAAATACGTAAGGAAACATAATTCCGGTGAGCTTTTGACTCATAACAAGGATGCGCCACCAGAGGCATCAGTTTACAAAATTAGCAGAAAACCATAAAATCACTGTTTTTCAGAAAATCGATAATTTGCGAATTGAAAAAAATCCTGATGTGTAGAGGCAAGTCTGGCAACGAATTTGGTCTCTACGTCGAAAAATACACGAGAAAATCATGTTCCCTGGAATGAGTTATTCCGGACCCAAAATTTTGTTCCTCAGCGCTATGGTTCAACGGTCCCCAATGGCCTTCCCGGGAAACTCCCATCAGGCCAGAATCCCATTTCCAACCGGGTTCCGAATCGGTAACTGAGACAGGAACAGTTCATTGTATGATGGTCCGGATTTCGACGAAAATCTTTGAACTCATTCAACATTCGCCAAGATCGAACTCGTCGTGGCATGGATATACCGATTTCTTCCTAAATATTGCTCAGAGGGTCGTCGAAGTTTGAGGCTCTGAGCCATGCCAAGATGATGATTCTGCGTATGGTCCAAAATCATTGCTTTTCGAAAGAAATCAGTCTGTTGAAACGAGAACAAACTGTGAGCACGAGTAGTAAACTAGCTTCTTCAGACACATTCTTGGACAGGAACGCCATACTCAGGGTCGAAGGCCGTTTACAAAACTCAGACACCACTTCAACGGCAATATCCCATCATTCTCGACAAGGAGAACTTTCTAACGAAGGCCACCATGAGACATCATCATGGAAGGTACGCTCATACCGGGATTCAAGCGACTCTTCACGCGATACGCCAGAAATTTTGGCCTGTAGATGGTAGAGTCCGAGTTCGGAGCGTCATGAAACACTGCGCAACGTGCTTCAAAGCAAGACCGCGAATGGCAGAATATCAAATGGGTAATCTGCCACTAGAACGCGTGAATGCTTCTAGGCCTCTCATCAATGCCGGGGTCGATTATTGCGGTCTGTTCCATATCAGGGAACGTAAACTCAGAGATACCAAAATGCTCAAGATCCATGTGGTTGTCTTCCACGGTAGGGCTAAACCCGGTTTCTATCAACGAAACCGTATGAAATTGTGTGATTTTGAATCATACGATGGGATTCTGTTACAGCATTTCTAATTATCTATTCTACTATCAGAAAAGTGACCAAAAAATCGTAATGCACTATAAGATGTTCAGACAATGGTCCGAAATAAATCCAATGTTCGAGCAGAGGAGTTTCTATTTCCATTCATGTGGAAGAGATTCAGGAACGTTAAAGAAATCAGAATCAGGATTTTTCGGGGGATTAATTCGATTATCTAAGGATGAGATTCATTAGAGTGTTGATGATGGACCGTTTACGTGAAAAAGCGACTCTCACACTCACACGCTAACAGATACAATTCATTCGGATATCTCTTTCCAGTATTGTCTCACAGTAACTTTGGTTACTCATACCACATTTTTTCGGCACAATCCATCGATTTGTTAATACCAAGATGCCATTTGATCCGTACAAACCTCATTTCCCTGAACGAATCAAAAGCCCCATAAAACAGTATCTTGATGATCTTCTAATCAATTGTATCAAAATTCTGCATTCACAGGATGATGGATCCCTCCCCCCCCCCCTCCACTCACTCTCCGTGAAGTATAACCGGTCGAGGATGAGAGTGCTCTCCCTCCTGTTGATAGTTGAAATTATCTCTTGAAGAGACATATCTGATTGAGTTTCAGTTATTCGAGTCATAACCGAACTAAATACTCTTAGAAATACAGTGCCCTGCAAAAAAATGGAACACGGATACCTTCACTAGAATAGCCATCACTCCGACGCATTTGAGCATACACCAATTTTTTAAGAAGCACTTGAAAGATGAGGGAAGAATCTGTCGAAGTTTAGTTTCTAAGAAATTTTGATCGAAATTTCATGTCGTCAATCGACACTCAAAATCGGAGAGACAAATATGAGACTCGCCCACAAGGGCGAGCACAACTGAACGCGTTTGCCACGGCTTGATGCCGTGTCGAAGACTACTACCTGAGAAGACGTACAGAGTTTCCATGGCTATACTGATTTTGGATGACGAAGAGGGAATATTTTGCGTCCAAGATATAAAAAGTATGTGGCGCCTTCTGATTGGCTGCTCATTCGGGTCTATGCCCGCTAGATTACCTAGACTTACGGACTAAAACACTCCAATATACTCCACGCTTACCTCCTAAAGGCGCACTCTCTTATCTCTAATGCCATCGCTTCATCGCATACTTATAGAGTAGCTTAAAAACGTATCTCTATCTATTTTCTGTTGGTTGCTTCACAGTACCAAGAACGACTTTTCGGTGTGATATAGTGGTATGCATAGGTTTATAGGTCCGGGAAAAGAGAGGAAGCGTCCACAAGTCGTCGTATTCAAATCTTATGTCGTAATTTTAGGTGACTCGAGAGTCAAGAAAAAGTATCGTGTACACATGGAAAGAGCGTGATTGTATGAAGAAAGAAAATAAAAAAATTCAGGATAGAGAGATGGCTCCGAAATCACGAGTAGTTGAGTATCTCTCTTAGATACATTCATTTCCAACCATTGATGAATGAATTAATTCCAAATGAACGACGAATGCATGATGGACCATAAAATGAGACATACGAACGAGTCATGGACTCGTCTGGTTGGAACCTAAATATGGTACACAGTCTTTCGAGTGCTGCCTTCCCTACTGAAAACTTGGACGTGCTTTCCCACGTAATTTCCCACGTGAATTATTACGTCTTTGTTACATACAATCCTACGTGGCCATACACGTGAAAATTGACGTCAGATAGTATGTGGAGATCTACGTGGGAATTCACCTGAGAATGTGCGTGACGTTATGGCACGTTTTCGTCACCCACAATGTCATATACCTGAGTAGGTTGATTCTCCAAGTTACGTGACATGTCACGTGACTTGAAGAATCGTTCATCAAAAATTCGTGATCAGCATCCAAAAATAAGAGTCCTGGTTGTGAGAAATCAGCCAGGATTGTACGTACTCGATACAGGTATCTACATGTGTCAAGAGAATGAGGCATGGTGGGAAATGGCCACCAACAATGATAAAAGCATCTACATAGGCCTCAGCATATTGAGAGCAGGAAATCGTCCGTTGAACGCTTCCATTAATACCATCAAAACTCAACTAAATCATAATTTTTCTTCTCATATTCTTCTCGCTTCTCATCTCAAGCCCTATATACGGGTATTTTAGGTACGTAAGGAATAGGCATAACAATTTTTCAATAGCTCGATATATTTGGTACAGGAGTAATGAAATTCTCTGTATCAATCCGTATAAAAACGCAGGGAGCTTCGATTTCACTTGTCTGGATTATGTCCTCTCCGTCGTGAATCCCTGTGACCTCTTTACTCGTCTCAGACAAATGATATTTTCACACTTGCAGGACTCGACAAGATGTCAATTCAAGTCGGTCATCGAAATCAATCAAAAACCTCGTAATTTCTATGGAATTCCCATTTTCCAGTCGAGCGTAATAATTACATGTCCGCAAGTTTCCTTTTTGGGATGTCATGAACAGACTCCCATTCACTACAGCTCTACGATAAGATAAAACTGCCTCTCATATGTTTATGTCATGAGCAGACTCCCATTCATTACAGCTCTACGATGAGATAAAACTGCCTCTCATAGGTTGAACTTCGATGCGAACGTTCGAGTCACCGGTAGCCCTGTTCCAAAGTATGTAGCCAAAGACATCTTAACCACTTTTTAATTGAGCGATCCGGATATCCCATCACAGTATGCTTTCTCAATATCACTGCAATCCTGATAGACGATATTCTCCAATATCTGTTGGAGCCGAATCATGTTTGCGTGGCGAATTATCTGAAGTATGATTCCTTTTTCACTGTGAATCGAGGAGAGCAACCCTCTCTTTACAGATTCGAACGCAAACGCAGAATGCGCCCACAGTGGCCCCCAGTTGTTGATACTTTCTACTACATGGAGTAGCTGATGAACATTGTATGTCAGAGCCTTAAGAGGATAAAACTTAGTCACGTCCTTAACAAATTCATGTAACATTTCACTCATCTTGTTCAAATCATCATAGTGAATATCCACTCCCAAACCTATGTGTACAGAATTCACCAAGAGAGACCAATGCTTCCATTGGGCCTTATTTTTCATGATACTTGATAATACAGGGATACTATAAAATAGTGCCCAATTTTCCCATTCTCGGCACTTGAAATCAGCTCTGACATGAAGTGATCGAGACAAGCGGCTTAGATGATTCGGAACTCGTATCTTAGTCAACCACCGGTTCAGTTCTTCGAATTCAGCGGACGACGAATTCAGCAGACGAGAGATCAGAAATTATGTACTATGTGAATTGCGCCACTACGCCGGCAAGATACTGGTGCATATAGTCTGGGCTGAATCCGTCAATATGATCAAACCCTTGTAGATTAAATAATGGTGATACATGCGTAACACCCATACATGACTTTCCAGTTCTCAGAGCTTCTTGGGCAAAAAGGATGGGATTCTTTCGGGTGCGACTGTTTAACGGGAATTCACATGGATAAATCCTACTGTTATCATTCGCTTTCACTCTTGGAAGAACTCCCTCTTGTAGACACCAATCACAACCATATCTACCATTGAACTGCTTCGTAGCATTCATAGGAAATCTAGCGATAGTATCTACAGTACACTGCGAAGTAAATAGCTTGATGTTTCGTTTTTCCCCCTTGATTGTACAGGGTACACCATCTGTTGATAACCTGTTCATTTGTTTCACAAATTCATCCAGAAAAAGATCCATGACAGGTTTGCCGTTCCCTACCCATGGACCTGCTAGATTTAACCAGTTGAATCGCTTGTGAGGAGGGATCTCATTCAACATGAGGTAAATTGGCCAGCCAGAGCAACCAGAACTTCCGTACAGGGGAACACCATCCGTATTTAGAATGAAAGTAGCGTATCAGTTTCTATCAGAAGGGCTCAATCGAGATCTGAACTTCCTGTATAGCTTCCCATCGTAGATATCTTTTATGTGATTCCTTTCATGAACTCGATGATTAATGACGTTGTTATAATAATCCCCATTCATCTGCAGATAATCTCGCACAGAATCACTAGGATCGAATATCACAAAGAAACACTTATTCGAAGGATTCCTCATGTCAACTGGACTCCCACAATTACTACAAGTCATCGTCTCGCGATTGCCAGAGTTCTCCAAGTACTCTGTACAGGCAGGACAACTGGAGTGTAATTCATAATTCACATTGGGATTGCAGAACTTGTCAAAAGGATATCTGGTATCCGGTAGCACTCTTGTGTCACAGATGGAATTCATGATCATCAGAAGTGATACAATAGCTGAGATAGATAGCATATTCTTGAGCGAAAATTTCAGATCCATCAAGAATAATAATCTGGGATCCTTTTCAGTGGATATTTTTACAGATTTTGGCAGACTTTGCACGGGATCTGTCAATTGGCTAGAGCCCCTTAAATTTTCGAAGAAATTCTCTGTCTCTTTCCTCACTTCATGATCTTTGTCGCTGAAATAACCATCTTGTGTGATATCATTGGGATCATCCTCAATGTGAGACGTGAAATTACCTGTCTGAGAACATTCAAGAGGTTTGACATCGATTCGCGGGCAATTAATGAGTCATTATCAAGGAGAAGATTGACGAGAGTAAAGTTAAACTCACAATTGATATAGAATTTAAAACTTCTTCAGGCAAAGTCCCGAGAGCTTCGATTGAATTTTTAGAATCACATATATTCTCTACAGCAACTTGCACACTCTGTTGATTCAGTGGTTCTACTACTCCCATGGGAGTATTGCTGAGTTCTTCCTGGAATAAGTGTTGATATACAATGTCAACATTCTCATCCCAACAAAAGCAGATACAGATCATAGTGATTCCTTCAATTTTATCAATAAAGTTGTTTGGAATGATCATATACGAGTTGAAGAAATAGAATTACTCTATTCAAGTTTGATGTGAATTCATCCAAAGAGTGGCCAACACAAAATTGATGATTATTATAAGTGATGATGATCATTCTGTTTTCACTACAAATGAATTATGGCAAAAAGTAAAATAATTCGAATTCGGAGGTTGCAATTCTGTTCCAAGAATCTCTCTAGAAGTTTCATTTGACCAGAGGAAATTGAGCCAATCATACATCTCAAACAAGAATGGACGAGGGAGAAAATGTAACACCGTGTATCTCACCGTAACAACATCAGCTGCAACGAATCCATCTCCAGATTGCCTCTGACCTCCAGTCACTCTCAAATTCATGTTTGAATCAGCATCTTGATTGTTTTTTGGAGTTGAATGGAAATGATTGAATGGTACTTGATGATTTGTGCAATTATCCTTCGATAAGGAAGGGTTACTCTGGAAGAAGTGGTATAAATAGATGGATATTGAACCTAAAAGTATAACATCCTAGAGGTTTTGTTATAAGACTGGTTGAGACAGATCGGAGACAAACTTGAAAGTCATGTAGAGAATTATTCTGTTATCGTCTTGGGACAGAATCTGTGATTTGCGTTGAGTTGAGTTAATGATGCATCAATCACACATCAGGTATTGAATCACTCAATCCAACCATGGAAATTAAGCAAGAGATATACTTACGTCTCCTATTCCTTTACGTATTGGAGAAATGACTTGTCTGGGTATTGGCACATTCTCCTGATATAGGTATTGCAGCCTCTTTGGAGCCATACTCCCTTGTATATGTGTCAAATGTAGCAATACCCAATATAGTCAACAGATTTTAGACCGGTGATGGGGCTATGCTCTTGAAACCACAGTAAATATACACCCTTATGGATACGGTGAATGAAATTGCTCAGTTTCATCAAAATCAAGTATTGAGAATACATGTGTAAATGTCCCACTTAAGGTTATGCGGTCACCGTGCAACCCAGAAATTATATCTTATTTGGATGTGAATCAAAAAATTTCCACGAAACGAAGTCGGAGATGATTTGTCCATTACGTATCATCACCTGAGTTGTGGTGGACAACTAATTATTTGTCACCAATCACAAGACTATCACTAATAAACGAGAATAACTTGCCCGCGGGTACTTTCGAACCTACAAATTGGCACATTTTCGTTCACAAAACTCTCAAAATCTAGTCCGATTTGGGCCAAACGAAGAGTTATCCAGGCCAAGTTAGATGATAATAAAGCCTGGATAACTCGTCGTTTAGGCCATAATGGAAAAGATTTTGAGAGTTCTGTGAACAAAGTTCAGCGTGCACGGTGACCGCATCGCCTGAATACTCGGCATGCTCTAGGAACCTTTTGAATCTGAATGAAAATATGCACCCTTGAAGGGAATGTCGAACTATGGGCCAATATTTAAAGGTACAAGGACTTCCAAGATCTTCTGCAGAGAGATGGGAAACTAGAGTTGGGCTATCATATGTTCTCCCCTCTCTGGAAATCCAACTCGAATAGTTGGTGTTCGTTCCTCTTGTGAGATGAAGCATAAGCGGGTTGCACATGAGTTGGCGTGGCACCATCATGCTTATGAAAGATTGCGATGATTCACAATTGCGAATAAATATAGGATGGACGATCATGCGACCATAGGAATTGCACTCCCACAATTCCCTTCATCAATGATCCAAAATAAATCCTGCACGGAAATTCCAAATCGTAAAGACTGCGCATGTGCCAAGTGGATGTGGATCTGGTTAGTGGTATAATAGTCACATGGATGAGCTTCACACTAGTGAGCACTGTGGATTCTGATGTAATTGCCACACCATCCATACTGGTTGATTCGACGAGATAAATGGGAGTATTCCAATTTTCTCTTCTTCAAAAGTCATATATTGTTTGAATATACAGCGCACGCGCTGAATTGATCAAGATCGGGTGAGTGGCTCAAGAAAAGGGTTGGAGGGCTTACTAGCGACTCTAATGAGTAGGGTGGGCTCTTGGGACTCAAATTTACAGTCGATTGGGACTCATAGAAACGGAGACTGAATATTCGGCAAATTTGAGACATTGCCATCTGTCATAGGGAAATCTAGATATTTGTGTAAAAGAATGTTGACGCGATGACAACGCTAAAACCGAGCGGGAGTCCAGATACCACAATAAAAGACTGAACTCGTTCAAATATTCTTATTCGTGAGTAAATACCTATTCGGGTCACCCACTCAAGACGGGGTTGGTCTGGCTTGTAAAAGCATCCGTAGTCGTTCCTCACGGGCCTCGATTCTATCTTATACTTAGCCATGTTATACTTAACCACGACATCAGATTCTAATCTGTGAAAACTCGCTCTTCCTCACTGAGTGAAAGCTTCTTACACAGGCCCAAATGACATATCTATTGGTTCCTTGTGATACAATTTCATTAAAATTGTCACCTGTGCTGGAAACAATCTGAGTGGTAGGTCTATTGTAAAAAGTTCTCAAATGAAGGCTATAAATGAGATCCAATACCTTGAGGCTATTGCCAACACAGTGTATCTCCTTTGTTCCCAACACTGGATCATCCACTTGTTGTAACTGTTGAGCTTGAATTACTAGAATCTCGAGTTTATTTCTTTAGATTGAAGAGAATTCACCTTGGTGTGATAACGCTTTGACTAATGGTTCATGTCTTCACAAAAACCTTCAATAGTAGCCTTTTATGTAGATACGAAACTCTTGAATGCGCCCCATGTATCTCTTCGGCGGTTACTGACGTAGTTGATACATTCAGGATATCCATTTATTTTAGTGTCTTGGAGGAAGTTAAACCAGCAAAAATGGCAACTGAAGCGGAAGCTTCAACTGCAGAGATCCATTATGTTGAAATAACTCATATTGAATCGAGGAAAAACCGAATAGTTCCTCTTCATGATGTGTTCCAAACAACAGAGAGTAAGTCTTATTTCAGACCCACACATTTGCAGGATTTCGTAAGAAACCATCACTACCACGTGAAGTCGTTTCAATGCTCGAGTGATGGGATGAGGTGTTTGGAGGAGCACATACACCCATATAGGTTTTCACCAGCTGTCATCCACCGCCTTGGAGATAAGTTCAGTATTTCCGTTGATCATCATTATGACTGTGTGGAAAACAAGAACTCATGAAGGGACTCTAAATTCAGAAATCGAGTATCACTGACCTCCAGTTGTTGTTTTGGTACATGACCTGTGCGTACCACATGAGTGGTATCCATTCCAATCTTTACGAGAAAATATATTCTATGTACCTGTATGAATGGAAGTTTCCAGAATGTGGAAACACTTCAGAGCAACACCTTGCACATCATCCATTCTTCGTGGCCTCTGTACTTTTCAAGAGTTGAGATTGAGATCATTGGTTTGTGAAACAGTAATTGGGTAAAGATAAATCTTTGATGTAGCTTATTCAGATATTCAGAGACGATGCAGTGATCGGTGAAATGAGAAAGTATACGAGTATTCATTCTAAACAGTAGAAAAAAACATACTTTACCTGCCTGTGTGGATGAAAGTTTCTGAAATGTAGAGAGATTTCAGAACAACAACTTGCAGATCATTCCTCCTATTGAGCTTCTGTATGCTTCAAGAGTTGAGATCATTGGTTTGTGAAGCTGTAGTTGGGTAGAGGAGAATCACTTATGTAACTCATTCCGATATATCAACCACTAATTCTTTGATGCTATAGACAACATTTCCATTATCACTCCCCATAACCATGTGCACAGGTGACGTTATAATTCCCTTAGCATGTATAAAATCTCCCTCCAGTCAAGACCTCATCATGGTTGATGGATGTCATGGGGTCTGTGATTATCGAGGAACACAATTCATGTAAGAACTCATTTAGCATTAGAAGTCAGAATGAATTCAGGAAACGAGTTTCACCAGTCGTTGATGCTCAAGTGGAATACTCTGACTGGAGTTTGTGGTCCCTACTTGAAAAATAACTTTGTAAGAACTCTCAAGTCTTAATTGCAGATCTGTAAATCTTTTCATTCTATGGCGTGTGCATGTAGAGAGTTGAGATATCAATCATGATGATTTAATAACCATGCGTGACTCAACTGTTGATTTGTCAAATCAAAGCCAAATTGTGCTATAATGAAAATCCCAGTTTGATGACGGAAACAAGTTCGAGTATTGTGTAGAGCATTCCATGCTGTCATGCGCTTGCTGAAAAATGACAGTAAAGTTAGGAGTGAGAAGGAAGGGCGCAAAAAAGCCTCCTATTAGAACAATATTATTAAGTCATCTCAGCCGTAGTTGTTCCATGGTTTCATTGATGCATTTGTCACACGTGATCAAAGAAAATTTAAATCTTCACTCACCTGACATATTGATGTCCTCATACACATACTTGAGACCATCTGGGAATTATTGGGAAGTAACTCTGAAACTCTCATTCCCTATTCTAGGTACTCCTCAGGCTATACGTAATCACGAAGGTAGAGGTTCTCGTCAAAGATTTCAACGAAGTGTATCCCCGCGTCAAAGTCCAAAAACACGTGCATCTACAACGAGAGAGATCAAAAGGGTTCGTAGAATTCTGCTCCTCATTATGTTGAATTCGATATCCTCTTACTCGTTATATTATTTTAGGAGATGCTGAATTCCAAAAAATCACAGAAGATAGCGGTGCAAAAAAGGTCTTATGAGGTACTAAAGGACGCTATGAATGTAATACCTAGAGAAGTTTTAAAGACTTTTACCGACTTACACTCTAGTAAAGGTGAATCTAGTCAGGAAGAACTAACGCCGAGAAGTAGGTTCTCTAATTCCTCCGAGGATATTCATGGAAGCTCACTCCCTCGTGCTCCAACTCCTGGTAGACCGTCTGTAATGATTAGGCCTTGCTCAGTACAATTAGAGGTGATGTCCTCATCACTCGAGATCTCAGCTTCGAAAGGAAGTGACACCTCAGCAGATCTACCAACTGATGCTCGCTTTACGTGCCCAAGTACATCTTCCGTGGCTGGAAGGAGTAACCTCTCCAATGGAGTAGATAGTACTGTATTCAATCATTTGGATACATCAGCTAACGACATAGTACACCCATCGAACAGGCACGTTGGAGATGTGGCTCACTCCTCTCTATCATGTACAGTGGCAGAAGTAGTCCAGTGCGGGGTCGATATTCGATCTGAAGTTTGTGAAATAAAACGACATGGTCTCGGAATAGGAGGAGCAAATCAGCATGGTCCTGTTACAACAGCCCAAGGAGAAGAACAATCGCCACAAGGACGTGAGCTGGAGCAAATATATGCTCGACAATTGGAACTCCGGCTCGTGCACGGAAATGAAAGTGCGAGAGCGGAATCCGAACGCATTCGAGAACTTAAGCGAGCCCAAGAGGAAGCTAAACTCTTGCGAGATCTCGAGCGAGCGAGAGCCCGAAAAGAAGCTGAGCGTCTGCGAGAAGTGGAGCGAGCAAGGGCCCGAGAAGAAGCTGAGCGATTCCAGGAACTGGAGCGAGTGAGAGCCCGAGAAGAAGCTGAGCGATTGCAGGAACTGGAGCGAAAGAGAACCCGAGAAGAAGTTGAGCGTTTGCAAGAATTGGAGCGAGCAAGAGCTCAAGAGGAAGCACAACGCCTGCAAGAACTCGAGCAAGCTAGAGCAAGCTAGAGCTCGGGATGAAGCTGCACGTTTGAGAGAACTTGAGGAGGCAAGAACTCAAGAGGAAGCACGCTTGCACAGCATGATAGGCAGGTCGACCCGGGGGCTCAAAATGGTAGGATAGAGAACCGACAAGGCATCATGGTAGCAGCTGCACAAAATCGAGCAGTGGTTGACGGATATGGTCACCCCTAGCAAGTTGATCGTTTAGGTACTCTTGAAAAACTATTTTCATGCTCATTCGTAGGTTAGTCATCATTCCTTCGAAAAAGTTCTCAATTTATCCGTAAGATTTTATTCCGTCGCGTTCTTCTATGACAATCCCTTTGAAATTCGAATTTCTTGCTCACAGGCCGTGCCATACGTCAATCTAGAAGCAGAAGGCAGCTCGCTGTTTCTGTCTATGACTTGTACCATCAAGAGGGTGGATTATATTATGCAGATCGCCTGGTTAGGATGTTACAGGGTTGTTGGCACGAGAGTGAGTATTACCGAGCATCATATTTAGTTTTCTCAACTAACCAATACAGTCGTCAGCTGTTATCCCCCCATAAATCCCTCCCATAATCAAATGATAGGCAAATCATAAGGCTTGAGTTTGTTCCAATTCTATAAACTCACAATAAGAGACCCTGCTCTCCCGTGGTTTGATCTTTTTGTTGCTTTAGAATACAGATCAAGCTATCCATATTTCTTCAGAGATCTCCTAATAACTTATGGAACTGTTCCACTGCAGAACCATGTAATAAAGAGGTCAATATGAGATTGAGAACCCGGAAGATCTTTTCTAGATTATTAATTTTTCCATTACTCCATTCTCAAGCTCTTCATCTCAAACTTCTTATGTTTTCACAGATCCATTTGACCCAACAGCAGACAGTCGATATCCTGAGGTGGGAACTGGTTGATAAGAAAAACCCTAAGACTTTTATCTGGACAACAGCAACCATCGTCCTTACGCACAAAGAGTTGTCAACTTCAGCACTTGATCCAACACAAGTAAAAAATGTTGTGCCCGGACATCCACGACCACGTATCATAAATAGAGAAAAATTGCTCCTACTCTTAAGTAAGTAATGATTCCTTGTTCGTAAGTCTTCGTTGAATTCCAAGAGTATATCCTCAAAGAAGATTATTTTAAGGTCTGTACCATGACTACGTATTTGGAGAGCACTCTGTAACGACTGTGAAAGAGAGAGAGCCTATCCTCCTGAAGGGATGTGAACATTTGTCGAAATTTCTTTGGTTCTATCGAAACGAAGCGATCAAGGAAATCGAAGAACAAATCGAAGGTCGTGATCTGGATCAACCGTAGAGGAGACTCCAAGGCTGATGAGGCATATTTGATATTACTAAAGTATTCTTCTTTGTGCCAATCAAGCCGATTAATTTAACCAGGACTTGGGACTGATGACACGTTCAAGAAATTTCTTCAACATTGCATCATACACTGATTTTGCAATATCGCTGAGTAGCATCGATCAATTCTGCTCGTAATTTTTGTAGATGACGTGGGGCACACGAGCTATCATTTTTCGCCATGAAATTTAGTCTTACAATGCTGATGTAGGTAATTGTTACGTTTTGTTTGTGATATCAACGTTCATTTTTCTTTTGAAAGTATTGGAAGAGTTGAATTCAAAAAAGTGAATAATTACGTTGCTAGGCGTAAGAGACAAAAAACACTCGTTGGCTTTTCCATTGATAATTCAATGATCTATCATACAATGATGTAGAAATCAATGTATAATCTCTCATCCCCTTCCTGATAAATTGAAAGTATTGAAATTCGATCATTGATCATTTTGTATCCGGATAAACCCTATCCTGAACGAACAGTCTTGATTTTACCCAATATATACATCTGATTCTCGGTAAGATACTCATATCCTCGGTTGTTGGTGACAATTGCTCGATGGACTCTTCATCGAGCCATATTGAAATAATCGAATTAATGAATAACTGATACCTCTTGGATGGTCACATGACTCCGGATGTTATTTTTGCCTGAGTCACGTGGAATTTCACGTAACAAGACACGTGGAATCCCACGTGACAGGTTACATCCAACTCAACCTACTCAGGTATGTGACATTGTGGGTGACGAAAACGTACCATGACGGCACGCACATTCTCACGTGAATTCCCACGTGAATCTCCACGTACTTTCTCAGGTCAATTTTCACGTGTAGGGCCACGTCAGATTTCATGTAACAAAGACGTAATAGTTCACGTGGGAATTCACGTGGGAAAGCACGTCCAAGTTTTCAGTAGGGTTCATTTGTAGCCACTTATGACGAGAATTTTTTTTTTGCATACATTCTCATTCTTCCCACGCACCTGACAGAATCGTTGCCAATCAAGTAAGAGCCCATCAGTCAACCAGTGATGTAAATTTCGTATGTTATCTTTTGTAGTGTTTCATGTCTTTCAGGAGTGCCAAAAATCCATGTCCCAAGGCGTTCTGAAGAGAAAGTTGTGCTCATCCTAACAGTTTTCAGCCAGTGTTGTCGAGAATACCGGTGTCCTATATTACTTTAATTGGTGAATTTTCCACGAGTCGT
Organism: Eretmocerus hayati; assembly: GCA_029851415.1. Taxonomy (NCBI): domain Eukaryota; kingdom Metazoa; phylum Arthropoda; class Insecta; order Hymenoptera; family Aphelinidae; genus Eretmocerus; species Eretmocerus hayati. Next base: position 102,958,934 of record CM056742.1, read on the forward strand.
CAATTACCTGAGAATACAATCAATGACTTTTTGCATGTCTCATTACTGTGGGAAATAACAATACCTCGTTTCTCGTGCTTGAAGTACAATACATACATACATCCATCCCATAATACATACATCCAGGTCGGGTCATAAGAATCGGATTTTGTCTAGCTTAGATAATCTGCTCAACTGTCGATGATAGGTACTTATACACACGAGAGAAAGTCCTTGTATTCGATTGCGAAAATTCTCAGACTTCCTTGGACAACTTTGAACCCTGCATGTAGCAAGATTCCGGCAAGTATATGGGATGTGTGACGGCCGTAAGCTACACAGGCGCCCGCACTTCATGTGTATGACATATAAGGACCGCCACTCGGTGCGGCCGGACTAGCTCAGTCAACAGCGTGTCAGTCTCTTGATCAAGAGGTCACCGGATCGTTTCCCGGCGGCCGCACTTTTTATTCAGTGCATGGAGGAGAATAATATCATAACAACTGGTGTCAGAAAGCGGAACGAACCGCGCCCACAAGTGGACTGCGTACTCGGAGGATAATCAACGATGATAATTGAGCGGCGCTACCAACACACTTGGTGGGGTCGCTGGGTGTCAACTCGGCCGATCATCGAAGTTAAGCATCGTCGGGCGCGGTTAGTACTTGGATGGGTGACCGCCCATCTCGGTCTAACCAACCTCGATTTGCTGACTTTTCTGATCGATTAGTTGACTCTTACACCTCAGCAACGTGAGCGGGAGGCACGAAATGTTACAATTGCGATGTTCATGCTTACGAAATGTGGCATGAGCACCTCAAAGATAGCATGATGAATGTGCTGAACTCTTCGGAGCAGGTTTTCTCCCTTCAGGAGTTTTCCGTCGCTCCACGGGCATGATTCTTGGGCAAATGCGGAGAGGATTAGGTTAGGATGAGTGGCTGGATCTCCAACTCGCCACGATGAATCACGAAATGTTAAACCAATGAGATCCGCCCCGGTTGTAATAGTCCATTGGTTGAAGACGACCGTTGAACACACGAAAAAAAAAGAAAAAAAAATTAAGCGGCGCTGCCCACGCGTAGACCTGCTGTACCGACAAGATGGACTCGGGATCTACATAGACGACAATGAGAAGTCAATAACATGAAGTTTAGACGATGAGGATATCGTCGACTCTGCCCAGGGGGTGTGTTACGGGCGCAAGCTACACAGGCGCCCGCACTTCATGCGTCTCACATATAAGGACCGCCGCTCGGTGCGGCCGGACTAGCTCAGTCAACAGCGTGTCAGTCTCTTGATCAAGAGGTCGCCGGATCGTTCCCCGGTGGTCGCACTTTTTATTCAGTGCATGGAGGAGAATAATATCGTAACAGAAGAATGAGAATGTATGCAAAAAGAAATTCTTGGCATAAGTGGCTACTGATGAAGGCAGTACTAGAAAGACTGTGTAACGTATCACGGTTCCAACCAAACGAGTCCACGACTCGTTCCTGTGTTCCATTTTAGTGGCTGCCATGACAATCGACAATTATTTCAAATTAGTTCATTAATCAATGTTTGGAAATGAATGTATGTAAGAGAGATACACTACTACCCTTATCTTATTTTACTCCACTGTCTAGACAAAATTATACATCTCGCGCGTGTGGAACACAACAAACCTTGATACTTGATAATCCTATATCCATGTATTATTATAATACTCTCAGATATCGATGGATGATGATGGTACCGAACTGAATTATAGTGATCTCATATCTTTGACTAGATCAAATCACTCAGATATTCTTCGACAGATACTTTCTATTTCATTTCTTCCAGTGGATTGAATGTTGCCTGATCGTAATCAACATGTTATTCTCATTTCTCTCACTAGATTTGATCCATTGAAATATCACTCGGCAGATTTTCTTCATTTCATTCCTTTTAGTAGATCAAATTTTTCCAAATAGTTTTTTTCAACGAGTAATTTTCATCCCATCTTCCCCTCTAGATTAAATTGTTTGGGAATAGTGCTCAAGGAAGTTGATATGATCCCATTTGCTCTGCCAGATATAATATTCTGAATGAGTATGTGAGTAACATAAAAGTGTGAGACACATGTATTTCCAAGAAAATTTAGTTCGCTCATGACTTCAATAACTGAAACTCAACCAAATGAGCCTCTTCGAGGGATAATTTCAACTATTAACAGGATGCAGGGCACTCTCATACTCGCCTGGTTATACTTCTTGGAAGTGTTGAACGAGGGGGTGGGATCTCATGACTTGTATATGGAAATCCAGACGACCCTCCCCGTTGACATCCATCCAGGGATTCACGACATCACCCAAAGTGTGATCTCTTGATAAATCGGGAAATGACGCGTTTCATGGAATAATTAGGGATATTGTCTCATATCTCATAGGATAAAACCATTGACTATGATATTTTGGGATAACGATTGAGATAATGGTTGGACAACTCCACTCAACAAGGACTACTCGTCATCTCTTCCATTTACTGAAGAGCCCACTGGGTTTCCTGAGGTGAAGCTCTCGATTCCGCGTCCGCGTGTACGTTTTCTCCTGCTTTGATGTCCGGCGCGAATAACAGAATTCTCCTCTCTCCACACCATTGCTATATTCCGCGCGGGATTTCATTGAGACTTGGAATTGAAGATAATGATCTATCTAGATCAATGGGAAAGAAACTCAAGCGAGAAAATCAGATCCAGCATTGGTCGATCCAGTCCATGAGTCAGTGGGGATGGTGAGTAATTATTGTTGAGTCAAAATTGAAGAGATAATCGGATTGTCATGGAATCAATCGTTCTACATGGGTTTCACGTTGGAATTTTGCAAAACAATTACTCGACATATTTTCTTCCATCTCATGACTCTCAAGAGTTGGAATTAATGAATTTTCGATCTCTTCTCCTCCGTTTGACGTCCAGATTCTGTTAAGCATTCACTCCACATGTTCCCCCTGATTTCATGACTCTCGAGAGCATGGAAGAGCCGGAAAAATGCAAAGATGGCTAGTTTTCTGCAAGCAAATCTCCGCAAGAGCAACGATGCTCACAGTCTATTCGAAGCAGAGCCCTCACGACCGGGAGCAGACGTCATCATCCTCTCCGTCCAGTATCTCCGAGAAGAGCGACCACGAACCACGGAAGACCTTAGGAGGGGATCGGTCATCCGAGTCTGGAACGATGGCCTTAGAGAGACAAAAAGACCGACCGAGGGGACGGACTTCGCCCGAAGAGTCATCGGAAATATTTCGGTGTATAGCTGCTATTACTCACCGAACGCACCGATGAATGTCTTCCTTCGGGAACTGCAAGAACTCGAAGATAGTTTGAGACAGTGAGGAGGCCTCACCATAGTAGCAGGGGATTTCAACTGCAAGAACCCAACCTGGAGCGGGAGGCCGGAGGACGAGAGAGGCGACGCGCTAGGAACGACCATGCCCCAATTGGACCTGGTCTGTCTCAACGAGGTGGGAAAAGCAATATGACATAGAGGGTCATCGTCTTCTGTGCTTGACCTGGCGTTCGTTAGCTCGTCGTTCATGAGACGAGTCACGGAAAGGCGGGTCCTTGATTCGGGAACGCTTAGCGACCACCGTCATATCTTTTTCAAGATAAATGGTGGCCGAGAAGTAGGTATAGTACGGCAGATCGAGGGATGGCAAGTTCGTAAACTTGACGAGGAAAGCTTCAAGGAAGCGATCCTTGGTGCAGAGGCCCCCGAAGAAGAGCTCTCGCCGGAAGAGACGGTGACCAGTGTCATTCAGGCCATCACCAGAGCCTGTGACGCCTCCATGCCAAAAGGAAGCAACCACGGTTCCCAAGGGGCGAGCATTCTGGTGAAACGAGGAGATTGGTGACCTTCACCGCAACGCAAACAAGAGGAGGCGAGCAAAGCGAGCGCGCAAACTCGGACGTGCTTCAGCAGCGGCAGACGAATCGGCCTACAAAGAGGCAAAGAAGCTCCTAGAGGATGCCATTCGACGCAGCAAGCGAAAGTGCTGGGCAGAACTCTGCAGCAGTGGTAGATCGTGATCCGTGGGGCACACCGTCCCGGGTGATCATGAGCAGACTGCGCTCGAAGGACGGGGCAACAGCGCCTACTGACAAAGGGTCAGTTTTAAGGATAGCAAGGACACTCTATCCGCAAGGTAGGCTCAGACTCACATTCCACGAGCGCGACTCCGACCCAATACCTCGCTTTGACGAGGGAGAGCTTCGACGTGCAGCCAAGGAATTAGGGCTTGATGGTATTCCCAATGAGGCCCTGAAAATAGCAGTCCGAGATCAGCCCAGCCTGCTGTTGAAGTTGTTCAATAAGTGCCTTCTCGCGGGGACATTCCCGAAAGCGTGGAAGCGGCAGAGGTTGGTCCTGTTTACGAAGAGAGAGGGTGAGGAATCAGCGAAGCCTTCGTCAAATCGGCCACTCAATATGCTGGACAACATCGGGAAGATGTATGACCGCGTGATCCTGAACCGTGCGGTGGAAGAGTACGAGCGCAGCGGAGAGATGCCCCCGATGCAGTTTGGATTCCACAAGGGGCTTAGGACGATGCACGCAATCAAGTGTGTAGAGGATGGAGTCCGCAGAGCGCATACAATGTAACCCCAACCAGGTGGCGGATTCTGCGCCATAATCTGCTTTGATGTGAAGAATGCCTGTAACACGGCAAGCTGGGAACGGATCTATAGGTTCCTAAACGGAAAAGTCCCCCCTCACCTGCTCGCAGGCATCAGCGATGGATTGCGTGACAGAGTCCTCGTATGCGACACCGATGAGGGGAGGGTTGAGCTGGAACTCTCTGCAGGGATAGCTCGAGGATCCGTGTCAGGACCATTCGATTGGAACATGCAATATGACCAGTTCCTGAACACGAGTCTTCTCGATGAGGCAGAACTCATTGGCTTCGCTGACGACGCGGCATTAGTCGTTGTCAGCGGAACCGCGTGGCAAGTGAAGTGTGCGGCTAATGAAGCCCTCTACCGTATTGGTGAGTGGTTTCCTGAGAACAGGCTGGAGTCTGCCGATTGCCGCTGCCGGTGCTAACCACCAAGAGGAGGAGTTTCGAGACTCCCGTATTCTCGATCAACGGGTACGGGATCCCACTCAAGAGGGAACTCAAGTACCCTGGAGTATTGTTTGATGATCAATTGAGCAACAAGGCTCAACTCAGGGAAGCAGCGCAAAAGGCGGACAGGGTCGGTAGCGCTCTCCAACGGCTCATGCCGAATATCGGTGGACCCAAGCCTAACAAGAGAGCCCTGCTCAGCACCGTGAGCTATTCCATCTTGCTGTACGATTCACCAATCTGGGGACAGGTAGCTAGGGGATCTGTGATCGACGCGAAAAAAGGCCCATTCCAGCGGCATTCCACGCTCCGGACGATCAGCGCTTACTGCACGGTGCCCGACACGCAGCCTGTGTGCTAGCAGGTATACCATCCATTCGCCTGCTTGTAGCCGAGAGAGTGCGGGTATGGAAACGCCAAGAAGCCCTCAAGAGCGATGGAGTCGTGCTCAACCCCACTCGCAAGGCCCTCATTCAGAATGTCGGGAGGGAAGAGACTGTCAAAGAGGGGCAGGAAGAGTGGGAGAGCATAACGAAAGGAGAGTGGACGCAAAGATTGATCTCCAACATGGCCAGGTGGATCGATCGAGCTCATGGCAAGCTGGATTACTAGCTGACGCAGGCGCTCAGCGGGCACGGCTGCTTCGGAGATACCATGAGCGGTTCCAGAAGAGGGAGACCCCGGTCTGTCAGATGTGTGAGATAGACTGGGACGATGCGGAGCATGTACTGTTCCAGTGGACGAACACAGTTGTGGAGAGAGCGGAGCTCGTGAATTGGCTCGAAAATCAGATCACCTCTGAGGCCCTAGTGCCGTTCATGCTCCGCAGCGAAGAAACGTGGGATAAGATCGCCGCCTATATCGAGACGGCTATCACCCGAAAAGAAGAACGAGAAGGGGCATTGCAGCGCCAAGCAAGGGGCGCTGCATAGCGAACAACGATGACTTGGAGAGTGATCATTGACGACGAAGAGAGACGACAGAAGAGCGGACACACCATACAGGAACGCCCCATGGCACGCGTTACGCCCCCCCGCCTTGAAGTAATGCTAACGCGGTCCCGGGGTGGATTAGTTAGATAGTGATTATCTGCCCCCAGTTCTGCAATGATGGCTGGCCAACAACGTAGGGCTGAGAGCAGGAGGTTTTAGCCCCCAGAGCACACGGGCGTTGGATTCATGCTCATCCGGTTTACCGGGTAGACAAAATGAAAGCGCTTATGGTCTGCTGGTTGGACATCCATTAGGGATATCCTGTCATGAGATTTTTCCTTATGTTCCACTGGGAAAAAATACGCTGCCAAAAGAAATTAGCAGAATGCTTTCTCTTGGCGAATTTTGCCTGAGTAGTTCGATCGAATTGCATATAAAGAATAAATTTAGAATGTAACAAACGTAAAGTTGATGCGGGCGGGTTTACTATATTTGGAGTTATTTTTTCGAGGAAGATTCTCAAGAGAATTCAGGACATCTAAACCGGGGTTTTGCTAGGAATATCTATCGTTTTGCTGTTGGGAATTTTCGATAAATATGATTCGTAGATGATTGAAATGACGGTTCCGGTAAAAACTCGAGTTTTTGTTGGAAGAAACTTCATTTAAATTATGATTTACTAGTTCAATTGAAATTCGGTATTAACCAATAAATGGAAAATGCTTAATGAATATGAATCTAGGTCTTCGGAAGTTTAGTAAATTACTTGTACAGGGTGATATAGAGGGGAAACGAATATTTGAAAGAAATGTTTTGATATATTTTGAGTTATTTCTTAAAAAAGCTCAATAGGAGAATTTGGGTTATCTAATCTAGGATTTTCTCACCAATATCTAAGGTTTAGTTGACACGGAATTTCGATAAAATCGGTTTGAAGATGAGTAAAATAACGATTTTGGTGAGAATTTCAGTTTTTGTGGAAAGAATTTTCAATTAAAAAGCGATTTGCTAGTTAAAGTGAGATTCGGTATGAACCAATTCATGAGGAATGTTTGAAAAGTATCCTTTTAGGTAGATGAAAGTTTGGCCAATTACTTAAAAAGGGAGATAAAGGAGAAAGATGGATAAACGAAACAAATGTTCTATTACCTTTTTAGTTATTTATCCGAGGAAGATTGTATCAGCGGCAATTAGGGAATCTAAAGTACATTTTTCTCAACAATATGTATCGTTTGGTTGAGACAAGATTTCGACAAAATTGTTTCGAGGATGAGTCAAATCACGATTTTGGAAAGGAGCTTCATTTTAATCGTGATTTACAAGTTAAACTGAAATTTCGTATCAACCAACTCATGAATAATGTTCGAAAAATGTGCATTTATGTCGATGAGAGTGTGGTAAATTACTTGTGAAGGAAGATAAAGAAGGAAAATGAATATTCCAGAAAAATGTTTTATTATTTTTCGAGTTATTTTTCCGAGGAAGCTTGTTGGTCGAAATTGGGGAATCAAAACTCTATTTTCCTCACCAATTTGGTCGTTTCATTGAAACAGAATTTCAATAAAATTGATTTGAGGATGATTAAAATGACAATTCTGGTGAAAATTTCAATTTTTTCCGAAATATCGAGGTTTGAAGGAATCAAATGGAACTTTCGTATCAACCAATCGATAGATTATGCAGAAAAAACCATAGTTCAGGTCATTGAAATTGAGATAAATGAGTCATGAAGGAAGGTAGGAGGGAAAAAAGGATATTAAGAAACATTTTCCATTATTTTTTGAGTGATCATTTAGAGGAAGCTTTTTAGAGAGAATTAAGTCATCTAGTCTGAGGTTTTTTCGATGATATCTATTGTTTGGTTGAGACAGAATTCGGATGCAGTATATTTAAAAAGGCTCAAAAAAATTTTTTGGTGAAAATTTTAATTTTTTTGAAAATTTGAAATCTGTAAAGATTAAATGAAATTTTGGTATTAACCGATCGATAGATCGTGCAGGAAAAATCATAGTTTGGGTGACTCAATTTGTGGTGAGAGTGTGTGAGAAAAAGATATTCATGTATTAAAAATCGAAATTTGAGCACTTTTGCTCGAAAAAGCCCATGGATCAAATTTGACTGAGAGCCGAAAGATGCCAAATCACTGGGCTCTCAGAAATTGGATTCTGTACAACTTGTAGAAAGCCAAAAGTTGATAAGGTGGACAGTGAAAGAGAAAGTGTGTCCGGTATAAAACAAGATACATACACACACACAAACACGGACAAAGGCGTGCAGAGATGAGTCTTTGTCAGATTTGGGAGGCCATTAGGAGGAAAAGTGTTACCTACAATCGATAGATTTTGTCGTGAGGAAGAGAATGGTCTAAGGCTTTTTCAGATAAGAGGGATTTCGTTGAAGAATATATTGGTTCTAATGAAAAATTTGATAAAATTTTCGTTGGAGTGAAAACAAGGCTTTCTCTTTAGAGAGAGCAAAATGACTCTCAAGAGTTGAAATTGATATTCCCAATCCCTTTCCATCCGTTCTACGTTTAAATTCTCCAGGACATTCACTCGGCAAGTCTGCCCTGATCTCATGACTCTCAAAAGCTAAAATTTATAGACTAGGCGAAATTACCGTCATCGCATGGGAGAATAGATTTACGGAATTTCTTTGCGGGATCCTGTAAGACCCTACTTTCGCTAGTGATGTATGTTTCCAAACCAAAACTCGTTGCATAATTGTTTCAACCGAAATTATTTGAACGAATTTTAAAAATCATCTTTTTGGTCCGAAACAATCACTTGTAGGTGATTAGAGTTATTTCTAACGAAAAGCAACTCATTGTGTGCAACTCAACTTGTCATTCTCCCCTAGGAGCCATCATTTTTGAGCTATCAGCGTTTTGAAGTTGAAAAAAGCGGGATCCCCATTTCCGAGAAGAGTGACGACGAAACACGGAAGATCTTGGAAGAGGATCGGCCATCCAAGTCTGGAATGGCACCCTTGAAGAGACGAAGAAACGGAGAGATCGACCGAATGGACGGGCTTCGTTCGAAGAGTCATTGGCAAGATTGCGGCGTATAGCTGCTAGTACTCACGGAACGCATTGATTAATGACCTCCTATGTGAGTTCGGCCGCGCGTACGCTGGAATTGGTTGACGAAATGAAGGAGCATCCCAGCGAAGACCGACATTGACAGAAATACTGCAAATGTACATCAGCAGCTGGCGATGTTCCCTGGGTTCGCCATCTGCATTCCATACAATACGGAACCAAGCTCAAGAATCGAATAACATAACGTGCCAAGTCTCCGCTACACCACGACTCTTGCATCTGGCTCAAACGCAGCGATCTTGTTCTTGATCTCTGTGAATCGAGAGTCCGAAATCGAACGTACGATAAGAAAAACATCTGCACCAGGCTGACACAAACTTTGCGGCGTAGACGTGGAAGCATGCTGATGCGTGGCGATGATTGACGTCACCTCCTCTCTGATGAGGACGTGTATTCCAAGGTTGATGTAGTGTCATCTACTCAACATTTCTCGCCAAATGACAAAAACCTATCAGGTAAAACCGCACGCGACCGAAACTCAAGCTCCTTCCACCGCACATTAGATAACAATTTCGTTCTCTCTTGGATTTGCAAGAACAATGAACACTACGGCAAACTCACTTTCTGACGCACGCCTTCAAGAGAGGGTGCCTTCAGCGCCCGGATAGAGAATTGTGGCATTCAGCTATCCAATTTCATTACGACTCCAGACTTGCAATACACTACACTCAAGCGTGAGTCGTGACCTCGATGGCGTTACAGTTATCGTGGAATAACTAACGCTGGTTCCTCATGTGATGGCTAGAGAAGAATCATCGTGCGTGAAAATCTGGCGCCGAATCGTGATCATCAGAAATAGAAATCTTTCATCATTCTTTGATCAATTTTCACGGACCTCTCTCTATCAAACGTCAAAAAATCCGATCATTAGGGAGGAATTCTGAGGAAATACAGATTCTCTAGGATGATAGGTTCCAGGAGTTTGATATTCACATGTAATTACTTTGGGAGAAGAGAAGCATAATGAAAGTAGAAAAATTTATCGGAGAGTAGATCATGGGAATATTCCTCACAACTCACCAACATTCGTGCATCGGAGAATCTGCAGTCCATTTGTGAATTTGTCGTGGATGAGCAGACTGTGGATAAGCAGGTTGTGAGATTCCATCTCTGTATGCAGCTAGCTTTTTTGTCCCTAAGACTCGTTTCCCTCCATCTGCCGGACATACCTGGTTCTGCTCGAAAGGGTGAGGTAGTTAGCAGCGTGAAGACACAAGCTATAGAAGATATGTGCTAGAAACTCATCCCGAGATTCATGGAACATTTTGCGGAAGAGAAACTCGTGGAGAAGAGTTCAGGACATGATCGATGAGTCAACGAGTAAGGATGTACATCGTAATTCCAACCTCCGAGCCGATCATTCTTCAACTATGGAAAGAGGGATACTTCGACATATTGCGAAGTAGAGAGCGAAGTATGACCCACGTGGATTGCTGGCTCTTTCCTAGTACTATGCGAGAAAGTCGTATTCTAGGAGAGATACATATGGGAATCAGGATTATATAGAGATTCCTTTGGGACACATCGTTCCGAGAGTGGAGGATAATTGGTCTCAAATGACGGAGGAAACTGGCAAGGAGGATTGCTCTGTGATACCGGACAGTGAATTCCATCGAATCAGAATCGAAGCTGATGCTTTCCACGAATCATTCGGAGAATGAACCCTAAAGTGCGAGATACGTCGCTCAGGCGGAAACTTGATTTTAGATGCTATAACCCCAAAATTTTGGTTTTTATTCCGAGAATTAAAGGTATAACTTTCTATGACCTTCAATCTAGTATTGAAATGTCCGCGCACCTCTGGGTCGGTATAGTAGCGATCCTTTCGCCTTTTGACTGACGCGCAATGTGAACACTAGCACATGTGAGTGGAGATATATATATATTTTTCCCTGTTCTTTTCTTCTCCCATATAAACTCTTATCTCTTTCTCCCAGCTTCGTCATTTGTCCAGAGGGACGCGAATAATATCCCAATTCTGTGTGCTCTCGAACTTATCATGAGCCTGATACTTTCACTACCGGGTCAGTAATAAGGAAAACTCGTTTCTCCTAACCTCTTGTACAAACGGTACCGATCTTTTCTTTTTCTTCGAGTTTTATTACTCTCGCCTCTCTGGGAGATCTCAAACGGCCCATTTCTCCCTCAGGCTTACGGCTATTTCAAAATCATCATGGCTCCGAAGTCGCCTCTAAGACGACGGCCATTCCCCGAACCCTCGGAGCTCCCGTGTTCGGTATTAGATATTAAGATTACTCCTTTATTCCGAAAGGTCGTTTCACTTATCTCTTTAACTCGTGCAACTCCATAATGTCTGATTTTCATTAGTGCTATCTCTGAGTTGATTTTAAGGCCCACGCTCTATACGTACTCTACTCATCAAAACCCGGGCTATTGGGGTTTTCCCGTAGAGTCAGAGCAAGGGTGAAGTTGGTTACTGATCCCGAGCTCCCAAGGTACGTCGAAGTATGGTCATTGTGCTCGGAGGTTCCTTTCACATTGTTTTCTCCCGTGGGGGCCACCAGTTCCGGTAATATGCGACTTCAGGTGTCTGTGCTTGGTAAATGCTCGCGCTTCCAACGTCATCTTTTGCTATACGGAGATCTTGAGACCTTTTCCGTTTAACTCTGCGATGATACAGTGATACATTTGATTAGCCTCCTCCGATTTTGCTTATTCTCTCTTGGGCCTTCTCGACATGGATATCGTCCTAATTCTTATTACAAATCGGCCATGCTAATTTTAACAAACACCCCAGGGTTTGGGTTCGCCATATCTTTTCTCTTTCACCCTCGATTCTATGCGAAGTAGACCGATAATAGTATATTACGCAACAAGTGCGAGGAGGTCAATTTCCGCACAAGTTGCCAAACAAGCGCGAGAAGTTAATATTCACGCACACTTTGAAACTTCTCGCACACCTAGAAGTACATATTTACGCGAAGCAAGCGTGCGCAAATGTGTTCTTCTGGGTGTGCGAGAGGTTTCCAAGTAAGCGTGAATGTAACTTCTCGCGCGAGTTGGCAACGTGTGCGGAAACTTCTCGCACGTGTTGCGTATACTATTTTTTGCAACTGTGCGCGAAGTTGTAATTAAATGCACCACTGTCCGAGCAAGATTATCTTGGAAACGAAGTTTTCAAGAGAGGCCAAATTCAGAGGGATGACGTGACATCATATTTTGGAACTGTGCGTGAATGAAAATGCATTAGAGCGAGAAGTTACATTCACGCACACTCCACCAGTGCGTAAATGTAAAACTGTGCGAGAAGTCATTCACGCATTACTTCTCGCACTGGTAATAGTGAAGAGAAGTCTCATTTTTTTACAACTTCGCGCACACAGTTGCAAAAAATAAGTTCATTTCTGATTTTCGAATAAGACGAAACGAAATTTACAACACGCAGCTATATTCCTTTTATGGTCGGATCTCGTGAAGCTTCTTCCTACCACGGCCGTGGGATAATTGTTTTCGGTCAAGGATCCTCTCAATTTGATGTCATTTTTCCTCTCTTGGTTCCTCCCGAATCGCATTCACGACGAAATTGACCCGCACCACGGGTTTATTCTTGTTATTATTATCAGCCCTGTTGTTTAATGTCTAATTTGTCCGATCTATTCTGATCCTGCACAGGGAATCTCTACACGGTCTTCCATCTCCTCCGAACGATTCCCTTATTAAGAGAGATTCTCTCGACCCCGGTAGCAGTTTTACAGATCTGAATTTTCGGGGGTCTTGTGGTGTCCTGGGTAGGTTGCTCATTGGGTCGTAGGTTTTCGCATTTCTATCAGATGTGGAGACGAACAACATTTTCCCCGGCCCCACGAATTTCTCTTAAACTCTTGCGAATGATGGAATTCTTCTCCAAATGAACTAAGTACTATTTGGAACAAAAGGTGACCCTACCTCATCTCCGGCGGTAATCATATATGGAAGCCGTGTTCAGAATCATATCGACTTTGATATCATGAAATCAGAGCTGAAAGCCCTTTAATAAACATTCGTGGGGAAAGATGACGGTAACTCTGACTGAGACACTCCTGTTCTGCATCAAAGGTCGTTGTCCCTTTTGCCAGCATTGGAAACAATAAAAAAGTGCTCTGAGTCATTTCATATGGTTTAATCGGAAACTCCGAAACCCCAGAAGAAGGCTCCCCACAATGTGATGGTAAATTTGAAATATTACTCTTTCTCAAAAATTTGGTCGGACCTCCGCTTCCAACGGATTGATCAAATTTTCTCTCCAGTTTAGATATCTTCTTCAATTTGAAGATCTTCAATCCTGACAAATGGAACGCATTTGCTGTAGAAGCTAATGAGACCTCTTCTTTTATCTCCCTTGCGGGTGCGATTCGATAATCTCTCCTTTCTGTCGAATTGGTATCTTCCATGCTGAGACCGAATTGCTAGATAGAATGGTGTGTAGCCATCCATATTAGTCGGTCGACGGCTATCTCTGTACGCGTCAAGTTGAAATCAGCTATTTTGCTTAACTTTTCGGCATCGATCGAGATGAAGATACCGCCTCTACAGAGCGATTGGTAATTAACCCATGTTACAGCTCAATACAGTTGACTCCCAAGGGGGTTGATGTCTTGCGTCGACCGAAGTTCTCGCGCTAATAAAAAAGGGACTCTGAAAATATTCTCGAACAATTATGACGTGTATCCAAGGAGCTCGTGATGATGGAACAAGAATAAAACTAATATTTCATATCCTTAATGCTCATCCCCAGCCTACCAAAGAAAGCTCTTATATTAAGTCTTCGATTCACTGACTTTTGACAAGAGTTTGCCTATTTCACAATATTTTCATAAACACAGACACACGCATAGAACGTTCTCAATTTCAAATAGTAGAAGCAGGCCCGGGGATATCAATCCGTTATTGTCTTCATTTCACGTATTTCATTCTCGGTGGAAATAGCAGTTCTTCATGAGGATATCTCTTCCCTGCGCCCGATAGAGCGAGTCGTTCCACTTATCTCGGCAAATATCCTTCGGACCCCTTTAGTTTCTTCCTTCATCAGTCCGCAATGTATCGCATCAAACCAACACGATCATCACATCAAGCTTCACCCCAGTACTCGTTGCGACCCTCTGGATCGTTCATCCTCCTGACGTGATGGTATTCACACTGGAATCATATTATTAGACGGGTTTTCCCTCTTCACGTAATTCGGACATTCGTCTGCGGGTGGTAAAATAACGTCCGTGGTGGAGCCAATGGAGATCATTCCTAAATAAGTCTCGAATAGTTTACACGTGTTCTCAACTTTTTCATACCAATGGTATCCGGTTCATCGAAGAATATAATAATATAATAACTCGGTCTGTTCAGAAATGAGTTTTAATTTGCGTTGGTTACCATGCACTGAATCAGGTTACCAATAAGAAATGGCCCAATGCAATTACTTGTAGGCTTCGTCGGTCACTCGCGTCGCATGATTAGCCCCTGATATCACAGATTCGATGGTTCTATATCCATCACGGCTCGGCTCGCTCTCCGTCCCTTACTCCTGGGACATCTTGTGCGGTCTCTAGTCCTCCCTTACTCTCTCTCTCTCTGCCGGTGAGTACAACCACACGCTTTCTACATCGCTCCGTCTTGAATGTCTTTTCTCACCGACAAACATCGTCCCGAGGGGCATATTTTTGCAGATTGGACTTCCTCTCGCAGGCTCATACCTTTGGAGCAACACTGCATGGCTCCAATCAGAGCCTGAGAGGAATTATTCCAAATTCTGCAATTCGACAATAACATCCAGTCGGCAGTTCTTGGCGCCGAAACCAACCATCCTGCGCATGCCCGGCGATCGTCGTCTGCTCCACGCTAACTATACATCTGTACTGCTGCTGTCTGCTGGCACGCGATGGACGACACCACCTGCCACATATGCAACACCAACCTGCGTCATGGCAGCAAGCAATGCGGCACCTGCGAACGGTTCGTCCACACAAAATGTTGAAAAACATCGAACAACAAGTGGTTTTGCATAGCGTATCACGAGGTGAGCAGAAAAACATACAAAATAGCGTCGCCGGGCGCCATTAAGCAGACGGCTTCGTCTGCTCGGCGCAGCACTACGAAGCACGTCAGATTGATTGATTGATTGATTGATATCCTTTATTTGCTCAGAGGCAAAAATTAAAAATTCTGTTACATATGATACATATGTCACTCATAATAGATATATATCACATTCATGAAATTTGTCGTTTCGGTCAAGGACATTGTATTATCACATCGAGTGACTAGTCATTTTGAAGCACTGCAAGGTGCGTAGGAAGTCAAATTACACTATTTCTTATACAGGTGAAGATAGCAAAAAAGGAGCAAGGAAATATAAAACATTTTTGTACATATAAAAGGACAGTGGGCTCGGAAAATTATCACAGATGTTTCAGTCAATGGCGGGAAGGCCGCGCATAACTAAGTTATAATTAAAAGCCTAATTGGGAAGAGCCCAAGCCTATCAGAGGTTAAAGTATTGTTTGTTATCCACATCAATCCTCTGGGATGGTTGTGATGAGAGAAACTCTTTCAAAGCTTCTTTGAAAAATGAGATCTTCTGAATTTGCCGAATGCCTGAAGGGAGAAAGTTCCAGAAGTGAGCGCATTGAACTTGGAAAGATCTTCTTCCATATTCAAGTCTCACTTTGGGGACTTTGAGTTCCTGCTCTTGTGCATCTCCCCGCACGGGACGCTCGGATCGGTGCCTGGTAAACATTGCAGATAGGTAACCAGGTTCCCTCATGTGCATGATCTTATACATGATAATGCCTGCAAAGTACATTCGCCGCGAATCAGTACGCAGCCAATCCAAGTTTTCCCTGAACGGAGTGATGTGCTCGTCTCTCCTAAGATCAAAAATGTATCTCACAAATGAGTTGTTTAGTCTCTGTAGCCGTTGCCGCTGTTCGTCTGTGGCGTCAAGATACATGAACGTACAATACTCTAGATGGGGTTGTACTAACGCCTCGACCAGTCGAACTCGGAGAGTCCCGGTGATGCATGCCCTGAAAAACCGCAAACCGTACAGGGCCCTGTTGACTTTCTTCGTCACTTGATTTATTTGCGGTTTCCACGATAATTCGCTGTCTAATACAACACCGAGACTCACGACTGTGTCACTGAAAGAAACGAAAACTCCATCCTGTATCTCAACACCTGGCAAATCCATCCTTTTCAGATCCTTGATATTCCTCTCGGAAGAGAAAAAGATTGCCTTGGTTTTACCAGCGTTGAGACGCAGGCCGAAGCCCATAGCCCAATCAGCAACTAGTCGTCCGATTTCTCCCAGTCGAGCGATGCCCTCCCTGATCTTATTTTTCTCGATTTGGAGATAAATTTGGAGGTCATCAGCGTAAAAGAGATGATCTACCGACTTCCCGTTCAGTAGCCCAGGCAAGTCAATGACGTACAAACTAAAGAGTAAGGGCCCGAGAACAGAACCCTGCGGAACACCCAGATTGGTTGCGAGCCAATCAGATTTACCATTCTTGGAAGTGACTAGCTGGGTGCGACCTTGTGAATATAATTTGATCCACAGGAGTGCCGAACGCGAGCAACCAAGTTGTCGCAGTTTACTCAGAAGTTTTGTTGGTGATATCGTGTCAAAGGCTTTGCTGAAGTCGAAGAGTAGTAAAAGGGTGATCTTCTTCCTATCTATACCTAGTCTGATGTCATCAGTCAATTTCAGCAAAGCTGTCTGGGTACTGTGGTGTTGTCTGAAACCAGCCTGGAAGCCATCTAATAATTTTTCTTTCTTCAAGTACTCCGTGATTTGGTCGTGTGCAATCTTTTCGAGAACCTTGGAGAGGAAGCACAAGAGCGCAATAGGACGGAAGTCCGAGACTGATGATGGAGCTACAGTCTTTCTTAGCGCAATCAGCTGTGCTTCCTTCCAAGTCTCAGGAAAGATGCTGTGAGCGAAAGAGGAGTTGGAAATATGTACAATAAGATAACAAATCGCCGGGAGAGCTTTCGCGATCACGCTCTGAGTGATTCCATCTACCCCGCGAGCCTGTGAGGAGAAATGTTTTATGGCAAGGACTACTTCATTCAAATTGGTTGGCTTGAATTCGAAACCCTCCTCTGGAGCCACCATTACATCGTCCATTGCTTCTTCTATATTCTCGCGAGGTGAGACAGAGACTCCCGCAAAGTGAGCGTTCAACTCGTCCGGAGTGAAGCCGTGAAGCTCCTCCTCTTTGCTCTTGGGCAAGTGGCCGAGGTTACGCATTTCCTTCCAAATGTTTTTATGTTGATCAAGAGCGTCAGAGAGGTGACTTTGAATGAAGGAATTTCGCTCTTCCTCAATACGCACGTCGACCTCTTCACTGAGCCGGAAGAACTCATTCTGAAGAGCAGAACACTTGCGCTGGTTGCATTGGTTTCGCTCCCAGCGCCTACGTGTTGCATCTCGCTTCTTAATGAGTCCTTTCAGCTCGAGACCAATCCGAGGAGCGTCGCCTTCACGAGGGCAAATCGTTTTTTCAGGCGCTAGTTCATCTAATACAACTTTCAAGTTTTCATTGAGGCAATTGATCGCAACTTCCAAACTAGTTTCAGCATTGTTGAGCGCTGTCCAGTCACAGCGAAGCAGGCGATCATTCAACTGCTCCGGAGTGATGTTACGGAAATCCCTGTATGTGAAGGAATTTCTAGGCGGAACATTAGTGAAGACGTTGATGGTGACGTCGATGACCGCGTGCTTGCCGAAACTGGGCAGTAGTCTGTTTTGTAAGTCGGTGACGGTATCATTTTCATCTACGTACATATGGTCGATCCATTCATGAGACACATTGGGGTTGTGTTGATGAGTCGCACCGTGCTGCACAGTCTGAAGGGACAGTTCTTCGGTCAGTACGGTCAATGTCTTTGTGTCAGAATGAGCCGTGTCCAATAAGTCTGCGTTCAGATCCCCCATAATAACTTTGTGGCTAAAATCTCCATACAGTCGGCATAATGAGCCGAAAAGCCCATCATCCTTCTGCATGGCAACCTTTGGAGGTCTATAAATCACACCTACTAGAATCGATGGCGAGTTACACTGCTGTACGCTGCAAAACAAATACTCGGGGATGCCAGGACACCCCGGACCAGAAGTATTAGACGAGGCAAGCCTCTCCACTTTGAAATCATTACGCACATACAGAGCAACCCCGCCACCGTTTCTGTTACGATCTTGCCGTAATAGCGAATAACCTGGGACCTGAACAAGACTGTCATCCACAAACTCATGAAGCCACGACTCAGCTACCCCGAAAAGATGGTAGGAGGGGTCGGCAGCGACGAGCAGGCGCAGGTGCTCAATCTTATCTGTTAAGGAGTGAAGGTTGATAAACCCCGCCTTTAAGGAACTACCACTCCCTTTTGACTCTCCGGCAGCCGTATTTAGTCAGGGAGTCCCCGCTGATGCTGCTGTAGAATCTGTAACCTGGTCTGGAATGGTTGGGCTGTTCGGGCTACTGTCCGATGACTCATGATTTGGTCTTGGGGCTGTTCGACACGCCGTTTGAATGACACGCAGTTCAGTGAGGGACTCGAACGCATGCGCTCTTTCGCCATTTCTACGCCTGACCCAAAAGCGTCCACCGCTGTGCCAAACATATTTGAAGCCTAGACCTCGTGCAAGTGGCCTCAGCTGAATATATTTCTTGTATTTGTCACGAGTTAGCAGTTCGTTGATGTAAATCTTTCGGTCCGGCACATGGGCTTTCGCTTCAGGGTCAAGCAATGTGGGCTCGATGTTATGAGTTGTGAAATAATTGTTGGCAGTCGAGCGCTTGGCTCTAATCACCTCCCTGACTAGACGACTGCACGAGAGTTGGACTACGCAGGATGGAACAGAACGTGAGCGGATGACCGAGGCTCGGGGCGATGAATCGGGTGATCTGTAGTTACGTTTCGGACTCGTCCTTCCGGACACGTGCCCGGGCTGCAGAACACGAACATCAGAAATGTTCTCCCTCTCCAGCGAGAGAAGAATGGACTTGAGTACTGCGAAGGAAATATTACGTACCTCATCCTCCGAGGCAGTAGAGTCTTTTCTCAAAGCACCAGTGATAATTAGTTGGCTGCACTCAAGACCTTCACCCCTGAGTTTAGTGCTCCGCCGCCCAGCACGTGAATGGTTAGAAAAATCCGTTCGAACTTGAGGATCTGGCCCGGAAGATTGATGTGGAAGCTCAGAAACGGAAGACTCAGAGAGAGAGAGAGATGGAGAATACCGGCTTGCGCACTAGTGTGAGTGACTTGTCTACCACTACACAGACTCGGCTCAGCTCTCGCAGCAAGCTGGGGACATCTCCCCCTGCCCCGCGCACCATTACCACCGGCCGCGGCGAGAAGCCCCCTACCACCAGTGGCTCTACTCCCGTCGGGAGGACCGATGAACAGCGGATGTCGTCTGCTGCACCACCAACTGGCAGCGGTGGCAGCACCTCAGCGCTTACCGCTCGTGGCGCGCAAATTCAAACAGAAGCCATCGGCGCATCCCAGCCATTACTCTTATCAACATCTTCTGAAGATGGCCGTGTGATATCCCAAGACGGGAACGACAGAATACCAGTCCAGCCAACCACTCCAGCAACAACGCCAGCACCGGGAATTATTAGAGATAAGTGGGTTTTGATTTCGCAGAGTACTCTGGATCTCTTTTTCCAACAAAATGACTTAACTCAGAACCGGCTCGACGAAATAATGTCCCTCTTAAACCGACGTGAGGCTGCCATCTCCTCTCCGCCACCCACACCAGCAGTGAGTGCGGAGAGTGCTCAACTGTTAAAGCGTATGTCGTCTCTGGAGGGACTCATAGAGAAGCAAAACTCCAGGCTGGAGGAGTTTCGCCTAGATCGTGAGCTGCTTCTTGAGGAAAATACTTTGATAAAAAGCCAGATCTCACATTGGACTGATCTTTTGAAAGACGACCAGGGCACTCTGCGAAAATCTAATGTTAGTAATGAAATTAAGTCTTCCGTTTCTGAGCTTCCACATCAATCCTCCGGGCCAGATCCTCAAGTTCGAACGGATTTTTCTAACCATTCACGTGCTGGGCGGCGGAGCACTGGACTCAGGGGTGAAGGTCTTGAGTGCAGCCAACTAATTATCACTGGTGCTTTGAAAAAAGACTCTACTGCCTCGGAGGATGAGGTACGTAATATTTCCTTCGCAGTACTCAAGTCCATTCTTCCCTCGCTGGAGAGGGAGAACATTTCTGATCTTCGTGTTCTGCAGCCCGGGCACGTGTCCGGAAGGACGAGTCCGAAACGTAACTACAGATCACCCAATTCATCGCCCCGAGCCTCGGTCATCCGCTCACGTTCTGTTCCATCCTGCGTAGTCCAACTCTCTTGCAGTCGTCTAGTCAGGGAGGTGATAAGAGCCAAGCGCTCGATTGCCAACAATTATTTCACAACTCATAACATCGAGCCCACATTGCTTGACCCTGAAGCGAAAGCCCATGTGCCGGACCGAAAGATTTACATCAACGAACTGCTACCTCGTGACAAATACAAGGAATATATTCAGCTGAGGCCACTTGCACGAGGTCTTAGCTTCAAATATGTTTGGCACAGCGGTGGACGCTTTTGGGTCAGGCGTAGAAATGGCGAGAGAGCGCATGCGTTCGAGTTCCTCACTGAACTGCGTGTCATTCAAACGGCGTGTCGAACAGCCCCAAGACCAAATCATGAGTCATCGGACAGTAGCCCGAACAGTCCAACCATTCCAGACCAGGTTACAGATTCTACAGCAGCATCAGCGGGGACTCCCTGACTAAATACGGCTGCCAGAGAGTCAAAAGGGAGTGGTAGTTCCTTAAAGGCGGGGTTTATCAACCTTCACTCCTTAACAGATAAGATTGAGCACCTGCGCCTGCTCGTCGCTGCCGACCCCTCCTACCATCTTTTCGGGGTAGCTGAGTCGTGGCTCGATGAGTTTGTGGATGACAGTCTTGTTCAGGTCCCAGGTTATTCGCTGTTACGGCAAGATCGTAACAGAAACGGTGGCGGGGTTGCTCTGTATGTGCGTAATGATTTCAAAGTGGAGAGGCTTGCCTCGTCTAATACTTCTGGTCCGGGGTGTCCTGGCATCCCCGAGTATTTGTTTTGCAGCGTACAGCAGGGTAACTCGCCATCGATTCTAGTAGGTGTGATTTATAGACCTCCAAAGGTTGCCATGCAGAAGGATGATGGGCTTTTCGGCTTATTACGCCGACTGTATGGAGATTTTAGCCACAAAGTTATTATGGGGGATCTGAACGCAGACTTATTGGACACGGCTCATTCTGACACAAAGACATTGACCGCACTGACCGAAGAACTGTCCCTTCAGACTGTGCAGCACGGTGCGACTCATCAACACAACCCCAATGTGTCTCATAAATGGATCGACCATATGTACGTAGATGAAAATGATACCGTCACCGACTTACAAAACAGACTACTGCCCAGGTTCGGCAAGCACGCGGTCATCGACGTCACCATCAACGTCTTCACTCCTGCTCCGCCTAAAAATTCCTTCACATACAGGGATTTCCGTAACATCACTCCGGAGCAGTTGAATGATCGCCTGCTTCGCTGTGACTGGACAGCGCTCAACAATGCTGAAACTAGTTTGGGAGTTGCGATCAATTGCCTCAATGAAAACTTGAAAGTTGTATTAGATGAACTAGCGCCTGAAAGAACGATTTGCCCTCATAGAGGCGACGCTCCTTGGATTGGTCCCGAGCTGAAAGGACTCATTAAGAAGCGAGGTGCAACACGTAGGCGCTGGGAGCGAAACCAATGCAACCAGCGCAAGTGTTCTGATCTCCAGAATGAGTTCTTCCGGCTTGGTGAAGAGGTCGACGTGCGTATTCAGGAAGAGCGAAATTCCTTCATTCAAAGTCACCTTTCCGACGCTCTTGATCAATATAAAAACATTTGGGAGGAAATGCGTAACCTCGGCCTCTTGCCCAAGAGCAAAGAGGAGGAGCTTCACGGCTTCACCCCGGACGAGTTGAACGCTCACTTTGCGGGAGTCTCTGTCTCACCTCGCGAGAATATAGAAGAAGCAATGGACGATGTAATGGTGGCTCCAGAGGAGGGTTTCGAATTCAAGCCAACCAATTTGAATGAAGTAGTCCTTGCCATAAAACATTTCTCCTCACAGGCTCGCGGGGTAGATGGAATCCCTCAGAGCGTGATCGCGAAAGCTCTCCCGGCGATTTGTGATCTTATTGTACATATTTCCAACTCCTCTTTCGCTCACAGCATCTTTCCTGAGACTTAGAAGCAAGCACAGCTGATTGCGCTAAAAAAGACTGTATCTCCATCATCAGTCTCGGACTCCCGTCCTATTGCGCTCTTGTGCTTCCTCTCCAAGGTTCTCGAAAAGATTGCACACGACCAAATCACGGAGTACTTGAAGAAAGAAAAATTATTAGATGGCTTCCAGGCTGGTTTCAGACAACACCACAGTACCCAGACAGCTTTGCTGAAATTGACTGATGACATCAGACTAGGTATAGATAGGAAGGAGATCACCCTTTTACTACTCTTCGACTTCAGCAAAGCCTTTGACACGATATCACCAACAAAACTTCTGAGTAAACTGCGACAACTTGGTTTCTCGCATTCGGCACTCCTGTGGATCAAATCATATTTACAAGGTCGCACCCAGCTAGTCACCTCCAAGAATGGTAAATCTGATTGGCTCGCAACCAATCTGGGTGTTCCGCAGGGTTCTGTTCTCGGGCCCTTACTCTTTAGTTTGTACGTCAATGACTTGCCTGGGTTACTGAACGGAAAGTCGGTAGATCATCTCTTTTACGCTGATGACCTCCAAATTTATCTCCAAATCGAGAAAAATAAGATCAGGGAGGGCATCGCTCGACTGGGAGAAATCGGACGACTGGTTTCTGATTGGGCTATGGGCTCCGGCCTGCGTCTCAACGCTGGTAAAACCAAGGCAATCTTTTTCTCTTCCGAGAGGAATATCAAGGATCTGAAAAGGATGGATTTGCCAGGTGTTGAGATACAGGATGGAGTTTTCGTTTCTTTCAGTGACACAGTCGTGAGTCTTGGTGTTGTATTAGACAGCGAATTATCGTGGAAACCGCAAATAAATCAAGTGACGAAGAAAGTCAACAGGGCCCTGTACGGTTTGCGGTTTTTCAGGGCATGCATCACCGGGACTCTCCGAGTTCGACTGGTCGAGGCGTTAGTACAACCCCATCTAGAGTATTGTACGTTCATGTATCTTGACGCCACAGACGAACAGCGGCAACGGCTACAGAGACTAAACAACTCATTTGTGAGATACATTTTTGATCTTAGGAGAGACGAGCACATCACTCCGTTCAGGGAAAACTTGGATTGGCTGCGTACTGATTCGCGGCGAATGTACTTTGCAGGCATTATCATGTATAAGATCATGCACATGAGGGAACCTGGTTACCTATCTGCAATGTTTACCAGGCACCGATCCGAGCGTCCCGTGCGGGGAGATGCACAAGAGCAGGAACTCAAAGTCCCCAAAGTGAGACTTGAATATGGAAGAAGATCTTTCCAAGTTCAATGCGCTCACTTCTGGAACTTTCTCCCTTCAGGCATTCGGCAAATTCAGAAGATCTCATTTTTCAAAGAAGCTTTGAAAGAGTTTCTCTCATCACAACCATCCCAGAGGATTGATGTGGATAACAAACAATACTTTAACCTCTGATAGGCTTGGGCTCTTCCCAATTAGGCTTTTAATTATAACTTAGTTATGCGCGGCCTTCCCGCCATTGACTGAAACATCTGTGATAATTTTCCGAGCCCACTGTCCTTTTATATGTACAAAAATGTTTTATATTTCCTTGCTCCTTTTTTGCTATCTTCACCTGTATAAGAAATAGTGTAATTTGACTTCCTACGCACCTTGCAGTGCTTCAAAATGACTAGTCACTTGATGTGATAATACAATGTCCTTGACCAAATCGACAAATTTCATGAATGTGATATATATTTATTATGAGTGACATATGTACCATATGTGACAGAATTTTAAATTTTTGCCTCTGAGCAAATGAAGGATATCAATCAATCAATCCCTCGTCGACCGATCATCGTCTGAGAAACCCTTCTCTTTCTTTCCGAAATTCGGACACCGTTGCCCTCTGCGAAGCAACGTGTTCTCTCGCTAGATTCCTAAGAGAATCAGTCTACGGGGTTTCTCTCTCTTTACCTTGGAGTCTCCATTAGAACTTCTCTGTTAACGAATAAATCGAGTCAATCAAAATTTGCGTATTTGATCATCGAGTTGTAATTATCTCGACCCATTACATGAAGGCCAGAAAATTTTATTTGATAAAATTTGTTATGTTGAAATCGCGGTATTTCCATTACGAAAACCGGGCAGTTGAACGGAATTAAGCTCGAATTATAAACGTCAATATTAGAAAGAAACGTTTTGGAGAAATGACTTACATCTATAGAAATCGCGATACCAGCCAGCGCGCGAACGATAGATGACACAGAACTGTGAGACTCTTCATGGCAGCTATTGCAAGACAACTCTACGAATAACGAAAATTGACTGTTAGAAAATTGCGTGCAATGAATCAATAAAACCTTGAAATGAAAAAAAATCTTGATTTTGTTCTACCCTTCAGATGAATACCTGACTCCCTTTCCTCCCATCCAGCATCGGAAAGGAATACAGGAGATTCGCCGATGGGATCGTCTCTTTATGAGGGCAATGCGAATCCCAGACTCAAATACATGTTTCTCTTCCCCTAATTGTCTCCATTTTTCACTAGATAGAGAATTTCCCGTGAAATCAGATTCCGAGCTCTAGTCTACTTGATAGTGATTGATGGCGATTATTCTGTATCGCTCTTCAGGAAATTTTACGGGTTCTGAGTCTAATAAACAAGTCATTGGAAATTTTAGCCCCAAGTCAGAATATCAAGATGGCCTAAGAATCTGCAGAGCATCATTAAGTTTCGATAATCAGCGCCAATATTATCCTGACCGTACTTTTTGTGAGCCATTTGGTTTGAGTTGTCCACTGAAATTTTCTCATTTTTGTCTCAGCTAACATTTTTCGGTACAATATCCCTGACCGCTTCTCAACTCACACTTTCTCAAGCGATCACCAATGATCTTTTCCATAGTGCGAGATAGCTCTGCCGGATATTATAGCAATAGTATCGGAAAATTATAGCAATCGATTGTTAGTCGGTCGGCCACCACTCCCTTGATAGTCGGAACGATTGTACTGCCTACAACAATCAGACCTACTGGTTTGAATATCCCATATTAATGAACACCTCTTGTCAATATCAACTCACTCGACATCACCCCGAACGACCGCTCGATTCTTGTAAAGCAAGGTTTCCGAACAACCCTCATTCCGTAGAAGAGAATATACGTCTATGGGTATTTTCTGCCCCCGACTTCACTAAGATCACCGTGCGATGTAAACGAAATCCCGAAACCAGTATCAGCTTCGTTGAAACCGGAACTCTCGCATCTACCCTTCAGAGTCACGGCTAGACCAAACAGGTAACATACGAAAATTCTCTATGGCGTTCTGTCCAAACTTAGAAATAGTCGGAAACCCGACAACACCCATTATCAAGCTTCCTTACGAGTGTCCTCAAGAATGCCCATCTAGAACAAAATATCTCGTTTACCTTGGTATTATCACGTGTCTGGCAATAATAGCCACTGCCACAACCACGTGGTACTTGAAGAACCAAACATAGTTTTGACTCCGGCAATACTGGAAAAAGCGTGCGAGCAACGATTCACGAACCGACGCTCACGCTTACATAATCAAAACCTATATAAATCGATCCCTGTAAACGAAAACTCTTCGGAAGAGTCAACCCGGATTCACCTCCTTGAATCCAGAGATGTCCCAAGAGGAAATAACAATATCCAAACCCCAACGACATAACCAAACAACTACTAACCAATCTGCCATTCTCCGCTACTATGTACT
Source organism: Eretmocerus hayati (assembly GCA_029851415.1). Taxonomy (NCBI): domain Eukaryota; kingdom Metazoa; phylum Arthropoda; class Insecta; order Hymenoptera; family Aphelinidae; genus Eretmocerus; species Eretmocerus hayati. Next base: position 102,985,004 of record CM056742.1, read on the forward strand.
AAAGCCCGACTTGAAACTGTTACAGACAATGACGACTTTGAACGGCCTGAGATTAATGATTCTAGTCTGGGCAATACGCCAAACGGAAAGTCTGATTGGTTATGATTGTGGATCACGGTCACTCAACGTCACAACCTTGTCCCTGCTAGACGTTGATGAATGCGCCATACCAGCGAATTCTGCGGAGGTCACCAGCCAGTATATCCAGCTGTTACAGATCAACGAATTTCGGGAAACTACTGTTATACAATGCAAAGTGGAAATCTCCCGCACGGTACAGCGATGCGGAATGTTCAGCCATAACTCCGCTGTATCGGGCGGAAGCTCAAGCGGATATGTATATGAGGTTAACGCTCAAACGTATATGGATATGCATAGGACCGGAACTTTAGCATTCTCCGGAAGTCAGATTATACGCGGACTCAAGATCAATGGAATACCAAATACCTTCCCGGTACTCTTGGCTGGTTATGTAGATAAAGAAGGGCACTGTGGGGGAAGCGGATATGCCAACCCTTACGGTTCCTGGACTAACGTATTTGTTCAAGGAACTGTCTCAATAACATTAACCAGTCAAATCGCGAATATGGAAGTCGACAGAAACCAGATAGTGCTAAAGTCCGGACAAGTATGTACTCTGACTGATGGGTCATTTGTGGATATGGCCGGAGGACAGACTTATTGGCGACCGTTGCCTGTAGATTCCTGTGGATTTAAATGATACGGCGTTCTCTATGAGGGTATAGCGAGGAAAATGGTGGATAATCAAATGAGAGACGCAGAGACAGTGTATTCTGTACAAAATTTCGAAACCCTATTTGCTGTAACCGCAAAAGCCTTTGAAAGTGTATGCGGATATACGGTCATACGTACGGAGCATCCGAGGTTAGTCATTTTCGATACACGACAAGGGGAAAATTTCGCAGATCAAAACGCTACAACCCCATTAAACATGGACATGTTCGCTTATGTCAACTCCAAATTCATATATGTAGAAAAATGGATTAGGGTTCAATTCAGTACCCTATACCGGGATTTTCTCGTCAATAGATGTAACTGAGAACGTCAAATCATCCGGAACGCTTTATCTATAGCTGTTCAGTCCCCAGACGAGATCGCATATAACTTGATGAAAGGACCAGGTTATATGGCTTTGGTCGCTGGTGAAGTCGTACATCTCATAAAATGTATCCCCATTGAAGTCCGTATTGAACATGGAGAGACATGTTATACTGAGTTGCAGGTCAGTCATAATAACGAAACCTTCTTCCTGCAGCCGAAAACTCACGTATTGAAGAGTAAAGGAACCCAGATCTCTTAGAACACCTTGCTACCAGCTGACTATTTCGTAGGCGACCAATGGTATAAAATCACGCCTCGGCCATCAGAAGACAAAGCCCCGGCAAAAATAAAGCCTATGACCAAAAACACCTGGAAGTATATGAGTACCGAGGGGCTAGCCACTTCAGGTATATATATTAGTGGAAATCTCAACCACCTGAGGGAACGCATCACGTTTCCCTTGGAGAGTCAAGGTCATCTCAACGATGTTGCTAGGAAAATGCAGAGTGGAACAGCCACGAGCTCCCAGAGCACCCTCATCAAACTGATGAATGAAGACGTGGTATCTAAACTAGCGGCTTCTACCTGGGACAAGATCTGGGAACGTTTTATGAGTTTCGGCACGGCCAGCGCCGGATTCATAGCCATCTTCATCATAATTCACATTTTTAAAACCTCCCTAGACATCCTCATAAGAGGATACACCTTGCACACCGTCTTTGGATCGTCTTTCGACCTTCTGAGAGCCGTTTGGAGTTCCCTTTCCCACTGCCTATTAGTAGCATGTAGGGAAGCGCCATATTCCAGACCCGAAGGGTGCCCGGAGGAAGGAGAGTCTCTAAGGTACTTGAAGAACAGTGGAATATTTCAAGAACCGCTAGATGGTTTTCCTCCTGAGCAGAAAAACGTCAACACTTTTCTGTTTGAGAGAGCTGGTACCTCACCGAAAACGCCGGTACCTTGCCGAGAAACAGGTATCAGCACATTCGACCCCAATCTTGCCACACCCTCTTCTTCCAGGGAAGTGAACATATCCAACCCTTCTCCCCTCCCATACCGCAAGTAATAGTATAATTTCATTATCCTAGTCCACGCTGCTCCTCTTTCCATGTACTAATCACCAGTTTACCATAAACTAGATTCGATGGACCGACCAGCATAGAGTAGCGTGAGTAGCACTTCGTTCTTAGTTGATTTGTCAATCATAACGAAGTGTTTAAGGGGTAGGGTGTGATGATCGGCTAGGATCATCTTTTATGGAAACATGCGCACGAATAAGGTCCGATTTCTCCCTTCAAAAGGGACGGTAAATAGGCCCTGGCCATGCAGATGTTTGACCAAAGACGAGCTCTTCTTTTCCCATTATCTTCAAATCTTCCTGCTCAACAGCCAAAAGTCGATCGAACCTTGCGTACGACCACGGAATAAACAATCCTCCAAATTGAAGAGTGTGTGTGTGTGAATTAAGAGTGTGAGTGTGTAAACTTCAATTTAGGAGGCAACTTGTTATTTGGTATCCATTATTGACACCGTGTTTCCAAGTATAATGGAATAAGAAGGCGTAAGTGCTCTCATCTAAAGCCTTGAATCCACTCCCGGTAATGAAATCAGAGAGTAAATGGATTAATGAAGCGTGAAGATGTTAAGCTACCGGTGGTGTGTCATGTTAGTGGGTAAACTTCAATTCAGGAGGCAACTTATTATTTTATCTCCATTATTGCTACCGTGTGTGTACCTTCAGCCAATTTATAAATTACGCATATCTGAGTATAATAGGATCAGAAGGCGTGCGTGCTCTCATCAAAGAAGCTAAAGCCTTGAATCTTCACCCGATAGATGAGATCAATAAGCAAATACATTAATCAAGTGTGGAGTTGTTAGTTTTTCTAGACTACCGGTGGTGGAAAACCATTCTTTCCAGTAAATACTCGTCGGAAAAATGTAAATGAGCACCAGAAACTCAAAAACACCTCAAAAATTTCCAATGCTCATAAGCATACCAAAAAAATATGTCAAGTTAGAATTCGACTCGTCCTTTGAGCTATCAATGATGAGTCATTATATGTACTTCATCTAGTAATATCGGAGACTCGAGAAACCCCGCAATGAGAAGATATTCAAATGAATCGTAACGTAGTTTCCACTATTTTGAGTGAGTGTGTATGTGTGTGTGTGTGTGTGTGTGTGTGTGTGTGCGTGTGTGTGTGTGTGTGTGTGTGTGCGCGCGCGCGCGCGCGCGAATTACAAAATGGGCGAGCTATTGTCAGTTTTGTCAGCAAACCCGGAGAAGAATACAATGGATTAATCAACCGGGAAATCTAAGTTATGAACAATCCACCGGGCAAGGAACGATCTGGTATAAAAGAGCCCGCAGTCTCCGCCTGATGTTCTTCTTCAATACTCGTTTTACCAGTAGCAGTCTTCTTCTATAGTAATTCTTTGATAGCTCTTTCACTTCCAATAGCTCAGTTTCTTGTTCTTCCATTGTTACTACGAAGTATCCGAACTCACCTGTACGATCTGACTGAATGAAAGTACAAGTAGGTAAGCCAAACTTCTGACTCTATGAAATCTATTTGATAACCCCTTGCCCTTATATTTAACTTAGGTTAGTAAAATGAGATATCATAACACTTGGAAGAGAATCACAAGCAATAATCGTCCCAGGGTTATCAGAGTTTCGGACTCCAGACCCTAAATTCAAACAAAATAGGTAGTCTATACTACCAAAAAAGGAGAGGCCCTTCTATAAACATTTCCGCTCTCAACAACTCGACGCGGGAACAGCGTGTTTCCGCGTCTCGCTGTATAAGACAGCATATGCGTTTCGTGCACAAAAAAATCTATCAATTTATGGGTTTTCATGATTTCTTACGTGCAATTCAAGTGCCCGTACACGTGGTTGAAAATCAGAAAAAATTCTCCTTCAATCAATCACCTACAATTTTGACGGAGGTGATCCGATCATAAAAATACTCAAATCTTGTAGATCGTTCAAAAATCTAAAAATTTGGTCCTTTGTAAAATTTCCGTACGACCCTTCCCGACTGGCTTACGAGCTCCGACAGAAAACTTTATATTAACATAGGGTGCTTATGGAGACACCGAACCTGCCACCTGTTTAATTTTCTCTCGCTCTATTTTGGGGCAGAATTGGAATAAGAGAATATCGTGGCACATGATTTCAACGTAAAATGATCTCATCTCTCAGAATATTTCATCAGATTCTGTCTTAAATGTGACCTATAGGAGCAAAATACCAAATTTATCAATTTTCACATCACATTTCGAGAAATCGTTGCTACCTCAAATATAGACAAAATCTGATGGAATATCATGAGAGATGAGATCATGCTACGTCGAAATTATGTGCCATGATATTTTTTAAAACCAATTCTGGCCCAGAATAGAGCGAGAAAAAATTAAACAGGTGGCAGGCTCGGTATCTCTATAAGCACTCTAAGTTAATACATAGTTTTCTTTCGGAGCTCGTAAGTCAGACGGGAAGTGGTGTACGAAAATTTTACAGAGGACCAAATGATTAGATTTTTGAACGATCTACAAGATCCTGTGGGTATTTTTGTGATCGGAACACTCCCGTTAAAATTGTAGGTGATTGATTAAAGGAGAATTTTTTCTTATTTTCAACCACGTGTACGGGCACTTGAAATGCACGTAGAAAATCATAAAAACCCATGAATGGATAGATTTTTCTGTGCTCTTCAAAACCCTTCTTCCAAAATTCTCGTACGACCAATCGAATTGGAAATATCACTGTTTGAGTGAGACCCTACGTGTTCCATTATTTATGGTAGGTACTGTATCTCAATGAAAGTCTATCTCGTGACGATGATAAAAACACTTGGAACTATGTTTGATCTTCCTTGGTGTCACACCCGCTGACAGAGCTAAATTCCACAGACCCGGGGCACTCTACCGAGCTAGATAGATGGCCCGAGCTATCCATTGCTTAAAAATCTACCTTCTCCGGAAAATATTTCCTCTTACAGCTGATAAAGAGCAGAAGCTATTTGAAGTATTCCAGTCCATTGTATTTATTTACATCAGGGTTTGGTTTTCTGCTCCTCTGGCTCCCGAGGCCCCCAAAAATGACTTGGATCTCATTAAAAAACTCTTCCTTTATCAAAGTGTTGATCGGGACATGGCTCAAGGAGCTCTGGAGAAGATTCAAAATCATTCGTGGCACTCAAGATCCGAGGCATGTGCCTGGGCTTTTTTCGACCGAACTCTCACAGTGCAGACCCAAAAATTTGATGGTGGAAGCTCTAAGTTGTTATTCTGGTTCAAACACGACTGTTCCTCCAGAACGGTTGTACCTGAGGGGTCAGTCAGATTTCGAGAACTTGGCTTCGAAAGGCATCGAATACTTCATCAACTCTGATTCCATAAAATTCTTCGACCGCTTACATTTGGGCAATCTTTTTTGGAGACAGACAGTGATTCGTGGTTTTTTAATGAGAAATGCTCAGAAAATTTACATCTTGTCAGAAACTTGGAAGTAGTTGATGATACCTCTGAAAGAGCTGTGGGCTTCGCTCAAAGCTGTATGAATGTATTCACAAAAGAAGAGGATCAAAAACAACACCATGCACAAGTTGTTAGAGAATATAGAGAAGAATTTCCTGATGACTGTAAACAAACTTACTCAAAAAAGTTAGAACCTAATTGTGAACCATTTCATATTCTGGATTATAAGTTGTTGGAAAAATTCGCATCGGCTTGGTGAGAAATTATATCATCCTTGTTGATCTATGATGAATTGCGATGTCATGTTCACAATGAGCATCTTACTTTCCAAATGCACCAATCTATTGACCTTCTCATCCACCACCTGCGTTCCAAAATATCCAACTTCACGCGAATCAAATACTCGTAGTACTAAAGACAACCGATTCCGCGAAAGAATGAATTCTTATTGCTGTTTTCCTATATTGAATTCGGGCGAAAGGTACTTAGCTCCGTTGAGATAAACGAAATGAACCCCTACAAGAGACAGAATCCCAAGAGTTATCGATGTGCAGTTTTTTGGAGAATTGAACCTCAGACGTGAAGTTTCGAGTAACGATTTGAGATAAATTGGTGTTTTTAGGAGAAAAAATTCCAGAGTCAAACTGTAGAGCAACGAATATACTTGAACCTGAATTAAATTTTTAGCAACTCTGCTCCTATAGATTGAGAACGAAAATTGATGGAAAGAATCAAGTACGAAATGAAAAAGTTTCAAAATTTGGGATTCGGAAAACTTTCTACCACAAAACTGGGATCCGCAATCGGTTCCCTACAAAATTCTACATGGATATGAGTATTTTGGAGATCTTTTGTGGCTCATTGAGCTGCTGGGGAGAGAGAAAATGAGGGAAAAATGACTAAAAAAGAGGTCTTGTTGTCGAAAATCTTCATTTTTCGGCATCTAGATCGCGATAAATCATCGCTATCACTTCAAATTCGGATTTAGCAGTAAATTTTACATCGAAAATGATGTCTTGGAGTACTTTGAAAACTCCAGGGTGTTTTAGCGTGGGCTTTGAACATGCCGAGACGACAGGGTTTGACAAATAACGCTAGTTTCGGTATGGTGCGTTATCAACGAAACCCTCGGAGATTTGTTAAGAGATTCGTTATTTCGCCGAATAATGGGTAGAATTTCGTTATGTTTTCCGTTACGTTACTACAATAACGTTAAAGTCATAACAAATTGAATAACATTTCGTTATGAGTTCCGGTATTTTTAACGAAACGTTCAACGAAATTTATGTGGATAACGTTAGTCGAAACTAACGAAACTAATAACGAAATTGAGTAACGTAATTTCCAAGACATTTCGTTAATGTTTTTTGTCACGATAACATAACGAAATTCTTTTCCGAATTGCGTTTCGTTGTTTTTCTCATCATATTCACTGAGCCCATGAATTCTGGGTGAACGCAATATCACCCTCTCTGAAAATGACGGTATCTCGGATTCTATGCGTTGTAGGACAATTTCGAAAAAAGTATCTCCGGATAGTTGGTCTTACCCACCAATCTAGTCTATTTCTGGCGCATTAGGAATCACCCATGTAAAAACGGGAACCCTACGATCATATATGAACAGGGGGTCCGAGGACCCTATGACCATATATGAACATCTATGAAACGGTTGCATTTTCAGGGAATATTACATCAAAAAGTCACGATGCTGATCTTGCATAACCGAAAGGATCTCCAAGAGTTCATTAGGTGATTGAATTGAAACGATCGGTGGGTGATATCATTCTCCTACTAGAGAAAACATTTTAATTCCCAAGATCAAAAACATTTGGCAAATTGGTGACGAACCTGCATAAATGTAATATTTCTCAAAATGATGATTTTAAGATATAACAAATTGTGCAGACTGGTCACCAATTTGCCAAACGTATAACAAATTGTGCAGATTGGTCACCAATTTGCCAAACATTCAAAGTCTTGGAAATTATTTTTTTTTTTCTAGTAGGAGAATGATATCACTCACAGATCGTTTTGATTTAATTACTTAATGAACTCTTGGAGATTTCCTCGGTTATGCAAGATTAGCATCGTGACTTTTTGATGTAATATTCCCTGAAAATGCAACCATAACAACTTTTCGGATTTCAAAAAATTTTGAAAATCGTTTCATAGATGTTCATATATGGTCATAGGGTCCTTGGACCCCATGTTAATGTATGTGCATAGGGCCCCCATTTTTACATGGGCAGTCATATCCAATCTTCTCTATCGAAGGCCCCCGTGAGGCGAAACTTTGTTCCAATCACTTGGCAAGAAAAAAACGGAACAGAATGCAATTTTTATTTCGTTACGTTACTCTCGGGAGTAACGTAACGAAATCAATCATAATGTGAATAACGTTACTTGAATACTGTAACGAAACTCCAATGACGGAATTTCGTTTCGTTATTAATAACGTTATTCACTTATGATGTTATTCACGTAAGAGTCAAGTTTCGTTACTATTCGAGTTTCGTTACCATAGAATAACGTTATTAATAACGAAACGAAATCCCAGTATTAAAGTTTCGTTACGTTTTTGTATAACGTTAGTGACATTACGTTACGGTATTTAGTTATGTTATTCCAACGTAACGAAATTACCTCTTCATTTCGTTTTTCGTCATGATAACGTAACATAACGAAATCGATAACGGAATTTTGTTATGTTACTCGTCAAACCCTGCGAGACGAAGAGGATTCGTAGCTGATTTCGATACCCTTCCCGCAAAAATGTCGGTCCGTGTCGGCACGGTTCAAAATTTCTGTTCGGGAATTGTAGAAGTGGAATTCTCATTTTTTTGTCGTTTGAAAACTATCTGGGGGGGGGGGGGGACGCTCGTAAAGGTTCAAAATTGTTGAGAAATAAGGGACACCCTAATATACCTAGTTTCCTTATAACTTCTTTCAGGCCTGTCTCATTCTTGGCTACTAGGGCGATGTCATCTGCGTAGCTCAGTCCCCGAATTTTCTTTTTATTGGTCAATAGGCAGCCAGCTTGTTGCGCTTTCTCCATCTCTTTGAATATATCTATAATACCTATGTTGAACAACGTGGGGCTGAGCGGGCATCCTTGTCTTACTCCGTCGCTTGTTTAGAATGTTCCTATCTCTTCTCCATTGATGACTACGCTGCAGAGTGTTTCTTCATATATATCTTGAATTCTCTCTCGTATCTGTTCTGAAATGCCTATTCTCTCCATGTTTCTCGAAATTTCTTTCGTCTTCATCTTGTCGAAGGCTCCTTTTAGATCTGCAGATGATATAGATGTTTTACCTCTTTTCTTGTCATATTCCTTTCCTATCATTCTTTTCAGTACGTAGACCGCATCTATTGTTCCTCTCTCCTTTCTGAATCCCATGAATTTATCTGGTAGCAGGTCCTCTTTTGCTAGGTACTCCTCTGTTCGATCTCTGATCATTTCTGTGGAGATTTTATAGGCGTTATCCATTAGCGTTAGTCCTCTGTAGTTGTTAGTCTGGTTCCTTTCCCCACTTTTGTATAGTGGTATGACTTCACATTTCTTCCATCCTTCTGGGTGATCCCTGTTCTCCATACTTGTCTGTGAGTACTTGTCTGAGGCTTTTTTTTGCTTATCGATTGCATATAGCCAGGCTCCATTACACTGGTGAACATAAAAATGCGAATTACAAGGGAAGACACATTCTATATGCAAATTGAGCCGCTGAATCCGAATCCGTTCTCAGAATTGCTCTATCACGTCAGGATTTTTAAATAAACAATGTTAAAGTTGCTGAAATGGTCGATTTTGACACTTTTGGGAATAATCTAGCGCGGATTCTGCATTTTTCAAATTTTTTTCATGACGTCCACTGAAAAGGAGAACTCAAGAGCTACAGAGCAAGCCTCAGAGGATTAATTTGGCTATCATAGATTTTGAGAGCAATCATTTTTATCAATGACGCGACCGCGTGAAAATGTAACGGTTGACCATAAGACAGGCCCTAAGGTCCCGCCACACGCTGGCTTAGTTGCATTGCAGTACACCGCTCTCCCTCTGCTGCTCTCGTATATAAATATATGTCGTGGGCCATTAGAATTAAGAATTAGAACTAAAAGGCCGCGAGGATTTTACGCGCGTAAGTGCGTAAGGAGCATCACAAAAGTTTGTTCAAACAATGGGTTTGCACTAAAGACTAATCCAGCCCTCTTGTTACCGATCGCCGAGGTGATAACAGCACTGTCATCTCCTCGGAGCCAATAACAAGAGGGATGGATTAGTGTTGAATAAAAAATCACTTTTCAAGTTATAGTGCTCAGTGTTGCGCCGCGTGTGGAGTCCTGATGAACTGAAGATATCAACAGCCTACGACATATACAAGCACTCGGTGCAGCAGGTCAAGATCTCGTGATATAACCTTGGATTCAAACTTGTGTTCCTGTAGATAATTTGAATGAATGGTGAAATTACGAATCCTTGGTGAAGAGAGGTATTATCGTCAAAGAGAGTACCTGATCCGTGAATGCATGACACCGTAGTGGATACGGATTGCTCTTACAATTCTAAGAGACCAGTTCAATTCTCTCTTTCTCTTGTTCTCTTCCGCTGATTGTGTAAATGTTATTCGACCCGCGTTCTGCGGCGAGTTGGGAGCTCAGTAGAAATATCTACTTCGAGACGTCACTCGGGATTATGAGTTCTGGGATAAGTCTCAGAGCAACAATATAATATATAATATACAATATGAATAAAACAATATCCAATATCAATAAGACAATATCGTACATAATATAAATTTGCACAGCGAGAGTATAGCATGCAGCAATAGCAGAGGGAGATCGGTGTACTGCACTGATGCTACCGAGCCAACGCGTGACGGGACGTTAGGGTCTGACTTACGGTCAAGTGTTACATTTTGACGCGGTAGCGTCATTGATGGAAGCGATTGCATCTCAAAATCTATGATAGCCACATTAATCCTGCGGAGCTCGTCTTGTGGCTCTTGAGTTTCTCTTTCCAATAGACCCCATGGAAAGAATCAGAAAATTTCAGAATTCGCTCTAGATTATTCTCAAAAGTGCCAAAATTGACCAATTTAGCAACTTTAACATTGTTTATTTGAAAATCCTGACGTGATAGAGTGATTCTGAGAACAGATTCGGATTCAGCGTCTCAGTTCGCATTGGGAATGGGTCTTTATTCGTAATTCGCATCACAGATATTAAAATATGTCGACCGGTGTTATCTATTCCATCCGGTCCGCTGGCTTTCTTTTTCTTCAGTTTGTTTATTGCCTTCTCTACTTCATCCATTGTTATTTCGGAATCTTTCCATACCTTCTTTGTGTTCCTTTCCTGCTTCTCCTAATCGTTTTTTGAAGTGGTTCAGTCATTGTTCTTTGCTTATAGTTTGGTCGATAAGTTCTCCCTTCTTTCTTTCTTGATTAACATCTTTCCAGAACGTCTTTTCAGTTTTGTCTTCTTCTATTTCATTTGTTATCTTCCCCGCCAATTCTTGTTTCTTATGTTTCCTGAGTTCTTTGTACTCTTTTCTTTCCTTTATGAATTTGGCCGTTCTTGTTCCTGACATTCTGGCTTTCTTGAGTTCTTCTTCGACTTATCCTTCTCCCAGCATTCTTCATCCCACCACCTTTGGCTTTTGTAATCATTTTCTCCTAGTCTTCTGGTTTTTACCGTTGCTTCCTGTATGTTCCTTTTCAGTTTCGTCCAACTGTTGGTGATTTCGTGCTTCTCCATCTTCTTTCTGAATTTTTCTATATCTTTTTCCTTCCGGCTGTTGAATACCCTTTCCTTCATCTCTGCTTCGTCTGCATTCCTCAGAGTTACTTCTATTGGCATGTGATCCGATGCTATTTTTTCTACTATAATCATCGTTTCTATTTCATTTTGACCGTCATCGTTTGTGATGACGTAGTCTATTGTTGTACATCTTCTTGGTCCTATGTGTGTGTAATTACCTGTTTCATCGCCTTTTCCCGTTTATTATGTAAACTCCTAGTTCTTCTATTCTTTCTAGCAGCATTTTCCCTTCTCTGTTCGTTATTTTGTCTCTGGCGTGTCTCTTGCGTTCTATGCCGCCCCCTTTGTCACCTGTTCTTGCGTTCATGTCTCCTCCTATCATCAATATGTCATATTTCTTGTATTCTCCTGTCAATTGTTCCCAGATTTTGAGGTTCTCTTCCTTGTTCTCATTCACATACGTGCCTATCAGTATCCATATCTTCTGATCTACTCTAAGTGATTTGGCAACAGTTTCTTTGGTTATCAGCGTTGTTTTTTAGAATAGAAGTAATGAACTTTTTTAGAATAGAAGTAATGAGCGTTGTTTTTTGGTCACGGTATTTCATTCTATACGCTAGTATCATGCTTCCACTGCATCTGCCCTTTTTGTGTTCTTTGTCGCCATCACTAGAAATACATCTATAATTACTCAGCTCTTTCTTAATCCACGACCTGTCTTTCTTCTCATGCCATGTTTCTTCTAAACAAATGATCTCATGTTCTTGTATATATTTCCATGTGTCAGCATTAATATTCTTCAACCCCGCTATGTTCCATATTAGTATCTGTGGGTTCTTCATTGTTGCTCTTCTTCTGGGATCTGTCTCCTTTCCTGTCTTCCAATTGAAGAAGCTTCTTCCCATCCCATCCGTATTTCTCACCTTCTATAAGCAAAAACTTTCTCTTACTGCTACCTTCTTCTTTTCTTTTTCTCTCACTTCTTTGTCTATCTTGTTGAGTTCCCTTTTATAGTTTCTTCCTGTGTACGTGAGGTCATTCTCTACATAGAAATCTTGTCCTTTCAGTTTGTTTTTGTTCTCTATAACCTCTTTTTTCATCTTCCCGTTTTCCAGTTCTGCTCCTTTGAGATCAATAGCACCTTTCATGTACCAAGTATTCTCAACTTTTACTGTTACCCGTAGTTTTTGTAGAATCCATGTTTCACATGGCTCATTTCTATCATTGCCAAATATTTTCAGTCCACTGGTCATGAAGTTCCTCTTTTTGTCACCTCTTTCCACATTTTCTAACTCTCTTTGGAGTATGTTTAGCTCCTAGTTTCTTCTAGTGCTAGCATCATCTCCCTGTTTCTTCCTTTGCTGTGCTGTTTCTCCATTCCTTTTTACTCCTGCTCTCTCCTTTCCATCCTCTTTTCTAGTTCTTTAATCTCGTTTCTGAGATCCTTTTTGATCACTATTGTCTCTGTTTCTAGGCTTTCCAGCTTCGAGTCTATTCCATTAAATACTGCTTCATTAGATTTTCAGATCCTCCATTCTTTTACCCATGCCTTCCTTGATTCTGTTTTCTGATTCTGATATCATGTTCCTTATGGCCTCTAGCATTTCCTCATTCTGTAATTCAGTATTATCCTCATACATGTTGTCCACTAATTTCACACTACCTAGTTTTTTCCTGTCCTCGCTGTCAGTGTTTGCTGTGGCTTTGTTCTCTGTGGATATTCCCTTCTTTACTCGTTCCTCTGTACTATCAGGTTTTATCTCTGATTTTGTTATTTCCCTATTCTCTGGAGTTTCCTGGATTAGGTAGTTTGTTTTATTTTCTTGTCGCAGTGGATTCTTCTTCATTCTAACAGTATTCATCCCTATATCACGTTTTGGAGTATGGCACCATGTGCTTGCCCCAGCATACCTAACCTCAAATTGACTGGTCGTCTCTTTCTTCTCGTGGCTTATTATATCCACTACCTTTTCTGAATCTTATTATCACTATTTGTCCTATTTTTGTCTAGGTATCTATTTTCTCCTCCATTGTATGTTTCTGCTGTGTGTAACTACAGATTTTCCAATCATTCTGGCACTGACAATTTCCCGCCTCACTTATTCCCGATCTTCATTTCAATATCCGCTGAAAATTCATACATATGGGTCAGATCAGCATATTTCGGCAAATCCGTGCGCACGACCCCCGAGGATCTTTTCGCCAATTATTTGTACATGACAGCAGACACCAAAAATAGTACTGTCCCAGAGTTTCAGCCACCTGAAAAATTTTTCACGCCCGCTAGAATTTTTTAAAGTTTGGAAGAAGGTCTTTTTAGCGTTTCTTAAAAAAATTGCCATCTCGACCAGAAACATCGCAGCGAGGCGTGCGAGGTCGCATTTTCTTCATTTTGATGTCAACTTTCAGAAAAAAATATGCAGGACTCTCAAAACCAAATGCGTTTAGTCTACACGACGATACGTCAAGTGCCTTCTTCTCGATTTTAGACCATTTCGAAATGGACGCTATTCCGACGCCTTGGATCTTTTCTGATCTTATTCAGTTAGTTTTCTTTGTGTTGGGAAACCCTACAATTTGCGATTTTGTACGTCCAAATTGGATGATTTTGGCCCGAGTTATGTCCATTAGAAGATAGTGAGTTATCGAAAAATGCCCGATTTGTCAAGCTCACCAAATCCATCACCCTCCACCAATCGACTTAAATTCGACAAGAATGTTTATCATGTGTCCCAAACATGTGGAAGAAATTTCGCGCTGTGTTTCGGCCTTCCGTTGGACCTATGAATTTTACAAATACCCTCATTTTTGCGGATTTTCGTGTAATTTTTGAAGCGGTTGCCGCTCTTTTCTGCGCATGCGCACATCTGTACTGCTCCGGAAGTATCCTCAGTTGATAGCCCTTGCAATTTCCTTCAAAATGACCCCTGACAAAGTCTTTTTGATGCAACTGAAACAGAAATCAAGCTATTTTAAGGCAGAAAGAAATCACGACTCCCCAAATGGCAAGCCTCGGCCACTTCTCGTCACCCTGGAAACCTGTACATTGGGGTACTTTCGGCACTTCGAGTTTTTCCTGCTTTAGAATAGCTAGATCTCTGGTTCAGTTGCATCAAAAAGACTTTCTCAGCGGGTCATTCTGTAGGAAATTGCAAGGGCTATCAATTCAGGATACTCCCGGAGCAGTACAGATATGCGCATGCGCAGAAAATAGAGCAACCGCTTCAAAAATTATGCAAGAATCCGCATAACTGAGGGTGTTTGTAAAATTCATAGGTCCACCGGAAGGCCGTAACACAGCGCGAAATTCCTTCCACATGTTCGAGACACTTGAAAGAACATCTGTGTCAAGTTTTAAGTCGGTTGGTGGAGGGCGATGGATTTGGCGAGCTTGACAAATTGAGCATTTTTCGATAACTCACCATCTTCTAATGAACATAACTTGGGACAAAATAATCCGATTTGGACGTCCAAAAGCGCAAATTGTAGGGTTTCCCAGAACGAAAAGAACTGATTGAGTGAGATGAGAGAAGATTCAGATGTGTTGGAACAGCGTCCATTTCAAAATGGTCTGAAAATAGAGAAAAAGTGACTTTACGTATCGTCGTGTAGACTAAACGCACTTGGTTTTGAGAGTCCTGCATATTTTTTTCTGAAAGTTGACATCAAAACGAAGAAAATGCGACCTCGCACGCCTCGCTACGATGTTTCTGGTCAATATGGCAATTTTTTTAAGAAACGCTAAAAAGGCCTCCTTTCAAACTTTAAAAAATTCTAGCGGGCGTGAGAAATTTCTCAGGGGGCTGAAGCTCTGGGGAAGTACTATTTTTGGTGCCTACTGTCATGTAAATAATTGGCGAAAAAATCCTCAGGGGTCGTGCGCACGGATCTGCCGAAATATACTGATCTGACCCATATATATATATATATATATATATATATATATATATATATATATATTAGGGTGGGCCGAAAAACCACTTTTTTCGATATCGATACGCTTGTTATCGGAAAAGTTGGATTTCAACTAGTACATGTGGACATTTTCTCGCTGAGCGCTGAGAAACCACATCTTCAGTTGCAGCAAGAGCCGCGAAGGCTTGTTTCAAATTAACACAGGTTCAAAAGGGAACGTACCTTTTTTGCTTATTCTTCCTTCACTATTTAACACGTAATTCTGACGCATCTTGAAATTTTTTGACGTGTCTCAGCCCATTTTGAAGCTTATTTCAAACACTTCAAAACGGGCTGAAATACGTTCAATCCCGTGTCGTTGAAGCCGGGCTATCTCAATTTTTCCAAAAGTTGAGTTTCAACGAAAAAAGCGGAAAATCGCGATTTTGACCTTGTGAATCTTGCTGAACGATCGAAGCTCTGACTGATTGGACAGCACATGAAGTGTTATGTTCGAAAGTTCACAGAGCTCTCAGGCTATATCTGATATTATAACAACCCCTCCTCTTTTCTCATACGGGCTTCGTAGTAGCACCCTCTCCGCTAGTTTGGCGCACCACCGCTAGGTGGATGCCGGATTTCAGTGAACCGCTTGAAACTGATAACGGAGGAATTTCCTCAAGTTTATGGTAAGGGAAATAGGGAAAACTTTATATTAGCAACGCTTCGATCTAGGCATTCGTTGCCAAAGTTCGATCCGAGGAGAGATTCCAATCCTCTTTGAGATGATTCCAAAATCTATTGAAAATATGGAATATCTTTCAAAGAGGTAGGGGACTCATCGAAAATATAACATGAGAATGAAACCAAGATGATTATAAGATGAAAGATTCAGGAAAGACGAGAGGATGAAAATTAGAAAATTACAAAATAAATCAGAAAATACAAAATACAGGAAGAGGAATCAAAAATAAGAAAAAACAAAAAAATGTAACTCTGCCACTGTCGATCCCAAGTCCGTGCGAGAAAAGGAGAGGGGTTGTTATGGTGATAGATACAGTCTGAGAGGTCTGTGGCAGACGATCAAGTTCCACATAGAATACGCCTCTGCTTCCCAAGTCCGAGAAAACCATGCTCTGGCTATCAGTCCTGGGACTCGATCATCTCGATACTATTGCTGGATTTCTCGGGTGGACTCCGTCCATGTGACCTCATTTTGTCTTTGTGATTGATTGATTGATTGATTGATGTCCTTTATTCGTCATAAGACAAAATATAACCCACATATTTTTACATATGTTGCATAATTCTAGAAATAATTGAGTATTCAAAAATTCAAAAATGAAAAGAAAAGGTGTAAAATATATATAACACAAGCGATTTGGTCAAGGACAGGTACATATCACAAATTGTGACTAGTCATTACAATTGCGAATTCGCTTATGTCTAAAATCTGAGAGCATGGGTTCACAAAAGATAAAATATCACAGTTTGCTTCAGTCAGGTGACAGAAGGTCACGTAAAACTGATCGTAAGCTAAAAATAAGAACCCAAGCCTATCATAGATTAAAATAATGCTTCTTCTCCACATCAATCTTCTGAGGAGTCTGTGTCATCAAGAGATCTTTTAAGGCCTCTTTAAACAACGATATCTTTCCCAGCTGCCGAAAGCCCGGAGGGAGAAAGTTCCACAAATGAGCACATTGAACCTGGACAGATCTTCTTCCATACTCAAGTCTCATATTGGGAACTTTGAGTACCCGCTCTTCTGTATCACCGCGTGCGGGGCGTTCGGATTGGTACCTGGTAAACATCGCAGCAAGGTAGCCAGGTTCTCCCAAATGCATGATCTTATGCATTAAAAGTGCTGCGAAGTACATTCTCCGCGAATCAGTACGTAACCAACCCAATCGCTCCCTAAACGGGGTGATGTGCTCGTCTCTCCTAAGATCAAAGATGAATCTCACACATGAATTGCTCAGTCTCTGTATCCGTTGCCGCTGTTCGTCCGTGGCGTCGAGGTACACGACTGTGCAGTAATCTAGATGCGGTTGAACCAATGACTCGACTAGGCGAATCCGGAGAGGTCTGGTGATACACGCCCTAAAAAACCGCAAACCGTATAGGGCTCTGTTAACTTTCTTAGTAACTTGGTCAATGTGCGGTTTCCACGTCAGTTCACTATCAAGTGTAACACCGAGACTCACAACCGTATCACTGAACGGGATGAAATTTCCATCCTGTATCTCAACCCCTGGCAAGTCCATTCTCTTCAGATCTTTGATATTCCTCTCAGAGCTGAAGTAGATTGCCTTGGTCTTGCCAGCGTTGAGACACAGGCCGGAACTCTTGGCCCATTCGGCAACTAGTCGTCCTATTTCACCCAGCCGAGCGATGCCCTCCCTGATTTTAGTTTTCTCGACTTGGAGATGAATTTGGAGGTCGTCCGCATAAAATAGATGATGTACCGACTTTCCGTCTAGCAAACCAGGTAAATCATTGACATATAAGCTGAAGAGTGAAGGCCCGAGAACGGAACCCAGTGGAACACCCAGATTGGTTACAAGCCAATCAGAATTACCAGATTTTGAAGTGACTTTTTGGGTGCGACCTTGTAAGTATGATTTTATCCACAGAAGTGCCGATCTCGAAGAGCCAAGATTACGAAGTTTACTCAACAGCTTAGATGGTGATATCGTGTCAAAAGCTTTACTAAAGTCAAAAAGCAGGAGCAAGGTGATCTTCTTCTTGTCAATGCCTACTCTGATGTCATCTGTCAACTTTAGTAGAGCTGTCTGGGTGCTATGGTATTGCCTGAAACCAGTCTGGAAGCGATCTTGTAATTCCTCTTGTTTTAAGTACTCCGTGATTTGGTCGTGTGCGATTTTTTCCAGGACCTTGGCGAGAAAACACAGCAGCGCTATAGGACGGAAGTCTGAGACCGTTGATGGAGCGGCAGTCTTTTTCAGTGCGATCAGCTGTGCTTGCTTCCAAGCCTCGGGAAAAGTGCTATGAGCGAAAGAGGAGTTGAAAATATGTACAATAAGATCACCAATAGCCGGAAGAGCCTTCGCGATCACGCTTTGGGGAATCCCGTCTGACCCACGGGCTTGCGAGGAAAAATGTTTGATAGCAAGGACTACGTTATTGAAATTTGTAGGGTTAAAATTAAAACCCTCCTCTGAAGCCGAATTTATATCGTCCATTGCTTCATCTATATTTTCGTGAGGTGAAACGGAAACTCCCGCAAAGTGAGCGTTCAACTCATCCGGTGTGAAACCGTGAAGTTCCTCCTCTTTGCTCTTAGGCAGGAGGCCGAGGTTGCGCATTTCCTTCCAGATGTTCTTATGTTGATCAAGAGCGTCGGAAAGGTGACTTTGAATGAAGGAATTTCGCTCTTTCTGAATACGCACGTCGACCTCTTCACCAAGCCGGAAGAACTCATTCTGGAGATCAGAACACTTGCGCTGGTTGCATTGGTTTCGCTCCCAGCGCCTACGTGTTGCACCTCGCTTCTTAATGAGTCCTTTCAGCTCGGGACCAATCCAAGGAGCGTCGCCTTTATGAGGGCAAATCGTTTTTTCAGGCGCTAGTTCATCTAATACAACTTTCAAGTTTTCATTGAGGCAATTGATCGCAACTTCCAAACTAGTTTCAGCATTGTTGAGCGCTGTCCAGTCACAGCGAAGCAGGCGATCATTCAACTGCTCCGGAGTGATGTGCAGTGTGAATGTAGTGGAAACTTCCGAACATCACACTTGGTGTGCGGTCTAGTCAGTCGGAGCTTCGATCGTTAAGCAAGGTTCACAAGGTCAAAATCGCAAATATCCGCTTTTTCCGCTAAAACTCATTTTTTGGAAAAATTGAGATAGCTCGGCTTCAATGACACGAAATTGAACGTACTTGAGCTCGTTTCAAAGTAATCGGAACAAGCTTCAAAATTAGCTGAGACACGTCCAAAAATGTGAAGATGCGTCAGAAATACGCGCCAAATAATGAAAAAAATGAGCGAAAAAGGTACTTTCTCATTCGAACCTGTGTTAATTTGAGAAAAACCTTACTAGTTGAAACCGAACTTTTCCGACCCCAAGCGTATCGATATCGAAAAAAGTAGTTTTTCGGCCCACGCTAATATATATCTATATATACATATATGTGTGTTTATATATATATGTGTGTGTGTGTGTTTTTCCGGGTCCGTGAACACGAATCCGATGCTATATTTCATTTACGGTCACACATATCTGAGGTATCGACTATAACTTGAGTTTTATGACGAAAAATTCGATTTTGGACATCAAATTCTGAAGGAGCACAAAATTCTACGTCCAAATATGTGTTTTCGAGAATTTTCCATTGTTTTTTAGGAGGTGACACAGCAGAACAATTCAGCACTTGACGAGAATATGGCCCACTGACCTGATGCATGACTCACCAACCCACCAGCCTGGTGAGTTGAGGTATGACCTACTAACCTACCAACCTTCTCATCTGACACATATAGCTCCATTCCGTTGGCTGGCGACTCATTGACCCACTGACCCATGTACTTGTCATATCCATAGAGATATTACAGATAGGGGAGGGAAGAGGTGGGCCTCTCTGTAAAAGGGGTTCCTCTGCGAAAGAGAGAGAGGAAAGACAAGGAGTCTTCTTTCTTTCTTTCTCGCACCTGCGCAGCGCATTGCGCAGTCGACACCAAGACACATAGGCGCATCGGAGAGGGGATTCTGTACTGCGCGATGCGCCACGCAGGTGCGAGAGAGAAAGAAAGAGGACTCCTCATCTTCTCTCTCTCTCTCCTTTTTTTTAAGGTGGTTGTAGGGAGAATACGCTGCGACGTAGCCACAGAGAGGTTCCGGACGGACGATTACGCCTGGCCGATACTTCTCAAGGCTTCCGGGCTGGATTCCGCATCGATGCGGCCATCCGTACCAGATAAACCCTCTCTCCCTTCCCTTTTGGCGCTGGCCATCGGACAAGGGAGAGATCCACCAACTCACCAACCGGACCCGGCACCGCGTGAGCATTACTTCAGGACCGGCGGTGCCTCGCGCTCAGGATCGAGCGTCTCTCTTCTCACGACTCGCAGGTGTTGTTTCCCTTTTTCGATCTTCTTCCATCTCTTCATTCTTCTTTCTTCTTTCTTCGATCTCTCTTCTTTCTTCGATCTTCGATCTTCGATCTTCTTTCTTCTCTCTTCTTCCTTCCCTCTTCAGTCCATCATATTCCTCCTGGAACCATTTGGACCTCTTCTGTTTAAATCGGCAGGTTTACTGTAATTCGCCTGCTTCACGGCGCCTCGCTTCCCTCTCTTTCTCCTCCTTGCGGGTCATCACCAGCTTGATGTATCCGGTGAGTCTATCCCATGTCTCCTGGTTGCGGAGCAAGTACGGGACGAGATTCTCAGGTGTTAGTTGAGCACCCAGCCATCTATCCGGCTCGGCGCGCTCTCTCCGCATGTCGCTGCACTTGAACAGGGCATGTTCGGCGTCAACCCAGTCGTCCCCGCATGACTGACATGCTGGAGTCGTCCTCTTCTTGAACCTGGTTAGATGAGAGCCGAAGCAACCATGATCGCTCAGTGCCTGAGTCGTCGAGTAGTCCATCTTTCCGTGGGAACGTTCCGCCCACTTGGCTATGTCATCTTTTCTCTCTCTCTTTTTTTTTTTTTTTTTTAAGGTGGTTGTTGGGCAAATACGCTGCGACGTACGAAGGAGAGGCACCGGTCAGCCGAACACGGCTGGCCAGCACCTCCTCAACAGTCCCGGGCTGGAATCCGCATCGATACGGCCATCCGAACCGGGTAAACCCTCTCTTCCTTCTCCGTTGGCGCCGGCCATTGGACAAGGGAGAGATCCACCAACTTACCAATCCGGCCCCGGCACCGCGTGAGCATTACTTCAGGGCCGGCGGCGTCTCGCGCTCAGGATCGAGCGTCTCTCTTCTCACGACTCGCAGGTATTGTTTCCCTTTCTTCGATCTTCTTCCATCTCTTCATTCTTCATTCTTCTTTTTTCTTTCTTCGATCTTCGATCTTCGATCTCCTCTCTTCTTCTTTCCCTCTTCAGTCCATCATATTCCTCCTGGAACCATTTGAACCTCTTTTGTTTGAATCGGCAGGTTTACTGTTATTCACCGGCATCGAGGCGCCTCACCTCCCTCTCTTTCTCCTCCTTACGAGTCATCACCAGCTTGATGTATCCGGTAACTCTATCCCATGTCTCTTGGTTGCGAAGTAAGTACGGGATGAGGTTCTCTGGTGTCAGTTGAGCACCCAGCCATCCATCCAACTCGGCGCGCTCTCTTTGTTTGTCGTTGCACGTGAACAGGGCGTGTTCAGCGTCATCCTAGTTGTCCCCGCATGACTGACATGCTGGGGATGTCCTCTTCTTGAACCGGGTCAGATAGGCACCGAAGCAACCGTGGTCACTCAGTGCTTGCGTCGTCCAGTAATCTATCTCTCCGTGGGTGCGTTCCGTCCATTTGGCTACGTCACGGATCAGCCGGTGCGTCCATCTGCCATTTGCAAATGACGAATCCCACTCAGTTTGCCAATGCTCAAGGGTGGTTTCCTTCTCGTTGTCGCGGATGATCTCCTTCATCGTTGGCGTGAGTACTCGTTCGGCTCCGATCACTTTCTGGCGGTCCCAGATCCTCACTCGCTCCGCGACGAGCAAGTGGATGGGCGGTGTACTCGCCAATACGTAAGCCGCATCTCCTGACACGGTGCGAAAGGCACGGATACTTCTCAGGGCCGCTCTCCGGTGGACAGGCCCCATCCTCTTCTCGATGATGGTCTTCTCTACTCTCTTTCCCCACACGGGTGCACCATAGAGCATGAAAGAGGTGCTGACGGTGTTGAGGAGTGCGCGCCTCTTTTCCTTGGGTCCCCCGATATTCGGCATCAGCCGCTGAAGCGCCGCACCAACCCTGCTCGCTTTCTGGGCGGCCTCCTGGATGTGCTTCTTGAACGACCATTTGTCGGAAACCATACGCCGAGGTATTTCAGCTCTGTCTTGCGTGGGATCTCTTGCCCGTTGATGTAAAAGTGGGGCAAGTCAAACTTCCTGCGTCTTGTGACCACGATTGCTTCGCACTACTTGACAGCAAGCTCTAGGAGCCTGCTGATCATCCACTCGTAGACTCGGGCCAGCGCCTCGTTTGCGCGTCTACCCAAGAGTTCCTCATTGTCTGACCAGATCATGAGCCCCGCGTTGTCCACGAAAGCCACTATTATCACCCTTTCGGGCAGTTCAATAGACAGTAAACTGTCGTACTGGGTGTTCCAGTTGAATGGCCCGGGAACCGATCCCTGTCCAATTCCGGCGGACAGTTTCCGAATCTCTTGTCCCTCGTCGGTGTCGTACACGAGTGTCCTGTTCCGCAGATAGTCACTCGTGATAGCTAGTAGACAGGGCGGCACTTTACCTGCTTGGGATTGATAGACTCGCTCCCAGCTCGCGCAGTTGAACGCGTTCTTCATGTCCAACGCAATAATGGCACAGAATCCTCCACTTCCTTGGTATGGGTTCCCTACCGACGCTTGAACCCGTTCTTGGACCTCCTCAATCGCGTGCACAGTGCTTCGTCCCTTCCGGAACCCAAACTGCATTGGTGATAGCCCGCCGCTCTTTTCGTAGGCTTTTTCCACCCTGTTGAGCACCATCCTCTCGTACATTTTCCCGAAATTGTCGAGCATGCTGAGAGGGCGTTGACCTCCTTGACCTCTAGGTATCAGGACCAGCTTGAAAGATTTTGAGCATATTTTAGTCCCGGAAGCATAGCCATATATGTTCACTTCCATGGTTCTCTGCGTGGTGGTTGAAAGTCCTTTTTCGATGGGCGTCGTACGGTTGAGGGTCCGATTCGCGGTTGCATAAACTTAGCTTATAACTACATGGATAGACACAACGACACAATCTTGAATCCCGCTGAAGCGGCAGGGAGTCAATTCTTTTGTAGTCACAGCAATCGGTGTTATAATCATGTATCAAATTACACGTGTTCGGCAGAATGCGAGCGATGCTCCGTCTCCCCACCTCGACCGCGAGAGGATGTCGAGGAGCGAAAATGTGATGATTGCCACCGTACATTCTTTGGTGATCAATGTTTTGAGAACCACAAGCAAGACGGTTCTTACAAGGCAGGGTACAAACGGGTATGTGAGATAGTGAAAATCTGCTGCACCTGTTGCAGTCACTACCACACTCACCGTAGTAGACACGAGTGTGGCATCCATTACTGCAACAATTGTGAATCTAAGCATACGTCGAATTAATTCTGCATCATGCAACCTATCTCCAATCCACGCGTGGGCAAATAACAGAAACTGTTCCTGTTTTATGACTTTGAAACGGGACAAGATGATTCGTACAACGGCCAACCAACAACTACTATTCATAAACCGAATTCATGCATCGCACAGCTCACGTGCGACGATTGCTTAGAGATGGAGGACGTGACGCAGAGATGCGACACCTGTGGCGTGCGCGATTTCAAATTCACCAAGGACCCTGTTAGGGAGCTATTCGATCTTCGGGCCCAAGAGAGAACGACATTCGCTAAAACGATAATAATTGGACACTATGCTGGTGGCTTCGACGCCCAGTTCATTGTCAGAGATCACTGTCTTGTTTAAGATTTAAACGGACAAATAAGGACGTGGGCAACGTCTGTCCGTTCTCAGAGGCTTATAATAGCGGGTGCATGTTCTGTCGTATACAGAAAACACTATCTGAGGCCTAATCCGATAGGAACCATGCCTGTGAATGGCTACAGTAGCAGCCAGAATCATTCACAAAAAGCCTTCGAGTGGCTTCTCCACGGCAAATGCGTATTCGAGCGCGACATAATCCACGCTGGCGGCGGTTGCGAATACAGGTTACCCGGAGGTTTCCTCGTGGACCGACTTTCACCACCTATCAACATGCCTGACAGCCGTGGTATAGTCTTTGGGTACGAGTGTTGTTATACCCATGGATGTCCGCGCTGCTTTCCAGACGATAGGGACAGACGCATGGCATATGGGCTAACCCCCTCGCTGCCGGAACAAGTCCAGTGTTTGGACGAGTAGCTTGCCCCGTTATCGTGCGAGTTACTCCCGTCGTTTACCACTTGGTTGTGAGATGATCTCGGTGCCGCTCGTCATCGTCGTCATCGATATGGACATGAGATGGGTCCATCCTTTTCACTTGTATGATTGGAGGCCGGACAAAGAATGGTGAAACGGCATGGGTTCAACGTTTCCTCGCTCAGCTACCGCTCATGGTAGATACAGACATCCAACGCGTATTATTCTACTACATCGGAAGGCAAGAATCCTATTGATCCGAGTTCAAACTCGGAAACGGGAGGAGTATAGAGTTTCGCGAAGAATTATCACAAGTGGAAGACTAATCGAGTGACAATGACACGCCAAAACTCTTAATCCTCGATGACTCGATGCGCGAATCGACTGGAAAAATCGTTCTCGATTTGTTCAGTGAAATCTCGCATCACCGAAGTTTGAGCGTTATATATATCACGCAAAATATCTTCAACAAAGGCATCACTCAACTCGGGCTATCTGGTGCTGCTTAAGAACCCCCGAATTCAATCGCAAGTACCCTACCCCGCGCATCAAATCTACCCCGAAGATCCCAAATTCATCGTGGAAGCTCACACGGATGCATGCAGTCGTTCACACGGCTCTCTACAATTCGATCTGCATCAAAGAACCCCGGAGGATTTTCGTTTTCGCGCCTGCATCTTCCCCGATGATGTCACGCAATACCTATACTGACCTAAAAACGCTCGAGATAGTCAGATAGCAGCGTATCTGCTGTTGTGATCGACGAATAATCACGACGCAACCACGGCCCCTGTAGCATCGAGCAGCAGCAGCAGCAACAGCTCATCAGCGCGACCTTTCTCCAACGAGCAGATTGCCTTGCTAAGCACTCTGTGTCATGCCAATCAGCAGATGAGACTCGCTCTCATACATACAGCCGATAAAAATTTGATAAAGCGTATGTGAGTGTGCTTTGAACGTTTTACGAGGTGTTGTAGATCTGAAGAGTAGTCAAGGCAAGCAGTTGCGTCGGCACAGATTAGTATCACGGAAGCTCACTCATAGATCTCCAACGAGCACGGTTCAAGGCAGCTCGTGGATGAGTAGAAAGCGTGCGATCATACAGAGTGATGAATCCTCCTTGCTCATTCTCCTTGCGCCAGTGCTAGAGGCTGTATTATCGCCAATACTAACAGGTGAGGAGTCGTCATGAATCACGCGCGGAGAATGGTGATCGTGCCCGGAGAGACGCTTTCGAGACTACGGATAAGTGTCCCAACGACTACGCTGTATCAGCGAGCACCGGTGATATTACTCCGGCAAATTTCACGCACGACTCCATGCAAACAGTGGGTAGCGATGCATCGTCTCGACTCAATTCGGAGATGTTTGAACTCATGAATTCAAAAGATATCACAGATGAACGAGAAAAGTGCGTGAAATATCCACAAATTTTACGACGTTATCTATATTTTAAAGACAAACAAAGGTACAGCGAACTCATGTCGAGGCTTCGATGAAGACGACGACAGCGATGCCTTTGCAATCGCAAAATTGACCGAAGACACAATAATTGAAAATCTGCCTGTAGCCCACGCGGAGCATGCGCGCTCGTCACTCCCGCACTGGCTGGGCTCCGAGCCGGATCGGTTCGAATGGAACGACAAAGGTAACGTAATAATTGATGGCACGGTTGTGCCGCAGTCCAATATCGTCGAATTGCTTGCACACGTGGTGAAAAAGAGGAGAAGGACAAACGAACCCCCTGTCAGACAATTAGAATTTTCTAAATTGATCGGGACGTCTGCGACACCGGGGAATCTCATCGGAAACGTCAACATATTAGAGACGGCCAAAAGATTATCAGAACCCATGAGAGAGCCGTCAAAACGTAGGTGACATCAGCAGCAGCACGGGACTAGCCCGACTCCACAGCCCAAAGCAAAATTCAGATTGGTTGAGAACGTCAGCGATTGACACGGATTGGTACAAGAAAGAGGTGGTTAAACTACAAGATCTAAGTATGACGCGTTCGAAGGGACGCGAGAAAGGTATCGATTACGGTTCACAGTACTACGATTTAAGTCTTGAGGTCAGCTCCGCGGGTACTTGAAATTTCATACGTGCTAATACCCAAGGGAAGCCCGTGAAAGGAAGATCGAATATACTCATGGCTGAGCAATCAAAACGCGTACACTTTTCACAGACCAATTAGACACCGATTTCCCCGACTTCATCACGACATTACAAACATAGATGATGTCTGAGAGGCAGACCTCAGTCAATTGACTTCTCTGAAGAGTGAAAGTGATGGTTTCACGTATCGTTTGATCGTCATCGATGTACTGAGCAAGTATGTGTGGGTTGAAGTGTTCAAAGATAAATCGACTGGAACCGGTGCTGAAGCATTCGAAGCGATCCTTGAGAGAGCTCAGGGGCCACTGTGTCCTTGAACCAACTTTAGATGAGTCGGAAGACCGCCTCGCCAAATTTTCTCTTAAATGATTATTCAGGGCTCAGAAAACATCTCCTAATTGTTTATGAAATCGCCTACGTTAGGATTTCCGAATAAATCAATTTTCATGATTATTTCCTGAAACAAACGTCAAAAAACGACTTTGACGCGCTCTGGTGATGATGGACGCTTAGTGATATGGTTGAAATTTCATCAAAATCTCGTCAGGAAGTGCAAGTGGTTCATGATACTCTATCCTAAACGGTTCGCAATGTAATGCCTAGAGGGAAGGATAGGCTTCGTGAGTTGTGGCTATCGCTTGGGTAAAGCTTCAGATGGTGAATATAGAGAGATCCACGTACCTCTATTGGGAAATTTCACGTCTGCTCACGGCTCTCTCTTGATTCTACTCACATTGGTCTCGATAGTATGTACACAGAGCCTTGGACTCTCGGCAAGGTCCTTATCGCGCAACAAAAGCTCTTACTCGGGTTCTAGGGAGCTTGCAGGTATATCATGTCTGCTCTTCATCTCGCATTCAAGTAGAGGGGGTAGTCTTATCGTAGTTCTGAGATGCCATGTGCTTGTTTTCATGAAGAGAGGCGACTCGAATCCTGGGTATTGTGCATGAAAAAGAAGGTGGGAGTGCAGAAGCTGAAAAAAGACACGAGAAACTGCTCCAAGAATGCTCAGCAATTGACGTGCAAGATGCTAGATTGCCCATATCTAATTCACCTATGTCTGACATATAGATAGAGGTAGTCTATCATCTTGCACCTCAATTGCTGGGAATTTTCGGAGCAGTTTTCCATGTCTTTCTTCAGTTTCTGCACTCACGCCTCCTTTTCCATGCACAATACCCGAAATTTTAGACGATTTTATTTGCGAGAGTGAGCACATCTTAGAACTACGATAGAACTACTCCCTCCACTCAAATGCGAGATGTAGAGCAGACATGATATACCTGCAAGCTCCCCAGAACCCAAGTGAGAGCTTTTGTTGCACGATAAGAACCTTGCCGAGAGTCCAAGGCCCTGTGTACATATTATCGAGACCAATGTGAGTAAAAACAAGAGAGAGCCGTGAGCAGACGGGAAATTTCCCAATATAGGTATGTGGACTTCTCTATATTCTCCATCTGAATCTTAACCCAAGCGATAGCCACAACTCACGAAACCTATCCTCCCCTCTATGCAATACATTGCGAGTCGTTCGGGATAGAGTATCATTAACCACCTGCACTTTCTAACGAGATTTTGGTGAAATTTCAACCATATCACTAAGCGGTCATCGTCACCAAAGCGCGTCAAAGTCGTTTTCAGACGTTTTTCTTAGGAAAAATCATCAAAATTGATTTATTCGAAAATCCTAACGTGGGCGATTTTAAGAACAATCGAGAGTTGTTATTGGAGCCCTGAATGATCATTTAACAAAAGATTTGGTCAGGTGGTCTTCCGAATGATTTGAAGTTGGTTGAAGGACACCATGGGGCGCAAGCCCATACTGCTACAGACCGATGAAGGGACAGAACTCACAGGTAGTCCTATGCAAAGGTTGCTCCGGAAACACTTTATACGGTTTAGAACGAGTAGCTCGCCGGACGTGGAGTGTAGTATAGTAGAGCGCGTGCGAGAAACAATCAAGGAACGCGTATGGCGCTAGTTTACTCATGCCAACAACCAAAGATATATAGATGTCATACAGAGAATCATTTGTGAGTGCAATCATATTAGACACTCAACGGACGTTATAAAACTCTTGGATGTTACCCGCTTCAATACGCGCCAAGCACTCCTCAGTACGAGCCAAGGTAGATTGTGGAAGAGCAAGAGGAAGACATGTGTAGCAACTACAGTACCGTCCAAAAATTCTTGATGGGTGATCCCTCGAGTACCCTGACTTGCAACAGCAATAAGTCAAATTCGATGCGTTGTACGAAAATTTTCAGAGAAGCATCTCAAAGATGCAGAAAAAATACTAACTTTTACTGGGTTTGGATGATTTTTATCGAATATTTTTGAAGGTCCTACACGCTGATGAAAAAATAGAGAATCTAATAATTTTTTACTTTCATTGAGACACCTGCAGTTTTGATGCAAATGAAGATACGGCAATTCTGAAAAAGGCATCTTGTAGAGCGGGAAAAATGCTATGTGTAGCCATTTTTCGTTTATTTTTTACGTACCGCGTATGAGAACGTACGAGCTGTCTAGATACCCGAAATGACTGTTGATCATCGGAAACGGCACAGAAAACGGTAAAAAACCATGATTTAGGGGGTTAGGACAGCTCGCACGTTCTCATACACCGGACGTAAAGAATAATCAAAAAATAGCCACACATAGCATCTTTTCCGCTCTACGAGATGCTTTTCTAAGAATTGCCGTTGCTTCATTCGCATTGAAACTGCAGGTGTCTCAATGAAAGTAAACAATTTTTAGATTTTCTATCTTTTCATCAGCGTGTAGGGCCTTCAGAAATATTTGATAAAAATCATCCAAACCCAGTAAAAATTAGTATTTATTCTGCCGTTTAAGATGCTCTTCTGAAAACTTTTGTACAACGCATAGAATTTGATTCATTGCTGTTGCAAGTCAGGGTACTCGAGGGATCACCCATCGAGAACTTTTGGACGGCACTGTAAATACCATGTGGGTGATTTGGTTGGTATCAGTCGCTCCAAAGTAACCTTCGAGGAAGGATAACATGAAGAATTTTTCCGAGGAGCGCATTATACGCAGCAAAAGTCGTGGTGTCAATAGACAAGTTATGGTGAAGTGGATAGGTTGGCCCGATAAATTCAACAGCTGGATGCAAGCATCGGAATTGGAATCGATTTGAATTGAAAAGCGAGGATGTCCGACGCTATGATGAATGATTCTTACTTTGTTTTGACGAGTAGGAGTAGCGTGGTCATTACCTCGAGAATACCACCACCTGTTTCACGACGCATCTGAATTGGGAGATTCGATTGAATGGCAATTGGTCGGTCGGTTTGGCTGAAATTCATATACCTTGTACCATGACGCACCTGCGAAAGGATGAAACCGGTCTTTATCTTAACGCCTTCGCAGACACCGATGAGCAAGAGGATCAAATCTTGTCTATCCCCGACGGTGTGTATGGAAATATTGAGCAACTCGCTAGCGAAATCAACAGCGCGCACGAATTGAACGGACCTCTCAGTGTCGAACCAACGGTCAATCCAAAGGGTTTCTACATCGTGTATGCGTGTGCGCGAATAGTCATAGCTGGATCTTGAGTGAGAAGTTGCGACGAGTCTTGAC
Organism: Eretmocerus hayati; assembly: GCA_029851415.1. Taxonomy (NCBI): domain Eukaryota; kingdom Metazoa; phylum Arthropoda; class Insecta; order Hymenoptera; family Aphelinidae; genus Eretmocerus; species Eretmocerus hayati. The sequence continues at coordinate 103,015,004 of CM056742.1, forward strand.
GAGTGCTTAGAGGCGATGCAGACAAACTCCAAGCGAACAGAGATCGTCGGCGAGAGACCCAAGTGTATCCCTCGCTGTTTGTGTGCTCAGCTATACGTCTACACGGACATTTGTGAGCTTTACACAGTCGATGATACACAGGCTCCTCTATAACGAATAGTATCGCTAGAGAATTTAAAATACAGGTTTGGATCGAATTTGGCCAGACAATCCATCATGTACCGCTCATGCATCACACCTTTCAGAGCATCGTTAAAGATATGAGGAACCAGCTCGGGCAGAGCGTGCCATTCGAGTACGGAACGCTGACGGTTACGCTGCACTTCCGCCGCGAACGATGAGAAACATGAGCCCTCATCGTGAGCCATTACATTCACTATTACAGTGAGCAGGTGGGTGGCAGTGACAGAGATGTGAGAAATGTTTTCGCTGGCTCGTCATATCAACGTGGCTCCGGTGTTGGTAGTTTCTTGGGATCCCTCTTCAGACAAGTGGTGCCCTACCTGACGAGTGGAGCTGAAGCTGTTGGGAAGGAAGCAATACGTGCAGGGCTGAACGTGTTCGACGACGTGTCTGCGAACGATATGGATATCAGGGAATCTTTGAAGGCCGGATCACGGTAAGAAGGCCATCAGTGAGGCACGCACGATGATGAAGGGTTCCGGTAATAAGTCTGTCACGCTGAAAAGAAGGCGACAGTCCAAACGTGGCCACCCTGGTTCTAGTATCTCTTTGCGCTGTCGGAAGGAAGGAATGTCAACGAAAAAAAACGTGTCAAGAGTCGGACGAGCTCGGGTGTTACGAAGAAACAGAAACGACGTGTCATGCCAAAGTGAAGAGTGAGACCGATAACTGATATCTTTGGTCTGCGATAAAAAGGTCAAGATGGCATTCCTACACCCGTGCAGTGGCGAGTGTATGAAGAGCGAGTTCGATCTTTTCACGCTACTAACTACGCAGGCATCTATCAAGTCTAGTGCATTCTTGTATCACAACCCCGTCTCTTCTCCCAGCGGTAACGGTGAAACACCTCTCAAATTTGTCATACCCGGCTCAACCGATCACTTCATCAACCTGGCACACACAATCCTACGTGTTTCCATCCAAATTGCACCTGTTGGAGTCGAAGTTGAGAATGCAAAAGTCGCTCCCGTGGATAATTCCATTCACACACTATTTAATCAGATCGATGTGTTCCTGGATCAGAAGCTAGGATTACCGCCGTCTAATACTTACCCATATCGAGCGTATCTTCAAACCGTGTTGAATCATTCAAAACCAAGTTTGCAATTGCATATGACGACAGCTCTCTGGTTCACTGATAGACCTGGCCACATGGATGCCAACCCGAATCTAGCGAAAGATGGCGAAAATTGTGATTCTAGACACAGAGAAAAATTCGAAAAAACGGTTGATTTCTGAGCTGATCCATATAAAATTCGATGAAGACTGCATCAATAAAAGAGACGATATTCAAAATCTCAGTCGAATATATAACCCGCTGTGGGCAACGGCTGACGAAGCTCGTTGACCCCCACTCTCCTTTCTCTCTCCCACATGCACTACTTTTCATATATATGTCACCTACTGTATGCTGCGATCGCGCTCATATAATTATGAGTGTAAAATGAGACCGATGACTCATTCTATTTACCTGTATCGACAGGGGCCAGACGTTATGTCTGTGCTCTATTACAAGATCGTTCAAAAAATATCATGACGATCTAAAGAATAACTTAAGTTGCGCATCTTGAATATTTATACATCCATCATTTGTGAAAAATTTCATATTTTGTATCTTTATATGTCAAAACAGAAACCTGAAGCCTGATGAGGCCCACGAAACCTAGTGGACGAAACGTAGCAATAAAATTTCTTTCATGAAATTTTGGGAATTTATTTAGTTCCCCACCGTCCTTCAAGATCAATGAGACCAAATAATCAACGTGTATATTAAGCATCAAGGACGAAATATCTACCAAATTACTTATGGTAATTTTGAAGCATTGACACGCAGGAACCTTACCGCAAACGGAGCAACGATGGACATGATTGGTTATCTACATTGTGACATATCCAATCAACCACGGTTTCTATTGAATGATATTGAAGTACGAGTGAGATTGATGCGCAGCGAGAACGCATTTTCACGACTGATAGGAGGAGGAATGCTGGGGTAGTGATAAACTTCTGCCGAAAAATCACACAGAATTTGAGACGTAAGAAACGAAAAAAGCCTGGTAGATTCTTCCTAGAGCAGTCTATTGGCTCTGGGTGGTACCATCAAACTTGTAGTCCTAGCATGCATGATGTGCGGAATTGTTGTCTGTGTCGCCACAGTGTAATGTGAATAGAGTTAAAAAACATTGATATTATATACAGATGTTAGTTTTCAAAACATACCCAAGTCCCCCGTAGTACCATGGAAGTAGACGTCCAGATAGATCGTGTCAGAACTTGTCATGGCTTCCAGAGGTCAATAAAACGCACATAGTGCACGCGTGACCGGTAAGAGACATGAAACTTGACATAACATGCTTGAGCATCGCATGTCACGATCGCACCTCGTGCGACCCTAAGTTTGGTTAGCAACAGCACTGGTCTCCCCCACCTTCTGAATACAACGGAGCTCCGTTGGCTGTCCTTTGCCTTAAAGATAGTCCCGTCTTAGCCATCATTCAGTTGAGTCGAACATCTTACCAGGTGGAATTTTATGAGACAGAAAAATAGCTCGTTGTCAGACTCGCAGTTAAGAACGCTCGGAAATTGCTTGTTCGGCATAGCAGTACTCCCAAGAATGAAAAAAAAAAATCGAGCTAGTAACAGTCGATTTTCGTGTTCTTCTCTGATTGTAGTGGTCATAAATAATTCTGAGTCCTTCGGAACAACCCAGAAATCGACAAATATATTGATTTTCTATATCAATTAAGAACTTCGGAGTATTACCAAGCATGAAACCAGACACGGGTCTCTAGAACTAGGTCTAAATCCATGGTGCAGGCCACCCACGGGATTGTTGTGGGATATCATTTTAGGCCCCTGTGGGATCATTTTCCAGCTAATATGAAAATCGCCACTTGGGCCGTTTTTTAATGAAGTCCAAAATACGTGTTTTTTCGTGACCTTTCGACCTCTTACGCGGTATAACTCGAACGGGATGCGTTCTTTTGAAAAATTTGTAGAGACCTTTTTTGTAGATCTGAAGAAATTAACAAAGAATATGTCCTTGTCCAATCTCAAAAGACTGACCCGTTGAAGAAATTAGAGCTTTTTTCATGAAAAATTATATTCTTCCCGCTCTCTCGCTTCACAGCTCGAACGGGACGCATTTTTTCGAGAAATGTGTAGAGACCTTTTTTGTAGATCCTGAAAAATTAAGCAAAATAAGTCCTTGTCTTATCCCGTAAGACTCATTTTTTGCGCATATGAGAGGTTTTTTCACCAGAGATCGTATTTACCCCGTAATTTTCCTCTGTTTTATAGACATAATGATAAAATAATGTGTTCCATCGATATTTCTATAGGATAATTCTCTATGAGCTATGAACTTCCGATGGAACACATTATTTTATAGTTTTGTCTATAAAACCGAGGAAAATTACGAGGGGAATACGATCTCTGGTGAAAAAACCTCTCATATGCGCAACAAATGAGTCTTACGGGATAAGATAAGGACATATTTTTCCTTAATTCTTCAAGATCTACAAAAAAGGTCTCTACACATTTTTCGAAAAAATGCGTCCCGTTCGAGCTGTGAAGCGAGAGAGCGGGAAGAATATAATTTTTCATGAAAAAAGCTCTAATTTCTTCAACGGGTCAGTCTTTTGAGATTGGACAAGGACATATTCTTTGTTAATTTTTTCAGATCTACAAAAAAGGTCTCCACAAATTTTTCAAAAAAACGCATCCCGTTCGAGTTATAGAGCGTAAGAGGTCGAAAGGTCACGAAAAAACACGTTTTTTGGGCTTTATTAAAAAACGGCCCAAGTGGCGATTTTCATATTAGCTGGAAAATGATCCCACGGGAGCCTAAAATGATATCCCACAACAATCCCGTGGGTGGTCAGCACCATTGATTTAGACCTAGTTCTAGAGACCCGTGCAGAGTCGACGAGATGCAGGACTTCGCGATAATAACACAAGAATCAAAAGTTCCTGAGAACTGCCCATATGAGCAAATTCACAAAACGCGGTGATTCGTGCGTTACGCCTTATGTGCGCCGATTTTCCGCTTCGATGGCTATATATCAACTCCGCTACAAAGCGGACACTCTTTCCGAGATCTTACAACGAAGCTGTGACGAGCTCAAGACTCACAACTGAAATGAACCGGAATGACGGAACATCAAATCGGGAAAATCATGAAATTTTGAGCGTGACATGGCTTTTTTCTCTCAGTCTTGAGGTCGCCATTTGGATGCAGTCTGGGATATCGGTATGATTTTTGTGGAGGAATGACCCCCTAATTGTAGGCTACACATACCTTGAAACTTAAGGATGTGCTTCCAACAAATGTGGAACTATTTCCTATTGATGACGCGTGACTACTCCTTGGAGAGGAGAAAAATCGACGATATTTCTCACTCTGCGACGACGCAGTCTGACCAATCATATTTCTGCGAATAACATTTGATTCTTCGTCAAAAAACGAAAAAATTGAGATGGGTCGGGTACATGTGCATCCAATTATGTTTGATTTGCAAGCATATTACGCTTTCAGGAAAGAGCGTAATCACTTCTCGTGTTACGGGAATTCGTAACGTGGGTTCTTTGAAACCGCATCTGGGGAGTCCTGACTCGACAGGTAGGTAGGTAGAAATTCGGAAGTGGAATGAATACAAAGGGAATCCCTAGAGCTGTGTTTATTAGTCGAAAATACAATTACGAGAGAGAGACTTTACAAAGTACTGGGGTTGATTTTATTTGAGTGTAGTCCGCCAAAAGCTGAGGTACTCGACTCGGAATGGCGTTGATGAATAATGTGGTCAGGTCGGTAGGTAAGTTCGTACTGAAAACTAGAAGCCCGGCGCGTGATTCTATGGACAAACGTATACGACGGAGGCTCGCGATTAACTGCGATCCTAAAGCCCTCCGCCAGGGTTTTTGAGCTCTATTTATACTCTTTTAAGGCGATGCCGTCACCATGCGAGCTGAAAATCATTCCCAACTTTCTCCGATTCTGTTGCGATTTGGGCTAAACGACGAGCGCACAAATATTTGTTATCATCTAACTTAGATTTGTCCGCTCTTCGTTGAGCCCCAATTGCAATGGAATCGGAGAAAATTGGGAATGAAAATGTGCGTATATTATAGGTTAGGAGGTTCCGGCGGCCGAGTTATTCCCACTTTTCTCCGATTCTCTTATGACTTGGGCTAAGCGATGAATTGAGGAATACAAGTTGGACAATAACAAGTATTCGACAACTCGTCTCACACTTTGAATCATCAAACTTTTTATCTAAGATGTATTTTCAAGGTCCGTGGTCACAGTGCACGGTGACCGCATCGCCTTAAACCCCGCGTTTCCCCTTCGTTCGTCGCTAGGAGAAATGCAGGTGAGGCGCGGTAGCACTATGTCCTTGCACCCCTCGTCTAGACTCGCGGGCGCCACTCGCGGTTTCTCGGAGCTCCTCCTAGCTAATCGAAGTCTCCGCTTCTCTGTATGCCTATGGTTCCTGACACATCCGTTCGCTGCATTCATTGCTCCCCCCGAGCAATGTTGTAAAGATTCGTTCGTAAAAAATTTTACATTTTTTTCGTATACTTTCCTCATATCAAGTTGTATTCAAAATACCTTCGCGAATTCGACTTTCTTCTTGGGATTCTGAACTATTGTTCGACAGTACAGTGAAATCAAGAGTAGCATATCAGAGATTTCAGTTCCAATTATTTCCTACTTGAGTCTCGGCTCGATTTCGGAGATTCCACTTGATTCTAAAAAGCGGTATACAAAATATACAACCTTGGCTACAAGTCGAAGTTCAAGTAATGGAGTCTGATGAGAATCTCAATGACCCAATATTTTAATTCAGCCGATGAGAGGCATCATTCGATTATTGTTATGGAAATTCAAGAAATCTTTGTGAATCCGATTACTAACATCCCACGGTCAGATTTTTGTTCAATACAAGATCGAAACAATTCAGTAATTTGATAGCTAAGATGCTACTCTCAGAATCATGTTTGGTATGTCAGGATGGCTGATTTATCGAGCGGTCTTAGGCCTGCAGGGAGTTTTTCGGTGGACAGGAAAATTATTCAAGATATCTAATGATTCTACGCACGTAACTCGTGTCGGTGTGTTCTATACAATTCAAAACATTGAATGATTACACGGGATTAGTATAACATGGGATGATCCAAGTGACATCAAGATCTTGTAGACTAATAATAAGCTGAAAAAATTAAAATGGAATGAATGTAAAGCTCAACTAATCAAAATATAATATTCATGATAGATTGTTGGAAAGTTAAGGGATGCTTCGACTCAGAATTCGTGAATAATTCCATTACGACTCTAAGCTACTATTGAATCAATCTAAGATTACAGACTACCTAAGTCTCTCTCTTGCAAATAGTTATGATAGATTCAAGATAACATTCATATTGATGCAGTTCTGAGTACATCTCCATTCTGTCGGTATTTCCCCGTTGTAGCGAGTTGTCGATCATATTGTGAGTCCTTCAATTGGAAACGTTGTCATTGTAGATCAAGATCTCATTTTCATGGTGTCCGACATTTTGTTTGTTGATTTGGATACATTTCCAGTTTGTTACGATAATGACAGTTCCTTCTTCCATTCATTAGGTGATCCTTCAAGTTGGAGAATTTCAATAATATTCTGTAGAGTGTCACTATTCGAATACCGTTTTTATCATGATCATAGTTCAATTATCCAGAGACTTCAATCAAATCCATGTTATTCCATGCTCCTCCGATCCTTGCTTTCCAGAATTTGATCCTTTATTCATTCTCCGATTTCATTGATGATCAATATTATCCCATTCGTTCAGTTGAATTGGTAAACATTGCCAAAATTCTCTCTGTGCTCCTTGGAAATCGATCACAATTGAAATTCCATGGCTCTATCCATCCAGATTCATCAAAATCAGATCAAATTAGTATCAGCCTTCAGGGAAAGGTTCAGAAAACTGGGCAATTTTGTGTGTGATTGCAATTCATAAGTCCCAAGTTTCATCATTGTTGCTTGGTTCCTGAAACAAATCTCCTGACGATTAGTTAAGGGATACCCCCAGGCAACAGACTCTTGCTCTTAGTATGGAAAGTACGAAAAAGACCTCCTTGATATTGGAAGAAATTTGGTGAAATGATGTTGATTTCCATCATCCCGTGATAAGTTGAATAGTTCATCATTGACAATTCTAACTCGAGCCTCGCTAATTACCGCTAACAGTGCAAATAATTGGAGTCGTGAGACTCGATGTTTGATTCATTCGGCATATAGTGCCCGCAAAAATTGATCTCCAGTCACCCAACAACATTTGGGCTTGATGGAAATTTATTTTCTATGGTCTGAAATAGTTTGCACCAAATAAGTCAATTCTGCGAAAAATTACAGGAGGGAATAAAGATACGTCTTGACGAATTACACTACTTTACTTATCTTCATTTTTCCAGTAGGAGCCACCTGGACTCAGATATCTTTGATTTCCTCCCTGAATTGCCGTATATTCGGCTCGAGAATAGGTAATATCCATATTATTTTATTCTTCGGGTACTGGGCCGAGAGAAAATTCCTTCTGAAATCTCTACAATTATTTGTCAATAACTTTTGATTCACAACGGTTTGTAATACCCCCTGTGATGTCTTCTGTCAAGCTGCATTAAAGAATCAATGATGATTTAGGTCAAACTTGCTCAAATGCCTTGGTCTCCTATGTTTCTATTCCGGACCACCCTCATTTTGACGAGTAATACAATAGTTCAGAGCCTGAAACGGACGCAATCAACCGAACCTGATTGTCGCTCGTTCTATTTGTAAGTATGTAATACTTGGCCATTGCACATTCGCGTTATTTCATACATCAGATCCCACCTGTTTATGAGTTTAAACGCCTCAGTGTAGGCCGAACGCGATAGTGAATATTCGCATTTCCACGTGCCAGCATTAGCACAATTATTTATCCATTACTATCCCTAATCCCAAACTAGTACTCTGAGTCTCATGCGTGGACGTACTCCACTGGACGCAGTGCCTGTAACAGGAAGTTATTGCAGACTCATCTAGCAGTAATTTCAGTCTAAATTTTGTGGAACAGATTAGCAGACAGTCGTGAACTGAAAAATTTTCGGAGATCACAACTCTTCAAAAGGGACGCGCACACGTACCCATGCACACAGCTTCAGCTCGGATCTGGGCTTGGCACAATCTCAAACTGAGGACGCGGCATCCTCAGTCTGAGAAGTGTCCTCGCTCTCGAAGAGCGAGCCGCACGCCATAAGTGAGTAAACAACACAGTTTCATCGTGAATTTAGCCTGCTAATTTTTCTCTGAACGAACAAGCGAAGCACTATTTTATTGTTCCTCACTTGATCCCTTCACCTAATTATGCAGTTGGAAATGCCGTTGATAACCCAACCCTGATATTTTAATTTCAAACTCCCTTATGCGGATACACAGTACATGTACGAGTTTCATACAAACCATAGGTATAGTTGACGTAGCTCAATGGTAAATTTTCCGTCTGGTGATCCAGAGGTCCCGCGTTCGCGCCCGATGTAGGTACTTTTTCTCTTATCTCGTTGATCCGTCGTTATTCTTCTTCTTTTTCTTCAGATCTGCGAAAAAACAATACGATTTGGTGATTTTGTCGATATCCAAAGCTGTGCAATAGTATAAACTGTACCGTTTCGTTGCATTTTTTCACTTTCTTATAGTTTTTGAGACCCTGTTGAAGACATTCTGTTCAAATCTAATGCTATTTATGGACTATATATTTCTCCAATTTGGATTGAGAATCGATGCGCTCCGGACATGTGACTATGTATGTCCTTCTTCAGTTCAGTTATTATCTAGTCTAGGAATAGAATTTCAAAGTTTTATAGAATCTCATTGGAGACAGAGTGAGATGTCCGAAACGCATCGTTTCTGAATCCAAATTGGATGGAATATATAGTTCATAAACAGGTAGTATCAGATTCAAACAGGCTATCATTCCTGCTATTGGGCTCGCGAGTCAAAAACTCAACCAATCAAAGATGTCCGGCTTTCATTTGTATAAGATTCTCTTTCAGACATCTTTGATTGGTTGAGTTTTTGACTCGCAAGCCCAATAGCAGGAATAATATTCTATTTGAATCTTATACTATTCATATACTATATATTCCATCCAATTTGGATTCAGAAACGACGCATTTCGGACATCTCAGTATGTCCTCAATAAACTTCTATGAAACTTTGAAATTCTATTCCTAGATTAGATAATAACTCAACTGAAGGAGGACATGCATAGTCACATTTCCGGAGCGCGTCAATTTATCAATCCAAATTGCAGAAATATATAGTCCATAAATAGCATTAGATTTGACCAGAATATCTTCAATGGGGTCTCAAAAACTATAAGAAAGTGGAAAAAGTGCAACGAAACGGTATAGTTTATACTATTGCCCAGCTTTGGATATCGAAAGAATTACCAAATCGTCTTATATATTTCGCAGATATGGAGAAAAAGAAGAAGAACAACGACGGATCAACGAGATAAAAAGAAAATAACCTCCATCGGGCGCGAACCCGGGACCTATGGATCACCAGGCGGAAGCTTTACCACTGAGCTACGTCAACTATACCTACGATTTGGATAAAACTCGTACATGTCTTGTGTATACGCATGAGGGAGTTTGAAATTAAAATATCAGGGTTGGGTTATCAACGGCATTCTTCAATTGCATAATTAAGTGAAGGGATCAAGTCAGGAACAATAAAGTAGTGCTCCGCTTGTTCGTTCAGAGAAAAATAAGCAGGCTAAATTCACGATGAAACTGTGTTATCTACTCACTCGATTGCGCGCGGCTCGCTCGGCGAGAGCGTGCACACTTCTCTGACTGGGGACCCCGGCGACTCAGGCTGCCTTTTTATAAGACAAATATTTTGCCAGAATCAGCCCTCGAGATTTGAAAACCCCTAACCTAACAATGAGTGCGAGAGAGATGGCACGACTTTGGTGTCTCTCTCTTACACATTGAGAGGGTACCCTCGCCATCTGCCATGGAAAGGCAACCTCAGTCTCGAGTTGAGCCATGCTCGGCGAGAGATCCTCGTGTCTGCTCCGGAGTTCACATGCGTGCGCTCGCACATTGCATGCGACGACCCCAAAAACTTTTTAATGTGGGATTGCTCTCAGTGTCACGATAATGAATGACAAGTTTTAGCTGTCATTTTGGTGACTAGTTTATATATCAGATAAGTATTCTTCCAATTCTATATATCACTATTATATCTCTATCAAGAGAACTCAATACTTTGTGTTGATCATTTTCAGGTATGTCAGACAGCAGTGGTGATGGAGGAGAAGAAGTCATTCTCATTGCCAAACTTGTGCCAGGAATTATAGTTGGATAGATGATTTTGAATGAAACTTCATTACTATGGACTCAAGCTGTTCCTGCTTTTGACGCATATCATGCATTTGGAAAGCTATATATCAGCCTCAGAGTGATCCTAATTCTATGTTCAGGTATGTGTGGATCACAATATAGTGCTTTTGAGGAAAAAGATGAGAAAAGATATAGCGACAACTGGTTCCTTCCAGGTCTTATGCATTATTCCAACCAATTATCACAATTTCATGACTGGTGTATCAAGTCTGTATCATTATAAACATATACGCCATGTATTGGCTTATGAGGCTTGGCGTCTATTCACTTTTCCTGGTGGAAAGTGAGGAGTAGATAGTTTAGTAGCCAACCATTCTCCTCAGGTATGATCAAAATGTACCTAAGGAGGTGATCCTATAAAAGATGAGTTGGACTGATGCGACATTCTAATATTTCAGATCTTGAAGTGTAACTTGAGTGGGAATTGGATTATTAACTACAAACATTGACTTTTGCTCACGGAATGTTATGAGCTTATAGAGGATGAGTGAATACTGTGATACGACATTGGCATATAGATATGATGCAACATTTCACTCAGTATGAGTGTCACAACTATCTGGTTAGATAGCAGTGTCACGTGGGGATTTGTGGAAAGTCGATAAACTCGTGAAAAAATAAGCGATCGATTTTACATGAAAACCGCGGAGATTCGTACCCAGGGCCTTCGGCTTCACGATATCCATGTGTCCCGGGAACCAAGCGTCCGAACCACTGGCCCACGGCCACCTATTCTTCCGTCGTCTCATCGACTTACACCTCCAGAGATAGAATCCGAAGGAGCCCGCGTTGCACTTATTCGAGGCTCGGCGCGTAGTGACGTACGTCACACCCGAAGGAGGCTGGGGGTCTACCATTGTCCCCACTCGTATCGGTGTCTTCCTTATCATTATGAAGGAGTGGTCAGTATGCGCGGATAAGTCCCACAAACAGGGCGCGTCATTACCATACATCACTTCTCATGGTCACTCAGTCTCTCACGGAGCTGGTTTGCTATCTATTGCGACACCCGACAACTACTTATTTTTCTCATCAATCAATTCTCAATCCATTTCATTTATTCACAAATGCACCGAGTCGCGAATAGTGATGCGGTACCCCACACCTAGCACCAGTTGTCACGTGGGAATTTGTGGAAAGTCGATAAACTCGTGAAAAAGTAAGCGATCAATTTCACACGGAAACCGCGGAGATTCGAACCCAGAACCTTCGACTCAACGATATCCATGTGTCCCGGAAACCAAGCGTCCGCACCACTGGACCACGACCGCCTATTCTTCCGTCGTCTCATCGACTTACACCTCCACAGATAGAATCCGAAGATGCCCGCGTTGCACTTATTCGAGGCTCGGCGCGTAGTGACGTACGCCACAGCAGCATGCTCAAGCATCATACCAAAGCATCAAGATCTATTTACATGCCATCACTCGGCCACCCATACCTGTGTCATGCAAATGATGTGGTTATGTTGAGTGCGTGATCAAGTGTGTTATTGGTGACAGAAGACTATTGGAGTTTGGAAACAAGGATGAGGACTTTTTAAACAAGGATGAGGACCACTTCTCACATCTGACTTTGTTTATCACTCAATCATACCTGTTATTTTAAAATATAAGTCAAGCGCTATTCTGAAAACTCGCCCAGGCAACATTGATGGGTATAATATACGTCTTCAGACGTATAACAGCCTCATCTAATATACGTCTTAAAAAAGAGTGTGAAATCCGTATAAATAACGCATTTCTTGGACGTATATTTTGCGGATAAATGTCCGACTAATATGCGTTTGAGAAATAGGTCTAAAATACGCATAAAATACGTATATTTCTCGAAGTTTGAATAACCAAAGGTTTAATGCTACACGTATTATAAACGTCTTGAAAATGCATCCGATAAACGTACAAAATACGTTTTTTTCAGTGGAAAGGCTATGTGATTAAACGATTGAAGAAAATGTGCGTATCATAGGTTCAGAAGCCCGTAGGTTAAGCCATAATCACGAAAAAATTATGGCTCATATTTTTCTGTGAATACTCGACCTTGGTTATCACAAACCATGTCCTCAATTTCTTTCTATTTTACTGGCTGAGACGACCGGTTCTATGCTATCAGAATAAGAGATGGATGGAATGAAGCATTTGGTAAAATTGAATGAGATTGAATACACCTTGCAGTTCAGTTAACTGAAAATTATATTTATTCTGCTGAACAAGTTATCATAACATTTTCATCCATTCAAACAGTGGGTCAATGGATATACAACAAAGCCATCACTAAATGGCAACGCCATACACTTACAATCTATCTCTTCCAAACTGAACATCTGAGCTGGGCTCTCGCTTGTGGCATAGTAAATTCCAAGCTTTGAAGATCTTATTGGTTTTTTATAAAAATCTCTTAAGTATCTGAATGGAGTCCCAACGCACATATACTTATTCTCATGGAAAATAATTTTATCAACTCTGATTACTTTGTTCTTGGCATAAACAATATTGTCTGGTGCTTTCGTCGACAGTTTCAAATTTTTTTGTCGAATGCTTTTACATTCATAACGATCTTTGCTAGTTTTGTTGTGATAAGTTATACCAATAGGGTGAATCTCCATGTCTGCTTTCTTTCGGGATCTAATTTCAAAATTTTCATAGATTCTATTCACAATTTGTCTGAGAGGATTTGTTGGAGAATGTATCAATCGTTTCAAAATTTGTAATTCGTTCTCAAAAACGAAACAAGAATAATTGTCGATAGGGCCATACTTTTTCACATCCTCCACTGTATGTACGCACGAATGTACATTATAGGAGACAAACTCGGGACCATAGAGACGAGCACTCTTTTTGACAAATTTTTCGAGAAAACGCTGAGCTTTATCCTCATATTTGGTGATGAGTTCTTCGTCAGACAAGATCCACAAAGCACAATGTAGAAGTAGAAGATGCTCGTATTTTTCTTTGGCAAGAACGTCGCGCAATAGAACAGGTGCCTCATACTTAATCAACAGCCTGAACTCTGTTGCTTTGAGTCTCTTGATTTCTACTAAAGACCGACCCTTTCTTTGGAATTCAAATGGAACATACGCCCTAAACTCTTTTATCTTGTCGTTTACGAATCTTAGATGTTTGTTAGAGAGTCTATGGTTACGTTTTCCACATACTAAACGTTTCATGAAGAGTCTCTTAGTGATTCCCAAATAGAATTTGTGCATCGGATCCAGTACGAATTGACTTTTGAGGCGAAGTTTGCGTGATCGGAGGAGAGCTGATTTATTTTTAATATGATTATCATGGGGCGAATGACGCCGCTGAGGAAAAACTCGAAAGTCACTGTCTTCTCGCGGCTCTGGATTTGTATCAGTGGGATAACACATGTGACGATTCTTTAAAAAACCTGCGATACAACATCTTTCGCATGCATAAATGGCAGTATGACCTTTTATATTTTTCAACCATGCACGTGCTGGCGCATCACAGCAGAAACATCGTATCTTGACTTTGAATTTTTTGCCATTCAATTCCATTCCTTCCTCCTCCAGATGATCAACTTCATCGATGAATTTCTCTAAATATGAATCTACTGGGTCAGGTTTACCAGTCCCGCTGAAAATGGCGATCACAAATGGAGACTTGTGTTTATATTTTCGAGCATATCCTAAAATTGGCCAAAAATTTTCACCACTGCTCTTAAAAATTGGTAAACCATCAATGTTTATATCTATTTCGAAATCATCAAGGATATCAACGTCAGCGTATTGCTGGCGAATGCAGAATTCTATTCCAAAGTAATGCATTGCACCATTTTTGAGCACTATGATATCCACGTTTTTGGGTGTTCTGAATAAAGTTCGATAATCAAGTGGAAGGAATGGATAGGCAGGGTTTATCAATTTCAAAGTTGCCGTCACGCAATCATTACTCATATTAAAATCTCTGGTCAATTGTTTGAAATCATCGAGAAAATCTTCCTGGTCAACCTGAAAAGTGTAGGTACGCAATGCTCCATGATTTTGACTTGAATTATAACTTGATGAAGCTCGTGATGCAAGACAAGGATTTGACTCATTATAGGTGATACTCGACTCAGACGCCTTACAAGAAGTTTCCGATTCGTGAGTTGGATCGCCAATATATTCTAATTCAGGGGACGATGTTGATTTAGATTTATGAGAGAGTCTATCAACGGTTGAACTTTGGAAATCATCGCTGATTACATTCAAACTCTCGCGTTTGTCAACCCGGGAACAGCTCTGGTCAAAACCATGAATTATTATGTCATCTCTGTTGGGAAATAATTCAACTTCAGCACCTTTGCTGGAACAGCCGCTCATCTGACTACCCAACTTCTCATCTTTGAATAAGATCGCGCTTGCATCTCCCGGAGATACATCAACAGGTAAAGTATTGTATAAGAATCGGTTGAGCATGTAAGGTGGCACATAGTTTTCATTGTCTTCAGAGTGGGATTGACTAATTTCTTGATCTGATGCGACGCCTCGTGTGATCTGCTGACCACGGAACCTGGCATTATTCTGAGACTTTCTTGCATCGATGAAATTGAGATTACACAGAGCTACTCCTATCCGTCGACGATTTTGTCGTTGACTACAGAAAACTTTCTTCACAGGAGGCATCTGGTCACTTTATTCAACGCACCGGAGACTGTGACTGCGGAGGAGAACGAAAGTTATAAGCCATCGGAGCAGGGTATACTTGAAATAAAGTCAATCATATTGAATATTTTAGAATAAGAATGTTCAAGTTCGCTCCAGAAACTCTCAGGCGTAGTAAGCGTGCGCGAATGCGGAAACTCCGATTATAATGAAGTAAAAATACTACGGTTAAGATCGATCGACAAATTTTTGGAATAATTCTACTGAACTGAAAAACTTAACTAAAGTTCAGGCGAAAAAAATACCACTGCTGCAAAAATATACACAAGATTACCTAGATTATGGATGGGATTTCATGATACCTGGATGAACGTTACGGGTTTTCAATGACTTCCACGACGATAGTATCTATATGAACGTCTCACGCCAAATCTCCAACATCCACTGGGATCTTGCGCCTATAACGACCCCGAAATGATCAAGAGTTAATCAACTGGCATCTTTAAAGCAATATAATCTATACCCATCACCATCCGTAGCTTTTGATTAGGATACGTTTTCGAGTTTAACAACCTTGAGTGAGACAAACGGATGTCTTTGGTATACCGAGTAGCCCAATCATTGCCGATAGTTGAAATGCGACTCGAGAGTGATCTCTACAGTTTGAAAAACAACAAGGGCACAATCTTGCGGTCACATTAGCTTATTATTAATATTGAATCAACCAAAGAACGTATAACGACGTCCGACGTGCAACCAGGTGCGGAAAATTTTTCTGCAAATTCAAAAAAATGCCATCATGATCGGTGCAAAATTAAGCTCGAAAAGTTTTAGAGATGTATTTCACTATTTTCGAAAATTTTCCTGCAACTTCATGAGCTCAATTCTGCACTTTCTTTAATGAAACTTTTTTTACATTTTCAACAAAATTACCCGCACGTAAGGGCACATGGCACATCGTTCTACGTTGTTTGGTTGATTTAAAATTTACAATGAAATAATTTCGACGCAAGGTGGCACAGGGAAAAGTTCAATGGCACTTTCAAACACTAGCAGTGGCAGAGCTGATCGAGTCCGCGATAATCATATCAAGTTCATGGAAATAAAGGACTTGGAAGATCTTTCTACTCCCTTCGATAGCCATCTGCTTGAGCATTGAAAAATGCAAGAAATAGACTCAAAACTTTAATTCGTGGTATCTTAGACCCCAAAAGCATGGAATGACAAAAATACTTTTCAGATATATGTACCCACTCTTGCAGCTAAATTGAAATTGAATGGAGAATACTCAATTTTACATTTCACTCTTTCAAATGTTGCAACGTTATAGAGAATACTCTTCATGTCTCAATACAAGCGGATATTCTTGTGAAGTTCACTTCCCTGGGTTATTTTCTCTCAGCAAAACAAAATTCGAAGGGCGTATGAAATACAGAGAAATGCACTTCGGTATATTTACTTGTCTTGTTTTACGCTTCTTGAGTATCAATGAAACGTGCATTATTTCATCGCCTTTATTGTAGAATTCGTGAGTCCCATTGTTTCAGAGTCAAATTTTCTCGCGGGCTTTTGATCGATAGCTTGTAATAGAGAGGAGGTCTCACTCATGAGAACTCTCGTTTCGTCAAATTTAAACGAGTAATACAATGTTCATGTGAAAAATCTTGAATATCTATCAAAGTGAGGAAGGAGATCTAGGAAATGATTGGCTGAACTATTCAAAGAGTCTCTCTCCAACAACTGGCGAACCATCAGCCATTCAGCGTTCAGTGAAGCAATGCGACAATTCAATCACCGTTGATTATAAACTCATACCTCATTGATAAATCTTCTTTCGCATACACATTCACAGCGGCCCAGCAATTGAAATTCACGTTTGAAAACCCGCAGACATGCATCTCAGCAAGAAACTCATCAGAGATCAGCCGCAGCAGGAACTGATCAGAGATCAGCTGCAGACTCCGTGAGTTTGTACAGAGCCTCATGTTCAGTGCTTCCAACATAGAGATAAGTGAGTGTTCGACGACCAACGTTCAAACAACTGTGAAAAGGCGAAAATAAGCACTAAGTGTGAGTATATAATACTCTTGAATTTTGAATTTCACTAGTGCTGTACAACATTTTTGTGATTGTTATTATTCGATCGTTGATGAAAAATCAATAATAACGTGCATCTTGCTATGTAGGGTCATCAATTGACATTAAAGTTGGACTGGCTGAAATATTGACGAGAAAAGAATATTTTTACGAGTTGACTCTTTATTATTATCGAAACGTACCTGTTCATCCAGTACGATAAGTCGCGACTCGAAGATGAAGCACCTCTCTCGATGTCTGTAGTCCGAGTCAAATTTGTAGTTAACCTCTGAGATACGTATTAGTTTTTCCTTCCCTAAAGTTCTCTCACAGTATAGGTTACTACTCGTATGAAAGGTAAACAATCAAATAAACAGCCCATTGATCATAACCCTGTTGGAGTTGATACGATTGCGGAGGAAGTTTCGTGAGTTATTTGAGTAATAATAAGCGACATAATAAAGGTTTGTTTCTCTTTTATGTTCAAAATTCTAGTCTGAAATTTTGTAAAAAAAATCTTGCTGAGCCATTTCCCGTTTTCACACTCACCTCACATCATAAATATCGTGATTATCGGTAACCTCAACACTGGGTCTGGTGCAGCTTTCAAATTTTAGTAATCATTCCAATCTTTTCAAAACAATGAGGTCGCACTATGGGAATATTCAATAACTTAGAAGCGTCACATGAGATTGATGAGAAGCTCTGCTATACTAAAGAGATCAAAATATCCTAAATTGTCTGACATATCATTGTCTTTCTACAGAGAGAATGTATGCTCTGGCAAAGTTCAAAAGGAAGAAAGAGTATGCAGTTTTTCCGCTCGGGTGGTTATACAACAATAATCAGAGCTGTTGGTGGCCCAAGAAAACTGCGGATGTCAAAAAAATGATTGAAGATCAAGAACTACCCGAGAAGACGTGGAACTCGTTCGAAGTGCTGAAAGTAGTGAGGATCATAGGTATCTATACGCAGTGCTTACAACTTCATGTGTTTCTCGATTTATGTACATACGTTCAGTGAAAAGCGTATACTACTGTTTCACAGTGGGAAATTATCAAGAAGCTGAGAAGTGCTTGGAGGTTTTCTTGAATCACCCTACAGACCAATCGTCCAATGATTTCGATGAGTCCGAGATAACACTACAGGAGGATTGGCAAACGGATGGTTCTTCAACGAACCAATTACGTGTTGAAGAAAACACTTCTACAGTTCCGCCGACGACGCAACTTGGAGGTGACGCTAGCGGAGAAGATTCTCTGACTAGTGCCGAAGTTTCCGAATCATCGATCGGCCAAGGATCTAACAGTGACTCAGACAGCGATGGTTCCAAAAGTGACGACGAAATTCGACCGTTGAAGAAACGAGCTAAATTCATGAACACTCGGGTACTTGCTCCCCTCAATTCATAATTTCAAGAATCTATTTCTCTGTCTGATCTTTTTTTTCTATGGTAGTATTTCATCATCTCTTGCGATCATTCAATTGATTCTTAGATAATCTCGTCAAGGATGTCGCAAAATTTGATACTCAGAATGATCATTCTCTGAAATTATCATTTTCTTGACCAAATACGGAGAAATTTCCTAAGAAAATCTCTTATGGGAATTGAATTTCCCCGCATCAAAATCAAAATTGCGGTTCATTCAAAATTTTCCGAGAGAGCAAGTATTTTTGTCCTTTAATTCAGTCAAAATTTTTCATCCAAAGAATTTAACTCGAATTGGATTTTGATCGAAATTGGAATCATTAACTGGCCATCACTTTGATGCCACTCAGTTATTTAATAACTATCAATGCAAACCGAATCCATAACGCCGTGCGAGCCAATTTTGATACGCTGAGCTCAATTTTTAGAACTAATCACATGTGATTCTGTCTCACAGACACCTCTCATCAAGTCGACATCGACGAAGACATCTTGCAGCTCGAAAAGACAACGCAGTGACAAACCATTTCACGCTCCACCTTCTCACCACAATTCATCACCTATTGCTAAGTCTGTGCATAAAACTGGAACTAGTTCCAAGAAAACTTCCGCAACAGAGGTATACAACTAATTGTTTTCTCAAAGTCCAATGGAATCAAATATGTCGTCAATTCGCTCTTGTTCCTATAATCCAGGAGGTTTCGAGACGCATTGCCAACGCAGGTAGCGGAGATCAAGAGGATTATTTTGATCTGTATGACGAGGTGTGTAATTCCTTGTTCTACACGATAAGAGAATTTCTCGGAAAATTTTAACCAGCTGATTGATTTCTCAACAATTTCCTTGAATTCACACCGAACTGTCGAGTTTGCTAAGTGGAAATTCTTCCAGTTTTTACAAAGTAAATTAGATATTTCTTTAAATTGGAAGCTTTTACTATAATAAGTATAGCCTCTCGGGATTTGAATTCTTCTCACAAACATTTGTAGCTCAATGACTATTCTCGATCATGTCATGAAAGATCACACGTACTTGTACAATTTTTCAGGAGACTCATGATGATCTGCTTGATGAGGCACAAATTTTAGACGAGTCATCAAAGACCCAAGACTTGCGGAAAAATATGGGTGATGTAATTATCGTCTTTATAAGATATTGGATATCAAGTCATGTGAGATCTAAGAAGACTCTTGATGTTTCAGGATAGAGATATTGATGACTCGCACCAGACGGAGAAGCTAGGTCAGAAAATTACTGTTCCGGAAACTTTTCAGCAAATCCCTGAAAGGCAGTTTCAATATATTGTACTCAACAAGCTGTTTCATTCAGAGAATACGTTAGATCAAGTTCAACAAAGCCAAGGGCAGCTCTTGGCTTTGTTCAATTCTGGAATCGGTTGGCTAAAAAAACCACCTAAGGTACCAGATCTCCCTGTGAAAGAGCTTGGGGTTTTTGAATCAATGAATACTGCGTTGGATGAAGATGATGGTGAAAAGTGCATGCATTACTTGGTATGTTTAGGGAGTTTGGGCTCTCAAACTTATTTTTCCCGGAATGAGCTTTATATGTGGATGATACTGTTAGTAATTTTGATGTGAGCGAATATTGCAATCATTTTGCAGGTTAGGAAGCTATCTACGGTGGGTGAACGTGAACTCAAACCAGCAATCAATAAAATGTTGAAAATGCTCATGGAAGACGTGGTAGCGAAAGATTTCAACTGGGATGGGAACAATGAAAAAAAGGCCTTTGGGAAGACTAATTTCGTCACAGTCATAGAAGGTGATTACATACTCTATGATCTAACATTTCTATAGAACTCATGCAAATTTTCGAGATATCAAAAGCTCCCAAAGTGTGATAATTCACATCTCATGAGAGTACATGAAGTCGGCATCTGCCATGATTTTCTGGAGATATCCCAGCCTACACTCTAATAATGCGATAACCTCACTCTGCAGACTCTCAGATTTTTGAAAAATGAAATTATAACATCATTGCTATAGTTTGAACGGTAGTTTGAATAGGGCTGCAACTAACACGGTCAAAACGTTGTGAAAGCCGGTTTCAAAATTTGGCATTTGCAGCGCAATCCGATGCATGGCCATTGAATAATAGTATATTTTGATACAAGGGTGTAAAACTTTTTTTCGCGCCCGAGTGATGGGTTTCTGGCCCGAGCCGCAGGCAACGGTCGGGATCATTACGAGGATGCGAAAAATAGGTCTCCCGCCCATGTATAGAACTACAATTTTCGATTAACTGTGAGTATAAAACGACAAAATATGCAAAAACTACGCTTCCACGCACAACGAATGAAAAATACAGTCTCTGATTTGTAAAAGAGTTTTGGAATGGAAGATATACGTCCCTGAACTATCAATGTTATGATCTAAGATACAGGTCGATTTCTCGAGATTTTTCTCTCATAATAAATAATTCCACTCAACCAATCTATCCAAGACTGTGGCTATTTTATATGCTTTCCAAATCATCGATGAGAATCTGATTCATTCAAACGCATTTTGAAATGACTGATTTCTCTCTATTGTTCTTCAACGATTGACGGTTAAAGTTAGATTTTGAATTCTTTTGTAGCTTAGAAGTTATCCTTTGATTCGATTGGAATAATCAGGGGAAGGAATTTAGCACTGTTTTAGCTGATAAATCACTTCTATCTGGTCCTTCAAACTTACTTAAAGTCAGGCTCGCAACGTTACCTCAATTCTATAAGCTCTCGGAATTATACAGTACTACATATTACATTGCTTTCTCTAGAATGGTTATGCTAGTCTTGTGAAAATGAATTGAAGTGTCGCCTTGTTTCGTTACAGAGGCCTGCCGTAAGATATTTCCCGCTGACAAGGCTTCTGATAAGAGCGTCAAGAGCGCTATTCAGGACTGGCTGAAAAATGCTCCCGGCCGTTATAACTACCCGAAGAAAAGTGCCAAGAAACATTCGAAAGCTCCCGAAAAATCAAGTTGATGAGTTCTAAAACGTGGAGGCTTTATAGCTATTTTCGAGATTATTTCACTTCGTCATGTTGCTGTTGCTATACAATATATCCCATTCATATTCAAATTGTGAGATTTTATAAAAAAATACTCCATAGTTTAGATTTAGAGGATAATTTCTTTCAAGTGGATGAGAGAAGTTGGTATGTATCATGTTTTTGTCAATAAAGAGGATTGTTTAACGTCTAAACACAATTATTGAGTTCTTGTACTCGATACTAATATTATTTTTTGGTTCGAGTTTTCTGGCTAATCTAGCTTAGCTCTCGATATCAAATGCATGACAACGAATTCAGTCAAATACCAAGAAGGTGCTCAGTAGTTTTTTGGACTTAATCCAGTATGCGTCCGATATGCGTACTTGCCACAATGATATATTCGCAGAGCCATCGCTCTGCGAAACGTATTTCATGAGTTTGCCAGAAGAGTCTATGAGACGTTTATAATACGTGTAGCATTAAACCTTTGGTTATTCAAACTTCGAGAAATATACGTATTTTATGCGTATTTTAGACCTATTTCTCAAACGCATATTAGTCGGACATTTATCCGCAAAATATACGTCCAAGAAATGCGTTATTTATACGGATTTCACACTCTTTTTTAAGACGTATATTAGATGAGGCTGTTATACGTCTGAAGACGTATATTATACCCATCAATGTTGCCTGGGTCATCTCAAAATGTTTAAAGGTTCTTGTTTTGCTTTTGCTGAGATATTGTGTGTGATAATAAAATGAACGAATATTGTTCTCGTGTATGCAGCCATCTTGATAGTCAAATGACAAGTGCTATCATCGAACAAGTTAATCAGTCCCATTTTGAATTCTGGTTAACATTTCTATAGCGAATGAGATAATTTCTCAATGAGAAAATCTGTATGATGACATTCATTTGCTTCCAGCTATTCCAAAGCTGTATGGAATCTATACACCTGGAATTTCTTTTATTATTCATCGGTAAGATTTTAGAAATGTTTCGATCCTTCCGCCTAAGTTTCCAACAAGAAAAGTATCCATCTTGATAGTTATTGCCAGACTTTTCTTGGCATTGACCCTCACAAAGAAGTTCATCGACTGTCAATCTTCACCATGAACCTAATTTTATCCTCTCCAACAGAAATGTATGAATTAAGTAAGAACTTCATTGCAATAACAAAGTAGCTTCTTGCTTCAGGCATTCTCAACCTTTTTCGAAAAATATTTGGGATCCTCATAGTTTTGTTGGGCTGGATCTAACTCCAAAATATCATTCACAACTACATGGCCATTCATTTTCATCATAAAGCAGCACATACAACGAGAGTGATTATATACAGACAAGGATCTAATCACTTCTGGAAGGAACTCCTTCTTCCAAGATCTAAGTTACACTTTACGAAGATATCGGTGGTACCTGCAATGTCATATCTGGGTGTCCTGGCTTCAATTTTTCACTTAGAAAGTTGAAATTTTGGATGGTAGTATAAATCCACATAGAGAAAAATGTATCATGATCAGTTTTGGGCTAATACTGATTTTTCCAAAAAATTGTCCTACAGACCTATTCTCCTGTCCCCCTGGGAACGAGTAGAGAAAAATGTTAAACTACCTAGCTCTTTGAATATTGATCCAACTATTCTCAACTTTTGAAACCTGATATAGTATCAACAAATCTCTCTCATCAGGTCGCTTTCCAGATATATGGAGAAATACTTTTGTGATTGCTATACCAAAAACTGGAGATAACCATTACGTAACCAACTACAGGCCGATCACAAAGATGAGTATTTTCCCGAAAAATTTTGACTCTCATTTTGAAAAAGAACTCTCAAAGTACCTTCATAAATTCATCATCGAGCAACAGCATGGCTTTATGCCTAGTAGATCCACGACTACTAACCTAGTCACTTTTGAAAATTACATCATTGATAGTTTAAATGAAGGGGGTCAAGTAGATGTTGTTTACACAGACTTCGGTAAAGCGTTTGATTCCGTAGATCATGATTTGCTAATACACAAACTACAGTTCTATGGGCTTAATGGTCCACTTTTGTCGTGGATGAAATCATTCCTTAAAAATCGTACTCAAAATGTAAAAATTGGTGCAACGTTGTCTGACCCGTTTCCAGTTGATTCGGGAGTGCCTCAAGGTTCCCACTCTGCCACACTATTATTCAATATCTTTATAAATGATGTTATGAGATGTATTTCTGAATCTAACGTACTGCTTTTTACAGATGATTTATAGCTTTTTAGAATAGTTGAATGCCCAGAAGATGCACAAAGTCTCCAGGACGATCTATCTTCCTTAAATGAATGGTGATACCTCAACATGCTTGAATTCAATATTGAAAAGTGCAAGGTCATGTCTTTTCATAATATTGAAGAACCAATTGTCAATCATGAATACAGAATAGACAATGTAAAATTAGCTAGAGTAACTGTAATGAAAGATCTCGGAGTCATCTTTGACCAAAAACTTGAATTTCATTGCCACATTCAGAGTGTCACGAATGAAGCATATAGAATGCTGGGATTCATAAGAAGAAAAACGGTAAGCTTTAGAGAGACACACTCTATTTGTACTTTGTACAACTCTTCAGTTCGCTCGCACCTGATCTATGCTTCGCAAGTTTGGAGGCCAAAAACTTTGAAAGACACCCATCAATTGGAAAGATTTTAGCATCGGTTTCTTAGATTTCTATCTTTCTATGAAAGGTGCCCTATGGATAGAGAGAGTCACCAGTTGAGTAGTAGTGCTTCATTCCTTGAATACCAAGACTTATTATTTTTTGTTAAACTTATTAAGAATTATATTGATTTTAATGAATCACTTTGTAGAGTTGATATCAAAGTACCTGACTCGAGAATGAGACGTAATGAGTTATTGTTTGCACCGAGAAGGCTGGAGAGTTCATTGTATGGGAAATCTCCTTTGAATGCAGAACTAGCAAATAGATTTGAAGATGCGATTGACTTTTCCTCGGACCCAATATCTAAGATTGAAGAAATCATTAGGAAAGGTATATTAAAGTATGAATAATTATCATTATATATTCACCAAATCAAACGTTTCGTTAAGTTGCTTGTCATGAAAAGAATGTACTTTTTATAACAAGTGATATATGATTTTTGAAGGATTTATTATTTTGCATTCACGGAAATGATCTGAAAATTTTTTCAGTTTAAATAGAGATTAGATGACTGTATGAACAACCATATGTGATACACACACCTTTATATCTCGTTAAAAGTCGGAAGGCCGTGAATTGAATTAGAATAGAATAAATAAAATAGTATGTTTTAAGGCAACTTATTATGTCCAGCCAAGTATCTAATTAGTTCTGAAAGAAATTCTGTCTCTCAAGATCTAAATTGCACTTTACGAAGATACCGGTGCTAACTGCGATGTTATATATTGATGTCCTGGGCTCATCGTTCAACTTGGAGAGCTGAAATTTTGTATGACAGTGTAGATTCTCATAAGAGATGATGTAGTATGGTTAGTCTTGAGCTAACGCTGAATTTCCAAAAAACTTGTCTCTCAGACCCATTTTCACTTCCCTTTGGGAACGAGTAAGGAAAAATGCTAGACTGCCTAGTTCTTTGAAATTTGATTTAATCATCCTCAACTTTTGTAATCTGGTAGAGTATGTTCCAAGGCAAGTTATTATGTGCAGACTCGTATTTAATAACTTCTGAAAGAAATTCTGTCTCCCTAATCCTAAACTGAACTTTTTGAAGATATCGGTGCTAACTGCAATGCTATATATTGATGTTCTGGCTCCACTGTTCAACTTAGATAGTTGAAACTTTGTATCGCAGTGAAGATTCCTCTAGAGAATGATGTAGTATGGTCCCTTTTGGGCTAATGCTGATTTTTGTGAAAATTTGTCTTTCATACTTTTTTTTGACCAAAATATATTTTGTGATGAAGTGATGTGTGGGTTGAGCTATCATTTCAATCAAGTTTGAAATTCATGTTTAGAGACATCTAGTATGTTTTGAAACGACCGTAATTTTGCGAGTCTGATGTTTAAGCAATATAAAGTCCAGTAGTATACAGACCAGGCGTACACATAGAATCAGCATGACAAAAACTATCTATTTACTTGTAGCTGCACGCACGCGTTTTCTCTCTCTATCTTATACGCGTATATATTATGCAATATATATATGTATATATATATATATATAAGAAGGTGAATACCCCACTCGATCGTCGAAGCAGCGAATATTCACCAATACTCGCGTCGGCCCTAATACATTCATCTATCCAAATAAAAGCTGCGCGATGATTGAATGATTTACATGAAAACGCGTATTTTCGCGCTCCGCAAACTCGAGCCGCCGAAATGAGCACCAAGAAGAGGGAGAGAGATGAGCGGCAGGTATCGAGGTGCGACGAGCCCTCGAGGATAGTTAGTTGAGTACCGGAACGGGACATCAGCGCAATTTGCTCTCGCGAGTGATCTATCCGAGAGTGCGATCAGCCGATGATCCTGCCTACTACGAGCGACTAGCCGTGGTATCATCCTCTTGGACGAGCGACTAGCCGTCAAAGTAGAGAGTACGAGGTACTGACTGAAAGTTGCTGAGCTGCGGGATCCAGGAAGAAGAACAAAGTCCACGGTAATTGATAAACCGCGTTTGCACAAATAACCCTCGAGAGTGGTCCGAGGGCGAATCCAACCCGCGGCGTCGGGAACCAGATGCCACCGGGACAGGTTCCTGGTGCAATTTAGATCATCCGCGGACGCGATTAGGATTATCTCGTGCCCACCTACCCAGTGCGGCGCCCAACACACCTAGGTTGGGGCACACAATACGCAGCGGCACGAGATACGGCGACCTAGGTTCCCTGATAGGTACAATAGTTAGGTACTTGAAAATTACGGAATCGAAAATATAAAATCATGCACGTTTAGCATCTGGAACGAGACCCCGCGGCTGAAAGTCATTTACTTTTATCTGATCATGAAGAGATCATAAACTTTCAGTCTTTCTTATATATTTAAATGCGTAATAATTATGTCTCACACAAGAGAGACGGAAGAAATGAATATGAGCTCCCTCTGAGCAATATCGAATTTCCTGTACATGACAAATGTCAGAAGTTTTGAGTTGTTTAGAGTCAATAAATTTTCTGCTCATATTATTTAATACATATAAAATGTATATATGATGAAGTGACAATATATTCATTTATTTATTTAACTGGAATATGTGAGTAAGTTTCTCAGAATTCCCCACCTCATGAACATATCTATCCTGATGATGAATAATAGAATGATAAATAGAATAAGCAGAGATATGGTACAAAATCCCCGGTTATATAATTCACTTGAGAACGTCCAGATGTCAAGTCATATATTGGGTATAATTTGCAGCTAAAATTCTAGATCAAATTGTTGTCATGTTGTGTAAAGTAAGTACCCAACATTTACAGGGTTCAAATACCTTAGTAGGACATTCTCACCCTATCAAATGGTACCCCTGATAAGGACCGATCACACAAGTTACATTAGTAATTTCCTTGTGTAAAATTTTGATAAAATCTTGTGTGTAACTGAAAAGAAAATTATGTTCATGAGATGGAGGTTGAGAGATAGTACACATTTCAGTAGTGAAAGAGAGTAGAAATAAGAAAGTTTATGATCTGATTAGCCTCACAAGTGTCTTTTAAGCTCGAAAATATCTAGATAAAATTGAGCGTATCCAAAATTTGAGAGCAAGTAGATTCAACTTGGTAACAGAGAAATTTCGATTTTGCACGCAAGTATCAAATCATAACATCGGATGACGATCGGACCTCGGCGTATTTGGATTGAAAGAAGGAAAGTCAAATGACTAGTGAACCGCGTATATAAGGTAATGCAAAATCATCACAACGAATCAAGTCGAGCTCCGAGGGTCATTCGAGCAGAATGAGGAAACTTGTTGACATCGCGAGAGTACACGAGTCAAACGTCAATCACCTGACACGTATATATGTGTGAGTGAGAATATCGGTAATGGTACAGCGGGATCTCATGTGTGCGATTGTCGTAGAGTAAATGAGAGTGCACGCAGGAGTGGTGTAAAAGGAAAACGGTTAGACGCCCACGCGGTATATATTATATATATAGTTATCCCGCGTTCTCTCTTTGTGCAGGCATTCGCGGCGCGCTATAGATAGATGTATACACAGAGACAGGCATATCGTTACAATGGTTGTCAATAGATCACCACTGCGTAAAGAAGATAGCGCGGGAGCGAGCAGTAATTTTGATATGGAATCAGATCAAGCTAGCGGTTCGACGGTAC
This sequence comes from Eretmocerus hayati, assembly GCA_029851415.1. Taxonomy (NCBI): domain Eukaryota; kingdom Metazoa; phylum Arthropoda; class Insecta; order Hymenoptera; family Aphelinidae; genus Eretmocerus; species Eretmocerus hayati. Next base: position 103,043,032 of record CM056742.1, read on the forward strand.
AACAAGCGGGTGATACTATAGTGCAAGATAGTGGACGATTGCAGGATCAACAAACCGTTGTGTTGGGGAATGACGATGGTAAATTTGTGCGACCGGGACCGGTGTTGACCGAGGCGACGGGCGCGAAACCAAAACGCGGTACGAAGAAGAAAAGTAGTAGTAATAATGACGATCAACGGAATACGCGGTCAAAGAGCCGAAATAATACGGGCACACTATCGAAGGCTAGTTCGTTAAATAGCGTTGCTTCAGTTTTAGATCGAGGGGAAGATTTATTGAGTCTGGGGTTGGATGATGATTGCGAAGATGATACTCGGGAGCGTAATATGGAACGTGATCGATATTTTCAAGAACAGGTACGACTGAATGAACGGCGTGAACATGCCCGGATGAAAAATTTACAGCAACCGGAAATTATAGATAATGAGATAGCTACTGTCGATCAGCGGTTGGCAGCACTAGTTTCACAAATTCAAACATTGAATTTGGGACTGAGTGATCGGTTGAATGTAGTTGAAAATGATATGAGCGAAGCTTCGCGGTCAATCTACACGTTGCAATCGGATCAAAGTATAGTACAGAATCAAATCACACACTTAACGTCAGCAAATGAGAATTTCTTGACTACAACCAGAAATCTTGCTTCAAGACAAAACACACTCGAGATACATGTCGCTCAAGAGACAGCTCGGATACAAGAAGACATACGTCGTATACATACGACGACCCACAATAATACATCACAAAATAATTACACACCTCGATCTGCGTTTTCACCAAAATTCAAGTTCGATTTGCCACGTTTCGGCGCGGAACCCAACGAAAAACCGATGCAATTCCTCTCTGATTTCTCAGCAAATATATCAGTAATTGATAACAATCTTGAAAGTTTGCGATTTGCATTACGACAAGCCCTCCGTGGAACTGCTCGAGAATGGTGGATGTATATTGAACCATCAGTTTCGAATTTTGATGAATTCAAGGAAAAATTTTTAAAGAAATATTGGAATGATAACGCGCAAGATGAAATTAGACGATCATTGGAATATGGGTTTTATACTGCCGAGAAAAATGAAAGTCGCAGCGAGTATGTCATGCGATTATACAACAACTTGAGATTTTTAAACGATGCTCAATCAGAAAAAACTATAGTGAAAAGATTAGCAAAACACTTTGATGAAAATGTACGTCAAACAATTCTACTGAGAGATTTACAATCAATTAATGATTTAGTTAATTTACTGGAAATCTTAGATACAACTGGCAACCTGAATTCGATCAAGCCAAACACTAAATATGTTAATTTCAAAGATTTCCAGAATGATCGCCAGAGCAGATATTCCAGTTATCATCAAAATTCGAACGAATCTCAACGGAATGGGAGGGATAATTCGCGTGATTCACGACAACGGTCACCATATACACGAGCACCTACACCTAACCCAAATCGATCGTACACTCAAGCGAGTAGTAACAATAACTCAAGTAGCAATCGGATACCACTAAGTGATCGTTCCGGAAATAACACAAATCGGGTAGATCAGCGTAGTGCTAGACTCAATCATGATCAAAGGTCTCGAGAATCGAGTGTATCCCGGAACTCGAATGATAGGCGGCGTGAATTTTCGAACTCAAGAAATGAGTCGAAGTCATCAGAACGAAAATCATCCGTGAATGAAATAAACGTCTCGGGTCCTGCGAGTGAGAAAGGCGATGGATCGGAAAACGACACGTCGTTGCAATAGAACCCATACCGACAATGGAATCAAAAGAAAATGATTTAAATTCGCAGGTCAATAAGTCTGATCACAGTATCAATATTGCAACGACGCATAATAGGCGTATGGGTAGAAATAAGAGAAAGAAATTAAGTATAAAAATGAAAATAGCACAAGACCTTCAGGGCCCCGTGAGTAAATCAGATCTACAAACCGAGCTAGTACAATCCTGTTTGAAATGCCCTGAATGGCCGATTGAACATTTGCAGAGTTCGAACGAACCTCAAGATTCTAGAAATGTGGAGAGTAGGTCAGGAAACGATATTGTTGCGTGTGAATCGTTGGATGTACGAAGTAATATACTGATGAGGCAACTTTCGAATAGTGTGCGACAATGGGAATTTTGGCGCGAGCTGACAGTTCTGGAGGGTAGAGGCGATGAGTCAAATTCTGAAACGGGATCGAGGGAATCGAGCAAATTAGAAGAGGATAGTATTGAGAATAGGGAAGTAAATTCGGTTTACACACGAGAGGATCTTCTTGATGAGAGTCAATTCACTAAAGAACAAACAACAAATTTAATTCTAGAATGTCCTGAAATTGAAGTAAAAATAGAGGGGGTTAAAATCCGTGTTCTCTTGGATACGGGTAGCAAAGTAACGTGCGTTGCAAATGATACATATCAGAAAAATTTAGAAATCTGGAAATTATGTCCAACATTCCCAGTCACGGGATTACAGGCTAGTGGTTTTACAGGAGAAAAGTCGATGAAAATTAAACACCAATTTCAAGCGAGAGTAGAGATTGGAGGAACTTCAACATTTCTCAGTTTCTTGGTGATTCCCAAACTTGTAAATGAATGCATATTTGGAATCGGTACATTATTTGCACTCAATGCTGATATTTTGATTAGTCAAGCCGAAATAATTTTTAAAATCGATTACAGAGTTATAAGAATGAAATATGATTATTATCGTATGAATCCAGATGAATTGAAACAAATGAGAGATTTATGTAACCAAGCTATTGAACAAATTGAAAATTTCCAAAATGAAGAAGATCAAGTAGAATCAAGTGAAACTGAGGTCGATGAAGGAGTTCATCCAACGGACGAACAAATTGAAGCCAAAGTTGAGCCGTTGAACATCAATCGGGGTTACAAAGAGAGGCTTATAGCTATGATGAGGAAACACCGTAGAGCGTTTAGTACGAAACCTGGCAGATTTAGAAGATTTAAGTATAAAATTAGAATGAGGAGCCTCGAGCCGTACAATGCCAAGAATTATCCTGTTCCTCTTGCTTACCAGGATAAAACGGACAAGGAAATTGCGCGTATGGAAAATTTAGGAGTGATTTCGCGAGGGGAGTCAGAATACATAAGCCCGATGGTGATCGTGGTGAAAAGTAATGGCGAGTTGCGTATTTGTATGGATGCGCGCATCCCTAATTCAAGATGCGAATCGGATCATGAAAGCTCAGAAGATATGGACGAAATTTTTAGATCGTGTCCTGAAATCGGTATAATGTCAAGTTTTGACCTTACTGCTAGTTTTTGGCAAATAACCCTTTGTGAATCAAGTCGACCCTTATGTGCTATAAGACACAGAGGGATCACATATTTATTCAACGTCGTGCCTTTCGGATGGAAGATTAGTGGGGCGGCTTTGAAAAGAGCATCATACAACATTCTGAAAAAATTAGCTGATTTCGTAAAGGATTTTGTTGACGATTGGCTTGTAATATCAAAAACATTTGAAGAACATCTTGCACATTTAGAGCGACTGTTCGAGGCGGTGATTGAAGAAGGAATCACGTTAAATTTTGAGAAGGCAGTGTTATGCAAAGATGAAATTAAATTTCTAGGACATATTTTGACAAAAGAAGGGTTAAGACCTGACCCAGAGAAGCTTGAGAATATCTATAATTTCCCCACGCCAAGAAACGTGAAACAGCTACGTGGATTTTTGGGACTCGTGCAGTTTTGCGCCAAGTTCACCCATCGGTTAGCTTTCGAGACGGCACCACTCACTGAGCTTTTGTGTGCAGGCGTGAAGTTCAAATGGACCGAAATTCATCAAAAACACTTTGATAAAGTCAAGGCACTATTTACACACGACATGTTTCTCACACATACACGCAGGGACTTACCTTTTGTCTTGTACACTGATGGTAGCAAGACCGGTATCGGATCTATTTTATATCAAGAACATGAGGGAGAGTTACGGCCAGTAACTATGGCAAGTCGAAAATTAACTAAGAGTGAACAGGGGTACACAATTACCGAGATTGAACTATTAGCAATAATTTTTAGCCTTGTCAAATACCGTAGCTGGATCTATGCTTCAAAAATTAAAGTAATGTCCGACCATAGAGCCCTGAAATACTTGAAAACATGTCGATTTTTGAACGCTCGACTGACGCGTTGGGCCCTAGCCATTCAAGATTACGATCTCGAGATCGGCTATATACCAGGCAAAGATAACATCGTGGCGGATTCATTAAGTCGAATTGGCGAATCTCAAGATAATCGCGAAGTACATGATCTATTGATTTCTATCATTCTTGCACGGAAACCAACCCCAGCAATAATGCAACGCATTAGAAACATCATCGATGAACAACATCAGGATGAAAAACTGTTGCACATCATCGAGTCATTAAAATCCAATACAAATGTTCGTGATTATGAATTGCACGACAATATCTTGGTTAAGCACGATCGGAAAATTGTTTTACCTCAAACATTAGCCGAAGACCTACTCATTGAAATTCACGAAATTTATGGACATATTGGGGCAACCAAGTGCGCAAAAATGATAGAAGAATCGTTTTATTACCCGAACGTGAGACACTTTGCCACAGCGTTCCTACGATCGTGTGACACATGCCAGAGAAACAAACCGTACACACAAAGCAACCACGTCGAAACGCGACCCATAATACCCGAAGGGAAAGGAGATCTTATATCAGTGGATTACTTTGGACCACTCCCACCATCAGCCGGAAACGTGAAATATTTGTTTGTGGTGCTGGACGTGTTCACAAAGTATGTAGTTTTATATCCCATTCGGAAAGAAGACGCGCGGACCACCATTAGGAAAATGCGAGAAGATTATATACCAGAGCACGGAAAACCGAAACGAATCATGTTTGACCACGGTACACAATTTACGTCTAAAGACTGGTTGAAATTTTTAGAATCAGAGGGTATCATGGCGATTTATTCAAGTATTCGGCACCCAATTAGTTCAGCCGCCGAGAGAATAATGAGATCATTAAACTCGTTTTTTCGTGTCTTCACGAAGGATAAACATAAGTCTTGGAGTCGATACGTTCCTATAATACAAACATGTTTGAATGAAACCCACCACACTACTCTAGAATGCACTCCACTTGAAGTTCACACCGGGCAGAAACCTACTCGATTTTGGACTAAATTCGTACTCCATCCAGAACGCGGGGTAATGAATCGAGCTGAGCTTTTACTCTTTGTCGGCGAAAATATCCGAAAAAAGGGTGAAAAACGCGCAGACAAAATTAATAATTCGAAACCACTGGTTACATATCGGTTAGGTCAAGAAGTTTTGGTCAGAGCATATAATTTATCAGATGCAAATCGAGGTATCATCGCAAAATTTTGTTCAGTTTACGAAGGCCCGTTTACAATTCGATATATTATTGAACCTGCAACATGTATCTTGTATGATGAAATGACCCATACCGATAGGGGCCAATTTCACTTTTCTTCCCTTCGTCCTTACTACAGGAGTGAGATGTAAAAAGTTAAATTTTCTTTTTTATCACTAATAGATGTCGAACGAGGGAGTGCCACTCGACCCGAGGGGCCGATATAGCTATGAGACTAGGATCAGGTCAATGGAGGATCTAATGGAAACTCAACGAGCCCAAATGCTACAATTTCAATTGGAGTGGAAACGCGAACGCGAACTTTTAGACAAACGCTGCCAAGCTGCAGAACTTCGAGCTAAAATAGCAATCGACATCGCAAAAATAGCGTTGCATGATGTAGTAGTGTATGAGAATCGCACGCAAGCTCGATTGTCGGGATTACCAACGTTACAAAAGCGGGTTCAACGCATCGAAAATGATCTCGAGGGGAAAATCCACTAGTCTAGCTAAGATATGTAAGACGAGATTATTTAAAATAAGATTTTCATCAGAAACGAATTCAGATAGAATTTACTTGCCCTAAATTAAATGTACTTATTGATAAATTGAGCTCGTAGAGATTAAATCAAGAATATTGAATGATTCTTTTTTGCCAGTTGCAAAAGGATAATGTTAGTTTATATGTTCATTTTAGATGCCTAGTCGGAAACGAAACCGGATTCGTCAGAGGTTGAATAGGAAAATTAAGATATTAAATAGGAAATTAGCCAAGATTGAAATTTCATTGAACACATATCGCCCTTCCACGACTTTGAGTGCTCCAAGACCGGTCAACGAAATTTCATTACCGAACGTTCCACAAGAAATGCATACTACGGACGCTCCCGAGGGTGACTGTCTCATAATTGAAAACGAAGTCCCATGGGATATTTTTGAAAATTTAAGGTTAGATGGCTAAGCGGAAGAACCCCAGTAGAATCGCACACGATTTAAAAAGGAGTATTCAGAAACGTGAGCGACGGCGCCAGGCAGAACTGGATCAAATGAGGGACGAGTCAGAGGCGGCCACTAAGCGTGAAAATGAAGTTCTTCGTGCCGAAGTCGAGGCATTACGGAAGTTAGTGAAGAAAGAACGAGAAGAAAAGAAGGAATGGAAAGAAAAATATGAAAATGAGAGAAAGGAGAAATTTCGTAGCATGGAAATGTTTAATGTGAAGAAGTTACGAGATTTTGAACAAGGAAGGTCGAATAAAGATTCATAACTTGAAATACTATATCTACATAATGAAATTTTTTTAGTAATTTCCATAGTCAATGACTCACGTATTCAATTTCAAAGTAAAAATTTTTTTTTAGGATTATCAATTTATCTGAAGGGCCTCATAAAATCGATTTAAAGTATAGGAGTCAAAGTAAAATAATTTTCTTAGTCATAACTTAATGAATAGTATTAGAGTATCGAGCCCAGGGGACGTACGGTGGTTTTTTTTCAGTTTTGGGAGCAAAGTATGGAGTGGATTCGAGTCCCACCAGGTAAAAAAGGGACAGAAGGTATCTTGGATGGTAAGATCGATATTTACGGTTTTTTTTTTTAGTACGTTTCGATGGTCTTTCGCAAAATTTTGTGTTTTGATTAAAATCATTATCATTACAACTTTATTGAGGGTAGTTTTCATTCTAACGATTTCAGGGGGGCTATGAAACGACCGTAATTTTGCGAGTCTGATGTTTAAGCAATATAAAGTCCAGTAGTATACAGACCAGGCGTACACATAGAATCAGCATGACAAAAAATATCTATTTACTTGTAGCTGCACGCACGCGTTTTCTCTCTCTATCTTATACGCGTATATATTATGCAATATATATATGTATATATATATATATAAGAAGGTGAATACCCCACTCGATCGTCGAAGCAGCGAATATTCACCAATACTCGCGTCGGCCCTAATACATTCATCTATCCAAATAAAAGCTGCGCGATGATTGAATGATTTACATGAAAACGCGTATTTTCGCGCTCCGCAAACTCGAGCCGCCGAAATGAGCACCAAGAAGAGGGAGAGAGATGAGCGGCAGGTATCGAGGTGCGACGAGCCCTCGAGGATAGTTAGTTGAGTACCGGAACGGGACATCAGCGCAATTTGCTCTCGGGAGTGATCTATCCGAGAGTGCGATCAGCCGATGATCCTGCCTACTACGAGCGACTAGCCGTGGTATCATCCTCTTGGACGAGCGACTAGCCGTCAAAGTAGAGAGTACGAGGTACTGACTGAAAGTTGCTGAGCTGCGGGATCCAGGAAGAAGAACAAAGTCCACGGTAATTGATAAACCGCGTTTGCACAAATAACCCTCGAGAGTGGTCCGAGGGCGAATCCAACCCGCGGCGTCGGGAACCAGATGCCACCGGGACAGGTTCCTGGTGCAATTTAGATCATCCGCGGACGCGATTAGGATTATCTCGTGCCCACCTACCCAGTGCGGCGCGCAACACACCTAGGTTGGGGCACACAATACGCAGCGGCACGAGATACGGCGACCTAGGTTCCCTGATAGGTACAATAGTTAGGTACTTGAAAATTACGGAATCGAAAATATAAAATCATGCACGTTTAGCATCTGGAACGAGACCCCGCGGCTGAAAGTCATTTACTTTTATCTGATCATGAAGAGATCATAAACTTTCAGTCTTTCTTATATATTTAAATGCGTAATAATTATGTCTCACACAAGAGAGACGGAAGAAATGAATATGAGCTCCCTCTGAGCAATATCGAATTTCCTGTACATGACAAATGTCAGAAGTTTTGAGTTGTTTAGAGTCAATAAATTTTCTGCTCATATTATTTAATACATATAAAATGTATATATGATGAAGTGACAATATATTCATTTATTTATTTAACTGGAATATGTGAGTAAGTTTCTCAGAATTCCCCACCTCATGAACATATCTATCCTGATGATGAATAATAGAATGATAAATAGAATAAGCAGAGATATGGTACAAAATCCCCGGTTATATAATTCACTTGAGAACGTCCAGATGTCAAGTCATATATTGGGTATAATTTGCAGCTAAAATTCTAGATCAAATTGTTGTCATGTTGTGTAAAGTAAGTACCCAACATTTACAGGGTTCAAATACCTTAGTAGGACATTCTCACCCTATCAGTTTGCAGAAGTGATTGTACTTTATATCAAAAGTGGAAACTATATGTACAAAGCTCTCGGATGACTGCTTTTAGAGAAATCAGTGTCAGAACTCAACTCAATTCTCATGCCTTTCATTTGACATACTACACTGTAAAAAAATTTATGTAAATTCACCATGCTGAGCACAGGAAATCTAGGGACACCATGTTCAGCATTGTAAATTTACAAGCCCGGATGGGGAATTTTCGAGCGTGCTTGTAAATTTCCTTACCGACGGATCCGGATGGCGAATTCCATAGACATAAAAGTATAGACTGCTGGTCCCGTATACTCGCCGTTGTCATCGAGACATAGGCCTTAGCGTGAGAGTGAGAGAGACGGCATGCTCCAAGGCGCACGCTTTCAACATGCGATTCCTATGTTGCGTCTCTCTCGCTCTCATTGGGGAGCCTCGATGTCAACGGCGAAGATACGGGACCGGCAGTCTATACTTCTATGTCTATGGCGAATTCCCGCTTGGGAGGAGCCACCGTGCCTTTGTTACAGATCCTTATCAAAGTCTCTGTAAAATGCCGAGTTGTTGTTGATCTTACATCTAGACGTCTTTTTTAGCATAGTAGTGAGCGATTAAGATGTGTTGATTCTTACGGTAGATGGAATTTTTTGGACAAAAATGCATTGATTTTGTTGTGGACCGGTCATAACCTAATACTGTGTGGCCTTGTTACAGAAATTGATCGCGCTTGAATCATTCTATGAAAAAAAAAATCCGCGGATGAAAATGTTTTCTAATATCAAGAGTCGCGTCGAGCTCTTTTTTCACTGCCGGCATCACACACAATCACACTCGTTCACGAGCACGTTCACGGAGAGCAGCACCCTTTATTTACATCGTTTATTTACGTAGACGTTCACGGCGACGCCCAAATCTTTCGACTTTCGAGTCTGCTGTCTCCTCCAGTCCCATCACATATATACAGTTGTCCTCTTTGAACGACCGACTCAAAAATTTTCAAATTGCAACTCGCGCACGCGTACTCGAATAAAATTTACAAGCCTGGGACGGGAAGTTTACAAGCCCTGGAACGTAAACTCACCATGCTCAACATGGTGTCCCAGAATTTCCTGTGCTGAGGATAGTAAATTTACAAGCCACTCGTAGGTTTCCTCACTTTCCAGTAAATTCACCATGCTCAACACTGTGAATCTGCAACCCCACCAGGTATTTTTTCCTCGAAAATTTTTTACAGTGTAGGCAGCTTTATCATATCACTGAAAACAAGTAAAAAAAACAAGATGAGCTCCTTCTTATTATCTAGGAATCCAGGATTTGAAGAATATTGGAAAAAAGCAGGTGACTTCATTGTGAAGATCAATGAGGTTATGTGATCTTTTCCCACTTTCACAAGATATTTAAGAGAGCTGTACACAATAAATATGCCTGGGGTGGACTTGGATTTTACAGGTGACACTCTGAAAATGGGTGAGGTTCCTATATAAGGTCTCAACAAGGAAAGTATTCATTTAGTATAACTATTCCCAAAATTCCCTTAGCATTAGCCTCCACAGAAGAGCTGGAAACCTCCTAATAAAACCTAATTTTACTCCTTTTAAGAGAACTCAAACGATTAATATAGAGCTTTCTAGAATTCCGCTTCCTCCTATATCACCCGGGTATTACGCACACAACTTCACAAAAGCCCAGCGAGCGAGCGCAATCGCCCGTCCGTGTGTCGTTCTTCTATACATTTCGCGAGACCAGTTTTGCGCCACCTATGCTTCAAAATATAACTCACACCATTTCACAAAAGACCAACTCGGTTGAGCGCTTTTGCTTGTCCGTGTGATCATTGTTAAAGTTGAGATGGCAGTGGTGTCCCTAGACTTTGAGAAATTATCCATGCATAGGGAATAATTTTTATACCACTCATTGAGTCTCCAAATGGACTTTGTTTATAACTTCGACGTGAATTTATGCTCTAACCTCTCCTCAAAAGTTGTTCTTTTTCAATTTTCACAATGATCATCGTCTTATTACTACTAAAACGCCAATTTATTGATGTGATTCGGGCTGATACTCGCAATATCTCGATATTGATTGCTCAAATTCGCTCAGGTAAACTCTGGCCCTAAGTTCCAATCGTCAGTCTCCCAATCTTCACGCCGACTCATTTTGTTTTAGTCGTGTTAATTTTTTTATTACGAAATAAAGCCAACTTTAGCGGAGGATAATTCAAAAGCCTGCCTTATTATTTCAACTCCAACGCCATTTGTGGTCATGCGCAAAGACTATGGCTGGGTGACGCCTACGCAGCTGCCCCGGCGCGCATTTGGGTTTGCAGCGAGCTACTTGTTGCTTATAGCTGCCTTGATTGGGTGACATGACTATTTATCGTGTATATAAATGCTCGGAATTTTGAGAATATTCTGAGATCGGGTTCTCCACTCAACGTGACTTTTTATGATTTGATGGAGGATGCGATTTGAGAGAGGCGTGAACTAAAAAACTATTACACGGGACCATGCTCTTCAAGGAGGTTATGTTCCTTCTCATGATACCGTTTCGCGAAAGTGAGAGAGATGGAGAGAGTGGCGTCGTGAGCTAGTGCCTCTAGGTGCGGAAAGTCAGAATTGTGCGGTGATTCTCAGTTTCATCGAGTGTTGCGCGCGCATCGTCAAGCAATCGCCTGAGGCTCGTCGCTTTGCGGGACGGCCGCAGACGCGAATCGCTGCCCTGTTTCTGTGCTGAGTGATATGGATGTTGCAATCCAATCCGTATTTGTGATTCAGTGATTGGTGGATCGCGTGTTTTAATAATACAATGGACTAACTCCAGTAATACGTGATTGATGGAAAGATGATGGTTATCTTCAACGCAAAACACGATTTTTCATCGAATATTTCGTGCAAAAGGAGCAATCTCAAACATACCATCATACTTTTCTCGGCAATTCAAATATTGTTAATTATCAATATATGTCATCCACTGTTCCTCTTGATGAGTGAGATGCAGAGACAGATCGTCCTATAAATTCCTCATTTGCTTGATTAACCTCCCTTTTTTGGAATTATTCTCGAGCCTATGCCCTCCAGCCTTCCTCGCGTTACGAAAAGTAGAATTACTGCTCATGCCTACATTGTCATAGAGCTTTTCGTTCGATAATTTTCCCTCATCCATGATGAAACTTTCTAAGTATATTTTTGATGCCACGACCCTGAGTTTAGATTGGAGCATATGATTCTTTTGCCTGCTTCTGCTCCAACCATTCTTATTATACGAGAGTCAGAATTTGCAGAGTGTCTGTTGGGTAAGTTTGAATCCCGTGAGAGCGACCTTTAATGGCTTCGTAAGTATATGAATGGACACCTGGAGTTTTCTCGTAGATCATCGTATTCGCAGCCATTTTGATAAGCAAACTTCAGACTGAGTTCTCTGTTTCATTCAATTTACATCGTTGGAAACAATTACGAATGTATTCGTACGTTAAATTTATTCCAAAAGGTCCCAATATTTTAGTTTTCTTTTGAGCCAAAGATCAATCCAGGTGAATCAAACCATATGAAACAATACCTTTTTATTATTCTAATTTTCAATTCTAACCCAATGTTCTACAATAGTGGACACAACCCACAATTCCCTACAATGGTGGGCCAATATTCCAATTCCCTACGTGTATGAGCACATGCCCCATTTTTCTACCACTATGAGCCTATACCACTCAGACAATCTTTTCTCAGAATGTGCTGATCGATCAATAATCCCATATATCGAGCTTCAATCACATCATATATTTCATTGTTTCATGTTCTCTACCTATCTAAATGATTATCACATCGTACACTTCACATAATCTGGAATGTCTCTGCCGTGTGGGGGACACCACATCAGAGGTTTCCGAAAATATCATGAATCATCATCTTTTTCGTCTATATACCTACATGAATCATCTATTCTTGAGATTACTCTGGTCTCGCAAATGATCCCCCCTAACATGAACTCTGAAATAATGAGCGATTGTCTCAACTCCGGATTGATCGTACCAATACCCCTGAAAATCATCATCTTTTCCCTAATATTAATCCATCCGAATGAGCAATTCTTTGAGGACGCACCTCACTGTGGCGTCAAAGATGATTTTTCTTAGCAAATTCTCCGACATCATGGACAATTCTCTCAATAGCACATAAACCATGTGAATGTTCTCAAAACACCATTCTCATTGTGTGTTCGACCACATGTGCAATCAAATCTTCAAGGGCGCACGCTGACCCCTGAATGATTTTCTTGGCATAGCCCTTATGTTCATAGGTGATTCCCCCCGACCATAGTTTAACAATGTAACCATCATCAAAAATCATCATTTTCATCACGTATTCAACCATATGAGCAAGAAAAACCTCCAAGGGCACACTCTGGCCTCATGAATGATTCACCTCAGCATAAAGTTCAAAATTACAGGTAATTCCCCTCAATCTTAGGTTAACCATGTCAGTTTCCTCGGAAATCATCATTTTCATTATGTTTCCAACCATGTAAATTGTCAATCCTATGAAGGCGCACTCTGGCCTCATAACTAGCGAAATCAAATTTCATCGATTGTTATTCCTCCAAGGATCGTTCATAGTACCATGAACAGTTATTCTGATTACGGTGTTACCAACATTTTAAATTCTTTTGGGATTACTTCACAATTGACTCGCTAATTTCGTGGCATATTTTTCAGATACAGTGGAATCATTCTACTTTGAGATGTCGAGAACATGAGCTTGACCTACTGCTTTTTTTTAAATTCTCTTGCGAAGAGTAGTTCATATCTGTATTGTAGCATTCAGTTGTGGTCTTTCATTCGTTATTTTTTCAACGGGGACTCAAGTATTTATCACAGTGGAGTGTGCATTCGGCTTACAGACATCATAATATTGACTCATTTAGCTTTCTAGCGTGCATTCTGCATCTTATTTGAATGGGTATTATTGATTGAGACGTAACGTTTCAATTACATCAGTCAATTACAAGAGAGAACTTGTCATATACGAGAGTTTCCATGGAACTTTTAAATATTGACCCTCTGAAATAAAAAGAAAATTTTCTCATCGCACACGTTTGAAATGGGTTTCATGTGATACTTAGACCTCGAAAACATGTGAAAAAAGTGGTGCCACTCTCTTCCAAGCCGAGGTATCTGGTTCAGAACGACATGTACGGAATTACACACTTGAAACATTCGTGAATCAACTTCAATCGAATAGATTCGATTCAAAACATTGTCTAGACGATCGATACGGATTATATTTTGCCTGACTTGACTTTAAGATGAATTTCATCCTCGATTCCTCCGAAATTCGAGGTAAATTTCCAAAATCGAGTCAAGAGCTATGAGTCTCATTTCAATTTCTAAAATACACTGTGGACTTATTTTGTTCATATTTTAGCCGTATACTGTGTAAAAATCAAGAAAATCGCGATAACATCACATTTGAAGGCTTATTCAGCTTACCATCCGGATTCAAATATTTCTCCTCAGCTTCTCACAGAGATACCGATCGATAATTGCAACTCAGAACAGTGCGGTTATATCCCTTCTGTGATGAAGAAAAAAGAGCACAACATTCCAATCCTGTGCTTCACGTTTCCTGAGTATGCCATCAAAAAATGAACGTTTCGAGAGCCAGTGGCGCGATAACTTTATGAGCTTTGAAGCCTTATAAAATTTTTCCGGATCAACGCACACTCACAAGCCAAACGGGATTCGATTCGTCTTCTTTTTAACTTCGGAAACTCATTGCTTAATTCCCCATTTTGCACAAGGTATTTCATTAATTTCGTAAACAATAGCAAGAGAAAGTTTTCCCTCAATACTCGGTTACATCTATGAATGAGAGCTAATATCATAGCCAAATCAGCGCACACCTCTGAATCAAAGCTTTGCTTAAAATATGAGATTAGTAGATGGATATATCATTCCACCGAAGTGGTTGAGGCATAGGTATTTTAGTTACAGCCTTATCAATTCAAAAAATCGCGTTGGTACGTTTGTAAACTACCCAAAAATCATCTTTTGCGGTCTGCTATTGACAAATCAGGATGCGTTCCAACAAGAAAGAATGTAGCTCATATTGAACGATGCCAAATACCATAAAATGCCACTCCTGCGCACTACGAATAGTTCAAAATACTCCTGGAACACTGCAGTAACACAAAAGTTAAAAGTTCCGTGGAAACTCTCATACGTATCATCTGTGTGATACGACATTTCCTTGATCTGAAGTTTGCTTTGCGTGACGCGCCACATCGTACCACTATTCCTTTCATAGCTTACGAATCTGTCGCATTGATTTTACTTCCATTGAACTAATTCAGTTCCCTCATAAGCTCAACCGTATCCCAAACGCAATTCTAATTACTTCTCAATTAACTTTTGTTATGTTCAGTTTAATTCTCATCATTTTATACTTCAAAATTATCGCGGAAATTGTTCTCTTTCGTTGTAACTCGGGTCACAATCTACCTGACTATCTCAGTGTCATTGATCCGAGATATTTCCATTGTATCTGCAGTGGAAGAGAATATTTTGAATCGCGAATACCGTTGGCTTTGCTTTCATTTTCGGATTCCGCTCTGATTGCGGCAATATTGCCTTAAATTAAAGTTTTATTCGCATAGAACTGCTATAAATTTTACCAGGATACTATTTTTATATGAATTATCAATCTTACAGGCTTTGGATACCGTCATCTATTTCCCCCATCGAATTTGATGCGATTTTCTTCAAAAGAGCATGATAGGGACTTCATTCTTTGTCATAATTCTCGATGGATTTCTTTTGAAATACCTATTGCGTGCCCCGCAAATCCTGATACTAATTTTAGTGATTCCGACTTTTAGTGATATATTCCTCCTTAAAGCCGTTCTCTAACACTCCTTGCCCAAATGGAGCTGAAAAAAATATCGCTGGGTCTCTATAATTCAATTAATTGCTCATGCGATCTCAGCACCAGAGTTTGCATCCGCAGAATCTGGAGATTGAGTTCGATTTCCTACAGGTTTGTTTTGATGTCTATCATCTTGTTGCGTATTTTCTTGCCCGCGATCCTGCGGTCACGGCCCCCGTCCTGCTTAAAAAAATCTCCTTGATCATTATTCAAATAATAATCTTGGTTGTCACAATCCACCTCGAAATCGTTCTCGCGTAGCTTATAATCCCTCAAATTCCTATCATTCGATTTATCAGAGCCGCGGATATATATGTTCTCTTCATAGATGCTGCGTAATTGTGTGAGCAATTGGCTTTATAACAGTTGTCGTTCCTATTTGTATCTCCTCTATAAGTGTTCTTACCGCGAAACTTTTCGACATAATCCCGATTTTTATGAGAATCCTTTTCATGAAAATGATTCCTCATAGGACCTGTTCGATTCGAAGAATTGTATCTTTCAGATGTATAATGGTATGGATATATCTCCTATTCTTTCCGATGGTTCAATTTGACTTTTTGGAATGAATCCAGCGTTTAATGCGTTTCTCAAATTATGGCACTCGTTCATATCGTGTCTCTGTTTACGGCAATAACAACAAAACTTTGAATCTCGTATTTTCTTAGAAGAGTTGTCTTCCATATGTCCTAGCCTACGACAGTATGCACACGTACTCGGAGTCTGCGATGATCTCATGGTCGCAGATTTCTGAGGAATAGACTCACGTACTCCAATCTCTCTCATTTTCCTCTCTGAATAAGTATCAATCACATCCTCCAACCGATCATTCCTGATCACGGAGGGTTTTTCAGAGAAAGTACTCTGCGGATCCATTTGATTCTCGAAATCTATCGCGTTGAAATTTGCATCCCGTAAGGATGAAGGATTTGTTGATCGGACTCGATTTCCGAGCAAGTCTGATGGTCCAGAGATAAATCGTTGGAGGGCTCTGGCATTTGCATTTTGTTCATATATTTCGCGTTTCCAATGTCCGAGGTTTGTGTTCGTATGATATGCAATGAGCAAACTATTATGGATATATTGTATTCGCAATCCATAGTCCGCCACACTCTCTCCCAGACTTTGCTGTATTACTCTCAATTCTGCCCAAAACCTATCTGCATCTCCAAGTATAGTGTATTGAGGTTCACGTTGGGGTTGACTGTCTTCAATTATTTTGTCTGAACTGTCACAGCTATCCATAGAATAACCCTGTCTGTGAATGCCCACATCGTATGTAGTATTTTCACAAATCTCTGACCTATCGCAAACTGTCTTGTCGATATCTGCATGTTTAGATTTTTCCAAGTCATCGTACGGGTCTTGTCCGCGTGAGCGTTGTTTAATCCGGTTCTCAAACGAGGTTTTTTCTATATTACGTTCACGTGGCTTTTCGTACTCTCCGGATTGCTCGATTTGGTTTGATTTCCTTAAATAATGCATCTCCGCATCCCGACTGTTAGGGAGTCGTTGGCGGGCAATCTTTCG
Source organism: Eretmocerus hayati (assembly GCA_029851415.1). Taxonomy (NCBI): domain Eukaryota; kingdom Metazoa; phylum Arthropoda; class Insecta; order Hymenoptera; family Aphelinidae; genus Eretmocerus; species Eretmocerus hayati. The sequence continues at coordinate 103,060,002 of CM056742.1, forward strand.
CACTTCCGCATCGGCGATCTCGGTGAGTTGATAACGGAACATAGGCCTACTTATCCTATGCAATTCAGTACCGACCCTCTGCGGCCGATTTCTAAAGCGTGACCCTATGTCCTCATGCATGGAACGAGGGTCCTGGCCATCATACCTCTACGACTCAGCATCTTGGCCCCCAGATGGCCGTGGGCTGGAACTATAATCAAACCGTCTTCGCAATTCATCATCACTGACGAGAGGCCACTGGTATTCTCCTGGCATTTCATATTCAGTTAAGTCCGTAAATTGTTCAGTATTATTATCATTAGAGTTTCGCGTATCTGTGTCTCGTTTGTGAAGTATTCCTTTATTTTGTATTCATCCGTCGTATCGCGAGGATTCCGCGAGTATCTGTTCTGCTCGGAATCGATCATAATCATCCTTGTCAGGTATATCTCCTACTTTTACACGCGCCCCGTTTGAATTTTGTGTTTGTTCCAGAAATTCTCTCAAATCTATCAAAACCGTTATTTCCCCGTCATCGAAGTATTCAGACTCTGTCGTAAGCATTCGACTCAGATCGCGAAGAGCAATCTCCATATGTAATCCCCCCGGCTGTTGCAACCCGACATCAGCAGCCATGAGTGCTAGCATGACCCTCTCGGCCTTGGGATTACCCTCTATAGATCGTTTCCCGAAATATTTTTTCATATGAATAATACCATTCACATTAGTAATGCTTAGGGCCTCGACAGAGAGTGCGCATTCGCTCTTTTCCCCCTTTTTTCCCCTGTGGAAGTAGCGCCATTGCGCGCCCGTGGCGGCGACTGCAACTACAGGGCCTATGCTTATACACGGGGGAAAAAGTGGAGAAAAGAGCATTGCGCAATTTCTGTCGAGGCCCTTAGAGGGATAAAAGTTCCGGTGCCTCGTTCGAATTCAACGTCTGAATTGTTTCCTGCCGCGGCATCAGGAAGATTTTCCATCGTGTCTTGATAATCGTTATTCCTGTGGCTATTTATTATTTCATTACTTAATTTCAAGGATTTTATATGAATTCATAGCTGCTATTCCCCTATGATGCGTCAATCGAACAGTGCAAGTTTGGGCGAAAGTGAGAATGTTTGCGATATTGAAAAGTATCACTATTGGGCACCTGCTGTCTGCGGGTGAGCTCGTCTCGAGCTATCGTACATAGTAAAATATTATCACCTTGGATTATTGGCTTGAAGGGAGTTTGATTACGATTTTCCGTTTTACATTGTTAAATAAATATACGCTGATATGAAAAAGTATTCGACTGTACTTGGCTTCTAGGAAATCTCTGAAATTTAAGTCTGTGCCTCACGACTCTCCCCACGAGGGACGAAAATTGGGAAAACTATAAAATTACTTACCTAGATGCTGCATAGACCACGAAGCAGGTAAACCAGATAAGCATCCTTCCTGTCCTTCCTTCCCATCAGTGGCAGCTGTATGCGGTTGAATCAGGTGAGGCGCGACGCGGTTGACGCGGTAAAAAATTTTCCGAACTTTTCCACGCAGTATCCCACTTCTGACACCAGTTAATTATGTGGGTTCGTAACGTGGCTTCTTAAATACTGCACCTGGGCAGTCCTAACTCGACAAGTAGGTAGGGGGAAATTCCGAAGTGGAATAAATAAAAAGGGAATCCCTAGAGCTGCGTTTATTAGTCCGAAAATACAATGACGAGAGAGAGAGACTTTAGAAAGTACTGGGGTTGATTCTATCTGAACGGAGTCCGTCAAGGGCTGAGGTACTCGACTCGAAATGGCGTTAATGAATAATGTGGTCAGGTCGGTAGGTGAGTTCGTACTAAGAACTAGAAGCCCGGCGCGTGATTCTAAGGGCAAACGTATAGCTTACAATACAAGGTACATCTATATGTTGGAATACCAGCTATGCCTATACGGTATACACATATATTCCCATATGCGGAGTACATATAGAGCTAGTTGGGAACCGACTAGGTTCCTGACAAACGGAATCATGTTTTTTGAGGCACTCGCGAACAAGATGGGTCAAACTGATCTGGTTTTGCTTGTGATATCTTGCTTCCATCGTATTTGATATCAGGTGAGTGATCGCCTGATACGATATTTCGTTGTTCAACCGAACGAGCTACTTCTCCCATTTCTCAAGGGGATTTCCGGAAATCACATTGCTGGAAAACTCTTGAACGAGGTGTATATACTCCAATGATCTTCTTAATTTCTTTGATGATGGGTGCGATATTTTTCATACCCGTCAGCGGTCAATTAGGTAATGATAGAGTGTATCCGTGTATGTGGCAGTAGCATTGTTCTCATGGCCATTTCCGGGTTCCTCCGTCCCACCCCACGCCATCCCGTAAAAATCGGTCACGCGTGTGGATTTGAGTTCCAGATACCGATAACTGAGAGTAGATAGAACCCGAGTAATGCGCGATGGAAGAAATTTCCAAAATTTCTACCCCTCCCCCCCCCCTCAAATCAACACGTTTGTGGATTCGCTCATATAATGCAACTTATACATATAGACCGAGTAAACCGAGGACAACCCTTGTGTTGCCTCAGTAAAGGGAATTGACTCGTTTTTTGCAACTGTGCGCGCAAAGTTGTGGAAAATAAAACTTTTCTTCATCATTTCACAGTGCGAGAAGTAATGCCGAGATGACTGCTCGCATAGTTTTACATTCACGCATTGGTGGAGAGTGCGTGAATGTAACTTCTCGCTACAATGGATTTTCATTCACACACAGTTTCAAAATATGATGTCACATCATCCCCTTGAATTTGGCCTTTTTTCGAATCTTTGTTATTAAGATAATCTTGCCCGGACAGTAGTGCGTTTGATCACAACTTCGCGCGTGGTTGCAAAAAATAATACATGCAACAAGTGCGAGAAGTTTCCGCACACGTTGCCAACTTGCGCGAGAAGTGACATTCACTCACACTTTGGAACTTCCCGCTTGCTTCGCGAGCGTACGCGAATAAGTTCTTCTAGCTGTGCGAGGAATTCCAAAGTGTGCGTGAATATTAATTTCTCGCACTCGTTGGGCAACTTGTGCGGAAATTGACCTCCTCGCACTTTTTGCGTAATATACTATTGTTATATCGAAATGCACAAGCTTTCTCAAAGTACCGTCAACCGGGGTTACTTTGAACAGGCGGGGTAACTTTGAACACTCGGGGTACAAGTTTTGAACTCTCAAGATCGGTATAGTAGGAATTCCCTATGGTTCCAATACCAATTTTCTCCGCTAGGAGCGTGCTTGAGCAATCATTTACCCTGATAAGCAGGCCCCGATCAGCCGTGTGTTCGTTCATAACGAACTTTTTCGAAAAGATGATTTTAATTCGAAAGAAAGTTGCTCCAAACAATTGGTCTTGTTCGAGCACTTCCCTTGCGAATCCAAGGTAATGGTGCTATATTTCATTGATCCATACCAATATCTTCAAGAATCTATTGCTACGTTGGTGTATTTTAACCCTAATTCAATTCTGTGACGTGAAAACTGAAGAGTGCGTGTTTTTTTGGATACCGGGGTAACTTTGAACACCTTGCGTGTTTCGACAGGGTGACTCGGAACACTCTGATTCATAAATCTCTCCAAATATTTGACTCTATTTGACTCTTTCTTCTAACTTCCACTAAGTACATAAATTCAGAAAGTCAACAAAGCTTTTTGCCCCTCCAAAAGAGGGTTGGAGCTTACGTTGCTTCCAATTATGAAGGGCAAGTATTTCCAGTTAAAATGACAGAAGTTACCACAGAAGGACCTTTCATATCGTCCATGCGAAAGTCTGGTTTGAAATTCTGGAAATGGCCAGAACAAAAAGATGAGATACAATATCCCCGGTCTGATGTATTAGGTTTTATATTAGCTCCCAAGACTACCTGAGAGCTTCAAAAGGCAAACTATGTAGTTCCTGAAGTTTCCAAGTATTGGTAAATAGACGTGCCTCAACGAGAACTTCACGCCAGGAAATATCGTCCAGCTGCAGTGTAACTGATCAGCTCACAAGAATATTGGATGTAGATTTGGTTGAGTCGTGAATATTGACCAAAGGAAGATTATAATCATTAGAGGTCATGTATCTATCGATCAGTAAAAGCAGAAATACGACTTAGGTATTTTCATCATCATTGAGACACAGACAATTGTGAGAACGAGTCGAATATCCATTCATCCGTGAGAAAATTTAGTGGTTTGATGTAGAAATGTTGGAGTTTATTCTGACCCGTCACGAGTCAAATTTTGATAGAAACTTGCAGGTTTGTATTATCTGTATGTCTCGTGAAAATGTTTCTCGTGAAAACGTTCTTGTGGAAATGTGATCTAGGTTCCCAATGACTATGTCAGAATTCATTCCAGGTTTTTGGTGTTTCTATACGACGATCAAACCTTAGAAAGCATTGTTGGGGCTCGGCTCTTCCATTCATGTCGAGTCAACTCTAGTTCACTGTAAAATGAGGAATTCTGTTCAATTCGGACTCTGATTTTATTGTCATGTACATTAGGGTGTCACTTATCCCCCAAGTTTTTTTTAGACTTACGGGCACCCCCTAGATCGTTTCTAAATGCCAAAAAAATGAGTTTCCCCCATCCCGGGTCTCGAAAAAAAAAAATTAAACCGTGCCGCGACGAGCCGACAGTTGGTGGAATTGAATCAAAAACGTTCGTTTTTGATTCTCCGACTGGGCGAGATTGGACTACTCTGTTCAGCTTCCGGGAGGCTGAAAATTACCTCTCGATACCATTTCCCACGTAAATTTTCATGTTGAATTCGAATTCGCCCCGATATTGTGATTGTGCTGGATTCAAATCCGCTCCCATATCGGAGGTTAAAGTGAACTGTGATGGTCAAAATTGCAATTTCACGCAGAGAAACTCTTCTTCCATACCTTCCCTCCTCATTTTGGCCAATACAAACGGACTAGAATTCCACAAAAATTCCTGCACAATGCTGTTTACAATGTAGATTTTTGTGCTGGATTCAAATCCGCCCTCATAACGGAGGTTGAAGTGATCTGAGATGGTCAAAATTGCAGTTGTACGCAGGGAAACTCTTTTTCCATACCATTTTTTCTCACTTTGACCAATACAAACGGACCAAAACTCCGCAGCAATTTTTGCACAATGCTGTTTTCCATGTAAAATTTTGTGCTGAATTTGGATCCGCCCTCACATCGGAGGTTGAAGTGGGCTGACATGGTCAAGATTGCAGTTTTACGCAGAGAAACTCTTTTATCATACCGTTTCTTCTCGCTTTGGCCGATACGAACGGACTAAAACTCCGCAAAAATTTTTGCACATTGCTGTTCTCCATGTAAAATTTTGTGCTGAACTTGAATCCGCCCTCATATCGGAGGTTAGAGTGACCTGAGATGGTCAAAATTGCAGTTTTACGCAGAGATACTCTTTTTTCATACCGTTTCTTCTCACTTTGGCCGATACGAACGGACTAAAACTCCGCAGTAATGCTGTTTTCATGTGAAATTTTGTGCTGAATTCGAATCCGCCCTCATTTCGGAGGTTAGGGTGAGCTGAGATGGTCAAAATTGCAGTTTTACGCAGAGAAACTCTTTTTTCATACCGTTTCTTCCCACTTTAGCCAATACGAACGGACTAAAACTCCGCAGTAATGCTGTTTTCATGTGAAATTTTGTGCTGAATTCGAATCCGCCCTCATTTCGGAGGTTAGGGTGAGCTGAGGTGGTCAAAATTGCAGTTTTACGCAGAGAAACTCTTCTTCCATACCGTTTCTTCTCACTTTGGCTATTACAAACGGACCAAAACTCCGCATAAAATTCTGCACAATGTTGTTTCCCATCTAGAATTTCATGCGGAATTTGAATCCATCCCTAGATTGAAGGTTATAGTGGGCTGAGATGGTCAAAATTACAGTTTTACACAGAGAAACTCTCCTTTCATACCGTTTCTTTTCACTTTGGCTATTACAAACGGACCAAAACTCCGCATAAAATTCTCCACAATGTTGTTTCCCATGTAGAATTTTATGCGGAATCCGAATCCAGTTCTATCCCGGAGCTTAAAATCAGTCCCGATGGCAAAAATTGCAATTTAACGCGACGAATCCCTTTCTCCTCACCGCTTTCCCTCATTCCCCCTCGTACAAACGGACCAAAACTCCTCAAGAACCCTGCTTCACGTTGTTTACGTGTGGTTTTTCTACCGATGCCAAATTCAGCCCCAAATCTGCCAGTTGAGTAGCTTGAATGAGTCAGAATTTTGATTTTATGCAGAACAACTCTCCTTTTTCCACTGTCTCTATTGGCTCTTTTTCGTACTAACGGACCGTCGTTGTTCACGAATTACGAATGATGATTTCTCTTCCCTACTGACCATGAAGTTTGCAATCTCGATGAATGACACAGAGCCATTTGATTCCAAAAAAGTTGATTGGGGTAACATTACCTATAGGTTTTGGGTTGTGAGAATAGAACGGCGCGGGAGCGGGAGCAGAAGACACACGACGGATAGCACGCGCACGCGCGAAGCGATTTTGCATTTCCACCCGCAAGATCTCTAAGTTATGAGATGCGTAATTTTTGTAACTGAACAACTGTTTCTTGTTGTTTATGAAAAGAGCAAATCAGGAATGGCGCTAAGAGTAACCTGGATTGTCTGATCTCGAATATTCCAACACCAAGTCAAAGGCTGCAAAAACCAGCTGACGAGTGTGTTTGTTATGGTTCTAGTCAGTGCGCTGTGTCAGTGTCGTTACCAATCACCAGTGTTTTTCTTACAGAAAACTTCCTAGAGAGCACTACCAAAGGCGTGTTACAATAACGGAATACTTATCAATTTCGGTAAATTGAATGAATCTCTCCATTCGTGCTAAAGCCTCAGGTTTCTTAATCCACCACATTACGGTATATAACACCAATACCGGTGTGGCGGTGTGTTACACCGCTGGTGTGTTATTTTGCCCTATTTCGCCTCCATCCTCGCGCGGCTCTAGTTCTCATCAGTCGAGAGACAGTAATGCTATCGAGATTTCACGAAATTCATCATTTTTTGAGTGAACTTGATTTCTGTACAATGGAAAAAATTTGTGGAATGGGCTAGGAAATGAAGGTGAACTTGTTGAAAATTTCCATTCTCTAGTCAGTTGTATGAGAACTAGATTGTTTTGACAACAATCAAAGTTGTTCCTTCATGCAGTGATAATATGAGTGACAGTCCTGTTTTCTATCTAGAAAGTGATACACAATGAGCAGGTTATTCGATGGCATTTCATGAGAAACTCTGTGTCGCTATATAATTGAGCTCAAGTTCCTTCCCCCATGTGAGTTTGGTATTCCTTGGTTCCAAAATCTGTTTGCCTCTCAGATGAGATTCAGGTGATGATTAGCGGAATGGAGTATACCTTCATCTCATACAGTTGTAGTGTAGTAGTGCGTTCCATTAGCTTGTTCATTCGCACTCTCCAGCATGCTCCCTATCATTTCCTCCACATTCACCAAGTTTCAACGAGTCCTCTGCAACCACAACTCATAACTACGAATACCATGATGTTATCTAGCAATAGGTTGGGATGTAGAGCGCAAGATTCATTAAATCTCTAATAAGCCTCACGTAACTTAATAAAAGTGGCCAATGTAAATGTTCATGATTCAGCTTTGACGTGAAATTTATCACCATAGAAACAGAATGATATACCCTGATTGAATTAGTGGGCAGCTCAGCCTGGAATCCTGCATGAGGTTTTAGGGATTGTTAGTATAGAGCACAAGAGATGAGAAATGATTTGAGACTAGTCGTGGGTGAGTGCTTTGGCCTGTACTTGACTGAAATGTCAAGTGCCAAACAATCAATCAGCTACGGCTAACTTTCTACACCAATAGTTGATCAAATGTGGACATAATTCTTCATTTCAGCTAGCCAAAGAAATTTTATTTGGAACTGGAGCGACTTCAAGCAGTTGAAATTACTAATCTGAGTCTACCATGCCAACTCTGTTTCAGAATCTGTATGTGATCAGCAGTAGATGTTCTACTATTGTGGAAACTGAGGAAGCAAGTTAGATTATTTTGTGTTAACAACCAATGAGCAGATCACCAAAATCTGACAGAAATGCTTATTTTATTCAGAACTGTGGCGATCCTCTGGTCGAGCAGCTGCTCGGATATATGATTTGAGTTGTAAGCGATTTAACTGTGACTCATATTGAGTGAACAATTTCACTGTCGATTAATAAAGCTCATGCCATGTTCAACTCCTTTCAGTTGTTCTTAGGATTTGAATAAGTGAAACAAAGATTGGACTCTGCAAGGTTTTCGGCCAGTAGACTTGGAATGCCAGTATGATTCCTCAAAATCAGGTAAATCCAGACTGAACTTCCATACAGATTGATTCAGTCTTAGTGAAAAATTCATCCACCATATGAGTATTCTTAAATTTCACACAATATGACTGTACATAATTTGAGAATCCGAGAATTCATGATAAGCTTGGATATTAGAAATGATGTCTCGTTGCATATAGAGATCTTGCTCTACATTATGACTTGATCAAAACCCCGATTCCGTGGGATTTTGATCAGACAGTGATGGATCCCAAAACGCAGGGGGTGAATCGATTCTCCCAACATCAATACTCTTGAGCTGATTTTTCTGATGAGAGCGGGATCTACTCTCAAACCTAAACAGGCAGAATTAGTCCGCAGAATACCGTGATGGTCGGTACAAAAATTATATGAGGAGAAATATCATTCTCAATTATCAGGAGGGCAAAGTCACCCATAAATACGGAAAGACTTGGATCGAAGATTCTTCCAGGACAAGAGTCACTCTCTTAACTCGTAAAGGCTAATTGTATGACCGGCGAGTGCTCAGATGCTCGCTCCAAAAATTTTGTCAGTAGGAGAATTATCTTCGAAACCTATGAAATTCAATGAACCAGCAAGAATTCACATGCTCGGACCGAAAAATTCTATCGGGAAGAGAGACCAACGAAACTGGACTGTCAAGTTGATGATGATTCCAACGAGAGAAGAGTATATTTTTGTACATCACTTAAGTATGCAAATGTAGTGAATCTCACGAATTTCTGAATATTCGAGCACGAGATATCATTTAATGGAAAGATCTGCGTAAGTCCAAGACAATTTATGAATTTGCAAGTTCGAATTTTTTCAATATTCAAATTTGCACCGGAATCAGATCCATTTCAGAATTCAGGTAGCTTCCGTGGAGACCACAGTCCGGATTCTTTCAACTGAAAGCAAGAATACTTCTAAACCCTTACAAGGTTGTAAATGCAGATCCATGATTTCCTCGAGCTTCATATTTCCGGTTGACGAGAGAGTTCCTAGAACCCGACTTGTTTCCTGAAACCGCAAGCTCTCTCCTGCTTGAACTGGGGTATTCATATGAGGTAAAGACTTTTTCAGAACCCAGCTAAGCTTCCTCGTGGTTTCTGCGAGTATAGTCAAGCTTCCTCATATTTACGGAACTTGCTCGGGAAGAATTTTGGGAAAAGTATCTGCATATTATGCCTCCTTGGGTAAATTTGCCTCCTGAAACTCGGGAATGATTCTTCTCCTCACAGAACTCGTACCGAACATCGAGGTATCCTGGGGATTGATCTCCTATTTAGCCTCTTTGAGATATGACAATGCACCGCGGTATGGCGGATTAACAACCCTGTCAGGCCTGCCTTGATCTTTAGAGAGTTAGTCTGGTGTGGACGGTAAATCGGGTTTTTTTTGTCGATGAAATGAGGATCAAAGATCATCTCTGTGTTTTGAATCTTTTTCATGAACAAATCAAGTGTTCTAGTTGATATCCTATTCATCATTACTCAGTGTATTATCTTTCTTATCATTCATTGTCTGATCAAATATCCGCATAAAATCCTGCCCCATAGCAGTCTGGGTTGAGTCGAGCCAAGAATAAGGAGTCGTCATTCCAACTCTGCTGTATGTTGTAAATTATTCACGGTGAAAAAGCTTTGACACCTGCTACCATATTCTTGTATTTCCTGCATGACTCCAAACAGTATCGATGGAAAATTTAAAGATAGAATATCTTTCTCCCATCCTGTGATAAATATTATCTACTTGACAGATGAAACCAAAGCGGATTTAAACATGAGTTCATCAGAGTCAACTGATGAATTGTACCTGATTGGAGCTGTGACACCTCAGATTCCTGGTAATCAGTTACCAACAAATCTACAAGTTCTCAAAGTCTTATTCTTCAACACTCGTAAGTATTGCCTCAAGCTAGATCGAAGTTTTCAACTCGTTATTGAAGAAGTAGTGGCTTTCTGGGAGAAGGCTGGTATTCCTATCAAAGATGTGCGAAGGTGTATCAAAGTGATCACTAATCTATATGAGTCCTATAGAAGTATTAAAAAAAGTAGACATTCGCAGTATACTGCGAGTCGAGGGGCACAATTTCATGTCAAATTAAAAGAACTATTCGTCATTTCACATGGGGATGCAATGGGAACAATTCATGATGCAAGGAAGGCTTTTTTGACTGATCAGAGATCTGACAAACCAACTAAATACATCGGAGACATTGATCAAGACACTATTAACGTGGAACAAACAGGACTTATAAGGAATACTAGCCGAGAAATTGTCTCTAATGAGTCTGTGATGCATAGAGAAGATGTGGGATTGGATGTTGTCTGTGCAGAATCAGATGTCGCGAGTGAGTAAAGATGACCTTCATAGTCTTATGGATATCAGTTATCTTCACTCCTTCCACAGCTTTTTTTTATTACTTCAGGCCATGTCTGTGTTGTGGCGACTAAGGAACAAGGAACTCAAACATGTGATGCAATATCATCAGCTATCGCCGATGACAATAATCTGAGCTTCCTCCGAAGCTCAAAACCTCACGGGGATGATTACTCAACAGACCAATTAGCTGGTGAGATATATCTTGTTCTACCCTTAACTTTTCGATGATCATTACATTGTGGTTCCTTTCATGGGTAAAGGATCGCGCTAAGGAAGAAAATTATATTATCCGGATAAATTCTCACCATCAATTCATCAAAATTGATAACGGTACCCGATTTTGTCTTGAATCGAACGAACAATCTCTCGATATCATGAATCCATCAGGATTGGGGGTAAATATGAATTCGAGATCGAAACTTGATGAACAGAAGTTGATCGAATTTTGATCTCATTTGTTTTTTGGTATCTATTTCGTCCAGCATAGTCATTTTATCCAAAAAATATCCTAGTTGGAAGTGGTTGCAAACTTTGGATGAATGAATTTCCAGTTATACAGGACATAGGATTAACGCTACTTGTATCCATCTAATAATTCCACTCAAAAGAACCATCATTTGAGAACCATTAGAACGTATGAATTGCATTCAATTAGATTCATTCAGATACGATGATGCAATTCTCCCGACTTAGCTCATAACCCTTTCTCAAGTGAAAATAATAAGGATCTGCTTTGAGAGAAGTTTTCTCCTCTTTTCCCTCAACTCGAAACTTTTTCCATTAATCAAGAAGGAAATATATGATTCCTTTTTAGTTATTATTGTTACAAAGTTCTGCGGGATTTACACTCAGGCCCTTGAACTTTTGTTATCCCACTCTAATCCATTTGCTTGGATTTGATTTTTTTTGTAGAGACTTGGCCCCACCTCCCTCTAACCTTGTTTGATTTTTTCTAACGAGTTTGTCAGGAACTTGTGATATCGAAAGTCATCTCTGCATATTTTTGAGTCCAATGTTGGGGGTCAACTTTCCATTTTCTATGAGTCGGCTACATTACATTTGTATCACTGTTTGCGCCTGATTCCTGTATGGTCCAGTTCTTGCTTCAGAAGGGGAGGAAAACTAGCTCCGAAAGCAACGGAGATCAAAACATTCTCAGAACAACTTGACCCCCCTGATCTGTAGCCATCTTTGTAATTCTTACAGATGATTTCGCTCGTCCAGAAAAAAATGAAGTCAGAGGGCTAATATCGACTCGATAAATCATATTGAATTGAACCCTAATTCATGTTCTCATCCGAGCTTTTATCAAACATCCATTTATAATTCAGTCTCCGACTAACCATAACCAACTCAATTGGATTACGCCCTTATTTGAATACTTAAGATTATCTATTCGTAGATTTTGAGCAACCCCGACAGCTGATCTGTCGATTTCTCTGCTTTTTGTCCTCAGAAAATTTCAGTCAACTTTCAAGTCAAGAGAATCGATCTAATTCACTACCATCTGAATCGAGAGAAAGCACTGAAGGTTCTTCAAGTCAGAGTAGCATTGGATCTGTGTACTGTCCACCAGGGCGGAACTACCAAAAGACGAATATGCGTGGGACTAAGAATATTCTGACGCCAAGATTGGCCTCAGCTTCTGAACTTTGTAAAACGCCGTATAGAAAATCGTTGCATTTAGTAGCTGCAATGGCTGATGCTCTAGAATACAATATTGAAGGTGTGATTTTCAATAGAACATCATTCAAGGAGATACGAGAGTTAGCCCGGCAAGAAAAAGCTGCGAATGTGAAAAAACTATTTAGCGAAAAAGAAATCAAGTTCTTAATTGTTATGTGGGATGGGAAGATCATTCCAGATTCCTTCAAATGCAAACAGTATGATCGAGTTCCAATAACAGTATCTAATCATGTTATGTTAAATCTAAGTGGAACAGTTGCTGGCCATTCCAGGTTCAGAAGATGGTAGAGGTGTCACGCAGGCACATGCTATTCATGAAACTCTATATGATTGGGGATTAGTGAAGCTTGTGCAAGCAATTATCTGTGATACCACAGCATCAAATCTAGGCGCCAATTCTGGCGCTGCTGTGATTTTAGAGCATCTGCTAGACACAGATCTTCTCTACCTGGCATGTCGCCACCATATTTTTGAAATTGTTTCATCAAAGGTAGTTGATGTGAAGTTCCCAGGTTCTACTGGGCCAGAAATCTTGATATTTAAGAGGTTTCAGAGTTCGTGGAGCGCTATCGATGAAAACAGTTTCAAATCAGTCTCAGATGATCAACCCATTCATCCACAGTTAATGCTCGAAAGAGAAGAAATCATCAAGTTTATCCACAAATGTCTCAGAGAGAACCAGCCCCGCGACGATTATAAAGAGTCATTGGAACTATGTTTGATTTTCCTCAGTGCCATGCCTGCTGATAAGGTTTTTTTTTATAAGCCCAGGGCCTTGCATAGAGCCAGATGGATGGCTAGAGCTATTTACTGTTTGAAAATCTATATCTTCCGAAAATCGTTCCCTCTCAGCTCTGGTGAAGTGAAGAAGTTGTTTGATTTATGCCAGTCCATTGTATTTGTTTACGTGAGAGTATGGTTCACTGCCCCCTTAGCTCCCGAAGCGCCGAACAACGACCTGAACCTGATAAAGAAGCTCTACCTCTATCAGAATGTTGATTTTGATCTGAGTCGAGCAGCTTTGGGGAAAATGAAGAATCACTTGTGGTACCTGAGCCCAGAGCTTTCTTCGACCAGACCCTCAGTTAAGATATAAGAAGAAAAATGGTACAAGCTCTGGAATTCGAATCTCTCCAAAATGCCAAGACTCCCAAACGCTTCTATGTGAGATGTGATGCGGATTTGCAGAGTTTAGCTTCCAAGAACATGGACTACTTCATCAATTCCGACACAAAGAATTCCTTCAGGCGGTTCCATTTGGATACATCTTTCCTATCAATCGATTGTGGAACATGGCTTTGTCATGAGGGATACCTGGAGAATCTTCGTGTAGTTCGGAATTTGAAAGTTGTTAACGATACCTCTGAGAGAGCCGTCAAGCTAGCTCAAGAGTGTATGAATGGTTTGGCCACTGATGAAAACCAGAAACAATATCTTGCTCAAGTGATTAAAGAGTATAGGCAAGATTACCCAGATGACAGGAAAGAAACACTCTTGAAAAAGTGTAGAACTGAAAGCTAGCTCATAGTACAGAATTTTCCAATCGAGGAAATCCATTTTATAAATCTGCGGATCGAATCCATAATGAAAGCCGTCATTAGCTTGAAAGGATACGAGAGTCTTAATAATTTCTACTCAAGATTCATTTCCAGGAGATCACTATATGCCATCAGTTGCGGGCTTGAGAGGAGGGAGCTCTGAGGCCCTTAGCAATTCCTTTTCCTTGGTTTTGAAAGAATCCTACCCGAGAAATTGTAAACAAGAGGATGATCCTCGATGCTTAGGGTCGTTGAATATAGCCACCAAGACGGGAAATTGCAAGGGAAATGAGGCTTCCACGTGAAAGTTCAAACTCGACTACTTTGTTCGCTTTCAGGTTTGACATTAGGTCTAATTGGATAGGGGCTATGAAATTCCCCATGCAAAACGACGATTTTGAGAATTTTCGACATATTTCAGTTCGTTAGTATAAGATAGTGAGGAATGACTTCTTGACTCACTTGACGAGTGGGAGGAAGGATCTTCTCTGCTCCAGGTTGGTATTTTGACGAATCCAAGCTACCCAACTAGCAAAGTATGGGCTCAATTTGGACTCAACACGGGTATCTACGCGAGAACAACGTTGATCAGAATTTTAGGGGGTTTTGGTCCGTTCGTGCGAGGGAATCAAGGAAAGCGATAGGGTCAAGGGAATTCTTCGAGTTGTATCGCAATTTTGGCCATCAGAACTGACTTTAAGCTCCGGGATAGTACCGGATTCGAATTCCGCATGAGATTCTACATGAGAAACAACATTGTGCAGAATTTTATGCGAAGTTTTGGTCCGTTTGTAATAGCCAAAGTGAGAAGGAACGGTATGAAAAAAGAATTCTCTGCGTAAAACTGTAATTTTGACCATCTCAGCTCACTTCAACCTCCGATATGAGGGCGGATTCAAATTCAGCACAAAATTTTACATGGAGATCAGCAATGTGCAAAAATTTTTGCGGAGTTTCAGTCCGTTCGTATTGGCTAGAGTGGGAAGAAACGGTATGGAAAAAGAGTTTCTCTGCGTAAAACTGCAATTTTGACCATCTCAGCTCACTCTAGCCCCCGAAATGAGGGCGGATTCAAATTCAGCACAAAATTTCACATGGAGAACAGCAATGTGCAAAAATTCTTGCGGAGTTTTAGTCCGTTCGTATCGGCCAAAGTGAGAAGAAACGGTATAAAAAAAGAGTTTCTCTGCGTAAAACTGCAATTTTGACCATGTCAGCTCACTTGAACCTCTCACATGAGGGCGGATTCAAATTCAGCACAAAATTTTACATGGAAAACAGCATTGTGCAAAAATTTTTGCGGAGTTTTAGTCCGTTCGTATAGGCCAAGATGAGGAGAGAAGGTATGAAAAAACGAGTAGTTCTGCGTAAAACTGCAAACTCTAACCTCCGATATGGGGGCGAATTCGAATTCAGCATGAGAATTTACGCGGGAAATGGTATCGAGAGGTATTTTCCAGCCCCCCGGAAGCTGAACAGAGTAGTCCAATCTTGCCCAGTCGGAGAATCAAAAACGAAAGTTTTGGATTCAATTCCACTAACTGTCGGCTCGTCGCGGCACGGTTTAATTTTTTTTCGGGACCCGAGATGGAGGGAACCTCATTCTTTTGGCATTTAGAAACGATCTAGGGGGTGCCCGTAAGTCTAAAAAAAACTTGGGAAATAAGTGGCACCCTAATGTACATGCGTGCACGTAGTCAGTATAGAAACGTTAAAAGGTGATCGCTTCCATTTTCATCTAGTGGATACGATTTTCTGATCGTAGAATTTTTACACGAATTCTGTTTTCATCTCGAAAACATGGGGGATTATAAAAAAGACATCCCTTTCACGATCACAAAGTTAGACCAAATAAGTAAGAGTTAAAAAGAATTTTCAAAATACACTTTTATGACCTGCGCCTGGTGCAATGCAATACATGAGCATCTGAGACGCGTGTATGCAGCGTGTTACCCGAGAATGAGCTAAGGCGCCACGATATGTCGCGGAGTCCCGAAGTCACAAAGATGCAGCAGACGATTTGCGGCATTCCTCGCCTGCCTCGGGGAAGGCCCGAGGCCGGCACCAATAGTTTTTCTTTATTAATCAAATAATCTAACACTGCGCTGCTAAAAATGACACGATATTATGTATTCTGATCACCTACAACAATGTACACCCACGAGATCAAATGGAGCGAGTAGCCGGAAGTTAATTATCGGAAGTCTCGCGATATGACCAAAATTACTGGATCTAGGACGGAGAAAACACCAACTCGGTGAAGTGTAATGAAAGTGTATAAAAAATCAGGCTGACAGTATATTACAGATGGGTTGGACGGCAAACCAAAATGATCTCAAAGTCGTCCATTTTTAAATCATTCTACTCATACGTCCAATATTCTTCTCATTTTCCGACTCTTTACTTGTTCTCATTCACTTCTTGCAAAAAATGTTGGTGAAATGTAGCCTCTTTTGCAATCATTGTTCTATAGTACATCCTGATCGAATAAATTGTTATTTTTCGTATCAAATAAATGGTTATTTTTCGATAAATCTCTTTTCCGGATCCCTCGTGGAGATTACTTGATTCTCAGAACGCTCCACTCGACTTTTTCGAAGGCAATCGAGAATTTGACGTTTCAAGATTCGGTAAGAATTTTTCCAGGTGGATTTTTCAACGCAAAAGAGAATATCACGATGCAGATGAATTGTGGATGTCACTCATCCATTAATTAAGCCTTCGTTCAAACTTCAGACAACTCAGAATGAGTTTGGAATATTTTCTCTGGGATTTTTGATAACTGATGGGCCCTTGAACCATAGTGCAAACATAGCAGGTCGAGTGTACATCATGGGGATGAATAGAGAGCAGTACAACTATTCGCTATTTAGGGTTAAGGCTATGCGGTCACCGTGCACCGTGCACGAAGAAAGTTATTCGTACTCTTGTCTGATATTCTTGCGATTTGGACTTAACGAGGAAAAGACAAATACTTATTTGCATCTAACTTGAGTTCGTCTTTTCGGCGTTTGACTTGAATCGCAAGAATATCGGAGAAAAGTGCGAATAACTTGAGCGCAGGCACTTCCTAACCTATAATATAGGCTCTTTGTGATTCGCACTTTTATCCGATTCTTTTACGATTTGGGCGAAACGACAAGAAGACGAATGTTTATCATCATCTAACTTGAGTTCGTCTTCTCGTCGTTCAGCTCAAATCGCAAGAGAATCGGATGAATGTGAGAATTACAATGTGCCTACATTATAGGTTAGGAGGTGCCTGCGCTCGAGTTATCCCCACTTTTCTCCGATATTCTTGCGATTTGAGCTAATCGACGAGAATACGAACTCGAATTAGATGATGATAAGTATTCGTCTCCTCGTCGTTTAGTCCAGATTGCAAGAATATCGGAGAAAAGTGCGAATAACTTTCGGTGTACACGGTGCACGGTGACCGCATCACTTTGAGTGTTCGAAGTTACCCCAACATAGCGGGGTAACTTTGAACACTTTTGAAATGCCCATAGCTTCTGTTTAGTACATCTAATCGGACTCTACTGCGGCGCAATTGAAAGCTAAGGTGATAAGCTTTCAATTAAACCCAGATACAATGCCCTTCTGATGTAAAACGTACAAGTTACAAGGAAATTACGAGCAAAAGTTTCGAAAAGTGTTCAAAGTAACCCCGGTTGACGGTATCTTGAATACTATTCACATATTTCCATTGCGTCCTATTGAATATGAGATGAGAGATGAGCTGATTATAGTGGATGAAACTCATGATCCCCGAAGTATATAGCTGAGTACAGTACCGTTCATAAGTTCTCGATGGTCGATCCCTCGATTACCCTGACTTGCAACAGCGATAAGTCGAATTCTATGCGTTGAGCAAAAATTTCACAAAGAACATCCTAAAGAGCAGAAAAAATACTAACTTTTACTGGGTGTGGATGATTTTTATCGAATACTTTTGAGCGTCCTACACGCTGATGAAAAAATAGAGAATCTAAAAATTTTTTACTTTTATTGAGACACCTGCAGTTTCGATGTGGATGAAGAAGAGGCAATTCTGGAAAGAGCATCTTGTAGAGCGGAAAAAATGCTATGCGTAGCCATTTTTTGATCATTTTTTACGTACCGCGTTTGAGAACGTACGAGCTGTCTAGATCCCCAAAATGACTGTTTATCACCGGAAACGGCACAAAAAAACGGCGAAATACCATGATTTTGGGGATTTGGACAGCTCGCACGTCTTCATACATGTAAGGTGAGGAATAATCAAAGAATGGTCACACATAGCATTTTTTCCGCTCTACGAGATGCCTTTTTCAAAATTGCCGTATCTTCATTCGCATTGAAACTGCAGATGTCTCAATGAAAGTAAACAATTTCAAGATTTTCTGTATTTCATCAGCGTAAAGGAGCTTCAAAAATATTTGATAGAAATCATCCAAACCCAGTGAAAGTTAGTATTTTTTCTGCTCTTTAAGATGATTTTCTGAAAATTTTCGTACAATGCATAGAATTCGACTTATCGCTGATGCAAGTCAGGGTAATCGAGGGATCGACCATCGAGAACTTATGAACGGTACTGTATATCATGATAGTAGTATGAGTGTTGAGGAATGTATTTCGAGTAAGTGTAACTCCACGTCGCAGTGACCGAGGGACTAATGGTCAGATGAAGCTTACTCGTATTGATTACCTTCATGGGCCAAGGGGCGATGTTCCGACTAGAGGGATCCAACGGTTTGATCTCGAGGAGTAGTATCAGTGGTAAATCTTACTTACCCCTCACTTTGTTTCATGTATCCTACGTGTTTCCAAGCTCCTTCCTTGTGATGGATGGTTGCTGTCTATCGTCTTTGCTCAGTTATACTGTCCTTGTCTCGATGATAATCCATCGTCTTGATTACCTGTATAGTGTTGAGAAAAATAATATTCAATGAATCTGTATGTTTTTCTCTGTTTATGAATTGAAAAACTGAATATACTTACGATATAATGATTCTAATCGTGGCATATATATTTCCATGAAGCATGAATATTATGAATTAAACTCACCCATTCGGCTTCGTGAAGTGTTGGTTGGTATAGCTCCTATTGGCCCATATGGTGGCTCTTCTTCATTTGAGCTTCTTGCTATAGTGTGGTCATGTATGTATAGGTAATTGGAGATTAAATTCATGGAGTAATATTATCTTGATTTTATTCTTAATTCCAATATGAGTGAATATTCTGTAAGTTACTCACCTCGTAGATCACTTTACTTGTTCATAATCATCTTCTTCGATTCCTCAACGCGCCCGTGTGTCCGCAAGGGAAGCAAGTGGAATACTGAGCTCATCAGTAAGTGATCGCGCAATAGTATGAGCTACACTCTCTACTTCCTCCACCTGCTACGTTGTACCCCTGTGAACCTGGCCCGCCAAATTGAGCCAAATTATGCTCGTGGTAGGCCCTCAAATGCTCGAAATGCTCGTCCAAGTTCCGAATTTTGGCCAGGTTTCCTTTTTGAGAGAATCGCCCTCAAAGTAGCCCGATTTCACCCCCCACTCCTCCCACCCGCACATCACGAAAATGCTCAGATTGCCACGAATTCGACTGCTAGAGGGACGTACTTGGGCTCAAATTGAAGCTCTAATTTTGGCCAACCATGAGCAGTTGTCAAAAACCCGAAGTGATTACGTTAAAGTACCAAAAAACTGCTCGCAGTGTCCCCGTGTATAAGCATATGAGCGGGTGGTCGGCGGAAAGGGAGGAGTCGACAAGAGTCGAGGCCGAGAGAAGAGGAGAAGCCGCGCGCAGACGTACAACGCTTTCGAAAAACTTGTCTGCTGCGCTGATGAGTCGTCATCGTTTATCACGCTGTGTTTACACCGGTACCGAGGTCGACGAGCACCCTGGGCACTGGCCCTGGACTCTCGGTGCTCTTTGGATGAATGCGTGTGTTACAGGGAGAAGCTGCGTGTCATCCTGGACGACGTCGCCAACATTTGCTGTGTGCCTGTGCACCACGACGCCCGGGGCTCCACGCCCGACAGCTGGTGCACCGGCGGTGGTCTTCTGGCCCAGTCCTCTATCAAGCTACGTCTTTTCACGCTCTCGTTGGAATCGGACTAGACAAAAGTACCGTGATTGCGAATGTGCCTTATCTGCATTTTTTTTAGCAATACTTTGAGGCCAAGACATTTTTACACAATAGTTTTAGGATTATGTGGACCCGAAAAACTATTCTCGCTTGACTCTAAATGTGTTAAGTTGTTGTACATTGAGTTGATCATCATGAATTGAAATTGAGTCTTACTATTTTGATTCATGGTTTTCTTATCTCATTTATTCTTGGAAGACATCGTATGGTATAAACTGATCTTATGCTTTTTCATGCAATTGAAATTCCTACAGTAATTGTTTCACATCAGTGGAATCTCAGCACTATACAAGCGCAGGGCTTGCAGCTTATTCAGTCCTATGACGTGCTGAACGGTCAACTCAGAGCCTCTCCAGTGAGAATAGAGGCACAATCAAAATTCACATATTGTGCTAGTGACCATTCAAAGTACTGCCAATCATTTATGGCTAATTACATATCTCATGTTTGAATCATGCAAAGTTTAAATTGAATTGTCCATACCCACACTGTCTAAATAATATTCTTTTAGAATTGGTGAAGAAATACTCCACCCTTGACTTTGAGAGTGGAACGGATAGAATAGGACTTCTATCTGGTGCTATTAATGCTTTGAGGTCCTTTCATAGCAACACTATTAGTATACATGCAAGACTTCTAGGCAATCGGTGCTAGGTGAAAAGATTTTGAAGTGTTGGTCATGTGTAGACTCGGATATCAGTTTACAAAATGATGGATGAGACACTCAAATGAGAACTGTGGGTGAAATGATATAGCGTTTACTGTGGAATTGAACTAAAGAATATCAGAACATCCAAATTTGGCAGGATGATCTTATCCCTACACTAACAATGACAAGTTCCCATTTTCAAGCTTTGACGAAACTCCAAACAGATCTTCATCTTGGGAATTGTAGGAGTCAAAGCGCTTCTGAAAGTATTGAGTCACTCAAGTTTTGTATCACTAACACTTCAAACTGATTGAACGATCAAGTGGTGGGTTATTCTTTTCATTGAAATGCTATTGATGCATGAAGAGATGGCAGGTTTGAGTGAAGAAATTCCTGCCTCCTTGTTTGGAAGAATATGCAACGGAGCTCTAATACAAGGAACTTGGATGACAATTTCCCAATATCGAAAAGATAGGAATTTGACTCTGAAGCTCCCAGGCCTTTGAATTGAATCTTATTCGCTCAATCTGCATACATCAAATATTGGCTTAGAGCGCAAGGTGCATGAGAAGACGTAGCTTGATAGAGGGCTGGACAAGAAGACCACCGCCGGTGCACCAGCTGTCGGGCGTGGAGTCCCGGGCGTCGTGGTGCACAGGCACACAGCAAATGTTGGCGACGTCGTCCAGGATGACACGCAGCTTCTCCCTGTAACACACGCATTCATCCAAAGGGCACCGAGAGTCCAGGGCCAGTGCCCAGGGTGCTCGTCGACCTCGGTACCGGTGTAAACACAGTGTGACAAACGACGACGACTCATCAGCGCAGCAGACAAGTTTTTCGAAAGAGTTGTACGTCTGCGCGCGGCTTCTCCTCTTCTCCCGGCCTCGACTCCTGTCAACTCCGCCCTCTCCGCCGACCACCCGCTCGTATGCTTATACACGGGGACACTGCGAGCAGTTTTTTGGTACTTCAACGTAATTACTTCGGGTTTTTGACAACTGCTCATGGTTGGCCAAAGTTAGAGCTTCAATTTGAGCCCGAGTACGTCCCTTTAGCAGTCGAATTTGTGGCAATCTGAGCATTTCCGTGATGTGCGGGTGGGAGGAGTGGGGGGTGAAATCGGGCTACATTGAGGGCGATTTTCTCAAAAATGAAACCTGGCCAAAATTCGGAACTTGGACGAGCATTTCAAGCATTTGAGGGCCTACCACGAGCATATTTTGGCTCAATTTGGCGGGCCAGGTTCACAGGGGTCTACATTGTATGTTTCTTCAGCATGCGATGGTGCATGAGCAGGGAGAGAGTAAGGGAAACTATGGAGCATGTGAAGGGCGCGAGATATTAGGCATTCCCTCTACTCCGTTATATGTATTACAATTTGGCGTCTCATTGGCGCCAATGATTTTTTGTGGCGATTTCATAATGTCGCGGGTAACTGGTTGTATATCATTCTCTTTGTTGGTATGGGCGTGTATGCACGTGTGTAGATGCATGTAAATGTGTGTTATTAAGTGAGCTGTAGCGTGGGTGGGTATCTGTGCGGGTGTGTAGGGGCAGGTGTGCGCATGTGTGTAAGTGTGTTTGTGTGTATATGCTCGCGCGCGTCAGAAAAGTAGGAGAAATCCAAAACGTATTTGTAGGAGCAGATCGATCGAATGAAGAGAATGAGATCAGATCGATCATCTCAATTGTATTATTGAAAATTATGGTCGATTGCATACAAGGGAGTATTCTTATATGAATAGGGAGACAATGACTGGCTCCCCCAGCTCTATTCACTTGGATTGCATTTGTACTTTTGATATTTTGCCACCGTACAAATAAAGGCTATCTATCTATCTGAGAGAGAGAGAGAGAAAGAGAGAGAGAGATTGATTGATTGATTGATTGATTGAAATTCATTGAGGGCAGAGGGTGAACCCTATTTGACCAGGTTGCATTACATTGGTAGCATAACAATTAGGACACAATACATGGAATATACGCTGGAAAACCAAGAGATGCATATAATATTCAGAGACAGGCGAGAGTACAATGATGGCGACGTGGTGAGACCAAATAATACTGAGGAAGTCATGGAAGTATGAGGAGGATGCAAATTGAGAACAAATTCGATTTGCAGTAATATGTGTGACAAAAAAATATGAATTGAACCCGGCTCTGTTATATGTGCCCTGGAAAGGCTGATTTCCCTACCAGTGCTTGGGGGAACAATAATAGTGATTCACGATAAGCTCTTGAAACCCAGTCTTCTGCGTCGCGATCCAGGAGTTTTGTGCAGAGGGCTAGCTTGAATTCGTCTGGACTTCAATTGGCAGAGTCTACTTCATTAAGAGTATTGAAGAGTTTGGATGCAACGTATGCAAATGATTCGTTGAAGGCTCCTGTGCGGGGAGCTTTGTATGACATAATTTGTCTTTGGCTGCGTTCTGATTGACGATCCCATGGTGTTCCGGAGACGAGCTTGGAACGGGGCCTCAGGAGAGGAGGAATTCCGTAGTGGATTATAGAGAACGCAAGTGCCCCAATGAGGTATTCCCCATGACGAGCGAATTCCTTTAGAATGGCTGACAGCCATTCTAAAGGAATTCGATATGGCGTAATATGGGCACGTCTAGGTTTGTTTCCATAGGTGAAGAAAACGCAGGTGTTCATGAGAGTCTGTAGCTTTCGCGTTTGCGTTTTGTCAAGTCCTGTGAGGATTGTTGCGGTATAGTCAAAATGTGGAAGTACTGAGCTTGAGGTGAGCTGCTATTATAATGACCGGGAGAGGGCGCGACTCATCATCCGCAGTCAGAGCAGGGCCTAATGGACTTTCTTGGATATGATGTTGATCTGGGAGCTCCAATTCAGAGAAGGAGAAATGGTGACTCCTAGAAGCTCAATACCGTCGGTGTAAGGAATGACGCCACCATTAACGATTATAGGGGCAATGCGTTTGAGGTCGATGGTCTTGATACATAGTTCGATGCCGAGTAGGATGGCAATAGTTTTGTTAGCATTCAAGTGCATACCATTGTCACGAGTTGTTCCGCAATCGCATCGGCATCTTGGTTGATGAGAGCTATCTTCCGGTCAATATCCGATAGAGGAGAATAGATACCGGTGTCGTCGGCGAAGATCTTGTGGGATGAGTGACGTAGTACCCGCGAAATGTCGTTAATACAGATTAAGGAAAGAAATGGACCCAAGACACTCCCTTGTGGAACACCTGCGTTGAGATTAAGCCATGTTTCGTGCAACACATCTTCACGTCTATCTGGCTAAGTGCGACCTCACAGATAGCTTGCGAACCAGCGTATTACGCGGTCAGAGCATCCAATGTTGCATAGCTCCGTGAGGAGAACTTTGTGTGGGAGTGTATTGAATGCTTTGGAAAGAGAGAGAGACTGATTGATTGATAAACGGATCCATTATGCCGTGGTCACAAGGACCATATGGCAATGAGATTCATACGAATATGTATATATAAAATTCCTATATGCTATAAACAACATAGATGAAACTTTATTCGACTGGACATCTTGAATACTTTACTGTAACAAGTAGCTTGTTCATTCATCACGATCACTGGTGCAGTTCACGACTGAAATATGGCACATGTAGACGGGCAATTCTTCAGCAAAGCGTATCAAATTATATCAACAATAATTATAGTATCCCTCGCATTCAGGTTTCTTTCTTCTCATATAGATATTCGAAAACAGCAAATTCAAAAGATTCAAGAAGAACTTCAAGGATTCAAGAGAAAGAGATTGATTGATTGATTAGTGATTCATTGAGGCTTTGGGGTTGAACCTTATTCAGCCCTAATAAAGAATATACATATGTTTATAACAAATAAATGACTGTTAGTAGACCTTATACACCATTTCTACGCTGACCTTCTGCAAGGTCATCTCCCGGTAGACGACGTTGAAGTCAACCCGAGGGTCCCCGATGATGTCCATCAGGGTTATCCTCGGGTTAACCCCAAGTCGAGGTCCTCGATTTCTGAGTCATCCTCGGTTGGGTCCCCGATGATGTTCAGAAATCGAGGTCTACCTGGAGATGACCTTGCACCAGCGTAAGAATGGTGCATCTACTATTGTGCGCGCGCGCCGCGATGTTACGTAATAGCCCCGATTAATTAGAAAGAGCACTTGTTTTTGGTTGTTGTGTCTTTATACCGTCTGCATTCATCCCTTAATACTATAGCACTGCATTCATGCCTTAATACTATAGCAATGGCGAGGGCGATGGCGTTGTAGGGTAAGAAACGTGGTGTAATACTATCTCGCTATGTTAAAATGGGGATTAGTGTGGGTACTAACGTGACGATGCTGCCTCCTAGTCCAAGGTCGTTACCTGGAGCGTAAAGTACGTGTTGTTTCGTTGGTGTTCAGCCTGCGACTGATGCTACTCTTGTGGGGAAACGCTTGCGTATGGTGAGAGGTAGTTGAAAGTCAAGTCGACCTTGTGAATAGCCCGATTCTATAATTCATCTTACGCGTCTGTTTTGAGCTCAAAAAATATGAGTGAGCTCACCGCGCCACGTCAGAAATGATTTGAAATGTCTTTCGATTCTCTTCTGAAGCGGAAGTTTGTTATTCACACAAGGTTGTTTACAGGGCAAGTTTGTTTTTTCGTAAGACCACACGTTGATATCACTGAATTTGGTTACCCAAAAATATTCCCATGAGCAACCCAGGACTTTAAAATTCCGTTTCAGTAATACGTGCACCGAAATTGGGTATGAGTATGAGCTAATCGATTCACGACTGCCACAATAAAAAAGAGATGTAATACTTTGAAAAAATTTATTCATTCCTTATACTATGCAGTCACTTAGGTAAATCGATAGTGTACACAGAATATTTTCATTCTATATCCATGTGTTGCCTCAACTGATCTTGTAGATCTTTCACTGTAGTCTCAATCTTTTCTAGAATTTCCTTATCGGAGTCGTGAATCTTTTTCTCCAAATCTTAAAATTTATATGGTTGCTCGTTCAATTTCTCGTTCACACTATCATCTCACTTCATGGATCTGATGCGATAAATTATTCAAGTTATCAATCAAACTTTCGTCCTTAGCTTCGAGATTCATCCTAGTTTCATTTGTATTACCTTGAAGCTCTTGCGTGCGCCGCACCATATCCTCGATGAAGGCTTCAAGATGATGGTTCTGGAGATCGATCGATCCAAAATTTCGTCTCATCTGATCCTCCATCATTTTCTGTTTCGCTTCTATGCCTAATACCATAGGTATAATGCGTTGATCTAATGAGTTTTCGAAATGTTCAACCTGTTTTTCTATCCAAAATTTCATATCGACTACATCGGTTCTTGTCTGATGGACTTGCTCCAAAGATTTCTTCTGTTGATCCTCAAATCGTTCCTCCATCTTTTCCATCTGATCCAAATTTTCAATTACTTTCTTGGAATTTTCAGCCGAAGATTCATTGTGCTCCCTCATTATTCGAGCAATGTCGGATGTTGTATCCTCCATGAAGAGATAGTCAATCTCCATATTTTTCAACTTTTCTCGATTATCTCGAATTTCGGTTTCGTTTTTCTTACACTTATTCTCATGATTCCTCATATATTCCGCTCGCTCTTTCATATTCATGTTGAATCCATGAATGTCAGTTGCGAATTTTCGAACGTCGTCGCTGAATCTTGTACCAACCTCATTGATAGTACCTATCATGGAATCATCGAGAGAATTTTTTCCTTTACCTTTGATGAGTGCAGCTCTGCTGATTGTCTGTATGATTGATTTGGCTCTTGCCACCATATTACGTTTCTCACTGGAATGACTATCCCGTTGAGGTGGAGCTGAAATAATGTGTGATAATTAGATCATGAAAATTTTCTATGTGAACAGGATCATCGATGTACATGCCTACCACAAAAAAGGAGACATCTCCTTTTCCTGGAACGATACCCCTCCTGTTTGTGATTCATTCCCCCCAATCTGTTTCTCATTATTTCGCAATAAATCTGGATCTTGAGAATCTTCAAACGAATCAGTAAGTGAACGAGAAAGGTGATCTTCCGCTTGTTCTCCATCTCTTCTGGTACGGTACTTCACATTCATGTGCTCCATATTCATCTGATCCGAAGACTTCGTGAAGCACTGTCTAGGTGAGACGATACAATGAGATATCACCACAGGAGTCCCCACCTTTTATACCACGAATCCTCCCTCACGCAATTCATCTATAATCTCTATAATCTCATTTTCAAGGTTTGAATTACCAGCCTCCGTGGATCTAAGCAGAAGTTCAAGACGGTCGACTAACTTGTTTGGATCATCCCAGTAAACATAGTCAACATCATTATCTTGATGTAATGTCATCCATTTTCGTTGATTCAGACCCATGCCCGAGACTTCCGTAGATTTCGAATCCAAGACTGGTTCCTTATCCACTGGGAAGAGCTCTCCTACCACGTTCTTGTGTTTCTTTCCAATATTCCGCTTGACTCGTCCACTAGGAGTGTGAGATATTCTATGGGCTAAAGAGACCTGTAGTATCTGTTTATATACTTTGAGATCATCTTCCGTATACCCAACGGGTTCCTTCTTGAAAATAAGTTCAAAAAGACCCGGTGTACCCCGAACTTTGAGATTTTTCCCAATTATAATTTCACCAGTATCATTCACAAAACCGAGAGATTTACTCCCTAACATGAGTATTTCATCATAGTAATGAGGTCCATATGTGGTATCCATTTCTGTCTGATTTTGGTAAAGCTGTTCCGTGTAAAATTGACTCAATGGCATCTCAGCTCCCTCATTCTCGATCTCCATTGGTACCAAGCTATAATCAGCATCATCAACGTCATCGTCGTCGAGGAGAAGGATACTGGCAATTTCTTGCATCGTAGGAAGTTCGTGGAACCGTTTAATGTCATCATTGTGTCGCTTCAGTGGTGTGGACATCATATGCGGTATGGAAGTATCTACCAATTTCCTCTCTTGGACTCGAACTTGCTGCGTTGAGGATCGGGATAGCTTCGGTGTAGCTTGATTCGGACGATTGGGTACAACCTCAGTTTTCATTGGTTCTATTTTTTCCTTCACGAGTTTTTCCGAAGGCTCAACTATTGGTTTGAAATTTTGAATATTCAACGACTCACGTTCTATCTTTCCAACCTTGAGATCTTTGTGTTTTTTTCGGATGTCATCACTAGCTCTCGCAATCTGGAGCTTGGTATCATCCTTGCTTTCACGTTCCACCTGTTTCCTACTATATTTAGACCCTTTCTCAGGTTTCAATATCTGTTTCTTCTTCATCTTCTGAATCATTACGTAGATGTTGCCCGGAGCAGCGTTACGCATATACTAGTCATCTTCCATTACAATGAACTCATTAAACCCTCTACGATATCTCCCACCATTGCATTTACTCTCTTTGTCTATAACCATGAAACCATTTTTACTGCGCCAACACTCTGTACACAACTCTCTAAATTCATTGAATGACATGTCTGGATTAACGTGATTATCATAGATATGTTTCAAGTATGCTTCGTCTTGTCTGAAGATGATCAGTAGATTTGCATTGTCACGAATGAGATGTTAGGGTATACGAGGGTACGTCTGACAGAGATAGAAACAATCAACACACGAGTGCCTACCTCTGGAATAGTATGCAGCTATAATATTCTGTTTACAACATGCTACGTCATCGAATATGAATATAGAATTCGGTTTCGCTTGATTGGGTTCTCACATGTCTTCGTTGTTGGAGAATGTATGATATCCGATCCCATCTCCTCCCAAATTGGACATTATAGCTTTCAAGAACCGATACTTTGGTTGTTCAAGCGATTGCGAGTAGACATAAATATTTTCGAAATTCAAACCCTGAGGACTTATAATGAGATACAATATGGCATTCGTCTTACCGGATCCGGATGGTCCACATACAATACAGCGTATTTCATTTGGTAGGAGTCTCCCATGTCTCCATCTCGTATTATTCATATCCCCTCCAATCTCTCTGTCAATATCAATCAGTTGAATCCCTTGAGGTTGCGCCACGAATTTCATGATGTCGGGTTGATGGTATGGAGGAAACTAAGAGCCTTCTAATATATAGGTACCCATTCATACGAGGTACTCTAGTATTGATCACACCTTCGATCTTGAAACATCGAACAGAACGTATGAATCAGTCAAAGAGAGGTCGAGGCTCCGTAAATCGTGTCATCAATAGTCTCCCATTCGAGCTCCATCTCCCGGGTTATAATTACTGTGGCCCAGGAACAAAGTTGGGTGAACGATTGAGGAGGGGGGATCGTGGAATCAACCTTCTTGACGAAGCTTGCAAAAAACACGACATTGCATACAATCAGTTCAAAGATTTGGATCAACGTCACGCTGCCGACCTTGAACTACAACAAGAAGCTGATAAACGTCTGAAAGCTCGGAACGTATCTTTATCCGAAAGACTCGGAGCTCTTGGAGTTGTTGCAGCTATGGAGGCAAAACAAAAGTTTGGTATGGGTCTAAAAAAGAAGAGATCAAGTGTTAAAGTGAAGGAAATGAAACAAGCTCCACAAAAATTCCGGGAACTGATGTTGGCTAAACGAGGAGGTTTTCTGCCAGCAATTGTACCTGCATTATCAGCCTTAGGAGCTCTTGCTTCTCTATCAGGAGGAGTCACAAATGTTGTCGAAAGAATTTCCAAAATAAGGAATGATCGTAAGAGATTAAATGAAATAATCCGCCACAATAAGGCAATGGAGGGGAAAGGATTGTATTTAAACCCATACGGAGCTCTAAATTCGACCCATAAGAAACGTGGAGGATCGTTGAAGAAGCGTCAGCGTAAACGTAACTCAAAATCAGGAAGGAAAACAAAAAACTGAAGGAGTACGGTGCGACGACTGGTAAAGAACTATACGATGCTGCTATGGATATTCCATTCTCCCGAAAAGTATTAACAGTTACACAGTTGAGTCATATTGGTGAACCAAGAACAAATGAGTCTATGATCATTAATTTGAGTGAAGAAGGTACACATTGGTGTGCCTTGTCTAAACGTGGTAACATTGTTTTCTATTTCAATAGTTTCGGGAATCTCAGACCACCAATAGAGGTGGTGCGGTATCTTGGACCATATTGTCGCATCGTTTACAATCGTTCGTCGCGTCAGAATTATAATCAGAGCAATTGTGGACAGCTCTGTATCGAGTTTCTGCGTAATTCGAGTTTTGGAGGGGAAGGTGGGAGACTCTGATAGTTCTCGATAAAAGAGGACGTATTGTCAGGGTTATACTCAGTTATGTCCCGATCAGTGAGCGTCTCGGGTACAGAACCAATCATCGAATCCCCACTCGATCTCGATGATTATATGAGAAATAAGGACCTTGAACTCGCGCTATTGAATTTTGTGGCCTTCCACGCAATACCAGATGTTCACTCGTTGAATAATAAATTCTATTACGATAATGACAAAGTTATAGAGATTCCGCCAGGGTCTTACGAAGTGGAAGATATTGAAGAATACATTCAAAAAATCCTCCAACCACAAGACGAAGAAGAAGCCGACGGAAAAGTGAGACCTCTATTACGGTTAGAAGGTAACAGGAACACCCTGAAGTGTGAATTACGATGTGACTCTGATGTAGATTTCACAAAACCGAACAATATTGGAACTCTCTTGGGTTTCTCAGATCCTGTAACAGGAAAGGGAGAGATATTAAAAGCGAAACCGTGGCCTACATCATCTCTACCCGTTAGAATCACAGAAATTAACTCTATCAGAGTTGAATGTAATATGGTCAGTGGGTCATACTTCAATGGACGTGAGAGTCATTCAGTGTTTGAGTTTGCTATCAACGTTTCTCCTGGCTTTCGATTGAACATAATTCCAACCCAACCGCTATACCTTACAGTTCACACCAAACCAAACACCATCACCTTCATAATTTTAGATCAGAGAGGGGAGCTGGTCGACTTCCAGGGTCAGGAAATTTCAATACGTCTACATCTACGAGTGAGGAAAGATGATCCTATATAATAGACCGGGGCTTCGGTCTTTCAGCACAGTCGCTCGAGTTTCGGGAGAGGCAACTACACCGTTGAATCCACAACACCGAGAGACTAAGAAGAGGAGCAGGAAATCTTCGAGTCCGAAGAGTGTCCGATTTCTACGGTCATTAGGGTTCAAGGTTCGCAAGAATGGCGCTGTTCCAAGATCCAATCGACGTTCTGAGTCAACCCGTTAAAGATGAGCGGATCATCAGGAAAGATGTAAGATCATATACTCCTTATAACATCATCAACATCTCACCCAACGATGAAATCAGAATTCGTATAAACTCGAATGATTCATATCTTATACCGTGTGAGAGTTTCTTGTACATGGTGGCTACTGCGACCGCTAACAATGCCGTAAACGAGCCTAACTTTAGACTGGAAAACTGTTGGCCATTTTTCATGTTCGAGCATACTCAATATCGAATCAACGGTCATGAGATTGATCAGACGAGAAATCCAGGTATCACAGCTGTTATGAAAAATTTCTTATCATTAACACCTGATAACGAAGAATCTGCTGGATCTTATCAATGGCACAGAACCCACGTGGCGACGGCAAATGGAATTAAATACAATACTTGTGTACCACTAAGCAAGCTTCTTGGTTTTTGTGAAGATTTCAAACGTATAATTCTAGGTGCGAAACATGAACTCATACTAATTCGATCGAAAACAGATGATCATTGCTTCAAAGTCACTTCAGATGCTACAAACCCGGAAATTTCATTGACTAAAATCCACTGGTGGATGCCACACGTCTATTTCAACGATAGGGTTAAGTTAGCGATGCTCCAAATTCAGGAGAAGGGTCCGTTTTTCCCCATATCATTCCGTACATAGGAACTGTTGGAGTTTCCTATGCTACAAGAGACAACGAAACAGATTTGGGCGATAAAATCATCAACACAATTGGAAAAACCACGATTCATTGTATTAGCTTTACAAACAGATAGGGGAAATAACAAAAAAAAGAATAGTTCGTGTTTCGATCATTGTAAGATCACGAATATAAAGCTATTCTTGAACTCGGAAGTATACCCATACGGAAGTTTCAACATTGACTGGACAAACAAAGCTTACACTAAGTTTGCCTTTGAGATGTTCAAGTCCTTCAAATATTTATATTATCAAGATGAGTCATTGAGAGATAAGTCCATTCTCGACTATGACGCATGGTCATCTTATTATTTCATGCTCCCCATTAGCTGTTCACGACAAGATGAGGCGGTGAAAAGTACAAATGTGGACGTTCGACTAGAATCCGAAACCCAAGAGAATATACCAGCGAATACGTGTGCTTACTGTCTCATTTTCCACGATAAATTCATTGAATACAACCCACTAACGAATATTGTTCACAGAGTCACATAATAATTAATTTTCACAAGCAGGTGTCGTATTCATCGGGGGAAACACTATCCCATGAGTCACTATCTCTTGAGGATGGGACAACAATGACAACTTTAGAACCAAAAAAGAACCCCAAAATTCATCTACAGGGTTTCAAAGACCGAAATTCTTTCATTGTAAAAGAAGCTGTTATACTGAATACTGCAGAATCAAAATATGATCAATGGTTATTTCTAACCCCATGCGATCTCAGTCATTTGACCCCGAATGATCAGAGACAGGTGAGATGGTTGATTAGACATCACCTTGGTCTCTACTGGAATCAGGGAACTATCGAATACAACAAGGTGCATGAATGTTTCGAAGAAGCTCTCATGAGAGAATGCAGTGTCGATACGGACGTTCTCCTATTCGTCACTGGAGCAGAGAGAAAAATGTGGATACCACAACTAGCTCCTACATTCGCTAGAATATTCGATAATGTATACTCGTTCAATATTTATGACGTATTTGATGTACCTGATGGTTTCTATAAAACACCTTAATTCATCACGACTCTTGTGAATTCCATAACAATCAAATCTTTGCATGTGCTCTTAAGAACGTATATTATCTGGCCTATGTGACATCAGTGTGTGATTTCAAAGGAAATAAAGATGGTATATAATTTTGAAAGATCGTGTCATAATTTCTAGCGAAACCTTCCCGAAAAGTATAAGAAGGATATTTGTAACGAGCTATAATCAGTACTACGATGAACGTCGACTTATTCGGAGGTGGTGTTGGAGAGGGTCTGAGCTACTTCAACGATGGATCACACATCTCATTAGATCGAAGGGTGAGTAATAAGCAGAAAGAGTTGGCACATAAGCTTTCCCTACAGAAAGTCTCGGTTGGAGAAGTCAAGCAAAAAGTCTCCTCTTTGGATCGAATTACGAAAGATGGTTTTCAATCTTTGAAGGATGAGCTGAAACATCTACGCTCTGACTTGGATGGAATTCGATCCGAGTTGGAGAAGGATAATGAAAATTTGAGGAAGACAACAGAAAAGAATACAAAAACGTCAATGTCCAATGCCTCACATGTGTCCAACTGGAGTTCGTTGATGAATAGGTTACAAGCAAAAATCACAGACTTGGACGAGAGGGTTGAACGACAAGGTGTTATTCTTGCTGATCTATCTTTGTTGTAACCGTCGAACTTTTAGGGAGAGGAGACATGAGTGGTAAGTACAGCCATGAGAAAATCCAACTGGGGAAGGAATCACATGCACCAGCTAGAAAAAATTTCCCTCGTAGGAGGGTTTTGGTGAAAGATGTGAATGACTTATGGCAAATAGATCTAGCTATAATGATGAATTGGAGTAGATTCAACAAGAGTTTTAAGTATATTCTGATCGTCATTGACGTGTTTTCAAAGTATGGATGGGCCGAACCAGTCAAGAATAAGACGGGGGAAGAAGTAATCAGAGCCTTTGGAAGGGTGCTTGATCGTGCCTATATTTCTCCAACGAATTTACAAGCTGATGAAGGGAAGGGATTTTACAATAAGGATTCCCTTGATATAGTTCAACGCAACGGAATAAATTTTTATTCTACTCAAAGCGTACTCAAAGCCTCAATTTGTGAACGTTTTGTTAGAACAATGAAAACTCGTTTATACAGGATATTCTCACTGAATGGTAATTATAAGTGGATTGATATCCTACAAGATGTGGCGAATGACTATAACCGCACAAAACATCCTACCATAGGTTTGAAACCTATCCAAGTACAGTACCCTGCATAAATAATGGAACACGGATACCTCCACTAAAACAGCAATAACTCCGACGCGTTCAGGTCTACAACAGTTTTGAAAGAAGCATTTGAAAGATGAGAAAAAAACCTATCAAATGGTGTCCTTGACGAATCCTTTGAATCGAAATTTGACACCCATAATTCACACTCAAAATTGAAAAAATTTTCATTTCAATCACTCACCCTTCATTTTTATGCAAAGCACGTTAGCGTAAAAATTCTTACGGCACCTTGTAGCTCTTTCCAAGACCTTCAAAATCCATTTTTTATTCATTCCTCTACGGTTTTTCAAGTCCGAGCTATGAGCGTTGAGAGAGAAGAAGTTGAGACCCGTTCAGGGTACTTGTGATGTGAAGGCGGGCACTCCGCGTTTTTCGCGATGCTACGTCATCGTAAGCGTAGAACCTTAAGAGCTCGTCCTATCATGACTTGAGCTCAAAAATTGAAAAATCCAGAAAATTTTACTGTAGAATCGTGTGTAACGAGTTTCCCGACGGATATTTCCCGTGGATAACGTAGCATCGCGAAAAACGCGGAGTGACCGCCTCCACATCACCAGTACCCTGAACGGGTCTCAATTTCTTCTCTCTCAACGCTCATAGCTCGGGCTTAAAAAACCGTAGAGGGATGAGTGAAAATGGGTTTTGAAGGTCTTGAAAAGAGCTACAAGATGCCGTAAGAATTTTTACGCTAACGTACTTTGCATAAAAATGAAGGGTGAGTGATTGAAATGAAAATTTTTTCAATTTTGACTGTGGATTATAGGTGTGAAATTTCGATTCAAAGGATTTGTCAAGGACACCATTTGATAGGTTTTTTCTCATCTTTCAAATGCTTCTTTCAAAACTGTTGTAGACCTAAACGCGTCGAAGTTATTGCTGTTTTAGTGAAGGTATCCGTCTTCCATTATTTATGCAGGGTACTGTATATGAAAAATCTCCCCAGCAGAAGAAGTACATTGAAACTCTGAAATCTACAGTCTATCGTAACTTAAAAATCAAAGGGAAGCAAGAATTCTAAGTTGGTGACTTTGTGCGCGTGAGTAAGTATGAAACAGTTTTTGCTGAAGGATACACACCCAATTGGAGCACAGAAATATTTAAAATTATTGAGGTGAAGAGAACAAACCCAGTGATGTACTTACTCGAAGATTATGAAGGAGAGAGAATTTTGGATGGTTTCTATGAACCGAAATTGCTTCGGGTGAAAGATCCAAGTATTTATTTGGTTGAGAAAGTCATCAAAGAGCGAGGAGATCAAGTACTTGTTAGATGGCTCGGACTCGATAAGATGTACGATTCTTGGGTGCACAAGAAAAACATCCTCTAGAGCATCTCCAGCAAGATATTGAGTGTATCCTCGTGATGAGTACATGATGGATTAGACAAATAAACCTTTCCATATTTTTAATATATGTATATTTATTTTCCCCGATCCCGAAATTGGATGATAAGATTACATATTACATATTCTTATAATGACCAAGCGCACGCGTTCTCACACCATCTCCTAATATGAAACGTTTATCATCATCTGCATTCAAGGCTAATTTCGTCTGCTTAATACTGTATACTTGATGTAAATGATTCCTTGTGAGTTTTTGTTCACAATAATAATCAACTCCGTCGAACAAGCATCTTTTGTAATCATCAAATCGAATCTTCTTTTTCAGTACACATCGACATACACCTTTGGCAGCCTTTTTTTCTTCTAGCTCTTTTCGTTCATTCTCTTTGATCATTGCGTAAGCTTTCGGTCTGATACCAACAAATTCGAGTATAAGCTCACCACCATATACTTCCTTCATTTTACCGAGCTCTTTCATGTTCACGCGTGGTATCGAGTAAGGATTATTTTCCTGAAAATCCGAAGTATCGAATTTTTGAATACAGTCGCGTTTAATGAGGTCGGTAAATACGTATGTAGTGTGAATCTCATAGACCAGACTGTCCGTATCTGTGTATGAAAGGTTGCAGGATCCGTCTAAATTATTATAATTTTGTAACATGTATCCATAATGAAAATCATACATAAAAATTTTTGAGATATCCAATACAGCGGACCCGACGTAGATCGCTTTGTCCATTTTTATTTGACGTTTTTTCAACTCTATTGCAACAAACTCCTCATCAAAGAAAACGATTCTATGAAATCTTGGATTGGAAACATATTCTTCGACACCACTTTTCCGACGATCCCATAGAGTCTCCAGCTTGACCTCAATCCGATTGCGAACGTTTTCCATGGACTTACCGAACACGGCATTGACCATCAATTTGAAAAGCTCTCTGCGGAAATCCGACGTTGCTCTCTTACGTAATTCAGTATTCAATGTGATGTAAGGTGCTCACCACTCGGACTGTTGAAATTCGAGAACCCTGCGTACTCTTTTGAGCTGAAGGCCATTTGCTAGAGCCTGCTTTAACGCACAATAATGAATGACGTATCTCTTTTTGTCGTATAGAGTTGCACACAATTTCTTAACTTTTTTATTCTTAGCCCCTTGCGGGGCTATTTTTTCGGGACAGAATGGATAGTCTGAGTGTTTGTCATGAAGATCAGTCGGGTATATCAAGTCCTCTTCGAGTCTGTAACCTAAATTCGAGTCATCACTGATTTTCGATACATCGAAATTTTTTGGGTTCATCACTCATTTGAAACCTTTGTCAGGAAGCTTCGTTTGCATTGCTGTTCCGTATAGATTGTTCATATCTAAATAAATAATGAAATTTGAATCTTGGCTTCCGTTGAAAGTCTTCATGTAATTATTATTAGCAACAGCATGACGCTTCGAACACTGACTCAGACCACCTCTAATCGATTTTTCTAAGAAAAGTACCATGTCAATGTCAGTCAGTAACTCCATTTCAACTCCCGTCTTGAGAAGCATCACGTCCCAAGCGAAACCCGGTAAAGTGTAGTAGTGCGCGGGATCCAATGAATAGGTCTCTAGACAGCTATTCCTGAAGTCCTCGAAAATGTCTGCCAATAACATGACATCGGTCTTAAGGTAAAGATCTGAGTAGTCCCACAATGATTCACATCTAAAAATCCTCCAAACATCGATCGCATGGTTATAAGACTGAGAGTCTAACTCTGAATCTGTGAGTGAGTTATAGAATTCCCCGATTGGAGGTAGAGATGTTTCATCGAGTTTCGCTTCGCTATCTAGGTAATCGTAACAAAAAACCCCTTTTTCGTGAGGAGATCGAATGCTTCCTCATAATTCTCAGTGTTCAATAACTCTTTTTGGAATT
Source organism: Eretmocerus hayati (assembly GCA_029851415.1). Classification (NCBI taxonomy): domain Eukaryota; kingdom Metazoa; phylum Arthropoda; class Insecta; order Hymenoptera; family Aphelinidae; genus Eretmocerus; species Eretmocerus hayati. The sequence continues at coordinate 103,097,149 of CM056742.1, forward strand.
GCTTCCTCGTTATGACCATATCTTTCTTAGGAAGTAGAGATGCTGATTTTTCGAGGCTCGAACTCAAAAATTCGAAGGAATCTATGAATGTAAGTTTCATCTTGGAATCACCAAGATGTTTTGCGAAGGAGATATATTTCTCCATGTTTTGAGGTAAGACCGTCAGCTCTCCATCAATATCGTAATTCAATGCCCTTATCAAAAAATGGGCGTCATATCTCGCTAAGTTATGGAAAATAACGGGAATAACAAATTTCTCTTGGTACAAGAGATTGCAATGAACGTGGGCAGCGCCTCTGAACCGTCCTCTAGCATGATGTTCGTGATCACGTACCTTGATCTCATCCGGGTAGAATATCTTCTCACATATATGGCACGTTATTGCTGCTTGGAATCTCTCATCATCCTCCTCGCTCATGTTGAGAGGTGGGAAGTTGACAAACAGCTACGAAAAAAGCAGTAATACATTTCAATGTATCATAACATCCATCATCTGTATCAATCTCACCTCTTCCACTTCAAAGACAATCCTCTCGAGCTCCTTGACAAAGTCCCGAGCACAGTGCTGTCCTCTATATCTCTTGTAAAAGCATCGAGTCTCATCAAAACGATCATGAAAGTAGAGTCCAATACTATATGGTTCATGTTTTGAGAAAGCTTGCTCCATCAGCTTGGATCTGGCCTTCTTGAGATTTATTGAATGATGTAGACAATCTTCTTTATCGTCGTCATCAGACATCATCTGAACATCTTCGTCATCTGTATTTGAACCCAATTTTTCATTCACTCTGATGAGCAGGCACTCAAAATCTGCGTAAACAATATAAGGCGAGTCCTGTTTCTTCCAGTGATTGGTAAATCTCAGAACCGCTTCTTCCGGTCTTGGTAGAACGGTTTTACATTCGTTTGCGGTTTTACAGTCTAATGAGTGTCTATTGAGTTCTCTTTCACTCGAAAACGAATGAAAACAAGTTTCACAGACGTACCTCTTGTGAATGTCCTTGTTGATCCCGCTAGAAATGAGCCTTGAGAGGTGTTTTATTGTGCAAGAGTGTGCTCGGGCTTCGTCCTCTAATAAGAGTAAATTGACATGTCTTGTCCTCTTTTTTGTAGTACGGTATGAACCATATATGGTCTCTTCCTGTTCATCCACCTCATAGACATCTATTGAGATGTCATTATCGTTCTCAAACTGTGGGATGTCAGCATATGATATCGGGAAGTCTTCCTCACGCAATTTCAACCCCATTTCTTTGTTTTTCCAATGAGGATAGCTGTGGAGCTTATTTTGAGAGGATGATCCATTCTTCGCAGGATAAAGTCCTGCCATGACCGAATGAGCAAAACACTGATTTCCTCCACACTCGATGTTCACCACAGCATGTTTCTTCTTGATAAACTCTGGTAGTTCAATATATGATGCTCCGTTGAAGGGTCTTGTTTTGATTATATTTATTTTCAGACTGATAATCTCTTCTAGAGACCATCCACTACCTACTTCTTCAAACTCAGATAATTGATCATCTATTGTTTTCAAACTCTTCTCATACCATTTCTGCAGATCGGAAGATATGAGAAGCTCAACGTACGGAGTTTTGAAATGCTTTATCTCTCTTTTTCCATCTTTGATACAATAATATGCATCGAAAATCAGGGAGACTTTGGCTGATTTATGTTCCTGTAGGAACGATTCGACGAAAGAAATGTGGAGAGCGGCTTCTTTCATGAATTCAGAAGGAACTATGTGGTCTACATTACCCACAACAGCTGTCCTTGCCCGCCGCTTGAAAGCCGTCTTGCTTCCGAAAAAATGACGTTATTGAGCTGTCGTCGATGGCGTCTCTCATTCAAAATCTTGAAGATGCGTATCATTCGATCTGCCTTACTCTCCAAGGCCTCCTCTTTCCCCGTCCATTCTGGTTTACTATTCTGCTTGATTCGTTCCAAGACAACTTTGACTATCTCAAACAGATCGAATGCACCCTTCTCAGTCTTCCTACTATTCCGTATTATTTTCTTTCTCGGAGAGAAACGTTCTTTCTCGTGAGCTCTCGAAAAGATGCGAGGATATCCTACTCCATGAGACAAATTGTCCCGTAGATGTCAGCCATCCTCACAAGATTGTGCTCCTTGAGCACGACTGGTGAAGTGTATGACACCACAGGTCTATTTGTACCAATCCGTACACGTGCGCACACTGTTCATGTAATTACAGAGAGTTTTTCCTCTCCCCAGAGAACCCAAAATTCAAGCGTTATGCCACATCGAGTGAGATGCGGTGAGCTCTTAGTCTGTGCAATGATTATGAAGGCTTACCGGATAAGCTGATGAAATGGGTCTGAATGAGTTGGGTGAGGTCTCAGGCTAGTGGTAATGAATTGAGAGAGAAAATTCGTCAATGATCGTTAACATCAGAGTCAAGATCAGAGTGAGACTCACGCATTACATGGGCAGCTACGTCAAAAAGCGAGGAGATGTTTTGAAAGGGAAATCGCTTGTATATATTTGAACGATCATTCAGGTGCAGCGAGCCTCGCGTTATTGAGGTGAGTCCCGCTGACGGAATAATCTCACCGTCTCTTGAGAGATAATGTTCTGAACGCAATCAATACCACATACGGCCAGGAATCAATCAGTAGACGTATGCATACTGTTCGCATATTAACAGAAAGAATTTTTTTGACCCAAGACACTAGTAATTGAATCGTCATCATATTACATCGAGGGACACACGCCAATTTGCTAATCCACGCAATAATCATGAAAACTGGACAGATAAACCAATGTATCGGATTAGGAGAGAATGAGGCGTGGTGAGGTCTCTGACTAAGAGCAATGAGCCAGGCGTGTATATTTGACAATGAATGTTCACATCAAAGAGAAAATGAAAGCGAGGCCTACGAATGACACGGCCGAGGCCTTTGGAGAGCGGGTGAGCGTTTCGAAAGGGAAATCGTTGTATATTTTCGGACGAGTTTTCAGGTGTGGTGAGCATGGTGTTATTGAAACGAGGCTGACTAATGGATTTTTCTCGTCACCTCGCGAGAGCTGATTATTTGAGTGCAATCATTACCACATGCGGTCGAGGATCGTTCAAGATGACGTGGGCATAAGATACCTCTGTTGATGGGTAAATATAGGTCTACGCATGAATGTAGAAAAGAAATCGAGGATGCTAGAGGATACATCTCCAACTGTGTTGGAGTGACTGACCTTGCTTCTATTGAGAAATGTATCTTATGATGACATGTGGTTTCTTTTTCCTCCGAACGCTCTCATTACATGTAAAGGCGAGATCGATAGTTTTGAGGGTCAAAGATATCTCCCATGACCAAGTGTCTCGGAGTGGAGAAACTACCATTAGGAAATGCATGCTATTTATGACGTGGAGTTTTTTTTCCTCCATGATATGATGATTTGTTTCCATTGCTATAGATAAGGGCCTCGGTCACCTCATCATGTTGGCTTTTCTTTCTCATATATTTTAGAGGTTACGTTTCGAAATTAGGAATCCTTAACTCGGAAAGATTAAGAGTTTCCCATCGGACAAGGGCACTATTACGCATCATTTTCAAACTCAAAGTGGTGGGCCAGGTGTAGGCTCTGCTATAAAAGGTTGAAACCGCGTCTATAGTATCAGTTCAAAATGTTCCGGCAGTTGAATCAAGTCGCGAGTCTACCTCCCATCAGGGAGATCACGGACCTCAAGCAAGGATCAAAGTACCAAATCAAAGGCGGGAGGATAATCAATACCAGATTCGGTCCCGCTGTCGTTCTCGATCTAGAGGATATAAGAGGAAGGACTTTCTCAATCTTCCTCCCCAAACCACTATCCGACCTCATCGGCTCAGATCAGCAGAGATATGAAAGGATTCTATGCGAAAACGGCGGAGCTTCTCTATTGTATAAAGGAAGCGGGAAAATTGAGTTCATCGATGGAGATGGAGGAGAGCATGCGGATGAGGACCCAGCTTTGTCATCTGACGAGGATCAATGAGATGTTAATAAAATGTCTCTCCATCATCATTGAAAAACAAGTTGGAGGGGAACGAAACCATCGAATTTAGGAAATCGAGCCGTCCCAAATGCTGGATCGATATTTGTACGGAGGACGAAGATGAGTTCGTGGACGTGTGAGTATTAATTTCCTTCTTCACTGTATGGGTGTATGTGTTCGATCGTATACGAATCTTCCATCATGTATTTACAGAGAGACGTGTGATGATGCTGTTGTACCCGGTGCTACTGTACCCATCGCGGTCAACTCCCACGAAGATGGGTCAGATATCGAAATGTGAGTATCATTTGTCGGTTCGGAAATCTAGAAGTGTGTAAGAATCAGTGGTGATATGACATTTTTACTTCGAGTCTCAAGAATGCAGAAACAGTTAGAGCCGAAGAAGAGCAAGAGGAGAAGCGTCGGAACAGACCACGTGAAATATAAGTGGATCATGCTGTTCATATGTACCTCTGAAACAGTGGGTGATGTCGATAATTAACTCTTCCTAAATTTCTCGCTGTTTCAGGAAGCGTCACACTTTTGCGGAGAATAACACACGGATCCATTTTACGCGTCAATCTAAGAAGCGTCGATTAATTTAGTGTGTGTAAGTTTCATGTATTCAACTCAATTCTACTAACAGAATGTAATCTCAATCCTCAATAAATATAACTAACACGTATACAAAGAGTAGTTCAGATTATTATGGTACCTTTCCACACTATACTGATATAATTCTGATATCTTTGTATACTACAATAATGGAAAAAATTATTTGCAATCATTCAGTATTCATACAGATATAGATTAAATACTCTCATTCGACTCTGAATTTTACAAAAAAAGTATGTTGAAATAATTTATTTAGCGATCAATAACGATCAAAAAGTGTAGAGTCGGAACAGGAGATCAGGAGTATGAAAGAGGGAGCGTAAAGCCAGTGTAGGTATGGCTTGTGGTGTATGGATAGAGACAACGAGGCGAGTCAAGCGTAGCCATTGAGAGTGCATTCTATTGCATAGTCCAGAAGTCTACATTATTTCCCGACTGTTATAAGACCGGTGTACATATGAATGGAAACGACGAGTCGAACTGGTGGCCCCTTTCACTCAGTTAGTTGAACCATCCTATATTTTCCGTCTCGAGCGAGAATAGTATATGGATAAGCGGTGGCCACTAGTCGAACGGCAGATGACTTTCACTTGATCGGTGAGGACTGACTTGCATTTTGTATCTTGCCGGGGACCGATGTATAGATATACAGAGGGTACGAGTTCAGTCTCAGCTATCTTCCATTCGGTAAGCGGGACTCTCTTACATTTTCCATCTCTTACGAAGCTGATGAATTTTCGTTATGGTAAGGTGAGCCATAGTGAGTGTATGTGTGTGTATATATATATGTATATATATATATATATGTGAGCTTAAGGCGTACGCTTCAGACCAATCCTAGTTATAAACTACTCACAAGGTCAACTCGATTCCCAAATACTCCTCATCACAAACACACTTAGTACCCCACCTTTTCGAAAACTAGAGCCGCGTCAGTTGCAAGCAGAACACCAACGAGACAACACGTACTTTGCGCTCCAGGTTACGACCTGGTGCGTAAAGGATGAACTAGGAGGTAACATCACCAGGTTAGTACCCACACTAATCCACTCTTTAACATTAAGGATAGCGAGATAGTATTACACCATGTTTCTTACCCTACAACGCCATCGCCCTCGCCATTGCTATAGTATTAAGGCATGAATGCAGTGCTATAGTATTAAGGGATGAATGCAGACGGTATAAAGACACAACAACCAAAAACAAGTGCTCTCTCTAATTAATCGGGGCTATTACGTAACATCGCGGCGCGCGCGCACAATAGTAGATGCACCATTCTTACGCTGGTGCAAGGTCATCTCCAGGTAGACCTCGATTTCTGAACATCATCGGGGACCCAACCGAGGATGACTCAGAAATCGAGGACCTCGACTTGGGGTTAACCCGAGGATAACCCTGATGGACATCATCGGGGACCCTCGGGTTGACTTCAACGTCGTCTACCGGGAGATGACCTTGCAGAAGGTCAGCGTAGAAATGGTGTATAAGGTCTACTACTGTTGTCATAGTATACGCTTGGCAAAAATTGAGTATATACACATACACATGTATAACTTAGAATTACTAAATATACCGATTATACATGGATGACAGAGAACATGTTTTACCGTGAGGGTTTCTGATAGTAAGAGATAGCGGTTTTACAATTTGGAGTTTGAATAATTAAGAAAAGTGCTAAGCAGGTAGTAATAGTATTTGGATAAGTGAATGAATAAGTTGATGAATGAATGAATGAATAAATGAATAAATGCTCAGACATCTGGTGTCACATTTCAAAGCATCTCAGATCCCGTTTAGAAGTTCTGTTAGTAACGACGCCTTTGTGACTGGGTTCAGCTTCAGCCCGTCTCTCAATGCTCTATCCCGTCAATTCTGGACCTCATCGTGGATTAAGATATCACTAATTTCATTTTTGAAGCCCTGTGAGTGTTTCAAGTCAAAAACTGTCTCAGGTGACTTAGCGTTAATGAAAGCGGATGCAGTGACGTCAGAAGAATTCTCCTCAGTCTTGGTAAGCGGCGTTGTGTACAGCGAGGGTCCAGGGGTATTCCTGCTCGAAGTACGTGAATCAGGAGCATTAGACCTGAGTCGGAAAAGTTGGGCTAGATTTGTGGGCTGTTTCGCCGATATGATGTTGGAAGCTAGCGATGACAATAGATACATTCGACGGTTCTCTACGGAGAGCCAACCTAGAGCTAAGCGGTAGGGCGTGACAGGCGCTGTCCAAGGTATGCTTCCGTACACATACCGAACACATGCGTTCATGAGTCGAGGAAGCTTGAGATTTGGTTCATCTGAGACGTCATTATGGACAGCGCAGGCATAGTGGAGGTAAGGAGATAGATGAGTCTCAACAAGACGCTGTTTTATTTTTTGATTCAAGGATTTTTTATGGAAGCGCAAAGTGTAGAGGGATCCATGCAAACGGCTGCTCATCGAGTTTATATGTTTTTTGATATGTAGCTTACAAACGATTTGATGACTGTATTTGAACAGTTCAGTGAGCGTAGTTTTTTCAAGATAAGTTTATATGATACAGTGTCAAATGCTTTTGAAAGATCAAATAAGATGAGCGCAGTGAGCATACGTTGATCTATACCATGGCGAACCTCTTCAGTGTATCTTAAGAGTGCAGTTTGAGTTGAGTGATATTATCGAAATCCCGATTGATGTTCATCAAGTAGGTTATTACTTGCTAAATATTGAGCAAGCTGTTTGTGCACGATACGCTCCAGAAGTTATGAGATTTCAGATCACAGAACAATGGGGCGAATCTCCATTGGAGAGGGAGGAGGGTGACATTTCGCGAGAGGGACGATGGCTGCGATTATCCAGCAGTTCAGAAACTCTCCAGATTTCACTGACGAGTTGAAAAGTTCAATCAAGAGGGGTCGGATTGTTGGGTAGGCTATTTTGAGCATACTTGTGCTGATCAGGTCTGAGCCAGAACAATTTTTAGTGGCCTTTGCTAGGGCTTCATCAACGTCTACACCGGCGATGGGTTTAAATTCAAAAAAATCTGGGATTTCATTTTTCAAAGGAGTTTTCAGTACATCAGACACGTCTCTAGGCTCAAGTGCTGGGGTTTGACAGGATATAGAGGCAAAATGACAGATTGATTGATTGATTGATTGATTCCTTTTTATTCGTCCGTAGGCAAAAAATATCCAATTGCATATGGTTACATATGACGCGCGTCGAAAATACATATATTATAAAATCGTATATATTTGGTCAAGGATTCATCATACATATATCACAATTCGTGACTAGTCAGATTGCACAGAGTGCGCGAGAAACCCACAAAGATGTAAATAAACTAGAATTTGAACAGTTTTTCAAAAGTCGGGAGCCCAATTACATATCACAGAGTACTTCAGTCTAGTGACAGAAGGTCACATATACTTGACAATTTGATATAGAGAGAATAAAAATGGAATACCAAAGAAAAGAGCTCAGACGTATCAAAGATTGGAATAGTGTTTCTTGTCCACGTCAATCCTCCGAGAGGGTTGCGATAGAATGAATTTCTTCAAAGCCTGCTGAAAGAATGAAATTTTCTGGATCTGCCGAATACCCGAGGGGAGAAAGTTCCAAAAATGAGCACACTGAACTTGGAAAGATCTTCTTCCATACTCCAGTCTCACCTTAGGCACTTCGAGTTCCTGCTCGCTTGCATCTCCCCGCACTGGGCGCTCGGATTGGTGCCTGGTAAACATTGCAGACAGGTAACAAGGTTCCCTCATGTGCATGATCTTATACATAATTATGCCTGCGGAGTACATTCGCCGCGAATCAGTACGCAGCCAGTTCAAGCTCTCCCTGAACGGAGTGATGTGCTCATCCTTCCTAAGATCATATACAGTACCGTTCATAAGTTTTCGATGGTCGATCCCTCGATTACCCTGACTTGGAACAGCAATAAGTCAAATTCTATGCGTTGTACGAAAATTTTCAAGAAAACATCTTACAGAGCAGAAAAAATACTAACTTTTACTGGGTTTTGATGATTTTTATCGAATATTTTTGAAGGTCCTACACGCTGATGAAAAAATAGAAAATCTAAAAATTTTTTACTTTCATTGAGACACCTGCAGTTTTAATGCGAATGAAGATACGGCAATTCTGAAAAAAGCATCTTGTAGAGCGGAAAAAATGCTATGTGTAGCCATTTTTTGATTATTTTTTACGTATCCCGGGTGAGAACGTGCGAGCTGTCCAAACCCCCAAAATCATGGTTTTTCACCGTTTTCTGTGCCGTTTCCGATGATAAGCAGTCATTTTGGGTATCTAGACAGCTTGTACGTTCTCATGCGCGGTACGTAAAAAATAATCAAAAAATGGCTACACATAGCATTTTTTCCGCTCTACAAGATGCTTTTTTCAGAATTGCCGTATCTTTATTCGCATTAAAACTGCAGGTGTCTCAATGAAAGTAAAAAATTTTTAGATTTTCTATTTTTTCATCAGCGTGTAGGACCTTCAAAAATATTCGATAAAAATCATCAAAACCCAGTAAAAGTTAGTATTTTTTCTGCTCTGTAAGATGCTTCCTTGACAATTTTCGTACAACGCATAGAATTTGACTTATTGCTGTTCCAAGTCAGGGTAATCGAGGGATCGACCATCGAGAACTTATGAACGGTACTGTACGTATCTAACAAATGAATTGCTCAGTCTTTGTATCCGTTGCCGCTGTTCATCTGTGGCGTCAAGATAGACGACCGTACAGTAGTCCAGGTGGGGTTGGACTAACGCCTCCACTAGACGAATTCGCAGAGCCCTGATGATGCAAGCCCTAAAAAACCGCAAACCGTATACGGCTCTGTTGATTTTCTTCGTCACTTGATCTATCTGCGGTTTCCACGATGATTCACTATCCAATACAACACCAAGACTCACGACTGTATCACTGAAAGGGACAAAAACTCCCTCCTGTATCTCAACACCTGGCAAATCCATCCTTTTCAGATCCTTGATGTTCCTCTCAGAAGAGAAAAAGATTGCCTTGGTTTTACAAGCGTTGAGACGCAGGCTGGAGCCCGCAGCCCAATTGGCAACCAGTCGCCCTACTTCTCCTAGTCGAGCGATTCCCTCCCTGATCTCATTTTTCTCCACTTGGAGATAAATTTGAAGGTCATCAGAGAGATAGAGGATGGTGGAGAGAGGTCATCAAGACAGAGAGAGAGAGAGAGAGAGAGAGAGAGAGAGAGAGAGAGAGAGAGAGAGAGAGAGAGAGAGAGAGAGAGAGAGAGAGAGAGAGATAGATTGATTGATGCCCGTTTATTCGTCCGAAGACAAAAAAGAAAAATAATCGGTTACATATGGTAATATATATCACAGATCAATAGTGCACATTAATAAAAATAATGAAGTCATTTGGTCAAGGACAAATCTTGAGTATATCACACTTTGTGACTAGTCGGGTAGTACTTAGAAGATTCACAAACTCCATAGAATAATATAAGAATACAAAAAAATGGCAGGGCTCACAGTCATATTACAGAAAAGTTCAGTCGATTGACGAAGGGTCACACATAAACTTATAATTTTATTCTAGATGAACGAATCAAGCGACAAGTCAGCCCAAGCCTTTCAAAGTTTAGAGATTGAAGTAATGCTTCTTCTCCACATCAATCCTCTGGGGAGACTGTGTGAGCAGAAAATCCTTCATAGCCTCTTTAAATGATGACATTTTCCCCAGCTGCCGAAAGCCCGGAGGGAGAAAGTTCCACAAATGAGCACATTGAACCTGGAAAGATCTTCTTCTATATTCAAGTCTCATATTGGGAACTTTGAGTACCCGCTCTTCTGCATCACCGCGTGCGGGGCGTTCAGATTGGTACCTGGTGAACATCGCAGCTAGGTAGCCAGGCTCTCCTGAATGCATAATCTTGTGCATTAACAGAGCTGCGAAGTACATTCTCCGCGAATCAGTACGTAACCAATCCAAACGCTCCCTAAACGGGGTGATGTGCTCGTCTCTCCTAAGATCAAAAATATACCTCACACATGAATCGCTTAGTCGTTGTATCCGTTGCCGCTGTTCGTCCGTGGCGTCGAGGTACACGACCGTGCAACAGTCTATATGCGGTTGAACCAGGGACTCGACTAGGCGAACTCGGAGAGGTCTGGTGATACATGCCCTAAAAAACCGCAATCCATATAGGGCTCTGTTGACTTTCTTAGTTACTTGGTCGATGTGCTGTTTCCACGTCAGTTTACTGTCAAGTGTAACACCAAGGCTCACGACCGTATCACTGAACGGGATGAACTTTCCTTCTCAACCCCTGACAAGTCCATTCTCTTCAGATCTTCGATATTCCTCTCAGAACCGAAGTAGATTGCCTTGGTCTTGCCAGCGTTGAGACACAGGCCGGAACTTCTGGCCCACTCAGCAACAAGTCGTCCTATTTCTCCCAGCTGAGCAATGCCCTCTCTGATCTTAGATTTCTCGACTTTGAGATAAATTTGTAGGTCATCCGCATAAAAAAGATGATGTACTGACTTCCCGTCAAGCAAACCAGGTGAATCATTGACATATAAACTGAAAAGTAAAGGCCCAAGAACGGAACCCTGTGGAACACCCAGATCGGTTTTGAGCCAATCAGAACTACCAGATTTTGAAGTAAGGAAGAAGTATGATTTTATCCACAGGGGTGCCGATCTCGAGAAGCCTAGATTTCGAAGTTTGCTCAACAGCTTTGATGGTGATATTGTGTCAAAGGTTTTACTGAAGTCAAAAAGCAGGAGCAAGGTGATCTTCTTGTCAATACCTACTCGGATGTCATCGGTCAACTTTAGTAAAGCTGTCTGGGTGCTACGATGTTGTCTGAAACCAGTCTAGAAGCGATCTAATGATTTCTCAGAGTTCAAAAACTCCGTGATTCGGTCGTGTGCGATTTTTTCCAAAACTTTGGCAAGGAAGCAAGGCAGCGCTATAGGACGGAAGTCCGAGACCGTTGATGGAGCGGTGGTCTTTTTTAATGCAATTAGCTGTGCCTGCTTCCAAGCCTCAGGAAATGCACTATGAGCAAAAGAGGAGTTAAAAATATGTACAATAAGATCACCGATAGCCGGAAAAGCCTTCGCGATCACGCTTTGGGGTATCCCGTCCGCCCCACGGGCCTGTGAAGAGAAATGTTTAATAGCAAGAACTACATCACTGTAATTTGTGAGCTTAAACTTAAAACCCTCCTCTGAGGCCGAATCCATATCGTCCATTGCTTCGTCTATATTTTCGTGGGGCGAAACGGAAACTCCCGCAAAGTGAGCGTTCAACTCATCCGGTGTGGAACCATGATGTTCCTCCTCTTTGCTTTTAGGCAGGAGGCCGAGGTTGCGCATTTCCTTCCAAATGTTCTTATGTTGAACAAGAGCGTCTGAGAGATGGTTTTGAAGGAAGGAGTTACGCTCTTGTTCCATGCGCAGGTCGACCTCTTCGCTAAGCCGGAAGTACTCACTTTGAAGCTCAGGACACTTTCGCTGGTTGCGTTGATTCCGCTGCCAGCGCCTGCGCGTCGCATCTCGCTTATTCATGAGTACCTTCAACTCAGGACCAATCCAAGGAGCATCATTTTTTCGCGGGTTGATAGTTTTTTTCCGGCGCTAATTCATCTATTACAGTCTTCAAGTTTTCATTTAAGCAGTGAATTGCGTCTTCCAAACTGATTTCAGCATTTTCAAGAGCTGTCCAGTCGCAGCAAAGCAGACGGTCATTCAGCATCTCCGGAGTGATGTTACGAAAATCCCTATAAGGGAAGGTATTTTTTGGCGGAGTGAGAGTAAAGACGTTGATGGTGACGTCTATGACCGAGTGCCTGCCGAAACTGGGCAGGAGTCTATTTTGAAAGTCAGTAATGATGTCATTGTCATCTACGTAAATATGATCAATCCATGTGTGCGATACATTTGGGGTGTGTTGGTGAATCGGGCCATGCTGCACTATCTGCAAGGCAAGTTCTTCTGCCAGTGCAGTCAGTGTTCTGGTGTCAGGGTGAGCAGCGTCCAACATGTCTGCATTCAGATCGCCCATTATAATTTTATGGCTGTAATCGCCACACAGTCGGCGTAATGAGCCAAATAACCCATCGTTCTTCTGCATGGTGATTTTCGAAGGCCTGTAGATCACTCCGACTAATATTGAAGGGGAATTGCCCTGCTGCACGCTACAGAAAAGAAATTCAGGCACACCAGGTTTCCCTGGACCAAAAGTGTTAGATGAAACAAGTTTCTCTACTTTGGAATCATTGCGTACATACAAGGCAATCCCACCACCCTCTCTGTTTTGATCTTGTCTCAACAATGAAAAGCCCGGGATCTGAACGAGACTGTCATCCACATGCTCATCTAGCTTTGACTCAGCCACCCCAAAAAGATGGTAGGGAGGATCGTTAGCGACGAGCAAGCGCAGATGCTCAATCTTATCTGTTAAGGAGTTAAGGTTGATAAACCCCGCTTTCAAGAAACCACCACTCCCTCGTCGCTCCTCAGCAGCTATATTCAGTCAAGGAGTTCTCACTGGATCTGCTGCCGGAAAACCACTCTGCTGCGGAGAGGAGGTGCATCCCTGGGTGTTGTTTGAGGACGCACTAGTGGGTTTTCGAACACTTCGACAGGCCTTTTAAATGACCTGCAGATCCGCGAGAGATTCAAACGTATGTGCTCACTCACCATTTTTTCGCCTAACCCAGAAACGTCCGCCGCTGTGCCAGACGTATTTCAAGCCCAACCCGCGTGCGACGGACCTCAAATGTATATATTCTTTGTATTTTTCACGGGGGAGCATTTCGTTTACGTAGATCTTACGATTTGGAACATGAGCTTTGGTATCGGGGTCAAGCAAATCCGGCTGGATGTTATTCGCCGTGGAATAATTATGGGTGATTGAGTGTTTGGCCTGAACCACCTCCTTAACTGAACGACTGCTGCACGGTGTCCTTGAACCAACTTTGAATGAGTCGGAAGACCACCTCGCCAAATATTTTCTTAAATGGTTGTTCAGGGCTCAAATAACATCTTCCAACTGTTTTCAAAATCGCCTACGTTAGAATTTTCAAATAAAACAACTTTTATGATTTATTCTGGAAAAATTGTCAAAAAACGACTTTGACGCGCTTTGGCGATGATAAACGCTTAGTTATATGCTTCAAATTTCACAAAAATTTCATCACAAAGTGCAGATGGTTCATGACACTCTATCCCAAAATATTCGCAATGTAATACGTAGAGGAAGGGATAGGCTTCGTGAGCTGTGACTAATGCTTGGGTAGAGAATCAGATATGGCGAATATAAAAAGGTCCACCTATCTTTATTGGGAAATTTGTCGTCTGCTCACGGCTCTGTCTTCTTCTTACTCACATTGGTCCTAATAATATGTACACAATGCCTTGGACTCTCGGCAAGGTCCTCATCGCGCAACAAAAGCTCTCACTCCGGTTCTGGAGAGCTTGCAGGTTCGTCATACCTGCTCCACATCTCGCATTTGAGTGGAAGGGGTAGCTCTATCGTAGTTCTAAGATGCCATGTGCTTGCTTTCATGAAGAGAATCGACTTAAATTTTGGGTACTGTGCATGAAAAAGGAGGTGGGAGTGCAGAAGCTGAAAAGAGACATGGAGGACTGCTCCAAAAATGTTAAGCGATTGACGGTCAGAATGATGAAGTACCTTTATCTATATGTCAGACATAGGTAAGTCAGATAGGTCAATCTATCACACGCGTGCCAACAGTCGGTCATCCACCTCGTTCACTGCTGGGGTGGGAGGTGGAGACATAGAGGCATTACCATGTCGGCTCACGAGAGTTCTTATCTCGCCAAGCTGATTCTGGAGCATTTCGTACTGTCGGTGAAAAAGGTCCAGAGTAGTCTGCGCTATCAGCACCCACTTGGTGTCAGAAGAAAATGACTGCGTCGATGTTGATGACGTTGTTCCTGCTGCTGAGTTGGTGATGTTGCTCTGCAACGTCTCAGCTCTTTGCTCTGGTGGTGGCGAGAGCGATGACTGAGAGGCAGAGTTGGTCCGCATATCATCCTGCCCATTTTGAGTGTTCGCGGGCTCTAGTGTGCTCGACTGGCGAGTGAGGACGCTGCGAGACTCATTCGAAGCAGCAGTTGGCAGTCTATGCCCCGCAAGCGTGAGCTGTGGGCTCTTAGGTGGAAGTGAGCCACTGTTGGTGGGGAGCTTTGCGCTGCGGCCGGTGGTGGTGGTCAGCGATGCGGGGGGAGACTTCACTGACGACTTGCGTAAGCGTAACTGTGTGTGTGCGGCAAGCTGACTACTCACACGACTTCGTGAACTTGTATCTTCCTTCTCTCTCTCTCTCTCTCTCTCTCTCTCTCTCCCTCTGGATGGCTGAATGCTCGAGCGGGTGGTCAGAGTCGTCTGCTTGGACGCACTCGAGGATGATTTCACACCCGGAGTTCCGCTTACCTGCAGGCACCGCTCGCATGTCACTGCAACTCGTGATGTCTTTGAGCATTTGACATGAGCTGATTTTCTACAGGTGCCGCATTCTCTGCTACCTGATCTTAAAACGCCATTGCAGACGCAGCAGGTGTTATCGCTCATCGTGTGGGGCGGCGTAGCAGACAGCAGGTAAGCAAAGCAGACGACCTCCGAGCGTGCGCACAAGACTCACTTTGAGCGCTAAGCAATGCTGATCCGATGTTGGAATTGCGGATGCAGAATTGGAATTATTTCTCCCAGGCTCGTGCAGGAGCCATGCAGTGATGCTCCAGAGGTTTGAGCCTGCAGGGGGTAACCCAATCTGCAAGTGAGTGCCACTCGGGACGACGTTTCGATGGTTTAAAATACATTCAAACACAGAGCGATGTTAGATGCGTGTTGATATACTCACCGCCGAAAGAGAGAGAGAGAGAGAGAGAGAGAGAGAGAGAGAGAGAGAGAGAGAGAGAGAGAGAATGAATGAATGAATGATAACCTTTATTCGCCCAAGGGCAAAAATACAAAAATACAGTAGCATATGAAACATATGTCACTTATACATAGTAATTACATTAAATTTGTAAAAATTTGTCGTTTTGGTTAAGGCTATTCGAATTATCACAGAAAGTGACTAGTCATCTCAAGGCATCGTAGGATGCTAAGAGTCATGGAAAGAAAAGGGAGAAAAAGTCACGTTTTCATATATATATATATACATATATCAGTCTTGACAAAAAAGGTTGAGGAAAAGAAAACATTTTCCCGTTTGGGAAGACATATAAAAAAAAAAGACATGGGCCCACAGTCATATCACAGGAATCTCAGAGAGAGAGAGAGAGAGAAAGAGAGAGAGATACAGAAATAAGATTAGATTAGATTAGTTTTTATTTGGTACCTTGGGGTATTACGGTATGTGGTACAGGTAGCAATATTCAGTATTCATAATGATATAATATAATATAAAAGAATTCGAATAATTCTAAGCTATGAAAATATTCACCAATCCTATCAATATTTGCAAATCACAAAAATACTCTAGAAATACAATCGCTGATGAAAGTCATGTTGATAAAAACAAATTGAATTACAAGAATTGGACAGAAATATCAAAGTTGAAAGAATAGTTGATGTAGGAGTATTATACTTATGCATTATTGATGTTCTTGAGACATACATTTCAAAGTGCATTATCGATGGAAGAATTTGAAGATCTGGATGTTCGGGGGATTGATCTGTGGATTACAGATCAATATGAAGAGTTTGACTGAAGTCTAGAAATGATTGGGAATGAGCTGTTGATCAATATACTTCGCGCTGAGTTACAAAATTTTTAAGATCAATGAGAAAATTGGCACAAGTGGCTCATTTTTTGAAGCTTTCAATATTCATGCATACAATAAGATTTCTTACTACTGGTTTCTGACATTCCATACGAACGCTTACTGAAATGGCTCTTATAACAAATCATGAATTTTTTTGGGCCGAAGTGGGTTACAAAATATTCTAGAATCATTGTTATAGCCAAAGATATCTCTTACAGTTTTATTCTTCAGTTTAGTTGAGCTTGAAACTATTTTATCTCGAACTAGAGTTGACGATAATTGTATGACAAGGGCTCGAGAATCATGATCTTTGGTTTTTACAGAATTTGGAGTTGAAAATGGAATGGACGAATGTGCGTTGTGAAAACGAGGACCTTTCCATTCTCTCACGTTCACGACAAAATCTCGAAGCTCTGGCACATCCATTGCGTCAGAAATCTCAGCTACCATCCCACTTCTTACGCAATTCAGATCACCGGAGATCTCCGATAGAATAATTTCCGCTGAATTCATCAAAGTTGCTTGATTTGGAAGTTTAGACAAGTCATTGCGAATTTCAGAAATATCATTCACAATCGCAGTGATTCTGGTTCCTATTCTGGCCTTAAGTTCGCTTAACTTTGACAGAATTTTTTCTTGACTAGCGTTAAAATGCGAAATGGAAAGTTTGAAATAATGTAGCATATCATATGAATGATAATCGTTCTCCGAGTTTTGCTTGGGACCATGTGATTCGTGGTAAGTGATGTCATGATGTTGAGTGAAACTCACTGCGGAAGAATTCGGTGACATTGTAGCATGGAAATCGTGGATGCAATATACAGGTTAGAATCAGATTTCAGTCAGCTCTCACGATCGACAATCAGGCAGCTTACTATACACTTGGGCAAAGCGCTCAGGGTGGACCACGTTTGAATCAGGCTTCAGTATTGATGAAGCAGAGAACTGAGCAAGATTGCTGCCATCTAGCTGGTGACGGTGGAATTTCCAAGATCCAGCGGATCGGCAGGCTCTCGGTGACCTTACCTCGGAATCCAAAATGTGCTTGTCGAAAAATAGATGAGACTCTTGCAATATACATAGATCCACAGGAATTTGTGAATCCAGCAATAATTTGCAAGTTTTGGCGCGCAACAATCGGGAGAGAGAGAGAGAGAGAGAGAGAGAGAGAGAGAGAGAGAGAGAGAGAGAGAGAGAGAGAGAGAGAGAGGGACGATTAGAGAGTGTTGAAGTATCTCGAGCCTGCGAATATTCGAGGGAAATTCAGCAGCTGGAGCACGGTGCGATGACCCGCGATTTCCCCTCGATGTCACGCGAGTGACATCATTTAAATCTCATTGGCCGAATTGGCACCTGATGATTTTGTCATCCGCCCTGCTCTTCTCTGCGGGTCTCTCTCGCAGCTCGAAATTCGGCAGTTAGCCACAGTCCGGCAAGCAGCAAACATCAGCTGTGCTGCTTGCATACATTTTAGATATTCACCACGCCAGTGCCATCCTCACGACCGCGTCTTCCCGGTCCCTTAATTTTCCGCGCCGCGCCCACACTCGCGCCTTAATCTTTTTGACAGTAATGTAAGCACACTTTAAAAGAGAATATATTCTCAACTTATTTTATCAGCATAAAATCAGTGAGTGATCATTCAGTGAAACCTCACCACGCTTCCACATCCTTAAAATATTCAGCACAAGTGATCCACATGCAGGGCTCCAGGGTTCCATTGGAACACCCTGTCCCATCATTTGGTAGCAGAGCGCAGGGATCGTCCTCGGAATTTCCGCTTGATTTGTGATTTTTTTGTGTGCCGCGAGTGTGGAATTTTGCGCGCGCGCGGAAATCGGGAGTGTCGCGAGGCCGTGCAGTGACTTAGTGCTGTGAAGTGTTGTGCGTCTGGCGGGAATTTGCCCGCCCCCATCTGGATCTTCAGCATCGCAGACGCCAGCACCAGAGCCTACATCTAGGCTTTCCTGGCACCGGCACCAGCGGACGACGCACTCCGGACTCACGAGTTCGCCGGCCGGCGAGCTCGGGTGGCATTGTCATCGAGGAGCTCACTGGCACTTGGGCCATACGGGGAAGCTGGCCTGCAAATCTGCAGCACCATCATACCATCGGTGGTGCAACCCAGCAGTCATCAGCTGGAGCTCGACGACAAGTACATCGTCGTCGAGAGAAGAGTGCAGAGGGGCAGCGTGGGAGGGGAAAGCCGCGGCAAGTCAGCCGCGGCCGGTGAGTAGTTGTATCGTTCCTCTCTCTCTCTCACCCATGAGTCTTATGAGATACATGTATAGACGTGTATAGGTGGGCCGCGGCACTTGTCGCGCGCTCTCTCTCTCCTTTTTTCCCCTCAACCCCGCTCCACTGCTTATTTCAAGCAGCTGGCAGCATCGTTGCCGCGCTGCATACCCCCGCGAGCTCATCAGCTGAGACTCGCGCAGCTGTTGACGCATCGCTCTAGCCTTCTGCTACGAGCAAGATAGATCCGATATACTTACGCGTATATCGGTTTGACCTTATTGCGCTCGCTCGCGCGATGTTATACCGCGACTTGTAGTAAATAACCAGTTCGCGTGTGCATGCCGGCGTACTTGTCAGAGCCTGGCTAACTTAATTGTTTGTGTCGTTTGTTTTATGGTATAAAATACAGTAGACTCGCTTAGCTTTTCAGCACGCGTTCACGTATTTCAAAACGGTGGAATTGACTCGCTTTCCAGCGTATTTGCGTCAATTATATAACTCGAGCTGGGTATCGTGAATTGATTGATTTAATTTTTGGTATTTAATTCATTCGTTTTCCCGTCTCGTTTCTGTGTAGTGTCCGTGGATTTTCCTCCCGAAAATGACTTTAGAATTATTGTCACGTCAGATGGACTAGCACGGCTGGATCACGAACTTTGTTGACAATACAAAAAAACGTGGCAAAGCCAAGATCACGCCCGCATATCTTAAAACGAGAATCGGTGTACTGGAAGGTTGTTGGTCGAGTTTTGTTGCACGTCAAGACGAATTATATCCGCATCGCTCAACACTCAAAGAGCAAGAATATTTCAAAGGTCAGGTGTTTCAAGTAACCGAGGATGCTTAGTGTGATGCTCGCACTTGGCACTTGGAAAAAATCGCTAAAATAGAGTATACCCTGCCGCGTACCTCAGATGCAAAATCGTCAGCTAATCCCAACCAAACTGCTACAGTTTTTGACAACCGGCAATTTATCCAAGCTTCTGCGGAGGTGCAGTCAATGCCTCATATACAAGTCCCTGAATTTTCAGGTAAACAGAGCGATTGGGAGCTGTTTGAAGATCAATTCAAATCTATTGTTGTCAATAAACCTTTCGCTTTCTCAGTGAAGGTTCAGCTCTTACTTCACGCTGTAAAAGGGGATGCTGCTGAACTGCTTAAGGGTACTAGGCTCGCTGAAACTAACTTTGATACAGCTTTGGAAAGATTGAGTCGCCGCTATGACAATCCACGTTTTAGGCTACGCATACATTTAGAAGCTTTGATCAATTTGCCCTCGATCAAGGAAAAATCAGCTGAGTCGTTGGCGGAAATTTTGAATTTGGTGGAGGAGGCTGTGCAAGGCCTCAAGGATTTAGAATGTCCTGTAGATCATTATGATTGTTGGTTGGCCCATTTAATTGTCCGTAAATTCGATGCACCTACTAGAGAAAATTGGACTTTTCGTCAGGAATCGATTGTGGGTTTTTCATCCTACGAATAAATTAAAAAGTACATCGAAGATCGTATTGATTCATTAAATACAGCTCATCTTGGGCTCAGGCAGCCTACCTCCTCAAACAATTCGTCGCAAAATTCCAACAATAACCGATCACGTGGCAGCTTCGGAAACAGGTCTGCCAATACAAATTTTGGAAATTCTTCGGGTGAATCTGCAGTCAAAACTATGGCGCCTTGTGTGTGTTGTGAAGGCAAACACCATCTTCATAGGTGTCAGAAATTTTTGAAACTGTCAGTTTTTTATCGTTTTGAGTTCTGTAAATCGAACAAACTCTGTATAAACTGTTTACGTCCAGGTCACTTCGCGGATAAATGTTCGTCTATTTTTCGGTGCACTTTTTGTCAACAACCCCATCATTCAAAATTACAAATGGAGAAATCAGGCAGTCACGACAAGCCACCAGCAGACGGTGAGAATTCAAACGCCCATTTGCGACCAACTAACGCCGATTCCGTGCATAATTTAGCAGCATTCGCAAAACAGCCTCGGCTACTGGCAACAGCCAGGATTATTTTACAAGCCCTTCACGGGCAAGAATTGGAAGCTCGCGCTCTGATCGTTCCCGGGTCGGACTGTTCTTTCGTTGCTGATCGCGTCGTACAGGCTTTGAACTTACCCTCAAGGAAATTGAAATTGGGCATAAACACCATCGGAAACAAACGTTCAATGGTATCTACAAGTGAAGTGTCTCTCACCTTTCTTTCGAAAGTTGATAGTAATTTTTCTTGGCATTTGGAGGCTCTCGTCTTGCCACAACTCACAGCGCTCCTTCCAAGTGCTACAGTGCAGCAGTGTGGGGACTGGTCCCATTTGGAGGGACTGACCCTAGCCGACCCAGAATTTTTCCGATCGGCAAAAATAAACTGTCTTCTTGGCACAGAAGTGTATAGCGAAATTCTTCGTGCTGGTTTGCGGAAGGGTCCGAGCTAAACTCCGACTGCTCAAAATACAGCGCTGGGCTGGATTTTGACGGGGAGCACTGCGTCGACTGTAGAGTCTACGGAATCTCGCGTCGTGCGAACGTTCCACAGGTCAACTGATAAACCTCTCTCAGAGCAACTTTCGAGATATTTTGAAGTTGAAGACCTGCCAGCTATTCGTCTCCTAAAGGCGAAAGAAAAATACTGCGAAGATTATTTCCTATCTACCGTTACACGTACCGACGAAGGACGTTTCATAGTGCGCCTGCCCTTCGCAAAAAACTTCAATGAAGCTTCGTTTTCAGATTCACGAGACATAGCTGTGGCATGCCTGCTGAGATCTGAGCGTCGAAGGCGTCGGGATCCCGAGTTGGACAAGGCGTACTCCGGATTCATGGTAGAGTATCAACAACTGGGCCACATGGGACTGCTGCCGCATCCCACCCTGCCAGACCCCAGATCGTGCTACCTGCCTCATCACGCAGTCTTCTGTAAGGATTCTAAAAAGATACGCGTTGTGCTCAACGCATCTCAAAGAACAGGTACTGGTAAATCACTCAATGATTGTTTATTACCTGGCCCCAATTTACAAAATGATTTGACCCTCGTAATATTTCGCTGGCGGATGTACCGCTACGTTTTCACGGCAGACATTGTCAAGATGTTTCGCCAGATACTTGTACATCCAGACGCTTGGGTCTGGCAGAGAATCGTGTGGAGCGCATTGGGGGCAGCAAAAATCTCGGACTACGCCTTAAAAACAGTCACTTACGGCACAATGTGCGCTCCGTACCTCGCGATGAGAGTTCTTCG
Source organism: Eretmocerus hayati (assembly GCA_029851415.1). Taxonomy (NCBI): domain Eukaryota; kingdom Metazoa; phylum Arthropoda; class Insecta; order Hymenoptera; family Aphelinidae; genus Eretmocerus; species Eretmocerus hayati. The sequence continues at coordinate 103,119,002 of CM056742.1, forward strand.
CCTTTTAGCAGAAATTTACAAGGAAAAATTTCCACTTGTCTCGTTTATTTTGTGGTGACTCACGTACATGGATGACGCGTTCGGCGGGGCTGACACGCTGTCGGACGCCTTGGTAGCGCGTAATCAACTCGTCGCGGAAATGGAATGCGGGTGCATGGAATTGGGGAAATGGGCCGCGAATCACACCGATTTGCTTGCTGATCGCGCAACAAACGATGCTGAAGCGGTTCCTGTAGATATCGAAGACACTGTTTTAACGCTCGGATTAAATTGGTCTCCCCGAGACGACAAATTCTTTTTCAAAATCGCGATGCCATCGGATCCAGTCAAAATCACCAAAAGAACAATTTTGTCAGAGGTAGCTCGTTTATTTGATCCTCTCGGCTGGCTTATTCAGGCACCGTTTCTTATTCAGGGAAAAATACTTTTGCGTGATCTTTGGCAGTTGAAATTTGATTGGGACACACCGGTAGATGGCGATCTGCTTCGAAAATGGCTAGACATTCGGTCGCAAATACCGGAGATGAGTAAGATTCGAGTTAAGCGTTGGTTAGGCACCTTGCGAGATACAAATTGGCAGTTACATGGGTTCGGAGACGCGTCTGATCGAGCGTACGCAGCGGCGATTTACTTAGTAATTCCTGGGGAATCAGCACAGCTGATCATGGCAAAGACGAGAGTCTTTGCCATCGCCAGTAAAGTCACTTTGTATACCGAAACTCGAGTTGTGCGCTGCTGTACTCACCGTGAAACTCATCAAACACGCCCTAGCCGACTTGCAGAGCAAACCTTCCGCTATTTTCTGTTGGTGCGACAATAAAACGGTTTTGAATTGGTTAGCTGATGAACCTGCTCGCTGGCAAACCTTCGTGGCTAATCGCGTCAGCTTCATTCAAACATCGCTACCCGAAGCAACTTGGAGTCACGTCGTTTCCGAAGATAATTCCGCGGATTGCGCAACCCGGAGGATATCTGTAGATGAATTACACAGCTCAAAACTTTGGTGGAACGGTCCGGAATGGTTTGTTAGACCTCGGGAATCATGGCCCCAGTCTTCGGTTGAATCAGTAGCTGATGCAGCTCAAGCGTTACTTGCGGTTGAAGAAACTGAGCCAGAGCCTTATGTACTCCACCGTTTGGAGAAATTCAGCTCTTTCGCAAAAGTTATTCGAATTCTAGCCTACATGTAACGATGGCGGTTCAATGCTCGACGCAAGCCCAAAGATCGAAACAAAGGCGTTTTTGATTGGTTGGAAATCAAATTCGCAAGAATCTCTCTTTTCAGAGTTATACAACGTCAGCATTTTGCAGCAGAAATTAAGATCCTCGAGTCAGAGTCAAACAAATTTCCAAAATCGAGCGACATTCGTCGCCTTTGTCCATTTCTGGATGAAAAAGGTACTTTGCGGGTTGGCGGTAGACTGCAAAACGCTCCTTTTCCTTATAGCAAAATCCATCCGGTAATTCTCTCGAGTCACAGCCCCTTTGTCAAAAATATGGTGAGAGAAATACACTTAACCACATTGCACGGTGGCATTCAATTGATGCTTAGTGACATTCACAGATGGGCGTGGATTCCGCGGCTTACTAGACTAGTGCAGAGCACGTACAAAAGTTGCGTGACTTGCGCGCGTTTTGCAGCTCGGCCGCTTGAACAACAGATGGCTCCATTACCCTCAGTCAGAATCACCTCGCGAATGCCCTTTAAGGTAGCAGGCGTAGACTTCGCGGGCCCAATTAAAGTTTCATTCTCTCGCGGCAGAGGAGCAAAGTCGACAAAAGGGTATTTTTGCATCTTCGTATGTATGTTCACCAGAGTTACGCACGTCGAAGTTGTGTCAGATCTCACGTCCACAGCTTTTGTAGCAGCCGTGCACAGGTTAGTGTCTCGTCGCGGACGCTGTACGACCCTATGTTGCGATAACGCGAAGAACTTCGTCGGCGCGGAAGCAGAAATTAAGAAAATGTTCACTCAGGCGTCGGCCTTCTCAAAAGAAGTCGCGGTGCAGCTTGCTCCCGAAAGTATCACGTGGAATTTCTCACCCCCACGAGCCCCTCATTTTGGAGGACTGTGGGAGGCTGCAGTTCGAAGTTTCAAGTATCATCTGAAACGCGTGGTCGGAGATGCTTGCCTCACTTTTGAGGAGTATACGACCCTGAGTAGTCAAATCGAAGCTTGCCTAAACTCTCGGCCTCTTTGCCCTTTGAGTACTGATGGGAACGATTTGAACGCTTTGACCCCAGGCCATTCTTTGATTGGGCGCGCTGTCACGGCATTGCCCGAACCATTTGATGACGGTGACTTACACCCTTCTCCTCAGTGCGGGTGGAGGCAAATTCAAAGGATGCGCAACGATTTCTGAGATCGTTGGCGCAAAGGAGTGATGCATCACCTTCAACAACGTGGTAAATGGCTCAACGTCCAGGATCAAATCAACGTCGGAGATCTGGTGCTCGTAAAAGACGAGCTGACACCTCCAACCAAGTGGCCTATGGCTCCTGTAGTCGCCGTCCACCCTGGCAAAGATGGGTTAACTCGTGTCGTCGATGTGAGGACCGCCACCACTACCTATCGCCGAGCCTTGTGCAAGCTCATCAAGTTACCAGTCGACCCCGATGACCAGGATAGTCACTAGTATCAGATGTTCAAGAGATCCAGTCAACTTCATCGTCAACTGAAGAATAATGGTTTGAGTCCGCGTACTTTCGACAGACATCACACAATTTCCTCGTTTTACGAAATTAGCCAAGGCACTTGCGTCGTACCCGTGGAGTAGTTTTGTAATTCCTCGTAGAATCATTGAAATCAAACAAGTCGAGTATTAGTCCTTGGCTTATTCTCAATATGCTGTGTAAGATGAGAGATGAAGCCTCGTATACATTTTTTATATTTTTTCCAACTTAGAATCATTTTGAGGAATGCAACTTTTTTGTAATGGATTTCTCCCCCCTTCCGTTCATAAATAGTTAAAATTGTGATTTTGGCTCAGCAGCCTAGAAGCTCTATTGAGCAAAATTTGAATGATGTGAGTTTATAGATTTTTGTTGTGCTATATGCACCTTGGGATGTTGATCATCCAGAATTTGTATGTTTTCTGTTTTTGAATTATTTTTGCTGGTAGATCCAGACTTGAATGTTCATCCAGTAGTATAGTCAACTCACGATCTCCAGCAAGTCATCTGACAATGAATTGATTTCTTGATTTATTTAGTCATTCTTCGACTAATTAGTTTTAAATTTGACTGATTTCACAAATTAGTTATCAAGATGGATGTGCACCGTAGAATCATTCATTTGAAAATGTTAAAATCTTGTTCGTATATACTTTTTTGATTTTGTCATAGAGCTGTCGATAAGATTCAAATCCCTTCCTGCTTTGTGGAATTAATTTTTCAAATTGCGATTTTCGGTCGACTATTTAGAACTTTTTATTGATTCAATTATTGTCATTTCGTTATCATCGAATCGAATTGTTCGCACGCTCTATGAGGCTGACTACCGCGACCCCTATCGAGTCTTCCATATTGTTTCGAATGCAAATTTTAATTGGCAAATCTATTTTGCTTGGTATGATTAAGCAAAGGGGGCGGAATGTTAAAATATCTCGAACCTGCGAATATTCGAGGGGAATTCAGCAGTTGGAGCACGGTGCGATGACCCGCGATTTCCCCTCGATGTCACGCGAGTGACATCATTTAAATCTCATTGGCCGAATTGGCACCTGATGATTTTGTCATCCGCCCTGCGCTTCTCTGCGAGTCTCTCTCGCAGCTCGAAATTCGGCAGTTAGCCACAGTCCGGCAAGCAACAAACATCAGCTGTGCTGCTTGCATACATTTCAAATATTCACCGCGCCGGTGCCATCCTCGCGACCGCGTCTTCCCGGTCCCTTAATTTTCCGCGCCGCGCCCACACTCGTGCCTTAATCTTTTTCACAGTAATGTAAGCACACTTTAAAAGAGAATATATTCTCAACTTATTTTATCAGCATAAAATCAGTGAGTGATCATTCAGTGAAACCTCACCACGCTTCCACATCCTTAAAATATCCAGCACAAGTGATCCACATGCGGGGCTCCAGGGTTCCATTGGAACACCCTGTCCTATCAGAGAGTATAGTATCCCCAGGATAGAAACGGATGCCAGTTCAATCGGTGACCACGACGACGAAGACGGGGTGATAAATTTTCGAGCCTGCGCCAGGGAGTCGCGACTCTCAGCCGTCTCGCTTTCTCTCTCTGGTGGGTATACCAAACACACGTATTACTGAACGCTCCTAATAATATCGACAAATTCTGCCTCAAACTGCCTCCGGGCTTGTTGTTTTTCAGTTTGTGCAAGCGATCTATTGCAAAGTACACCCACGAGTGTTATCTCCAGGCGAGGTTTGGAGAATTTTCGTGGAATCTCAATTCTTTGGGCGCCCTTTCCTAGAATTGGAGGTTATGTGACGCTGAGAGAAGGAGCTTGGCGCCACGCGATTCATCTGCTGCGGCAACCCTGTGCCAAAAATTTCACGTCATTTAATTGGCGTCGAATTTGTTGAAGCAGTGGAATCATTCTGGCTGATTCAACTGTATAACTAACTGCAATCTTACCGCATCCCGTCGAATGATCATCAATGGTGGCAGTGAGTGTTGAAACGTTGTGTGTATAAGTGTTGAAAAGTGTGCGAGTTGAGTGACCTGACGAATCGATTAGTTGTCCAAGTTCATTCCGCGTTTTATCACCAAGTGCTGTGATCTTTTAGAAACCATCTTCATCATATGTTGCACTTTGGATAGTACATCCTTCATGTTTGTTTTGTTTTGAACGAAGTACTACGAGTCTGCCAAAAAGTTCATTAGAGCGACATCTATCGTGTTTTTATGGAAGCCTGTTGTAGTGCAATGTACTCTAACTTATCGGCCGATCTATACAGCTGATTGACTTGAATATCTGTCTTCAGAAATTTGCATACGATTAATAGTAATTTCTAGCACTCTCTTCTCTTAAGCATCGATGCATACGTGTAAGAGATGCAGGAGAAAATTGTAAATCTGTTTAAAAACTGTCCCGTATGTAAATCGCATTTTCACCCGGGTTGTGTATTGGGCTATATACAAAACAAGCCAGCTGACTTTTGTTGTGTGCGTTCGTTTCACGACACACTCCGTCGCAGTAATCAGAGCACACGCATCTCGCGTGATCGTGAAACCGCTCATCACCGTGCTATAGAGGAAGCCCGAGGCTTAAGTTACAGTAATAATCTCCCTTCAGCTGACGACGCACTTGAAAAAAGCATTGAGAATCCAGCAACAATAAACGAAATGGATACTCATCCATTTGATGCAGTTGCTTCGGCAAATACTATGCCAACTTTACCTGATGGCTGGGAGAACTTTCCTCCGGTACAACAATTTGCTGTCTTATTCAATTCTATCAATTCGAATCCTGCTAAAACTAATGATCAGCTGCGTAGTCTTAATGATAAAGTCGCTGGATTCACCACTACATTGCAACAACAAGCAGAACGCATTGATTCACTAGAAAACGAGAACTTGTTTCTCAGAAATGAGATGAGTCAACTAAAAGAGTTATACACTCATGGATCACCTTGTCCAGAGCTGAAAGTATCTGGTATCCCAAGCTCATGCAAACTGCCGCTGAATGTTATCACGCGTGCAATCTTGAAAGCTCTGAACGTTGAGAATCTTTACAATGATATACTCGAGGCCCGTGAATTCAAGCCTAAACTTCCTCTTCGAAATCCTCCATTGAATGATCAAGGCATGCAAAATCGTGATGAATTTCGTTCCTACGTAATTAAGTTCAAGTCTGGGAGTGTGCGTGATTATGTACTCAAAGTTGAGCGTGAATATGGTGAGCTAAAAGTTTGTGATGTAATCCCTGATTGTTCGGCTGAAGCTGAAGTCGTTATCCACGGAATTGTGCCTCAAATCACACATAATCTTCGCTTATTGGCTAAAGATCGCACTAAGCAGTGCAATTACAAGTATATATTACAAGACCTAGAGAAAATTATTTGACTGACTCGTGCAAATGTTGATATAACCGGTATTGTTCCTCAAAAGCGATCATTAACTAGAATAGCTCACTTGAATGTTCCCCCTTTGCGCCGAAATTTAGATGAAGTAACACTGTTTATAGAGAATCACAAGGTGGATATATTATCTTAAATGAGAGCTGATCAACGCCGAACTGCCCTGATCCCATGGTCGCTATACAAAATTATTCTCTCGTTCGCAATGATCGTGGTATTAAGTCTCATACGGGCAAACGTGAGTATGTCCAGGGAGGTGGCGTAGCGTGCTTTATCCGGAATGAACTATCTTTCAAACTAATTGATTTTTCTAAAAATTCTAGTATTAATGAGACTGAGTACTTACTAATTGAAGTGAAAATGGAGAACGATGAAATTATCCTATTCGGTACAATTTACAGGCGCCCGACTGGTAATGTTATAACTAACTTTTTTGCTGAGTTTCAAAAAATCTCCCCTTTGTACCGCAATTTTGTCCCTGCGGGCGATCTCCATTCTGATCTGTTAACTAATTCCTATTATAGTTCGCATCTGCGAGACCTCATTTTTGAGCATTCCTCCCATAACGTGCCATTTGGTGCCACCCACCACCTCGATACATCTGAATCATGGTTAGATGTGATTCTCACTGATTCACCTGAAAAAGTACTAAGTCATACTAAATCAGATATGACTTTCATTAACGGTCATGATTTTTTAATTGTCGATTAGAATTTGCCGAATGTCCGCAAGGAGCACTTGAATATCACCTCTCGAGACTTTACTAGATTTGATGCAGAGACTTTTGGGCGTGAATTACAAACTGCTATCAACAATGCTAACCTTCTTACTTGCTACAATGTCAATGAATCTCTTGAGACTTTTAGAGTTCTTACTCTACACCTTCTTGACAAACACGCTCCTTTGAAAACTCAATCTGTTCGCAAACGTGAATCTCCGTGGTTAACCAGTGAACTCCGAGAAGAGTGTAAAAGACGTGATCGACTTGGCACGAAAGCGAGGCGTACGCGCAATGTGCAGCTTAAAGAACAACTCAGAACACGACGTGCAGAATTGGAAAGAAGAATTGCTAAGGCTAGGAATGAGTACTGCCTAAAACATTTCAGTGAGGTCTCTGACAAGTCAAAATACTGGTCAATACTACGTCAAATCGGTATCACAAGCTCTGGACATCCATCGCCCCTGGCCAAATTCACTGCGACTGAACTCATGCAACATCACTCAAATAATTCTAGTGTTCATAAAAATTGCTCTCTGGCTCAGCTGGAAGAAATTATTCAAATGCCTGTCGAACCAACACCACCACCATTCTCGATAGAGCAGGTTGATGGTGTAGACGTTTACCAAGCCTTGCAAAATTGCCTTCCAAAGTCGAAAGCAAAAAGCAGTGATGGTCTGTGCCTTTCATTTTCCAAATCGGTTTTGAGTTTTCTGGTGCCTTATCTCACAGTTCTATTCAATTTGTCTATTACCATTTGCCAGTATCCTGACCTGTGAGAAAGATCACTCGTCATTCCATTGAGTAAGGTTCCAGTGCCAGCATCACCTGCCGAAACAAGACCAATTGCAAATCTCCCACATCTAGCTAAGGTTTTCGACACAATCATAACTCATCAACTTGTTCGGCATTTAGAGAGCAATAACCTTCTCTCTCCATTCCAGCCAGGTTTCCGTAGTCACTTCAGCACGCAAACTGCCTTACTAAAAGTGTCAGAAGACATCAGACATGGTATTGAAAATGGGCTAGTTACTATCCAGATTTTATTCGATTATAAATCCGCTTTTGATAGCATCGATCATGCCGTGTTACTAGAAAGGATGAAGCTGATGAATTTCTCGGAACCCTTATTACGACGGATCCGCTCGTACTCAAGCGGGCGATCTCAAGCAATCATCGACCAGGAGAATAATCAAACTGAGTTTCTACCAAACGACTCGGGCTTTCCTCAAGGCTCGAATCCAGGTCCAATCATATTTTTAATATTCATCCAACCAGTACTAACAGTTTTACGTTATTGTAGAGCTATTCTATTTGCTGACGACTTACAGATATACATACAATGTAAACCGTGTGATCTCCCTGAGACTATCCGTAGGCTTAATGATGATAATTATCGGATATTTGATTGGTTGTTACGTAATTGGTTGAAACTGAATATCTCTAAAACGAAGGCAATTTCGTATGCATCTGTCCAACATCATATGAGATTTGATCTGAGCTCTTTGCCGCTCATCCTAGTCAACGGTATTACGCTTCATCTACAACCCGTTGTAAAAAACCTAGGCGTAATATTCAGTCAGGATCTTTCGTGGAATGCCCATATCGCTAGCATTCATTCGAAGGTGAATGGAGTCTTACATCTTGTCCGGCACCGTGGCCATTTTCTGTCCCCAGATGTTGAGGGAATGCTCATTACTGCTCTGGCTATCCCACATTTTGACTATGCCTGTCTTTTATACAGTAATACTCTTTTGCATTTGGATCAGCCACCGCAGAATAAGGGTAAAGATTCGGATGACGGTCAGAAGCCTGCCACGTCTCTGACGCAAAATATGGCAGCACAGATTCACGCTGCTACGATCGATCAGACGCGTTTACTCGCCACGGCGATTGTCGTGCTGAAGTCAGAATCGGGAAAATCTATCCAGGCTAGAGCGCTCATCCATCCCTGTGTTGAACAATCGTTCGTTTCGGAGCGAGTCGCCGATATTGTGTCGTTGCGACGTAAGCGCGTGAATCTGGGGGTTGCGACGCTGGGTGGTGAAATTACGATCGTCGCTCGTGGGGAAGTCAGTTTCTTCGTGTCGTCTCCTCGTGATCAGAATTTCAACTGTCGGATCAATGCGTTTGTGCTTTCAGATTTAACACCGAAATTACCGAATATTCCAGTTCCATGGAAAGAGTGGCCTCATATAAGGAATTTAACGTTAGCTGATCCTGCATTCCACGCGCCTCAAAGAATTGATTGTTTACTGAGCGCTGATGTATACGGTCAAATTTTACTCCAAGGAGTTATAAATGGACCGGTGGACGCTCCGATCGCTCAGGAGACGGTGTTTGGATGCATTCTCACCGGTCGTGTTTCGTCTAATCAGGATTCGGCTGGTATGGTGGCTGGGTCTACTCGGTGTCATTTTGCGTTAACTCCGTCGTTGTCTAAATCTGTTCAGAAATTCTGGGAGTTGGACCAAATCCTCTCCAAACGTATCATGTCACCAGATGATGAATTTTGTGAGCGACAGTTTTCTCCAACTGTCACGCGTTCACCGGAGGGGAGGGTCATCGTTCGATTGCCCCTCTCTCAGAAGATTGATGACTTTTCCTTTGCAGATTCAAGAAGTATTGCTGTGGCGTGCCTCCACCGCTCGAAGCGACGTCGACGACGAGATGACGAGTTGGACACAGCCTATACCAAGTTCATCACGGAGTATGAGACACTTGGCCACATGAAGCTTGCGGCTGATCCTGGGCGTCAACGTGAGTGCTGTTATATCCCCCATCATGTTGTTTTTCACAATGACAAGATCCGGGTGGTCTTCAATGCCTCGCAAAAATCAGGTAATGGTGAAACCCTCAACGATCACCTGTTGAAAGGGCCTAATTTGCTGAACGATCTCACTATGGTAATTAGCCGTTGGAGAATCTATAAATTTGTATTTGTGACGGATATCGTGGAAATAATCCGGCGAATTCTAGTGCACCCTGACGACGTGGACTGGCAGAGATAAGTCTGGAGGGCTCTGGATGATCCAGAAATACGTGTGTATGTTTCACTAACAGTTACGTATGGTACTGCATGTGCTCCCCTTTTAGCCATTCGTGTCCTGTTGTATTTGGCTGATCAGTATGGCGAATCTCATCCATTGGCTGCGGCCATGGATAACTTATTTGGTGGAGCTGATAGATTACAGATAGCGCTAGAGGCTCGAAACGAGCTCATTGATGTTATGAAAGCTGCTGGTATGGATCTAGGAGAATGGGCGGCGAATGACGTATCTCTTTTGCAGGATCTCTCGCCAAATTCGCAGGAGGAAGTTTCAGTCGATTTGGAAGAAGCGGTGTCTACCTTGGGCCTCAAATGGGGACCATTTCTTTTTCAAGGTTTCTTTGCCCGAGGCTCGGACTGCCGTGTCCAAACGATCTATCTTGTCAGAGGTTGCTCGTCTGTTAGATCTCCTAGGTTGGTTGGCCCCATTTCCAGTTCAGACGAAGATACTCATCCAGGACCTGTGGATTCAAAAGTCTGATTGGGACACGCCGTTAGTTGGAGATCTGTTCGATGGATGGATCATGTTGCGGGATCAGATGACTTTCCTTTCCGAAATAGAAATTCCTAGGTGGTTGCACGTAACTGGGGAGTCGCCGTTTGTACTTCACGGGCTCGGCGATTCATCCAATCAAGCCTTTTCTGCTGCAGTGTATCTTGTCGTTCCAGGTCAGTCGTCATACTTGCTCATGGCCAAGACAAAAACGGTTCCGATCAAAGCCCCCAGTAGAGCCAAGTTGGAGTTGTGTGCTTTTGTCCTTGTTGTGCGTCTTTTAGAGCATATTGTCCCTCAGCTGCCATACAAGCCTGCAGCTTTGTATTGCTGGTCTGATAGTAAGGTGGTAATAGACTGGCTCAATGATCACCCCTCTCGTTAGGAAACTTTTGTAGCCAATATAACAAGTGAAATACTAACATCCTTCCCAGAAGCTGAGTGGAATCATATACGGGGCACTGAAAATCTAGCTGACAGAGCCGCTCAAGGGTTGACGGTGGAGGCGCTCAAGGAAAATGTACTCTGGTGGCACGGTCCAGCCTGGATCACTAAAGAACCATGTGATTGGCCTCAGCGAGCAGCTGCCTCACCACAAGAAGAGGCTGAGATCAGTGCAGCTCTTGCTATATCTAAGGCTGTTGAAGAGGTGGGGGTCAATGTGCATGTACAAGTAGCAGAAGCTGAGCCCTACGTGTTATCCTCTCTTGAAAAATTTAGTTCATTACCTAAAGTAGTTCGCATTTTGGCGTATTTGTTCAGACGGCGTTTGAATGTCAAGCCGCCAAAGGAAGAGAGGTTGCATGGTGCATTGGCTTGGAAGGAGCTCTCAGCCACTCAGCTGGCCATATGGTAGGTCATACAGAGGATTCACTTTGCGGAGGAATTACAATGTCTTGATCAAAAGAGAGAGTTTCCACGAAGTAGTTCAATCCGTCTTTCGTTGCCATTTGTATGCGATAAAGGGTTGCTTCGTGTTGGAGGGCGCTTGCATAATGCTAATCTCAGTTTCAGTGGAAAGCATCCAATCCTGTTGCCTCACCGTCATATTTTTGTGCGCAGGTTAGTGGAGGGAACCCATCAGAACACGCTGCATGAAGGAGTTCAGCTGATGCGTAGTCACTTGCTGCGCTCGTTTTGGATCACGCACTCTTCTCGGATGATTCAGCTGGTGTATCGGCGTTGCAGCCAGTGTGTTCGGCATGCCGCTCATGGGCTTGAGCAACAGATGGCTCCGCTACCTGCTGTGAGGCTCAACCCTAGGATGCCTTTCGAGGCAGCTGGATTGGATTTTGCAGGTCCTGTATCTATTTTATTTTCTCTTGGCCGCGGTGCTAAATCTGTTAAAGGGCATATAGCCATTTTTGTCTGCATGATTACCAAGGCATACCACATTCAAGTTGTTTCTGACCTCACGTCGAAAGGCCATGTTAGCTGGCTACCCCACTGAAAATGGATGGCCGCCCGAGTGGGCGCCGGGGCGGGCGCCGAGGCGGGCCCCCGGACGGTAGCACGAAATCGGCGATAGAGTCGCCCGCCCGGGCGGCCGCCGCGAAAAATTTTTTTTTGCCCAAAAATTCAATTTTTATATTTTTGTTTTCCCGAAAACCCGAAATTATTCTATTCAATTTTGTTTCCTCCAATCCATGAAAAATTACCGGAGAGAACTCTGAGAGAGCCACTCCAGGAGATGATCATCACTGAGAAAATGTTTCCGTAGTCGCAAAGTTTTTGCTCCAAATTCTATATATAATGTATGTATAATAATAATCTTTAGTAACAATCTATAGTAATAATCCGAATTCTATATATAATGTATGTATAGTAATAATATAGTACTTTATCTCACCTTGGAGTAGGACCCCGTCTGGTGTTTCTGAAATGTTACAAGGAAGGAGTAGTATAATAATAATGATAATTATAATATAAAAATATAGTCATAATAGTACTCATGACTATGACCTTAGACAATAATGTTGCTCTTGTACATAGTAATATAATTTGAATATGTATATGTGGGATGGAGATAATGAGATTGAAGGGAATTATATCAATTTGGAATGGGAGGAATAATATTGAATGAATGATAATAACATGATTATTATGAATAATTGGATGTATATAATTATGAGATAATTGAAAATCATCATGTTAAGTTTATATTGAGATTATTGTATATTCTTCTTCTTGTTCATTGAGTTTGAAATGATTGAAGATGATGCTAAGATGATGAATGGTGGATATGAATATCTGATGATGAAAGTATTTGATAATGATAATAAATATCAAGTTACAGGGAAATACTTACATATTTGCTTCTCTTCTTTCTGTGTTGATTTCCGGTTGTTTGCAATGATTGTCTATAAGAGATTCGCTCCGTGTGTGACTTGAATATATTATACTTATTATGGAATGTTGTCTTGATATCCTTTTCAGTTCTACTATATCAGCGACGCTACGCTAAGTTTGGAGCAAGCTCCGAATTGGTAAGCGCTTGCCTGAGACTAGCTGTGTTGACTCTTCGCGGCTTTCTTCATTTTCCCGAAGACCACGTTTTTTCCTCTCCTTGGTTGTCGTGGTATCATATTAGTGCATGCGGAGGATGCACGGAGTTGATGATAGAGTGAGTGGCAGAATGATGAATGGAATGTGTGGTAGGTGATATGGAGTATGGAATGGTAAGAATGATGAGGGACTATGAATTGGCATGTTAATGATTATGATTATACTAATGAAGTTGATGAAATGTCAAAGCAGCGAAGTGTTGTAGTGTGGTGGATGAATGTGATGAATGGATGCAATGGAGTAATGTATGAATATAATAGGTGTGTAAATGATGTGAATTGTGACGATGTGATAAAAGTTTGATGAACGAAACGGTGCAATGTTAATGACGCGAATGATTAGATGCCTCATATGGTAGGAATGAGCTATATGAATCATCCTTATTGATAGTCTCATCTTACTGATTGTGGGCGAATTTTGACGTAACTTTTGCATGCAAAATTTCTCGACTAGTATTAAACGTATCTATGAGTTCATTATATATTAGAAACTCGAAGAAACGTCCGGAGTCACTAGATTTTCTCCCACCCCTATACCTTTCGATAATCTGTGAGAGCGTCGTGCGCGTGCGTGTGAGTGCGTGTTCTTCGTGTTTGTGTTTGTCACCTCGATTTTCATCATTAGAAGCAGCCCAGGACACTTTTACAGCGCTCGAATGACATTGTCATTGCGATCTAACCACGTGCAGTCACCGGCTCTTAATGAAAACGTCATAGGTGATTTGTGAGTTGTGTAAGTATATATATATATATGTATTGTGATAACGAGTATGTGTCCGTTTGTATTATTGAATGACGGTTTCATGTATTGTGTCGATGAATATAATTGTTGCGATTTTGGGTGTATGTGTTATGTGGTGCTTTTTATGTGTTTGTGCGATGTTTTTCGGTTTTTTGATGTAATTATATGTTTCGTGTGTTTTCTTTCACTGTTCATTGTGATATATATATGTATGGATGGTGAGATTCGGGATTCATGTATAGTGTTATCAAATAACCATTCAATATATCAAATAACAATTTGATCCATGATTTGATGGGTAATAAGATGTTTTTACGAATGTGTCGATGAGTGGGTGTTTTGATTCTTTGAGTATATATGTATATTTGAGGATGTATATCTGTTCATGTGAGTGGGTGATGATCTTAATGTCATTTTTTATCATATATTATTCTGAATAAAATTTTACTGATTCGTTGGGTATATTGATTTTTAGTTTATTGTTGAATATTCTAACTATTATGATAGTGCGGATATGTGCATATGGTTTCTTGAGTTATGTGCTCAAGGAATATGTAGATTTCTCAATACCATGTTTACGAGTGTGTTTGTTGTGATATCGAGTATGTTCGTTTGATGATTTGTTGTTTGTATTCTTTTTCGTCATAAATTGTTCATATTCATTGATCTCGTGTTTCTCGTTCATTCTAACCCCCAATTGTCCGCGTTGATGGATCGAGTAGTCGCAAAAATCATCTCATCATATTACTCACCGTTGATGAGCGTCTCATCATCATATTTTAGCTATCTTCGGATCAGGAAATACATCTAATTTGAATAAACAAATGTAGGTTTAATAACCATGTCCTGTACGCTCCGGATGGGGAATGGTGATAGAGATACTAGAGACACTAAGTGAGATCATTTTCTTTGCTTTAAATATAGAGAACATATTGATGGAAAACTGACTCATGAAACTCCGATTTGGTGAATTGGTGTTTCAGACTCGCACGAAGTGGGGATTCGACATTGGAAACTTCTTCTAAGTATTTTTGTTCACACCACTCGCAATGATCCTTGATATTCTCTAGTTTTCTCGAAAGAATTTCCATCAGTTGGAAGAAGAAGGAAGTAAGTGGGATGTATATAAAATTTTTCCCAAAAATTATTTCGGGTTTTTGGGAGAACAAAAATATAAAAATTGAATTTTTGAGTAAAAAAAAATTTTCACGGCGGCCGCCCGGGCGGGCGACTTTATCGTCAATTTCGTGCTACCGTCCGGGCGCCCACCCCGGCGCCCGCTCGGGCGGCCACCCATTTTCAGTGGGGTATCGCCGATTTGTGTCTCGACGGGGTCAATGTAAGGATCTATATTGCGATAACGCTAAGAATTTTGTTGGAGCTGAAAAGGAGCTCAAAGAACTGTTCGTAGAATCATCGTCGGGTTTATCTGAAGTTTCCCGGATTCTGGACCCGGAGGGTGTTACTTGGCATTTCATTCCGCCTAGAGCGCTTCATTTCGGTGGGCTTTGGGAAGCGGCGGTGAAAAGTTTCAAATACCATCTGCGTAGAATTGTCAAAGACCGCACTCTCACTTTAAAGAACTTTCCACTGTTTGTAGTCAGATCGAAGCCTGTTTGAATTCACAACCTTTGAGTCCACTTAGTAGTGAGGGAACAGATTTGGTAGCTCTCACTCCCGGTCATTTTCTGATTGGGCGGTCAATGTCAGCAGTGCCTGAACATTTTGAGGAAGTCGATCTGACAGTTAAACCCAGTTGCAGGTGGGACATGCTTGTGCGGATGCGCAATAGTTTTTGGGCCAGATGGCGTAAGGAGGTGCTCAACCAGATGCAGCAACGCACAAAATGGCTCAGAGTTCAAGAGCCTCTCAAGATGGGTGACATCGTACTCATCAAGGACGAGCTCAGCCCTCCAACCAAATGGCCCCTTGCCAGGATCATCCAACTGCATCCAGGCGCTGATGGACTGACTCGTAGGGTCACTGTTGAAACTGCTGCATCTGAATTCGAGCGACCCATCGTCGAATTGATACGTCTGCCCACGGAACCTGATGTTGACGAAGCCTATCGTGAATCAAGAAGACGACCTCGGACTAATGATGCATAAATGAATCTCAATTTTCCGCGTGTGCTTCGACAAACACCACACTTTTCCTCGTTCCGGGTCACCCGCGAAAACTGTTCCGATCGTTGTCTTTTGGGGCTTGAATTGATTGTACAATTGCATTCCCCTTAGAGTCACGCTTAATTGAATCGCAGGGCTGTCACGTAGTGTAAAAATATGTGATGCAGGAAGACCCACATTGTCAGCCTTTTTCGCAAATCAATTTTCAACTTAGTTTGTTTACTGGGGTGTACTTTTATTTTTGTTTTTCATTCAGCCGTGCGATTACTCGTTCATTTTCTAGTTCATTTTAACTGACAATACTAGTGTAATTGGTCTGTAAGGTTAGTTTGAAATGACACAGAGATCAAGATTTATTTATTACTACTATTGTTATTAATTTTGTAAAGTGCGATGAAATCTGATCTCTTCTATTGTTTTCTCACGTTGATGTCGACCCACAGTTTTCTAAGTACTCTGATTACTTGAGTTTTTTTCTTGTTGACCGCTAGAGCGATCAAAGTAGGCGGCATATTCAAATCTCAACGGATTTGAGCTCGCCGTTTGAGTACGAGCGAGCTGGTCAGCTTAGAGAGAGAGAGAGAGAGAGAGAGAGAGAGAGAGAGAGAGAGAGAGAGAGAGAGAGAGAGAGAGAGAGAGAGAGAGAGAGAGAGAGAGAGAGAGAGAGAGAGAGAGAATGAAGAATGAACCAGTGGTCGGCGAAGAAGGAGCTGTCCATTGCCTCCTGAACACTTCTACTCTGGAGGTGCTCGGAGTCGATTACGACGTTGACAAGGGCCAAGTACTCAAGGACCTTGCTAAGGCCCTACCAGAGAATGAGAGAGGGAATATCGCAGTGAAGTCTCTCCGAATCGGTTATCGGGGCACCCAAACAGCGGTCGTCTCGATCCCAACAAGATTGGCCCACCACCTCCTGGACTGGAAGGAACCGAAGGTTGGATGGGGCAGAGTCAAGATCCGCGAAAAAAGTGGCATTCCACGGTGCTATAACTGTCTCCAGTATGGCCACAAGGCCTCGGGCTGCGTGAAGGAGAAGACGGAGGAGCGGGGACCAAAACTCTGCTTCCAGTGCGGCGAACCAGGACACCTCGCCGCAACCTGCAAAGGGAAGCCGAAGTGCTTGAGTTGTGCGGCGATCGGGTCCAAATCTGATCACAGATCTGGGGCGAGCAACTGCACTGCCTACCAGAAGGCGAAGAGCACGTACAAACGGAGAAGGGGTCGGAATGGCTAATTTCATCCAAGCCAACCTCAGGAAGAGCGGGGACGCGAACGACCTTCTACGCGCTGTTGCCAAAGAAGAGGGGATCGATGTTCTGATTATCTCCGAACCGCCTCGGAAGCGCGAATTCTCCCGATCCACATTCGATCACTGGGGGACCGCTGTAATCCAGATCATGAATCCTGCGATTCGTGAGACTGGACCAGCTGTTAGTGGCCGCGGTTTCGCTCGAAAGACCATAGAGGGCACGGCAGTCTATAGCTGCTACTATTCGCCGTCGCTCAAGACGCACGAATTTGAAGACGAGCTACACGACCTAGAAGAAGATGTCAGGCAATGGGGGGGCCCAGTTATAATCGCGGGGGATTTCAACTCCAAGGAACCGACTTGGAGCGGGGGGCCGCGCGATAGACGGGGGGTAATACTCGCTGATACCATGGAGGCATTAGGGTTAGTGCTCGCGAACGAGACGGGGGTTATCACGTACTACCGGCACGACACTCGGTCCCGGGAGGGGGGTTCGTCATCGGTCCTCGACCTGACGTTCATGAGCCCGTCGCTCATGGGACGCATGACATCGTGGGAGGTCCTGGACACGGAAACACTGAGTGACCATCGACATATTCGGTTTCGACTTAGGACTGACAGACAGAGACAGACGACACGCAGACCGCGACCGACGGGGTGGCAGGTACGCAAGCTGGAAGAGGGAAAATTCCGGGAATCGATAGAAACAGCCGGAGATCTCCCGATGAACTCCACCGCGGACGAGGCTGTGGATATGGTGACGACCACCATCACAAGAGCTTGTGACGCTTCGATGCCTCGCAAGACAACACCATGCTTCTGGAGGAAACCAGAGTACTGGATCACCGACGAGATAAAGGCTCTACGAAGAACGAGCAATAAAAAGAGGAGAACCGCGTGGCGATCAAGGAAGCTGCAACGACCATCGCTGGCGGACGATGACAGAGCGTACAAAGAAGCAAAGAAGGCTCTTGTTCTAGCCATCCGGAGAAGCAAAGAGAAATGCTGGGCTGAATTGTGTGACTTGGTTAACGGAGACCCCTGGGGCACGCCATACTGCGTGGTTATGTCAAAGGTCCGAACCCGGAAGGGCAACCCAGCACCGACCGATGCAGCAACCTTGCGCAGCATCGTGGAAGACCTCTTTCCAGCAGGAGAACCCAGAGTGACATTCCCTCCGGAGAGCGAAGATCCCATCCCGCTCTTTACCATGCAAGAGCTACTTATAGCGGCGAAGAGGCTGCCAAACGGCAAGGCCCCTGGCCTGGACGGCATTCCAAACGAGGCTCTCAAACTGGTCTTCAAATACAAGCCAGATTTACTCCTCGACCTCTTCAACATCTGTCTGAGCGCGGGAATTTTCCCGGACAAGTGGAAACGCCAGAAGCTGGTCCTGATACCTAAGGGTCAAGGAGGTCAACGCCCTCTCAGCATGCTCGACAATATCGGGAAAATGTACGAGAGGATGGTGCTCAACAGGGTGGAGAAAGCCTACGAAGAGAGCGGTGGGCTGTCACCAATGCAGTTCGGGTTCCGGAAGGGACGGAGCACTGTACACGCGATCGAGGCGGTCCAAGAACGGGTTCAAGCGTCGGTGGGGAGACCATACCAAGGGAGAGGGGGTTTCTGCGCGATCATCGCGTTAGACATAAAGAACGCATTTAATTGTGCGAGCTGGGAGCGAGTGTACGCATCCCAGGCAGGTAAAGTGCCACCCTACCTGTTAGCAGTCACGAGCGACTACCTACGGAATAGGACCCTCGTGTACGACACCGACGAGGGACAAGAGGTTCGAGAGCTGTCCGCCGGAATCGGGCAGGGATCGGTTTCCGGGCCGTTCAACTGGAATACCCAGTACGACAGCTTACTGTCTATCGAACTGCCAGAAGGAGTAATAATAGTGGCTTTTGCGGACGACGCGGGACTCATAGTTTGGGCCGACAACGAAGAGCTCTTGGGTAGACGCGCGAACGAGGCGCTGGCCCGAGTCTACGAATGGATGATCAGCAGGCTCCTAGAGCTGGCTGTTCCAAAGTGCGAAGCCATAGTGGTCACGAGGCGCAGGAAGTTCGACTTGCCCCATTTTTACATCAACGGGCAAGAGATACCACGCAAGACAGAGCTGAAATATCTGGGTGTATGGCTCGACGACAAATGGTCGTTCAGGAAACACATCCAGGAAGCCGCCCAGAAGGCGAGCAGGGTTGGTGCGGCGCTTCAGCGGCTCATGCCGAATATCGGAGGACCCAAGGAAAAGAGGCGCGCACTTCTCAACACCGTCACCACCTCCATCATGCTGTACGGTGCACCCGTGTGGGGAAAGAGAGTAGAGAAGTCCATCATCGAGAAGAGAATGGGCCCTGTTCACCGGAGAGCGGCCCTGAGAAGTATCCGTGCCTACCGCACCGTGTCAGGAGATGCGGCTTACGTATTGGCGAGTACACCGCCCATTCACTTGCTCGTCGCGGAGCGAGTGAGGATCTGGGACCGCCAGAAAGTGATCGGAGCCGAACGAGTACTCACTCCGACGATGAAGGAGATCATCCGCGACAACGAGAAGGAGACCACCCTCGAACAGTGGCAAACTGAGTGGGATTCGCCATTTGCGAATGGCAGATGGACGCACCGGCTGATACGTGACGTAGCCAAATGGACGGAACGCACCCACGGAGAGATAGATTACTGGACGACGCAAGCACTGAGTGACCACGGTTGCTTCGGTGCCTATCTGACCCGGTTCAAGAAGAGGACATCCCCAGCATGCCAGTCATGCGGGGACAACTGGGATGACGCTGAACACGCCCTGTTCACGTGCAACGACACCCAAAGTGAGCGCGCCGAGTTGGATGGATGGCTGGGTGCTCAACTAACACCCGAGAACCTCGTCCCGTACTTACTTCGCAACCAGGAGACATGGGATAGAGTCACCGGATACATCAAGCTGGTGATGACCCGTAAGGAGGAGAAAGAGAGGGAAGTGAGGCGCCTCGAAGCAGGCGAATCACAGTGAGTCTGCCGACTCAATCAGAAGAGGTCCAAATTATTCCAGGAGGAATATGATGAACTGAAGAGGGAAGAAAGAAGAAAGAAGGGAGAAGGAAGAAGAGAGAAGATCGAAGAAAGAAGAGTAGGAAAAGATCGAAGAAGGAGCAACAACACCTGCAAGTCGTGAGAGAAGAGAGTCGCTTGATCCCGAGCGCGATACGCCTCCCACCCTGAAGTAATGCTAACGCGGTTCCGGGGTGGGTTGGTTAGATAGTGGTTAGCTGCCCCCAGTTCTGCAGTGATGGCTTGCCAACACTGTGGGGTTGAGAGCAGAAGGTTTTAGCCCACAGGGCACACGGGCGCTGGATTCATGCTCATCCGGTTCACCGGGTGGGCAAAATGAAAGCGCTCATGGTCTGCCGGTGGGACATCCAATAGGGATGTCCTGTCATCAGATTTTTCCTTATATTCCACTTAAAAAAAAAAAAAAAAAAGAAAAAAAAAGAATGAAGAATGGAGAGATGGAAGAAGATCGAAGGAAGGGAAACAACACCTGCGAGTCGTGAGAAGAGAGACGCTCGATCCTGAGCGCGAGACGCATGCGGCCCTGAAGTAATGCTCACGCGGTGCCGGGGCCGGATTGGTAAGTTGGTGGATCTCTCCCTTGTCGAATGGCCGGCGCCAACGGAGAAGGAAGAGAGGGTTTACCCGGTTCGGATGGCCGTATTGATGCGGATTCCAGCCCGGGACTGTTGTGGAGGTGCTGGCCAGCCGTGTTTGGCTGACCGGTGCCTCTCCTTCGTACGTCGCAGCGTATTCGCCCTACAACCACCAAAAAAAAAAAAAAAAAAAAAAAAAGAGAGAGAGAGAGACAAAGAGAGTATAGTGCCGGGCGCAAACTTGTACCAATCGATTCAGATATTAGGATCATGCGATGCGCAACGGCTCTCTCTCTTCCTGACAGCCCTCTCGCGCTCTCCTTGCGGGCTCGCAGTGTTAGTAGCTGCAAGATCGTCGCGCGGACAATTATATCGTCCGCGCTCAGGCAATTTACGCGCGCGATCACGGCCGCGCCGCACTACAGGTAATGCGGGTATTTTTTTTTATTTTTAGCTATTTTCTCAGAGATGCGTTGACCGATTGCAATGAAACAAAATGCATTATATTGCTTGGAGCCTCTGGAATTGCGACCAAATACTCAAAGCGTGGTATCTAGATATTAACAATCAACAAATTGAGTTGTTAATAACTTACCGTATCCGCGCCAATTGCACAGCACTGATGAAAATCTTGTCATACTGTTCTGTGCAGTGGAAATTTATGATTATTGTTTAAACAATCCTCAATTCTGCAAATTCACCACTAGAATTCAGTTCTGAATACCTCAGAGAGCTCGGAAGAAAATTTTCACTGCACAGAACAGTACGACAAGATTTTCATCAGTGCTGTGCAATTGGCGCGGATACGGTAAGTTATTAACAATTCAATTTGTTGATTGTTAATACCTGGATACCACGCTTTGAGTATTTGGTCGCAATTCCAGAGGCTTCAAGCAAAATAATGCATCTTGTTTCATTGCAATCGGTCAACGCATCTCTGAGAAAATAGCTAAAAATAAAAAAAATACCCGCATTACCTGTAGTGCCCTCATTCTTCTTCTTCACTCTTATAGTTTCACGCGACTTTTTTTCTTCACCAGTGTAGCACACTTTTTGAGTATTAAAGATTCATTCATTGAATCTGAAGTGTTTTATGTTCAACTTCCCGAACCCTGTAAAATAAGCTTTCACTGCGCCAACCAAGTTTTAAGCTCACGCACCAACAACAATGATGTGTCTGGTTATCTCGCTACCAAACTCCAAAGGCTGTGCAATATGTGTGTGAGATTTATTTACCATTTAAGGAGAGATGCACCATTGAAACCATATTACCGTAGACTTAAATGGTTATCCCTGGCGTCGCGTCGGAACTACTTCATGTGTGTGCAATTATATAAAATCTTCACAACATCATCGCCAGAATACATGAGTAAACTTTTCGAGCCACTTGACGAGGAAAAGCGACTTTTAACTAGGTTACAATCAACGCGTTTATTCATTCCCACATCACGAACGAAGGCGTATGATGGAGCTTTCTCCCTACAAGCGTTAAAGGAATGGAATTCGATACTAAATAATATTCTTCTAATCAAACCCATTGAAGCATTCAAAGTAGCTTTACTGGAGCATTATCATGATGAAGGGGAACTCAATAGCCATGAATGAGAAATCCATTTCCGATCGCACATTACCAGGCTTCGGTTATATCTCCATTTGCCTGTTAGAAGTTCGCTCTGCCAACTGATATGAAGTAATGTGAATTGAACCCAAAATGTATTGTGAATCGTACTGCACTTGTTAACTAATATGTATATCCTACGAATACGCTTGATTTTCATCTATTATTTATTATTTATTTTCCTATTGCTTAAACTTATATTTCATGCCCTGTATTTTACATGTGAATTTCCTTTTGCCATACGGTCTACCAAGACCTCGGCATGATAATAATGTTATCGATCAATCTCTCAGCCGTCTCGCGACGACTCGCAGCGAGACGGCTGCGAGTCGCGACTCTCTGGCGCAGCCTCGAAAATGTATCACCCCGTCGTCGTCGCCGTGCTCACCGGTCCAACTGGCATCCGTTTCATCGTTAATTCGCTGATCAATGCACCTGAAAAGGTCAAGAAGTGCGACCGATCCTCTCAGTACCTGCTGAAAAACCACCTGTCTAAACTGGACGAAGAATGGGATAAGTACAGGAACTTGCACGCGGAGCTGTACGCTGAAGCCAGTCCCGAAGACCTGCAGCATGACTACTTCGTGAATAAGAATATCACGGTAATTGGAGTGGCGTATGATAATGCCAGAGACTTTATCCTCGAAAGGCTGCAGGGAGTCAAGACGTCTTCGATTGCTGCCGAAATTCATTGTCAAGCCCCAACGCCGGCTCAAGTGCAGCCAAGCGAGAGGTTCCAACTCCCAGAGTTGCTGCTGCCGACTTTCGACGGAAAGACCGCCAGGGCCATCAACGAGCTTCCAGATTGCGATTACGTCGCGCCTGATTCGCCTTCACTTAGTTCTAAGAAAGTGACTAACCACAAAGTGAGTGATCAAAGTGTATCAGTGACTACAGTGCACAGTGATCATACTAACAATCATAGCTGTAGTTTATCACCCCCGGCGCCTGCGTGCATCACACCCATGTCAACTGCCTGCGAGATCATCCGTTTTCATGATGATATAAATTCACGTATGTTCTTACCCTCGTATTCGGAGCTATTCAACGCATCCGAAAAACCTTCCCAGAACCACGACTTTCATAAAAACCGTTGTGATTCCGAGATCATTGGCCTGAGACATTCGCAGTCGAGTAAGATTTATCACATTTCCTCCATACAGATCATGCCCGAGCTGATCATAGCTCAAGTAAGACAAAATTTATTACACCTGGGCACGACTTTGCTTTTGACTATGACAAGCCAGCTATCTCGAAACCATTTCGACCGTAACATGGTCCGTTCTCTGTTCATTTTTGATTACTTTTGATCAACCTTTTTTTTCATCACTCCCAATGAAAGAATTGTTTCTCCCCCGGTCAATTTGTCCACAGTAACCGAGGGTTTCTAGGGGCTGGAAATCAGGGTTGTTCGGGTGTTGAATTGAACAGTCAATTGTTAAAAAAAATATATATATATACTAGGGGGGCAAGCCCCCCTGCTCGCTCCGCTCGCCAACCCCCACCTTGTCCACTTATACTTAAAAAATGTACTATTTCATAATTTTCATATCCCCAAGTGATCTAGTAGAATCCCTATATTTTCTATGATCAAAACTATGATGAAAAAATTTATAGACGAACAAGAGGCCGAGTAATGCTGTTTCTATGTCTCGGCCGAGTAAAATCAAGTTCCAGCCTCTTGTTGATAAATCATGATGTTCAGATGAGTAGGTGCTAATTGGATATGAATTATCAAAATACTTTTCATCTTGCGCAAAATTGTTTGAAAGTAAGACGATTGTGGCCATAGTCCTCACAAGCTGCAACTCATCTTTCTGTCAAACAATTTGCGCAAGACCAATAAGAATTTTGGGAATTTTCTCTCAAATTGCACAATACTTATGTCCATTTTCTCGAATTTGCTGAACCTTTCCCTGAAGGGACCAAGAAAATTGACGTCACACGGCTCAAATCATCAAAATTTCAAACAATTTGCGCTAGATGAAAACAATTTCCGGTAATTCTTTTCCCAATTGCACCCTACCCATCTCGATATGCTCCAATTTGCCAAACCATTCTTTAAGAAAATTCAACATCGCTATTGGCCCGTGTCGATATCCGCTGAATTGGCGGAAGAATGGCTACTTTCAAGTGCTATTCTATGATACTTTCAGCAAATTCCTTGTTAAAGTGTTTGATTAAAATATATATAAAGGCCAAAACCCGGGCTAGACTTGTTGGATTACTGGCCCCCCTCCTCTTCTCCACCACTGCACTGTAAACAATTTATACGTAATTCCAAGAACTAGCTTGGTAATAACACAACCCTGGCATTGGTTAATCTTATCTAGAATTCTTAATTTTCCACCCCCTTGTAAATTTACCAGCCTCAGTTGTGGTAATTCTTGCATACCAGTCCTAGCCTGTTGAAATCTTCTTAAAATTCACCACCAGGCTTGTAAATTTCATCCCACTCCCCTTGCGTATTCCCGCAGCTGCGAGCGCCTCGATCAGCCGATACTTGGATCAAAATTTCATTTAAGGTTTATTGTATTATTATTTCGGATTATTCGGAACTCTCGGTGCTCTCTCTCTCTCTTAATCATTGCATTAGAAAGAGAGATCCGAGAGTCGGAACAATCCGAAAGTTCCCAACCATCATATTCGAATAAAGGTATTATGCCAGCCACCACGTCGTGTTATAGATTGCTTTAGGTCTATTCGCGCGAGGAACCAATGATTGAGTTTCGACGAGTCCCCAAGACTCTGTCTAATATTTTGGAATTGTTATTCCAAGCACCGCTGATTGAAAATGATTCAAGTCAACTCGACGCTTATGTTGACAGCCGATGGTGATCTTCAGCTGACCGAAATGAGGTCTCGTTTTCGTATGAAATTTACCATCGACCGGCGACCTGTGATGAAATTTACAACCCGCTTGTGAATTTACACGTCCCAGCCTGGTATCCAAGAATTACCGCCGCTGGGACTGGTAAATTTACATAAATATTTTTCACATTGTCGAGGTAGTGAAAATTATACTTCTAATAATATGTGTGTGTCTTTAATCAAGTAAGACATGACTGACCAATCAAACAGTGTCACCAGGTACATGATATTGGATTTTGGACATGAGAGCAGGAATTCACTCGTCATCCGTAAGTCAGGTCTGAGAACTGGACTCAACAGACCTTTCTTAGCTGTGCGCATGCGCTTTAAACATCCCACATACTTCCATTGCCCACCACGGCCGACAATGTCACTAGTGTCACATCGGAGAAAGACCAAATTCCGCTCTCTATGTCTAAGCTATAACCGATATTGATTTATTGATTTTTTCCTTCCTTGACAACGGTAACCGTTGTTGTTGTTAGTCGAGAAAATTTTTCATTCGCCTCCCGTCACTTCCGTGTGTCTCATCTTTTTTATACTATTGGTTATACAATTTTTTGGTAGCCCAATTTTTTACACTGTTTTTTAAACATCATTTTGATGACTTCTTTCTACGGTCCAACCATACAATCTGCATAATCCATTCACGTAAGTATTACAGGCCTAATTTTTCTCTATTTTGAATTTCCTCCACAACATTGATTCTTAACCCCACTTCCAAATTTTCCTCCATCTCCATACCTATCCTCACTCTTACTACCCACTCATCTTTCCATTTTCACTATTCAATTCCATCTCTTTCATAACTTTCTCACCCACTCTCCTCACACTATACCCATCCCTCCCTTTATTCCTCCGGCTCTCTTTAAAATACCAATTTTCCATTATTTTGATGTCTAATTGAATTTTTACTCTTGATTAACTTTTCTTCGATAGGTATTTCCATTTTTTTTTGAATGAAAATTCCATATCTTGATCATGCCGTAATGAATATTAACCCTATTTTCATTTACTATTATTATTCCTTACAGTCTACCACTTTTGGCTCCAGTCAATTCCGGTACAAATCATTGTGGTTCACCGTCGCCTATCTCAGATGTAAGTAGTCAACCTCAATTTATTCTCCCATTCCTCTCTCGTATTGTTCCTCTTCCCATCCATCCACTTCTCTTATCCCTTCCTTCTCTCTGTATTTTCATATACAAATTCCTCAATGTCAACTTTACAATCAAAAATTATCTCAAAGTCTCTTCATTCTCTCACGCCAAAGCTGCTCATTCACAAATTGCCCTATCTCATTTTCACACATCAAAAATCCCACCTCCGTTTTTTTGTATCATCATTTCTCAACTTCAGCCCTTCACGGCACTGAAATACAACATTCTCCGATGACTTCTTGATAGGCACTACAAATTGACCTTCCACTTCTCTATCTTCCAACCTATTCTCCATTTCACTAACCTTCTATAACTTCTGACTCTTCTACCTCAAGGTATCTTCTTTAAAAAGTTCCCTATCTCATCATCACACTGAATAATCATTTCAAAGTCTCATCATTCTCTCGCTGCGAAACTGTCCATACTCTTCACCCATCCCTACATATTTTTTCATCTCAAACTCCATTTCCTTATTTCTTCATCTCCGTTTCATCCACAAATTTCTTGATCTCCTATTTCCATTCCCCCATTCTACTGGATATCCTCTCATTTTATATGATCAAACAATCCTTTTCTTCAATATTATGTCAATATGTGTGTATTCAAAAATGTAATTCACGAATTCCAACTTTATCTCAACTTAACTTAATTCTTACATAATTATTTACCATAACTTCATTCATCACATAATATCACAAGAAATACAAATTTCATCACAGTAATATCATTGTTCTATTCTTCTTCTTTTCAGACTGTCTATCAACAGCAAATTGTGGAAACGACGTCTCATAACCAGTCATAAACGAGAATCCTGATACTCTACTGAGATTGGTCATAACAAATCAAAGATCTGCATTCAGTATACATTTCTTCTTCCAAATCGTCTCCTAGAACAAAGGTTGATATCTCCCTTTCCTTTTTCCAATATCATTCCCATTTTCATGCTCTAATCCGATTCCTGAATATGACATTGATCCCAAAATCAAGATTTCGATATACTTACAATCAATTCTCTATCCCCGTCACTGACAAAGAATCGCACCCAAAGTTTTCATATTCTTCAATTATTATTTCACTCCATTTCGACTCTTCATAGATAATTGATTAAAACACAAAATGAAATGCCATCATTATTCACCTCTCAATCAACTTCTGAGAATTGATCAAATTTTATTTCCTTGAACTCCAATCAATCCTTTCACAACATCACCTCCGTCGTCAACCAAGTCCACACCTTTCTCCCTTACCAACCTTTTTCAATTAAAAATCTAGTGTGGAGTTGAGCAATATAATTAGTCGTGTGCCTCTCCACTTTTCCTCCATTTCTATTACATCATCCTGAAACAAATTTAGACTAATTGACAGAAAGAATCGAATTCAATATCAAATCAGTAAGTTGATGATTTTCACCATTAATAATTCAATACTTATCTGATATTTCATTTCACAATGGAGGAATAATGATGATGTTATCTCAACACAATTTTCATCAATAAACAATATACATTAGAACATTTCTAACCAAAAACATATTACTGATGGATCTGCCCTGACAGAACAGATCTTCCTATTCCCTTACTACACCTCCTCACCTTGTGATTTTGACAATTTCAATATTTTGATACAACTCCTGGGAGAAAAAAAATCGGACGAAAAATTTGAAAAAATTCACCCTTATTGATTCAAGTCTTGTCAACCTATTGCCATTTTCGAAATTTTTTGCTCAAACTTCAATTTTTTATGAATGAGTGATCAATTTATATCACCTAAAAGTCTCCATATCTCGCCGAAGTCACCGATACTGTCATGAAACTATTTGCTCATTGTTCCTTAGGCTTTTCCTGAGTTTGCTCAGCCCTTAAAATTTGATTAAATTCATCAGTTTTCAATTAAATGAGCAAATAACATTTTTCCCAGCTGTCGGCGCTGTATAGCGCGCAACGCGCATGCGCACAGCTAAGAAAGGTCTGCTGACTCCGGTCCTCGGACCTGACTTACGGATGACGAGTGAATTCCTACTCTCACGTCCGAAATCCAATATCATGGCCTGGGTGACTCTTTGATTAGTCTGTCGTGTCTCACTTACTCCAAGACACCCACACACTATTGGAAGTATGATTTTGACCACCTCGACTTGTGGGGTGACGCAGCGGGGCGAGTAATACAACAAGTCTAGCCCGGGCTTTGGCCTTTATATCCATTTAACTCGGAATTTGCAACAGTATCAACTTTTACCACCTGAAAGTAGCCATTCCTCCGCCAATATGGCAATATCGTCACGGAGCAGTAGGAATGCTGCATTTTCTTAAAGGAAGGTTTGGGAAATTGGAGCATATCGAGATGGGTAGGGGAAATTGGGAGAACGTATGCTATTGAAATGCCCGTCGCTTTTTTTTGGACTTACTTGCAAAAAACGTGAATCAAAAATGGAAATCAATTGACTTTTCTTAACATATTCTTCGTAAATTTCGTTTCCGCGAGCAATTCCCGATCCGACTCTAGAATGAAGATGTCTCACGTTTTTGCCCAATAATAATCACAGCCCCACAAAAAAAATCAGTATCTCCCGAGAGTGCTGATGTCGCTGAGGTTATGTCAGAATGATAATGTGCTGGAACCAAACTGGCCTCAAAATTGAATTCAGCGACCCCAAAACATATAGTATAGGCAAAACAAAGTATGGTTTGATCACCAGGTCCGAATATCATTGGGAAATCATGATTTTTTGAGGTTATGTCAGAATGATGATGTGCTCGAATCAAACTGGCCCCAAAATTGGATTCAGCGACCCTGAAAACATATAGTATAGGCAAAACAAAGTATGGTTTGATCACCAGATACGAATATCATTGAGAAATCATGATTTTTCGAGGTTATGTCAGAACGATGATATGTTGGGACCAAACTAACCCCGTTTCTGGATTCAGCAACCCCGAAAACATAAGGCTGGTGGTCAAAAGTGGATTCAGTACGGTTTGATTATGATTTTGGAGCAATTTTGTCAACTCATGCTTTTTTGAGGTGATGTCAAAATCTCGACGTGCTGGGACAAAACTGACCCGGGATTCGGATTCAGCGACCCCCAAAACATAAAGGTAACATAGTTTGGGAGTTAGGTCAGAACTTTTTTTTTGTGGGGCTGTAATTATTATTGGGCAAAAATGCGAGACATCTTCATTTTAGAGTCGAATCGGGAATTGCTCGCGAAAACGAAATTTACGAAGAATATGTTAAGAAAAGTCAACTGATTTCCATTTTTGTTTCACGTTTTTTGCAAGTGAGTCCAAAACGAAGCGACGGGGATTTCAATTGCATACGTAATCATCTGAACATTTTTGCATGGGCAATTGTATGGTTTTGAACGATCTTGACCGTGGGTTACAACTTCCTCGATATCTAAGTCATCAAGAAACTTGACCCGATTCAACCAATCACTGACGAGTTGCGAGTACCGTAATCAGAATCTCTTCATTCTGAATGAAAAAATGAGGAGATATAATATTCACAGATAATATCAAACCTGCTGTCATTCAAGGAAAATAGAATTCGATTACGGTAGTCGTAATTCATCTGTAATTGGTCAGATCGGGTTAAGTTTCTTGTGGTTTTAGACACACAGAAAGTTCGCAACTCCGGTCAAGATCGCACAAAACTAATCAGAGCAGAAAATTGCTCGTGCAAAACTGAACAAATGATGGTATGCCGTTGAATTGCGTGTCGCTTCAGTTTCGACATATTTGTTGATAAAAGTTAGACACCGAGAACCGAGAGTGAATTTGGAATTCCTCCGGGAAAAAGTCAACTGATTTTCATTTTTGTTTCACGTTTTTTGCAAGTGAGTATAAAACGAAGCGACGGGAATTTCAATTGCATACGTAATCATCTGAACATTTTTGCATGGGCAATTGTATGGTTTTGAACGATCTTGACCGTGGGTTACAACTTCCTGGATATCTAAGTCATCAAGAAACTTGACCCGATTTAACCAATCACTGACGGATTGCGAGTACCGTACTCAGAATCTCTTCATTCTCAATGAAGAAATGGGAAGATATGATATTCACAGATAATATCAAACCTGCTGACATTCAGGGAAAATAGAATTCGATTACGGTAGTTGCAATTCATCTGTAATTGGTCAAATCGGGTTTAGTTTCTTGTGGTTTTAGACATACAGAAAGTTCGCACCTCCGGTCAAGATCGCACAAAACTAATTAGAGCAGAAAATTGCCCGTGCAAAACTGAAAAAATGATGGTATGCCATTGAATTCCGTGTCGCTTCATTCTCGACATATTTGTTGATAAAAGTTAGACAATGAGAACCGAGAGTGAATTTGGAATTCCTCCGGGAAAAAGCAGTGTAAGAAGAATCTGTATGGAAAATTCAACTAATTCTGATTTTCGTGTAACGTTTATTGGAATTTAGATTTTTGTGTAACGTTTTTTGCAACCCGAGAAAATGTATAAGTATCACATGATTTGATTGATCAATCTGTAAATTTTTTTGGGGGTACATTTGATGATTTTGAACAGAATATCGTATGGGCTTGTCGATCCGATGAAAGAAGAGCAGACGAAAAGATAAATATGTACAAGAAATTTCTTGTAAAAAAACTGCTCACGCCGGCGTTTTTAGATCGAAAAAATACATATAATTGTAAATCCTCAGGACCGCCATGCCATGGCTTTTCAGGTCAGACTTTCAAAGTTAAGGGAGTACCTCCCCTTGAGTTGAAGATGAAGCAATTGACAGATCAATTGCATGCGTGATCATTTGTGCAGTTTTGTACGAGCAACATTTAGTGTCATTAGTTTTGTGCGGTATTGGCGGTAGGTGACAACTTCCTAGATGTCATGACAGAAATAAATCGAATTGAAAAGAAATGAATTGAGAATAACGTAATCAAAGTGTATCCATTCTTAATGATAGAAAGGTTCATATTATTCGTGGATATTCGAAAATTATGGACTTTGAGAGGAAGCTATACATTTTGATTCACATATAACACATTGACAGAAAATAGTATTGGTTTTTAATCGCTTATGATCTATATAGCATAATCATGTCATCAATATTTACGTATATCATTGTCATGAACGTTAATAATCTGCACTATTTAATTGATAACCAAATCGTAAAAAATCGATTCCAAAATTTTTAGATCATGGATGATATGGAGATTGATGAAAGGTACTAGAATTTGTTATGTATATTGAACGTCAATTGATATATCTCAATTGATCAGTAAAACATTCCCCAGGGAGCCATTGTACGTTGGTAAAGATGAAATAACAATGAAATGTCCAAATTGTTCCGCAGTTTTTGGGGACGTTGATTGTTTGGGAGATCACAAATCATCAAAACACAATTCTGATTCAAAAAAAAGAATCGAATTTGCAAATGCAGAATATGCGGGATGATTATGATTGAGAAGAGGTTCACAGATCATATGTCATCACATTCCAATGAAAGAAAATTCAAATGTACTGAATGCAAAAAATCTTTTAACTGGAGTAGACATCTCACACGTCATAAATTGAGTCATCGTGGAGATGGAGATCACATTTGTGAAGATTGCGGGAAACCTTTCTCCAGAACTGATCCTGTTCATAGGCATCATTCATTGATACACAAAATAGCAATGGATAAGAATTGATACGATACAAATTTCAGTATAAATGGAAAAATCGAAGAAGAGGTGTTCAGATGGGAGTTCTCATGAGAACACTCCAGAAAAAAACAAGGGATGTATATTTTTCTGACACTGATATCTTCAAGAATAAAATGAGTGTTGGAGACAAAACTGCGTATGAACATTGATGTTTTTTCAATATGATACATGAGATGAGAGAATTGAATTCAATTGGTATGATATATTATAGAGTAATCGTGGCTTACGTAGAGGGAATTATCGGAGAAGAAACGTACTCAAACAGGGAAACAAACAATACGTTCAATATATTCAAATTCATCGTGAACAACAATTCTGGTGCGAAGATTCAATGTAATATTTATAACGAAAATATTGCAAAATTCAGTGACAAACTAAAGTTGAATGAAGTAAGTTGAGGAGTAAACGGAATATACTGTCATGAATTAAAAACTATGTCATCTATTGATGGATTATGAGTTTTTCAGAAAATAATTTTGGAGAATATTACAATACAAAAATCTAAATCGTATACCAAAGGAAATGTGGGATATGAGTGTACACTAAATCATTACTCGAAGATAATCTCTTGTGGGGTTCCAGATGAATTGAAGAATAGAAAGGCCTCAATAATTCAGTTCAAGGACATTCCCAAGAAAGCTGGATTTATAAGTAATGAGTGATTATTGTTGAGTATCCATGATGGGCAGTACGGTGGACGAATTTTCTCCCCGGATAGAAATTACAGATTATCTGAGGAGTACGTTTATTCTGAAGACGAAAAAAAATGATTCAGAATACTTCGGAGTGTTGACAGACGGGAATCACAAGTTGGAGCTCCTGTTGATCTACCGAGATGAGGAATCATTATCATGTGAAAGAGGATCTAAATTAGAGATTATTGGTGATCTTAAAGAAAATTGTGATTATGAGGTGATTTCTTGATTGTCATGAATATATATCAATACATCATATTCATGTTGCTCAGGAGAAACATACATACTCAAAATTAAAAATGTTGGGAATATAAAATTATTGGATGATGCGAAGATGGGAATGGAGTAGACCCTTTCAGCGACTGAAACATTCTTTGCTTCGGTAAATTCCAGATAATCCATGAAAATCTATCAGTTTCATTATGCTCGATTCAAATTCGTTTATGTTTATCATAGGTGGAAAGTGAGGATATCAATGGTTGAATGGAAGGATAAGTTTTGGAAGAATTGATCAGTATGGTAAATGGTGAGGTAGTATTGTGATGAATAATATTGTTTTGGAGGATATATCAACAACCGATAAATCAAAAATTGTAAGATGGTCATTAAATTCTCGTAGATTCCTTTCAATCTCTCAAAGTTTTTGTACAAGATATAGAGGTTTTCATAGGGCTCCTGGCGATCTTTCCCTCTATATTGTTCTAAATTATTACATGAAAAAATTGATGAAATGACGTAGATGTTTTTTAATGATTCATTTCCAATATATTTCGAAATATGCATGAAATTGGAAGATTTTTCTTGATGGTTTGATTTTGATTGAATATAAATATGATAATATTGAAAAATGCAATTATTCTATTTCGACAAAAAAAAAGAAACGGGCTTTGAGCGGTACCTCAATTCATCAATTGAATAAGATTATTTATTGATGATAAGGTAGTCAGGAAATCCGTTCGTGATCTATAATGATAAGTATGGAGTATCGAATGGAACAAGAATGGTAAAATGATATTCAATTTCACAGGTTGCTCCAGAAAGGGGAGAATCGGCACTGTTTTCACAAGTAATTTATGTAAATTGCATATCATGTAGTGTAGGGGGGAGACATTTAATATAATATGGAGTGGGAATGTAGTTAAAAGGATAAAGTGTGTGGGGAGTAGTGGGGAAGAGTGTCGATTGAGGTGTGCCGAAATGGATCGTGTGGCAGGAGTGGGGCGGAGTGGGGTGGCGTGTGGGGCGGTTTGTAAAATTAAGTGTGGCCGGAGTGGGGCGTTGTGGGGCGCCGTGGGGCGGAAGATTGGAAAAGAACTATATAGTATAGGGAGATATATATTCAAAAATAAACAATGGAATGAACAATTACAACGATGGTTTATTGGCTCTTTACAAATAAAGTTTACATGGACTGCGGTAACCCTAAACACCGATGTGTGAAATACATGTCAATTGAATTTACATAAACGGGATAATTACGGGATGCTGGGCGGTTCACCGCGAGAGCTCCTCGTGGTGGATGGCACAGTGACCGGATGGTGAATTGATCTGACAGTGGAATCCTGCCAGAGACATTTGGTGGCGCGCCCAACAAATGCCTTTACCCTGGTCTAGTTTCGCGGGCGGGTTACGCAGGTGATGTTCTATACGGTCATTCGCATCTTGGTGCTCCCAAGACGAGACGACCCGGGTGGAATGGTATCCGGAACTCCCGGATAACGTTACTCTGCTGGTGCTCCCAGGGAAGACCTATCACGGCTCTGGAGCTCCTAGAGTCGAGATGGGTCAAAAGAGCTAAGGCTTGGAGCTCCCAAGACTAGCCAGTGAGTTGGACTAGAGCTCCGAGTCGACTGCCTTCGTGCTGGTTTCATGGCCCTCTTCGTTCCTGGTGATGTCTATTCCGCATACGGATGACCTGTGCAGGTGGCCACCTGGCGGATTAGTTCTGCAGGGAATCCCTTGGTTCACGCCAGTGATTGGCAATGTCTCTGCGCGAGCATGCCTGGCGTGAGTGGGGTTGCGGTCTGACAGGGATGCTCGTCGCACCACGACAGACCTTCAGTCCAACTAAGCAATTTTCTCTAAATTGACAAGATTGTATTCTGTCGAAACTTTCACGCTCGATGGAAATTGAACAGATTTTGGGTCAATTGACCGTTTCTAATTCAAAACCATAATTTCATTCCCTCTTCAAATGTAACCTCAATTCAAATCGAAAGTTCTGCGAAATCTTCTATCTCGCACCCGGGTATATGTTGAGAATTGAAATTATGTATACGAAGCGAGTAGCGCTCACTCAAATTTCCTCTAATATGTATTGTCGTGTGATCGATCTCACTAAGACAATGACATCCGTTCGTGTGTCCTTCCTCTGATCTCAATAGAGCTCACGCAGCTTAAAATCAGTTTTGCCTCAATATTGGCCCACGGCGGACCTACACTCTGGTGTCCCGTGCGGCATAAAGTTCAGCCTTGACCAAGGCCCACGGCGGATCTTTGTTTACCCCGTACACGCGACAATCGCTCATTATATACATATATTTCGACTATCGGCCGGTCATATCGACCAAAGTACTTTTTGTGTAAGCCTGCGGACTCTGAGAAAAGTGCATCTTCTCACGACTGATTTAGTGCACTGAACGCGAGTGACAAACTGTGTATTCAGATCGTAAGCTTCAGTGAATAAATGTGATTTTCTGTGAAGTTACACGAAATCTACAAATCACTGGCTTGGATCACCAACCCCGCTCCAGACTCCTCATCCCCGTGTTTCAACCCCAAGGGAAGCACCTCAGCTCCCGAACACATATATCCCTGGGTCATGGAAGACCGATAGGCAACGATGAGAATACATATAGTAAGACAGTAATGGTAATAAAATAACTTATCCAATACAGATTAAAATGAAACAAAAATTAGATTTGTACATTTTTGCAACTCCTTTGATAACCTGTAACAACACTAAGCACGAATCACAAAGCACTCAATTCCACACAGATAATCATACAACAAGTGTTTATAACTAATCAAGACTCAAGGATCTCGCAGATGGATTTAGAGGATTTGAAAGACAAAATTAATACAAATTTTGGAGATAACAGAGGGCGATTCCAGTTGAGACCGTCCAATGAAGTAAGTTGTCTGTTCTCTCGAGGCAAACACGCCTACTTGGCTCGGGCGCGTGCTCAAAGATCCGAAATAGTTCATCCCAGTTCTCATCGGACGTGGCACCCTGACTAGAGCAGGACGGCTCTTTTTGGGTGAATAACATGGAACATGAGCCGATGCGATTTTGTGGCGGACGCGTAGACCAGATATTTTTAGAAGATGAAGAAGACACAGAATAGTGGCGTAGCAGGAGCGTGTACACCGGGCCAACAATATCCAGGTCAAACAGCAGTCACAAGGCAAAGCTGATATGGTGAGTACAAATATAATGAATAACCGATCCTACGTGGGGCCCCTAGTGCGGTTGGGGCGAGTAAACCTTGGTTGATGATGATCTATAGCGGCTCATGACTGAGCAAGAGTCTTAAGCTCTTCCCGCGTATCACCGGAATGAGAATGTATGGAATTGGCCTCTCAATTTTTTTCAAAAATTCGAGGATTTTCTCGCACCGAAATGGAAATATGAGAATGGATTCCTCACACTTCTCAGAAATTTTCGTAATCTAGCTGACCCTCACCAGGATAAACATAAGAGAGATGAATCCCTAAGATTTTTCAAAAAATTCCATGATCCTCCGGCACTTTGCCAAAATAACAATGTGAAATCAATATCCCCGCAACTGCGGGATCTTTCGATATTTTCTGGGACTCTGACAGGATGAATATGTAGATAATGAATTCTCAAATCTCCCCGAACTTTCTTGAAAATAGTCGTAGAATATGGTAAATACGATGCCTTGAATATTGCAAGAATTCATCGAATTTTCTGGATCATAACCACGATAATGATAGACAGTATGCATTCTCAAAATTTTCCATGAATTTCGAAGAGTGATTTTCCCTCCAAGAAGTGCATTTCAACGAAATCAAAACATCATTCACGTCCTGCCAATCACTTCATGATCGACGAGTTGTATTTGTTCCATTCCATTAATCCTCTACGACGGCCATATTGCGTGCGTGTGTTGGCCGTCGGAGTGGCCATTGATGGGACTAATCTTTTTTAAAGAATTTCTCGGCCGCTCTGACGGTCACCTATTACCAGCAGGGCATGATCCTCTCTCATCTAGAACCACCCGCTGGTATCACTCTCAATTACGTTCTCCCTAATAGTTTCTTCAAATTTGAGCTAGGCTGATGTAACTTCACATATAATCGGAAGTGAACATGGACGTATATTACATACACGGAAATCCACGTCCCAAAGTTCGTGGGATTTCATTAGATGGAAGTGGGCCATTCTCTGACCCTTCTTTCCTTATCTAATTCCACGTCTTTGCCTAACCACCTTTTCACTGTCATACCCATATCCTTCATTACAACCTTAATATGATGAAGACAGAGGTGTAATTACACATCTAAATGGAGGTGTGAATGTATATGACAGTTTCCAGTAGGGCGCACCGTGTCAGGAGACGCAGCTTGCGTGTTGGCGGGGATGCCACCCATCCACTCGCTCGTCGCGGAGCGAGTGAGAATCTGGGACCGGCAAAAAGTGATCGGAGCCGAAGGAGTGCTCACCCCAATGATGAAGGAGATCATCCGCGACAACGAGAAGGAAACCACCCTTGAGCAGTGGCAAACTGAGTGGGATTCGCCATTTGCAGATGGCAGTACTTGCGCCGCAACCAGGAGACATGGGATAGAGTCGCCGGATACATCAAGCTGGCGATGACCCGTAAGGAAAAGAAAGAGAGAGAAGGGAGGCACCTCGAAGCAGGCGAATTACAGTGAGTCTGCCGATTCAAACAGAAGAGGTTCAAATGGTTCCAGGAGGAATATGATGCACTGAAGAGGGGAGCGAGAAGAAAGAAGAAAGAAGAAAGAGAGGAGAAAAGGAAGAATGAAGATAGAAGATGCCGACAAGTGGCCAAAAAGAGGAGATAGAGTAGAGGAACGCTCGCAATCGACCGCGAGACATGCTGCTCATCCTGAAGTAATGCTCACGCGGTTCCGGGCTGAGATGGTAGATGCAGGTGGATCTCCCTTTTGATTGGACGATGCCCTAGGTATCGGACATCAAGGGGAGAGGGATTTTACACGGCCGGGCCCAACTCTCGGTGGGACCCACCCAAACCCGTGTCCCGCCTGTCATGGCCTGCATGGACTATGCATAGTCTGCGTAAGCTGAACCAGTCCGGTGTCTAGCGACGGATTCGAAGGATCTTGAGGCAGATTCTGCCCTCTAACCACCTTGAAAGAAAAGAAAAGAGAGAGAGTAGTATTTCTGATAATCTCCCAAGATGCTTCCAGAACGTACCACAAGTGGTGCTTCGTAAGCATTGATACATCGAATGATATTTCAACATTATCAAGAATAATAATTTTGTGCCACTTTACAGTCTGCCTTCACTTGATCCGCGTGATTAGGTATCGTACTTTTCAGCTGCATTTAAGAAAACCGTAATTCTGCAATCGGATGTTGCACCCACGGAAATTTGAACCTGGATCCTCAC
Organism: Eretmocerus hayati; assembly: GCA_029851415.1. Lineage (NCBI taxonomy): Eukaryota > Metazoa > Arthropoda > Insecta > Hymenoptera > Aphelinidae > Eretmocerus > Eretmocerus hayati. The sequence goes on from CM056742.1 coordinate 103,157,271, forward strand.
GTTCCCGAGCTACGACACTCACAGCACTGCGCTGTTGCGGGCGTATTCATTCGGAGTACAGAACGAATATAATGGGATCACTCTCCTATGAGCCGAAACTAAGTCTACTATCGAAGGAGTGGCAGACGAAAATACCAAAATGTGATCTCAAAATTGTCTAAGGCATAGTGTTTAGCAGCGTAACCCAATCAAAATTAATGAGCCAAATATAATCTGGATATGACTGGACCTGACATCAGGCCCGGCCAGTCATATCTTGTGCAATCTCTTGTGCCGAAATTTCTTATCAATGTCTTAACGCGCTCATCTGTTCCTTGTTAAGTGAGGCCATGGATGAAATTCCAACTTAGGCTGTGGAATTTGGGTTACCTGCTCCGATCTACAGGGCATCGATTCCCTTGCGTATCACAATTTTTCGGAATCAGCAGTTGTGACAACGCTTCTTGGTGACCTCACCGACAGAATTTTCAGACTCGTGTTACCGAATCATTCTGCAAGAGATGATTTCAACGGGTCTTTATGAAATTTCAAATGGAATACCCCTCGAATGTATACTTGGCACGTGCATATCCACTATAATTTCCAGCAACCAAATTCCCGAACAACACGCCATTTGATGATTTTCTCGAAGCGATCCAGTCAACTCTCTCTCTCTCTCTATGCTTCGCCTAAGGGAAGGGTACACACATTTTCGGAATTTCTACATTATTAGTGATTCAAGGGTTCATATTACATATTTTATGAGAGCACCCATAAATATATTCTAAGGTAGGTATACCCAACTTGCCCCCAATAAGCCATTTTCTCAATAACTTTGGTCTACTTCAACAATTTTCAACAAGCTTTAGCTCATTTTAAAGCTTGTTTCGAGACCTTTGAAATGGAATGAAGGACGTCCAAATTCAATCAACTGAAGCCGAGCTGTCTTAATTTTTACGAAAGATGATTCTGTAGAGTTTACACAACGGTGTACCCAGCTTGCCCTCATTAAGCCATGTTCTTAATAACTTTGGTCTACCTCAACGACTTTCAACGTGCTTCAGCTTATTTTGAAGCTCGTTTTAGGACCTTCAAAATGCACTGAGATACGTCTAATTTTGATGAATTGGAGCAGAACTGTCACAATTCTTCCTTTGATAAATGATGAAGATCGCCAATGGAGTGTTCTTATCGCCATGCACACATATTTGGAGCTTTTCGTCGGTCTTAAACACTCTTTCCGACCCATTTTGATGTGATAAACACGTTCTGAGTGGTGAAAAAGTCGTACGGCACGCCCTTTCGAGACAAACATATGGGGGCATGATAAGTATCCTCCGATGTTGGCATCCTTGTTTACAAATCGTCTCCGGGTTTTGCACATAAATTAGCTCCAGATCCGAATTTTGCAACTTTGAAAAACGAATTTGACAGATTCTGAAACAAGGAATCGAATGCACTGAGATTGATTGGTGACGTTAAGATTGGTTGAACTCAAAAAATTTGGCACTAATTTTACTAAACGCAATTTCCTTGGTGCTTTCTTAGCCAAGCAATCACGAAAAATAGAAAAATCACTTCAAATTTACTGGAAAACGCAGGAATGATTCGTGGTCGACGCAAACTACTTACTTCCTCATATTTGAACATAACAAACGCGGAAAAAACCGGGGGCCAAGGAGTGCCCATTCCCGAGATCGGCATATGGAGGCAAGTTGGGTACACTTACTTCATATCAGTGCTCAATTGGCCATTCTGATAGCTCAGATACTCAAAATATTGAACTTTACCTCAAAAAGCACTAATTACCAAAATTGAACTTTGCACATACTCTATCGATGAACATTAGGGTGGGCCGAAAAAGGGCTTTTTTCGAAAATCGATACGCCCTGGCGTGGAAATGTTGTGTTTGTACATATAGATGTGGAAAAATTTCGCTGGACGCTGAGAAATGAGATTTTAGGTCTCAGCAAGAGCCATCAAGCTTCTATTAAAATTAGCGCAGGTTTAAATGGGAATGCGCCTCATTCGAAACTTTTTTCTTGCTAACTTTGTTCGCATTCCTGGCGCATCCGAAGGTTTTTCAACGTACTTTGGCTCATTCTGAAGCTTGTTCCGAAACCTACAATATCAGTTAAAGTACGTCCAATTTCGACTTACCCGAGCCAATCTATCTCAATTTTTCCAAGAAGTGATCATTATTAAAAATTCCAAAAATAGAGCGATTCTCCCTTCGAACTTTGCTTGTATTTCTGGTGCATCTGAACATTTTTCGAAGTACTTTAGCTCATTCTAAAGCTTGTTCCAAAACCTACAAAATGAGCTGAAGTACGTCCAATTTCGACGAACCCGAGTCAATCAATCTCAACTTTTCCATTTCGAGTTTCGAAAAAACCGAGGCGGGAGGGGGAAGTCGCTTATTTTCGGATTTTTCAAAACTGATCATTCTTTAGAAAAATTGAGATAGATTGGCTCGGGTTAGTCGAAATTGTACGTACATAAGCTCATTTTGTAGATCTTGGAACAAGCTCTAAAATGAGCCAAAGTACGTTGAAAAATGTTCAAATGCACCAGAAATACAAGCGAGGTTTGAAGGGAGAATCGCCCTATTTTTGGAATTTCTAATAATGATCACTTCTTGGAAAAATTGAGATATATTGGCTTAGGTTAGTCGAAATTGGACGTACTTCAGCTCATTTTGTAGATTCTGGAACAAGCTTTAAATTGAGCTGAAGTACGTTCAAAAATGCTTGGATGCGCCAGAAATGCAAGCAAAGTTGGGAAGAAAAAAGTGCCAAATCAGGCACATTCCCACTTAAACCTGCGTTAATTTAGATAAGAGCTTGATGGCTCTTGCTGGGACCTAAAATCTCATTTCTGAGCGTCCAGCAAAATTTTTTCAACATGTATATGTACAAACACAACATTTCCACGCTAGGGCGTATCAATTTTTGAAAAAAGCCCTTCTTTGGCCCACCCTAATGAACATATCTGTGCTTGGAGGTATGTATTCGAAGGATCAGAGGGCAACTTTTTGTATCGAGGTAATGGTGCAATTCTCCTTCGGAGTCGATTTGTCAAATAATTTCCAGTAATTTATTGTCAAGTCATCAATCAATTGGTTCATTCATCAATAAATATCATCCGCTAATTCATGATAGAGTGGGTTCCCTCATTATCTCAATACAAAAAGTTGCCTTTTGACCTTTCGAATACATACCTTCAAGCACAGGTATGTTCACCGATAGAGTAAGCGCCATCCTCAATTTTAATAATTAGTGCTCTTCGAAGGTCAAGTTTGATAAATGAGTATCTGAGCTATCAGATTTAGCACCAATGAAAGATTTATCGATGGGTCCCTCCATGAAATATGTAATATGAACCCTAGAATCACTTATAATGTAGAAATCCCAAAAATGTGTGTACCCTTCGCTGAAACAATCATTGTGCACCTAGATCGGGGCGGTAACTTTGATCCTTCCATTGACTCGGAAGCAATGCTTGATTCTCGTGTATTCAGACTTTCATTCGCCGTGTCAATAAATGCGGAATACCTGGTTGAGATGTCCCATCCTATCGCTGCATCTGTTGTGATCGGGAAATCATCTGCCACGGGGCATGAAGTTCGCATTTGTAGTCATCCAGTTTCTTCTCGAAGACAATCCTCTTATCGACAATTCCCGCGATTCTCACCACCTATGATCACCGTGATTCGGTTCAAAGCATTTTGTGCGTCGTTCTCCTTCTGATGTTGACCCTCTTCCTTGTCCCAACCATCTTGTCTTCGATCATCATCCCGTCTGTTATTGTATGGTCGGTTTTGTCCAGTGTCCTGGTTTTCCCATGTCGTTTCCAGAAGTTAGATTTCTATAGTGAGCATTCTGGTTTGGTCGTGGAACAAATGTTCGTGGGGGTACGTGTGCGGTCTCGGCCTTAGCCAGTAAGATTTTATCAGCAAATTTTGCCGAATCGTGTCACAGATCGAGTTGGACTACTTCAACTTGAACTAGGCACCTTCACGCCTCGTATAGTTGCGAGGTCAACTCGGAGAATTCTGATGGGAAGTGTGAGCGTGAGCAGAAACACTTGAAGAAATTTTGACTCTACGCTAGATTATTGTGCGATTCGCTATTCTCCGTCAGATCTGGCTTCTAAAGGGGACGGAAGAGCTGCCAGGATCAAAGAACGTCCATAAACTACGTAAGGGTTTCAGAAGAGAGGGAGAGGGGGGACTCTTCCGATCCCTTACCTTCCATAAATGAGTCAGCAATTTCCCATCAGCGAAATCTTACTGGGGGGAAGGGGTCTGGGATCATGAAATTTATCCTTACGTAATTTATGGACGCTCCCTCAGTCCCCGACGCACCTGGCCGAAGTGGCCGGGCATCCAGCTCTTGAGCGGCTCTATATATGGTAGTTTTGCACGCGCAAGCGCTCGCGAAGAAGGTGATCTCAACCTTGTGTTTCCGTATAAAGATCGATTCGACCGATGTTCAGCCCACTGTCGGGTACAAATCGAAGTAATATTCTACTCGATCGATACGCTCAAGTACTATATTAATCACTGGCGAGGATGAAGAACGATCAGATCTCATCGATTGGCTTTAACCAGTGACATCATATCAGCAAATTTTGCTGATTCGTGTCACAGATCGGCTCGAATCTCTCCAATTCGGACTATGCATCTCTCAGCCTCGTTGCGAGGTCAACTAGGAGGATTTTGATAGAAAGTGTATCCGTAGGAAGAGAGATATTCGAATCGCTCTATCTGACGAGTCAGCAAAGTTTGCTGGCATTATGTTACTGGCTGAAGCCTATCGATGAGATTCGATCGTCTGTAATTACCGACAGTCGCGAATATAGAACTCAATCGTATCGACCGAGTGGAATGTTACTTTGATTCGTATCCGACAGTAGGCTGAGAATCTGTCGAGTCGATTTTTATGTGGGAATAGCACGTTAGAATCACTTTCCTCGCAAGCTCTTGCGAGCGCAAGACTCCCATATATGAGGCTATTCAAGAGCTCGATGCCCGGCCACTTCGGACAAGTACATCGGAGACTGACCCCAGCAAATCTCCCGTCGCTTCCAGAAGCCAGACCTGACAAACTATGGCGATACGCACTATGATCTAGCGAAGTCAGCATTTTCCCAGGTATCTCTCCTCACCTTTCCACTTTCCATCAAAATCTTCTGAGTTCACAACCATACGAAGCTGAGGGGGGGGGGGGGCGTAGTTCAAGTCGAAGCAATTCAACTTGATCTGTGATACGAGTCAGCAAAATTTGCTGACATAATGTTACCGGCCCAAGCCAATCACTGAAATTCAATTGTTTGTATCTCCCGCTAATGATGATGGAACTCGGTCGTGTTGATCGATTGAAATATTAGTTCGATTTGTATCCGACAGTAGGCTGAGAATTATATACGAGAGATAATTGATGTTTGAGAGAGTGTGTGAATTATTCGGTTGGTCAGAGCGGTCTGTCCTCGGCGAGGCCCGTCGTCCACGACGATGGGTTGCGGCGCGGCATCGCGCTTGGGCGGGGAAACGGGTAATTGTCCGTCAGAGACGCTGACGGTGCACCTGGTGCATCGTCAGGTGACGGGGAGAAGCGCGGGCCGGAAGCTCGAGACTTACCACGTCACAGCGGGTTGAAATCACTTTTCTCGCAAGCGCTTGCGCGTGCAAGATTCTCATATATGATCCGTTCCATACATGGGCCGTTAAAGAGCTCGATGCTTGGCCACTGTGGCCAAGTGTATCAAGGACTAACCTCAGCAGATTTCCCGTCCCCTTGAGAAACCAGACCTGACGGAGAATGAACCTGAACGCATCATAATCTACCATAGAGTCACAATTTCCCCATGTGTTTCTCTCCACCCTTCCACTTTCCACCAAAAGCCTTCAAGTTACCCTCGCAACCATACGAGGCTGAGAAGTGCATACTTGGAGTTGAAGTAATTCTACTCGATCAATGACACGAGTCAGCAAAATTTGCTGACATAATGTTCATAACTCAAGCCGATCAATACGATTCAATCGTCCGTAATTCCCGCTTATGATAGATTCAGAGTTTTATTGTATCGATTGGGTCAAATATTAGATCCATATGTTAGTTGATCGTTTGTATTGGTTGGATGATAATTGGTGGATGATGTTCTGTCATTGTATGATGGGTTTGGATATGTAGTTGATTCACGTTCGGCGTCTTTGCATCTCGCAGAGTAGCCATTCTGTCGAGTATGTCACTCAGAAACAATTAGGATTCCGCATTTTACCGCGTTGTATGATTGGGTCCGATGATCATCACTCTCGTGTTTTCATCCTGGTTATTGAAAGACACAAGTGCAAAATTATTTGGCGAAGATCATTCTTTTGGAGATCAAATAGCACTCACGGAGTCACAGCTCGGCTAGCGATGACGACCAGTATGGATGCCACTATCACTCCATCCTACACTATGATATCGGCCTAATTGCCTTTCTGCGATATCCTTCTCTTTGAGTACTGCAGCCCTAGGCTCCGTTGTCGTTGAGCATGTTTTGGCACACCAACTCCTCAATCGGGCGTCTGCAGCTCATCTCGCTTTTTCTGAACTTGTACTCCTCCTTTTCCCCCGTCACTCGCTCCATCAGACGCACCTAGTACGACTATAATGTGAGCGGTCTGTGATAACAGTTGAGGTGCGTGGAATTATACCCGCGAGTCGGAATGAAGACAACTAAATATGTATACGAAACCAAGATACAAGTTGTAGTGAACAAGCGGAGTTGCGTTTGATGTTCCGAGTGGTCTGATGCGGCAAGCGCAGACCATGTCTCACATCCTCGGCGTCACCTAGGCCGACGAGAGCATAGTTTGACAGAACGTGATCGATTGATGCTTACTCTGTGGCATGCGTCGGATGTTGCGCCGAACCGACGATGGTGTGATTCACCTTGCAGTCAACCATAGATCGTGTCAATTTGCTTCCTCCGCGAAAAAACCGCGGTAATCCACAAGTTAAGGGGTTTTCCACCCAATACCCCCCACCCCGCTTTGAAGGTGATAGGAAGCCTAGGAACCCCATTCCGATATTGTCCATCTGCAACGCGGCAAGAAATTGAGCGATCATCGCCATCCCCATTCACTACTTCCATTGTAATCTAAGAATCGTCCAATTGCATGTCGGGATGACTCTTCGAGTAATCCATCAATCCAATCATGACGGAAACAGCTCGGGGGTTTGGAATAGCATCCCTTAATGTAGGAACAGATCATGTTCACTGGACGATAGGGGTAACGAGTGAATATATTCAACAAATGCAAACTCGGCGTAGATGAAGAATGGTGTCTTTCCACCACGTCATGTGAGGGAATCCCCAGGATGAGGGCCTAGGCTTAATGAGGCTAATGGAATTTGAAAATGAAGAGAATTCATAATTATCGTCATTATGGATCAGTTCCGAGCTCACAATGAGAAGTCAAACCTTGCAGGTCCTAGGTTCGTCTCAAATTCGGGTTACTATCTTTTTTTGTTAAGGAGTGCAGGTATCTCAGAGGACTAAGTTCCTGGGCCTCTTGTCCCAAGATACAGCAATGGAGATTGGCATCGACCATGTAGGCTTCTGTTGTAGAGTCCTTCTTATGGATCTACTATCAATGCGAATCTCCATAGTTGTATCTTGAGATATGAGGCTCATTGGATTAATTCTTCCGGGATACCCTCATTTTTTTGCCAGAAAGGGAAAACTCCCCGAGTCTGGGACAAATCAAGGACCCGCAAAGTTGGACCTCTCCCACGGTGCGTCGGAAGGCGTCGAAAGGTCAAGTAGCAGGAACTTTTTTTTTCTGGGAAGTGTTTCCGGGTATATTCACAATCATTTTCCCGAAAGAATCAAAATCATCCGTAGGGGAAAATAAAGTCCATTTTTTGGTTTCGAGTTCAAAAACTGCTTTCTGGCAAAACGAGAACTTTTCTATGTCTCTTGCCCTTCATTATTTGGGGCGTGCAAAATTTTTGAATGGTTCGAAACTAACTTTTCCTTCTGCAGAATATTCCGATCTTCCAGGAAATGAAATTAGAATCCACCTATGACCATCCTTTAATTGATAATCTTTCGATTTTTTCATGAAAAGTTTGTTTCTCCCTTGTTTATTCCTCATTTAATTCCTGAACTATGAGGTTTCATTGTGGAAGAAGCTCCATGGAAGTCGATCACAATATCCATATAGGATGAGAAATGTACAGGGCTTGGTTTCAAATTTATTGAGATAACATCATAGAGAAATCTTATTTGTAATAATTACATCCATTCCAACTCCTGTGAGTTGGATTAATTCACTCTATGACATAGATCGTTCATTCTTATGCAACATTGACGCCTTGAATGGAGAACGGCTGAACGAAACAGTGCAATAGAAATTGTCCTTGCCTCATAGATTCAACCCGTTGAATTCACATACCGCTCGTAATAAATGATTCTCATGTCCAGGACTGTTACTGTGAGTCTTGTATCTCTTCCATTGCTCATTGAACGCATGATGGGAAGATTCAAAAGCTTGTTCACTGTACTTGCCTAGCCCGGTTTTATTTTCTTTCACAAGACTCCTTCACATGGTACATGATTCCATGAATTTTGAGGGTAACAGATATCCCGAGCTCTAGATAGGCAGCCTTGGAGTCATCAATGTGAGTAGCATGTTCAGGTTTGGGATTAACACCAAAACAAGATTCTACAACAAGCTTGAATTTTCTCAAAACTTTTACATATTTCTGGACAGAGATACATTTCTTTGCAGCCTAGAGTGTCTACAGCATATAATAACTTCTTACAATCATCACCATTGAAACCCGAGCCACCATTTACAACTATACAATTAACGTGGCATGACTGAGCCCATTCGAGTGTGACAACTTCATTTTCTTTGAGCATGTTATCATATATAGTGTTCATACCTCCTAGGAAGAAATGGAGCTGTGGTGGTAGAATGGAATCTATCAACCGTTTTTCAGGATCTCCGGGAAAAATAGGTTCGTTGATGCAATTTTTGTAATTCTTACATAACTTCCTATTTGCACCGTGATCATTCCATTCTTCACAATAGGCGCGAATTTTTGCGATCGTTCTAGATTCAAAACCGGTTTGTGATAGGCACTCTTTCGGAGCAAAGCACCATGTGCGAAGGAATGCAGAACTGTGGGGTCCTATTCCAAAACCCATGTTCGCAACTTTCAGATCACCAGCATATTTACCTGGGTTTTTCTTTGAACCAATCAACGAGCACAGCTTTGAAATGTTCTCATAGTTTCCTTGGCATGACTCTACAATTATGAATAATTCTTTTACGCTGGAATCGGAGAATCGTTTAGATATACATTCTTGCTTGAACTTTTTTATATCAGGTTGATCCAGATCACTATACGAATTTTGAATGGATAAGCAAACTTTCATCGAACCTCTAACGCCATCGATTCCACATTTTAACAGAACTCCAGTAACTGAACGATGATTTTTGACGAACTCAATCAAACCGGAGAGGTCGTGACAATAAACGGCAACTAATTCAACCTCTTCTCTTTCATCACCTTTGATTATGAAGAACTTCATTTTTTCGGCGCGAAAAATTTATCTACTAAATGAATCTGAGCACTGAGTTTAGTTTTCAAATTAGACTCGACTATATTCCTCTTCCGAGTGACTTTTCGAAGACCTTTTGCGATCCCCAAGGTATCATTTTGGGTAAGATTTAGATCATTTCGCATGGTTAGCATAGCACTTGCAGGAATTTGTGGGAGAGAATCAACTGTGACTCTGACAGGTCTGCCAGATGTGCGGAGAGTCATTGATGAACAAATTGGTTGCGATTCAGTACTTTTTTCAGCGAGTGATTCGAGTGATGCAGAGATTACCTTTTCTGCCGATCGCTTTGACGTTGATGCGAGAAGATCCTTCAAATTCTTCACTCGACTCTCTTCATTGCACTGATGACTTACTCCTTTTGCAATTATTGATATGCAATATTCACACCTCTTATGAGCATCTGGATCTTTCTTACTTGAAAACGATAAGGGCAAAGATTCTGTAATAATATAGTAGTGGGAGTTATCGATTTGGAATCCGCATGAACGTTAGAGAAGATGAGTGTATCGATCTATAAAGATTCTAATTTTGACAGGGAAACAAGCTTGGATGGAGAAATCCGAGTCATGTGTACCTTCTTCCCAATGTGACAGTAAGAATGTTCTGATGCGACAGATTCTGATACTCTTGATTCTTTCCTATCACACAAATTTGGCACGCGCATGTTCCATTATCAGATCGTAGATTCATTCTTGCAGACAAAAACTTTGAAGAATCAGGTACATCTTTTATATCTAAATTTCCTTCCAACTTGTATAACTTGGTTTTGCACGAGCTGCAAAGTTCACGAGGTAGTTTTGAGTGGGAAGCATCGTAACTAAAAGATTGATTGATGAGCTTCTCAGTTTTCCCTCCAGGACTCATTTGAAATAATTTCTTGCTCGCTGGACTTCTCTTCAGACAAACACAACAAATTCTCTCTCGATTTTCGTCATGCGTGTACACGGGCATGGTTTTTTGAAACTATTCACACAGCTAGTTTAGAATAATCCGTGTAGATCTGAGGAGGAGAATTAGGAAGAAAAGCGATAGAGGAACAATAGGATATAGATTGAAGGAAAATCAGGAACCAATAGATGCTTGGGTAAATGCCGAATATATTGTTTCCCAGAAGTATTTGATATCCCAAATTGATATTAGAGTCGGCTAGAGGGAGAAAGAACAAATCACCATTCTATTCACCACAATTACGGCTTCCGCAAGCACGAGCACTGCTCAGATTCCGGCGTAATTTTGCACTGTAACACTTGCCAGCTAGGGCACACTAACTTTCCGTAGTTAATTGAATGGTAGACTAATATAATAACGTCAACAACTACCGTTAACGGGATCACTTTGAGTCGGGTTGATTCTGACGTTGCTATTGACATCAATCACTCACTATCTTAGTATAAAGACATCAATGATAGAATGCACGATCCCTAATTTGTTAGTAACAAATCCAAACCCCTCTCGTGGACAGTAATCACAGTGAGCCATCTGGTGGTCGATTTTAGCAACAAATACAATATAACAGTGCATGATCAAGGTCAGTTTTGGTTTCAAGAGAGGAAAAAGACAGCTTTGCCACAATGAACAAAGGATGAATCGATTAAGAATTGGACATAGATAGAATCTGACTCCATTTTCTGAAAGATCGAAAAATTCTGCACAGGAAAAAGTTAGTTTGGAGCCATTCAGAAATTCTGCACGCCCCAAATAATGAAGGGCAAAAGATATAGAAAGGTTCTCGTTTCGCCAAAAAGCAGTTTTCAACTCAAACCCGAAAAATGGACATTATTTTGAAAATCCCCGACGGATGATTCTGATTCTTCCGGGAAAATCATTGTGAATATACCCGGAAACACATCCCAAAAGAATTATTTTAGTCCCTGCTACTCGACCTTTTGACGCCTTCCGACGCACCGTGCTCCTTGTTACTCGAATGTGATATTCAACTGTGTGACGGTGACTATCACGGGAGGGAAGTGAGTGCTATGTAATCTGTGGAATGGAATCTCGGGGTCAGGATGGCACATCGATCAAACCATGACCTTCTCATATATTATACTGCTCATACTGAACCCAGGCTCTAAATCGTGCCAGAACGTCAGCTTTTTTTCTTCATCGCGGAACCCTTTGGAGATTTCATCGTGTACACGGAAATTCTGACGCTTTGGCTCAGAACGAAGTACGGAATTGTGTTCAGACGGTCATCTTGCGAAAAAGATGAATGGATACTCTGTGTGAAAGAGGAGTTGATCTCTCATGCTTTCCGGACTAATTGCAAATACAGGTATTTCTAAGCCTCGAAACATCTGATAACGCCATTTTCTGCAATTTTCCTCACTGTTTGAGGAGTACGGGAAATCAATTGTCACTTCCTTGAATTATCTGTATATGCTTCACTGACGCAAGATGATCATCTAAACGTGAACCCGTCCTTCGTTTCGAGCTAAATTGTCGGAATTTCTGTCCATAAAGAGGAATCTCTAAAGGAAAAGAGTTTTCGATTTCGAGAAGATCTTGACGTTTCAGAGTAACTTGTGACTTTGGCGAGGTTCCAGCGTCGATAGGTACGTGAAAAATGATGACCGGGGTCGATGTGGAATTCCGACTCCAAAATTGGTTGTACAGTCTTATCCGAGTACATGGTTGATCACACTGTTGCACTCTTCCTTTCGTGTGAGTTGTGACCCTTCTTTAGTGTGAAAAAGGGTATTGTTTCTACTGAAGAATATTGCAATTTGTAACATGTGAGCGTACTTTGATCAAAAAAGCGAGGTCACATACTTGATACGTGGCTGGCTCTCGACAAGGTGTGACCTGGTATGGATGGAGACCTGAGAATGCTATTGTTGGTTCCAACTCCAATTGAGAGCTTGTTTTGATGTCTGACTGTGTTCTAGTCAAAATACGTTTCTTCTGCAGGGAACAGGTTGGACTGAAACAGATCATGATTTTTCAGGAACTAGGTTATGTTTCTCAAGTCTCATTTGGAACTTACAGCCAATCGATCGTGAGAAGGAATACTTTACTCATGAGAACTGTGAGATCGTCATCGAATTCACCTACTCGTTTCGAATCGAGCAAGAGAAATGTTGATCAATGTCGAAATTATATGAATGAAATATCCATTTTGCTTCTATCACTCGTTTTGTAGATCAACAGGATGAGAAAACGGCTGTTCAACGAGTCAGTTAATTTCATTTAATTCGACGACGTTTCGAAGACTGATTTGCCTCCTTCTTCAGGTCTAAAATACAATATTAAAACAGTCAAACATATTGGATGGAGTATATACATGTATATGTATGTTTACATTCATAAATGTATCGAGTGTGTGTCGGTGTATGTATACTCTCTAACACTCATGATACACTCTCAATTACCTGTTAAATATCATGAAAGTTATTCAAACAGTCATCTTTGAGACTGTAGTCATGAATTAAACACGTTTCTTCACAAATTGTCTCTCAGTTCGAAAAATACTAGTTGAGAATGACTATCCCCCTCAATTTATAAAATATCACATGAGAAAAAGAATACACTCTCTTAATCATCAAAAGTTGGATGATAATGAACCTAGTGAATCAGTTGATAATCGGAATGAAAACTTCACAAGAACGCGGAAATCTAGGCTTTCAATCAATATAGGTCTCCCTTACATTGATGGTTTTTATCAGAGAGTTTCTAAAAAACTGAGGGATCTTCTTGTAAGATTATTTCCGAAAATGAAGAATAATTTAGGTGATATTATCAAAAGGGGAAAGGATAGGACAAGTATAGGCGATCAGACGAATGTAGTGTATAAATTAAAATGCAATGATTGCAATGCTTCATATGTGGGGGGAACAAAAAGAGATTAGAAAACTAGAATTGATGAACATGAGTCGAAAAATTTGGAGATGGATGAAAAAAATGTTGTGAATGATCATATGAGAATTCGAGGTCATGCTTTTGATTTTGCTCACTCCAAAATTTTAGACCATGAACATAATTGGTATAGAAGATTAGTTCCAGAAATGGTTCATATAAGATTGGAAGAGCACCCTATAAATAAACGAGATGATACTAGAAACTTACACCACATTTACGCACCACTTCTAAGACAAGTAAAAAAGAACAAACATCCTGATGCTTGTTGGAATTAACTCTCTCACATGATCATATAGATTACTATTTATCATTGATTGATTCAATTTTGACAGCTTCACTGATGGATTGTTAGAGGTCGCTAGGTGTGAATCAATAGATCGATAGATCAGTATTGATGTCTGCCTCATCACTAGATGAGCATAGAACAATCCTTCAGTGTAATCAAAAATGTTTTACTAAATCACTAAGTGTCAAATTCAAGAAAAGTGAATCTACGTGAAGAAAGAGTTCAGTTATATCAATAGTCAATATGAAAGTGAAATATTCCTTGCTAGATTACCACTCAATTTGTATGAAAGTACATGGTATGATATTCAAATTACTTGGGTGACTAAAAAACATGTCCATCTACAAATTCATTATTCAAGTTCATACAAATTTACAGGTAAACTGAGAGACAATTTGTGAAGAAACATGTTTGATTCATGACTACAGTCTGGAAAGATGACTGTTGAATAACTTTTATAATATTTAACAGGTTATTGAAAGTGTATCATGAGTGTTGGAGAGTATATATACACCGACAGACACTTGATGCATTCATGAATGTAGACACACATATACAATGTATATACTCCATCCAATATGTTTGACAGTTATGATATTGTATTTTAGACCTGAGGAAGAAGGCAAATCAGTCTTCGAAACGTCGTCGAATTAAATGAGATTAACTGACTCGTTAAACAGCCGTTCCTTCATCCTATTGAATGAGTATACAGGAGATCCCATTCCGGACTTGGGGAAGAGGGAGGAGGCAATCCGAAGGAATCAATCGTATGATTCGCTAACGCGATATCTTTAGGGGAAGCTGGGGACTGAAGCTTCTGATTACTCCGGGCATCCACGATCCTAGCATAAGTTCCAAGATTTTCTTGGTACTTTGAGCTGAGAAATATAGATTTCCTAGGCCCAAATCTCCTGCAGATCTGACGGAATCTCAAATCAGAATTCATCATGCAGGAGTGGAAAATGTATGATCAGGTGGATGTACCTAATTTGCTTCCCAGGAACTCATTCTAGTCATAGCTTTGCCTGATCTCGACATTCCTGAACAAGCCAGTAGAGAGGCTAGGCCCGTTTCAGCTCACTAGCCTTAGCTCACTGGTGAGCTGATAAATGAGAAAGATAGCTCACTCGGAGAGGCTAGGTCGGTTTCGGCTCACTAGTCTTAGCTCACTGGTGAGCTTAGCCCACCGGTAAGCTGGGATGAAAGAAATATAGCTCAACTCGCGAGCCGTGTCCGTGCACCGTCGAGTTGAGTCACTGAGCCGAAACCGGCCTAGCCTGTCCCGGACGAGATAGCTGATGAGCCATGTCTCGAGTTGTGCCGCCCGCCGACGGATCGCGGGTACCAGTGGCCCAGGGCTTGAGCCGCGCTCGTATGTGTGTGTGTGTTTGTGCGTGCGTGCGTGTGTGTGTTGAGAATTCCTTCTTACACACTCTACGTTTGTGAGCCAGAATGGCTCAACGGTAGAGCGCCTGACTTTTGATCATGAGATCCCGGTTCGATTCCGTGTTCTGGCGAATTTTTTTTGACAGTCTGTTCATACGTATGAATTTTTGGTGGCCCTGAGAAGGGCCGATCTGGTTGGCTGTTCACATCCGTATTTTCTCCATTCATCCTCGAATGTAGGCGAGTCGTGCTCGTAAACTTCAATGTTCAATGCCCACATACGTGAATGATATCCTTTACCAATTCTACAGTCGTTCGACTTATCCACACATGACTTCAGCTTGCCTAGATATTGTGTGGAACGCTGATACTTTTCGTTTGCGAGGTACATTTCAGCATCTTCAATGATCCGCTCACGATAGTGATCATAATAATTTTTGATCCCAAAATTGTAGAAGAAAAGATCGGAAATCCACAAGTTGTTGTTCATGGTATCAAATTCAAACTTTGCTGTCTCCAGGCATGTCTTGCATAAATCATCCTCGTGGTAGAAATTGACCTTGACCTTGACTTCTCCAGGTAGGAGACTCCAAGTTTTGATGGCAGGCGCCCCTTTGTAAGAGTGTAAGACCTCAATCCTCCGAGATTTTCCAGCCTCATCGAGGAAGTGCACGCAGACAGTGAAGAAGTAACCCATCTTGCTCGTGACGAGTGCTGAACAAGAATGTCTCTCCACAGTTCTTAACTCGATTTTATACCTTCCAGACAACGCTCCCCCACTCTTCTAGAGTCGAGCCGCCGCCTCCCACTCGTTCCCAAGGCTTCACTCTCTCATAATCCTCCTTGTCTGGAAGAGGACCCTTAGGTGGGGCAGAGGAGGGATTGCACCCATAACTCTTCCACTCGTCACGAGATGACGCATCTTGGTTTTTGCTGTAATCCTCTAAAAGAGGAGTACGTTCTTACTTGTCGCTGTGACTGTTAACTATCGCTATGTATTGATAGACTGGCGTCAGTTTGGCCGTTGAACGCTTTCTATAGTCACTCCCACTCCATCTCATTTCTCTCGTGATTTTTCAAAAATGTTCTGACTAGTTCCACATTATGCTGAGCACACACCGCTTCGTATGACTCTCTGTGATGCGGACAGACAGTCACCAACTTCTGTGAGTATATCATTTCCAAGTTTACTAATCCTGAATCTGTGACGTCACGAACTTTGAATTTGAAGCGCTTTAACCACTTCTTCTTCATTCGACCCACTACATGAATCATTGTTGCATCCTCAAGATTTTCTCGGAGTGCATTGCCTATCTCAGTATAGGGAATTTTACCAGCCTGCCAAGAGATGCCATGATAAGCTCTTCCAACTCGAGTATTTTCTCGTCTGTATTACTCTGCAAATCTCCGAAACGGGAATGATTGTTTGAATAGGAATACTCGAGGCTTCGGACCATCATTGAGTGGAGAAATGGACAGCTCTCTCAAGACGGAATCATCTACTGGTTGCTCGAAACCTTGCATGTCCACCATGTACTCCATCTCGAGGCAGAATAACTTTTAGAAAATTCGACAGCTGCTTTTATAGAGTTATCCTCACTCTCCCTCCTCAAACAAGCTTATATTCACATTGCCGCTGATTGGATTATACTCAACAATTCTGTCATGTGATATCAAACAATGGGCTGACGTATTCGCGGGAGAATTATTCCTAGATTCAAACCTGAGGCGAATATCAACCGGTGCGCTCTTTATTATCTCATTTTGATTAGGACAATCGATGAACATCAACTAGTCCGGGAGCTGGATAGGTTCCCGTATGCACTGAGAGCGCAGATCATGAACCAAACGTTTTTTAACGTGATTTCTCTCGTAAAATCCGAATACGTCGGTATTTTTACGATAGGAGGTGGAGATCACCTTTAAAAATGCAACTTTTAACCTCAAAATCACTTTTTCACGCGTGCAAGGGGACCAATCTTCCAAACTGCTTGGATAACCTCAGGAACATGGGAGTGTAAGTAAAAATACGCCCTAACATCGTATTCAGATATTTCGCATCCGATACACAGGGTGTCGAAGCCCCTGCGGGGTTGTTCGATGTAATCGATGGGCCGAAAACGGATAAATCGCTGAATAATTTAGCTATTGGGTATTTATATAATCAGGTGATCGATGCCACTTACTTTTCCCACCTCTGGGCCCTACGGACCCAGTGGACAGGGTGTCGAAGAGTTGCAATGCCCATCTCGATCGTATTTAGATGTTGAATAATGAAGAAAAAAATCGTATTCAAATTACTCCAACTCACGTAATAGAGTATTGGGCAGTGGAATTGATAACTCTCAATTCAATTTGATCTTCTGACTAGACATTCAGAGATCCTCTCTCGATTTGGAGCATGGAAATTCCATAGAACTCACTAAGAGTTTTCATAACAAAATGTGAATTTACAAAAGGGCGTGGTCTCTGGTTTATCACTATTCAGAATACGGAATAACATTCAGTTGCTTGTATTTCCAAAGCTCAAAAAACTGAATGTGCATTATAAATGCACTATCCACATCCTTTCCTGAAGAATATCGTTGTATGAATCTGTTTCACGATATCTCCAAAAAATTTCGAGGATAAAATGATACAGCTGTAGGTATGATATCGATGGAAACGTCAGACGAATGCATTTACCATCATTCACAACAATATGGCTGACTGTGATCCCAGTTGCACTCCTACTCTGAGTCTCGTTCATTTGAGCCCAATTTGCTTTTTAACTAAGATAATCCATAGTAATATGACCGTTGAGAAATAAGCCATCCAAGACTTTCAAATTCAAAAACAAAGACAAAACTTCTAAACCCCGATCTATAGATCGAAGTATTCGCGTTCAGTTCCTCAGAAAGACTCAAAATCAATTTGCACTGCAATTTTCCTTGGGGCATAGCGTGTTACCTAAAAAATCGGCGGCTATCAGGAGTCAAATTTATTCTGACATATGTGTTTATGCATTTTGAGACGGTGTGAGTTCTAACGATCCAATGGTTACGGCTAGATGATATGAGGAATTCCTGGTTCGAAGGCGCATCAATAACGTTCATAAACTACCTATACAATTTTCTTTCAGAGCTACCGAAGTACAGGCGCAATCTGATACATCATCAACTAGAGATGACATATCACATGCAGATTGTACATTTCGGTTTTCCGACCTGATCGCGTTGTAAATTTATTCATTTTGTTATGGAAAATGATGACTTCTATGAAATTTCCTTGCTACAAATCGAGAGAGTATCTCTGAATGTCTAGTCAGAGGATCAAATTGGATTGAGAGTTATCAATTTCACTGCCCAGTACTCTATTACGTGAGTTGAAGTAATTTAAATACGATTTTTTTTATTATTCAACATTTAAATACGATCGAGATGGGCATTGCAACTCTTCGATACCCTGTACATTGGGTCCGTAGGGCCCAGAGGTGGGAAAAGTAAGTGGCATCAATGACCTGATTATATAAATACCCACCCTGGTAGAAATTTACTTCGATGTAACACATTCATGGACATAAAATGGCTATTTTTGGCCAATTTTTGCTGAAAATGGCCATTTTATGGCTAATAATGTGTTACATGAGGATGAATTTCTACCAGACAATAGCTAAATTATTTAGCAATTCATCCGTTCTCGGCCCATCGATTACACTGAAAAACCCCGCAGGGGTTTCGACACCCTGTATATCGGATGCGAAATATCTGAATATGATGTTAGGGCTCGTTTTTACTTACACTTCCATGTTCCGGAGGTCATCCAAGTAGTTTGGAAGATTGGTCCCCTTGCACGCGCGGAAAAGCAGGTTTGAGGTTAAAAGTTGCATTTTCAAAGGTGATCTCCGCCTTCTATCGTAAAAATACCGACGGGTTCGGATTCTACGAGAAAAATCCCGTTAGAAAACGTTTGGTTCATGATCGGCGCTCCCAGTGCATACGGGAGCCTATCTAGCTCCCGGACTAAACGGTTCGTACGCAATGAATTGAGATTTTGTTAACATGTGCTCATTCTCTTCTTCATGAAATGAATTCTGGAAATTAGAGTACATGTCATACAGAATGGCGAATTCATTGCGATCAATTTGCGAATTCATGTTTCCATATGGATAGCATTGTGAGTTGAGGAATAATTTGATATCACTAATACTGCAGTGGTCGAATTGACTCAAACTCTTGTCTTTGACATTCTTCCAATTCGTTTGAAAAGCAAGAATAGCGAAGCGTGGTTTTTCGAGTTGACTCGGAGTCTTGACCGTCCATACATGTTTTTAAGCAGTTGGTAAGAGCAGATACTCGCACAACTCCCACGTTCGAAAACTCATACTGATAGGCTTGTCTCTCTGAATATATTTGAAAAAATTGATCTTCACTCTATCTGAGACCACGACATACGGCATGAGCCATTCTACTTCACTCAATGTGATTTTGAAATTTTCATACACCCGATTTTCACCTTCCCGCACAGTAGTTTGAGTGACACAGTCCAAGTCCGACCAAGATTGGACGAGCACTAATTCGTGCTTAGCATTGACAACAATTTCTCTGTAATCTTCAGCGAAGCCAAACATAATGTTTAAAGGGATCAATACGTCCAAATTGCCATTTGCATCACATATCGATTGAGTTCCCTCTCCATCACTCCAACCAGCGTTCTCTAGTATTATTTTCAGATTCGGTTGAAATGATAACCAACCTTTCATGACACTAGTCATACCCACATTCTTACACCTATCTATCTCCACCCCATTGACGTTGTAACTTCCATCTTCAAAAAGGTAACATGGGCCATTATTTACAAACTTTGTAGCAGTCAAAGGAGTTCCATCTGTCTTTGTTAACTTACCGCTTACGTAGAGTGAACTCCGAGAAGGGAGCACACTCAAGTCTTGATGTTGAACTGATATCCTTAGCTCATCAACATTGTTGAACGTTGACGTGGCGTACGGATGATGCGCGTAAACCTCGTAGTGCACGACCGATTTGTCGTAAGTGACCGGTGATTGAATATTTAGAACCTCTTCCATTGCAACAGAGAAATATATTAGTTATTTTCCACCACGGGCAGCAATTCTCAGACCGATGATTTTCAGAATCTGAATGTTCTGTCGTGTTAACGGCTTCACAGCTCCTTGCCGACTGATGATGGCTCCGCATGGCTTTCGACTCTTATATCCTCGTTCAACTTTAGTGTTGAAGACGATACCCAACGCGATGTCAGCTCGATAATATAATCTGACCGTTATTGTCTCGACTCTGAAATTGATCAACTCCTCGTTCTCATCAACAATTCTTATCTCCAAGTACTTGATGCAGTCCGCTGTCACGCGAAAAGGGATGAAGTGTCTCGTTACCTCTGTCATTTTATATCCTGGTGAAACTGGTGGGAAAAACCCGTGGATCGTGTGCACTTTTTGCCCGTTCAGATAAGAGGTAGAGATTGGATTACACTCAATTCGTATTGTATTGACTCTGAGGATGCGTATAGGTGAATCTGAGATGTGTATTTATCCAGCAATGAGCACACGTTTTGAGAATCCTGGGGGCGTAGCTATGGAATCTCCGCGAGTGAAATCTATACTCTCGCTGCACTCAATCTCACTACAAAGAGTATCGTTCTTTGGCTTCAAACTCAATTTGATACCCAAGGGAGCCAGCTGTTCAACTAAATATTTCCCCATATCTTCTATCTCGTAGCTACCAGTTGGTATGACTATTGTATATCCTCCAACGTATAACCTGTTACACCCAGTATCGATGTTGGGTATGGAATTGAAGGTTTCAAATGCTAACAGGCCTAGCTTGAAAGGCTTACGATATACACGCGCCTCAATTGGTGGAAAGAAAGGAGATCCAAGGACTCATGAAGTACCAGTGAGACAAATCAAATATCCTTCTTACGATTCTTCCATGACAGTCGAACTGAAAATGATCAAGTACTCACACTCTACCATCCTTATAGTCTCCTACTTGAGAAGTCGAGACATGAATGCCCACAGTTGAAACTATCATAATTCTGAAACCTTGTGTGATTATATTTCACTTCCTTGACTCCGAGGTAGAGTAGTACTTCCACAGGCGGCTGTAGATCTCCAAAACTATTGCAATAGAAAACATCATCACCTTGCTTCCGCCAGCAAACCCAAAGAGTACCAGGATCGCGAGACGAATCTAGATTGCATATGCAGGCCTCATTTTCAAGAGGACCCGATGATGGCGAAGTATCTCTCATGAAAACGCCTCTGAAATGTCGAATTTTCATCATTCGAACATATCTCACCAAATCAAGATTTGTCAAAGCACGGTTCGGGAGCGAGATGTTTTTTTGCCCCTTTCGCGTTTTTTTCCTCCGCACAGTCTTTCACTTCCTGATGCGGTGGGTCGTCTTCTTTTTGTTGTGATGAATCACGATGGAATATGCAGACCTAAACCAGTTTTGTATGGTTTGAGATGAAGACCTTTCCCAAGAGCAATCTGTTCCATGGCTCTGTCATGCCTTGAATCTTCTTCGAATTGCTTCTTAGCAGACTTGGCATCGTTAATAGCCTTAACTACACCTGCAGCACCTCCAGCTGAAGCACCCGTTGCGCTCAATCCCGCGAACAAAAGAACTAGGAATGGTAAAATCCACCAACTTTCTTTGGTATTGGTAGAATCCGAGGTGTCTTGACGTACTTCCTTCCTCCGACCGCTTTTATAGCCTCTCGAGCACCCTTGACTGCTGGTCTTATGACAACTCGAGAATTCCGACTAGGTTTAATAAATTTCAGAGCAGCTTTGATGACTTCGTTGAAAGTAATCCTTATACCCAACTTGGACTTTAATTTCATAGGATTAGTTACGGAATAAGCTGCAGCTTTTTCGCCTACATCAGCGTTCTCGGCAGAAACTCGTACCCAAGCTTCATCAGCGAGAATTTTATCAGCTATATTTCTCCTTCGTGACACAAGCTCACTTTGAATATCGCAATGATTGAATAATCTGATAGAAAATAATGATGATGGGGGGGGAGGTAATTTCTCGGAGGCTGCAGAGGAGAATTGATAAGACTGAGGGACCTGCAGGGGCTCAAGGAAATTCAGGGGCCCTCAGGAGCCCTCAGAAGGTCTCAGGGGAATCTCTCAGCCCCTGAGGTAAATATGGATCGTAATTTAAGTTCATTGGTCAGAGGCACTCGGGGCCCTTAGGGGCCCTCGGGGGCCCTCAAGGGACCTCGAAGGACCTCAGAGGCCCTCAGGGGCCCTCTTGGCCATGCAAAACAGTCAAGGGAATTCAGAGGAATCTCATTCTTACTACTATATATTAGGGGGGTATATATGTATATAAGGTAAGTGTACCCAACTTGCCTCTGTACCCAACTTGCCCCCATATGCCGATCTCGGTAATGGGCACTCCTTGGCCCCTTGGCAATTTTTCTTCGCGTTTGTTATGTTAAAATATGAGAAAGTTAGTAGTTTGCGTCGACCCCGAATCATTCCTGCGTTCTCCAGAAAATCTAAAGTGATTTTTCTATTTTTCGTGATTCCTTAGCTAAGAAAGCACCGAGGGAATCGCGCTCAGTAAAATCGGTGCCAAATTCGTTGAGTTCAACCAATCTTAACGTACCTTAGCGCATTTGATTCCTTGTTCCAAGACCTTCAATTACCATTTTTCAAATTTGTAAAATTCGAATGTGGAGTTGTTTTATGTGCAAAACACGGAGACGATTTGTAAACAAGGATGCCAACATCGGAGTGTACCTAACATGCCCCCATATGTTTATCTCGAAAGAGCATGCAGAACGACTTTTTTACCATTCAGAACGTGTTTATTACGTCAAAATGGATCAGAAATAGTGTTTCGAACCACCGAATAGCGGATGCACGGCGATAAAAACACTTTATCGCCGATTTCCATAATTTATTTCGGAAGAATTGAGACAGTTCGGCTCTAATTGATCCAATTTGGACGTAGTTTAGTGCATTTTGAAGGTCTTTAAACAAGCTTCAAAATGAGTCCAAGCACGTTGAAAATCGTTGAAATGAAGCAAATTTATTAAGAAAAAGGCTTAATGGGGGCAAGTTGGGTACACACTTTTGTAAACTCTCAAAAATCACCTTTTGCGAGAATTCAAACAGTTTGGCTCCAGCTAGTCCAAATTAAATGTACCTTAACTTATTTTAAAGGTCTCAAGACATGCTCTAAAATGAGCTAAGGTACGTTGGAAAATATGAAGATGGGCCAAAGTTATTAAGAAAATGGCTTAATGGGGGCAAGTTGGGTACACTGACCTTATATAAAGAAACGGGCTGAGAACGGTACCTCGATTCATGAATGTGATCACATGATTCATTGATGCTAAGGTAGTCAGGTACTGTTAAATTTCAATCATTTCAAAATGTGGTGGAATGAGAAGAATAAAATAATGTTTATTTTCACAGGTACCTTCAGAATGGAGAGAATTGAACACGTTGGAAAGTAATTTATATATATCAATTATATATATACATAATGTTTACTTATGTGATGCGGAGTGGGGCGGATTTTCGATATAAGATAGTGTGGGGCGGAGTGGGG
The DNA here is from genome assembly GCA_029851415.1 of Eretmocerus hayati. Classification (NCBI taxonomy): domain Eukaryota; kingdom Metazoa; phylum Arthropoda; class Insecta; order Hymenoptera; family Aphelinidae; genus Eretmocerus; species Eretmocerus hayati. The sequence goes on from CM056742.1 coordinate 103,181,001, forward strand.
CGGAAATGGGCGGAGTAGGGCGGGAAGCCATATGTTATGTGAGGCGGTGTCGGGCGTAGGGGAACTCATTTTGACATATCATACAGTGTGGGGCGGAAATGGCCGGAAATGGGCGGAGTGGGGCGGGAAGCCATAAGTTATGTAGGGCGTAGTGGGGCGGATTTTGGGAAATCAGACAGTGTGGGGCGGAAATGTGCGGAGTGGGGCGGTAATGGGCGGAGTGGGCGCATATGGGCGATGTGGGGCGGGATTTGGGATATCAGAAAGTGTGGGGCGGAGAAGGGCGGTGTGGGGTGGGGTGTGGTGCGGAAATGAGCGGAGTGGGCGGATTTTGGAATATCAGACAGTGTGGGGCGGGGGTGTGGGGCGGAGTGGGGCGCTGTGGGGCACTGTGGGGCGGCATATTCAGAAAGAACTATATAGTATAGGGAGATATGTCGTAGCCAGATAGGTAAATCAGCCAGTTACGAAACTGTCTAGTCAGTTGCGTAACGGCACGCGGATGGGCAACTCCGCGCGAACGCTTGCATTCCATTGTTATCCGTCTAGCCAGTAACGCAACTGCCTGGAATCGTCCGCCAGTTATGCAACTGTCTGGAGCATCTCTCGCGGATAGGTTAATAAGTGCCCAATATGAAATACGTATGCTCGATGTGTATCGCACTCATCGCTAAACGTTGTCCTGTGAACACGTACATACAATATCGACCTTAGATCCAATAAACCAAAATAACCGTGAACATTGAGACACAGGTGTCAATAATATCACGATCTATCCTCTCACTTTTCTCCTCAATTATACGATCGTTCGAGCTTAACAATGGTGCCTTCGCAGTCGTGTTCTAGGAGATTAATTGTGTTTCTGTGTCTTCAAGATTTTTATTGATCATGGAGAAGACCGTGGTAAATCATTAGCTTTTTGGAAACAAATGAAGAGCCTTCCAGAGTAACACAAAGGTAATCGGACGATTAGACTGGGCGAAAGCACCGCTATCGCTAGAAGAATTATTCTGATGGGATTTTTGTGCGGGATCCGCACCGGAGGACCCTTCTAAATCCAAGAATCCGTGTTGCCAGCGCAAGTATCCATCATTAACATTGAAGAAACAATGGATTATCTCTCGGAAACATCAATTTCTGCTGTTGGCTTAAATTGCTCCTTCAAGTATCAACTTTACTTGGAGAGAGCTCAGAAGCCGAAATGATGCAACGGGTCTCTTCAACATCGAAAACAAGTTGATCTGTTTCTCACGGTTTCGGGTGGCTATCTCCTACCACTAATACACTGAGCTCGGTAGGCGGTCGTGCTCTTCCGGGTGTCCCGAGATAAACGAAAGCTTTTCTCACGTATTCTCACCCACTGAGTCCGAATTTCGATGTTGCGAAGTCGAAAAGTCATGCAATAATTTGTTATCAACAAATTATTATAAACTATCAAAAAGTTGCATAAATCGATCCGATAAATTTTTTTGCCGATTTTTTGGGCCTTCCTAGGCCGAAAAGGTCTCTGCATATAATTGATGAAAACCCTCAGTTCTTCCGCAGAAAACCCATGAAGTTCCAACAAATTCGAATTTGGCGATTGCGTGGATCTCAGAGATCGAACGAATATTCTGATGATATTTTCCGTGGCTCCAGTCGATGGTTGTGAACGTCTTTTGAAATTCGTTTTTGAACGTCTTTCAGAGTGGTTTTGATATTGAGATACGACGGATTGATCTGCAGGTGTTTTCCTCTCAAAAAGATACACGATAATCTAACAATGTTGATAAACCACCTTAGGGTATCTGACCCTCATTCCTGTAAAAGTTTGACTCAAAATCGGGATAGCTATTGAAATGAAGATTACCGACCTTGAACTGGGCTGTTTCTCATCATTTTTGGATTATCGAGGGATTTTTTAGGGGAAAACGCCCTCACTCAATCAATTATATCTCGAAACCAGAACCATTCTGAGAGATGTTCGAAAACGAATCTCAAAGGTCTTTCGATGAGCTTGAAGATGTCATTGAGTCTCATAGAGATTCAACAATCTCTCCAAAATTTGCAGACATTCGTACCTTGACTGAAAGATTGCGAAAGAAGTAATTCTTCTGACTCGTGTACGTGTCTCTGGTATCATACGCAGGACGGGGAACAAAGAAAATGGATTTGGAAGTGCTTGATATGAGCTACAAAATGCGACCACGCAGAGCTTTCTATAGAATACGACCAATCGTATACGACCAATAGGTACTAGCTCTGAAGATCATCGGTTAAATTCCTAGGTGTATTGAGACTTTTGACCAGCATACAACATCCCACGAACTTCAATGTAAAAGGCATTCGGTGAATGAAGAAATCAGAGTATGCATTACTTGTAATCATACAGGTGAAAGATACCGGTTTAATTTGATGTTCGCCCAACAAACACTTGTCTACAGATCTGTTTTTACATGTTTTGCCCCTATGGCAGAAATAGATCGAATGACACGCGGCTTTCGCAGAGAGATCATTTTATTCGCAGGAGGTATCAAAATCTCGACTCTCCGGAGCATTATGATATCATTCATCTTCACGTATGTGGGCTCAAACGATGAATCTGTTCATACACTATGTAAAATGCTCGTAGAATGAGCGATCTGATAGATTCGCTCGTGGGAGGTAAATCTTCAATCACAGAATTGTTACAAAGGGTTTTCATGGAGAATATGCACAGACCTTTTCGGCCTAGGATAGCCCAGAAAATAGGCAAAAAAATTTATCGGATCGATTCATGCAACTTCTTAATTGTTCATAATAATTTGTTGATAACAAATTATTGCATGACTTTTCGACTTTGCAACATCGAAATTCGGACTCAGTGGGTGAGAATACGTGAGAAAAGCTTTCGTTTATCTCGGGACACCCGGAAGAGCACGACCGCCTACCGAGCTCAGTGTATTAGTGGTAGGAGATAGCCACCCGAGACCGTGAAAAACAGATCAACTTGTTTTTGATGTTGAATAGACCCGCTGCATTATTTCGGCTTCTGAGCTCTCTCCAAGAAAAGTTGATACTTGAAGGAGCAATTTAAGCCAACGTAGGCCAAAAAAATTTTTTTGACTCAACGCTACAAGCTCTCAAGAATCGTGAAATTTGACTTTTTGGAAACTTTATGACTTTTTTGCGGGAACACTAAGGGTTTTCATGAAAAATGTCAAGAGATATTTTTGACTCAGAATGGCCCAAAAAAAACGAAAAAGAATTTTCCTGACCGATTTATGCAACTTTTTGATTGTTCATAATAATTTGTTAATAACAAATTATTGCATGACTTTTCGACTTCGCACCATCGAAATTCGAATTCAGCGGGTCAAAATACTTAGGAAAAACCTTCGTTGATTCGGGGACACCCAAAAGCCTACGAAAACCTACGCAGCCGCCGGACTATATACCGATCCACGATCTCATGTGGCAAAATTGATAAGCCACCACGACGAGAGGCACATAGATTGTGACGACGGCGCGTTAGTATGCGTGAGTTTCGGACTGTACTGACGCCTATGTTATCCATTTGCAAGATGGGTCAAGATCATAGAGATATAATACCATATTATTGTATCCCTATGGTCAAGATCATCTCGCCACCATCAGCACACATCGTCCTAATACTTAGTACCTTGAAACAGGGAGAACCAATTCTTGCACATTTTACGAATAGGCCATTGAATCTAGCGTCAAAAGGATCCAATTCCTGGAAAAATGGAAAGTGTGTTCTCTATTTCTTTTCCGGTCCGGAATACCCTATAGAATGATGATTCCACGGAGGGAGCAATTTCCCACAGCGGCAAAAAATTACGACTAACAAATAGGGCCCGATTTTCAGTTTTTCTCATTATTCTGCACGTAGCTCTGTCATTATAAGACTTGTACTGTTCATTCTCATCACATAATGTAGGCGATTGAATTCTTCGAATATTCGAAGAGAATTCATGTTGCTATCTAGTATCTAACTCGCTGAAATTAGCGACAAAGGGAAAAAACGATAAAATTTCTTTTCATTTTTCATTTCGAGAAAACTCAATCAATCGAAGCGTGGTTGCATGGGGAATGTAGCCCTCGTAGACTACTATCTTGGAAAAAAGGCCAAGTCAATCCATCCATGAACAGCCCACCTGTGTGATTCTACGTCAATTCAGCTAGGTTTTCTTCGACCATTTTTTTATCCCTCCATAGGTCTTTTTCCCGTTTCATAGTGTTGAGAATGATAGTTCCAACAGTTTATAGGGCCAAAAAATTTTTTTTGCATCACCTGGGTCCATATAAGTGGTTTTGCCATAAATCTAAGATTTGAAACATTGCCTCGGCGATTTGCATATAACTTTTGACCATCCTCGCCAATCGTAATTCGGCTAACGGCATTTGAAAGAGGGGTCAAAAACCTATCGATTTTCTACCCGCAAAGCCTTTGAAAAGCCGTTCTGGCCCTTGCCAGACTCAAAATAACCTTGATTCACGGTGAAGCCCAAATCTCTTTTGACCTCACAGAAAAAAATTTCTTGAATTTCTTTTCGATTGATATTGTTCCAAACTACACGTAGAAAGATTTTGAAGTATTTCTTCTGAGATATGGCTTCTCTGGAATTTTTTTCATGCGTAAAAATGTCAAAAAAGTAGAAAATGATTCCTCGTGAAGCCGGAACTCCTTGTAGACCTCTGAATTTATTCTCATCGTATTTGCCGAGTCATTTTACATCGAAAATGGTTTTTCTAAGAAAAATGTGAGTCCTTAGAAGTCGTCAAAACACTGAAAAAATCATTTTCAAAGCACATTTTTGAACAGGAAATAGCCTCACTAGCATGCCCATTAGGTTTTGGGCTCGTGAAACTATTCATGAACGATAGCCCTTGAAATTTTTTCCAAAATGACCTATTGTAGAAGTCTATTTGATGCACTAAGAGTGGATTTGTAGCCACTCGAATCAAAACAAAAACGTCACGAATGAAATCTGAGAGCCCTACATTGTACAAAAATTTTCCGAAAACTTCAACCAACTGGTTGAATGAAAAATTCAAACAGCTGATTGAATGGAGAATACAACTATTTGGTTGAACATCCAACCAATTTGGTTCAAAATCCAACCAATTTGGTTGGAAATTCAACCAGTTTGGTGGAAATTCAACTAGTTTATCCAACCATCTGGTTGAATTTTCAACCAAATGGTTGAATTTTTCATTCAACCAGTTGGTTGAAGTTTTTCGGAAAAATTTTCTACAGTGTACACTCGGCGGTAGTCGATTCTTCCCAAGCTTGCGATCGCCTGCCCCGACGACAACGGTTCGTTGTGAGTGAGGCTTTCGGAGCGCGCGCGCAGCAGAACTAGTTTTGGGACTAGAATTTCTATTTCGACAACAATCCGCAAAATGCGCCCGGGCGGCCGGTGTTGCCCAGGGTCAAGTCTGGTCGAGTCCTCGGAGAAGGGCATTCGGCATTCGCGGTGAACGTTGTTCCGGCCTCCAAGTTCTCCGGGTGCAGGCAGCTCAGACGAGGTCGGGGATATGTCAGATTTGCAGCCCGGATTTGTAAACAAAGTGTCTGCACGGACAGATGCCTAAAGTCTACACTGATCCTCCATTGTGTTTCTTTTTCTGTCAGATGAGTATTCCACCGAGTAGTAATAAGGAATCAATTGAATGAGCAGAAGAGCTCGGTTCTTGGTGGTGAATGGATCAAACTTCATTTTCAGGTTACTAACATGTTGGAATACAGTGGATATGATGAAACCGCAAAGGTATTGGTATCACTGACCATACTCAAAAGATAATACGCAAGAATACACAATTGACAGGCTAAGAAGTATGATGTTCTTGCCATTCAGCCCCAAAATCCAGTGAAGCATTCGAATCTTGAATCACAGCCAGGAGAAGGATAAGTTCATATGGCCAAATTCAAAATTCAGACAGGTATTCTTCATTTCATAGTCCTCAATGCTTGGACGTCTTGATGCATGTTGCACCAATCATTCAGACATTGTGCTACTGTAAGAAAATCTTTCGTCTCACAATGTGAGATCATTCAACATTGAACCAAGATGAGACGTTCTTTCAAAATCCAACCACTGAATTTCTTGGAAATTCACAACAGGTCAGTTCCAAGACTGGAGTCAAAAGATTTCTCCACCTCACTGGTCCCTACTGACTTTGTGTATAGGATTGGTTGCCTGATGCAGCTGCTGTTACACTCATTCCGTGAGTTGTGTCTATCACCATGAACCAACGAATCCGAAACATATAACAAAAGGATTGAGTTGTCGTGGTAAGTGAGAAGCGAGCCTATGATAATGTGAATAGAAACAGGGGATCAATATGAGTGATTGAGACAAACATTATTCTATTGCAGATTGCATCAGCATCTAGTGAATCTTGTTATAATAGGTGCACACGAATAATTATTCTCCTTTCAGTAAAATGATGGAAAGCTCTCCTGTCACATTGAATCCCCTGCAGTATTGAAATCGATGACAGTATCAGTTATATCGTAGTGGACTCAGATTATTCTTCCACAACACTGATGAACTGATGTGATATATGCTGCCCCGAGTGGTTAGATGTATGGTTGTCATCATGTATTTTTTGAGTGAACATACTAGCATATTTTATGAAGAGTATTGTGAACAATGAGTCAACTCCGTCGAAAATACTTTTGCTCTATGGTAGTCCAATCTGCAATGGAAATACGTCTCACTCAACCAACTCTTCCCCTTTATTCTCTTCTTAGGTGCTCCCAATTGGTTGGTTCATGGTGATAGACATAACTTACGGGATGAGTGTAACAGCAGCTGCATCAGGCAACTAATCCTATACACGAAGTCAGTAGGGACTGGTGAGGTGGAGAAATCTTCCGATTCCAGTCTTGGAACTGACCTGTTGTGAATTTCCGGAAAATCCAAAGGTTGAATTTTGAAAGAACGTCTCATCTTGGTTCAATGTTGAATAATCTCACTTTGTGAGACGAAAGATTTTCTTACAGTAGCAAAATGCCTGAATGATTGATGCAACATGCATCAAGACGTCCAAGCATTGAGGACTATGAAATGAAAAATACCTGTCTGAATTTTGAATTTGGCCATATGAGCTTATCGTTTCTCCTGGCTGTGATTCGAGATTCGAATGGTTCACTGGATTTTGGGGCTGAATCGCAAGAACATCATACTTCTTAGCCTGCCAATTGTGTATTCTTGCGTATTATCTTTTGAGTATGGTCAGTCCTTTGCGGTTTCATCATATCCACTGTAGTCCAACATGTTAGTAACCTGAAAATAAAGTTTGATCTATTCACCACCAAGAACCGAGCTCTTCTGCTTATTCAATCAATTCCTCATTCTCACTTGGTGGAATACTCATCTGACAGAAAAAGAAACACAATGGAGAATCAGTGTAGACTTTAGGCATCTGTCCGTGCAGACACTTTGTTTACAAATCCGGGCTGCAAATCTGACATATCCCCGACCTCGTCTGAGCTGCCTGCACCCGGAGAACTTGGAGGCCGGAACAACCTTCACCGCGAATGCCGAATGCCCTTCGCCGAGGATTCGACCAGACTCGACCCTGGACAACACCGGCCGCCCGGGCGCATTTCGCGGATTGTTGTCGAAATCGAAATTCTAATCCCAAAACTAGTTCTGCTGCGCGCGCGCTCTAAAAGCCTCACTCACAACGAATCGTTGTCGTCGGGGCGGGCGGTCGCAAGCTTGGAAAGAATCGACTACCGCCGAGTGTACGTAGCCTTCTCATAACTTCAAAGACTCTTTGGCAGCTGTGTACCACATCATTCGACGGAATCGACTTCGTCAAGAGGTTTTTTGGAAGAAAATTGACCCAGCTTTCGATTGGAAATGGTATTGAGACCATAGAGTTGGTCCCGTGGGCAGGCGATCCACGCTTAACGAACGATATTCGGTTAACAGTTCTGTTTCTCTTCCACAATGGTGGATCTCCTGCCCATGGATCCAGCTCTATGCTCTCAATACCATCTCCAATCGAGAACTGGGCCAATTTCCTTTCAAAAAACCTATTGCCAAACTCGATTCCGTCAAATAATGTGGTACGCAACTGCCAAAGAGTCCTTGAAATTATGAGAAGGCTACGTTATGGCTCACAGATTGTATTCTTGACATTCTTGTTTTGATTCGAGTGACTACAAATCCACTCCTAGTGCATCAAATGGACTCTAACAATAGGTCATTCTGAAGGGAATTTCGAGTGCTATCGTTTGAAACTAGTTTTACGAGCCCGAAACATAATAGGCATGCTGAAAAGGCCATTCTCTGTTCAAAAATGTGCTTTGAAAATGATTTTCCAGTGTTTTGACGACTTTGAAGGACTCGAATGATTCTTAGAAAATACATTTTCAATGTAAAATGACTCGGCGAGTACGATGAGAATGAATTCAGAGCTCTACAAGGAGTTCCAGCTTCATGAGAAATCATTTTCTACTTTTTCTGACATTTTTACGCGAAAAATATTCCAAGGAAGCCATATCTCAAAAGGAATACTTTAAAATTTTTCTATCTGTAGTTTAGAACAATATCAATCGAAAACAGAACTAGAAAAATTTTTTTTCTGAGAGGTCAAAAAAGATATGGGCTACACCGTGAATCAAGGTTATTTCGAGTCTGGCAAGGGCCAGAACGGCTTTTCGAAGGTATACAAGTTGAACATTTGGTCTCGTCGATCTTGAAGGACGGTGGGGAACTAAATAAATTCCCAAAATTTCATGATGGAAATTTTATAGCAACGTTTCGTCCACTAGGTTTTGTGGACCTCATCAGGCTTCAGGTTTGTTATTCTTTAGATCGTCATGATATTTTGGACGATCTTGTGATAGAGCACAGACAAAACGTCTAGCTCCTGTCAATACAAGTAAACAGAGTGAGTCAACTCTGTTCAACAGAGTGAGTCAACCATAAATCCGGGTCCCAATATCGTCATGAACATATTAACGACAATTCCAGGCCAAATCACGTCGGAATGAGGTGTTTTGGTTCGATACTTACTCAATTTGTGTCACAAGAGGTCCTACATAGCTGATAACAATCAGCTATAAATCAGTGATTGTAGCTGAAAATCAGCTCATGTAGCTGAAATTCAGCTACAGTAGCTATTCGTGTCAGTAATAATCCGTTCACTGAAATATCAGCTTGTAATAGCTGATTCAGTCAGCTAACGTAGCTGAAATCTCAGCTAATATAGCTGAAATCTCAGTTAATATAGCTGATTTTTCAGCTAAACGATATTCGTGTTGTGTATACAGTATCGCGATCAATATTGGATCGAACATATGCTATGGTCAAATTGCTTGCGCGAGACAACTAATAGCGGCTAGCTCGCGCGTTACGCCGTGGTGGTCCTCACAGACAGGCAACGCTCCGATGTGCACGTAATCTATACGAAACAAGCTATACGACAATTCGAATAGCTTGTTATAGGAAATGAAGATTTTTCGTTATCGTTTTGCTCGAATAATTGGATTGAATTCAGTTTGACGCCCAAATGAGAATTTTTATAATAATAGGAATTTTCATTACTCTATGAAGATACTCAAATTACTCCATGACTTGTTCTAGACTAATGATTTCATGACAATAACAATCAATTTAGAGATCCTAAATAAATCATATTTCAAGCATCACTCCCAAGATCGATGATGAAGTTTCCTAATTGGTCATGATAAGCAGATACAGATTACTATGGTTATGGCCTGAAGTATATGTCCCAAATGTGGGCCACCCTCCATAAGACTATATGCCCCGAATGTGGGCCATCCTCCATATAACAACATGCCCCGAATGTGGGCCACCTCGTATAACACTATATGCCCCGAATGTGGGCCACCCTTGCCCCGAACGTGGGCCACCTCTTATCACACTATATGCCCCGAATGTGGGCCACCCTTGCTCCGAATGTGGGCGACCTCTTATATGCCCCGAATGTGGGCCACCTTTTATAAGATTACATGCCCCGAATGTGGGCCACCCTTGCCCCGAATGTGGGCCACCTATTATAACACTATATGCCCCGAATGTGTGCCACCTTATATAACATATATGCCCCGAATGTGGGCCACTCTCCATAGAGCCATAGAGGGTGGCCCACATTCGGGACATTACAGTGACTCGAAAATTGTACAACGAAATGAATCTCACTGCACAATATGAACGACTATGAACACCTGTGCCAAAAATTTATCACGAGACGCAGAGAAATCGAAGAATTACACCCCTGGGCAGCGCACATCATTGCATATCACATCCCGTAATAGCTGATTCAATCAGTGAAAATCCGTTCATGTTAGCTGACAGAATCAGCTATCACCAGCTGATTTTCAGCTATCCTAGCTGGTTGGCTCTGAGAGAGCAGAAAAGTCGCTAAATATGCAGTTTGGTGAAAAATTCTATTCGACCAAAGTTGTAGAACAGAGAATTCCCTAGGAAAAATGTCGTCTTAAGTTTCCCGGAAAACTCGAACCTGGGCCGGGATATGCGCGAAAACGTTTCCGCGTGTTTGATATGGGCTTACACGGCACGGCCGACGCGCTACTAACCTTGCTGCCACTTTGACTATGTTTTGGGAACAGCTTTGATGCTCGAATTTGGAATTGAATTTCATCTCCTCCAAGATGCACTTGGTTGCCTAGCTAGTCATAGATTAATATGTGTCATAACATAGCTTATAGGGGGTACTAACATTGAACTCCATACTGAACGGGCAGCTTTTGCCAGATAAAAATTTCCATTTGCAAAAGTTAGGCTACGGCGCATGTCTATTTATGACTATCAAGGCAACCAAGTGCATCTTGAAGAAGAGGAAATTCAATTCCAAATGCGAGTCTCAAGGCTATCATCGAAACGTAGTCAAAGTGGCAGCAAGGTTAGTAGCGCGTCGGCTGTCCCGTATAAGCCCATATCAAACGCGCGGGAACGTTTTCGCGCATTTCCCAGCCCAGGTTTGAGTTTTCCGGGAAACTTTAGACGACCTTTTCCTTAGGGATCTCTGTGCTCTACAACTTTGGTCCCATAGAATTTTCCACCGAACTGCATATTCCTCGACTTTTCTGCAAAAAACCATAATTTCGCACGGAAAATTATTAACAACAAAGAAACTCTAGATTTCTCGGGCGAGTGACCTAAAGCGATCGATTAAGCTTCTCGAAACACCTAAGAAAACCCTTTGAAAACTCTCAAAACAGTTGCCTACTCAGACCCGCCCTCCTCCCCAGCTCCTGAAGAATATAGACAAAGAACCGATCATCCAATCTTCCCAAAACATGGGCCAATGTGTTTCTTTAAAAAAAAAATAATGGCGAGAATTGGTTCAGTAGAACCCGAAAAAAATCCTCGCGCTCGATTCTCAAGGTCGCGTCTCGGTTCCTGCGGAGCCGTGGCCCGGAGTCGCGGGAGTACCCCCACCATGCCCCTTTTCAGCACTTTCCACCCGATCGAAATTGTACACCAACTTTTACTTGCCACCAAGAAGAAAGAAGTCGAGGTATGTGTACCAAATATCTTTTATAGTGAATTTCAGACATTTCTTCACTATTCTCCAAAGTAAGAGCTCTTAATTCTCAATTGTTTATTCAATATCGATATTGAAAGAAAAATCGGTAACTCCGGTTCAGAGGGTCGTAGAGCAACATTCTTTTTCTTTGAAATTAGAGAACAATAAATGCTATACGATGCTAAAAGTTGTATATCAATATTCGGTATATTCGCAGCCTGACATGCAAAAGAAAAATATGCAATTTTTTAATTTTCATAAACAAATGGCTCAATGGCGAAATTGTTATTTAAAATTGCCCAGTTTCATCATTGCAAATGATAGCAGAGGGTTCCAGATAGCTCTTTGTTTTTGGGGAACATTTTTGGTCCTGTCAAAAATTTTTGGCAGCTGTTGCAAAAACAACAATTTCTTATAAATGAATTGCCACAGGTTGGCTGTTCATGGATGGATTGACTTGGCGATTTTTTCCAAGTATTCTACGAGGGCTCCATTTCCCATGCAACCACGCATCAATTTATTGAGTTTTCTCGAAATGAAAAATAAGAGAAAATTTTGTCGGTATTTCTCTTTGTTGCTAATTTTAGCGAGTTAGATACTAGATAGCAACATGAATGTTTTTTGATATTTGAAGAATTTGATTGTCCACATCATGTGATGGGAATGAACAGTCCAAATCTCATAATGACAGAGCTACGCGCAAAATAAAGGGGAAAATCTGAAAATCGGGCATTATCTGTTGGTTGTAATTTTTTCCCGCGGTGGAAAATTGTTCGCTTCGTGGAATTATCATTTTATATGGTATTCCGGACCGGAAAAAAAATAGAGAACACACTATCCATTTTTTCCAGAACTTTCGACTAGATTTACTTGTCTATAAGCCGCCGCTACGAGAGGTACATAGATTGTGATAACGGTGCGTTAGTATGCGTGAGTTTTGGACTGTACTGATGTCTAATATGTAACCCTGCATTCGTGACATGGGCCAAGATCATCTCGTCACCGACAGCGTACAATTTTCTAGTACCCACAAGGGGTGGACCAGATATCCGGATCACTCATGTTGCCCTGATTCTTTTACTGTTTCATATCACGCAGTACATGTAGAATCCAGAGTAACTCCGTCAAATAGGCTTCTTGTTCAGAGCTACAGCCCAAAACATTAACATTGCTAATATATATATATATATATATATATATATATATATATACTAGGGGGTTCCCCCCTGCTCGCTTCGCTCGCCAACCCCCAACATTTAAAAATATTTTCCTATAAAATTCCATTTTCATCTGTCACCATTACGTATTCACACCGTTTTTGATTCAATTTCATCCAATTTCTTTCATAACCAACTTATAAATATATTCTCCTCAATAACTTACATAACTTCTCAATAAATTGTAACTAATTTATCATTCGTTCATATTCAAATCGATAGCAGAAGCAATACAATTGATTCCTTATGCTATCGATTTTCCACTATTGACATGAAGTTGGTTGTCAACAATACTTCTGCTGATTATTTACGTCAATAGTTTGTTGTTCCCTGCATCAAAGATATCGCGTTCATTTTCAATGAATAAAATTTAGTGTATATTATTTAGTTGGAAACTTTACTTGAACGTTAAAACCTCTACTTTCTCAGGTGAGTTCATGGATTTATTACGGTTAATTAAAATCTTCATAGGAATATTGAATACTTATTGTTTAGAAACATTCATTTCAGGTTCATTTTATATCATCCTCAATCTCATTCTTCAAGGAATCACCACATCTACAATATTTACTATTTCTTTATCAATACCCCCGGACTATTCGATGATATATCGAAACATTTAATAGATGTTGATGTTCTATTGAAAACCAATCGAGAAGAGGTAAGTCTTGAAAACTTATATCCTTCAATATAATAAATATGAAAATTATCCTTCATCCACCCCCTCAACCTCAAAAAATTCACCTCTCCATTCACACTACCCCAATTAACATTCAATATCGCTAAGCTCATTACTGATTGTACCGTCATCTCAAATCAACGATCTTTTTTCTTAGTTGTACTTTACACGCGAATCACTATTTAATGCTGAGGAGCTCGTTCTACCCATATCTTACAATCTCCAAGTTTGCTTATCAATTATTTCAATATAAAATCATTCAATTTTCTTTCCACATCTAAAATATTTCAGCCTCACATCAATTAGAGCACCTTCTCCGCCTATCTTTCAATTTCGAATTTCACAGATTGATTATCCCAATGTAAAAACAATTGTGCCTTCTAGGAAATTGCAGTTGATATAAATTGATATGCTCAATTATTTGATTGAAAATCTCTGATTTTCTCAGACACGTTTTCGGGCGATGAAAAATTGAATTTTGGCGAATCTGGATATTTTGGGTATCGTTTCTCAAAATAGAACATACATTATGTCATTTTAAATGTCTCCGAACCAACTTACGAATGTGAACGAGTACATCTGGAAATTTGGGAATAGACTCAATCTATCGACAAAAAGGCTCAAAGGAATTCATATTTGATACACTTACCTTATCTCCAACTCGACAAGTCTGAGATATTTTGGCCCATCATTTTTAGTGCAATCGAAGATGATTGGTCCGATCAGTTCGATGATCAATCCACATAAATCTCATGACTTCAGAGAGCTTCAACTTTTGAGGTGGTTTTCCTTTTTAAGTATCCATCTTCCTATTTTCAGATTAGAAGAGAATCGATGAATGAACTTCTATTATCTAGTCCGTGATATTATGCACTATTATGTTTCGGACAATCGAATATTCCGATCGGATCTTTTTTTAGACCAAAATATACTATCTCAGTCATTCCATGGAGTTATACCTACCGATTTATCATTATAAGGATCAATGTTCTAGTTTTTAGAATGCAAGGAGAACGAGGCACGTTTTTTAACCCTAGTCGGGTATATTTTGGTCCATAATCTTATCACGAATAGAGGATTTCTAAACCAATCATAACGGAGATCAATCGACATTTTATCTATAAACCTCACAAGCTGTACCAACTGAATATACATAATAATAATTAATCTGTCAATTTTGATATTGGAAGAAACGCGAAGGACGCGCCTTTTCTGATTCTAGTCTAACATATTTTGTGATATTCTTTTCTCTTTTATCAAATATTCGCAATCCGATTATTCTTGGTTTCAATCTACTTAGTCATAACTCTGGGAAGATATTCCTGTAGATTCACTATCAATAGATCATTCTATGGATTATGAGATGGAGACAGATGCAACGAACACATTTGTATCTGGTAGAGTCAAAAAGATTTAGGACCATTATCTTTGCGGCAATGATGATTAATAATCGAATCATTTTCGTAATCAATTCATATCATGTTCATCGGCCCAGGAATGGAATTCGATTGATTTTACAATCAAAAAAATTATCTTCGACTTATACGATTGAAAGAGAGTCGAAGAACGCACTCCTATTGATATATGTCTGAAAGGTTGTGCCCCATTACCTTTGGTCCTATCAAAGGTTTTCCATCTAATCATTTTGAACATCAATCCAGATAATCTCTCTAACCCTCGAAATTTATACCTTTTTATTCCACATGAGAACAATTAATCTTTGAATTTCAAGAACGGAAGAGATTTGAAAAAAGCAATATTTTCAATCGGATTCTGAGCAAGTGTATGCAATTGTATCAGCTCCAATTAGAGATTTTCAATCCAATCATTCCAATCCAATCAATTTACATCATCTCGTCACTACTCGAAACGTATGAGATGGAATTTTACAACAAAGAAATTAGTTTTTGAACTTTTATATTGAAAAAGAGGCGAGGAACGCACTTCTTAATATCCGGTGGAAGATATTTTGGTAAATATTTTTTGCTTTGACCGAAATTAGTGAATCCAATCACATTGGGAATGAATCTCATTGATCTCCAAAGCCGTTGGGAGCTATTCCTATTGAACTAACTAATTTGTGAACCTTGAAATTTGAATAGATGCGGAGAATGCTTTTTTCGCGATCGAGTCCAAAATATTCTGCTCCATCATTTCCCCTATAATCAGAGATTCTCATTCGAATCGTTTTCCGGATGATTGTTCATTACTTCCATTGTCTCAGTGAACTATCTCAATTGATACTAATAAGAGGGATCTTCCTTGTAATTTTGAGAATGCAAGACAAGCGAATGACAAGCCTTTTTTATCCGAATCCAATATATTTTGTCCCATCATCCTTGTGACAATAATAATGTCTCTCATCGTAGGAACTCATTTCACGTGATATCACATTAAAAAAATTAGTCTGTGATTTTTGAGATTGAAAAGAGTCGGAACGCACTCTTCTTGATCGAATCTGAATTATTTTGGACTATTATCTCTGGAATAATGGTAGATTGTTGATCGAGTTATTCTCGCAATCAATCAGTATCATCTCCATCATTTTAGGAAGCTATTCCGAATGATCGTACATGGGAATATTCAATCTGTACATTTCAAGATTGAAAGACAGTAGAACGGCGAACTTTTCTCAATGCGAGCCGGAATTAAGTTCAATCAAATCATAATTTTAATTGCTGATATCACGAAAACTGAACTTATTGGAGATGAGTCTATAATTTCTTAATCGGCAATAGCTTTGTGATATCTAAAAAATTGAACTCAGAATATTTTGACAGTAGGAATTATACAGGTATCATTTCAGAGGGGATTTTGAACTCGCAATTTTCTTCTGGAAATTTTTCAGGCATCACAGATACTAGATCTATTGCTGATCCGTTGAAATGTTTGCAATTGGCAATGATCAATCCGACTATTTAGTTTGTCAAATGATCGAATCGAATGTCGTAATCGAATGTCACCCCTGGGAAAATTATTACTTCCCCTACTACGGTTCGTACACGTTAAAAAAAAGTATGAAATTGACATGTATTCACTTTGT
Source organism: Eretmocerus hayati (assembly GCA_029851415.1). Taxonomy (NCBI): domain Eukaryota; kingdom Metazoa; phylum Arthropoda; class Insecta; order Hymenoptera; family Aphelinidae; genus Eretmocerus; species Eretmocerus hayati. The sequence continues at coordinate 103,197,457 of CM056742.1, forward strand.
GAAAGTTCAATCTGACACTCATCCAAACGATTGACCTTGAACAATTCCTACCCCCCCCCCCTAGACATTATTCCCATCAATACTAAAATACTAAAAGGTATTCGTATCGTTGCGAGAGCGTACCCTGATTTTCATTCCAACCATCCAGCTTGAAGAGTTTTTCCCACGCGCACATTATTCCCATCCCTACTATCTCTAGCACGAAAGGGAGAATGTGTGAAGAATTGATCATTATTCACATTGTCACCATTAACAGTGATCACTACTGCAATGAGCTACCAATTACATCTCCAAGAGCTTCATATATCATTGACCTCAAAAGTCCTCGGTCTACTGGAAAATTAGAGAACAGTAGGATCACAGGTAATGTTTCATCAAATTCATAAGTGAGAGATATAAATTTGACACCAAGAATAATGTTCTTCGTGAATATCATTTCAATCTTATCTAAATTATTCAAGTTTTGATCGATCTCGTTAAAATTCTATGTTTTTATCGTACTCGTGATTCGCATTTTCAACAAAAATGAATAATCAAGTCATATATATGTTAGGCAACGGGAATCGCTTATTTTGTTGTTCTTCGTATCTATTGCATGGTAATTAAGAATTCCATCGATCAATACGTCTGAACATTGTGAAATACATATCTTCAAATTGGGGGATTTATCGTCAGTTCATTGTTGGCAATGAGCATTATAGAAACATACGAAATTCTACACAGTATTGTGAGCACATATCCCGGGATATATATTATGGTAATGAAGTTGAGATGAAAGCTTCCAGTGGAATATACAACCTGAATGTTAAAGTATACCTGAAGAATTCTGAAACATTAATCAATTTTGATGTTAATGTAGATTACGAAACTGTCCATTTATCATTCTCTGGCCCCAAAGATTCTGGTCATTTTGATGTTATGATAGGTATTTCCAAAAAGAAATCATGGAATAATACTGGTCGAGAATATTTGAAGAGAAAAAATTCAAACGAGAAATCAAACGTTAATCAGAAACAAAATTCTTATCATAACTTCAAAATTGGTTGTAAGAAATTGAAGTCGTCTCATATCTATGTCGAAAAATGGTAAATTTCAAATTGAAAATTTGGAGGATTGGAGAAGATCTCCTGCATTCCTCCGGAAAAAAATGGAAAAAGAAATGTATAGGTAGCGAATTATCTCCCTCTAGTCCAGTATCATTCTCGTGATAGATTTAATGATTCCGAGACAATGGCATATTGAGATGAATAAAATCTTTACCATGGGAACAATATCACATTGTGATGAAATGACTACGGTTCATATGACATAGTGAAGAAGATCGCCAAGAATTGAAAATATGATATATTTTGGACTTTTCTATTTCTGGTGGAGCCACAGAAAATAAATGGCAGCCGGTGGACCTCGGTGGCTGTCATTGGAATACGGTGGCCCTCAGTGGCGGAACGTTGGCCGATCAGTGGAAGTCGGTGGGATTCGGTGGCATTCGGTGAAGGAAAAGTGGAGGAACATGCCACTTTGTCAAAATATCTTAAAACTGTAGGTCTAATATCGTAATTGATGAGGTGGAGGAACGGTGGAATAGCGGTGGAGTTCGGTGGAGGAATATTGGCAGTCAGTGGAATTTCAGATGGCACTCGGTGGCAGTCGGTGGCAGTCATGGCCCTTGATGGCAGTCAGTGGCATTCGGTGGCACTGGTGGAATTCTGTGGAGGTCGGTGGCACTCATCGGCCCTCATTGGCATTCGGTGGCAGTCAATGGAATCACACAGTTTTTTTCCTTATGACTATATAATATAGGGAGATAAACCCTTCAACATGGGCTTATATGGGCAATGCTAACGTCTTTGCTTGTAGCTCTGGACAGGAGACCCATTTGCCAGAGTTATTCTGGATTCTTCACATTCCAGGTAGTACACAACCGCGGAGAAAATTTGGGCAGGATTGGTGATCCGGACAGCTGCTCCTTCCCTTGCCAGTTCATTGAAACTGAAAGAACCAATTTTTGCACAATTTCACAAGTATAACTCGCTCAATACATGGTAGCTTTCATCCTTTCCATTCCTCTTGAAGCTCCATGTATCGTTTCCTTTCTAATTACTACAGCAATATTCGATTTCTAACACAGCCCAAATGTACAGACAGTACAACCCCCCGTTGGTGCGGTAAGTATAACAAAATTGTCTCCAAAGTCGACCTATGTGGTGTTTTTCGAGTGCTCCTATGCAGTAGGAATCTGTTAGGACTTGCATTGTATCGGCTCTTGACTTAAATTGGCGGATGAATTGATTTCTCGATATAATAGGCATCTTGCATTTTTTTGAAGAAAGGTTTGGCAAATTCGAGCAAATCGAGATAGATAAGGTGCAATTGAAAAAAAAATTCCCAAAAATTTTTTTCATCTCGCGCAAATTGTTTGAAAGTCTGATGACTTGCGCTCTGTGACGTCACTCCGACAAAGTAGTCGACTGCCGCTATTGTATGGCGTCTTGCAATTTCCTTGATCCCTCCAGGAAAAGGTTTGGCAAATTCGAGCAAATCGAGACAAGTATTGTGCAATTCAAGAAAAAATTCCAAAAATGTTCTTTGCCTTGCGCAAATTGTTTGACAGTAGGATGACTTGCGCCGTGTGACACAATCGTCTGACTTTCAAACAATTTGCGCAAGTTGTAAACAATTTTTGGGAATTTCTTTCTAATTGCACCTTACTCATCTCGATTTGCTCGAATTTGCCAAACCTTTTTTTTTGGGGGGTCAAAAAAAATGCAAGATGCCTATTATTATGAAATAAAAGTTACCAGTTTATTCATAGTACACCATTATTCATTCACAACTCAGAAAGTATCGACTTTATCAGAGAATGGGTGGAGTAACCAATTGGAGTTTTCTCTCTAAATCCACAGGAAAGGTCTATGGCAATTTCTTGAGCGATGCATCCATTCTCAGCTACGAGGCATTTTTGTCAAAATGTTATGGATTTCGCGATGATTCCATTATAATTTCACTCAATATTTCATACTCCTAGTAGATAGAGGGTCACGGGAAGGTTGTCTAGACCACACTTTTGAGATATATCTCGAGAAAATTTGAGAGAAAAAGCTCTCCAGAATCTTCCGGTTCTTCTAATCATGGTAGAAATACGAAACATAGAGTACAATGTATGATGAAAATATCGCAATATCCTCAACATTTGAGCAGGAATGCTTCATATGCCGAAATGGACGCATCATTCGAAAGACCGTCAGGAAACCTTTTCTGTAGATCTCAGAAAGCCCTACAAAGAGTTACTCCTTACATTTTCCCATGAAACGAGTATCTTCCGAGCTACAAGGGAATACTCGTGGTTTATGGCCAAATTGATCATAGTTTATCCGATGTTGATTATGTAAAGAAATCCATTCCACTCACCATTTCGAGGGAGAAACCGGTACGATTTAGCTTGAGAAGGATTCTTACACAGTAAGAATCCTCCATCCCGAAAAAGCTCCCGAGAAACACCACATAGGTCGACTTTGGAGACAGTTTTGTGATACTTACCGCACCAACGGGGCGTTGTGCTATCCGTACATTTCAGATGTGTTAGACATCAAATATTGCTGTAGTGATTAGAAAGGGAACGATGCGTGGGAGTTCAAGAGGAATGGGAATGATGCAAGCTACCATATAATGAGCTATTATCAGTTTTGCTACATGGGATCGTGTATCTGTACCTCAGAAGGAGCTTATTGCTGAGGCAGCGTTAAGATCCTTCTGCGGTACCTATTAGTACATATCTCTGCCGCAAGATTTGGTCATCTCGTAGCGCTGTGGGCCAGTTAGCTCTACGATGACTGTAATTAGCTCTGCCACGACTTTTTCACAATTTTGATCGTAGAATGAGGGAGTATAATGTTGAGTCACCCCGAGTTCTAAGAGAATCTGTATAGTTGCGAGATCGAATAAAAGTTTTCCATGTAGTTCCATGAGATATAGGCACGATATGGTCGATCATTCCTCCACAATGGGGATTTATTATGCTGAGGTACCACGTCAGTAAGAGCTCAGGGATTCATCAATCTTTTATACAAAAATTCATTCAACAACTTACGCAACATTATGTGAGTGAGGCTCGTGTTTAATCTGCCTTGGAGTTTGTTGGCGCTGAAGAATAAGATGATGATCTTCGACGAGGTTAGTTCTTGTAGGACTCTTTTCTTCGTCACTATCAGGAATAACCACGCAGTTAATCATCCGGCGTGATGGCCTCATCATTAATTCAGGTGGATCAGTATTGATCTGATCATCAGAGCGTGGATAGTGGTCTGTCAAGAGAGATCGTTGTCGGCATTGATCACGCGGTGTTCCATGGTGTTGCTGAACACTGGAATAGGAAAATACAAGAATTCATTCAACTTGCAACGTGAATATCGGAATACTCTCTATTTCAATGAGGGTGCACAGTAGGGTAGTACTCATCTCCAACAGTTTTTTCAGACATGCGGACACCCTTGGATCGTTTCGGAATGGCTCGAAAAGTGATACTCCATCCCGTTGAATTCAATGCGGATCCAACGATAACGCGATGGGACACCACATTCCATCATCAGATCTTGCATGAAAAGTGAAATATCAATTCCCATATTCTTCCTGGGGGTCTTGATTCCCCTATGAAAGTACGTGGGAGGGATCGTATGATTTGAATATTTAGACGATTTTTATCCATTCCTGGACAGATAATCGTGCCCACTTTCTGCAGATTTGAGGACCGCTGTGAATCGTTGACTGAAGTCTCGGAAAAAATTGACTAGAATGCATCTCTCGCGCTCAATAGACACCGTGATTGCATTCCTTGTCAAGCATGGGTGAGGGTTTCACAGAATATGATTCCAAACGAAAATAACATATCCACTATGTTGCCTGGATGCGATATTGCGTTTAGCACCTTATCAACGCGATGAAGATATCGTTTCCGTTAGTGAAGAACTGTGAAAACCTGACTCATGCTTGTCAAAGAATGCAACCATGTTTTACGGTCAGCATGGAGAAAGCATCCTCTATCATTCAATTAAAGACTCATTGAACGAGTTTTTGGAGTCTAAGTAAAATTATGGAGCTCGCCTGTACGATTCTGTACGATTATGCATCGAAAACTGGATGGGAATCTTTTCAACAGTCGAACTATTGATCCCTCTGCAGCAAACTTCCGATGTTACGTGTGAATATATTATAAGGGTGATTACGCTAATTGAAAGAGGAGGTGGTATGCGAGGCCATGGGCTCAGCATGGATCGGAATCCTCATCGAAAATGTGCAAACATAGTACAAACGGCGCTAATATGCAGTCTCGAACAGCAATTCTATCCCCTAAACGTTTCGGAATTATGGAATGATGTGTTTTCTGCAAGAAAACTCCATAATTATCGGCAGCATCCTCCGTCGTGTAACTCAGAAGACCCGATTGCGAATTGTTCATCGAGGATCAAACGCTATCCTGAGGTGTTTGATATTTCAAGGAGGTGTTTCCGACGAGTATCCGTAATCCCAGTTCTCTCGAATCTTGCAGTATTATCGAAAAGACGTATCTCTTCTCCCTGGTCGCAACTACGACGAAGTCATCGTCTGGAAGACACAGACTCAATGCTCTGGGCTAGATGCGGGTCCTTATCCTAGAATGGAGTTCATCACAACTCTGACGAAGGAGAGGCGTTGCAAGATTCGGTTGAAGAACACAGTGGGATTGATGGAACATCACAAGATGGATAGATAGCTCTTCCATTCGTCAGGGGGAAGTTGGTTTCCGTGGTGATGGATAATATAGATTGATGTGCTCATTAAACTCCGACTCTGGGTATCGCCGGAACTCGGTCATTCGCTGAGATTTTATACAATCTCGACATTCTTTGAGTTCGTTGATATGCGGTTGCCACCCGCGCGGTGGGCTAGAAGCGTCGGATAAGCAGACAAAAATTCTAAACGGATCGGCCCGCGGGGTGGTCTTTTGCAAGTCAAGACAAAGGTGATCCCGTTCGACCTGAAATCGTAGCGGCTTGGATTTTAGAATGCAAACAAAATTGCGATTTCGAATTTTTTAATATAGGAAAATGCATTGTAGAGATTCAGCTATCAGGATCTGCCATGTCTCGCGGCAGCCACATTTGTGGTGCATTTCGGTATTATTCCAGGTACTTCAGCTTGTTTTAAAGCTCATGTCACAAGCTTCATTACGAAGTTTTGCACCTTGGAATCGGATGGAAGGATCAAGCTGCACAGTTGAATGAGGTAAACAAGTTGGTTATCCAAATCATACTCATACGAGACATTTTATTCAATATCACTTGGTTTTTTGTCGAAGGTCAGGGAATTTTCTGTAACTCTGGGTACTTAATGCGCTTCGGAGCATAGTTTTTAGGCACCAGAAGAGCCCCATGCGGGTTTGGCACCCTATTATCGGTAGATTGCTGAACATTCAATTTTTCGGATTTTTGGTCGATTTCTTACCTGTTCAGAACCCAATATGCAGAGGAGATATCTGGAAAGCAAATTTCGACATGAAAAAGCTCCATTTCACGAGAGAAATACTATCAAATTCGACAAACGTTAACATGACACCAAAATCGTAATACCTTCCAGGAAAATTTATTTATCGGGCATAACGATTTACCATTAAATCCCACATTTTCATCGGATTTCTCGGATAGAAAACCTAACAATCGGATTATAATTCAACATGTATGTTTCCAAGTTGGGATCGAATTTGCGTTGTATAATGTCCCTGAGAGTCAAGATTCTCTTTCCATCCGCAAAAAACCAGTTCCGTGAAAGACACCATTCGCTCAGAGTTTTTTTTTCAATGTTCCGAATTGAAGATCTTGATAGAATTCTACAAACATCGTCCTAAGTTGAGTTCAATACCGTGTTCCTCTCCATATTTTGACTTGCTGAACACGATTAAGGTGATTTTCCATATCGAATACGCTCTTCTGACAGGGGGGGCGTAAGATGTAGATTCGAGTTGTTCCCTTATTCAAATCAATCTGATCCTCAACGAGACGATGACGAGCTCGTATAATGGACCAGAGACACCGTGATCGTACTCAGGGCAACCCAAGCTGTTCTCCATATCAAATACTTTGGAGTAAGGGTGATTTTCTCAGATGTGCCTCCAAGGATCCGGAATTCCCTCTACCAACACGAGACCTGATTAATTGAATGAACTCATTTCCAGGATGCTGAAAATGTCATTCTAGTATCTGGGCATCTACCCGGTTCTGTGATGCATCTTCAGGTTTTAGCGATGCTCCAAGATCACATATTTTGGAACTCAATATTCTGACTCATCATATAAGCTCACAATCGACACACGATTTGGAACTTAATTTTGAATCACGCTTCTGGAACGCTAATAAGACATTGAAGTCGGAACGTTGTGGGAAATTTCGAGTGAATGGTATTTTTCAGCGAACTGGGTTCTCGTGAATTGAAGAATAATCTTGACTCTCAGGGATACAACACGAATTCGGTGTTAACGTCGACAACTACGATAATAAATCTCCCTGAGCCCTGGATAGCTCAGCTGGTATATAGAGTGTCTTTCCCGGTGTGGAGAAGGCCCCCAGTTCAAATCTGGGTCCAGGCGACTTTTTTCTTTCGATGTCTGTCATATGCAATTTTTCATTAATTAACACCTCCACGATCAAACCGGATCGTTAATTTCTCAATTAATCGATCTCAAACTCGTAATCGATAGAGAAATGAAATTAGTCCTCCAATGCCGATTTACGAATATAATATCATTTGAAACATAAGAGGACGAGTCAAGTTCGAAAAGTGGAACCTGATTTCAGGCGCCTTCGGCAAAGAAAAGGCGCGCATATGCATGACATCGAGACAAGAGTTCCCTGAGCCCTGGATAGCTCAGCTGGTAGAGTGTCTTTCCCGGTGTGAAGAAGGCCCCCAGTTCAAATCTGGGTCCAAGCGACTTTTTTCTCTCGATGTCTGTCATATGCAATTTTTTCATTAATTAACACCTCCACGATCAAACCCGATCGTTAATTTCTCAATTAATCGATCTCAAACTCGAGATCGATAGAGAAATGAAATTAGTCCTCCAATGCCGATTTACGAATATAATATCATTTGAAACATAAGAGGACGAGTCAAGTTCGAAAAGTGGAACCTGATTTCAGGCGCCTTCGGCAAAGAAAAGGCGCGCATATGCATGACATCGAGACAAGAGTTCCCTGAGCCCTGGATAGCTCAGCTGGTAGAGTGTCTTTCCCGGTGTGAAGAAGGCCCCCAGTTCAAATCTGGGTCCAGGCGACTTTTTTCTCTCGATGTCTGTCATATGCAATTTTTTCATTAATTAACACCTCCACGATCAAACCCGATCGTTAATTTCTCAATCAATCGATCTCAAACTCGAGATCGATAGAGAAATGAAATTAGTCCTCCAATGTCAATTTACGAATATAATATCATTTGAAACATAAGAGGACGAGTCAAGTTCGAAAAGTGTAACCTGATTTCAGGCGCCTTCGGCAAAGAAAAGGCGCGCATATGCATGACATCGAGACAAGAGTTCCCTGAGCCCTGGATAGCTCAGCTGGTAGAGTGTCTTTCCCGGTGCGAAGAAGGCCCTCAGTTCAAATCTGGGTCCAGGCGACTTTTTTCTCTCGATGTCTGTCATATGCAATTTTTTCATTAATTAACACCTCCACGATCAAACCCGATCGTTAATTTCTCAATCAATCGATCTCAAACTCGAGATCGATAGAGAAATAAAATTAGTCTTCCAATGCCGATTTACGAATATAATATCATTTGGAACATAAGAGGACGAGCCAAGTTCGAAAAGTGTAACATAATAAATCTCAGTTCCGTTGGTAGGTATTCTAAACTCACGACTCCATTGCACAGTGCCTCTAATCGAGCACCATACATAAGGTAAGTGTACCCAACATGGCCCCTTTGATCCGTTCTGCCAATGGTTTTGACTCACTCTCAAATTTTTCGACGTATTTCTATGGAACTTCATTTCGGAGTTATTCAGGATACTCCAGGCACTCTCATGCGTTTTTCGCGCATCGATGATTCCGCGCTCGGCAGTCCTCTCAGGTCAAACCTTTTCTTCACTCCCGCTCATATGAATAGCATTGCGCACGGATCCTGACAAATGCATTGCGAGGAAAGGCAAACTGCACTCTCATGCGTTTTTTCACGCATCGATAATTCCGCGCTCGGCAGTCCTCTCATGTCGAACCTTTTTTTCACTCCCGCTCATAAGAATGGCATTGCGCGCGGAACCCGACGAATGCATTGCGAGGATAGGCAACTGCACTTCTTTACTTTTTCACTCATCCGCGCTCGGTAGTCCTATCCCATAACCCGGCATAGCGGATCGCAGGCTCAGTTGTATAGGACCGCACACATATATCGAACATTTGATTATCCAAATAAAATTTTAAAAATATCGGGCTCATACTCTTGAGAGATGAGAAGCACAGCATACTCTTTTCACTCTTTCAGCTACACTCTCTCTCTCTCTGCTCTCTCTCTCTGGCGGTGAGTACATCCACACACACTTTATATCGCTCCGTGTTGAATGTTATTTCTCACCAACAAAACGTTGTCCCGAGGGACCTCTTTTTGCAGATTGGATATCCTGTCGCAGGCTCATACTTTTGGAGCATCGCTGCATGGCTCCAACTCGAGCCTGAGAAGAATTATTCCAATTTCTGCAATCGACTAACATCTGAAGGAATATCAGCACAGTGCTTGGCGCCGAAACCGATCTCTCTGCGCATTCTCGGCGATCGTCTGATTCACGCTCTGTCACATCACTGCTGTCTGCTATAACATGATGCCCAACTCCACCTGCCACATCTGCAGCAATATTCTACGCACTGGCAGCAAGCAATGCAGCACCTGCAAACGGTTTGCTCAAGCTAAGTGCTCAAAAACATCGAGCAACAAATGGTTATGCGTGATGTGTCATGAGGTGAGTAGAAATCCACCCATACAGCGTCGTTGAGTGCAGTGAAGCAGACGGTTTCGGCTGCTAGACGCAGCACGAAGTACGTCAGAGAGAGAGAGAGAGATGGAGAAAACCCGCACGCGTGCTAGTATGGGTGGCCTGTCTATTACCACTCAAGCACGGCTCAACGCTCACAGCAAGGTGGGGACATCACCCCTCCCCCCGCAGGCCCCTGTCACAGGCCGTATCGAGAAGCCTCCCACCACCAAAGGCGCTCCTGCCTCTCGCGAGCCGTGCCTGTCGTCTGCTGCACTACCAGCTCGCGGCGATGGCAGCACCACAGCCCACACTGCTAGTGGCGCGACAATTCGAACTGGAGCTACGGAAGCCCCTATGGACGCCTCATGTCCCACTGGCGGCGATGACGCATTGCAACCACCACTCTCACCAACATCTTCGGAGGCTGGTGGTGGCTCATCCCAACATGGCTACGATGGAACACCTGTCCAGCCAACAACCCCAGCGTCAACGGCAGCTGCAGAAACTGTGAGAGATAAGTGGTTTTTCATCCCGCAGAGTACTTTGGACCTCTTCATTCAACGAAATGACTCAACTCAGAAGCGGCTCGACGAAATAATGTCTCTCCTAGGGCGCCAGGGCGTAGCCATTCCTCCTCCGTCTTACACACCAGCAGTGAGAGAGGCGGATGACCGACTGTTGGCACGAATGTCGGCCATGGAAGAAATTATAGAGAAGCAAAACTCCAAGCTGGAGGAGTTGCGCTTGGATCATGGGCTGCTCCTCGAGCAAAATACCTTGATGAAGAGTCAGATTTTGAGTCTGACTGAATTTATAGAGGGTAAACAGAGTACTCTGCGGGATACTAGCAATACTGATGAAATTGAGCCTTCTACCCCTAAGTTTCCACATCAATCCTCTGCGGGGGCCCCTCAATTCAGAACGGATTCGTCAGACCATTCTCATGCTGGGCGGCAGGGCACTGAACTCAGGGGTGATGGTCTTGAGTGCAACCGACTCATTATAACTGGAGCTTTGAAAAAAGACTCTACTGCCTCGGAAGACGAGGTATGTAACATTTCCTTTGCAGTACTCAAGTCCATACTTCCTTCGCTGGAGAGGGAGAACATTCTTGATGTTCGTGTTCTGCAGCCCGGGCGTGTGTCTGGAAAGGCGTCTCTGACGCGCAACAACAGTACGTCAAATTAATTGTCCCAGGCTTCCATCGTTAACTCACGTACTCACTCACGTTCTCTCCTATCTTGCGTAATCCAACTCTCGTGCAGCCGCCTAGTCAGGAAGGTGATGAAAGCCAAGCGCTCGATTGCCAACAATTATTTCACAGCTCATAATATCGAGCCCACATTCCTCGACCCTGAAGCGAAAACCCACGTGCCGGACCGAAAGATTTTCATCAATGAGATGTTACCCCGTGACAAATATAAGGAATATGTTCATTTGAGGCCACTTGCACGGGGTTTGGGCTTCAAATATGTTTGGCACAGTGGTGGACGTTTCTGGGTCAGGCGCAGAAATGGCGAGAGGGCGTATGCGTTTGAGTCGCTCACTGAACTGCATGTCATTCAAACGGCGTGTCGAACTGTTCGAGGACCTAATCGTGAGTCCACGAACAGCACCGGGAACAGTTCTACCGTTCCAGAGCAAAGTACAGCTCCGACGGCAGCACCTTTGAGGACTCCCTGACTAGATACGGCTGCCGGAGGGTCAAAAGGGAGTGGCGGTTCCTTAAAGACAGGGTTTATCAATCTTAATTCCTTAACGGATAAGATTGAGCATCTGCGTCTGCTCGTCGCTACCGACCCCTCCTACCATCTTTCTGGAGTAGCTGAGTCGTGGCTGGATGAGTTCATGGACGACAGTCTTGTTCAGATCCCAGGTTCTTCGCTGTTGCGGCAAGACCGCAACAGAAACGGTGGTGGGGTTGCTCTGTATGTGCGCAATGATTTCAAAGTGGAGAGGCTCGCCTCGTCTAATACTTCTGGGCCAGGGTGTCCCGGCATCCCTGAATACTCGTTTTGTGGCGTGCAGCAGAGCGGTTCACCATCTATTTTAGTAGGTGTGATTTATAGGCCCCCAAAGGTCGCCATGCAGGAGGACGATGGGCTTTTCGGGTCACTACGCCGACTGTGTGGTGGCTTTAGCCACAAAGTTATCATGGGGGATCTGAACGCAGACTTGCTGGACCCGGCTCATCCTGACACAAAGACGTTGACTGCACTGACGGAAGAACTGTCCCTACAGATTGTGCAACATGGCGCGACTCACCAACACAACTCCAATGTATCTCACAAATGGATTGATCACATGTACGTAGATGAGAATGACATCATTACCGACTCACGAAACAGACTATTGCCCAGTTTTGGCAGGCACGCGGTCATTGACGTGACCATTAACGTCTTCACTCCTGCTCCGCCTAAAAATTCCTTTACTTACAGGGATTTCCGTAACATCACTCCAGAGCAGTTGAATGATCGCCTGCTTCGCTGTGACTGGACAGCGCTCAATGATGCTAAAACTAGCTTGGGAGATGCAATTAATTGTCTTAATGAAAACTTAAGAGTTGTTTTGGACGAACTAGCACCGGAAAAAACGATTTACCCTCGTAAAGGTGATGCTCCTTGGATTGGTCCCGAGCTGAAAGCACTCATTAAGGAGCGAGATGCGACGCGTAGGCGCTGGGAGCGAAATCAATGTATCTTGCGCAAGTGTTCTGAGCTTCAAAATGAGTTCTTTCGCCTCAGTGAAGAAGTTGACGTGCGCATCGAAAAAGAGCGAAATTCCTTCATTCAGAATCACCTTTCAGACGCTCTTGATCAACATAAAAATATTTGGAAGGAAATGCGTAACCTCGGCCCTTCGTCCAAGAGCGAAGAGGAGGAGCTTCACGGCTTCACCCCGGGTGAGTTGAACGCTCACTTTGCGGGAGTCTCTGTCTCGCCCCACAAAAATATAGAAGATGCGATGGATGAAATTATGGTGGCTCCAGAGGAGGGTTTCAAATTCAAGCCAACCAATTTCAATGAAGTAGTCCTTGCTATAAAACATTTCTCCTCACAGTCTCGCGGGGCAGACGGAATTCCTCAAAGTGTGATCGCGAAGGCTCTCCCGGCGTTGGGTGACCTTATTGTACATATTTTTAACTCCTCTTTCGCTCACAGCATTTTCCCTGAGGCTTGGAAGAAAGCACAGCTGCTGATTGCGCTGAAGAAGACTGCAGCTCCATCATCAGTCTCGGATTTCCGCCCTATAGCGCTGCTGTGCTTTCTCTCCAAGGTTCTCGAAAAGGTTGCACACGACCAAATCACGGAGTACTTGAAGAAAGAAAAATTATTAGATCGCTTCCAGGCTGGTTTCAGGCAACACCACAGTACCCAGACAGCTTTGCTGAAATTGACAGATGACATTAGACTAGGCATGATAGGAAAAATATCACCCTATTACTGCTCTTTGACTTCAGCAAAGCCTTTGACACGATATCACCAACGAAACTTCTGAGTAAACTCCGACAACTGAGTTTCTTACGATCGGCCCTCTTGTGGATAAAATCATATTTACAAGGTCGCACCCAACTAGTCACCTCTAAAAATGGGGATTCTGATTGGCTTGCAACAAATCTGGGTGTTCCGCAGGGCTCCGTTCTTGGACCTTTACTCTTTAGTTTGTATGTCAATGACTTGCCCGGGTTACTGAACGGAAAGTCGGTAGATCATCTCTTTTACGCTGATGACCTCCAAATTTATCTCCAGGTGGAGAAAGATAAGATCAGAGAGGGGATCGCTCGATTAGGAGAAGTGGGGCGACTGGTTGCTGATTGGGCTGCGGGCTCCGGCCTGCGTCTCAACGCTGGTAAGACCAAAGCAATCTTTTTCTCTTCTGAGAGGAATATCAAAGATATGAAAAGTATGGACTTACCAGGGGTTGAGATACAGGAAGGAGTTTTCGTCCCTTTCGGTGATACAGTCGTGAGCCTTGGTGTTGTTTTAGATAGCGAATTGTCGTGGAAACCGCAAATTAATCAAGTGACAAAGAAAGTCAACAGGGCCCTATACAGTTTGCGGTTTTTTAGGGCATGCATCACCAGGACTCTTCGCATTCGACTAGTCGAGGCGTTAGTCCAGCCTCATCTGGACTACTGCACGGTCACATATCTTGACGCAGCGGACAAACAGCGGCAACGGATACAGCGACTGAGCAATTCATTTGTGAGATACATTTTTGATCTTAGGAGAGACGAGCACATCACTCCGTTCAGGGACAGCTTGGATTGGTTGCGTACTGATTCGCGGCGAATGTACTTTGCAGGCATTATCATGTATAAGATCATGCACATGAGGGAACCTGGTTACCTGTCTGCAATGTTCACCAGGCACCAATCCGAGCGCCCTGGGCGTGGGAATGCACAAGAGCAGGAACTCAAAGTACCCAGAATGAGAATCGAGTACGGAAGACGATCTTTCCAAGCCCAGTGTGCTCATTTCTGGAACTTTCTCCCTTCGGGTTTCCGGCAGATCGCAAAAATTTCGATTTTTGAGGATGCTTTGAAAGAATTCCTTCGTTCACAGCCTTCCCAGATAATTGATGTGGACAAGAAGCATTACTTCAATCTTTGAAGGTCATTGGGCTCTTTTCTTCTTATATGGACTGTGATTATACTCACAACCTGTTACATGACTGACTAGAAGATAACTGCGATATTTTGTTGAGCCTTTGTCCTATTCATTAAATGTTTTTTAAGCAGCCTTTGTTGCTGCAATCTTGACTAGTCACAACTTGTGATAACCTACCTGTCCTTGACCAAAAGATTTATTTATATTAATTGATAATTTCTATTTATACGACATATGTATCCCACATCTGATATTTGATTTTTGCCTCCGGGCGAATAAAGGACGTCTATCTATCTATCTATCTTACCCCGTTTAGGGACCGTTTGGGTTGGTTGCGTACTGATTCGCGAAGAATGTACTTCGCAGATCTCTTAATGCACAAGGTCCTGCACTTAGGAGAACCTGGCTACCTAGCTGCGATGTTTACCAGGTACCAATCCGAGCGCCCCGTGCGGGGTAATGTAGAAGAGCAGGTTCTCAAAGTTCCCAGACTGAGACTTGAGTACGGAAGAAGATCTTTCCAAACGCAATGTGCCCATTTGTAGAATTTTCTTCCTTCGGGCATTCGGCAGCTTGGTAAAGCGACACAGTTTAAGGAGACATTAAAGAGTTTTCTGCTAATAAGACCTCCGCAGAAGATTGATGTGGATTCGGAGCAATACTTCAATCTGTAAAGGGATGGACTCTTTTCCTTTTTTTTCTAATCAGTATTTCCTTTACATAAGACCTTTCGTCATATGACTGTTGTATGATATTCGACGTTCCTGTGATATGACTTAGAGTCCTTGCACCTTTTTCTTTTCTTTACTAATTTTGTGGTAGTACTTCATCAGTACCTGAATTTGTTACACGTTGACTAATCACAGGCTGTGATCATCTTTGTCCTTGACCAAACTAGTAGTTAGTAGATTTTATTTTCAACGTGCATATATATTTATACTCATGGATTTATAACGGACATATGTTATTATATGTAATTAGTCTTTTGTCTTTGGACAGATGAAGGACAATCAATCAATCGATCAATCAATCAATCTCGCTGGATCCGTGAGTATAGTCACACGCTTCTCTACACCACTCCGCTGTTCGCATAATATTAACAAGGTTTTTGACACTTTCTCTCGCGAGAGTATGTTTCTTCAGATATTCCAGGTTCCTGCTGGCTCTCACGCTAACAAACATAACTAGCTGGCTCGTTTCCAAGAGCAAAGGGATCGAATATCTGAACCAAGCATTTTGGAGGTTCGACATGACATAGCCTACGTTCTGCAATTTTTCAAGCCAAAGTGACGATTTGATCATACATGAGCGCCCTTACACGCCGCGTTCTGCCAGTCCTGCTGATCGTCATCGATGAACCTCAATGTGTGTGTGCACCGATTTTGTCAACAGCAGACATCAATAGCAGATGACGCATGTCATCTAATTGAATGCTCGCTAGATATGAGCACGGCCACTTCCACTTTGAGAAAGACATGTAAAGCATGCAGTAAGCCAGTGAGACGTGGTGAGTCTTCTCTTCAGTGTGCTACTTGTGCCAGCTTAATCTACCTTGCGTGCTCATCACCCGTATCACACCCTGCGTCTTCATCGTTCAAATGTCCTCAGTGTCGAATATTCATTAATCATAGTTCGCGTGGAACACACGTACAATCATCATCACAGTCTCATAATTGCTCACCAACACATCCTTCACAAGCCTGTACCGCTCTTATCGCAAGTCCCTCGACCCAGGGGTGTCAAGCTTAGTAGAGTCCCTCCCCTCAAGCCCCTCCAGTCAAGTGTCATTTTCGCTTTTTTTCCGGCGGCATCGTTCGATCTACCACTCTTCTTTGCCCTTCTCGCTTGTTTCTTTGACACCACTTCCTTCCAAGGCCCATTCTGCTCGAGCCGACTTGGCGTTGATGTCGAGCGCGGTGTTCCGAGACCTCCCAGTGGAGGTCCGTATCGCGTCCCCTTCGAACCGCGTTGTTGCCCCGGTCGCGAATCCGGTTTCTCTGCCCCCCCCCACCCCTGGAAGCCATTACCTGACGTGGCCGGTTTTTTGTGTCCGGAGGCTGCACATTCCCCCTCGCTTTCAGGGTCTTTTCCGTTTTGAGGAGCGTTGTCTCGAAAGCAGCCCGCTTTGCCTTGTCTGTCGCGGGTAGGCCTTCGAGCGCGTGGCCTATCTTCTTGAGCTCTCCGATGTCACCCTTGGTTCCTTCCGGATTGCTGGAAACGGACTCGGCTATTCCTATAACCAAGTTTAAGTGCTCGAGGAGGAGATATGTCTTTTTCTCCATCTCTTTCCGGCACGTTTTTAGGTCTTTCCATTTAACCATGAGATCGCCTGCCTCGTTTCCACTTTTTGTCGTGCCGCATTTCCGAATGAGAGGATAGGGTCAATCTCCATTCCATCAGACTCTCCATCGTGTACTCTCTTATTGAGCGCACCGATTCCGGGAGTCAAGATTGTTCCGTTCCCCTGGGACCCTATAGTGGAGTCGGACTCGCTCGAGTCTGAACTCAAGTTGACGGCGTCATCAACCCCGTTGTTAGCTTGCGTAACCTGGATCCTGAGCGCGGGGTTGTTCCTTAGCAGCTTCTTTGCCGCCTCTTGTGCTTCTGCTGCAACCTTCGCATTCTTCCCTAGTTGGACCGGAAAAGTGAGCTCCGATTGCTTTAGCACTCGTTTTTCCGCTTCCTCACCCAAACCCTTCCTCTACTTGCTGTTTGGGGTGAGGTCAATCTTCCTCTTGCGTTGGTCCTTTTCTCCAACTCCTTCCGCCTGTGGCGTATTCCCGTCGCTTGTAGCTTTACGCGTGAGTCCACCAGCCCAGTGTGCCACTGGTGGCGCGTTGTGCATCGTTGGGGGCCCCCTCCAAGATCCGAATGGGGCCCCGCTTTACTTGGGGAATTCTTGCCGTTAATGCTGGACATCATGTTCTTTCTTCTGTTTTTCAGGGCCTGGAATCGCATGCTGGCCGACCCCGGACCAGATCAGCACGGGTGTGGTGTTCCGTTTGATGCTTGTTCTGTATAATGTTGGTATGTTTGTGTAATGCTTGAGCAGGTGTAAGTATGGTGCATGTAGGGTGTAGTGTGTGGAAGTGTAAGCCCCCTACGGGTTCTCTCTCTCTCTCTCTCTCCATTTCTCTTTGAAGTCTGAGGAATCATTAGATCGCTTCTAGACTGGTTTCAGACAACATCGTAGCACCCAGACAGCTTTACTAAAGTTGACCGATGACATCCGAGTAGGTATTGACAAGAAGAAGATCACCTTGCTCCTGCTTTTTGACTTGAGTAAAGCCTTTGACACAATATCACCATCAAAGCTGTCGAGCAGACTCCGAAATCTAGGCTTCTCGAGATCGGCACTCCTGTGGATAAGATCATACTTACAAGGCCGCACCCAAGAAGTTACTTCATAATATGGTATCTATAATTGGCTCAAAACCAATCTGGGTGTTCCACAGGGTTCCGTTCTTGGACCTTTACTCTTCAGTTCATATGTCAATGATTTACCTGGTTTGCTTGACGGGAAGTCAATACATCATCTTTCTTATGCGGATGACCTACAAATTTATCTCCAAGTCGAGAAATCTAAGATCAGAGAGAGCATTGCTCAGCTAGGAGAAATAGGACGACTTGTTGCTGAGTGGTCCAGAAGTTCCGGCATGTGTCTCAACGCTGGCAAGACCAAGGCAATCTACTCCAGTTCTGAGAGGGATATCAAAGATCTGAGGAGAATGGACTTGTCAGGGGTTGAAATACAGGAAGGAAAGTTCATTCCGTTCAGTGGTACGGTCGTGAGCATTGGTGTTACACTTGACAGTGAACTGACGTGGAAACCGCACATCGACCAAGTAACTAAGAAAGTCAACAGAGCCCTATATGGATTGCGGTTTTTCAGGGCATGTAGCACCAGACCTCTCTGAGTTCGCCAAGTTGAGTCCCTGGTTCGACCGCATATAGACTATTACACGGTCGTGTACCTCGACGCCACGAACGAAAAGCGGCAACGGATACAACGACTGAGCAATTCATGTGTAAGGTATATTTTCTATCTGAGAGACGAGCACATCACCCCGTTTAGGGAGCGTTTGAGTTGGTTACGTACTGATTCGCGGAGAATGTACTTCGCAGCTCTGTTAATGCACGAGATCATGCATTTAGGAGAGCCTGGATACCTGGCTGCGATGTTCACCAGGTACCAATCTGAACGCCCCGCACGCGGTGATGCAGGAGAGCGGGTGATCGAAGTTCCCGATATGAGACTTGAATATGGAAGAAGATTTTTCCAGGATCAAGTGCTCATTTGTGGAACTTTCTCCCTCCAGGCTTTCGGCAGCTGGGGAAAATGTCATTATTCAAAGAGGCTATGAAGGACTTTTTGCTCACACAGTGTCCCCAGAGGATTGATGTGGAGAAGAAGCATTACTTCAATCTCTTAATTTTGAAAGGCTCGGGCTGACTTTTTCCTTGATTCGTTCATCTAGAATAAAATTATAAGTATACGTGTGACCTTTCGTCAATCGACTGGACTTTTCTGTAATATGACTGTGAGCCATGCCATCTTTTGGGTTCTTATATTATTCTATGGAGTTTGTGAATCTTCTGAGTGCTACCCGACTAGTCAATAATTGTGATATACTTAAGATTTGTCCTTGACCAAATGACTCCATTATTTTTATTAATGTGCACTATTGATCTGTGATATATATGATCATATGTAACTGATTATTTTTCTTTTTCCTTGTCTTCGGACGAATAAACGGGTATCAATCAATCAATCAATCTCTCTCTCTCTCTCTCTCTCTCTCTCTCTCTCTCTCTCTCTCTCTCTCTCTCTCTCTCTCTCTCTCTCTCTCTCTCTCTATGTCCCAATATGTCCCAATAAGTCCCAATATGAGACTTGAGTACGGAAGAAGATCATTCCAGATTCAATGTGCTCATCTGTGGAACTTTCTCCCTCCGGGCTTTCGGCAGCTGGGGGAAATATCAGTGTTCAAAGAGGCCTTAAAAGATTTCCTCCTGACCCAGTCTTACTAGAGGATTGATGTGGAGAGGAGGCATTATTTTAATCTCTAAACTGTGATAGGTTTGGGCTCTTTTCAATCAGCGTTTCCTATTTTAAAAGAGTTGTAACGTGGTGAGGGTTCTAGGTTCCAGAGAGAACACGAGTTGAGTGAATGATAGGTGACTTTATGTATGAGAGTTCAATAGTTGAGAGAGAGTGTGTGAATAGTTAGGTTGGTCAGAGCGGTCTGTCCGCGGCGTGGCCCGTCGTCCGCGACGATGGGTCCGCGACGCGACATCGCACTTGGTGGGGAAACGGGCGATTATCCGCCAGAATCGCTGACGGTGCACCTGGTGCATCGTCAGGTGACGGGGAGGGGCGCGGGCCGGAGGCTCGAGACCCACCATGTCACAGGCCTGCCTGGCCGGAGACTCGCATCGTTCCGATGCGGTGACCTATATTACAATATATGAATGAGCTGTGGCCTCTTGAATGGCCTTCAAGTCATATGGTTGCGATCATATGTTATGTTATAGTGCTTGCGCGGAGCGAGCACGTGTTAGTATGAATGTATGTGTGATCCTTGATAGAGCAAGAGTGTCGTTGTCTGTGTGTGTCACGATACAAATTTTTATCGCGAACTCTCTCTCGGTATAATCGTTTAGACTCAAATACTTTCATTGTCTTATTTCTAATTTTACAAAATGTGATTTTTTTTTCTTTCATTTGATTATGCTTAAAAGTTGAAAACATGTTCGATGACTTTCTAAAAATCATGAATATGTTGATTGAAATTTTTTGAAAATTATCAACAATTAATTATTAACAACTAGTCTTCTTAATTGTATGAATATATGAGGTTCTATGCCTCTATTCGATGTAAATGTTTTACAAAATTATAAAACCATCGAAATGTCTGGAAAAAAAAATTATTAACAATAGATTGTTTATAAACAATATACCTTAATTTTATGGTTATCCATATGAGATTCTATATCTCAATTTGATTAACGAATTTTTCCCCAAAAAGTTCATTTTTGTATGAACAATACCCTGAATGTTATTAGTGAATGATACAATAAACCAATAATATACATAATATAATTGTCCATAGTTGGGTATTTTCAAAGGTGAGATTTGTCAAATTCGAAATTTGGCTCAATGATTTGAGAAAAGAGCTCGATTATTCCTATCGGTCTCTCCTCATGCGTTCCTTCGTTTCTCTGGTATACAATAGGTATACTATATATAGCTATATACTGCCATAGTTGGCTATAGCATTGAGAAATTTTTATCGCTCGCAGCTGTGGGATCATTTTCCATCAGCCGCAAGAAATACTTTTTCTTTCTTGAGATGAATTTAAGTCTCATTTCGATTCTAATATTATAATATTTTCGGACCGATTATTACATGGGGTTTTGGTTCAAAAAAACATGGCAAATGGTTCTTTCGAACGATGAAATTGTGAATTTTGCACTGTGACAATTTTCAGAATTTGCTTTTTCTGGAAAACTTCGATCAAATAGTCAGATAGTCCTTGAAAAGACCTTCAATTTGAGCGTTTGGAAGTCAAAATCGGATCAAAATTGACCGAGTTATGACGGTTTTTTGGGTACTCTGATTTACTCACGAGAAACTTTTATTTATCTGGATTTTCACTCTTTTGTGGTGATTTGAAATTTTTTGGGTAGTCGGTCGGTTTTGATTCTACTAATATACAATATAAGAAGTATTCATACCGATTTTCAAGTTGATATCACCATAACTTTTCGATATATGACAAAATACGCACTCATATTTAGTGCCGACGGTAAATTTTCGAATGTAGTTTGGACCATGTAACATTGTGGTCTCAAAATTTTTCTATTTAATCATGGATTTCTGTCGTTGTTTTCACTTCAAGGTATTATATTCATCAATCTATCTTTTACAACTACACCACGAAATTTGAATTCTGAGGTGAGAAATTTGAGTTTTCGTATACTGGCAAATTTCTCATCGGAATCCTACATTTTTTCCTTTAAAATACTGTGATCTCATTTTTGGAGCTCCAAGTGGTGTTTATAGCTATTAGTACACTTAGTTATATAGATTTGTCACAGTAATGAACGTTTACAACCGTGATTTGAGCAAAATTCATGTCGTGGTATCGACTTTTTCAGTTAAAATACGCATTTTTCAGCTACTTTTCGATGAAAACTCATAACGTCTCAAATTCAAATTCTAGCTTCTCTGCATTTCTTTTGGCTATACAAATGATGAAAACAGTTAGTTTCGGATGTTATCTACCTCATCTAATCCTGATACGCATCAGTTTATGCGTTTTTGGACTCTACTTTTCGAAATTCTGGAGTTGACTTTCTCGAACGAAATGACTCGACTTTTGGCCGTTTTTTCGACTTTGAGCTAGGTGTGGGGTTCAAAATGACTCTGTACGCGTTTGACTGGGTATCTGTGTGTGTAGTGAATGTGACCTGCTGTGTTTTGTGCTGAGTTTCGGCGATTTGTAGCGCGGGTGATGTGTCACGCGGTGAAAAAAGGTCTTGGCGGGTGTAATTCTGGTGCACTGCGGTGCAAGTTATAGCTCCGGAACAAAACGTCCGATCGAGCTGAAATTCGGTAGAGTGGATCTTTACAAAATAGGGATGATGGCCCAACAAAATTTTTCGCGAGATTTTGAAAATTCGGGGAAAAATTTCTTCAGTTTTGCCGGTCGGTCGTAAATCGATCCGAGTGACTGTTTACTTTTTGAGCTGATCTCGTAGAGTAGCTCTCTTTTCGAGATTGTACGGGATCAGTCATTGTATTTAGTCTCCAAGGGAGTATTATATACTCTTCTCAGATTTGCCGGCTTTGGTATGTGGCAGTGTTGCCGATCTTTTGCTGACATTTTCTCCTGGCTGATAATCGAATAAGTACCGTCAACCGGGGTTACTTTGAACACTTTTCGAAAATTCTGCTCGTAATTTCCTTGTAACTTGTACGTTTTACATCAGGAGGGCATTGTATCTGGGTTTAATTGAAAACTTATCACCTTAGCTTTCAATTGCGCCGCAGTAGAGTCCGATTAGATGTACTAAACAGAAGCTATAGGCATTTCAAAAGTGTTCAAAGTTACCCCGCTATGTTGGGGTAACTTTGAACACTCAAAGTGATGCGGTCACCGTGCACCGTGTACACCGAAAGTTATTCGCACTCTTCTCCGATATTCTTGCGATCTGGACTAAACGACGAGAAGACGAATGCTTATTATCATCTAACTCGAGTTCGTATTCTCGTCGATTAGCTCAAATCGCAAGAATATCGGAGAAAAGTGGGGATAATTCGAGCGCAGGCACCCCCTAACCTATAATGTAGGCACATTGTAATTCTCACATTCATCCGATTCTCTTGCGATTTGAGCTGAACGACGAGAAGACGAACTCAAGTTAGATGATAATAAACACTCGTCTTCTTGTCGTTTCGCCCAAATCGTAAAAGAATCGGATGAAAGTGCGAATCACAAAGAGCCTATATTATAGGTTAGGAAGTGCCTGCGCTCAAGTTATTCGCACTTTTCTCCGATATTCTTGCGATTTGAGTCAAACGACGAGAAGACGAACTCAAGTTAGATGAAAATAAGTATTTGTCTTCTCCTCGTCAAGTCCAAATCGCAAGAATATCGGACAAGAGTACGAATAACTTTCTTCGTGCACGGTGCACGGTGACCGCATAGCCTTAACCCTAAATAGCGAATAGTTGTACTGCTCTCTATTCATCCCCATGATGTACACTCGACCTGCTATGTTTGCACTATGGTTCAGAGGCCCATCAGTTATCAAAAATCCCAGAGAAAATATTCCAAACTCATTTTGAGTTGTCTGAAGTTTAAACGAAGGCTTCATTAATGGATGAGTGACATCCACAATTCATCTGCATCGTGATATTCTCCCTTGCGTCGAAAAATCCACCTGGAAAAATTCTTACCGAATCTCGAAACGTCAAATTCTCGATTGCCTTCGAAAAAGTCGAGTGGAGCGTTCTGAAAATCAAGTAATCTCCACGAGGGATCCGGAAAAGAGATTTATCGGAAAATAACCATTTATTTGATACGAAAAATAACAATTTATTCGATCAGGATGTACTATAGAACAATGATTGCAAAAGAGGCTACATTTCACCAACATTTTTTGCAAAAAGTGAATGAGAACAAGTAAAGAGTCGGAAAATGAGAAGAATATTGGACGTATGAGATGAATTAATCAAAAATGGACGACTTTGAGATCATTTTGGTTTGCCGTCTAACCCATCTGTAATATACTGTCAGCCTGATTTTTTATACACTTTTATTACACTTCACCGAGTTGGTGTTTTCTCCGTCCTGGATCCAGTAATTTTGGTCATATCACGAGACTTCCGATAATTAACTTCCGGCTACTCGCTCCATTTGATCGCGTGGGTAGGCACTGTTGTAGGTGATCAGAATACATAATATTGTGTCATTTTTAGCAGCGCAGTGTTAGATTATTTGATGAATAAAGAAAAACTATTGGTGCCGGCCTCGGGCCTTCCCCGTGGCAGGCGAGGAATGCCGCAAATCGTCTGCTGCATCTTTGTAACTTCGGGACTTCACGACATATAGAGGCGCCTTAGCTCATTCTCGGGTAACCCGCTGCACACACGCGTCTCAGATGCTCATGTATTGCATTGCACCAGGCGCAGTTCATAAAAGTGTATTTTGAAAATTCTTTTTGACTCTTACTTATTTAGTCTAACTTTGTGATCGTGAAAGGGATGTCTTTTCTATAATCCCCCATGTTTTCGAGATAGAAACAGAATTCGTGTAAAAATTCTACGATCAGAAAATTGTATTCACTAGATGAAAATGGAAGCGATCACCTTTTAACGTTTCTATACTGACCACGTGCACGCATGTACATTAGGGTGCCACTTATTCCCCAAGTTTTTTTTAGACTGACGGGCACCCCCTAGATCGTTTCTAAATGCCAAAAGAATGAGTTTCCCTCCATCCCGGGTCCCGAAAAAAAATTAAACCGTGCCGCGACGAGCCGACAGATAGTGGAATTGAATCCAAAACTTTCGTTTTTGATTCTCCGACTGGGCAAGATTGGACTACTTACTCTGTTCAGCTTCCGGGGGGGGGGGGGGGGGGGTGGGGGGCTGGAAAATACCTCTCGATACCATTTCCCGCGTAAATTTTGATGCTGAATTCGAATTCGCCCCCATATCGGAGGTTAGAGTGAGCTGAAATGGTCAAAATTGCAGTTTTACGCAGAATTACTCGTTTTTTCATACCTTCTCTCCTCATCTTGGCCAATACGAACGGACTAAAACTCCGCAAAAATTTTTGCACATTGCTGTTCTCCATGTAAAATTTTGTGCTGAATTTGAATCCGCCCTCATTTCGGAGGTTAGAGTGAGCTGAGATGGTCAAAATTGCAGTTTTACGCAGAGAAACTCTTTTTTCATACCGTTCCTTCCCACTCTAGCCAATACGAACGGACTAAAACTCCGCAAAAATTTTTGCACATTGCTGTTCTCCATGTAAAATTTTGTGCTGAATTTGGATCCGCCCTCATATCGGAGGTTAGAGTGAGCTGAGATGGTCAAAATTACAGTTTTACGCAGAGAAACTCTTTTTCATACCGTTTCTTCTCACTTTGGCTATTACAAACGGACCAAAACTTCGCATAAAATTATGCACAATGTTGTTTTCCAAGTAGAATTTCATGCGGAATTCGAATCCGGTACTATCCCGGAGCTTAAAGTCAGCTCTGATGGCCAAAATTGCGATTCAACTCGAAGAATTCCCTTGACCCTATCGCTTTCCTTGATTCCCTCGCACGAACGGACTAAAACCCCCTAAAAATTCTGATCAACGTTGTTCCCGCGTAGATACCCGTGTTGAGTCCAAATTGAGCCCTTACTTGCTAGTTGGGTAGCTTGGATTCGTCAAAATACCAACCTGAAGCAGAAAAGATCCTTCCTCCCACTCGTCAAGTGAGTCAAGAAGTCATGCAAATGAAAATAGCAATATATCCTTTAGTACTTTGAGCGCCACAACCTAGAGAAGAACGAATGGATACAGGACCTGCAAAATCGACGCCTGTGGCCTCGAAAGGCCTCCGTGGTGTGAGTCTCACTTCAGGAAGTGGGCCCATTGGCTGCTGCATTAGTTGACCATTCTGCCTCGTATATTCAACACAATGCCTGTAGACTGGCTGTACCAGAAGTCCCATGTGGGTGATCCAATATCTCCGACGAAGGTGACACATCATGAGACGAATTCCTCCATGCAAGGTGTCTGTGTGGACCTTTTCCACTAATCTGCGAACCAACGGATCATTAAGAGGCGAAAGAATTGGATGTTTCTCATCGTAAGTCAAAGATGCATTTTGGAGACGACCTTGTACCCGTAAAAAACCTTTATCACACAATAATGGCAACAATCAATGCAATGGACTTTTGATAGGCAGTTCTTTGCCTTTTTTGAGACAATCTAAAAGTTCTGAGCTGAACACCTCTCCAAACTGCATCTTGAGCTGCCGAGAGCTCTTTCCAGGTGAACGAGCCATTGGTTCGCTTATCTCGACTATTTTTTGCACGAGACATCCAACGATACAAATACGCAAGCCTGCGCACAATAGGGAACACGCATGTGTCAGATTAAGATGTTCTAGCTTATGCAGTCGATAGTCGATATAAAAAGAATAACTTCTGTGAAAACAGAATATTTTTAAACGCTATGAATTTCTTTTGAGAGTCGATTGAAATTGGGAATGATTCGGACGCCCGTTCAAATCGATGTCACGTGATTGCTGTCTGCCGCCGAGCCGACTGTCAGCAATCCAGCCGGGTTTGTTCGTCATCTAGTTAGGGTCCCTAGACAGTTTAGTACTATATATAGCGACTGTAAGTCTGCAGTGTTGGGTCCGTGTGCCGTTCAAAACTCCAAACTCCACAATATGTCGCAAATAAAATGAAATTATGAGAAAATATGAGGCTCAAACACTTCCCTGGGATAGGTAGTTGCTAGACCGATAACCAAAGGCAACACCGAGTTCTCCATGTATTTTTCCTTTCATCAGATGAGTATTTACCAAGTTCAAATAAGGATGATCTAAATGAAATAAAAGAACTCTGTTCTTGGTGAAGAGATCCCACTTCATTTTCAGGTTTCTGGTATATGAGAATACAGTGGATATGATGAAGTCGTACAGGGCTTGATACCACTGACCTTCATCAATACTCAAAAACATGTAATTGGCAGACCATAATATGATGTTGTCACAACCTCATGTGGTGCTTCATGTGCATATGTTTCCATTCAGTCCCAAAACCCAGTGAAGCATTCGAATCCCCAAGTACAGCAAGGGGGAACGGTGCAAGTTCATGTGGACGAATTGGATATACTCAGACAGGTATTTTTCACTTCATTGTTCTCTGTGTTTCAACATCATGGTGCATATTTCACACATGTAACTGTAAAATGTTCAATTAAGAAAAAATCCTTATCTACTTCTATGAGATTATCTTATGTTGACACAAGATGGAACATTCTTTATAAAGTCAACCATAAAATTTCAGGAATTTCAGGTGTAGTCAGATTTATGACTGGAATAAAAAGATTCTATATATTTTGTCACTATACCAATCTGTACTGACTTTGCGAATTGGTGTAAGTCGATTGGTACGGTTGTTGCCATTCGCCTTTTGTACATTGTGTCCAACACTATCAATCAACCAATCTGAAGCTTAGCAGAAGAATGAATTGTTTGGGTACACTGACGACTGGTGAATAACATAAAGGATGAAATGAGACGTGTTCTTGTTGCAGATTGTACCAGCACAGAAAAATCTTCTCTCGATAGAGATGACTCTTTATTCCTTATACAGATCATGAGAAGTGATGGTTCTCTCAAATACACAATGGTATTATATCTCAGTATAGATCACACCAATCTTGTGACAGAATAAACCAAGTCCACTCCGATATCACTGATACTGTCACTGACTCCAATACTGCAGATGGTAAAATATGACCAAAGAGTTTGCATATCATTCAATAGGAAGAGGAGTGTTCATTTAACTAAATCCATTACTCGAAGGCTTGCTCAGTGCTGATGTAATCTGCAATAAAAAAAATGTTCCTCTCAATTATTTATGTTCCTTTGCAGTCTCTACTCACATTGTCAGAAACTCACTCTTGAGTCTCCCAAAACAACCATATTCCTCTGCTATGCTTCAGATTGTTTGGTCTGTGATGATGAACACTGTTTACAAAGTGATAATGGCAACAAACGTGCCAAGGGATCGACACCAATATCCAAAGTCAGCACAGACTAGTGTAGTGGCAAAATTTATAGAATGTTTATATTCCAGTTATGAATCTGACTACAGCTGGAATACATGAAATTTTACGGTTGAGTTTATAAAGAACGTTCCATCTTGAGTCAACATAAGATAATCTCATAGAAGCGGATAAGGATTTCTTCTCAACTAAACAACTTATAATTTTTGTACAACGTGCACCATGACGTTGAAATATTGAAGACTATGAAATGGGAAGTACCTGTCTAAATATCCAATTTGTCCACATAAACTCCTCATTCACTCTTGCTGTACTTGGGGATTCGAATGATCCACTGGGTTTTGGGACTGAATGGAAAGATATGGATATTGAGTGGTGAAATCATCCAACTATAGTCTGCCAGTTACATGTTTTTCAGTATCAATTAAGGTCAGTGGTATCAAGACCTCTATGGCTTCATCATTTCCATTATATTACCATCCACCAGAAACCTGAAAATGAAGTGGAATCTCTTCACCAAGAACAGAGTTCTTCCATTTCATTCAGATCATCCTTATTTGAACTTGGTGAATACTCATCTGATGAAAGGAAAAACACACGGAGAAGTCGGTGTTGCCTTTGGGTTCGGTCTAGCAACTGAGGGACGTGTCTGAGACTCAATTTCACAATTCTCATAAATTGTTATGATTTCATTTGTGCCACATGTTGTTATTAAGTATCAGATAACATAAGGGTACGCAACAACACCGCAGCCGACTGACTACTAGTCTAGTGCATGGCTGTGTACAGCTGTGCACGCTCGCATGGAAATAAAGTTCAGTGATCCTGTGGCACCGAATTTGTCAGCTGCGGAAATTCCAAATTGAGAAATCGTTGAAAAACAATGTTATGCAGATGCAGCTCATATGGCCATGGGCATACTTGTGGGCACTCACGGGAGTAGGTAATAATACGGTCAATCCCAATCTACGACGTCAACTTTTACCACGCCGAACTAACCCGGCTGATTGCGGAAAGTCTGGTTGGCGGGAGACAGCGATCACGTGACATCGATTTGAACGGGCGTCCAACTTTCAATGATTATTTAAAAATACTTATCGTTCATCAAATAAAAAACTGTATTGTAACTTTGTTTCTCACATCATCAACTCTATTTCAACAAAGTAATTTTATTGCATGCGTGTTCTCTATTGTAGACAAAGAACTACTTTTTTCCAATCTGGACAACACGAAATATTGAGGGTCCGATGTATCTTTAGCCGTAGACACTTGGACTGACACACAAGGACTCTTCTCATCAAGAGCAACCAACGTAGCTGCAGCCGCTTGCTGTTCTGCGCTCAGGATAACTGGACCAGGCCAACCTTGAGTATCTAAAAGTAAGCAGTCGGGACCCTGCCACCATAGTCTACTATCTTTCAAATTTTCTACCAAGAGACCTGTAGTGGCTAAACCTGCTCCATTATCTTGGGATCTCACAAGCCTCCATACTGCTTGAGGGAATTAAACAATAATCTCCGACACCCTATTTGCTACAAAAGTCTCCCAACGAGAAGGATGACCTCTTAGCCATTCCAAGACAGCAGCTGCATACGCCCTTTTGGATGCATCTGAAAATTCATGGACAACCCAGCTGGAACCTTCTGTAGTCTGCAACCACCTAGGAATATGAATTTCAGACAAAACCGGCAACTGATTACGAATGACCAACCAACGATCAAAGAATTCTCCAACAAGAGGAGTGTCCCAATCAGCCTCAGCAATCCACAGATCCTGAATCAGGATTTTCGTTTGAATCAGAAATGGGGACAACCAGCCGAGAGGAGCAAACAACCGTGCAATTTCCGACAGAATAGATCGCTTAGACACGACTGCAGCTGCTTCTGGAACATCCACCTTGAAGAAAAAACAGTCCTCTGCTGGTAACCATTTGAGACCTAGAGTAGAGACAGTCTTTTCGAGATTGACAGACACAACTTCTTCCGTTTCGTCAGCCAGACCTTGTAATGGAGCTGAGCCATTCGCCGCCCACTTGCCAAGTGGCATACGAGCAGCTTGCATGACAGTGGTCAGCTGTTCTCTGGCTTCCAAAGCTTTGTCCACCGAATCTGCCCCGCCAAACAGGTCATCCATGTAGCTCAGCAAACGTGGAATTGTAGCAGCTAAAGGGTGCGAAGTACCATACAGGTCTGCTAAATGAAAGAATACACGAATAGCTAAGAACGGAGCCTATGCAGTGCCATACGTCACAGTCATCGACATAAAGGCGTTAATGATGTCAGCATCCGACGCCCGCCACACAATGCGCTGATAGTTAACATCGTCTGGATGCACTGAAATCTGCCTGAACATTTTCATAATATCTGTGACAAACACGAAACGAGAAAATCTCCATCTACTGACGAGGGGAGCACCAACCTTGTGGAACACGGATCTTGACGAAACTCTGGGAATCATCTTGTTTTGGTGCAAAATGAAGGTATCTCCAAGGGTTTCGTCCAATGGGCCTCCTATCCTAAGATACAGTCATGAAGATTAACACTGTCAGTATATCTATATATGAGTCACTTTAACACGTGCCTATATCGCCAATGCTAATTTCCATAGCTGTATCTCGGAATAGGAGGCCCATTGGACAAAACCCTTTTGGGTACCTTCATTTCTCACCGAGACAAGAAGATTCCCAAAGTTTCGTCATAATCCAGGACCCGCAAGGTTGGTGCTCCCCTTGTGAGTACTAACGTGATATCATTCTGGATCCTGGTCCGGACAACAAACAGTCATTCAGTGATAATCCGTTACCTGATTTTTGAGAGACATTAAATACCATCCGAATTTCTTCATTGTGGAAGACAGCGTGGTGCGGTATATAGCAGCAACCTTCACATCCTGAGCCGTTTGGAGCCATCATCATGTGACCAAGTTCCTCGTAGTCTGCCATAAACTTGACGTAAGCAGCGTCCAGCTTCTCATCCTTCTGCCGGCGTCTTTCTGACCGTTACAGGCAACCGATCGCCGTACTCCTAGAATCTGTAAGTTAGCTTCGTTAATTTTTTGAGAAAAGGGTAACCCAACTATCACCATCCTCTCCGGCGAGCGCGAGACTGTTGAAATAAACAGACGTTCGCAATACTCGTCGTCGGGAGATAATAACTTTCTCGGAGGGATCTCCTCAATTTCCCAAAATTTTTGAACAGGGTCTGACAAAGAAGGATCGAGAGCTAGATGACAGGCCACAAGACGTAAAAAAAATGTCTACCTCAGATATTGTGCAATTTCCGGTTAGAATCCACCCGAAAACTGTACGCTGCGCGATGGGTGTATCAGCTGATCCCTTGACAAATCCCTCCATCAAGATCGCGCCATAAACATCCGCGCCTAACAAACAGTCAACGTCTTGAGGAGTGTCGAATTTAGGATCAGCTAACTCTAAATCTTTTATATGTGGCCAGGTTTGCCAGTCGATTGGCGCAGCTGGCAGTTTTCAGTGAGATCTCGAAGGACAAACGCGTCAAAACTGCAGCGAAACTGCGCATCTCGCGGCGATTTTACTCATAAAGTGACTTCACGGACGACAGCACTCACACCACCACCCACGCCACTAACTCCGATGTCAACGGCTCTTCGAGAAAGCTGTAGAATATGCGCGACTCTGTTCTGAACGAATGAGCTCTGCGCACACGGATCAATCAAAGCGCGGGCACACAATGATTCTCCCGACGGGGACTCTAAATCTACCACAGCTGTGGCTAATAATCGCGTGTGCTTCACAGTTGCAGCACTCACCTGCACTGTCGCGGAATGAGCTGAAGTCGAGCTTGACGCACTAGCATCACCTTCACCAACACCTGAGCTAGGCTTATCCTCGTGCAACAACGTGTTGTGTGAGCCTTTACAAGTTTTGCATCGAAGAAAGAGCCGACACTGTCTCACAAAGTTTCCAGGTTTCAGACATTTTATACTGCAGTGTTCCTCGCGAGCAAATTCGACTCCCTTAGTCACAGGTAACCCGGCAAATTTTTCACAATTGTGAATCGCATGCTCACTGTTACAAAACAAACACGAGCTGGATTCATTAATAGACGAATTATTTGCTGTATGAGCAGAAATATTTTTGCTCTGATTTTGTCCTTGTCCACAATTCGCACTCGAAGTGCTTCTTGTCTGAGAGCTGGGATTCGAATCTGCAGAAGCAGCTGTTTCTCGAGCATGCGCGGCCGTCCAGGTCTGCATACGTTTCTCGAGAGAAGCGTTTGAATCTTTATATTTGGAAAACCCTTGGACGCTTTCCTGCTTCTGCTCCCAAGCCTCTCTAGTAGACACATCTAATTGACGACAAATCCAACGAACAAACCAGCAATCCCAATTATCCGCCGGACAGTCTAAATCACGCAGACCTCATATTTCTTCTTCGGCTTCATTCAACAAATCACCGAGTTCCTGCGCATTTTAACCCTTTACTTGTTTGAGGTTAATCAAAGCCCCCAAATGTAAGAACAGGCGAAGACGAGGGTTATCGTGTCGACGACAAAGTCTATCCCACACAACATCCAGACTCGTATCTTTTATTCTTACGCTCACAAGAGTACGAGCGGCTGCTCCTTGAACCGATTTGAGCGAATAAGTAAGTTTTTCGATATTTGAAAGAGGTTTATCTAAAATCACCGCATCGATATTTTCAATATTCATACTTTTTTGCATTCATATTTTCAATCGCATTGTTTTCCGGAGAATTTAGGGGGATCTATTCGAGGAACTTGATTGAGTGAGGCTGACGCTCGGAGAAATTTTGAGACAACAAGTCACCGGACATAGCACCAATACCCTAGCTGAGATTATGACCTGAAATATTCATTGTCGACTGAGTGAATACGGAAAGTTGCGCGCGTGCATCAACATGATCTTGTTGAACCGTAACATAGCAAGACGAC
The DNA here is from genome assembly GCA_029851415.1 of Eretmocerus hayati. NCBI lineage: Eukaryota > Metazoa > Arthropoda > Insecta > Hymenoptera > Aphelinidae > Eretmocerus > Eretmocerus hayati. The sequence continues at coordinate 103,230,300 of CM056742.1, forward strand.
TTGTAATATTTTTCTTCTTCGAGAAAATGCGCGAATGGTCTAAGTTGCTTATGCCGGTCATGAAATTCTTTCCAATATTCCTCGAGAAGCTGAAGGCTTGATTCTGCAAATGCCGCTGTCATATACCCGGCGCTTCGCCTAGCGAAGGTATTAGTGATAAAAAATTGAATCATCCCGCCCACATCGAGCTGATCCCGGATCAACTCCAGACCCTCATTTTTCCGCGCTTGATCTTCGGCGGATAGCTGGACCGGATGCGCTAGTGTACTCTCTTCTGAATGCTCACTAATGCTATCCGATGGTTTGAACTGGCTATTATTTGAGGAAAACATTTTGAGAACCCAAAATCGAGCAACCAGTAAATCCAAATAAAGCTCAAGATCCAGCTCAAGAAAATGAAAAGCAACGCCGTTGATTCAATCGGCAATCAATTTTTTAAAGCAACACAAAGAAAACGCACACATGAAACATAAAACCAGCTTGTCGAGAGCAACACAAAAAAATTCCTACCATTCCACTGAGTGAGTAATGAATTCAACTAAAAGCACAAACTGCAGCCACCAAATCATAAAATAAGCACTGGAACGCTTCCAAATTTCAAGTGCTATCATGCACCGACACGTGCTCCTTTCACCAATAATGTGAGAATAAAATAAATTTGGCCCGAAAAAATTCCGTGCATGCTCCGAAAAAATGAGCTGGTGTTGAAAACAGTTGAAAAAATAAAAAGAACAAACACAAACGATAAAACTCAAGCGGATAGTCGAGCTAAGTAGCAACGATTCTGGATTGCATCGCAGTCATGCATCAATAGAAACTCTAGAAATATGAGCCGTGCACCTAGTAGGGATATTTGCGTGGTGAAGTTCCACAGCGGTAATACTTGGCGAAATACTCGTAGAGATACTCATACGAGACCTAGATGGAATCGGTGTATGACACAAGCACGCTGGGATCATCAAACCATATGTTCACTCACGCATATACCACCTACCTGCAGCATATATAGCCGCGAAGATCGTGTGACGACGGATGGGGCAATAATAGCTATACGGTATACTCACCGTTAGCAGCCGCGCATAGACGTTCGCGGCTTACCCACACTCCGACAATCGATGACGTCACCTTCGTTGCTGTGAAAAAGCGCCAGAACTGCAGCACGAAGATGGCTGGCCCGCTGCCAGCTGGAGAGCAAAATGGCCGTCGGCCCGCCAAAAGTGCTCTCCGAGCACGGCTGAGACCGGCAAATGGCACGCTCACCCAGCCGCACGATGCTCCGCTCGCTCACCTCAGCAGGCGCTTCCCCACGGCTTGGCTTCGCTCTGAGGACCTCCTCGAGCTAGTGCTGACTGTTTTGGAGCTTTTCTCCAGGTGATGCTGCTGCCTCGCTGCAGCTGATGACCGCTGCCCCGATGCAGCCGATGCGCGCACCACACCACACTGGCGAGGAATTTATCGTCGCCTCCCAGTGCACACACGCGACCCGAACTTCCACGAACCGCACTGCGGAGAACCACGCTCTGGTACCAAAATGTTGAGCGCAAGGCTCTCGAGCGATCAGATAAATTTAAGTGGAAGCGATTTGTTACGAATTAGGGGAGACGAAATTATAACTCACTGTTATTAATCAGTACACTGCACTTCGAACACTTAATAAGTGTAAGAACACGTGTGGAAAGATGAAGTCGCGAGGTCGCGGCACTGGAAGGAACAACTATAAAGTGAATTCAATTGATGGCAAAAATCGAGTGGTGCGACAAAGACATTGGCACCGGCGCGAGACGCAAAACGTAGTGACTGCGCGAGCTGGATGAGCTGCGGCCAGCTCGGCGATCCAGCTCTAAGTGCCGGAGCACACGGGATAACGGCGCAAAGAGAGCATCGAGACGTTGGCTTCTCGAATCTTCGAACGGTTGAACTAGATATATATATATGGACATCAGGTAATGTCCACCATAGCTCTGTCTCTGTCACTCTCGATGCCTCGATCTTCGTGCGACTCGAGGCCTGTGATATACAGATATATACACAGAATTGAACAGACTCAAAGCTGTCATTTCAAACTCAGCAGGTGTACAGTTTCGAACTGAAATTGGCCGTGGTTTATTAGATTTGTGATGACCATAGTCAAATGTATCTATTCTATAATCCAATGCATCCAAAGTGAATAATTTTTTTTTTAACGCTTTTATTCAACTTCTCTTCGGCCTAGCGCTTCGTAACTATAACTAGTGGTGCATGATTTTGTGCATCCGGCCCACCGCCAACCGCCAATCATGATCATGAACGGCATTTCAAATCAGCCAATCACAGTCATGAATTCATAAGTTCTGGGGAAATCTCAGGAATCCCCTCGGTCTTGTCAGCAGTCGCGAGTGGCCACCAGCACAATTGTCAGATCTTTAGGTTATATTTACGTCCAGTTGCGTAAGTGTCTGATGACTCTGATCCACTGGAGTTCATTAATAGACGCTTTCATTACGCTTCACCGAGCTCACATAGTTTTCTCCGGACTTCGCTCGTCAATTGTTCCACAAATTTCCGTACTCGATCATATATTTGTGCACACGTGTTCGTGCAGGCTTGGGACTCGTGCGCGCATGAGCCAGACCGTGGGCTGGGGAGGATATGGGGAGATCGATATCGATGCGACTGATATGAAGTGAGCAGCGCTCATCACCCGCTTTATTGGCGCCGAAATTCGAATAGGTAAGATATTATACGACACTCATAGATCATTCTTCTCCAAACACCGCGTACTCTGACATTGTACTCTTCTCCCGATGATTTTCATCGTTCCACCAATTTCCGTCTCCTCGATATCATGCCAAGGTTGACAAAGTTTCTTGGTATAGTCCATAAAAGCATTTCTTGGAAATTCTTCTTACTCTTACTTATTATTGAATATCGAAATTGTCAATACTTGGCCGATTACACTGGGTACAACTCCTTCAAATAGATCGTGCATCAAATCTAGGGCTCTGTTTTCTACAACATGAGAACGTGGCAAAGCATTGAATATACACTCTTAGACGATGCCTCCCGTTCCCTTCGCCAAATCGGAGCGTTATTGGTTGCATTTCTCAGTAAGGTTGAACTTGCGGTAACGAGTTTTCGACATTGCTCAGCTGTTGCACGACAGATTCTGCAGCGTAGTCCGATAAGGAACCCGTTATGAATCCACAACACGAGTTAACACCCAAATTATCGCCCACAAATGACACACAGTCAAAATAAATTTGGGTAGGTTTCCCGTCCATCAAGACTGTGATACCAGTTTCTGATAAATATTTGAAATCTTTCAGAAGTGGAGCGAAACATGCGTGATTACCGTACGTATTCCTGTCTTTAGCATGGAAGATAGTAGGAATTACAGTGTTCGTGAGTTTAGATGATAAATGCGGTGGTAGACAAGGTGAAGATATATACACTCCTCCAAACGTTTGTTCTCCACTATGAGAACCTCAAGGATTTCTAGTTTCGAAGTCATCGAAGAAAACTATGAGAGGGATGACGATACGATTTTTGAAGGATGGTAGATATTTGGTTTTCCAAAGCTTTCCTTGAATAATGTTGGAAATAGTGCCATCCTCATTCATCAAGTCAGACATATATTCCAGCATACAATTTAAAATGCCTGGTATCCTGAGAAAGATTCCCAGAGTTTTCGGTGAAGACAGGTGGATACCGGTAACGAGTTTGTTGATCGTGTCGGTGTCACTTATTTTGATACTTTTCTCGCCTACCTATTAATCCACCGGCACTTGGTAAACGAAAAAGTCTCTCCTCGTACATTCGAAAGCGCTGCTTTTCGGTTAATAATGATGAGAAAGGAGAAGCATTCTGATCTAATATAAACAGTATCTTTCCCATTGTATTCGCATCAACGCCATTCTCCAACTCACTTTTGATTTGTTCTTTGATGTACGGTATGAGCAAATAACAGTTCAGATGATTTAAAGACCTTATGAGAATTATAATGAACCTGCGAGAGACGCCTGCATCTCTAGATAGAAATAGCGTAAATTTCATAAACTCGAATAGGGACAAAACAGGGTTCAGCTGCGACCTGCAGTCTTTTTGAAATTCCATTCTGCTGTGAATTATATGATTAAGTGACCAATTACTAGTATTGAGCCAGTGACGAACAAGAGTGTATAACAAGTATGTTCGAATCTCCAGCCACTGTTGTCTTTCAACACTTTTAGCTGAATTTTAGGTGGAATAAAGATAACTTCGAGTAATTATAGAGTGGAAATGAAGCACACGAAAAATACAATTTGAGAGATTGCATATTTATAATAAGCGCTGTTGGAACTCATCTACGTGAGTGTTGTCTCAACATAGTAGTCCAGTAATGATAGCTTTAACTTCGGACTTTGAGTTACAGGTTGGGCATTTTGATATGTGGTTGATGACAATTTTCTTAACCCATACCCGAAATGCCCCACCTGTATCTTTTTTAGATCGCGAAATATCGATGAAAAACGAATTAAGGCCATGCGGTAGCTGTGCAAGCTAAATTTTGTTCCCAGAATACTCAAATTCTTCTGCGATTTGGGCTGAACGACGAGTTGTGCCACACTTGTTACCATCCAACTTGAATGGCTCAACTCGTCGTATAGCCCAAATCGCAAAAGAATTTGAGTATTCTGGGAACAAAAATATGCGTATTATGTAGGTTAGGATGTCCCAGGCGCTCAATGGTCTCCACTTTTCTGCAATAATCTAATGATTTGGGCTGAACACTGAGTTGTCGAGAATAAATCGGATGATGACAATAACTAGACAACTCATCTCAAACTTTGTACCTTCAAAATTTTCACATAAGTGATGAATGGAACTTCACGGCGGGGCTGCACGGCTACTGCATGCCCTTAAAAAGCTGATAGCTCGGAAACGGAGAAAGCTACACCGAAAATTCTTGCACCATTGTGAAGCCAAACTATTTTTACATCAGATACGATTCTCATCGCATTTTGTTCCTCAATGCAATCGGAGCAATCGCGCCTAGTTTCAAAAAAACTACACTTTGATTAAGTTACTAGATCTAAGATATACATAACGGGAGCTACGAGGGGGGCGGGCGGCTCGCTCGCCAAAGGGTCCATTGTATTGACTCTATCCCTGCGCGCCCAGCACAGCCCAAATCATGCCGACTCACGCTGCCGACCGCTGCAAACAGCAGGTGTGAGGTTCATTCGCTTCAAAACTTTAAATTCGCATCAGCATAGAATATTTATTTTCCGCGAGTTGCACATGGTCCTGTTTTCCGACCAATCTTTGAATCGTTATCTGAGATTTAACTTCGGCAAGAATCGGTTTCATCCCTATCAAATAATATTGAAAAAAATAAGATTAAAAATTGTATACCATTTCAAATCATGATTTTTATTCAATTAAACAACCAAAGCTGCAATTCATTTCGATACAATATTTGATCAAAACAGGCGATTTCAACCAATCAAAATTATGAGAAGTATTTTTCAGTTGAACGTGATAAAAAGTGGAGCAAATTTCAAATCGTGATCTCTATAAAATTCAAAGAAAAGATACATCTCTCACTTTGATACATTGACGAATCGAAGAGAGTTATTTTAACAAATTAAAATCATTAGAAATAAACAAATCAAAAAAATCGTTACCCGTAAATCAAAGATGAACATAAGATTGATTGCAGTTCGATATTGTTCTTGTTGTATATCTCATACAGACAATTTAATTATCTCATTTTCTCGTTGTTGGTGGTCTTTGCACGGATACCGAATATTTCAAAATTGCTTCATTGCTTCTGTGGACGTCTTCTCTCTTTCCATTCCAAGCCACGTCACAGTTATCAAAGGCCTCAACGCGTAATGAGGCATCTACTTTTCTTGATTCCGATGTTTTACAAGATTTCTGCAAAAAAATGTAACCTTGTAAGTCTGGTTAGAACGTAGAGGTAGAATATCGCTCCGCACAAATTCTTTTGAGCATTTTTTCCTTCCGTGATTGGCTTTTAGCATCGACGAGAGGCATGCAGTTATATTCAACTGATGTTTATGCAGTGAAGGACTCCGTAACAATTAGTCGTATAAGATAAGTTCGGATATGAAGAATCACTCACCTCAATAGGAGTGCAAATGCTCGATGAATTCATCTTATTCTGATCTGACATATTTGTAACTTCTTATAACCACTAGCACAGTATTGAACACTGGACAATGGGGAACGATCTCGCATATGTCAAGACAGCTGATAGTTCGCTTCTGTATGAGCTGAACTTCTCACCTTTATCAAGCTCGTGTACGAGGCATAAATCATGAGACCAACACATATGTACGAGCTGAGTAAGCGCTTCGTGGCCGTAATTGTTATCGTTTACATTTGACCATCAATCCGCAGAAAGTCGTTCCGCAGAACAAACTCTTTGCCCACAAAGTTAGTTGAATCGATGTAGAGATTATTTTGTTATTCGTGAAGTTAAAGCTGTGTGTGAAAAAGTGTGTGTTATTTTGTGTGTGGAAATGAGGAAGTCGTCTTTGCTGTCACTTGCTGTTTTGCTGATGAGGCCATGAAACTAGCAAGAATTTCCAAGTGAATTGTAGTCTGAAATTTTCACTTGAAATATCACTCGAAATCGCTTCAAAAAGTTATATACTCGCACGATTGCACTTCTTGGTGTACATTTATGTATGTGGGTGGTGTATGTACCTTCGCTCGTTCATGAGTTCTTTTGCCCATATCTCTTGTAGATATCCAACAACAATATGTCTAGAAGTACATGCACTATTTGCTTGGAGCTACTCTATGATGTCGACGGGAGACCTCTCGGCATCACCACAGTCAAGGAAAAAGGCCTCAATACATTCGTCGAGAATAGCAAAACGGTTGGAGATGGAAAATATGAAATTTGGGAGAATTTGCCTGGAATTGTCGTGCATATTCAATGTCGGAAAAATCATTCAAATATTTTTCGTAATGTGGAGCGTGAGCTGAAACGGCCAAGATTGTTGTCTCCTGATTCATCAGCTGCAATTGATGCAGAAATCGAATCAAATGAAAATCAAAACGATTTGAATTATCTTGAGTCGTGTTTCATTTGCTCGCAAACGTTGCATGGTGGTCCTTCTATACATCAATTGAATCCAAGCAATTTGAGTAATCTTCGTGAAATCGCAGCTGGAAGAAAAGATCACATCGGCATCAATGTTCTCCAAAGGATAAGTGATATGAAAAATCCTGAAACAACTGTACCGAAATATCATTTGCACTGTTACGCCTCTTTCAAGAAAATACCATCGCTCAAAGCAAATAATTCAAGAACCTCACAAGCAAATAAACATCAAGCACTGGATTTTATCAGCAATTATATTGAAACCAGCGAAAATTATGAATTTACGCTCAGAGAATTGCAAGAACTCGATACCGACTTCAGATTTAGCAATGAGATGCTCGAGAGAGAATTATTGAATAAGTTCGGCGATAGGATTTTAATCGATAGGGGTCAAGGAAAATCAACCAGGATTCACTACAAAGGTTTGAACCTAACAAATATATACAATTATTGGTGGTTTCAGCAAAAGACCATGAGTGATAAGGAAAAAAGAGGAATTCTAAGTATAGCAGCACGTATCTTGAGAGAGGATATTTTGAGCAAAGGTTATGATGTCGAATCTTATCCGCCGCCAAATCAATTCCTGGCTGATGTTGTTCAGAATATTCCACGAAATTTGAATTATTTCCTCACAAATTTGTTAGACGGAAAGAAAAAGCGCAAAAAACTGGATTACTGCAACAAACCAGAGAATACCATTCGTAAGCAAAATTCCATTGTTCATTCCTTGATTAGCACTATTCGGCCTCGATCATTCTCTTCGACACTTCAATTGGCCATCGGAATTTACGTGTATAGAAAAACAGGATCCAGACTCATCATAGATTTACTTTCAAAATTTGGTGCTTGTTCCACTTATTACTCGATACAGTTATATCAAGCATCAGTCGTGATGAATCCACCACGCCGAGTCGTCGGAAATGTATTTGTTCAACTAATTACTGATAATACTGACCATGATGCGAATACGCATGATGGACACAACACTTCCCACTGTTTGGGGACTATAATTGTGTACACACTAGAATATGAAGTTACGTATGAGGGTGGTACTGTAAGACTGAAAAGTATGGCATCAGCTCCTATTTTAGCTTCACAAAACACGATACAAATACGACCGTTTACGGGAAGTATAAATGCAGAGGTACTGAGGTCGATTAAATTTCGAGATACGAAGACACTAGGAATTCTAGACTCAAAAGAATTCCCATGCCATTACATTGCTTACATATTGGCTAAAATGCTCAATATAGAGGGTTTGCCTCTGTGGAAAGGGTTCTTGTCAAGAATATCAGAAGATACAAACAATTATAGTTCAGACATTGTTTGTTGCCCATTCATCACCCAGCCACCCTCTAACTTAACGACTCTGTACACATTCATTTGCCATGCGGTAGAAACAACTGAGAAATTGGGCCAAAAAATGGCTGTTTTTACAGCCGACCAACCACTTTATTATAAACTCCGGCTTTTAGTAGCATGGATACAAATCCAGAATCACGGGATTCCTCCAGAAATTCTTGATCGATGTGGAGGATTCCACCTATTGATGTCAAATATGGGGTCAATGTGCCATATAATGCTGGGCAGTGGTTTGGAGGACATGTGGTGCACAGTTCATGCCCAAGACTCAATGAAAAAAATGCTAACTGGTCACGCCTATGCTAGAGCGTTGCGTGCCCATATTTTGAGCTACACCGCTCTGAACATAAAATTATGTGAATCTTTGGATCTGTCGAGTCAAATAAAATCAAGGATAACCAGCTTTTTCGCAAATTGGTCAGCAAGTTGTCATGATGAAGAATCGTATTCAGAAGAGGTGCGCGTCGGTAGCTGTAATATCGAACTATTCAACAATATGAGAGAAATCCTTCTCGAAAATATAAAATCGATTCAGCACAACAACCCCACCGCCAAATTATGGATCGATTATTCTGACAATGTCGCTGTTGCGTTACAATTCGTTGGAGCTGAGCGAACAGGGAACTGGAGGCTCTCATTACAGTGTATGAAACGAATGTTGCCCATATTACACGCAGCTGGTCATTTTGCTTACGCAAAAAGTTTACAAATTTATTTGCAAGACTTGGTGGATTTAGAAGTAAATATGGATGCAACAGAGTTCATCAAATTCACTGACGAGGGTGGGTTCTCGATTCGGAGGAGCATCACTCCATTCAGTGGCAATTTTGCAGACCAAACCATCGAGTGCATGAATCGATTCTTTGGCACTGATTTGATACATGGAAGAGGAGTGGATCCCAGCGTTCTCGCCAGATATTTTGCGGGAATGCCAGCGGCTGTCACTATTATCGAGAATTTGGAAGATTATTGTGGACTGAAAACTGTGAACAGTGAACAACATGCTGAGCTTTCGGAGGGGAAGGTATCTAGGGATAACAAAGATCTCCAGAAATTCCTATTCTGGCTGGACAATCACAATCCTTTTCAACCAAGGAATTCACTCACCTCTCTTTCTACTGGAGTGATTGCAAATGCCAATGTCAATGGTCATCTCGCAATTAAGGAAGGCATCAAGGCTATGGCAACAATGGTGGGGAAAACTCTTGATAATATAACACTTTCAACTGCAAATAAAGTGAAACCACTGTCTGATGCCAAGGAGTTGTTGCATGTCGCTGACGACACGTATCTTCATGTTAATTCAACTTTGCTCCTTGATCGGGTATTTACTATTCTACGAGGTAATACTGAAGGGTTGCGGTCAGCGTTAGAATACGAACTCGCTCCATGGCCAATGAGCATTTTTGATAAAGAAGGGATGATGAGAAAACCTAACAAATCTGATTTATACAGATGTTTTGAATCTTCATCGATTCAACAGATCTCAAACGTCAGAGTCAAGTACGTGTTAGATGGGGGTTTTCTCTTGCATGCTCTGATTTGGCCTCACAGTACAAAGTTCTCTGACATTTTTGCAATAAACAAGAATCATATCAACCTTCAATACGGTCAAGATTCTACTGTTGTTTTCGATGGTTATTTAGCTGATATAACTGGTACTAAATCTTATGAAAGGTATCGCAGGGAGCGAAAAAATGAAGGAGCGGACATTAATTTAGGCGGAGATAATCTGCTTGTATTGCATCAGAAACAGTTCCTCAGTAACAATGCAAATAAATTCAAATTTGTCCATAAATTGGCGGAAAATTTGCAAAGTGCTGGGTCCAGTATTCAGATAGCAACGGAAGATGCAGATACTCTGATCGTGGACGAAGCTATCCGACTGAAACAAGAAAGCAATACCCCTGTTGTCATTGTCGGTAACGATGTTGATCTCGTTGTTCTATCAATTGCTCGAGCCGAAGAAGAAATATATTTTCTCAAAAAATCTTCTGGAAGGGAGCCTGAAGTCCTGTATTCCACCTCAAAAAATAAGGCCCTGAAATCTTACGTATTGTTTGCACATGCATTCGCTGGATGTGACACGACAAGTGCTCTTTTTAAAATCGGCAAGACGCAAATAATGAAGTTGTTGGCCAATAATATGGAGCTGCGAGAGGCATCGCGAGTTTACTACCAGCCGAATCAGAATCAAAGTGAGTTACTGAGAGCTGGTGAGAAAATAATCCGTGCTCTGTACAACAATAAAAAATATAATCTCGAGAATCCAACCATATCGGAGCTGAGATTCAGAATATTCTCATCATGTTCGCCTAATAAGGAAGATCTACTGTCATACTTGCCTCCTACACAATCTGGACTGCAACAACACGTAAATCGTGTGTATTATCAGGTACAAGCATGGTTGGGCAATCAAATCGCGCCCGAAGAATGGGGGTGGGTCAGAACTAACTTGATGCTCCTACCCATCATGAACTCAGAGCCCGCGGCTCCGGAAAATCTGCTTCGCCAGGTAAGAAAACGAATTAAAAATTGGCGATGATCGTATTGAAAAAACTTTGTAAAATTATTTTCCGTTTATATGTTATACGTTACAGGTGTTTTGCAACTGTCAAGGCGATTGTTCTTCGAGCAGATGTACGTGCAAGAAGACAGGGTTACGATGTTCTTTCAAATGAGGCTATTGCACTGGACAGAACTGTGAAAATGCCTCTCTAGAGTACCAAGTAAACCTGGATGTCAGCACTGATGAGCCGATTAATCAGATTCTAATTGAAGAAATTGATGATGAGTGAGTTACGTTCAAAACGCAGTATGTGTTTATATTTTTTTGTATGTTGATGTAGAATATATTTGTCCGTGGCACTCGTGATACGTAACAGATTTGTTACAGTTCAAGTGATATGTCTTACATGTAATATGATCGATTTTTTTGATGTGCGATTCACGTGAAATGATGACCTTGTTTGTGCATGATTTTAGAATTGCTACATTTTTCATCACGTTGAACTGAACTATATTTCTAATAATTTGAATCTGTTATAGTCACTCTTTTATGTTTATCTTTCATCTATGTGTATCGAATTTCTTACATGTGCATTATTCTGAATATATTCTACAGTACTATCACGTAAAACTGAACCATTTCTATTTTTAAAAATTTCAATTTGTTAAAATAAGTTTCTTCAATTCATCATTAATGTATCGAAATGAGTTGCAGCTTTGGTTATTTAATTAAATAAAAATCATGATTTAAAATGGTATACAATTTTTAATGTTATTCTTCTCTTAATATTATTTGATAGGGATGCAACCGATCCTTGCCGAAGTGAAATCTCAGATAACGATCCAAAGATTGGTCGGAAAACAGGACCATGTGCAACTCGCGGAAAATAAATATTCTATGCTGATGCGAATTCAAAGTTTTGAAGCGAATGAACCTCATACCTGCTGTTTGCAGCGGTCGGCAGCGTGAGTCGGCATGATTTGGGATGTGCCGGGCGCGCAGGTATAGAGTCTATACAATGGACCCTTTGGCAAGCGAGCTGCCCGCCCCCCTCGTAGCTCTCGTTATGTATATCTTAGATCTAATAACTTGATCAAAGTGTAGTTTTTTTGAAACTACGCGCAATTGCTCCGATTGCATTGAGGAGCAAAATGCGATGAGAATCGTATCTGATGTAAAAACAGTTTGGCTTCACAATGATGCAAGAATTTTCGGTGTAACTTTCTCCGTTTCCGAGCTATCAGCTTTTTAATTCGTTTTTTATCAATATTTCGCGATCTAAAAAAGATACAGGTGGGGCATTTCGGGTATGGGTTAAGAACATTGTCATCAAACACATATCAAAATGCCCCACCTGTAACTCAAAGTCCGAAGTTAAAGCTATTATTACTGGACTACTATGTTGAGACAACACTCACGTAGATGAGTTCCAACAGCGCTTATCATGAATATGCAATCTCTCAAATTATATTTTTCGTGTGCTTCATTTTCACTCTATAATTACTCGAAGTTATCTTTATTTCACCTAAAATTCAGCTAAAAGTGTTGAAAGACAACAGTGGCTGGAGATTCGAACATACTTGTTATACACTCTTGTTCGTCACTGGCTCAATACTAGTAATTGGTCACTTAATCATATAATTCACAGCAGAATGGAATTTCAAAAAGACTGCAGGTCGCAGCTGAACCCTGTTTTGTCCCTATTCGAGTTTATGAAATTTACGCTATTTCTATATAGAGATGCAGGCGTCTCTCGCAGGTTCATTATAATTCTCATAAGGTCTTTAAATCATCTGAACTGTTATTTGCTCATACCGTACATCAAAGAACAAATCAAAAGTGAGTTGGAGAATGACGTTGATGCGAATACAATGGGCCTTAAATACCGTCAGTCAATTTCTGACTGTGTGTCATTTGTGGGCGATAATTTGGGTGTTAACTCGTGTTGTGGATTCATAACGGGTTCCTTATCGGACTACGCTGCAGAATCTGTCGTGCAACAGCTGAGCAATGTCGAAAACTCGTTACCGCAAGTTCAACCTTACTGAGAAATGCAACCAATAACGCTCCGATTTGGCGAAGGGAACGGGAGGCATCGTCTAAGAGTGTATATTCAATGCTTTGCCACGTTCTCATGTTGTAGAAAACAGAGCCCTAGATTTGATGCACGATCTATTTGAAGGAGTTGTACCCAGTGTAATCGGCCAAGTATTGACAACTTCGATATTCAATAATGAGTAAGAGTAAGAAGAATTTCCAAGAAATGCTTTTATGGACTATACCAAGAAACTTTGTCAACCTTGGCATGATATCAAGGAGATGGGAATTGGTAGAACGATGAAAATCATCTGGAAAAAAGTACAATGTCAGAGTACGCGGTGTTTGGACAAGAATGATCTATGGGTGTCGTATAATATCGCACCTATTCGAATTTCAAAGTCCGAAATTAAAGCTATTTTTACTGGACTATAGAACGAGACATGCAAATGAACCAATTACGAAAAGTAAGAATCGATTCAGGGACATTAGAGGTAGAATATAAGCATAAGTTTACCAGATTTGACTGACGGTATTTCGTGTAAGATATGTTTGTGGAATATACATATTGACCGAAGCATCTCACTTTGTGCCAGTTCTCTTGCGTTTCTTCGGCTCTGAAGCCGTGATCCTCAAAGTATTCAAAGCTGTTATTAATCTTGAAGTCGCAGCATCCTTAGATGTAATATCCTCGCCCTAAACTTTGATCGCCAGGAACTGCCAAATTGGGTGCGATGCTTTAGGAGGGCTTTTGTATAATTTTCACTGGCTTTTGTAGCGAATATATACGGCTTTCAATAGACACATCTCCCCCTTGATCTTGTATTTGTAGTCATGGAATACTACATAACAGTGTTTCACACTCTGATGAACACACTTCGTGTTCATCAGAGGGAATTTTCTGAGAAATATTTTCATGGTTCCAAGTCATCCGGAGGTGATGTATAGAATTTTAGAATTGATTCGACAGACTGAATGAGAGATATTATGAACAATCGAAACTAGGATGCAATAAGCTACGGGTAATGTATCTTCCTTGAGGCATTCGGACTGAAGAGAGATATTTGAAATTGGAAGTGACAGTGTTTGAGGCAGACCAAATGATGCTCGAATCCCACCCTTGTCAACACCATTAACGAATAGACAATGGTCTTTGTATTATTTTGAAAAAGCAACAACAATCTTTACCTCCACGTGATATATAAAACTATTTTGCGCTTCTTGTTACGTAGCTTTCCACGGCAAATTGGAGTTTTTGACAATAGTACATGTCACGGAACCTGATAAATGAGCCAGGGAAATGAGAGCGAGTTTCTCCAAGTGTTCTGTGAAATATTCCATCACAAATTAATATTGTTATCCATAGAGTTATAGATAACTGTATCTCAGATGATACCCGGCAAATGCTCTTTCCCAATCATCTCATTCTATGAACCTATCGTATGAAGGAAATGGAAACGTTCAAGATAAGATTGACGTAGCATGAGACACAATTGCCTTATTTGCTTCACCCTTCAGTAGATTTCTCAATATTTGTCTAGTTTTTGGTTTCTTATCAGGGCCTTTGCATATTCGATAACACCGGCACACAAAATAAAAAATAGTATCTGTACTTTTGACCAGACCCACTTTTCTTCATGTATTTTGGCACGCTGAATCCAAATCCGAGGTCGGTTTGGCCCGACTACCTTTTGTTTTCGAGAAAATCGTGAAAAATTCTATGAAAATCGTGGAAATAGCGCAGAATAGCACGATTTTCTCGAAAACAAGAAGTAGTCGGGCCAAACCGACCTCGGATTCGGATTCAGCGTGCAAAAATCCATTAAGAACAGTAGGTCTGGTCAAAAGTACAGATACTTTTTTTTATTTTGTGTGCCGGTGTAATCTTTGTAGCAATTTTTTGCCTTTTTTCTAGGAATAATTGTTTACTCTCATCAGGATTATCTTCTTCGTAGTCATCTTGAAACTAGGAATTGTAAAGATGAGAGAGTATTATAATTGGTGAATTAACATATTGAATATTTTATATACCATGGTAATGATGAATCGAGCTAACGTTATCAATGGGTTCTCAATCCACGCAATTGATTCGTCATCGTGATAAAAATGGGTATCACTCGACTTAAGAACTTTAGTCAATTCATGATTTGCGACATAGACAATCCACTCTCAATACACAACGAGAAAGCCTCATACTCGACGGTGAATAAGACATTGTTCAATCTCTCACCAAAGTATACCCTTCCTCAGTGCAGATCAGTGGAAAGTTTGTAGTTATACTTGCAATTTTGGATGTTCGAAAAACCTGTACTCTGTCTATCCTAGTTTCATTCCATTTCTTCTTAGAATCGTCATTAAAGCCAGGTTTCTCTTTGAATCAGAGTAATGAGCCAGGAAACAATTTGTGAACTGAAAATGGAAGCGGATCGTCATTTAAGCATAAGCAAATTGATAATGTTCTCATTTAATTATAATCAACATTTTGAATATTGAAGAAATGGCGAAAATGGTTACGTGCCATAACTCTGCATAGTAACGCATTCAAGATATATCCTCATTGTAGCACTCACCCTACGTTGGCGCGTTGATTGGGATTCTCCCAGAGTCCCCATTTCGTTGCTACTCTCCGCAATTTTTCCAGCTTATTGATAAAACGGACCTTCATAACTCCATACTCATTTACGCCGATCCAAGCACTCTTATTTTGCTGTGGAAACACTTGGCATAATTGATCCCTTATCCAATTTGATTGTTCTTTGGTTGGCCTGCAGGAAATGTAATTATGAATAAATGAATGTCTTCTATTGAGTTGATATTCAATGACACCAAGTTGATGCTCGGTAAATTGTTGCGCCTGCTGAATGGCTTTGAATGATAGAGAATTGCGATTGGAATCACGAGAGTTTGATAAGAAAATAAATTCAGAATATATGAAACAATCTGCAATCTTCGGAGATTAACTTGATCAGGAGAGCACGTGGAGCTTCTGTCGACGATCATATGTCGTTACCAATTAATTCGATGTGCATGATATTACACGGGATAAAATGAATGGAAATGTGTAATGATGAAACTCACAAATAACGATGATTTCTTACTTCGTATTGCATGACTAGTGAGCAAATCACATTTGTGTCCGATTCGTCTGTTATTTCAGTTTCATACGCATCAAAGATAGATTCGCAATCATCCTCTGAACTATCACAATCATCCTCGTAAGAGTCGTCATTTACAGCAGCACCATTTTGAACATCAACGACTCTACTCTCATTCTCTTGAATATTTTTCTGTATGTTTTCTTGTTTCTTCAACTCTATATTGCCGTCCCAAGTCCGTAGTACAATTTGATACACATAATTTGACTCCAGAGAGTTATTAGGTATTTGTGTAGAAATTCGCGGGGTCACACTTCGCGGTTGATGAACTGGCCCATTCAGGGGATTACTCGGAATATCACTGATTCTGACTCTTGGGCCCATGGTCTGAGAAAAGTTGAATGATTTTGTCCAAGTTGAGCTGCTCGGGTTCGGTTCAGAGTTGATTGGATTTGATGACGTGCCAGGGCGGCAATATGAAAAATCCATCAATGTGGGAGAACAATTAGAGGCACTTCTGGCTAGATACTGCATATTCGGGTCCATTTCTTGGAGTGCTGTGTTATTAGGACCACAATTTTGTTGATTTGGTTGAAGAAACTGGTTATTACATTCATCTTGATCATAGTATGGTAACACTTGAGGAGGCTTGATATGATGATAAGAATGCTGATTGTACACAACTTGAGGATTTGAAAAGTTCGCATACGCATTCGGTTAGGGAATCGGACAGTATTGTACATTTTGGTAACGAGTCTCATGAGTACTTGGATGATTTTCGTCAATAATGGCGAAAATGTTGGGAGGGAATGGAAACGTTGGAGGAGTCTTCGAATGGCTTCTATACTTAAATGTAAGATATCAAAAAAGTACACAGTTTTCAAGTTACAAATTTCCACAAGGAAGAATGAACACAGCGAAATGTGGTACGTGAAAAGATCCATTCATGAAGTTCTGCAATAAGAATCCAAAAGTCCAAGAGCGATTCAATGAATGATGGTGTCAATGATGAGGAGAGATCAAGAAAGGAGATCGGTGGATGTAACGGTATTACCATAAATCGAGTCGACGATTAGTGTGATTATGCAGAATTTAGATTTTTTGCATGATATTGCGATATTCTGACGAGCAAAGAAAATATGATCAGAGTGAATTCCTGACCTGAATTTCCATAATTTTTCTATTTTTCCTCAATAACCGTTGAAAGGCACTTGCAAAATCTCACCAGCGTCGATGTATGAGCGAAAATTATGAAAAAATAGACCACTAAAGAAGGCACTATGAAATCCTAAGCTCGCAGGTCTTCTCGAATGATTGAGATCAGTTGTTATGCATTCATTTTGTTTGGGTTGTCACGTGTGAATTTGTGGAAAGTCGATAAACTCGTGAAAAAGTAAGCGATCGATTTTACATGGGAACCGCGGAGATTCGAACCCAGGACCTTCGACTTCACGATATCCATGTGTCCCGGATAGCAAGCATCCGAACCACTGGACCACGACCGCCTTATTCTTCTGTCGTCTCATCGACTCACACCTCGTAGAATCCGAAGATGCCCGCGTTGTACTTATTCGAGGCTCGGCGCGTAGTGACATACGTCACACCCGAAGGGGGGTGGGGATCTACGAGTGCCCCCACTCGTGTCGGTGTCTTCCTTATCATCATCAAGGAGTGGTCAGTATGCGCGGATAAGTCCAACAAACAGGGCGCGTCATTACCATACATCACTTCGCATGGTCACTCAGTCTCTTGCGGAGCTAGTCTGTCATCTATTGCGACACCCGACAACTACTCATTTTTCTCATTAATTACTTCTCAATTCATTTCATTTATTCACAAATGCACCGAGTCACGAATAGTGATGCGGTACCCCACACCTAGCACCAGTTGTCACGTGGGAATTTGTGGAAAGTCGATGAACTCGTGAAAAAGTAAGCGATTAATTTCACATGGAAACCGCGGAGATTCGAACCCAGGACCTCCGACTTCACGATATCCATGTGTCCCGGATAGCAAGCATCCGAACCAATGGACCACGACCGCCTTATTCTTCCATCGTCTCATCGACTTACACCTCCAGAGATACAATCCGAAGATGCCCGCGTTGCATTTATTCGAGGCTCGGCGCGTAGTGACATACGTCACAGGGTATTCTAAAACTCGCCAATGTGGGTAAAATCAAACCTGCATCTTTTTGTGGGGTACAAGCCCATCATAAGATAAAATGTAGTACAAACCAGTTTGATAATCCTGATCCATTACATTGCCCGTCATCAGTACACTGGAAGGTTATAAGTCAGAGAAATAAGTCACAGGATTGGAGTCAAGTATCCATTATCATCAAGTATTGCAAAAAAAAGAGATAACTGAAAATTCAAAGACTAGTTCTCAACAACATCGCTTGGAAAAGTATGGGGCAAAACTATTCATTATTCATCGTAACAAATATCGACTTCAGTAATGTAACTTCTGATTGACCTGATTCATCAATTTGGAATCAGAAAGAATTATCCTGGCAGAATTGATTCTTTGATGACCATGGCTCATTTGCCTGACTAATCCCAGAACTTGAATGCCAGACATAGAGATTTACCCAAAATGACATATGAGAAATTCCACGGAACTTTTGACTTTTGCGTTACTGCAATGTTTCTGGAGTATTCTGAACTATGGGAATTGCGCAGAGTGGCATTGTATAGTATTTTGCATCATTCGATATGGCCTATATCTCTTTCTTGTTGAAACGCATCCTGATTTGTCAACAGAAGACCGCAAAAGATGATTTTTGGGTAGTTTACGAACAAACCAACGCGATTTTCTGAATTGATAGGGCTGTAACTAAAATACCTATGCCTCAACTATTTTGCTGAAATGATATATCCATCTACTGATCTCATATTTTGAGAAGATGTTTGATTCAGAGGTGTGCGCTAATTTGGCTATGATATTAGCTCTCACTTATCGATGTAAGCGAGTTTAGTGGAAGAATTTTCTCTGGCTATTGTTTACGAAAATGATGAAATACCTTGTGCGAAACGGGGAATTTAGCAATGAGATTTCAAAGTTAAAGAGAAGACGAATCGAATCCCGTTTGGTTTGTGAGTGTACCTTGATCCGGACAGATTTTATGAGGCTCATGAAATTATCGCGCCACTGGCTCTGAAAATGGTCATTTTATGATTGCATACTCAGGAGACGTAAAGCACAGGATTGGAATGTTATGCTTTTTTTCCTCCACCAAAAAAGGATATAACCGCACTGTTCTGAGTTGCAATTGTCGACCGGTATTTCTGTAAGAAGCGAAGGAGAAATATTTGAATCCCGATGATAAGCTGAATAAGCCTCTAAATATAATGGTATCGCGAATTTCTTGATTTCTACATAGTATACGGCTGGAATATGAACAAAATAATACCACAGTATACTCTAGAAATTGAAATGAGACTCATGAGTCGTGACTCGATTTTGGAAATTTACATCAAATTTTGGAAAAATCAATGATGAAATTCATCTTGAAGTCAAGTTAGGCGCAAGATAATCCCTATCAATCGTCTAGACAATATTTTGAATCTAATCTACTTGTAAGGTCATTAGTATATATATATAGAGCGAATGATCTAGTGAGATCATGAGCAAATCAAGCCACAGAGTGAGAATCGCGGCGTCAGCTTGTCCAAGATCATTTCGACATTTAGTATAGCGGTTGCCCGCTGCTCGTCGTGAGACAGGATATTGGGGTCAGACGAATATTATTTGAGGAGGCGCGGAATCGCGCCCGAGAGCTTACGATCCGAGTCAGTCACGCGAGACAGGTAAACGCAGCCACGGATTGGCCCTGTCAGTAGAAGTCAAATCATTCGATAGGTCTCTTTACATTGAGATACTAGCCGTGGAATAAAGTAACAGTCAATCTTATTCTCGTGTCAAGATCATTCTATACATCCAACCCCTTCACAAACACCCAGCACGACAGCTTCGCGCTTGGGAGACGGAAATCCCAATACCCGAACACCAATAACGTAACTTAAAAACTGGCGCCCAACGTGGGTTCCTTTTGAAGGGTTTGGATTGTTTTCGGAAAATATTCGGTTGGAATCGTGCAAACAACGACTTATATTCAACGATCAAGGACCCGCAATAGAATCAACAGAGGACATCGTAAGGAAGGCGTGAGACGACCAAGGGATATATCACAAAAACTAGTGCTTGGACGATTATGAAACGACATGCCATGTTGGAGAAAGTTTCATCGTTACCCAATCCCGACTGACTCGGAGACTATATTGATCCTAGAAGGAAGGGCGTGCGAAAAATAGGAGATTCACATCACCATGACCTCATCAAGGTGAGTTAAGCATGTCATTCTGCATTCTCCGTCCCTCGTGGGGAGATACATGGGGCAAAGACTTTCATAGATTTTCATAAGCAAATTATAATGGAAAGTCATAAATCAAAAATGTAAACACATGATTCCGAAGAGTTTCTTTCACTTTCAATGTCAATTTTTGCCAGCTACGCCAACACTGCGGATAATGGAGATAAATTATCAACGGAAATTTGTTGGAAAATCATTTTTGCCCAAGGTGCAGTAATGAAAAGTAGTCAACCGCATTTGCGGCGGTCTGTAGAAAATATCATTTCACTAATCGATCGACATTTTTATCTGATCCCGAATTCCGATGGTGAATGTCTTCAAGATTTGGGACGGCGGTTACTCATTCTAGCAGATCCGGAAGACGGTAATTACATCCCAAACACTCTAATACATTACGATTTATCTAAAGAAATAGTCAGCATGAACGAAATCGATTTTGATGCTCAAATTTTTCACGCTCGGATGAAAAGGAGTTTGAAATTTCCGCTGTGGATGTAGAATCACTACCTCCAGTATGTGTAAATAGTGGAATAGAATGTAATCGCAGATACCGTTTCACAGATTCTACTGTCCCAGAGATCAGTTTCATTTCGACTCCAAACAATTTTTTTCGTTCATATTTCGAAAACCTCACGGATTCATCTCAAAAACAAGATCCTTCCCAGTTCAGGAACTATACAACGGGAGAGAATTCTGTGCCATACGACCTACCTGACGATGATACGTATAAGAACGCCTCCGCGGAAGAATTAGATCTAATTTCGTTTGATTTACTGAACGATTGCGCAAGTAAAATATGGACTCAATTTTCGGTATCAGAAGTTTCGGGACAACTGTTAGGTAATGGAGCGAATTCTATGGGAGGAAGTTATTTGGAAGCATCACTCGAAGAATTCGGAGTGACAGTCTCGGAATTTGAATCTCAAGTGATGGAGTATCATCATAGCGATGAGTCCCAAATATCAAGAGAAATTTTCAGTGACAAGTCAATTTTAGATAATTCTTATACTTTGACATCGATCGATTCTCATCAACTACATGATAGTGGAGAAGAAACGGACAGCACGGGATAAAACCAGAGCAATCCTCCGAGTCACTCGGATCAATCAGGTCAAACTTCTTTCCCAAAAGCAAGTAATATCTCGAGAATGGATTTTCAGCTAGCTAATTGCAACAACTTCATTGCGTCAGTTGGGAAAAGATACATAGGTTGTTACTCCATCGAGTCAAATAAATTTCGCAAAGTCAGACCATATGAGTCCATTCCGAGACTTGCGCAAGCGATAGTCACTTTGAAAGAGATTTGGAAATATCGGGACTCAGCGAGAAGTATTGTAACGAAAAATGAGGACTTTTGTTATGCTGAGATGGTAGAATCAGATGAATATTGCGGTAGTTCACCTGAATCAGGCCATAATCCAATTATGATGCTAAATTTGGAATTGATTCGATATTGGGTTTAAAAAATTATGGCTTTTGAAAGGAATAAGTTTAGTTGCATGATCACTGGGAATAGGCCGCCTCGGGAAAAACCACCCTGGTTATTTAATTATTCAAGTCAACCGCAGTCAATTTTTACAGCACAATGGAATACTATTTTATTTAGATTATAAAGGGAATAGGGTACGAGTTTACAGTTCTTGGGTCAATAGGGGCACTTTTTTGAAGTAATTCAATATTCACGCTCAGACTCACTCATTTAACTATCCAAGCATAGATGTATTTTTTAAAACTAGAGATTGTTTTCAGCCTCTTATACAAACATGGGTCATTCAGGAATTTTTAATTGTTAATTTATTAGGTTTTGCAAAAGGCTATGGAAAATTATGAAGATGTAATTTTATCGGTCTTTGCGAGTTAAAGTCAGCAAATTTTTGCTGAATTTTTAGCATCAATCGAGAATGGATTTTTCTCCACTCTCGATCGATGCACCTTTAGAGCCTCGTATGGTTCCGAGGATGCATCTGGAGGATTTTGATGGAAAGGAATGAAAAGTAAAGATGAGAAACGAGAAACTTGATGAAAAATTTTGATTCTACGCTGATATTGTGCGTGTTTCGCCCTTCTCTCATTGCTCGGGCTTTTCTATGGAAAATTCATCATTATGATTTTGAATTTGGGATCCATGAGATGATTTGTAACATTTTTACAAATAAAGGCATCGATGAGAGTTTCTGGAATATCATCAAAACGATTTCGGAAAACGATTCGGTACAGAGTAGGGTCCGTTACCACAAAAAAAGAGGAAATTAGTATGATGCTAGGTGCAATAAAGATTATCCCAATACTTGCGAAGATAGTTAATAACGCACTGCAAGGAGTTTTGAGTGGAAGTGATAGTGATTTGATTGATCATTCGAAGATTCGGAATGTCAGAGCTGCATAAATTGGAGAGTGTCGTTGCTTCTCAAGCATTTCCCAATTCGAAACAATCAGCTATGATTAACGAAGAATTAATGATAATCACAGACATGAAGTCAAGGAAGTCGTTGAGAAGAATTATCATGTTGGTAGGATGTTATATTTTTAGTTCCAGCTAACAGAGCCTACCTAGTGCAATGAATATTTCCTCAGAGTTAACAAAGTCTTTGAGATGAATTTTCATTATTTTGAGATATAAGCCTCCACCTCGAGTTAACAGGGTCTCCAGTGAATAAATGAATGCAATAAGTGATTATATACTCGAAGTTACAAGGGCTTTGAGGAGGATTCATTGATTTTGCGAATTAGGCCTTCAACTCGAGTTAAAACGATCTCTAGTAAAGATGGAAGTCCCAAACAGTGTGGATTCTTAGTTACCAAAGTTTCGAAGACTCATTGACATTTTTATAGGTTTTGAAAACCTGCTTGGGCGAGCAACCTCTGATGAAAAGATGGAATATTTGAATTTTTCCGGAATACTACAGCCGATGAGTGAAAAAGGAAAACTCCATGCAAAACTTGTCAATTTTGCAAACGTATCGATTCCAAATTGAAATCAATTCAATTCAAATTGAAATCAATCTAATTGAATCAAGCAGGGTTATCAGCTTTTCGGTTGAGTTGAAAATATAGTCGTAGAAAACTCTCATAGTTGTGAGACCTATCATTCATATCATATATTCATAATCCACTATATTGTGAATCAATCATACAAAACTGCAAGATGATCACTCACAAATTGTTTTGAAACAGAATGACCCACATTTTCAAAATTGCAAGATTGCAAGTATTTCATATCGCAAGTTGGCCGCGTAAATGGTATGCAAGCTGAAAGAAACGATCGACTTTGAGGCGTTGAATTTCATCACGAAAGAATGGAGTGAATGACTCAGCAGATTTCATCAACTCTGAAGATAGACTACATTTTTCGATGTGACACATTTCAGAAATATTTTAATATATCGCGTAGCTCACGGACGCGAAATTTGGTGATGGAGTTGATTGAATTTTGGCCCCAAACTCAGGAATTATAATGGTTTCATACGTTTCCACGGACCCAATCTTGAATTTTAGAGTAGTGTAGAGATCGAGCCGAGTTTCGATATTCGGGTTCATCACGGGGAGACGAGGTTAGGACTCAGCAAATTCTTCAACTATCGAAACAGGTTGCATATACGTATCAGAACACTGCCTGCATAGTCATCAAAAATTATAGCAGAACTCATGGACACGACGTAATCCATAATTTGGAAGTCCCATTTAACATATTCACGAAGAGCGAGCAGGAGCCTCAGGCCTTCTTATACAGTTTGGAACCCCCGTAAACCAATTTTCATGTGGTTGGAACCCACGAGTGAATAAATTCTTATGTGGTTAGAACCCACGAGTGGATGGATTTTCATATGGTTAGAACCCACGGGTGAATGGATTATCATGTGGTTAGAACCCACGAGTGAGTGAATTTTCATGTGGTTAGAACCTACGAGTGAATAAACTTTCATGTGGTTAGAAGCCACGAGTGAATAAATTCGTATGTGGTTAGAACCCACGAGTGAATGAATTTTCATGTGGTTAGAGCCCACGAGTGAATGAATTTTCATGTGGTTAGAACCCACGGGTGAATGAATTATCATGTGGTTAGAACCCACGAGTGAATGAATTTTCATGTGGTTAGAACCCACGAGTGAATAAACTTTCATGTGGTTAGAACCAACGAGTGAATAAATTCTTGTGTGGTTAGAACCCACGAGTGAATGAATTTTCATGTGGTTAGAACCCACAGATGAATGAATTATCATGTGGTTAGAACCCACGAGGGAATGAATTCTTATGTGGTTGGAACCCACGAGTGAATGATTTTTCAAATGATTAGGACCCACATGAGGGAACCTATGCTCTATGAGTAATTTTTATTTTTTTTTGACTCATTAATATTTCAGTCCGGTTAAGGCAAACAAGTTGACACTGGTATGAGTGTTGAGACTTCCACAATTTCACAAAACAAGCAGAAAATGATTCACGTATTCAAACAAGGTAATGAGAGTATTGCGGATGGGAGCTGCTCAAAGAGGGCTATAGAAAGTTAAGGTTTCCGTTGTTTTTAGTGGGGTTTCAATTGAAGTTCTAGTAAAAAGAAAGAAAAAAAGTGAATGCGATGATGTATAATAGCATCAATCATATCAAGATCTTGAGACTCTCGATCGTGGATAAATTTTGTGGACATCCCGCGCATGCGTTTCGGGTAACGAGTGTCATTCCCTCACTCTTATACAGATTTTATGTACGTGCAGTTGGATTCCACTAGGTCGATAGCAAAGGAAGATATTTGAGGCAATAATAGGGGAGCTTGACTATTTATCCAATTTTTTAATGGCATAGCTTACAGACGAGGCGACTAAGGGCTCATTTCGATCACAACCAAAGAACATATCAGAAATTCATCTTTCTTCATTATTATTATTTAAACGGCAGCCCATGGATGCACAAATCCATGGGATTTCTTGGTAAGGGCTTGAGCATGCAAACACATCACACTTTGAATTCAACTTGATAGAGAACAGAGGGAGAATATCGTGAGTATCTACTCAGAAAATCTCAGAACCACGAGAGTGATAACTGATTTAGAGATATAGAATCATAGATCCATCTTGCAAGGAAGAAAAAAAATCGAAGGATGGGAGAACATTCATTAGTTTGTGATAGAATTCATCAATAATCTTGTGGAGTGAGATTGGCTCACAAGGTATGCTTCACTAGCGAAGGTGAGACGGAGGCTCTTATGAATTGCTGTAAGTTGGAATAATGAAAAGCAAACTCATCCAGTTTTGTGAAGAATGACGACAATTTAAACGCATAAGTTCATCAAAGTCGTACAATCAAGTTCTCGCGAAAGAATGCATATGATGAATCAATGAAATTTGAACTCGCAGACACCAGATCTCTCTCCGACAAACCTCATGACCGTGTAACCAACTGCCTCGTTGACATTCTTCCGATCCGAGCAAGTAGTCTAATATTTGAGTGTTGTGTTGTATGCCAGAGACCTCGAGCTGAAGCTCATATTGAGGCCACTCCAGGCTCAACAGTTTCTGCTCATAAAATGATGGTATATACCATTATAGAGTGGAAGTGCGAGTGGTATGGTACATCATTGATGTAACCATCTCGCTATTATAGTGAACCAACTACGTTGGTGCTCCCGAAAACGTTAGGTTGCGGGAGTTGTTTTTTAGGGACTCCTCCTAAGTTTAAACTGAAGAGGAAGGAAAACTACTGCACGCTAACCAAACTTGGTAATTTCGGTCAAGTGGATGGGTAAAGTAGAATCAATATGTCAACAGAGCAGAAACGAACAAAACTAACAGTCCATAAAGACCCTCCTAGCTAGACCTTCAGAGAGATCAAGTCACGGGCTTGCTCATTTCTCATTGAGAACCGAAGTAAATTTGGATGAGTGCTCCCCCCAAGAAGTACAGTGAGGATAGAAATGATACTCTTTGATGTTACTTCTTCGAAAAGCAACCGAATAGGTTGACTCGATGAGGTGGAAAAATCTAAGTCATCCTACCGGTTACTAGCTGAGTTTGCTATCGCGTCAAGAATACTTGAGGACTCTCACAGAATAGTGAGGAGGTCTCAGTTTCACATCGCGAGTGAAGAGTTAGTCAGTTACACAGTTTTTCACGGCTTCGAATTCTGAGAAAGAGTGAGTTTTATAAGTCACCCGGGATACAGAGTCCAGAATTTCCTTTCATCCTGAGACAGCGCTCTCTTATGGAACAGGAAGAGATAGCTGTAAAGTTTTTCAGGAGGCACCAAGCCCTTCCGTACCTTCCAATGATTGAGGCAATCCGCACTGAACATCTTGTGCAAAATTTTTCAAAATTCCATTTTCGTTTCTTTAGTCGACTCATCAAGAATCCAGAATCAGATATTCTACCGGCAGAAAAGTGAAGTTGAAAGAAATTTTTTTACATATAAGAGGCAGCCCATGGATGACTTGGAATCTCCACATGTCATGACCCTGGACGGAGAATTTTGGTTATGGAAATCAGATCTCGTTATCGAGTTCATAAACGAGTGAATTTCCATGAGGTTGATTCGCTCAGGATTGCGTGTGAAAGTGGTCTTGGATAACATCTTTCTTTTACAAAATTTATCTAAAATCACGTTCTTCGCCAAAATCACGCCTGCTTCACATGCACTTGTGTCAGGTGGTTCAGCGCACATTTTGATGACCTCGTCAATGGTTTTTCTTTCTTTGATCAAATGGATGAAAGGATCAACATCACCACAAATATCTTCCTCGGTATTCCTCGTTCAATTTATTAATCACTACACTTAGCATTCATATTTTATTTCACTGGGTACCCTCACCTCCTTGTTAAAGTGAAAATTATATTATCACACGCGATTTTATCATTAAATTATTGAAGTTGCCATGCACCGACCTGTCACATCAGACTGAATGAATGAATGACGAAAATGAAAGATGTGCACTTTTTCATTCAGTGATCTAGATGGGACGCATAGATAGCTATGTTGTTCGAATGGCGCGGCAATGTTAAAGAGGCCTGACACGGAGGATACTTTCCGTATCTGGCTATTTCAACGTACATTTTTCGTACAATGCTAAAGAGGCCTGACACGGACGATACTTTCCGTGTCTGGCTATTTCACCATGCGTTTCTCGCACAATGCTAAAGAGGCCTGACACGGAGTATACTTTCCGTGTCTGGCTATTCCAACATGCGTTTTTCGCGCAATGCTAAAGAGGCCTGACGCGGAGTATACTCTCCGTGTCTGGCTATTTCAACATGCGTTTTTCGCGCAATGCTAAAGAGGCCTGACACGGAGTACACTTTCCGTGTCTGACTATCTCAACATGTATTTCTGCTCAGAGCCAAGAATGAACAGGAGGTGGTGCCATGAATAAGGAAGATCTAATTGGATATTGCAAACTCATCCCTAGAATGAAATAGTAAGGGTCTGAATGACAATTTTCAGAAGGCGCTGCGAGAACTGGAAACCAAGTGTACTGCATCATATAGTGGTCGATTCTATACGTGTATACCAAATTGCAGCTCTCTAGGTCAATAATTGTAGCCAGGAGATCAATATATATCATTGCCATTAGCACCGAGTTCTTCGTAGAAATCAGTTTAAGTCTTGGGAGCTAAAATTTTTTCCTGAAACATTTCAAATTTTCTATGTGGTGAAGTGAAACCTCAGAAGCATACTCTATTAGATTCCAGAAGTTGGAGAAGATTGGGAGAATATTCAGAGACTTAGAGATAGTTAAATTTTTGCCCACTCGTTCCCAGGGGGAAAGTAGTGGAAGTGTAAATGACAACTTTAGGTAAAACAAACAGAGGCTCAAAACCAACTGTACTACATCATATAGTGGTCGATTCTATACGTGTATACCAAATTGCAGCTCTCTAGGTCAATAATTGTAGCCAGGAGATCAATATATAGCATTGCCATTAGCACCGAGTTCTTTGTAGAAGTCAGTATAGGTCTTGGGAGCTAAATATTTTTTCAGAGACGATTCAAATCCCCCATTTGGTGGATTCAAAGCTCAAAAGCATACTCTGTTATTTAGTACAATAAATCTCCACACAACAAGTACGATTTACTGGAATTTATTGGATACCACGATACAAGGGAGCATGGTCAAGAGTTACAATACCGGCATACCGGCGATAGCAGAATATAACAGGGAGGGCGCAAGCTGCGCAAGTACAGAAAAAACAAGATGGCGTCAGAGTACCCGAGAATATGAATATACATGAAGCCTCATATCGTAATACTCCCACTTTTCATGTGTTACTCTAAAATCAAAAATCCTTTGGATTTGGTGCAATATTGAGCAGATCGCGAATATTACAGGAAGGCTTCTTTAACAAAGACTTGGTGAAAATATCCGCTTGTTGCTCTGAAGTGTTGACATAATCAAGATGAAACAAATTTCTTTGGAAATTTTCTCTTACGAAACAATACTTCACATCAATGTGCTGAGTCTTATCGTGAAATTCTGGATTTTTAATAAGCTTCATGGCACTTTGATTGTCAACGAGCAGCCAAGGCTGATCTAGTCGTTTGGTATGAATTTCTGAAAGCAATCTATTCGACCAAATAATTTCCTTTACAGCCGCAGAGGCAGCAATGAATTTAGATTCTGTGGTAGAGTGAGAACCACATTTTTGCCTTCTGGCTGACCAAGCAACGGTGTTGTTACCAATTTTCAAAACGTATCCGTTCATGGATCTACGCGTTTCTATATCTTTGGCATAATCCGCGTCACTCAAAGCTACAATTTTGAAATTACTATTGCCTTTGAATAATAGACCGTAATTGACAGTGCCTTTCAAATATTTAAGGATTCGTTTCACTGCATTCCAGTGAATTTTATCTGGATCAACTGGGTATCTACTAACAATACTCAAAGCGAATGCGTTATCAGGTCGCGTACACACCGCAAGATAGTTCATTCAGCCAACCGCTTCACGGTACGGTGCTCGTAGTTTCTCAGTCTTTCTTTTCACATGCACTGATACACAAAGTTCTTGATGTTTGTCCATGGGAACTGCAACTGGATTGGCATTAGCCATGTTGTAGAGCTCCAGAATCCTCTTTGTGTAGTTGGTCTAGTGGAGGAAGATCGACCCGTCCTCGAGTCATTCGATCTGGAGTCCTAGAAATTGGGTCACGTCTCCAGTAGTAATTTCGAAATCAGTCTTGAGATGTTCCATCAGACGATTTGTGTCATTTTCATTCTTGGCGACCAAGAATCCATCATCTGAGTAGATTACAAGAATGATAGTTTCGTCTTCATTAGTAAAAACGCAAGGATCGGACTTGGTAGGTGTTAATCCGAAAACAGCCAGAGACTCAACAAGGCAATCATACCAACATCTTGATGACTGTTTTAGTCCATATAAGCTCTGAATAAGCTTGCAAATAAGTGTGGTTCCATCTTCATATCCTTTAGGTTGAACCATATATACGTCTTCTTCAAGTTTGCCATTCAGGTAGGCTGTTTTCACATCAAACTGCCACAATCCCATACCTTGGGAGACAGCCAGCGCTAGTATTAAGCGAATCGAACCAAATCTGACTAGAGGGCTAAACGTTTCTTCATAATCAACTCCGTATTTTTGAGAGCAGCCCTTCACAACCAACCTTGCTTTGAATTTGTCGATGGTTCCATCTGTCTTCCATTCTATTTCGAAAACCCACATGTTTTTGAGCGGAGTCAATCCAGGAATCGGTTCAGTTTTGGTCCAAGTCTTGTTTTCGAGAAGTGCCTTCATTTTTTCATCAATGGCTTTCTTCCATTCCATGGCATAAGGATCCGCTAAGGCTTCCTCGTAGGACTGAGATTCTGTCGGTTTTTCTGCCAGCATGACAATTGAGTCAGGATCAAATCCATTACGATACCTACTTGGCCGTTCCAAATCAGCTCGGTTCCCGAGAACTCGACGATTCCCATTATTTTCCTCAGGCCTTTCTTCAGCTTCTTGAGGTGGATCTGGCTCATTTTCTGAATGATGCTCGGAACCGATAGATTCTTCTCCTGTTTTAAAGTGAGAGGAGTCTTCACTGTCCCCATCATACGAATCATCAGAATCTCTTCTCTGTTCGCCATTTTGATCTGGATTATCTTTATCGTCATTTTGAACTGGATTACCGTCGACATTTTCTTCTGCTAAAATAGCTGGTTCATCAAGTGAGACCGTAAATTCTTCATCAGACTTATCACGCGAGAAATCTGCAAAGGATTCTCTTTCGTTGAGAATAACGTCTCTGTAGATTTCTACCTTGTCAGTGTTGGGAAACCATATTCGAAATCCTTTCACGTTGTCACTATACCCGACAAAAATGCCCTTTTCTGCTTTCCTGTCCAGCTTTTGTCGTTTTTGTTTGGGTATGTGAACATAAGCTATAGCACCAAAAACAGTCAGCTTACCCAGGTGTGCTATTTTTCGGAACCAAAGTTCATACGGAGTTTTGTTGGGCTCAGAACTTGTTCCAGAGCGATTGAGGATATAGACTGAAGTATTGATACCTTCTGTCCATAGTTTCAGTGGCAAATTCTTTCCATGGAGCATTGTCCGAGTACTCTCCACCAATGTTCTGTTCTCCCGTTCGGCAGATCCATTCTGCTCAGGTGTATAAGCGACGGTCCTTGAATGTTGGATTCCACGGTCTTTGAGTAACTTGTCAACAGCAGCATTACAGAATTCCAGCCCATTGTCTGAGACAAATGTTTTGATGTCTTCACCTAGCTGGTTCTTTGTCAAAGCCAGGAATTCCTTCAATTTTTCAGGTACTTCACTTTTCAATCTGAGAAAATAGACAAATCTGAAATGTGAATACTCATCTTTCAACAGCAGGAAATGGATGGGCCCATTCATAGACGGTTCTCGGAATGGTCCACGTAGATCCACACTGATATGCTCACCAGGAGCCTTTGACTTGTTCTCCTCGTTGCGACTCTTTGGAAAAGGTAACTTGTGGGACTTACCATAAACACCAAGGTTCACAAAAGAATTTCCCTGAATCTTTCACTTTTATGCCTTGGGAATTCAGGTACTTTCTCACTTGAGCAACATTCTGATGTGCAAGCTTCTCATGCCAAGATTGAAGGTTAGTTGAAGCAGCTAAGTTGGCTGATGGCTCAGAAACTCCTTCGTTGGAAGTTGGGATTACCTTAAATTGCATTACGAAGAGCCTCTTTTGCTTTCGAACTCCCACTGCAACAATATCTCCATCTTTCTCAAAACATACACCAGTGGCAGTAGCTACTTCTGTGAGTCCTTTATCCAAAGCTGTGCCAGTTGAGAAAAAATTAAATCTGAGATCTGGGACATACAGAACCTCTGAAAGGTGTCTTTCGTGCCAGCGAGATCCATCGAATGCCAGAATGTTGACATCTCCATGGCCATGTGCCATCATAGAATCTCCTTCTTCGCCTAGACTTACTGGTTCAGGATGAGAAAAGTACTTCAGATTCACAAAATAGCTTTTGTATTTGGCCAGTTGCACCAGAATCTAAGTACGAAGCATTGAAATCATAACCTGGGCTCTCAACGCATAGTGATGCATGAGCCAACAGAGGCTGTCCCTTTGGTTTACTTTGGCTTTGGCTAGTACTAGTAGAACTAGGCTGGCTTCTGAAATTTGCACAACTACGAGCAAAGTGTCCAGGTTGCTTACATTTATGACAAATAATTGGATTACCTTTGTTCGTAGGACCTCCAGAGTCTTTTTCAGGGTCGTTCTTCTCATTCTTATTGGACTTCCAATTATTGTTTTTCTTATCTGTCAATTTCACTGCTGCCAATGCTTCAGTAGTTCTCTCTTGGCTAGCAATCCTAGTTTCTTCAGTGAGCAGTCTGTCAACTAGGTTATCAAGTTTACGCTCATCTGCAGGAGTTGACTCCCAAGCAGAGATGAAATGATTGTATGTTGGAGGCAAGGTCATAAGTATTTTTGTGATGACCATGCTATCAGAAACTGGCTCATTCATCAATTTCAATTTGTGAGCTAGATCTTTCAACTTTGCTATATGAGCAGCCATACTATCAATCCCATCCTCCTTTACCTGATACCATCTCTGTTGAGCATGTGAACACTTGTTTTTGACTTCTGCTCATACAGATTACAGAGAGCTGACCACATGTCTGCTGACTTTGTGCAATTCATAATGTGCACCAATTGACTGTCTGACACACTCATGGCAATGAGTTTCTGTGCTGCAAAGTCCAATTTCTCCCACTGGGCGATTGCACGGCTTTCCTCTGCAGTAGGAGCTGCAGCAGCGGGTGATGGCATCTGCACTGTGCCAGTAGCCACACCAAAAGCTTCCTTGTCTCTCAACAGAACAGTCAGAACTTGAAACTTCCATTGAGACCAATTTTCTGCACCCTTTAGCTTTGTAATTTTGGCTGATTCTGACTCCATGATCAATTTCTGAGATATTTCGCTTTTTGCACACAGGCTAGGATAACCTTGAAGATGAACGTTACTAGTTGAGACACAAATCAAAGCAAAAGATTACTTTTGGGCACAAAACTATTTTCATTACTAGGATAAGGGCCTATAACCTGTTATTTGGTACAATAAATCTCCACACAACAAGTACGATTTACTGGAATTTATTGGATACCACGATACAAGGGAGCATGGTCAAGAGTTACAATACCGACATACCGGCGATAGCAGAATATAACAGGGAGGGCGCAAGCTGCGCAAGTACAGAAAAAACAAGATGGCGTCAGAGTACCCGAGAATATGAATATACATGAAACCTCATATCTCAATATACTCTATTAGATTTCAAACGTTGGAGAAGATTGGAAGAATATTCAGAGAATTAGAGATATTTCAGTTTTCGCATACTCGTTCTCAGAGGGAAAGTAGTGGAAGTGTAAATGACAACTTTGGGTAAAACAAAGAGTGGCTCAAAACCAAGTGTACTGCATCATATAGTGGTCGATTATACGTGGATACCAAATTGCAGCTCTCTAGGTCAATAATCGTAGCCAGGAGATCAATATATATCATTGCCATTAACACCGAGTTCTTCGTAGAAGTCAGTATAAGTCTTGAGAGCTGAAATTTTTCCTGAAGCATTCCAGATCTTCTATGTGGTGAAGTAAGACCTTAGTAGCATACTCTATTAGATTCCAGAAGTTGGAGAAGATTGGGAGAATATTCAGAGACTTAGAGATAGTTAAATTTTGCACACTCGTTCCCAGGGGGGAAGTAGTGCAAGTGTGAATGACAACTTTAGGTAAAACAAACAGTGGCTCAAAACCAACTGTACTACATCATATAGTGGTCGATTCTATACGTGTATACCAAATTGCAGCTCTCTAGGTCAATAATTGTAGCCAGGAGATCAATAT
This sequence comes from Eretmocerus hayati, assembly GCA_029851415.1. Lineage (NCBI taxonomy): Eukaryota > Metazoa > Arthropoda > Insecta > Hymenoptera > Aphelinidae > Eretmocerus > Eretmocerus hayati. The sequence goes on from CM056742.1 coordinate 103,264,111, forward strand.
ATATCATTTCCATTAGCACCGAGTTCTTTGTAGAAGTCAGTATAAGTCTTGGGAGCTAAATATTTTTTCAGACACAATTCAAATCCCTCATTTGGTGGATTCAAAGCTCAATAGCATACTCTATTAGATTTCAAACGTTGGAGAAGATTGGAAGAATATTCAGAGAATTAGAGATATTTCAGTTCTCGCATACTCGTTCCCAGAGGGAAAGTAGTGGAAGTGTAAATGACAACTTTGGGTAAAACAAACAGAGGCTCAAAACCAAGTGTACTGCATCATATAGTGGTCGATTCTATACGTGTACACGAAATTTCAGCTCTCTAGGTCAATAATTGTAGCCAGGGAATCAATATATATCATTGCTATTAGCACCGAGTCTTTTATAGAAGACAGTATAGGCCCTGGGATCTAAAATTTTTTCCAGAAGCAATTCAAATCTTCCATGTAGTAAATTAAAAGCTCAATGGCATACTCTATCAGATTCCAAAAGTTGAGGAAGATTCGAAGAATATTCAGAGAATTAGGGATTGTTCAGCATACTCGTTCAAACTTTCAATAGCACACAACTAGATTGGGTCACATTATTGAACCAAGGAATGTTACAAATACCAACAGATCTGTGGAACGAAACTGATATAGCGCCGTGGATACAGAACCAGGAAAGCCATGTCACTGGATCGTTAGAAAAAGGAGGAAATTTGAGAGGAATTATAGGCAAAGCCCGGAGCATGAGTAAAGTCCGGATCATCTCAGAGAAATTCGATACACTACAAAGCACCATGACTTATTCAACAATCACTATTATCCTGATATTTCTGGTAGTCATCATATTATGGAAAGTCCTTATAGTCCAGTCCGCCACGGCCGATTCGTTGGTCCAAAGGGGTAAAGTTGTGAAATTAAAATATTATCTAGATCAGAACTAGAAACTAGCAATTCTAAAAATGCAGACACAAAAACCCCAGGGTTTTCGAGGAAATTGATCGTTTATTAACAATTTTGCAAACCGGACATGTCCATCGGGGTAAACTGGGGAGTCGACGGATTTGAAATTTGGCAATGAGTAGAATGCAGGGTTGAAAATGCAGACAGATCAGTTCATAACTCTACGAGGCAGACAGGGGTCAAAGGTCAATTTTTCACACCTTTCCGAACAAAAAATCAGTAATTTGCTTTATATCTTAGAATCCGTGCGTTTTAGCGAGATTTGCCTGAGGAACTTTTTTGAAGATCTCATTGGGATCTACAAAATTGGTCATCTTGACCATTGCTCAGAGATCCTTTGTTTCTGAGATATAAGTAATGTTAGTTTCAAGGATAAACGTTTTTCGATCCTAACTCGGGATTTATGGGATGTGATGAGATTTTACAAGAATACTTATTTAAAGATCCTCTGAAGATCTACAAAATAAGTTATCTCAACCTTTGCTCAGAAACCTACCGATTCTGAGATATAAGCAAAAGTAAGTTCGGCAATGAATTTCTTTTCACCCTAACTCGAGATCTATTCGATTTGATAAAATTTTGTAAGAATACTTTTTTGAAGATTCATCGGAGATCTACAACATTGTTCATGTTGACCATTGCTAAGAAATCCTTTGTTTCTGAAATATAAGCAATGTTAGTCTCAAGAATAAAGGTTTTTCGATCCTAACTCGGAATATATGCGCTGTGATGAGATTTTACAAGAATACTTTTTCAAAGATCCTCTAAAGGCCTACAAAATAAGTTATTTCGACCTTTGCTCAGAAACTCACCGATTCTGAGATATAAGCGAAAGTAAGTTCGGCAATGGACCTTTGTTTACTTTAACTCGAGATCTATTCGATTTCATGAAATTACGTAGGAATACTCTTTTGAAGATTTTTTAGTGATCTGAATGAAGTGTTATATTGACAACTGCTCAGAAACTTACTAGGTCTGAGGTATGAGCAATATTAGTCTCGCGGATTCGGCCCTAACTCAGAATCTATGGAGCTTGATAAAATTCTGCAAGAACACTTTTCCAAACATCCTCTAGGAATCTACAAAATAAATCATTTCGATCATTGCTCAGAAACCTACCATTTCTGAGTTACAAGGATCAGTATGTTCAAATATGGAACTTTATTCATCCGTGCTCGCGATTAATGCAATTTGATGAAATGTTTTAAGAATGCTTATTTAAAGATCCTTCAAAGACCTGGAAATGGGTTTGACTGACCATTTCTGAGAAAGTTGTCTTCAAAAAACTTATGGCACCCAAGCAACGCAGTAGATTTCATAGCAATGGTCGATAAAACCATTCTGCACATCTCTGAAGAAACTTCAATTGATTGTTCCTGCAGAAATACATTAAATTGCGCTGATCCCGAGTGGAAAACGAAGAAAGTTCCATCCCTGACACTGAAATCGCCTAGGTCTCAGAAATGGTGGGTTCCTGTGCTATGATCAATCCAACAAACTTTGGAAATCTTCGAATGATGTTCAGAGAGGTATTCATGCATAATTGGATCAAATCGCATAGATCTTGAGTTAAAATCAGGAAAATCCCGTTATTGCCCCTAGTATTGGACATATCTCATGAATGGTAGATTTTTGAACACTGGGTAATGGACTCAACATTGTGGATTTCAGAAGAATTTTGCAAAGAGTATTCTGTCAGAAACGCGTGGAATTTCCAGAAAGTGAGTTAGAGACAATAGAGAAGTTATAGATAGGGAGTAATATTGTTTATATCTCAGCACTAGTAGATTTCTGAGAAATGGTCGGTGAAACCAATTTCCAGGTCTTGAAAGGATCTTTAGATAAGCATTCTTAAAACATTTCATCAGAATCCATAAATCACGAGTGAGGATGAATAAAGTTCCATTTATGAACATACTGATGCTTGTAACTCAGAAATGGTAGGTTTCTGAGCACTGATCGATATGATTCATTTTGTAGATTGCTCGAGGATGTTTGAAAAGGTATTCTTGCAGGATTTCATCAAGTTCCAAGGATTCCGAGTTAGGGTCGAATCCGCGAGACGAATATTGCTCATACCTCAGACCTAGTAGGTTTCTGAGCAATTGTCAATATAACACCTTTCTCAGATCACAAAAAGATCTTGGAAAAAGTATTCCTACAAAATTTCATCAAATCGAATAGATCTCGAGTTAAAGTAAACAAAGGTCCATTGCCGAACTTACTTTCGCTTATATCTCAGAATCGGTGAGTTTCTGAGCAAAGGTCGAAATAACTTATTTTGTAGGCCTTTAGAGGATCTTTGAAAAAGTATTCTTGTAAAATCTCATCACAGCGCATATATTCCGAGTTAGGATCGAAAAACGTTTATCCTTGAAACAAACACTGCTTATATCTCAGAAACAAAGGATTTCTGAGCAATGGTCAACATGACCAATATTGTAGATCTCCAATGAATCTTCAAAAAAGTTCCCCAGGCAAATCTCGCTAAAACGCACGGGTTCTAAGTTATAAAGCAAATTACTGATTTTTTGTTCGGAAAGGTGTGAAAAATTGACCTTTGACCCCTGTCTGCCTCATAGAGTTATGAACTGATCTGTCTGCATTTTCAACCCTGCATTCTACTCATTGCCAAATTTCATAATCCGTCGACTCCCCACTTTACCCCGATGGACATGTCCGGTTTGCAAAATTGTTAATGAACAATCAATTTCCCCAAAGACCCTGGGGTTTTCGTGTCTGCATTTTTGGAATTGTCAGTTTCTAGTTCTGATCTAGATTATATGTTCATTTCGCAACTTTACCCCTTTGGACCAACGAATCGGCCGTGGCGGACTGGACTATTAGCTCAGGGGGGTCCCCTTGTCTACTAATGAATAAAGTGATTTCAGATAAACAAGGAAGTTTGGGAAGTTCCCAACCACCAGTAACATGATCACAGCACCCAGGAATTGGTCAAATACAGATCATGGGTTGTCCAATGCACAATATGAGCTATCCAATTTTACAAATTCCACACCTACCCGTGATGGACCAATATGTGATGGTTAAAAGACCAGGAGATCGACCCATATTGACATTAAAAGGAGAGTCGGATGATATGATCACTTAAACGTCAGATTCCAGGATAATGACGATGGGAATTATGAAGGAGCACACCGGATGGAAAAATAAAAGGAAGAGGAACGCAATTTATGGGAGTACATTCACCGAATATTGAAGAGATGAATCAATACACGATTGAACAATACATGTATATAATCAAATGAGAATATGAAGTGTAAATATCAGAAAGAGACCTACTAGATTGTAAATGCAGAAATATTTAAGTAAAATCATGGTGTAAGGAAGAGTTAGAAACCAATATAATATGAAGGTTAAGGAGAAGATCAGGTTATCATTATCGTAGATACAGAATTTATGTAAATTATATTCCTTCCACGAGTGATAGACCGCTCAGAGAAACCAACATGATCTTAGCAAATCATATAGAATCCAAATCGCACGGACGAACCAACCGAAGTCCAACAAAATTTTCGCAAAATTCTAACCGCTCAGAAAAGCTAAGTAAAAAAATTGGAAATTTTCTCGTACTTCTCATAGCTGACGCCTCTTAAAATATGGCACACTTTCATTACTATCTAGAACTCGGAAAGAACCGATCCGGAGACCGGTTGAGGCAGCCATGGATGTGTGAGGTCATTAGTATATATATATATATATATATATATATATATATATATATATATATATATATAGAGCGAATGATCTAGTGAGATCATGAGCAAATTAAGCCACAGAGTGAGAATCGCGGCGTCAGCTTGTCCAAGATCATTTCGACATTCATTATAGCGATTGCCCGCTGCTCGTCGTGAGACAGGATATCGGGGTCAGACGAATATTATTTAAGGAGGCGCGGAATCGCGCCCGAGAGCTTACGGTCCGAGTCAGTCACGCGAGACAGGTAAACGCAGCCACGGATTGGCCCTGTCAGTAGAAGTCGAATCATTTCATAGGTCTCTCTACATTGAGATACTAGCCGTGGAATGAAGTAACAGTCATAAGTGATTTTGCTAGATTTTTTCGTCCTTGATGGTTAATATACAAGTTGAACCTTTGGTCTCGTCGATCTTGAAGGACAGTGGGGAACTAAATAAATTCCCAAAATTTCATGATGGAAATTTTATTGCAACGTTTCGTCCACTAGGTTTTGTGGACCTCATCAGGCTTCAGGTTTCTGTTTCGACATATGTATAATGATAGAAAATATGAACATTTTTACAAATGATGGATGTATAAAGATGCGCAACTTACGTTATTCTTTAGATCGTCATGATATTTTGGACGATCTTGTAATAGAGCACAGACATAACGTCTGGCTCCTGTCAATACAAGTAAACAGAGTGAGTCATCGGTCTCATTTTTCCCTCATATTTATATTAGCGCGATCGCAGTGTACAGTAGGTGACATATATATAAAAAGTAGTGCATGTGGGAGAGAGAAAGAGAGCGGGGGGTCAACGAGCTTTGTCAGCCGTTGCCCACAACGGGTTATATACTTGACTGAGATTTTGAATATCGTCTTTCCTATTGATGCAATTCTCATCGAATTTTATATGGATCATTTCAGAAATCAACCGTTTTTTCCAATTTTTCTCTGTGTCTAAAATTTTGGTTTGATCCCAATGGAAATCGTGTTTATCATTGAGTCTGTGAACAGAAACTACGGATTTTTTATCTTTGTTTGTAATATGATCTTTAATGCGTGTACCTAGTTGTCTTTTTGTCTCTCCCACATACGTTGCTGGGCAATCTTTACACTGAAATTTGTAAACAACACCAGTTTTGCTAAATTTATCTAGTTGGTCCTTACCTAATTTTACTATTGAGCTTAATGACTTGGAAACTTTTGGAAGAGTGTGAATTCGTTATGTTTGAACAGAGCATTACATTTTTCGGATAAGCGTTCGTGGTATGGAATACAAATTTTGTTCCGGCCAGCATATAGAATTTGGTTGCAACGTATTCTTTCTGCTCTGTTCATCAGATCTTTTGAACGATGTAATCTGGTTTTTATACATTTGTCAGTGAAATCTTCAGGATAATCATTGTCAGAAAGCAGTTGTTTTACAATTGATAAGTTGGAGGAATGAAATTTTTTATAAGAAAGTGACGTGGCTCTGTCGACTAAATTGAACACTATGTTCCTCTTTTGATTCATGGTATGATTGGATTAGAAATTCAAGATCCTGCCTGATGACGTTGGCTTTTGATACCAATTGGTGATGATTTTTTCATCCTCTCGGATCAGAGATATGTCAAGGAAATTGATGGTATTATTGTTTTCAATCTCATGTGTGAACTGTAAATGCTCATTGTAGCTGTTGAAAACATTGAGGACTACATCTACCTGTTCTTTCTTCACACACATTAGAGTGCCATCGACATATCTATAATAGAAAAGAGGAGTGCAATCGTGATCATTTTTCAATTTACGTAAACATGAAGTTTCCAAGTCATCCATAACAATGTCTGCGAAAAGTGGAGAAATGGGTGATCCCATCGGACTACCAAAAATTTGTTGATAAATTTTATTATTGAATTGAAAAAATGTGTTGTCAAAAAGGGACTCAGTGCATTTACGAATTTCATCAAATGGTATGTTGGACTTATTATGTATATCTGAAAATCTGCGGTCAAGCGCCTCTAGCACTAACCAGCATAGGATGTTTGTAAACAGAGAGCTCACGTCGAGAGAAAGGAGTATATGATCTTTTGGGATCGTTAAAGATTGCCCAGCAACGTATGTGGGAGAAACAAAAAGACAACTAGGTACACGCATTAAAGATCATATTACAAACGAAGATAAAAAATCCGTAGTTTCTGTTCACAGACTCAATGATAAACACGATTTCCATTGGGATCAAACCAAAATTTTAGACACAGAGAAAAATTGGAAAAACGGTTGATTTCTGAAATGATCCATATAAAATTCGATGAGAATTGCATCAATAGGAAAGACGATATTCAAAATCTCAGTCAAGTATATAACCCGTTGTGGGCAACGGCTGACAAAGCTCGTTGACCCCCCGCTCTCTTTCTCTCTCCCACATGCACTACTTTTTATATATATGTCACCTACTGTACACTGCGATCGCGCTAATATAAATATGAGTGAAAAATGAGACCGATGACTCACTCTGTTTACTTGTATTGACAGGAGCCAGACGTTATGTCTGTGCTCTATTACAAGATCGTCCAAAATATCATGACGATCTAAAGAATAACGTAAGTTGCGCATCTTTATACATCCATCATTTGTAAAAATGTTCATATTTTCTATCATTATACATATGTCGAAACAGAAACCTGAAGCCTGATGAGGTCCACAAAACCTAGTGGACGAAACGTTGCAATAAAATTTCCATCATGAGATTTTGGGAATTTATTTAGTTCCCCACCGTCCTTCAAGATCGACGAGACCAAAGGTTCAACTTGTATATTGAAGTAACAGTCAATCTTATTCTCGTGTCAAGATCATTCTATACATCCAACCCCTTCACAAACACCCAGCACGACAGCTTCGCGCTTGGGAGACGGAAAACCCAATACCCGAACACCAATAACGTAACATACTCGATTGGAGTTGATTCACAAATGTTTCGAGAGTGGAATTCCGAACTTGTCGTTCTGAACCAGATACCTTGGCTCGTAAGAGAGTGGCATCACTTTCTTTACACGTTCACGAGGGCTTAGAATCACATAACACCCATTTCAAACGTGTGCGATGGAAAATTTTTTTCTCTATTTCGGAGGGTCAATAGTTAAACGTTCCATGGAAACCCTCATATAGCCAATTCAGTAACGATGTAAAGCAGTGGCTTCCCCATGAGAAAAACTTGTATCTCAACTAACTCAGCATCACAGTTGTAATGATGCGAGGGTCCATCAAGAAATATAAAATTGCAGGGTGGATTCTATATTGCAACCGATCAGTGTCGTAGATTCACAAAGTAAGTGCTGTTGAAGAATATTCTCGTTGCTGCAGTAATAAACTAATGAGGTGATGTTTGCGTTTGCTCAACATAAAGCTATCTAATTGTAAGGCTAAAAAGATGAGAGGTTAAGTTCATAGCGTGAACAATCTGAGAAACAAATAGACCAGTTACATCTGAGTTTTTGATATAATAGTAATTTCAATGATGAACCATTCTATCATTACAATTTTCTTAACCAATCCAAGAGGACATCTGGGCTAAATCTTACATAGCAGCTACTCATCACTCTAATCGAGTGCGTAAGGGATTTCATGTATCGCCTCATCTCAGTTGACATGATGTTGTGGTTCCTATTAGTGAATTCATACAGCTGGTCATATCATTTACAATGGTTCAATCAACTACAATCAATGTTAAGCTTCAATTCTGAATGGAGAAATCGACTAATAGTTCATGTTTTTGCTACAAAAATCTCATCATCTTGTAGAAATTGTGTGAGGTTATATTCAAATTGAAGTCTTCATTTGAAATGATGAGATTTCGGTAGCAGAAACATGCACTATTGATTAATTACTTTATTCAGAATGAAATAGCAACATTGAAAGAGGTTGAAAAATTAATATCAAGATCAGTAATCATATTTCTCTGAGTATACGTTATGCCGTATACTCAGAGAAAGTCTACATAATTTCAAGTAATCTATTGATGTTACAATTGAATTGTCATTGATTGATTGAAGAATTGTTGATGAAATGAACACAGCTGTGTAGATGAATTATTAGGATCACTGATTAGTTACCATATACAGTTGCACGCTGAATATCTGTCATCCAAGTTGTTGAATTATTGAGGCATATGATTCTAAAGCAGTATCTGATATTGGATATCGGAGCAACGATTTGAAAGATTTTCTTGTCTAAGTGTGACTCACATATGTGTATATGAATGAAGAGCAAGCATTATAAACAAAGGACGTCACAAATGCTTGTTTGCTAACCGAGATCTCAAAAGAAATTGAGATGTAAATGAGCTGCTCCAATCTGCAGCACGTAATAGTAGCTCCATCATAAGAGAAGCAATGGATTTGTCAAGAATTTACATCGAGAGATGTTCTAGTACTTGCCTTTTGGTCAAACCCGCATCAGAAATTATTTCCTTTGATGATAGAATATCTCACAGATGAACGGTCAGTAACTAATAATAAATTATGAATAATACAGGCTGGATGATGCCGGCCACAGATTTACAGTTGATGCTGATTTTTCTGATGCCACCGCATGCACAGCCTGAGGCACAGCTGACTGCATAAGCTGACTTGCACCAACACGCGCTGTTTTGAATTTATTCAACGGACCATGCGCGACAAGCTCTGCGCCGCGTTGCCATCGCTTCGCTTCGCCAAGTACACCGCCAGAAGAGCGAAGAGCCCCGCTGGCTCTTTCGCTCTCCTAGCGGTACCTCGGTTGCTGGATTCCAGCGCGACGGCAATGTAAGTTCTGGCGCTACTCTCTTGGGCGCGAATCATCAGGATTGTTCTTGCGCATTTGCCATCGGTTCGCACTTTAGATCCAGCGGATGATGGGGAAGTTTTTCGGTGTAAGCACGTGACGCTTTGTACCTAATGCAGACATCCAGGGGTTATCCAGTGATGATGTCACGCCAATATTTAGATTTTAGACCCCCTCTCCCCGCCCCCTTGTCACGCCATGTGACAAGCTCGTGGGCGCCCTTTTTCGTGATGTTCATCGGTACTGACGAGAGCCGATCGTTATGTCTGGTCTCTCCACAACATCGTTAAAGAAATCATGACGATCTAAATGATAACGTCAATTGCGCCTCGTCACAGACAAGAAAGCATGAATTATACACATCATAGAACGTCATTATTTTTTGGATCATATGTTATAAAAGAACCTCAAGCTTGGTGAGATCAACGAAACCTTAAGGATGAAAAGTCGCAATAAATTTTCCATTATGGAGAGAATGAAAATTCACACCTCTGTGTCTGTGCTATTTCTAGGTCCCCTCAATTTTGCAAGCCATGTTCCAAATCTGCAACGAGTCTCCCGCTCAGTCGTGCATGGATCGAATTTTGAATAAGTTCCGAATTTCGTAACCTCCAAATGGTCTTGTCCTCTACCACTTACGCTCTTGGTTACTTCCAAGGTATATTCTACTAGTTACCGAGAGATAAGTTATTGGGAATTCATGGAAATTGTGCACACCCGAAAATCAGAATTTCGATCTTGCTCACTCGACTGCTCGGATCTCCTTGGTCCAAATCAACTCTACTTGGGCTCATTTTGCAGCTTTTTCCAAGCACTTTGAGAGCTATTTGGTATTTTTTCTGCGCAGCTCAATGGATTCTTGCAAAACCAATCTAAAACCTTGTAGAATTTCACAAAAATCGGGTCATTACGCAGACCTCTGCAAGTCTGGCGGGAATTGGTGGATTTAGATGATTGAAGAAGCATCGCAAAGCAGAAGTCAAGAGCTTTTAAACCTGTATCTGAAAGTTATTCTAGCTTGTTTCTGGTCCGATCTGTGACTCTTTTCGAAGAGGATGATTTTTCTTGAAAAAAGGACCAGTCATTGAGAAATTATGAGTGGACTCATTTTTTCACGGGTATAAACACTGAATTTGGTTTCTCTCGCCAACAATATGGAAAAACTCGAAGGAATAGCACCGTTGCCCCGATTTCTCCACCTTTCGTGATTTTGGGACTTTTCTTCAAGAAAAATCTCCCTTTACTAAAACAGTCACAGCTCAGATCAGATACAAGCTAAAATAACGTTCAAAAACGGATTTTAAAGCTCTTGACTTCTACTTTCAGATGCTTATCGAATTATCCAAATCCGTCAATTTCCGCCAGACTTGTAGAGGCTTGCGTGATGACCCGATTTTTGTGAAATTCTACAAGGTTTCAGTATGATTTTGTCAGAATCTATTCAGTTGCGCGAGAAAAATACCAAATAGGTCTCAAAAAGCTTGAAGGAATCTACAGGATGGGGCCAAGTGGAGTTAGTTTGAATCAAGGAGATCCGAGCAGTCGAGTGAGCAAAATCGAAATTTTTATTTTCATTAGGTGGCCACAAACTTTTGACCGGTAGTGTATTACCCTGCGATCCTGGTTCCTGAGAGTGTTTCATCAAGTTGAACGAAACCTTGATTCTGGTATGGAAGCATAGACGGAATAATCAAGGTTGGGAAAATATAAATCCGTTGAGATGGTAGATAACTATATTGGAATCCATCTTAGATATTTCACAGGGCTCGAGTCTCAGTTGTTCTGGGTACATGGAGGATGATCTCGGCCATTGCTGATTCGAAAATTCGTTAATATTGAATTCATGACAGTTCCTCAGTGAGAATATCTGGAGAGCGAGGGGGAGAAGAGGTAGGACTCTTACAAAGGAACATCACAGAATACACTGACCTTTTAGTCGAGGCATCGTCTTCACTATCACTGATTGTGATGATGGAGACTGATGGCGAGGGAGTATCATGTATGGTGATAGTTTGCTGCTTCATGCTGGAATGCTTTTGGTCACCAAAGTGATTATGCTGCATCCTACTGGCACTTGGATGGTAAGGATGAGTTGAAGGAGACTGTGGACGTGACTGTGGTTTCGGGCACGTTGTTAATCCGAGGGAAGCAGGAGGTGGAGAGGAGGTGTGATATCTGCGTTGCGGATTTTGGGGTGAACTTTCTTTGATCCGCTTCTTGACAGGGCTCGAATGCTGCTGGTCCTTCTTTTTCTGCTCATAATTCGTGACATGAGGTTGCTGGCATAAGCTGATATGATGGGTGAATTTACTACTCGAACGTTTCCCCCAACTCTGAGGTTGTGCTTGATCGAAGACTGCAGTTGTATTGTATATATCCGACATCGGAAAAACAGGTCTCTGCTCCTATTGAGAAATTGGAGGAGAGCAGATCTTAGTGTCAGTTATCATACTTGAGGCTCTGATTCGGAGGATAAAATGAAGGAGACAATACTCTCATTCTGTAAAAACAGACAAGTCATGGAGAATTTGGAGATTCAAACACATGAGATAATCGCAATCCCAGTTAGTCAAGACTGCAAGTGAGAGTTACTCAAATCATGGAATCTTGACAGTTAGATGGCTACACGGACTTTTCTTACAAGGTTTTCATTATGATTCCATTCACAACCCCTACTTCACGAGTCACAGTGGAATTTAATCAACGACGTTTTGGCCACAAGTCTGTCAACCTTCACAAGTTTGAAAAACAATCTTCGAGTCCAGGATTCCATAAAATATACAGAATGAGTGAGTGACATGATCTCGCATACCTCTCAAAACGGTACAGTGTGTCTACTTGAACAGATTTCTCTTCACCTTATATTGGCGAGTATCTAATCTTTGATATATTGATTGATTAGATATTGTGCGTTCTATGTTGGATTGGAAGTTGATGGAGTGATCACTCTATCGTACAGCAAATCTATTCGTGGATCATGGAGTGTGGGATGTGGATTCACAAATGTCATATTTTTCACTATTGTCGAAGTATCACAGTAGTAAGCGAATTGAAACTAGTTTGCGGTTGATCAGACAACACACGAGAGAGAGAATTCACTCCAAATCCAGTTTCTCGGTTGACCACCAAGAAAATAGAGTTGAAAAGAGGAATGGGAACGGAATGATACAGATGAGTCATTCTTATAGAAATGGAGTTTATGACAGACTATCGAGAAAAGCCGGAAAATTCCTTGTAAAATGTGTCCTTAACATAAGTGGAAATATGAGCTCCATCATTAAGCAAGGGAGAGACAAAACTGACGAGCGGGATAAGAATGATGTGGTGTATGGAATTTGCTGAAAAGATTGTCATGCCTCATATGTCGGTGAGAGTAAAAGATCCGCGAGAGTGAGAGTGAAGGAAAATCTTGGTTATATAAGAAGAATGGATGCAAAATATGTTACCAATGAGCATATGGAGGAAAAAACCCATGAATTCGATGTCGAAAGTGTTGATATTCGAGAAGTAGGAGAGAACTGGCACAGCCGTAGTCTATCTGAAATAGTACGCACAAGACTCTCACGCAACCCGATAAACATGAAGGAAGACACTCACAGTCTGCACAAATCATTCGCTTCCTTATTGAGAACAATGCACGGAAAACAAAAACTTTCATTTGTTCAGTATTCTTCAATAATAACAGCCACACTTCTTGACTTCAGTCTTATAACAACTGTAACAGCAGGGGATGATTATACCGGTAGAGTGGATGGTCGAAAGATGATTGATGGATGTCAGGTAATGAATCGATAGTGAGCCCATAGAAAGATAACCGCAAACCAATTCCAATTTACTAACAACTGTAATAGTCTCACAATAGTGAAAAATATGACATTTGTAACTGCACATCCCACACTCTATGATTTCCAAATAGGTATGTTGTACGATTGAGTAATTACGCCATCAAGATTCGATCAAACATAGAACACACAATACCTAACCAAACTTATATTCACTAGACCAAAGATAGACTCACCGATATTACTTGGAAGAACAATTTGTCCAAATTGACACACCGCACTCTTTCGAGAGGTATGTGAGGTTATTTGACTCACTCATTCTGTATGTATAATGAAATCCTGAACTCAAACATTGTGTCTAACCTTGAGAAGGGTGTCGAGATGGTCACTGAAACATCGTCAATAAAATTCCACTGTGACTCTTAAAACAGCCGTTGTGAATCGGATCAAGATGCCTTGACGTCATGTATGCCCATCAAATGTCGATTGATAGGGATTTGTCCAGTAATATTATCGAGATTAATGGTGGTTGTGATTTTGATGCTGTTTTTGGACTGTCCTTTTGAATATACTTATGATTAGGTAAACAACGTTTCGGACCTCTCATTAGGTCCTTCTTTAGGTTGAATCATATCACTTAAGGTAGTATTAGCGGTACTCGAATTGACGCTCAGAAAATCACGAAAGTCGGCACAGTTATATATTAGGGTCTCAAAGTGCTTCAGTTGAAATTTCAGAAGCCTTCAGAGTGGGGGAAAAAAGTTATGAGCGTTTTTGTAAAAGCCGTTTAACACGGCGTCTTATGGAAAACCACCAGTAGAGTGATACCTGACGCACAGATTTCCATGGCAGTGAATACACAGATGTGAGAATGCACAAAAAACACTCAGGAGCGATCAGATTGACGATTCAGAGCCTACAAAAAAAGATGTGAGCCCAAGTGTCACTCATTTCTGCGGTTTCGGGGTTAGGTCGTCGTCTGCTGCGTGCACTCACTATACCTATATCGCGGGTGAAAGGGAGTCAAGCGCGGGTATGTTCTGCACTTGACACATCCAGTACCGCTAATATTTCCTTAATGTGGGGATGGGTAATAGAGTGAGTAAGTAAGCTTAAATAACTGGGACTTATCAACGAAGGTGCGGTAATTTGTGGTCCCTCTTGAGATGAAACCTGGTGCAAATCTCGATCCTCATCGGCCCGCGGGAACTTCTTTGAAGATCAGCCGCGTGGCTAACAGGTCGATTGGTGTCAAAATGCATTGATCAACTCACAAGGTTTCGATCACTCCATACTAAACCGCACTGAGAGATTGTTCATATAGCTATTGCACTATTTTCGGTTGAATATGGTGTGCAATTATTTTTTTTTGCCCAAAGAAAAATAATTGCACACCATATTCAACCGAAAATAGTGCAATAGCTATATAATCAATATCTCAGTGCCGTTTAGTATGAAGTGATCAAAACCTTGTGAGTGAATCAATGCATTTCAACACCAATCGACCTGTTAGCCACGCGGCTGAACTTCAAAGAAGTCCCTGCGGGCCGATGAGGATCAAGATTTGCACCAGGTTTCATCTCAAGGGGGAACAAATTACCGCGCCTACGTTGACAAGTCCTAGTTATTGAAGCTTACTTACTCACTCTATTACCCATCCCCACATTGAGTGATATAATTTAAGCTGGAGGAGGACCTAATCAAGGGTACAAAACGTTGTTTAGGTAAACAACGTTTTGGACCCTTTATTAGGTAATCATGAGTGTATTTGGAAGGACAGTCCAGAAACAGCATTGAAATCACAACCACCATTACTCTCTGTCTGGACATTAGAGTAAGAATATAATTATCGAATCATATTCCCGCGAGCGATAAAGTCTCGATCGTTCATATCGATCGAGACAAAAATTGATTCTAATTATAATTATCGAGATTATCTCAAAATAGTCATTCAAACCTCGTGTGAATAGATCTTTCGCGGAACTGTTTCTCTTTCGGTAGCCACCAGGGAAAGAATTCGCGCGTGGATGGGACATCCATTATCCTCTATCGATGTGACATGACCATCTCCCGATTATTTGGTGTATAATTGACCACCGGTTCGGTAACAGGAAAGATGGGGAAGAGGTGACGCAATATATTTTCATTCCCAATTTCTCCGGATTTTAAAATAAAATTGTTGCGCGGCTGAACGCACCAAATTCGGACTTGAGTGAATTCGGACAGAATGATCACCCCGGTATTCAGGTCACTGAGAATTGATCAAAGAGCTGAGCGGACGATGACGGAATTCATCCTAACGCGAAGCGTGATCGCCCAATGATATGAATGACGCTGTCGTGGGATGGGTCGAACCAAGGAATCCATCACACCACCACAACTCGCCAATTTCATGCAACTGTATGGAGCCATTCAACAGACTGAGGACATATCGACGTCTCCTACGAAGAGTAACACCAAGCCGCTTATGATCGACGAAGACTAACTCTTTCCGTTATCAACGAAGAAAAATAACACTTCTTCTCATCAACGACGGAGAATGAAACTTTTCCTTATTAACGCCGAAGATTAACACTTTTTCCTATGAACGACGAAGAGTAACAGATTTGTATAGATGATGGAACGGGTTGCCTGTCCTGCAGGGTACAAATACAAGTATCGGAGGTGGATGAATGGATGAATGGACGGATGCGTGGATGGGATGGATGTGATGAATGTGATGGATGGGATAGATGGATAGGATAGTTGGGCGGATGGGTCGGATGGAAGGATGCGATGGATGGGTCGGATGGAATGGTTGGGTCGGGCGGATGGATGGATGGGTCGGATGAATGGGATGGGTGGGATGTTAGATGGGTCGGATGGTTGAGATGGATGGGTGGGCCGGATGGATGGGACGGATGAATGGATGGGTCGAATGTATAAGGTGTATGGATAGGATGGATGGATGGGATGAATAAGATGGGATGATGAGATGGTTGGATGGATGAGTCGGATGGACGAGTCGGATGGATAGGGTGTATGGATGTGATGGATGGATGGGGTCGTTGGATGGGATGTATGGATGAGAATGATGGATAGGATGTATCGATGGGATGGTCCGATGGGTGATGGGATGGATGGGATGTGTGGATGGGATGAGTGAATGGGACGGATGGATGGGATGAATGAATGAGATGGTTGAGTGGGATACTTGAATGGGATGGTTGGACGGGCTAAATGGGATGGATGCGAAGGATGGATGAACCCTACTACCCAGCCCATCTATCCAGATGGATGAGCCCTTCTATCCAGCCCATCCATCCAGATGGATGAGCCCTGCTATCCAGCCCACCCATTCATCCATCCATCCACCACATTTATCTCACCCATCCCCCCATCCATCCATTCCATCTATCCACCCCATCCATCCGACCTATCGAACATCCTATCGATCCCATTGATCCGAACCATCCTTCTATCTACCCCACCTATCTACCCCATCCAGTCATCTCATTCAGCCCATCTATCTATCCCATCCTTCTGTCCCATTCATCCATTCCATCCATCCCATCGATCGGAACCATCCATCCATCCATCTCATCCATCCCTTCTATCCGACCCATCCATCCATCCTGTCCAACCTACCCATCCATCTCATCCATCCTATCCATCTAACCATTCCATCCATCTCATCCAAGAGATCTTTCGATTCATGTAATCAAAACATTCCTTGCGTCTTCTTCGATTGCCCGTAGTCAACGATGGGAACCTAAAAGATGTATCCTCCAATCAATCACCTACAACTCCGGTGGGAGTGATCCGATCACAGAAATACTCACAGGATCTTGAGGATCTTCTCGAAAACTCTAATTTCTCTTTCAAAGTTCCCTCTACGACCTTTCCCGCCCAAGGAACGAGCTTGAAAAGAAATTTTGTATTACATGGACTAATCACGGAGATACCGCGGCTGGCACTCGTTTCGTCTCGCCTTGCTTTATTCTAGCGCAGGAATTTATGAGGAAAATATCCTCGCACATGAGTTTGACGTAAAATATCTGACCCTTCAGGACATTTGATCAGATTCTGTCCTGGATTGGGGGCAGCCCTGATTTCTCATGTTTTAGAGGGAAAATCAATCAATTTCATGTTTTATCCCTCTAGATCACATTCAAGCCAGAATCTGGTAAGATATTCTGGAAGATGAGATCTTTCTACGTCAAATTCATGTGCCATTGAATTCTTCTGATGATTTTTCGCACCAGACTAGCGCAAGAATAAATGGAACAGGAGGCTACTCAGGTATCTCCTTAAGCTGCCCATGTAATACAAAGTTTTCTTTCCAAGCTCATTACGCGGACAGGAGAGGTCGTAGATAAAATCTTGAAGGGGAAAAATTGTGGGTTCTGAAAGGATCTACGAGATCCCGTGAGTATTTTTGTGAACGGATCACTCCCGCCGAAGTTATAGGTGATTGATTAAACGAGAAATTTTCCAGATTCCCATCGTTGACTACGGGCACTCGGAAAGGACGGAAGTAGATACCTCTCACTATGGTCCGCAGCTGACCCCCACCACCCCCCACTCTTGCCGGCTACTTGTCTGCTATAGTGTCGCATGAATTTCGGATTCTCTCTCTCTCTCTCTCTCTCTCTCTCTCTCTCTCTCTTTTTTTTTTTTTTTTTTTTTTTTTTTTTTTTTTAAGGTGGTTAGAGGGCAAAATCTGCCTCAGGATCCCTCGGATCCGTCCCCAGACACCGGACTGGTTCAGCTTACGCGGACTACGCATAGCCCACGCAGGCCATACCAGGCGGGACACGGGTTTGGGTGGGGCCCACCGAGAGGTGGGCCCGGCCGTGTAATATCCCTCTCCCCTCGATGTCCGATACCTAGGGCATCGGGCAATCAAGAAGGAGATCCACCTGCATCTACCATCTCATCCCGGAACCGCGTGAGCATTACTTCAGGATGAGCGGCATGTCTCGCGCTCGATTGCGAGCGTTCTTCTTCTCCATCTTCTCTCTTCGGCCACTTGTCGGCATCTTCTGTCTTCATTCTTCATTCTTCCCTCTCTTTCTTCTTTCTTCTCTCTTCTTTCTTCTTTCTTCCCTCTTCAGTGCATCAGATTCCTCCTGGAATAATTTGGACCTCTTCTGTTTGAGTCGGCAGACTCACTGTGATTCGCCTGCTTCGAGGCGCCTCACTTCCCTCTCTTTCTCCTCCTTACGGGTCATCACCAGCTTGATGTATCCGGTGACTCTATCCCATGTCTCCTGGTTGCGAAGTAAGTACGGGACGAGGTTCTCGGGTGTTAGTTGAGCACCCAGCCATCCATCCAACTCGGCGCGCTCACTTTGGGTGTCGTTGCACGTGAACAGGGCGTGTTCAGCGTCATCCCAGTTGTCCCCGCATGACTGGCATGCTGGGGATGTCCTCTTCTTGAACCGGGTCAGATAGGCACCGAAGCAACCGTGGTCACTCAGTGCTTGCGTCGTCCAGTAATCTATCTCTCCGTGGGTGCGTTCCGTCCATTTGGCTACGTCACGTATCAGCCGGTGCGTCCATCTGCCATTCCCAAATGGCGAATCCCACTCAGTTTGCCACTGTTCAAGGGTGGTCTCCTTTTCGTTGTCGCGGATGATCTCCTTCATCGTCGGAGTGAGTACTCGTTCGGCTCCGATCACTTTCTGGCGGTCCCAGATCCTCACTCGCTCCGCGACGAGCAAGTGAATGGGCGGTGTACTCGCCAATACGTAAGCCGCATCTCCTGACACGGTGCGGTAGGCACGGATACTTCTCAGGGCCGCTCTCCGGTGAACAGGGCCCATTCTCTTCTCGATGATGGACTTCTCTACTCTCTTTCCCCACACGGGTGCACCGTACAGCATGATGGAGGTGGTGACGGTGTTGAGAAGTGCGCGCCTCTTTTCCTTGGGTCCTCCGATATTCGGCATGAGCCGCTGAAGCGCCGCACCAACCCTGCTCGCCTTCTGGGCGGCTTCCTGGATGTGTTTCCTGAACGACCATTTGTCGTCGAGCCATACACCCAGATATTTCAGCTCTGTCTTGCGTGGTATCTCTTGCCCGTTGATGTAAAAATGGGGCAAGTCGAACTTCCTGCGCCTCGTGACCACTATGGCTTCGCACTTTGGAACAGCCAGCTCTAGGAGCCTGCTGATCATCCATTCGTAGACTCGGGCCAGCGCCTCGTTCGCGCGTCTACCCAAGAGCTCTTCGTTGTCGGCCCAAACTATGAGTCCCGCGTCGTCCGCAAAAGCCACTATTATTACTCCTTCTGGCAGTTCGATAGACAGTAAGCTGTCGTACTGGGTATTCCAGTTGAACGGCCCGGAAACCGATCCCTGCCCGATTCCGGCGGACAGCTCTCGAACCTCTTGTCCCTTCTCTCTCTCTCTCTCTCTCTCGGGCGCACTCTCTCCCTCGCGGCTGCATATAGTACATATATGTGGACTCTCACAGTGTAGGTCTACGTACATAGTAACGAAACGATTACTCAGCTCATAGCTCTCTTATATTGAGTGTATACTCATAATACGTAAGGAATGATGTATGAGACTGATTGTCTTACGAAAAGAATGAGATTTGAAGAAGCATGATTTGAAATTATAAAAATTAGAATCAGAGAGTAAAAATTGGTAATTCTCAGATGGGATGGGATTGAAATGATCAGATACGACCGAATTCGAACTGGAGATTTTTCTTTATTGTAACAGGGTGGATTCAGATTATATATGAATATTTCATGCGATTGTTCGCACTCTTACATTAGGAGAATTGTTGATTTCAGATGTGCGTAACGTAACAATTTCATGAAATAGATATTTCACATCGTTTACATCAATACTTATATGATATTGTGAAGTATCGAGAGCCGATCTCAAGCCGTTTATGATAGCTTCAAAAAATTTGTCGTCGGCTACTGATGAGATTACACGGTCATAAAAGTTCATAACAGAACGGTGAATTTGAGATTCATGCGAAGCTAAACCAGTATTAAAAATACGGTCAATAATATTTTCTACAATGCTAGGAATGCACCGTGAGATTGCATTCAAGTATTTTAGCTTGTATTTGAAGGAATGTGATAAATCTCGTAACCTTTTGAACGTTGATTAATGTATGGCAATACTTTGTCGAATTCCATTTCTCACAATTTCTCCCGTCTGCTCACACTGCACCTTTTCGATCTCGATGATATTTCGTTTATGAATGTACGTAAAGTGTAAAATCCATCCAGATCCAAAAAGTTTTTGAGCTGATGACAAGCCCTTAGAATTATATACAACAACTGCAATGCCATCATTTGCCAAAAAGTTCTGGAATTGGATTATCTCGTTAATACCGCAGCCTCTTGGAGGTATTTGCACATTCGCGTCTCGGACTAACTTTTTTGACAATTTTGTTTGATAGCAGCCCATATATCGCCGCACTCTATTCCATTGTATATTTAGTGTATTGTATTTACCACGCTTAGTACCACGCTCACAATATACTCGAGCGCACACCAATGCGCGAGGTAAGCACATTCTATCGTCATTTCTTACTCTCAAAATTGACCGCTTGTAAACGCTTTCGTGTGTCAGTTTAACTCTCCCCATACCTTGCGGAACTCTAACGACGGCTGTATGCAAAGTTATAGGCTCACCAAGAGTAAAGCTTTGATTACTTTGAATTGCTCGAAAGATGAGTCCCCACAAATCGTCAAAGAAAAATTCATCTACAGGTCTAAACGATAACCATAGGTTACCTCGCGATAAAAATCTTGCGCCAAATGACATACCTATGTAATCGATAGCTGATTCTAGCCACATAATACCATCAACATCCTCTTCCTCTGGAGCTAGTAGTTGTAAAGTTACACGCCTCCCTCTCGTTCGAAAACGCTTGTAGTATCGTGATGTTTCACCTGCCAAGGCGAAACGATGCCCTGGCGGCAGAATATCCAGAAATTCCTCATCTGATACTTCTGAACCAGGTTCATTCATACCTCTTCCAATCTGATGGACATCACCATCTTGCAAATTGAAAATAGATTCTCCATTACTCAAAATATTGTGAATTTTGACATTTTGACTGGAATTTGGATACTTTTGCTGTTTAAGGAATAAATGCCAGCTATGTGTTTAGGCTCGGTCACGGATAAGATAATCATTTGAAAAATATCTTGGCATCAAGTGCTATTCATCAGTGATTGTATAAGATGAAACTTTGAATCGGAAACCAAAAGGAAAATTGAACGTTATAATTGAGTTATTCTAAGATTCTAGTGATGGAGGATATGAACGAATCAAGGGAATAGATCCTACATCACTCGGTTGAATGCGAATTTTTTGTAATTTCGGTCGAAATTTGGATTAACGAATGAATAATAATCATGACTTTATAACCAGGACCAAACTAGATAATTGTTCAAAATCATTTTCGCATCAAACATTATTTATCTACATTTGTATAAAAGGAAATTTTCATTGGGAACCTGGTAAAAAAATGAACGTGACCGTAATTCGAGCCATTCTAGAATTTTGAGGGATGAAGGATATGAAAAAAAATCAAATGGCGCGCATTTAGATACATTTAATCATAGGTCTCCAAATTCATGATCCACAATGATAAAAGTCGGAGATACATGTATATAAGGGTTGATTTTCTGGTAAATCTACATGTAAAATATTTACAGTCTCGCTAGGCAAATGACAGTTCTGCTCACCATTATTTTCATCGGAAATATCACTGTTGTGGTGTCATCGTTCTTGGCTGAATCAATTGCTTCTTCTATTCTTGCTCTCTTGACTGAGACAGATTGCGCTTCTAACATTTCGTCTTCAGACACTATTGATCTTTTTCTTGACGATATCGGTACACACGCTTGAGAGTCTTCCAAATTCTCACTTGGTAGATTGCTCGCCGTTGAGGCTGGAATTTCAAAAAGTATCGTTTTACTCATGATTACAGAAATAATCTACATTATCAATGTCAATGACAGTATCATTAGATTACTCACCATGGTCAGTATTATTTTTAGTTACGTCTGCAACGATATCCTCGTCCGAAACTGAGGGGTTTGCTAGAGGAGAAGGCGACGTATCTCTTTGCTCCAACACATGAGCATTGTCAGAACTAACTATATTACAGTTTGATCCAACACTTTGTGTTAAATCTGAAATGATGATGTAAATCCTCACTCACAGGTACAGAAATACTCATGGACCGCCAATATTATTACAAATACAGTACTCACCAACAATGGAATTTTCTTCAGTGTCAATTACATGTCTTACTTCTACACCAGTCGGATCGGTTATTGAATCTAGAAGAGTAATACCATCACTCTTCTCCGACACCTGAATTTTGCCAGCAGATGTTTCTGAAATATAATTCATGAATATTGTCATTCGTCCTCTCTCTTCCTCTCACGAACTTGCTCACATTCAGAAATTACCTTGCTCATTGACCGAATTATTGAGAGCGGCTAAGATCACTGTATCAACACTTTTTTCGGACCCCGCACGGGCTTCATTTTCAGCCATTGCACAGGCTTTGATGAGATTCGACTCATCTGCTTCTACCATTTATAGATCTGTAATCAATATTTGCAATGAATAATCGATACAAGTTTAGAGCAGCAAAGAATAACACAATTATGATTA
Organism: Eretmocerus hayati; assembly: GCA_029851415.1. Classification (NCBI taxonomy): domain Eukaryota; kingdom Metazoa; phylum Arthropoda; class Insecta; order Hymenoptera; family Aphelinidae; genus Eretmocerus; species Eretmocerus hayati. Next base: position 103,286,991 of record CM056742.1, read on the forward strand.
TAGATTTGTAGTACTTACGCTCACTTGCACCTAATATTCTTTTAGCGATGAGTGAATTCTTCATACCACACGATGAAACCACATCGTGAACGATGGTCAAAAGATCCACGGTGTTGAATACATCATCTTTAAATGCTTTCTCTAGCATCCAGATAGGTAAATCTTCAATCAAACTCTGGAGCTTTCGTCTCAGCGTACTCACGGGTAATAGTTTAAGTTCACTTTTATTCCGACTCGTAAAAATTTTATAGCGTATCACACACGCGGATAGAATTTTTGTTACGGTTAAAATACAATTAATCAATGATTTCTTCATTTTGATAGTAAATTCACGCTGTTTCAACGATGGAATTTCGAATGCGTACTGACAATTCTTGTTATGCACAAATTCACTCTACGTTGTGACCACTTTCGCGATTGCACTTTGAATGCGAGAATGCAGACGAATTTTTGACGACGACATGTGCCGGAACCTATCCGACACTTGCAGATACCCTTATTCACATAGAATCAGCAAAATGCACGACCAACAATCTTGCGCGAATATTATGAGTTGCCGTATACTTACGTGTTTCACATCACTCCAGTACGAGGTTTGACTACAAAACGAGGAGTTCTTCAGTGAATTATTGTGCCGTTAGTGACAAAATGAAATCTCAGCTGATTTCTTGCGTTTTGAAAATTTTTCAAATTTTAACGCAATGCGTAGTTAAGTACGCCAACGAACATCTGTGTGAGTCGGATTTAGAGGACGAGCTCATTACAGATTTGAAAGAAAAACTGTCCAAGTACTTATCAGACATGCCCATCGACGAACTAGTGAAATCCAGTGAAGATGGCTTATTCAACGATATCGACGTGATGAGAGTCGTCGTTGTCAAATTGAAACTCCATGGCATCTACCAACGGCCTGAGATGTCGTCAATTAGACAAACATATGGATGTAAGTAGAATTCAAATTCAATATGCGTTATTATTATATTGTCTATCTTGTTATTGACGTTAGAATTTCAAATTCAGATTTGAAAGATGAAGAATCAAAAAAACGTAAACGTGCGAGAGCAGAGGCAGCTACATCTCTGAAACTAGCACCAAGTTTGAATCCCAAAGGTGAGCATCTTTTTCTTACAATTATACCGGAATCGGAGTAGTGAAATACACTTGACCATCATCATCTGATAGTGAGATTTCGAATTAACAAATGACCTAAACACCATCACTCGTTCTAGTTCTAGAGCACATTCAGCGAGGCGAGTATAGGAACCCTTGTAATTTCCCCAGCTGTGAGGGGTTTCCGACCTACAAGAGAAACCTGCAAGGGAGAGCTGTCCATGAATTACTTCAGCGGTTGATTCTGGCAAAAGCGCTGAAAAGTATGACAGAATATAGTCAACTCATAACCATTTTAACAAGATTACGTGACAGCTTAATGTTACCCATAGGAACCCACAGCGTCGGTATTGATATGATGGCCAATTGGAAATTATGTGCCAATTGCACATATCGGGAATATAAATTGAATTACGGGGAGAAATTTCTTCCGGCCGTAGTACCTTGTAAAGATACGTGCGAAGAGAGACTCACTATTGTCACAAATTTTAATCGGACCGACGATTGTCCCAGCACATTCTCTTTGCACGTTTCTTTTGCCGAATTGATTAACATCATAGGCACACACGAAGTCATAAGACTCAAATTCACAAATTGGTCTAGCGACCCTATTCATTTATATAAAGACGAAATTGTGTGCGAACACCAAAAATATGTTGAATCGTGGACACAATGGACGTTTTAAATATCTTTCACATGTACAATGTCGAGAATGCGTATATCTGATGAATTATACACTTTCATTCGATAAAAATACACACAAATGATAAAAACAGAAAGATACAATTGTGTTTTTTCATTCATCCTTTAATGTATCTCCACACGTTCACACAAATTTTCAGCATATAAAAAATTATTGAACGTTCAAAAGAAATACGATTCAAATAACTGTTCAAAAGTCCTCGTTATGCTTTTCTATACGCTACATTATGTTCAGTAGATATGAATTAACTCTGATGGACTTGAACGGAATAGCGCTTACGCATCATTCGCACACATTCGATATACGTGTGTTATATAGTGAATGCATCAACGCAACATACATGCAAAGACAGCGCGTACATATAACTACTCTCTCCGTTCGTCACGAAAGAGAGAGAAAGAAGGAAGAGAAAGAGAGAGAGAGAGAGACCCGAAATCCATGCACTACCGGCGACCGCAGTTCAAAAGAGTGGGGGGTGGTGGGGGTCAGCGGCGGCCCATAGTGAGAGGTATCTACTGACGGAAGGTATGTTTTGAATGCATGAATCGATAGATTTTTCCGTGATCTCCAAGATGCTCTTTTTAGAATCCCCGTACGACAAAATGTATTGGAAATATGTATTACTGTTTTAGTGAGACCCTGCATGATCCACTATTCATGAAAGGTATTGTACATGGTGCGGGAACTTGAAATATTCGTGCGTAGTGGGTTTTCAGGATTTTCCAGGAGCGATCCAACGGGCATCAACGAGATTCAAATGTTAGAGTAACGAGGAACAGATTTCGATGAAACTCGAGTCAATCGTTCATTATGATTGTATCAGAGCTACACTTAAATTCCGAGACTGAAGTACCTATGGGCTGTGAATTCAATCAACCTAATTCAACAGATTCAGATAGGTGACTAATGGGGAGTAGTGAGCCTGAAGTTGTGAAGAGCAGATGAGGTAATCGCGCGCTCGTTGGCTGACATGGAAGTTCCTGAATGGAAGAGACAGCGCGAGTATGCTGCGCGTGGGGGTGTTAAGATAACGTGGTAGCGTGACATACGGTCGACCACGGACAGCGCTGGGGCTGGCCGTTTGTGACTACCTTTGAAAATTCACCCGAGATCGAGCTTATGCGACGATTCCGATATATCCCACCCCCCTCCACTCACTCCTCCAAGAAGTATAGCCAGACGAGTATAAAAGTGCCCTCCCCCCTCTTAACAGTTGAAATTATCTCTTGGAGAGACTTATCTGATTGAGTTTCAGTCATTGAACTCATAACCGAACTGAAACCTACTAGGAAAATTAATGTTTCGTTTTGTTGTTGCTTCTAACACGTTCGCTGCGACGCTGTTTTTTCGTAAATTTATCTCGGACATGAATTTGGACTATCGCAGCTCGGTAGAAACGCCCCTATGGAGTTGAAATTTTTTTGTCCCATTATTCACGCCCTTGCCGGAGTAAACCACCACGATAGCTTTTTTTGGGAGAATTTCCTGAGCGAATCTAATTTTGTGAAGATTTAGAAATGAAAAATCGCGGGTCTTACCGGTGGGACCCGTCGCAGCAAGATGTGTTAATCAACGTTGAAAATAGCAAGATTCGTTTTTTTCAACTCCGAAATGCTCATAGCTCAGGAATGATGCCTGCTAAGGAAAAATGACAGGTGTAACTTTTTGTTCAAAAAGTCTCTGATTACCTGATGAGAATTTTTTCGGACCGAAATAAGTGATTTTCACAATTTGTTTGAACAATTTCGATTCAAATGATCCTGCACTGGATTTCAGCCTGGAAACATGCTTCCATAGGACAGAAAGGGCCTTGCGGAGAGGATCCCGCAAAAAAATCCCATGGGCCTATTTTTGCACACGATGGCGGTGATTTTTCCAAGTCTATCATGGTCTGATCCCAGATGGAGTTGTGGGAGGAAGGATTGTCACATTTGCCAAGTTAGACTTCTGGAAAAAATGAAGTGGGAGGGGGAAAGATTTCAAAACTGGGTTATGGTGATCGTCGAAAATTATGGAATTGGGAATCATAAGCTGTAAAAATAGTAGACCATGTCAAAAAACGAAAGAAGTGTCTACGCCTATCTAATTCAAAACAATCATCCCCCTAATGAAGAGCTTTGTGATGAATTCCAAGATGAATATTTTTTCATCATAGGCAAAGAAATCTGGGAACTTGAAATAAATTCATGGAATATGACTGGAATGAATTCATGGAATTCATGGAGTTGATGCGAAGAATCCCAACTCCACTTGAAATAGTGCTTGCAAGAGAAGGTTATTAGGAGATGAGAAACTTCTGGATTGTGGAAATTACCCACTTAAGTTGATTCATATGCTCCTCGACAAGAGAAGAATATTTTGATGTGAGCCAGCTCAAGCAGGTTTCAAAGACTCAATGGAGAGAGTTTTTGGCCTCAATGCTGATCAAAAGATCAATTTCATTTTACATTCCTTGGAAATTTGAGCATCGAGTTGGAGTGACTCCAATAACGCATCGCTCTGCTACAACCTGAATTAGTTCATCCTAATAAATCTATAGGTCTATTCATTCTTGGTGAAACTTTATAATGTGTCTTCATTATTGAGTGGATGTGGTGGAGTTCTGAGCGGAAAGTCTGGTGATGGAAGTTGGAAATTTCAAAGGGTATGGAATTTAGGTATGACATTTTGGACTCCCAATCTAGATGTACCTTGAGATACATTATTCTACGATCCTGGTATCACTCCACGATCAGATCTTGGTATGAGAAAAGCGACAAAAGTAATATCAATATGATTGCACATCTTTCGTCGAGTCAAGTTTCACTCACTATCAAACATAGACATTCAATGTAATCTCTTTCTATAGAAAAGCCCCATAGGATTGTACGTCAGTTTTACAAGGATTGAGTCCTTGGTCCAAACGCATTGAATTCCTGGAATACTTGTCGGTGAAAGATGAGCATACATTGGTTTGAAAATGATATGAATGAAATTCATGAGCGGCTATGTACATATCCCATCATCTTATGGTTCAGGCTGTACAAAACTACTACTATGTCTTTGCATGAGTCAATAACTACATATCAAGGTCTAGTTGTTGATCGGATGGTATCCTTTGCGGTGAATAATTCAGATTAGCAGAAGAAACATCTTTGATATTTATACTCGAACGGGTGATACCCGAAATATAAATATATATAATGAGATCGAGATGGGGCCCCTCGAGGCCAGGGCAGTGGAAGCAGAAAATTATAACACTCGACATCTGGACTTATAACTTGTGTGAATTTATTCACTTCGCGTTTCACTACATTTCGTTATAGGAAAAAGGCGCGAGAGAAGTGAGGGGCGAATCCGCAGCGCAAAGAGATAAAATTCGCAAAGAAAATGCGACGGAGCTCGCGGCGCTCGGGAATCGCGAGGGTGAGCTAGGCTTACAATATTTAGCCTGCTTGGCGATCGGTGGTTAACTGACGGTTCGCTGAAGCGAGATCGCCATCGAGGCCGAGAGGGACCGAGGGAGAGGAATGTTGCCAAATTTCTAGGAATTCTGAATATGCCAATCAGCGGGCATCAAAATCACACGATTTTAAGAAGAGAAGAGTTCATCGCTCTGCCTTGCCTCTCTCGTTCTCGAAAGCTCTAGGAATATATCCGAATACAACCGACTTTCCCGAACAATACTGATTTTGTTGGATGGGAGTGAAATTTGAACCCAAACCAGTTTTAGATTGTATAATTTGAGGCGTGGGTAGACCTTGATCCAGGTTCAAGCCCAGACAACAAATTCAGAACAACCCTACCGTTGGCAAGAAATGTACACAATTTCATGGGCCACTCTCATGGCAGATCACACTAAATCTCTATGTTTGATTGTGAGTGAAACTTACCCCGATGGAAGATTTGCGATTATGTTGATATAACTTTGTCGCTTTTTTCATATCAAGACCTGATTGTGGAATGATACCAGGATCATCGGATAATGTATTTCAAGGAACAACTACTTGAGAGTCCAAGAATGCTATACCTAAATTGCGTGCTCTTTGAAATTTCCAACTCCCATCACCAGACTTTCCGCTCAGAGTTTCACCGCATCCACTCAATATAGGTGAACATTATAGAGTTTCATCAAGAAAAAATAAACCTATAGATTCATCAGGATAAAATGATTCAGGTTGTAGCAGAGCGATGCGTTATTGAAGTTACTACAAGTCAATGCTCAAATTTCAGTGGATGGTGGAGTAAAATTGATTCTTTGATTAGCATTGAGGCCAAAAACTTTTTCATAGAGTCTTTGAAACCTGCTTGAGCTGTCTCACAACAAAATTTTCTTCTTTCGGTTGAGAAGTCTGCAGCATACAATGACGTGACGAGTGGAAAAAATTTTGCCACAAGTCTCATCGAGGATTTAGTTACATCACAACTCATCACATTTGCACTTTGGCAAGAATTCAGACAGAAAATTCTTTGTTAGGTTACAGAGAGGGAACCAATCTATAAAGTTCCATTAGAATCAAGAACTGTCTCAGATAGTAGCTCAGCCTAGCTCGCAGCTCGCACGTCGCGTTCCGTATTCCGCCATATACCGCCCCTTTGTCACGCTTCCCCGCCGCGCGGTCTTCACGCGTAGAATCTATATATATTTGATATGTATTATAGTTACCCCTCTCTCCAAACACACCAATACAGCGATACACCGGTACGCGCCCAATGCTCGGATTGGAAAAATGATTGTACAGAACTCTGAATCGTATTGAAAAAGGTTCGCTAGAGCATGATAGAGCTGTATGAGCAACGTTAAAAAGTTTCGAAAAAAATATATGCATCCCGGCGAACGCGCGATAGATGACGGAGTCTTCTAGGTAAAACTACGTTATAGTTTGGTAATCCATCAGGGAGTAGAGAGACGGTTTGTAAACGATGATGATGCATGGAGTTAGAAATGCATGACTGAAATTCTGAAATCTCGAGTATTCAGAATGCTTTAAACATGCGATGGAGTCGAACGTGAATTCATGGCTCAGTCGCCACTGCTCGCTAGTGCGCTGGACCACCATCTGAGGGGCATGCACTGACGCATTTGTTCTTTTACCGAGGTGGAGATCTAGCGTGCGGAGCGGTAGCAGACGAACAGCTGAGCTGGCCGTGAAGCAGAGTATAGCCGCTTGGGCAAGCACGCCTGTGTGACGGCTGGATACTCTACACATATCCCGTGTAGCTGAGTGAAGAGGCTGCATGTGTGCGTGTGTATTCAGAGAAGAATTGAAGAGGTGCCTGGATGCGGGTCGAGACGGCAGTGTAGGTGACGAATGGGCGCACGGTGGCAGCACTTACTGGACGCAGTGAATCGGAAGCAAGAGGTCACGCGACGGCAACACGGGCTCGCGCGGGAAGATGAGGAGAGAGAAAGACTGGGCGATTACGGGAGATCGAGAGAGAGAGCAATAGGTTTTGCACACGGCACGCTAGCATAGCAAGTTCGCCGTGGAAAGAGAGAGACGGAGACAGTGTACTACCAGTTTAGGCGAGGTTGACAGAGATAGCAATAGTTCTTAATATTTGAGCACGTGTTCGAGGTTGTGGTGGTTTGCCGCGAGATACGCGATTATTGTGCAGGTGCGCATGCCCATTGAGTGGACGCATGACACAGAAACGTATGTAAAATATGGGTCATTGGGGCGGAGTGTCCGTGCGAGATTTCTTTGATATCCCGTTGCAGCATTTCATCGCCATTCCGTATTCTCGCGCGCTAGATCCCCGGAAGTGGGTAAATTCTGATGGGTTTATAATCGCGTCAGGTGATCGGGGAAGGAGAAGAAGATGACGGGGTTCGGCATTCTGGGAAGTATCGTTGAACTGAGTGCATCGTAACTAGTCTTGTGCGAATTCGAGGAGCCATGTTTCGAGTCATATTTCATTGGAATACCATAATTACCAGGAAATAATGGATTATACAAGGGTTTCTCTTAACGAGGAATGATGGTTGCTAATTGACGGTGAGTGAACTCGCCTCATGTAAATGTGCTTATCTTCTCTCGCTCTGATCCGCCATATTGCCGCTGTGAATACCACGAAGACTAAGACATCTCGCCTGGCTATCAGGTTTGAGATCCAGTGAGACTTTTATCCCCGAATCCGCGCGACCCGCGGTAAGCCCAAAAATCAGGATAGTGTCGTGAGTAAATTATAGTGAATTTTGGTGGCAGAGATGAGTGATTTGGTATACGGAAGCCATTACGGCTCGAGTGCTCCGGCGGTAAAGTGCTACAAGAGAAGTTATCAAAGACGCTCGATGCGAAGTTGATTTTGAATCCCGTTTGTAATTTTAGTGGTCGCGGTTTGGAGACTTGTAACAATATACGTGAGAAAAGTTCAAAATGAACTTTCATGTAGTTACCATTTCATGAGAATAGATATTCGTTCCCTCCCTCTCCCCCAAAAGTTCGACTGCAGCGCAGGTAAAATTCAGGGCACTCGTGCCCTCAATTTGGCAGGGGAATTTGGATCTTCGGCGAAAAATATAAATTTGTTGAACGGGTATCAATTACACCGTTACAAGAAACTATTCTAAGTCGAAATTGTGAGTCGTAGAGTCTGGCCGAATACTTCGAGAAGAAAGAGTCATTCACAAGATCATTGTCAACGTTTTGTACCCGATCCTGAGAACTCTTCTCAGTAAGCAGAGGGAAAGCATCGAGACTTTCCTGAGTTATGCATCATTTCACGCGTAACTCGTTTTTCTCCCTCTATGACGAATCGCATACTCCCTACGCGAGGAATTTCCTTTAGAACTCTTGAATATACTCTTTTTCTGAGGAAATTGGGATAGACCTGATGTTGTAAGACTTCCTCGCATGTTGAAAATAGAGTCAGTTCATGACGATTCTCGGAAAAAACATGATTTTTCACATTTCTTCTAGGTTTCCTTCAGACTTCTCAATCACTTCGTAATTGAATGTATGGAATAATTGAGGAAATTGCAGAAGAAGAAGGGGTCGAATCATTGAAAACGTCTTTAGTATAGATACAAATGTACTATATTACGCACCTGGGTTCAAGCAACACCAAAACAACTAATGCATCATACTGCCTAATATGTATATCATCATGCATGACTAATACGTATGTATTGCTAGCAGGTATTTAGGCTCACACACGTATAACCGAGCTTATTTCTACGTACGCGGCGCTTGCGCAGAGTCAAGGTAACGCTGAGATCTTGCAACAGCTCCATTTCCACAAGAAATTTCGAGCGTAGATTCACGTACCCAGCCGAAAGATGACTCCATCATCATAAAAAGGGAGGTTGAAAAACACCAATTCGAAGTATGGACAGGCACAGCGCCTCGCTCGATTCTCCGTCTGCTCATACTCGCCAGGGAGGGGCTACCGCGCCTCTTGATCTTGGGTAGTCAATCAGTTTACGTCTACACATTTTCCATCGAAACTTGGATCGATTGGACCTCTGTAGCTCAAAAGTATCGCATATTCATATGCAATCATCCAAAATCTTGGACATTTCCAAAAGTTTCTCTGTTGATCAACTGTTTAATCAAATCCCACACATTCCATTCCCATTTTTTCCTGTCAATATTTCTTGGCATCATTCTCAATACCCGAGAATTAAAAAGCGTTAAAGGAGCAGTGTTGGCTCAGTCGGTAGCGTGCTAGCTTCGGAATCGACACTGCTCGAGGGGTCATGGGTTCGATTCCCTGCGAAATCGCTCGGACAAGGGGCCCCCCAGGCTAGGCCGAGAACGCTGCAAGGGGATCTCGAAGAAGAAAAAGAAAGTCCAAAAGCGTTATGTAATCCGCAGAAGATGATACAATGTAACTTTATACATGGTGTATAGTCGAATTTCTCAGTGGAGTATCCATCCTGGTCATCGCGACAAGTTCGAAAGATGTTTTTCATCGAATATCTCGAATGGTTTCGGGAAAGATGAGGCAATTGTCTGCTCAACCATCTTCGTTTCACATCACTCTCAAAGTAAGTAATATCCATGCGAAAACGTGAACGCGAATATTCGAGCTCATCCAGTAGAGGTGCGAGTATCTCACTCCACGACACAGAGCCTGCAACCCATGGAATGATGTGAACATATGTTCAATGATGAATCATTTGTCCCACATCACTAGCTGATGGAGTTCCGATCTCTGGCGGTGCACCCACTGTATAGTGAAGAATCTTGTACGATGTTGGACAACATTCATACATTTCTTGACTAAGAAGAGCTATTTCTTTTGGAAAAAAACTCGGCCAACGGTATATCATAGCCTTGTATATCAAGATAGAATTTATTAGCAGCCATAGGACTTGCCGCCTCCATTCGACGTTTGAACTCATCTACGTTTACGACATTGAACCACCACATCTTTCTGACTGCTAATGTTGTCTCCTGCTCCTCGTCCATCTCCTCCTTCTTCTTTCCCTCCAGTGATTGCATTCTCCCTTTCTCAAAGCAATTGTTCTTGTCAAATTCCCTCTCAAATTGCTCCCACTTCTCCCGTGAAGGCTTGAACAGAAATCAAATCATCTTCTGAACAATATTTGTCAGTGGGTTGTACTTGACAAAATTATCGTGAATTATGAGACAGTAGGCTGTTGTATTCTTTGGAATATTCTCTCTGAACTCGAGCTCAACTGGAACACCCACTACTGATGATTTCACCGAATCAGCATACTCACTAACATCAAATATGAGAATCGGAAATGAATCCTCATAATTTTGTTTACTGATTCAAACCTTACCGTTATCAGTGTGATAATAACTCTTCCTAAAGGTCTTAAACATTTCGAATAAGACAGAAGTATTCTTAACCTTGGCAAAGTCAATGTGAAGATGTTCACAAGGATATGCTTCAGGATTGAGAGAGATTTTCGTATTGACAATCTTGCAGTGATCGAATTTCGACATGTCCTTCTTCTTGCTGTTATTCCTAGCGGTCTGGAAGGCAATTATGATGTATCGAGGTTTCTCCAGTTGAGTCGTGCTCTTAATAAGCCATATTAATTGAGAGGTATCGAGCATTGTTCGAAGTTCACAGAGATCCCAGTTCCGGTATAATAGGAACATAGGAGTGTTCCTTCCAAGGATTTTGAGCAGGCGAAGACGTATCAAATCGTTCGGATATACAGTCATCCCTCGTTAACACGAATTTTACGGGACAGGAATTTTGTTCGTGTTATCAAGGAGTTCGGGTTAACCAGAACGCTCCAGTCACTTCTTAATACGAACTGACTCGTGTTAACCCATTAACACGAATTAATTCGTGTTAACAGGGTAATATGCGATAGATGGTGTTGAAAGAACAGATCGGAGTATTTCTGCTATTTTGTAGGTAGTATTGATTGAATTTGGACAACTACAATTCCTATCTAACAAGGGGAGTCCGGAGTCTTCGGATCCTGAAATCTCACCAAAATTTTTTCACAGTTTCGTACCACCTAGAATATGAAGAATTTGAAGCAACTCTGTCGAATGGGCCTCATATTCTGAGCTTACAGCCAGAAATGTCAACATTGCTAGTAGATCTATAGATATCACTTTTCAACATGGGCCTATATGGGCAATGCCAATGTCATGGGCTGTAGCTCTGAACAGGTGGCCCATTTGACAGAGTTGCCTTAGGTTCTTAATATTCTAGGTGGTACGAAACTGTAAAAAAATTTTGGTGAGATTTCAGGACCTGGAGACTCCGGACTCCCCTTGTAACTTTTATTATTATTATATTTTGACACCACCATGGCAGTTGTTTCCTCTTAGATTGAGTGTACTGTTGGGGAGAAGATTGTGATGTATCCCACCTTCATCGATATTGAGAGTATCTCGAGGAGCAAATTTCTTCCTAGTTTCTGAAAAATCTTTCCTCCAGTTGTTCGCGTCTCTTTCGTCCACTTTTAGAAATTCACCGCGGATAACTTGGGATAAAATATGTTTATGATTTTGAGAATTCTCCAGCCAACCACTCGAAGCTTTAAAATTTTCGATGCCTGAATCTTTCGCAATCTCTAAAGATTTCTCTCGAACTAACCCGCCAGTCACTGGAATGTTTTTTTCTCGCTCTCTACAGAACCATTCAAATAATTCCTCTTCCAATTCATCATTTTTCGCACCACGCAAGCGTTTCACTTTTGGCAACTCAATTCTTGATGCTGCGGCGTTCCGAATCTCATCTTTCTGTGATATGATCGTTGATAATGTAGATCTTGGAATTCCAAAACTATCAGCTATTTCGCTCTTTTTCTTAACAGACCGATCGACTTCATCCAGTATCTCAAGCTTGGTGCTCAAATCAATACACGACTGCTTGCGCGGCTCACTCATCACGATGTACTGAGCTGTTCCTCGCGGACATTGACTCTGTTTACAAATTTGAATTCGTATTAACCAAGATCTTGAGTCAGACGGGACCGGAAAATCGTTCGAAATTCGTGTTAACGAAAATTCGTGTGAACTCGAAAAACGTCCATAAGAGCCAATGCGATCTCAACGGGACAAGAATTTCGTTCGTGTTAATGAGAGAATTCGTGTTAAAGGTGTTCGTATTGACGAGGGATGACTGTATATGAGTGATGTGTAAAGTTAGATCAGTTGGATTGATTTGTGGAGCACACTCTTCACCCGTTCTTATCACACCATTGTTTTCATTCTTCGATCTGAGCAATACTATATCATGTTCTGCAAATGCTATAACCCGTCTTAAGTCTTCACAGAAACCAGATATTTTACTGAGCGGAATAGCAAAGTTGAATCCGTGACTAGAGCTTATAGTATAGTTTCCTATATGATGTCCCGCATTAGTCATAGACTTATCTTCATCCGCAGACAGTGATATAAGATTTTTCAGAGTAACGGTGATGCCAGGATCTTTTGTTTCATCGATAATCACATTGTTAATCTCATAGCGAATTATGTCAAAGGGGGAAAGGAGGAAATCATTCATCAACAGAATACTCTGTTCCTTGTCGAATACAATATTGCCTTCAATATAGAGATAACTCTCACTTGGGAGCAGTAGACTGTCAGAGAATACTGTAATCCGTATCTCATCATCCCGCTGTAAATTTTGAAAATTGTATGGTTGATCCTTCCGTACCTTTCGTCAAGAAATACTATCGTCCATCATCGGCCTCTCGACAATATCGAGGATGTGACTACGTCCAGCCATTTTTTCTCACTCCAAAGCCTTGTGATTCAAGAGAAAGTATACTCTTCTTCGAGAGAGGGATCCTTCTTCTCACAATAGGTTTCGTTGTGCGTCTTGTTCGAGCCACCCGCTCAACTGAGCGGGGCTCGTGTTTACTGGTAGATTATATAGGTACATGACCAACTCTCTCACGCAAATGGAAACTCATAGTGATCTCTTCACCTTTATTATTAATCAAGTTACCGGCCTGATCCAAGAGTCTAGTACATATATTACGTATATCGTTTGTGCGCGTTTGTGAATGAATAATATTCTTCGGTGTGACGGTGTATTGGTCACTAATCGGAACTCTACCAGCACTAAATTCGAATATGGTGTAACAAGGCTTTCCGTTGCAGAGGGTCCCTCTTATCAGATTACACTCCACCCGCACAATATCAACTCGACTAATTTTCACAATGTGGTCAGACTTGTGTCATCTGTAGGCTGGTAGAGACAACCACCTACCAAAGCCTAAAAGTTGACCTATATTGTTCGAATTGTAGAAATTAATGTCGTGATGTGAGTAGATCTCACAGTGTGAGGTATATTTATTCATACGCATTTCCCCTTGATTCTGGTGGTATAGATTTATCCTCCTCTTCATCAGTGTGTGCACCAGATGGAACTCTCAGAGGTATGTGTTCCTACAAATAGCATTCCAAATCTTCTATTTCATAAGATCCTGTTGGTATCTGTAGTTCCTGATCACCCCAGTAGGAGGTATTATTATTCCTATCAACATTAGGGATGGCGTGGAAAAATGTTCAATCAACCAGACCAAGCTCATAGATCTTATCGGGACATAACTGCTCTCTAAGCCTGATGTTCTGATCGATGTGCGATGAGGTGCTTGAGACTGTCAACTATTCATACATCTTTCACAACCGATTTGCAATAAGCAACTGGCTCAGAGTCAACCACGCAACACCTTTTATAGCAGAAGTTCCCGCAAGAATTTCACAGTCAGAGGACCGCAATTACTCTGACGAAAAATTTGACGCTGACTTCTGTTGTAGACACTTTGACAATCTGGAGAGCTCTTCTTCCAATAATCCACCGACTCACGTGGTGGTTTCAAATTCTCAAAACTATTGAGGGAATGAATAAAACGATCTCTCTTCATGTAGGCAACCCAGTGTGTTCTACCCAGATTCACTATTGCCGCGCCGGTTTCCCACGCAGGTGGAGGGAGGAGTTCAGTTAAAGGAAATAAACCTCTGAAGTGAGGTATGTTGTGAGCTAACCTCAATAGTTGACTCCCCGACGTACCTTCCACTTTTTTCTTCTCCCTCCCTCTCGTTTTCTTGAGATTTTTTCTTCCTCAAACCACCACCATACTGGTTGCTGATAGACGATGGACAACCGCAATCCCCGACCTTTGGCCTCTAATGCAAGATTATGCCTCCTCAATTCAGTCAATTGCTTTTAATTCATACGCATAGTACTAATGGATTTTGCGACGTTTGCAGCGCCCCCTGCTAATGAACCCAGTGCTTCAAGTGCTGCTAGGGTGGGTAGGATTGCTGGTAAGAGACCCCCTCGTTTTGCCAGAGCAACAGTCCCCATATTCACACCAGCAAGAGCCCTCTTCTCCCTCCTCAGCACAGTCTTACGCTTCTTCAGACCAATTCCAAACCGTCGCTTGGCACGCATTGTTGCTGCAACTGCTTCCGGAGCTAACCTCTCCAAGAAACCTCCTTCTTTTGTACGTTTCTCAGCCCCGAGCTGAAGGACAAGATCAGCAACGTGTCGATCCTTTATGTCTTTACTTTATGCATAAGCTATATCATGTTTCATGCAGTAGTTATCGAGCTCATTCCTACCCCTATCGGGGTAGGAATGATATCCTCGTGCATGTCCCTTGTGTTATTTAGTTCCCGGACCACAAAATTGATAGCCTGGAAGATGGAGTTCGGAAGGGAGGCTGTTGATGGTGGAATTGATAAGACCCGCTTCTCATAATGAATGCATTGATAACACATGTTCTCCATGTCAAACATGTAATGCCACTGAAGCATCAAGGTGTTGGTGTGGGTATTTATACTGAATCCAAGAATTGATTGAGTCAGTAGTAGTGTGGCGAGACCCATTCAAATATGGAATCCATCAAACGACCCAACAACATCGACATAGGTGAAGTGGATGTTAACGCTCCCTCACAGATTGCTGGACGTCATGGAAAGCTCTCACTCAATACCATTAGAGCTATAATATGTGGTGGACCATCCAACACCGGGAAAACCCAGATCCTGATTCCCCTTCTAGCCAGTCACAATGGTCCTAATTTCAACAACATTGACGTATACTCAAAGTCTCTTGAACAGCCCGAATACAAATTTCTTGAGAACACGGTTGGCCTGAACTGACTTTAACTCAAAGATGCTTGCCCCTCAGAATTGATTTTTCTCACTTCAAGTACATGATAAATGGGAGTTTTTCCCGCAAAAAAGAAAATCTTCCGTCGAGCCGTTTTTTAAAAAAGTGGAATTTATGGTTTCTCATAGGAATTTCCATACTAGTCTATCTATGCGCGATCAAAATGCAGTTGTCGGCCGACTTCCCTGAAATTTATTCTTAATTACATCGAAATACGTTAAAATCCATCACGAGGATAATTTTTAGAAACGATTTTATAGTACAGGCGAATATCCATAATCCGACGATGTCGAGAGACAAGCAATGATGTGGCACGGTCGGCCTAAGCTGACTTCAGCCTAAAGGTCCTTGCTACTCAGATTTCTCCTTTTGCCTTCAAGTACGTGATAAATGGTAGTTGTTTCCCGCAAGAATGAGAACATCCGACGGAGCTACAATCGAAAGAAGTCAAATTGAAATATTTTGAATCTTGATTTTAACATTATTTTCAGAATAATCACGGATGAGCTTCGAAATCGACCTTTAATACATATTTGCGTGTATCATTATTATCCAGAAAGTATAGATCAACAATAATCAATGCTCGGAAGTTCATGAGAAAAAACACACTTCAAAGTGGAACAATTTTATGAATAATAGATTACAATTTGATTGTGCATACTGTTGTACACACACAAAGCTGTAACAAGTTTCTCGTTATATTGAGGATTTTTGCTTCATGCAATTTTTCCATTGTAGTTAAAGTCAAAATTTGTTCATTCCATGAATTGCTCACTATAGAATCCGAGGTCCATCCTCTTCATCTCACAAAACTATTCAAGGTGAACGAATACCGCATGAACTGTCGGGGAAACTGGAATCTCCAACTCTAAATAACTTCTTCAAAAGTTTCCTACACACGATCCATAACTTGTTTCCAGTTCATTCCCGAAACACGAACTCACTACTTCCCTGAAATCCTTGAATGATTGAGCAAATTTCTTGATGCGGTGATGATCCGGAGTCTGGAGTAGATCAACATTTTCCAGCAATTTCTTGCAAGAATTTCCTTTGAAAGCGGGATAACCTCGAGTTATCTCACGTTGAACGCGACAAGCGTTTGCCCAATCCAGAGATTCTGCTTCAAAATATTTCATCATATGCATGAGAATAAAATTGACTACGCCAATCATTAGATGTTACTGTGGCGAAGGAACAAATTCTGCATTTTAATCGTGCATGGATAGATTACTATGGAAATTCCAATAGAAAACCATAAATTTCACATTTTTCAAAAACGGCTCAACGAAAGATTTTCATGCTTGCGGGAAAAACTTCCATTTATCATGTACTTGAAGTGAGAAAAATCGATTCTGAGGGGCAAGCATCTTTGGGTTGAGGTCAGTTCAGGCCAACCGTGAGAATGTTATGAAACCTCTCGCTGCTGTGAGTATGGAGTACTCCACGTACAGAGGAAATAGTGATATAGTAAAGCCCTATGAAGCTTTGAAGAATACTATTTCCATAATTGATGATGTCATCTTATATAAGCGGAGAACAATTGAGTCATATTATAGTGTGGGTAGGCACAACCGTGTGGATACATTCTTTTTATGCCAGTCGTACACGCATATTCCGAAACATCTAATTAGATACCAGGCGAATTCGATCATTCTATTCAATCAGGATGAGGGAAACTTGAGGCACGTTCACAATAATCACGTTTGCGATGATGTAGAAACCACTGCCAAGAGAGAGAAATCATTTGACGATTCAGAGTTCACATTTGGAGCAGGTGAAGATTCTGATGATGATGACGATGATGATCACCAACGTGGTGATGACGATGATGGTGATGATGATGATGGTGATGATGATGATGATGGCGATGATGATGATGAAAAATACGAGGATGATGAAATTGAGGATGTTGATGATCAAGATCGCTTATTGAATATACGAAAGGCGCCCCAAAAGTCTAGTCATAATTCAGAAGAGTTGACTAATGGTTGAAAGGAATAAGAAGAAAATTCTGGAGTCACCCTACATTCTGCAAGAGCCTAGAAAAAAAGGAAAAAAAACACCAACAAGAGTTTGATGGGCTCCCTTCGCGAGCAAGCTCACACTTTTGCTAAGGAAGTGGATGTACCTGTGAGTCTTGATCAATCAATAAGAGAAACCAGTAGACGCCCAGAACAGTGGGAAACATATCTCGACTTAACAGAGGGTAACCTCCCCGGTCTAACCACCCAGTATATAACAGAGTTCTTTAGAAATCACAAAAAAATGACCACTTGTATGGACCGCGATTTGTTGGAACAGATGGCAAGAGTGATCTTAGAGTGGGGAGAGGTCCCATAAGTTTCGAACAACACATTGACAAGGTGAACTTAGACAAAATACACTCTTTTCCCGCTAGCAGAGGTCTATTTGAATTGATTTCCGAAAAAACGACACCACTTCACCAACCCAGATCTCGTATTCTACAAGAGATTTTCAGATCAGCCTTCCACATGGTGATCCTAAAGGCAGACTCATCGGTTCAATATCATAGGAATATAAAAATATTGTGACAACCCTGTGTGGTGAGAAAACTCCACCACTGAATGAATCATCGTCCACGGAAAATTCCAATGATGAAATGCGAAGGAAAGCATTGGTGAAAGGCAAATTGAAGCGGGTCATGGACAGAGACGTTATGACATTCCGTAATAACTCTCACTTAGATTACGTGTACTGGGATGACCCAAACGAACTGAAAGAAAGGCTCGATTTGTTAATGAAGTCATCATACATAGGAAATTCAGGTCTTGAGGACGAAATGAATAGTACAGTACTCTCTCGTTATTACGAACTCGGTTAATACGAATTCCTCGTTAATACGAAGCCATTTCTCGGTCCCCCAACGTTGAGGTCGTGTATTCCTTTCGTTATCACGTAATCCCTCGTTATAACGGACCAAAAACTTGGTCCCTTCAGCTTTGTATTAACGAGGGAGTACTGTATGCTCGAAGAGTTGCGGGAGAGGGGAGGGTACATTGTATAAAAGGTGTTGCACTCTAAGACCTCTATCATTTTGTGTTCAGGAGTCACAGAGCATAAAACCATTGAGTAGAAAACGATGGAGTCGCTTCAGGAGGAGCTTGAATCTGTGGTTGTGAGCAATGGAGGAACAGCCTCAGAGAGCACTCCATCTTCTCGCCCTGTTGAAGATTCTCAAGCTGGCAATCCATCTCATAGTGAAGAAAGAGTATTGCATGAGAAAACAGTCAGCGGTGCAGGGAGTAGTGCAGGAGGAGGAGGAGATGAAGTTAAATGAGAAACAAACATCGAAAGAACCGGAGAAAAAGAACAAATGTCTGTTGCTGTGAAAAGCGGTGAGTAGAGATTGACATCCTCTCCTTATCATATTGTTGTTGTTGTTTGAATGAATAAAGAAAATTTTCTGTCTTCTTCTATAATGTTACGGATGGACCTAGTGAGATAGCAGTTAGTAGTGTCTTCCGCAACATGTTGAGAACCACTCCAATTGATGAGCAGCAACAGCAAGTGTTACTTCAAACTTTTAAGGAAAATCATGTGTGAGTTGATGTGAATCCGGACCTCACTTTCAAAGAGAAGATTACACTTGTGCTTGATGCTGTTGCAAGCAAGATTAATGAAAAATTACCGGGGAAGGGGAAGGAATTGGTTAGCACTTCCACTAGGCTCTTTGAAATCTCATTTGGTGAGATAAATTCAAAATTCGGAGAAAATGCGAAACTCTATGAAAATCTTCAGAAGGGAGTGAACGTTCTGAAATCTAATTTGGAATTGCAAACTAGTTATGTTGATCTCAAGATCAATAGATATGGTGATGTGCAGAAGGCTATCTTAACTGAGCTGACTGAACTGCGTCGAGATTTCGCTGGATTAGTTAGAGAACAAGAATTACTGCTCTTGAGAAGTTGGTTGACCAGCGCCTGCGGGTAAATGATGAACTTATTATGGAAAACCAGGATTTCAAAATTGAGTCGACACGTCCGTGTGAATTTGTAATGGATGAATTGAAGAAACGCAATGAGATCCGTAATCGGATTCAGAGAGAGCAGGGTGTTGTGAAACAGCGGGTCTTGGATTAGAAAAAACGAGTTCTTGACAATGCTGCTGCTAATGATACTGCTTTGGTTGATACACGCTCCTATATTGATGAACTCCACCAACAAATCACTCATCAGGATGATCGTTTGACAACCTTCAGATCGGAATTGGATGGTGGGGATGATGATCAACAAGATGTTATCCAAAAAATGGAGTCAAGGATGGATTAATTTGACAGAGACGTTCAAACAATCGATGTTGCAGTTGCCCATGAGCCTGAAAATGATCAGAGAATCTTGTCGAGACTTGAGGATAATAGCAGAAATCTAAATCATCTTGCTACACAAATGCGTAGGATGCTTGACAGATCCTCGTAGTGAACTTTAAGCTATAATCCATGTATTCTTCCAATCATATAAACCTTCAAACTTTAATCATTCAATGAGATAATATTCCAATTTGTATCTAGCAATGTTGGTTTAATGATTCTCTCTCCTTCCTATCATGTAATTCGTTAGTTTTCTGTTTCTATACAAATGCATTCAGTTTCAATCAATTTAGGATATGAGAAAAAAAACGATTTTTTGCTTGTAAGATCTATTTTGAATATATTTTGAGAATGAAAGAGGATTCGATTTTCTCAAGAAAACAATGGTTCTCTCTTTATTTGGACGGCTCCCGACCAGAACGGTATAAGTCCATTTTGGTGAAAATTGAGTTTTTGACGGGAAACGATAGGGAATAGATGCGAAACCATGTATGTGTGACTCCGGGAGTGAAAATTCATTCTGAGCCGTCACAAGCACCATAACAGTTTTTGTTGGGGAAAAAGTTTCGACTTATTTTGGGGACCAGAACGGTAAAAGTCCATGCCCAAGCATCGAAACACGGCTCTCGCAACTTCTATCCTCAATTATTGCACTTTTCTAGGCTTTGTAAGGTAATAGGAGACCCCAAAACCTAGGATATTGGTGTTCTATTCAGTGGAGGTGGCTGCATCGAGTCGACATCGAAGTTCATCGCTGCTTTTTTCACGCTTTGACATTGTGGACAAGGCTCATCTACATGGAAAATCGCGGAATAGCATTCTGTGGGAGTTTGTTTGAACATCCTGACTTTGCTGAGGGCTCTAAATTGATTTTTTGCTCGTCAATAATGAGACCAAATTTACAGGGTCAATCGAAGAACTCCAAGAGAATAGAGTGACCGATGTTGGACTTGCTTTGGTTCTCATTTATAACCATTTCTGCAGGGATGATATGGTCTCAAAGGACTGAGAAACTGCATCTTAGACACAGACAACTTCGATAATCCATATGCAATATTCCTTCTGATAAAAGCAATGTGGATTACGAAAAATACCTAGCCTCATCATAATATAGACACATTTCATTTACAATTATTCCGAAACATCATTTTGAATATTATCAACCTGCACTCTTACTATTAGAAATCGCTTAACTGTCCGAATTTGATTCTTTTGCTAGTCACAAGTGAATCTCATTATGCTCGATATTGTTGTGGTAATACTATACTCCTCGAATCGAGCCACCTGCATTCAATTTGAATCGCTCAATGCTTCTTATCAATTGTTTCAGACTGCTAAATTGAATCAAGTCCGATTGGTCATTCAAACTCCACGTTTTGAGATAAGAGTATTTTGATTCTGATATTTCCAGTGTAAACTCTCTTCAAAAAAATCTCCAAGTAGAAGTTCTATCCTCCAAAACGGCCCAAACACTATATTAGAGTGTAAAGCAGGCTGATTGAATGGATACCGCTCGGCTGAAACCCTAGAATACGCACACGTGGACTGCAGTTTCAAAAATGTCATCGATTACGGTCGTAGTACTCCAAATGTAAAAATTTTGGTGAGATCTGTCGATGTAACCCGATGATGATGGTTCATGGACCTATTCAAATATCTTCACGAACCGTTAGACAGCTCCCAGTCAACAATCTCAGAAAAAAACATGGATTTATACCAGGGTTTGACAAGTAACATAACAAAGTCGCGTTATCGATTTCGTTATGTTACGTTTTTATGACAAAAAACGAAATTAAGAGGTAATTTTGTTGCGTTAGGATAACATAACCAAATACCGTAACGTAATGCCACTGACGTAATACAATAACGTAACGAAACTCCAATCCTTGGATTTCGTTTTGTTATTAAAAACGTTATTTTATAGTAACGAAACTCGACTCTTACGTGAATAACGTTATGTGTGAATAACGTTATTAATAACGTAATGAAGTTCAAGTATCGGAGTTTCGTTACGGTATTCGCGTAACGTTATTCACATTATAATTGATTTCGTTACGTTACTCCCGCGAGTAAGGTAACGAAACGGAAATTGTATTTTGTTTCGTTTTTTTTCTTTCACCAAGTGATCAGGACGAACTTTTGCCCCACGAGGGCCTTAAATAGAGAAGATCGGATATGACTGATTCCTAACGCGCCAGAGATAGACTAGATTGGTGGGTACAACCAAGTATTCGGAGATACTTTTCTCAAAATTCTCCTACGACGCATAGAATTCGAGATACCGTCATTTTCAGAGAGGGTTATATTGCATTCACTAAGAATTCATTAGCGGCTGTGAATATAATGGAAGAAATAACGTAACGAAACTCGGGAAAGAATTTTGTTATGTTAACGTAACGGAAAATTTTAACGGAATGTCTTGGAAATTACGTTACTCAATTTCGTTATTAGTTTCGTTAGTTTCGGATAACGTTATCCACATGAATTTCGTTATACGTTTCGTTAAAAATACCGAAACTCATAACGAAACGAAATTCAATTCGTTATGATTTTAACGTTATTCCAGTAACTTAAAGGAAAACATAATGGAATTCTACCCACCATTTAACGAAATAACGAATGTCATAACAGATCTCCGAGGGTTTCGTTAATAACGCACCATAACGAAACTAGCGTTATTTGTCAAACCCTGATTTATACCGTTCTGGCCCCCAGATTTTTTTCAAATTTTTTTTACGCAAAAAACGGTATAAATCGACAGTGTTTCGACGTTTTTTGATGCAAGGGTTCAAATCGACAATTTTTTGATATTTTACGATCTAAGAGGGTAAAAGTCGACTAATTTCCTCAGTTCCTCCGGTCCAGAACGGTATAAGTCCGCTTCAGAAAAAAATTATTGACTTATACCGTTCTGGTCCGGAGAAAAAGTCGAGAAAATTTGGGGACCAGAACGGTATAAGTCCAATTTTTATTGCAAAACAAGTGATAAGAAATGTAAACAGTTGAGAACCATCACGCCCCATGCAAATCTGTCGTAAAAACATACTCATTGAATGATAAATGGAGCATAATCACTAAAAATGACAATCCGAATTTTCTATTGCAAGAAAAATTTGAAGCTCATTTGCCAGAAATGCCAAAAATGGACTTATACCGTTCTGGTCGGGAGCCGTCCATTTCACATCATAATGATTAAATACACATATTGATGTTCAATCAATCCATATTCTCTTCTACCAGCCTATAATCACCATATGCAAGAGTTTCAATCCCTTCTCCGAGACAAACTCTCTTGTCATCAGAATGACTGATCAATACTTTCTTTTCCGTGACTGAAAACACAATGTGATTGAGACTTTTAATACTTCTCTGCTCCCCCGATAGAATGTCTTTGTTGAACAAACAATTCTTATAATCCTGAAAGGTGATTCTATTTCTTATTTGTACTTCACTAACACCTTTAGCACACTTTTTCTCCTGAGTACTTGTGTCTCTTTGAAGCGAGAGACTGTACGATTTTGGTCTCAGGAAACAGCCTCTCGAATGATACTAGTAGGACACTCATCTGACATGATTCCAGGTACTTTTTATTGAGATTGATTGGGGTTCCGTATCTGTTGTTTGGGTGATACACCGAGGTATCAAAATGAGTATAGCAATCTGTCTTAATCCTATCTGTATAAAAGTCAAATGAAAAACTATACAGTAGCCCATCTGTGTCTACATATAACAACTTACTCTGGTCACCCGGATATTCCTTCATGATATAGTTATAGTGAACATCATATCGATACCTCCTACGAAGAGTAACACGTACGATAAACGCCGGCGAAGAGTAACACTTGCGCGATATCCTCCGACGAAAAGTATTACTTGGGCTTGTCACCGACGAAAAGTATCACATAGCGCGTACCACGGATGAGGAGTATCACTTGGTGCTTGTCGCCGACGAAAAGTAACACATAGAGCTCACAAGCGACAAAGACTATCACCTCGCGCTAGCCACGTCGGACAGATGAGTTTTCCTGGTTTCCGGATGGGTGTAGAAGTTAACAAATTTAGAAAACCCAAAGAGATGCATTTACCTAAACTGTTTATTCATGTTTAGAGTAAGATTTTCAAATATCGGGATGCTTTCGGCAAATGAACAAAACATCTAGGAATCATTTTTTTTATCATCACCAGGTTTTTGGTCGATGGTCAGGGATTTTTCTGTGACTTTAGGTACATGTTAGAGACGACGGAAAAAGATGAAGAGCATAGTTTATAGGTCCCAAAGTTTATCCGTGCGGGCTTGGTGCGCTATTTTGGTTTTTAACACGTTTGCTGCGACGGTGGAAACCAGCATTCCGTCCCAGAGTGCGAGAGAGTACAAACGCGTGATTTTGCAAATATAAGGGTCAAACCTTTCGATTTGTGATCAGTTTAGTAGTATATACAAGGAATCTAAGAACTTTTGGAGGAAATTTCTATCGTGCAATGGGGGATGAAGTGAACGATCGAACTACCAAAATTAGTGGTCCTAAGATGTAGTCTTCAGCTTTTTGGGAGCATTCGTTGATTTCCCGGTACCATTGGGGTAATTCGCGAGCATTGCCTGAATTGGGAGCTTTTGCCTCGTAAGAACCGCGGATTGCGATTGTGATCGACGCGCGTATGACTCTCTATCCTCGTGAATCCACGAGACACAGCTACTTATTTGAGATACTCCTCAACTTCTCTGGATACAAAAACATCCTCATACGCGGAGAGATGAAATAGATTGGGAAGAGAGGAAGTGCAATTGCAATGTCAACCATTCACTCGGTTTGCCTCATGTGTATTTAGCGTCTAAATTTCTGATTAATCGACTCCATGTCGCTCATATCACGCGTATGTGGACTCTTTTGTAGCTTTCAACATGAAGTTCCGAATGAGCCAAGATACGTTGTGAGATATTCAAACGGACTGGATATATTCATAGTTTCTTTGCTATTTTTGGGTTCTTCATCGCCGTTTCCACGAAAATTGAGTTTTCATGGCGTAGCTCGAACCAATCAAGTCCGATCCCTAAACTGGCCTGTACGCATGTTTTTGGCATCGTATTTAGTGAGTAAAACCCGCTACAGACGCCATTGCAAGTGTCCACGCTGTTTGGTGTACACTAGAGCCCGAACAAAAACGGGTCCCACCCGTGGGACCCGTCGCAGCAAACGTGTTAAAATTAGCAAAAAAATCGACTTTTTCATTTTTTAATTGATTTTCCGCAGATGTAAGACCAATTAAAAAATTTTTTTCAAGCTTATAATTCGACGTAAAGAAAGCTGAATTTCACAAAAATACTTTCAAATCTGGAAGAGGTCACAATAACCTCAAAAAAGTCTTTTTTTGCATAAAAACGTTTTCTCAGTCCTTCAACCTAATTCTATCTTGAATTAAATATTTTTATCGGATTCCTCGTCGAATTTCACGTCGAAAGACATTCTTAAAGAGTTGGAACTCGGATGGGATTGACCGCTACGATTACAACCTTAGAAACAGGCTCATAAGAATAGTGCTGAATCACATGGTTTTGGAGGGAGACTTATTCCACTGGGCAACAAAACTGTGGGTCATAGATACAGCATTGGCCGGACAATGACTTTCTTGTGTATTTTTCGACGTAGAGACCGAATCCGAAGCCAGTTTTGCACCTAGTCATCAGGATTTTTTTGTAATTGCGAAATACTGAGCTTCTACAGAACTGCGTTTTCAGCACTTCTTGCAGATTTTGTAGATACATGATTCTGATGGTGCAACGTTGCAGCGGGCTTCGAGCGTACTCGAACTATGATTTCTCACGTATTTTGACCTGCTTAAATCGATGGCGGTACTCTCAGGAAGCTAGGATGCGTTCGAAACGATGGACAGGCTGATTTTTTGAGTTGCTATCAGCAAAATTTGCCTGATTTTGCGATAAATCTCCGAATGCTCACGCAATCGACCAGGGAGATACTTTCATAACTCACGAGGAAGTAGTTTTTTGTTTCCATGTATACGATAAGGGAGAAATATTTACAATAGCCCAAACTAGACTAGGCCATCGTACATATTTCACAACGAAGAAGGCGTTTGAAGCATTATTTCAGGTGAACTCAAGCCTCCCCATAATGAGTCGAATTCCGAGTTCCTTTGTCTAACGTATATGTACCTCTTCGATCATTCAAATGATCCCTTCCAATCACACCCAAATGGTGCATCTAACTCCGGATGCTTTGATCCAGTTGCTTTCGGAATGGAACTATTGAAGTGCCCCTATAAGCTTGGGATGGAAAACGATGTAAACATGATGGACAGGATCTAAATGATTTATCGGGGTTCACTTGATACTACCAAATTATTGATCTCCGGAATTCCAGATATCGTGTCATGGTAACAAAACAGATCTACGCAGAAAACAACAGTTTCTGAGGGCCATAGGGAAAAATACTCAAGATTTGACTCATTACGAGGAGGCTCGAGCCTTTTCCAGATAATGCTCAGAACGCGTCTTTCAGAATAATACATGCATATTGGTCTCATCTGTTCTTGGGCTCTTCCAAATGACTTTTCCTCATTGTATATATAGAAACGAAAAAATACGCCCTCGTGAGTTATGAAAGGATCTTCCTGGTCGATTTCGTGAGCATTCGGAGATTCATCGCAAAATCAGGCAAATTTTGCTGATAGCAACTCAAAAAATCAGCTTGTCCATCGTTTCGAACGCATCCTAGATTTCTTAGAATACCACCATCGATTCAAGCAGGTCAAAATACGTGAGATATCATAGTTCAAGTACGCTCGCAGCCCCCTGCAACGTTGCACCATCAAAATAATGTATCTACAGAATCTGCAAAAAACGCTGAAAACGCAGTTCTGTAGAAGCTCAGTATTGACTAGTAGCAGCAATACTATGCGTTCATTGTCTCAAATCGACAATAACTGATATGGAACAAATATATTATGAGTAAAGTATACACCCCCATCGTATCTGTCATAGAAGAATATCAATTTTGAATGATAACTTGTATGAGCACCGAGAATCAGGATCTATCCGTTATCTGGATAGAACGAACATGCGAATACGCATCATGTGTTATTCTCCTATCATAAAAAATCCATTGATTACGTCTGAAATGCTCAGGGATAGGCAGTTGATACCACTAGTCTACAGTAACTTGCTCAAGTGGTACTAAAATTTCCCGAGGATCATTCAAGAGTCAGCAGAGGTGATACTTTTCGTCGCTGACAAGCTCGATGTGATACTCTTCGTCGGCGTCAGACGCTAAGTGATACTCTTCGTCGGTGGTACGCGCGATGTGATACTTTTCGTCGGCGACAAGCGCCAAGTGATACTTTTCGCCGGTGGTACGCGTTTGTGTTACTCTTCGCGAATGACAAGCGTACGTGTTACTTTTCGCCGGCGGCTATGAAAGTGTTTTTCTTCGTAGGAGGTATCGATATAACGGAATCTTTGATATATCGAGGATTGAGAAGCCAACATATGTAGGTCTCCGATTTCCCCACGACTTTTCGCCATCTCTATAGCTGCAAGGTTTTCGCTAAAGACAACCATTCGTTTAAAACGATCTGACGCAATGAGAGCATCAAATCCAAAGCGGCCATCCCATTTGTTCACGAGAACAATATTCACGCGCTTCTTTAAATTCTCGATACATTTCACAAAAACGCTGTTATTCATCATTTTGTATAGATTTTCATCAAAGTCACGAGTTGACACCTGTCTGAAACTAGTGTTCAAATTAATGTACGACTTGAGCCAGACTCTCTGTTCAAATCTTAAGATTCTAGAAATCTTGCTTAATACTAAACCATTGGACAAGCACTGTTTTTAATATCTAGAATGTATGATATAATCTTTCTTATCATAAAGAGTTGTCATTAATTTTTTATTCTTATGAGTTGCACCTGGTAGAATCATCTTCTCCGGTGCAAAAGGTAAATCAGAATGATTTTTGTGAATCTTAGCGGGATATCTTAAATCTACCATGAGTATGTAACCGATTTCAGAATCATCAGGGATCTTTACAACATCAAAGTTCGGATCTTCAATCTATTCAAAATTTTTTGCTAGTAATTTCTGTTGCATTGCGAAACCATAGAGATTGTCAACGTCAAAATAACCAATAAACTTCTGCTCCATGGAGCTGTCATAATCAGATATGTATGGATTATTTGATTCCGCGTTATGTCGTATAGCACAACATATTCCACCTCTCACACCTTATTTTAGGAACAATAACATGGTTGGACATTTAATTATTCCAAGTTCAACTTTAGTTCGTAATAACATACACTCCCATGTGAAGCCTGGGAGTGTAGAGGAATGAGCTGGATCAGGTCTATAGCTTTTCATATAGCTTGAACGGAAATTTTGAGGTATATCTGCTAATGATAAGATATCAAATTTCATATATAACAATGCGTATTCACATAAGTCTTTTATATTGAACATAGTTCAGATCTGTTCTACATGATTATAGTCTGTGTCAGAGATGGAGCTCTCTGTCAATATGCTATAGAATTCATCCTTAGATGGTACTTGACTCTCTGAGAGTCTTCCTAGACTATCGAAATAGTCATATGAAAAATTACCTTTCTGTGTTAACAAACCAAAAATCTCAGCTTGATCTGACCCCGTTTGCTGTGCAATAGTCCCAATTTGCTCTTGGAATTGAGATCGCAAAATCAATTTGTTATCATCAGGAAAGAGTCTAGCAAGACTACGTCGAAAAGTTTCAGTAAATCGATGAATCGGAGTTGAATCCTTCACTGAAAAATTTTGAGTCGAGCTGAAAGGCCGTGAAGTTTGACCCAGCCGCAGACCGGCATCACGAATCCTGTTCTAAGCTTGGCAAGAACAGCGGTAAGTATATCGGGACTTGCGATAAGAACTACCAAGCCTGGCGCTTGGAGCGCGCATAGTTCTGCGGCAGGAAGGTGTACTAAACGTATCGCTAGGTCGAGCGCAAGCTTGTCGCACGCCTTGGCCCGTCCCCACGACACATCGGCTGAGTCCTGCAGACGCGCACCCCGTTCAACCCATATAATAACGGCGGAGGATCATTAACACTAATATACATTATTATTAATAAATCACCGCCGTTATCCAATATCTTGGCTGCATTGTCCAAGATATATCCTTTATCCTTATACAACGCGTTTTTAGTGTAACACATACCCATCATACAATAACAGGCTCTCCGAGTGGCTCGATGAACATGAACATTCTTGAAGATCTTTCGGCCACAATAGTAGCTTAGCCTACTGGTAAAGTTGTCGCTCAGCACGCTGTAGCTCTGGGATCAAATCCGCCTATGGTATTTTTTCCCCCTTTCTAACACTTTCTCTATTGTGATACTGATTCTTGTTTAGCACAAGGTTAATTTCTTTGCTGGGAAGACTTGGTATTCAACTTGATAAATATTAATTTTATTGGGTTCCTGGGACTCGCTGAGCATTGATGGGGTAGATTCCTGCATCTTTCCAGAAATCAATCTGATGGTGAGTGCCTTGAAAGTAAAAAAATCTCTCGTAAAATACAGAACAAGTCGCGCAATATTCAGCGATTCATATTGTAAATTACACATTTTGAATGCAAATGTTTCGTGGATGGTTGTCACGATGTACAGTAATAATCTTGCCGAATTGTTTACATACAGATAGTATATCATAATCTCCATACCAACTATACATAACGTATACCTGATACTAATATTGATAATGGGTTAATTGTAAGCGATAGACCAGGCTGTCTACCGGATTTTCTGCGGGGCGATAAAAGACTTCTTAAGGACCTTTTAAGGACCAAAATGGATCAATTCAAGGACTAAAATGGATCATTTTGAGGAGTGGGATTTAAGTAAACAATTTTTCCAGAGTTCAAATAAAATGTCGAATACAACATTTCCAATGCAGATATCGATCTAATAGTTCGATTATCAACTAATCATATCATAAAGCACACAAGTCTCCATAATCATTGACGAGTATAAGATATTCAGAGTCAGATTCCTGGCTGTAAAGTTTTTGTTGAAAGATCTCCTAGTCAACAAAAGAAGGAAGAAATGAATTTGATCTTATGAATATTGGCAATAATCAATCAGTGATTGAGATAGATCTGGGAATATTTTAGATCGTCCTCTAGTTGGTACATGAAGTCGTATAGAATTATTCCAATCGATCTTGGAGGACTAGGGTTGTGTAGATGGTAAAAACACATTTTTTGTCCATCTACACAACCCTTGTCCTCCAAGATCGATTGAAAGGATTTTATACAATATCAGTGATTGAGGTCCCCGAAAAAATTGCTGAGGGCGATTATATTATTGAAAATTGAAGCTGTATCTCAATTTGAGAAAAGCTGTTAGGTATGTGTGCCTAATTTGCCCCCACTACTTTTGTTTTGCTCGCCATTCTAACTCATCTCAATATTTTTTAACGTACTTTAACTCATTCTAAAGCTTATTCAAGACCTTTAAAATGAGCTGAGATACTCTTATCTTGACAGGAATCGAGCCGAGCCAGCTTGGTTTTTGCAAAAGAGAATTTGTTCTGAGTTTTTGACAGTGTTTTTCTAATTTGCCCCCACGTAAAAAAGAGGCCTATTCTCATGAGATGATACGGGTTTTTCGTGAAGTCGGGATTTTTGGCTCCCAGACCTCCAACTGAGACGTACTTTACTACATTTCGTAGCTTATTTCACCACTTTTGAAACTTTTTGAGTTGAGTTAATGGATTTTGATGGAGTAAAGGACGAGTTTAGAAAGAGACAATGGGGGCTAATTAGGAACACTGCACTTATTTTAGTAATATGCAAATAGTTTTGGTTGAGGATTGATTTTTGCAATTCGGCAGAAGAGGTTTTGAAGTTGAGTCAAAAATAAAGAAAATGAGCTAAGGTACGTTAAGATTGGTTCGGACAATTTTTTTCGCGGAACTTCTGGTGACTTATTAATTAGAAGTCGGAAGTACCGAAAACCACTTTTTTCGTTCCAAGACACGCGCGGGTCATTCAGAATTGGTCCAAAACGTCCATTTTTTCATATTCTAACGTAACAAATATGATAAAAATTCACGGAAAGGTCTGCATGTGCGTTCGAGAACTTGAGTGGGGACAAATTAGGGAATAAGGGCAAATTAGGCATAGCTACCTTAGTCAGGATGTGTTGAACGGATCATATATTTCATGAAATTGTTCATTGAGCGCTGATTTCAGCGGATGTGCTGATTATATAACCATCAGCTGACTAAATTAGCTTTCGTTGTTCAAGTTCACGGAATACATGATTTTTGATGGGCATCCGCGCAGATTGAAATTGAAGGGAGTTATTCTGATGCACCCGAATCTCGAAATTCTAAGGACCGAGCTCCGCAATTCAGGACTTTTCAAGGACTCAAGGACTTTGAGGATCAAATGAGGACATTACAAGAACTTTAAGGAGATTAAGGACCAGTTGACACCCTGTAGACAGAAACTGCAGAGCCACTGATTAGTTTGTTAGCCGAGGGAGGCGATGGAATTTAGTCCTTCGCCCCCAAAAAGAGATTCCGAGACTTAGAGCAATTGAGGGGTGGCTGGGGAAAGGCGTAATAACGGTTATGCCTTTTTCCCACCTACCTCGTCAGTTATGATGAGAAAAGTAAAAGCGCGTTAAAGAGCAAAAATTTTACGTTAGAATGATGAAAAATTCATAGTTTCCAATATAAATAGCTGAAATTATTCAGCTTTTCCTATTGTAGCATTGTTTTTTATTTTACGAGAGATTTTTTTACTTTCAAGGCACTTACCATCAGATTGATTTCTAGAAAAATGCAGGAATCTACCAAATCAATGCTCAGCGAGTCCCAGGAACCCAATGAAAATTAATATTCATAAAGTTGAATACCAAGTTTTCTCAGCAAAAAAATCAACCTTGTGCTAAGCAAAAATCGTATCACAATAGAGAAAGAGTTAGAGAAAAAAATACCATAGGCGGATTTGATCCCAGAGCTACAGCGTGCTGAGCGACAATTTTACCAGTAGGTCGAGCTACCATTGTGGCCGAAAGATCTTAAGGAATGTACATGTTCATCGAGCCACTCGGAGAGCTTGTTATTGTATGATGGGTATGTGTTTTACTAAAAACGCGTTGTATAAGAAGGAAGAATATATCTTGGACAATGCAGCCAAGATATTGGATAACGACGGTGATCTATTAATGATAATGTATATTAGTGTTAATAATCCTCCGCCGTTATTATATAGGTTTAATGAGGCGCGTGTCTGCAGGACTCAGCCGATGTGTCGTGAGGACGGTCCAAGGCGTGCGACAAGCTTGCGCTCGACCTAGCGACACGTTTAAAACACCTTCCTGCCGCAGAACTCGGCGCGCTCCAAGCGCCAGGCTTGGTCGTTCTCATCACAAGTCTCGATATACTTACCGCTGTTCTTGCCAAGCTGAGAACAGGATTCGTAATGCCGGTCTGCGGCTAGGTCGAACTTCACGGCCTGTAAGCTCGACTCAAAATTTTTCAGCGTTGAGTTGTTCACATACTCTGTGAAAGAAATATACTGTTCCATATTCTGTGGTATAATTGAATTTTCCCCCTTTGTTGCGTTTTGACGAAAGTGATTCGATAGGTCGTCCAGGACTCGACAACTTTGGTCTATTGTCGATTTTTGTGAGACCCTTTCCGTCGGAGCCACGAGCTCTGGAAGAGATCTCATCACTCTATGGATACTTGTGGAGATACCGAGGCATGCACCAATTCCATTTATTCAGCCTCAATCCAAAAATTATCGTAGTGCACTATTTCGGCGCGATTTCTCTGACCGTTTGAAATATGTTATGAGATTTGGTCTCTAATGTGCAACCTGGAGAATCTATTTCCCAATTAGTTCTACTCTTCGAATGAAAAATGGAGGAACGCTGATGGATCATATCTCACAGGATAGCATACCGTCAAATTGTGTTATTCTGGTACAATTTCGTTACTTTTTAATGTTTGGCTCAGCAATCTAACAGACATTGACGGCACCGACCTTAATCAGTGTACAATCGGAAGCTTGCAGTCTCAGCTTCCGATTGATGGGCTGCAGGATGATAGTTCGATGTTTCTAGCCGGAGCGATTAGTAGTTTTCTAAGTATACCAAAGTAAGACCCCAACTGGGCAACTTTAGTGCCCTTACAAGATATTCCAATCCTACGCACCACCATGCAGCAGAATTAATTTTAAACGTTCAGAAGTCTTGCTCTCATCTGTTTCAAACATTTAGGAACCTCATAGACCATCCCTCGGCTTAAGATGAGTTGAAAAGAAGATGTCATACAGAGGTCTACTCAAGTCAACCCGTTACAACACTCTTTACCTAGGAAGGGATGACTTCGGTACACTTTCACATGGTTTTTTCTGGCTTTTCATTCATTGAAATTACAAATGCTGTGAATAACCAAATGTAACGATGGTTTCTCAACCACACCAAAGCAGTTCGTGCACGTGCGCGCTCATACACACACGCTCTCCGCGAGGCAGAAAATAAGCGTTGCGCGCGGGCAAACATCACAATTATTCGGGCCCTTGTGTACACCAAACAAATGGGCACGGGTCCCCATTTTCCGCCAAGAATGTAGATAACGCTTGGATGGATGACAATCAGATTTTTTAGCAACTTCTCTGGAGAACTGCCGGAGCATTTACGAGAACGTTTCAAGAAATTCGCCTTCTCCTGCGCCGTACCTATCCTTCACATGTTACGAGCTTAAACTTCCAACACCGAATACTCGTGAAAAAAATTGACAGCCTCCATGAAATTTCAGCAGAAGGTGTGTTATAGACAGTTCAACCACCACAAAAATTCCTGGAAGATTCTCCAAATGTCGAAAAACCCGTTGACATACCTCAATGAGCCCTATTGGGGAAAGCTTCAATAAACAACTCCAATAATTCACGCGGGATGTACTGTGGCTCAACACATTGTTCATATGTGTGTGGAGAAGAGAGAATATGTTTGTGATACAATTATTTACCTCGCCGAACGCAACCTTGAAAATCGTTCTTTAGGAGGGTACCAAGGTTGCACCCACTGTACCAAAGTTATCCAATTTGACGGTATCCCGGAAGACCAGAGAACTTCTCATCAGAATCAATCAGCTCGACAATTCTTGGAATAAATTTGGCAATTGGGATGGAGGCTGACGAGATGAAAGTGATGCATACCTCGGTATTCCCATGAGAATCTAGGTAACAATGAACTTCCTTCCAGAGCTCGTGGCTCCAATGGAAAGAGTTGCACGTGAATCTAACAACGGACCAAACTTGTGGATTCTTTGATCATCTGCGATACCCACCTTGAGACTTAACGATCGAATCACTTCAGTAGGAGTTGAAAGTGATTGGCTGATGCAAAGTTTTTGTGAATCTTTACGTCGGCTGACTCACGCTGAAAATGGGTAAGAAATGCTCGAAGTACACGATTTGATAGATCTTCCCGTGATCTTTACGATGATCTTCATCCAATCGCGCTATCATTGTGAATGATTGGTTTTAAAGCAAGATACGAGAGTGAGCAATGTATGATTGACTAATGATTGACTGTTCTGAGTAAGAAGCTGAAGAATCGACTTTATTTCAGGGATCCGCTACAGATTCTCAGATTCTCAATGTAAAACGTTCTACTAATGACCCCGAAACATACTCCAGCACAGAGCTTACCATAATCAGCGATTCCCGTGGCTCTCCTACCATTAGGAGCCAGCGGCCCATGCAGGTAGAGGAGACCGAGGTACCATCAGCTGTTTTATCGATGCCACACAGCGCCACTATCTGTGAGCACCGAACACCTGAGTCCGGGCAATTCGAAATTGAACTTAGTGAAGCGGGGCACACCTCTGCATATCAACGGTCATCTTCATCGACTAGCTAGGAGAATAATGGAGCACTAACACCACCATCTACTCCATCAGGATTATCGAGCCCGGAGAAGGCCATCATCGCACAGAGCACGCTGGATCGTTTATCCCAAAGATTTGACGTGCTCCAAAGCCAGTATGATGCCAAAGCCAGTATGATGACATCGAATCTATCGTTAGCCAACGAGATGTTGCCATTATTCTGTTCCCACTTATGTCAACGGTGAGTGTGGCAAATGATCCGGTTATGGCACGGCTGTCGTCTCTTAAGAGTCTTTCATGATGGCAGAGCTCCCAGCTGGAGGAGCTTTGCCTTGCCCGTCAGCGACTTTTGTGGCAAGATTCTAAATTGAGAGCTTAGATTGCTAACTCGACCAAGATCGTGACCGGTGACCAGAGTGCTTTGCTCCGCGCCATATACCCTATGCGGACGAATGGACGAACGGCCAGGCTTTCAATCGAGCCTTGAAGGAGTGTCCACAACTCATTCCTCTACAACCAGTGTACGCAATCTTCATGCATTGTTCGACTTCACAGTGACCGTCCAGTCAGGGAGGGAATGAAAGCGAAACGTTTGATTGCCAATAATTATTTCATAGCCCACAACACCGAGGCCCATCTGTTGCAGCCGGTTGTGGAAGCCCTTGTGCCAAATCGTGAGATTTTCATAAGTGAAATGCTACCACGCGGAAAATATAGAGAATACATAGGTTCAAGCCACTCGCGCGGGGACTGGCTATTCAATACGTCCAGTATAGTGGTGGGCATTTTTGGGCCAAGCGAAAGGATGGTGATTGAGCTCATGCGCCCCCGATTCTCATTGGTCTGCATGTCATTCGAACAGCGAGCTGAAGAGTCCCTAGGCTTACCGGCAAGTTCCGGACAAAATCCAAAACAACTCAACCGTTCCAAAATAGGGTCTAGCTTCGGCACTAGGATTGAAGGGAACTCCCTGAATGGGTAAGACTTCCGGAAAGCCATGAGAGAGTGTCAGGTTTCTTGAAGGCGGGCTTCGTCAATCTGTACTCCTTGATAGGCGAAATCAAATACCTCCGCCAGATCCATGCCAACAAACCTTCCGACGAGCTATTCAGGGTGGCTGAGTCAAAACCCGACGGATATGGATGACAGTCTTGTGCAAACTTCGGAATTATCTTAGTTCAAGAGAATTGGGGTTGGCTTGGGGAAAAACTCAAGATTTGGGTGTAAAAATATAATGATTTTGAGGAGGCTCTAGATATCAAATAGTCCAAGATGGACCACCTGAAATTTGTTGGAAGTATGTCGAAGAAAGTCCGGGAAAGCGCTTGAATGGCGCGTGGAAATTGTGGTATTAACCCAAACAAATTTTCAAAAGGGAGAGTGTGGCCGTTGGATGAGCGCCAATTATGAGCCAAAGTCGGATCTTCACGGCCTAATTGTTTAGCTGTGAGCTAATGAACAATGCCAAAAGCCAGCACTTTCCCAATGATTTTTCTCTTGAGGAATAAGGCCTGTCACCATCTACCTTCCCATGAAATCGATAGGACTCGATTTTATACATATGCGTGATTTTTCTCAGATCGATAGCTTGGATAGTTTTTGCATTATTCTGAATGTTTATTGAAACGCATCAATATTTAACGCTCAAGAACTCCATTTCTACCGGTCGGACAGGGCCAAGCTTGGGAATTCAGGAGATTTCAATTCAACAGGCTTCAGCTATCAGATTCTGATTGGAGCATCGTAATTGTTCATGTCTAAGTTGTTCAAGTTGAGCGATTTTTGCAACGCTCCATGTGATACAATGAACAAATGGAATTACTCCGCCTTTCATTGTTGCATTGTAAAATCGATGACTATTCAGGATAGGTCGAATTTTTTCACGAGTTTTGAAGAAAAGTATATCCACCCCCGACCATTTGGGGGTGAGTCACGTTTTCTTCCTGAAAAATCGTAGGACCCTTATTTATTGCATCTGAGAAATAAGCTTAGAGGACATACCTCAAGAATGGGGGAATCATGCTTCACGAAATGAAGCTACTCTGTACAAATAAAACATTACCAACGGCGAGCGTATAATCTTCTGGTGAAGGGGTGCCGCTACTTCTCGATTGGGAGCCGTGGAAAGGGAGAAGCTGTGGAAAAGCGACTCGAAGCCGCGAGAAATATCCGACTCGAATGCTTCAAATTCAGCTTCGCGAGAAAAATTGTTGAAATTTTTGGAACCGATTTTGATCATTTCCTTACAAATCGGTATAGCTCCTCGAAATATTGACAAAGGAATAGCCACACATTTGAATGATCACATATTCATACAGGAAAATTCAAGTGCAACGATGAAGACTAATCATTCGTGTTATTTGTCAGGTAAATGCCGCTGATATTAATGTATTGGCACATATCTCACGCTTGCAATTACTTTCTGCAATAGACCATTTTCATAGTGGTATCAGAATAAACGAACTGTACAACACTTCCCCTAACCAAACGGTAAAGATCGACATGTTATGAATATTTCGTCATTCTGAAGATGACATTGTCAATATTTCGAGAAGCTATACCAAATTGGAGAAAAATGATCAAAATCGGTTCATTAGTTCCGAAGATCTCAACAATTCCTCACGCGAAGCTGAGTTTGAAGCGCGCGAGTCGGATATTTCTCGCGACCTCGAGTCGCTTCTCCACAGCTTCCCCCAATCTGCGGCTCCCAATCGAGAAGTGGTGGCATCGGTTCACCAATAGTTCATACGCTCGCCGTTGGTATTGTTTTTTGAAGAATTATTCCCCCATTCTTGAGGTATGTTCTCTAAGCTCATTTCTTAGATGCAATAAATAAGGGTCCTACGATTTTTCAGAAAGAAAACGTAACTCACCCCCAAATGGTCGGGGTAGATATATTTTTTTTCAAAATTCGTAAAAAAATTCTATCTATCCTGAATAGTCATCGATTTCACAATGCAACAATGAATGGCGGAGTAATCCCATTTGTTTATAGTATCTAATGAGGCGTTGCAAAAATCGCTTAATTTGAACAATAAAGACATGAACAATTACGATGCTTCAATCATAATTTGATAGTTGAAGCTTGTTATCGCCTGGATTCCCAAGCTTAGCGCTGTCCGACCGGTAGAAATGGAGTTCTTGAGCGTTGAATATCGATGCGTTTCAATGGACATTCAGAATAACGCAAAAACTATCCAAGCTACCGAACTGGGAAAAATCACGCATATGTATAAAATCGAGTTCTATCAATTGCATGAGAACATAGATGGTGACTAACCAAATTTTCCAAAAGAACAATTATTGGAAAAGTGCTGGCTTTTGGCATTGTTTATTAGCTAACAGCTGAACAATTAAACCTAAAAGATCCTACTTAACCTTATAATTTGCGCCTATCGGACGACCACAGTTTTCCTTTTGAATATTTTGTCTGGGTCGATACCACAATTTTCACGAGCTATCTAACCGCTTCCCCGGACTTTGCGAATCGTTTCGACATACTTCCAACAAAATACAGGTGGTCCATTTTGGACTATTTGATATCCAGAGCCTTTCTCAACACGATCATACTTTTAGACCCGAAATCCCAGTTTTCCTCAAAACGAGACATTTCAGGTCTAATTCTCCTAGACTATCTTGACTGGGGCAGGATCGGGATATAGGAGTCGATGGAGCTGCTCTCCCCGTACGAAACGATCTGTAGGTCGAGAGATTAACATGTTCTGATACTAGTGGCCCAGGGAAGCCTGGATCACCTGGTTTCTTATCCTGTGGCATACAAGAAGGCACCTCCACCCTAATTCTGGTAGGAGTTATCTACACACCCCTGTAATCGCCATGCAGGAGTATGGTCAGCTGATCAGCTCAATCCACCGCCTCTGAGGTGATTTCGGTCATGACATCATTGTGGGCGGTCTTGATGCAAGTTTGGCTTAACTCTTCTTGACATGAAGACTTTGACTGAGAAGTGTGTCGATGTGATCGCCACAGCCGTTTTGGGGGTAACAAAGTGAATTCTACTCGTCGTATCTCGAACCGGCGGAACCAAGAGCACGTATTCACCCAGAATATTCCCTTCTTCGTTGAGGTGCTGCTACAGGAGAGGAAGACGAATACGGCCGGGACAGCAAGCTGCTGTATTGGAGTATTCCTGGGAACAGGCAACCCCGCCTACACCAATGTTAGCCGCAGTCACCAGCCCTGAAGGAGACCGGTGGTCCTCGACGACGCTGTCTGCATCAGAACATGCCCGGGACGGGAGGCCCGAACGTGCTACCAAGTATTAGTAGATTATGCAGCGTGTGCTGGAAACTGCGTGTTTTCCGCGGCGAGTGCTTGGACGTCGGCCAAGCCGACGTCCAGCACGAGTTCCGCGGAAAAAAACGCAGTGCCCAGCACGAGTTGCATATATTACTTTATACCACGAGTGCCCCCCACTGTCTACACATATCTTTTTGCCCCCAAATCGTTTATTATTGCAATTTAGCATTGTTGTTTGTCGCTGTTATGAGTTTTTCGACATCACATTTTTTACGCGTCTCCTTACGCGTCGAATTGACGTGTAGAGGCTTGGAAACTTTCCCTAGATTTCTCGAGCGATGTCATTGTATTTCTACACGATTGGGTTATTACTAGATTTCCCTGGACGACCCATAACCTCCAAAAGTTATAAATGTTGAAAAATGAATCCAAACTGGTATTTCAGCAACTAATGTGAAAAATGAATCCAAACTGGTAGTTCAGCAACTATGTGATGAGTTTCAGTAAATCAGTACAAGAATGACACATTTCGTTAATACCATTGGAATATTGAAATATAGGCACACACATCTAAAGTAGGTTTGGCTGATTACGCTTGGGTATAGACTATTATCTCTAAACCTTGGATTCTTCGTCAGTGAGCCAACCATCAAGCATAGAATGTAAACATGCACTCCTCAGCTTTTGATGCCACATCTTGAGCAAAGAATTCTAATCCATGCATCATAGAGTTGGAACTTGCACGCTTGGATGGATCATTCGCTTGAAAGCTAATCTTTGAGATAAAGTTTCTTCAGCAACATACCAGACATCATCATCATTTTTTGGTGGTACAACTTGAGCAGATTTGTTTCAGAAACACATCATTACTTGTCAACGATAGGGGTTACATCTTGAGCTATTTGTTTTGATGTATCAATCATAGAATCAAAACATGCACTCCTCAGCTTTTCATGCCACATCTTAAGCAAAGAATTCTAATCCATCCATCATGGAATTGGAACTTGCTCGCTTGGATGGATCATTCGCTTGAAAGTAGTCTAATCTTTGAGGTAAAGTTTTTTATATCATTCGTGCTGGAAACACCACAATTTCAAGGGGGCTTGACGCGGGTGGGGGAATCGAGAAACTCGGCGTTTTCTCTGATGGTGAAGCCTGTGTTTCCAATGTTTCATGATATTACTAGATTTCCCTAGGCGACCCATAACCTTAAAATGCTGACATTGATGAAATATGAATATAAGAATGTAGAGACATATATGAGCATGTAGCTGTTTATACTGAAATATAGATGTAAGTGTCACCAAAAGAGCATGAATATATTGAAAATATTGATCGTACAGAAGATAAAATGTATGGGATAGGGAATAAAAGTCAATGTGGAAAACTCGTCAACTATAAGAGTTACATTTTGAGCAATTTGTTTTGCTGTATGAAGCTCTTCATTTTTTGGTGTTACAATTTGAGCAGATTTGTTTCGAATTCAGTTTTTTCAGCAACACATCAATACTTGTCAACTATAAGAGTTACATTTTGAGCAATTTGTTTTGTTATACGAAGCTCTTCATTTTTTGGTGTTACAACTTGAGCAGATTTGTTTCGGATTCAGTTTTTTGAGCAACACATCAATACTCGTCAACTATAAGAGTTACATTTTGATCAATCTTGCACGCTTGGATGGATCATTCGCTTGAAAGTAGTCTAATCTTTGAAATAAAGTTTCCTCAACAACATATCAGGCATAATCATCATTTTTTGGTGTCAACTATAAGGGTTACATCTTCGGCAACTTGTTTTGAGATATGAAACATAGAAGCAAAGATTTCTTATCCATCCATCATGGATTTGGAACTTGCATGCTTGGATGGATTATTCGCTTGGAAGTAGTATAATCTTGAAAATAACACATCAAGACTCGTCAACTATAGGGGTTACATCTTGAGGAATTTATTTGATATATCAAGCATACTTAGAATTAGAACATGCACTCCTCAGCTTTTGATGCCACATCTTGAGCACAGATCTCTAATCCATCCATCATGGAATTAAACGCTTGAATGGATCATTCACTTAAGAGTAGTCTAATCTCTGAGATAAAGTTTTCTCAGCAACATATCAGACATCATCATTTTTTGGTGGTACATCTTGAGCAGATTTGTATCAGATTCTGTTGTTACAGCAACACATCAATACTTGTCAACTTTTCACATTGATTATATAAATGAGGCACTGAATTGAAATGGATTCAGAACATTGTCTAATAATGGTTGCACAAAATATGTCATAAACACAGATTTCTAATCCATCCACCATGGAATTGAACTTGCACGCTTGGATAGATCATTCACTTAAGAGTATTAGTCTAATTTTTGACTAAGAGTATTAGTCTAATCAGTATACTCGTCAACTTTTCACATTGATTCAAAATTTAGTCTAATGGTTGCACAAAATATGCCATTCTTGTTCTAAAGCATTGAAATTTACTTCCTAATACTCACAAAATGACTAATTGTATCATTTTCATTAATCTATGTTTCATCGCTTTTCCTTTTATAAACATTCATCATCAATTGCATGTCTTCTTTGGACCAAGTCTCTGATACAAACATTCATTAGCGTGGGCCATATATATAGCACAACGCCCAGAAACAAAAAAACATAGGTATACAGAACCATAGAAACAGATGCGCGACGCGTGTGCATGTGTGAGCACGTATGTGAGTCTAGAGATATTTTAGGGAGAAATTATCGAGTAGCACGATATAGCACAACGGCCAGAAACAAAAATATATAGATATAACGCAATAGAAACAAAAACACGGCTCTTACCGACAGAGCTGCAGCAGACGAAATCCGATTAATGACGATTAAACAATAATAACAATAAATTGAGACGGGCAAACCGTGGTGCAGCACTCATGATATAAAATATCTTACGTCACTCTTGCTGGCCACCGCGTTTTTTCCGCGGAGCTCGCGCAGGACGTCGGCTTCGCCGACGTCCAGCACGAGCCGCGGAAACACGCGGTTTCCAGCAATCGAGACGTAATATACTATTCAACATCATATCAGACTTAAACATCATTTTTTGGTGGTCCAACTGGAGCAGATTTGTTCCAGTTGCAGTTGTTTCAGAAACACATCAATACTCGTCAACCATAAGGGTTACATCTTGAGCTATTTTTTTGATATATCAATCATAAAATCAAAACATACACGACTCAGCTTTTGATGCCGCATCTTGAGCAAAGAATTCTAATCCATCCATCATGGAATTGGAACTTGCTCGCTTGGATGGATCATTCGCTTGAAACTAGTCTAATCTTTGAGATAAAGTTTCCTCAATATCTTATCAGACATAAATATCATTTTTGGTGATCCAACTTGAGCGGATTTGTTTCAGATGCTGTTGTTTCAGAAACACATCAATACTCGTCAATTTTTCACATTGATTATAAATGAGGCATTGAAATGGATTATAAAACATTGTTTAATAATGGTTACACAAAATCAAAATCAAAACATGCACTCTTCAGCTTTTGATGCCACATCATGAGCAAAGAATTCTAATCCATCCATCATGGAATTGAACCTTGCAGGCTTGGATGGATCATTCGCTTGAAAGTAGTCTAATCTTTGAGATAAAGTTTCCTCATCAACATATCAGACATAATCATCTTTTTTTGGTGGTCCAACTTAAGCAGATTTGTTTCA
The DNA here is from genome assembly GCA_029851415.1 of Eretmocerus hayati. Taxonomy (NCBI): domain Eukaryota; kingdom Metazoa; phylum Arthropoda; class Insecta; order Hymenoptera; family Aphelinidae; genus Eretmocerus; species Eretmocerus hayati. Next base: position 103,329,548 of record CM056742.1, read on the forward strand.
AATGCAGTTGTTTCAGCAACACATCAATACTCATCAATTGTTCACATTGATTATAAATGATTTTTTGGTGGTACATCTTGAGCAGATTTGTATCAGATTCAGTTGTTTCAGCAACTGATGCAGAAGAAATAAGATTAGGCACCGCTGTGTTGAAATTCATAACTGTTCAAACATCCATATTCATGTTCATAATTATAAAGAAGGTTGATTGTTAACATTTCATATAACTGTTTAAACATCCATATTCATCTTTATAACCGTGAAAAGGTTGATTTTTTACATCCCATTATCTATATGTTTTTGTATACCTACTTTTATATGGAAATTATATTTTGTATTTTTTACACCTGGTTTACTTTCTTTTACCCGTCAATTATTAAGGGACTAATTCTGTTTGTACTCTATCTGTGATTTTTCTTTTTTGGAATTATGATCCCTGCATTTTTTTCCAAGGTGTGATTCCTATGCAGATCTGGGGTAATCAATCATTCACGCATTCATTTTGGAAGTCGTTTTATATGAGTCATTCGTTGCTCGTTTTGCGTCGTAGCAGCCTGGACAAATCTAGGGATATTCGGTGTATTTAAAGTGATGTGGAAACTCTTTGTTTCCGCGACACTCCACAGTTTTAGACGCTGCATAATAGGCTTGTTTCCATGTACCCCCACCCTCGTCTCCTGCCTTGGAAACAGTGGCGTTTCCAGCACGAGTGGTATAAATACCCTTTAGGGGGCCACCAGAGGTGGCTGTCAGCCGCGAGATTGCGCACAAGGTCCATCAGATCCATCATATCTTGATTTACTGATAAATGACATTCAAGTAGAATTGGAACTAGATACTGGAACATATGTAACTGCAGTTTCTGAATGGCACAAAAATAGAATTTTTCCAAATTAACCATTGAAGAAATGTGATTTCATGCTTCAGGGTTACGGTGGATCACCATTCCATCCCATTGGCGAATTAGAATCATTAAAAGTAGTTCTTGATCAGACGAGTAAGATCTTGGATATTTACGTCATAAAAGGCAAAGGACTTATGTTGATGGGTCGATGATGGCTCGCAGCTTTCGGACTTAGGCCATTAGAATTATGGAAATATGCGAATTTCTCGAATATTCTAAAGGTACAAAGTGACGATGTGAGAGAGCAAATGCTCGAAGAATTCCCAAACCTTTTTTCAAACATGCAAGGGTGTTACAAGGGTAGGAAAATACACTTGGTCTTTAAAGACGACGTAAACCCATTCAAATAAAGCCATATCACGTACTTTTTGCGTTAGCAAATGAAATCTTGCGTGAAATCGAGAGATTAGTAAAACTAGGCAATTTAAAACCGGTCTCTTGTAGTCAATGGGCAACACCGACAATACCAGTTCTCAAGAAGAACGGCGAAGTTAGAATCTGTGGTAACTTTGAAATGACTGTTAATCCACAATTGATCATAAAAAAACATCCAATTCCATTGAAAGAGAAAATTTTTTACACGTTACGCATGAGACAAATGGTCTCAAATAGACTTGACACATGCATTCATGCAATTTGAACTCGATGACGAATCGAGAGATGCCCTTACAATTATTTCGCATGAGAGATTACACAGATACACACGTTTAGGAGAGGGAATAGCCTCAAATCCCGCGCAAGTACAAGATATTCAAAAGGGAGTCCTTGAAGGTATAGATCACACAGAGATCCATATTGATAACATATATTGCAACGGGAAAACAGATTCCGAGCATTTACGAATATTAACACAAATTTTCAGACGTTTACAAAACGCAGGTTTAAGAATAAACCTCGAGAAATGCGATTTTTCCAAAACCGAAATTGAAATGATAGGCTTTGTGATAGACAAAAACGGGTTCAAGCCAAGTCAATCCAAAGTACACGCGATTACGAAGGCTCCAACACCAGAAAATTCGGAGGAATGAAAAGCTTTCTTTGGTCTTGTGAATTTTTATGAAAGATTCTTAACAAACCGGGTAGAACACATTTATCCACTCTACAATCAAATCGAGAATGAAACTTCCAAATGAACAAACGAATGACTGAAAGCATTTGATTAGATCAAAAAAGGAATATCTTCAAACAAAGTCTTAGCAATTCACGATTAGGAGTTTCAGCAATATTGTCTCACAGATACGATGATGGTTCTGAAGAACCCATAGCATTGGCATCCAAGATAATTCCAAAATCGGGAATACATCGCGCAATAATCGAGAAAGAAGCAGGAGCAATCATTTCCGGGTTCAAAAAGTTCCATCAATATGTTCACGGGAACGATATCTTTTTGAAGACCGACAACGAAGCTCTGAAATATATATTTGGCAACAAAGCCATGTCGAAGATGCTAAACAGCAGATTACTAGGCTGGGCATATTTTCGATCGGGCTATAGATACACCATCGAGGTAGTAAAATCGAAAGCAAACGGCAACTGCGACGCGCTTCCAAAGTTACCGATTGCAGACAGAACGCCGGTATTCGAGACAGCATACACAAACATTAATTTTATTCAGGACGAATGCACCATCATAGACTTCCCAAAAGTTGTAAGAGCAACAACGCACGATAAAACTTCACGGAAAATTATTTTACATCATTCGTGCGGGAAACACCACCATTTCTGGGGGTCTTGACGCGGTTACCTAGGTACCTAGAAACTCGACGTTTTTTGCGAAGGTGGGTGCTGTGTTTCTACACGATTGAGTTATTATTTGATGTCCCTAGATGACCCATAACCTCCAAAAGTTATAGATGTTGAAGAATGAATCCAAACTGGTATTTCAGAAACTATGTGATGAGTTTTAGTAAATCAGTACAAGAATGATACATTTCGTTAATACCATTGGAATATCGAAATATAGGCACACAAAAAGTAGGTTTGGCTGATTACGCTTGGATATAGACTATTATCTCTGAACCGTAGGATTCTTCAGCAAAGACCCTACTATCAAGCATAGAATCACAACATGCACTCCTCAGCTTTTGGTGCCACATCATGAGCAAAGAACTCTAATCCATCCATCATAGAATTGGAACTTGCACGCTTGGATGGATCATTCACTTGAAAGTAGTCTAATCTTTAAGATAAAGTTTCCTCAGCAACATATCAAACATAATCATCATTTTCGGTGGTAGAACTTGAGCAGATTTGATTCAGATGCAGTTTTTTCAGCAACACATCAATACTCGTCAACTATAAGGGTTACATCTTGAGCAATTTGTTTTGATATATCAATCATAGACTTAGAACATGCACTCCTCAGCTTTAGATGCCACATCTTGAGCACAGATTTCTAGTCCATGCATCATGAAATTGAACTTGCACGCTTGGATGGATCATTCGCTCAAGAGTAGTCTAATCTCTAAGATAGAGTTTCCTCAGCAACACATCAGACATCATCATTTTTTGGTGGTTCGTCTTGAGCAGATTTGTATCAGATTCAGTTGTTTCAGCAACACATCAATACTCGTCAACTTTTCATATTGATTATACATGAGGCATTGAAATGGATTCAAAACATCGTCTAATAATGGTTGCATAAAGTATGTCATTCTTGTTCTAAATCATTGGAATTTCCTGCCTGATACTCAGAAATGACTATTTGTATCATTTTCATTAATCTATGTTTCATCGATTTTCTTTTATAAACATTCATCATCAATTGCATGTCTTCTTTGGACCAAGTCTCTGACACAATCATTCATCAGCGTGGGCCGTATATATATATCACAATGCCCAGGAACAGAAATACATAGGTATACAGAACCAGTAGAAAAAGATGCACGACGCGTGTGCATGTGTAAGCACGTACGTGAGTCTAGAGATATTTTAGGGAGAAATTATCGAGTAGCACGATATAGCACAACGGTCAGAATAAAAATATATAGATAAATCGCAATAGAAACAGAAACACGGCTCCTACCGACAGAGCTGCAGCAGACGAAATCCGATTAATGACAATTGAACAATAATAACAATAAATTAGGACGGGGAAACCGTGGTGCAGTACTCATGATATGAAATACCTTATGTCACTCTTGCTGGCCACCGCATTTTTTCCGCGGAGACACGCGGTTTCCAGCAATCGAGACGTAATATACTATTATACATACAAACGTCATGGCCTAAGATTGAAGCTTTGACCGACATAGTGGAGAGATTTCATCATAAACGACATGAATTAAGCTTCGAGCAAGGATGCTTATCGTGGGGTTATAGATTAATGATTCCAGAATCATTACAGCGAATCATACTCGATGAACCTCATTCATCTCATCTTGGAATCGTCAAAATGAAACAAATAGCACGGTCTTATTTTCTGTGACCACGTTTCGACGAAGATATCGAACGAATCGCGAATTCGTGTAGAATCTGTTCAGCAACGTGATCAGAACCACGGAAAATACCTCTCACTCCGTGGCAGTGACCCAGTCAACCTTGGTCGCGAATTCACATCAATTTCATGGGTCCATTCCACAATTGCATGCTTTTGATCATCGTAGATGCTCATTCAAAATGGCCTGAAGTCATAAACATGAAAAAAGATACAACATTTTACAAACTCATACAGGTACTAGACGAAACTTTCGCACGATATGGTATTCCTCATCACATAGTGAGGGACAATCGTCCACAATCAACGAGCCAAGAATTTGGGAGATTTCGTGAAACAATATAAGATCAAACACACATTCTCAGCTCCTTACCATCCTGCCACTAATGGCGCAGTAGGGAATTCTGTTAAAACATTCATTAAAATTTTCAATGAATAGGTCCTCAAGCGATTATAGGAACACAGAACATTTGAAAGCTAATAGGACCCCAGCATAACTATTTTTCAATAGGAAGTTGCGTACAAGATTCGATTTATTGATAACCAATTCAAGTATCAATGTTGAAAAACACCAATTTGATCAGAAATGATACAAACAAGGTAACAGGATAATAGAGTTTACAGAAAATGGAATTGTTCTTGTGAACGATTTTCGAGTACAATCCGATAATAAGAGTTGAGCAAGAATCATAAGACAACTCTCGCCAGTCATGTATGAAATAGAATTTGATGATGGGTATGTTACTAAAAGGCATGCGGTTCAAATTGTGAGAACACAACTGGAAGATAATTTAAGAGGAGGGGAGTTGATATCTGAGGATTATTGTGGGAATTCATATGTGTAACCGAATATTACGAAGAATTTCAAGAACAAAATATACCCTGACAACGATCAAAATATACCGAAACGTTCGTCTCGAATAGCTAAAAAAGCAGCGACCCGATCTCGAAAATAAGAGAAGGGGAGTTGTAGTATATCACGAATATATTGTAAAAGCGAGCTCGGCACTGTATTAGTCATCTCACGATGAATCAGGATTCTCGCAAATATATTGAAGCTGTGTCACACAGGAGTGCATCGCCTCTCTGCGCTCATTTACATACAAATGTGTCTGGCCCCGAATTCGCGTACCAGGTACGAGCTGATACGATGCAGGGTATAGAAGAGGCACCCACTGCACAGCCAGGCAGACGGCTCAACACCGGTAAGCCTCATACAAGGCTCCGTGTTACTTGTAACAATATATAAAATAAAGTTTCAGTTGTCACTCAGAACGCCGATCTCATCATATATTGCACGCCCTTTCCACGGACATCATAGGAGCTATGTGAATTTCCAGTCTCGAGCCGAAAATTGGGATTGGCATTCTGAAATTGGTGGGAGCTCCACAACTTCGCTCCTAGTGGGTCTTTCGTGATCGGGTTTGATGGGAAATATCAAGCATAACGTATCCTATCAGAATAGATTCCTGTTGGGGCTCGAAATAGTCACAAGATGCGACAATTTGATGGAAAATGGAAAAAATATAATGACTCAAAAACGTAAATTTATATCCCTCTGAATTTTCAGTTGAGAGTACTTCGAACGAGGCTCAACATGGAGCATTTGTTCCGATAGATGATAAAAATTCATGGGAGGCGCTAGAAAAAAATTTTCGGGAAAAAATTTGAAAAACCAAGTTATTGTTTGATTCGGTAACAATTATTGTGGGAATTCCCATTTCTTCTCCCGAGAGTATCGTAATCCCACGAAAGTCTCCCAAGATGATCAATTTCGGGATCTATCACTCAATTGAGCTGTAATCACTCAAAAACGGGATTTAGCGATGAATTCTGGGATTAATCATTTTGGGACACTTCCATGGGATGACCATACTCCGGGAAGAGGGAATAGACCTTTCCGCGATTGTTGTCACCGAATCTCAACAATAACGTGGTTTTCAAAAGTTTCTCTCCAGATAATTTTTTCAGCGCCTCCCACGGGTTCCCAACACCTATCGGAACAGATGCATCATGTTCAGCATCGTTCAAAGTACTCTCAGAAAAAGAATTCAGAGTGTTCAGGATTGAAATTATGTATACGAAGCGAGTCGCGCTCGCTCAAATTTCCTCTAATATGTATTGTCGTGTGATCGATCTCACTAAGACAATGATACTCGTCCGTGTGTCTTTTCTCTCTTCCCAATAGAGCTCACGCAGCTCGAAATCAGTTTTGCCTCAAGATTGGCCCACGGCGGACCTACCCTCTGGTGCCCCGTGCGGTATAAAGTTCAGCCTTGACCAAGGCCCACGGCGGATCTTTGTTTACCCCGTACACGAGACGATTGCTCATTATATATACATATATCTATATATCGACTATCGGCCGATCATATCTACCAGAGTACCTTTTGTGTGTGCCCGCGGATTGTGAGAAAAGTGCATCCTCGCACGATGGCTTTAGTGCACTCAACACGAGTGACAAACCGTGTATTCAGATCGTAAGCTTTAGTGAATAAATGTGATTTTCTGTGAAGTTACACGAAATCTACAAATCACTGGCTTGGATCACCAACCCCGCTCCAGACTCCTCATCTCCGTGTTTCAATCCCAAGGGGGGCACCTCAGCTCCCGAATACAGAGGAGACGAATTTATGTTTCTGAGTATTTGCATTGTTCAATTGTACACCGAATTTTCGCTTTTTCTGGTTCTATGCGAACTTTCGAGCACCACAGGATTCTATTCTGATGAAATACGCTGTATTTTATATTCCCCATCAAGCTCCATTTCAAAAGACCGATTCGGAGCCAAGTCGTGGAGCTTTCACCGATTTTAGGATGCCGATCTGAATCTTCGGATACGCACTGAAAATTCGCATAGCTCCGATGCAAAGTTAATCTGAGCTAAACAAATAAAAAAACACGTGTCATCCTATTCTAGCTCTAGAATCATATACTTCATCATGGAGGGAATCTAGTTTCTTGACCTTACTTCATTGGACGGTCCTAACTGGAATAGCCCGTGAGTGAGGTAACGTAGGTGGTTCAACTTTTTAGTTGAAGATCCCCTTATAGGCCAGTTAGTATAGCTCAAAATCGATCCGTTCTCGACATGATTGCTAAGGGATGGTTACATTCTTCTTCAATGCAGAACACCTTTCGAAATGGGTGAAACTCTTGGGGTGTGGAAAGAATTACAATAAAAGAATAAGACAAAATATCATATTCTCTTTCATTCTCCCGCACCCTACTTTGTTGCTATAATATTGGGGTTGTTCCAACTGATGGGGCAATGGAATTCTCTCAATGTTGAGAAGGGGAACGTGTTTCGATCTTTGAGCCAACCTGAGAGAATCAGCAACGGAAGCAGAAGAGGTCAAAAATTTTCACCATTCTTCATTGCAACGGATGCCAACTGGAACCAATGCAATGGGAACCAATGGATCGATGTAAAATTATTGAAAATTGTAGCACCCATTGACTACCGTATCTGAGAAGAAATCGAGACGGTCCTTCGATAAACATTGACGCAAATCTGATTGTTCAACCCAAAATCATGTTTTCTGCAGAGGCTGTGAAGAATTTCCAAGTGCACCGAAGTTGATGTCGAGAATGAGAGAGGTCTCTGAAACCTTAGACGATAAGATGGAATCATGAAACTAGTCACTCTGTTACACTGATGATGCTGTGAGGCCAATTGCTTATGAATATCGAGAATTTGCGTTCGCATTTTGCCCACAGTTCTGTGAGTCCTTTATACATCGGAAAAATCCTTGCTGCATCTCATAATGCTATTCTCTCTCAGAATCATGAGAAGGAGAACCTTGCTATACGACCTTCCGAGTCGAAGTTACAGAATTTTTCTTTCAAATGTGAATACTCATAAACGATTGCAAATTTAGAGCTGCACTCCCGGGAAATGCTTGAGAGAACCTCAACGTTCCATTCAAAGAATGCACCGTGTACGTACCTTCGTTCATCTTGTCCCCGCAGCAGGTGGAAGTTAGGGTTCGCCTCTGATAATGTAGAAGGAGCCGGAAGAGGGTAAGTCGCGCTCTTCAAAATCGAGCGCGCGGAATTCGGGGATAATATCTCCAGTTCTATCCGATTGATCCTCATCATTTTCTCCCGAAATGGGGTAGCTTTTGGAGAAGACATATGAGGAGTTCTGCGGAAACTTCGATATTTGCGGGTCGATAATGTGCCAGCGCTAGATTCTCTTCCGAAGGTTCTAAGATGTATTTTTTAACTTTTTGGAATATATAAAGCATGAATAAACCCGCGCACGAATGTAAATTTCGCCCCTCATAAGTACTATACGGATAGCACGGAGAGACGCGGTAGCGCGGCACTGACCTGACATTTTGACACTAAAATCGATCTCACGGCCAAACCAATTGACTTACAGTATCGGGGTTGGAAGAGGTTCATTTGGCCACCAAATACTTTGTAAAAAATTGACTAGGGCCTCCGGGGTCATGTATTTAAGGGTCGCACAGTTGCGCACGGACCTCCCGAGGAAAAAATTCGTCTGTCAGAAAGTCTGGCAGAATAATTCTGGCTTTTGGTCAGTCTTGGCGGACGGAGCGAGACTTGATGGTCTTGGAGAGAAAGGTCTGGTTGACAATGCCAGATCAAGATAGTGACTGTTTCCGAGACCAAATGAAACGCTCTACATCTAAAATACATTTACAAACAATTTCCAGACATTCTCTCAAACCAGCAGTGGTCTGGCTCATTTGACAAAATTTTTAGTTAATCTTGTAAGAAGTCTGGTACACTATCCCCGACTTGATTACGGACCAATCGAAGGATGGGAATCTTGCTGCAAAGTATCAGAAGATGTCTGGAAAATTGTCCCAGACTAGACGCAAGAGGTTTTATTCTCGACCAGAGTCTGGTAATTTTCGCCAGATCTCGTTGTAGACAAACGAAAACGTCAGTTTGCCTTTCAAAAGCACTACAAAAATCTGGCAAATTCTCCCAGACTCAATGCGAGAGCAATTACTGAACCTGGAAAGTGTTGCAGAAATCTCCAGACTTGATGCCAAAGCAATTAATTGGAGAATGAATTTTCTTCAGCACATGATGCTGAAAACATCCCAGATAGTGACGAAGATATTTTTGTAAAAACTCTGCGCTGGTGGTAAACGTTAGTTTACAATAATATTTTGATGATCTACTGATGATCTACAAGATTTCCAGAACTCATCAACATGAGGTATTTTCGAAGGTTCTCGTTATATACAGCTAGCGTGACAATATATCAATTCACGTAAGTAGTTCTTCAAGCGGTGCGATGAGCATTTGCAGCTCTCAGAGTAAATCTGTCACCTCCTCCAGTTGGTGCGGCATCTACTAAAACTTTGAATGAAACGTAGCAAACATAACCATCGTGTACTTCTCCTGCAACAGAAAAAAATGATCCACAAAGAATCACTCCATTTTTCATAGATTTCTCGCGTCGAGTCATGATGAGCGGACACAAAATGAGATGAGAAACGTATAAGTCGCATCACACCAACACGTGATAGAGGTTATTGTCTGCTCACACAAGTTGTATCAACATTTGATCCAAATCACTAAAAAAAATCTTGGAGGACTTATCTGATCATGGGACTCCGATCTGGCTCTAGCTCGTGGAAAATCCTTCATCCGGAAATCATTGAATTTATAATTCAAAACACTTTGAAGAAACAGCTTCGTCGATACTCTATTTCATTTCAATGGCACTGGTTTATTGATGTTTCATCGAGTGAAGTGTGCGACAGAATACGTACAAGTAAACACTTATGTTTTCAAACCAAGGATATCAAGGCCTAGAACGTGATGATTTTCTCTTTCAACACAATTATGCAATAATGATGGTCCTGCATGCAGAGCAGAGGAAGCTGCCACAAACTGGTGCACGATTAGAGTCCCGATCAGATAAGTTCTTCAAGTTTTTCTAGTGATTTAGATCAAATGTTGATTGTTGATACATTTTGGGCGAGCAGACAATAACCTCTATCACGTGTTGGTGTGATGCGACTTATACGTTCCTCATCTCATTTTGTGTCCGCTCATCACGACTCGACGCGAGGAATCTATGAAAAATGGAGTGATTCTTTGTGGATCGTTTTTTTTTTGTTGCAGGAGGAGTACACGATGGTTATGTTTGCTACGTTTCATTCAAAGTTTTGGTAGATGCTGCATCAACTGGAGGAGGTGACCGATTTACTCTGTGAGCTGCAAATGCTCATTGCACCGCTTGAAGAACTACTTAAGTGGATTGATATATTGTCACGCTAGTTGTATATAACGAGAACCTTCGAAAATACCCCATGTTGATGAGTACTGGAAATCTTGTGGATCATCAGTAGATCATCAAAATATTATTGTAAACTATGGTTTACCACCAGCGCAGAGTTTTTACAAAAATATCTTTGTCACTATCTGGGATGTTTTCAGCATCATGTGCTGAAGAAAATTCATTCTCCAATTAATTGCTTTGGCATCAAGTCTGGAGATTTGAGCAACACTTTTCAGGTTCAGTAACTGCTCTCGCATTGAGTCTGGGAGAATTCGCCAGATTTTTGTAGTGCTTTTGGAAGGCAAACTGACGTTTTCGTTCGTCTACAACGAGATCTGGCGAAAATTACCAGACTCTGATCGAGAATAAAACCTCTTGCGTCTAGTCTGGGACAATTTTCCAGACATCTTCTGATACTTTGCAGCAAGATTTCCATCCTTCAATTAGTCCGGAATCAAGTCGGGGATAGTGTACTAGACTTTTTACAAGATTAACTAAAAATTTTGTCAAATGAGCCAGACCACTGCTGATTCGGAAGAATGTCTGGATATTACTTGTAAATGTTTTCCAGATGTAGAGCGTTTTTGGTCTCGGAAACAGTCACTATTTTGATCTGGCATTGTCAACCAGACCTTTTTCTCCGAGACCAAAAAGTCTCGCTCTGTCCACCAAGACTGACCAAAAGCCAGACTTATTCTGCCAGACTTTCTGACAGACGAATTTTCTTTCTCAGCTGACATAAAAATTTAGCGAAACTAGATTTTGGTGGAAAAACTGCTCTGCCGAAGTGGGGAAATGAATTTTTTCGATACTTTGAAGCATGGAAAAGTTGCGCCTAACGATTTACTTTGAGGATAAATTGGTACGGAAAAGCCTGGAACGAGGCAAATTCACTTCTATCGAGGAAAACTGAGGGAGTAAAATTTTAAGTAAAATTGCCCCACAAAATGTATGTGCCCAGCGCACACACAAAAAGTGGTCTTTGGGCTCTCATAGCAACGGGATTTGGTGCTTGATACCATGATATTTGATGTATTAGCTCGCCCGAATCCCGAATGAATTCTGCTGCGGCGCCTCACGCTCACAAAGGTCGAAATAATGGAAAACCACGCGGTACGGACCTGACATTTTGACCTTTTTTTCGATGGTAGTTTTTTTGGGTCACCCTGGACCAGCGAACTAATATTTGCAACAAAAAAAGCACAGAAAATATATTTAAAATGACTTTTGTAATTTTTCTTTCAAGCGTTTTAAGGGTTCGTACAAGCTGGCCCACGTTATTTCAAAGTTTCCACGGAGGTACTCATATGAGAGTTTCCATGGAACTTTTAACTATTGACCCTCCGAGATCGAAAAATTTTTTTCATCGCAGACGTTCAAAATGGGTTCCAAGTGATTCTTAGACCTTGAAAACATGTAAAAACAGTGGAGCCACTCTCCTACAAGCCAAGCTATCTGGTTTAGTACGTCAAGTACAGAATTTTACTCTTCGAACATTTGTGGATCAACTTGTATCAAAGAGATTACATTCAAAACATTGTCTAGACGATTGACAGGGATAAGATTTCGCCTGACTTGAATTTGGGATGAATTTCATGAGTGATTGTTCAAGAATTCGATGTAAATTTCCGAAATCGGGTCACAAGCCATGAGTCTCATTCAAATTTCTAGAGTAACCTGTGGTGTTGTTTTGTTCGTATTCCAGCCGTATACTATGTAGAAATCCAGAAATTCGCGATACCATCACATTTAGAGGCTTATTTAGCTTACCATCGGGATTCAAATATTTCTCCTTAGCTTCTCACAGAAATACCGATCGACAGTTGTAACTGAGAACAATGCGGTTATATCTCTGTCGTCATGAAGAGGAAAGAGCACAACATTCCAATCCTGTGTCTTACGTCTCTTGAGCATGCCATCAAAGAATGAACATTTTTAAAACCAGTGGCGCGATATTATTATGAGCTTTGGAGCTTCATAAAATATGTCCGGTTCAAGGCACACTCACAATCAAAACAAGATTCAATTCGTCTCCTTTCTAACTCCGAGAACTCATTGCTGAATTCCCCGTTTCGCACGAGGTATTCCATCATTTTTGTAAACAATAACCAGAGAAAATTTCTCCACGAACCTCGGTTACACCGATAAGGATGAGCTCATATCATAGCAGAATCAGCGCACACCTCTGAATCAAACATTTTCTCGAAATATAAGATGAGTAGATCGATATATCATTCCGGCGAAGTATCTCAGAGATAGGTATTTTAATTACAGAATTTTCAATGTCAGGAATCGCGTTGGTTCGTTTGTAAACTACCCAAAAATCATCTTTCGCGGTCTGCTGTTGACAAATCAGGATGCGTTTCAACAAAAAAAAATGTAGTCCATATTAAATGATGCCAAATATCATACAATGCCACTCCTGCGCACTCCTAATAGAGTAAAATATTAATCAAATGGAGTTTTTCCAAAAAAGGAAAAAAGAAATTTCCACGAAAAACTCCAGTTTAAGGCAGTACTAGCGGTACTAGAATTGACGTTCAGAAAATTACGAAAGTCGGCACAGTTGTAGATTAGGGTGTGCTCCAGTTGAATTTTCAGAAGCCTTCAGTACCGGGGAGAAAGGTTCTGAGCATCTTTATGAATGCCGTTTAGCACGGAGTCTCATGGAAGATCACGAGTACAGTGATATTTGACGTTCAGATTCTCATGAAAATGGACACACAAAAAGAAGAGTGCACAAAAAACACTTAGCAACAATCAGATTGATGATTTAGTGCCTGCGAAGAGAGATCGCAAGACAAATGTAGCATCTTTTGGCCGTTCCGGGGTTATGCTGTCGTCTGCTGCGTGCATTCACTATACCTACATCGCGGGCGAAAGGGAGTCAGACGCAGGTATATTCCGCACTTGACTCATTCAGTATCGCTAGTACTACCTCAATCATCTTTGAACCCACTGTATCAAAATTTCGTGTAAGCCGAACGATGAATATCAATCAAACAGAGTTTTTTGGAGAGTGGGAGATTGGGACAGAGAAAACTCCATTTTGGTCATATTCAAACTGTTTGCCCTAAAATTCGGTCTGAACAAGAAGATAAATATTGCTGAGAAAAAGATAGTCAAGATTCCCTCAATCTCTCCCCAGAGCTTTATTGGGAGATGGTGACGCATGGATCAGCTGGATTGGAATGGCGGTTCCATGTCTACCCGGGTTGCCATTACAAAAGAGGTTCGCATGTTGGATTTATTTCGAGATCAAACTCATTCCCTGTGTAGACAATCCATTGATCGCGGAAGTTGCGAGATTTTTGTGAGAGAACATTTTGTTAAGAAATTGAAAAATTTGGAGAATGTGGGAATTTCTTCATTTTCTCAAAGCACGCTGTCGGAAGTAATTAGCCGAATACTCCCTTTCGGCCTTGAACGACAATGATTGTAACAAATACCACCATTATTAGCTGGAAAATTGATATTAGAAGAGATGGTTCCTTGAGTTCCCGTTTACTTTTCCAATGAAGCTCTTGGGAGGGATGGAAAGAATAATTTCAACTATCTTCTTCTTAGCAATATCTATCTTTTTGTTCAGACCGAATTTCAGGGCAAACAGTTTGAATATGACCAAAATGGAGTTTTTTTTGTTCAAATTTCCCACCCTGCAAAAAACTCTGTTTGAATGATGTTTGATGCGTTTGAAAAGAAATCGGTATGAACCAATCGATAAAGAATGCTGAGAAAGTGTGTCTTTGGGTCATTCGAAGTGAGATGAATGAGTTGGGGAGGAGGATATGGAGTAATTATGAATATTAACGGAACAATTATCTTATATTCTGAGTCATTCTTCTGGGGAAGCATCTTGGAGAGACCTGGGCCATCCACAGGGAGGTTCTTCCAGCGATATTCATCGTTTGGCTTAGACGAAATTTTGACACAGTGAGTTCGAAAATGATTAAACGAAAAGGTCTCGAAATCGAAAACTAATCTCGAAAAGGTAGAGGTCGAATTGGAAAATGTTTCGGACAAAAATCCGTAACATTAGAGGTGGTGTCTTGTCGATCTCGAAGGACGGAGGGGAATTGAATCAATTCCTAAAATTTCGTGATGGAAATTTTATTACGATGTTTCGTCCACAAAGTTTCGTCGACCTCATCAGGCTTAGGTTCTCTGTTTTAACATACAGAGATAGAAAAAATTACATAATATATTGTGTACATATGATAGATGTATAGATGGAGAGATGCGCAACTTAAGTTATGCTTCAGATCGTCATGGTATTTCTTGAGCAATCTTGTGCTGGAGACCAGACATAACGTCTGGCCCCTATCAATACAGGTAGATAGAGTGAGTCATTGGCCTAGTTTCTCACTCAAATTTGAGGATATCTCTGAAACTTTTGACATTCGGCCTCAAAAAGTGTCACAGCAGTGGAAATCGAGATATGGGCAAATCTCAGGAACTACGCGATTTCGACTTTAAAATTCCGAGAATTTCCAGAATGGCAGCACACCTCCCATGAACTTTCGTTTGGTCCAAGTAATGCTCAAACAATGATGAAATACTTGCGTCAATCACTTTGGAGCTCCGCCGTGGATTTGTGAGGGAATAGAAGATTTTCCCATGTACTTGGATGGGAGCCTCGTATTCCCGTCATTCTAATTGGCACATATGTATGTAAATATATGGCATCCTCGGTGTTGGAATGGAGGAAAGAAGATACGTTTGATATTTTACAGTGTCACCTGGAGGTCTGTGGTACAAAATGAAGATGTGCCTTAGCCGCCAAAATGCTCATTTTCGTCATTTGTCAATCCTCAGAATCTTCGCATCACGACCGAGATGAGGCTGTAGTAGGGGCGATTCTCATAGTCATTTATTGAGGTACAAATATCAGTTTACACGTTGTTTCAATCCCAAAGGAATCGAAATTTTCGTGTGCTACACGAAAAACGATTTTTCTGACCCCATTTACGCAAAAATAAATTTTCTCATTTCAAGCCGCATCGTTGTGCGGAATCGAGCCCACTATCGTTCTTGGTCTAGATTTGTAGGTTTTTGGATGTAGAATAAGATGTCGTTCTTACAGATACGAAATATTCACCGCCGCGAGTGCTGCATCCATTAGAAGAGCGATACAGGAAAAAAAATAAAATCGGAGTTCGCTCCAACGAATCATCGCCACTCTGACGCATTGATAGGCACAGCCTCGGACAAAAATTATATGTTCTTATATATTATAATCCATCACATATCCAATTTCCAGACCGATCGGTGAACCGTCCCGCCTGTGGCGAGCTAAGGCGTGAGAGAATCATGGCCCTGTTCGGTCGAAAATTGCGATTTTGTCACGAAGAAGCGTCTTCCAGTACCTTTCTATAGCAAGTAATAGACTTCTGAATGATGCAGAACTGTTAAAAATGAGTGGATATTCAAAATGATCTAATGCGAGCGGCGGAAAAACGCGACTGTTCTTCTGACAACGTGAAAATAGGCCTGTTCGGCCAAACCGCATACTTCGTGAGATTTGCCCATATACGGCTAGAGACTATTATTCAGCAAACACAATAAGCACAATGGTTAGAGTATATGGATTGTATGCAATTGGATGTTAGAATGTAGTAACGGAAGTCGGAACTGGAATATACTGAACGCTCCACCAATGGTTTCATCATTTCTTGATGCCTTTTTCACAAAAATGGGGCTGCACAGCCCTCATTCAACTGGATGATACTCCTGGAGCGTCTGGAGTCTCAGTGGAGGGTAATTGTCATGATTTTTTGAGGAAATTTTCAACATGTTCACAATGTTTAAGGTCTGTGCCCCGCGCGTGCCCTCCAGGAAGTTTTTCGATCAGACATGTTGTACGAACGTTCTCTTTTTGGTTTCATCTGGTTCCCTTACTTTTTTTTTCTATTTAAAGGTTCCCTTACTTCTCTGTCAAAACACATAGGTCTACAGGAACGGAATTTCTTGGTTTTTTCATAGAGCATACGATGAAGATTCTCAAGAGTGTATCTGGATTACGCTTCACATGCTGTAGCATCTGAGGAAACTTCAGAATTTTTTCGCAAAATTCTGTGACACTCACTTCTTTATATGACACGGCTGAGCACATTAGAGCACAACTTTCTCCAACAGAACCATTGTAAATTTGGATCATCAGAAATGAGCCTGAGGAGTGACGATCCTTACTCAAAAACGCTCCACTCGCGACAGACTGCAAAATTTCTAAACTCTGTTGCTGTGACACGTGAATTCATCGATTTCCGGGTGTTTTCTCGCACATGATTGACTGGAGTATCTGCCCACATCCACCAATCAAGCTCCAACTTGTTGACCACTTTCAGAATATTCGAACGACGATAGTTTGATAGGTTAGACCTGAAGAAACGCTCTACAACCAGTTTGGTTCAGCTGTGACATCAAAAGTCAAACGTTTCAGAGATATCCTCATTCATATTACCGCGCGATCACAAAGTACAGTAGGTGTCATATGTGGAAAATAGTGCAAGTGCGAAAGAGATAAAGGGCGGGGGTTAACGAGCTTAGTCAGCCGTTGTCCACAACGGGTCATAAATTTGACTGAGATTTCGAATATCGTCTCTCTTATTGTTATCATTTTTGTCAAATTTTATGTAGATCATCTCGGGAATCAAACGTCCTTCCCAATTTGGTTCTATGTCTGAAATTTTGGCTTGATCTCAATTGAAATCATGTTTTATTTCAGTTTATGAACAAAAACTACAGATTTTTCATCTTTATTCATAATGTGATCGTTGATGCGAGTAATTAGTTGTCTTTTGGTCTCTCCCACATAAGGGGCTAGAGCAATCTTCGCACGGGAATATATACACGACTCCAGTTTTGTTGAAGTTTTCTGATTGGTCCTTACCTAATTTCACTATTGAACTTGATGACTTAGAAACTTTTGGAAGTGTGTGAATATCGTTGCATTTGAACAAAGCATTACATTTCTCAAATAAACGTTCATGGTATGGAATACAAACTTTGTTTTGGTCAGCATGAAGGATTTGGTTACAACGTATTCCTTCTGCTCTGCTCATACGATCTTTTGAATAACAAATTACAGATCCAACCATACCATGAACCAAAAACAGAACATAGTCTTCAATTTAGTAGACAGAGCGACTCTTCTTTCATATAAAAAGTTTCATTCCTTGAATTTGTCTCTTACAAAACAGCTTCTCTCAGATAATGATAACCCCGAAGATTTTATTGATAAGTGTATAAAAACCAGAATGAATCGTACCAAAGATCGTATGAGCAAATCAGAAAAAATACGTTGTAACCAAATCTTATATGCTGATTAAAACAAAGTTTGTATTCCATATCATGAACGTTTATTTGAGAAATGTAATGCTTTGTTCAAACGCAACGATATTCACACTCCCAAAAGTTTCTAAGTCATCAAGTTCAACAGTGAAATTAGGTCAGGACCAATTAGAAAAATTCAACAAAACTGGAGTCGTGTATAAATTCCAGTGCAAAGATTGCCTAGCCACTTATGTGGGAGAGACCAAAAGACAACTAAGTACTCGCATCAACGATCACATTACGAACAAAGATAAAAAAATCTGTAGTTTCTGTTCATTAACTGAAATATAAACATGATTTCAATTGAGATCTAACCAATATTCCAGATACAGAACCAAATTGGGTAAAACGAGTGAGGAACATATGAGTGAGGAACTAGACCGATGACTCACTCTGTTTACCTGTATTAACAGGAGCTTGATTTTATGTCTGGTCTCCAGCACAAGATCGCTCAAAAAGTACCATGACGATCTAAAAAATAACGTAAGTTGCGCATCTCTACATTTATATATCTATCATAAGTACACAATATTTCATGTATTTTTTTCCTATTCTTGTATATCAAAACAGAGAACCTAGGCCTGATGAGGTCCACGAAACTTCGTGGACGAAACGTCGCAAAATTTCTATCACGTTTTGGGAATTTATTGAATTCCCCTCCGTCCTTCAAGATCGCCAAGACACCAACTCTAATATTTATTATCAAGGAGAAAAAACTACAATATCTCTCATGATAAATTCATAATATTTCAGAATAGAATCCGAGATCAAAAAAGAGGGGTTCCATTTGAAGAAACCGAAATGACCTCCGAATGACTTCGGAAATTACCTTCGAGGTCGGAAACAAGGTCACCACCAGACGTCCCCCTCGAAATGAGGGACATATCCCCCGAGATTTTTCGTGATTCCCAACTCTCCCTGACGAAGGGACAGTGTACTGACGGTTCGAACATCCTGTCTCTGTATAGGCAAATCTCATAATTAGGGCGATTTTGATGTTTCGATTCGAGGAACGTTCTGACGATTGTCCATTAAGTTATGTCGTACTCGACATCAAAATTTTCACAAGATCTTCTCATGATTGATGGTATTCAACCCTTCTCGAACTCCAAGTTTGCTGAAGTCGAATGCAGAAGCATGAAACGAACGCGATTACATACGAACCAACGCGATTTTTGAAATCGAAAATGCTGTAACTGGAATACCTATCACAGAGACAATTTGCTGGAATGATATATCGATCTACTAATCTTATATTTTGAGAAAATGTTTGATTAAGAGGTGTGCGCTTATTTGGCTGTGATATTAGCTCTTACTTATCGATGTAACCGAGTTCTGTGGAAGAATTCTTTCTGGCTATTGTTTACGAAAATAATGAGATACTTCGTGCGAAACGGGGGACTCAGCAATGAGTTTTCAAAGTTAAAAAGAAGACGAATCGAATCACGCTTGGCTTGTGAATGTGCCTTGATCTGGGAAAATTTTATGAGGCTTCAAAGCTGATAATGTTATCGCGCCACTGGCTTTGAAAATGGTCATTCTTTCATGGCATACTCAGGAAACGAAAAGCACAGGATTCGGACGATGTGCTCTTTTTCCTTCGTCGCAGGAAAGATGTAACCAGACTGTTTTGAGTTGCAGTCGTCGATCGGTATTTCTGTGAGAAGCTAAGGAGAAATATTTGAATCCCAATGCTTAGCTAAATAAGCCTTCAAGAGTGATGATATCGTAAATTTTTCGATTTCTACATAGTATACGGCTGGAATATGAACAAAATAACACCACAGTATACTCTAGAAATTGGAATGAGACTCATAGCTCGTGACCCGATTTTGGAAATTTACATCGAATTTCGGAAAATTCAATGATAAAATGTATCTTGAAGTCAAGTCAGGCGGAATATCATCCCTATCAATCGTCTAGATAATGTTTTGAATCAAATCTATTCGATCGAAGTTGATTCACAAATGTTTCATGGGTGAAATTCTGTCATTGTCGTTCTTAACCAGATACCTTAGCTCGGAAGGGAGTGGCACCACTTTCTCCACATGTTTTTGAGATCTAAGAATCACATAAAACCCATTTCAAAAGTGTGGGATGAGAATTCTTTTTCTTATTTCGGAGAGTCGATAGTTGAAAGTTCCATAGAAACTCATATGTTCAAGAATAGAAATCCGAATTTGGGGATTTGGAAGACGCCTTGCTTATCCTCATACATAGAACATCTCGTTTTTTGTCTAGAATAAGAGGTGCGATGCTTCGATGTGGATCATACGAATATTTCGTTATCTTTCAGGTTCTGAAACACTTGGAAGAAATTGTGTAAACAGTGAGCAGATACATGGAAATTTTCTCAACTCCACAGCTAAAAATCGCGCAAATTCCGAGAATTGCCCATGTTCAATGGTATGATAACAAGTGATGATCGATCATAACGAGCGTATATTGACTCTCTACGTACAATATTCACATGGACTGCGGTAAACCCCAAAACTGGTATGTGAGATATATGTCTGCACACTACTCTTCATAAATATTATACGTCTCCAGAAGATTATCGCGAGGAAGAGGTAGTGAAGTTCCCAATTCGATCGCTCGAGCCTCAGCAGCAAGGTCAAATATGAGAATAAAGCACTGACAGAAGGGTTAAGGGTGGGATTATTATCACTGCTCATCATGCCATCCAAAGAGATGTCACAGAAGAATGATAAAAATCATCATCTCCTCGCTCAGTCTCGGATAGATGCATAATGGCATCTACAAACATCTAGGAAAAAATTGTATATCAGCGATATAACACAACGCCTAGAAACAAGAATTGATGGATATACAGATGTAGAAACGAAAACGCGGATCTTACCGACAGAGCTAGAATGTTTGAATATACAACAAAGGAAACTGAAAATAGGCTCTTACCGACCAAGCCACAGGAGAGAACAACCCATTGATAGCAATTCAACATTAATAATGAGAATTCGGCACTGTGAACACATGGTGCGGCACTCATGATATGGAATACCTCACGTCACTCTTGCTCGATACCGCATTATTCCCGCAGACTTAGCGGAGCCAACGTCCAACACGAGCCGGGGAAACATGCGGTTACCAACAATCGAGACGAGATATACTGATCTCGCTGAGTGAGAGGTCTAGTCCGGAGGAATGCCAGTTTCCAACAATTTTCTGCGTTAAGATTCTCCAGCCCCCCCCCCCTCATTTCATGCTCATCCCTTCCGTCTGGGGTGCAATCCAAGGAGCACATCTCCCATCTCCTGGTTGAATTGATTACGGGGGATAATCCCTTGGATCTACGTCAGTCACTAGAAAACTCCACTGGAGGGAATTTTCACCAGAGTTGGGTTTTGAAAACGACGAGGCAATGGTAGCGTAGAAGAGGGAGAAATTCCTTATCGAATCCAGATTCTGAACCAACCCAGAACTCTGCATATCAGTATTGATAGAGCCTCGTCAGATTATGCAGATGTGGGCACACACAGCTATTCGAGATCGAAGAATGACATTGTCTACATTCTAACTATTAACCCATCCCAGTATAAGCTCGACATTACGTCTGAACATATCATTCCCCGGATGTCGACCTAAAAAGAGAGAACCATCAGAATTCCTGTGCAGATATGATGTCCTCCGTGTGTCTAATAGTATCAACCCATCAATGATGATAGCTCGACCGATGGAATCACCAGTTATACGTAGCAACCCGATCAGAACTCCCAACATACCTGTAGTATTGCCGAACCATCCACGATCAGAGGCCTGCCCCAATCACTCGGCTCACCAAGAAGAGATTGTTGCGTTCTCGGATTATGAGGAGGCAGTGGTTGCCATGAGGGTACTATCGTAGTCATTTGTCTACCATTTTCAGGCCAAGTCGTCTGCACAGCATTCTAGAGAGGGCAAAGGTGTGAGAGATCATGTGTACTCTACAATCACATCGAAATTTAGTGATAATTTATCGGAATCGATCACTTACAGTGAGGAGCATCTGTCGCCCAGATTCAACCATTGACACTGGGACCGCGTATTGTTGTTGAGCAACTGTAGCTGCTGCAACAGCTTGTTGGGATATTAGAGACGGCTGAATTTGGAGAGCAGTTTGTTGAATGCCAGGTGGCTGTAAAAAAAGATCCATATGAGCATCAAATCCTGACAATTTGTTCATAATCAGTCGTACGGGGCTTCTGAAAGACGTCAACACTCGGTTGCTGACCACAAGGAGGATTCCTGTAGTGTACAGTTTTCAATTCGTGTGGGATCATAACCCAACGGAGATCCAAATCGCTATCCAAGCCATTTACGAGAAAATTCCGGGGAAGCGTTCTTTAGAGACTCTTCAGTCATCCACCCTCAATAATTGAGAAAGAGAACATCTCATTGATGAATGCGGCGAGTGATTCTCTGTGCTTCTAACGAAGATATACACTCTCTCCGCCGGAATCAGTGAGAGTTGCACTGAACTCGCCAGTGCGTCTTGACCTCACTGACTAATCAGTGATGAATTGATCATTCACTCAACAAGACCAAAGCATACTCTTACTCGGATATTTGTATTTAATATGATCCTGAATGACAACAAATGATGCTGACCTTCATCAACTTCGTAAAATCAATCTAATTCCCAATAGAATAAATCGCTGCTCCCACGCACACTGGTCGTTCAGTGAATATGAACTGACGATCAGCCATCGAGTGTGGACAATGATACGGATAGCGATATGCTGAATAACCAGTGCATATGCACTGGTTATCCAGCATATATCGCTCCCACACTCGATCGCTGATCGTCAGTGCATATACACTGATCTTCTCAGTATAATAATGACGCATAACCTCATTGTCACCTTACGACTTTGAGCATCATTCGCAGCCGTTCTGTGAGGGGAAACAACATTCATCTATATTTTGCTGAGAGCTTGATCGTGTCAGAACACAGTCTACATGGTCTGAATGTGGTAGAATAATCTAAAGGGCCAAATTATGCAACAACATTCAGATGAAAAATCACTGATTTGTCAGTGCATCTCTTCACTAATTAACCTTCGATGGCATTCATATTCAAGAGTCACAATAATCAAGCACAATAATAATGATTAGTGATGAACTACTGAGTGACAAAAGTTTTCATTCAAATTACAGATTATATGTTACTTCTTTCTCTGAGTGACCCCATAATGAATTTTCTGTGTGAATTGGTGCCCATATTTTGAACCGCAATGAAATTTGTGGCGATATCATAGTATAAAAATATATTTTCAACATGCAAACACTCATATCAGCATGCTGCAGACTCCTCAACCTAGGGAAAATATCTTGTTTGCCAGGTCATGCAGTTTTTAAAGGCTCTACTGAGCAAGTTAATTGTCCTCTATATGATGCTGGTTAATAGATAGATTTTACCTTGGTATTCTATAAAACTTGAACATGGACTTGGATAACAGTCAAAAGCTCATTGCTCTGCTACAACCTCAATCCATTCATTTTGAACATTCAATGAGTTTATTCAACTTTGATGAATCTAACGTGTCTCTAAGATTGAGAGCGGGTGACAAGAAATGAGTCTGAGCGTGAGGTTTGATTCATAGGCCAACAAAATTTTTTGGTTTCCTAAATAGACCGGACCAAGTGCACTGTGGGTTTTTTGTGTCGCTGAATCCGAATCCGTTGACAGAATTGCTCTATTACGTCAGGATTTTTCGTAAACATCAAATCAAGGACCCAAAACCGGTCACTGGGACGGCTACATCATCTCGAGCTCAAAACTCATATTTCGGCCAAACAAATCATTTCCGTTGTTAACTGTCAAGTGTTTACCTCATTTCTTTGAATTCTCATTGAGTCCCACTAATCCCAGCCCGAAGGTGAGGCCCAAGTCGCAGGAATCACGATTGCTGCAGTATGTCTCGTCTGTTCAAGATGTTTGGGGGTTAAAGTGAATTGCAGCATCCTTGTCAGTGTCGCTCAGTTCTTGGGGCCTGAAATTTGCTATCCCCATTACTTCACTTTGGGCCAGGTCAGGCCCAAAATCGCATTGAGATCGATGTAGTACTCTGGGATCGTAGCGATTGAGTGGTTTCAAGAAACAATTTTCGAGGTCACCCCTCATTGCTAGACGAGTTACCTAAGACGCCCGATCAGAAAATGGAGAATAAGGCCTAAAACTATGAGTCGAGTTCTCGAGAAGACCATTGAAAGCCATAATCCCAATTCAGCAATTCAATCTGGAGAACATAGTGATTTGGCTATCTTTCTCGCTAACCAGAATGTAATGCTGTATTCAGACGCATCATATTTGGGCCCAAAATTTCTCAACAAATCAGCAATGTAGCCAAATCGCCGTTGAGATCATTGGACAGTTCGTCACTTTTGCAGTACGGCAAAGACTTCCAACTGATTTCAGTAGATGAGCTTGCCGACTCTCAATTCTCATTCTCCCAGCAATCGAATAGGGAATTTCCCGGAGGAATCAGCGATGGGGCCCAAATTTGTGAAGTATGAGCTCGGTGTACCTGCCGGCCATTTTGGGGAGATGGAACGCTGAATATATCCTTCATCCCCTAGGGCCCGCAGTGAAATGATCAACTCCGTTTCCAAGATTCGAGATTGAATCAAGATGACCAAGGATGGTTATAAAGAAGAACCTCAGCCACTGAATCGGCGAGAACTGATATCGATTACGAAGACTCGTCCACCAATCTTGGCATATATCTCTCGGGACTACCAATACCCCTCATTGATCAACACGTGCTGTCCACTCCGAGATTTCCAATGGTTTTCCAGACAATTTGGACAAGATTCGGATAGACCCGGATATGTTGAGCCCAGAGCAGCCGATTTGGTACGTACCAGTCTTGGCGAGTGGAAGGCATTGACGAGTTACGCGGAGATTCAGATAAACTCAAACGTTGCGTGAGTATACGTCGGACTGTTCCAATTCGTAACATTGGAAGCATATGGACTATAAGAGATCTTTCGTCAACTAATATGTGATGATCCTCGCTCTCGGCTGCGTACGTATCCCAATCACGACACGGATTGAATTGTAATCTTGGTAGACAACTTAGACACAGACTTCACGATTCAGTAGTATCTAGATGAGATAGAGCCAACGCTATGGATCGGTGGAATGGTTCTCATCCATACGTCCTCGGAAGAATCATCTGCTTCTTTAGTTTCCCTGTTCTGCTTCTTGATTCACAAAGTCGACTAAGTCGGTTGTGACCGATAGAAAAGGTATGGCGACCATTCGATCCCACGAGACTTTCCTGCAATTGTAATCTCGTTTCTGCAATAAACGAGATGGTCCTCCCTATTGCCTTATTCTGCAGAGGAACAACAATACTGATATAATACGAGACCTGAATTGATTAGACTGAGGGAAATCCATGTCATCCATCAACTCAACAGATTGCCGTAAGTTTCTATTCTCTCACCAGGGAGTCACAGGAGATCGTCTCAAACGTGGAATTCATAGAGTGGATGATCCATGGAAATTTCCCTCTCTGGACTAGTCTCAAAGTGTTTGTAAGAGTAGTCGCTTACCACATAATGGAGTCAATAAGTTCTTGCATCCGAATTTGGTGACGAAAGTCTGAGCTCGCTCGAAGATAGGACATGTTGAACATGCTGGGCTGGGGCTGGGCTGAGGCTGAGGCTGGGTCTGTGGCTGGGGCTGGGCTGTGGCTAAGCCTGGGGCTGAGGCTGTGGCTGCGGCTGAGTCTGTGCCTGTGTCTCAAGCTGAAGCTGAGGCTGTGGCCGAGCTGATGCTCGGGATCAGGCTGGTGCTGGGGCTGGAACTGGGGCTGAGGCTGGGCTGAGTCTGAGGCTGGGCTGTGGCTAGGGATGGGGCTGGGCTGCGGCTGGGGCTGGTACTGGATCTAAGGTTGAGGCTGGGGCTGAAGCTGTGGCTGGGACTGAGGCTGAGCTGATGGTGGGGATCAGGCTGGGGCTAAGGCTGGGGCTGAGGCTAGGGCTGGGACTGAAGCTAGCGCTGTGGTTAGGGATGAGGCCGGGCTGCGGCTGGGGCTGGCGCTGGGGATGGGGCTAAGGTTGGGATTGAGGCTGAGGCTGGGCTGTGGCTGGGGCTGTGCCTGTGCCTGTGGCTGGGGCTAAGGCTGGGACTGAGGCTGGAGCCGTGGCTGGGGCTGTGGATCGGACTGTGGCTGGGACTGTGACTGGGGTAGGGGATGGGGTTGGAGCTGAGGTTGTGGCTGGGGGTAAGGCTGGGTCTGGGGCTGGGGCTGGCCAACTGGGCGAAATTTTCAGATACTCACTGGAGATTCAGGAACTCCACTTTACGCATAATTACATCAACTTAAAAGTTCTCAATCACAATTACTAGGTCATATCAAGGTTATATTTTTCCTTCTCAAAATTTCTGTATCATGGAATTTTAATATTACATTGTGGGACTACAGAAGCATTTCAGGGGCTCATACCATATCAGAGATACTTCTTCGCCGTACAAGCGTTAGCGAGGAAGGCAATAACGCTAGTATCCATGGAGGATAAGTCTCCAAAAGCTGCTCGACGCCAATATTTAGGTTATCGACTGACTAGGGAGTTCAACCGCTTGTTCACTTCCTTTGAAGGGGACAACTGATCGCTCTCTCGATCAACACGCACTCTCATACGATCATTGTCACTTCCCTTTACTATCATATTCACTAACTACCTCATGAGTAATTCCGCGCGAAAGTGGACCACGTATTGCAGGTATATCTCAGATAGTTTTTCCACTATTCTCAATCGATTTTATGGTCCAAAAAATTGTTTTTCACTCTCTATGGGGTCTAAAAAAAATTTCCTGTTTCCGTAGGGAATATCTTTGTAATAGTGTTTTTAGGAGAAAATACCAATCTTTCTTCAGTAAAATGGGTGTAGTTTTGACTTGAGGTAAGATACGACCACGTAAATAGTGGCATTCGAAACGTCTTCCAAGAATCTTTGAAAATATGTTCCGAAAAAATTATTTGCGGCCACGGACGCCCCCTATGAGCAAAAAGGTGAAAAACAGAAAAAATTCGATTCCTCAAAAACCCATCTTTTTAAAAATCTGGAAATCCATATTTTAATGTAAAATTGCGTGTTCTCCCAGAAAAAAGTAGTCCCGATCTGTGTTTTTGGGTTCTACGCTGTTTTTTCTACGTTTTATCAAAATTCTCAGCCTTTTCGGTTGAGAAATGGATTTTCCTGCGCATGCGCAGGAATTTAGACAGCTGAGACCATTCTTATTGAAAAGCCGAGGAAATTTCCTTCAAAATGACCTCTTGGCAAAGTCAATTCCATGCACTTGGCCCAAAGTTACATGAAGAAGCATCCTCAAGAGGGGTAAATGCAGATCTTGCACAAAGGGACTAGGCGGTTAGGCATGGTGAAGTGGACCTTGTCAGATATGACCCCGAAAATATTTCTCCCCACTTTCTAACACCAAATGATGGGGGAAGCAAAGGTTTGTAGATCCCAAAATCGTCCCTGTTTTTTACGGCACCCCAGAAACCCTCTAAAAAACGCTAAAAATCGATGTTCCTTCTATCAAATCGCATTCTGACGCATTTCAAGGAATCGATCTGAAAATTTTTTGACATACTCTTGAAATGTGGTCAATTATGGAGAAAATTTTTTCATTCCGACAACTCTCGATTGAGGCCCTAAAAGAAATTCTTCAAAACTTCAAAGTCAATTTCCTTATGTAAATTGGAAAGAACTATGTTAAAGAACCATTGCATCGTGTTAATCAGGTTATTTTGCATCAAAAACAGGTATTTTTGGGATTTTTTAGGTGGTGGAACATGGTCAGAAATCTAAAAAACCATTTTCAAAGCAAATTTTGATTCAGTAATTTGCATCTTCTGCGCATGCGCGTCCTCCTTCGTCTCTGAAAGTATTCTCAATCGATAGCTGATGCAATTTCCTTCAAAATGACCCCTTGAGAAAGTCAATTTGATGCAGTAAAACCTGAGATCTAGCTAGTTTAAGAAATGGAAAAATCCAAGGTACCAAATCCGTGAAGCCGTGACTCCTTCAATGGGCCCGAAAAGTGCGAATTTTGAGTCGGACTGTTTCAAAGATGCGAACATGTGTTTTCGATGTAATTTTTGACGTAGAGACCGAATCCGTGGTCAGTTTTGTTCCGAACCTTCAAGATTTTTGATGACACTCAAAAAACCGACTAGAGGGTGTACGGCCATTTCCAGCCTTTTTCTACACATTTGAGATGTATGATGAGTATCGGCAAAGGTTTGAACTTGTCGCATAGAGGATGCAAGTATGTTTTCCTTTGTATTTTGACCAGCTGAAGACAATAGCGATGATTTTGAGGCACAGAAATAACTCGAGAGAGAGATATAAGGTGCATGATGCAGTTTTCTCTGATGAGATCATAAAACAAAATATAGCTCCATCAGCCCAAATCTGACTCCCAACTCATTCCCAAGCCTCGAAATCATCGCTATCGTTTTCAACTGGTCAAAATACAAAGAGAAACATACTTGCATCTTTCACGCGACAAGTCCAAACCTTTGCCTATACCCAACATACATCTCAAATGTGTAGAAAAAGGCTGGAAATGGCCGTACAACCCCCGGTCGGTTTTTTGAGTGTCATCAAAAATCTTGAAGGTTTGGAACAAAACTGACCACGGATTCGGTCTCTACGTCAAAAATTACATCGAAAACACATGTTCACATCTTTGAAACAGTCCGACTCAAAATTCGCACTTTTCGGGCCCATTGACGGAGCCACGGCTTCACGGATTTGGTACCTTGGATTTTTCCATTTCTTAAACTAGCTAGATCTCAGGTTTTACTGCATCAAATTGACTTTCTCAAGGGGTCATTTTGAAGGAAATTGCATCAGCTATCGATTGAGAATACTTTCAGAAACGTAGGAGGACTTGCATGCGCAGAAGATGCAAATTACTGAATCAAAATTTGCTTTGAAAATGGTTTTTTAGATTTCTGACCATGTTCCACCACCTAAAAAATCCCAAAAATACCTGTTTTTGATGCAAAATAACCTGATAAACACGATGCAATAGTTCTCTAACATAGTTCTTTCCAATTTACATAAGAAAATTGACTTTGAAGTTTTGAAGAATTTCTTTTAGGGCCTCAATCGAGAGTTGTCGGAATAAAAATATTTTCTTCGTGATTGACCACATTTGAAGAATATGTCAAAAAATTTTCAGATCCATTCGTTGAAATGCGTCAGAATGGGATTTGATAGAAGGAACATCGATTTTTAGCGTTTTTTAGAGGGTTTCTGGGGTGCCGTAAAAAACAGGGACGATTTTGGGATCTACAAACCTTTGCTTCCCCCATCATTTGGTGTTAGAAAGTGGGGAGAAATATTTTCGGGGCCATATCTGACAAGGTCCACTTCACCATGCTTAACCGCCTAGTCCCTTTCCTATTAGTATCGTGACTCGAATAGAAGTGTCATCATTCTTCAGACCTTCTAACTTTGGGCCCAGTACATCGAATTGACTTCGCCAGGTAGTCATTTTGAGGGAAATTTTCTCGGCTTTTCAATCAAAAGGGTTTCAGCAGTCTAAATTCCTGCGCATGCGCAGAAAAATCTATTTTTCAACCAAAAAAGCTGAGAATATTGATAAAACGCAGAAAAAACAGCGTAGAACCAAAAAACACTGATCAGGACCACTTTTTTCTGGAAGAGCACGCAATTTTACATCAGAATATGGATTTCCAGATTTTTAAAAAAATGGGTTCTTGAGGAATCGAATTTTTTCTATTTTTCACCTTTTTGCTCATAGGGGGCGTCCGTGGCCGCAAAAAAATTTTTTCGAAACATATTTTCGAAGATTTTTGAAAGACCTTTCGAATGCTCCTATTCCCGTGGTCGTATCTTATCTCAAGTCGGAGTTCCACCCATTTTACTGAAAAAAGATTGGTATTTTTTCCTGAAAGCACTATTGCAAAGATATTCCTCACGGAAACAAAAAATTTTTTTTGGACCCCATAGAGAGTGAAAACTTCATTTTTCGGACCATAGAATCGATTAAGAATAGTGGGGAAAGAATCTGAGATATGTCTGCAATTCGTGGTCTGCTTTCGCGCGGAATGACACTAATCTATTCACTGCCGGCATCCATTTCGATTGGCGAAGATACGTTCCGGAGATCCAAGTCGATGGGACGAGGAGTCACGTCGGATAAAATGGTTGCTATACCCCTCAGTATCAGTCACAATCGACATAGTTGACTCTGTGAAATGAGAAACAGAAGAGGGAGTCAAGAAAACCGGGCAATGCTTCCAAAAACGAATGGATGAGAACCATTTCATCGATCCACAGCGTCGGCTCTGTCCAACCTGGATAATACCGTTCCATGAAGTCTGCGTCTAAGTTCTCTTCCAAGATTGCAACTCACTCCAAAACGTAATGGAGATACGTACACAGCCAAGAGCCAGGATCATCGCAGATTAGATGGCAAAAGATCTCTTATGGTCTATATACCTCCAATGTCAAAAATTGGAACAGTCAGACGAATAGTCACGCAACTTTTGAGTTGATCAGGATCTCTGCATAATTCGTCAATGCCTTCCACTCCCAAGACTGGGTATTGAATCGGCTGCTCTGGGCTCAGCATATCCAGTTCTATCCAAATCTTGTCCAAATTATCTCGGAAACCATTGAAAATCTCGGAGTGGACAGCACGCGTTGACCAACGAGGGGTATTAGTAATCCCGAAAGATGTATGACAAGATTGGTCGACGAGTATTCGTTTTCGATATCAGTTCTCGCCGATTCAATGGCTGGGGTTCTTATTCATAACCATTCTTGGTCATCTTGATTCAATCTCATATCTTGAAAACGGAGTTGATCATTTCACTGCGGGCACTAATGTGGGCCTCGTCGCTGATTCCCTCGCCGTATTCGAGAGACTCGTGGGATATCCCGAGTTATCTGTTCTAATGAAATTCGACTAATTGTCCGAATGATTCCAGGGCTACATTCAGTATGGCGCCCGACTACGGGCTGGCCTTAAAGGAATGTAGCTGTACTCCCCTCCCCCCCCCCCTTGCAGGAACCTGTCATCGGCGGTAACGTTCAATCTGCGTCAATTTTTTCTGCGGATATTGCGTGTGTTGCCGTGGAATTTCACACGAGTGTATATCGAGACATTCCTCACCGGAATTGGGTCAGAAACCCGGCGTACTAAGCCTAGATTCTCTGAAATCCAACGTAGGACCCACGGCACTCTTACAAGGCCCCGCGAACAACGTTATATTACACGTAATCGGGCTTTGGTCTGTATGAGCGTACCCAATCTCGATAAGGATAATCCGGCGAATCACCATGCAAACTTACAGTTGTTAGTAAGGAATTCCCGCGGAGGAAGTTGAAGTAGATCAGCACAACTGTGAGCATCTCGGCTGTCTGCTAATCCACCCGAACGAACAACAAATGTTCCGCACAGTTGGCACTTGGCAGTGCTGCGGGCGAAGCAGACGACTTTTTCAACTCAGCGACTGTTGTTGACATTTGTACTCGTGAAGAAGATTTTGTGCCACCTGGTGTTGGTGAGAAGTGTTCAGAGCTCGTTTTACCATGTGTCGACGAGGGACAAATGATATGGAATGTCGATTGACGTAGACGTGACCAGAAGATTTCTCATGGGTGCACTATACGGACACCTCTCGGGGAGCTCCAGCCGCCGCTGCACCTTTCGACTTCATATCTCCGAGTATTGCGGGAATCATTGTACATTCTATCAAAATATGTCTCATTGGAATTGCGGAAGATCTTCTTAGTAGTAAGGCTATGCGGGTTCTGGGGGAAAAGTGCATCGCGAAGACGTGTATTTCAAGCGCGGAAAGTGCATTGTGTTATGCACTTCGTTAAATAGTCGCGGCCGAGCGCGGGCCCCGGCGCGGATCCGCGCTCGCGCGCATAGAGTGATGGGTAGAAGGTGAATAGAGAATCACTTGTTTGCGGTGTTTCATATTTATTCCCTCTCTATACAGTCATCTACATAGTAGTGAAGTGTGAGAAGAGATGTCTTGGGGAATTACGAATCATTCACACCGTCTTCTCCACAACTTCACTTTTCTCTGATGCGGACATTTGATCTCATGTAGACGGCCTGCCTCCTCACATCTCTCCAATTTATTAAATCTAGCTTTGAGAACGTGATTGAATTCAATGATTTGTAATATTGTTAACCAAGTAGCCTTCATTTCGTGAATTCCAGGTAGCTCATCACCAAAACGGTCGAAGTTTGTTATAGTGAGATCTCTCTTTTTGCAGGTTTCTTTACACGGAACTTGATTCGGTAAAAATAATTCTTCCTGATGCCAATAGACTGATCTGTAAGACGTATAAGTCTAACAAAACGCATAGTTCGCTATAAGTAGAATTGAAAGATGGTGATAATCTCTGGAGAAGGTCCCCTCCATCCTTTGAGAAAGAAGTTTCAAGAACTCCAACAATCTAGAATATTCATTTGCAGCATGTGGTACACTCTTAGCATAGAAGAGTCTGTGGAATATTTCATGTAGAGCACGATTGATCAATGTCTTCTTGTATAGAGGAAATCCATCACATGTTGGTAGATTACACGGATTCTTATGACCTCCCTTCTGAAGTCTTCGTGTCACTGTTGATTAAATAATTTCATGAGTCTCAGTATCATCGACAATTTAGTGAGAGTATTACCGTTTACACTCGTGGGTAAGGTGGATATTTCATTGAACATCTTGAATGATGGAATGAAATCTCAATCACGTTCAACTCGAATGGGATACAACACTGAATTCAAACCCAGAGTTTGTTAAACTTACTTGCTCATTAATTCTGTTGAAGACCCTCAAAGTAATAAGGTCTCCCACGGATATACTATCTATTCATTCCACATTTTTTCCTCGATAATAGATGTGTTTTTGTTACACCCACCGACGTCTACCTATTGTAATGAGGAAACAAATGTTCTCTCGATAGTGTGAAAATGAATGAGCCACGCGCTCAAATCTAAGTGTCCAAAAAATCGTTACTAAATCGCGTTCAATTGTTGACGGGTTCAATGGTACGAATAGAAAATTCAAGAATCATTCACATGTATAGCTCTGCTGCGTTCAAATTAGAAATCACATGGTCACGTTTCGTACTCAATATTGTGTACACCGAAATGGGGTTACCAGTTTTCAAATGGAAAATAAGTGCCTCTTGTACAAAGAGTGAGAATTTGATGACTCACGCGCTTCCATAACCAATATGGGCTGAATTGCTCTATAGACTATAAGTGTGAGAGAAAATAGACACGCATCGCTGCACCCGCATTTTGAACCTCGTTGTCACTTCTTATACTCATTGTGGTGATTACACACATTCAACGGTAAGTGTTTGTATCAAGAGGAAACGAATCTCTATTTCCCCCCGTAGATAGTGTGAATTGGATCAAATTCTCAATCCCATTATCAAACTGTCCTCGGCTGCTCTTTTAATGGATATATAAAAAGGAAAATTTTGACCATTATCTTCACATCGTATTATTACAATTCAGTTCGAGATTACATAGTCATCTTTGGCGCACTCGACACAGACAAATAATTCCATCTATTTCCTGTAGCCGAGGCTGAATGAATTGAAATAAGTGCGTATAAGTATTCGTGTTCAACTATGTAAGAAATATTGCTTTATTGTTGAGCGTGCTCATTTGGTAATACGATTTATCCTGAATATATTCGACAATAGCCTTCTATTCAATAAAGGCTTTAATACTGAGGTATGTGCACCATATTCATACAGTCACTAGCTCATTCGCGCTCCAGAGTTCGTTGAGAATTCACGTGTCTCGTCTGATTACTCGTTGTCTAAGATTAGGACGCATTTCAGTGTGAGTGATCTGTGGTTTTAACGCGTGAAGCTTGCAGAGCACATCATGAGACTACCTTCTTGGGAGTTATTCAAACCTCACATAATTGATCAAGGAGTAGTGTGAGTGATCTTCACATTCTACCCTCGTGAGTTTTGAGTTTTCTTCTTCTGATTCTAATCATAAGAATGGTCACGGCTCCACCTGTTTCCCCTCTTTCATTCTAATTCGATAGGGAGAAGGATTCATATATAACTCTTGATACGAATTGGAATTCATCTCCTTCCCGAAGCAAAGGGAAGATTATAATCGAGTTGAAGCTCATAGCGACCCTTATTCATCTACGTATCTCAAATTCTCAACCGCCAACAGGTAAGATGTGCATTTCTTTTCTCTACATTGATCCACCGAATATTCTCATGAAATTCCGAAGGGAGAGAGAGAAAGAGAGAGAGGGGAGAAAGTTATGAAACCGGATTGTACCCAAGTATTCTAGGATGAGTTAGGATTCCTTCCCTCATATCTACATATAGAATGGCCTTATGCGTTGGATTTTTATCGACTTTTTTTTCTTCTTGTGTGGGCAGTAGGAGTGAAAAAAAAGAGAGACGATAAGATGGATACACTTCCAATTTATTGATTTCTTAGTGATCACTGTATACAATTCATCATGAGTCATAAGACATTATTCTCCGAGATCCATGAATTTTTCTCATCTCCAAGACCAAGCCATTTGACCAATACTTGAGCCCCCTTCCGTTGCAAGATCTTCTCCACTAGATAGACATCAGGACTCTTAACTGTAGACAACTCTTGTTCGTAGAACCCTCCTTTGACATTCTTCCCATAATAATCTTGAAGTTGATATGTTGTTGGATTGGTGTTAACAACCTCTCTCACTTGGAATATCTCTGTACTCCAATTTGGAGTGTATCCCTTGTCAAAGACTGTTTTATACTTTGAGACGCGTACAAACTCACCCTTTTTGAACTTATTCTTCCTCTTGGTACTAGGAATATCTCTATAGACACCATGAGCAAGACTCACGATGTATTTTTTCTGTTCCTTCGATTTTCTCCAAACTTGACTCGGTTTCATTCCAATAGTTCCATGGACTGTGTCATTGTACCTATCCACCAGAGCTTGTAAAATGTTCAACCATTTATAATTACCGTTTAAAGAGTAGCTCTTGAATAGGTTCTCTTTAATTGTTCTATTATACCTCTCAATGGCAGATGCTTTCAACGGACTTTCCGTTGAATATAAGCGTATATTCTTGTCTTCCATCAATTTGAGAGAATATTTATTATAGAATTCCTTACCCTTGTCACATTGCACATTTTTCGGGTGATTACCCCTCCCTACTTCATCCAAGACTTTCTTGAAAACCTCAGCTATTTCGACTCCAGTTTTATTCTTCACAGGGACAGCCCACGAAAACTTTGAAAATACGTCGATGATAGTCAGAATATAGTTGTAATTCTTATTATATTTACTCAGATTAATCAAAACAGCCAAGTCAATATGCCATAAATCATTGACAGTTCTAGCTAAAACTCTTCGACGTGGAAAATTCCTACGCGCTGGTGCATGGAATTCATTAACTAGCTGTATTTTTTCATCACTATGTTGTGATATATCCATTAGATTTTCAATGAGACGATGTTTTCCTACGTTTCTCCTCCAATGAAGATGGAATTCCCCCAATGTTTCGAATGTTGGACTTGATCTCAACCAACTCTTTTTCCGTGAGAGACTTGACTTGCTGCGTGAGAGAGAAGACGATCCTTGAGATATCAATTTGTTCTTTCTTCACCCCATCAACTTCTGTCTTTAATGCATTCAATATCTGCTGAAATTGTTCAATTTTGACTAATGATGAACTTAATTTCTCGTCATTTGCGAGATTTGATTGTTTTCCATCTTTGATAACCTCCTGAATCAAAGCTTGTATTATTGAAAAGTTTGAGATAAATGATTCCACTCTTGCATCTATTTCTCTATCCCGTTCTCTGATTCGTTTTTCAACTCTTTCGAGAGAAGATTCAGTCTCCCCAATTTCAATCAAGACAGAATTGATTCTGTCACTATTTCTCTTATCTATTAGTCCGAGAGCCAGTGAATTTTTTCGTGTTGCTATTTATCAACGATAAAAATTATGGACTATCATCATTTGAGGTCCAACGAAAACAAAAACCGATTGCTGCAAGTCGGAGGTTGGGGGCCTGCTCGGTAATCGCGTTTGGGACTTGTCGTAAAATATGACCTCCCGACAGAAATTTATCAACGCTAGAACTTATTTTTCCTTGCTATTTGAGCAAAGTTGAGATGAAAAAAACATTGCTGCAGCCCCGTAGCCGGGGTTAACCTCTACTGCCAGCAGTGCAAACATGTAAAAAATGAGGCTGATCTGCTGTTATTTATCATAGCTGAAATTTTGTGTAGAGCTAGATCGTACCTCAAAGATCTCAAAAATACTTTGCTGCAAGCTGTTTGGTGGGGGAGAACGGATGCTGCAGCTCCTAAATGTGGTACCTACCCAGTGTAGCTGTACGTTTGTTTACTACATTTCGCAGCTGTATTCTTCTTCAATCGGATGCAGAAATTGATATCCCGGAGTAAATTTCGACGCTCAATCAGAATACAACATTATTTTCCACATTGGAAATCTCCCAAAGTGTGAATCTTACCATTTTTCCTCATTTATCGGGTCGCAGTAGAGTTCTAACGCGTCAAAAAATTTTTTTGCCAACATCTTTGACTGGCATCGATTTGTTCGAATGTAGGCGACGAAGTCGATTCTGCAAATTTAATTCTCTAGATTGGCGAGCAAAACATATTCCCTAGTACTCAAGAGTGCTAAGTATGAACTTGAGACCATATGAATGCAAATTTTACACTACCGGTCAAGAGTTTAAGCTCACCCAAAATTTTTTTTTTAATTTTGTGAGTTGAACTACTTGGCTCTATCAGACCATGGAGGACCCTTCCAGAGCTCATTTTGAAGGTTTCTTCGTGTACTCTAAGATGGCATTATTCATTTTTATCCACACGGATCGAGATCTTCACAATTTGAGCTTGGAGAAGTGTCAATTTCGACGATTTTTGAGAGAATCGTTGGCTCGTGCCAATTTGAGCCACATGAATGTTTCAATATAAAAATTGTGAGATACAAAAGTACAAGTCTGAAGCTTCAAAATCCGTTTTTGAACGTCCCTTTACGCCACCTCCAGTCCGAGCTATGACATTTAATCTGAGGGGAGATTCCTCGCAAAAAATGGCATTCCAACTCGTGAGAAAGATAGAGGTGCATTTTTTATGAAGTATAATCATAATTTCTTCATTATTTATCATCTATATCTTGATCAAGAAAACGGGAAATCTTTAAAATATGCCCCAAAAAGTGAATTTACTCGCTATTTCGCTTTCTCTGAAGCGGTAGCCTTGTTTTTCACCCCAACGAAAATTTGATCATATTTTCCATTAAAACCAACATATTCTTCAACAAAATTCCTTTTATCTAAAAAAGCCTCAGACCATTCTCTTCTCCTCGCCAAAATCTATCAATTGTAGGTAAATATCTATCAGCTTTTCTTTCGCATGAAATAGCCTCGAATCCAAGATTTGCAGGTTCAGGGAAGGAAATTTGAAGGTCTTATAACAAGGAGTTGAATGCGCTAAAGTAACTCAAGCTCGAGCTTCGAGTAAGTAAAATCACTCGAATACTTTTAGAGAGGTTGAATCAAAAATTTTTGGCGCCGGATTTACTAAACGGATTTTCCTTGGCGATTTCTTAGCTATCAAAAGAGAAGAGAACTCACTCTCAATTTTCTGGGACGCCTAGAAATCATTCGAGCTCGTTATTGCTTCATATTGTGACATGACAAACGTGAGGGAATTTGTGGAGGGGGAAGGGGGGTCAACGAGTGCCCACTCCTGAGATCGATATATGGGGACATCGTGGGTACAGATGCTTTACAACGATCAACGAATCTCATATGGTTTCCGCAGAATTCTGAAAGAGATCCTTGATAGATTATTCAGTGCGTACGCCACGATTGATTGCTCAGAAAATTATTGGAATCACACTACCGGTCAAAAGTTGAAGCTCATCCAAAACTGTTTTTATCATCTTTGCGAGTTGAACTACTCGGCTCTGTTTGACCATAGAGAACTCTCCCAGAGCTCATTTTGAAGGTTTTTTCTACATACTCGAAGATGGCATTATTTATTCTTATCCACACGACTCGGGATCTTTCCAATTTGAGCTTGGAAAAGTGTCAATTTCGACGATTATTGAGAGAATCTTTTGATTCGTGCCAATTTGAGTCACATGAATAGTTCAATATGGGAGTTGTGAGACCCGAAACCACAAGTCTAAAGCTTGAAAATCCGTTCTTGGACGTCCCTTTACGCCACTTCTAGTCCGAGCTTTGACATTTCCTCTGAGGGAAGATTTTTTGCAAAGACTAGCACCTCACCACTATTAAAATACGCTGCTAAAAGTGATTAGCAGAATGCTTCCTCCAAGCGTCAAACTGAATTTTTTGATGAGTATCTTTTTTTTTTAAAGAAAAACTTCATTTGAAAAATGTTTTATAAATTTTGATAAAATTTGGTATCAAACAATCGACTCAGAATGGCGTATGAGTAAGTCTTTACGTTATTAAAATTGAGATAAATGAGTCATAAAAGAAGGTACGAGGAAAATATGAATATTAAGAAAAATTTTCCATTATTTTTTGAGTTATTCTTTAGAGGAAGTTTTTAGAGCGATTTGGGCAATCTACTCTGAGGTTTTTTAGTTGATATCTACTGTTTGGTTGGGACAGAATTTCGATGCAGTGGGTTTGAAAGGGGGTAAATTTTGATTTTTTCGAAAATTTGAGATCTGTAAAGATTGAATATAATTTGGGTATCAACCAATCGATAGATCATGCAGAAAAATCATAGTTTGGGTGACTCGATTCGTGGTGAGACCATGTTAGGAAGAGATATTCATGTATTAAAAGTCGAAATTTGAGCACTTTTGCTCGAGAGAGCCCACGGATGAAATTCGACTGGGGGCCGAAAGCTGCCAAATCACCGGGCTCTCAGAAATTGGATTCTGTACAACTTGTAGAAAGCCGAAAGCTGATCGATATCTACCTACAATTGATAGATTTTGGCGAGAGGAAGAGAGTGGTCTGAGGCTCTTTGAGATAAAAGGAATTTTGTTGAAGAATATGTTGGTTTTAATGGAAAATTTGATCAAATTTTCGTTGGGGTGAAAAACAAGGCTTCCTCTTCAGAGAAAGCGAAATAGCGAGTAAATTCACTTTTTGGGGCATATTTTAAAGATTTCCCGTTTCCTTGATCAAGATATAGATGATAAATAACAGAAATTATGATTATACTTCATAAAAAATGCACCTCTATATTTCTCACGAGTTGGAATGCCATTTTTTGCGAGGAATCTCCCCTCAGATTAAATGTCATAGCTCGGACTGGAGGTGGCGTAAAGGGACGTTCAAAAACGGATTTTGAAGCTTCAGACTTGTACTTTTGTATCTCACAATTTTTATATTGAAACATTCATGTGGCTCAAATTGGCACGAGCCAACGATTCTCTCAAAAATCGTCGAAATTGACACTTCTCCAAGCTCAAATTGTGAAGATCTCGATCCGTGTGGATGAAAATGAATAATGCCATCTTAGAGTACACGAAGAAACCTTCAAAATGAGCTCTGGAAGGGTCCTCCATGGTCTGATAGAGCCAAGTAGTTCAACTCACAAAATTAAAAAAAAAATTTTGGGTGAGCTTAAACTCTTGACCGGTAGTGTAAAATTTGCATTCATATGGTCTCAAGTTCATACTTAGCACTCTTGAGTACTAGGGAATATGTTTTGCTCGCCAATCTAGAGAATCAAATTTGCAGAATCGACTTCGTCGCCTACATTCGAACAAATCGATGCCAGTCAAAGATGTTGGCAAAAAAATTTTTTGACGCGTTAGAACTCTACTGTGACCCGATAAATGAGGAAAAATTGTAAGATTCACACTTTGGGAGATTTCCAATGTGGAAAATAATGTTGTATTCTGATTGAGCGTCGAAATTTACTCCGGGATATCAATTTCTGCATCCGATTGAAGAAGAATACAGCTGCGAAATGTAGTAAACAAACGTACAGCTACACTGGGTA
The DNA here is from genome assembly GCA_029851415.1 of Eretmocerus hayati. Classification (NCBI taxonomy): domain Eukaryota; kingdom Metazoa; phylum Arthropoda; class Insecta; order Hymenoptera; family Aphelinidae; genus Eretmocerus; species Eretmocerus hayati. The sequence continues at coordinate 103,369,521 of CM056742.1, forward strand.
GGTACCACATTTAGGAGCTGCAGCATCCGTTCTCCCCCACCAAACAGCTTGCAGCAAAGTATTTTTGAGATCTTTGAGGTACGATCTAGCTCTACACAAAATTTCAGCTATGATAAATAACAGCAGATCAGCTTCATTCTTTACATGTTTGCACTGCTGGCAGTAGAGGTTAACCCCGGCTACGGGACTGCAGCAATGTTTTTTTCATCTCAACTTCGCTCAAATAGCAAGGAAAAATAAGTTCTAGCGTTGATAAATTTCTGTCGGGAGGTCATATTTTACGACAAGTCCCAAACGCGATTACCGAGCAGGCCCCCAACCTCCGACTTGCAGCAATCGGTTTTTGTTTTCGTTGGGCCTCAAATGATGATAGTCCATAATTTTTATCGTTGATAAATAGCAACACGAAAAAATTCACTGGCTCTCGGACTATATCTCTTCCACACGATCTAGAACTTTACTCGATAACGCTCGAATTTTCTCAATTTTCCTCTTAAAATCTTCACACTTCTCAAGTAATTCACTATATGACGTTAGCAAACTCGATTTTAGAGATGAAAAAATAGATTGATTGAAAACACCAACTCTTGTTTCACTCTCTGAACTAGCTCGTCCGAATATATCAACATTCATAATGAAACTGATAAAAGAACTCGACGCGTTGAGGGATTTATAGGAAAAACTCAATGATATGTTCACTTAGTTTCTTTTATTGAGAATTTGGTACATCTTCAATCTAGATAACTTGGGGAGTATCTCATACATTCTACTCATTGTACATCCTTTCTTCAAGTTTTCTGAATTCATCTTCATCAACCTCAACATTTTCTTCTAACAATATTTTCTTCTTGTCTACCTCCTCATCTTTGGATATGTCTTGAACCTCTCCTCCTTCATTTCCAAGAATATGTTCCGGAAAATTACCTAGGTTCTCATTCAACTCATCAGTCTCTAATCTTTCCGTGTTTGCTTCTCTTCTAATGTTTTGAATCTCAACCATTGAATCATCGAGAAAAGCTCTCATGTCTTGATAAGTTATCTCAAGATTAATGATTTCTTGATCGAAACGTTTGTTCAAATTATCTAATTTGACATTGACATCATAGATACGTGAGACTGTGGTTACAACGCTCGAGTCATACTCCTTCTCAAGTTTAGATCTTGTATTCAGTAAATCTTCTTTTATTTCTTCCACATTCCTAGTAAGATTATCGTATCGGTTTTGGAGTTCTTGACACGAATCATTCAGAGTACTAAACCTCTCATCGATGGATTTGAAATTTTTCATGGAATCACTATTATGCTCCTCCAGTAATCGAACGATATTAGCGAAATTTTCTCTAGTAATAACATGACTGACTTCCATCCGATTAAGTTTGTCTCTATCCACTCAAATTCCCTGTTCTTCTTCTCGAACTTTCTTCAGTAAAGCATCCATTTCTTCAATTTTAGCACTCAAAAGTCCTCGCAATCGATGAAATTCATCTTTAAACCTGAACATATCTTCGCTAATTTTAACAGTGTAGACCTCAACTTCTCTGAATTTTGATGTGAAGTAAGATTCCATGGAACTCATTGACAGATGTATCGTCTGCCCTATTTTCCCTATCAATCCACTTTCCTGTTGATTATGATCACTAACGAATTCCATCGCTGCTCGTTGAGTCATTGCTTTTTCAATGGGTAAGTCCAGAGGGTTTTTGTATCCACTCTTGAAGAATGCCACATTCATAATTGTTTGGATCAACAATCTAGCCTTCATCATGATATTCTTCTTATCTCCTTCACCTGAAAGACGACCGAGAGTTATTTTCCATTGATGAAGCTATCTGATAGATGAGAATGGAGGATCTTACCATTCAAAGAATCAAACATTACCGTTTTTTTGATGATGATACTCCTGTTGCTGTTGTTGTAGTCGTTGCATCTTGATTTTGGTTAGATTTTTCTTGAGAATAAGGATATGAACTTGAACTTCGAGCAATTTCAGCTGTATTATGAGATAAATCAAAAAACTTAGACTGCGTTGATCCATCCAAATCAGATTTGGGACGAGTGAGGTAAGATGATGATGATGATAAGTCCATGATTTCTAAGACGTAGTTAGGTGTGTTAACTATACGGGCTTGAATGTGAGAATGAAGGAGACTGAGTCAAAAGTCATATTTATACAATATACCCTCCCTCTTCTAATTCCTCAACTATCTCCAGAGGCTCATTTTCCAATCCAGTATTTCCTGCTTCTACCGATCTCATCAAGAGCTCTAATTGTTCTACCAACTTATGAGGGTCGTCCCGGTAAACATAATCAGTGCGATTGTTCTCATGGAGCGTCATTATCCTGTCATTCTTACTATCTCGAATTTTCGATGAGAATGATTGATTTATGAGTCCTTGACCACTCACTTCCACAGTTTTTTTTATTCCTTTGCCTTAGGGAAAAGATTCTTGATTACGTTCCTGTATTTATACCCTCCGTTACTCTTTATCTTCCCCGTGGGGTGATGAGAAATCGTATGAGCACATGATAAGATCAAGATCTGCTTATATCTCTTGAGATCAGAATCATTATAATCTTGTGATTTTTTCTTGAAAAGGAGTTCATATATTCCAGGCGTTCCTTCGACTTTGAAATTCTTCCCAACCCAGGAATTATTTGTCTCATCTATAAATTTGAGAAACTTACTTCCTATCATCAATGTCTCATTATCAAAATAAAGACCGTATACATTATCAATCTCAGTTTGGTTTTCCATCATCTGCCTCATATATTCTTGTGGAATTGGACCAAGATTTGAGTGGGTGTAATTTTGGAACATACTGTCAGAAGTTGGCGGATCGTGAACAGTTACGCGGATTGATTCATTCTCTACATAGTCATCGTCATCTTTATGAGCACCATCGTTGAAATTATAGTTCAACTCCTTTTCAGAGCTCACTTTATCTCGTAACCTTTCCTCATTAACCCAATTTCCTCGTGGAGACTTGAGAAATGAGGTGTCCACAAGTTTTCGTTTTTTCTGATCTCGCAAATAAGGTTGATATCTGAAAGATCTTTCTCTTATAGCTTGAGCGATACTATCTGGGTCCTCGATAGACATAGCATTATCATTCTTTTCCGACTTCTTGTCGTAATTTCCATCGATGGAGGAGTTATCCTCTAATTCTGCTTGAATGTGTTTCTCATCCTTCACATCAACATTGGGTATAAGTTTTGTACTATTCATCATATCTTGAAGAGGTTTCACAACTGGTTGTAAGGTTTCCATGTTGAAATTATCTTTTTCTATTTTTCCAATCTTGAGAGCCCTTTGTTTTTTTCGTATGATGTCACTAGCCTTGATGATTGCATGCTTTATCATCTCATCACTCCCTACTCCCTCGTTTTTCTTCTTCTTTATACATCTTTCACCCTTGACTTGAGCAGGATCTTTCTTGATTCTTCGTCTTCTATTATTTAACGAGACTCTATATTCATCCATGATGTAGCCACCGAGGTTCAGAACATACTACTTGAGATTTAGATTTATATACTGATTAAATCCTTTCCCATACCTCCCTCCAGAAACGTTGCTATCCTCATCTATCAAGAGGAAACCAAATTTGTCTTTCCAACACATGATACAAATCTCTTTGAATTGATCGAAAGTTATATCATTATTCACATGATTCATGTACACGTGTTTCAAATTCATATCGTCTTGATTGAATAATATTATCATATTCGAATTGTCACGTATAAGATGCTTAGGTATCCTAGCATACGATTGGCATCAATAAAAGACATCAATCAGATTGTGACGACCCATTGAGTAATATGAAGCAATTATATTTTGTCTACAAGACGCTACATCGTCGAAGATGAATATCGAATTAGGATTAGCGTCTTCAGGTGGAATAACTTCATGATTATTGGAAAAGGTGTGATATCCGACTCCATCGTCTTCGAGATTTTTCATCAATTTTGCAAGAAATTGATACTTTGGTTGTTGAAGAGACCTAGAATGAACATATAGATTTCGAAAGATGACACCGTTTGGACTAATCAGTAGACTGATCAGTAGATTAGTTTTACCACAGTTAAATGGTCCACAAATCAAGCATCTTATAGTGTCAGGGAGAGCTTGACCATGTCTTTTTCGATTAGATTCCTCTTCTTCATTGCGTACCGATTCGTCTAGATTTATCGCATGAATGCCGTTGGGTTGCTCATCAATCTTCATCTTCAAGTTTAAGAGATGAAGTAACTCTTGATCCCATAAGTATCCAATTCTTATAGTGATAGAGTTAGTGTTCTAAGTGATCTTGATGTCTACACATCTCTCGTTACGGTTAAGAGGAAGAGGATTGTTGAATACCACGATCAATGAGTTACCCTTTGAATTACATTTACCTGGATATAATTTCTGTGGGGCAGGTACAAACCTCAAAGAAAGATTAGCTAGGGGTGATGTAGGGGTCAATCCATTAGACGAAGCTTGTAAAAACCATGATATTGCGTACAGTGAATCAAAAAAATTGAGTAAAAGACATATAGCTGATAGAAAGTTACAAGTGGAGGCTGAGAGACGTCTGAAGACTTCAGGAGCGTCTTGGGGAGAAAAACTCGCTGCTTTTACTGTCGTTGGTGCGATGAAAACGGAGCAGATTGGGATGGGATTGAAAACAAAAAAGAAGAAGAAAACGAGTGTCAAAAAGAAGAACACCAGGGGTAGTACGACAGATATCAGAGAACTTTTGATAGCTTAACGCGGTGTTTTTCTTCCAGCAGTTCTTCCAGCACTTTCAGCTTTAGGAGCTCTCACTTCATTGGTTGGAGGTGTAACAAACGTGGCAAAAAATATCAGTGATATTCGAGATAATAAGAAAAAACTGAAAGAACTTGTCCGTCATAATCGTGCTTTGGAAGGGAAAGGATTATTCTTGAATCCTCATAATCCGCATCAACCTCAAAGGAAGCAAGGGGGATCCCTTAAAATGAATGAGAAACAGAGAGGGAAGAGAAAATGAGAGGGATAACTACTGGTAGAGATCTTATCATTGCATCTCGTAATATACCTCATTTCAAAGGTGTATTCATGCGTACACGGCTCCTCTCCCTAAGAGGACCATCATCCAATGAGAGTGCAATAATTAATTTAGATAATGAGGATGGACCTGGAACGCATTGGGTGGCTCATGTGAAACGTGGCAATCTCGTGTATTATTTCAATAGTTATGGTTATCTCAGACCACCTCATGAATTAGTACAATATTTTGGCCCTAGTTGTCATATAGTGTATAATCGAGCTTCACATCAAACGTATCTTGACACTAACTGTGGCCCATTGTGTATTGAATTCTTGAAAAATTTTGATATATAAGTGGGTTGGAGGAGTTCCCTCGTCAGTTATGTCTCAAACTTTCACGTTGTCAAGTACATCATCTATTCTTGTAGATCACCGATGGCCATTTATAGATCTGAATAGTGAAGGTAGAAAAAACAAGAAGTATGAAATTGGGTTGATTGGATTCCACGTTACTAATTCAATCCCGAATATTGATTTTTCAAATAACAAGTTTTATTACGCTAATGGAAAGGTCATAGAGATTCCAACAGGGTCTAATGAACTCATAGATGTGGAGCGATTTCTCAATGAGAGTCTCAAGACTAATGAAGAACTGCCCGATAGTGAATCAACACCACTCAAATTGAGAGGAAATATCAATACTTTGAAGTGTGAACTACTTTGTGATTTTCCTGTGGGTTTGTGGCGACCTCAAAATATTAGCTCCTTATTGGGTTTTTCTCCTAACCCATCGAAGATCTTGATAGCTGAGCAATGGCATCACTCCAATAACCCAGTTAGAATAGTCAATTACAATTTGATAAGAATAGAGTGTAACATTGTTTCTGGAGCTTATTATAACGGGCGAGAGAGTCACGCCATCTATGAATTTGCTCCCAGTGTTCCATCCGGTTACAGATTGAATATGAAACCAAGTAGTTCCATATACTACCTTGTCAATACGCGAGGAACCAAAAATATCACACTCAGGATTTGTGACAAGGAAGGTAACCTCTTGAATTTTCGAGGAGAGAAAATTACAGCACGTCTACATTTGAGAGAGAGGGAATGATTATATATAGCGAGGAGTGTTTTAGACATAGTCACACTGTTGTGCGACCCACTATCGACTCTACAACATCGTCAACAAATAGGAAAGGAGTGAGATCTCTTACCTGGCGGAACGTACGATTTCTACGTTCCCTTGGCTTTAGCGTACGCAAAGATGGCTTTGATCCAAGACCCCCTCAGCGTTTTGAGTGAACCCATCAGAGATGATCGGATCGTGAAGGAATATGTAGGATCTTATTCTCCTTACAATCTTCTTAATCTATCCAAGAGTGAAGAAATTCGTATCGTTATCAATTCCCACGATCTTCACCTTTTACCTTGCGAAAGCTGGATTTACGTAGAAGGAAAAATCTCTTACGATGGGGAGCCGACGATGACTTTGACAACTAACTTTGGTGCATTCTTGTTCGATGAAATTCGTCTAGAAAACGGAGTTGAGGTCGATCAAACAAAGAATTTGGGGATTGCCTCAACTCTCAAGAACTATCTGTCTTCGAGTTCTGACTCAGCATTAGCGATGGTTAATGCAAGTTGGCATACTAATCATTTTAATTTCAAGAACGGTGAATATTTCAATTGGTGTATACCACTAAGTGAATTACTAGGCTTCTGTGAGGATTATAAGAAAATAATCTTGAATGCCAAGCATGAGCTCATTCTTATCAGATCTAAGTCAAATATGAATTGCTTCAAAGCCACTAAAGCTGAAACCGACCCAAGCATAAATTTAACTAAAATTCAATGGTAAGTGCCTCACGTTCTTCTCAATGATCGAGTGAAACTAGACCTTCTTCGCTCTATGCAGAAGTTTCTATTCATACCTATCACTTTCAGAAATTGGGAACTCCTTGAGTACCCTCTACTACGAACAACTGATAAGCATGTTTGGGCTGTTAAATTTACTAATCAGTTGGAAAAGCCTCGCTTCATTACCCTAGCTTTGCAAAGCAATCGGAAAAATAATAAAATGGTACACGCATCGATTTTCGATAATTGTAAGCTCACCAATGTTAAAGTATTTCTGAATTCTGACATTTATCCATATGAGAACTTGAATATAGATTTTACTGCGAACAAAAACACATCTCTCTTGTATCAGATGTTCAAATCTTTTCACAGATCTTACTATCAGGAAAAACATCGGTAAAACATTTCCTCTTGCAATTATTTTGACTTTCTTAAGAACTGTCCAATAGTCGTTGTTGACTGCTCACACCAGAATGAATCGATCAAGAGCTCAACGGTAGATATTCGTATTGAATTTGAATGTAAAGAAAATATGCCTGATGAGACGTGTGCCTACTGTCTCATCTTACATGATAAAATGATAGAGTACAATCCAATGACCAACATCGTTGACAAAGTTGTCTGAATGAAGGGAACGATTCTAGGTCAATTCGAGTCAAGACTTGACTGAGGAGATGGAGTTGTTAACAATCAGAGGACAATCGCCAGTGATTCTTCTTGTTGATCTTCAAGGATTCGAATTTGTTAGTGATGGTGTGTTCATAGTGGAAGAAGCTGTAGTTACCAATGTTAAATCATTGGGGGAATATCATCATTGGCTTTTCAACCCACCTCATTCTAAAGGAGTTTTAGACCTTGCCGATTGGAGAACTCTAGAATACGGCTCCTATCATCATCATGGATTACAGTGGGATGACGGTCTTATACCTTATGATCGTGTAGCTCACTACTTCGAACGTGTTCTGAGATCAGAATGTAAACAAGATAGAAATGTGAGGATTTACGTGAGTGATCGTAAGAAAAAGTTATGGCTGTAACAACTGGCGAAAGAATTCTCCAACTCTCGAGCTGATGTAACGGTGGTCAATTTGTACGATGAATTCAACATCAGTGGTAGTGACTACATGTATTTAGATTATGAATATGACACGTGTAATTTCCATTGTAACTCTACATATGTTTGTGCTCTAAGAAAAGTGTATTTCATGGCTCGTGTGATTGGCGAATGTCTTCCAAAAAAAAATGGATATAATTGAATAAATTATATGAAAGTATCCTTCAGCGTTTTTATTCCGATAGTCTTCCCGTGCTGAATTATTATAAGATGAACGATTCTAATCATCATCCGGGTGGTTCGACCTTCAATTCCATTCATCCACTCCCCCTCCCATGCTATTCACTCCCCCCTCTCTGTTTCCTCTCTCAACTCAAATTTCGGGAGATTTTAAATGATGCTTCTCTCTCAACAATCAACAGTATTGAGAATCGTGCAGATAGTATCCTCGGTCGGACCTACTCTACCTCTTCAAGCAAATTGTTCTTTTACAGGACAGAAGATAAAATAGTCATGGCAAAAGTATACAAACAGATTGAATTAGATGAGAATGAAATTTCTAAGATATTTCGCGAAGTCTTGCCAGAGATTTCTAAGAAGTCTGCCTCTTCTCTGAGATCTCTTGAAAGGAGAGCGAAAAAGTGTCATGAAATCATTGGAGATATATTGAATTCTACCGTTGATCTCCCTCAATCAACTGGTAGGAAGGAGGCATTGGAGGCGAAAGCAAACAGGTTAAAAAGGATATACCTTGTACTAGAGAGAGGAAGACTTGGAAGGAAGGAATCCAGTGTGATATTCCTTGAAGGAGAATCTGCTTTTCGTCGACGGATAAGGAGTGGAATCATTGGGAATATCCATCATTCTGACCCCATCGAGTTTCTTAAGGAAGCCCAACATTTCATCGTAACATTCATCCAAACTGCTGTGAGAGATCTTAAGGTTCTCAAAGTCAATTTGATATTCAACAACTGCTTTAATCTGAAATATAAGAAATCTGAAATTAAGCATTTTAAAACCGATTTCGAAATTATTCTGGAATCTAGCAATCTGCATGAATGGTACGAAGAGAATACCGACTCTCTGATCAATCAAATGATAGAGTTTGAAGGGATTGGAAGTGGATGGACGTTGGAGGAAATCCTAACTTTGAAGATCGTTATTTCTAAAACTGATGTAATAAATGGTTCCTCGTACATAAAGCTTCCGAAGGTTATTGCGGGTAAAAAAAAGCTGTGATAAATATCGACTGTAGGAACAGTCGAAAGAATGATTGTTTCGCATGGTGTATCATGGCTCATTTAGAGTCTTCAGATACGCGTTTTTTGAGACAGGATTCCATGGACTCTTACACTCACTACCGCAAAGTTTTAGACTTCAAGGGGATTGATTTCCCTATGGCGCTAAAAGATATACCATCTTTCGAATTGAAGAACAAAATCTCCGTCAACGTGTATCAGTTATCGAAAGCTAATCAGGAAGAAGGGAAACGTAGACATGTTAACCTACTCTTATTATTGAATGGAAAGAAGTCTCATTATTGCTATGTTCGCAATTCATCGAGATTATTATCAAGTCAAGTAAGCTCTCACAAAGGACGTGTGTTCGTTTGCAACTCTTGTTTCCACTGTTTTTATTCGCAAAAGAAACTCGATATTCATAAAAACTGTTCAAATAAGAATTTGAATACAATAGTTCTCCCAAATGATGAGAATAAAATGCTCAAGTTTAAGAACTTCTATAAGAAAGAAGCTATTCTTTTTGTAATATACGTAGACACAGAGTGTCTATTGAAACTATGTGATCACAAACTTGATGGAGATCATCATCTTGAAGTGAATGGTATTCGTCGAGACGATTCATATACAGAAAATGAAGAAGATCCGATTTCCAAGCATGACTATCCTGAACTGAAAAAGTCTGAGATCATGAAGAATTCCTTTCAAAAACATGAAGCATATAGTATTGGCTTCTATTATCATGATAGATATGAAGAAGATCAATATTTCTACGATAAATTCAGAGGTCTTAATTGTGTTCGAAAGTTTGCAGAACGATTGAAAGAAGTCGCTATACAGATACAGAAAGTGACTGTGCAAAAGTCCAACATCTTGTAAGTCGGTAAAGGATTGATTCTATTTGATCATTTTTTCTTTTTTTCATAGGAAATAGAGAATTCCCCCCCCCCCCCAATTCATATGACTGAAGAAGATGAAAAAAGCTTCTTGAGTGCCACCGTATGTCACATTTGTGGTGAAACGTTTCAATCATCAAATGACAAAGTTCGAGATCATCTTCATAGAGCAGATGGAAGGTTTAGGGGGGCAGCACACAAAACGTGCAACCTGAATTATCGAGAACAGTTCAACGTTCCCATTATCCTACATAATCTCGCTCGTTATGACTCTCACTTCTTGATTGAGGAAATTGCTAATGGTTTTCCCGGGAAACTGACTCTTATACCTCAAAATATGGAAACATACATATCCTCCATAAAAGACGTTGATGGTACGAAGATAAGATTTAGTTTCATCGATTCCTTCAAATTTCTTAGCTATAGTCTCGAACGTTTAGCATCATACGTTCATCCTCAGGATATGAGAATAGTGAGGAAGAATTTTACAGAAGAAATTGAACGTAGCGGGAAAGAGGTGGAAGAGGTCATGGAACTACTCACGAAAAAAGGGGTCTTCTGTTATGATTATGTGGACTCATGGGAAAAATTGGAAGAAGAAGTGTATCCCCCAATTGAATGCTTCTTTAATCAATTGACCAATAATGGAATTGATCAGAAATCGTACGATCACGGGAAGAGAGTTTGGAACACCTTCAAATGTCGAGATCTTGGTGATTATTCCGATCTTTACTTAAAGACAGACGTTCTTTTATTAGCAGATGTCTTCGAGAATCTCAGAGAATGTTGTCTTTCAAGTTATCACCTCGATCCAGCCCACTACTTCACCCTACCAGGTTTTGGATGGGATGTCATGCTTTTATATACGCGCGTTGAATTAGAGTTATTAACAGATGTTGATATGCTCCTTTCCATTGAAAGAGGAATCAGAGGAGGTTTTGTACAATGTTCAAAACATCGCGCTGAATCTAATAATAAATACATGGGGAAGGACTACGATCCAACAAAGGAATCAAAGTATCTCATATATTTGGATAAGAACAACTTATATGGGGGCGCCATGCTCGAGAAACTTCCGCAGAGTGATTTTGAATGGGTGATGAATATTTCAAACTTTAATGTCATGGATATTAATGACGATTCTCCAAAAAATTACATTCTTGAAGTAGACCTGGAATATCCCGAGGAAATTCATGATGATCATGCAAATTATCCTTTTGCTCCAGAGCATTTACTCTCACCTCTGAACCAGAAGGATAAAAATAAGAAGCTGATGGCTACATTTCACGATAAGAAGAATTACGTTGTGCACTACAAATATCTGAAGCAAATGATCAAGCATGGTATTCGACTCGTCAAAATCCATAGAGTTCTCGAATTTTCTCATAGCAACTGGTTAGAACCTTACATTAGATTAAATTCTCGACTACGAGAGATAGCCACGAATGAATCAGATCGTAATCTATACAAATTGATGAACAACGCGGTCTTTGGTAAGACAATCCAGAATAAGAGGAATGAGATAGATGTGAAGATTGTGAACCGATGGGAAGGTCGTTACGGAGCAAATAACTTGATAACTAAACCGAACTTCCATCGGTTAGTTATATTTTCACCTGATCTAATTGGATTAGAGTTCAAACGAACAAAGATCATATTCGATAAACCAATTTACGTTGGAATGTGTGTTCTTGATCTTGCTAAATTACACATGTACTCGTTTCACTATGATTATATGAAGAAGCAAGGTTTCAAGACGTGTAACCTTCTATATACGGACACAGATAGTCTCATCTATGAGATAGATTGTGAAGATATCTACACTGATCTTATCATGAGGGATTGTCGAACAGTGTTTGATACATATGGGTACAAAATTGATAATCCTTTCTCCATCCCACGTCTAAATAATCGAGTTATCAGCTTGATGAAGGATGAGCCGAATAGGATGATTCTTCACAAATTCATAGGGATCGGTTCAAAAATGTATGCCTTACTAATTTATAATGAAGATGGTAGTCCAGAGGAGAAAAGAGTAGCAAAGGGGGTTTCACGATCAGTGATGAAGAATAGAATATCCTTCAACGACTATTATCTTTGTCTGTTCGAAGACAAAAGTTTGATCTGTGAACAAAGGTTGATACGCAATAGATTACACAACGTCTACACTGTGAAAAAGCACAAATTAGCTCTTAGACGAGAGGATGATAAGCGTTGGACAGACTATAATCAAATTGATACACTTCCATGGGGTCACAGAAATATCCCTCCACATCTAACAATCCAGCAATCAAGGATACTCTGATATAATCAATCCACGTCTTCATTCTTCTCTCTTCCTCTCACCAACTTCTTAATGTACCTAATATGTATTCATCATCTCAATCCGTTGCACAGGGATAATAATAATATATATATATACAGGGATAATGGCTTTCTACCAAACTTTGAACAACCCCGCTTACCCGCCTAAATTAAAGGTTGTCGATATGGTCGTTGGAAAGCCTTATAGGATACTAGCGGGAAGAATGGTTAACTCTCCGTGGGGGGGGGGGGGGGGCTGCTTACTGGATATTCAGGATGGAGAGCAGATACGAACTATTTATCTACCTCAGAAGATATCTCAATCAGTTAAGGCGAACTCTCGTCAATTCCTTCCAGCGTTCAATCCTGGAAAAGATTTTGTAACTCATCGGGGTAATTTTGACTTGACTTTCGTTCAAGCTGGAGAAGGAGGAGATCAGGGTATGAAAACAGGTAACGTTAGAAAGAAACGTTACAAAGAAGATAGTAGTAGTAGTAGTAGTAGTGAAGATGAGGAATCGGGAATGATGGAAGAGGATGAAGATGACACCCAAAGGTAAATGAGCATCTTATCATAACCCCCCATGCATGATCTGAAATACATGAATTCTTGTAGGAAGAAGAAGGAGGAAAAGGCGGTCAAGAGGGAGTCGATTAAAAAACCTACTGTACGTGGAAGGAGGAAGGGGAAAGCAAGAAAAATGTAGAAAAAAAACATGTAAGCCTTGATCCCACTCAATAAAATGTATGAACTTGATATCTCTTCTTGAATCTTCTATCCTATATTGATTAAGACACTTTTCTTTCTCATTTCACAATACGCTACTGATGAAATCAATGGTCACGACTTGAAATGTAAGCATCCCAAGTCACGACCTTTCCATCAACTTCTGTTTTCTTAATCGTGAATTGTCCATCGTTCATCGAGTGACTTTACCAATATTCACTCAAGACTGAGACAGACTGACTGAGACGTAGACGTGGGGTACAAAATCCGACCGACACCTCCACCTGGTGTACCCTGGAATTAAACCAACGTCGGCGGTGACTGTCACAAGATGTGGAGGCTGCTGTTAAGTCTCTATCCACGTCAACTAAGAAAGCCACCGTACAATTCTTCTTTAATCCCCTGCTTCGATATCGCACACACCACTCTATGCGCGCGAGCGCGGATCCGCGCCGGGGCCCGCACCCGGACGCGACTATTGAGCGAAGTGCATAACACAATGCACTTTCCGCGTTTGAAATACACGTCTTCGCGATGCACTTTTCCTCCAGAACCCGCATAGCCTTACTACTCGGCTTCAATCTAATGAGACCCGAAAAATATTCCTCTGTCACATCATATCGTCTCACATGAGATTATAATGAGACATGTCTTAGTATGGGCTATCTAATGTTACTGATCTAGAGTCCAAGTAATTACTCACTATGGTATTCTTGGTGTGCTTCTTGAGCTTGAAAGATTGTAGAAATTCAGATCTTTATGTAGGAGTGGAATGAATTTGATTAATTGTATAGAAAACATTTTGCCAAGTCTCAAGATTGGAATAACAAAGTTTTCGCGAGTATGTGTTTCCATCGAACTTGGTCAGAGGCTTCACAGTTGATGATTGATGATCAATCATTATTCACCAAAAATACCATGGTAAGTAATTACTTGGACTCCAGATCAGTAACATTAGAGAGCCCATACTAAGACATGTCTCATTATGATCTCATGTGAGATGATATGATGTGACAGAGAAATATTTTTCGGGGCTCATTAGATTGAAGACGATCTTCCGCAATTCCAATGAGACACATTTTGATAGAATGTACATTGATTCCTGCAATACTCGGAGATATGAAGTCGAAAGGTGCAGTGGCGGCTGGAGCTCCCCGAGAGGTGTCCGTATAGAGCACCCGTGAGAAATCCTCTGGTCACGTCTCCGCCAATCGACATTCCATATCATTTGTCCCTCGTCGACACATGGTAAAACGAGCTCTGGACACTTCTCACCAACAACAGGTGTCACAAAATCTTCTTCACGAGTACAAATGTCCACAACAGTCACTGAGTTGAAAGAGTCGTCTGCTTCGTGCCGCAGCACTGCCAAGTGCCAACTGTGCGAAACATTTGTTGTTCACTCGGGTGGATTAGCAGACAGCCGAGATGCTCACAGTTGTGCTGATCTACTTCAACTTTCTCCGCGGGAATTCCTTACTAACAACTGTGAGTTTGCATGGTGATTCGCCGGGTTATCCTTATCGGGATTGGGTACGCTCATACAGACCAAAGCCTGATTACGTGTGATAATACGTTGTTCGCGGGGCCTTGTAAGAGTGCCCTGGGTCCTACGTTGGATTTTAGAGAATCTAGGCTTAGTACGCCGGGTTTCTGACCCAATTCGGATGAGGAACGTCTCGATATACACTCGTGTGGAATTCCACGGCAACCCAAGCAATATTCGCAGAAAAAATTGACGCAGATTGAACGTTACCGACGATGACAGGTTCCTGCAAGAGGGGGGGGGCGCAGCCACATTCCTTCAAGGCCAGGCCGTAGTCGGGTGCCATATTGAATGTAGCCCTGGAATCATTCGGAGAATGAGTCGAATTTCATTAAAACAGATAACTCGGGATATTTCATAAGTCTATCGAATGCACGCCTAAGGAGTGCTACGAAGCCAAATTAGTCAATCTCACTCCGAAAGAGGAATCCGGACGAGGTCTAATCGAGACGTCGTATGTTGCCGCTCATGAGCAGACGACGCACTATTCCACTAGAGAGTCAAATCTGGCATGAAAATAATGTTGACAATAAACATGTCATTTCTGGCAGATAGAGTTTCTCGAGATTTCGGAGACAGTGCTAATCTCAAGCAAATGATGTTCATTTGGAAAGATGATAATAATGCGAAAGCTATCCCTCGGAAAGAAGCCGTCGTGGCCGCGTCGATATAAAGCTTGGGCTTCCACGCAGGAGGCTCGGGTTCGATTCCCGGGGCAGGCACCACTGGGATTTTTTCTCATGTGCTCTTACGACGGTTCCGGTGGTTCGGAGTCCACCTTAAATCGTAGGTCCAGTGGAGATGCAAATGCGCTTGCTATGCCGCCAAGAGCAATTGCATCTCTTCTATAGGGGAAAGTTACGAGCCCGTTACGATTGCACAAAGGTCAGTGAGAAACTCTCGCCAGTCTTGTGTATACCGGCGGCTGCGAAAGAAGCAATGAGGACAAAATCTATCTAGATACCGTGCTTACCTTCACCCGCAACCGCCAAAATACATATACAGCCCGTGGTTTCGCTCCTCGCGGGTCGACTGAAGTCGAGTAGTTCTAACAAGAACCAAAAAGCAATCCAACGAGAAATTAACTGGTAATCACTAAAAAGGTGGTTAAGGACAGAAAAATAAGGGTATCACAATGGACCCAGAGCCTCCGAGTGTGAGAATCGCAATCACCGGTCCTCAGCCCTCATAACCCAACCTAACCTAACGTATCCTTCGGAAAGCTACTCCTGATTGACGAGAATGGTCGAATTCCCTAAATAAATTATGAAGATATCGATGATTTTCAAGTCATATCCGGATTGGAAGCGCGTGACTCAGTTCCTTCTCACGCTGCGTAAGCCTCCTCCCCGGCTCCCTTCACTCTCCGTCCAATGAGCGCGCGGGCACTGCTCTATCCACCCCATGAGTTAACATACGCTTCGTGGATAGAGTTGATCATTTGATGACCTGTCAATTTTGTGACTAATAGATCGACTCATTCTCAATGCTACATTTCAAAGTCATGCACCAAATATCATTAGTTGAGCAGCTGCAATTTAAAGTAATAAAAATAACGTCACTTACCCCCTAATGCTCGGGGGTTGAAATTTTTCTTCATATTCGTCAAAAATGTTAGCTACCAAAATCCGTGGTCGATAACTGGAGATAATTAATCATGGGCGAAATATTAAATTCGTTGATACGCAAAAAATGACAGTTTACGGAAAACAATGGGATTGAATAACTTCAAATGCCAGAATCCATCACGTTAGAGCCACATTGTATTCTACAGACCTGCTAGTGACTTCCTACCAGAGCGCAGCGCTCTAATCATGGCAGAAGCCGAGTAAATTGTTGCTGAAAATCGGCTCTCTTTTATGAACGATTCGCCTTAGAATTAAACTAAGCAAGATACGGATCCAGGAGAGAATACACGTGTATTTGATATTAGGATGAACTACTCACGGGGAGGAGCAGTCGTCCATTTTGATTTTTCGAGGAGATGAATGGTGAAGAAATGACGTATTGGACACTGTTCCTATGTTTATGCATTAACAGAGTAAGATGGAGATACCTCGTGTAGAGCACAATCCACATCTGAGTCGTGGCTACGAGTTTGGAATACAACATTTCACTGAGATCTCAATAGCCGCTTTCCCAGAGGCCAGAGGAGCATTTTCCCCAAATTCATGAATTTTTCAAACAACTCCGCTCACCCCGCATCGTCGCCACACTTGACTACAATATCTTGATGTCCCGCTCTATACGATCGTATTTTTGAACATCATTTTTCAAATTTTTCCCAAGGGAGTATTATTTTCCTGGACTACGCCTGTTTTTGCCTTAAATGCGATGGGCTGGATGTGGGTCGAGTTTACTGCAGGAAAAAGAATAAATATGACATGGCCCAAACGACATGCGAGCCACGGATTCTACTGCAACCCGAGAGTATTTTGACCTACATTCTGGGAGCACGTCGACGGGATTTGAGCGCATTCTCAGGTCTAGAAATAGGTGCTGGAATCCTTTGGGCCAATCTTTGTCGAAAATCGAGTATTCAACAGTAGGGACTTGAACAAAATAACGCTTGGGAGATTTGCGGTTCTACTGCCGTTTTGGAGCATTTCATAATGTACAAGGAGGTTGATCAACGAAATTTCAAGCGAAATCACGAGTCTGGGGAATGACGCTGGCAGGATCGACATCGATTTCCAACTAAAAGTGGCCATTGAGTCCTGGGGACATCGATACATGACCAATTCTAGTTTGGACTTTTATATGCTGCCAACTCAGCGGCAATTTAGTCACATCGAGGGTCACTCGTACTGTTTTTTGACCCCAGCCTCGAATCTAGGAATCGAGACCAGAAGATACAAGGCCCAGTTGATGCTGGAAATCACATGATTCCAGCTCACATCTGATTGCGAATGCTCGATTCCAACTGAAAATACGGTATGCTGCCATCTCAGAGACGATTCAGTCACAAGGTTGATTGGTTCCTTAAAATTTCCAGACCCGGCATAAGTCGCATAAGAGGTTGTGGAATACTCGAGTCCAATTTTTGTCGTGATTATTATCAAATTTGAGGGATTCCAACAAAATGACGATTTTTAGGTGGTTTGCAGTTCTACTGCCGTCTTGTAGCAAATGCAAACATGCAGTGTATAGTGTGGTTGATCAACGGAATTTCAAGCCCCATCACGAATTTGGGGTTTGATGCTAGCACTTTGACATCGATTTTTTGCTAGAACTAACCCTTGAGAGCTGTTAACATCCGTATATGACTGATTCTAGGTAGGATTTCGATATGCTGCCAACTTGACGACCATTTAGTCTTATCTTGGATGACTCGTACTGCATTTTGACCCCAGCCTCAAATCTAGGAATCAATGCCAGAAGACACGAGGCCCATTATAAGCTGAAGATTACATGATTCCAGCTCACATCTGATTGGAAATGTTTGATCCTAATTGAGAATTTGAGATGCTGCCAGCCTAGAAATGATTGGATCACAAAGTTGATGATTTCACAGAATTCACAGACCAAGCATAGATCTTGAGATAGGTGCTGGGACTCTCAAGGCCGATTCTTGTCAACAATCCAGTGTGCAACTGTGAGAATTCGAACAAAACCACGGTATTTAGGTCGTTTGCGATCCTACTGTCGTCTTGTCACAAATCGTGGTGTATAGTGTGGTTGATCAACAAAATTCGACTCCGATCACGAGGCTGAGGATTGATAATACTAGCTTCTACATCGATTTCCAGCTGAACTGACCCTTGAGTATTGTTCAAACACCAATATATGACAAATTCTAGGTAGAATTTTGATATGCTGCTAACTTAACGACAATTCAGTCACATCCTGGGTCACTCGTACTGCATTCTGACCCCAGCCTCGAACCTAAGGATCGATGCCTAAAGATACGAGACCTATTTTATGCTAAGTGTCGGATGATTCCAGCTCACATCTGATTGCAAATGTTTGATCCTAACTGAGAATTCAATATGTTCCCAACTCGGGGAGGATTCAATCACAGAGTTGATGAGTTCAACGAAATTCACATCCCAAGCTTAGGTCTGAAATAAGGTGCTGGGATCCTTGAGGCCGATCTCCCTCGACAATGGTGTATTAAACCAGAAGAATCCCAACAAAACAGCGAGTTTCAGTTGGTCGGAAATCCTTTTGCCATCTTGTAGCAACTTGTAGTGTATAGGGTGGTTGATCCATAAAATCACGAGCCCAATCACGGGTCTGGGGATTGATGCTAACAGCTTCTACATCGATTTTCAGCCGAACTGACCCTAAATTACTCTGTCAACACTAATATGGTACAAATTTCAGATGGAATTCTGACATGCTGCCAACTCAACGGCAATCCAGTCACATCGTGGGTTACTTGTATGGCTTTTTGACCCCAGCCTCGTAACTAGGAATCTACGCCAGAAGATACGAGACCAATTCCATGCTAAGAATCGCATGATTCCGGCTCACATCTGATAGCGAATGTTCGATTTCAACTGAGAATTCAATATGCTGCCATCCTGGAGACGATTGGATCACAAGAATGATTGGTTATACGGAATTCACAGCCCAAGCATAGGTCTAAAAATAGGTGCTGGAACTCTCGAGGCCAATTCTTGTCCACAATCCTGTGTGAGACCATAGGAATTGGAACAAAACAACGATATTTAGGTAGTTCGCAATCCCACTGCAGCCTTGTAACAACTCGTCGTATATAGTATGGCCGATCAACGGAACTCCAAGCCCAATCGCGAGTCTGAGAATTGATGCTACAAGCTTCCACCTCGATTTCCAGCCAAACTGACCCTTCAGTACTGTATAAACACCAATATATGACGAATTTAGGTAGAATTTCGATATGCTGCCAACTCAAAGACAATCCAGTCACATCCTGGGTCATTCGTACTGCATTTTCACCCCAGCCTCATATCTAGGAATCGATTCCAAAAGATACGATACCTATTTTATGCTAAGAATCAGATGATTCCAGCTCACCTCTGATTGCAAATAATCGATTCCAGCTGAGAATCCAATCAACGACATTTCAAGTCCAATCACGACTCTGAGGATTCATGCTACTAGCTTTCACATCAATTTCCAGCCGAACTGACCCTTAAGCGCTGTGTAAACACCAGTATATGACCATTTCGAGGCTGGGGTCGAAAAACCGTACGAGTAACCCATGATGTGACTGAATTGTCGCTGAGTTGGCAGCATTTCGAGATCCCACCTAGAATTTGTCATATATCGGCGTTCGTAGAGTGTTTAAGAGCCACTTCGGCTGAAGATCGATGTTAAAGCTGTTGGTATCAATTCCCAGGCTCGAGATTCGGCTCAAATTTTGGTTGATCAACTACGCTATACACTGAAATTTGCTACAAGATGGCAGTAAAATTTTGAACTACCTGAATTTCGTTGTTTTGGTCAAATTCTTATGGTTTTATACTGGATTGGTGACAAGAATCGGCATCGAGATCCCAGCACCTATTCTCAGACCTATGCTCGGGCTGTCAATATCAGGGAACTGATCAATATCGTGAAGGAATCGTCTCCAAATAGGCAGCATATCGAATTCCCACTTAGAATCGAACAACTCGAATCAAACGTGGGCTGGGATCATGTAATTCCCAGCATGAAATGGGCCTCGTATCTTTCGGCGTCCATTCCCAGATTTGAGGCTGGGGTCAAGATGCAGTACGAGTAACCCAGGATAAGACTCACTTGTCATCAAGTTGGCAGCATATCAAAATCCTACGTAGAACTTGTCACATACTGATGTTGATAGAACCCAAGGGTCATCTCTAGCAAAAAATTGATGTCAAAGCTGCCGGCATGAATCTCCAGATTCGTGATTATGCTCGAAATTCCGTCGATTACCCACATTATACAATGTGACCAAGATATTTCTGACAAAACCTACATGTACAAGCACGGGGCATGGGAATAACCTACAAATTTCGCCAGAAATATCGTGGTCACCTTGTATACTACAAGTTGCTACAAGATGACAGAACAGCCAACCACCTGAATATCGTCAATTTGTTGAGATTCCTGTAGTTTGTTGCGCCATCGTCGAAAAAAGTTTGCCCCGAGAATCTCAGCACCTTACATCAGACCTATGCTCGGACTGAAGATGTTGTCTCACCAATCCACTATGTGATTAAATCGTCTTCAAGTTGTCAGCATATCGTATTCTCGGTTAGAATCGAGCATTTGCGATCAGATACGAGCTCGAGTCGTGTGCCAATTTTTACACACTCGCGATGGCATTAATTGACATAGATTTCTGGAATTCGGATACGGCGCAAAATGCCGAACAAGTAAGCCGAGGTATGACTGAATTGTTATTAAGGGCATGTGGTAGCCGTGTAACGGGGCTGTAGAGTTCTATTTACAGTAGAACTCGGTTATAACGAGCTCCAAGCGACCGGCAAAATTTGCTCATTATAACCGATGCCTGTTATAACCGAGGTTGACTCAAATGGTAAGATCTACATGTATATAATGTGAATAAATGATGAATTGATTGTCTTACATTGAAGAATGTCAGATAACCCAGTTTTACTTCGAAAAATAGACGATCAATGTTCAACACGAGTAAGTTATTAGAGAAATATATACATGGTTGTGTACATAGCTATAGATTCGCGGTCAGAAAGGTGACTATGTAATGCGGATCTAAGAAATGCAGTATTAAGCACTTCATCTCACTTATATTAGAACCACGATTGGCAAGTTTGTATCCTTCATGATTTCAGAGATTAATGTTCATTTCTTGTCTCGAAGATTATATTCTCAACAGTGTTCTTCAACTGAGTAGTGGTGGAAGAACTCATCATCAATGCTCTCAATAATGAGATAAAAATTGTTCGAATCTTTAAGATTATTGAGATCATGGAACTGCTCACGCCGCAGATCTTACAAAATTCCGCATTTTCATCCTTTCAGCGCAAGAGCTTCCCATTTATCAGTTTTCATGTTTCTCGTGTCGATTTTACTGGTTTCAATATGATGATACCTATTTACAGTTTAGTGCCAAGCTCTCAAATTCACCATCGCGTAGGGTTGAAATGGTATCTGCTCGCTATAGCAGAGGTTCAAATCCAAATTTGGGCGAATTCGGCTCATTATAACCGAGGTCTCGTTATAACCGAGCTCATTATGACCGAGGCTGATTCCATTGACTTATTACACAAACCAACCAAATTTTCAAAATTTGCTCGTTATAACCGAGATCTACTGTACATCTCATGTCAAAATTTCGATGAGACAGAGATTGAAATGAGTTGTCCAGTCATTGTAATTGACTCAATTATACCCCACAACTCGCCGTTTAGTCTAAATTATAAGAGTGTTGTGAAAAATGGGGACAAGGAGGCCCCTGGTACCTCTTAACCTATAAAATGAGCACATTGTATTTCCCTTCGTGGAACGGAGTTCCTTTACACTCGTCTGGGGAGTAAAATTGCGAGCGATCAGCTGACCGACACGGCCCCGTGGAACGAGATTTGATGCAACCCGCCATACGATGCAACGAAAAAGCGACACTTCTACGATATAGGTATACTGCTTGCGCTAAGCAACCATGCGTATACCTCATCAGCATATCGCATCATCAGATGCCGAACCTGCCGAACGCCGAAATCCGTCTGCTCTGCTACGTTCTACCGTCTGAATGCATGCAGCACTATTCGATTGTTGTTGATAGTATTGCTAGATAAACAATGGGGGCTTATTGGTGTGTATCTTTATCGGTATCGTTGTATGATGAGCATTCGAAAGCTTGAACCTCAGTTTGAAGTCGATCAAAGTTTTAGACTTCATTGACATTTCCACACATCTTATCGAGGTGAATTTTGAAACTCCGTTCCTTACGCGTTTCTCAAACGCACACGAATTTTATCCGATTCTCTCGCGATTTGAACTTAAAGACGAGTTGAGCCATTCGAGTTTGATGATAACAAGTGCGCGGCAACTCGTCCTATACCCCAAATCGAAAGAGAATTTGAGTTAAGTTGAAACGAAATTCAGCTCGCACGGTTACCGCATGTCGTTAAGTCGGCAGCATACCCAATTCCAACCTAGAATTCGTCATATATTGATGTCGACGGGACTCTATGGTCATTTCTAGCTGGCAATCGATGTCAAGGCTGCCAGCATCAATCCCCAGACTCGTGATTGGCCTGGAATTTTGTCGATCAACCACATTTCACACTACAAAATGTTCCAAGATGACAGTAGAACCGCGAACCTCCGAAGAGTCGTCGTTTTGTTCAAGTCCCTAAAGTTGAATACTCGATTTTCGACGAGGATCGGCCTTGAGAATTCCAGCACTTATTTGCAGACCTGAGAATGCGCTCAAATTCCAGCTACGCGCCTCCCGAATGTAGGCCGAGAGTTCTTCAGGTGGAAGTAGAATCCGTGTCTCACATGCCGCAAGTCCATTTTTCAGGGCATTCTATGTTCATTCCTTCTTCTGCATCAAACTGCCCCCACACCCAGTCCATCGCATTGAAGGCAAAAATAGATAGGCACACGTTGTAGCTGAGACGATTACGAAAATAACCTGATCTGTTTCATCTATTTAGAATAGCTCATGAATTTGAGTGGAGCGATTTTATGCCAAGGTTGACTCCCTAGAGGCCTAGCGCGACAGTTGTATATCTCGCAGGCAAAGTGATCAATTCGCCAATGTATACAGTCACTAGCGGATGTATATGTCGCAGGTGATCAATTCGCCGATGTATACAGTCGCTAGCGGATGTATACATTACCTAGGCGCTGTATACAGCCGCAGTCAAAGTGTTCAAGAATCGCTGCTGCAGCGCTGGCGAAATTCTGCCTAGGTAATGTATACTTTGACTAGCGACTGTATACACGGCCATAGACCGACTCGGCAAAGTATTCACCGATGGCGCGGGCAACGGCTTGGCCTACTACAGGTCAACGATTCGTTCTCTATATAGGCATACGTGAATGCACCAATGAAATATCATCTGAACATTCATGCCTAAATGTTCAAGACACTAATCAAGACACTGATCCCAAAGTCTTTTGATGAGAATTACTTACATTAAAAGAAAGACCCATCACATAACAAAAAATGAATATATGTACAAGAAATTTTGGGTCAAAAGTAGTGCTTCTATCGGACGATGATTTTGTTGTGTATCTTATGACGTAGCAACCGAATCCGACCTCTGCTGTCATCTTATACACGGTAAAATCTTCCCAATCGCGAGAAACTAATTCACCTTCGAACAGCTATTGTCACGTTTTTTGCCAATTCTGTAGATGCAAGAATATGGTCACTTATCGTTGTAGTGGGCCAAGGGCGCATCGGATACATAATTTTCTACATATTCTGACCTGCTGGACACGATGTTACCAATATTGAAGGCGTACGATGCGTTCGAAATGAGTGACAAGCTGATCTTTTGAGAACCAAACAAACGAAAAGTCATAAGTGTTTTTTTTTCCAATAAAAAAGCTATTCAATTCTCATCAAAAGACTTTGTGATTAGTGTCTTGATTGAATTCAAATTCATATTTCTATTCTCTATTATTTACCACAGCCTCAATATCAATCGTATGCATGTTCTACATTAACAGTTTGGGAACATTTAGGCATGAATTTTCAAATGAGCATTGGAACTTATTTATTGGTGCAATCATGTATGCAAATATAGAGAATAAAATGTCCATCATTGACCTGTTATATAGGCGAAGCCGTTGCCCGCGCCACACGGTGGGAAATCTCATGCATAGGCCCATTTCACATTCAGATATCTCGAGAACGACGATAGGTAGAGATTCGTATTTTTCTTTAAAATGATTGCTTTGTCAAAAACAATCCAGGAAATGTGGGCTGAAACTCGGAAAATGCTGCACTCTTGGCCCACTACAACGATAAGTCACCATATTCTCGCATCTACAAAATTGGCAAAAAATGTGACGATAGCTGTTTGGAGGTGAATTAGTTTCTCGCGATTGAAAGAATTTTTCAAGTTTTTGAGTCTTTTTTTCATTTTCTTAAGGTGAGGGTAGTCCGCTTAATAGACGTAAATCCGTTCGGAGGATAAGTCGAATTTTACTTGACCGAATGACTTGGGATTTCACATGTATGTATAGAATGCATGTCTAAATCGCGGTACGAAGCCAAATATGTCAATTTCACTGAAAAAAGTATCCAGATGAGGTTTACTCGAGATGTCGTAGGTTGCCGCTCTCTAGCAGACGACGTTTGTGTGTACATCTCGTTTGGATACTTTTTCGAGTGAAATTGACATATTTGGCTTTGTAGCGCGATTGAGACATGCATTCTATACATGTATGTAAAATTTCGAGTCATCTGGTCGAGTAAAATTTGACTTATCCTCCGAACGGATTCAGGGCTACATTCAATATGGTGGCGGACTACGGCCTGGCCTTAATGTAAGTGCGATTTAATTCTTACCAAAAGAAATTTCGATTCGTGTCTTGATTGAATCGAATTTTACATATTCATTCTGTATTATCTACCATAGTCTCAATATCAATCTTATGCATTGTTACATGAATAGTTTGGAACAATTAGGCCTAAATTTTCAAATAAGCATTGGAACTCATTTATTGGTGCATTCACGTATGTCAATGTAGAGAATAAATCGTTGACCTGTAATAAGCGAAGCTTTTGCCCGCGCCATCGGTGAATACTTTGCCGAGTCGGTCTATGGCAGTGTACACAGTCGCTAGTCAAAGTATACATTACCTAGGCAAATTATTCGCCGGCGCTGCAGCAGCGATTCTCGAACACTCTGACTGCGGCTGCATACAGTGCCAAGGTAATGTATACATCCGCTAGCGTCTGTATACATTGGCGAATTGATTATTTGCCTGCGACATAAACATCTCGTCTGCATCCTTTTTCGTGGAAGTTGTTATATTTGGCTCCGTAGCACCCTTACGCCATGCATTTTAAAGGTGCACGTACAATCCCAAGTCATTGACTCGAGTGAGAATTGACAAATCCTCCAGATGGATTCTGAGCTATTGGCGAAGCCTCGCCTCAACAGAGGTGAAAAGAATTCGAAAAAAGAGGTTCTAAAGAGTTTTGTGGTAGGACCCCTCGTATACATATTGTACATGAATAACAAACCGCAAAGGGGACTCCAAGTCCCGGGGTGTGACGATCCTCCGGCCCCAGTTATAAAGACACCGTACCTGTGCTCAGGCCCGAAGCCGGTAGGAAGAAGCCTAACCCTGAGACTGGCGCTCGGAGCTTCTGCTTCTCCCGGAAACCCGCAAGGGGAGTTGGGGTACGTGGTGCTTCATCCCTGGAGTCTGACGAGCTCCCGGCCCAGTCGGCGCCCGCCGAAGCATGGAGACCACACATCTCCATCCGGCACCATGAGAGTAGGTGAGTCTAGGTACTCGCATTGGAATCGGGCGATAACAATGCGAGCCTGAAATACTTATCGATCATCCCGAGGGGCTCCCTAGGCTCTCAGGAAGCCTAGACGAGCCCCAAAATCCCTCACCGAGGGGTGGGCATCGGCCTTGTGCTGGGGGCCGAGCCCGGAATTGGGGAGTCGGGGAGGAGGATCGAGTCATTGCTGAACCGCTTGTGGTCCGGTGATGGCCGTCCTCCGAACCGACGCGCTGGCAGGGCGTATACCTGCCCCACGCCCATGGGGGCAACCGAGGTGGAAACGAAAGCCGGGCACTCGGGATACAAAAGATAAATTCCTGTACATGGATGATATCTTTGTTCTCATGGGTAGATGAGGTATTATCTCCTGCAGATGATACAGCGATGTTCTACAGAATATAATGGAATATTTGAGAAAAGGCATTTCAAACATTCGCTTTCATGTGAACTGTTGAGCATAATAGCATGTCAAGATTTGAAGAAAATGGAAACCATTATCTATGTTTCTGTCATAAACAAAAAAACGAGTGAGTTGACGTCCAGCTCCACGATTTTCCTGATTTAAGATATCAAAATGTTATCAAGTGAGGGTTGGTTGATGAAAACGACTCTTGATGGATCAATTTGATATCTTAAGATCATGAATATCGCGGCGCCGGACGTCAACTGACTCATTCTCTGTTTATGACAGAACCATAGATGACGGCTTTCATTTTCTGCAAATTTTGACATGCTATCATCCATAACAGTTCACATAGAAGCGAATTTTGAAAATGTCTTTTTTCGAATATTTCATTTTCCCAATTTTAGTTCCCTCCTGATCGCTTGGAACATGGAACAGACATGGAGGATATCAATATCAGCCAGAATCTTGAGATATTAATCTCGAGATTCCTTTGGTATTCATTTTTGCTCAAGCGCTTCAGAACGCAAATGGATAAACGAGGAATGGGTCGATTAGCTATGAATTATCAGAAATGATGTCTCATCTCACGTTTAGCAGACCGATGATTCTGAATCAATTCACAAGCTACAGTCAAATCACATGTAGGGAGTTGTCTTACCCTAATCACTAAAATATGAAGACACTCAATGATATATTGATTCATCATCAGGATATCTCCATCCGTTAGGATAATATGATACATCTCATGCCGAAGCTCGAGCATGGATGATCATATTCTTCAATCAGTATAGTAAAGTTTATAAGGATTGGAATGAATCTTGAGCCCAATATGATACGGTATGTTATACCTGGATGGTTGGACCCATGAATATTCAACCAAAGAGATGGTTGAATCTCTGTAATGCATCAAGAAATGACAGGAAGTATCCTCAATGGCTCAAATAAACAAGCTTATGATGCGTAGAGCCATTGTGATTATCTAAAATGAATGTAGTATATTCCGTCATCCATCTGAAGTTTCTTCAGTAGGGCTTCCGCAAGATTCAGAATTATCTCGTTCTTTTCTCGTATTGCCTTGGAAATCGAGAACGAGAGCGATTCGAGATCACTGAGTTGATCGGTTGCCGAGAACGAGGCTCAAATTTTGATTCCTGGCTCTCGTCGAGACATTGTCGGCTGGTATCATCAGAGATTAATTATGCTATTGGTACACATCTTGAGCGAATAATACCATAACAAAGGATACTCGTGATGGAGGAGTGATGTGGACAAAATGCTGCGGGGATTCGTGGAAATGAAGTAATCAACATTTCATTGTAATCACGAAGACATGAAAACAGTCATTATGAATTTTGGTTGCTCTCGAGTGTCATTCGGATAGAAAATCATAACAGTTCACAATCCATACAAAATAACAGAGTCAAAAAAAATCATGATTAAATTTGACAGATTTCTCTTGTCACTGAACTTTTTATCCAGGTGAATTCGAACATGCATCTAATTGGGGGGGGGGGGGGGGGTGCGTGGAAGGAGGGCGTATTTACAGAAGAGTTATTCTGAGAAAGCTGATAAGAACTTCATCATAGTAGCCAGAGGCATGATTGAGTGGAACAACCTGGCTTATTTGAAAAATGATGGCATCCTCGAAATATCGGTACAAGCATTGGATGATTAGAGTCGATTTCATGGATTTTACAGTCATTATCAAAAAATGTAGTTACGCCCATTTTTCGAATCCCGGTCGAATTTTTGGTGCACTCGCCGTACAAAAGGTCACGTCGGAACTCGGAATCAAGTCCAATCACTCCCAAAATCCACGCGCGCGTGTGAGCCAGGAACCGAGTCTCGGGTGGATGATTCTTTTGATTTTCCCTGACCTATCCCATCAGGCACACGCCCGGGTCGCAAGATACGAACATAAGCCATATCTCCCCTCTCCAGCGAGGGAAGAATCGACTTCAACACTACAAAAGATATGTCTCTCAACTCTTTCGATGAGGGAGTAGAACCCTCCTTCAGAGCCCCGTTAATAATTGAATGGCAGTGCTCTAGGCCATCACCACGCTCCATCCCTTGCTTCCTAGCATGCGGATCATGGGACAGGTCTGACTCTAGTACAGGACGCATGCACGAGGATGAGTGTGGATCATCAGCGTTATGATGATTATCATTATTCTCAAATCGATTACCTTAAAGAGTACTCTGGCTGTTTGTTAAGAGATTGGTCAGGCCTAAAATCTGACTTTGCATTGAAGAATTTTGCTCCCGGAGCAGCCGACGATCAGAGCAAAGCTCCTCCAGCTTGGAGTTCTGCCTCTCAATAATTCTCTCAAGTGACGATACACGTGCCAACAGGTGGTCATCCACCCCACTCACTGCTGATGTGGGAGGTGCAGGTGCAGAGGCAACGTTATGTCATCTCACGAGAGATTTCACCTCGTCAAGCTGAATCTGGAGCAAGTCATTTTGTCGATAAAAAAGGACCAGAGTAGTTTGCGCGATAAGCACCCACTTTTGATCTGGAGAGGTTGACTGCGTTGTTGTTGTAGATGTTGTTGCTGCTGCTGATTGATCAGTATTATTGGTGGTACTGCATTCCAGTGTTTCAGCACCCTGCTCTGCAGATGGCATCGAGAGCGGCAGTTGTGGAGCAGTACTGAGCCGAGACTCTACTCGCTTATTTTGAATAGTCGCAGTCTCTAGTGAGCTAGGCTGGCCACGAGGGGCGCTTCAAGACACAGTTGGAGCAGCAGCTTGTAGTCCATGCCCCTCTAGCGCGAGCTACGAACTCTTGGTTGGAATAGAGTCGGTGCTGGTGGGGAGCTTGCCGCCGCAACCGATGGTGGTGGCTTGCGGCGGAGGGGAATCGAGCCACATGAGCTCAGTCGTGTGTGTGAGGTGGGCCGATATTACTCACACGACTTTGCAAGCTTGTACTCTCCTTCTCTCTCTCTCTCTCTCTCTTTTTTTTTTTTTTTTTTTTTTTTAAGGTGGTTAGAGGGCAAAATCTGCCTCAGGATCCCTCGGATCCGTCCCCAGACACCGGACTGGTTCAGCTTACGCGGACTACGCATAGCCCACGCAGGCCATACCAGGCGGGACACGGGTTTGGGTGGGGCCCACCGAGAGGTGGGCCCGGCCGTGTAATATCCCTCTCCCCTCGATGTCCGATACCTAGGGCATCGGGCAATCAAGAAGGAGATCCACCTGCATCTACCATCTCATCCCGGAACCGCGTGAGCATTACTTCAGGATGAGCGGCATGTCTCGCGCTCGATTGCGAGCGTTCCTCTTCTCCATCTTCTCTCTTCGGCCACTTGTCGGCATCTTCTATCTTCACTCTTCATTGTTCCCTCTCTTTCTCCTTTCTTCTTGCTTCTCTCTTCTTTCTTCTTTCTTCCCTCTTCAGTGCATCAGATTCCTCCTGGAATCATTTGGGCCTCTTCTGTTTCAATCGGCAGAGTCACTGTAATTCACCTGCTTCGAGGCGCCTTATTTCCCTCTCTTTCTCTCTCTCTCTCTCTCTCTCTCTCTCTCTCTCTCTCTCTCTCTCTCTCTCTCTCTCTCTCTCTCTCTCTCTCTCTCTCTCTCTCTCTCTCTCTCTCTCTCTATCTCTCTATCTCTCTCTCTGGTGAGTGATCGAAACACACAAATTACTAGACGCTCCTGAAATTATCGACAAATTCTGCCTCTCTGCCTTCGGGCCTGCTATTTTTTCAGCTCTGTGCAAGCGACCTATTGCAAATCACACTTACGAGTGTTATTTTCGGGCAAAGATTGGTAAATCTTTAAAAATCTCAATTCCTTGGGCAATCTCACTTCTTGGAATTCGAGGTTACGTTACCACGAGAGAAGGAGCTTGGCGCCACGCGAGTCGTCTGCGGCGGTCTGCTTTTATCATGGTGAACTACACTGGGAGGAAAGAAGTGTACAATTGCAGGTAGCAGCGAGTGCTGAAACGTAATAGCAAGTTGGATAACCTGCCAAATTCGACAGTCGTCCTGATTATTATGTGCTGTGTCACCAAGTGCATCATCAGCTAGACGGCCCCAGGTATTCACGTATAGTGGCCGAGTGTTATGTGTTCGTTGAGTTGACTCTGTGTGAGTGTATATAGTGTGTTCTGCGAAGTCGCAGTTTTAACGCGTCGTCAAGATTTTATGTGGACTTCCACGTCAATTGTTTTATCGTTGAGACGAGTAAATTGTGACACACCGGGTGAATTATTTACATCGAAATGAGTGGCATTCAGTCTTATTGTAGTTAATTGTACGTATATCTCGCAAATCTGTCGTCTATCAGGCCTGTCACGCCATCTGTTAGCTAAATCGGGAATTAGTTAGACAACTGTTTCGTCTCTGTTTTATCCTGTAATCAGAATAATGTCACTCTCTGTTCCACCAGCTAATCTAGACTACGAGACGATTTCATGACAGGTATCTTCAGCAAATATTCTAATTGATTAATCTATTGACAGGGAATAGACTCATTATCAATGCGTAAATGTAAGAGGTGTAAGAAGAATATTATTCATACCTCTAAGATTTGTCATACATGGAATAGTCATTTTCATCCAGGATGCGTGTTTGGTTATATTGTGAATAAGCCTAAGGAGTTTTGCTGTGTACGGTCGTTTCACGATACTTTACGTCGGAATAGTTTGCAAGGAAATAACACATCCACTTCTCAACCAAGTGGAAGGCAAATTAGTCGCGATAAAGCCTATAACAAGTTGAGGGATTTATCGGAAAGTAATACTGATGACAGTTCTTGTAGCTTGATTGCATCTGATGGTTTAATTAGTAGCGGCGACCAAAATATAGCTCAAAGCTCAAATATGGCTGAATTACCGGGAGGATGCGAGAATTTCACCCCATCACAGCAGTTTTCTTCGCTGCTTTCCGCATTGAATAGCAACTCAACCCAGATCAACCTCAAGCTGACTGGCTTAGATGAGAAATTCGATTCTTTCAAAAATCAAATGGACGAACAGGCTGAGAAGATCATTTCTCTGGAAAAGGAAAACATGTTGCTTCGCGATGAACTCAATCAGCTCAAAGAGCTTCGTGTGTCCGGTGCACCGTGTCCTGAGTTGAAAGTTAATGGTATCCCGCGGTCATGCAATCTTCCTTTGAATACTCTCTCTAGGTGTATCCTTAAGGAACTTAGATTGGAAAATTTGTATAATGACATCCTTGAGGCTCGCGAGTTTAAGGTGAAAAATCCCAACGTTAATGCACCGACTCCATCGCATGGCTCGCAAACGCATGAAGAAGTGTATTCATTAGTTCTCAAATTCAAGTCTGTCAATATTCGTGATCATGTTATTAGAGTGAAGCGAGGTTATGGAGAACTGAAATTTGACAAAATTGTTCCTAATGCGGGTGGTAAATCCACGATATTCTTCCAAGAGATGTTGCCTTATGTTCTCCATAATCTCCGCTTGCTAGCTAAAGATCGTACTAAGCAGTACAATTACAAATATGTCTGGGTCCGTGAAGGCGTGATCTATGTCCGTGAAGACGAAGACAGTGATCGTATCCCTATAGTGACTGAAACAGACTTGAATAATATTGCATGACTATCGCCGGATCTAAATCCTGTACGAAAAAATGTTCCTGTCCGATCCTATCTTCGAATTGCGCAACTAAATGTCACTTCTCTTAAAAAGAATTTGGATGATGTAAAATTATTTTTGGATAATCATTATATAGATATTCTTTGTATTTCTGAAACATGGCTTACTCCACAATGTCGAGACTCATTATTTGCTATTCCGAAATTTGAAATTGTTCGCAACGATCGTCGGTTAAAGTCATCCACAGGAAAACGTGAGTTCATGCAAGGCGGTGGGGTAGCTTGTTATATTCGCGTTGGGCTGACGTATAAAGTAATTGGATCTTCACAAATAAAACATGTCGACGAAACAGAATACTTACTTGTTGAAGTGAAAACATGTAACGATGAGAAAATTTTGGTAGGCTCGTTATATCGTCGACCAAATGGCCATGTTTTGACAAAGTTTTTCGCGGACTTCCAGGATATATCGCCTCTTTACAGGAATTTTTTTCTGGCTGGTGACCTAAATTCGGATTTGTTATCGAACCGCTATTATAGGAATCATTTGCGTGAGCTATTGAACGGAAACTCCCTTTACTGTGTTCCATCAGGGGCGGGCCACCACCTCAATGAGTCTGATACTTGGATTGATGTTGTTATGATAGATTCCGCTTCCAAACTTATGGGGTACTCGAAGTCACAGGCTCCATATATACATGGTCACGATTATATTATCATCGATTATGAGCTACCCACTCAAATCAAAGAGCCACGGAAAATGACGTCCAAAAATCTCAGTAAATTTGATCCAATAATATTCTCTAAAGAACTTGAATCTGTCATCGCAAAGCACGATTCGTTAGAGCCCTCAGATGTGAATGAGTCCTTGGAAAAATTCCATACATTAGCAATTGAATTACTTAACCAGCATGCGCCAGTGTATTCTCGTACTGTGCGCAGAAATGAGAATCCATGGATGACACAACCTTCGTGATGAATGCAAACAGCGTGATCGATTATATCAGAAGGCAAAGAGGACAGGAAAAACGGAACTCATGAATCAATACAAAGCTTTGAGAGCACAATTGAAACGGAAAATTTCGAAAGCCAAAAATGATTATTGCCTACGATCCCTGAAGGAGGCCCCAAATTGCTCTCACTACTGGAAAATTCTCCAGAACCTTGGGTTGATGAGGAGTGGTCATAAGTCACCTCTGAGCAAGTTCTCCGCGAACGAGCTGATGCGTCATTATTCTAATATATCTAGCTGCCATGAGAACTGCACCTTGGAAAAACTTGGAGTTATCATTGGAACACCGATAATATCAGACACACCAGTTTTTGAACTGACACCGGTTGATGGAATACAGGTCTATCAGTCATTGATTGATTGTTTGCCTAAAACGAAAGGGAAGAGCAGCGATGGCTTGAATATCTCTTATTCCAAATCAATCCTTGGCTCATTAGTGCCATTTTTGACTATCCTTTTCAATTTATCACTATCTACGTGTGAGTATCCAGACATGTGGAAAAAGTCGTTAGTTATACCCTTGAGTAAAGTACCATCTCCTTCCTCTCCATCTGAAACGAGACCCATAGCGAATATTCCACACTTTGCCAAAGTATTCGATAACCTCATCACACGTCAGCTCATAGATCACCTTGAAAAGTATACACTTCTCTCTGGATGGCAATCCGGCTTTCGCGCTTTCCATAGCACTCAAACGGCATTACTGAAAGTTTCTGATGACATACGCCTTGGGGTGGAAAAAGGTCTTGCCACAATACAAGTACTTGACTTCAAATCAGCCTTCGATTGCATCAAACATGAAGAGCTTCTCATGAAGATGAGGGAGTTGAACTTCTCTGGTGAAGCCTTGAAATGGTTTCACTCATATCTGAGTAAACGTTCCCAAGCAATAATTGATGAACACCATGAATTATCAGAATTTTTGCCAAATACCTCTGGCGTGCCTCAAGGGTCGAAACCAGGTCCAATTATATTGTTGGGATTCTGCATCAACTCTTTGTAAGAAGTCAGTTTGAAATCTGCTCTGGAAAATTCTTGGGCCTTGATATGGCAGATACATCAAAGAAAGTGAGTTTGAGAGAGGCAACATCTAAAATATCGCTCACGGGAGGTCAAGGGATGACGAAGTGCAATTGCAGAACAAAATGCACCACGAAGAGGTGTTCATGCAAAGCGGATGGGATGCTATGCAATTCGAGGTGTCACAGTAGTCAAGACTGTTGCAATAAATGATCAAGATCTGACTAATTCATTATTGACAATATGGTAATCTTGCGAACTATGACCGAATTATTATTGACAGTATTATAATCTTACTAGCTATGACTCTGAATATGACTCTCAATATTATAATTTGATCAGCTGCAAGACCGAATGATCATGACAATATTCTCTTCTTTTATAGTTCTTTTAACACGATACATTGCATTATTTTTTTTCTCTTTGTGAACAATTATGATGTATGGACAGAAGAGAATAAAATTATCATCTAGAGAACCATATAATTGTGCACAAACTTACTGGATCTCTCGAATTTTGTACAGAAAAAGTTTAAATGAATCACGCACTTTTCCATGATTGAGCATGTATTCAACTTTGTGATTTCGACGGTTATCGATATCCGGGCATTTACTAAGACACGTCAGTAAATGCTGACATTTACTAAGACTCGTCAGTAAATGCTGACATTTACTAAGACACGTCAGTAAATGCTGACATTTACTGAGACACGTCAGTAAATGCTGACATTTACTAGTAAATGCTGACATTCACTAGTGAATGTCCGAAAATTCATTCATATTTCGGACATTTACTGACTCTCCCAGTAAATGTTGACATTTACTAGTAAATGCCCGACAATTACGGATTTCGGACATTTACGGTAACATATATAAGCTTTGTCTCACTCACATGTATCGTCTCCGTGTTGTAGTGGATCCGGTTCTAGTCTACTGTCTGGAGGGTTCGGGTTCGTATCCCGGCAGTTCCAATTTTTTTTTATTTCTCATTCTTCTTCCGATGTTATTACAACGCGAGAAAAGCATCATCCTCTGATTGGGGAACTTTTTTTATCTTAGCACCGTGCATCCATTCAAATTAGGGCTGCCGCGATACGAGACGACACGACATTTTACAATTATCGATGTCGATGTCGATGTCGTGATTCCAGCATGATATCGTTATCGCTATCGATGTCGTGAAATGTCGTGGATCTATTGTCGTTGTCGTGTCGATGTCGAACGATAATGTCGTCGACATTATCGATATCGTCTTCAATTTTTCTATTTTTTCAGGCAAGTGCGACACTTACAAGGGAAGGATCAGGCCTTTGGATCACCAATCCTTTCTAACATTTTTTTACAGTTTGGTACTACCTAGAATATGAAAAATCCAGAGAAACTTCGTCAAATGGGCCTCCTGTCCAAAGATACAGCCACTGTGATTAGCATTACCCATATAGGCTCATGTTAAAAAGTGACGTATATGGGTAGTTCCGCGGAAGCTTTGAAATAATGTGTGCCTGCTTGTACGAACCCTTAAAATGCTTGGGAAAAAATACGTACAGGTCTTTTCGACGTCTTTTTGGTGCTCTTTTTGGCGCAATCGTTAGTTTGGTGATCCAGGGTTGTCAGAAGAAGTTATCATCGAAAAAGGGGTCAAAATGTCAGATCCTTGAGCTGTGGATTTCCATTTTTCGACCTCTGTGAGTGTATAGCACCACTGAGAGGCTCACTCGGGTTTTGGGCGGGCAAACTTATCGAATTTGATGGTATTCAGCAACAAATCCCATTGCTATGAGAGCCCAAGGACCACTTTTTGTGTGTGCGCTGAGCACGTACATTTTGTGGCGCAATTTTACCTAAAGTTTTACTCCCTCAGTTTTCCTCGATAAAAGGGAATCTGCCTCATCCCAGACTTCTCTGCATCAACTTATTCTTCAAGTAAATTGTCAGTCGCAACTTCTTCATGCCTCAAAATTTCGAAAAAAATAGATTTTCACACTTGGCGGAGTAGTTTTCGGAAAAAATCCAGTTTTGATAAATTTTTATGTCAGGTCCGTGTGGTATTACTGCGACCCTTAATCGCGATACGACAGAGGTCTTAGTCAGTTTCTTTCAAAGTATTTGATGGTCAGACCGCTTGGCCGTGAGGTCAATTTTAGTGGCGAAATGTCAGGTCCGTGTGTTGCTTCAAAATTTACGTACGTGCGCGAGTTTATTCATTCTCCATATGTTTCGAAAAGTCGAAAAATACATCTTAGAACTTCCGGAAATGCGAATTGGGGTTGGCACACTTTCGACCCCCAAATATCGATATAGATATACTGCCAATGCTAACGTTTTTGCTTGTAGCTTTGAACAGAAGGCTGATTTGACGGAGTTACTCTGGATTCTTCATATTCTACTAGGT
This sequence comes from Eretmocerus hayati, assembly GCA_029851415.1. NCBI lineage: Eukaryota > Metazoa > Arthropoda > Insecta > Hymenoptera > Aphelinidae > Eretmocerus > Eretmocerus hayati. Next base: position 103,405,974 of record CM056742.1, read on the forward strand.
GGCACAAAACTGTAGAAAAAAATTTGGAAAGGATTGGTGATCCAAAGGCCCGGTCCTCCCCTTGTTAGTCAGGGTGAACTAAGTTGAACGTAGATGTACGTATTAGAACATTGGGACATCACATTACTCAAAGATGATACTGTCAAAAAATTTGATCAGATATACAGAATGAAATACTATGCATCATATTCAGTGGATAATCGACACCAAAATGATCTCATAGGGGCACAAAATGAAGCTGACTTCCATAAGGTTCGATTCTTTCCACGTTGGCTGTGAGTCAAATGTATCAGATGATTAGAGAGCCTAATATGCTTGGCACATGTAATAATAATACAATCGCATTGTTCGGACGGCAATATTTTATCTTCAGTAAGGGCGAAGATTAAATGCGTGAATTGGCGGATTAAAGTGCTTTGCATATCAATTCTCCATTTTGTACTCTTTCAACGCTTTTGTTCAATATGATTTATCTAGTCCATGAATTAATAATATCAAAACGCATCTCATTTATTCCTTGGGGACTTGAAATATCTCCACTCACAGACGGAAAAATGACCATCGATAACGACAATATCGCAATATCTCGCGATAAATTGTCGAACGATAACATTTATCGTCAAGTTAATGTCGATTTCGAGCTCACGATAATTGAGTCATATCGTATCGATGTCGTTGTCGAAAATATCTGTATCGCGAGACGACATCGATGAGATATCGATTACCGCGGCAGCCCTAATTCGAATTAAAGGGGTATCCACAAATGTCCATTGAAGAGACGGTATTGTTTATATTCATGCATGTGCAGCACTCATCCATGTTGATAGTCTCCCAATATTATTATGATTATTATTATTATTATTATTATTATTGGTTTATTGAACCCATAGGGTTATAAATTTTACAAACGTCTCTCTCATCACATCTTTGTACATGATCACGATACACTTTATTGATGTCGACCACTGATAGGTATCTAATTTCTTGAACCTTACACTCCCTCCATTCCCCCTGTTTTCTGCCTTCTCGGTGGTTCTCTAGCTCAATATTGTTTCACTCCAAGTCTGCTCCCACTTGCCTGCTTTTCTTTCCTCTTAAAGCTTCTTTCCGTTTCGTCCCATTTCCATACTTCTCCATCGATGATTAACTTTTCATAGCCCACTTTGACTTCCTTTCCTTGCTTCAGTTCTTCTCTTCGTATTTCTCTTGCTTCGTACCTGATACTTCTTTCCTGTTTCGTCAAGTCATGTTCTATGTATACTTTGGATCCTTGTAGCAAATGTTTTCTGCTCATCATGTTTTCTTTTGTGTCTCTGCTTTCACATGCTAGTCTCACTTTGTTGGCCGTGCCTCTCATCCTCTCTGCATGTATTTCTTTCACTTCAATTCTTGAATTCTTTTTCATCCATTCACAAAGATTCTCTTCGTTTACTTCATTCAAGTCTAATCCGGATATCACTATATTGTTTCTCTTCCTTTCCCTCTCGACTCTTTCCACTCTTTTGCTGAGGGTTTCTAATTCTTGTTCTTTCTCCTCATGGTACTCCTCTTCTCTTCTTCTCTCTTGCACCATTTTACCATTGTCTACCGTATTTGTACCTATTCTATTCTTATCTAGCCTACATTTTGAAGTCGTTTTCGTATTACCGTTTTTTCTCTCAGATAACCACCTCTACATTTTGTTGCTTCTTCTTTTTCCCATCTACTAGTGTCCTTGTCTATTCCTACTTTTTCTTCATGTTCCTCTAGCTCTTCTTGCACTCTTTTCAGTTCGGACCCCAGGTTATCCATATTTCTTTCCATTTCTCTCATCCTATGTGTATACTCTATACGTAGCCTCTCGTATTCTCCCACTTTCCTCACCAATCCGTGTATCAATTTCTCGTTTCCTCTATCTTTCTTGTGATTTCCTCCACATTTTTCCGCCGGTTTTTTGGCTTTGCTTGTTTGTCCTATCCTCAGTGCCTTCATTGGCGAGTACGTTATCCTTGTAGGTTTGTCAGCTCTTTCCACTGTCTTCTTGGTTTCATCGGCTTCTTTCTTTCCGTTTGCTTTTATATCTTCCACTGCGCGGTATTGTTCTATCAGATTCTCTTCTTCTTCCCTCTCTTTGGGCTTCAACTCGCTTCCCCTTCTCATCATTTCTTTTATGTCCTTCACCAAACTCTGCAAAGAGTCTGACATTGAAGCAAACTCTTTATGCATGCACTCCTTTAGCTCCATCCATTTCTTTGTTGATCCCTCCATCTCTCTCTTTCGAGGTTCAAATATTCGCGCTACTTCTCCACTTTTCGTCCTTTCCTAGTTCCGTCGTTACCTCTCTTGTGCGCATGCGCAATTCTTTGCTCGTCTTTGCGGGTCCTCTTGCTTCTAATGCTGCTTTCTAACCTTCAAAATACTTCTTATTTTCTTTCGAGAATTCTTCTGTTCGCTTTCTCCAATTTCTGCACTTCATATCCCGCACTATTTTTCACCGTCTCTTATACTTTATCCCACCTTTTTTAGTCCGTCCAACTCTGTTTTCTCTTTGCCATGAAGCACTTGTTTCACACCTCTATTTGTTACGTCTTGCCATATCGGTGGCCATCCCCCCCCCCCTAGTCTCCCAATATTTATACATCATTTCCTCCATCACACCCTGTGCTCTTCAGAAACCATACAAGTATCAATACAATCTTCGATTTTGACAAGTTATATATTCGTTTTCTACAGCTAACACTGCTTTTTATTTCTGATTGTAATTTCAAAACATTCGTAAACAAGAATCAAATATTCGTTCATAGCACGAATATTTGGTTTTTGAATATCACTTATGAAATCGAGCGTGATGACGATGAGGAACCTCGAATTCATAGCATTTCGTGGGAGTTCGCAGTTAAAACCTCAAATTGAATGCGCTCTCGGATGAATGGTACTAAGATAAAAAAAGTTCCCTAATTAGAGGATGATGGTTTTCTCGCGTTGGAATAACTTCGGAAGGAGAATGAAAAATAAAAAAAAATTGGAACTGCCGGGATACGAACCCGAACCCTCCAGACAGTAGACTAGAACCGGATCCACTACACCACGGAGACAGTACATGTGAGTGAGACAAAGCTTATATATAAATCGCGCCCTCGAAGCGGGGCTTTGTTTACATCGGGAGAAATCGTTAGTCTCGAAAACGCCCAGTCTAGAGAGGGGCTGACGGTCGCTTTCGATCATTTTGGATTATGATCTATCATCCCTGGAAGTTTCAGATTTCAATAAATATAGCACATCAACTTTTCAACATTGAATATTGGACGAAGGGCTGACGAAAAACGCCCAGTCTGCGGAGGAGCCGATGGTTGATTTCGATCATTTTGGATCATGATCTATCATCCCTAAAAGATTCAGATTTTAAGTCACATAGCACATGAGTTGGTCGAAAATATTATTCAAAGATTTAATTTTACAAAAACGCCCAGGCACTGAGAGGGCTGACGGTGAGTTTAGGTTAGGTACATCGAAGACAACATTTTAAGTACCTTTCCAGCCTTTATGAAATATGGCAGAAAAAAGTTCACCAGCTCCCGATCTAAGTAGGGACCTTGAGCAATGTCAATTGGTTAAGAGAAAACGAGATTCACGTATCATCAAGATTAAATTCTGCAGTGTTACTCCGTCGGCATCAAATTTGCCACATCTCATTCGAAACTACTTGGAATAAGTTTCGACATTACCCAAACGCTGGGAGATAATATCGAAATACGCACGAGTTAGACGCTCGAGGAGCTTCGATTAGTTGAAGTTGCCTTTTCCAGAAATGAGATGTTGATGAGATAAGTCAGCTCTACATCATCGAGATTCAACTCCCTCCAGCTGATCTTGATACTCTTGGAGTTGAGCTGAGTTACGTTGAGAAAAAATATAGTGACTCAGAGTTAGGATCGCGAAAAGCGGAGAAGTGGCTCAACGGTAAGAACTACATGGGATTGAATGGGAGAATCGTCGATCTCACTTTTCTCCAGAAGCCCTCCAACGATTTCTTCCATTCTTACGGGGAAATTTCCTATTTATCATGTAGTTTGACTGAGCAAAAGAATCTCTGATGCGCAAGCTTCTTTGGGTTGAAGTCGTTTCAAGCGGACCGTGCGTGATGCACTGACTTATATGCTTTCTCTCTGTATCTCCAGAACTCGTGTCCGATCATCTTGACGTCAATCATTCTGGTGTGAGTTTCATGAAGGAGTTATCAAGCTCCATACAGCCTCACAATGAGGGATTTTTGTTATCATGTAGGGATAACACAGATCCCTGATTCCAAGGAGCTGTTTCGCGAATCTCTCATGCGGCTTACATATTCAGCTCCAAGGATCTTCCATACCAGATTGAAAGTTGTTAGAAAGTCTACTCAACTCTGAACAACGGGTACACATTGACTGTGAAATTTCCCAAAATTAGCTCTTGATTCCAGTATCAATCCAGTACTTTGTCGGTCGTACAAGATTCCCCCGTTTCCGTACTTGATAAAAATCCACTCTTGGTGATAGCTGAAATGTAATCATTCATGGGATGTGCCGTTCTGACTTGAGCTAACAATCTTTCAGAATTTGATGCGATATTCAAATAAATTCGTGAGTATAGAGAACCTCCGTCTGCTTCGAAGTGGAAGTTCATCCATACAATTTTATCAGGTCCGAATTATGATACCATTCTGCATCATTTGAAAGTACCCCAACAATTTCCTGGAGTTGAATGGAGTATGAGAAACAAATACAAACAGAACGAAACTCGATTATCCCCTCACGAAAAGAGACAAAATTCAGAGAAGTCTCTTTTTCTCCGAAATCCCTCTGAAGATCTTCCTGATTCTCATTGGAAAATGACCGCGAGAACAACCCAAAATATATCCAACAAGGAAATCCTACGTTGACGCACCTTCCCGTTCTTCGGCTCCCCCATCTACCGTGCTCCCCATCGCTTAAATTACTCAAGTCCTTTGAGGCGGGGGAGTCAACCTGTTTACGAAATACGCTGCTAAAAGAGATTAGCAGAAAGCTTTCTCTTAACGAGATGTGCGATAACTTGGCAAGGATGTAATTTTTCAAGTGACAATTCCTCATTCACTCTTCTCAACATCTTTTTGAAGCGACTTTCACTTCGAGTGGATGAAATTCGGTTTCAACCTATCGATGTAGAGTGATGGGTAAGTATCTCACTAGTTAATTGAAAGGTGGATAGATTAATTGTGGGAGGAGATATGAGAGCAGAAGGGAATTTTGATGAGATTTTGTTGAGTTACATTCACGGGATTGCCTTTTAGGGGAATTCAGAAGATCTAGAGCAGGGTTTTTTGGGCGAGATATATCGTTCGGTTGAGGTGGAATTTTAATACAGTTGGTCTGAAAATGATCGAAATGGAGTTTTTTGTAAAATTGTTGCCTTTTTCAGGATAAATTGGATTTAAATCATATATTGAGAACAATTTAGAAAATTTCGGTATCAACCAATCGATTGAAGATTCTGGAAAAGTATCTTTCTAGTTCATTAACAGCTGTATAGATTAGTTGTAGAAGGAGGTATGAGCATAGAATGAAATCTAGATAGATTTCGTTGAGTTATTTTAAAGAGATTCGCTCTCATGAGAATTCAGATGATCTAGGATAGGGTTTTTTGGGCAAGATATATCGTTTGGTTGAGGGAAAATTTCAATACAGCTGGCGTAAAATAGACCAAAATGTAGTTTTTTTGTAAAATTCTTGATTTTCGGAGGATAAATTGGATCTTAGTCATATTTAGAGGAGTTTAGGTAATTCGTTATCAACCAAGGGATTAAAAATGCGAGAAGAGTATCAACTTAGTTTTTTGGAATTTTGAAAAATCAGTCTGAGAAAGAGATATGATGAAAATATGGATATTGAAAAAAATGTTTGTGTTCATTTTGAGTTATTTCTTCGAGGAAGGTGATTAGGGCGATTCGAGCTATCTAAACTAGGGTTACTTCAGCAATATATGGAGTTTGGTTCAAACGGAATTTTGATACAGTTGATTTTGTGACGGATGAGTGATATCCGTCTTGCCTCTCTCCTGGGCCAAGTAATATCATTTATAATCTCATCATAAAGTTATTGTTTCAGCAAGAGCTGAGCGAAGGAGAGGACATTTTTAAGGTGAGAGAGAGAGAGAGAGAGAGAGAGAGAGAGAGAGAGAGAGAGAGAGAGAGAGAGAGAGCGAGAGAGAAAGCACGCTATAGCGAGACGGGCCTGCGCGGGTTATAGCTATAACAGTGGCAATACTTCCCCTCGCGCGCCATTTCATCATCGCCACGCCGCCGGCGGTAGACTCACGTCGTAATCGGTTGGATGAGCACGTGCCGTCGCTTGCTCAATTCTGCTCCGTTTTTGCCGCGCATTTCCTCGTCGCCACTATACAAAGTCACGGTACGCGCGTGCATATTAGACCTGGTGCAAAGGTCTCGCGACCGACCCTGGACCTAGTGGATTATTCGAGGAGCCCGGTGCAGCTCCCTGACCATACGAGGTCAAATTGCCGACCGTGCCAAGCGTCCCACCAGCGATCGTCGCAAGGCCGACTTGCGTCTCGTGGCCATCCTGCGCCCAGTAGCCGGCGTCGTCTCCAAGGACAACATTCACCGTTCTGTAAGTGCTAGCTCGAATTCTCTCTCTCTCTTTCTGTGGCCAGTAGAATGTACTCCTCTTCGTGCCCTCCCGACCTCGTGCTCGAGCTTGCGCAAGTACTCTCACGGTCTAATGACCTTTTGTAAATACTTTGTAAATATGTTTCGACTTTTCCCTCTTTATTTTCATCAAAGCTTCGGTGCTTAACTTTATCACCTTGCTCTCATCATTTCATGCTCCCTCTAAACATGCAAAATATAGAGTAAGTAACCCACGAAATTAAACCAGGCTCTGCCTAGATGTACCTGAATGAATCCAGTCACATTGGAGCCCAACTCGGTTCTATTTTATTGCATAATTAGAGTACAATGCATACAAATTCGAACACGTGGTAGTGTGTAATAGTGTGTGTGTGAATTATGTGTGTGTGAGAGCATGGTGAGTCGAGTATGAAAAGTCCAAGTGCGGTTGGAGTTTCGGAGCAAATTTTCTGCACCGCGTGGTCTCGACGGCCATTTTGCTTGAAAATTTTCGGAGCAAATAGAAGCTCAAAATTTCCACGACTTTTCGACGCCTCGGCAGGAGAGGCAAACAAGACCATATATGGTCATACCGAATATCGCGCGATCGTCGCTCGCTCGCTAACGAGTTAAAGTTCTCTCTCACGAGCGCGAGAGAGATAGCGATATATAATATAATATTCAATAAGAATATTTCGTGCGCGTGGCATAGTTCATTCGAAAATCACGTGATTTAAACTCGCCATGCAACAAGTGTGTGTATGAAACGTGCGCTATGAAAGTGCACAGCGATGCAAGCGACAGCAATATATATAGATATAGTGATATAGCGTTAGGCGCTTAAAACCGTCCCAGCGTCCCAATGCGTTCCGAAAATTCTTGCACTCGATTGAAATAATTCAAAAAGGATCGCTGATCAATGGACACCTGGAATTAATTGTTTATTGATAGATTTAGCAATTTTTAGTGCAATTTGAGTCAATTTTGAAGGTCTTTGACCAATATTTTCAATTCACTTCGTAAAAATTCTGAAAATTTTCCTATTGAATTGAACAAATTCCTGATAACTCATGCACACTTGTGCATTGCAAATACGATTGTTGCTAACGATTTTATGAACAAATTCGAGTTTTTTGACAAATAATTGGTGAATTTCAATAGACCAAAGTGCAAACGACCACATATAGGTAACATTGATCGGTTTCGTTTTTTACTTGAATATATAGATATACCAATACCCTCGAGTAATATATATATATAGGTATACTGACGAATACATAAAGTCGAGCGCTACGCTATAGAATAGGCGTGCGTATTTGGACTTTGTCCACATATTATAGGTATATAACGTGCGCGTAGCGAAATGAAGAATGGTTATTCTTAATTATTTAAACAATTTACAGTAGAAATTGAATTTTCTCTGCAAATAACACCCGATGTTGGGGTAAAAGGAGCCATTCAAAGTAAAATCAAAATTGACTTTTGAATATTTTTGAGAATAGCTGTTTTTCACTTTTTTGACCTTTTGTATGAGAATTCGACTGCGATAGCAACAAATATCATTAGAAGTCCAAGATTGCGATTGATCTAGCTGGTTCCAATAATTTTGCAATTAATTTAACAATAAATTTTGCAATAAACAAAATTTCAAAAATTCATTTTTCCGCTTTTCTACAACTTTTTTGATAAGATTCAATACTTTTCATGAATTTGATTTCACAGTCAATGAAATTGAATGAATTTTGAAACTTTTGCAACATTCTTGAAAATCATGGCAGAAGAAAACGAAACTTTTTTTGAATCAGAAGCAGACTTGACCTGTTGGTTGACTAGACTGAAACTAGATGAACAATTAGAGACAATTCGCAAACTTGAACTCCGAGGAGATGGAGATTAAACCATACAAGTGGAAAGGCTTATGCGCTGCTTGTTAGGTGATTATACCGAATCTGACTTCATTGAAAATAATGAATTCGAAAATGATGAAGATTTAAAGCAATATAGGATAAGATTGCGTAGGGATTTAGTACAAACTGCGTATAAATCGGTTCGCGGAGACCACTACATCAATGGGTTAGCAACGTCAACGCAATGGCAAGCGGAGGATTAACATCGTCATTGATACAAGAAGAAAAAAATGACATCTTCCCAACAATAGTCAGCGGATCGACGACAATTACAACAACATCAATACCCATTTCGACATATACAGGCCCAATGCCTCGGCAAACCATAACCTCTGCGACCTCGATGGTCAACAGGCCTATCACTAGTGCGACAGGTAGTCCTACTGACCTTGATTTAGTACCATACATCTGTGATGATGGTACTGTACAACATATACCAAGAATGGTCGCAAATCAACTGAAGCGGTTGACCGCCGCGCAAAAACAAGTCGACGCATTACAATTGAATTGGACCAAGAAGAATCGCGAGCTAGAAGAATCACAAAAAACGTGCGCAAGCAATTGAAGCTCAATTAATCGAAAAATCGCGCAATTTCGAAACTCGCGAATTCGCAAATAGCACGCAAATGCCTGTAGGTCAGAGCACAGTTATACCAACGAGCGTCCCGAGGCTCGCAAGCGATGCGCTTCGAATAAGAAGTGTTAATCTTCAAGATACATACGATCTTCGGTATTTCAATCCAAATGAAGATCGAACAAGACAATCTGACCAAACAGTCATTCAACCAATAAATGCAAGCAACAATCTGCCAGCGACGCAAGCTGTGCACAGTGGTCTCAACAATACCTACGAGAGAGATAACTCAATTTGCAGCCAACCTGTCGACATTGGAAAAATAGTACGTCAATGGAAATTGACTTTTTCTGGAGATTCAAAAGATCGCAGCATAGAAGAATTTCTACAACGCGTTGATGAATGCAAGACCCTATCTAGTATTGCGGGAGAAGACCTCATGAATGCACTGACCGAATTACTCACCGGTCCAGCTTTGCGATGGTTTAGACAATCGCGGTCCAAATGGACGAATTGGGCAGCATTCAAGACAGATGCTCGAATATGTTTTGGTCGAGATAATCACTTTCAGCAACGACTTATCCGCGAAGCAGAGTCTCTTACGCAAGGGAAAGAAGAGCGTGCAATGCAAGAGACTACATTGTCTGTCTTTTAACAATACTTGACAAATTTGATACACCATGGAGCGACGACCAACAACTTGAACTTTTGTATCGCAACTTGCATCCCACAATCCAACAATGGGTCCCTCGCGATGAAGTCAAAACGGTCGACGACCTCTTCACGCTTACTCGAGAAGCAGAGCATATTCGAGATAGCAATGAATTTCATCGTCCGCCCCCAATCCTGATCAGTGTCTCTTGCCTGAACTGGCATATGAACCACCCGAAACGAAAAAATCAGACGACAATAAATCTCAACCTAACCTAGCAGCAACCTCGGTTGAACCACTGGTTGAAACGACGAAATTGATGAAAGATTTAATTCAAAAAGAACTGAAATCACTGACACTGCCTGCTGCGCCCCCAGTGCCTAGACAAGCTCAAAACACAAATGCGCCAACTTCGATTGCGCAAATGACAGATGCAGTGACAAAAATAATTGATGAAAAATTCAAATCATTAAAATTGCAAAATACACATACCTCTGCAAATAGACCTGCATCCAATCAACAACGAAATAATTCAAATAATGACAAACCCAAAATTAATACGGTCCCTAGACCTAAACCGGTCATTAAAAGCGACCACAATAAGAACAAAGAACCTGGTCCTGGTCCGAAAAGTAGATGCTGCTGGAACTGCTCTCGGCCTGGATACACGAAAAATGACTGTCCTGAATGTCAAAAAAAGGAGGAGGAAGCGACTAGGTAAGGCCTCTACCGCCTGTCCAGAGGATATGGCCTCTGGTAATGGGTTGGTCAGTGACCAACAGCCAGCCACGAAACCAGGACTATATTCCACGGACTCTCCAAGTCCATCAACTGATTGTGACATTGAAAAACCACTTGGCGATCATCCTCGCTAGTGGCTCAAAACAAATTTAGGGAACGCCTGTGTTCGCGCTTTATACGACACTGGCGCATCTCGAACAGCTGTTGGACTAATCGGTCTACAATTGGCTGCTGCAATTGGAGCTCGTGTGTCGCCCTATCGAGGCCCACACTGCCGTTTAGCAACTGGTGAATTAGCGCGACCGGTAGCGCAAACCAAATTGCCAATTGAAGTTGCTGGTGTGAAGAAAGACATTGCAAGGTTCATTCATGAAAAATTGGCCTGTGACCTAATTTTGGGAGCCGACTTCGCATATTCTTTCAATGCAATCCTTGTTCCTGAAGAAAAAACTATGACAGTGAAAGGCGAGAAGGGCCCATCAGACCCTTTTACTGTTGAATTCGCTACTGAGGACGATTTAAATACAGCCAACCTCGCATCAGTCGGCATCGAAGATCTCACTGACAAGCAGCGCAAATTGTTAGATGACGTGTTAGACCGAAATCTAGTTGTTCATGGTCCGAATATTGGTTGCACCGACCGGATTGAACATGAGATCGTCGTCGAGTCATGTCGACCGATCAAACAAAAATATTACCCCGTATCCAAACGGATCGAGGACGAAATGCATGATCAAGTCCGGAAAATGCTCGAACTCGGAGTGATCAGAAAATCGACGAGCGCATCGTCTAGCCCCGTAGTAATGGTTAGAAAATCGAATGGCGAATATCGCTTCTGTGTTGACTACAGAAAATTGAATAATGTGTCACGCAAGAATGCATATCCTATACCGCAAATGGATGCAATTCTACGGAAGCTTCAAAATGCTGAATATATCAGCACTATAGACATGAGCTCTGCATACTGGTCTATTCCACTTAAAAAAGGCTCAGAACAATTTACGGCATTTACAGTTCCCGGATTAGGTTTGTTCGAATTCACAAAATTACCGTATGGGGTCTGTTATGGTCCTGCGACCTACCAGGCCCTAATGGACGATTCAATCGGTCCTGAATTAGAGCCATTCGCGTTCAGCTATTTAGACGACATCATAATAGTAACTGAGACGTTTAAAAAACACCTGGAAGTACTCGAGCTAATTTTGGAAAGAATCAAAGATGCCGGTCTAACAATTAATCGTCAAAAAAGTCACTTTTGCAAGGACGGAGTCAGGTACCTCGGAGTCCTAGTCAATCGTGATGGCTTTCCACCAGATCCAGAGAAGATCAAGCCAATTGTCGAATTTCCAGCCCCAAAGACTTTGAAAAAATTGCAGCGCTGTTACTCGCTTTATTTTCTGGTTTCCTAAGCCTGATGCAAAAATAACATTGCTCGGAAAATTCTGCCAAAATTCAGTGACCATATCTAGACACCTTGCATTTTGAGAAAGCATTGTTTTTAGTTGCGTACCTTCAACGTAGCACTCATGAATGAACCTCGAGTGAGTGTTACCGACTTTCCATCAATAATTCAAATTGCTCGCACTAAGCTCATGAAAGAAATACCATTCCCGATAATCGAAACGGATTTTGATAGCCCAAAACAATACCAATGATATGCCGCTAAGCTCAGGCGCGTGCAATCAACCGCGTTGAAATCATAGCCTCGGTAAGATGGGTAACTTTATGCGCTGACTCGCCTAAAAAAGGCCAAATTTTCATGGTACGCAGAGGGAAAGGGTGGCACGCTCCTGAAATGTTTTGCCCATTTCCCGTCATACATTTATGGACAATATCCCACAAATTTCATGCCCTGGCATCGAATGTCACTTGAGTGAGAAGCATTACCAAGCTTATACCGATGAAACTCATATGTGATCGAGCTCATAGGAGCTCTTCTATGACATTGCAATCGTTCAAATGGATCTTGAAAACAGCTGTATTACATCAAAGAATTCCCTTTTTGTCTATGAGTGCCACTATGGACTCAGATTCGAGAGTTTTTAGGTGTATTCTCGATAACTACAGATATGGACGCCAAATCGCTGATTGGGGGAACTCGGACGCTTGCGCTTGTCGTACATGGCCAGAAAGGAAGAAAAAAGTGAGATACAATGCGTCACTGTGTTTAAACCTACTTCTGCGAATTTTGAATAGGTAGATCTAGATCCAATAGGGTCCGCTCAGTATTCCTCAGATGGCTGAATGTGGTCTCCATGGGTACGAGAAATAAGATCCTTCCAAAGCAGTGAACACGTACTTTTTCACCTATTTTGGAGGTCTTAGTAACCATCAGAATTGGTCCCGGACACGTGCCACAAGAGGGAAAATTCCGTCCTCCGGCAGCCCAAATATTAAGAGTTCTGTGGACTGACTCATATACGTGAATAATGCGTGTGATAGTATGACGATAAAGTATACAAGATTCTTGTGAATAAAATCTGAGTAACCGTCAGTAAGTTCTGTTTAGAGCATCACGTTTCGTTAGCTCAACCTTGGATTTGCTCGCTGCGTTGCAAGAGCTGTTACTCATCAATATTCCCTCAATGGGGCGACTGACGTATGAACTGCAATAGGTTTAGCGTATTCCGATCTCTCCATATCCCAGGATCTCAATTATAACGAACTAAATAACGCGTATTCCGGAGTGAGGGATGAAGTCACGGGAGTGGATGATCGAATTATCGTTCTGACCCACAGCCCAAGATGGGTGCTTGTTCGGAAGTACTTTATTGACTCCTCTAGTCTATATTCTCAATTTAAACGAGATACTTTCCTCGTTGTTCTTCGAAGGAATCCATTTTATCGGATTGTAAGGCGATTCTGATGCAATTCTTTTGTGAGCACTCCCTATGATTCTGTACGACATGTCGTATGGGTTTCGCGATTCACCCGATCAGAAATTCTAAGAGGTCCCACGCTGGGGCCAGGCGTGGTCGCCACCGTTGCGCACCAGTGGGATGTAACGCTTTTCCCTCAATGCCTTCGCGTGGCAAAGCCATGGCAGCCCCTACTAGATATTTTCAGCAATGCGATAAGCACTTTTTCGAAGATATTTCGAATTGTACCAGATATATGCATGCATATACAATCAATATTAGTCGTTGGAGTGACTGCGATGTGTACAGAGTCCAAAAATGAAAATGAGGGTTCGAAATTTAAGGTAGAAAATCGGGTGTCACGCCTTTATTGACTCGGCCGTTTGTGCATCAATGTGATCAGATAGAAACGGCCGCTTATCTCAAAACGGTAGCTCTGTTTGTTAGCTTTCATCTCCAATATGAATCAATCTGATCCGATGAGTAGTTTTTAAGCAATATCGATGAGATGACTGCGAGCCATACGTGGTATGATGCACACAAAAAGCCAGGCGCGTTCAGGGCCGGGTCCAGCCGCGTGGCACTGTCCAACCCAACCTAATCTCAACTTTGCACCGTGCTGTTGATAATGCTCCGCTCGCTGTATCACGGGTGGGATTGTTTATCAATTCTGTTGATAATTCCTACCTCGACGTTAGCGAGAAGCTAGTGTTATCAATTTTCGTGGATTTGAAGCCGTGTCAGATAAAATGATCATAGATTCGTGCCATGTATTCAGCGTGCATAATATACTTGGCAGGTAACAAAGCAAGGGAGATCCCGAGGTGAATTTCTCCTGCTGAATATGTTCGAGTGACAGATTCTGTATGGATCAGCACACACGAATTCTACATCATTCGAGATTAGATATGAATAAATCAAATAACTATAGTGAACTATCACATAAGTTTGTCATAGAGGTTACACGTCTGGTTAACTGTGATCTCGCCGCGGAATGTTTACGTGTAGTTTTGTATGAGGGCTCACCAGGGCATCACTAGCGTACGCACGGCCATGCCCAATTGTTACATTCCGTGCGTGCGCCAGGCGGGGCAGGCGATACATTTCGTCTTTTATCACGCGGGGGCACCACGGGGCGACCCTAGTTTCCCACGCGTGGCCCACACGGGGAGCCTACGGGCAGGCGTGGCGGTTTCTGATCGAGCAAAGACGTGGGCGTAAACCAGAGAATGAATATCGATGAAAACATATTTCCCTGGAAAACCGATTAAGCCATCGATTTAGATGGAAAAATACATATGAATATCAATCTTCAGCCTCCCATGACTTGTTAGAACGGACTTTGAAATTAGGAAGAAAGAAAGGAGAGTACCTCCTCTTAACTGGGTTGGTAATGATCCAACAAAACGACGCCGAGATTCTCTCATAGACAAATTAAATTTTCTCTACTCACTTGAGTAACAACAACATGTTTGGTAGGGCTGGCTACGGCTCCATACCCAGGTGGCGGGCATAATATACCTGGTATCAGCTGGTGTGAAAATTCATGCATTCCACTCCGGCTATTGGCATGGTTTCCAGAAGAAGTGGTAAACTGAGATGGTCGACGAGTGTTGTTATTGTATATTTGGTACTGTGAAGGAGATCAAAACATGATTGAATGGTTTCGGTAGTTTGCGTTACATTATCATGAATATATCGAGACTGGAACGATGACCGGGATATATGCGCTGATCTGTGAAGACGACTGAGGGATGGAAAAATAATGAAGAGGTCCCTGATATAAGGGTACGGATGGGGTACTATCCTCCAGTTAATTACGTGAGTAGTATGGGTATGCCGAGTCAAGACGGGTGAGGCATGGTAGAGGTAGCCAATTATTGTGAGGGGGACTCGTCTGGTGGTATGATGTCGGATCCTGACAGGGGTGAAGGAGGCTAGAGGTGCTGAGTGGCGCGGAAGGAAACTAGTAGCATGTTGCCCTTGCTGTTGGGGCACTTTGGGGGGTGACCAATGTTTGGATTATTGATCGATGATGTAGTAGGTTTTCATCCACGGGTCTTTTCATGTATCTCTCCCACATCTCTCCGGCCAAGAGAGGGAAGGCTGCATTTTATAATCGACTGAATAGGGGCGAAATGATAAGAGTAGATTTGCAAGATACTTAAACTTCACTGATATACACTAGAGACACACTTCTACAGGGATGTAATGGTGAATAATTTAATACGTAAACTCACTCCTATGATTATAGTTCTCATGATTTTAGGAGAAAATTTTACTGTGTGATATTTTAGACGATAAACCGTCACAGCCGTTCGGGAGAAATTATGGAAATCTCTCTCGTCGTGCCTCGAGCCAGCAGCCTCCGAAAACCCGTATTTACCCAAAATACGTCCTTTTTGAGATGCTGCTACTCGAGGCAACCACGATGCCGTGGAGAAGAGTTGCTGCAGGTATGCCTAGGGGCAGGCAACCGGGCCTATACCTGTGTTAGCTGCAACCACCAGCCTAGGAAGCGGGTGGTATCGGCGATGACAACAAGAACAGCTGACGACCCGGGTGAGCTGCCCAGATACCCGGATGCCACGTACCTTTGCGGGGGAGCCACTGGGGGGTCGCAGGCCTCTCGTAACTCTATTAAAATGGGCCGGGGCCCTGGCACTGCTGCGCCACACACAAGATGCCGGGAAGGATTGGCGAGTCTCTCATTTCGTAGTGAGCGAGAGCAGCTGATGCGGAAAACCTGTTCTGACGTTCACATCGCAATTTCCCGGCCGCACGCGGTCGTGCACCCATGGCCGGGCGGTGTACCCCGAGAGCGGAATTGTGGTGCTCTAGGAAACACGTTCTCACACACTCGAGTAGCGATGCCCAGAGAAGGAGTAGCAGTAGCAGCCGGTGCCCGCAAGCACAGCACTGCACCCACAACACACCCCCTGCCGACATGCACCACATGAATCACAGCACTAATAGAGTGCACTTCATAAATGCACAGGCAATACAATCACAACAACCGCACCAGAAGTACACATCTCGGGTGCACTTAGATATAATGAGCACATTGCCGGGATGCTGAGGACCCTGCCGAGGCAGAGAAGAGGGCGACGGACTCAATCGCCAGGAGACTGCCAGCTAGTGATGCCGTGGACCCGGAGATGATTGCCGAGCCGAGAGCCATCCGAGTAGCTTCCCCATACGCTATAGCCCGGAAACACTTATACATAACAGCTGTGCCGTGGTTATGCATTCATGCAACACCTGTTGCATGCACACTACGTGCCCCGGTCGATACAAACACGCACACTACGGTGCTCCCAGCGTCATGGGTAGCTACCTCGGCCCAGGGCACCAGGGTGACCATGAAACCGATGCCGACGACGGAGACGACGCGCACGCGGGTACTTGCAGATGACATACTGCTGAGATATTGCTGCCGGCGCGAGGGCGCTGCTCTACGGTATACCCATCTCAGGATAGGTTATACCTGAATACGACGACAGGGGACCCTAATAAACCCAGGACCCTAATAAACCCAGACATCGACTGCTGGGCGGAAAATTGACGTGCCGACGATACACACATACTAAAGTGTATGTGTGCGATCGAAACACGATGCCGTGAAAATACGTATGAGAAGATATCCGCACGTTGCGAGTATGCTACACTAAAGTCTCACTTGAACGAAGCTACGATAAAACGAAATCCTCGATTACTCGAAGTAGTTTCAGGTCCCGGCTGAGTTTCATAGAAGCACTTGCATATTTGCCCCGGTAATACGAAGTACCCCGATAGTACGAAACTCGAAGTGAATTTGGTTCCCTAAAGCGATTCTCGACGGCGAATAGACGAACTCCGCCCACATGACGTAACCGTGCGATCACAAAGAGCCTTCTCTCCCAAATTTTTTTGCGGCCGTCAATTATCATGCCTTTCATTCGTACTCCTTCATTGCCCGACATTTGTCGGTAAACGCATTTTCACTCTCTCTGCGTAACTTAGAGAGAAGGCGTACTGCTTAAGGATATAAAATTGACATCTGCCAGGGTGGCGACTCGGAATATTTACGATTGTTTCTGTGTACCCGACTACATTTAAATGTGTCAGTCATATTTGTCACCAACCCTTGTTCAATACTCTTGCAGAAGAGCCTTCTTCTCCAGTATTCGAAAAGATCTCGCCAAGAGCACATAATGGTCTTTCTCGGGCTTCGATTTTTTCCGGAGTGCGCGTGATCTGTCATGCCAAAAAGGATGCAAAAGATGAAACAAACTTCGATTAGAGATTTCACAAGCTGAAGAGTCAATCGCCTACTTGCATAGAAATATCGCATATGATTTCTAACGAAACGTGTGAATAAACAAATGAAATATGTATCTGCATAATACATCATGATTATTCAATTATTCGAACATTCTAAGATCCTTTGTTATGGCATCACTCATCAAACAAGAGAATCATGTTGGTATCAGGGAGTAAACTCCACAACACGAATTCCTTCTTAATACGAAATTCAATCCGTTATGGCTTCGTATTAACGCGACTTTACTAGGGTGAATATAGCTACATAAACCGCTGAATCTATGTGGTGAGTATATGTATATATATATACACACTTACATGATTTCAGGCAGTGAAAGTACGAAGAGTGGAGGCAATAGCTAGTAGCACGAAGCTTCCACGCTCACGTATGCTTGCCCGTGAGTGCAAGTGAGATGGAATACGCTTCTGGTGGAGGCAAAATGCAGTGCCGTACATACGATGAAGGAGATATTTGCCGTGAATTCCATACTCGACCAAAAAGTCACCGTATGCTAGAGGATATTTCGGAATTTGCCACCCAGCCACCACCAGATGGCGCTGCCAATTTTCTTGCCAAATTGACGACGAATCAACGTCGAAGTAAGTAGCTAATCAGGGCTCGTCTTCTCCGATTGGAAACAAGCTCTGAAGACGGAGGAAGAGCGGATATTGTGCCACTTGTTGGATAGGTGCATTTTCGAACGCACGTGCCTGTACTTGCTCCAGTTTCCTCTCACGTTGCCGCCATAATTCCAGCTCCCCAGGAGTCCCGTCTACCGTCAAAAGGCTTGAGCTTGATCTCTATTATTGGAAGGGGGAATTTATTAGGATTCTCAAAGATGTCGCATACCAGCGGTGAGTGGTTTGATCTTTTCTACTAATAAGTGAATCGCCTTGCGCGTCCCTCGAGAGCCTCGTGCGCGCATGTGCCATCGTCGGGCCTTGCTGAACCTGACTGCTGGGGAAGCTGACGGTGCTGAAGTGCACTACCTGCGAAATCGTCGAGACTCCAGCACACCCCAGCATTGTCTGGTCGTAATCACACCGGAATTTGGAGTGTAAAATTGATGCACGAGCCTGATAGCCATCTTGCCTCGTGTCGTATGTCATTACCGCTGTGTGGGAATTGCCGCGGAGCAGTCATTGTGAATAAATTTTTTTGACCCCCTCAAGAGAAGGTTTGGCGGATTCAGGCAAATCAAGACAAGTAATGTGCGATTGGAGAAAAAATTTCCGAAAATACTATTGACCGTGCGCAAATGATTCGAAAGTCTACTATTTCATCTCTGTGACGTCACACGGTGCAAGTCGTCCTGAAGTCAAACTATTCGCTCAAGATGAGAAGAATTTTTGGTAATTCTTTTCCCAATGGCACTATACTTGTCTTAATCTGCTCGAATTTGCCAAACCTCATATATTCTTATTTCCTTTCCTCCTTAAACATTGTTTGGAATAGTAGCAGTCGATGACTGTATCCTTGTGACATCACACGGTGCAAGCCATTCTGACGTTGAACGATCTGCGCAAGATGACAGAAATTTTCGGGATTTTCATTCCAATTGCACAATACTTATCTCAATTTGCTCGGATTCGCCAAACCTTTCCTCGAGGGGGTCAAAAATGCGAGACCCTGATTCCGAGTCCTGATTCCTATCGAGATAGTGTGCCGAACCGTGCAGTGAATTTCCGTGTATTTTCAGAGGATATTATTGAGACTGTGAGAGACAATCTTCACTGGATTCTCTTAAATATCGATTCACGATCAACCGCCGTGACAGTTGTCGGGTATTTATCGGAATATATTTCGTCACGTAGAAGTGACGTGCCCAGAATAGATGCCGGAATGTATTCATATTGAATTCTGACTCAATTATTTTTCGATTACGAGCGTCACCTCCCCCTTCTCTCCCGACATTTTTACGCGAAAATACGGATGGTGAAGCAGAGGAGCAACTTTGGGGTAAATTCGCAGAGTCGTGTTCACCGTACGTTGCGCAAGACCCGCATCTTATGCTAAGAGCCCCGTCAAGAATAAATGAGTGTGGTACGGAATAAATTCACCACGTCACATTTTCTAACCAGAGAGAGGGTATAAGAATGCTTCAAATTTGGTCTCTTACGCCAATGATCCTTAGTATCAATCAACATAATCTTGATGTGAGCAAGACTTGTACGGAGTCTTCCGAGATTTTTTCTCCGTGATTTTCCCGAAGATCGTCATATGAGATCCGTCATTGTCTCGAACATCTGAGGAAACAGAGATAACAGGGTACCTCGACTCAATGTTAAAAGATGGACCGGGAGACCTGCAGTGTGTCGGTAAATAAGCTCCGCCCACCGTCTCCTTCTCTCCCACCGCGGTGTGGCGCGCTGTTTGGAGCGCGCATAATAAATACACAGTACTCAAATGAATTAATTATCAATTACTTGAATTGAAATGTTTCACTTATCTCGTAGGTGTATACCTAGCGCTGTAATGTGATTTTGCTTTGATTAGTACGAGACCAAATTTTAATCAAATCAGAACAATGAGGACCAATTAGTATATTTCAAAAATGAAAGTGTACTTCTATACCTGGTGTCAAAATGAACCATCAACTCATGCGACTCGTGTTGTGAACGCTACATAAATGACGAATCTCTTGTGGATTTGACAAACGTATGCATCATATAGTAAAATCCACCTGTAATGACTATGGTGCAAAAGGTAAGGTCATGGCTTGGCACGCACAAGGTTCGGGTTCAAATCCCCAATATGTCAATTTTTTTTGCTAGAGTGCTTTTTCGGAGTGGTATCTGCCAATCAATGAGAGGAATCTCATAACTCCTCTCATATTAATAGGAAATGATGCAAATTTTATGATTTTTGCTGACGTTTATAATGAAAAATCGAATGTCCCATCAGAAAAAGAGGAAATATCCAAACATTTCATTTTGAAAGGAAATGATGCACTACACTTTCGATTTTTGCTGACGTTTCTAATGGAAAACTTGCAATATTGGTGTGTCTATCGATAGCAAACCAATATTGCAAGTTTATCACAGTAAAAAGAAATATCCAAACATTTCATTTTAATAGGAAATGATGCACAACACTTTCGATTTTTGCTGACGTTTCTAATAAAAAATTCGCAATATTGGTGTATATATCGAATGGCCCATCGGAGCGAAAGGAAATATCCAAAAAATTTTGGATAAAATTTGTGGTCGAAGGGAACTACCCAAAACTGTAAAATTCAAATGGAAGAAGAATTGATTCTGAAAATGAATTATCTATAGATTATTGTTTGAAAGGTATCTTTTGAAAAAGTACAATCTGTCAATTTTCGGTTACGAGTAAGCATATATGAATTTTTGTGCTTGCGTGCGTAAACCTGTACGGAAAAGTACGAGCCGTGCGGAAGAATGGAACTGTGCGGAAAAGTCACTTTTCCGCACGGCTCCTTAGGAAAGAGCGCCGAGCGGATATCTATCATCGGAAAATTATGATGACCACGAAATTTTGCTGGTTCTTGTAAATTTCTTGACTTGTCGGCGATATTTGAATACTCTTCAAGTTGTTTTGCTAATCACAGTTTGCATTACCATTAGATTGAGATAGAGACGTGATGTCGAGCCCCAGATAGCTAAGATGTTAGAGCATCTTCTCGGCAAGAAGAAGGTTCCCAGTTCGATCCCAGGACCAAGGGCGGATATTTTTCTCGATATTGAGCCTCTCATTTTTTTCTCGATTAAAAACATCTACAGTAGAATTCGGTTATAACGAGCTTCAAGGGACCGAAGAAAAATGCTCGTTATAACCGGACTCTGCATTTATCGCGGCCCAAATTCATATGATTTTGTTACAACTATCCTTGATGGGTGAAAAAAAAACTAATCTTGAGTTCGTAAAGGCTCTCTTATCAAGAATTCAAATAACTATAACGTTCAGAATACGATGACAGGACCACAATGACGTAGATGTGCATTAATCCACATAGCGGTATGGACATACAATATTTAGGAATTCGCATTTGTCATAAATTGAAAGAACCGCAAGATGGAAATGGACTAGTATACATGATGGAAAAATGGAAAATTGTAGCTGAGAAATTTTAATTTTGCGTCAAAGTTTACCAGGTTGTACTCGTCTTTTTCTTGTATTGGATCTATCCATTTCGCTCACTAATAGAATCATACTGCAGGTTTATTCGAATTGATACTCGTATCCACCTCGAGTCTTAGGCTCCCAAACTCACAGTTGAACGGCTTTCATATCGATTCGCTCGGTATAGCCGGTGCCGATACCAAATTTAGACAAAATTTTCGCTCGTTATAACCGAATTTCCGTTATAACCGGACTCGTTATAACCGGATTCTACTGTATTTTCATCGAAAAACATCTCCACGATCGAAATTACGATTGAAAATCCCATTTTGAGTTGCTTTGAAATTCGAGTGTCTCGTGGGATAACATGGATTCGGAATTTGCCGTATGATGGGTCATGATTTACAGATTTTTTTGCTTCCTTGGACTATTTTATGATTATTAGTAGCTCTAATTTGAGATCGAGTGAGACTGAAAAGGAAGTAGATAGATCATCTTATTTGAAAATATGTACCAAAATCAAATTTTTCCCGAAATTGAGTTGAAGTTTTATTCAAATATAATGCACCCTCGCCGGAGGCTTCGCCCCCTGGACCCCGCCCCGCCCCCACGAACCCTCCGGAAGCACTGCCTCACTAATTTTCTCGTAGCTTTTACAAATCTTCTACGGAATCAGATCATAAATATATCGGTATTATGAGCAACTTTTTGACACCTGTTGGACATATAATGCAAAAACTCTGTCACTAATGGACGTGAATGAATTTTTTTGCAATGTTTCGATAATTTATTGTCTACAACATTGTAGAAATAATTCTATTAAGAACACTTAAATATATATAACAGGGTCATATAAGTAATCTGAATATCATTCTTTCTTCTAATCATGAATTATCAATCTTCAATCTCATTACTGACTTTTACTTTGATTTTGGCATACGAGAACTATCGCAAAAACTGACACGGAACGACTAAGGGCTTCCTATTCTGACTAGTGAGCTGCAAACCACTCCATTCAAATTTTTGGCCACTTATTCTAATGAAAGACAGTTGGTAATTGAGTCTCACGTCAATCCGTGAACAAATTATTTTCAAAATTTTATATAATAAGAGTCAAAATGTAGCTTCCACGGACTACAAGAATTTAGGTTCCACGAATTCTCATGGAGCTACCATCGAAGTGATCGATATAGTGGGTTAGCCCAAATTCATCTCTCAAAATACAAAAATGAATGATTTATTTTCGATAGCTTGTAACCCCGAATGCTCAGACTAGACTTCAAGCCATACATATCTCTCTTATCAGAAAGTTTTTACTAAAAATGAGGAATTTCGTTAAAATAACAACAAAATGACCCAAATTCAGTCTGGAAAACTTCGTCACAAGTAGAGTTGGAAGGAAACATGTCAAACAACCAAGTCCCGTCGCGGAAAAACCTTGGAATCGAAGTTCTCATAGCTGCATGTACATTAGGATGTATAACAAAAAATCAGCCGTATGACTATTTTTTCTATCGTCTGTGCGGGGAACAGCCGTTATTTTGATTTTCTTTCCCACGTCAACGATGAAAAACTAGTATTCGACCACTCGGGCGGAGTGGTTTCCGCTTCCGAGCGATGATTCCGACCCTCGCCAAGGCTCGGGCCGCGGAAACCAACATCCCCGCCCTTGTATCGAAATCTACTATTTTTGACTATTCTCCAAAACTAGTCGATCACTTACGAGGAAAATTTTTCCGATACAGGCTAGATTCAACACGTTCCTCAAGATTCCATCGGAATTTTTTATGTAAGTGATTTTCGGTCGTATTAATAGTTTGTGCACACCATGCCTGGGCAATTTATTCTCTTCGTGAAAAAATAAAGACCCAAGAGACGTGATGATATGATTTAATTTAGGACTTGGTCATCTATTTTTTTTAAATGCAATCAAATTTGACGCGCGCATACTTGATGGGACAAGGAACATGCCAAACACTTGTCAAATTGATATTGGAAAACAAAATTCCCAAGCGAGTGGAATTTCAACGATGGTTAGAATCCGACCCTCAATTCCAACCAAATCAAAGATTTTGAAACTTTTTCCATGGAATTAAGTGGTATCTACGCTTTTCTAGATCAGAAGAAACCTTGGAATAATTCGCGAATTCTTCTCCATTTACCAAGAGTTACCTAGGTTAAGGGCTCAGCTAACGCCTCGCTGAAAGGTCTGACACAGATTGAGCAATTTCTCGAAACTTGAACAGAGATGAGAATGAAATTTGAAATTATGCTTCTAGTATACCGAGGCGACTGAGATAAAAATCCCCGAATTTTCCCGTTTCAGAAAGGAGAATATCCAGGTTGAAATACACAGCTGAGAAAATTGCAAAATATTTCTCCAGATTCGTTCGTGAATTTTCGAAAATTAGCACGGTGATTCCCTTCATATTAGATATTTTCAGAGAATTCAATGTGTAAACTAAAAAATGGTATCGACTCAAGATGAGGAATACTTCAAAAGAATCGATCCAAGACTCCGGAAATCCGATTGTCTTATGGCTTAATGAAATATAGCATCAGTCTGAGATCGCATGGTTCACAAGTCATCCGCTTTCACAAGAGGTGAACAGGAAAATCTAAATACTCAGGTTTTCAAATCAAATTCCTGGATTTTCCAGGTTATGCGGCTAATCAAATTGTATCTCTGTATTTCCATTGTTTTGCCTGTTTTTCACGTAGACGCCATGATACAAAATAGGTATCCGATTGGATAACTTCCATTACTACTTGAGATAGAATCCTACGTAGCGTAAGAGAAGGAATTGAATGAAAAAGATGAAAGAAATTACATAGAAATTCAAAAATTTTCAAGTCATTCCTCGCAATGAAGTGATCAAGCCGAACAACATTTAGATGTCACCAAAAGTTATTAGATCAAGATGGAAAGCCTACGGAAGCGATGAAATTTTCTCGATAAATAGGACAGACATCTATCAGCAAACCTACACTGTAAAAAATTTCTTGAATTTTCAAGCATAAATTGTACCTGAATTTTCAAGAAGTGATACTTGACTGCGTTTTTCAAATACTCTGGACTGAATATTCAAGATCTCATCTTGAATTGTACGACGGTATGAGTGTACAGTGTGTGCATGCGCACGAGACGACTTTGCGCGCGCGGTTCTCGGGTCTCGCGCGCGGGCAGCGGGCAGGCAACTGCCTTTTCTTCTGTACGATATACTGAGACGACACACGTGCAAGTAACTGCAGGTTATGGTTTTCGTGCGAACAACGAATTAATTCAACCAAATCTGCTAATGAGTTAATGTCACGAGCAGTGCTGAAAAGTTGGTTACGTTCATTAGGAAATCTGAGGCAAGCTCATTATCGTACACGAGTGAATTGGCACGTCCCATTTTCAGGTAAGATATTAATCAAGTACTTGTATTGTTGAGTGCTCTGAGATCTTGGCTTAGATGCTTGCATTGCTTTAATATCTTTTTTGCTTCATCTCAGCATTATGATGACTATGGGCATGCATTCGTTTCTCTACTCCTACATCTCTACTCATCAAAATTTATGGGACATACTTGAAATTTCCCATGCATAACAAGAAGGAATTTGTGTTCATCCAAGTTTTTTTAGCCCATGATTTTATCCTCTTATCTTCACAAATATGGCAATGGCCATGATAGATCATCTTTTGATTCACTAACCATGATGGTCAGACGAGTACAGAGATTTGTAGAAAGTGGTGAGGGAAATCAGAGTTGAGTCACCGATCAGCAACCAACATCTGAATTAAGCTTACGCATGTCATCACTTGGACTTTCCAAGTTCAACAGTGAACTTTGTTACTTTCATCGGTGCCAATGAATCAAGATTTCTAATAATTAAAAGGGTTCATTTCATGTTGAGCTTTTAGAATCAGATTAAAATTGGAAATTTTAGCCTCTTGAAAATGTTTACACCAACTCCCATACTAGATGGAATTTGCACAGGAAGTTTCAAGTTCTATAGTTTTATATGAACCTGTGAATGGAGTGTAGTTGATCGAGCAGTTTTACATTGAACCTAAACTTGTACAATAGAGAGATAATTATCCAAAAGACACGCTCCATGAGCTATTGGATCCTTATCTTGTACTTGTTCAATAATTAGAGTTGTATATCCTATTCACCAAAATTCCTCAACAGTTTGAGGGGTCATTCGATGTTAAAATTCTGAGATCAGATAAAAATTGGTAATTTTAGCCAGTTTTGATGATTTACACTTGAAAATATTCACACCACCTTCCATATTAAATGGAATTTGCACAGCACGTTCCAAGTTCTACAGTATTAAGTGAACCTGTGAATGAAGTATAGTTGATTGGGCAGTTTCATTTTGAATTTGAACTTGTGCTATAGAGAAATAATCATCCAAAAGACACGCTCCATGAACTATTGGGTCATCATCTTGTACTTGTTCAATAATTGCAGTTGAATGTTCTATTGGCCAAGATTCCCCAGTGGTCAGAGGGGTCATTTCATGTTCAAATTCTGGAATCAGAGTGAAATTTCAAATTTAGGGCCAACTTTCATGGTTTAGATTTGAAAATTTTGACACAAAATTCCATATTACATAGAAAGTGCACAGCAAGTTTGGAGTTCTGCAGAATTAAAAGAACTTGTGAAAGATGTACAGATGACTGGGCAGTTTAATTTTGAATCTGATCTTGTATCATGAAGAGATTCATCCAAAAGGCACGCTTCGTAGGCTATTGGATCATCATCTTGTATTTGATCAAGATTTGGAGCTACATGTCCTACTTGTCAAGATTTTTCAAGAGTCAAAGGGGTTATTTCATGTTCAATTTCTAGTTTGGAATTTCAGACAACTTGCATGATTCAGATTTGAAAATTCTGACACAGATTCCAATAACAGATGAAATTTGTACAGCAAGTTTTCTCTCTTCATTATTGAATATTTCAGTGACTTCGATCTTTCATTCAGTAAACTACGTAGATGATGTTATTCGTAAATGAATCCGAGAACAGAATATGTAGACTAAACTGCAAAGTGCATAACTAATACAACTCTATCATCCTCAGTCACACCAGCCTAGAATCGCCTGCGAAAGCGTCAACATTTTCAAAAGCAATTGGTATGCGCTCAAAAGTTCCACAATCTTACAATTCCATGTAAGGAATATTGATTTGCAAAGTTTTGGTTAATCCAGTTCATACCTTTTCAGTCTGGTCTAGAAATGTTTTACTGTAAATATTGTGACTTCAAAACACTAGAACTGGAGGAACATGTGAGACATCGATCCGGAAGCCATCGTCACGTCAGTAAATATATTGTTTGTGGATTTGAACAGTGTTCAAAAGTCATCAAGAATGAATCTCAACTTAGAAAACATTTACTGACAAGTCACGGATTACGCAGACGACAAGAGATATATGGCGGAGCAATACATCCTAATAATAGGGGAAAGTTTGTTTGTAATTTGGATATATGCCGACGGGAATGTGATACATTTCCGGAACTCTTAAAACATCTCAGAACTCATTTATCGAAAAAAATTCAAATCAAGTGCCCGATTGATGGTTGCGATAAAAAATACAAATTAAAATCATCGTTCGCCAGTCATATTTCTAAAAATCATCGACAGACTCCTCACCAGATCCACGATGATCAAGATGGCGCTCCGTGCGGCGCAATTGATAACCAAATGCAAATTGATGAAGAATTCAATCAAGGTGATGAGTCAGAAGAGAATGCGAATGTCGAGTATGATCTCTCGAACCCCCAATGCGGCCCTGGCCCTGACCGTCGAGAACTCACTGATCCATTCGATTTGTTCTTACAAAATGTAGCCCAATTCTGCTTGAAATTAGAAACTGTTTGCCATATACCAGCCCGAACAATTGGACTCATTGTGTCGGAAATGACGCACTTGCATGGAGAATCTCAAGATATATTAAAAGAAAAACTCGATAATAAATTTTTAGCAGAGAATGTTGCACCCGAAAAAATTATTGAGGTATATAATGAAGTTTTTGACCAAGATCCTTTGAAAGCCTCTTACAAACATCTAAAAACTGACTATCTGCGTAAAAAGTTTTACAAGACGCAGTTTAGTTATATTCAACCTCGATTCATCGATATTGATGAAGCCGAAAAAAAATTTTTTGCGTACATACCCATCATAGAAACATTAGATCGCGCATCTAGAGATGTATCAATGATGGATGATCTTAAAAAACCAACCAGACTTCCAGATGAGGGATACTTCCATAATTTCAGAAACGGCTCACTATTCAAGAACAATAAGTATTTCAAGGAGAATCCCGAAGCGTTCAAGATTATTCTCTATCAAGACGAATTTGAAGTAGTTAATCCTATAGGACCAGCAAGAAAAAAGCACAAGCTTTTAGCTGTATATATGAATATCGCAGATCTATCAGATCATCTCCAGAGCCATGTAAATACCATGAAATTAGTAGCTCTCTGTAAATCAACTGATTTTGATCACAAAGCAGTCTTTAGTCCCATAGTGGAGGATCTCAAAAAACTCGAAAGTGGCGTTGAGATCAATGGTCAGATTTTGAAGGGTGCCTTAGTATGGATCAGTGGAGATAATCTCGGGAGTCATGGTTTGGGCGGGTTCATTGAAAATTTCAGCACGGCAGAGTATCTCTGTAGATTTTGCCTGATTACGAGAAAGCAGTTTGAACGAGAAAGTGGCGCAACGAGAAATTATACATGGAGAACTGCTGATTCCTATACACGAGCCCTTGATCATATTTCAGAGACTGAAGTTGATAGCCACGAGGGAATCAAGTTCAATTCGATTTTCAATGACTTGGAACATTATCACGTTTGCACGGGGCTACCACCATGCTTGGGGCATGATATATTTGAAGGAGTTGTTGCATACGACGTGATACTATTTCTTAACAGTTTTATTTCTAAAAAATGGATAACTCTGAAAGAACTGAATCATCGAATCGATACGTTTCCTTATTCAGCTGAAGATAGATGTGACAAACCGTGCACAATCCAAAAATTGACCGGAAAATTGACTGGTGGGGCTTGCCAGATATGGAATTTCCTAAGAATCTTACCCATATTGATCGGGGATAAAATTGACGATTATACGGATGATACCTGGAGATGCCTATTGTTACTCGGAGAAATTGTTGAGATTATATGTTCGCCAACTATTCATGAATCTTGCATACCATATCTCGATACTCTGATCCAAGAGTACCTCTATTTAAGGGAATTATCATTCCCAGATCATAGATTGAGACCAAAACATCATTATCTTACACACTATCCTCAACTGATTCTACTTTATGGCCCATTGATGAAAGTTTGGACTTTGGCGCTATGAGTCTAAACACAAATTTTTCAAGAAAACAATTCGCACACGTCAGAATTTTAAGAATGTAGTCAAAACTGCCAGTGAAAAACACGAACTTCTTCAAAGTTATATTCGTCTAGGCGCTGATGCTCGTTTGGAACTAGATTTAGGTGAATTCCAACAATTCAATATCAACTTGTATCATGAAGATATCGCCAACGCACTGAGAGTGTCTATGGTGTCGGAGAATATAGAGGAATGCAGTAAACTCGTGTACAGAGGCACAGATTTCAAGAAAGGATATGCATTATTAATCCGGCATCAAAATTACCATCAGAATGTTGTGTTGGGGAGGGTCTGCAAAATTCTCAGCCGAGGTTTCGACTGCGTTTATCTCCTCGTTGAGATTGTGGAGAGTGAATTCATTCCATATCTACGAGCTCACAAAATTTACGGTTGCAAGTCCTATGAGTGTATCCCATTACAGAATTTAGTATATCAGAAACCAATGCCTGTGTATAAATGGAAGAGTTCACTCTACACCAAGCCGAAGTATGGCTTAGTATCACAACCCTTGCAATCATTAGGCGAGGATATGGATTAAGGTAGTTAGTAGTACTTCCTCCAGATTTACTAACTTTCGACTCGATTAATTGCATGAAATGTCTGAGATAACTCAAGTAAAAATCAGCCTAGTATCCTCATGAATGTCTCTTTCCATTTTAGATTACGTTATGCCTTTTTTTGATGTCAAGTTGTTGAATACTTCAACCAACACAATAATAAAAGGAGAAACCGTAGCTGATCTCATTACAGAAGCTAAAAGAAAATTGGGATTACCTCAGAATCCTGAAGACTATCGCGTGAGTATATAATACATGGAATAATCCATCTCAATTTCACCAATGCACTCTCTATGAATTTGGATGACAAATGAAAATTTTCCTGGGCATCGTCTGTCCAGTGAAATTTTTCCTGTCCAAATTGAATTGGAAGAAAATGTTATTTTTTCGAGATCGATTTTGAAAGGGTGTGTTGTAGAGTTTCGAGCTATTAGTCACACCAGTCATGTTTCAGAGAGCTTTCTAATCAAAGTCTACCGTGATCGTCCTCGTGCATCTCACCAAGTACAGTGGAGCAATTTTTGTAAAAAGTTTCTGAATATGTTATGATCATTATGTGAATATTGATGTAAGCTTTTTTGCATTCATTTTAATTTAAACTTTCGGGACATAAGCCAACCATCAAATTTATCATTTGGATCCTTGTCTCTTGATAGATGGTCTTAGAAGATGGCCACGCGGACATAGACAAAGATGTGCTGGAGCTAGCAACATACAATTTGGCAAAACCGCTGAAAAGCATAATTCTCTTGAAGGATGAAACACTGAGGCACGAACCACAGCACAATGGATTGGAGAATGCAAACAATGCAACAACTGCATCCCGACCAGGTACTCTAATCTCTAATTTCGAAGTTGAATGTCTAACTTGGAATTCTTCAGTGATAATGGCTGAACACGAATTCCAATGCTTTCATCTGTTTCCTGTATCGAGTGTCTATTTACTGGATCCTTTCGTAACTATTGAGATAATTGGAATATTTATCCTCTCTCTAGGCGAACAAACATGTAGCAGCGATATCAGTACGAGTCTTATTGAGGCAATTTGTCAGGATACACTGAAAAAGTGTCAAGATGGGGAAGAGCTGGAAACGAACGAATTCTTGTCCATTAAGAAAAATATTCAAACTCACTTGTTCAAAACGAAAGATACAAGCCGCAAGAAGGCCTTGAAAATTGTTACTGCCCTATGTACAAAATTTTCTGATAGTCTCGCAATAAGAGGGAAAGCCAAAACACTTGACGAGGGGATTACGTCTCTCCTCACGTCCGTAGAGAATGGCATTCAGTATAGCAAATCGACGCTCAAGTTGCCTAAGAATTCTAGGAAGAGGAGGGCTCCAGCTGAATCTGTTGAAAACGAAGGGACTGAGGTCCAAAGACAGAGAGACTATTTTCACCGCATTGACGAGTTTGGATTTGTCGAGTACTTGCCTAAACTTCCCAGTGATGAAAATGAAGAAACTCAGAACGATGCAAGAGTGGAATTGGAATCATTATTTAATGTTGTGAAATCCCATTCGTCCGATAGAGTATACATTCTAATGAAGAAAACCTACCCAACTCAAAGAGTATTAATTACTGCTCCAGATCGGAACATTAACGGTATTCTAACTTCCTGGCCTTTCTTGAAGATTCCCCAACAATTCTTCCAACATGCGAGCACTTTGGTTGGTAAAGACGTAGTAGAAATTTGGAACAGTCTACTACTGACAAATGGTGAACCAATTTTGGGTTTCATGACGATGAAGATGACTGGAAAGAAAGAGAAAGAAAAATTGAAATCCATCATGGAAGAGAAGGATCAAGGAATCGCAAGAGAGCAGAAAATGACGCCGCAGTATTCTGCAATCTTCCCACTGTTGCTCTTAGCCTTCAACGAAAACTCATCGTGTTTATTCAAACTCATTAAGGTGAGAATCGATCGAAAGCCATTTCATCATCTTGAAAAATAGCACTGACCACATTTTTTATCATCAGGGCGATCCCACCGCCGAGGAATGGAATAGCAAAATCGACACAAGCAATCCCATTCTCATCGTGGAAGGTAATTTGGAATTAGCTCGGCCATGGCTCACAGTGTCCATGATTCTTGTAGATTTGTACTGAAAAGAGTATCTTTATACGCATCACCCTAAATTTTATTCAAGGTTCTGACATACACGACGGTAATGCTAAATATACCGTGATCATCGATGCTGAAAGTCGTATTATTTGCGATGACTTTTTGGATGGAGTCTTGATTACATTTTTGAGTTACTTCGTTTTTGGATACAAGTACAGACCTGAAATAGCAAACACGCTGGCGTACATACAAAAGTAAGAACGCACCATTTATATTACTTGTTGATCAATCTCAGTCTCTGAAGCTGTCAGACCAAGTTAAAGCATATTCAGACAACTTCTCGATGGCAAAAGTGAAAGAAAAGAAGACTGAACACGTCAAAGAAAAAATCAGCTCTCAGACTTCTGCGAAATAGCTATTCTACTGACACGTCGATAGATGAAGTATTCCTGAATTCATCGTTAAGAGAAACTGTCTGAGAATGTCTTCATAATCCATCTCGCTAAGTTTAGCTCATGTTTGATGTGATGTACAACGTCCGAAGGGACGATCATTCCTGCCAAATTGCCATGTGACACTAAAGATCTTATAGCGCTAAATAGTCAAAATTGAACCAAACATTATTTCTTTTCGTATATGA
This sequence comes from Eretmocerus hayati, assembly GCA_029851415.1. Classification (NCBI taxonomy): domain Eukaryota; kingdom Metazoa; phylum Arthropoda; class Insecta; order Hymenoptera; family Aphelinidae; genus Eretmocerus; species Eretmocerus hayati. The sequence goes on from CM056742.1 coordinate 103,438,381, forward strand.
CTTCGGCTCCAATATGTCATTAACTTTTAGATTACGGGAATAGCCACTATAGTAGCTCGTTGCGACTTCGGACCCACGATTCCATAATAGATCATCGTACATAAACATTTTTATAAGAATCGAGAGTCATTCCATGAGCTTGGATCCCCGTCCTCTGAAAGTTAATAATAGCTTCTTAATAGCTTCTTGTTGGCGGAAATGTGATTTCCGTTGGTCAAAAATGCATACTTTGTTTGCACTACGAATAATATCCTTCAAACTACAAAGCACGTTACCATTGCATTAGTCTACTTCAAATTTAATTTGAAAATGTACGGTATTGATTTCGTTGAAAACATTCCTACAACTTGGGCATCAAAAAATGTTCTTAATGTTAAACTGTCGTGATATAAGATTCTTATATTTCAATAAATTTTGATAAAACAAATCCTACGTTTATATCCTCATTGAATGTATGCCGTAACGAAGACTAGAGCAACAATTCAGGAAACGAATCCTTTTTCGATTTTAATATTACAATATTGAAATTTTTTATAAATTGAAATTTCAAGTTTTCACCTTGGAAATTCAATATCTTCCTGAAAAGTCAAGACTGGTTTCCTGAAAATTAAAGTAAATTGTCTTGAAAATTCAACTATGGGCTAGGAAATATATTCAAGAATGATTTCTTGAAAATTCAAGTACTTCTTGAATTTTCAATTAAATCTGTTTGAAAAACAATTCAAGCAGCATCTTGGAAAAAGTTTCAAGTTCATTTTCTTGAATATTCAAGCAGAAATTTTTTACAGTGTATCAACATCGGATAAATCATTCTGAGTGTCTTGCTGGATAAAATCGTGATAAAAAAATTTTGAGGAGTAACAATTTTTCATGAATACTTTGATGAGTAATGAAAAAAATCAGAACATCCTGGGAATCAGAGAATCACTGAAATCATCCAATCACGGAAATTTGACGAGGAATTTGGAAAGGAATTGAGAGACTGGATAAAAATGACATAGGAAATGGGTCCAGAATTGATGCAGGGTGATCAAGAGAATTTATCATTTTTATGAATGTTCTGATGTTCGGGTACCTAAAAAATGCAAAATTGGTATTCGCACCTCACTCACGAGGTTTACCGCTTCCGAGCGATTATTTCGACCCTTGCCTGCGGCTCGGGCCGAAAAGCAATCGCTCAGAAGAGAGCTACAACCCCGCAAACTCAGTGCGAAATGTACTATTTGGATTCTGACATGATGGGAATAGATTGAATCCACGCGGCGAAAATTCTAACTCACCTCTATTATTTTTGCGAGCGATCATAAGGGTGAAATGTCATATCCAGGGCCTCAAAAACCGTTCCGTGGAATACTGGATAGCACAAAGAAAGGAAAGGAATGGAATCATCTGCTCCAAAGCATGTATTTCGACTCGAATCAACCATCTAAACACGAATGCTGAGGTCGGATAGTCTCTTCGAGTTAGGATTCCCCGCTGATTTACCACGTTGCCCTCAATTATGTTCGATCTTTTCAGCTCCGAAGATGTACGCGAAAGCCACCCTACGGCTGGTCCCGGGTCCATCGAATGAGCTCAGATTGTCTTTCTTCTGATCATTCAATTCATTTATGCAATTTTCCGATGTTTGGGTGCTTACAAAATTGCATAGAATAGCATTCGCGCCTCGATCATGAGGTTCCCCGCTTCCGAGCGATTATTTCGACCCTCGCCTGCGGCTCGGGCCGAAAACCAATCGCTCAGAAGCGAGCTACAACCTCATAATCTCGGTGCGAAATCTACTATTTTGATCAGACGAGACAGCTTTCCGCACTCAGCACAAAAAATAGTATACGCAACACGGGTGGAAGTGTTCCGCACTCATTCCGTGACGCGTGCGGGAAAGTTACTTTTCCGCACTTGTCCGCACTGGTCACGAAACTCGTGCGGAAAACGCACTTTCTACCCTTGTTACGTAATGTACTATTCTGGTTGGAAGCAATAATAACGTACAGATTCTTTTTGAGCTGTTTTTATTAAACCTACAATTTACCGATAGTTCTTTATTGTCGAGAATTTGTGAATGATTCCTTTTAACCAAAAACTCACAGGTGGTTTTTCAAGAATTAATAGAGATTTTTGGTTGAAAACAGAAATTTTCCAAGAATTTAAAGATAGTTCCTTTTTCAAATAAAATTGTCTTATAGCCCTTTCCTCCCAATATTTCCTGGATTCTCCTGTTGACAGAAACGTTAACATAGTTCCTTTCAAAAAGATTTTTGGAAATGTGTTCATGTCTGTAGTATAGTACTATATAGTACTCAATAAAAGAAGAAAAATTTTACATGCCATCGTATTCGTTCTCACAGTAAGCTAGACTTGACGGGCGTGGACTTGAGCTATGATTACCACCCAGAGATTCCAATTTTGAATGATGATTGCCCATATCCTTCATTACGAGTAGTTTTAAGAAAAATAACAGTTCTGGAGCGATTCCAAGACTGTGACACATGTGTTGAGTCTGAGGGGCTCATGTCCGAGGATGAATGTAAGTATCGAGAGAATTCATTCGAAGCTGCAAAAAAAATCGTAGTTGATGATTTTAGTTCAGTCATTTTCTACCCAAAAAATCGTTTGGTCGCAACCATTGTGAAACATGTTAATTTCCAGAGATTTTGGGAATGTGAGAAGCATGTAGTCGATCTCACTACGCACATGCTCCATGTCAGTGTCGATGGCTATTTTCTCAATGTTTGCAACTATGTTGATCGCATCTTGCGTGGAAAAGTTTAGTTAACGGGGAGTGTAAATAATATGCACCCTCTCGTACGCGATGCTCACACGATCTTTACGAAGCCAAAGAATTAATTGATAGTATCTTGTCTTCCTGTGTGGGATCTCGCATTAACGAGTTTTGGCTTGGAGCGTTCATTGACAGATCACAATGTAATTAGTTTTCTTAGGCCCGATGTTTCACTCTTGTAAAAAATTTTAGCTAGGGTTTATATCTTTCCTCTTGATGTTATGATAAATAATCGACCCACTTATAAAAATCACCCCTCACGCCGGTGTCTGTGTCTGTGTTGTTTATTTTCCAACCTATTCTTGCACTCACATTGATTCAAGTAACTGAAATAATTTGAAGAGCAGTACACATCCGCGTAATGACGAGAGCAGTGAATGCGACTCTCATCCTTCTTGCGTTCACTCACTTTCAAAATGAAGACGGTGACATTTTATCCAACCCTAATTTAATTTCTCCGGAACAGCTTCTCCATAAAAATTCATTTTGGACGCGTCCTTAATCAAACTCCCACGTCCCATAATGTGGCAAATGTACTTATACCAAAAATGTATCATGTACGTAGTGGCACAAGTTGCATCGCAAATTTCTCATGTTTGTCATGATAATAGGTGAAATTTTACGGTTGGAGTAGTGTACAACAACTACTGCGTTGTTTAGAATAAATATATCGTATGTGCTTCCGACTTATCTTGTTAGTCACTAAAACCCATGTCAATAACACCAGCACAACTTGTCCTCACATACCTCGGCTAGTTGTTTTTCTGTCCTTGTAAAGCTTCACAATGCTTTTAGAAAATTTCCAAAATTCAATTCCCAAGCGATTTAACGTTGACACTATGAGAAAAACTGCACGGTGCCTTACTTTGTTCTAGTGGTTTTTTCTCCAACTCATTTTTCACTCGATGGCAGTTCATCTATGGAATTGAGAAGCTTTAACCTCGAAAGGGGTTTCCAATGATTCTAGAAACCATGCACTTTGAAATGGTCAAACTTGGAAATTCACTTTGAGGGTCACACCTAAAGTATCTGACAATTGTTTGAAACTTTTTCATAAGACATCTGTTTGTCTTTAAGTGACCCTTTGTATGTAACCTTTTTCGAAAGAATAGCAGAATGTATAAGAACCACATGCATGCGAAAGAAAATTATATATATAGATGGATAGATAGATATATATAATAACTTGCGATAAGAAATTGATCGTCCTGAAACTCACTGTTGATACTGGGAGTGCATAATGTATTTCATCTATATCATGTAATCATTTAATGACATTATAGAATGTAATAAATTGATCGTACTGTAAGTCACAGTTGATACTGGGAGTGCATAAGGTTTCATTTATATAATATAATCATTTAATGACATTATAGAGTGTAATTCGTTGGTATATGAGCAGTTCCGCGGAAACTTGCCCGGAACAGACTCGACAATGAACGGAAGGCAAAAATGAACTCCTAGGCTCGTGAGGTGGATCTTTTCATCAATAATCTCGCATATAATGATGATCAAAACTCACAAATATAACAAGTCCGAAAAATATTTTATACCTGTTGAATCCCATAAGAGCTCAGCTCGATATCTTTATTTTTCTACGGAAATGATAGTTGAAATGAGAGTACCTAAGTGCGCCCTTGACTTGAGCGAATGCTTCGCTCTCACACAACACATATCGTCGAAACAGTGATTTTGGCGCGAATCCGGAAAGATAATATACACGCGGCGTCACGTACATGAAAAAGCTAGTTGCTACTCTGGAACGGTCAGAACATGTGCAAAATATGTTTGAATTTAATGTATTTTTTTGAACGAATTGTTTAGAAGTCGTATATCTTCATACCGTGCATTTGAATGCCGAATGTGCTATGGATATTTGGGTGCTCTCTTTGGATACATAATTGGATTTTTTTATGTTCCAAATGCTTTTCGTAATGCTTGTCACCGATGCAACTGCATCGAAAATCACTCGAAGAAGAAATTCTTCAAATCAGACTCGCCGTCGGGAAACTAGCATTACAAGGTTCATTGTCATTCAGTACAATTTTTCCCTGAATTTAAGGATTTTATTCTCACGGTGATATCGGTATTTTAATGAAGACAACCATGATTCATTTTCTACAAGGCGGTGATAATATACATTCTGATAACAACGAAAATCATCTAAAACGAGCTGGGAATATTCCTCAATCTGCAATAATCGTGAAAGTTTGTCAACAAGTTGGAAAACAGCAGTAGAAGAAGATGAAAAATTTTGCGCGTATAGCGGGGATCGATCTAGCAACTTTCAGTGTCAAAGTCGGAAACCTATTGTCGCCTGCTCTACGACAAGTACTATTGAAATCTGTTACTTTGTATTCAATGTCTGTCGACCTCCCACAGGAGCTCGGGATTGGGGTTGATTGGGGTGACGTCTGTAAAATTTCTTGGTAAAACTCGAGTTGATTATTCCTTCGAAGGCCAATCAAACGTCCCTTGACTTGTAAGAGTCAATATTCACTCGTTTATATCTCAATAGTTTACCAGCTGAACTTATATCGAGACTTACATATTTTCGGAATTTCAGGAATAATAATATACTGGGAAAACTCGGTTTTGACAAAATATTATGTGGAACTACAGCCAGTGATAATAGAAAAAAATAAAACTTGAGATTAAGAAAAAAAAATTTGACTTTCATGAGGCTCCAACCCACGACCTACGGATATGAATGATTGACTAACTGAACTCATATCGAGACTTACATGGGCTTACACGCGTGTCCGGAGAAATCTTGCCAAGTATACGCGATATTTATTTTTAAAGGGCCAAGAATAAAAGTATTTACAAATTTCAATTTTGAAATATTTCGAATATGCAAAGTAGTTATAATTAAATTCGTTGCATTTGCTGAGCGTAAAATAATCTGTAAGACGATATAACCCCATTTTCGGCACTTCAAATTTAATAATATTCTGTGAAAACTCGGTTGCGACAAAATATCTTGCGGGACTATAGTCGGTGATGATAGAAAAAACTAAAAAATATTAGATTTAAAAAAAATTTGACTTTCATGAGGCTCGAACCCACGACCTAATGATTTAACTGCAAACTTTCTTATTTCCGCGGTGGGCGGGGCCAAGATCCTTCGACCAATCACAAGCGCGACAGTGGCTCCTATAGGACAAGTGAGTAGGACAAGAACTAATTACCGGCCGGCCACGGCTCCCATAAGAGTCGAGGTACCCTGAGAGATAAGGAACCGCCAACGGAATAAAGACGGGACGTAAAGTGGAGACATACAACGCAGTAGAGATTCCCACAAACGCTGGACTGGATTGACGGTAGTTGTTATTGGTTCCATGTGAAGGAAGGGGACTTATTCCTGAGACGATCAATATGATGACTGACTGAGTTTGGCTAGCCGTAGCTATCGAAGAAGACGCCATGTCCATTCTAATCAACCCGTATAGCTTGCGAGCGTGAACCTGGAATGAGGGCAAACGATGAGTCTCTTGACATTCATATATGTTTAGAGAGAGGAAAATCAGCGCAACTGGAAGATTATGGTCTTGTACGTTCGTCACGATGCAAGCTTGTCGGGCCCACAGGAATTTAACTCTTATATCTCGGGTGCCTGGTTTTCACCTTCACCCCGGCTTGCCCCCATGGGCGCGGGCAGGGATACACCCTGCCAGCGCGTCGGTGTGGAGGATGGCCAACGCCGAGCCTGGCTCGATGATGACTCAGTCCTCCTCCCCGACTACCGAATTCTGGGCTCAGCCCCCAGCACAAGGCCGATGCCCACCCTTCGGTGGGGGGTTTTGGGACTCGTCTAGGCTTCCTGAGAGCCCAGAGAGTCCCTCGGGATGATGGATGAGTCTTTCGGTCTCGCATTGTTATCGCCGGGGGGCAATTCCAAGATGAGTCTCTAACTCACCCACTCCCGTGGTGCCGGATGGAGATGTGCGGTCTCCTCGCTTCGGCGGGCGATGACTAGGGCTGGGAGCTCGTCAGACTCCAGGGATGAGGCACCATGCCCCAATCCCCCTTGCGGGTTTTCGGGAGAAGTCAAAGTACCGAGCACCAGTCTCGGGACCAGTCTTCTCCCTACCGGCTTCGGGCCTAAGCCCGGGTACGGTGTCCCTGTAACTGGGGCCGGAGGGTCGTCACACCCCGGGACACAATGTCCCCTTGCGGTCTTGTCGGGTCCACAGCTGAGGTGGTTTGGTCTGCGGGATATGACCCAACGGTTGACGGCGTGACGCGCTGGGGTGCTCGCGACATCTGGATTGAATCCATCACACGATTTGAAGTATAGAGCCTCGTCGTCCTCTTCCCTTTTTTGGGTCATGTTGACTGTCTTAAGATTCTTGGCTTTTCTCTGGGGTACTCGGAAGGCTGTTTTCCGTATTTGTGTCAGCAACCACGAGCGTGATTTGTAAGTATAGAGAAGGGCACATACGTATCATTGTCTCATGCCGTAGTAGGAAGAATGATGTTCGTCTGTTAGTGTGGGAGTTTTGGAAAATGGACAACTGCGCTCTCCCGAGTGAATGATCTGTCTGTCCAGAACACCCCCAGTAGTCGAGTTTCCTGGTAGCCACGCACGTAGACATTTTGAGCGCCACTACAAGTGATGCGGTGACTTCTGTGAACATCTTCGAGCACAGATTTGCCCCGCCACCACTCTAGTCCGGGATATGTCACTATGAGACATGATTTTCTCGGAATGATGTTGCCGCAAAATTTGCTGCACGAATGCGGTGGTTCCACAATCCAGTGCAATGATGAATTGTCATTCAGAGCCAAGAAGGCAATTTCTTTAGGTAGAAAAACACCATTCTCGTCGTGGAGAGCTTGGATGTCGATGATGAAATCCTTGAACTCCATGGTGGCTCTGGAAAAGTATTGGAGTCACTCAAATCCCGTTCAAAGGCTCCCCAGAGATGACTGGCCGCTGTCTAAGAGTTTATGTTTGAGTCGTCCTCGGTGGTAGAGGCGTCTTCGAGGGGGGTGCGCAAGAGTTGACGATCTATAAACAGTGGTCCATAATGACCTGACGAGTCGAGTCCATTTCCAGGATATTGTCAAACTCGGCGTGAACTATACAATTGATGGTCTCTGTGAGAACTGAGTCGATTCGGACTTCGATTCTCATATTGCCGTGACAAACTAATGACCAGTGGGTGCCACAATGAGCGGAAATATTCGATGGATCTTATGCAAACAAACAGTAGCCATTAATGTAATCTGGTCTGTCTATGGCCGGCTGAATTCTGTTTTTGAAAGATTACAGATCAATTCAGCGATAGATTCCGGAATTGATCATCAACCTTTCCACAATGGTTGTTACCGAACTCCAACAATAATTTGGTGTTGAAAATTTTTCCTCTAGAAAACTGTTCTAGCGCCTTCTTTGAATACTCAGAGCCTACCGAAGCGGATGTGTTATGTTTAGCATCGTTCAAAGTACTCCCGATGAAATTTCGAAGAGATACAAATTCACATTTTTCAGTAGTTGCATTTTTTCATCTTTCATCAAATTGTCGTGTTTTGGGACTCTATAAGGAATTTTGAGCACCAAAGGATTCTATTTTGATAGAAAGCGTTTTGTTTAATGTGTCCCATCAAGGCCCAACTCAAAGGACCTATCAGGAGCGAAGTTGTGGAGCTTTCACCAATTTCAGAAAATTCCTTTTATACCTCTTTTGTTTCATTCTGTGTGGATATTCCTTCACACAGAATTAAACAGATGAGTGTGTTATTAAGATTCCATGGATGATGAAGGTCTTCTATCTTGATTTTCGGCTCCGAACTAGCAATTCACACAGCTCCGATCCGAAATCAATCGGGGCTGAACCAAGGAAGAGGCTATGCACTGATTACGTAAGGACTCGACGCGGGGAGGGGTTCACCAAAAATCTTACGGACCCTTACGGTTAATGTATCCGAAATTCTTGTCAGTTACAGTGATTTTGCAATCGTCGGACGTTTGTAGATGTCAAATTTGCAGAATAGGACAATGCAAAGGCATCAAAAGCTCCACGGATATGAATTATCGATGAGTCGAAGTGACAAATGGTGATTAAATAATTTAACGGCAAGTATTATTTAATTACGATTCAATAGTGCGATTCGAGAACTTCTAATAGTTCGAGTTTGAGATTCTCTCATTTGTCTTCCGCATATCAAACCAGTGCAGCGGATTCTAAGATAGATGATCCGCACATCGGAGCAGAGTTCGCAAAGTGTTCGTAGATTTTTGGCCGAGGATTGAGCCATATATGTGATGAGTCGACCCGCATAGGAAATCTCAAGGGTTTATTATCATTAACTTGTGACAAATTGAGGAAAAATTGTGGTGTCCTCGGAGCTTTGGGAGCTCACCGATAAACATGATGAGTCACAGTCTGCATCTGCCATACCTATCACAGCGTCCGGTAGGCGTATGAAAATTAGTATGAATCCGAAATCTTCGACAGAGTGTTCTGAGCGAATCCATGTCGGTGGAGATTCTCCGTTCTAAGAATCTTGACTAACACCGATTTGGTTCTCACCATTATGTACCTCTCGTCGAAATATTTCGATTGTAGGTAACTTTTCTTCTTGAAGTTTATCGGTGGTGGAAAAAAATTGTTATGTGCAGAGATAGTTTATGTTTCAGTATGTGTGCAGTTTTTCTTGGTGCACCCGTCCTCCTGAACCCTTCCATCCATCTCTCAGGAGTTTATATGACTATCAGATAACCATCCGAAGATGTACTGAAAGTATTCACTGATCAATCCATGTGATGGTTTTCGATTCATGCGGATTAAAAACGAACATTTTTTGAGAATTCGTTTCCATTGTCTGAAGATATCTTATAGAAAGGGTGCCTAATAGTACATTGAGTAACAAGGGCGCAAAGTACTTTTACGCACGAGTTCCCGGAATAAGTGGGAAGCGGGGGTAAGAGTAAGACGCGGGTGAAGTTCAGGGGCGGAGCTCCGCTGGAGGGTTAGGGGTGCTCCACCCCTCGACTGAAGAAAAGTTCTGAAAACGGACGATGAACAATTTTTTCAATTGATACACTATATTGTCGCCCCCGAAGGGGAAAGACTCCTTCCATCGTTCTCCCAACGCATTTTTGAATAGGGACGTGTTTCTCTTTGTCGGCGGCGACGATGTGTTACCATTTCGTTTGAAGGTATAGTTTTCCATTCTCAACATGACTAATATTAGAGAGATTCGTAATGTGCGAGCTCCTTGACTCAATAAAAATTCTCATCAGTATCAAATGAAGAATTCCAGTAATGAAAAAATTCACTTCATGGGAGACTCTATCGCCGAATTCCACGACAAAAGATTGGCGAAGTTCAGGATATTCAAATACTTGTACTACAGAACTAAGACTTCTATGAAACTATGTGAAAATTTGTGAACATGAACTATCTCCATGCATGTTAGTGAGGGAGAATCCGGAATTATTATCTAGCTATCAAAAATGGAATTCAAATCATTATACTACCACGCTGTGATTTGGACGGAATTCAAATAAGAATTGCAGATGGAATTTTCGCCAGTTTGTCAGCATGCAAATGGTGTAGAACTCATACTTAAGTGTTCAACAATCTCCAAATTGAAAATGTATACCATCTTCATGGGGGTGGTCATCATCACCTACATCGTCGGTTACATTGCATCATACCAACCAAAGTATAAAATCCACGAGAACGTGAAAATTTGGAGGAATTTGAGGTATAATTTTTTTGCACGCTTACAACTTTGCGCACAAATTAGCGAACTTCGCGCACGCTTGAGACATCTTTGTGCACAATTCGGAACTTTGCGCACTGAGAATTGTGCGTAAAAACAATTCGCTCAACTTTACACACCGCACACTCATCCGCAAAGTACTTTTACGGCACAACTTCACGCACACAATATCGAAATAGTACATTTTTATACAAGGGCGTGAAACGTTTTACTCGCGTTCGAGTGATGGGTTTCCGGCCCGAGCAGCAGGCGAGGGTCAGAATCATCACGAGAACGTGAATGATAGGTTTTACGCCCGTGTATCCAACTATACTTTTCGATACACTGTGCGTAAAAGTGCCCTTTGCGCACAGTTTGTCGACTTTTACTCACAGTTTATCGAAAAGTATAGTTAGATACACGGGCGTGAAACCTATCATTCGCATCCTCGCGATGATTCCCATCACTTGGACGCGAATAAAATGTTTGACGCCCTTGTATCGAAATGTACTATTTCGATAAACTGTGAGTAAAAGAGTTCAACAAACTGTGCGCAAAGTGCACTCTTACGCACAGAGTATCGAAATAGTATATTACGTAACAAGTGCGAGGAGGTCAATTTCCGCACAAGTTGCCAAACGAGTGCGGAAACTTCTCGCACGTGTTACGTATACTATTTTTTGCAACTGTGCGCGAAGTTGTGATTAAATGCACCACTGTCCGAGCAAGATTATCTTGGAAACGAAGTTCTCAAGAGAGGCCAAATTCAGAGGGATGACGTGACATCATATTTTGGAACTGTGCGTGAATGAAAATGCATTAGAGCGAGAAGTTACATTCACGCACACTCCACCAGTGCGTAAATGTAAAACTGTGCGAGAAGTCATTAACGCGTTACTTCTCGCACTGTAAATAATGAAGAGAAGTCTCATTTTTTTCAACTTCGCGCACACAGTTGCAAAAACCAATTTCGGGTGGTGATCGACTACTCTGATAAATTTTAGAAGTATCGATGGGAGGGGGGGGGAGGGTTCAGAAGAACGGATGCACCAAAAAACAACGCACAGACACACAGACACACACACACACGCGCGGACACCGACAAAGATGATTCTTTTGTGTGGCAGGGATGATCGTGGGAGAAAAAATAGGACCTCCAATAGGAAGCTCTCGGCGAGAGGAATACAGGGGTGGAAGCCGAATCCGGATGCGTGCGGATTTTCCGAATAAAAAAAAGATTCGAGCTGGAAATTTTGAGAAGGATCTCTTGTCACAAATACACCTCTTTCTCTTTGAGGAAGGGAAACGCGAATTTATAACTTCTTCAAATCAAGAGGAATGAGTTTTCGATTCAATTTAGCGGTTCGGATCGACGCCTGCTCGCATGTAACCCACAACAAACAATGCACCGCGTTTCAACTATAAGTGCAAGAAAATGTTGATGACCGTGGCTGGCGGTGAGTGACTTCAATGGGTTGAAGCCCAAATTTCGACAAGTTCGTCTCAAGCTCACGCACTTAGGCTATATCCGCCCACAGCTCAACCACCCAGAAGTGCTAGTATGAGTGAAGTTGTTTCCATAGAGACAACTTCACTTTTCCATGCGTAGAGAATGGAACATGAAAGCATTTTTGGTGCACTCCTACCACATGTGGATCAATGGAAATCCGACTTTTGTACACCTCAGGTTCGCATTTCCCCCGTTCGAATTTTTGTGAATCGGAAGAAGAACCATTCAAGATTATCTACAATTCGTTTGAATAGTACATTTCGATACAAGGGCGTGAAACGTTTTATTCGCGTCCGAGTGATGGGTTTCCGGCCCGAGCCGCAGGCGAGGGTCGGGATCATCACGAGGATGCGAATAATAGGTTTTACGCCCGTGTATCTAACTATACTTTTCGATAAACTGTGAGTAAAAGTCGGCAAACTGTGCGCAAAGTGCACTTTTACGCACAGTGTATCGAAAACTATATTCACTATGGAATTGATTTGGATCGAGAATTTTCATTCAGGATTTCAATCTGACGTGAGTGTACCCAAGGTCTTCAGAATCTCATTCATTCCAGTTCAGTATAGTACTTTATTATGATACGAGGCAAATGACGGCGAAAACAATTGCGCCCGGGTATCATACTATATTTTGTGATTTTCTATGAGCAAATGAGAATCGATAACCGAAGCGCGAAAGACTCATTTGCGCACAGACGATCACAAATATCAAATAATGGAATGACGCATTCAATTCTCCCCCAGTAGAAACGAGAGGAACTTTGATGACCAAATTCATAGGATTCACATTGACGCCTCGTGACGAAAATCTAACGAGTTATCACATCATATACTTTATATGGCCTTTCACAATTCTTCACTGCACTCTTTAATGGGAAGATCATGCACAACCTACTCTATTGCATTTTTAGGATTTTAGGATTTTCCTCAACGCAATTTCGTTTGCGATTTCTCAAGTCTGCAAATATGAAGAATATAGAAACTCTCTTCATTCTCTGGGAGACGCAGAATTCATCCGGGATCGGCCCGAATTGTTATTTTGCTGATATTTGAATGTAACAAACGTGAACAAAAACTGCACGGAGGTCAATGAGTACTCAGTTCTGAGATCGGATTGATGGGAGCATATTGGGTACACTTACCTGAAATCGAGATCACAACTAACAAAAGATATTCATAGAACAAGAGTGGTAATCGCGAAAAACAAAAACAATATACAGAACAAATACAGTTACCAATAGAAGTTGAAGAAAAACTTCTAGATTACATGAAAATGGATGATATCTGCGGATTTGAACGCCTATCTCTTGGGTGTGAAGGAACTACCGCACTCCCTAAACTGAGCAGCCTTCTGTATTGTAATACAGAAGGCTGCTCAGTTTAGTCTGAATCCATGATGTTCTTCAGCTCCCTTCATAGGGGAGTGAGAAGTTTGTGTTATTCGAATCCTTGTTATCAACCGATTTTTACGATCCAAAATTCTATGATAATGTCTCACAGATGCGAGAATGATTTTTATATTTGCAAATAATGTTTTGCAATTTTGAACGATATTGAATATTTGACGTGGGTAATTAGAGCAAGGCAAAAAAGTTTGAGTCCCGAACACGCGATTCATTGGGGCCCTCCGCAGGCTTGCCTCCGTCGGGAATTATGCTAGGCTAACTTCTACACCGGGGAATTTTTACGCGGGGGTCGGGACCTGTCAGCTAGTTTTGAGGAGACGGCTAGATTATTCGAACGTGGCGTTCGAAACTCTGGTCGTCACGGCAGAACAAATATCTTGTCGTCACGACCCGAAATTTTCCTGCGTGTACACTTTCGTTGAGCGCCCATCGCGCGCCCAGTCATCTCACGGTAGCGTCACGAGGCACGCCACTATCGCGCGAATGTCGCGCTACCATTTTCAGCCGAAAGGGATATCTTAGGTGCTCTGGTCTGTTTGAACGAGTCTTGTCCCATGACAGCCGCGTGGTATTCCTTCAACGCAGCATAGCGCTGAGTCAAGATTTTCGGTAGGAGATTGTATTTTGCAGAAATTTCCCATCTTTCACTAACACCGATCAGTTTGTGTTTCATTTTGCGAACATTTATGATAGAATCGCGATCGAACACAGACTCAGGCGGAAGGTAACGTACGAGTGCAGGTATAGTGACTTCAAAGGCAATACTGAGCTTTTCTTGATTGGTAGTAAACAAATCATCTGACCCGCGACGGGTCCTTGGTGTGATCGCTATAACCAAAAATTCGATTACAATATCCGATGACTTTCACATCAGTCCACATAGAGGCGGGTCGTGACCGGTTCATTATCCGTGAACACATAAAGCGGGACCTACTGTATATGAGCCTGCCCACGGAACTTCTAACATTCGTGTTACTGCACCAGATCTCTGAACACGCGAACGATTATGAAGATTTCGGAACAGATTTCGATAGTTTTCAATGCTCCGGAATAAGGATGCTATTCGTCGTTTCGCCAGAAAGATCTAACTATAAGTAACACATCCCACAACCTTCGTTTTCGAGCAATCTCTCATGCTATTCGCGTTATTTTCTGATTTCCTAAGCCTGTTGCGAAAATAACGTTGCTTGGAGGATTCTGCCAAAATCCAGTGACCATCTAGACACCTGACATCCTAGGAGAGCATTGGTTTTAGTTGCGTGCCTTTGACGTAGCATTCATGAATGAACCTCGAGATTGTGTTACTCAGTTTCCCCCAAAAACTCAAATTTCTCGTATCAAGCTCATGAAAGAATAACATTTACGATAATCAAATGAACAGAACAGAGTTCGATAGCTCAAAGAATACCAATAATATCCCGTTCAGCTCAGGCGCGTGCAACGATCTGCATTGAAACGATAGCCTCGGCAACATGGGTAAGTTCATGCACCTCCTCGACTGGGAAAGGTCAAATACTCGTGGTACGCAAATGGGAAGGGTGGCACGGTTCACGAATATTTTGTCCATATTATGTCATATTTTTATGAACAATATCCCATAAGTCTCGTGTTATGGCATGAAATGTTATCAGGGGGCCGCTCACTAGGGAGTAGCCAATGCCAATGTCAGCTAATACGGCCATTGCCGAGGCTAATGCGCGCTACTGCAATAGAGCCACCACTGGGCGCAAGTAGATAGGAGTAGTCAAAATAAGCCTTGATGAGATGCGAAAGAGTAGATTTCGTGGAGCCGCGTTGTACTGCACACTACTTCACAGCCGCTGTAAGCTACTTCTCGCTATTGTAGAGCTTCTATTGCACACTCGTGAAGCCATCAACATTATTTGAATAGTAGCAGGAAGTAGCCAAGAGTGACCCATACAGGACGAGGAAGCATCGCTGTCGTGCGCTGGCTATCCAGAGCCGGCTAATATTGGCTACTTCCAAGCACTTGTACATTTTCGGTCGTTTGTCTTCAATTCATGAAGCAAACCTCGAAATAGCCGATATTAGCCGTTTTCAGTACGTTAAAACGCGGCGAAGTCTACCCATTTGATGCCAGCTTCGATATATTTCCAATAGAGGCTACTTCACGCTACTGTCGGGTACTGTGCCCTTGCGGAACGGACTGCATTAGACAGGATTCGGCGCATGCACATAGCTCATGAAGATTCGGGAGCATCCACATAGTGGTGCAAGTAAGCTCCGAACCGATGCTTGTGTGACCGAAGTGGCGGGCGATTTTTGCGTAACTATTTGGGCCAGCTTTGTGTTGACTGACATGACATGCTGCTAAATGTGCCCTCACTCATGCGAGCATCTTGTAAATGCTCGAGTTTTTCCCGTCCGAGTTGAACTTGACAGACACAAGCACGCGTCAGGTTAGGGGGATAGGAATATCCGATGCATGTGTGCGTGAATATATGGAGAGTCCCCGGAAACCTGAACTCGGCTATCCATGCCAGCCAAAGATTATCCAATATTTTCTCCCTCACTCGCACTTTACACAGATTATGGCAAGACTATGACTGCGACAAGATATTTCGGACGCTTATCATCGAACACCATGGCTAGTGCAGTTCAGATTCCTGGAAGAGTGTACTCCATGCGCTTGTATGAGTGAATGTACCGATTCCGGTCACGCCGTGTATATATCGGAGCTAGTAGAAATCTCACCTCATTCACTGCATTTCTCGTTCCTTGATGAACGCCGTGAGAGTATCGTGAACGTGACATTTCATAGATGCTTTAAATTATTCGCCGCTATTGCGGGCTGGTCTTGATTAATCACAGCACAGGATGTTATTTCACTCAATTCTCACCCTCGTAATACTAATCAGATATCGACAAAAGTAAGCATGAGGAAAATAATACTTGTATGGAAAAATTGCATCTTATCAATTTGAGAAGCGAAATTGATTTGAATCAAGAATCATGCCAATTCTGCGATGAATGTGATGATGAATTTGACCACAAAAAATCTGAGATCAGCATCATTAGCTTGATATAATGATGAGTGCTCTATTCCTAAGATCATCAGGATGCTCCCGTGGAGGCTCTCGAAGAGTGGTACACGGCGACGTGATGCAGCTTTCCATATTTTCATATATTTCACTACATGGCATCCCATCAAGGTTTTGAGCAACGCTTCATTCAGGGTCTTGAAGTTCAGCACTACTGCATATTATCAATGTATTTTGGTATCTTATTCATGGAGTAATCTTACGTAATTCATTGTACGATCATCAAATTCGGAAGATTATATACGATCATCTGAAAGGACCTATTATCATCATCGATGAGTAATTATTTTTGAATGGAGATTAACCAACTGTGTCGATCATTTTTTATTTAGAACATGAGCAGTCTCAGAATCATCCCCACTTCCGCGATCTCACTCGACTTCGGTAAAATTCGATATCAGTCCCCCGTTAGAACATCGAAAAAAATGTCTGAAATCGTATTATGACATTTCTTAGAGAAGAAGCAAACTACGATGGTCCTGAACCAACTTCAAAATACCCCCCCCCCCCCGACCAATTCCAACAAGATTTTGCAATAAATGTGATAATAGGTGCCTAAAAAAATTTCGTCATAAAACATCGGTCTGTTTTCAAGGGATATCATTTTCAATTGTCAAATATCACTTCTGACGAGAAAATGGCAAGGGGGTGAGTCTCTCTCGTATTTCCCGAACTATTGAGTGATTCTATTCCTCCATCAATTCCTCCTATCTTCTCTCCCAATCGGCTAGTGCCACTAAGCTTTTGGGAAGTGCATTGTTCATATGAAAACTCACCAACCAGTATTCCATTGTGCATTTCAAGGTGCGGCTTTTTCTTGTTTTTTACTCGTGGAATATCTAGGCGAGAGAGTTGGAAATGATTGATTCAAATATGGCCCTATGTCTTACGATGTTGATTTTCTCGTTCACTTTTTTTGATCGGTACCATCCTCTGGAATCTTGAATAGCTTCTTCATCACATCTGAAATTGGTTCAGGACCATCGTACGGTGGAGGCAAGAGTTACGGGACATTCCGAAGAGTAATCTGGAGAATTCTAGCCCTGATTTCAACCGAAAAATTCACCAGATGAGTCTACGAGAATCCCAGACAATTTTTGTAAATGTAAAAATTTCAAAAAGTATTTTATTTTCGAATTTTTCATACCGACTAAGAATCGTACTTCCGGTGCATGCGAATCTTCTCAAACGTTCGAATCACTCAATTTTTCCCAAAAAGACCTCGTTCGGAAAGAAGTGACATTTGCCTCGGAGATCGGAGTGGAATCGTGGCAACTCGGATTCGAGGGAGATTTTCCTTCAGAAAATCGAGTGAGATTCTTGACTTGGAAAATCCGAGTGAATTCGGATGCTATCTATCTGAAACTCACCAAATTCGAATGCTATCTTGCTCAAGCTAACCCTTTTTGGAATGTATTGGTGATTTCTCAAACCAAAAAAAGCGAAAGGGACTAGGCGGGTAAGCATGGTGGATCGGCCCTAGTCAGGTATGGCCCCGGAAGCAATTTTTCCCAGTTCCTAACCCCAAACTATGAGCAAAGCAATAGTTTTTAGGTCTCGAAGTCGCCCCGATGTTTCGGGGCAGCCCTGGAACCCTCCAAAAAACTCTAAAAATCGATGTTCCTTGTATTGAATCGCACTCTGACGCATCTCAATAAATCGTTCTGTAATTTTTTTGACATATTTTTGGAAAATGGACGATTCGAGTGGGAATGGTTTCATCTCGACAACTTTTGATTCAAGCCCTGGAAAAAATTGTTAAACAATGAAAATCAATTTTCAACCCTGTTATCTGTAATTAAGACGTTCGTGAACCATCTCATCGTATTTGTCGGCTCATTTCACGTTAGAAACCCCTTCGAAATATATCATCTTTGGTAGTGGAAAGTGGTCAAAAACATCAAAAGTCAATCTCAAAGCAAATTTTTTTCCTGTATGAGATGATTATTTGGTCTGATCGATCTTGAAGGACGGTGAGGAACTAAATGAATTCCCAAAATTTCATGGAAGAAATTTTATTGCTACGTTTCGTCCACTAGGTTTCGTGGACCTCATCAGGCTCCAGGTTTCTGTTGGAACATATGAAGATAGAAAATATGAAATTTTTTACAAATGATGGATGTGTAAATTTCGAAGATGCACAACTTACGTTATTCTTTAGTCCGTCATGATATTTTTGAACGATCTTATAATAGAGCACAGACATAACGTCTGGCTCCTGTCGATACAGGTAAATAGAATGAGTCATCGGTCTCATTTTACACTCATATTCGTTTCAGCGCGATCGCAGCATACAGTAGGTGACATATATATCAAAAGTAGTGCATGTGGGAGAGAGAAAGAGAGCGGGGGTCAACGAGCTTCCTCAGCCGTTGCCCACAACGGGTTATATATTCGACTGAGATTTTGAATATCGTCTTTTTTATTGATGCAGTTTTCATCGAATTTAATATGGATCATCTCAGAAATCAACCGTTTTTTCCAATTTTCCCTGTGTCAAGAATCCTGGTTTGATCCCAATAGAAATCATGTTTATCTTTTAGTTTATGAACTGAAACCACGGACTTTTTATCTTTGTCCGTAACATGATCATTAATACGTGTACCTAGTTGTCTTTCTGTCTCTCCCACATACGTTGCTGGGCAGTCTTTGCACTGAAATTTATAAACAACACCAGTTTTGCTCAATTTGTCTAGTTGGTCCTTGCCTAATTCTACTATTGATCTTAATGACTTGGAAACTTTTGGAAGAGTGTGAATATCGTTATGTTTGAACAGAGCATTACATTTTTCGAATAAACGTTCGTGGTATGGGATACAGATTTTGTTCTGGCCGGCATATAAGATTTGATTGCAACGTATTTTTTCTGCTCTGTTCATACGATCTCTTGAACGATGTAATCTGGTTTTTATAGATTTATCAGTGAAATTTTCAGGATGATCGTTATCTAATAGGAATTGTTTCATGAGCGACAAATTAGAGGAATGGAATTCTTTCTGTGAAAGTGATGTGGCTCTGTCGACTAGATTGAACACTATGTTCCTCTATTGGTTCATAGTATGATTGGATCAGAAATTCAAAATCCTGCCTGATGACATTGGCTTTTGATACCAGTTGGTGATGATTTTTTCATCCTCTCGGATCAGGGATATGTCAAGACAATTGATGATGTTTTTGTTTCCGATCTCATGTGTAAACTGTAGATGCTCACTGTAATTGTTGAAAACATTGAGGACGACATCTACATGTTCTTTCTTCACACACATTAGAGTGTCATCGACATATCTATAATAAAATAGAGGTGTGCAATCGTGTTCATTTTTCAATTTACGCAAGCATGAAGTTTCCAAATCATCCATAACAATGTCTGCGAAAAGTGGAGAGATGGGTGATCCCATCGGACTACCAAAGAATTGTTGATAAATTTGATTATCAAATTGAAAAAATGTGTTGTCACAAAGGAATTCAGTACATTTACGAATTTCATCAAACGGTATGTTAGACTTATTATGTATATCTGAAAATCTGCGGTCAAGCGCCTCTAGCACTAACCAACATAGTATGTTTGTAAACAGAGAGCTCACGTCGAGAGAAAGGAGTATATGATCTTTTAGGATCGTTAAAGTCTCCAGCCATTTTTTCAATTCGAAGCTATTGTCAATTCGTGATGCAGGTGGTTTGATACATTCTTTCAGCTCTTTATATAAAATGGAAGCAAGAAAATGAATAGGGCTATTGACGGTAGAAATAATTGGTCTCAGTGGAACATTTTTTTCATGAATTTTCGTTGAACCATAACAACGAGATGAGTTGGTGTCCGTCTGTGTGAGAGCATTGTTATGATATTTTCTGGACAAATAAATCAAATCGTTCCAACTTCCTAGTATTTTATGTACTTTTGCCTGTAAATTTTCGAGTGGATTATTTTTGATCGGAACGCATACTTTTTTATCACTCAACAAAGTGTTCATTTCATTGGTGTAATCCGAATTATTCAAACAGACCGTGACATTGCCCTTATCTGCACGTGTAAAAAAATATCTGAATTTTGTTTCAAGAAGTGCTTAGTGAAGCTCAATTTTTTTGCAAATATCCTATCTTCAGGAGAAATGTGCCTTTGCTTATCATTTTCAGTGTAAAGGATATTCGTGATCTTGTGACGAATATTATCTTTCTCCTTGTTATTCAAATATAGGTTCTCTAGCCACTTTTCGACATTTTTTACAGTATCTATGACATTCTTCAAACTGAGGTTGTCTTTCTGACTGAAATTAATAAAAAATACGTTGCAATCAAATCTTATATGCCGGCCAGAACAAAATCTGTATCCCATGCCACGAACGTTTGTTCGAAAAATGTAATGCTCTGTTCAAACATAACGATATCACACTCTTCCAAAAGTTTCCAAGTCATTAAGTTCAATGGTAAAATTAGGCAAGGACCAACTGGACAAATTTAGCAAAACTGGTGTTGTTTATAAATTTCAGTGCAAAGACTGCCCAGCAACGTATGTGGGAGAGACAAAAAGACAACTAGGTACACGTATTAATGATCATGTTACAAACAAAGATAAAAAGTCCGTAGTCTCAGTTCATAGGTTAAAAGATAAACATGATTTCTATTGGGATCAAACCAGAATTCTTGACACAGGGAAAATTGGAAAAAATGGTTGATTTCTGAGATGATCCATATTAAATTCGATGAAAACTGCATCAATAAAAAAGACGATATTCAAAATCTCAGTCGAATATATAACCCGTTGTGGGCAACGGCTGAGGAAGCTCGTTGACCCCCGCTCTCTTTCTCTCTCCCACATGTACTACTTTTCATATATATGTCACCCACTGTATGCTGCGATCGCGCTAATATAAATATGAGTGTAAAATGAGACCGATGACTCATTCTATTTACATGTATCGACAGGAGCCAGACGTTATGTCTGTGCTCCA
Source organism: Eretmocerus hayati (assembly GCA_029851415.1). Classification (NCBI taxonomy): domain Eukaryota; kingdom Metazoa; phylum Arthropoda; class Insecta; order Hymenoptera; family Aphelinidae; genus Eretmocerus; species Eretmocerus hayati. The sequence goes on from CM056742.1 coordinate 103,459,808, forward strand.
TTATAAGATCGTTCAAAAATATCATGACGATCTGAAGAATAACGTAAGTTGCGCATCATCAATATTCACCCATCCATCATTTGTGAAAAATTTCATATTTTCTATCTTTATATGTCATAACAGAAACCTGGAGCCTGATGAGGTCCACGAAACCTAGTGGACGAAACGTAGCAATAAAATTTCTTTCATGAAATTTTGGGAATTTATTTAGTTCCCCACCGTCCTTCAAGATCGATGAGACCAAAAAATCATCTCATATATTAAACATCAAGGACGAAAAATCTACAAAATTACTCACAAATTTTTTTTCCATAATCTAGACTCTCCTGCGCATGTACGTTGATCTACGCTCCTGAAAGTATCTTTAATCAATAGCTGGTGCAATTCCCTTCAAAATGACCTCTCGCAGAAGTCGATGTGATACAGTAAGTACAGCTGAGATATGACTGGTGCAGAGAATGAGAAAATCCCAAGGTATCAAATCCGTTAGTCCGTGATTCCTCCAATGGACTTAAATGATGCAAATTTTGAGTTGGACCCTTTCTCACATGCAAACAAGTGTTTCGATGTCTTTTGCGACGTAGAAACCGAATACATGGTCAGTTTTGTTCCAAACCTTCAAGATTTCTCATCAAACTGATAAAACCGACTCGAAAATAGATGCTCATCTTCAGTCTTTTTGAACTTATTTGAGATGAATTGTCAGTGTATGGGGAGATTTGGGTGGATTGTGTACTACATACAACTATGTCCCTTAATGTATTCTGATCAGCTGATGACAATGGTGATGGTTTCGAACCTCGAGGAAGCGCTGCTATCCTCATATAAGCTGGTCGATATGGTTTTCTCATTTGGAATTGAACAACAAAATCCAGCTCGAGCAACAGAAATCTCGATCCCACCGCTTCCTCGAGCCTCAAAACCATCGGGATCGTCTTCGGCTAGTCAGAATATATCAAGGAACATAGTTGTTCGTAGTACACAATCCTTCCAAACCTCCCTTTACACCGACAATCCATCTCAAATAAGTTTCAAAAGGCTGAAGATGAGCGTCCATCTTTGAGTCGGTTTTATCAGTTTGATGAGGAATCCTGGAGGTTTGGGACAAAACTGACCGCGTATTCGGTTTCTACGTCAAAAATTACATCAACAACACTTGTTCGCGAGTGAGGAAGGGCCCAATTCAAAATTCGCATCATTTAAGTCCATTGAAGGACGCACGGACTCACGGATTTGATACCTTGGGTTTTTCCATTTACTGCACCAGTTATATCTCAGTTGTAATTGCATCAAATCGACTCCTGCGAGGAGTCATTTTGAAGGGAATTACACCAGCTATCGATTGAAGATACTTTCAGGAGCGTAGATCAGCGCGCATGCACAGAAGAGGCTAGTTTATGAAGAAAAATTTGCTTTGAAATTAATTTTGGACGTTTTTGACCACTTTCCATCACCAGAAATGATATATTTCGAAATGATGCTTGTAGTTTGTTCGTCCTTGAGGATGACGACGAGTAGGGTACTTTTCTCGATCTTCAAGGACTGGGTTTAGGAACTCTTGAAAAATCTGAAGTTTCCATAAAAAGAGAATTGTTTATTCTCGACGTTTCGTCTACCAGGGTTTGTAGACCTCTTCAGGAGTGGATTTCTACAACAAATATTGCACAACGTAAATTCACAGTCAATACACTGAACATACCATGAATTTCACAACAAATTACGTGCAGATCGAATTATTGCTTACATTTTAAAGGAATCTTTTGTTAATATTTCACATATAAATAAATCTTTGAAAGATTCCTCTAAAATGTAAGCAATAATTCTATCTGCACGTAATTTGTTGTGAAATTTATGGTATGTTCAGTGTATTGACTGTGAATTTACGTTGTGCAATATTTGTTGTAGAAATCCACTCCTGAAGAGGTCTACAAACCCTGGTAGACGAAACGTCGAGAATAAACAATCAAAAGGGGCGGCAGCGCCTTGCTGGCGAGTATATTCTCTTTTCATGGAAACTTCAGATTTTTCAAGAGTTTCTAAACCCAGTCCTTAAAGATCGAAAAAAGTACCCTACTCATCGTATTTCGAAATGATTTCCGACGTAAAATGAGCTGACAAATACGATGAGATGGTTCACTAACCTCTTAATTACAGATAACAGGGTTAAAAATTGATTTTCATTTTCCAACAAATTTTTTCGGGGCTTGAATCAGAAGTTGTCGAGATGAAACCACTCCCCTTTGAATCGTTAATGTTCCAAAAGTATGTCAAAGGAATTTCAGAACGATTCATTGAGATGCGTGAGTGCGATTCAATACAAGGAACATCGATTTTTGCGTTTTTTGGAGGGTTTCGAAGCTGCCCCGAAACATTGGGGCGACTTCGCGACCTAGAAAATATTGTTTCCCTCATAGTTTGGGGTTAGGAACTGGGGAAAATTGCTTCCGGGGCCATACATGACAAGGGCTGATTCACCATGCTTAACCGCCTACTCCCTTTTCAGTGTTCTCCCTGTGTATTTCTATGTCCCCCCAAATACTTTGACAAAAAACCTTGCGATATCTCAAACGAGATGTACCACCTACTATTTGAGTCCAAAATCAGGCATTTATCAAGAGCTTAGTCAGTTTATTGTACACAAAGCATCAATTCGGGTCTTACTTGCACCACTATGTGGATGCTCCCGAATTTTCATGAGCTATGTGCATGCGCCGAATCCTGTCTAATGCAGTCCGTTCCGTAAGGGCACAGTAGCCGACAGTAGCGTGAAGTAGCCTCTATTGGAAATATATCGAAGCTGGCATCAAATGGGCAAACTCCGCCGCGTTTTAACATATTGAAAACGGCTTATATCGGCTACTTGGGGGTTTTCTTCATGAATTGAAGACAAACGACCGGAAATATACAAAAGGTTGGAAATAGTCAAAAGATAGCCAGCGCACGACAGCGATGCTTTCTCGTCCTGTATGGACCACTCTTGGCTACCTCCTGCTACTATTCAAATAAAGTTTATGGCTTCACAGGTCTGCAATACAAGCTCTACAGTAGCTAGGAATAGCCTACAGCAGCTGTGAAGTAGTGTGCAGTACCACGCGGCTCCACGAATTATACTCTTCCGCATCTCATCGAGGCTACTTTTGACTACTCTTATCTACTTGCGCCCGGTGGTAGCTCTATCGCAGTAGCGCGCATTAGCCTGGGCAATAGCTGTATTATCCGACATTGGCATCGGCTACTCCCTAGTGAGCGGCCCCCTGAATGTTATTTCAGTGAGAAACATTACCAATTCTATATCGATGGAATTCATATGTGATAGAGCTCATGGGGGTTCTTCTATGACGTCGCAATCATTCATATAGATCTTGAGGACAGCTGGATCACACCAGAGAATCCAGTCTTTCCCTGTCTCTGCCAGTATAGAGTCGGTTTGAGAAGTTCATGACGTATTCTCCAAAATTACCGATAACGATGCGAAACCGCTGATTGGGGAAACCTCGAACGCTCGCGTTTGGCGTACATGGTCGAAAAGTAAGAAAGAAGGGAGATACAATACGTGACTGTGTTGAAACTGACTTGTGCGTATTTTGAGTACGTAGGTCTAGGTCCTGTAGGGTCCACTCAGAGTTCCTTAGATTGGTAAATGTGGTCTTTATCGACACCAAAAAAGAATTAAAAAATGTGCGTGGCGACCACGCGTGCAGGGAGGTGAAACCAAAGTGGGCCTTTCTGCTATAGCTAATCCTTGTTACGAATGGGAATCTTCTGGGTTCGAAAACCACTTCAGCGCTGGCTAGGGATAGAATGAGCTGCGCTGGTCTAGGGTCAGGTAGGGTGGCCATAGTTGGAGTGAAATGGGACAGTATGGACGGGGCCAGGATGAGATGTACCGAGCTGGGTTGGGCTGCGGTCGAAAGGGATGGCATGGGATCAGCCAGGCTTGGATAGATGATGGGCGGGTGGATGGATGGATGTATTGAATGATGGAGGGATGGAGGAATGGATGAATATTTGGATGGATAGATGGATGGATGGATGGATGGATAGATTGAGTAATGGGTTGGTGGATGGATGAATGGGTAGATAAGTGCATGGGTGGGTGGATTGGTGGATGGTTGGAGGGGTCGATGAATGGGTTGAGTAATGAATAGATGGATTGAGTATGGATCGATGGATTGGATGGTGGGTGGATGGAGATGGATGGATGGTGGATGGGTGGATGCGTGGATGGGTGGATGGGTTGATGAGTAGATGGAAGGAATGATCAACTGGATGATGGATGGATGGACGGATGGATGCTCTGGATGATGGATGGATAGATGGACGATTGATGGATGGATGGGTGGATGGAGGAATTGGATGATGGATGGACGGATGAATGGATGGTTCGATAGGTGGATGCGTGGATGGGTGGATGAATGGGTGGATAGCTGAATGTGTGGATGCTGGGATGGTTGGATGGGTTGATGGGTAGATGGATGGACGGGTCGATGGGTGGATGGATGAATCGAACAATGGATGGATGAATGTATGGATGGATTAGATGGTGGATATGATGGATGGATTGATCGATGGGCAGATGGGTGGATGCATGGATGGATGGATGGGTGTATGGGTTATGGGTGGATGGATGGGTGGATGGGTGGCTAGCTGGACGGGTGGATGCGTGGATGGGTGGCCGGGTGGATGGGGAGTCGGGTGCACGGGTGGATGTGTAGATGGACGGGTGGGTGGATGGCTGAATGGATGAATTGATTAATGGGTGGGTGGGTAAATGAATTGGCTGGGCTGGGCTCGTGAGAGGGTGGGATGGAAGCTTTGTTACGTGTGAACGTAACGCTCAAAATTGTGTGTACCCAGCTTGGTTTTCCCCCGCCACACCGTCGGTAGAGGAGGTTTCACCTTCAATGACATCTTTTCAGAGCAGTGGGCACGTACTTTTCCACCTATCTTGGAGGTCCTAGTAACCAGCAAAATTGTTTCCAGACGCGTCCCACAAGAGAGATATTCCGTCGCCCGGCAGCCCCAATATTAAAAGTTCCGTGGACATACTAATAGGTATTCATCAAAATACTGGGATTTGAGTGCAATCCGTTACAGGATTTCTGATCATAGAGGTGGTTTCAGAAATCGAGACAAAGTTTGTCAGGATTGAACCTATCACGAAGAGTCAATCTTTCGTTATTCCACTGAAGCCATGAACCGGACTACCGTATTTTGGAAAACACGTTCGTAAGGGATCAATTTCTTCTCTCACACACGTTTCATGTTCTTGGCAAAGTCAATCGACATGAAAAATGATCACTGCACGGTGTGCCTGAACACATTTTTTTTCAAAGTGAAAACTTTCTCTGAGATCATTTTGGTTTCCGATTCAACATATTTGGGGCATCATTTTGCCGAAAAAATTAAAATCGCGGGCTGAGCCCTTTTGAAGGAATGTCGTTTGGGACATTTCGCGGACCCAGTCTAGGAACGCACAAGTAATATGGCTCATCCCTCGTTGGATATGAGCCCGAAATCAAGTTTTTTCACTTTCTAACACTCGTTTTCAGAAAATGTTACCGATTTGGATACTGTACTTCTGAGGCTTGTTGAGGTTGGGCATGTTCCCTGAAATGCAAAAATGCAAAAAACCAATCTCTTGATGTCTCATTTAAGGTATGTCTCCCGGGCCAATCAGGATGAAATAATTGAGCGAGCCGTAGTGTTCTGATAGCAACGCGAACTCGCCGTCTTTTCCTGTACAATCGCGTATACACATCAAAGCAGCTCGTACACATACACACGCTCACACACCCACGCTCTCTTCGAGGCAGAAAATTAACATTGCGCGCGGACGAAAATCACAAATATTCGAGCCGTCGTGTAAACAGAATGAATGGGCACGGGTCCCTATTTTTGGCAAGGATAGAGACGAGACTTGAATCAATGACATATCAATTTTTCAGCGAGTTCTTTGAAGAATGATCAGAGCATTCGTAAGAACGGACCGAAAAAGTTGCCTTCTGCTGCGCCGTTCCTATTCTCCGCGGGTTACGAGCTCGAACTTTCGACATCAAAAACTCGAAAACAAAATGGACAGGCTCCTTGAAATTTCAGCAGAAGGTGTGTTATGGATAGTTGAACCACCACACGAATCTCCAGAAGATTCTCTGAATTCCAAAAAACTCGGAGACATACCTTTAGAGCCCTCGGGTAGATGGAGCCAAAAATGCACTTCTTTAGTAATATAGGCGTCGAATCGGCTAGAAATGGAATTTTTTCTATTTTGTGAGAAGCATTTCAAAGTTCGGACGAAGACAAAGGAATCGAAGAGAACTACGTTAAAAATTGATCGGATCAATATCATTTGGCATAGCTTTCAGTGTTCAAGATAAAATAAGTCGAAAGAGCCGAATATCGCTAGAAATGTTGTAAAGAAGGCGCGGGTCATTTTGGATCGGCCCAAACCGTTGATTTCCTCGCATTTCAACGTAACAAACATGAAAAAAATGTGTGTCCAGCTCTGCAAGCTGGTACATCCAAGAACTTGAGTCGGGGCATATCAGGGAATGGGGGCAATTTAGGCACACTTACCTCATAACACATTTAGGAACGTAAAAGAAGTTTTTTCTGTTCTTTCAATGAATTTTCACGTTGTACTGATGAGATTCCCGAAGGTCAAAATTGTGGATTTTCATTGAAACTGGACCATTTCAAAGCATCCACCTGATCCCCTCTGAGTTGTTTGTATGACGAACTGAGTGAACGGATGATCAGAGTTTGAGCGAGTGAACAAATTGTTTCGATCAGTCAAACGTCAAGTAAGCTCATCAGGCGCCTACCTGCAACATGACTCCCTGGCCCCGAGGCAACTGCTTGGTCTCGTATTCAAAAGGTCGTGGGTTTGAATCCCATTCTCGGCAAAATTCGCGAGTTATGGAGAAGAGTTTTTTTTTCAGTTTTTTTACCGTAAAATAGTAATGAATTGACACAACCTCAACAAGCCTCAGAAGTATCCGAAGCGGTTACAATTTCTGAAAACTAAAGTTAGTAAGTGGAGAAACTTCATTTTGGGCTCATATCCAACGAGGGATGAGCCATATTACTTGGGCGTTCCTAGACTGAGTCCGAAAAATGTTCCAAACGACATCCCTTTGAAAGGGCTCAGCCCGCGATTTCAATTTTTGTGGGAAAATGATGCCCCAAAAATGTAAAATCAGAAACCAAAATAATCTCAGAGAGAGTTTTCACTTTGAGAAAAAAATGCGCTCAGGCACACTGTGACTGGGGATACCTTCCGAGCAGAGATGGATTGGTGAAGAATGAAATTTGGAAAATCATAGGCCCTATGTGCACAATCCTCAAAACAATCGCGGTAGCTATGCTGTAATATCGATAAGGGATTCTCTTATTTATTCCTTGCTTCTGAACGACTCGATCATAAACTCAACTCCAAAATTAACGTAATGATATATTTTGTAGCAGAGAAAACTGAAAAAATTAGGTTAAATATCAATTATCAAAGTTTTGATCGATACAGTAGGAATCGATCGTTTTTGCATTTATCGCTCGTGCGGAAATTCAATATTACTAGAATGAATCTATTGGCTATACGAGCCAAATCCATCTATCATTGCCAGGTAAGAACTGACAATGATATTCAAGCTGTATTATAACAGCCCTCTCGAAAATTCGATTAAAGACATCAAATTTTCGGCGCTCCAAGGAACGTTATTTTAGTAATATTCTAGTAATATTGAATTTCCGCGGGAGCGATAAATGCAAAAACGATCGATTCCTACTATATCGATCAAAACTTTGATGAATTGACAGGGCTAGAAGCCATGAATATGGTCAGAGATGAGATCAATCCTCCCAGGTGTGCTCCGTCCCGCCACCTCGGGTAGCTCAGTGGGCAGAGCACTCTCCCGGTGTAAAAGAGGTCGTGGGATCGAGACCCACCTCGGGTGGATTTTTTTCATCTCTGATCTTTCTCTTGAAAAATGCTCCAAGTACTGGACGTAAAATAACGTTCCTTGGAGCGCCGAAAATTTGATGTCTCTAATCGGATTTTCGAGGGGGCTGTTATGATACAGCTTGAATATCATTGTCAGTTCTTACCTGGCAATGATAAATGGATTTGGCTCGTATAACCGATAAATTCATTCTAGTAATATTAAATATCAATTATGTTCAGCAAACTTCTATGACCTGATTATCGATCGCGCGTTCTCCGAACGCATTTGATTTCTTTTGTTTCGCCCTCAAACTTTTCATGTAAGGGATATGCGATTTTTCAGTTCTCGAGCTCAACTTCAATTCCTGGTCCTTCTGGGTCGGTGAAACTCGATGAACCAGCGGGGTCTTGGGAGTTCCTTGGGAACTCTCTTGCATATGATCATATCGCATGGATTGAACGGGGAACGATTGTCATTGGGCTAATATAGGCCGTGAATTTCTTGGAAATGGATAGTTTGCGAATAACACTGAAAATTTGATCTCTCAAAAACATCTTCAATCTTGCTGGAGGATTTTCTGCTACAACTTAATCACGCAACAATGAAAAAAAGTTAATTTGGTTAACTCTTCAAGACTGGCACTATGAGGTATTTTCGGTGGTGGTATGTCGAAATAGTATATTACGAAACGACTTCGATTTTCTACACACTGCGGAAAATTTAAGTACACGAGGGTAACAACTTTACGCACTCTTGAGATTCTCCACGAAGGATTCCAAAAAGAATTTCAACATTGTGCCGTGGAAACATCAGGTGTTATTCGAGTATGTGGAGTCTCCGACAGTGCATTGAGTATCGAAGTCGTTTCGCATAATTTTTTCTGCAACTCGATGTGCGTGAAGTTTTGCCTTTTTTTCTTCAAGACTGTCAGGAGAATTGTGAATTATTTTCGGTGATGATTCGTCGAAAAATGACTTCCGCGCCTTGCACATGAGGTTCCCCGCTTCCAAGCGATCATTTTAACCCTCAACTCCGACTCGGGCCGAAAACCGATGCCTCAGATGGGCGATAACCGCATGAAAGAGGCGCAAGACATACTTTTTCACGTACAAAGATTTGCACACTAGGGAGGGCCGACGGAAGAGAATTTTGGATTCTCGATACATTATGACCTTAAACACCCAAGCAATTAAGATAATCGAAAATCTCAGAAAAAAATTTCTACTTGTCACAGCCCGAAGCACGATTATCTCTGTGATTTTGACTTCAGGACGACGAAAATAGAGGCCTGAATTCTCGACGAGAATGGATGCCGGAATCTTTTCCGGCCCCAATGGTGAATGCGAACAACCCCAATTCGGGGGTTGAAAATTGGGGAAATTCACGGTGAGCCTACGCATGGATGATGCATGATTATCGCTTTGACGTTCACTCCAGGACGACGAAAATAGATGCCTGAATTTTTTCCGGCCTCATTGGTGGAAGCGAACAACCGCTCTTCGAGGGTTGAAATTTGAAAAAATCCACGGCGAGGCCTAGATCGCCGGTGCACAATTATCGCTGCGATTTTCACTCCGAGACGACAGGAATAGATGCATGGATTCTTTCTGGCCCCATTGGGGAAGCGAAAAACCCCTATTCGGGGGCCGCAAATTGAGAAAAACCGCAGCTGAGCTCCGGATCGCTGGCGCACGATTATCGCTGCGTTTTTCACTACAGGCCGACGGGAATAGATGCCTGAATTTTTCTGGGCCGCATTGGTGAATGAGAACAACCTCTATTCGGGGGTCGAAAATTGGAAAAAACCACGGATGGGCTCCGGATTGCCAGTGCACAATTATCGATGCGGTTCTTACTTCGGAACGACAAAAATAGATGCTTGGATTCTTTCCGGCCCCATTCTAGGATGCGAACAACCCCTATTCGCGGGTTAAGAACTGGAAGAATCCACGCCGGGACCTGGATCGCCGGTGCACGCGTATCGCTGCGATTCCCAATTCGAGACGACAGAAACAGATGCCTGGATTTTCCTCGGCCCCATTGGTGAAAGCGGAGAGCCCCTATTCGGGGGCCGCAAATGTAGGAAAGCCGCGGCTGGGCTCCGGATCGCTGGCGCCAGGATATCGCTGCGTTTTTCACCACAGGACGACGGAAATCGATGCCTCAATTTTTTCCGGACCCATTGGTGAATGCGAACAACCCCTATTCGGGGGTTGATGATTGGAAGAATTTATGGCGGGGCTTCGGATTGCTAGTGCACGACTATCGCTGCGATTTTTACTTCAGGGAGACGGAAACAGAGGCCTGAATTTCTTCGAGCCCCATTGGTGAATGCAAGAATCCCCATTTGGGGGTTGAGAATTGGAAAAATTCACGGCAAGTCTCTGGATAGCCGGGGCATGATTATCGCTGCAATTTTCACTCCAAGGCGACGAGAGTAGATGCTTCAATTTTTCACGGCCTCATTGGTGGATGCAAACAACCCCTATTCGGGGGTCGAAAATTGAAAATATTCACGGCGGGGCTCCGGATCGCCTGAGCATGGTTATCGCCGCGATTTTAGACCAAGACGACGGGAATAGATGCCGAAATCTCTTCAGATCCCATTGGTGAATGCGAACAACCCTTATTCGGGACTGAGAACTGGAAGAATCCACGGCGGGGCCTGGATCGTTGGTGCACGATTATCGCTGCCATTTTCACTTCGAGACGACAAGAATAGATGCCTGGATTTCTCTCGGTCCCATTGGTGAAATAAACAACCCCTATTCGGATGCCGCAAGTTGGAAAAAACCGCGCCTGGGCTCCGGATCGCTGGCGCCAGGATATCGCTGCGTTTTCAACTACAGGACGACGAAAATTGATGCCTGAATTCTTTCCGGACCCATTGGTGAATGCGAACTACCACTATTCGGGAGTTGATGATTGGAAGAATTCATGGCGGAGCTTCGGATTGCTCGTGCCCCATTATCGCTGCGATTTTCACTTCAGGACGACGAAAATAGAGGCCTGAATTCTCTCGGGCCCCATTGGTGAATGCGGACAACCCCTATTCGGGGGTTGAAAATTGAACATATCCACGGCGCGGCGGGGCTCCGGAATGCCTGTGCATGGTTATCATCACGATTTTACTTCAGGACGACGGAAATAGATGCCTCAATCTTTTCAGATCCCATAGGCGAATGCGAACAACCCCATTTCGGGGGTTGAGAACTGGAAGAATTCACGGTGGGGCCTGGATCGTCGGTGCACCCGCAAGTTGGAAAAAATCCGCGCCTGGGCTCCGGATCGCTGGCGCACGATTATCGCTGCTTTTTTCACTACAGGACGACAAAAATCGATGCCTGAATTTTTTCCGGACCCTTTAGTGAATGCGAACAACTCCTATTCGGGGGTTGATGATTGGAAGAATTTATGGCGGGACTTCGGATTGCCAGTGCACGACTATCGCTGCGCCTTTTACTTCAGGACGACGGGAACAGAGGCCTCAATTTCTCCGGGCCCCATTGGTGAATGCAAGAATCCCCATTTGGGGGTTGAAAATTGGAAAAATTCACGGCGAGTCTCTGGATCGACGGGGCACGATTATCGCTGCAATTTTCACTCCAATGCGACGAGAGTTCCAACGGTTGTCCGAGATCGGGGCTCCTGATTGGGTGCTCCCTCCGGGCTCAACAACGGTAGATGAGAGCAGGGAGTCGTTTGAGCCCATGAGTGCCTTTGATGAGTCATTCATTTAGGTGCCGGGGTCGTGTTGTTCATCAGATGTTGGTGGAAATGAAAGGACTTTCTCGGTAGAGGAGGTGGATTGGTTGGGTATAGGTCCTTTTTCGTTGGTTACTTTTTTGGCTCGAGTCCTCGTGGCCATCGCGCTCTCGTTGAGGGCGGGAGGTTTCGATCTCGTTTTGGACCCTTCAGGCCTTCCCTTCTTTCTAATTTTGAATTGAGGTTCAGTGCTTGGCCTTCTGCCTCGGTGAAGGTGGTGGCGTCGCTCGGTTTTGGGCTAGCTCCTCATTGGTGGCTTTTTGCCTTAGCTAGCTGATCGAGTAACCTCGGTTGCGCACGTGGAGCGGGGTGTTCGTGGGAGTTTTTCTTTCTCTTGTCCCAATTGGTGGCTTTTCTCGCCATCATCGAAACTCGCGTCAGATACAGTTTTGGGTTGACGTCGTCAATTTGGGGGTTCCTCGATAGGGCGTCTGCGATGCTAATTAGCTTCCCCGGTTCATATTTTGAGGTATATTCGGAATCCGTGAATTTAAACATCTAGCGCATTAGACTTTGGCCGGGATCCTTGCGATCGTGCATCCAGGTTAGCGCTTCGTGGTCCCTTTCCAGGGTGAATTTCTTCCCCAACAGGGACAATCGGGAGGAGCGCGTAGCATAGAGCGGCTAGGCATCCTTTCTCTGTCGTACTGTGATTTCTTTCGTGCTAACGCAGGGTTTCGGAACAAGTATACCACGGGATGGTCGGAGCCGTCCTTCTCTTGGCTGAGCACGGCGACTATGGCGTAGTCTGAACTGTCGCTTGTCAGGGTAAAAGGTTTTTCGGAACATGGGGAAAGTAGAATTGGAGTTTGCATAACTGGTCCTCGAGGAACTGGAGGGCCTCTTCTCCTTCATCCCCCCCCCCCCAACAAAAAAAAATTCTGTGCTTTCTTGGTGAGTTCAAATGAGGGTTGAGCGATTTTCGAGGAGTCCTTGATGAAGCGGCGGTAGTATCCGACAAGGCCAAGAAGTTGGAACTTTTTTCTGGCTTTCTGGGGTTGGGAAGTTTTTAACCATCGATGTTTCCTTTGGATCTGGTTTGACTCCCTTCGCGCTGGCGATGTGCCACAGTCCCGCAGGAATTCGACTTCGTCTGGTTGTAGTACCAGGTTGGCTGCACATAGCCTTTCGAATAATAGCCTTATCTTCCGTGTGTGTTCTGCTTAGGGATTCGCGTACATGATGACGTCATCCAGATAGGCAAGCATCTCTGAGTCCAGGAGTTCTGTTAGTATATTTTCCATCATCCTCTCGAAGGTCACGGTTGTGACAACCATAATCTCGAAAAATTTCGATATTTATTTTGAGGATTTAAAAAAAAGGTAGATTCATATGATTCCTATACAGTATTTCAAAATGTGTGCGCTTACAAGCCGATAATGTCACTCACTGCTTACCCCCCCAGTCCAGCTGAGCCTCGCGAGCTCACTTGTCATATATATAGAAGATATATATACGTAATTACATATACATATATACGATTATACATAGAAAGTTCTATGATTTTCTATTCAAGATTTTGTGAAATTCATCCAATCAATTCTAAAAAATCTCTTCGTCATCTAGTTCTAGGATTCATTATTTTCATAGTACTTATGAAAAAATTCTAAAATTCAATGCATTATTTGCAATATTCAATTTTACAAAGTTCAAGCTTTTGTAAAATTGTATGTAAAATAGATTCTTTCAGACTAACTAGTGGTTCTAATACAAATCAAGCTAGAACGTAGTTATTTCCACTTATTTTGATGAGATATAGATTTTTTATCAACGATTTTTGATAGTATTGTTTAAAAAATTATTTTATTGTGAAATACTGTAAAAAACCTAATATATCGTCAATTCAAGGTGATATATTGACCATATATTTCACTATTGACGAATATTACAAAAAATTCCAAAGATCAGTGGCATTTCGAAGTGAATTTACGAATGCATCAATAAAACACGTGTCTTCGATCAACTTCTAGAAAGTTCTATATAATTATCTAAAAATTATCTTTTATTTATTACACTCAATTGAGATTTTTATTTGGAATAATATGTGTTGGAATCGATGCAATTTTGATAACTTGTAAATATGTATATAGTGGGACTAACAGAGCTTTTCAGTTTTAATAAATAATTACGGTGCATATGAATAAATTATCTTCAGAATGTTCTGGAACTCTGAGGACTGAGTATAAATAGAGCCCTGACCAGGTGCTCGAGGATTCTGCCTTTCAGTCGAAAATCAGCTCACAAAGCGAATAAATCGAAGTCCTCAGGGTTCCATATATAATCTTATGATTGTAATGGAATCTTGAATAAAATCGATTATATATACATATATTCTCTTTGTGTGCTTATTGCTGTGGGTAATCCTAAGTGCTCCAATTGCACGATGGAACCCACAGTGTGACTATATGGTTGGCATAATCAAACCATTGGATTTTGCTGGTGATATATTGCAGGGCCCTGATCCCCTGTATTTGTTATCAGCAAGACCCACCGAAATAAAAGTTACGTGTAAAGCAGGTCAAGAAAGTGCCCTGATCCACTGGATGGCTGTGTTTTACCGTAATAACATATTTATAGGATTTTTTTGGAATTAATGGGTGCCCTGATCCATCCATTAGTCTGAGAAAAAAACTATAAAAGATACAGAGATCGTACTATTGATTCCCAAGGAGGTGCCCTGATCCACCGAATTGGTTTGAGAATTGATAGTCGATTACATCACCCTAAAAAACCTGATCCTATCCCTGATAGCATTTGTTTACTTCTGATCAAGTCATGAACTCTGATATCCGGCTCTCTCCCTAGATCCAGAGCCGAATAGACTACGCATACCTCCACCCTAATTATCCGAGGTATCGCGTCGGTCACATATGGCGCCCAGACAGGGACCTGACAAGTATGCAAGTGCATACAGAGATATGGACGTCTCCACTTTCCCACAATAGCGCGTTTAGCCGCTGTGGTATGACATTCGCTCGTACAATCGAGCATTGCCCCCACTTCGCCTCTTATATAGCGCTTTTATCTCGCTCGCAGGCAACAAGCTCACTGGTCTAGTGGCCAGCATACCGGACTCCCACGCGGTAGCACGGGGTTCGATTCCCGGACACTGAAAATTTTTAATTACATAATATCATTTTTTCGAACATATCTAATCATAATCATGCATTACTAATTAAATGCAATTCGATTTTCAAGTTGAAAGTTAAAAAATTCATCCAAATTCATTTCGTTTAGTAAACGGCCCCAGTCAGTAGACAACCAAACATACTCGAGAGTGTTCAAAATGTCTACTACACGGCGATCAATCGCGGACGATGACAGAGCTGATGTATCAGCTCAAGCATTACTAGAGCGCGTTGAGAACCCGGTAGACGGAGTCGACGATACACAAGAAAACACTCGAGCATGGACAAGGGCCGTTACTGATGAGTTGAAAATACTGGATGATGAACAAGCCCAGCTGTTCAATAGATTAAATAACCTCGAAAAATCACACGATGTACTATCCGAAATAAAAAATCTTGTAAAAGGAAACGAGAGTACCACTAAAACTTTAGAAAGTCTCATTAAAGAGAAAGATGAATTCCATCAAAAATTCGATTCCATTTTGGGGAGATTGAAAGAAATTTCTGAAGAAAATGCCTTTTTGCGGCAAGAAAATAAAGCTTTCAAAGACACCCTTGTAAAGTTGAACGAAAAGATCCAAATCCTGGAAAGTGAAAAGGACGAACTCAACAGATTCGTGGTGGAATTAAGAAATGAGACCATCGCGGATTTGGAAAGAGATGTTACTTTTGGTCAACAGGCCATGAAGGACATTGGGGAGAGACAGTTAGAAATCTCCAAGCAGCTCAAAGATTTAAAAAGACAATCGATGGGTTTCTCAGAACCCATAACTAGGAAATTAAAATTACCTTCTCCTATCTTTAAAGGAGAATTACGAGAAAGACCGGTACGCTTCTTGCGAGATTTTCGCAGGTACGTGGAAACCATGGCCTTGGATGAGCAAGAGCTCTCTCTATTAATTTCTAAATCTCTACAGGGAACAGCTATTGGCTGGTTCCATTTACATGAAGAAGAAATCGTCTCTCTCGACGAATTTGAAATCAGATTCAAAGAGCAATTCTGGAACGAAAACGTAAAGCGTTCCATGAAGCAGAAACTTGAATTTGGAAAATACTATTCCAACGGGAAAAAATCCCGTGTAGAATATGCCATTGAATTATTCAACATCGCTCTCGAGTTAGACGAGACGCGAGAAGATACCGACATTGTAAATCAACTATGTCAACATTTTGAAAGAGAAGTAAGGGCAGCCATTCGTGGTAGTGCCGACAAATCGAAAAGTGCTTTCTTCAATACTCTCGCTGATTTTGATAATGATGACGCAAGAGCCAGAGTAAAACGCGCTCAGCAACAATCGAATCAATCAGACGAAGAGAAGAAGCCTCAAGAGTGGCAAACTCGAAGTTTGAGTTCGAGCACCACTGAAAAGGATCTTAAAAATCCACCCCAGAAACCAAAGCCCAAGCCGAGGACTCAAAAACCTCCTGAGGCTAAAGAGGCTGAGAAATTGGCCAAGGCTGCGGCAAAGAACTACGAAAAGGACGTTGATGTCCTCAGCCTAGTTGAGGATGTTCAAAACTCGGAAAACTCCCAATAGTTGCATGTTCATCCACGCAGCAACATGCAACTGAAGAAATCTACATGAGGTCGATTTATAATGATCCCCGAGGGGATCTCCTCTACGATATCGAGCCACCAGGGGAAAATTGTGTGAAGCGCAAGTGCCCCGAAATTGTTATGAAGATTGAAGGTATTGATATTAGTACCCTTGTGGATTCTGGCAGTGAAGTCACTTGCATCTCGGAGGACTTCTATTTGCAACATCAGGACGTTTTCAAAATCTGTCCAACTCTCCCAATCTCCGGAAAGATAATCCGCGGAGCCACCGGACAAAAGTCCACTCGTATAAAATACCAATGCCTGATGACTACTCAGATTGGATCTCTGATTTTCTCTCTCATATTTATTGTGGTTCCAAAACTAACGAAGGACTGCATATTGGGATATGATGCTCAGAAAGGCTTGAAAATGAATATGAATACGGAGACTGAAAAATTAACATTTAAAATTGACAAAAAAGTCGAAACAGTGTCTTATGTCGATTCGTTCACATTAGATGAGGAATCGTCCTGCTTAAAATTAGCAGTAGACACGAACCCCGAGTCACCCTCAAAGGGGGTGAACTCATTTTTCGTGGGTAGTTGCTCGAATGGAGCTGCCCATTATTCTGAGTCTTCGGAAGAACTTTCAGATGAAGAGATTGAGGAAAAGCTTAGAGAATGCACAACGTTAAATCGGCAACAAAAAGCTAGACTACGCAGGCTTATACAAAAGCACCGTGTAGTTTTCCGAAAATCTCCTGGTCTTCTGAAAATCTACGAGCATAAAATGACGCTCAGAGACAATAAGCCTTTCTACACAAAACCTTATCCCTATCCAATGAATTATAGGGAAAAAGTCCGAGAAGAGATCAAACGCCTGTTGAGGTATAAAATAATTAGGAGGTCAAACAGTACCTACATAAATCCGATAGTCATCGTAATAAAAAGTGATGGATCCATAAGGTTATGCCTAGATGCTCGTAATTTGAACGCTCGAATGGTTCAAGATTATGAGGCCCCTCCAGCAGTCGGAGAAATTTTCCGAGACTGTCATGGTATCAAGTATATATCAACCTTCGACCTTCTTTGTAGTTTTTATCAAATTCCCCTAGAAGAATCTAGCAGAAAATATACAGCCTTCGTCCTAGATGGCGCTGTATATGAATTCTGTGTAGTTCCGTTCGGTACTTGTACAAGTACGGCAGCTTTAGTACGTGGTCTCGATCTTGCCCTCAGCGATCTTTATTCTTTCTTGAAAGCCTTCGTGGATGATTTAGTCTGCGTGTCAAAAGATTTCGAAGAGCATCTTCGTCATCTAGAGATCCTCTTCGAGAGACTGCAAAAACACAACCTCACCTTGGGATTCAAGAAATCCCACTTCGTGCAGGAAGAAGTCAGATTCCTTGGACACACTTTGTCTTCGGAAGGACTCAAACCAACCCCTGATAAGATTGCGGCCATAAAAAATTTCAAAAGGCCGGAAAATGTTAAACAATTGCAAAGTTTCCTTGGCTTTGTGAATTTCTACACAAAATTTGCTAAAAACTTTGCACATGAAACAAAACCCCTGCTAGAGCTCTTTAAAAAGGGTGCCACATTTACATGGACAGAAGAATGTGAAGCGGCATTTAATCGAATCAAAGACCTGTTTGTTGAAACCATTATCTTGAAATTTGCTGACCCATCCAAACCTTTCATCTTGTGTACGGATGCGAGCCAGCATTCTCTGGGAGCTGTGCTATCCCAATTAGATGAAGATGGCGATGAAAAAGTCATTACCTTCATATCAAGGGCCCTCAAAGGCCCAGAAATGGGGTACCATACCAGTGAAAAGGAAATGCTTTGTGTGGTCTGGGCCCTGAGCAAGCTCGACACCTATCTTAGAGGTGCTAAAAAGATCGTTCTGAGAACAGATCACGAGGCTCTCACATTTTTAAAAACCTGCAAATTCTCAAACGCGCGCTTGCAACGTTGGAATTTGGCGATACAAGATTATAATCTGTACCCGGAATACATTCCCGGAACAAAAAATGTAGTGGCTGATCTGCTGAGCCGGATTGACCCACCAAATTCGAGGAGTGAAGATGAAATTCTCATCGCCTCCACTCTTGCAGGAAACCCCAGCACAGGGTTGAGTAAAAAATTGAAAAATCTCAGCGTACTTCAAAAAGAAGACGATGAATTATTGATCATTCTAAAACGGATCGATGCAAAAGATCCGAATACTTGTGAACGATACTTCATAAAAAATGAGATCCTTTGGATTAACACTAATCAAAATGAACAAAGAATAGTTCTTCCCCCTGATGTGGCTCGATGTTTAGCCATGGAGACACACCAAATATATGGCCACGTTGGTGCTCACAAAGTGTATCAATTGATGATTGAGCTGTTTTATGCACGGTCCTTGAAAAAACTTGTGAAGAACCAAATGCGTGTTTGTGATATCTGTCAAAGAGTAAAATATAACACAAACGCCTATCATTCAGTTTTCCAGCCGATAATAACACATAAACCAGGAGAGCTGCTGTGCATCGACTTTTGGGGCCCTTTACCTACGTCAACGGGGGGCGTGAAATACGTCATTAGTACCATAGACGCTTTCAGCAAATTTGTGGTACTTTATCCTGTCAAGAAAGCCAATACAATAACCGTGATAAACAAAATTTTCAAAGAATACATTCCCAATTTTGGGAAACCCGAGAAAATACTTTGCGATCACGGTGCCCAATTTACCTCAGAAACTTGGATTAAAAAACTTGAGCAAGAACAAATCTCGTTAGTCTTCTCTTCTGTAAGACATCCGAATTCAAATTCAGTCGAGAGGGTACACAGAGAATTAGAGCGTTTTCTGAGAACCTTCTTAAATAAAAAACATACTTCCTGGTTCCAATATTTGGATATCATCCAAAATATAATTAATGAAATCCATCATGATACAACGGGTTACACCCCGGTTCAATTACATTTAAATAAAAAGCCTGAAAGATTCTGGAAAAGTTACCTCAAAGTGGAGGAGAATAATACCACATCACATGAAGAAAAAATCTTACTGGCAGCAGAAAAAGCTCATAAGTCTTTAAAGGCTAGAGCGGCGCGGAAAAATGCTAGTAGAACTCATTTTACTTTCAAAATTGGAGATTTAGTCTTGGTAAAGGCCAACACAGTATCAAATCTGACAGATAAACAAATCTCAAAATTTTTCCATGTATATCAGGGGCCTTTCGAGATCACTGAAGTCCTTGGGCTTGACACGTACCTGATATCGGACCCCTCTACTCACAAAGTACGAGGCAAGTTCCATCTAAACTTACTAAAGCCATATTTCCAGAATCAAAACATTGAAAGCGACAGTTGCGAAAAGTAGTTCGAGGAAGTGACTTGTGTGGTTTTAGTGATCTATCATGAAGCGCGACAACTCTACTCAGACGGAGGCGTTTTTCCACGCTGAGAGATGGGTGCAATCAAACAATTTTGATAGGCCTGTGATTGCTACACCAGTGCGTCTGAAAATGATGCGTATTTTGCATCCAGGAGTTTACAGGCCAGCTCCCAATATCTACCTCGATTTGAGTCGCAGTGTGCGCTCCCAAACTCCTGCTCGTTGGTCGATGCCCACAGCATCAACTCAAACGGAGCAGCATGCAATAGAATCTCAATTGCAATCACCTCAGGTATTTATAAATGAAATTTTCGTCGTATTGCTCAAAGGTTGTCAAACTGGAGCATCACAAATGTATCAAATAGAAGAATGTGTGAAATTACAGATATGTATATGGGCAAATCTCACGAAGTATGCGGTTTGGCCGAACAGGCCTATTTTCACGTTGTCAGAAGAACAGTCGCGTTTTTTCCGCCGCTCGCGTTAGATCATTTTGAAGATCCACTCATATTCAACAGTTCTGCATCATTCAGAAGTCTAATAATTGCTATAGAAAGGTACTGGGAGACGCTTCTTCGTGACAAAATCGCAATTTTCGACCGAACAGGGCTATAATTCTCTCACGCCTTAGCTCGCCACAGGCGGGGCGGTTCACCGATCGGTCTGATAATTGGATATGTGATGGATTATAATATATAGAAACATATGATTTTCGCCCGAGGCTGTGCCTATCAATGCGTCAGAGTGGCGATGATTCGTTGGAGCGAACTCCCATTTTACTTTTTTTCTTGCATCGCTCTTCTAATGGATGCAGCACTCGGGGCGGTGAATATTTCATATCTGTAGGAACGACATCTTATTCTACATACAAAAACCTACAAATCTAATCCAAGAACGATAGTGTGCTCGATTCCGCACGACGATGCGGCTTAAAATAAGAAAAGTTATTTTTGCGAAAATGGGGTCAAAAAAATCGTTTTTCGTGTAGCACACGAAAATTTCGATACCGTTGGGATTGAAACCACGTGTAAACTGATATTTGTACCTCAAGAAATGACTATGATAATCGCCCCTACTACAGCCTCATCTCGGTCGTGATGCGAGGCTTGTGAGGATTGACCACTGACGAAAATGAGCGTTTTGACGGTTGAGGCACATCTTCATTTCGTACCACAGACCTTCAGAAGACACTGTAAACCATTAAAATTATCTCTTTTCTCCTATTCCAACACCGAAGATGCCATGTATTCACATACACATGAGCCAATTAGAATCACGGAAATATGAGGGTCCCATCCAAATACATGGGAAAATCTTCTGTTCCCTCACAAATCCACGGCGGAGCTCCAAGGTGATTTACGCAAGTATTTCATCATTTTTTGAGCATTACTTGGACCAAACAAAAGTTCACGAGAGGTGTGCTGCCATTCTGGAAATTCTCGAAATTTCAAAGTCGAAATCGCATAGTTCCTGAGATTTGCCCATATACTCTTATAGGATAGAGTAGAAACAGACGAGAAGGTAAACAAAGCTGGTATAGTCGTGCGGTCCGTCGAATATGTGCCGACTCCCATTAAAGTGTTACGAAAACGTGCAGCAGAAGACCCGCTCAACCATTTGTTCGAGCGTATGATGATTCGAGCTGAACATCACATAAAAAAAACGAAGACCTCGGAGAAGGCTAGCTCATCCGAATATTTAGAGTATGAGCAGTTGGATTGTGATATGGAAACTGAGTGAATGTAAATATGTAAATAAATGGTTTAAGCTAATTATTCAGAAAATTTGTCGTTGTTCTATTAAAAATTTTCCTCATCGCTACGATAATGAAAATCTTTAATGGGGGGCATGTGACAACCATAATCTCGAAAAATTTCGAGATTTATTTTGAGGATTTAAAAAAAAGGTAGATTCATATGATTCCTATACAGTATTTCAAAATGTGTGCGCTTACAAGCCGATAATGTCACTCACTGCTTACCCCCCAGTCCAGCTGAGCCTCGCGAGCTCACTTGTCATATATATAGAAGATATATATACGTAATTACATATACATATATACGATTATACATAGAAAGTTCTATGATTTTCTATTCAAGATTTTGTGAAATTCATCCAATCAATTCTAAAAAATCTTTTCGTCATCTAGTTCTAGGATTCATTATTTTCATAGTACTTATGAAAAAATTCTAAAATTCAATGCATTAATTGCAATATTCAATTTTACAAAGTTCAAGCTTTTGTAAAATTGTATGTAAAATAGATTCTTTCAGACTAACTAGTGGTTCTAATACAAATCAAGCTAGAACGTAGTTATTTCCACTTATTTTGATGAGATATAGATTTTTTATCAACGATTTTTGATAGTATTGTTTAAAAAATTATTTTATTGTGAAATACTGTAAAAAACCTAATATATCGTCAATTCAAGGTGATATATTGACCATATATTTCACTATTGACGAATATTACAAAAAATTCCAAAGATCAGTGGCATTTCGAAGTGAATTTACGAATGCATCAATAAAACACGTGTCTTCGATCAACTTCTAGAAAGTTCTATATAATTATCTAAAAATTTTCTTTTATTTATTACACTCAATTGAGATTTTTATTTGGAATAATATGTGTTGGAATCGATGCAATTTTGATAACTTGTAAATATGTATATAGTGGGACTAACAGAGCTTTTCAGTTTTAATAAATAATTACGGTGCATATGAATAAATTATCTTCAGAATGTTCTGGAACTCTGAGGACTGAGTATAAATAGAGCCCTGACCAGGTGCTCGAGGATTCTGCCTTTCAGTCGAAAATCAGCTCACAAAGCGAATAAATCGAAGTCCTCAGGGTTCCATATATAATCTTATGATTGTAATGGAATCTTGAATAAAATCGATTATATATACATATATTCTCTTTGTGTGCTTATTGCTGTGGGTAATCCTAAGTGCTCCAATTGCACGATGGAACCCACAGTGTGACTATATAGTTGGCATAATCAAACCATTGGATTTTGCTGGTGATATATTGCAGGGCCCTGATCCCCTGTATTTGTTATCAGCAAGACCCACCGAAATAAAAGTTACGTGTAAAGCAGGTCAAGAAGGTGCCCTGATCCACTGGATGGCTGTGTTTTACCGTAATAACATATTTATAGGATTTTCTTGGAATTAATGGGTGCCCTGATCCATCCATTAGTCTGAGAAAAAACTATAAAAGATACAGAGATCGTACTATTGATTCCCAAGGAGGTGCCCTGATCCACCGAATTGGTTTGAGAATTGATAGTCGATTACATCACCCTAAAAAACCTGATCCTATCCCTGATAGCATTTGTTTACTTCTGATCAAGTCATGAACTCTGATATCCGGCTCTCTCCCTAGATCCAGAGCCGGATAGACTACGCATACCTCCACCCTAATTATCCGAGGTATCGCGGTAGCGTTACAGAGCCCGCCAGGCATGCGTGTATACTCCCAGTATCCACGGAGTGTACTGAAGATAGATTCGTGTCTGTCTGCCTTTTTCAAGGGATTTGGCTGTATCTGCTCGCCAGGTCAAATTTGGAGAAGTAAATTGCGCCCAAGGTGTCGGCAATGTTGGGTAAGGGATGGGCGCCACTAATAGTATTTTTGTTCAGTTCACGAAAGTCGATTACCACCCGCCATCTGGGTCTACCTTGGCTATCTGGTTGTTTAGGCACAATCCAACACAGTGAATTGTACGATGAATTGGAGGGCTGGATGATGCCGTTTTTCAATTTCTTAGCTACGTCTCCTCCTGAAACTTGCCGGTGTATAGGGGGGTGCCTGTACTGATTCACGTTGAGTGGTATATTGTCAACGGTGGGTGTCTCGTGTTCTGCTACGTATGTGCAAGGCAGTGTGTCTCCGGGTAGTAGAAAGATGTCCGCAAAGTCTTCGATCAATTTCTCCACGGTTTGCCGCTCTTCCGGGTTGAGATGGTCCTTGCGTATGAGTTCTTCTACCTTTTCAGCTCGGAGTCGTAGGTTCTCTTCGGGGAGTGATTCTCCGTCTGAGCTAGATTCGGAATCAAATGATAGCACGTAATACTCGTAGTCGAGGATCTCTTTTGGGTCGATGTCTATGCACACACCCTTATCTTAAGTGTTTATGGACGTAATTTTGCATTTGCCGTGATCATTACTTATGAGCCCTTCGCCTAGGTATACTCCTTCGACTGCCTTGATCCTGGGTAAGTACCCCTCGTTTGGGTTGGTGTTGATTAGACTGATTCAGTTGACCTGTCTAGTGCGAGCCCTGATTATGTGGCGAGTAATTTCGTAAGCTACTTCCTCTGTGGTCTCTGATGCGAAGAGTTTGGGCTCACTATCTTCCTCGATTCGGGAGAAATATTTCATTTTATTTTATTTTAAACAATATACGGGCAATATGCCCTTTACAATATGGATCATTGATTGGGCCATTTTCTTCGTCGGTAGAGTGCTCTACTCTATTAGCTTGCGCGATGGTGCGTTTTTCCTTCTTGGGCTTGTTTTTGAGCACAAAGAGCATAGGGTGCATCACGTCGGAGTTCACTACCATGGCTTTTGTGTGGTCGTTGAGCACCGCTGCGCTGTCCTAAAAACAAGCTCGGACTAATAGTCTGTCCGTCTTGGGGAAGTCGTTATCAGCGATGAAAAGGGGTATTAGTTGCTCCTTCATGGTCAGATAGGTGAACCCTACGGATCCCACGAACTCAGAAGGTCCAATCCCTCTGGATTCGACGTTGTTCTCAATCACTTCCAGTTCAGGCTTTAGGATGCCCTTTTTTATCAAGTTAAGATCGGATCCGGTGTTGAGAATGAAAGTTGCCCATGTCTTTTTGAATTCCGGGATCCGGGTACGGATGAATAACTCTTCGTCGCGGATGGCACGTGGGACTTTGAATCTCCAGCACGACTTGAACTTGGTAGGCTTTGGTCAATCGGTGGAGCACCATGACCCTCGAGGTACCGGGTTGGTTCGACAATGGAGGGAGCTCGTCCGGGGTTGTTCTGGTTCCGTCCTGGTTGTTCCTGTAGTTGTTCGAAGGTGATAGGTTCCGAGGAGCCGGGTCGAGCGCGTTCTGCGGGAGCGAGTGCGGTTGGATGGTCCGTTGGAGGTCTCCCCAATGGATATTCCGACGGTTGGGATTCTGCGCATAATTGTTCTGAGGTCTGTATTGAGCTGGATTCTGGAAGCTATTTTGGTATTGGTATGACTCGGTCGGGCGTGGGGTATTTCGGCTCTGGGAGTCGTTTTGGAAATCATGGTGTGGGAGGTTTTGTTGTTAGCCCGTCGCTGTAGAGTGGTGAGCACCATAGGAGTTTAAATGAGGGGGGCTTGCGATGCCACCTCTTTCTTCGTTTCCCCACTCTGCGTGCTCCTTGCTATGGTCTTCCTTGGTTTCATGGTGGCCTGACGTATTCTCTTCGAAATTAGGCAACCGGATCTCTTGTGTTTGGGCGGACGTTAGTGTTGGTCAAGAGTGTACTGTCACCGTGCCAAGGCTCTTCGTTCCTCTACAAAATCTGTAATCTTCTTCCTGAGTATTCATACTCAGGAAGAAGATCACATGACTTGCGGGCAAATATTTCTGACGACTGTCGGGTATGATTTTTGCGGCCGTAGGGGTTACTAAACGGACTGTCTTGTTATATGCTTCCTCTACGGTGTCCGGTCTTTGCATGTCTACCGATCGGCTGAGGTCGGGAGATAGGAAGGCGTCAATGGATGTGTTTTGGAGGGGTTTTATCATGATCGCGTTGTAATCTCCTCTCA
Source organism: Eretmocerus hayati (assembly GCA_029851415.1). Lineage (NCBI taxonomy): Eukaryota > Metazoa > Arthropoda > Insecta > Hymenoptera > Aphelinidae > Eretmocerus > Eretmocerus hayati. The sequence goes on from CM056742.1 coordinate 103,485,352, forward strand.
GTTCCTCCTTCAAGGCTATGTCCGCGCTTGGGGACAGGGAGTTGAAGTTATTGAATTGAGTTGAGGTTATCATAGTACTCCCCAATGGACTGTCCCTGCTCCATCCGCAGAGCTGCGATTCTATTGCAGTAGTAACCGTTGTCCCTCCCTATTGCGAATCTTTCGTTCAAGTGCTTCAGGAGTTCGTCTGAGTTGTTTAATGTTTTCCTGGAGACGCTATCCCGTGCGGCTCTCCTGAATTCTCCGATCACCGATTCCAAGTAATCCTCGTTTTGCTCGAGCGTGACCCATTGTTCCCCTGTGCTTACGGTTTGGGCGTATCCTTTCAAGGACATGTTTCGGCGATCGGATTGAGGGATCCGCCGTATTGCATATTGCAGCAAGTTGTTGGTAATGGCCCTGGCGACTCTTCGGCCATGGTTGCCTCTGTATTTGCTCCGTCGTCGTCGGGCATATGGCTGGCGTTCTGAGGGTCAACCTGGTGAGCAGGGATGCGAGATGCAGCTGACAGGCGAGCGCTTGTCTTCCGTTATGTTCCTCCTCGCTCAGTCAGTCGTGGGCCCTGAATCCTTGGACCTTTTATTCTTCCAATCTGTCTCGAGTTTGAGCGAAGCTTCTTCTCCATAATTTGGTTTCGATCTCGAGCTCGGTGTTGTCCTCAATCATGACCGAACAGGATTCATGCACTATACCGATCAGGTGTTCTAATATGTTTTCGAGGTCCTGAACTTTTTGATTCAAGTTGGATCCTATCGAGAAAATGATATAGTTGACTCCGTACTGGCTTCTAAGTATGTTTCCCTGTTCTTCTTGGTTACGCATGACTCTACTGATGCTACAATGTATTTCTGAATTGATGGGCTCTAGTTTTTGAGGATTTCCACTATGGTTTTGGCGGAAGGCTTTTTGCCTTCATCCATTGATTGAAACCAGGGCCCTCCAACTCCGGGTTGAAAAAGCGGCGAGAAATTCTGGCTCGAGCCGTGGCAACCGCGCTGCGCAATCTCTCGGATTTGTCGGGAAGCTTGGAGACTATGTTTTGCCGCGAAATAATCCGAGTTTTACAGAGCATGCTCATCCAGGGGTGCTCAATATACTCGATTTGAGTTGAGATTCGCGATAACTGTGAATTTCCAAGTAAAGGCTGGCAGTCAGAATATTTCGTACACTTGGGATAGAGACGCCTTGTTAGCCGAATGCTGGAGCTCATGCCTCCCATCCAGAAGGCCGTGAATTCTAATCCCTCCCGGAATATTTTTTCTCACATTTTACAAGTCAATTTTTTTTTGCCGTAAGATGAACAGATTCTTCTTGATTTATCGTTCTGCAGGAGATTAATTATCATTCTTCGCGAATAAGTATTTCTTCAAGTTGAATATTCAGTTAGAACTTTTTGAACATAGAAATTTCTTGAATGGGAATCTGAGTTAAAATTTTTCGGAATCGATATACTTTGAATAGAATTATGAAGTTCATGGTCACTTCCCAACTTATACTGGAGGGTACTGCAGACTATTTCGAAGAAACAATTATTCCCGAAACTTATGGAAGCAAATAAACCAGCAAATGCTCGGGTGCTTGGACTAAATTTTTCTGAAAAGAGAATGAAGGTAAGTGTACCCAACTTGCCCTTATCAAGACAAATCCTCAATAGCTCTGGCTCATCCCAATATTCTCCAACGTGATTGAACTGATTTCAATGCTTGTCGTAAGACCTTCGAAATGAAATGAGGTACCGTCAACTGGGATAACTTTGGGGAAAAGATCGCATTTTTCCCCTCAAACTCGTGTAACTTGTACGTCTTAGACCCGAGGCGCAACGTATGTGTGGTCAATCGAAAGCTTACAGCTTCAGCATTTGATTGTGGTATTCATGAAGTGCATTTAGACATCTCTAGTTGGAGATATGAGCGCTCAAAGTTGTGTCCCAGAGTTAAACCGGTTCGGAGTAACTTTGGGACAGGAATTGGTATCTATGATTGATTCGTTATTCTATTCATAAACTAGAAAATACAGTCAATTTTCACCATCACTAATCGAAAGCTGAGTGTCTCAGCTCTCTATTGACCTCTTGTGGAAGTTCATCAGATTGAATCTCACTTATGTAATAGAGTAAAACCTTCTTCAGCATGCCGCACTGTCCTCGCCACGGCTACCTCTCGAAGAGGAAAACACATCCAGAGTCAGTTTCTGGCTATAATTGCCAACATCTCGGCTCCGGTGGGTCGAAATGAGACGATCTATGGCTCATTTTGAAACTCTCATGAACGGCTACTTGGAAGAATGGCCACTAATGATGGAAAAGTTGTTGGAAAGCTCATGTACAAGTGTTCCGAAGATACCCCAATCTGCAGGAAAAAAAAACATTTTCCTCAGTTTCTACGCTACACAATTGAAACTGGGTGGGAATAAGCCAATATGACGATCGATTCATCCACATGAAGTAAGTGTGCCTAACATGCCCCCACTCGAGTTCTTAAATGTGCGAGCCAGCAGATCTTGCCGCGCATTTCTTTTCATGTTTGTGACGATAAAATATGAGAGAATTGACATTCTGGACCGATCCTAAAGCACACGCGCATTTTTTAGAACAAAAATGTGTTTTTTGGTACGTTTGACTTCTTTTTTGTTACTAAAAGCTATGCCGAAGAAAATTGATGGGATCTATTCCAACGTACCAATGCGGTAGAGAGCTTCATTAGCCTCTCACTCCACTTGCCACGCCATTTTGGCGACAAAGACTAATGCCGCGTCGCCCGCGAAGCCAATGAGTTCTGCCCTATCTGGAGGAGTCATGTTCAGGAACTCGTCGTATTGCGTGTTCCACTTGAATGATCCTGACACGGATCCTTGAGCCATCCCTGCAGAGAGTTTCAGCTCACCCCTCCCCTCATCGGTGTCGCATACGAGGACTCTGTCACGCAATCCAGCGCTGATGACTGCGAGCAGGTAACGAGGGACTCTTCCGTCGAGGGACCCATAGATCCGTTCCCAGCTCGCCGTGTTGGAGGCATTCTTCACATCAAGGCAGATTATGGCGCAGAACCCGTCGCCTGGTTGGGGTTGCATTGTATGCGCTCTGCGGACTCTATCCTGTACTCACTCGATCGCGTGCATCGTGCTAAGCCTCTTGCGCAATCCAAACTGCATCAAGGACATCCCTCCGCTGCGCTCGTACTTTTCTTCCACACGGTTCAGGATCATGCGGTCATACATCTTTCCAATGTTGTCCAGCATATTGAGCGGCTGATTGAACAAAGGCTCCGCTGGTTCCTCACCCTTCCCTCCGGTATTAGGACCAATTTCTGCCACTCCCACGCTTTCGGGAATGTCCCCGCGAGAAGGCACTTGTTGAACAACTTCAACAGCAGGCTGGGCTGCTCTCAGACTACGATCTTCAGGGCCTCATAAGGAATACCATCAAGCCCCGGCGCCTCACCGTTTGCTAATCTCTTGGCTGCACGTCGAAGCTCTCCTTCGTCGAAGAGAGGTATTGGGTTAGAGATGCGCCCGGGAAATGTGAGTCTGAGCCTACCTTGCGGATAGAGAACCTTTGCTATCCTTCGAACTGACTCTTTGTCAGTAGGCGTGGTAGGCCCGTCCTTCGAGCGCAGTCTGCACATGACCACCCGGTACGGTGTGCCCTACAGATCACGATCTACCATGCTTCAGAGTTCCGCCCAGCACTTTCGCTTGCTGCGTCGAATGACATCCCGTAGGAGCTCCTTTGCCTCTTTGTAGGCCGATTCGTCTGCTGCCGCTGAAGGACGTCCACGTTTGCGCGCTCGCTTTGCTCGCCTCCTCTTGGCGTTTGCGTTGCGGCAAAGGTCACCAATCTCCTCGTTCCACCAGTATGCTCGCCTCCTATGGAACCGCGGTTGCTCCCTCCTCGGCATGGAGGCGTCACAGGCTCGGGTGATGGCTCGAATGACACTGGTCACCGTCTCTTCCGGCGAGAGCTCTTCTTCGGGACCTCTGCTTCAAGGGTTGCTACTTTGAAGCTTCCCTCGTCAAGTTCACGGACTTGCCATCCCTCGATCTGCCGCACTATACCTACGTCTCGGCCACCATCTATCTTGAAAAAGATATGGCGGTGGTCACTAAGCGTTTTCGAATCGAGGATCTGCTACTTCGTGACTCGGCTCATGAGCGACGAGCTGATAAATGCCAGGTCGAGCACAGACGACAATGCCCTTCTATGCCATGTCGCTTTTCCACGTCGTTAAGACAGACCAGGTCCAATTGGGACATGGTCGTTTCCGGCGCGTTTTCTCTCTCGTCAATGGACTACCTAGTCACGAGACCGATAGTTAGGATAGATTTATAGTCTACGATTGAGTTATTCATATTGTATTCTTTAGGAATAATATCAATCTGTGTTCATCAAATCGTATGAATTCATGAATCACGGAAAAGATGAATGAAAAATCATTAGGTAGGGAGGAAGTACCCACCTGCACTCTCTTGTGTCTATTCACTCCCTCTCATATAAGCATTCGAAGATAAAATAATTAAAAGAAGAAGAATTTCAAAAATTTCCTTTCATGTTAACCGTTAAGCATAGCATATCAAAATTCGAAGGAAATGGGAATCGTTATCCACGTTTCTGCCATAAACGGAGAGTAAATAAGTCGACGTCCAGTTTCACGAATTCCATGATTTCGAGACATCAAAATGGTAAAAGCGCGGGTTTATTGGTGAAAATTACTCGTGATGTATCAAGTTCACAACACACGCTTTGACCATTTTGATATCTTGAAATCATGGGATCCGTGAAGCTGGACGTCGTCTGACTCGCCCTTCATTTATGACAGAAACGTAGATTCACATAAAAGCGAATTCTTGGAATTTTTCTTTTCCATTATTAAATTTTCCTCGATCTTAGTTCACTCCGAATCACTTGAGATATAGAACATGAATGCAGGATATTAATATCAGCCAGAATCTTGAGATATTATTCTCAAGATTCCTCAGGTATCCATTTTTGGTCAAGCGCTGTGGAATGCAAGCTGATAGGCAGAGGAACAGTCAGTCAGCTATGTCTCACCAGAAACAATTTCTCATCTCATGTTGAGCATTCTGATAATTCTGAATTGATTCACAAGATGAAGTCAAATCACATTTAAGAGGCTGTGTTACCCTCATCACTAGAATATGAAGACATCCAATGATAAATTAATTTATCATCATCACATGACAAAGCTCGAGCATGGACGATCATTAGGGTGGGCCGAGGGATGACTTTTTTTGAGAATCGATACGGGCTAGTGCGCAAAAGTTAGGTTCCTACATGTGGATGTGAAAAAATTTTTGTTGGACTCTGAGGAATGAGATTCGAGAGCCATCAAGCTTTTATCAAAATTAACGCAGGTTTGAATGGGAATAAGCCTAATTCGGCACTTTTTCCTTCTTAACTCTGCTCGCATTCCTGGCGCATCCGAGCATCTTTGAACGTACTTCAGCTCTTCTGAAGCTTGTTCCAAAGCCTACAAAATGAGCTAAAGTACGTCCGATTTCGATTAACCCGAGCCAATCTATTTCAATTCTTCCAAAAAGTGATCATTATTAAAAATCCCAAAAATAGGGCGATTCTCCCTTCAAACTTTGCTTGTTTTTCTCGTGCATATAAACATTTTTCAACGTACTCTAACTCATTCCAAAGCTTGTTTCAAAACCTACAGAATGAGTTAAAGTACTTCCAATTTCAAATAATCCGAGCCAATCTATCACAACTTTTCCATTTCGAGTTTTGAAAGGATTGAGGCGGGAGGGGGAAGTCTCTTATTTTCGGATTTTTCAAAACTGATCACTTTTTAGAAAAATTGAGATAGATTGGCTCGGGTTATTTGAAATTGGACGTACTTCAGCTCATTTTGTAGGTTTTGGAACAAGCTTCGAAATGAGCTAAAGTACGTTGAAAAATCTTCGGATGCGCTAGGCATGCAAGCAAAGTTTGAAGGGAGAATCACCCTATTTCTGGGATTTCTGAAAATGATCACTCCTTGGAAAAATTGAGATAGATTAGCTCGGGTGAGTCGAAATTGGACGTACTTCAGCTGATTTTGTAGGTTTAGGAACAAGCTTCAAAATGAGCTGAAGTACGTTGAAAAATCTTCGGATGCGCCAGGAATGCGAACAAAGTTAGCAAGAAAAAAGTGTCGAATGAGGCATATTCCTATTTAAACCTGTGTTAATTTTGATAAAAGCTTGATGGCTCTTGCTGGCACCTAAAATCTCATCTCTCAGATTCCAGCAAAATTTTTCTCATATCTACATGTAGAAACCTAACTTTTGCGATCTAGCCCATATCCATTCTCGAAAAAAGTGATTTTCCAGCCCACCCTAATAATCATATTCCTGAATCGGTAGAGTGAAATTCATCAGGAATGGAATGAATCTGGGGCCCAATATAACACGGTAGACTACATTTCTATGGCAGGACCCATGGAAATTCAACTAGAGGAGACTGTTGAATCTCTGTGATGCATCAAGAAATGACAGGAAGCATCCTCAATGGTTCAAATAAACAAGTTCATAACGCGTAGAGCCACTGCGACTATTTTAATTGGATGTAGTCCATTCCGTCATTCATCTGGAGTTTCTTGAAGCATAAAAAACTCATAGTGAGGAGGAAGTCTGATTTCAATGACAAATCAAGAAGTGTCTCATGAAATATCATTCATTATCTTGATTGTGCCTCATAACTTGAAGACCAGGACTTTGACTTAGTGCGCTTACTATACATACACCACAGAACTTGATTGCACACTGAGGCCTCAACTTCCTCGCAATGCTTGCGAGAAGATGGAGCCATCCAACTCTCAGAGGTCCCTTTTCTTTTCTATCTGCAAAGACTAATCACAAACCTATTGGTCACGCGTGGTGGAGAGGATCTTTTGATGAGACCATGGATATAGCGAGGTCGCATGCAGAAAGTTTGTAAGAATCCAATAGTTGGGCGAGATCAATCGCACTTTGAAAACTGCTGAAAACTGAGAAACATCAAATCATCACAATAACAGCACTAAAAGCAGCAACACAGACAGCAGCAGTTAGGCTTGACAAGACGCATTGCGTGGCAGTGGCAGCACTTCGAGGACGTTATGGGTCCTACAGGCAGTTATTATACTCGTTATAGGCATCTCATTTCTATTCGTTGATAATCATTATGTTTTGATTAATCAAAGCTAGAAAGAGTGGAATTTCTAGGGTGTGCGAAGGATCGACGAGTTGCGTCGGCTGCTGTGATATTCTAAAGCGAGAGGCTCTTGCTGATCGCACGGGATAAATATGCAATGAGAAAGGAAGAGAGGTCCGACGCTGCGCAGTAACCCATTTTGCATGACACAATGTTGATACGCGCAGAGCCCGAAACTAACACAAATACACGCGGAAAGAAATCATTGACGCGCTCACACATAGATTCCGGTGACAAGATTCCGCCCGGCCGCGGCCGATCGCAATAAAAGCGAATAAAAAAATATACAGTTCATACCGAAGATATACAATGAATCTCCACATCCCAAAGAGGCATTAAAGCTTAATTTCGATTCAATTAAATCTGAGGTATGATGAACTTTCACGAAATTCGCTGTATCTTGGAAAAATGAAGTCAAATTTCTAATATTGTTCAGAAAATCGTGGAATCACGTTATTCGCTTATCATAAAACTGGATCCAAGACTTTCCTCATGAACAATGGAATCATTTTATCTCCGTCAAACACGCTCAATATGCACCCCACAACATCACTACACATTTCCCGAGTGCGACCAAATACTTTTACGAGTTGCAACAACGTATAATGCTATGGCTCATATAGAGACCGAGACTTTCATCTGAGATCGACCAAGTACGATTCCCTGTTGCCGAGCTATCGTAGATGTAGGAAGTTTTTGCTCGATACTGATGCAAACAACACAATACACTGCCGCCACTCTTCAGAATCTGGTTGCTGGATTTCCTCTGATCTGGACATCGCTCTGGCCCGACAATGGTAAACCAGAAAGACGTGTCAGTTTCATCTGATCATGTCTCCTCCAACTCTTGTTATGATGAGTTACATCTACCCTCAAGACCAAATACACTATTCAATTAATAATCGACGTACTCAAGACACACGACGAGGATAATTTATCAATATTTCGGATCAGAGTTCTATGTTCATGCTAAGCATTCAAAGTAATCATCTTAATAACTTAGTTCTGATCAATTAAAGACGCTACAGATATCTCAATCTTCCCATTTCAAAACTGATGATCAGCTGAAAACAATAAACTCTACTAGCCCGAAGGACTGGAAATGATTGTACCATATGATTCCAAATTCTGGACCATCAAAATAAATGATCAGAGCTCTTCTTCCACGACTTCATTGATCGAAATATAGTGCCTATATTCTCAAGAATTATATGAAATCGAATGTATCAATGGCTGCATTTCCACAAATTGAATAAAAAAAATCCTCTGGTTGGGGAAATAAACCCAACAACCTTCTTGTCGATTCTATTCTCGTAGAATAAGCAGAATCAAGAGATAGCTCATCACATAAAATATTCCCGTACAATCTGTAATTGTACATTTGTTCGATCTCAAATTCAAAGGACCTCTATCGTTTGCTCATTCTTATATAGTCCAAAAGAGGACATATTTGAAATTTCTAATAGATATCCACATTTTATAATCTGATCCAATCATATCTTCGATCGAATAACGAATAATCCACGAAACTGTATATGGATCCCATATCACTTGAAGAAGTGGAGTAATTCTCCCTATCTCATGAAAAATTCAATGCTTTCTGTCAATCTTGCATCATGCGTTTCGATTTCGACCTTTCCTAAGAGGAAAAATATCAAATCATCCTCACTTGAGAGGATGATTTGATATATCGTCGCATATGCTCAAAAAATACCACACCACACTTTCACGAGTTGCAACAGCGTCATATAATGCCTTAGCTCCTATGGGAGTTAGGCTTCTCATTCCCGAGTGCGACAGAGTATGACTCCCTGTTGCCCCGCTCTTGCAAAAAATAACACATTACTAACACCACTCTTTAGAAGCAGGTTGCTGGATTCCCTCTGATCTGAACATCGCTCTGGCCCGACACTGGTGAACTAGGAAGACGTGTCAATTTTTTCTGACCATGTCTCCTCGAACTTTTGTGAGGGAAAGTGACATTTCGACTCCAAACATGATACACTCCCCATTTTCGACTCAATTTCACCACTTAAATACGCAACGAGGATGATGAATAGATATTTCGAGTTCACCCCAACTATACAGATAATCATCAATTCAAATCAATTCATCGATTTACGACGTACCATAAGTTCAGATATTCCGATCTGAAACTGGTGGAGACATGTCGAATACATGGAATTCTAATGGTCACTTTCGACGATCATATATAGACCATTACAACAGATCAATTAGAATCTTTCTGCACAAGTGCACCCGTCAAGTGATATTAGATTCATTCACAATAGTCATCTTCGATGATCTATACGATACGATACCAAGGACGTCCCTGGACACGATGATTCATCCCTGAACCTGAAGAAAACTAGATAAAAACAATAAACTGTTTCAAAGAATCCTTTTAACTGCAATTATATGGGAGAACAAATCTCCTCAGCATACAATAGAGACATCAATACATACAATTCATATATTTTGTTGCAGTAAAATCTTCCTTGTATTAGAGTGCCTCACTAAAGAAAATTCTACAAACATACACGCTCAAAACGATATCCTCGAGCCGGTACCGCACGTAGTAAAGACGTCAATAAATAATATATATATATATATACACTGGGGGAGGGCAAGCCCCCCTGCTCGCCCCGCTCACCAACCCCCACCTGCATCAGAGGAACTTATACTCCACCTCTCTTCATGAAATTTACTATTACAATGAATAGACATTTTGGAGCCCTGTGCTTGGCCACTTAGTGAAGCATCCCAGCAGGCTTTATGACTTGGTGCACGGTCTCACACGGAATCTTCTTTTTTTTTTCTTTCGAGATCCCCTTGCAGTCTCCTGGGCCTAGCACGGGGGCCCCTTCACCACCTTGGTGTGAAGGGTTATGCCCGAATATTTCCTCTACTTGTGGATTCTGGCTTCCCCGGAGTGACCTACGCCATGGTTTGCAGCCATGGGATGCCTCTCTCCAATGCCGGTAAGGCCGACATTCCCTGTCTCACGAAGTGAGCCGTTGGATCCGCTGTACCCTTAGCATTCCCGGAAAGAGCCTCTTCATGGTTTGCAAGGCCATGATTTGGAGAGACTCAAACTCCAACGCCGGTAAGGCCGACATTTCCCGCACCTCCCCGTGTACTTAGGAAGGCACGTCGGGTCGGCTCATTAACTCCCTACGTTACCCACCCTCCCCCTGCTTCGCATTCGCCCAAGGCCCGCTAGCCAAACCTCGTGGAATGGGAAAACCCAGGATTTCTCAAGGATAATCCCGGGGGAAACGCCATTCCAAAGCAGGCGGGGTGTGATGGGTTCTTTTCCCGTCGAAAAAACCACAGAAAAAATTTCCGAGTGATTTCTCCGGGAATCGAACCCACGACCCTTCGAGCAGTATTGATTCCGAAGCTAGCACTCTACCGACTGACAAGGGAAGTCCGGAGTCTCCGGGTCCTGAAATCTCACCAAAATTTTTTCACAGTTTCATACCACCTAGAATATGAAGAACCCAAAGCAACTCCGTCAAATGGGCCTCCCGTTCAGAGCTACAGCCAGAAACGTCAACATTGCTAGTATATCTATATATATCACTTTTTAACATGGGCCTATTTGGGCAATGCTAATGTCATAGGCTGTAGCTCTGAACGGGAGGCCCATTTGACGGAGTTGCTTTGGGTTCTTCATATTCTAGGTGGTACGAAACTGTGAAAAAATTTTGGTGAGATTTCAGGACCCGGAGACTGCGGACTCCCTTTGTGAGCCAACACTGCTCTGTCAAACGGAATTTTCTTATAGTTGACTGGACTGGGCCTCGTGAGCACATGACTTGACAACCATGCGTCAAATCTCCATTGTCGTGAGCAGTAATATGATGATGCTTTGTGAAAATTAATGAATATATCCTGTCAATCAGGAATCCGGGATTGATATACTCAAGAGCCAGTTGTGAATTACGGAATTTGTACATGAATTTTCAAACGATGTTAGAAGAAATCTTGGTGGGTCGATGGTCTGAGGGAAATACTCAATTTCTTTAGTCCCGCTTATACCGTATCTATCCGGATATAAGCCGCATTCTTTCTTATCTATGGTGAAATTCAGAAAATCAGAGTGAGGATTATACGCGGGTGCGGCTTATACTCGGGCCGCTGACCATTCATCACAAACGTGAACACCACAACGCGCCAAACTATTTGACTACCAATAGCAAGAATATTGTGCACTCATTTCCTCAATTCTGTTCAAAATTAAGTCGACTTTGAATGAGGGGATCACAGGAACTTTTGACTTTGGGCGCCTAAAAGTAAAAATGCTAAGAAACGCTGTGTACATGTCTAATAATTTCTAGGTAACTTCTTCGATGTCTCCGAAAACACAATCTCCCATGTCGATCATATGGGAAAAATCGCTAAAAGACTTACAGAACAAATTCTCGCGCCACATCTTGGGGTCTTTCTGAAAATTTGGTCCGAAATTTGCATTGATTGGGTGAGCGTCGGTCGTTGACCGGCCGGAGATGTCTGATAGAATACTCGAATGAATGTTAAAGATTCTCAACTTTGAGAGTTCATGATTGGGATCGCCAAATGGTAATGATAAAGGCTTATGACCTATTGAGAGTTGTCAAAAACACATCAAATATCGAAGAGTGTCGGTCCTACCAGATCCCAACATCCATTGGCATACAAGATGCGAATATAAGAAACGACCTTAGTCACTCTTATACATTCACGGGGTGTTTTTGAATTTTTCGAAAGATTTTATGAAACGTTTCATGACGACTCCGTCTATGTAAGATTCTCAGTAGCCCCCACTCGTACCGATGGTACTTCGAAACGCGCTAGAGTCCGAGATTAGCAAAGTAGATATGGTATCTTGATATTATCATCCATTATTCCTCGGTAATTTGGAGTCCGTCCGTTGATTACAGCGTGTGTACACCGCCGAGAACGGCGTGAATATACCACAAGTGACACTAATTTTCTTCCGGTTGAATTCGATTCCTTGATTTTCACGTTAATGTACATGGACTCGCGATAGATTGATTTCTTCAATTTTGCAAGAGTAAGACCAGTACTCTGAGTTACGCTAAAAAGTGTATGAGCCTCAGAACAGGAGTAATGATTTTTCACCGAAATAAGGTGACACTATCCAATACGGCTGAGTATCTCGATGTACATCTTCGTGGAAGAAATGAATCATAACTTTGAATCATCACAAATATGCCTGCAGAGTTACAGAAACTGCTGTAATATGCTGAAACCATGAGAGCTTAACGAATTTTGAGAGTTGGTCCGAGTGCCACGTCCTTTTGTCGATTTTCGGGTATTTTCTCGCGCTTGATCGGCTCTGCTATCTATTCACATCCACCAATCAGGTTCAAATTAGGTGTACACTTTTGGAACATCTAAGGAAATTTGACTGGTTAGGCCTCCCTACACGTCACACAGCCCAAATGATGGTGGTATGACAGCAAAAGTCGAAAGTTTCTGGAATTTGGTCATATGTGCACTGAATTCCTCAATTCTGTTCAAAATACATTTGACCGAGTATGTGCACTGATTCCCTCTCTTCTGCTGAGATATCACTTCATTATTCGAGAAATATCGTGCAGCTTATATTGGGGTGAAGAAAAACTAAAATTATCGATCTTGAGAGTGGGATGCGGCTTATATGCGGGTGCGGCTCATATTCGAATAAACACGGTAATATCGTTCATCTTGATTCTTGCCAGTCCATCAATCACTAGGACTCGATACCACTGATTTTATTCCAAATCATAAACTGATCTTCGCAATTCACATCGTCTCTTGTTGAATCAATGCAGCGTTTGGCTGGAATAACACATATGCCTTCACCACTCATAACCCATACACCTTTACCACTTTAATGCCAAATCTCTTTAGACCTATTTGGTAAAGCTCAACGAGAAACATGTATTAATTTCATGATTGTGAAGACTATCTCCCTCTCCGAACAAATGAGATGGACGACAAATGTCTATTACATTGATATTTTGGAAAAAATTACCATTTCCAACTATATGAACATCTTGCTGGTACAAACTTTTTCGTCCCAAATGTTCTATATGTCATACTATTACTCGACAACTCTTGACAATCCCCAAATCTTGATGGAATACTCAAGGCCAGTCGGGAGTTCCAGCGAAAGAGCAATCAGATACGCGCCAGAATTTCTGACAATATCTACTTATCAAATAATGACGAACACTTTTTGGATCGAATCATTGAGTCAGCGCACTCACTGATGGAATTCCCAATTATCTGAGCTTCGTTGCGTCTCAAAATTTGCGATATATTTTGCAGGATTTGTGAATCTGGAACCTTGAGCTGCGCTGCCGCATCATAACAACCATGCTGTGATACAATATTGCCGGGCTCCGAATCTCGCAGAATATGTCACGAGTTTTGAGACGCGAAAAAGCTCAAACGATTAGAGGTTCCATTGTGAAGCGCGCTAACTCAGTGATTTAGTCCGAAAAGTGTTTGAAAGTGTTCGAAAATCAAATATTGTTTGAATTACGCTATGCAAATTACCATGGAGCCATCTATCGAGTAGTTAGCAATATAGAATAGCCACATGTCACTAATTGTCAGAGAAAATCCACAAAATCAGGAATTTATAGTTCTCTTAAGAACAATCTTATGTCTATGACGACATTGTGTTCTTAAAGATAAGAAAGATCTATCTTGAGGGTGCAATTCAAGCAGGGCAAATTTCAATACTCATAACGCTAGATGAATCAATCATAATGCTTGACGAATGTCTATCTATCCATGTAGATCAGTCGTCGTACCAAACAAATTCTTCAAAGTTGAACATCATCGGTACAATATTATTCCAAATTCTTGAAAGTTGTCACCATACATAAAGCGCGATTTGATTGAATTCTTCTCAATTTCATGTAAGCCTTAAAGAATGCATCTGTTTTAGAATGTCACAGACCATTTTCAAATCATCCAACGAATTATGTTGATTAATTTCGGTATCTGAATGAGATTCTTGAATACCATTCGACCAATATTTGAACTCGAAAACATTGGATCAGCTTCTATGACTTTTTGAATGGAATATCTCTCAATAGAATGGTTTTAGCCTAAATCACTCTTCGATGCCCTCCTGCTCGCTTCGCTCGCCAACCCTACACCTTAATCGGGCGAACTTCTACTTCACCTCCCTTGAAAAGAATAATCATTCGAATAAATACAGATTAAGGAAATCCATGAAAATGCAGCGAAATTCAAACTTACATGAATCATCAGACCCACATCATCATAAAATTTTGCCTTCTAGTGTGAAGGAAGATGAATGAATGGAATGACATTATTCAGATCCATTTTGATAGTCGAATAGATTATCTGTGGAAAATCTATCTTGTTCATGATTCATGTTGTTCATATTATGAGTGATGATATTATTCATTAGAATTCGATATGTTGACGAGTTTTGATCCTGAAGGAGGAATTGAAATGTTTGACCTCGAAAACTTTGAAGAAGAGATTTTTCTCGAAAACGCCACATGGACAATTCTAATTCCAATTGGATATAGTTTTCCACACCATGAACGATCATTTAGAACAAAAATCAAAAGGGGGTGTTGAGGTTCATTGGAAGTTGGTTCTGGAACACCATGGGGTGGAATCGTTGTCGTGTAGGCACCAAGAGGTGCTGAATCTACCCTCAACTTCGTCATTTCGAGGTATTGATAATTGTTTTGGCCCAAAAATGACGATTGACCTATCTTTGCGGAGTCATTTCCTATGATTCAGGATGTTGAGGGAATGAGGATGACTTGCGAGTGGGCCAGAAGAATAGAGTACGCAGAATATCAAATGTTGCGTGGAATGACCTAGGAATCAAATAGGGAAGGCATTGTGACTAGTTCAAATTTAGATGATGGAGAAATTTATGATTCAAATAGTAGAATAGAATAAATATGCGAGTTCGGTATCAACCAATCAATGAAAATCTACACTACCACAGATTCAGGTTCCACAATTTTGTGTTCCTCGCCCTGAGGTCTTTCGATTGTAAACAAAATTTTTCGCTCGATGATAATTGGAAGTAAAAAAAGATGACTATCTTTTATGGTTATTTGTGTAGGTGATTGGTTATTTATGAAGGCAGTCGATGATTTGATGTGTGTATTTTCCTTCGTTCACGCGTTCTCCTCAGCCCTTAAGTCGATTCTTCTGAAATCCATGTGCGTAGTAGATGATCACCCAAGAAAATTCTGAAGGAATTTACAGCTTCATTTAACGAACTGTTTCTGAATCATGCGTCCGAAAAAAAGAGAAGCCATTTTGGAAAAAAGTTTACAATTTCCGAAGAATATGTTCTAAAGATAGTTCCTAGAGAAATCCAGAGTAACCTGATGTAATATTCATTTTTGACAGAATCGATCAATTGGTTGATACGGAATTGCGTATTGATGAATAAAACATGATTAGCACGCGATTTTCCGATGGATGATGACGCAGAATGTATGACTTGAATTATGGGAATTGATGAATATGGATCATCCATATGAATCAGGTCACGGAGAATCGCCGAATGATGTTAGTTCAGGTGACGCAAACTTTGGTAAGGAAATTGTGGATGAAAATATTTGTGAATAGGATTGTCAGTCTCTCGGAGATATTGACTTTTTCATATTACAAAACGCAAATATCGGAAGTTATCGAATGGATTGAGCTGCAAATTTCCTCTCAAAACATCATCGGGTGATCATCTACCTAACAGATGGATTCTATGAAGATCAATTGAAGGATTGGGGAGAACGCATGGATGGCAAAGAACAACATACACACAAACAAGGCCAGTGACCGCAGAGGATGAATTTCTAGTGGGCCGGGAATGATCTTGAAGGAAGAAAGGTGACCTACAATCAAAAGATATTGATGAGGAGAACAGAATGATGGATTTTGACTCTGTGTGAATGACGATTTTTACAATATAAATTTAATTTGAGTTAAAAGATCCGAGGAAAATGTCTCGTCACGAATACAACCTCTCCTATCTGAGGAAGCTAAATGTAGAACTCTTCTGTCAATGCTAATATGTAGCAGAATAGAATTGCATTTTAGCTGGTAATTGTTGTAGGAGTTCATGTGTATACAAGTCTGTGAGTTCTTCATGTGAGTGTGGGTATAGAATATGTACGAGAATAATGAGAGGATTATCTGGTCAGATGGATTTTTCATCGTCAAAATTCTCAGAGAGAGAAATTTGGTTTTCACCATATTGTTCCTCTCAGCGAGATCTTCAGATTGTAGATGACACTTCCTACTCGAAGATAGTCAAAGTTCAAGGAGAATGATGACTTTCAAAGGAATATATGAGAGTATAATCTGGAAATTTCATCCACAGAAGAATCTTTCACCCTCAGAGCATTTAGAGAGAGGTTCCCACCATTTCGTTCTCGACGTCGAAATCTTTCAATTTTGGGTTAAATTTTTTTTGTAGGTATCCGGTGGTTACGAAAAATTATGATTCGCAGAGGAATCCAATGTTTTGGCATGTATGTCGTTCTTCTTTTTGTTCACGAGTTTGAGTCAATCCTTTGATCGATCTCTCTGAAATATTCATGAGTACGAGATGACCACGTTGAGGTGTGCTGGGAGAGTTCAAAGATGATTCTATTGAACAGTTTTCGACATACGCGTCTTCGACAACAACAATGTCAGAAGTTCCCAAAATTTGATTCAATTTCTGGAAAATATGTTCTAGGACGAGTTCCTGGAAAAATGCAGAGTAAGGTGATGGAATGGATTTCTTGGCGGGGATTTACATTCCCCAATGAAAAAGTGCATTTGAATAATGTTTCACGGATTTCAAGAGAATTTGATATCAACCGATCGATTCAGAATGGTGCGAAAGTAAGTCTTCAGCTTATTGAAATTGAGATGAATAAGTCGTAGAGTGATACGAGGAAAAAAAGAATACTAATAAAAATGTCCTACTATTTCTTGAGTCATCCTTTGAGGAAGCTTTTTAGAGTGATTGAGGCTTCCTAGATTGAGGTTTCTTCAACAATATTCGTCGTTTGATTGAGACGGAATTTCGATGCAGCGGGTTTGAAAATGATGAAAATGAAGTCTTCGATGAAAATTTTGATATTTCGGAAAATTCGGAATCTGTGAAGAATGAATGAAAATTCGGTATTAACCAATCGATAGATCATGCAGGAAAAATTCTAATTTAGGTGACTGAATTCGACCGTGTTAGGAAAAGATATTTATGTATCAAGAGTCGACATTTGAGCAATTTCGCCTTGAAAACGCCATGGATCAAATTTGATTGGGAGCTGAAAGCTGCCAAATCACTGGGCTATTAGGAATTGGATTGTGTCCAAGTTGGCGAAAGCCAAAAGTTGATAAGGTGAACAGTAGGAGGAAAAGCGTGTCCGGTATGAAACAACGCGCACACACTCACACATACACACACACACAGACACACACACACACACATACAGACACGGACAGAGGGGCGCGAAGATAAGTCTCTAACAGATCAGGGAGGCCGTTAGGAGGAAAAGTGTTACCTACAATTGATAGATTTTGGCGCGAGGAAGAGAATGGTCCAAGGTTTTTTCTAGATAAGAGAAACTTTGTTGGAGGATATATTGGTTTCAAAGAAAAATTTGATCAAATTTTCGTTGGGGTAAAAACGAAGCTTTCTCTTTGGAGGGAGCAAAAGTGGGGCGGACTCTGGACAGCAGTGTGGGGCGGACTGTGCATTTTGCACGTTAATGTGGAGCGGATTTCAGAAGGCAGCGTGAGCCGTACTTTGAACGGCAGTAAAGGGCGCACAATAAAACGAAGAGTGGGGCGGATTCAGAACGGCAGTGGGGGGAGGTGTGGGGTGGCGTGGCGCGCCGTGGGGTGGATTTCGCGTTATCCGACAGTATGGGGTTGAGTGGGGTGGACTAGGTCGTTCTAGGACGCTGTGGGGCGGAAGATTTAAGAAGAACTATACAGTATAGAGAGATATAGTATAGGGAGATATTGATGACGTAAGGAGGATACATGACGTATTCCGTGTATTGGGCTGCCTCACAAATGAGGTCCCCCCACCTACACACACACACCACCTGACCCACCGACCCACCGACCCACCTACCGACCCATCAGCAAACATATGTACACGAACAGAAAAATCTAGGGACTTTTTGTACCGTCGAGTTGGCAACACTAATATTGATTTTATGTTGGCAAGCCTGATATAGAGATTCCGTGGGTGAAATGACCCGACATGACTCTTAATATAATAATTTTTCCATCAATTGTTGTGAAATTCGCTATAGTTATCATCATATAACGTTATGAGTGCGCTCACAGTGGCCTCCATGTATAGTATTTAGTGATCTGTACTTTTTAGAGTTACATCAAACCTCCGGAATCATTACACGCGGAGACTATCGACATTTTGCCGAAGATTTGATGGATACGTTGAGGAAGTGTATTCGCATGATGACGCCATTCTCGAATGGCATTATATTCGTGGATCGGCAATGGAGGACTAATTTCATTTCTTTATCAATCTCAAAGTCCAGATCATTGACTTCTCAATGAATCGATCTCGAATTGGAGATTGATAGAGGAATAAAATTAGTCCTCCAATGCCGATTTACGACTACAACATCATTTGGAACATAAGAGGACGAGTCGAGATCGGAAAAGGCCCGCCACTCTCAAATTTACAGAAATCATTCTTCGACTTCAATGGGTTCCCTAGAACATGAATATCCTCAAATCAACGATATCCATCAATTTGATGCCATATTCCGAATATTACCTTGGAATAAACCCCGCTTACGATATGGATCATGTCGATTCTCAACGTGGAATTCACTTGAATGAGGATTTTGGTTAGTGCTTAGGGATTCTCGAGAAAACCAGAGGCTTCCTTCTGATAAAGAAACATGCTTTAGTTATCACGATTGATAATTCCATGACGGAATCCACAGCCAAGAGAACTATTGGGAAAAGTCCGAAAACTCAAGTTCCAAAAAAGTTCTAATTGACATTCCTACAATTCGGCTCGGCAGAAGCTAAAAATTTCATTCAAAATCAATTTAGGCGCAACGTGGCGAGGCTTACAAGGATTGAAACCTCGCGAAAACGTACATTTTAGTAGGAAAGGTTTTTCTTCATCCCCTAATATAGACCGCCAGAGAGCCCTGTAAGCTTTTAGACTCGTTCTCTTTTCACTTTTCTTGTATCAAAGTTACCTCATTCCCACATGGAAGTGCACTCATTAGGATAATCGTAACACGAGGTCCCCATCTAAATACACGAGAATATCGGTTTTCCGACCGCGAAAGCGCGGAGGTTGCAAAATGGATTACGCGAGTATCATATGGGTTGCGACGAGCATCCCTGTCAGACCGCAACCCCACCCACGCCAGGCATGCTCGCGCAGAGACATTGCGAATCACAGGCGCGAACCAGGGGATTCCCCGCAGAACTAATCCGCCAGGTGGTCACCTGCACAGGTCATTCATATGCGGAATAGACCTCACCAGCAACGAAGAGGGCCAGGAAACCAGCACGAAGGCAGTCGACTCGGAGCTCGAGTCCAACTCACTGGCTAGTCTTGGGAGCTCCAAGCCTTAGCTCTTTTGACTCATCTCGACTCTAGGAGCTCTAGAGCCGTGATAGGTCTTCCCTGGGAGCACCAGCGGAGTAACGTTATCCGGGAGCTCCGGATACCATTCCACCCCGATCGTCTCGTCTTGGGAGCACCAAGATGCGAATGACCGTATAGAATATCACCTGCGTAACCCGCCCGCGAAACTAGACCAGGGTGAAGGAATTTGTTGGGCGCACCACCAAATGTCTCTGGCAGGAGTCCACTGTCAGATCAATTCACCATCCGGTCACTGTGCCGTCCACCACGAAGAGCTCTCGCGGTGAACCGCCCAGCCTCCCGTAATTATCCCGTTTATGTAAATTTAATTGACATGTATTTCACACACCGGTTTTTAGGGTTACCGCAGTCCATGTAAACTTTATTTGTAAAGAGCCAATATACCTCTGTTGTAATTGTTCATTTCATTGTTTATTTTTGAATATATATATTTATTTTATCAATCGTCTGTTCAATTCAACACCCGATCAACCCTGATTTCCTGCCCCTAGAAACCCTCGGTTACAGAATCATTCTCCATAAGCGCGTCAATTTTGAAAATCCAAGTTCTGACGAGAGGAAATGATTTTTGAAACTGTCCTGGTGGGTAGGATATCTTTCATTTTCGCTATGAATGACCGTATGATGCTTCGGCCAACCAAATTTAAACGCACAGCAACGTAAAATGAATTTCTGTACATTGGTGAGCCCCGGAATTTACATTATCGACACGGAGATCACACAAATGACGTGAAGGCCCTTGTTATGGGATGGGCGAGTCATATATACTATCTTGATGAAAGTGTAAGTGTCTGAATGTGATTACTTGAACTCAAGGGTCAAGTAGTTTCTATCATTTGCGCGCATAGCTCGTTCAGTTTGAGCCGCAGATATAGACCAGTTCGCAACTCTCAAAATTCGATGACTAACAAGGGGAGCACCAACTTTGCGGGTCGTGGATCTTGACGAACTTTTGGTAATCATCTTCTTTTGGTGCGAAATGAAGGTACCCGGAAGGGTTTTGTCCAATGGGTCTCTCATCCCCAGATTCAGCCATGGCAATTAGCATTGTCAGTATATCTATATGTACGACTCTTTAACATGGACCTATGAGGGCAATGCTAATCTCCATGACTGTATCTCGGGATGGAGGGGCCGTTGGACAAAACCTTCCAGGTACCTCCATTTCTCGCCAAAACAAGATGATTCCCAAAGTTCCGTCAATATTCAGAACCCGCAAAGATGCTGTTCCCCTTGTAGGTGGCTAAACTCGACACAGCAGCACGATTCTGGCCTCGAATGATAGGTGGCACTTTCAATGATCAATATCGATGACAATCATCCTTTAAAAATTGCAGTACGATAAGAAGTAGGGCTGGGACTTTTATCCGGATTTTCGAACTATCCGAACTATCCGAATAATCGGATATCCGGGTGCGGGGAAGAAATCCGGACGGATCCGTCCGAGTTTTATGGTCGAATTGAAATATAACATTGGTAATGAAAGCATAGATGAACTGATAACAATATCAAACAAATATATATCAGATCCATACGATCGGTTCCAACCTGTTATTGATGGCAAGTGGTCAACCGGTATCTCTGTCTCTCTTTCCCGTTCTCTCTGTTTCTCGATAACATGGGAGCTTCCATGGATGACGTTCGGAGGGATTTTATTATTCCAGACCCCCCGTCTCTCTAATAAGATTTTTCAAGAGTGAAATTGCTGACTCACACATGGAGCCTGGAAAAGCATATACCCTACGCAGGATAGCCCATTTACTCGTCAGAAGGGTGAGAATTTGGGACTAAATCATCGATTCTCCAAATTACAGCCACGAAGTCCACGTTTCGACGATATAACCAGTCGTATCATACCTTTTCCGGAAAAATTATGGTCCGCAGAAATATGTACATGATGGGAAATGAATTGTTCTGAGTCATAAAAAACTTGCCGGTAGGCTAGTATATCCCTTTGGGAAATCGCGAGCCATTACATCAAATTGACGCGCTTATGGAGAATGACCCACATCATTGTTTGAGTCCTATTTCATCGAAGGAAAAGTCACCAGGGACTGTCCTGTTGAATTGGAATTTTCCGAATTTTCTAACCAGAATTGCCCGAATCATGAGATTCACCCCCAAGTGAAGGTATCGCGAGTTTCTAGATGTTAAAGTAGTGTTCGGCTGAAATATGAACGAAGCAACAATAGCTAAATTCTTAAACTTGAACTTGGCGCTCGGAGACGATTAATAGTTTCAAGTCAAGGGTGACAAGCGTAGTGCTGACCCTCCCGTCAAGCTCCTTCAGCAACGCGCAGAGCGCGCTTGGCTAAAGAGACGTCTCTCCGACTATCATCTGCAGGGCGGTGGGCGAGAGGTGCTTGAGGGGAGGGTAAGCACTACGCTCCTCACCTCTGTTATAAGTAGTTGCAAGAGAGTGAAAAAGAGGTGGGAAGGGCGGCGAGTAAATTCCAATCCGTTACTGTTTACTTGAGATGAGTTATACGTTCTCATTTCAGCGATTTCCACGTAACTTCCTAGTTTCAAAACCATCCTTGCCAATACCATACTCAAGCATATCGTAGTGTTCAAATGTGACATAGAAGTACAATTGATAGGAGAACTGTATGAAAAGAGCACTCGTATCAAGGGGGAAGGAATTTGGCTCAAACGTACTGAACGGGAAGAGAGAAGACATAAGGAGGACACAAGGCTCTCAATGAAGCGGGAACCCAGAGTAGTCTTGGATAAGTTCGTAAATTTCCAGAAATTCTCATCCAGGATCAGTTCAGACAATTCATAATTCATGAACTACAGCCGAGACAATGATAAGCACAGTTTTTATTCCAGGAAGATTGTTCCGGAACAGTTCAGAGTGTGAAAGTTCCAAATCCAAGACCTACCGATCTGAACAGAAAATAAGACCGCGGCCCACGGGCCCTCAACTGGCTAGAAGAATTCTTCGCTATGGAGAAGTTTCACGAGAGGGCCATAGTCTGGTCGATGAGAATTTCCGATCCCTGTCGCTAAACACGGTCGATCCACAGAAATTAGTGACTCGCTCCTGGGCAACGTAGTAAATATCTCAATTGCATATTCCTCCTCTGCGACCATTTTGGGATCCTATGAAGGACCGATAGTTTCACCGGATGTAACTGAAAATAGAGAAGTAGCCCTGGGTTCGCAAACATCAAAGTGAATGATTTTATCGTTGGTTCTCAGATTTTACTCAATAATCCAGATGATTTTCTGAAGAGTAGCAGAGATTGCGGCAGGTTTGCATCCTCATAGATGTGACGATCTTCTCGCATGAACTTCGGAGTTCCCCTTCTGCCGGATAATATTAAATACCAAAGACGTCACATTTCAAAAGTGACACAATAATCTCTAATGATCTTGCGGAGTGGGGAAACGGTGAATAATGAGTACTCACCAAGTTATCATAGCTTGGCTGTGCAGTTCGATGTTCTCTGACTAGCCTCTGTACTTGGTTATTAAATGTAAGAGTGACAGAACTACCATTCGTCGTTGGAACAAAATTAGCAACAAGTGACGCTGGAGCTGTAGACTGAGATATTGGTGGTGCTTGAAGGTGTGATGGATTCAGGCTGAAATCATTTGCACGTCTGCAAACTTCCATCATTTGTACAGATGCTTTTACATTGTTACAATGAGCATAATCAACCAAATGAGCAAGTATTACGAATGCATGATTCAAAGCCTCGCCCGGTGTTATTCTGCGTTCCTAAAGGAAGTAAAGGAGGTTGAACTAGCTTTCTCTCGTTAAGCTATTCCTCAACTAAAAGACTCCAGGTAGCTGGAGTTTTGAAAAATATTTCACATCACCTGGTCCATAGTCAACATCCTCTTCAGTAGATCGATAAACTCTCTCCGATCAGCTTTTTCAGCTAGCAGTTGTCCACCCTCAAGATCTGTCGGCACATTAACTTGCCCGATGTCATCAACACAGTTGAAAATGTACTTTCTGGCTTCCTTGGATTTGATATTTGTTTCTGATTCATGTTCCTCCGGAGTTTTGAGTCGCCAGAAAGGATGTGTACCTACGGGTTTTTGCTTATAGTTTCAAGGAAACAGAAGGCGCTCGCAGAGGGTTCAAGTGGGAAGATCTTTATAACAACTTCTACTCTCAGAGTAATTCAAATTATGAAGTATGACTCACTGTCAATATCTCTGTAGAAGAATTTTGTGGTTTTGCTGGCATTATTGAGCATGTGTTCAGTAGGTAGACCTTGAGTTTGACTTATGTATCTAATTTGATCATATTCTGAGCTACCCGGGTAGAGGGGCCATCCAAGAAATAGTTCGGCTACAACGCAACCGAGAGACCACATATCAATCGCTTCACAGAATGGCAGCCCTAGGATGATTTCAGGCGCTCGATAGTAACGAGACTGGAGGTAGGTGTTGCATACAGCTTTAGATACATGTGACGCTGAGCCAAAATCGATCACTTTCACTCGATAAGGCTGACGCACTGGATCAACCAGCATGATGTTTTCTGGCTTCAGATCTGCATGGATCAGTCCCAATTGCTGTGGAGAGAAGAAGTCACGATTGAATCTAATCCATCATCATTGCGTAGGGACTCATCATAGTTTCCGGATAGCAGAGACAGGTGAATTTGGAGTACATAGACTCTTCTCGATGCATACGAATGAGAGTCTGTGCCGAAGTTATCAGACTGCTCTGATATGCTCAAGGAACCTCGGGGAATATATTTTGATAAGAACTCCCAACCTCCCTTTTCCCGTTGTCTGCTGCATGAGTAATTCCCATTATACTTCAGTACGGATTCTCTACGAGGACAGATCATGATTGACAACGTACATGTCACACTGAGGGTCCCTCATCCTATTCTCTACGGTCATCGTCGAAGTCAACTTAGATCAACATGAGGTCATCGACAAAGAGATGAACTCGGACTGGATCCCGGTTGAGATAATGTAGAACGATAGCCCCCAACCCATGAGATGACAGATCTCAGACACGTGGTGGAATTGTGAGTCCTTGGTGGTTTGTACCCTACAACCCATTTCTTTCGATCCTACAATACCGATTAATCAGATCTCACTCCAACAACCTTGAGCAATTCACTCTTACTTCACAGCTGCACATACCACTCACTCGGAGCTGGATGATTGATACATCGAGCTTGACACTCATTCACTCACCCAATTCTAGGACTCCACGAGCTTGAGATCAATCGATGGCCCAATTCCATGTTACCACGAGAGGGTACAATACGCCCGGGGTGTGACGGACCCCGACTTTAGTAGTTACGCTGGTTGGGAGGGGCATGGCCCCGAAATTGAAGTTTGGTGAGCATTGGGCGGCCTGCCCGACCACAAACCGCAAGATGGGCTGGGTCACTCGGGTGATCGGGACTGGGACAACTCTCGGTTAAATTACACGTGATACGCTGCAAGTACTTTTTCTCCAATTTTGCGCATCAATTGTCCGCACAGAAGAATTCTTGTGAAGATTTTCGACCCCATAAATCGATCGGTTTTTTCTGTGATCTTGGAGATGCTCCCCTCAAGATTTCCGTACAATAGATCGTTCCAGTATTATCGTCGATCCTATGTATGATCTGATGAATTTTATGGGTACTGTAAATGTACCAGTAGTAGTGAGATGCAGATGCCTAGAAGCTAGATCAGTCTAGCTCGACAGGTGGCCTGGGTAGATGACGTGAGTGTACCTTGGCAGGTGACATCGATGCTTGTATAATAGCCATTACTCAACTATACATTCCAGCGAATTTCACAGATATGAAGGTGACTCAGTTTTTCAAAATTGCTTGCAATGGGGCGCAGTTGATATCTAACGCATACAAGACTGATTGCATTCCTAATATTCGAAAATTCCTAATAATGAATGTAGAATGACTCAGTTTCTGACTGGAGTGGATTTGGAAGACTCAGTTTGTGTCCAGTAAAGAATCACAAGATGAGTCACGGTTTAGAGAGGGGAATATGCGTGGACGGTCCCGGTGAGATGCGGCTACCACCCACTTATGAACTGGGATGATTTTGATGTAGAAATCTGCTTAAGATGATATGCTGCGCTTACGGATCTGAGAAACTTTCAGGCATCTGTATCTCACTACTACAGATTCATTTACAAATCAAGGTTGACTCAGGTCACGAAGGACAAGTTTCTTTCATGTAGTTTGCATTAGTTTCTTTCATTGGGGAGACGAAACAGCTCACTTGCAACGTCGTATTCTTAATAAATCTCAAAGAGAGAGTATGAATTTTACTCTGCAGCTGCCTGGCGGTGAGACCTACCTTGCTTGATGCTGGTTCACGGTAGTTTCTTGGCCTTGGTGATTCTCTCGTTCAAATCAAAAAAATAAGAAGGTGCATTCGTTCGTTCGAATAAATAATTAATTGATAATGAGCACAAAATCATCAATTAAAAAGAAGCTAAACAAGAAAATCGGTTCAGGATGGCCAATAGATTATTTTATGAATCAAAGAAAGAGATACGACTTGCTCAAATAATGCTCAATGAAATAATATAGATTTATCGCGAGCACCGTTATTTTCTTTTATGAAATAAAAGATATAACCAGAAAGAATAATCATTCAAATAATTGGGTCACTCACTGGGTTATGGTTATGTCAGGGTCTATAAATAACGAGGCTTGGTAGATGCGTTTTGCATTGACTGGTTTTATTTATATTACACACAATTAAATTCGATGAAAGATAAATTCAAAAAATAACACACTTTTTCATCACTGCTCTAGTATTCATAGAATGAAGGTGAAAAATGATAAATTTACAATCAAAACTAGGAAAATTCAACTCAAGTGAGATCAAACTGTAATTATAAATCACTGAATCAATTTGTAAAAAATGTCGTCGCCAAATGGGTTGGAAAATCCTTAAAAACTTGACGCTACTGATTTTGGAACCAAAAGGTTGCTTTTGGTGTGCACGAGACGCTACAAGCTGCAACGCACGTGTATCCGAAGAGTACATAAAGGTAAGTACTGACTACGTTATTTTTCTTTATAAGCCCACTAGCTTCCCCATACGTTGGGGAAGCTAGTGGGCTTATAAAGAAAAATAAATAATATGCGCCCCTTTCAACCGTACTAGGAGAGGAAAGAGGGGAAAACTTTCCTGTCTCTGTTCATAATTCCACATGGCCCCTGTTTTCCCCCTCTCTCAGGTAATTGGAACAAGATTCTTACAAACAGATTGTAAAAGCGTGCAATTGCTTCCCCAATCTGTCTGTAAACAGCTTCTTAATGACTGTGTGCTTGCAAATGCGCGGCTACTCGACACTTGCGCACAGAATGAGAGAGAGAGAGAGAGAGAGAGAGAGAGAGAGACGCAACCAGGAGACATGGGATAGACTCACCGGATACATCAAGCTGGTGATGACCCACAAAGAGGAGAAAGAGAGGGAAGTAAGGCGCCTCGAAGCAGGCGAATTACAGTGACTCTGCCGATTGAAACAGAAGAGGCCAAAATGATTCCAGGAGGAATCTGATGCACTGAAGAGGGAAGAAAGAAGAAAGAAGAGAGAAGAAAGAAGAAAGAGAGGGAACAATGAAGAGTGAAGATAGAAGATGCCGACAAGTGGCCGAAGAGAGAAGATGGAGAAGAGGAACGCTCGCAATCGAGCGCGAGACATGCCGCTCATCCTGAAGTAATGCTCACGCGGTTCCGGGATGAGATGGTAGATGCAGGTGGATCTCCTTCTTGATTGCCCGATGCCCTAGGTATCGGACATCGAGGGGAGAGGGATATTACACGGCCGGGCCCACCTCTCGGTGGGCCCCACCCAAACCCGTGTCCCGCCTGGTATGGCCTGCGTGGGCTATGCGTAGTCCGCGTAAGCTGAACCAGTCCGGTGTCTGGGGACGGATCCGAGGGATCCTGAGGCAGATTTTGCCATCTAACCACCTTAAAAAAAAAAAAAAAAAAAAAAAGAGAGAGAGAGAGAGAGACAGCAACAAGTGGTGTCGTCTGCTTCGTTGTGGTGCCCGGCGCCTCGGCGATGGCTTGATGTAGTCAGTTGTCCTGGTGTTATAGTGAATTGTGAAAACTCTGTGAGTGTTGTGACAAGTGTTTTGTGCAGCTAATTGACTTAGGGAGCCACTAAAAAAACAGCAGCGACGTGTCATGCTGATGCTGAGTCGGCTTACATGTCCCAATCAAAGCCATGTCAGCTGTAAAAACGCTCGTCGGATATCGGATAAGTACTCACCTCTGAGTGTTCTCTTTTGCTGTTTTTTGCATGGAGTACTTAAATGAGGTCCCCGGGAACTCTTTATCACATTACATTCCCTGAATAGGATGTACTTTTTGCATGCGCAAGGTTAGAATGAGAGCCGGTTTCCCTATGTATTAGCATGGGGCTGTCTTTGGCAGTCACCAAAATTTCTCTAGTTTGGGCTTCTTGACACTAAATGCATGGGTGAATATGCTTAAAATGCTATAAGGAATACTAGCTTTTAGATGCACCAACACTCATGCACCCAGGATAGTTATATCTCAAATTTTACAGATGACCTTTTTGCGGTTTTTAAGAACGGAGGTCTGGTTCGACTACGAACTTGGTCTGGGGCCTTCTGGATGGACCTGGATGGCTTTAACAGGTTTCCAGCCTCATCATCAATCATGTGAGACCATTTTGAACCTGTTTTATGTTGAAATTATGAATATGAGGTGAGTACCCCAAAATCCGCAAATGGATTCTCTACTTTTTAGGTGCATGGACTGATGGATGAATATGAGTGAATATACGCATCTTAGTTGATTACAACTAGATGCTAGTCTGATCCAGAATATAATTGTAATATGTTTTTGTGGTTTATAGGTAAATTCTGGAGTTTGCGGAGGAGGACCAAGGGACCACAAGGATCATCAGGACATCCACCGATAACTCTCAGCAGCCAAAAATGAAGAAATGTGGATTTTAACTCAATGCTTGCTCAATTTTGTGAGGTATTCTTCCTCACATCCAAGGTGTGTTGCCGATTGACACTTTTTGTAAAATTATGCATGAAGCTAAAATTTTTCATCACTCATGAATACCATAAATGAATCAACTTTTTTTCTTTCAGGGTTTGGACATCTTTAATGAAAATATAATAATTTCAAAACTTGAACTAGAATTTTAAAGATTTGACTCAACTGAATACGCGTTTACTAAGTTACAGAATTAATTTCAAAATCAGTTATCAAACGGAAAGATTGAACCGTTGCACACTTGGAATGTTTATCCAGTTTCACAAGCTTGTGGACGAAAGAAATGGAATGGAATGGTGTGAGATCACATACTAAGATCCCATAACAAAACGTAGGCCCACGTTACTTCATCAAATGTATAAAAGCCAGTTATTCGTGTTTTGTGAACCATGACGATCCTCGAGCATGGAGAAAAAAGTAGTGGAGAAACCGAGCTATCCTACATGAAATCGCAGTGTCGATCATCTCTACCACTCTTCTATCCAAGCTGTAATCGGATCTGGCGTTTAATTTCGAACGAGTGATGATATTCTACGTGTTGATCTGAAATGATTTGGTTCGTTAGTACGAGGGAGAGCGAGAAAATAGAATGATTAAGTGATTCCCCTCATAAAATTTCAATTCTCAATGACTCAGCCCACCTCGACGTCCAAGATGATATGAATTTGGATTGAACATCTAGTTCTACATGGTGAATGATTTCGAGAATAATTTTTAGAGATGATTTGGTCCATTAGTACAAAGGGAAGTGAGGGAAAATTGTGAGTGGAGAGGATTCCTTCGCTTAAAAATGCAATTTCGAATATTTCAACCCACTGTAGGTCCAAGATAACACCGATTTCTGATTTAGCATCAAATTTTTCATGAAAAATGGTGTTGTGCGTAATTCTTCGAGTTGATTTGGTCCGTTTGTACATGGTGACGTAAGGAAAAATGGCGAGGAAAGGGTTTCTCCGCATGTAATTGCAATGTTGAATATCTCAACCCACTTTGGCGCCCGATGTCGGCTCTTTGTCACACGGTTTAATTTCCTTTTTTGGAGCCCGACGGGTGACAATCTCATTTTTCGTCATTCAGGAACGATCCAAAGGGTGCCCGTGAGTCTGAGAAGAGATTGGTAAATGAGACCCACCCTACTTTATATACATGGGCCGTTTCGGAGCATTTCGACGAATGCCTGCACCAGAGGGGTCGAGAGAAAAACCATAAAAATTTCTTTCCGTTAGTACTATCCCAATATAGTACAAAAAATTTTTTTTGGATTTTTTCTAAGGCCTCCGTAGGCCCCGGGGCCTATGAAAGGTTCCTTTCAGGTCCCTTTTTAGCCTTTTTCCAGAAAATCATAACTCCGACTAGACTCAACATTTTTGGACGTACCTAGGCGCATTTCTTTCCTTAAGACTAGCGCTTTTGAGGAAGAATTGTCCAAGGTAGATACTTGAGCCCAGCAACTCCTAGGAGCTATTTGCTGAGAGCGTATTTTGGCGATTTTTTGGCTTGCTTCCAAGTGATATAGCTCCCTCTAGACATGCGATAATCGACTTTTACAAGTGGTCATTTTGAAGGTCTTGAGAGAACCTACAATTTGACCACTGGTAGAAGTCGATTACTGTACTTTCTATAGGACTTATAGTCGTTACAAGCTTAGCAAATTCGTAAAAATGCCAAATTTTTAGCTTAATTAGGAAAAAATCGTTTTTCCTTGATTCGACCCCAAGCCTTTGCGAATATGTTTTTCGATACGAATACTTTAAATTAGAACAATAATCTGGTCGGGATATTGAATTCTCGATCTTATTCGATCAATTTGGAACACCCTTCTTTGACTTTTTGCTCGAAATGACCTGCATATGCTTCCATCTGAACTAATGTGCAACAATCTGTATGGAATTACTTTCCAATGTACCCCCAAGTATGTGTGAGAAATTCCGGAGGCGAGCCTCGTGCTAGATAAGAGCCGGAGGTTCTGTCCTACGAGTTGAAAGTGGGCATTATTTCGTCTATTTGGACGCAGGCGAGTGTGAGTGGGATTTCACTCGTTATAAGAGGGTAGAATAGGGATACGAACATGGTCTACTGACTCAAAATGATCATTCCACCACGATTTCGAGACCCAAAATATTTATCCTTGCTCTCAGACTAGGAAACACTCAAGTTACATGTTTTTCGATGGAGTGGCTTTAGACGATGGAAAAGAGCCAAATTGACCACGAGAACATGTTAAGATGGTCATTTTGAGTAGGAAAAACATGTTTGTATCCCTATTCTAGCCGCTCATCTCATTTCTGAGCTAGAATGAGTGAAATCCCACTCACACTCGCCTGCGTTCAGATGGACGAAGTAATGCTCATTTTCAACTCGTAGAATAGAACCTTCCGCTCGCTTCTAGCTCGAGGCTCACCTACAGAAGTTCTCACACATATTTGGGGGTACATTGGAGAGTAATTCCATACAGATTGGTGCACATTAGTTCAGATAGAAGCATATGCGAGCCGTACGTGTGAGGTCATTTTGAGCAAAAAGTCAAAAAAGGGTATTTTGAATTGGTTGAATAAGATCGAGAATCCAATATCCCACCCAGATTATTGTTCTAATTTATAGTATTCGTATCGAAAAACATATCCGAACGGGTTTGAGGTCGAATTGGAAGAATCGATTTTTTTTAATTGAGCTCAAAGTTTGGCATTTTTACGAATTTGCTCAGCTTCCAACGACTGAGAGTCCCATAGAAAGTACAGTAATCGACTTTTATCAGTGATCAAATTGTAGGTTTTCTCAAGACTTTCAAAATGACCACTTGTAAAAGTCGGTTATCACATGTCTAGTGGGAACTACATCACTTTGAAGCAAGCCCAAAAATGGCTAAAATGTACTCTCAGCAAATAGCTCCTACTATCCGTGACAAAATTATAGAGCCCCGAACTAAAACTGTAGCTGCTCCATGAAAAAAAAAATCGAAGGGGATGCCGCTTCACATCATTCTCAAGAGTATCTCTAAGGCTATCAGTTCACTGAATATGGATTTCCACCCGTCGAAATTGACCGAATATTGTTCAAATTTATGGCAAAAACGACGGATTTTTCTCTCTTTTTTTTTTTAGTTCCGACTTTGAGATCGAACAGATCCGAAAAAGATTGAGAGGGTGCCCATGTATGTCCTTAACGGAATTGCACAAGGATTTTCGTGATATCTTGATTGGATGTATAATTATGGGTTATCAAATAAAAAAAATTAACTTGAGAACTACGATACGTACAATAGATTGGCAGATACCAAAAAATTAGAAAAACATCAAGCATTATGAATTGCGTACTGGATCATTGCATTGGCCTGTACTCGATGCGCAAATCAAGAATTTTAATTCAAAAGATAAGGTTAGAAACTCAACAATGGGCAACCGCAGACGAAAGATAACCGATCTTGAGTAAACTCTGCCACTTGACTCGATGAATAGCGCATCCGCACCTTGTATACCGCGAAGAGTCCTCTTGGAACCTCGTTTATGGGTTAAGATTATCAACTCATCTATTCTGTTTCTGTCCCTATCTTTCTGTGTCCCAACCATTTTCATTATGCGAAACACCGACAGCTGCGCTTGGCCAGCTATATATACTGCAATTTCGGAATGCATTCAGGTATCTGACCCTTCTGACAGCCAGACACCCATCTAGCAAACTCATTCACTCCATCAACGAGGCTCATTATTTCTACAGAGAAATTTGACGATGTCTCATCTTATTCGTATTTCACTCTGGGAATCAGTAGTAGTAAAAACCTGGCATTTGCGATACCTGTATTGCGGAAGATGAATTAGATCCAGAATTGATCACTTGTGGTTCTTTTTACGGTAGTTTGTGCGGTGTTAGACTTTTAAATCGCGAAATATTTGAAAATTTGAATATCCCTGAGAAAAATGAAAATGATTGGGGCTGAAAAGAAGTCGTCTCAACATAATTCATAAGTCATTCTGAGTTAATTCTCCAAAGTTCTATCCGATCACCACCAATGAAAGTCATCACTTCAAAAAACGCTGCCTAACGTACTTGGAAAATCACAAACGATGCTTGCAGATCTTTACAAGCGGGCAGTCTCAGATGATTTTCTCCTCCGCCAGAAGAGAATGGCTTAAAAACTTCGTCTTTGATTGAATTTTTCAACTCGCACTATCTGTAAGGGAGACCGAGGCGAATTTAGACAGGTATTGGCGTCGGTTTATTTGGTAAATACTGCCAAATAGACCGTCACCAAAACCTACTTGTGTTAAGCGAGTTTCGAGTACTACTGGAAAAAGATAGGAGAAAGAATGTTAGATCCCGAGCTCCCTGCTTGCATACTTTTTTCGAAGATTAGGAGCATAAAAGTGTCCAAATTTGTCCAGCTCTTCGGGGCTTATTTGGATGAGATCGGGGGCAAATTCGGACAGCTTTTCGAAGTCAAGGTGTACATCAATATCTCCCATCCATGCAAACCTCATTTGCAAACCAAAACACGTGATAATTAGGCCAAATCAGAGGGAAATCTGACCGCGACTAAATTACCTCACAGCAGCTGCGAGCTAATAATTTTCATGTCATTCCTGGACGCTATTGACATAGGTGCTCAACTGATGCAACGATGTCTTCAGGAACCAACGATAACTCGCAATCATACAGTCGAGTTTCTTCGTTTTCCTTGATATTGTATGCTCTCCTATAGCTTTACATCTCCTCTCGAGACTGACTGGAGCGGAACAGCGTGATTGAATCGTAAGACAGAATAGTCACAACCTGACGAGGAAGTCAAGAATAGGGATTTCATGATCCAAGGAATAGAATTTTAATTGTAATGACTCGTTAAACTGCTCTTGGCCAATCCAATCGACAATGATACAACCAATCACTACTGCTTTGTTGATCTTTCTGTAACTCAGAATCGACAAAGCCTTGAATCATATCATTCTGGAGTGAAATTGCTCAATGGGGACCACGAGAAGGTAGCAGTTTTCTCCCATCTGGATGGGGAAGGATATTGGATTTGGGAGTCAAGTTCTTGGGGGATATTACTTCCTCTAAGGATTGCCGCGGAAACCTGTTGGAGAAATCTGGGCATGAATCCAGAGAAATAAAAATATCTCATCTGAAAAGATGTCTATCCTTGTTCGCTCACCTCATCATCGGTCGACTATTCTCTTTGCGTTTTTGCTCAGACTATGGACTGACGCAGAATATTTTACAATAATTAAGCCGCGGGCAAAATCCCGTCCGTCCGGATCCCCCCGAGAAGGGCTACCAACGTAAAATCGTAAGCAGGGTTGCCAACTTGACGGGAAAAAATATGAGTTGGTATTGTGAGAGCGACAATAGACCTTATGTGTCGCGAGTGTCTAAGTACTTATCATCTAAGATCGTCTAATATCATCTGAGATCATCTAAGATTATCTAAGATCATCTAAGATCATCTGAGATCATCTAAGATCATCTATGATCATCTTAAAGTTATCGTTTTATCTTATTGTTATCTTTTGATCATCTTTTTATCTTTCGATTATCTTATGATTATTCTTAAGTTATTGAGTCGTTTTTTGATTATTTCTACTTTTTTTCGGTTGTTTCTACTTTTCCGAGTGATTTTTCTATACATTTTCATTTTTTTGGTGTATTAAATTGGAGTAATTGATTTTTTATGTACTGTGTAATTCTTTAGAGATAGTATTACTCAATCGTTATTTTATTTACATGAATTTTCGGAAACACTTGAGTGATTTACCTTGAAAAAAGTTGATTATTGAATATTTTCCAACTATGCATTGGGTACTCCTTAGAAGATTTGATAATTATTCAGAAAGATTTTATTAATGAATTTGAATGAATAAATATCTATTGTTGCAATATGGAAATTGTTAGATTGTTTGTTATATTGGTTTGAGTGTCTGATCATGTTGTGTGTGGAGTGTTGATGAATTAGTTTTGGATTTTTCGCTTCGGTCGCTCTCAGCGGAGTTAATATAACTCTTGAGCCATGGCCTAGGCGAGTTACCGCAACGTTATCATCAGTGTAAGGTTAGTGTTTCAATAGTGCTTTGTGTGATCAGTTGATTGTATGAAGGCCTATATATGTGATGAGTGCAGTGTTGATGAGTTTGTATTGGATTCTTCGCTTCGGTCCCTCTCAGCGGAGTTGAACACTCTTCAGCCATGGCCTAGGCGAGGCACCGCAACGTTCTCATCAATGTAGATTAAAGTGTCTTAATTGTGATGATGTGTTTTCTTGTGTGTTCTAAATCACCAATGGTGTTGTATGAGGGACTGTTAGTGTTCTTCAGTGTAAATTCCATTTGGCAACAATAGTTACTAAAAAGTTTATTATCATTTGTTATTCCATTTTAATGAGTGTATTGAAAAAAAGGAAAACTTTGATCTCTAATGACGATTTTAATTGATTGCAAAATCTTCTAAAAGTTATTATCAGGAGAATCTTTTTTCTATTTTGTTCAATTATTGCTCGATGGATAATGCAGTCAGAGTATGTGCGTTCGTAGCCCAGAATTTCACGATTCCAAGAGAATGTACAAATCTATGGATGAGTCATTTACTAACAGGGGACCTTCAAGGGTTCTGTGTAGAATGACTCAGATATGTAGGGATTCAATTGGGCGGAAATTCTTTGATGGGATCCGTCAGTCAGCTAATAAGAACACCGAATCCTTGACATTACCTCAGCACTTTTGTGAGGCACCCTACCGCAGGCGATAGTCAAGTATTGGATTCTTCGTATGTTGGAGTCACGTCGTTTTTTTATTGGCAAAAATTCTAAAGTTAAATTTACTCATTCTTGAAATTTCTGTCCTATCGTCGTGGTCGTGATTTGAAATTATTTATGATTTTGCAATTAATTGAAATCGTCGGAGTTGAAACAGAAATGATTTGAATTTGATTGAACCGCAATGAAAAGTAACTTATCAACGTTTTTAAATCATATTGAAATTCTGTGGAACTTATCTTAATTAAACCTATGAAATGAAAGGATATTGAAGGGATGAGATGGACAAATGTTCGTCTCGTTTGGAATTCATTAGATGGTTCGATATATATAATTTTTTCTGAAATAATCGAGTGATTTTACTATGGAATTAGTTGCATATTGAATATCTTTTCAACTATGTATTGAATACTTATTGAAAGATTTGATAATCATTTGAAACGATTTTATTATTGCATTTAAATAAAACTTCTATTGTTGCAATATGGAAATTGTTAGATTGTTTGTTATATTGATTTGAGTGTCTTATCATGTTGTGTGTGGAGTGTTGATGAATTAGTTTTGGATTTTTCGCTTCAGTCGCTCTCAGCGGAGTTAATCACTCTTGAGCCATGGCCTAGGCGAGTCACCGCAACGTTCTCATCAATGTAAAGTGAGTGTTTCAATAGTGCTATGTGTGATCAGTTGATTGCATTAAAGCCTATATATGTGATGAGTGTGGTGTTGATGAATTTGTATTGGATTTTTCGCTTCGGTCGCTCTCAGCGGAGTGAATCACTCTTGAGCCATGGCCTAGGCGAGACACCGCAACGTTCTCATCAGTGTGAATTGAAGTGTTTTAATTATGATTGATGTGATTTTTTGTTTGTTTTGAATCATCAATGGTGTTGTATGAATACTGTTAGTGTTCTTTAGTGTAAAATCCATTTTGCAACAATAGTTACTAAAAAGTTCATCATTACTCTTATTCCATTTTGGTGAGTGTATTGAAAAAGAAAGGAAAACTTTGATCTCTAATGACGATTTTAATTGATTGCAAAATCTTCTAAAAGTTATTATCAGGAGAATCTTTTTTCTATTTTGTTCAATTATTGCTCGATGGATAAAGCAGTCAGAGTATGTGCGTTCGTAGCCCAGAATTTCACGATTCCAAGAGAATGTACAAATCTATGGATGAGTCATTTACTAACAGGGGACCTTCAAGGGTTCTGTGTAGAATGACTCAGATATGTAGGGATTCAATTGGGCGGAAATTCTTTGATGGGATCCGTCAGTCAGCTAATAAGAACACCGAATCCTTGACATTACCTCAGCACTTTTGTGAGGCACCCTACCGCAGGCGATAGTCAAGTATTGGATTCTTCGTATGTTGGAGTCACGTCGTTTTTTTATTGGCAAAAATTCTAAAGTTAAATTTACTCATTCTTGAAATTTCTGTCCTATCGTCGTGGTCGTGATTTGAAATTATTTATGATTTTGCAATTAATTAAAATCGTCGGAATTGAAATGTAATTAATTTGAATTATGTCGAACCACAATTTGAAAATAATTATATCGTTGTTGTTAAGTCATTGTAAATTTTGTAGAACTTATTCTAATTAAACCTGTGAAATGAAAGGAGACGAGAGGGGAGAGACGGGCAAATGTCCCGTCTCTGTTGAATTTTATTAAGTCATCCAGTATACATATTCTTATTTTACAATTCATAGTCAATTTCATAATTTTATAGAAACAGTATGAAAATAAATATGTTATTACCTAAATTGAATGTTTTTAAATTATTTTGAATCACTTGGAATCCGTCCTTCAATCCACAATGATGGCATCCCAATTTTGCTTCTTGATTTCTCGCCGAGTTAGTTATCCCATGGACTAACGGGATACATTTCCATTCGTCCTTAATGGCGCTGTGGAATGGAAAATGTAATATTGCAGATTATTCCTCTATCATAAAATAACTGGAATTTGTGTGGAAACGTGTATACATATATAAATGTGAGGGATTGCGTGTGTGTATTTATGTGTAAATTTATCTGATGAAATTATGAAAGAGGGGGGGTGGGTGGTAAAGCATTCATTAGAACAATTAATGCAATTTTGTTAATGTTCTAACAAAATCAAGTATACTAATGTTCATTAAATATTTGAAAAATTCTAAAGATGACTTACCAGAACTGCTTCCCAATATGTTTCTTGATAGTTTTAGAGGTTGCATTCTTCTTTTCCATCCTCTCATTACAGTTGGCAGGATGCAGGATGTACATTATGGTATATGCTGAAATCAATCCAAATGAAAGTTACATTGTTATTCAGAAATATAATAAATAAATCAATATAGATAGATAGGGATGGTATATACTATTTGAATTATTTGTTTGAATATCTGTTTGTGAAATGTTTTATAAATAATTACTTACGTTTAATTCCTTCGTGATATCTCGATTGACCTTATAGCTCCTGGGGGTTGGCTCTTAAAGTACTTCTTGATCACCAGGAGCGGCATCGACTTCACCCTCCAATGGGTTGAAACAGACTGACCTTTCTCCATGCTTTAACATTGTATATATATTTTTAACTCCCTCTATATATTAAAATTATATGTCTCAATATTTATATATTTAAATGTTTTATAAGTAATTACTCCCGTTCAACTCCTTCGTGATAACTCAATTGACCTCATAGCTCCTGGAGGTTGGCTCTCGGAGTACTTCTTGATCACCAGGAGCGGCATCGACTTCACCCTTCGATGGGTCGGAACAGACTGACCTTTCTCCACGCTTTAACTTTGTATATATAACTTTATCTCCCTCTAGTGACTTTTATGATGAATGTTGACGCGTGTATCTGAATACTTACTGTATATCTCCAACTATTTTATCATCTAAGACTGTCTTGAAAGTATCTTTAGATTATCTTCTTATCTAAACGTTATCTTTGGATCATATTTTCATCTTTTGGTTATCTTTGAGTTATCTCATCATTTTTTTCCTTGTTTTCCCACAAAAATTTCTTTTCATAATATTTTGTTTAGATAATTGATTGAAATTGAATTGAATTGATTGAATTGACATTGATTAAGAACTTCAGTGGACGAGCTTAATCGCCGTTTAGGGGTCAAAAACTATATTACATAACGAAGATTTTGAGCCGTCGTGGGCCAAAATCGGTACACTTGAGCCCAAATGATCACAATTCTGCGAAAAAAATACCTAAGGGCATTTTTGGACGAATTGGTGGGGGCGAAATTGGACAATGCTAAATCCCATCTAAAATCGGTCGACCGATTGCCTGTCCATGTTTATCGAGGATAATTGCGCGTATCGAGGCGCGTGTGCATCTGTGCGAATCTTTCCAAGCGTGGGAGGTTGGAGATGAGTTAGTTTATTGAAAATGGGTGAGGAAATGAAGTTACGATGTCCCATGGCCGTCTCAGGAGTCAGAAGTCGCTTCCAACGTGTTCCAACATAGCCCTCGATTCTCGCATTTTCACTCTCGCATTCGGTGACATTGCCTTGAATGTTCCACATTATCAAGGGGATCGTTGACGTAGGGGCGAGTATGAATACCTCCAGTATGAAAAAAAGGAAGAAAAGTCGACTCTTAGAAGCTACGAGTCGATTACTGATTGCTGAAGACGATATTACACCAGTGAAGCGCCTATCTCAATAATGCTGAAGAATAACACAAAAACGGCTCGCGTGCTCGGGCTATGGGAGTATGTAAAAGTCTCAGGGGGTTTCTCTATTGATTTTGAGTTATTACCACGTGTTTTGATGGGCAAATGCGATTTTAATAGGTAGGGAATAATGCCGTATACCTCAATTTTGGAAGGCTGTCCAAATTTGCCCCCAAAACTTGTCAAAAGAGCCCCCCAGCTCGGGATGAACTTGGACAGATTTTTTTTTTCCAACTTCAAGAAAAAGTATGAACGCTGAGACCTAGGGGTCTGAAAATTCTTTTACAATCTATTCAATAAATGAACTTCAAAGTCCCATAGCGCGCCTAGTCCCGAATATCGTCAGATAGCCCCACTGCAAAATCCGTCCAATTTTGCCCCACTCTCCTCTATACTTACTCACATCGCAAGCATTGTCTGCAACGCTACTTTTTTACTTTCACTTTCATTTTTTAGAAATTATAATGATTCACCCATGATTTTCCTGGTATCAATTTTTAGGAAATGGCTAAGGATCCGTTTCCTTAGTCAAAACAAAAATCATACGAATAGTTACCGCGTGAGCTCATCTTAACGCATCTGACCCATAAGGTTACGTGTAAGTCAAAAACAATTTTTGAAGTCAATTTGCTCACGATTTTGGTGGTTGACTCCATATATTCGCAAATGGTTTAATATGTCTGATGTTAAAATTAAGTATAGTTCATGCCCATTAGCGCTTAAAACAAACGTTTTATTAAAAAGTACTGCAGCCACCTTAACTGAAGAACAACTAGAAATTTTAGTCAAAAAACTACTAAAAAGAGTATCTTCATAAAACCCAAAATTCTTGAAGAAAACTCGGAACTTTCATTATCATCATAGTCAAAAATTTTCAACTGATAGTTTTAATAGTTGCAGAACATAATAGAAATCAATTTTATGTCGCAAAACTATTGATTTTACCAAATAAAGTGAAGCCGAGCGAGCGTTAGCGAGCAAGGCAGTATCGCTAGTTCCAAATGATGGCGCTGAAGATGATTGGGATTGAAATCGATCACGGCATCATTATTTCATCAGCGACACCATCTTTTTCAATGTCTTCATCACGGAGATCAAACTGTACCGGCCCGATTCGATCAGCTAGCGTTGATGGAGGACCTCGAAAGTACGCTTCCGTCTCTCGGACGTGTTTCACGCATTCTGAACATACGTCATCGGACATTTCGCTCATTACTTCTGCACATGAATCTCTAACATCATCAACTTTGTATGTCTTGTTACACTTTGCAACCTTATTTTTCAATTGAGCCCATACCATCTCGATAGGGTTCAATTCACAATGAGCAACTGGCAGCCATAGTAGTTCCACTTCTCCTTTTCAAGCTTCAAATGCGAGCTCATCTAATAAATATCTCTCCTCAAAGCGATACGGTCTGCTCAAAGCCAACAAATCATCTCTCTTCATTTCTTCGAAAAATTGCACTACCCTGAGACAGGAACTTCGCGATTTTTCAATCATACGACAATGTCTACTTTTTTCCATGCCGTTGTGGGGTTCCAGAAATCTGGGTCAAGCATAGTGCGATACGTAGCTTGATCCAGAATGAGGACAAATTTAGCTGGGAGCTTCATGACAATATCAAGAAACCATTCAATGAAATGCTTGGCATTCATTTCATCGTGATAATCATCCGAACTTTTTTTACCGATGAAGTCTCTCACCCCCCCCCCCTTCGACAAAACCATGTTTGCTACCGATATGTAATATGATGACTCTCTTCCCTGCTCCAGAAGGTCACTGCCAACCGCCTGCTCTTTCATCTTTAATTTGAACTTTCTTTCGGTATTGATCAAAATTTTGAAATTTTTCTTCGTTTGTTAGCTCCAAAGTCCAACCATGATCCTTTGAATGATTTGCTCCACACCAAGTCTCGTCACAGTAGTGAGCAAGCCAACCATTTCCAAGTGCCACTTCAATTTCGATAGATAACTATCTCGTGATCGTGCAATAGCCGGTGATTCCCATAATATTGGTTTCTCCACAAGTTTTCCAAATTTGAATCCCATTCGATGCATGATCCGTAGCAGTGTTCTGATAGACATGTTTGCAAAATCAGGCTCTTCTGATCGCATCCCTAACATAAGATTCGCCGCTAGAAAACTCTTTCCTCACGTATCTATCAAAAAAAAGTCTACGAAGAACACCTTTATGGTGAGTGGTAATGATGATCTTTTGACGTCCTGCTAAATAGTTGCCAGCTTCTCGTAAAACACTCTGATTCTCTTGAAATTCTTTCGAAACTCTCTTCACAGTAGTCTTCGATATATTGAGCACCTCAGCTGTCATTTCCACGTTACGCTGTCTCGGGATGCCTTGATCAGTTAGTGTCTTTCGTAGATTGATAATCCTTTGCTTATCACTTTTGGACATTACTCGTCGCTTCTTGGAACTCGGAGTGGTTCGTATTGGATATTGTTGTTCTAGAGTGTCATTTTGGACATCATGAGAGGGGTCCATCTCATCGCAATCAATCCGTGTTCGGGGTGGCTCGATGATGCGAGGTTCATCGCCCCCTTGGTTGGGTGAGTCTCAGTCGTTAACTTCTTCTAAAACTTGATAGTGACCATCCCAGCTTCTGGCATTCTCCATGCCCGTGAACAGTAGATAAAAATCACTCGCGCCATCTTTTTCGGACCAAAAATGTATCGGAAATTCTTCACCGTAACTCATTCGCCGCAATAATATGATATTCACACCATGAAGTTCGGATGCAGCTTGGACTTCGATTTCAGAACCGTATGTTTTGGGAGCCATCATTAACGTTCGGTAATCAGTTTTATTGTGAACGCCTAACACAAAGTTCACCCAATCTCGTTCATTATCCCAATGTTGCACCACATGATTCACTAGAGCACGTCTGGTTAGACGATAATCTTCACGACTCACTTTGCAAATACACTTGAACAAACATGCACCTTCCCCTCCGCAGTCTTGAATGCGGAACGCCTTTCCTCCAATATATTCATGTTCTAGCACCATAATGATTCAGAGTTGTATCGACCTCACAGCTACGGAATACTAAAAATTGCATCTGGAGGGCATAGGATCGCGATGAGAGTTGGGCAAAGATCATAGAAGCCCGGATGAAGACAAGCATACTCATCTCTTCCCCAGACACCAAAAAACTGTCAGAATAGCCATTTTTGTAGAGCGACCCAGTTTGAAGGCTGAATCTTACGACGGTTGCGATCGTCGCGACCTCTTTGCAGATAAGGGATGGTAATACACGATGTATTACCATCCCTGATGATTTTTTTTATGGAGCAGCTACAGTTTCAGTTCAGGGCTTCATAATTTTGTCACGGATAGTACAAGTTGCTAGGCTCAAGTATCCACCTTGAACAATTTTTTTCTCAGAAGTGCTAGTCTTAACAGAGAAAATGCGCCTAGGTACATCCAAAAATGTTGAGTCTAGTCGGAATTAGGACTTCCTGGATATGAGCTAGAAAGGGGTGGAAAGGACCTCTAATAGGCCCCAGGGCCCACGGGGGCCTTAGAAAGAATCCAAAAAAAATTTTCTGTACTATATCAATATAGTACTAATGGAAAAAAATTTTTTCCAGACCTCCCTGGTGCAGGCATAGGCATTCGTCAAAATGCTCCGAAATAGCCCACATATGAATATATCGGAGGTTAGTATCTGGGACAATTTTTGGGATAAAGTGTATGTTTCTAGGATATATACGTGTTTCCGGGACGTCCCAGATGCATTCTCTATGCGACGTACGTTTGCAGGATTCTTCCTCGGGATGCTTCATACGTTCCTGAGACTCCCAGAAGAACATCTCATATATTGTGTTTATTGCAGAATCACTGTTTATGCTAACCACTGTTATCTCCTCGGCATTTATCTTCCTAGAGGGAGAGTTTGGTGTCCGAACGCAAAACCACTGTCTAAGTACACCCCTGTGATCTCCTCGGCGGTCGGTACCCCATGACTGTGGAGTTAGCCGCAATTTTGTTGCCGCAATTTTGGGGTGTTCTACAATGGTGGCCACTAATGCGTTCGGCAATTGGGGATGCGTCTGGACATCTTTCGGGGCTCTGAATGATTGGAAATGGATCCTGGATGATATTTTGAGTGCTCAGTGACACCTGGACCACCCGTGGTTACTTATTTTGATCAATTTTCCCATGAGCACAAGAGGCTGGGAGAGTGAAGAAATTAGACATTTACGTCGATTTAGGGGGTGGATTCGAGCTTGTACCCCCCGATCGATGCTCGGGGTGTCTCCTGTCACCGTTAAGCCATATATTCGGAGTATTTATAGTCACCTAGATCACCCTCGATCATTGATCTAAGCCAATATTCGCGTCAATCCGAGAGTCGCTAGAATGGAAAAATGAAGCTTTTCAACGATCTTAGGGGAAATTTCGGAGTTGTACCCTATCAGCAATGAATGAGATATCTTCTCATATTAAACAACTTTACTTGAGGAGTATTTTGAATTGCCTAGGTCACCCTCCATCATTGATCTGAGCCAATATTCGCGTCGATCCCAGAGTCGCTAGAATGGGGAAATGGAGATTTTCGACGATCTTAGGGGGGATTTCGGAGTTGTACCCTATCAGTAATGACTGGAATATCTTCTCATATTGTGTAACTATACCTTAGGAG
This sequence comes from Eretmocerus hayati, assembly GCA_029851415.1. Lineage (NCBI taxonomy): Eukaryota > Metazoa > Arthropoda > Insecta > Hymenoptera > Aphelinidae > Eretmocerus > Eretmocerus hayati. The sequence goes on from CM056742.1 coordinate 103,529,286, forward strand.
TATCTTGGACCGCCTAGATCACCCTCGATCATTGATCTGAGCCATAATTCGCGGCGATCCAAGAAATGCTAAAATGGAAGAACGATGCTTTTCGGCGATCTTGGGGGGAAATTCGGAGTTGTACCCTATCAGCAATGGGTGGGATATCCTTTGATATTGTGCAACTATATCTGAGGAGTATTTTGGACTGCCTAGATCACCCTCGATCATTGATCAAAGCCAATATTCGCGTTCATCCGAGAGTCGCTAAAATGGAAAAACGAAGCTTTTCGACGATCTTGGGGGAATTTCGGAGTTGTACCCTATCAGCAATGACTGAAATATCTTCTCATATTGTGTAACTATACCTTGGGAGTATTTAGGACTGCCTAGATCACCCTCGACCATTGATCTAACCCAATATGCGCGTCGACCCGAGAGTCGCTAAAATGGAAAAACGAAGCTTTCCGACGATCTTGGGGAGAAATTCCGAGTTGGACCCAATCAGCAATGAGTGGGATATCCTCCCATATCGTGCAACTATGCCTGAGGAGTATTTGAGACTGCCTAGATCACCCTCGATCATTGATCAAAGCCAATGTTCGCGTTGATCCGAGAGTCACTAAAATGGAAAAACGAAGCTTTTCGGAGATCTTAGGGGGAATTTCGGAGTTGTACCCTATCAGCAATGACTGGAATATCTTCTCATATTGTGTAACTATACTTTAGGAGTATTTAGGACTGCCTAGATCACCTCCGACCATTGATCAAAGCCAATATTCGCGTTGAAACGAGAGTCGCTAAAATGGAAAAGCGAAGCTTTTCGACGATCTTAGGGGGAAATTCGGAGTTGTACCCTGTCAAAAATGAGTGGAATATCCTCTCATATCGTGCAACTATGCCTTAAGAGAAATCAAGACTGCCTAGATCACCCTCGACCATTGATCTCAGCCAATATTCGCGTCGATCCGAGAGTCGCTAAAATGGAAAAACGAAGCTTTTCGACGATCTTGGGGAGAAATTCGGAGTTGTACCCTATCAGCAATGAGTGGAATATCCTCTCATATCGTGCAACTATGCCTTAAGAGAATTCAAGACTGCCTAGATCACCCTCGACCATTGATCTAAGCCAATATTCGCGGCGGTCCGAGAGTCGCTCAAAAGGAAAACAAAGCTTTTCGACGATATTGGGGGTAAATTCGGAGTTGTACCCTATCAGCAGTGAGTGGGACATCTTCTCATATTATGCAACTATCCCTTAGGAGTATTTTGGACTGCCTAGATCACCTTCGATCATTGATCCAAGCCAATATTCGCGTCGATCCGAGAGTCGCTAAAATGGAAAAACGGAGCTTTTTGACGATCTAAGGGGGAATTTTGGAGTTATACCCTATCAGCAATGACTGGAATATCTTCTCATATTGTGGAACTATACCTTAGGAGTATTTAGGACTGCCTAGATCACCCTGGATCGTCGATTTTGAACGATTTTCGCGTCGATCCGAGAACGCTGAAATGAAAAAACGAATTTTTTCGACGGTCTTGGGGGTTGGGTGGGGGGGGGGGGGGGGGTGAGAGTCATACCCTACCAGCGATGAGTAGGCGAACCTCTCATATCGTGCAACTATATGTTAGGAGTATTTCGTACTGTCTGTATCACTGGTATGATGGTACGGTCCCTAATAATCTCTCAAATTTGTTTCTTAACCCTGATCTTGACAGAAAGCTTATTAGTCTGTCGTAGAAATTTGGGTGAGATCGAAGGTTGGGAGCAATTGAGGTGTCGTAGTGCAGATATGGTGTAAGATGATTCGGGAGATACTTGAAGTTTGCTGGGAACTAACATTCTCTTATTCAGCGCAGAGTTGGTGGCGTCCCCCATTGTTCACTTGTACAGCTTCGCGATCTGACCTAAATATCAGCTTCGATCGATAATCGAGGGTGATCGTCGAAAAGCTTCGTTTTTCTATTTTAGCGACACTCGGATCGACGCGAATATTGGCTTTGATCAATGATTGGATCAAACAAGGGTGATCTAGGCAGTCTAAAATACTTCTAAGATATAGTTTCACAATATGAAAGGATATCCCACTCGATGCTGATAGGGTACAACTCCGAATTTCCCCCCAAGTTCGTCGAAAAGCTTCGTTTTTTCCTATATTAGCGACTCTCGGATCGACGCGAATATTGGCTTGGATCAATGATCGAGGGTGATCTAGGCAGTCCAAAATACTCCTGAGGTATAGTTGCAGAACATGGGGAGATATCCCACTCATTGCTGATAGGGTACAACTCCGAAATTCCCCCCAAAATCGTCAAAAATCTTCGTTCTTCCATTTCAGCGAGTCTCGGATCGACGCGAAAATTGTTCAAAAAAGACGATATAGGGTGATCAAGGCAGTCCGAAATACTCCTAAAGTGAAGTTGCACAATATGGGGAGATATCCCACTCATTGCTGATAGGGAACAGTTCCGATAACGTCGAAAAGCTTTGTTTCCCATTTGAGCGACTCTCGGATCGCCGCGAATATTGGCTTAGATCAATGACCGAGGGTGACCTAGGCAGTCCAAAATACTTCGAAAATATAGTTGCACAATATGAGAGGATATTCCACTCATTGGTGATAGGGTACAACTCCGAATTTCCCCCCAATATCGTCGAAAAGCTTCGTTTTTCCATCTGAACGACTCTCGGATCGCCGCGAATATTGACTTAGATCAATGATCGAGGGTGATCTAGGCAGTCCAAAATACTCCTCAGGGATAGTTGCATAATATGTGAAGATGTCCCACTCACTGCTGATAGGGTACAACTCCGAATTTACCCCCAATATCGTCGAAAAGCTTTGTTTTCCATTTGAGCGACTCTCGGATCGCCGCGAATATTGGCTTAGATCAATGACCGAGGGTGACCTAGGCAGTCCAAAATACTTCGAAAATATAGTTGCACAATATGAGAGGATATTCCACTCATTGGTGATAGGCTACAACTCCGAATTTCCCCCCCCCCCCCCCAATATCGTCGAAAAGCTTCGTTTTTCCATCTGAACGACTCTCGGATCGCCGCGAATATTGACTTAGATCAATGATCGAGGGTGATCTAGGCAGTCCAAAATACTCCTCAGGTATAGTTGCACAATATGGAGAGATATCCCACTCATTGCTGATAGGGTACAACTCCGAATTTCCCCCAATATTGTCGAAAAGCCTCGTTTTTCCTCTTAGCGACTCTCGGATCAACGCGGGAATTGGCTTAGATCAATGATCGAGGGTGATCTAGGCAGTCCAAAATACTCCTGCGGTATAGTTGCACAATATGAGGAGATATCCCACTCATTGCTGATAGGGTACAACTCCGAATTTCTCCCCAATATCGTCGAAAAGCTTCGTTTCTCCATCTGAACGACCCTCGGATCGCCGCGAATATTGACTTAGATCAATGATCGAGGGTGATCTAGGCAGTCCAAAATACTCCTCAGGTATAGTTGCCCAATATAGAGAGATATCCCACTCATTGCTGATAGGGTGCAACTCCGAATTTCCCCCCAATATCGTCGAAAAGCTTCGTTTTTCCTTTTAGCGACTCTCGGATCGACGCGGGAATCGGCTTAGATCAATGATCGAGGGTGATCTAGGCAGTCCGAAATACTCCTCAGGGATAGTTGCATAATATGAGAAGATGTCCCACTCACTGCTGATAGGGTGCAACTCCGAATTTACCCCCAATATCGTCGAAAAGCTTTGTTTTCCATTTGAGCGACTCTCGGATCACCGCGAATATTGGCTTAGATCAATGATCGAGGGTGATCTAGGCAGTCCAAAAAACTCCCAAGATATAGTTGCACAATATCAAAGGATATCCCACCCATTGCTGATAGGGTACAACTCCGAATTTCCCCCCAAGATCGTCGAGAGGCATCGTTCTTCCATTTTAGCATTTCTTGGATCGCCGCGAATTATAGCTTAGATCAATGATCGAGGGTGATCTAGGCGGTCCAAAATACTTCTGAGGTATAGTTACACAATATGAGAAGATATTCCAGTCATTACTGATAGGGTACAACTCCGAAATTCACCCTAAGATCGTCGAAAAGCTCCATTTTCCCATTCTAGCGACTCTCGGATCGACGCGAATATTGGCTCAGATCAATGATGGAGGGTGACCTAGGCAATTCAAAATACTCCTCAAGTAAAGTTGTACAATATGAGAAGTTATCTCATTCATTGCTGATAGGGTACAACTCCGAAATTCCCCCTAAGATCGTCGAAAAGCTTCGTTCTTCCATTTTAGCGACTCTCGGATCGACGCGAATATTGGCTTAGATCAATGATCGAGGGTGATCTAGGTGACGAAAGATACTCCAAATATATGGCTCAACGGTGACAGGGGACACCCCGAGCATCGATAGGGGGGTACAAGTTTGAATCTACCCCCTAAATCGACGTCAATGTCTAATTTCTTTAGTCTCCCAGCCTCTTGTGCTCATGGGAAGATTGATCAAAATAAGTAACCACGGGTGGTCCAGGTGTCGCTGAGCACTAAAAATATCATCCAGGATCCATTTCCAATCATTCAGAGCTCCGAAAGATGTCCAGACGCATCCCCAATTGCCAAATGCATTGGTGGCCACCATTGTAGAATACCCTAAAATTGCGGCAGCAAAATTGCGGCTAACTTCACAGTCATCAGTACCCCGAGGGATAGGGTAGTGTTGAACGCACAACCACTGTCTAAGCAAACCTCTATTATTTCCTCGTACGTGATCTCCCACCCTCGGGGTGTATGAACGCGGAACCACAGTCTAGGCAAACCGCTGTCATCTCCTCGGCGGTCGGTACACGGAGGATACGATCCGAACCTCACGCTAGGAAACTCACCTGAACGTCACGATATGGGAGATCCGCAACGCGACATTCGGGTGTCCGTAAAGATGTGCTTGGGTAGCCTAAGTGCAACGTTCAGGTCTTCCCTAGCTTCACGCTTGGGTGCCCCGCAAAGCGACGTCTTGGGCCTCAGGTATATCGGCCAGTCTCTTCTGGCTAATATGCGAGCGCTCGGGACCCGATGTTTATTGCCCCGCGCTAATTACCTGCTGCAAATTTGCGACACTTTTTTATCATACACAAAACTAATTACGAATTTCCAATCCATTCTTGTATTGTCAGGACCTTTTTATAAAAATTCGAATCGTAAGAATCGGTTGATATCTTGTAATCATATGGCTGACAAGATGAATTATTATCAGCTCCTATTTTGCCTCGGATGATTACTGGATATCATCCAATTTCCGCGGCTGAGCTCCTATGATAAGGTTTGACAGAGACAAGGATGAATTCCACATTCAAACATACCTTTTGCAGTCTTGAAAAATGTTGCAAAATTGAAGTAGGTAATGAGAGCAGGGCCATGAACGACCCTGACCGAGTGCATGTTTCAGTATTATAAAAAATGAAAATATAGTATTCTATAGACTAACTATCCTCGTGTAATGATTGATGAAGGTGTGATACTAGAACAATTTCACCCATATTATTAACTTGACATCACAAACACTTTGCACGGAAACTGGAGTCGAAATTTGGACGACAAGAATTTTAAATACACTCGTACAGATTTCGTCAGCTCGTGACAAGGATATAATAATCGGCTAGCTTGAGAACACTGAGAAATAATGAGACACACTATGACTGCTGCGATACGATCACGGAATGTTTTTGTCTTTAAAAAACTTTGAAAACAGTTGATGGCCTTGACAGCAACACTGACAGATTCCATTCTAGCTACATCGGAGCGAGCTACACCTTGCAACACCGAAAACATTCTATAGTATTATACACGAGAAAGGAGAATCATGGTGTGGGTAAATTAAATGAGAGACTATGGCAGAGCCAAGGAGAAGGTTCAAATCTATTTCGATATAGCTCAAGCGTCATTCAGAGTCATCGTGCATTGAATCGGGCTCAACTGCTGAGCATCAAGTTGCATATGCATGTTGGGAAAGTCGCAGCCCTTCGAACATCGCGCGCGGCGACAGAGCCTGAATGCATCGCAGCGCCGAGAAAATCTATGGTCGAACCTATATACAGGCTGCGCAGGTAGAGGTTCCCATCCTTTGAGATGGTGATAGCTCACGTGCATTCGAGTTGATAAAAATTTTAAATGTAGGTCCGATCTTCAATATCCGCGGAGTTATGAAAGAAAAACACGGACCAATCAGGTGCAAGGATTCGTAACGGAAAATTAGAGTCTATGGGTGCAAACTGTAGTTGCAAAAGGGGTGTGCCAAAGATTATCGAGAGACGAGATGTGAAGGAAAAGAGTGGAAGAAGAGGTGTAACCCCAGAAGGTGAAAATGCATTGACCATTTGTCGATAGACTACTTGTCGCACAGGTGAGGCGGAGCTTCATACTCTGCGTGCACGTTCCTGGGCCAGCATTATCCTGATGGCAAACAAAAGATAGCGCGAGGTTAGTACAGCAGTACCTAAACACGTGCAACGAGAGGCCTGCGAGCTTGCCTCTTTGCAGAAAAAACTCCGATGACAAAAGATAGGCCCCGGCTCGAAGAGAGGACGAATACGGAGGGCAACAGAGTCGAAAAGGAGAGGAAGAGAGAGAGAGAACGATTCTCTATCCTCTCTTGATTTTTTCCAAAAGTCGTTCAAGCCAATTCTCCTATGTGTTCAGAATCGAGACAATATGCATGTTTGAAGCGAAAAAGAACATTAAAGATATGGAATATGGCGAGGTCGAGAATCATCATTTCCATCTCAAACTGATCTGCTCGGCCAAATCATCCAGTTGCCATGTCTTGTAAGTATGGTGTACTTTGGATAAGCTCATGAGCTACAGTGTGTATCTCATTAGCTTATTGAGTTGGGGTGATATTACATTCGTCCTAATCTACATCGTTGATTTTGACCATGCTACAAGCATCCCATCTTCCAAAATCTGCGCGAGACAGTACAGAGCATCCTAAATATGAAATGATGACACGTTTCACTCCTCCGAAAAGGAGCACGCTAGCTGCAGCCATGGGTATTCGAGTATGACTATGGATTCACAATCGTGATCCAGCTAATAAAACACAAGCGGAGTCATAGTACTTATTGCCCTGGAGATGACGATCATTCTGTGGAAAAGTTTGTGAGTTATCATCACGAACTTTAAAACGAATGAAACCTCATCGAATTTGATTCTACCCGACGGGTCGACGGGAAGCTTGGATCAAATCCGGACGGCGCTCGTATCATCAGCTTAGTGTCCCGGGCGTATGTATCTCGGGAGTCGTGATGTGGTGGACCATCCAGATTGATGTGCAGAAGCATGATTGTTCGGGGCCAGAACTAATCTTGATTCTCCCTATGAACCTACTCCCGCAATGTATCAGCATCGTGATGTACATGACCTCGAAATTCCGTGTATTTTTGGCAAAAATTACCAAGTTCCGTTATCCCAGGATGGATGTTGAGAAACCGCAATCTATCTCCAGAGTTCCAGAACTAATCTTGATTTTCCCCATGAATCTAGAATTCTGGAGATGGAACTACGGCACCTCACCATCGATCCTGGGATGACGAAAAATGATAATTTTTGCAAAAAAGTACACGAAATCTTGAGGGTTTGTGCATCACGATGCTCATACATTGCAGGAGTTTTAGAGTATGAATTTCCTCACCACAGAGTGATAAGGGATCCAAAACGAGAATAACAAACTACATCATTGTGTAGTTCATTTCCTTCAGATATCAAGGCCTACGTGAGATATGAATAATGATAAAGTAATTCTTGTGCAGGGGATGCTACGCTCAATACCGGCCATGTCTTCGATACGGTGGGAATTTTGATTTTTCCTTTTTTTTCTTTCCAAGATAATCATAGAAAACTCTATACTTTCTGTTTTACCCTGGCGGATTGAGATCTTCCCCATTTTAAGATAAGGACGCGATTTTGTCAATTCTTTCACATATTTCCTGAGACCTGCGACTCCGAAACACAGTTAACATTTCAGGTGAAACATATGAGAAATAAAGTATGAATTTGAGCCACCATGATACGTTTCAAGACGTCTGCCCAGACCACTCTTGGCCCGAGCTCTGGAATCATTCCTTGACAGGGATTTTTTGCCAAAAGTAGCACCATCATCCGGAAATGATGGAGAAACGTTCATTCTGGGTGTTTGGTCTCCATTCCTGTTATCTATCTTACGATAAACTGAGGAACTGATGTTATCACAGACAGTGCTTCTCTCCGCCAAGCTTTAGTATTATAGGGGATGAAATAATTGATCTCTCAATTCAAACCGTGACAGAGGTCATGAAAAATCGATCATCTTCTCGAATCATTAACTGCACTTGAAGTATCTTCAGGCTATCGTACGAGTCATTGCATATTATATTCAACCATTAACCATCGGGTTGAAACAAATAATTGGCAAATAGAGCTATTTTTCTCCTAATCGAAAGGCAATCTCAGCTGCACGACAATCGGAGGAAAACGCGATAATCGCCTCCAAAACCATCCAAAAAAGCCTCTATTCTTCTCTTCAGATGAAATGCATTGGTTTTCCCCTTGAATGTGAGGAGGGTATGACCATTCAGAGGCTCCGGAGACTGAAAAATTGACTCGATAACGGGGAGGTTCCGAATAACAAGTCAGGTGTGTACGACAGAATCGGTAAAAAACCAATTGTGATGAAAAGCTCGTGATTTGAGAGGCGATATCGTCAAATTCTGCAAGAGTTGTTGGATACTCTTACTGAGAGCATTTCGGACGATAAGTAGAAAGATTACGGCGAGTTAACTATGATCAGGTCTTCAGTTGAAGGCTTTATCTTTATCACTTTATGAGACCCCAGGTTTGGGCATCGCCCTATCCCCGAGTGGGATCACGCGTCTCCCTTCTTTCACCTCATGCTGTGAAAAAGGTTGACGAGGGCGGGATCATCGTCAGGAACATCACAAGAGCGCTGAATAGAATACCTAATCACCTCACTCACAGTTGCCTCCCAATCTTCTGAGTATTCATTAATCACAGTTTATTACTACTAGTCAGTTACTCTACTCTATCATTCATCTTTTTATAATATTCGAGTGCAAGCACAACTATTACACTTGATTGAGATACCATAATCGTAGACAATTAATTACTCATCACTAAAAGACGATACTAGAAGATATTATCTGAATCCCACCAAGTAAGCGCTCATCATTTCATCTCTGGAGCTAAGGCGAAGCTTAGGCGTGACAAATAGTCGAAACAAATCTCAAGTGTTTTCAATCTCAACCACGGAGCAGCATCTCCAATCTCAAATTTAAGTACGAGAAAATTATCCAACTAGAATATCTTGCACACCGTTGTCGAAATGCCACTATTTCAATCTAAGAACATAATATCACTCTAGCCATGAGTGTGGCTAACCCAAACGCGTGTTCAATCAATTGAGGCATAATAAGACTCTTTCGCCAAATTTTCTTCAGAATCATCTTGAAATTCCTCACGAGATGTTCTAGACCTTCCGAAGACCTTCAAAATCTCTTTTTAAACATTGGCCTGCGATTTTCTACACCCGAGTAACAAGCTACCCCGTAAAAAAATTAGGTACTGGTTGAGGATATCGAAAGTATGGAGGCATCAGTTTTTCCTATTTGAAGGGGCAGAAATCCTTTCGAGCAATCTTCAGAATGAACTGAACAATATTATCGTAGACATTCTGGAGATTTTAGGTTAAAAGTCGTGGATTATGATCTTTTTCGGATTTTTGTTACCCTGAATCCGTGCGAAATTCTTTGCACGAGATCGCTTGTAACTCGGATGTGGAAAATCGGAGAGCAATGTTTGAAGAAAGATTTTGAAGGTCCTGGAAAAAGCTACAACATCCCGCACTCGCATCTAAATAAAGGGTGATTGATTAAAATGGAAATTTTTCCGATTTTTGAGTGTTAATTGAAGGCATATAATTTCGATCGGAAGAAGTTCTCAAACACAATATCTGATAGATTCTTACCTCGTCTTCCAAATGCTTTTCGAAAACTTGTCGTAGAACTAGACACGTCAGAGTGATCGCTGTTCTAGTGGAGGTGTCCGTGTTTTTTTCAGGATACTGTACCTATCCAGGGATAACTCTATCAAGATCTTTAATTGCATATTGCAAGTTTAAGACAAACGGAGCGAGTCCTGTGGATCAGATTGTCACAAACGGTCGTTTGTGCTGGATCGCGTTATGTACTTATTGCCACAAAAATCACGACAAGAACTGTAATGAGCAACAGAAACTTATTCGACTTTGAGATAACACAGATTGGAAGAATCTAGTGCGAGTATCACTTTCAGCCTCAATGCACCAAAATCATGATTAATCAATCTAATGACAAGGTGTTGATGGTCGACGTTGCTGTATCTCTTGTTAACCTCTACACCCGATAATGGCTTGGAAATTGTTGAAACTGCTGTCCGCCTCTCGCGATACACTGTTGAGCACGCCGTCGAACACCCTGTGTTGCCCTACGAATTTGTGCTCAATCCGGCCTACCAAATGCTGCGATTATTCTCTCAATGAGGTGCTCTTCATCTCTGATCTTCACTCTGTATACATCTTCTTTGATCACACCCCACAGGTAGAAGTCACAGGGCGTAAGATCAGGTGAACGTGGTGGCCAACGGATGGGTCCTCCACGTCCAATCTAGCGGCCAGGGCAACGCTGGTCCAGGTGATCTCGGGCAGGTCCTGCAAGCATCGAAGATTGGTTCAAGTTCTGAACTTGTGATAATTTGTCACCATTGATAAACGAGATGAGAATTTGAATGAATATTCGGTTTCTTCTGTAAAGTCTTTGAAAAAGTTGACTGAATTGATTCCATGCCCAAAATCAATCAAGGAATCTTTATCTAAGAGCCTACAAAGTAACAGTCTGTTATTCCTTGTAGAAGAACAAAAGTCGATGTCGAAAAACTTACTGTAATAATGTGAAGGAGCTCCGTCGAGCTGGGGAATCATGTTACGATGTGCGAGGGGTACATCGTCGGGATCCTGTCCATCAGGATATAGCAGAGGTGGCAAGTCATTCCAGAGGAATTGTAGGAACGCCTGCCCATCCAATCGTGGCGGTAAGAATACTGCACCGATCTGGAAGTATACGAGCAATTGTTTTAGGCAAAGAATGGCTCAGTGCGGACTCTGTGACCGCGAATAGTGCCACGCGAATTCAATTTCTCGAGATTATAATCATGCTCGAAGGATTACAATTAGAATGAGCAGCAAAATTAGAGGAAAGTTATCGTAATGGCAACGAACTACTCCTCGGAAAATAATAGTATACTACGCAACAAGTGCGAGAAGATCAATTTCCGCACAAGTTGCCAAACGAGTGCGAGAAGTTAAGATTCACGCACACTTCACCAGTGCGTAAATGTAAAACTGTGAGAGAAGTCATTCACGCATTACTTCTCGCACTGTAAATAATGAAGAGAAGTCTCATTTTTTTACAGCTTCGCGCACATGGTTGCAAAAATGTTCATTACATTTCAAGAAGGGAGATTCTCAGAATGAAAGCACCCTGAAAATGAAACCACATTGCTCATTTTTACACTCAGCATATCAGCCATTTTGGAGCATTTCACCGAATGCCGGCACCAAGAGGGTCTGTCAAAATTCCAGAAATTTTTTTTGTCATGACTATGTTGAAATAGTACAAACAATTTTTGTTGGATTTTTTCGGAAGCCTCCACGGATCTCATGGTCCATAACAGGTCCATTTTAGGCCCATTTCTAGCCTATTTTCAGAGAATTACACTACCGCTCATAAATTCGTGAACGGTGAACGCACATTCAGCCTCACTTTGAGAAGCAATATCTCAGACTCTATGCACCGTAGAACAGTTCTGAAAAGAACATCTCAAAGACCAGAAAACATGCTGACTTTTCAGTGGTTTCAATGATCTCTATCAATTATCTCAGAAGTACTAGATGCTGGATAAAAGTTAGGAATCTACAAAAATTTTCACTTCCATTTATACACCTGCAGTTTTGTTGCAAATAAAGATACGGCAATTCTGCAAATGACATCTTGTAGAGCAGAAGAAATGCTATGTGTAGCTATCTTCTGATTATTTTTCAGGTTCTACGTGCGAGAACGTACGAGCTGTCAAAACACCCGAAATGATAGTTTTTCAACGGAATCGGCATGGAAAACGGCAAAAACCATCATTTTGGGTGTTTTGACAGCTCGTACGTTCTCGCACGTGGAACCTGAAAAATAATCAAAAGAGAGCTACACATAGCATTTCTTCTGCTCTACAAGATGCCGTTTGCAGAATTGCCGTATCTTCATTTGCAACAAAACTGCAGGTGTATCAATGGAAGTGAAAATTTTCGTAGATTCCTAACTTTTGTCCAGCATCTAGTACCTTCGAGATAATTGATAGAGATCATTAAGACCACTGAAAAGTCAGCATTTTTTCTGCTCTTTGAATTGCTTTCTTCAGAATTGTCCTACGATGCATAAAGTCTGAGATATTGCTTCTGAAGTTGAACTGAGGCTGAACGTGCATCCACCGTTCACGAATTTATGAGCGGTAGTGTATAGCTCCGAGTATCCTCAACCTTTTTGATCGTTCTTCTGTGCATTTTTTTGTTGAGAAGTACCTCCAAGAGAAAAATTGTGCACGACCGATAATAGTTGAGCCTAGCTACTTCTAGGGGATATTTGCTGAGAGCAGATTTTAGTGATTTTTGGGCCTGCTTCAGAGTAATCCAGGTCGTACTAGACAAGTAATAATCAACTTTTCGTGTACAGTGGGTTGAGCAGCTTCGTGAGAATGACGAACTTTGAGCCCAATTTAGAAAAAAATCGTTTTTTCCCTCCGACCCCGAATCTGTGCGAATCTTTTCTTCCATGCCGATACTATTCACTAGAACAATAATTCGGCAAAGATATTCAATTCTCAATTTGATTCAGCCAATTTAAACTACCCTTTCTTACTCTTTTGCTTAAAACGACTTCACAGGTATGGCTCGCATATGTTTCCATCTGAACTAATGTGCACCAATCTGTGTAGAATTACTACCCAAAGTACCCTCTATGTGTTAAAACTTTCGAAGGCGAAAGGTGAGCTCATGGTCATTTTTGACTGGTAAAATAAAACCTCCAGCTCGCAATTGGCTCGATAAATGGAGATAAAAACATATTCTCCCGACTAAGAATGACCATCTAAATACGATCACGAGGTCAGTTCAGCTTCGAATCATTATTTGAAGCGTCTCTAATGAAAAACATGAAACTGACGTGTTTTTAGTCTGAGAGCGAGTTTCAACACTTCTTAGTCAAAATGGCCACGAGGTCGTGTTTAGATGATCATTGTGAGTCGGAAAAACATGTTTGCATCCTTATTTCAGCCGTTTATCTCCTTCGTGAGCTAGACTGACAAGGGGGGACCACAGTGTTTGGGTCGACAATCGCCTCCAAGATTTTTCTATAGTTTGGTACTACCCAGAATATGAAGAATCCAGAGTAACTCCGTCCAATGAGCCTCCTGTCCAGAGATACAGCCACGGAGATTAGCATTGCTCATATAGGCCTATGTTAATAAATGATATCTATAGATATACTGACAATGCTAACGTTTTTGACCATCGCTCTGAATAGGGGGCTCATTGGACGGAGTTACGCTGGATTCTTTATAACCAAACTGTAAAAAAATTTTGGAGGTGGTTGATGACCCAAACACTGTGGACCCCCTTGTAAGTAAAATCCCTCTCACGCCCGCCTGCGCCCAAATATACGAGTTGAGGTAAGAGCACCAGTAGTGGAACACAGCTAGTTGGGCGCCTATAGTGGAACACGAAATTGAGATGGATTTTCATCCCCCAAAAATCGATCTGCCAGCAATGTGGAAATTTCACAGTGTTCTCTGATATGATATGGTTCAAATCAATGCCTTGCAAGACAAGCGAAAATTGATGAACTAAGAGAAAGAATCATGAAAAGTACGAGCATAGGAACATCTTTTTGAGGCTGTTCCACTCAAGAAGCCTCACTTGAAAATGGAGCCAATAGTGGAACAAGAGTCTGCCCTCGACTGAAACGGATTTGATATTCTCACCGTATTGAAAAGACAACCCGGAGTCAATTTTATTCGGTCACGCGTCATTCATTCCATACAGACCAGCACAAATTAACCAGTAATTATCCACCAAGTATTCTTGAAATGACTCCAAAGCGCTGTTCCACTATAGGAGATGTTTCGCGTTCCAATGAGGGCACCGAGCTCTGGATTCGTTGTTCCACTACAGGAGACAACGGATCCTTTCGTGAACATTCAATTACTCTTACTGTATACGAGCAGTTGAGTTCTACCTTCTTCCAAAATATGCAGAAAGAGTATATCTATAAGATGCGTTATTTCCTATTCGCGTGAAACTCGAATTTCATTTAAAAAATGTGAATTACTGATTAGCACTCATTTTCTGTCCCACTACTGGCGCCTTTACGTTATTGCCTATTTTTGACTCGTGAGATGAAACCTGCAGCTCTTGACTGCCAAATAGCTCAAGGCTCGCCTCCAGAAGTTTTCACACATAAATATTTGGGGGTACTTTGGGGAGTAGTTCCATACAGATCGGTGCACATTTGTTCCGTTGGAAGCATATGCGAGAAATGACTCTCACGTTATTATTTGCAAAAAGGCAAGAATGGTGTTCTGAATTGGCTGAATGTAATAGGCCGAATCCATGTAAGATCAGGCAGCGAAGAAAGTTGAGGTCACGTATATTTCTGCCGATGAAGTATATCATTCTTGAGACAAAATGAGGAGATACGTAATTTTTTGTTTGGCCTGAATCGATTCCCTGTCAGAGCTACGCGAATTTGGAGATCGGGAGCTGCAAGATCAATTTGAGAAAAACTGACACTTTGAAATCAGTAAAGATGCAATAATCCCTATGCGACTTTGAATATTCAGCTGAATCTTGTTGGATATATTTACTAGGTAGATGTTGCATGCGAATTTACACTAATTATGTTGAAATTGCCATTCGGATCCGAAAATACTCGTTTTTTACGAGAAATTAAAAAAAATTGATTACTCAAAAACACCATCGTGAATTTCTTTGGTGAATTTTCTGGGGGTATTTGATGACATGATGTTTCAGAGGGTACTCTCCGAGTCGGCGCTAAAAGCTCGAAATGACCAAAAAAATACTTCTCGGGAAAAAATTTTTTTATTGTCTCAAATAGGTTCTGGCATCATTCAAATAATGGATATTGGCTGAAAAGTAGTACCTACAGAGTACAGCACCTGCAAATAGACTCAGAGCACGGTCACGCCAAGTCTTGATTCATCAACCTGGATTCACCTCAGCGAACACTCGCTTCTGCCCCAGGCTTTTCATTGTCTCACCACTCTGATAAAAGCAGTTACTGCAGCTAATAATACAGTTGGATGGAGTATGCTGCAATTAAGTGAGTTCGTACAAACAACGTGGTTTATGACGCTTTTCGATGAACTGAGAAAGATACGGGACAGCAGATCAATAGCCAGTCACAGCTGCGGGGGCCATTAGATTTGTGCCATTTGTCTCTCGTTGTGATGCCCTAAATGAGCTGTCGTGAGTCATTATGGTATACCTACCTGTACTTCGAGGATTGCTGAGGCGATCCTCGAAGGAATTTTGTGTGACTTATCTCACTGGCCAATGTTTAGCAGTTAATGCAGAGACTTATCATCTCATTTTTAGAACATTGGGAAGATACGAATATCTCACAATCAAAACAGCTTCAAACCGTATGTTTAGCAAGAAAAAATCGTTACCCTCACCGAGCCATGACTTGCTCTCGAAGAGTGTTGAGTCAGTCATATGAGATATGGTAGATCTGTGACTGACGATGAACATCCGAGTCATAAACAAATGAATGACTGATAGATCTTCCATCCATCTTTGATTGCGCGGTGACTGGAGGAGAATGTGATAACCGACTTCAAGATAATTCAATTGATATCCTACTATGACTTGAATGAAAAGCTTGTGTTTCCCTTGAATATGATGTTATAATTGACTCACGTGCTCTCTAAACTGCAGAGTGCCCTCGCCAACAAAAAGAGCCAGAGTGGCTTGTTAAAAATCGAAAAATTTGCTAATTCAAGCAAGTCTGGGAATTGATTATTTCGAAGTAAGCGTCGTCGGATTTTGCGAAAACTACCGAATTCACTGTTCCAAATAGTTTTGCTCGGTGTCCGAAAGATAGACCCGAGGATAGACCGCAAATTGAATATCCAAATTGGACTCCAAGCATGATCCTATCCCTCAGCCTGATCACCCGACCCTTTTTCATTCGCTTTCTTCTACTATTCGACTCTTAGGAAATTTGTCGAGGGCCGGATCAATATTAATTCGCGGTCACTTGTTGGTGTACCGAAAGCTCTTTTTTGCTCATTTAAGTCCACACTTTGCACAGAACTGTCCGATTTCATCCTTTCAACAATGGAATTCTATAATTCTTGATGCAAAGGTTATCTTGGCCGCTTCTTTTTGTTTGAGATACATGTTCGAATCCTGTGGATGAATGATAATATTCCATTCAAGATTCAAGCTTCGCACGTTCCGCTTAACGTATGTGATAGAGGCAACTCATGAACTTGTTCTGAGCCAGTTATTGCATTTTTATTCAGTTGACGAGTAGTCAAAGTGGGATTGGGAAGAAACACGACCAAGAAAACTCATGTTCGCCACTCATTCATCCATACCTTGGTTGCCCATCGACAGGTATCGATATCTGGGATGGCGTATAGCCGCATCAAACTTTTACGACAAATTAGGGCGATTAGCTCATTACTTCTTCGACTTGAGATACGATTTGAATTGAAAAATCTAACAACTTGTAAATAAACTTGAATCGTCCCCGTTGACTAATACTTGGAGTGGCTTGAATCGATCTTGGAGGACTAGCTAGTCCTCCAAGATCGATTCAAGCCACTCCAAGTATGAAAAATCTAACGTCCTGTTCTTAGAGAATGTATTGAAGTGTGGAGGTCTTGATCAATTCTCAATTGAAGTAGCATCCGAAACGAAAGACTATTACATTTGCAGACTGTTTCCCCAAGATTGATGATGGGCAACCCAGTGGAGTAAAAATTGTGAATTTTTTCGAATACGAGTTGAGGAACTACCGCCGGGGCTGAGTTTTATTAGCTGGATCACGATTGTGAATCCAGAGTCATACTCGAATCCCCATAGCTGCAGCTATCGTGCTCCTTTTCGGAAGAGTGAAACGTGTCATCGATTCATATTAAGGATGCTCTGTACTGTCTCGCGCAGATTTTGGAAGATGGGATGCTTGTAGCATGGTCAAAATCAACGATGTAGATTAGGACGAATGTAATATCAGCCCAACTCAATAAGCTCATGAGATACACACTGTAGCTCATGAGCTTATCCAAAGTACACCATAATACAAGACATGGCAACTGGATGATTTGGCCGAGCAGATCAGTTGAGATGGAAATGATGATTCTCGACCTCGCCATATTTCATATCTTTAATGTTCTTTTTCGCTTCGAACATGCATATTGTCTCGATTCTGAACACATAAGAGAATTGGCGTGAACGACTTTTGGAAAAAATCAAGAGAGGATAGAGAATCGTTCTCTCTCTCTCTCTCTCTCTCTCCTCTTCGTCTCTGTTGCCCTCCGTATTCGTCCTCTCTTCGAGCCGGGGCCTATCTTTTGTCATCGGAGTTTTTTCTGCAAAGAGGCAAGCTCGCAGGCCTCTCGTTGCACGTGTTTAGGTACTGCTGTACTAACCTCGCGCTATCTTTTGTTTGCCATCAGGATAATGCTGGCCAAGAAACGTGCACGCAGAGTATGAAGCTCCGCCTCACCTGTGCGACAAATAGTCTATCTACAAATGGTCAATGCATTTTCACCTCTTGGGGTTACACCTCTTTTTCCACTCTTTTCCTTCACATCTCGTCTCTTGATTATCTTTGGCACACCCCTTTTGCAACTACAGTTTGCACCCATAGACTCTAATTTTTCGTTACGAATCCTCGCATCTGATTGGTCCGTGTCTTTCTTTAATAACTCCACGGATATTGAAGATCGGACCTACATTTGAAATTCTTATCAACTCGAATCCACGTGAGCTATCATCATCTCAAAGGATGGAACCCTTCACCTGCGCAGCCTGTAGAAAGCGCGTGCACGCCTCTCGCTCACTCGGGCATGAAGCAATAAGAGCGCGCTTCTCGCTGAGTTCTTCCATGCTATACTCAGGAGCCTGCGTGTGAGCGGACGACACCATCTCCTTCAACCTGCAGCTACTCATCGGATCGTGCAGCCCTGAGCACGAGCGAAGAGCCACGCACGGTAACGAGGCGCGAGGCCAGGGCTATCCTGGTGATGCTCCGGGACTACGGGCAGCCTGATCGCCACTACAAGCCCACGCAGCTGAAGGAGAGGACGAGGACGACCCAGGATCTCGTTCCCGGGCAACGTGGGATCATCGCAGTTCCATTTACGGCTAAGAATATTCATTCTTATTATGATATTCTCTTTTCATAGAGTTGATGTGGTACTAGTTGAAATATTATTTTCGGCTGAAAAATCACGCTGTCTTCGCAAGAAATTCTGCTTTCTTGACGCGACAATTGTCATTGTGAGCATCACCTCACGAATTGCGTGATTTAGGTTGAAAATTAAATTGAATTGGAAATTTTTTGGAGCACACTCTTAAAGATGGCGGACATTCTAGATTGCCCCGGGCGTGTGCCACATCTCGATGTGAGTGCTACCTACTGCTGAGTCAGTGTCTGCACCGCACGATTTGCACGTGACTCGAAGGGCTAGAGTCTTGACGCAGCGTCATCGTCCGTCATTCTCGTCGCGCCCCAAGTGCGTATCGGGGAGCCGGCTCGTCGGCATCGGAGGCCTCAACACCCGTCACGCACGATTTTGGAGCCCGGCTCGCGTGCATAGACGGCCATCTTGACCAAGCGGAGACATCGAGAACGAGAGCAACGGCACCGTTGTCAGCAGGGCTGTAGCGGCCATTTTTCTCTGACCTTCGAGAGCATCGCCATTTCTGTCATCGCATCGATCACATGAGTACCCTTTATTCTTCCTTGATGATACTAAATATGTATTTGGACATGGATTTAGGGAGAATACTCGGTCTTGTGTAAATATTGGGGACTTTTCGTCTATCCTCGAGTGGTGACCGGGGAAATTCTTATATGAGAGGTCGATTCAATGGAGTCGCTTAGCATCGGGTTCTGAATTTCACAGGTTGCGTGATCTTAGAACAATTTCTTCCCCAACTCTTATTGGACTACTCACTGCCGCACCTCGGTGCCTCCTCCCCTCCACCACTTGACTTGCTTTGGTTTTCGGATCTCACATCACGGCGGAAACTTTACTTAGCACTTTCATCGAGTTTTCTTTAAAAATTCGACTAAAATTGATCGGGAAATTAAGTGTCCTTCAATTTACGGCAGCCACTCGGAATTCTCAAATCGATCCTCATCTTGTCGGTTGAATTTGATCCCTACATTTTGACAAAATGGACTCCTTGTACGACGTTCAACTTGATTTGCAAAAGGAAATTGCCAATTCTTGGTCTAATTTCAAATCAAAAAAGGGAAGAATGAAGAAGGAGAATGCATTGGTGAGGATAGGAAATCTCGACCGGAACTATGCCTCATTCGAAAAAAATCACAATAGAATTTTGAGCAGTTATGGACGCGATGACAAACACGACTATTTCAAAAATAAGGTGCCCGATTTAGTCGAAGAGTCTTACCTTGAAAAAGAAGGGACATTCCGGGAATTTTTAGCTGGTTTAGAGGAAGGCTGATGCGAGCCACGTACTCAACTCCACGATGGCACCAAATGCTAATCCTATCCAGGTTAATTCACTCCTCCCTTTCCAGTCGTTGCCGAAAATAGAGCTTCCTGCATTCTCCGGAAAATTCACAGAGTGGAGAAATTTTCGTGATTTGTTCAGAACAATGATACATCGTCGAACTGGAATCAGTCCAGATGTCAAACTATATTACTTGGAAACCAGTTTGACCGGTGAAGCTTTGGATAAAGTCAGGGGCGTAGACATTCTCAACGGGGATTACACTGAAGCCTGGAATGATTTGAATAATTATTATGAAAATAAGAGGAGACACGTGAGTCAAACTGTCAGCTCACTCTTCTCCATCAAGCCTATGAAGTCTGAAACTCATGCCGAAATGAAACGACTTCATACTGGTACCTTTGACGTTTTGAGCTATCTGGGAGCGCTCGAGCGCCCTGTCAGTAACTCTGGGGAGGATTTGCTGGTTCATTCAACAGGTTCAAAATTCGATTCTCAAACTCGCAAAGATTGGGAGAAACTCCTCGGGAACACGCAAGATCCCCCCACGCTAGATCAACTCCAAACCTTCCTCAACGATCAAATGGCGACATTAGAGTCGATCGAGAATAGCGCCAAATCTCAACCTGGCCATCAGTCTACTAGAGGCAATCAGTCTAGCAACTCTCACACTTCAACAAGCTCAAACAGTCCACAATTATCCGGGAAACCCTGTCCTTGCTGTAATGCAATCCATCATCTTTCCCAATGCGATTTGTTCAAGGCTAAGAGTAACGCTGACCGGAAAATTGTCATTGCTGGAAGAAGACTCTGTTTCACTTGTTTTGGTTCACATATCGCCAACCTTTGCAAATCTATCAGACGTTGTCGCACTTGCAACGGCAAACACCATACATTCATTCACGTTGAAGTGAATCAGGAGCCGGCTGAGCAGACTGAGAAATCTAACAGCAAGAAAGCTGGACCTCTTCCCAGTAAACCGCCTAGTGCGGATGCCAGTACGTCCTCGACTCATCTAAGCGAGACGGTCTGTCTCAAGTCGGTATCGGATTCCAGTTTCGAGCTTTCACCCACGGCCATCGTTGAGGTTATCACTTCGGATTGGATTCAAATTCTATTTCACTGCACTCGTAGATTACTGCTCTCAGTTCTCCTTTGTGCCAGAAAATGCCTGTCAAAAGCTCGGTCTCAGACGATCCAAAACTAAAGTCCAAGTTAACGGTGTAGCTGATCTCAATTCATTCACTTCTCGGGGTATGGCTGACTTTACTGTGCGACCTAGATTTGAATCAGAATTTAGTTGTCAAATTCAAGCTCTCACAGTCCCCAAGGTATCGGGCTACAGAGCGTCAATCTCTGCAAGTCTAGACGATTGGAATCACTTACAAGGTTTGAAATTGGCTGATCCAAATTTTTTGAAGACTAGATCTATTGATATGCTTTTGGGTACAAAGATACATGCTTAAGTTGTACTCGTGGAGATTCGGAAGGCTTCGGGAAAGTGGAGGATAAACCAATAGCGACGAAGACTGAACTGGTTGGATAGTGTTTTCGTCTGTGGGTGAGGGGTCGGAAAATTCTTCGTCATTTTTCCACGCTGTCGACAACTCTATGCTCTATTCTCTATTGGAAAATTTTTGGAAACAAGAGGAGCCTGGTCCTCTCCAACCAAGGCTAACTGATAACGAGCTGAAATGCGAATGACATTCTCTCAAAACTCACTCTCAGGACTCCATGGGTCGATCTGACCATCGAGGAGAGAAAACGGTGCTATTTTCTTCCCCATCATGGTGTAACGTGGGGTGTCGGCGACTAGTGAAAGACTCGGGAATTGGATGTAAAATATATATATTGAGTTTAATAAATGACTGATACAACGACTGCGTGTTTCTGAAAAGAGTGGATCGAGTGGTCTGATGCGGCGCACGCGAGTCGGGGCTTTTAAGTCCTCGACTCGATGCGCGCTGCATAGGCCAAAAAGTGCAAAATTCGGCAAAACGTGATCTCGCGATGCATACCTGAAGGCGTGCATCGGCGATCGGTTTTGCCGAACCGACGACAGGGCGATTGCTCAAGGAGCAATCCCCTATGCCGTCACACGTGTGATGCCGGGAACCTTGTCGTCCTCGACAAGCCCTTTGTGTTTTTGTTTAAATGAATTACATCATTTAAACAAAAACACAAAGGGCACAAAAAACAAAAACATATATGAAAATTTGATGTACATCAAATTTTCATACAAATTCATAATCTTCTACGATTCTCAGTTTTGGGAAATTTCTCGGATACTCTTGTATTGATAATATCGCCCCTCAAATATTGTGATTGATTCTCTTCTTTGCCGTCTCATGATATTAATTCCTAATTATTTTTGTTTTTCGTTGGATATTTTTCCATAGTTCTAAAGTTGATCCCTGAAAAACCTGAAACTATCCAAATTCACAATATTCTGTTATGATATTTTTTCAATATTTTGATAATACTTTACCGATATTTTTCCAATATATCCATACAATATTTTGACGATATTTTCATCGATACTCAAGCGATATCTCCCGATATTTTTCGATGTTTTCATCCTGTTCCTCATAATATTCTATCGATCTTTTTACAATCTTTTCCTGATATTTTCAACCTTATTTCGACCCTATTTTTGCTCATACTTATACAATATTTCCAATATTCTCATACAATATTTTGACAATATTTTCCAAGATTTTCATACGATATTCTGACAATATTTTTCAATACTTCAACGATATTTTCATAATGTTCTTATAAATTTTCTGTGACTTTTCCAACGATTGAAAATTCTCGCTTTCCCCGGTTGAGATGGGAGACTCGTGAGTGTTATGTGGTGAGTGTGATGCAGTGTGATCTTCATGAATTTTCATCATCTTGCTGCAGAGTTGAGCAGGCATAAAAGTGCTCAGATTTGAAGTGATGGTGCTGAAGTGCGATAGCAAAGGTATGTGGTATCATGTCAACTCAGCATTTCTTTTCTTTCTCTCCTACTCTCTTTGTAGTTTCTGCATCCAATTATGTGGTCCATACGGCCCTTGTGCTCCAGATCTCATTGCAAGTTAATAGAGTGATCATCTCGTTTATTTCCAACTATCTCCACAATGTCTCGTGCGTGGTGCCTTTTTTTTGATTTTCTGTGTATGTGCTTGTGTATTGTGTCCTATTCATTGTAGTATGTGTGTTTTTCGTAGGTGTAGGAGTTCTTGCTGAGCGGGCCCTTGGAGGTCAACCTCCGCCTCCTCGCTGCGAATCCTACGGATGAGGGTCTCCGCCTGGAGGTGATGCAATCCACCGACGCGCGTAATCAGAACTGCCGTCGTTATGCGCGCCTTCTGGACTTCATCCGCAGACGGGAGCGCGCTGGGACTCCGGATGATCCGATCCCCGTTTCTTTTTCCGAGACCCGGCCCGCGGTGATGGTGCTCGAGAACTTGTGAAGTGCCCCAGGTGTGGGCTGGTGAGTCCTATATTTTCTTCTGTCTCTCTTCCTCCCTGTCTCTTTTGACCTTGATTCTTATTCTTTCCATTTAGAATATTCTCATGGTGGTAAGAATTATGTCCGAAACTGCCTCGCTTCAGTGTCCTCGCGACACTCATTACTTCCGGCCATCCCACGTTCTTGAGTGTTTTCCTCTTTCGTGTACTCGGTGTGGTCTCGTGAGCATTCGATTTTCTTCTATTTTCCTGTCCTCGCCTCCGGGTTAATTTCATTCTCGCCTCCCTCCTTTTCTTTTGTAGGTCGGTCATCGGTATTATCGCATCTCCCGGCTTAGTCTTTTAGCCTGGGTCCATGACCGAGGTTTAGACCTGGCTGATTCTGACTGGACCGTTTATGATTAGTTCCTCTTTTCTTTGATGTACGATGAACTAATAAATTTCGTTCCTTCCTCTGTATTTGATGTAATGGAGTGTATTGTCAAGTTCCCCTTCTCCCGTGGAATTTTCAAATTCCCTAATCGTTGAACGTTCTTCATTTCTTTCTTTTTTCTCTTTCACTCTGTAAATGTTCGATTTTCGTTAATTTAGAGATTTTTACCTCATAGGGTTCACTCGCATATTCGGTTCTTACTTCTACATATACATATATATCCACGTGGGTTCGTGTATACCTATATACATAATTTTACATTTTCCATGACTCGTGGCTATATTAACTATATATCCCGTGCGCGTATATTTTTCTTCGACTGATTATTGTATTGCCATCTCATGACTATGCACATATGTATAAATATATATATGTGTGCATATCGTATCTCTTGCCCGAAGTCTGTACGTATATATACGTTCACATAGGTCTGATGCTATTGAGGTACAAGGTGATCCATGCAGTCTCCCGTTTTGCTGTTTGGCCCTCTGTAAGTATACCGTATATTTTGGGTGGTTGGTGGTGATGGATTGGGAGGGGAGGCGTATTGTGGGGTATTTTGAGTCACTCTTGGGATTTCTTCGGTAAGGGGTGATTTTTTGGGTTTTCTTGGTAGTTTCTCACTGTGGATGGTCTGGGTGATTTGTTTTTGGGTTGGGGGGGGGGGGGTTAGGGAGGCACTGCTTTCGTCGACTACTGCTCATCGGATTCGTATGTCGGGAGGTCTGGGGATGTGTTCTGAGTTGTCGGGGGTGGGTTTGGGTGGGTGGAGGTGGTGGGGGTGGGGGTAACTTCGTGAACAATGGTCTTTTTCGAAATGTTCTTTTTCTAGCGGATAGCTCTTGCATTCTTATGGTGATTCATAATTTTTTTGGAATTTTCGGACCCATAGGGGGCCCTGGGGAAGATGGAACGGTTGGGTGGGGTGGGGGTAAATGTTAGATGATCGGATATTTGCATTTTTTTTCTGCAAATTGTTATTGTCGCACCTGTTTGTACCTCTTAACATCTGTTTGTCTATTTTTGTGGACTTCTATCCGATTTTTCAAATTTTTTTTTTGTGAACCCTTGATTCTACATTTTTCTCATCTTCCATGTATATATATCTTTCCTATAACTCTGTACATTTATTTTGTTACCTCTATTCTACTAGGTCTTTTTACTTTCTTTTTGAAATCTTTCGCGGTTTCACGTGCATTCCCCTATTTATTGCGACTTTTTATTACAATCAAAATGTTCGGTTCTCGTAACTTTGAATCTTGAAAATTTTCGCGAACTCACGTGTAAGGGCCGGGAAAATTTTCATTTAGGATATTTGTATGATACTTGTTGATCATAGAATTTCCGCATGTTCCACGTGTGAGGGCCGGGGAAATTTTATGACATTTTCTTTGAACGTTACTATTGGGCCTTTTCTGTTTTGCTCGATTTTACTGCATCTCCTACTCATTTCTCGCTTCTTAACCTGTTCTTACTTGCTAGTCTTCTTTCTTGTGATTATTCCTGCTCTTTCCAAGGTTTCTAGTTCCATGTCCATGTTGATTTTTGAGTTTTCGTTCGGTCTTAGGCGATCCGTTCTAATGGGATTCCCCTGTGGTCCCGTTAATGTACTGATGGCATGTATGACTTGCTCTGGTGTTAAGTTGTCCTGTTCTTCTTCAGTTTTCCCCTCGTTTTGACATGTGCATATAATGAATAACAACATTCGATAGATTATTGGCATGATACTAACTGATGATAATAATTTCCATGTTAAGAATGTCAGTCCTAGTCCACCCATTATTACGGCGCCTGCTATGGGTATTTTATTTCCCATTGTTTCCTCTTTACCTGCTATTGCTTTATATTTTCCGATGTTTCTGGCCTTTGTGATAGTTTCTTTCAAACTCTTACCCATTTTGAGCGCGCCTGCCTGGGCTAGGTTTGTGGCTTGACTGTCCTCCAGGATCTCTGACTCCAGGATTTGATGAACCTCGTGGGTATCGCTGCTGTTGTCGCTGTACTGCATAATTTCTGGTATGTTCAGATCATAATTTTGAGTTATTGTTGATGGTGCATTAATCGTGATATCTCTTGATGCAGAGAGTTTGGCGTTTTTAGTTACTGCTGTGCATCCTGGTGGAAGTTTCACTATCCCGGTTCCCGCAAGTGGTGACGAGTTGTGCCCGCTCCGCCGGCACTATATGAAAATTTGCTCCTCCTCATTTGTGGAATAAATCCACATATTTGGGTCGTGGAGCTTCAGCCAGAATGTCCGCTGAATTTTGACAGCTCTGACGTCACATTCTGTAATGTTAGAGATCGTAGAATTTAGTGCTATCTTGATTTCGCATGGCGAATTTTCCGGAATTCCCCTGACCGGTGCCGTATCATTACATATGATTAATTTTTTGAGATGTTTGCACTTCTCAATTTCGTTATGATGGAATGAAATATATTTGTTTGCTTGCGCTTCTATTCCAAAATAGGGCCACTTTGGCCAGATATATCCAAATATACTTGATGAATCATTTTTGAAATTTTGTTTGACTGGTATCGGAGAAGCCTTATATAAGGTATACCGTGATAGCTCTAGCAACGGAATAGTAATAACATATACTAATTTGACCTCTATTATTGAAGCTGAAAGTTCCATGATTCTTTCTAGGTCCATGATTGGTTCACCATCCTCTGCTTGTGGGAATGCTGCATCTTGGAGTGCATTTTCAATCAGTGATTTGGAGTTATCGATCATCTCTGTGGACAGCAGTTTGGGATGGACCCCTCCTTGGGTTGCAAAGGTGAGAATTTCCATCAACGTGTTTGTATCCATCTTGTTGACAATATTTTCTCTTAGCAGGTCGACCCTCCGGCCTCAGTTACTGGGACACCGTACCCGGGCTTAGGCCCGAAGCCGGTAGGGAGAAGACTGGCTCCGAGACTGGTGCTCGGCGCTTTGACTTCTCCCGGAAACCGCAAGGGGGGTTGGGGCATGGCGCCTCATCCCTGGGGTGTGACGACCCTCCGGCCCCAGTTACCGCCCGCCGGAGCGAGGAGACCGCACATCTCTATCCGGCACTACGGGAGTGGGTGAGTCTAGGGACTCAAATTGGGATCGCCCTCGGGCGATAACAATGCGAGCCCGTAAGACTCATCCATCATCCCGAGGGACTCTTTGGGCTCTCAGGAAGCCTAAAAGAGTCCCAAAACCCCCCACCGAGGGGTGGGCATCGGCCTTGTGCTGGGGTCCGTGCCCGAAAGTCGGTAGTCGGGGCGGAGGACTGAGCCATCACCGAGCCTGGCTCGGTGTTGGTCATCCTCCAACCCGACGCGCTGGCAGGGCGTATCCCTGCCCCGCGCCCATGGGGGCAACCGGAGTTGAGCCGAAAGGCAGGGACCCGGTATACAAAAGCCAATATTCCTCTCAGCAGGTCGAGCGCATTGTGAAGTGTTGTTGATCTATCCAGGTCATTCACCTTACTCTCGAGGTTGTCCATTTGCCCCTGTAATTTCTGTAATTTTCTCGTGTTTTTCCCTAACTGATTTTCTATTATTTGTGTTTGATTTGCTAATAATTTTGCGACTCGTCTGGTATCGTTTGCTCGAATTTCTATAATCTCTTTTAGCTCTTGTTCAGTATCCTCGTCCAATGTTCTAAACATGTAATTAAAACCTTTGCCTACCGATGGTAGTATCGATCGTCTTGGTCTCTGGTTCTTACTAACTTTGTTTGGTTTCATCAGGTCCAGCACCCGTCGGACGTCCCTTCTCGATTCATCCGGCTGGAGATGTAGATTTGACAATTGTACTTTTGCCATGGGATCGTCATACAGCTTGGCAATGTTCCGCCATGTTCGCTCGAGGGTCTCCCCGGTGTTGCTGAATTGTGTGGGATCCATCTTCTGGATGATCCGCCAATCGATTGTGGTCACTGCTAGTGGTGCGATCTTCTCCACTATAAGCCCTGGTGAGTGTTCCAGTCTCGTGATGTATCGAGGTTGTTCATCTTTAGCCACCGGCCTGTAAGTTTATAAATGTCATCAGTAATTCTCATTTTTATTTTCCCTCGTACACACGGTAATTTTCAATTCTTCATTCTTCTTGTGGTGGTATCATGACCCAACAGATTCTCTTTATTTCGTCAATATGTACTATCTTGATTTTATCGCTTTTCTGGATCTTGACATTTTTCTTCGCGTTGTCTACGCCGATTATCTCGTAAGGTCCTGTATATTCCTCATCAAATTTGCCTTTCTTACTGTCGTTCAATAATGCTACGATCTCGCCTCCTCGAAATTGCATATTTTTCAGTTTTCTGTCCTAATAAAATTTATTGCGGTAGCGACTTCGAATCGAATTGAGCATGGCTAGTCTTTGTAATTCCGATAAGTCCTTTATGAGGTCTTGAAGATAATCGTCGTACGTTGCTAGTTTTCCTTGTGGTGGAACGCTAGACGTAGTTCGTGCTCTCTGACCGAAAACTAAAGAGTGTGGTGGATAGCCCGTGCTATCGTGATGCGTGATGTTATATGCATGCATGCATAAAGGTAGTAGAGTGTCCCAATTTTCGTTTTCAGTAATGAATACTTTCATATATTCAGTTATGGTATGATGCATTCTTTCTATCATTCCGTTCCCTTGAGGATGATGTGGCGTAGTATTGAATGATTCTATTCGGGAAATTTTTGCGAGGTTTTGCATTAGTCTATTGATAAAATGTGTACCGTTATCTGATAAGATTTCTCCCGGAGTGCCATATACTGAGAATACTTTATCTACCACTGCTCGGGCTGTCTCTTCTGCTGTCGCGTGTTTCAATGGAATTAGAATCACAAATCGCGTAAGACAGTCTTGGACCGTTAGCACATATTTATAACCCGCTTCTGTTTCCTCTAATGGACCGTGATAATCTATTGAAATTTTTTGAAACGGCAGCGTAGGTGTATCTGTTATCATTAATGGCAAACGTGTTTTTACTCTGGCCAATTTATTTATTGCGCAGTCCGGGCAAGCTTCTACAAATTTGTGAATCTCGGCTCTCATGTGTTGCCAGTAATATTGACTTTGAATTTTCTCACACGTTTTATTGATGCCATTATGCGCGCCTAATGCTGACGTGTGATATTCCTTTATTAATCTGAATCGGTCCTTCACCGGTGGAACTGGAATATTGTCTCGGAAAAGTACCACTGTAATAGGCAAACCCGTGAAACACTTTTCAAACACCCCAATAAATTTTTCCCATTCGCGGCTTGACATGATCATAAGATTATTATGACATGATCTTAAGATTATTCCCAATGATTCGATCTGATTTTCTATGACCAATTTTCGTAGTTCTCTGACGCCCTTTTCCATGTCCATTTTCTTAACATCCCCGTCTACGGGTTCTCTTAGACACGAGCCCAGAATGCTCATCCCTACTGAAAAGTCCCACGTACAATTGAACGTGCATTTTCACGTACATTTTCACGTACACTCGGCGGTAGTTGATTCTTTCCGAGCGTGCGACCGCCTGCCCCGACGGCAACGTTTCGTTGTGGATGCGGTCTTTGATTGGCGCGCGCACTGGCCTTAGTTCTCAGACCAGACGACGAAGCCGATGTTGTGGTGTTCGTCCTGTCTACACCCGGAGAACTCGGAGGGCGGGAAATCATTCGCTGCGTTGCAGAAACTTGACCTGGACACACCTGGACAACACCGAAACATCTGCTGCATCGTCTGGTCTGGTCTGGTCTCGAGAAAACTACTGCCACTGCGCACGCGCATCAAAAACCTCATCCACGATGAAACGTTGTCGTCGGGGCAGGCGGTCGCATGCTCGGAAAAAATCAACTACCGCCGAGTGTACATTCCTAAGTCAATGATCACGTGTAAATGTACGTGCAAATGTACGAACAAGTGTACGTGAATATGTATCTGAATTTGTACGTGAAAATGTGGGTACGAAAATGGACCCTTTTCGTCACCCACATTTGTACGTGCAAGTACACGTGTGAAAGTTCGTGCTCCCTTCACGTGTAGTAACACGTGTTTCTGCACGTGTCGAAATAACAGCCTCATCGAGAACGTGTCCTGAAAATTATTCAGAGAACTCATGAATACAAAATAGAATGTCACGGAGGTCAACATCTCCAGAGCCCATTAATCGCAGTCATATCAATGTTTTGGAAGTGTATCCAAATTACGTCGTGAGATAAATGATTGCTTGACAGTCCTTGTCATTTCATCCGAACTACTACTATTTATTTTCGATTGAGAACAAAATGATCTATTTTGATTAACATAAAATAGCAAGTTTATTCACACACACACACACACACACACACACACACACACACACACACACACACACACACACACACACACACACACACACACACACACACATATATATATATACATAACTCTGCGGCTTACATCTAATGATGGACTCTTTGTGCGTGCACAGCTCAACTCATTGGTACCAGAGGACGATCAGAATAATCAATCATGAAATCAGTTTATTCCAAGAACGAGTGAAAACATAGAAGATAAATGTAGAAACTCTTCAATAAGACAATCTATTGGGAGTCGGGATGATGAAGTCTTTATCATCGACTGTTACAAAGACACATGGACAATCGATATCCCCTGTATTGACGAGTTCTTCGTGATTATGAATGTCTGTAACTTGTCTGATGGCATCAGACAAGTGATGTTTCCGTACTTGCAGGGTTCGGCAAGAGGTCAACTCTGCACGATTATCAAAATCGATCAGGAACCTTGTAATCATTA
Organism: Eretmocerus hayati; assembly: GCA_029851415.1. Taxonomy (NCBI): domain Eukaryota; kingdom Metazoa; phylum Arthropoda; class Insecta; order Hymenoptera; family Aphelinidae; genus Eretmocerus; species Eretmocerus hayati. The sequence goes on from CM056742.1 coordinate 103,559,769, forward strand.
TGAATTTTCCACTCTTGAGCCGAGCGTAATAATTACATGACCTCTTATTTTCCTTGTGCGATGTCATATATATGTCGCATGCTCTTGGTGAAATCAGCCTTTTCGTGAAAATCCTAGGCTCTTCATGAAGAGCCGGCCGATCGTGTCAGCGCTGATCCCTTTCACTTTGTTACACGATCGGCCTAGCCTTTTCGTGAAAAGGCTGACTCGTCCAGCCTCTTCATGAAAAGGCCAAGTCGGGCTAGGCCCTTGGGGTATAGATGGGCAGAGTCATCAGTACCGCTGTCGAACAAAGTCAGTATCGCAGTCAAAGCTGTCGAATTAATTGCACTTCTCACGATCATATTAAATTGAATAATCTTATGAAAATTGATCGATGGAATCGGCTTGCTCAGATAGGACTTCCAAAGGTTAGCCCATTAAAACTGAAATGAAAATGTATATTGTTGCTCGGTGTGTGTGAAAAAACTGACTCTGATCTCATTTAGTACAAAGCTACATCAATCGAAGACTACGAAGCGTACCAAATATCTAATAGTTGATCAATTATGTTAATTCTTATCAGCACAAAGTAGGCTCGAGTGTGGCGCCCATAGTTAGAATTGAATTTTTTCAAATCATAGAATGATTTTTAGATGACGAAAATTTTCACGTGAATTGATTGACTATTAGATATTTGATAGTCTTCGAAATCTTCGATTGATGTAGCTTTGTACTAAATGAGATCAGAGTCAGTTTTTTCACACACACCGAGCAACAATATACATTTTCATTTCAGTTTTAATGGGCTTACCTTTGGAAGTCCTATCTGAGCAAGCCGATTCCATCGATCAATTTTCATAAGATTATTCAATTTAATATGATTGTGAGAAGTGCAATTAATTCGACAGCTTTGACTGCGATACTGACTTTGTTCGACAGCGGTACTGATGACTCTGCCCATCTGTACACCAAGGGCCTAGCCTGACTTGGCCTTTTCATGAAAAGGCTGGACGAGTCAGCCTTTTCACGAAAAGGCTAGGCCGATCGTGTAACAAAGTGAAAGGGATCAGCGCTGACACGATCGGCCGGCTCTTCATGAAGAGCTTAGGATTTTCACGAAAAGGCTGATTCCACCAAGAGCCTGCGACATATAGACTTCCATTGACCACAGATCTATTGTAGGACGAGACTTCTTCTGGTATGTGAAAGTTCAAGGCAAAAGCTTGTGATACTTGTTTCCCAGAACCAAAGTATGTAATAGAGTCCAGTTTGACGACTTTCTGATTGAGTGACCCTGAAATCCCATCACAATAAGCCCGCTGAATATCACTACAATCTTGATGAACATGGTTCTCTAGTATTTGTCGATATCAAATCATGTTTGCGTGGCGAATTATTTGTAGTATCACGCCTTTCTCACTGTGTATTGAAGCAAGCAATCCTCTATTTGGAGATTCGAATGCAAATGCAGAGTGCGCCCATAATGGACCCCAGTTATAAACACTTTCCACTATATGGAGAAGCTGATGTACAATGTAGGTTAGAGCTCTAGGGGGGTAAAATTTAGTGATGTCCCCGACAAGCTGGTGAAGCATTTCACTCATCCTGTTCAAGTCATCAATATGAATATCCACTTTAAGACCAATGTATAAAGAGTTCACCGGGAGTGACCAGTGTTTCAACTTGGCTCTATTCTTCATAAATCTGGACAGGAGAGGAATACTGTAGTAAAGAGCCCAGCTCTCCCATTCCTTGCATTTGAAATCCGCTCTGTACTTGAGAGATCTAGATAAACGACCAAGTTGATTCGGGACTCTTATCTTGGTCAACCATCGATTGAGTTCCTCGAATTCTGCAGATGAGAAATCAGAAATGATGTACTCTGTCGATTGAGCCACTACCCCGGCTAGGTACTGATGCATGTACTCCGGACTGAACCCATGTATGAAATCAAACTCTTGCAACATCAGTGATGGAGATGCATGTGATACGCCCATAAATGACTTACCGAGTCGCAAAGCTTCTTGAGCGAAAAAGATGGCATTTTCTCGCGTACGACTCTCTAGAGGAAATTCATACGGATAGATTCTGCTATTATCATCCTCCTTCGCTCTTGGAACGATGCCTTCTTGTAGGCACCAGTCGCAACCGTACCTCGCGTTGAACTGCTTTGTGGCATTCATTGGGAATCTAGCAATGGTATCCACACTGTATGTAAGGTGAACAACTTTAGGGTTCGCTCCTCTCCTTTGATTGTGCAACGTATACCATTCGTTGACAACTGATTCATTTGCTTGACAAACTTATCTAAGAAGACATCCATGACAGGTTTTCCGTTCCCTACCCACAATCCTGCGAGTATCAAGCAATCGAACCTTTTGTGCGGTGGGATCTCATTCAACACGAGATATATAGGCCAGATAGAGCAACCTCAGTTTTCGTACAAGGGAACACCATCCGTGTTGAAAATGAAAGTAGCGTAAGAATGTTTGTCGTTAGGACTCAATCGATATCTGAATTTTCTGTAGATCTTCCCATCATAAATGTCTCTAATATGATTTTTTTCGGGGCTTCGATTCTTCATGATGTCATCATAGTAGTTTTCGTTCATGTGTAAATAATCTCGCACACAATCAGTCGGATCGAAAATCACAAAAAACATCTATTCGAAGGGTTACTCATGTCCACTTTACTCCCACAACCTCCACAAGTCATGGTTCCCCGACTGCCAAAAGTTCCCAAGTAATCCGTGCACTGAGGACAAGTAGAGTGTAAGTCATAATTAACTTCGGTGTTACAAAATTTATCAAAAGAATATCGAGTGTCCGGTAACACTCTTGTATCACAAATGGAATTCATTATCATTAAGAGTCCTACTATTGCCGTGAAAGATAGCATATGTTTGATCGAAAAATTTAGGCCCATCAACAACAAAAGTCTTGGATTCTTTTCTGTTGATATTTTCACTGATTCCGGGATGCTCTTCACAGGGTCCGTTTCTTTACCAGAGTTTGTCAGATTTTCGAAAAACTTCTCTGTTTCATGTCGCACTCCATCTTCTCCGTCACTAAAATACCCATCTTGAGTGATATCATTTGGATCCTGGATCATGTTAGAGACACAATTTCCAGCCTGCAAGGATCAAAGAAGTATTTTATATATCAAGCGAGGTTTCATAAGGGGAATTTCTAACTCACAATAGATATGGAGCCCAAAATGTCTTCACGGCTGGTTTCAAGTGGTTGATTCGACTCATCATGATGAATAATATTATTCTCAGAACTCTGCACACTCTGTAGATTGAATAGTTCATCTGTTCCCATCGCCATAATATTGACATCCTCCTGCAATGAATGTCAGTATATCAATCAAAAATTGCAATGTTAGGTATAGCATAAATGGGAGTGACAATGTGATTTTCCAAATATTTGATTTCATTTCTGTGTGTTCATTTCTCACTCATGAGGAGGGGGAGCCACAGTGTTTGGGTCGTCCATCACCTCCAAAACTTTTTTACAGTTTGGTACTACCTAGAATATAAAGAATCCAGAGTCACTCCGTCCAATGAGCCTCCTGTTCAGAGCTATGGTCAAAAACGTTAGCATTTGCAGTATATCTATAGATATCATTTTTTAAAATAAGCCTATATGAGCAATGCTGGTCTCACTGGCTGTATCTCTGGACAGAGGGGGCCATTTGGACAGAGTGACTCTGGATTCTTCATATTGTGGGTAGTACCAAACTATAGGAGAATCTTGGAGGCGATTGTCGACCCAAACACTGTGGCCCCCTCTTGTCATGTGCTTGTTCTATCAATGAATGGTAGAGAGAGAATGATTTCTGATAGAATCTTGGCTTGATCAAGGGTATTGACCATCACCAGTGTGCTCCCATTCCTACAACTATGTACTCATGAAGTTGATAAGAACTACAGCGAGGCGAATAACAAATCTAGAAATTTCCATCACCCTTGGATCTGATGCAAAGTTTGTGAGAATTACCAGTATAACATGAAAAATCTCACCATAGGAACATCATTCAGTGGAACCGCATGTTCCAGTAGTCCTGCCCAGGAACGTATACCTGACACAGGATTCAAGACTCTTGCTGCATTGATGTTGGAGTCTGCTTCAAGACTGATGATGGGGAGTGAATAAATATGAGCAACGTCCGTATTCTCTGGCAACTTCCCATCATTGATCAAGTTGCTCACTGACTGGGATGATATCATCTGTCAGAGGATTAGAACAAGAATATTAATATTTGCATCATGTTTGACTTATTCCAAGTTTGTGTGAGAGCTGAGTACATGGAATTATGGAAACAGGAAAGTACTTTTTTACATGCACACGAATTCTGGAATCCTAAATGAGATCCTCCAAATATCATTATAGAACAGTGATCAGAGCAGTGCACTCTCACTCATGAGGCAAATATGTTATTGGATTATTGAATCTAATGACTTATGGAATGTGCTTACATCATTTTCTTTCCAAAGTAACGAAATTTGGAGTTTCCGTGGCAGTGGCACATTATCCTTGTATAAATATTGCTTTTTCTCTTCATACATCCTGTTTTGAACAGTTGTGAACAATAACAGTTGGAATTCGAAAAGCCACTGAGGTCACTCCTATCTTGACACAGGTCCACTTTAATAGAAGCCGCAAAAAAATTGAATCAGTCAGTCGTGGTTGATGAATAATGTAAACTTCTGATGTGCAAGATACCTTTCTTGATTATCTAATTTCAGAGAATCAGACTTTTGTGATCTGTATCAACATGTGGAGTGCAATATGAATGTACTTGTTGCACAAGATGATTACTGCATTACTAAATTTGACTCCATTGATTCTCATGAAGGACAATACAGAAGCTCACATCTGTCAAGTGACTCTTGATGATGTCAAAACTGGAATCTTCAATGTGGTTTCTGTTAAAATTATATTCAAATTTAGGACTGCAGAACAACCACACGGTGATGTAGAATAACCATCTCTTTGAGTCATTTACATAGTGATAAGTTGTCGTTTCTTGATGAATCTTGATCGCTCCATCCCATCACAAAGTCTTCGGTTCTCTTCAACTTAGGGGAGAGCGGGGTATGTCGGGCATAGCTAATTAAAACCCGCTTGGCAACTACGATTTTTACTTTAATCGGATCTGCGAGTGGGCATTCGACAGAGACACATCTCAGAAATGATGGGATATTTTTTTAAACATTTTTCCACTCGCACATTTTCATAGAAATGCTATAGTCTAAACCTTAATCATTGGGGCACGATGGGCAATCGCGGGGTATAGCGGACAGTCGTGTAGGGTATGATGGACACTCACGATTGTTAAGTAAAATGATAACACTACACATACAGAATTGTTGTCATAAGCATATTTGAACATTTTTCCACCTAATCTGATGCCTCAGGTCTATGACACGCCGTGAAATGTTGGTAAAACTCGATTATTCAACAAAAAGATGTCACAGCTCGGATGCCACTCGCTCGCACACACGAGTTTATGATGCATGGCACGAATCTGGTGGTCATATTATGTGATACAGCTTCTAATCCACCACCCACAGCATTGATAGCACTCACTTTTTACTCACATCGAGGTAAAATTATCAATAATATCGATAAACAATCACATTCGTGGTGCAGCTGGAGCAGAATATCAACAACACGAGGCGACGCGGAGGTTGGGTTAGGTTGGGTGGCGCCACGCGGCTCGTGTGCTGTGGCTGTATGTTGGAACTGGCCAACGCGCCCCGCTTTTCGTGTCCATTATACTCCGTTCCACTCATCTTCGTATTACTATTATTGCTCAAAAACTACTCATCGGATCACTTCGATTCAAATTGGAAATTAAAGCTAACGAACAGAGCTACCGATGAGAGATGGGTAGCCAAGTATTTTCGATCAAATTGGCGCACGAACGGTAGAGTGCATACGGGCGTGACAAGCGATATTTTACCTCGAATTTTGACCTACGCTTTTGAAGGGTCAAAACATATTGAAATTTCTTGTAACTCTCCAGGGAAAAACTAGGTGATACACTGATGCGAATTCATGAACATTTGGATTTTTAAATATTTTTTTGTATTTTATAACTGGGGTGCCCAAATTTTCGAGCTGCCCACCATACCCCGCTCTCCCCTACTTCTCCTCAGATGAATATCAGCATTATCCACATACAGACGCCGGCTCAGGAGCAGTCCAAACTGTCCACTCCGCAGACAACTGAATGGTCTCTCTCCTGTTACTATGTTATCAACTAAGACCGCTCTTTATGTACAAGCACATTGCGCATGCGCCAATTGAGTCGAGATCAGGATCTGAGGAACATACAATACGGAACCGGGATTTTCACACCTCGACACCCCTCAATCATGTTACTGCTCGATCATGCGCTGTATTCGGGAGTTGTTAGGGACAGGACCACAAGATGTCACGTGAGGGCAGTCTGAGGTCCTTGTACATGGACAACCATCAGTTCCAGCGTCTTGAATTATTATCAAGATATCGAGGATGAGCAGATATTAAATAATAGATTTACAGGATGAGCAAATATTGTTCAGCAAATCGTATGAGAATTGAGATCTTTCCTCGCACTCACTAAAACGCATTGTCAGACGCTAGTCAGACGCATGGCCTACTGCACTCATTTTCAGTGATTGGAAAAGGTGTAAGACGCCCCTTGACCATAGCGACTGAGTAGCCTAGCGTCTATCACAGGTAGGTGGACTTCATCCGTTCCGTTGGTCTTAGATCATTTATCTCTTGGGAATTATGAAAAGAGAGCGCGGTCCACAGTCACACTAGAAGTACATGGTTGGAATTTTCTTCAATAGGACATTTCTTTCAAACTGGGTGATAAGTACAACAAGCAAAATTTAGGATGGCAGTCTTGCTCAGTTGAAGAAAAATGCAAAAGAAGCAATATTCCTTCCAATCAAGTAATTTGGTCACTAGCTGTTAGTTACATATGTAAGACCTACCATCCATGCTTATCTCCTCCTGGCTTTATAATTCTTCATCTCATTTGATACTGGTACTATGATCGTACTTTTGGAGCATCCTCCCTAAGTAGTCGAACAACGCTGACTAATTGTTAGACAACAGCTCTTTTTAGCCCGCTCTACTTCCTGAATTCTGATTATTTGATGGTTGCGATTTTTTATGTTAGATCTCCATTCCCAAGGTTTGGTCGTTTCAACTGAAGAATTATAAGAGTATATTGTTCCTGGTTCATGTCTATCAGAGCCTCTCGAAACTTCGAGTCTCTGAAGAATCTCAATGGCTTGAATTGATCAACAGGGTTCTGTCCTCTGAAAATGATGACTATTTTTGCTATGTGGAGATTCTGATCGTTAACTGCCCCAACTTTCTTCAGATTTGTTTTTCACAATTCTTGTGTTATATCTCCCCATTTCATTTTAATCAGATCATTTTCATAGATTACTTGCCTTACACTTGAATTATGTTTGTTCCTAATGTCAACGTCTTCCAGTGGTATAAACATAGTTGGTTCATCAGTCATGGTAGAAGAAGAAGAATCTGCAACGATTGATATACAGTTTGCTGAAGTAACATTCATTGAGAATAAGAAGAATCTCAAAGTGGCTTTGTGTGATGTGTTCGAGTCGAAAGAGGTTGATACTTACATCAGACCTAAGAACTTACAAGATTATATTGTGGACCACCATTACTCAGTGAAATGGTTCTATTGTACAAGTAATGGACTGAGATGCCCTGTCGAGCATGCACATACGTACCGTCTTCTACCAGCAGTTATACATCGGTTGGGTGGTAAGAGATCTCCAATTATCTCCAGGAACCCCATTTCTGAGAATCCAGAATCATTCACTTGAAAGATAAATGTACATTTTCTGATGTTTTTGGGCACTTACCTAGTAATATTTGGAACTGATAATTTTGCTCTTTATCAAAATGTGTCCACTTCACTCGCTCTTCATTGTACAATTCATATACTACAGCTTTCGGTGGATTCGAACCTCTATGCCCAAGATACTCCTGCAATTGTGGCTCGATGAAAAATCTTGTGAATCCCAGAATCTTACCTTATACATGCTTGGCTGTACTGTGCACTCATCTATTGAACTGAAATAGTTTTCTAACATGGGGAATATCAACTTTCAGGAATTTCTGTTATATTCCAAGCAGGTAGTGTCAAACTTGTGATTTCTCTCTGAAGTGAACTTTAGTGTACTTATGAGCATACATGGAGGTTGATGGATATCAAAATAGTGTTATGTCTCAGAATAATTTATTGAGCTGATTGAGTGAGTAAATCCAGTGAAGAATATCAGTAAGGGGTTCGATTCCTTTAGAGGTCGTGTCTAATTCATCTAGATGCCTATCAAATACCAAAAAGATTTGAGTTTCTCTTCCATTGGTCAGCTATTCAATCATGTTGATTTTGACATTAAATCTCTGACTTTGCTACTTGTACATGAGGGAAAGAATGACTTCTCATGGCAGCTGATTAGAAATATTTCTTGGTTGATTGACTGTTCAACATTGAGAAAAAATCCAGAAACTACTGATACTTGTCCTTTTCACGTACTCAAGATATTGGTACCAGGGCTGGTACGGGTTCTCGTCAAAAATTTAGGCCGAATGCATCTACAAGTCAAGAGCCGAAAACATGTGCAGAAAAAACGAGAAGAGAAATCAAAAAGGTTTGAACTATCTTGACATTTTGAATGATTCATCCGAAGCTCATCAACTTGTAATATACTTGTAGGAGATGCTGAGTAGCAGAAAATCCCAAGCTCAAGCCCAGCTGAAGAGATCTTTTGACACTCTAAAGAGTGTGATGAATATTGTACATACCAAGGTTGCGAAACAGTTTCATGATTCAGACTCCAGCAGTGAAGAATTGTCTGAAGCAAAGCAATCGCCAAGTAGGCAACTCTCGGAGTTATCTGATGATGCGCAAAACAGTCCACGGCATTCCTCTCCGCCCTCCCCCTGTAGGCCGCCTGTAGCGCTGAGGCCTTGCTCTGTTAGATTGAGCCCGATGTTGCTAATACCCGAGACCGGAGTGTCCGAAGCATCTGGGGGCTTTGCAGGTCTTCTAACTGGAGCAAGTGAGATCCGCTCAACCACATCTCAAAGGTCTGACAGAAACTACCTCTCAGAGACAGTCGATCCCGTTATTTCTGATGATTTGGAAGTGTCGACCGAACTTAGGAAACCGGTCACAATGAGGGCACCACCAGAAGTTACAGCTCACCTCGCTCCGCAACGCGGAGAAGGGGGAAGAGATCGTCACAGGATGCAGATGGAAGCAGAAAAAGCAAGACGGCTCAGAGCTCGAGAAGAAGAGGCAAACGAGCGCAGACTCCTGGCTGCAGCACAAAGAGAAGCTGAAAGTATGCGCCAGGCTTGAGAGGCCGAAGCTGCTCGCTTGGAAGCTGCTCGCTTAGAAACTGCTCGCTTGGAAGCAGCACGTTTGGAAGCGGAACGTTGGGAAGCAGAACGCTTGGCAGCAGAACGCTTGGCAGCGGAACGTTGGGAAGCGGAACTCTTGGCAGCGGAACGCTTGGAGGCAGAGCGTCTGGCAGAAGAACGTCGAGTGAGGGTTGATCAGGATGCTGCACGTTTGCGAGCGGGAGAAAATCGTGTAAGGAATGTCCCAGTAGCAGATGGTCATCTGCAAGGAGACGGTGGGGAGCAAGATGGTCATGGACCTTTTCCAGCCGGAAACCAAGATCAGCAACCCAATATATTAGCGGCTGCACAAAACCGTGCGGCTATAGATGGTTACGGTCGTCCCAATGAGCTCAATCGTAGAGGTAATCCTATCATCCTCTTTGGCTCGATATGATGACGACATTCTCCTTGAGGAGAACTCTTCAAAATCTCATTTTGTCTTCAATAGGACAGATGAGACGTCACGTCAGAAGTAGAAGGCAGCTCGCAATCTCGGTATATGAAGACTATCATACAGTCAATGAGTTGCATTATGCATATCGAAACACATACCGATACAGAGTCGTCGGAACAAGGATGAGTATTTCCCTTCTTGTTATTCACTTACTTTTCCATCACCTATCCTCGCAGTAGTTGATTAGCCCACAATGACGTTGATCACATTTGATTGATATTCACATCAGTGATTTAGAGTAAAGAACGACAAATGTAATAGAAAGCGTAAGTTTTGCGTAAGTTGATATTTTTGGTGACCTCAAATTGTTCAGAATTCCATCAAGATTGGATGGAACTTCACTCCCTCCTGCAATTTTTCAACTCTAAAAGAACTAACTAGTAATTATTTGATTCAATCGTGTTGGCTCGAATCATGAAACATCCAATTCGTCAAGAAAAAAGTGTGTTTACTTCAGAGTTCAGACATGTGTCTGACAGACTCAAATATATGACCTCATTGAGGAATCTTTCATCGTTACAGATTCATCTGACACAACACAGGACAGTCGATCTTGTAAGGTGGGGATTAATGAACAAGAAGAATCCAAGGACTTTCATCTCAACAACAGCAGCCATCGTGTTCTCTCACAGAGAATTACTGACGTCGGCTCTCGACCCCACTCAGGTGAAAAATGTTGTACCCGGACTACCTTGACCCCAGAGTATTGATAGAGAGCGACTGCTTCTGTTAATGAGTACGTATTCCCATAACGGTGCTTCACGAATTGATTCACTTGCTATGAGCTAAAATTCAATATTTTGTAGGTCTGTATCATGACTACGTATTTGGAGAACACTCAATCACGACACTCAAAGAGAGGGAGGTAGTTCTTTCAAAGGGTTGTTCATATCTATCTCGATTTTTGTATGAGCATCGCGTTCAAGAAATTGAACGACTAGAAGGACTTATGGAAGGTTAAAACCTCGACAATCCTCGGTGATGCAGAATCGACTTGCTCAAATTGTGTTGTTCTCAACGATTCGAGTGATTTATATGTGTTGATTACATGTTTAGTTATCAGTTATAATCGATTATGATATAATTTTGCCAAAGTTCGATAAATCTCACTAATCTTGTTGATTTGACTCTAGACTGATACAGTTGGCTCACTTCTGTAATATAATCATCTGTTTCCTTATATCTATACTTTCCTTGATTATGGAGGAAATCGAGCATGAGCTCAGTTTATACCATGAATATCGCCATCCTTAGGATGAAGGTACCGTTATTCATTTTTACCATTTTGATTGGATCAAGAATCATTTTTCGTATGACTTTCCCTGGTATGACTGTATGGATGGTATAAGTACAAGAATACCTGTTGAATCGTCATGAGATTTCAAGTTTGAACGAACCATCGAAATTTATTCGTATTTATTCCGCCTTTTCCAACGTATCAATCCTACATCATCACATTTCCGAGTACGATTTGGGATTCCATCATCGATTAGTCATCCATGAATCAATCTATCTAATACTCGTCTGAAAAGCTTCCTTGAACTGAATCTATGATGCCGATATTATTTGATTCTGGGCATTCATGTTTCCCATGTGACCCAGAGACTGACCTTGATGAGGCAGTCGTTCTGACACGTGTGAACACACGTGTATCTACACGTGAGAAAAGCACGAACTTTTACACGTGTACTTGAAAACGTACGTGAAAATGCACGTACAATTGTACGTGGGACTTTTCAGTAGGGATATCTCTGCATTCCAACTGAGTAATTTCCCCGATTGAATTCATTTCCTTAAATTTTCCTGGATTGATGCATTTTCTCTGAACTAATGATTGGATCCCCTCTTTTTCTAGGACCGGCTCGGTACTCGTAATATACAGCATATTTTCTCTGTACTTGATTGGATGGTATCGCACTTTCTCTACTCTCACGAACGGAGTGGGCTCTTCCGCTTCTCCGGTTGCTCACGGTGGCGTCTCTAGTGGCGGGCGCGCGTTGCTGACCAAGCATTCTTCCAGTGCATTTGTGTGAGCGCGAGGCCTTGATTGTAAATTTCGCTGATCGTCTTCGTCTGACGATTCTACTACGTCTATTGACCCACTTACGTTGGCATTCGACCCCCGGATTTTGGAAAAACGGAGTGTAATGTTTTTTTGGTTCATCTAGATGTAAATGAATGAGCCTTCCAGGTTCATTTTCTCTGAAGTGGTAATACTCGACTCTGCCATCTGCTTTGAAATTGTGTACGAATACTCTAACGTTATAGTGTTCCGCAAAAACTCGAATGTAATTATCGTCCCCGTATTCGTTCCGAGATTCTAGTATTCTTTCCGCGTCATCTGGTACCGCGCAAAATTCTACCATTTCTGATGTTCTGAGCGTATCTCTGAGATCTAACGGCGTCGTATCCAAATCTAGTAAGAGGATGAATGTATAATATAGGCAGTTTCCTATCGGAAGGGTGGGTATACCTGTAAATTGCACAAGTCTACCCTCTGGTTCCGCGCATCCCGATCTTGTCACGTAATTCACAGGAAACTCGAGTTCATGGTCGATTTCCATCTGCGCATCTTCTCGTCTCGCGTAGCTATGTTCGGTTGATGGTGACCTCGGCTGGTCCGATTTTTCCGTTGTCTCGGGTTCGGGCGCAGGGTTGGGTTCGGTTCCAGTTGGGTTGGTTCGTCCCGTGGGAGATTCATCGAATAAAAACTCCTGACTTCCGGATCGGTTGTCCGGGGCTACGTTCGAAAATGACTCGTCCGACGACCCTGTACTCGCGTCTCGAATATCTGGTATTGTCGTGTCTTTGCCGTCGCGTGTGGTTTGTTTCCACCGCAAATTTTTGTCCCGTTGAAATATACCTGGAAGTCGAATTTTCCCGGCCATTTTTCTGAGTTCGGGTTGACTCAGTGTGACTTCTTACTCATGACTCATACAGCCGAAGTTGGCTTGATTCATTATTTCCTGTATATTAATATTCACTTCTGATGGAGAATTTTGTGACACATTATTAATTCCAAGTGACTTATCCGCAGGTGCAGTTGGAGAATTTGCCTGGAATGGATGTGTTGCTCCATGGTCTTGCGACGTTGCCATTGACCAGTGCTCCAAGTTCTCTGGTGTCATCCCGTTGCCACTCGATGAGTCATTGTCTCTCGTCGGAGTTGGTGGCTGAAACGACTGCTGCACAGAATTCAGCGCGTGCTGACGCAGCGGAAATTTATCTCCTTGCATACGCCCCGGCTTGCTCTTCTCGGGAGTACTGAAACTGACTATTTTCTTTTTCCAATTGATTTCTTTCGTTATGTACGCAAGTCTGTCGTCGAATTTTGCTTGGCTCAAGATTTTTGATGCTTCGACTTCCGGGTCGCTGAATCTTTTCTGCGGTGATTTTCCTGTTATTCTACGCGATCTCTTTACTTTTACTCGGCCCTGTCTACTCTCGACTCAATCATTATCATCCGAATCTTCGTTGCTCGCGTCTGTGTTGCATCGTCTTTTCGCTTGAGGAGTCTCTGATTCTCCGGGGTCCGATCTTGTCTCTTTTGTTTTTCGCGTGCCGTCTATTCGCTGTTTTTGGATTGCTCGCATCGTGAGAATGTGGAATGGGTTTTCGTCTGAGTCCACGGATTCTAATTCTGGGTCGCTTGAATCTGAGGACTCGTGCTCAAAGAATGGCGTGAGCATAAAGATGTGACCTGGAGGATTATCCTCTCTAGAGGTTGGATCCTCCTTCTCTTGCTGATTTGCTATCTGGTACAACTCCCCGCGTGATTTTTCTGATAAGTCAATTTCGCCTCCTTTTATGGGTGGGTTACGTGATGATGCATCTGCAATGTTTTCTTCTCCTTTCCTATAAATTATATCAAAGTTATACCCTTGAAGGGCTGCTTTCAGTCTATTGAATTTAAGGTCTACTTTTTTTGAAGTGTGGAAGAATTTCAGTGGTTCATGATCTGTAATAACTGTAAATTTTCTACCCCATAGGTACAGGCGGAATTGATCTATCGCTAGACAGATAGCAACCATTTCCTTGTTTTATGTAGTATACTTGAGCTGGCTACCTTTCATTGCCTTTGATGTATAGCATATTGGCTTGTCTATTCCGTCGTGCGTTTGTGTGAGAATAGCTCCTACACTATGGTCGCTTGCATCTGTGTGTACCCGGAATGATTTTGATAGGTCAGCTGCTTGTAGTATTGGCCCTTGGCATAGTGCGTCGCGTAGATTTTCGAACGCTTTTTGTTGTTCCGGACCCCAATGCCATGGTTCGGTTTTTCGTGATAATTTCGTCATTGGCTGCGCGATTTCCGCGAATTTGTGAATGAATTTTCTGTAATAACCTACAAACCCTAGGAATTCCTTGATTTTACGTACGGTGGTGGGTACTGGATATTTCCGACAAATTCTATCTTCTCCGGATTAGGTTTCAAGTTTCCGTTACCGACTATATGCCCGAGTACTCGCGCTTCCTTTTTCAAGAATTGACATTTCTTTGGCTCGATTAGTAAATTAGGTTGCTCTATTCTTTCTATGAATTCCCGGAACTTATTTTCATGCTCTTCAAGCGAATCACTAAAGATCATCATCTCATCTAAATATATCAGGACCTGTTCCGGCGTTAATCCAGCAAACGCGAGGTACATCGTTTCCATGAACGTATCTGGACTACCGGCGAGGCCCATCCCCATTTTCAGGTAACGGTAATTTCCGGCGGTGCCAGCGAAGCCTGTAAATCTAGAACTCTCCTTTTCCATGGAAACCTGCCAAAACCCTGACTTTAAATCGCATACCGTGATGTATTTAGCGCTTGCGAGTTTTTCCAAGATATCTGGAGTCGAAGATATTGGTTGGAAAGTCCCCACTGTCTGTTCGTTCAATTTCCGAGAGTCTGTCACAAATCTCCATCTCTGTTTACCGTTTTATCGGAAGGTTTGGGCACGACCCAACAGTTTGCTGAGTATGGTGTATTGGAGTGTTTCATAATACCTAACTCTAACAATTTGTCTATTTCTTCTTGCATGATTTTTTGCAACTTTGGAGGTACGCGATATCGTTTGCATCTGATCGGTTTGTCTGTTTTCAACTGAATTATATGTTCAATGAGATGTGTAGTTGTCAAAGGTTCTCCTTCTAAAGCAAACCTCCAAGGATTGATACTCAGCAAACGTTGTACGTGTGCAATTTCCTCATCTGTGCAACCTTCTACGTCGACAAGTTGCATCAATTTCTCAACGCGCTCAACAACTTCCTGCTGCGTGAGTACGATTTTATGTTGCTGCTCCGATTCAGCGTTACTCTTTCTGCGCATTTCCATTTTGCGAAGTGTGCAGTTTTTCTCGTTTTCTTGCTGACCTCACCAGCAAATTCTTTGTGAGGGAGAATCGTTTCGCAAGGTATCATTTCGACATAGGGCTCTGGAATTTCGATTGCACTGCTACTCAAATTTATGCACCTTGCGTATGTGTAACCGTCGTGATTTTCCGCCACGAAATTCCCAAATAGGACTCCTGGCGCTAATTTTTGTAGTGGGACTCAACCGACTTTTCCTTCACTATTTACTTTTACTCGAATTATGCTCGTGGTCTCGGCTGGAAAATGGATTTTCTCCTCGGAATCGAAGGGGATTTTACTCTTGCCCATCCGAAGGCATTTCTCTTCTGCGTCTACTACGGCTCCGTGCCTCGTGAGAAAGTCCCAACGTATCAGGTCCGGCACTATATGGACCTCTGTGTCCAACTCATTTATCTCCATCATTATCATCCCCAAAGACTCTGTTTTTCCATTTGTCACGCCCGTGATGGAGACCGTTTCTCCTCTATCTATTTGAACTGGAGGGTGGACTTTACATTCTTTAATTATACATATGTCGGCCCCTGAATCTTCGTAAAATTTTGCGCGTGTGCATCTCATTTCATCACTAAAAAGTGTCACTACTGGCGGACATCTTCCCGTTTTGAAGCATCTTATCGGAACGATTCTCTTCTCATTTTTCTCTTTGTCTTGTGCAATTTCGAGCTGCTCGTCGCCTGAGGTTGCCGGCGAGCAGTCTAGGCGGTTAAAGAGTTTTGCCCATTTTGTGTCTGATGGCCCTGCGATTGCCCTATTCTCTGGGAATCACCTGGTCCTCCACTTTTATCTCCTCTATTCCTGTCGTGGCGGCTATTGGATCTCTGATTATCTCTCCCCCTCCCATTGCCACTGAATTTTAAAAACTCTTCACGGTATATTTTCTCTGTCGCAAAGTCGTCCATCAATTTCCTACATATCCATGATGGATGGTTTGGCTTTTGACAATATGCGCATTGTACTCGGTAATCTCCGTTGCGACTTGGCCTATTTTGACTCTGTCTAGACTTTCGTTGACAATCTCTCGCCATATGACCTGGCTTATTGCACTCATAGCATAATCGTTCGTCTCTTCGGCTTGGACCATTGTCGGTCGACCTATTTTGGTTTGACCTTCGATCGTCATATGACTCAGTATTTCGTGAGTTTGTTTCTCTCTGTGTTTGTGTGCTGGTTTGTGTTTCTGTCTCCGTCTTTAGAATCCTCACTTGATTGGATTTTCCCGCGTACCCCTCGTTTCGTTTTCCCTGGTTTTTGATATTAATCGCGTGTTTCCCAGCCTCCCCTAATGTTTCTAGTCTCTCTAATTTTACTAAAACCTCTAAGTCTCTACCGAGAAGATATAGAAATCTATCTCTAGCCGCGTTTTCCACATCCCTTTTTCTGAATTTTCTTCCACTCTCTGAGTACTCTGGCGAGATTTTCGTCAAAATGTCGTATCTATCTGCGAGGCTCTGTATTCTTCTCTGTAGATCTTCCGGGTTCTCGTGCGGAATTGGCTTTAGTGCATTGATCTCAAGAATAATATCCTCTGGGGAGTCTACTATCCCGTACCTCTCAAAAACTGCGTCTAGAAATTTTTCGACCGAGTTGAACTCGCTCAACATCTTGTGGTAAAAGTCTGTCTTGGCTTTACCCCTTAATTTTTCCTGAATTCGAGATAATATCTCGTCCTGATCGTCCCGGCACAAGTTTTTTGGTGCTAAACGCTGTATTTTCACCCGGTAGTCGCTGAGCATCATAGGTGAAGCGTCAAATTCCGGTATATTATCTAATTTTCTCCTCTCGTCTTTTGTCATTCGTCTCTCGTACCTCGGGTAGTCTTGCTCCCGGTGTGATTTTGCATGTAATCCTTGTTGCATTTGTGTATATTGTGGTTGAGCGTATGTTTCCTGCTGTGGCCCGTCGTATTGTGACTGTATGTATTGTTCCCATGACTGATCAAAATATCTGGCGCTATCAATTTGTTGTGTATAATGAGAGTACTGATTTTGTTCTTGTTGTTGTGTGGGTGGTGTTTGTATGTGGTAAAAGGCTTGAGCCTGGGTATTGTTTCGTAAATTATGTTGTGTCATTGCTGGTTGGTTATGGGTGTAACCGATTTGACTCATAATTCATTGCTGCTGATCTTATTGGGGTTGATTGATGAAGTTGTTGCATAATTTGTGAAGGTGTCATTATGCGTCGTGGTTCTTGGGTGTAATTGAAAGGTGGGTTATTAACTGATGAAGATATTATTGGTGTGGGTGGTCGGGATTGTTCAGTATTCCGCATAAGGTTCCTCTGTGAGTTCTGGATGTATGTCGAGGTTCTGGGTGTTGATTGGATCTGAGGTTTGAACGTATTGTGTTGGTGGAGTATTTTGTGCTTGTGGGTTCTGGGTACCTATGAGAGTACGGCTATTGTAACAGTTCTTAGGTGTCTGGTTTTGTATGCCATATTGCTCTTGGGGACTGTCAGTCTGGGTGGTTTGAGGAATTTGAGTTGAGTTCCTAATGTGTATGTCCGAAGAATTCATCAGATGGTTGTTATTGTAATGGGTGTGATTCGATTCTCTCATATGTTGGGTGTCCGCGTTCTGTTCGATCCTACGTTCTATTCCGTGCCATAGGTTTCCCGGTGACGTCCATCCGAGGGCCTTAGCCTGTTCTAACATTGAATGCATGGGGATTCCTCCCGTTGCGTTAATTATGTATTTGGTCGTAGGTGACATCGCGGGTGCTGGTGTTTGCATGGGTTCCTCTATCTCTTTCTCGGTGTATTCGTGTTCCTGTCTGTGTGGGTTTTCTTGTAAATTGTCAATGTCTAATCGAAGGTCTCCCAATTCTCCGTCATTATTCCCGTAATTCATTGGCAATGAGTTTTCAGGGCTTGCCTCCGTTCCCATGTCTCTAACAAAATTTACTTCGATCCCCTCATTGAGATCCGATATCAGTTTTGCACGGATGCGTTTACTTTTATTACTTCTGAACATGTTGAATGGCATTCTATTTATAGAGACGTGACAACGGGGCAAGAAAATATTCTAATGAGATCCGCTAGACTTACTGAGACGCAGCTCGGAGGGCGATGACGATTGTGAAAATTATTGCGTGCATTCCCTCCCTGGGCTGGTTTTTGCGTTGATTCCTTGTTTGGGTGCTGCGGTGCGTAGCCCTGATGATGACGGACGGGATGTGCTGCCTAGTTGTCCGGCTGCTGATGTTTCTCCCGATGTTGCTGAGATGTTGGGTGACCCACTCTCCTATTTGTCCCACGACTTCCGCAGCGATTTCCGTTGCGCAGCTTTTGTATCACCTAATTCACTCAACGAGCCTTCATTCCGCGGTTTTTTTAAATCGCGAAAACTGCACTAAGTCGTACACAACTAGCACCACTGTAACGTGAGGTGTGGGCGACTAGTGAAAGACTCGGGAATTGGATGTAAAATATATATATATTGGATTAAATGAATGACTGTGTGTTTCTGAAAAGAGTGGATCGAGCGGTCTGATGCGGCGCGCGCGAGTTGGGGCTTTCAAGTCCTCGACTCGATGCGCGCTGCATAGGCCAAAAAGTGCAAAGTTCGGCAAAACGTCATCGCGTGATGCATATCTGGCGGTGTGCATCGGCGATCGGTTTTGCCGAACCGACGACAGGGCGATTGCTCAAGGAGCAATCCCGTATGTCGTCACAATGGCATACTCCAAGTTTCAGGTAAATTGCGCACGGTCTTCAACGGTTCCTGCAAGGTTCACGGCGTCTCTTTGAATGATCTTCTGTACACCGGTCCTAATCTGCTCCCTGAGTTACTGGATTTGATTTTACGATGGCGCAGATACAAATACGTTTTTGTCTCAGACATAGAAAAAATGTATAGGCAAATCTTAGTAAACCCTCGCGATCGCAACCTTCAGATGATTTTGTGGCGTCATAGCAAAGATGCAGAGGTCTTACTCTACTTGCTGCTACCTATTACTTACGGCTTAAAATGTTCTCCTTTTTTGGCCATTCGAGTGCTGCGGCATTTGGCCGCAGATTACGGGCATTTATACCCTCTTGCAATTGGGATAATTTCAAGGGAATCCTACATGGATGATTTCACCTCGGGAGCTGATACTCTTCGAGAAGCTTAAGAGAAACAAGCCCAACTAATCAATCTCCTCGAGGTGGGTGGGTTCGAACTTCGGAAGTGGTCCGCAAACTTGGCTGAGTTATTGGAATGCATCCCTCCGGCTCACAGGGCAAATGGGTCCACCAATTTTGAAATTCCTGATTCAACATTGCAGGACTGAGAGCAGAACGATTTAGCCCCCAGGGCACACGGGCACTGGACTCATGCTCATTCGGCTTTCTGGGTGGGCATAATGAAAGCGCTTATGGTCTGCCGGTGGGACATTGCTACTCTTGGGGGATATGTCCTGTCATCAGATTTTTCCTTGTATTCTACTTGTAGAAAGAAAAAAAATGGATAGATGCGTGGGAATGGGCCGGGGATGTGAAAGAGGTTGAGGATTCGGTTGACTTTGGTCTTTTTCTGAGTAGTTATGTTTGATTCGGTCTGACTCGATCTCATTCGGTCTAGTTTGGAGTAATTAGGACTAGTTCATCAGATAGATTTCTCAAACATTCATAGTGGTCGGGGCTGCGTGATGATCCACGGGTTGGACGCTGTGGTTGGCACGGACAGAAAAAACGAGTTCCAGTCGCTGGTGCTCTGCTGCATCGGTGTACTGAAATAATGCGAAGTAGATACAGACTCCATTCTCTGGCTTCACCGGCTAAAGCACCCAACCTCCAGATCACCCCTTGACCCTCAGGTCACCAACGACTACGAATACCAGTGTTGATACTTCTGGACTCTGATATATCTAACTTAGCCGTTCCGGCAATTGAAAGAAGTCGGACCAAAGTTTTTCAAACAATATATCTATCAGCATGTAAAATTCAAGATGATATCATTGTTTCGACCTTCATTAGACACCTCTCCCTGTCACCCTGGATTGATCATCAATCATCACTTTGCAACCATCATTATTGAAGTACAAAAGCATTCCAGGGTCCTCTAACTCATCAACAGTATTTACGAGCCGAACGAGCGGTAGCGAGTAAGGCAATAACGCTAGTGGATCATTGAATGGGAGACATCCAACTCTCATTATAATCTTTCCGAGCCGTTGAAGTCCATCGGTCTAGCAAGAATCAGTCACCAGTATCAAGAGGTGTTGCTCATGGAAGAAGGGATCTATCCCTGGCTTTCGAGCCATGCGGAATCTGTCCGTTTTGTATCGGTGAGAGATTACGCCGATGGAGTCTACACAAGGAATCCCGAAATGCAAATTCCTCCACACCACGGGTGGCCTGAAGCGAGCGGAAGTTGAACAAAACTGACGCCAAAAACGGGTCATGGCATCTTGTTCTTTTTGTTCTTTTGAAGAAAAAAGTTCCGTATGCACGAAATCGGATTTGCTTCCTAGAACGATCTAGAAACCAATTTTTATTTTGAACAAATTTATCCATTTGATTGCATGTCTTCTGATCAGCATGGCGATTCACTCGACGGACGAAGATAGCGTAACTGTTTAACCAACTTCACCGAACGTGTAAGAGGAGAACAAATATACATTTCGATAGGAATTTTCCCGTAGAATCGGTTGGTTAAACCCATTTTTGGAAATCTGGCTCCGTTTTTGAAATGTGGGCAAAATAGTCCAAGATTCATTAGGAGAGCTCAATCTCACAGTACCGCTCAAGCTTATGATTGTATTGGACAAAAGGGAATGGAGGTCGAGATAAACTCTGTTGCATAGTGTTTTAATGTATTTTCCCACGTAGAATCTGAGTTTGAGCTCGGTTCCACCCTAAGTCCTCAGATTTCCATTTGAATCGCAGGAACTTATCACAATTCCCCAGAAACCATCTTTTCCGACATTTTTTAAATCGATCGATCAACTGCCGTTTTCTACTATTACCCAAGAATCGTCATAGAACACTCATTCAACAACTGTATCGACCCGCTAAATATGATGTCGATGTTACCATGATCGGATAACGCATTTGGAACGTCTTCCGAATCAACTTTGCGAGTATTTATTTGCAAAGTTACGATGAATTCTGTAAAATAGAGAATGTTTCTCGTAATTTGGATGAGAGCATGGAGACTAAGGATGAAACCGAGCTCAAACTTGGATTCTACATGGGAAAATACATTAGCCAATTCTACGGGGAATTTCCTATCAGAATGCATATTTCCTCCCCTCTAAACCATTCGGCGATGTTGGATAAACAGTTATGCTATCTTTATCCGTCGAGTGATTAGCCATGCTAATCAGAATACATGCACAAACGGATACATTTGTTCAAAATGAAATTTGCTTTGTAGATCGTTCTAGGATGCAAATCCGATTTTGTGCATAAGGAACTTCTTTCTTCGGAAGAACGAGAAGAACAAGATGCCGTGACCCGTTTTTGGCGTCAGTTTTGTTCAACTTCCGCTCGCTTCAGGCAACCCGTCTCACCCGGAATTTTTTCAAGAACAGAGTACTTGAAACAGAGTATGTCACGTCCTCATAGAAGGAGATACAATCGAGCACAGAACACGCTCAACCCAGTAGAATATCTCCCAGTAGAATATAGTAATATGTGTAGAGTACTCACCTTGAGTTTCAGGAGGGCTGTCAAGACTTGCTGTAATATAGGTCGGATGTATTTGAGCGGCAAAGGTGAGAATTTATTCTGCTTTAGGAAGTCGTACAGATTTTGCTCCAACATCTCGAATACTAAGCAAGTATGTGATTTATGCTGAAAACACTCATAGGCTCGGACGAAATTGAATTCATCCGCGTTCTCTTGGCTAAGTCGTGAGAGGATAGACACCTTCGTGGATGAAATGGATCATTAATAGCTATACATCAATACTCACGAATGAATTTTGAGCCACAGAGCTACAAACCTCAATTTGTCCTTGTCGAGCGTAAGAAGGGTGATTCTTCAAGATTTTGATTGCAACTATTTCATTGGTTCCTTTTTTCCAGCATTTAACGACCTGTGGAGAATATTGACTTCATTGATGATACGCGGATTGGAATCGTGATTGCAAGCTGCAAAGGAGATTGAAGGTTCAACGAAGCTCGGAATCAGGAGCCTGTTTTTGTGAGATATGATTGTAATGTTTTCAAAAATAAATCTAGATATTTATAAATGATCAGCTCATCCCAACACACATAAGCCGAAACTAAGATCACTGACTCATTTTTGCCTTCAGCATGATCAACTCTCATCCGGGACATTTTCCGATGAAACGCTTACTCTCGGAGCAACAGCAGTCACCGTCCTCCCGTACTAGCCTCCATTCATGTCACCCAAAGTTAGATCGGATCATGAGATGTATCGACCAGAAATTTCATAATTTTTCACGCACCTCAGAAATCACGGGTCAATAGATCGCTATTTGAGAGAATCGAGTTGACATCGTGAGAACCTTGAACATTACCTCCAAGGTCACCACCGGATATCTCTTTCAGAATAAGGGGACACATATTCGGGGATTGTTCGGACATACTCAGAGGCCGAACTAGAAATCAAGTTAGGGCGCGCAACGGGGCTCGTCAAATTTCCCTAGCTGCCCGCACAGCGCCCGGATGGGCGAAAGGCAGGCATGCGACGCTCAGAATGTCAGCGCCCTAACTTCGAGCCAGGGCGATATTGTGGAGTTGTGCGGGCGTTATGAGGGCGGTAGTCTGTGGATCAATTGTGTGGTCAATAGGTGCAATGCAATCGGTGATATAATGGAATATCCGCGGTGTTAGAATATCTATTACAAATTAGACTGGCTCATCGTCATCACTGCATTGATATTGTACTCCTTTCTGGGAAGACGTGAGACTCTTGCGTGAGAAAAATCGCGAAAGGAAATTCTCACTCAACGAGTCTTGAAGCCGCATGAATTCAATTGCGAATTGGGATTGGATGATGGAAAATGTACGAGTCAAGAGCGAAGAGCGTGATATCATGATATAACAAACTTAGTTTATTTACTATGAAGCCAGCAATCTACAAGGGAACTCACGAGTCACGGCACTAGTTATCATCAATTTTCATTTCAGGCGAGAATTTAGATTCCTCAAGGTCGAGTTTTGTCACCTCAATCACTCCATTCTCCACACCAATCGAAAACCAGAACACTATTCGTAAAATTGAGTTGATCTTGCTCAACACAAAACTCCACCCTTCGCGCATTCATGACAATGACCTAATGGAGAAACGAGGACAAACGCTGTATGTCCTAATAGCTCTCCACAGTTCCCCCGATTTTGTAGATTTGTGAGAGGAGTTAAGGCGAGGCCATAGTCTGCGGCCATCTTGAAAAAGCTAGGGAGATTGACCGAATCCGTTCTGTGAGTATCTCGACTTTTACTCAACCAAATCCTTTTATATTTTGTATGCGTTAACGAAATGCATGTAAGAATTGCGCTATGGATCGAAACCCCACAAAAGTAGAGAAAAAAACTTCCATGATAAGCGCTGGACAGATGTCGTCTGCTCCTGTGGTAAGGCATGCTGTTACACTTCTTTCTAGAATTTTGTGATCAGCTCGTTTTTTCTCACTTTCACTCCATACTCGCAATTCTCTCAAGGTTGTAGATGATAATGAGACCCTTATTTGTTGATAATTCTCTATAAAACTTGAGATAAATCCAGAACGGGGATGAGTTGTACATGATGACAGCCATAATTTAACGTTTCTGCAAAATTGTCAGACTGATCAGCGGGCGCGAGGCGGGACAGCAGCAAAACCGTCTGCTTTGATCATGCACGTTCCCGTGTGTTGTCATCGCGGATAAAATATGTTGTAAGACATGTAAGCCGCGACTTCCCGGTGGGAAGCGACGGCCCAGGTGATGACATTATATGTCATCATCGACCGGACCCGGGTCCTTTGTCGCGCGAGATTTCTGCGATCAGGCATGTCGGTGAATCTGATAGCCATCCACTGCGATATGCATCTTTCTGCATCTATTGGCAGAGAGCTCAGTGCAACATCAACTTTGCGAATTTGCATGCAATAGCCCTTGAACAAATACTGAATGTCACTGTTCTGTTTGGGCCTCTAAACCAGTTCTGGTTATTCTAATGATTCTAGTCAAGGTTCCAGTTTCGATACCCTAGAATACTTGGTGAAAATAACGTATCCAGGTCACTTTGAGAGATGAAGTAAGTCTTGGAATATTGAATTGGAGTTCGAATCATGTCTGCTAAGATCCCTGCATTTCAGAGGGATAATTTCAAGTTCAGTTATCTGAATCCGTTGGGAATCACTTAAGTTCTAAAGGTTTCGTGAACATAAGGTAGAAAGTTAGTTTATGAATTTTGTTGTTCCGAGGATGTATTAAACAAATCCTGAATGTAACTGTTCTGTTTGGGCCTCTAAACCAGTTCTGGTTATTCTAATGATTCTAGTCAAGGTTCCAGTTCCAATATCCTAGAATACTTGGTAAGAATAACGTATGCGAGTCACTTTGAAAGATAAAGTCAGTCTTGGAATATCGAATTGGAGTTCAAATCATGTCTGCTAAGATCCCTGTTTACCAAAGGGATGAAGTCATCTGAATCCGTTGGGAATTACTCGAGTTCTGAAGGTTTTCTGAATAGAAGTTAGGAAGTTAGTTCGTGGATTTCATTGTACTCAAGATGAACTGAACAATTACAAAATGTAAGTATTTTGTTTGGGCCTCTAAAACAGTTTTGATCTTTCTAATAATTCTAATCAAGGATCCAGTTTCAATATCCTAGAATACTTGGTGAAAATGGTGCATACAAGTCATTTTTAGAGACAAAGTCAGTCTTAGAATATTGAATTGGAATCCATATCATGTCTGCTAAGATCCCTGTATCTCAGAGTGATGATTTTATGTTCAGTTATCTGAATCTGTTGAAATTTGGTTGAGTTCTGAAGGTTTTGTGACCAAAAGCTAGAGAGTTAGTCTGTGAATTTTATTGTCCTCAAGATGAACTGAACAAATACAGAATGTAAGTATTTTGTTCGGGCCTCAAAACCAGTTCTAGTTATTCTCATGATTCTAGTCAAGGTTCCAGTTTCAATGCCCTAGAATACTTGGTAAGAATAACGTATGCGAGTCACTTTGGAAGATAAAGTAAGTCTTGGAATATCGAATTGGAGTTCAAATCATGTCTGCTAAGATTCCTGTTTTCCAAAGGGATGAAGTTATCTGAATCCGTTGGGAATACCTTGAGTTCTGAAGGTTTTCTGAATAGAAGTTAGAGAGTTAGTATGTGGATTTCATTGTAGTCAAGATGAACTGAACAAATACAAAATGTAAGTATTTTGTTTGGGCCTCTAAACCAGTTTTGATCTTTCTAATAATTCTAATCAAGGATCCAGTTTCAATATCCTAGAATACTTGGTGAAAATGGTTCATACAGGTCATTTTGAGAGACAGAGTCAGTCTTAGAATATTGAATTGGAATCCATATCATGTCTGCTAAGATCCCTGTATCTCAGAGTGATGATTTTATGTTCGGTTATCTGAATCTGTTGAAATTTGGTTGAGTTCTCAAGGTTTTGTGACCAAAAGTTAGAAAGTTAGTCTGTGAATTTTATTGTACTCAAGATGAACTGAACAAATACAGAATGCGAGTATTTTGTTCGGGCCTCAAAACCAGTTCTAGTTATTCTCATGATTCTAGTCAAGGTTCCAGTTTCAATATCCTAGAATACTTGGTCAAAATGACGTATTCGGGTCACTATCAGGGACAAAGTCAGTCTTGGAATATTAAATTGGAGTTCGAATAATGTGTGCTAAGATTCCTGCATTTCAGAGGGATAATTTCATGTTCAGTTATCTGAATCCGTTGGGAATCACTTGAGTTCTAAAGATTTCGTGAACAAAAGTTAGAAAGTTAGTTTATGAATTTTGTTGTCCCCAAGATGTATTGAACAAATACTGATGTAACTTTTCTGTTCGGGCCTCCAAACCAGTTCTAGTTATTCTCATGATTCTAGTCAAGGTTCCAGTTTCAATGCCCTAGAATACTTGGTAAGAATAACGTATGCGAGTCACTTTGGAAGATAAAGTAAGTCTTGGAATATCGAATTGGAGTTCAAATCATGTCTGCTAAGATCCCTGTTTTCCAAAGGGATGAAGTTATCTGAATCCGTTGGGAATTACTTGAGTTTTGGAGGTTTTCTGGAAAAAAAGTTAGAAAGTTAGTATGTGGATTTCATTGTACTCAAGATGAACTGAACAAATACAAAATGTAAGTATTTTGTTTGGGCCTCTAAACCAGTTCTGATCTTTCTAATAATTTCAATCAAGGATCCAGTTTCAATATCCTAGAATACTTGGTGAAAATGGCGCATACGGGTAATTTCCAGGGATAAAGTCAGTCTTGGAATATTGAATTGGAGTTCAAATCATGTCTGCGAAGATCCCTGTATTTCAGAGGGATGATTTCATATCCAAACTTTGGGATCAGTTGAGAATTGATACATTTGTATCTCCTGAAGTATTCCTCAAATTGAAAACTGGGGTCTCTGATATTACTCATTCTTCAAAAGTTCATAATCAGTGGCTTCATGTCCATTCAAATTCGATTATCAAGTGAATTAAATTGCATCCAATTGCATCTGTGGTTCCCACTATAGGTACTCATTGTTTCCAAGGCCCCTAATGGATGTGAGAGGGGCACAATATCAAGACCTCTGATATTAGTGTGCGAGAGGGGTACAGTATATCCGTATACATAAAGGAGATATATATATATATATGTTCACCTTTGTAAACAGTATTGATGTGTTTGTTCACACCTATACATCAACAATCAGTATGTTTACGAAGGTTAGAGTTACTGGGGCACAGTGCTCCTGATGAAGTGATAAGTCTCGCTGAAATGTCGACGGAAACGGGTCACGCTATATTGTAGAGTTGCGCGAGTACATTCAAATCCCGTTTCAACGAAAATCGCAGCTGATCATCTACTAAAATGCGAGCAAAAAGTGTGAAAATGCCATTAACTCCATGTATTCCCATCGGCATACATAAGCAGTCGAAGGATGTCAGTAGCATAGTAGCTGACACATCGTCTCCAAACGGGTTGAAGGGGTGTCAATGTGCATTTTCATAGAAAATCCCCCGTGGAACATGCTGGTATATTCCATTTTTTTATATCTAGCATAGCTCTTGGCATGCAAACCAAGTAGAGCGAGAGCCGTTAGCAAAATGCAATCTCACAGCAACGTCTTGTTTTGAGAATCGCATCGACAAAAAGGGTATGGAGACCAAGATGAGGTATTGGTCTATGCTTTTCATCATATTTTTCCATGCAGAATATGAATTTGGGACCAGTTTCATTCTCACTAGTCAAGTTTTCATTAAAATCGCGTAGAACTGTCGTGATTGTCGATAATAACTCATTACAATTGGGCGCATAACAATTCTACCGAGTCAGCCCTGTGGTGTATTTCTAAGTGCGTTTTCGGATCTTAGCACCTTTTGCATCATATTAAGTGGACCGAGAATCATTGAGCAAATATATCAGAAAGGCTCTTGTCCAACTTCGTGGGAACAGCGTTTGATTGATTGCTTAGAATTCTTTCAAAAATTTGAATAAAATCTGGACGTTTCTGAAGAATTACGACAATTCTTCGTGATCCAAATGGAAACCCGACTAGTTAAGAAGAGACTGGGCTCAAATTCGGATTTTACATGGAAAAATACAATAAGAATCATGAATCAATACCTCATCTTGGTCCCCATACCCTCTTTGTCGATGCGATTCTCAAAACAAGACGTTGCTGTGAGATTGCATTTTGCTAACTCTTGCTCTGCTTGGTTCGCATCTCAAGAACTATGCTAGGTATCAAAATATGGAATGCATACATAATAAAAAATGGAATACATTCTTTGACTGCTTATGTATGCCGATGGGAATACATGAAGTTAAATGGCGTTTTCACACTTTCTGCTCACATTTTAGTAAATTATCAGCTGCTATTTTCGTTGAAACGGGATTTGAATGTACTCTCGTAACCCTCCAAGATAGCGTGACCCGTTTCTGTCGACATTTCAGCGAGACTTATCACTCCTTCAGGAGCACTGTGAGGGCTGATACGATATAGCGGCAGACTACGGCCTCGCCTTAAGTTCACCAATCAACTTCTTTTTCCGCGGATTGTAGTTCTTCTTATTTCTCAACTAGACGAGGGATGGTATCAATCATTCTCATCAATTGGAGTCAATTGCCTGCACTGAAACTAGTATGCGGGGTTTGACGGGCCATGGACAGGCTCCTGCTGACTTATAAATTTAGCTTGGGTTTTCTGCACGGAGACTCATGTGCAAGCGCAGTTAAGGAATCGCGAGGGCGCAGGACGGGCTTTGATGAGTTAGGGAGACCTCCTTTCGCTTGTACAAGCCCCTACTAGCTGAGCGCCGCATGCCTGCTTCTAGCCCAGCGGATTTCACGTCTCCCGCCCTAGGCCCACTCATACGGGTCCGATACAACCCTAACAAAAATCTAGCCAGGAGGCTATTTTCATAAGCCGTTATTGACGACACGACCCTGTATCATTGCTCCGTATAGTAATTGGAGGACTCAGGAGTATCAATAATTGAGATGCCATTCGATATTTGACAAGTACCGTTGATTTTGTGGAGGGTAACACGCATTTCTAAGATGAAAAACTTGTTTCGTATCTCTCTGGGGTCTGGGGGCGGTTTGTAACTCTGTCCTTCCTAATAAATTGACTAGCTTCCTACGGACTAGTTCAGACATGAACAAAAGACTTCTGACTCTTGAACTCACAATGGTACCCCACCATACTGCGAAAAAGTAGTCAGGTAGCTAATTGGGGGTATCACGTTCAGGATCTTGACCGTTCCGCAATTCGCACACCCTGTTGTGAGCAACCTCTTACTCTCGCCACGCAACGCAATTGCAGAGTGACCTTTACATCATCTTAATCCTGTCGTGTAACAGACGGCTTGTTCGCCAGCCAAATGACCCCCGACTCCAGAATAGAGAACAGTCGGTAGTAACTAATTGAATCGGTAGCTTGAATTGAAAGTAGGATCATTTTCTCTGGAGAAATATGCCACTCATCCAATTCCTTCACACTGAATGATTTTCTTTGAGATCACTTATGCTACAACACACAATTCAGTGCACCCGAACGAAGTGTTTGGACTGAGAATGATATTGTACAATCATGTAGATCACCATAGCAGTTCGAGACATCATGACTGATAGAACAAGGTTAGGTGTTGGACACAGGCTTCACCATTTTTTGGCGGCAAAAATTCTGACCGTAGCGCAGATGGTGGCCAAATGTCACACGGAAACACGGGGGCCAGCGACGGGGGCAGCCGTGGCGAGTCGTATATATAGGTATAGATATAGGTATAGAGCTCCCGAGTCGACTGGCGTCTGCTGATACTATCTGAATTTTTCTCATACAATCAACATCATGACTCCGTCGATGAGCCAATCACTATACTAGAGTTCCGAATGTACAGTGTCGGTGACTCGACCTGTAGTGTATCTTTCGGCGATAAAAGTGTAATCAGAGTGTAATGCTTGAGGTAGTATGCTGAGTTTGTCAATGAATTAGATGTTTGCTGGAACAATTGTATATGCTGTGATGTTTCAAGGCTCAACGTGCTTGTTCGTGTGCATGTATGTGGAGCCGTGCACGCGTGCCCCCGTTGTTTGATGCGCTGCTCGGTCATAAGAGGCGCCCTTAGACAACTTGAGCGGAGCGAATAGCGCAGCGTGTGCAGCTATCGCACTCTGTATGCAGTATGTTTGAAAAGTACAGGACCCCTCCGCATCGCCTCAGGGTTACGTCATGCAAAAAGATGTTAAATACAAAAGTTGTTGGATATCGGATGAGGGTGCAGATGTACCCCCCAAACTCTCCTGAAACCCCTCCAATCTGCCCCATTGCGGCTAACTTTGGATATCCAAATGGAAACCCTCATTTTTGACTCCAGATTCTGGAAGAACAGAGAATTTTACGACAAGATAGATTATTATGACATTGGTAAAGGTGACCTCCAGGGATAAATGGGAGTCATAATAAACTACGAAGTAAGGAACCTTCTCGTATCTCCCCGGGGTTACGTCTAGCAAAAAAAATGTTAGATACAAAAGTTGTTGGGAACCGAATATAAGTTCAGATGTGCCCCCAAATTCTCCCCTTGAATCCCCCTCCCCCATTTGCTCTATCGAGGCTAACTTCGAATTTTCAAATGTGAGACCCCACTTTTGACCTCAAATTCTGGGAGAGCGGAGAATTTTACGGCCAAATAGGTCTTTATGGCGTTGGTCAAGGTGCCCTCAGGCCATGATAACTTACGAAGTACGGGAAAAATGATATTGATCTCTCATACCCGTGGATCTGCTAGACCGGACTTGAATGGTGTCAGATAGCTTCAGCCAGGGGGACTCTATTGGATAGCTTTGAAGATTTTTTGTGACACCAGGGGAAACAGCTACGGGCAGTGGAAGTGAAAATACTTCATTAGTGCGTGACAC
Source organism: Eretmocerus hayati (assembly GCA_029851415.1). Classification (NCBI taxonomy): domain Eukaryota; kingdom Metazoa; phylum Arthropoda; class Insecta; order Hymenoptera; family Aphelinidae; genus Eretmocerus; species Eretmocerus hayati. The sequence continues at coordinate 103,590,545 of CM056742.1, forward strand.
TGGGAAAGCCAATGTTGGCCAATAGCCAAATATGGGAATCCAAGATACAGTCAAAAAATTATCCAGGTTCTTGATTCAACTCTCAAGCTGATAAAGTACTGAGCTATGGGGGACTCGTGATGATTAAGCCACGGGCAAAATACTGTCCATCCGTATCCCCCAAGCAGGGCTGCCAACGTCAAATCGCAAGCAGGGCTGCCAGCTCAATGGGAATGAATATGAGAGCGAAAATAGACCGCGTGTATCTGAGTACTTATTATCTAGATTCATCTTAGTATCTAAGATCATCTAGGATCATTTTGGAGTTATTTTCTGATTATCGTTTCATCGGAATATCATCTTCGAGTTATCTTTTCCTCTTCTAGTCATCATTGCGTTATCTTTTAGTTATCTTGTTATATTTTGAGTATCTTTCACTCATCATTTTTTGAAATTTTCAGTCGCGGATGTCTTTCATCTCTTGAGTGATTTTTCATTGTTTTTTCATCTTTGAGCTATTATTTTGTATATATAATTTGTTCTTCGAGTACTTTGTAATTTTCAGAGCTGTTATCATTCATCTATGAATATTTGATGATTTCAGGATAAAAAACTTAAGGCGATGCGGTCACTGTGCACCATGCACGAAGAAAGTTATCCGCACTTTTCTCCGATATTCTTGCGATTTGGACTGAACGAGGAGAAGGCGAATACTTACTATCATCTAACTTGAGTTCGGCTTCTCGTCTTTCAGCTCAAATCGCAAGGAAATTGGATAAAAAAGCGAATAACTTGAACGCACGCACCTCCTAATTTACAATATGGATACTTCGTAACACTCACTTCTATCCGCTTCTTTTGAGATTTGAGCTAACCGACGAGAAGACGAATTCAAGTTAGATGATAATGGGTATTCGTCTCCTCGTCGTTTAGCCCAAATCGCAGGAGAATCGGATGAAAGTGCGAATAACTTTCAGCGTGCACGGTGACCGCATCGCCTTAATCCGATTTTACTAAGAATGAGATTGAGTTTTGAATATCTTTTTGAATGTTTATTGAGGTATCACTGACTTTTTTGTATCGTTCTATAGCATAAGATATCTCTGAGAAATTCAATAATCATCTGGGATGATATTAATGAATATGATCAAAACTTCGTTTGTTGCAATATGGACTTCGTCATATTGACTGTTATACTGAATTATAAGGGATATGAGTCATCTCAGAGCATTTCGGCCAGAGCCGTCACCAGGGGGGTTTGGAAGAAATCGCAAAAGAATTTTCCCAGTATTCAGTACCCATCAGTACTATGTTGATATAGTGCGAGAAAGTTCTTTCAGATTTCCTCATGGGTCCTAGAGCCCATGAAACGCTCATTCCAGGCCCCTCTTCAGCTTATTCTCAGGGAATCATAGCTCTGACTAGAACCCATCCTCCAGGACGTACTTGGGCCCATTTCCTTCGTGAGAACTAGTTCTTTTAAAAAAATTGTCCGCCACCGATTATTGAGTTTAGCATTTTGTAGGAGCTATTTGCTGTGAGCAGATTTTAGCAATTTTTGGGTCTTTTTTTCGAGTGATCTAGCTTCTACTAGACACGTGATGATCGACTACTACCAGTAGTCATTTCAAAGGTCTAAAGAAATCTAATTCAACCACGGGTGAAAGTCGATTATCGTACTTCTTAGAAGAACTATAGTCAATACAAGTTGAGGAGTTTTGTAAAAATGCCAAACTTTGCGCTCAATTTGCTAAAATCATTTTCTCATTCTCGACCTTGAAACTATACAAATATGTTGTTCAAAACAAGAACTACCAACATCAACAAGAATCTCGGTGGAATAATTATCTCCTAATTATAGATATGGGTAATCCCGCCTACATAAGATTTGGAGGAGTAGAAATTTTTTTTGAGGCACATTACCCAGCGATAGTTTTTATTGTTCCATGTACCAAACGAAGTAATAGAACCCCTGAGTGAACGATTCTTATGATAGGGTCTTTTGGGGAATCCATATCTCGTAAATCAAACAATGCTGGAAGAAATATTTCCTCTACTCTTCTCCTACATCATTTCTCAGCATGAAACCATGATTTGAAAGAATTTTAACCGAATCAAATCGACGTGAAATTGGCTGAATTTTCAGAATATGTGATTGAAAATGCCGTGGAATGAGGACCCGACGACGTGTGAGCTACTTTTGAGTAAAAAATCAATTTGAATACGAGAAAAGAATTTTAAACATCTCACATTGCAATAAAAATAGCCGGTGGCTGTTTCAGGATCTCGGAAGAGCTCATGCATGAACTCTAAGTTTCGAGAACCCTACCTTTGCTGTATCGAAATTGAAATCAACAGACCTAGAAACAACTCCATTGGCAAGAAGTATCTGCAATGACAAATAAGCCAGACTATGAATTGTTCAATTAATCAGATATAACAATCAGGCGGATATTGTACTCTACAGGATCATCCATTATTCAGAAATAAACCGCCCCCTGATGAACGAGACCTTCATGACAATTGAATACAGTACCTTCCGAAATTAATGGATTATGTATAGTCTCACTAAATCCATGATAACTTGGAACCCTTTGATCGTATAAGAATTTGAAAAAAGTATGTTGAAGATCACAAAAAAATCTATCGTTTCATGTGTTTCAATTATTTTTCAAGTGCTTTTTGAGCGCCCGTAATTGACATTGAAAACTTAAAAGGATTCTTCTTCAGTAGATGACTTGAACTTTGACGGGAAAGGTCAGATCACAAGAATTCCTACGGGATCTTGTAGCTCGTCCCAAATCCTACAATTTTCCTCTTCTGAAGTTTCCTGTACGACCTTTCCTGTCCGAGTAACGAGCTTGAAGAGGGGAGTTTGTATAACATAGGCTGCTTATGGAAATCCCGAGGCTGACACCTCTTTTGTTTCGCCTTGCTCCATTCTAGTGCGAAAATTCATCCAAAAATATTACGTCACGTAATTTTGACGTGAAACGATCTCACTTTTCAGACTATTTCATCAGATTTAGTCTCAAATGTGATACGGACGGCCAAAACATGGATTGAATTAATTTTCATTACGAAACTTGGAAAATCCGTGTCACCTCAAATCTGAGACAAAATCTGATACATTTTCCTGGAGGATGAGGTCATTTAGTCGCCCTATACTGCAAAATTCTATTCGACAGATTCTTAGAAGACAACAAAAGGAGTCTGCATACATCTCTCTATATAAAACGTTCTGTGAGTATAGTAGCCCATATTCCTTCCGTCACTTCTCACAATTTCAACACTACGATAATCCTGGTGAAAGATACTTCAGTAACGTTGACATGATGCTTCCTATTGAAGAGTGTGTCGAACGAAGAGGGTATCTCTTCAAGATCTTAGAGAAATTGATCTACTCACTTTTCCATCAAATGCGTCCCCATCGGGGAAGGGGCGAAACCCGTGGAAAATAACATGAAAGTACGAATATACTTCCATCACACAAATGGAATTCTTATGAGAAAAAATGTGCAAATACCTTATTTGTTGGTTTTCCCAAAATCTACAAAGAATACCTGAACATTTTTTGCAGTAAAGTGCAATCCCTTCAAGTTATGGAACTAAAACCGAGAATAATAACAGAAGAGATATGAAAATGCTCTCATTACGGGAATGGAACGTCTTATACGGGTATAGTAGATACCCGATTGCGGCACGAGGTACATACGATTTTTTATAGTCGTCCAGCTAGATTGTAGCTGGGCGACTATAGAATGTATGAATATCTTCCTTGATCAATTTTTAAAGATTTGCAAAAAGTTGCTTCACACTTCTTGCGATAAAATGCACCCTTTTGAGTTATCGAAGATAGCAGACTAGAACATTTGGAAGAGGAGCACTTTTTTGAATAAAATTGGGGAGTTTCAGAGATTACAATTATAATTATTGTCAGGTTTTGTCAGTACAGATGCCTAGGACCATATCCAACCAGAATCCCATCCTCGGGTGACAAGCGTATGTTCACGTACTTCAAAAACGTCGTGATCGTATGAAATCTCACCATAAGAGTGGGTTTCCAGGATCCCCAGGGTTGAAATTCAAAAGACACATTCGTCTATATCATCCATCACTATGAAAACCAACTCTCAAAAGACAAACGGGAGAGCCATCTGTCCAGATTGCGATGTGCCATCAATTTGATTGTGTCTGCCAACCGATTCAAGCAACTTTTTTCTCGCGTTAGAGTTGTGATTAGTTTCCTTCTACGATAGACACACACATCTGGCTTAAATCATCCTGTTGGTAACACTCAGACGATGAATTTTTTGTGGTTCCGATGGGAAAAAGAGGATAGGTCTTTTGCGTAATGCCGTGTGAATGCAATAACTAAAGAGAGATCGAATCACGGGTTCCCATTGGAAACACCTCCCTGAAACTTCTTTATCGATAGGCACACCTATCTGCGTCTGGTTTTGTGACAGTGTGGTATAATGAGATGGTGTTTGATGCTCTATAAAAAATTTTTATGATAGGATCTTTTGAGTTACACGCTGAAGAATGCTGCCGATGTTAGTGAATACCACCCACTTACTCTTACGGAAAGCCTATCATTCGATGATTCTGAGACCTTTAGTGAATAGGTAGGCACTAAGTGATATTTGAGACTGAATCTTGGCACTATTTGAACCATGTTTAAGCATTGGGGACAAGCATTTTGGTACAGACGGAGCGTATAGCCTTGCATACCACGTCTTTATTCAGTTGGCGGAATTACCCATATACGGTAAAAGAAACAGCCTTTTGACTTGTTACTTAAAATGCTAACATGAGCATGGCTCGCAAACGCTTCCATTCGAGTTATTGTGTACCAATCTGGGCGAAATCACTGCCCCAAGTACCCACATATATGTGTGAAAACTTCCGGAGGCAAGTCTCAAGCGAGAAGCGAGCTGGAAATTAGAACCATCTCGTCCAGAATGGGCATTATTTTGTCTTTTTTGGGGCAGGCGAGCGAGCGCTCGATTCACCATGTTCCTGCCCACAAACAAGACGAATCGCTAGAATATAGATACGAACATGTTTTCCGACTCAAAATGACCATGTAAGCACGATTCCAGGGGCAATTTGTGCCGAGGATATCATCCAATCCTTAAAATGCCTCAAACTCCGTAATAACATTTTTTGCTCCTCTACGGCAAGATGACGATAATTCAGGGCCTAATTGACCCCAAAATTGTGTTGAGATGGTCAATTTGAGTCGAAAATCTATGTTCGTATCTCTATTTTAGTCACTCGTCTCGTTTGTGAGCAGGAACACAGGGAATCGAGCCCTCACTCGCCTGCCCCAAAAAAAAAAGATAATGTCCATTTTGGACCTGATGATTTGAACCTCCAGGTCACTTCTGGCTGAGGCTCGCCTCCGGAAGTTTTTACACGCGTTTGGTGGTATTCGGGGGAGTGACTCCACCCAGATTGGTACACGATAACTCAGATGGAAGCATATGCGAGCCATTCCTATGTTGGCATTTCAAACAACAAGTCAAAAAACTGTACTCTTAAACTGTAATGTATGCCAAAAATTAGTAGATGATTTGGGTTTGGAATGATGGGTTCGACATTTGAAATAATGATCCTCGTTGCACGAGACACTAAAGGACGAATTTCGAACTTGCACTCTTTTATCCTAACAGTTTTACTACCTCAATTAGAGGATCGGCAATTTCTTTAGATTTCAAGTATATACACACGCGACCTTGTGAGATACGCGAAATAGCGATGATATTGGTTGACAGCATTATGGCTCCGATGGCCACTACATAGTCATGCACAGTTAGTCCTTCACTGGTGTTCATAACAATTGCTTGTTCTCTTGTTGGAAGTTGCTCACGCTCAATAACAGTTGCATACGATACTTTTTGATTCACGATAGCCGATCAAGTATGTACGTTGAACCAGACGCCTCTGTAGTCAAAGCCGTTTGATGATTTCTATCCTGGAAGGATTTTGCTGGTCCAGACGCCTTTGTAGTCAAAGCTGTCCCATTTTAGTCCGCATGAGGCAACAAGGATGCCTCTGCGGCAGACATGGTTTGCTAGAGACCAATCGATGCTCGATCAGTCTCTAGCATCACACAGTACACTCGCGTGAACACTCGTTTCAGCTTGACAACACGTCTTACTTCGTCGACGGTTCGCGCGGAACTCCCAGTAGATGATTTACCCACCGAGATTCTTGTTGATATTGGTAGTTTTTGTGTTGATGGACACAATTGCATACTTTGAAGGTCGAAGATAAGAGAACCATTTATGCAAATTGAGCTCGGAGTTTGGCATTTTTACAAAACTCCTCAACTTGTATCAACTATAGCACCTTTACGAGAGGAATGATAGACTTTTTCCGGTGGTTAGATTGTAGGTTTTTCCAAAACCTCCGAAATGACTACTGGTAGAACTCGATTATCACATGCCTGGTGAGAGCTGGATTCCTTGAAAGAAAGCCCAAAAACCGCTAGGCTTTGCTCACAGCAAATAGCTCCTACAAATCGCTAAACTCAATAATCGGTGGCGGACAATTTCTCCCACGGAAGAACTTGTCTTTACGAAGAAAATGCGCCAAGGTACGTCATCAAAGATTGAGTCTAGTCGAAGCTATGATTTACTGAGAATGGGCTCAAAAAAGGGCCTGAACTGGATCCTTATGGATCCGTGGACCCATTTGGGGGTCGAAAAAAGGTCTGAGAAGAAATTTTTCCGTACTATTTATTTTTCCTATTGGAAAGAAATTATTTGAGATTTTTCCCAGATCCCCTGGTGACGGCTCTGTTGGAAATGCTCCAAAATTGATGATAAAATCTGCCAGTAGCGTCCGGCGTTGCCAGATTTCTATAGATCTACATATACATGTTATATATATATATATATATATATATATATATATATGACTCACATATACGTATATAGAACATTTATATGATCAATATACAGCGTACACGGATGACCTTTAAATCTACCTTCACGTTGAGAAGAAAAAGATAATGGAGGGCATCGCCCGACTGAAAGATGCAGCAGGATTCGTTGCTGAATGGACCGAATCCTCCAGCCTGCGTCTTAACGCCGGAAAAAACAAGACTATCTTCTTCGGCTCTGCGTGAAGGGGATGGGTCTCGTCAGCGTTGGGATGCCGGGTGGAGTGACGATTCTCTTCAGTGAAACGGTCGTGAGTCTTGGTGTGACACTAGACAGTGAATTAGAGTGGAAACCGCAGATTGATCAAGTTGTGAAAAAAGTCAATAGAGTCCTGTATGGTCTACGATTCATAAGGGCATGTACCACCGAGACTCTTCGCCGAAGACTAGTCGAGACCCTAGTCCAACCTCACCTGGACTATTACGCAGTGGTGTATCTCAACGCGGACGAAAGGCAACGGACGCGACTACAACGTTTGAACAATTTATGTGTGAGGTACATCTTTGGCATCAGGAGGGACGAGTACATCACCTCGTACAGGGAACGTGTAGGCTGGCTACGCTCGGACTCGCGTAGATAGCACTTTGCCGCAATTCTCATCTACAAAGCCATTCAAATGAAAGAGCCCGATTACCTGGCTGCGATGTTCACCAAGTACCAGCACAGACCTACCAGTCGACGTGATGTGAGAGATCTTAACCCTCCCAAGGTCTGCCTCAAGGCAGCTGAACGCTCCTTCCAGAATCTCGGTGCTAGGCTCTGGAACTCTCTTTCTCCCCTCCTGCGCAATTCACCCTCATTACTTTCTTTCAAACTCTCTATAAATCTCCACATGTTCAAGCTCAACACCCTAGGCTCCCCAATTGTTCCAGAAGTACTCTATTAAGCACTCCCAGCAAAACGGAGTGTGGTAATTTCCATTCTTAGTTGAAACTATATGTACCTGATGTTTTGCTTCATATATTGACGAATCATACCTGTGATACAATGTGACTAAGGATAGCGCTGACCGAATATCCGCATTCTTTTTATTCCCTATGGAAAAAGGACACCATATGGTAAACCTTTCGTATGTGCAATGTTTTTGCATTTTTTGAGTTATTTTTACAATGTCTGTAATGATTACATTTTTACCCCAAGGCAGAATGAAGCGTATCTATCTAACTATCTATCCTTTTTTTTTTTTTTTTTTCTTTAAGGTAGTATTAGCGGTACTGGATGTGTCAAGTGCAGAACATACCCGCGCTTGACTCCCTTTCGCGCGCGATATAGGTATAGTGAGTGCACGCAGCAGACGACGACCTAACCCCGAAACCGCAGAAATGAGTGACACTTGGGCTCACATCTTTTTTTGTAGGCTCTGAATCGTCAATCTGATCGCTGCTAAGTGTTTTTTGTGCATTTTTACATCTGTGTATTCACTGCCATGAAAATCTGTGCGTCAGGTATCACTCTACTCGTGATTTTCCATAAGACGCCGTGTTGAACGGCTTTTACGAAAACGCTCAGAACTTTTTTCCCTGACTCTGAAGGCTTCCGAAATTTCAACTGACGCACTTTGAGACCCTAATCTACAATTGTGCCGACTTTCGTGATTTTCTGTGCGTCAATTCGAGTACCGCTACTACTACCTTAAGTGGAATATAAGGAAAAATCAGGAGACAGGCTATCCCTAATGGATCTCCCACCGGCAGACCATAAGCGCTTTCATTTTGCTCACCCGGTAAACCGGATGAGCATGAATCCAACGCCCGTGTGCCCTGGGGGCTAAAACCTTCTGCTCTCAGCCCTACAATGTTGGCAAGCCATCATTGCAGAACTGGGGGCAGCTAACCACTATCTAACCAACCCACCCCGGAACCGCGTTAGCATTACTTCAGGGTGGGAGCGTATCGCGCGCCATGAGGCGTCCCTCTTCGGTGTGTCCGCTCTTCTGTCTTCTCTCTTCGTCGTCAATGATCACTCTTCAAGTCGTCGTTGTTCGCTATGCAGCGCCCCTTGCTTGACGCTGCAATGCCCGTTCTCGCTCTTCTTTTCGGGTGATCGCCGTCTTGATATAGGCGGCGATCTTATCCCATGTCTCTTTGTTGCGGAGCATGAACGGCAATAGATTCTCAGGGGTGATCTGATTTCCAAGCCAGTTCACGAGCTCCGCTCTCTCCGTAGCCGTGTTTATGCAATGGAAGAGTGCATGCTCCACATCGTCCCAGTCTGCCGCACACATCTGACAGACCGGGGTCTCCCTCTTCTGGAACCGCTCCAGGTACTCTCCGAAGCAGCCATGCCCACTAAACGCTTGCATCAGCCAGTAATCCAGCTCTCCGTGAGCTCGATCGATCCACCTGGCTATGTTGGGGATCAGCCTTCGCGTCCACTTCCCTTTCGTTGAGCTCTCCCACTCTTTTTGCCACTCTTCGACGGTCTCCCCCCTCTCGACGTCTCGTATGAGGGCCTTGCGAGTGGGCTTGAGCACGACTCCATCGCTCTTGAGGGTTTCTTGGCATTTCCATACCCGCACTCTCTCGGCTACAAGCAGTCGAATGGGTGGTGTACCCGCAAGCACACAGGCTGCATGGTCAGACACCGTGCAATAAGCACTGATCGTCCGTATCGCGAAACGCCGCTGGACTGGACCTAGCTTTGCATCCATTACGGACCCTCTAGCTACCTGCCCCCAAATTGGTGCACCGTACAGCATGATGGAATAGCTCACGGTGCTGAGTAAGGCTCTTCTGTTTGGCTTGGGGCCACCAATGTTTGGCATGAGCCGCTGGAGGGCGCCACCGACCCTGTCTGCCTTCAGCGCTGCTTCTCTGGCTTGTGCCTTGTAGCTCCATCGGTCATCAAACCAAACCCCAAGGTACTCAAGTTCCCTCTTGAGTGGAATCTCGTACCCGTTGAATCCATCTATCTATCTATCTATCTATCTATCTATCTACACGGTGATCCTGAAGCCGGTAGAAGATGGATAAAAATGACAAAAAAACTGAGCATATGACAAGTTTGACTGCCCAAAATCCAAGCAAGCCCCGCCGTGGCGTGCCGCGATACTTCACATTTGTGAAGACAGACAGAAGAAAAAATCACATCACCCGCAACTGAAATTTCGAACGTTGTATCGCCGATAATTTTTAAAATGTGATTCTGGATCGAAAAACTAGTTATTGCACCGAAAAGAGCACCAAAGAAAGCACTGATGATGACTCATATTTTTTGAAGCGTTTTAAGCGTCTCTACAACGAGGCAGATATAATCTCCCAGTTCCCATGGAACAATTGGAATGAGAGTTACCAAGAGCAACTCCAAAACACTGTCAATACAAACACACTGGCTGCGCCGTTTTCGCGTTACGTGAGCATTTGTTGCACAGTTGGAAGTCGTAAAAACATGAGGGTAGTCCCATTGAAACTTTGGAATAATGTGTGCCTGCTTGTACGAATCCTCAAAACGCTTGGGAAAAAATTTGTGAAGGAAATTTTCGACATATTTCTTGGTGCTTTTTTGGCGCAATCGTGAGTTTGGCGATCCAGGGTCGCTAAATAGAATTATCATCGAAAAAAGGGTCAAAATATCAGGAACGTGTGCTGTGGTTTTCAATTTTTCGACCTTTGTGAGTGTATAGCACCACCGAGAGGCTCGCTGGGGTTTCGGGCGGGCAAACTTATCGAATTTGATGATACCAAGTACCAAATTTCATCACTATGAGAGCCCGAAGACCACTTTTTGTGTGTGCAATGAGCACTTACATTTTGTGGCGCAATCTCACTTAAAATTGTACTCGCTCAGTTTTCTTCGATAAAAGTAAATTTGCCTCATCCTAGACTTTTCCACACCAACTTATTCTTCAAGTAAATTGTCAGGCGCAACTTCTCCATACCTCAGAGTTTCGAAAAAATGAATTATCACACTTTGCGGAGTACTCTCCGGAGAAAATCTACTTTCGCTAAAGTTTTATGTAGGTCCGTGTAGTATTCGTGCGACCCTTAATCGCGAAACAACAGAAGTCCTAGTCGATTTTTTCCAAAGTATTTGATGGTCAAATCAAAATTTCAGAACCTTAAAACTGTAGCTCGAACCGTTTGGCCGTGAGATCAATTATAGTAGCGAAATGCCAGGTCCGTGTGTTGTTTCAAAATGTCAGGTCCGTGTGACACTACCGCGTCTCTTCATGTTATCCTTATGGTATCGATAAGTGGGAAAATTACCATCCGTGCGCGAGTTTATGCATACTTCATATGTTTCGAGAAGTCGAAAAATACATCTAAGAACTTTCGGGTATCCGAATTGGGGTTGGCACATTTTCGACCCCCAAATATCAAAGTTTTCGCGGATCGAACGGCATTGTTTCGTATGATTTTTTCGAATTCTGTGACTGTGTCGCTAGAATTGGTGGTTTTTGAGATCGAAACACGGTACGAAATTTGTTTTGAACTCGTAACCAGTTACGCTTACTTGTCGGTAATTGGGATGGTCAAATTTCTTTATTGTCAGTTAGAAAATATGATGATCGATGTTGAAATATGATCCTTACTTCGCTGAAAGAATTATTTGGAATATACAGTGAGGTTCGAAAAACTGTCGAAAGTTCATCACACGAGTTTGGTCCCTCACCAAGGAGGATCTAGAGCTGGTACGATCAAATTGTGGACGGAGGAGTCATATGCAACATCTCGACTATGACATATCAAATTTTCAGAGCGATCCGCTAATCGCTAGGAGAGCAGTAGCAGTTTTTGTGAGGGAGTAGAGTCCAATTACATAGCGAATTTCATGATTTTCCGTTTTATTTGCGATAAAATATTGATGCAATCTCGGGTCAGGCCTTCATAATCCTATCTTATATACAGTATTGGCTCTATTCCACTCCTCGAATCATCTAGAAGGAATAATTCCGGCTTCAGGGATGGGAACTTGGAAAAATACAGTGATTACACGGAAGTTGAAAATTTCTGGGAGTCGTCCATACACCATGACATACTCACTACGTGGTAATTACGTAGCAGAACACACTGTCATTCCATCAAGTTGTATGAGACCGGCTGCGCTCACGGAGTACGTCACATACTCGTTCCATGCCGGTCACGTGCTAGCAACTACTGCTTCATGGTACCCCATGATCCGCTCTCAGAGCCCGTCACGTAGTCGATCCGTACTCGGTTCATAGACGTATTTACTGTCACGTGGCTCACTGAGCGATGTCTCCAAAAACCGTCACGTACTCGTTCAGTACCCATCACATCTGGCAACTACTGCTGCGTGTCTTCTGGAGCGCCTCTCCGGAATCCATCACATACCCATTCCGTACTGACAAGTACGGACCAGTACGTGCAGGTATCTACCTGGTAATATCAGTATAGAATATAAGCTATTCCCCCCTTGGATTCGAAGATACACATTGAGGCATTCTGTTGCTTCGTCTATAGATTCTGAACTTTTGTCAATTTTGTTCTCCAAATCTGAAAAGAGGAAAGAAGTGTTGATCTTCGTCTTCCCACCGATGAAAATTGTATTATCACCTTCAAAAACGCTGCCCATATGAATCAGCAAGAATGATGTATGATTCTGTGTATATAATTATATAATTAGTCGAAAGAATACATTTAACAAGCACGGTGAGTCATTTAGGCGAAAAAATCAAAGGTGCAGGAACATGGGATATTCATGTGGGGTATGTTTTGGGGGTGTCTCAGGATCAATTTCCAACAAAAATCAAAATCATCCGCTTGGGGTTTTCAAAATAAAATCAATTCTTTTAATTTCAACTCTGGTTATGGGGACATTACTCTCCAGAGTTTGATACTCACGTTTCTTGACCTGTAATTGATTCAGTAGAGTCAACGAGAAATACAAATTTGCCTTTCCCTTGATTAAAAATTTTCTAGAGTACCTGGTCAGAAACTCCGACGAACACAGTGGCAATACATAAATCTCCTTGCAAGGCGATAAATTATTTCTTCCTATGTTTTCTTGCAGAACTAGAGATTAAACTCCAGTGTTATGTTAAAAACATTCCTCGTTGGCAATGTCGGTAAGCACAAACACTGTTGACATATATGGGATACACATCAGAGGGGTGAAGAAATCAGAAATGGCCAGCGCATCTACGTAAATAAAATTCTAACGACATGTGAGGTGCGTGACCTTACTTTACTCCATCCAACACTCTTCGACCTTACGCAGGCTCTTCGTTTCATAACATTGATTAATTCGAAGCATCAAAGGAGCTTGCAAGTTGTCGCTTTCAACTTTCGAGTCACATGAGCTCCAAGCAAGTCTCGTGGAGTATGTCAGAGTTTTCCTTCACCGACAGTATCAAAGCGCAGCTCTGTCGACAAAGTAGAGTGTTCTTCGAATTTTGGATCTATTCAGTTATCGAACATGTTGTTACTGATAAAGTTACCATCAACCAGTATTTTTCTCACCCATACTCATAGTATAATTACGCGATTGACAATCAAAACCATTCTATATAGTTGATTATCGCGTTGACATGAGGTTCGATCGTTGCTACTGCATTTGTCGGAGTTTCTGACCCGGTATTCCAGAGAATCAGAATTTTCAACCAGAAAAAGGCGAATTTGTATTTCTCGTTGACTTTACTGAATTGATTACAAGCCAAGAAACGTGAGTATCAAATTCGGGAGACTAATAGTCCCCATAACCAGAGTCGAAATTAGAAAAATTGATTTCATCTTGAAAACCCCAAGCGGATGATTTTGATTTTTGTTGGGAATTGATCCTGAGACACCCCCAAAACATAGCCCACAGGAATATCCCATGTTCCCGAACCTTTGACTTTCTTGCCTCAATGACTCGCCGTGCGAGGGTGTAAGTTGAAATCATACCTGCTGTAGTTTCTTTATTGTGATCTAAGAAAAATTTCACCATGTTGGGACATTGTGAAAAATCGATACCTGGTTCCAACATATTTATCAGAAAATTGTTCAGTTGGTTGGATTTCTCAAAATGATTTCTAGTGACCAAAGTCCTATACCTGTTGTATCCGTTGATTCGGGTTTGTTAGCGTCTTGAATGTCTTCTTTGGCTTCTATGGATAGCCGAGAATAGATGATACCTTGTTCCTCCGTACTAATGTTACATTCATCAAACATTTTCATTATGGTTCTTTGTTGATTGATTAATGGATTTTGTTGTGAACATGCATCTAGCTCCATCCGATCGGTTATTGAAAATTTTGCACTTTCCATATCAGCTACAAAAATGTGAAAGTTCTTTCACTCGAATTTGATGCGAACAACTATAATTTGAGTATATCTCACCACATCTCACAATTATCTGGCATCGGTATTTTATCCATGTTGAAGATAGTTCGTCATCTTTGTCTTAGAGAACAGGACCAATATCGATTTTTTCTTCAGATAAATTCGGAACGTAATATATATAAGCAGGACTGTCCTTAAATTCCTCTATTAGACATTTGTTAGAGGTGATTGTAGTTGTTGATATATTAATAGTTTCCCAGTCTCTTTGTTTGTTCTCAAAGATATTAACAATTAGGAACGTTTGCTGTTCTTCTTTTGTTGTCATCTACAAGATGATATAAAAGGGAAAAATCGAAACGATAATTTGAGTTTGTGGAAGGGTCATCAGTTTCTACCGGTGTTCTAATCAGCTTTGAATCAGGAGTGGAGAAGAATGGATAAAGAGGTGTTTGATTTCCGAATTGTGTGACAATGTTATGGTTTGATAATTGACATAAGGATATCTTGTGTTATATGGTGTTGAAGCTTGGGAAAGTAGTTTTGATTCAATTCAACTGGGGAGAGACGAAATTTTTTACCTTTGCGATCGCAGTCAACCTCAAATGTGAAGAAGTTCTCGTGCACAGACAATGTAAGCCTCTTTACTGTCACTACGTAGTAAAATCAATATTAAACTATGCACAATTTGAAAACTTCAATCATCACTGTAAACTGAAAACAATTTTGATTTGGAAATCTTAGGAAGATTAGTGAGAGTCTTCTGAGCTATTGAGACTAAAGCACGAGGATAATCAACAAGTGATCAAACGCAAAATTCAAAGGTTAGGTTTGCTACATCAATCTTTGTTCCTCTCCCCTCGCTTGTCCTTCGCTGGCTTTGCGCTCAACGTAAAGAGAAGCTGAAATAAAACTGATCTGGAAATGTTTGAGGCTGTTATGGAAATCTGAAGCCAATCATCTATATCGAATACAACAATTAATCATGTAGGGAGAAGAATCGCAAGGATGTAATTTGACGAGTCGGTTTTATTCAAACCTTTGAATGTGGGAATGTTTTATTGTGTACAACGGTTATTCAACATCAATATCCGTTTTTTTGTGATTTTGTCAAAAGTTCTAATTTCTGAACAAGGGTTGACATTTTGCTCACATTTTGTTCAATTTTACTGTACTAACTCTGAGAAAATTGAATTTCATTACTCAAGGTAGATAGAAGATATAGAGCGAGAAAAGACCTAAGTAGTACCTAATAGTCGAGTGAGTAAGCCCCGAAAATACGCTTCCTTTTAGGAGTAACCGACTAAACTCTTCCAAACCCTCCAAATTTGGGCTTAAATGGTAGGTGGCACATCCAATAATCAATATTGATAAGACTTATTGTTTAAAAATTGGGGACAGACAAAAATAAACAATAAAAACATGCATTTTTCCGTCCATTTCTCGGTTTTTTCATGATAAGTCGGAAAATATTGGTTTTTCGAGGAAACTTGTTCCGAGGTAATTTGTAGATCTCTAAACGGCCTACAAGATTTGTTCATGCGCTTTTTCCCGTAAAATTCGTATTCTTGGGGTTATTCTTGATCTAAGGTATAATCGTAAAAGGGCAGTCATGCCCATGAAATTTCATGAATAAGAAGTAAGAATAAATAATCGAACTTGTTTTGATGAATTCGCAAAAATTGTTTATAACGGGTTCAAATTATTTTTTCTAGGTAATTTAGTCGATTTCGAAAAGAAAAGGTCTCTTGGTATTTTTTCCTAAGTTTGATCGTTTTCGATTAATGAGAAAAGCAAATTTCGCAACTTCTAACCCTCAATGCGGTGCTTTCATGACAGCACTTTGACTTGGAAGTTGCGAAATCTGCTTCTTCTCATTACTCAAAAACGATCAAACTTAGGAAAAAATACCAAGAGACCTTTTCGTTTCGAAATCGACTAAATTACCTAGGAAAAATAATTTGAACCCGTTATAAACAATTTCAGCGAATTCATTCAAACAAATTCGATTATAACTTAGATCAAGAATAACTCCAGAAGGATGCATTTTACGGGAAAAAGCGTATGAACCAATCTTGTAGATCGTTTAGAGATCTACAAATTACCTCTGAACAAGTTTTCTCAAAAAACCAATATTTTCCGACTAATAATGAAAAAACCGAGAAAAGGACAGAAAAATGCATGTTTTCATTGTTCATTTATGCCTTCCCCCAATTTTTGAACAATAATTCTTATTAATATTGATTGTTGGATGTGCTACCTATCATTTGAACCCAAATTTGGAGTGTTTGGGAGAGTTTAGCCGGTTAGTGAACGGATTTAGGAGTTTACTCACTTGACTATAAGGATCGTTGATGAGTTTTATCCACAAAATCATGATTCAATTCTGAAATCATACATACTCATATCTTCATCTGGGAAGAGAACTCAAATCATTTTGGACTTACCGGAAAGAGAATTCTCTGTACTGATTTTGTACATATTTATAGTATTTCCCGAGGCCATGAAGGAGGATATGCTAGGAAAATTTCGAGTCTTACAACGATCTGAATGGGTATTTAGGATGAGGATATGGTGAGACATTCTACTCGAAAATCACTTCATTTCTTATCTGGCTCAGTTGCTCCGTGAGAAATATTTTCCATACTAATTGTAGAAGAGGAATCTTGATGATCAACTTTTCCTTGAGCTGTATCCATGTTTGACATGTAATACTCGCCAAATATCCACTACGTAATGCTCGACCTCCCTTTGACTATTTAAGAATCTGGTAATAGAGGTATACGCGATCCGCAACATTGAGCCCCGTAAGATGGCGCTCGAGTCGACTTTCTGAAGTAGTCTTCAAGGCATGCATACCGCGCTAGTGACTCATACACGGGTCTCTAGAACTAGGTCTAAATCCATGGTGCAGGCCACCCACGGGATTGTTGTGGGATATCATTTTAGGCCCCTGTGGGATCATTTTCCAGCTAATATGAAAATCGCCACTTGGGCCGTTTTTTAATGAAGTCCAAAATACGTGTTTTTTCGTGACCTTTCGACCTCTTACGCGGTATAACTCGAACGGGATGCGTTCTTTTGAAAAATTTGTAGAGACCTTTTTTGTAGATCTGAAGAAATTAACAAAGAATATGTCCTTGTCCAATCTCAAAAGACTGACCCGTTGAAGAAATTAGAGCTTTTTTCATGAAAAATTATATTCTTCCCGCTCTCTCGCTTCACAGCTCGAACGGGACGCATTTTTTCGAGAAATGTGTAGAGACCTTTTTTGTAGATCCTGGAAAATTAAGCAAAAATAAGTCCTTGTCTTATCCCGTAAGACTCATTTTTTGCGCATATGAGAGGTTTTTTCACCAGAGATCGTATTTACCCCGTAATTTTCCTCTGTTTTATAGACATAATGATAAAATAATGTGTTCCATCGATATTTCTATAGGATAATTCTCTATGAGCTATGAACTTCCGATGGAACACATTATTTTATAGTTTTGTCTATAAAACCGAGGAAAATTACGAGGGGAATACGATCTCTGGTGAAAAAACCTCTCATATGCGCAACAAATGAGTCTTACGGGATGAGATAAGGACATATTTTTCCTTAATTCTTCAAGATCTACAAAAAAGGTCTCTACACATTTTTCGAAAAAATGCGTCCCGTTCGAGCTGTGAAGCGAGAGAGCGGGAAGAATATAATTTTTCATGAAAAAAGCTCTAATTTCTTCAACGGGTCAGTCTTTTGAGATTGGACAAGGACATATTCTTTGTTAATTTTTTCAGATCTACAAAAAAGGTCTCCACAAATTTTTCAAAAAAACGCATCCCGTTCGAGTTATAGAGCGTAAGAGGTCGAAAGGTCACGAAAAAACACGTTTTTTGGGCTTTATTAAAAAACGGCCCAAGTGGCGATTTTCATATTAGCTGGAAAATGATCCCACGGGAGCCTAAAATGATATCCCACAACAATCCCGTGGGTGGTCAGCACCATTGATTTAGACCTAGTTCTAGAGACCCGTGCATATACTGGATTGTTATGTATTTCATATTGTGTGTAACGTGATGATAAGTTTGTACTGAATTCTCCGCTTCGGTCAATCTTGGCTGAGTTAATTACTCTTCAGCCATGGCCTAAGCGAGTCACCGCAAAATTATCATCAGAGTGAAGTCAAAGAACTTGAGCGAGTCACCGCTACCTTTTCATCAGTGTGAAGTCAAAATGTCTTAGTTGCGATACTGTAATTCAATGTCCGTATCATAGTCTATATGTCGTATGTGAAGTGTTAATGAGTTTGTTTTGAATTTTTCACTTCGGTCGTTCTTGGCGGAGTTAATTACTCTTGAGCCATGGCCTAAGCCAGTCACCGCAACGTCATTATCAGTGTAAAGTCAAGGTGTTACCGGGTGGCTCGCGCCACGAGGCAACTGAGTGGGCCACAACAGTGGTTTATACGTTAGAAGGTTGGTGACCCTGAAAAGGGCCGATTTGGGTTCATGGGTTAGCCCTGAAAAGAGCTGATGTCGCAGTTTGGTGGTTCCCGGTGTCCACTCCGAGATGTAGTTTGCGTTGTGCGGGTAACGACGAGTCTGAGCGGGCGTGGGTGAAACCATGGGAGTCGCTCCAGCAAACTCCATCGAAACCCCAGGGCTGAGACGCGCGCCATTGGGGCCAACATCGCGTGAGGCTGGCGGTTCCCAACATCCTGGGTTAAGGCTTCGATCCGTAGGAGGCTCCGCTATCAGCGTTGTCGTCGTCCGATCCGGTTGGGTCCGTAGAGCTCGTCGCGGACATCCGGGATGGTCCTGGGTCGATGGTGGTCTCTGACGCGAAGGAGTCCGCCCGAGCGACGTAACAGCTCCCGGGCGCGTTAGTGCCGAAGAAGCTACAAACATCGACCCGAAGGACGGATGTGGACTGCCACTAGGTCGGAGCACTCCCGAGCACGTGAGCGCTGTAGAAGTTGACCTAGGTATCCGTCCGGTGGTCTCCCGAGCACATCAGTGATGTAGAAGTCCAGCCGGAGGAGCCGTCGTGGAAGTTGGTTGAGGCACCGGTTTTGAAAACACGGTGCCCTGTTTTGATAGCGGACAAGGATAGACGCCACCTAGCGGTGGCTGGACGAACTACTCAGGTTTGTGGGCCACTCGAGGCTATGGCGTAGAGGGGAGATGAGGAAGGGAGATTGTGCGCAAGGCGTGGGATTTGGCAGCTGGTAACAAAGGTGTCTTAGTTGTGATAGTTGTGATCAATGTCTGTATCATAGTATATATGTCGTGTGTGAAGTGTCGCTGAATATGTATTGAATTGTCCGCTTCAGTCGCTCTCAGCGGAGTTAATCACTTTTGAGTCATTGCCTAAGCGAGTTACCGCAACGTCATCATCAGTATGAAGTCAAAGAACTTAGTTATGATAGTTGTAATTCTTTGTCTGTATCATAGTCTATTCATTGTGTGTGGGGTGTTGATGAGTTTGTATTGGATTTCTTGCCCCCAGCGGAGTTAATCAATCTTGAGCCATAACCTTGGCGAGTCACCGCAACGTCGTCGTCGGGGTGGAGTTAGTGTGTCTCAGTAGTGATAGTTGTAATTCAATGTCCGTATTTTATCCTGTATGTCGTGTGTGAAGCGTTAATGAGTCTGTATTGAATTTTGAATGTATAGGATATATTATTGGACCGAAAGGTCATCAGTGATGTCGTATGTGGGTCTTTTACTGTTGCTCTGTGTACGTCCACCTTGCAACAATTTGTGTTCAATGAGTTCATCAAGATTCGTTATTCTATATTATAACTAATCGACAATAATATTCCATATTTAAGTGATCAGACCCAGATCATTCCGTGAGGTAATATTTGAGTCAGGATTGAACCCTATGCTGTGAAATTTTTCCTAACGGTTCATGTATAGTTAAGAGGGGGAGAAATTTAATCTCAAACGACGACACTCATTGATTACAAGAATATCTTGGAATTGATACTGAGGAATTCTTTCTCCATCTTTTCTGATTTATCGAACATAAAATGATAGTCTGAGAACGTCTGTTCGTAGCCCAGAATTTCACGTGTTCCCAAAAAAATATACAAATTCATGATCGAGTAATACATTGACTAACAGAGAAGCTTACAGGGTGCTGTGTAGAACGACTCAGAAATGCAGGTATTCAGTTGGGCGTAAATTCTATAATGAGATCCATCAGTCAGCTGATAAGAAGACCGAATACTTGAAAATACCTCAGCACTTTTGTGAGGCAACCCACCGCAGGCGACAGCCTAGTATTGGAATCTTCGTTTGTAAATGTCACGTCAATTAGAAATGTGAAAAATTTCGTGTATTGAATGGAAATGTTCACTCATCTTGGGAAATACACTATCAGTCCTATAGTCATGGTCTTAGTACGGATTCAATTATGATTTTTGCAATCAACTAGACGTCGCCGTGAGTTAAAAAAGGAAAGGAACAATTTCGGAAATCGCATAGTAGGTTCCATTTCATCTGGTTCCTCTAGTGAATTCTGAATTCATCTTGAAACTCATTCTAATTGAATCTACGAAATAGAATGAGACGAGAGAGGAGAGACGGGCATTGTCTCGTCTCTGTTGAACTCTATCGGAAATTCCAATATACGTGTCATTGATGGATTTACAATTCTATCTACACACGCGTGGAAAAACTGGAGTGCATCGTTCATTTGGCATTGATATGTTGTAAAACTTGTTCGAACTCGTTAATTTCAATCATATTTGTGTCCATTGTATAAATTTTTACATTATCATATTCGAAATTTGGTAGACCCTGTCATTTTCGTGATGAAATATTTGATTTAGAATTGAACGCGATCCCGTAGAATTATCGTTGAAGATTTTGCGTGTCAAGGCGGATTGAAAAATTCAAGTTGATAAAGAAATTTGTGGGTTCATTGAACTATCCATTTATTTCTGGCTATCTTGCCAACGTTCCGCCGACCTTTGTGTTGTCCTCTTTAGGGCTGTATAAGATTTTTAAGGATTCAATAACCGAGTCCCAATCAATGGAATGAATGAACAACTGTAAAACTCACAATCTTACATCTAGTATGACACAAGTTATTATACATAGTCACTTGTCAGGTACATTGTATTGGTCTAAGACTGCATGACAAAATCTGGAATGCGAGTATATGGCAAATTTTTATAAAATGAGATTTGATGATTATTACATAATACGAAAGACAATCATTACTCGAAAGTCGAGTAGCTCCTCAACGACGAAACACATTATCAAGCTCTGAACTATGACCCTCTTTCAGAACTCCAGATTGCGGCCAAAAATTTCTTGATATCTTGGGAAAATATTGACACAGACCCTAGCTTCAAGTTCATGCACACAAACGTCAGCAACCCTTCTTTGTCTGAAGAATACGGCCATATGAAAATCCGCAAGGAGAATTATCCGGGTAGAATTATTCTTTCTACAATAAACGGTCCTCTCTCGCTGTTCAAACTTGCTCAGTAAACATATTCCATCAAAATATTCGCTAAGAAAAATTATGAGATGAAGACCATGCTAGAAACTCTTGTCATACCAGCTGGCTACATAATACTGTTTCTCAAAGTGAAATCAGTGTTTCTAGACTGTGCTGAATCTTGGGCACGCGCAGAACGCGGGACGCGCCGGCCCGCTCTCATCCGCCAACCTCTTCCGCGGCGATGCTCCCCTCGATTTGAATCGCGCCACGCCCCTAAACATTTTTATCCGCGGTAAATATTATTGAAAACTCATCGGATCACCGCGAATTTGAATTTTCTCTACGAATTGGGTGAGCGTTATGATATTCCACGGTTAATTACGGCTTAAATCCCATGTGGGGGCCTGCACTTTATATACAGGCTCTGTTACACATCATGTAAGACTGCCTGTGTAGCTCAGTCGGCCAAGTACTTGCGCTTGAATCTTACGTTAAGCGTCGAGCGTGGGTTCGAGTCCCGCATGGGTGTTTTTTTTTTTAAACAAACTTTTTATTGACAAATCATGAGCCTTGTACAATAACTAGTGGGAAATTCGAGAATTTCCCGGAAGATCCGCGAATTTTCCGGAAAATTTTTGAGTTTTCTCATCCTGCGATTACTCGGTTTATTACTATTCATGATGGAGACAATTGAAAATAATAATGTGCATGTTATCTTCGTATCAAGCAGAAGAGACACCGGTGTTATGGAAATTGAGCAGCATATCGACGTACTCGTACGCGCACGCCGATATGCTGCTCGATTCCCAATAGAGACAGCGGGGATAAGAGTTCATGAAATCATCCGTGATGCTGTGGGAATCGAAGAAAATTTTCTTCGCGAATCTTTACCTGTAGCACTCATTAGAATAAACAATAGATTGATGAGTGGATACATTGAATTTGTAGGGGATTTTCTACTTGATGTAGTAGGTTTTCCAACGATTTTTCACACGGAAGTGGGGAGTGGTTGGAGACACTTCCACGTTCAATATTGACGCAGATTTCTGGATATTATGGAGTTCAAAGCAATACATTACTATATGACCTATAAGGTGGTGGGAAAAACAGCATATGAATGGGTACTCATACATATAAACGAGTAGTCCAGCAAGGTACTCCGTAGGAAGAGACGGCGAGTGATACTTCGAAAAAGGTCTGATCTCTCTCTCTCTCTCTCTCTCTCTCTCTCATGGAATTTTTCCTTTTTTCCCCCTAGGTCAACTAGAAATAATCAACGCTCTCATAAATTATGAGCGAGATTACGTTGACGGCGATTCATTAATCAACCACTGTGTAGCATATCAATATTCAGACGTCTCACACAGATTTCCAATCGTGTCTGAGCTGACTGGTGGACATTCAATTCTATCGGTGTTCACTTACCACAGACTTGACGATGGAATTCTTGAGATTGATGAGAATACGAGTGACTATAATAGATGCTTACCAAAAATATACTACAAAATTGGAAACATTGAAGTAATTGCTGGTTTTATCTGGCATTGCAGACACCACCTCTCAAACATTCAAGTGGTGAACATGAAGAACAGGTAACTTGAGTGAATGATGTTTTCATTTCTTAATGATGAGTACAGTGATTGATATTTTATATTTCCCTTCAATCATTCTAAGCTACAGATTCAACTAGAAAGACAGTCGGAATAGCTCAGTGGGAGAGCCTGTGACTGAAGATCATGATGTCCTCGGTTCGATCCCGAGTTCTGACAGTTTTTTCCCCCCGATCATCGAATGAGTTCTAGAGATAAGCTATGAGCTCTATCACAAGCCGAAATTCCTCACTTGGCAGAACTTATGACTTTTAACCATGCGGTCCTCGGTTCGAGTTCGAGTTTCGGCAGAAATTTTTTTTTTTTTACCTGATATCCATTACAAGTGAAAATATGTGAGGTACGTTCTAGTGAATACATGAAATACTCCTATTCATTTTCTAGAAGAGTGTAATTTCCTTTTATTTCCCAAACAATTCATAAAAATGTTTTCTGATCTATCCAGCTATTCATGGATGAAGGTAGGCCCTACCATTTCACAAGAGATTTCCCACCTCTCCTTCTAAAAATTTGTACCAATAAATAGACATTGGGATCATGCACTTTGGACGATTGTTGCAAGTAAAATTGACCCGATATTGTGTCATTTTCATCATCCACCAAATGATATGTATCAGGCCATGCATCATGATTTACTCGCGCAATTTTAAGAATCTCAGCTGTCCAGTTGGCTGTATATCCTTTCGAGAAGATGGTTTTATACTTTGATACTCGCACATGATCACATACTTCGATTCTAGATTCTTCCGAGAGATGTGGTTCACTAGCATAGACAGTTTTCAATAATCTCGATTCAATTTTCGATTGGTTGGCGGATCGTTCCCACACCTGTATAGGTTTCATACCATCAGTTCTATCTACATCATCGTGATTATACTGGTGTACTAAGTTCTGTATAATATCAATCCAACGATAGCTCGCTCTCAGTGAAAAGAAACAATATGTTTTTCCCCCTGATTGTTCTTATGAAACGTTCGACAATTCATGCTTTACAAACTGAGTACGAGGAATAATGATTGATATCCGATCTTTCATCAGCTGTGAAAATATGGAGTTGTGAAATTCTGTGCCTTGATCACTCTGTAAGTTTTTTGACTTTCTATGCTCCCTGTCCAAGATTGATTTAAACGCTTCAGCGACACGTGGGGCTTGTTTTGACTTAATTGCAATGCACCATGCATACTTGGAAAATACGTGTATCACAGCGAGCATGTACTTATAATTTTTGTTAACCTTAGCGTCATTGATCATAACCACAATATCAATCTGCCAAGTGTCATCAATCCCTCGTGCGTCTACTGTCCGACGAAGGAAATTCTTCCTCGCTGGAGCATGTAGCTCCTTAACTAACTGTCTCTTTTGTGAACTGTACATATCCATAACTGTTTTAGAGATATGTATACTACCATCTCACTAGTTCAACTGAGCTCAACGTCCAACAAGATAGTTACTTATACCGTATTGTAGTAAGAGATAGGGATGTATAGAAGGGGGTGGGTTTTATTGAGAAAAGTCAGATCTTCCTCGTGTATATATGTTACGTGCAAAGTCCGAAATTGTGCACTTCGGGGAGTGCACAACGATGGTTCGTGCAAAGCCCGGTGGATCGGACTCTGCACAACTCGCATTGTGCAAAGCCCGATATGCTGAGTTTTACACAGAGGATCAGTGTGTATTCTGCGATGTATAGAGGTGAGTCGGGAAATTGCTAATAATAATAATTCAAATCATGTTTACAGCAGTCAGTCTCGCGAGGCCAATCACATCGACACTTATTTGAGTTACAAAATTATGGATCCAAATAGCGCTGATTCGTTTCGGGATGATTTCAATTCTAAACTCAACTCAATCATATTGAGGGATAATGAAAGTTTGATTAAGAGTGCAGTGGACTATCAAAATCTTATCGCAAGTGTTCTAGCTGCAAAAAATAAAAAGAATAAATCGTCGCTTGACTACAGGAGACTGGCACGATACGATGTATTGACTGTTGGCGATACATCACGATTGATCATGCCAATGAAAGCAAGTGACGAAAGTGACGTAAAATACTACGTGCAAAATTCAGGAATTTTTGATATTCTGATAAAAATCCACGTTGAAACGGGACATGAAGGATTCCACAAGATTAATAACGCCATTAAAGCCAAATATGCTAATATAACTAGGGAAGCAATTTTTTACCAAGCGTTATAAGTATTTTATCTTCAAAATATCTCGCTATATTCAATAATTATTCTCGTGTGAATTGACGATCGATGATTTTCGCAGAGACTATTGTAATTTTTATCTTGTAAGAAAAAATTGTCTTTCATTGTTTAATTCTCATGACGCGTTTCTCATATTAAACGTATTCACAATAAATTAGTCTCAGCATTATTCATTTTGATTTTGAGGGCACCGTTAGCATACTATATCGAGTACAATTTGCTCGAGTATTAGTGAACATTGGAAGAAGAATCGACTCTTCATGTCGCTCATTGTGTGTTAGAAATTTCCCGACTCACCTCTATACATCGCAGAATACTCACTGATCCTCTGTGTAAAACTCAGCATATCGGGCTTTGCACAACGCGAGTTGTGCAGAGTCCGATGCATCGGGCTTTGCAAAGAAAATTCTTGTGCAAAGCCCGATGCATCGGACTCTGCACAAATCGCGTTGAGCAAAGTCCGATCCACCGGGCTTTGCACAAACCACCGTTGTGCACTCCCCGGAGTGCACAATTTCGGACTTTGCACGTAACATATATATATTTTTTATTCATATATAATCAAGCTGTGATTTAGTTATATTGATAATGCTTCTATAATGTTTGAAACATGAATCTTCTCCGAGATGATACATGTATTGCGCCGTTCAATTAGAACATCTATATTTTGAATTATCGTGGAATTCACATGGTGTATAGATGAATTTCTCAGTAAAGTATCCATCCTGGTTAACGCGACAAGTTTGAAAGATGCTCTTCATCCAATATCTCGAATGTTTTCGGAAAAGATGAGGCAGTTGTCTGCTCAACCATCTTTGTTTCACATCACTCCCAAAATAAATAATATCCATGCGAAAACGTGGACGCGAATATCCAAGCTCATCCAGGAGAGGCGCGAGCATCTCACTCCACGGCACAGAGCCTGCAACCAATGGAATGTCGTGAATATAAGTTCGGTGATGGATCATTTGTCCTACATCACTAGCTGATAGTGTTCTGATCTCTGGCGGTGGACCCACTGTATAGTGAAGAATCTTGTACGATGTTGGACTACATTCATACATTTCTTGATCCAGAAGAGCTATTTCTTTTGGAAAAAAAATTCGACCAATGGATAACCTTGTATATCGAGATAAAAGTCATTAGCAGCCACAGAATTTGCTGTCTCCATTCGACGTTTGAACTCATTTACGCTTACAACATTGAACAACCACATCTTTTTGGCTGCTGTCTCCTGCTCCTCATCCATCTCCTTCTTCTTCTTCTCCTTCAGCAATTGCATTCTCCCTCTCTCAAAGCAATTGTCCTTGTCGAATTCCCTCTCAAATTGCAACCACTCCTCTCGTGAAGGATTGTACAGGAATCAAATAATCTTCTGACGATATTTGTCAGTCGGTTGTACTCGACAAGATTATCGTGAATCATGAGACAGTAGGCTGTTGTATTCTTTGGAATATTTTCTTTGAACTCGACCTCAACTTGAACATCCACTACTGATTGTTTCACGGAATCAGCAGACTCAATAACATCGAAGAAGAGTATCGGAAACGAATCCTCAAAATTTTGTATACTGATTGAAACATTGCCGTTATCAGTATGATGATAGCTCTCCCTAAAGGCCTTGAACATTTCAAATAAGACAGAAGTATTCTTAGCCTTGGCAAAGTCAATGTGAAGATGTTCATAAGTATATGCTTCAGAATTGAGCAAGATTTTTGCATTGACAATTTTGCAGTGATCGAATTCCGACATATCTTTCTTTTTGCTGTTATTACTAGCGGTCTGGAAGGCAATAATGATGTACCGAGAATTCTCCAGTTGAGTTGTGCTCTTCATAAGCCATATCAATTGAGAGCTATCGGGCATTGTTCGAAGTTCACAGAGATCCCAACTTCGGTATGATCCCTACTGAAAATGAGTGGGCGCCCTCGAGCGCTCGGACGGTAGCACGAAATCGACAATAAAGTCGCCCGCCCGGGCGGCCGCCGCGAAAAATTTTTTTTTCCAAAAATTCAATTTTTATATTTTTGTTTTCCCGAAAACCCGGAATTATTCTATTCAATTTTGTTTCCCTCCAATTAATAAAGAATTACGCCCTTTGACTATATTGATAGAAAAATATATGAGAGACGATTATTCATTGATCTTGTGTTTTCCTTTCATTCCAACACCCAATTTTCCCGCGTTGATGAATCTAGCAGTCGCAATAATCATCTCATTATGTAACTCACCGTGGATGAGTGTCTCATCATTATATTTAAGTTATCTTCGGATCGAGGAACATATCTAATTTGAATGAACAAATGTAGGTTTAAGAGAGTACTAGCGGTACTGATAAGTTCGAGTGCAGATTAGACCCGCGCTTGACCCGTTTCCGCCCGTCTATATAGGTATAGTAATGTACACGGCAGACGATTACCTTACCCTGAAAATGCCGAGAGTAGTGACATATTGGCCCAGATCTTTTTTGGTAGGCTCCTGATCGTCGATCTGATCGTTGCTATGTATTTTTCATACACTCATACACCCGTGTGATCACTCACGTGGAAATATGATAGTTAGAGACGAGTGTATCGACCGTTAATTCGACTACCGCTAGAACCACCTCAATAACCCGGGAGTGGGCGCGCCATATGTCAAAAAGACCGACTTTTTTATTTGGACAAGTTAGATATAAACATTTCCTCCAATCGTTCCAGCAATTTAGATCAACCATGGTGACGTTACTACCAAGCTGTTTGAGCGTTCCTGAGGCGATCTGACCGCACCGCAGTTCCTGAGAATTTTATCAAAACAGAGTCTGTCGAAATGACAGTCGCGCGCCTACTAACGTTGTTGCCTCTCTCGGGCCCCTACTTATGGGATAGGATATCAATAAATTCTTCAAAACTGAATGCAAATCACGGAAAAACGTTTTGTACCGTACTAATTGTTACTACTATCCCTCCAACAGTAGAAAAAAAGCAATGGAACTGGTTTAATTGATTCAAAATGGAGTTCCAATATGGGTGCCTTTGTCGTGTGTATCGAAGGTAGTGGAACCCACGGTCCTGTTAACGCAGAGTAATTCCATTTCCAAAAGGAGTTTCTAGTGCGTGAAGGTGGTCTAAAAAGTGTACTGCGTATCATAGATGACTATAAACTTGATATTGGGAGTATTTTCAAGTTCACATTATCATCCAAATGTATACAATCACGGAATTTAAAAGTCGGTCTAAATGACAGACAGCGCGCCTACTAACGTTAGTCCGTTTCGCGCACCTACTCCCGGGTTAACCATGTCCTGTACTCTCCGTATGGGAAATGGTGATAGAGATACTAGAGACAGTTGGTCAGATCATATTTTTGCTTCAAATATAGAGAACATATTAGTGAAGAACTGACTTATGGGAGTTCGGAGAATAGGTGTTTCAGACTCGCACGAAGTGGAGATTGGACATTGGAATTTTCTTCTGAGTATTTTTGTTTACACCACTCGCATTGATCCTTGATATCCTCTAGTGTTCTCCGAAAATTTCCCATCAATTGTGAGAAAGAGGAAGTAAGTGGGATGTATCTGAAATTTTTCCAAGAAATTATTTCGGGTTTTCGGGAAAACAAAAATATGAAAATTGAATTTTTGGGAAGAAAAAAATTTTCCGCGTCGGCCGCCCGGGCGGGCGACATTATCGTCGATTTCGTGCTACCGTCCGGGCGCCCGCCTCGGCACCCGCTCGGGCGGCTACCCATTTTCACTAGGGATAGGAACAAAGGAGTGTTCTTTTCAAAGATTTTGAGCAGGCGAAGACGTATCAAATCGCTTGGATATATAAGAGTCATGTGTGAAGTTACAGGAGTTAGATTGATTTGTGGAGCATACTCTTCACCCGTTGTTATCACACAATTGTTTCCATTTTCCGATCTGAGCAATACTATATCATGTTTTGCAAATGCTATAACCCATCTAAAGTCTTCACAAAAACCAAATATTTTACTGAGCGGAATAGCAAAGTTGAATCCGTGACCAGAGCTTATAGTATAGTTCCCTATATGATGTTAGACTTATCATCATCCGCAGAAAGTGATACAAGATTTCTGTTAATCTCATAGCGAATCATGGCAGAGAGAAAAAGGAGGAAATCACTCATCAACAGAATACTCTGCTCCTTGTCGAATACAATAATGCCATGAATATAGAGATAACTCTCACTTGGGAGCAGTAGACTGTCGGACGAGGATACTGTGATCCGTATCTCATCATCCCGCTGTGAATTCTGAAGATTGTATGGTTGATACTTCCGTACCATTTGTCGTGGAATACTATGTCCATCACCGGCCTCTCGGCAATATTGAGGATATGACTACGTCTAGACATTTTTCCTCACTCTAAAGCCTTGTGATTGAAGGAAAAGTATACTCTCCTTCGAGAGAGGGATCCACCTTCTCGCAATAGGTTTCGACGTGCGTCTCGTTCGAGTCACCCCGCTTATCTGAGCGGGGCTCGTGTTTACTGGTAGATTATATAGGTACATGACCCACTCTCTCACGCAAATGGAAACGCAGGGTGATCTCTTCACCTCTATTATTAATCAAGTTACGGTCCTCATCCAAGAGTCTAATACTTATATTACGTATATCGTTTGTGCGCAATTGTAGATGAATAATATTTTTAGGTTCGATGGTGTATTGTTCACCAATCGGAACTCTACCAGCACTATATTCGAATATGGTGTAACAAGGCTCTCTGTTGTAGAAGGTACCCTTAATCAGATTACACTTCACCCGCACAATATTAACTCGACTAATTTTCACAATGCGATCAGACTTGTGCCATCTGTGAGCTGGTAGAGACAACCACCTACCAGAGCCCAAAAGTTAACCTATATTGTTTGAATTGTAGAAATCGATGTCGTGATATGAGTAGATCTCACAGTGTAAGGTGTTCTCATTCACACGCAGGAAAATTCATTTTCCACTCAATTCTGGTGGTATAGATTTATCCTCCTCTTCCTCAGTGTGTGCACTAGATGGAACTCTCAGAGCTATGTGTCCCTGCAAATAACGTTCCAAATCTTCTATTTTATAAGGTCCTGTTGGTATCTGTAGTTCTTCATCACCCCAGTAGAAGGTATTATTACTCCTATCAACATTGGGGACCGCGTGAAAAGTTGTTAAATCAACCAGACCAAGCTCATAGATCTTATTGAGACACAACTGCTCTCTAAGCCTAATGATCTGATCAATGTGCGATGAGGTACTTGAGACCATAAACTGTTCAGACATCTTTCACAAGTGATTTGCAATAAGCAACTGGGTCAAAGTCAATCACGCAACACCTCTTATAGCAGATGTTCCCGCAAGAATTTCACACTCAGAGGACCGCAATTTCTCTGACGAAAGGTTTGACGCTGACTTCTGTTGTAGACAATTTGACAATCTGGAGAGCTCTTCTCCCAATAATTCAACAACTCACGTGATGGTCTCAAATTTCCAAAACTATTGAAGAAATGAATAAAACGATCTCTTTTCATGTAGTCAACCCAGTGTGCATTACCTAGACTCACTATTGCCGCTTCGGTTTCCCACGCAGGTGGAGGGAGGAGTTCAGTTAGTGAAAATACACCTCTAAAGTGAGGTGTGTTGTGAGCTGACCTCAATAGTTGACTCCCCGACGTACCTTTCACTTTTTTTCTTCCCCCTCCCTTTCGTTTTTTTCAGATTTTTTCTTCCTCAAACCTCCTCCATACTGGTTGCTGCAAGACGATGGACTCAACCGCAATCCCCGACCTTTGGCCTCTAATGCGAGATTATGTCTCCTCAATTCAGCCAATTGCTTCTTATTCATAAGCATAGTACTAATGGATTTTGCAACGTTTGCAGCGCCCCCTGCTAATGAACCCAATGCTCCAAGTGCTGCTAGGGTGGGTAGGATTGCTGGTAAAAAACCTCCTCGTTTTGCCAGAACAAGCGTACGCATATCCACCCCAGCAAGAGCCCCCCTCCTTTTCCCTCCTTTTCACCCTCCTCAACACAGTCTTACGCTTCTTCAAACCCATTCCAAATCATCGCTTGGCACGCATGGTTGCTGCAACTGCTTTCGCAGCTAACTTCTCCAAGAAACCTCCTTCCTTTAAACGTTTTTCAGCCCCAAGCTGCAGGGCAAGATCAGCAACGTGTCGATCCTTGATGTCTTTACTTTTTGCATAAGCTATATCATGCTTCATACAGTAGTTGTCGAGCTCATTCCTGCCCCTATCACCTCGAGCAAGCCTCTTATATAATTTAGTTCCTGGACCATAAAATTGATAGCCTGGAAGATGGAGTTCGAAAGGGAGGCTGTTGATGGTGGAATTGACAAGACCTGCTCCTCGTAATGAATGCATTGATGACACATGTTCTCCATGTCAAACATGGAATGCAACTGAAGCATCACGGTGTTGGTGTGGGTATTTATACCCGATCCGAGAATTGATTGAGTCAGTAGTAGTGTGGAAAGACTCATGCAAACATGGAATTCATCAAACAACCCAACAACATCCACATAATTGATGTGGATGTTGACGCTTCCACACAGATTGCTAGACGTCATGGAAAGCTCCTACCCAATACCATCAGAGCTATAATATGTGGGCCATCCAACACCGGAACAACCCAGCTCCTGATTTCCCTTCTAGTCAGTCCCAATGGTCCCAATTTCAACAACATTTACGTATACTCAAAGTCTCTTGAACAGCCCAAATACAAGTTTCTTGAGAGTGTTATGAAACCTCTCGCTGCTGTGGGTATGAAGTATTTCACGTACAGAGAAAATAGTGATATAGTAAAACCCAATGAAGCTTTGGAGAATAGTATTTTCCTATTTGATGATGTCATCTTAGATAAGCAGAAAACGATTGAGGAATATTATAGTATGGGTAGACACCACCGAGTGGATTCATTTTATTTATGCCAATCGTACACGCATATGCCGAAACATTTAATTGGAGACCAGGCGAATTTAATCATTCTATTCAATCAGGATGAGAGAAACTTGAGGCACGTTTACAATAATCACGTTTGCGCAGACATGACGTTTGATAAGTTTAAACAGCTATGTTCAGCCTGTTGGAAAGATAACAAATACGGTTTTCGAACCATCTCACAAGATGATCCAATGGATCTGGGTCGTTACAGACGTAATCTAAATGAATTCATCATACTGAGATCAGGTCAGTCGTGTCTGAAACGTCATCATGGCAAGAGCAATGACAAGCAAGAGAGTGAAGAAAGAGGTGGTGCAGAAGGGGGGAAGGGGGTCAAAAAGAAAGAGAAAAACTGTTGAAGAAGAATTAAGGATTCAAATTCACAAGGCTAGTCAGGCAATTAGAGCGAAGCACTGGGCTCTGAGAGAGGGTGATGATGATGATGATGATGATGATGATGATGATGATGATGATGATGATGATGATGATGATGATGATGATGATGATGATGATAATGATGAAATATGAGGATGCTGAAATTGAGGATGCTGAGGATCAGGATCGTTTATTGAATATACAAGAGGTGCCCCGAAAGTCTAGTCATAATTTAGAAGAGTTGAACATACCGGAGATTGGAAGGAATAAGGAGAGATTTCTGTAGGCACCCTAAATTTTGCGAGAGCCTAAAAAAAGTAAAAATAACACCAACAAGAGTTTGATGGGCTCCTTTCGCGTGCAAGCTCACACTTCTGCTATGCAAATGGATGAACCTGTGAGTCTTGATCAAACAATAAGAGAAACCATTAGACGCCCAAAACAGTGGGAAACATATCTCAACTTAACAGAGGGTAACCTCCCCGGTCTAACCACCCAGTATAACAGAGTTCTTCAAGAATCACAAAGGAAATGACCGCGTATATGGACCGCGATTTAATATTGGAACCGATGGCAAGAGTGATCTTAGAAAGGGCAGAAGTTCCATAAGTTTCGATAAACACATTGACGAGATGTATTTAGACAAAATACACTCTTTTCTCGCTAGCAGAGGTCTATTTGAATTGATTTCCAAAAATAAACTGTTGGGGCGAGGTGTTCTGACGGAACCTCGGAGCCCATTCTAGTGTGGAGAAATCGTGGGAAAATGAAAAGGGTTCACAAATAACTTCACGAGATATAATGAAAGAAAAGTATCACTATATTCTGAAAAATAGGTGCAAGAACAGAGGGTTGAAAAAGATGAGAATCGCGGAGAATTGCTTGCGTGGCGCGGGGAAAAATTAAGAGAGAAAAACTATTGCAAGTTAGAGAAAAACTACTTGTCGCGGGTGGGCACCGACGCGAGATAGATACTCGGACGCGACGACGCTAAAGCTGCACATCTTGCAAGCTCCACAGACCGATGGCTAACTAACGCGAACCGAGCAATGAGCACAGCTTGACGTGAGAATCCTCGGCCGTTGCTTTGGTCAGCCGATACAATTTTGGCTAATGAGGTGACAACCATCAATCATGCGAGAATGAGGAGAGTAAAGGCAACGACCGAGCATTTCACATCGAGCAGGCTCTAATATATAGGCATGAAGTTTAAATGTTCGCGCGCACACGAACATACCGCCCCTTTTGCTTGCTCTGGGCAAGTAACAAAACCAAAAATCTGGAAAAGCAGCATTCAAGTGACTAGTAAATATGCAACGGGCAAGCGATATATTCGCGTGAACTTGAGGTATGAAAATGAAGTTACTTTGATCAAAATCTGGTTTGACTGAAAAATTCAAACCAAACGAGTGGGTGAATTCCAACAAAATATGACAAATATGTGGAGGCATACAGTTGAACTCAATATAAATATTCGAAGTTACCCAACAGAATCACTAATTGATTGAACTTCGAGTTTAAACAAAAAGAACAAAAATTAACAAGCAAACAAGACAAAGAAAACTCGGTGCACTCACAAAGTCCCTACAGTTTCGGGCCAAACGCAACGCTATACAATCAAAAGTGACACTAGTCACATTCAAGGTTCAATTATGCGCGAAAGACAATATCAATAAAAAAAATCGCACTCCCCCAAAAGACTAAATTATAACGATTCAACGCGGGTAAAGGACTAGGCTGATCTCTTCAGCTACGCGCCTTCGAGTATCAGCATTTGCCACTGAATAATCCATAATAAACGTGATTCTACTTGGAGGTACGATGAAAAAAGCAATGAGAAAACGCAGATTGTCGGACAAGATATTCTCGCGGGTGTTACGCGAGGCGAGAGAATTGTGTAGTGCGTTGTCGAATGATTCGCGGATGTCACTCAGAATCATTTTCTTCAGCTGGATCTTGTACGCCGTCAACGTCCTCACGTTCTTCGGGCTCGGTGGTCAATTTGATGAGCTTGCAAAGAGCTCGAGTGCAGGTGGAATTGGCTGTCTGTAGGTCGACCACTCGAACTAGTCCATTACTCTCAGGATGCAGTGCAGTGACCCGAGCCAAAGGCCATTTGGTTGGTGGTGTTAGTTCATCCTTGATGAGCACGCCGTCGTCCATTCTCAACGGCTCGGTGGTGTTGAGCCATTTTGCTCGTTTTTGGTAATGATGGAGTACCTCTTTCTTCCATCTGTACCAGAAGTTGTTCCTCATGATTTGGATTTGGTTCCATCTAGATACAACAGAACGTGTGAGATCAGTGTTGTCAAATGGCTCTGGGATAGCAGACATTGAACGACCAGAAATCAAATGTCCCGGAGTTAGCGCAACGAGGTCAGCGCTATCCGTACTGAGAGAACAGATGGGTCTAGAGTTTAAACAAGCTTCTATCTGAGACGTGAGGATGAAAAAGTCTTCAGAAGTCAAAATTGAGTCTCCCGCAACTCGCTCCAAGGGATATTTGAGGCTTTTTACTACAGCTTCCCAGAGTCCGCCACAATGAGGCGGGCGAGGGGGAGAAAAATGCCAAGTTACTTCTTCTTTCACTAACAATGCAGCTATTTCATTCGAGGAAGATGACGTTTCCCGAAAAAGTTGTTTGAGTTCTCTACTGGCACCAGTAAAATTTGTGGCATTGTCACAGTACACATCCGAGCACCGACCTCGTCTTGAGATGAACCGTCGGAATGCAGCGAGAAAAGCTAAGATAGTAAGGTCTGTGACCACTTCAATGTGGATAGCTGAATTTTGCGCCACAGGATCATTAATCTTGCCCTTCCTCAAACCTGGTAAAATAATTGATGCATAAACATCAGCAGCTAATACACAGTCAATTTTTTGCGGTGACGTAAAATTAGGATCAGCCAGTTGAAGGTGTCTCAAATGGGTGCAAGAGCTAACACCGACTTTGCTAGCTGGTAGAACACGAGTGAGCTCATTCAAAATAAGAGCTGAGAATTCAAGTTGGAAGTCAGAGCGTATAGGTGAGCGCAGCTGCATCGAAGCTTCTGAACGTACAGTGAGCCCGGACTCCCCCCCCCCCTCCAAGGAAAGTTATATCTTGTGATATTTTTGTTAATGGCAAGCATAAGGCATGAGCTACTCGCTCTGTCAAGAATGATCGTTCTGCCCCCGGATCAATAAAAGCTCTAACTTCAAGTGATTCCCCCGATGGAGATTCCAAGATCACGCGGGCAGTTGCGAGCAAACAAGTTCTTCCAACTATCGCTGTATTAGCGACAATTATTGGAGATGAGGTGGACGCTTTATCCGATTCATCCGTCTTATTCTCGGGTTTCTTCGTATAAGCACCAGTGTGCAACTCCGTATGATGAGCACCTTTGCAAATTGAACAACGGTTTTTAGACTTACAGTCTTGGAGATAATGATTTGAACGTAAGCAGTTGATACACATGCGCTTTCGTTTTACGAGATCATAACGTTGCTTGACGTCCCAATATACGAAAGTCTCACAGATATGAATGTAGTGCTTGTCTTTACAGCAAGGGCAAAAAGGTAAATTTTCCGAGGACGGGGCTGCTGTTGAACCCGATTTGTTGTTTGATCCTACATTGGCAACATTCACAGCAAGGGGATTTTTTGGACGAGTAATTTGAGTGGAAGAACGAGGCTTTGACGAGCTTTGATTTTGGTTTGATGCCGAGTTGAGTGCAGCGTAAACAGCTGCTGATTTGAGCGCGCAAATGCGGTTTTAAATGAATTTCAATAGGTCACTATAACTCGAGAAACCTGGCACTGACATCTGATTGAGTTCCTAAGCCTCACGAGTGCTAGGATTTAATTTGCTGACAACGGAGTACACGATAAAACAATCCCAAGTATCTACAGGACATGCGAGGTCTTTAAAACCTTGCACTGCTCGTTCCACCTTGTTCAAAAGCTCATTGAGCTTGGCAGGTGACTTTCCTGTCGATGGTTTTAACACCTGAAGCGCGTGCATATGTGTGGTCATTCGACGCCAAGGATGGTCATAACGACGACAAAGTTTGTCCCAAGGTGGTCTAAAATTTGTGCCTTCAGGCGGAGTACCTCTCAGCATCTCATCTGCCGACCCCTGTACCGCGTCAAGAAAGTATTGAATTCCGACTCCATCACTATAAGCTTCATTCAAAACAGCTGCTTCAAACCGAGATTTGAAAACTTCCCAATCCTCTTGCTTACCTGAAAAAGTCGGCATAGCAATTGGAGAGACTGACTGAATTTCCGAAGCTGACTTGAGAAATCTTTCAAACTGATATGATTGCTGAGCTAGAATTTGTGAAAAAGTGACTGAATCGGTATTACTATTCTGCATTGAAGCATTTTGTTGTGTTTGAGCAAGGGGAGGCAGCCAAGACTGCAGTGTACCATGATGTCGTGCCACTGCATCCTCAATCTCAGGAAAAAAAATCGTCTTCAATTAATTCATCATCTGGCAAAATGGCTTTATGTGCGTACGCAAACTCATAATGAGCTCTGAATTCTATCTAATAATCTGTCAGATCACTGGGTTTTTTCGACACGTACGCACCTTGTTTGCGCTCTTGCTCCGTTGTTGATTTCTTAGTATCTTCGATGAAATTAGTGATATATCTCCTAAGACGCTCTAATCTTTCAATTTTCAAACTCAATTCTGCTGCTGACGTGTCCGCCATGATTTCAAGTTTGTTAGTGAAAACAAGCAAAAAGCACTCTACAATTGAACACAATAAGACTAAGAATCCCTAAGGTGCACGTGAACTTGTAAAAATTGACTAGATTGAATAGATTTATGATAGGACAAGGACAAGGGACAAGGGACAAACGAGGGTGTGCTAGGAAACAAGGACAGATAGCACAAGTGATCACATGTACATATAGTTAGCCACGCATACGAGGGAGCACTAAATCAGCTGAGCGTGACTCGCTGGTTGTATATTACTGCATGCAAGTATAATGCTCGACCATACGAGCATACCGCAGCAGCCGAGTGCGTCCCCGGACGCAACAAGAGCGAGGAAGACAGCGCTAGAAACAGCTGATCAAGTATCGCGAGTATTGGATCTAATAGACTCGGTGAGCGAGCCACGCAGCAAGGTACGGTAACACACACATAGCGTGCATGTATGTGTAGTATGCAGCAACTATAGCTGCCTCTAGTGGGCAGCGGATGGGCCAAGTGGGAGGGGAACAACGCGAGGGCGCGCAATTTTGCGCTTCGCGAAAGATTTGAATTCAGATGGTGTGAGTGTATGTACTATATATAAAGAACGATACAGCACTCACCCACCGCAGCTGGATTGCCGCGGCTTCCCCTCTCCTCCTTTGCCCTCCTCGCTGCTCCCGAGGATTCCGGAAGGTGCTCGACGTCGCTGAGTCAGGACGCCGAGACGACAGCAACGTTGACCCGAAGCGCTGATGATGATGCACTGGGGTACGGGTCAACTGCACGCTGCGACCGATGACTGTCGCAGGGCTGCTGCCTCCTTCCTGTCAACCCTCGCCTCCTGGCGAGGTGGTCCGCTACGTCATCGATCGCCTCTGCACCGGTGCCTGGGCCACCTCAGAGAGGCCCCGGTGCTGGTGCACGAGTGTTTATTAAGCACGAGTGTGTGGTGCAATTATTATTGCAACCACATTAGCACACAGCACTGCACTATAAAATTAGCCCGCGACACTCTCGAGTTTTCCCCCGCGCGCGCAACAATTTGCGATTCTCGCACGCGACTCGATTTTCGCGAGGACTAAAAAACGGCACGATTTCCACCGAGCTCTGCTACCAAAATGTTGGAGTGAGATGTTCTGACGGAACCTCGGAGCTCATTCTAGTGTGGAGAAATCGTGGGAAAATGAAAAGGGTTCACAAATAACACTTACGAGATATAATGAAAGAAAAGTATCACTATGTTCTGAAAAATAGGTGCAAGGAAAGAGGGTGAAAAAGATGAGAATCGCGGAGGATTGCTTGTGCGTCGCAGGGAAAAATTGAGAGAGAAAAACTATTGCAAGTTAGAGAAAAACTACTTGTCGCGGGCGGGCACCGACGCGAGGTAGATACTCGGGCGCGACGACGCTAGAGCTGCACATCTTGCAAGCTCCACAGACCGATGGCTAACTAACGCGAACCGAGCAATGAGCACAGCTCGACGTGTGAATCTTCGACCGTTGCTCTGGTCAGCCGATACAATTTTGGCCAATGAGGTGACAACCATCAATCATGCGAGAATAAGGAGAGTGAAGGCAACGACCGAGCATTTCACATCGAGCAAGCTCTAATATATAGGCATAAAGTTCAAATGCTCGCGCGCACACGAACATAAACCACACCACTTCACCAACCCAATCTCGTACACTACAAGAGATTTTTAGAAATCAGCCTTCCACATACAATAGGTAATGATCCTGAAGGCAGACTCATCGGTTCAATATCATTGAAATATAAAAATATTGTGAGAGCCTTGTGTGGTAAGGAACCTCCACCACTAAATGAATCGTCGTCGTCGGGGAATTCCAATGATGAAATGCGAGGGGAAGGATTGGTGAAAGGCAAATTGAAACGGGTCATAGACGAAGACGTTATGACATTTCGTAATAATTCTAACCCAGATTACGTACACTGGGATGATCCAAACGAACTGGGAGAAAGACTCGATTTATTAATGAGGTCATCATACATAGGAAATTCAGGTCTTGAGAACGAAATGAATAGTATACTCAAAGAGTTGCGGGAGGGGTACATTGTATAGAAGGTGTTGCACTCCAAAACCTCTATCAATCTGTTTTCAGAAGTCACAGAGCATGAAACCATTGAGTGGAAAACGATGGAGTCGCTTCAGAAGGAACTTGGATACGTGAATGTGAGCAATGGGGGAACAGCTTCAGCAAGCACTTGATCTTCTCGTCCTGTTGAAAATTCTCAAGCTGGAAGTTCATCTCATAGTAAAGAAAGGATATCGCATGAGAAAACAGTCAGCGGTGCAGGGAGTGGTGCAGGAGGAGCAGGACGAGATAGTTAGATCAGAAACCAACATAAAAGGAATGAAGAAAAAGGAGAAATGTCTGTTGCTATGAAAAGCGGTGAGTAGAGATTGATATTTTTCCCTTCAATCATATTGTTGTTGTTGTTGTTGTTGTTGTTGTTTGAATGAATAAGAAAAATTTCTTCAGATGGACCTAGTGAGATGACTTCAATTGATGAGCAGCAACAGCAAGTGTTACTTCAAATTTTCATGGGAGATTATGTGCGAGTTGATGCGAATCCGGATCTAACTTTCAAAGAGAAGATTACATTTGTGCTTGATGCTGTTGCAAGCAGGATTACTGAAAAATCACCAAGAAAGGGAGAGGAGTTGGTTAGCACTTTCACTAGGCTCTTTGACATCTCATATGGTGAAATGGATTCAAAATTCGAAGAAGATGCAAAACTCTATGAAAATCCTCAGAACGAAGTGAACGTTGTGAAATCTAATTTGAAATTTCATACTAGTTATGTTGATCTGCAGATCAATAGATTTGAAGATGTGCAGAAAGCTATTCTGACTCAGCTGACTGAACTCCTTCGAGATTTTGCTGTATGAGTTAGAGAACATCATAAGTTACTCGATGAAGTGATGGATTTCCGAGCTGATGTTGTGCTCTAAAAGAGCGTAACAAATGAATTACCTCAAATGCTAGCACATCATGGAGAGATCTCTGAAGCAAAAATTACTGCACTTGAGGAGTTGGTCCACCAGTGTCTGCGGGTAAATGATGAACTTATTAAGGAAAATCAGGATTTCAAAACTGAATCGACACGTTCGTGTGAATTCGTAATGGATGAATCGAAGAAACGCGATGAGATCCATAATCGGATTCAGAGATAGCAGGGTGTTGTGAAACAGAGGGACTTGGATTCGGAAAAACGAGTTCTTGACAATGCTGCTGCTAATGATACTGCTTTGGTTGGTACACGCTCTTATATTGATGAACTCCACCAACAAATCACTCGTTGGAATGATCGTTTGACAACCCTTAGATCGGAATTGGATGATGAGGATGATGATCAAAAGGATGTTATCGAAAGAATGGAGTCAAGGATGGATCAATTTGACAGAGATCTTCGAACAATCGACTCTTGATTCCCCCATGGCCTGAGAATAATCAGAGAATCTTGTCAGGAGTTGGGGATATTAGCAGAACACTGAAT
Source organism: Eretmocerus hayati (assembly GCA_029851415.1). NCBI lineage: Eukaryota > Metazoa > Arthropoda > Insecta > Hymenoptera > Aphelinidae > Eretmocerus > Eretmocerus hayati. Next base: position 103,631,480 of record CM056742.1, read on the forward strand.
CATCTTGCTGAACAAATGCGTAGGATGCTTGACAGATCTTCGTCATGAACTCTAAGCTATAATTTATATATTTTTCCAATCATGTAAACCTTCAAACTTTAATCATTCAATGAGTTCAATGATTCTCTTCCTTTCTATGATGTAATGCATTAGTTTCCTGGTTCTATACAAAATGCATTCAGTTTCAATCCATTTAGGATATGAAAAAAATGATTTTTTGGTTGTAAGATCTACAGTACCCGTCGAAATTGATGGAACACGCATACCTCCACTAAAACAGGGACTGCTCCAACGCCTTTGGGTCTACGGCAATTTTCCAAAAAGCATTTGAAAGATGAGAAAAAAATCTCTCAATTCATGTCCTTCAAAATATTTTTTGCCGCGAAATTCATGGTTTTAATTGGCTCCGAAAAACGAAAAATTCTCCATCTCAGTCAATCATCGATCATTTATCGGGAAATTATGATGGAATGAAAATCTTCGCAGGGTCTTGTAGCTCTTTTCACGACCTTCAAAATCGTCTTTTATACATTACTCTACGGTTTTTTCCACCCGAGTTACGAGCGATCTGGCAAAGAGAAGTTGGTGCGGGTCGAGGGTGCTGGTGATCTAGAGGTATCAGCTTTTTCTTCTTCAAACTGTCTGAGGTCGTTTCGAGTGCGTTCTAAATCATAACTGATTCATGTTTCATGATTTTTAGAAGATTTTACGTCGAAATCGTGGATTACGCTTTTTTTGTATCTCCGCTACCCTCAACACGTGTAAATTTGCTCTCTTTTGATCGCTTGTAACTCGGGTGCAAAAAACCGTAGAGTAATGTATAAAAAAACGATTTCGGAGGTCTTGAAAAGAGCTACAAGATCCCGCAAAGATTTTGATGCTATCGTCAATTCCCGATAAATGATCGATGATTGACTGGGATGAAGAATTTTCCACTTTTCGGAGCCAATCGAAAACATGAGTTTTGGGTTGCAAAAATTTTTGGAAGACATGAATTGATAGATTTTTTTCTCATCTTTCGAATGCTTTTCGTAAAATTGCCGTAGACCCAAGGACGTCCGAGTGATCGCTGTTTTAGTGAAGGTATGCGTGTTCCATGAATTTCGCCGGGTACTGTATTTTGAATATATTTTGAGGATGAAAAATGATTCTATTTCTTCTCAAAAAGCAATGGTGTCTTCTTTATCTCACATCATAGTAATCATATACACATATGCATGTTCAATCAATCCATATTCTTCCCCACCAGACCATAAGCACCACATGCAAGAGTTTCAATCCCGTCCTCGAGACAAACTATCTTATCGTCAAAAAGACTCATCAATACTTTCTTCTCCGTAACTGAAAACACAATGTGATCGAGACCTCTAATACTCCTCTGCTCCCCCGCTAGAATAACTTTGTTATTTCAATCAATTTAGGATATGAAAAAGAATGATTTCTTGGTTGTAAGGTCTATTTTCAATATATTTTGAGGATGGAAAATTATTTTATTTTTTTTCAAGAAACAATGGTGTCTTCTTTATTTCACATCATAGTAATCATATACACATATGCATGTTCAATCAATCCATATTCTTCTCTACCAGCCTATAATCACTATGTGCAAGAGTTTCAATCCCGTCCTCGAGACAGACTATCTCATAATCAAAAGGACTGATGAATACTTCCTTCTCCGTAACTGAAAACATAATGTGATTGAGACTTCTAATACTTCTCTGCTCCCCCGATAGAATGTCTTCGTTATTTCACTCAATTGAGGGTATGAGAAAGAATGATTTCTTGGTTGTAAGATCTATTATGAATATATTCTGAGAATGAAAAATGATTGGATTTTTTTCAAAAAACAATGGTGTCTCCCTTATTTTACATCATAATGATCATATACACATATCCATGTTCAATCAATCCATATTCTTCTCTACCAGCCTATGATCACCATATGCAAGAGTTTCAATCCCGTCCTCGAGACAAACTATCTTATCATCAAGAGGACTGATGAATACTTCCTTTTCCGTAGCTGAAAACACAATGTGATTGAGACTTCTAATACTTCTCTGCTCCCCCGATAGAATGTCTTTGTTAAACAAACAATTCTCATAATCCTGCGACGGAGTCGCCGAGATCACCGTCGCCACCGTCCGCTGCTGCGCCGGGCCATCACACCTAAAGCATGTAATAATGCAGGATAATATTTTTGCCGAGATGGATGCCACGAGCGGAGCAGCAGCGGGAGTCAGCAGAGTATCAGAGTCAGGAAGAGGGAGGAGAGTCGGTATGGCAGGTTACGCCAAGAGTGGGCGCGGCGTGGCAGCACTTACTGGACGTTGGAGTCGGAAGCAGAAGATCATGCGGCAACGAGGCGGGCTCGCGCGGGAAGTTGGGAGAGAGAGACAGAGGATGAGTAGCGTCGGAAGAGTGAGAGAGAGAGAGATAGGGTTTTGCGCACGGCACGCTCGTGTGGGCAGAGTTGCAGTGGAATGAGAGAGACGGAGCCGGTTATGTGAGGGAGATCATGCGAGTGAGAGAGACAGAGACAATTGGTAATATTAAATGCACGTGGCCTGACGTGATGGTGGAGTTGCTGTGAGATACGTGATTATTACGGGTAGTGCGCATGTCACACGGGTGGAGGCACGATTCAATAACGTAGGTAAAATGCGGGGCTCTTGGGTGGAGTGTCGGCGCGGGATTTATATGAAATTCCAGCATCATGATTCAGTGTCTTCCGTATCTCGCGGGTTAATTTTCCGGAAATAGTTTGACTGATGAGGGCTTTGTGATTGCGTCGAATGACCAAGGGAGAAGAAGAAGACGAGGGAGGTCGGACATTCTTGGAAGTATCTTTGTGGAGTATGGATCAGCTCGTCTTTCGCGAATTCCAGGAACCATCTTGCTCTTCCATTTTTTCTGACCAATCCAATTTGTAGTCCAAGGAAACCCAGGAAAAATCATGGAAAATAATATGGACGGATTAAACGAGGAAAATTGGCTAGTTATCGACGGTGAGTGTGATTGCCTTTTTCTATGAGATACTCTCTCTCTCTCTCTCTCTCTCTCTCTCTCTCTCTGGCGGTGAGTATATCAACACGCATCTAACATCGCTCTGTGTTTGAATGTATTTTAAACCATCGAAACGTCGTCCCGAGTGGCACTTTCTTGCAGATTGGGTTTCCTCCTGCAGGCTCAAACCTCTGGAGCATCACTGCATGGCTCCTGCACGAGCCTGGGAGGAATAATTCCAATTCTGCATCCGCAATTCCAACATCGGATCAGCAGTGCTTGGCGCTAAAAGTGAGTCTTGTGCGCACGCTCGGAGGTCGTCTGCTTTGCTTACCTGCTGTCTGCTACGCCGCCCCGCACGATGAGCGATAACACCTGCTGCGTCTGCAATGGCGTTTTAAGATCAGGTAGCAGAGAATGCGGCACCTGTAGGAAATCAGCTCATGTCAAATGCTCAAAGACATCACGAGGTGCAGTGACATGCGAGCGGTGCCTGCAGGTAAGCGGAACACCGAGTGTAAAATCATCCTCGAGTGCGTCCAAGCAGACGACTCTGACCACCCGCTCGAGCATTCAGCCATCCAGAGAGAGAGAGAAGGAAGATGTAAGCTCACGAAGTCGTGTGAGTAGTCAGCTTGCCGCACACACACAGTTAAGCTCACGCAAGTCGTCAGTGAAGTCTCCCCCCGCATCGCTGACCACCACCACCGGCCGCAGCGCAAAGCTCCCCACCAACAGTGGCTCCCTTCCACCTGTGAGCCCACAGCTCACGCTTGCGGGGCATAGACTGCCGACTGCTGCTTCGAATGAGTCTCGCAGCGTCCTCACTCGCCAGTCGAGCACACTAGAGCCCGCGAACACTCAAAATGGGCAGGATGATACGCGGACCACCTCTGCCTCTCAGTCATCGCTCTCGCCACCGCTAGAGCAAAGAACTGAGACGTTGCAGAGCAACATCACCAACTCAGCACCAGGAACGACGTCATCAACATCGACGCAGTCAACTTCTTCTGACACCAAGTGGGTGCTGATAGCGCAGACTACTCTGGACCTTTTTTACCGTCAGTACGAAATGCTCCAGAATCAGCTCGACGAGATAAGAACTCTCGTGAGCCGACAGGGTAATGCCTTTATGTCTCCACCTCCCACCCCAGCAGTGAACGAGGTGGATGGCCGACTCTTGGCACGCATGTCATCTCTCGAGCACCTTATTGAGAGGCAGAACTCCAGGCTGGAGGAGCTATGCTCAGATCGTCAGCTTCTTCTGGAGCAAAATTCTACTATGAAAGGCCAGATTTCCAGCCTGACCGATTTATTAACAGGTAGCCAGAGTAGTCTGCGAAACAATAGAATTATTATTGATGAGAATAGTAATGCCGAATCGACACATCAATCCTCTCCTTCCATAATTCCACCCACAACAGGAATATCCCCCCAACCACAGGGTGGTAGGCGGGGTCAGGGACCTATCAGTGATGGTCTTGAGCCCTGTAAACTGATAATTAATGGTGCTTTAACGAAAGACTCTGTGGCCTCGCCGACAGTGATACGTGATATCTCGTTCGCAGTGCTCAAGACCATCTTTCCACGTCTGGAGAGAGAAGACATTGCTGATGTTTCTGTTCTGCCACCAGCGCGTGTGTCTGGGGGGACACCGAATAGTAAATCCGATTCATCTTCAAATCCCTCTGCTGCCGATTCACGCACACCTCCATCATGCGTGGTCCAACTCTCGAGCAGTCGTTTAGTTAAGGAGGTGGTTCAGGCCAAACGCTCAATCACCCATAATTATTTCACGGCGAAAAACATCCAGCCGGATTTGCTTGACCCCGATACCAAAGCTCATGTGCCAGATCGTAAGATCTACGTAAACGAAATGCTCCCCCGTGAAAAATACAAAGAATATATACGCTTGAGGTCCGTCGCACGTGGGTTGGGCTTGAAATACGTCTGGCACAGCGGCGGACGTTTCTGGGTTAGGCGAAAAAATGGTGAGCGAGCACATACGTTTGAATCTCTCGCGGATCTGCAGGTTATTCAAACGGCCTGTCGAAGTGTTCGAAAACCCACTAGTGCGTCCTCAAACAACACCCAGGGATGCACCTCCTCTCCGGAGCAGAGTGGTATTTCGGCAGCAGATCCAGTGAGAACTCCTTGACTGAATATAGCTGCTGAGGAGCGACGAGGGAGTGGTGGTTTCTTGAAAGCGGGGTTTATCAACCTTAACTCCTTAACAGATAAGATTGAGCATCTGCGCTTGCTCGTAGCTAACGACCCTTCCTACCATCTTTTTGGGGTGGCTGAGTCAAAGCTAGATGAGCATGTGGATGACAGTCTCGTTCAGATCCCGGGCTTTTCATTGTTGAGACAAGATCGAAACAGAGAGGGCGGTGGGATTGCCTTGTATGTACGCAATGATTTCAAAGTAGAGAAACTTGTTTCATCTAACACTTTTGGTCCGGGGAAACCTGGTGTGCCTGAATTCCTTTTCTGTAGCGTGCAGCAGGGCAATTCCCCTCCAATATCAGTCGGAGTGATCTACAGGCCTCCGAAAATCGCCATGCAGAAGGACGATGGGTTATTTGGCTCATTGCGCCGACTGTGTGGTGATTACAGCCATAAAATTATAATGGGAGATCTGAATGCAGACATGTTGGACGCTGCTCACCCTGACACCAAAACACTGACTGCACTGACAGAAGAACTTGCCTTGCAGATAGTGCAGCATGGCCCGACTCACCAACACGCCCCAAATGTATCGCACACATGGATTGATCATATTTACGTAGATGACAATGACATCATTACTGACTTTCAAAATAGACTCCTGCCCAGTTTCGGCAGGCACTCGGTCATAGACGTCACCATCAACGTCTTTACTCCCACTCCGCCAAAAAATACCTTCACTTATAGGGATTTTCGTAACATCACTCCGGAGATGCTGAATGACCGTCTGCTTCGCTGCGACTGGACAGCTCTTGAAAATGCTGAAATCAGTTTGGAAGACGCAATTCACTGCTTAAATGAGAACTTGAAGACTGTTATAGATGAATTAGCACCGGAAAAAACTATCAACCCGCGAAAAAATGATGCTCCTTGGATTGGTCCTGAGTTGAAGGTACTCATGAATAAGCGAGATGCGACGCGCAGGCGCTGGGAGCGGAATCAACGCAACCAGCGAAAGTGTCCTGAGCTTCAAAGTGAGTACTTCCGGCTTAGCGAAGAGGTCGACCTGCGCATGGAACAAGAGCGTAACTCCTTCCTTCAAAACCATCTCTCAGACGCTCTTGATCAACATAAGAACATTTGGAAGGAAATGCGCAACCTCGGCCTCCTGCCTAAAAGCAAAGAGGAGGAACTTCATGGTTTCACACCGGATGAGTTGAACGCTCACTTTGCGGGAGTTTCCGTTTCGCCTCACGAAAATATAGAGGAAGCAATGGACGATATAAATTCGGCCTCAGAGGAGGGGTTTAAGTTCAAGCCCACAAATTACAGTGATGTAGTCCTTGCTATTAAACATTTCTCTTCACAGGCCCGTGGGGCGGACGGGATACCCCAAAGCGTGATCGCGAAGGCTCTTCCGGCTATTGGTGATCTTATTGTACATATTTTTAACTCCTCTTTTGCTCATAGTGCATTTCCTGAGGCTTGGAAGCAGGCACAGCTAATTGCATTAAAAAAGACCACCGCTCCATCAACGGTCTCGGACTTCCGTCCTATAGCGCTGCTTTGCTTCCTTGCCAAAGTTTTGGAAAAAATCGCACACGACCAAATCACGGAGTTTTTGAAGTCTGAGAAATTATTAGATCGCTTCCAGACTGGTTTCAGACAACATCATAGCACCCAGACAGCTTTACTAAAGTTGACCGATGACATCCGAGTAGGTATTGACAAGAAAAAGATCACCTTGCTCCTGCTTTTTGACTTCAGTAAAGCCTTTGACACAATATCACCATCAAAGCTGTTGAGCAAACTTCGAAATCTAGGCTTTTCGAGATCGGCACTCCTGTGGATAAAATCATACTTACAAGGCCGCACCCAAAAAGTTACTTCAAAATCTGGTAGTTCTGATTGGCTCAAAACCAATCTGGGTGTTCCACAGGGTTCCGTTCTTGGGCCTTTACTCTTCAGTTTATATGTCAATGATTTACCTGGTTTGCTTGACGGGAAGTCAGTACATCATCTTTTTTATGCGGATGACCTACAAATTTATCTCCAAGTCGAGAAATCTAAGATCAGAGAGGGCATTGCTCAGCTGGGAGAAATAGGACGACTTGTTGCTGAGTGGGCCAGAAGTTCCGGCCTGTGTCTCAACGCTGGCAAGAGCAAGGCAATCTACTTCAGTTCTGAGAGGAATATCAAAGATCTGAAGAGAATGGACTTGTCAGGGGTTGAGATACAGGAAGGAAAGTTCATCCCGTTCAGTGATACGGTCGTGAGCCTTGGTGTTACACTTGACAGTGAACTGACGTGGAAACCGCACATCGACCAAGTAACTAAGAAAGTCAACAGAGCCCTCTATGGATTGCGGTTTTTTAGGGCATGTATCACCAGACCTCTCCGAGTTCGCCTAGTTGAGTCCCTGGTTCAACCGCATATAGACTATTGCACGGTCGTGTACCTCGACGCCACGGACGAACAGCGGCAACGGATACAACGACTAAGCAATTCATGTGTGAGGTACATTTTTGATCTTAGGAGAGACGAGCACATCACCCCGTTTAGGGAGCGTTTGGGTTGGTTACGTACTGATTCGCGGAGAATGTACTTCGCAGCTCTGTTAATGCACAAGATCATGCATTTAGGAGAGCCTGGCTACCTAGCTGCGATGTTCACCAGGTACCAATCCGAACGCCCTGCACGCGGTGATACAGAAGAGCGGGTACTCAAGGTTCCCAATATGAGACTTGAATATGGAAGAAGATCTTTCCAGGTTCAATGTGCTCATTTGTGGAACTTTCTCCCTCCGGGCTTTCGGCAGCTGGGGAAAATGTCATTATTTAAAGAGGCTATGAAGGATTTATTGCTCACACAGTCTCCCCAGAGGATTGATGTGGAGAAGAAGCATTACTTCAATCTCTAAACTTTGAAAGGCTTGGGCTGACTTGTTGCTTGATTCGTTCATCTAGAATAAAATTATAAGTATACGTGTGACCCTTCGTCAATTGACTGAACTTTTCTGTAATATGACTGTGAGCCCTGCCATTTCTTTTTATATTTTTATATTCTTATATTATTCTATGAAGTTTGTGAATCTCCTGAGTGCTACCTGACTAGTCACAAATTGTGATATACTTAAGATTTGTCCTTGACCAAATGACTTCATTATTTTTATTAATGTACACTATTGATCTGTGATATATATTACCATATGTAACTGATTATTTTTCTTTTTTGTCTTCGGACGAATAAACGGGCATCAATCAATCAATCTCAATCTCTCTCTCTCTCTCTCTCTCTCTCTCTCTCTCTCTCTCTCTCTCTCTCTCTCTCTCTCTCTCTCTCTCTCTCTCTCTCTCTCTCTCTCTCTCTCTCTCTCTCTCTCTCTCTCTCTGGCACCGATCCGCCATCTTTTCTCGGAAAGTTAGACGTAGACTGAGACATCTCGCCCATGGTTGGGCTCGAGATCTTCCAGGGTGGCTTCCCAGGAATTCGCGCGACCCGGTGAGCCACAAGAATTAGGGGTTGAGTGCGCTTGTGAAGTTTTGATTGAACTTGTGAAAAAGGTGTACGGAAGCCATTATGGCTCCAGTGGCCCATGAGGCAAAGTGATTAGTTGGACAATTATTACAGACGTATACATCCTCATTTTTTGAACAAAGCTCTTTATGCATCACTGATTTTTTATCTGTGTGAAAATGATGCAAACGTTTCCTATATACAAAATCACTGTGTGTGAGGTTAAGTACTAGCAATTTGGATAACTTGTCAATATAAAGATAATGGTTATCAAGTAAGAGCAGATCAATATGTTTCATCTGTTCAGTTCTTGTTGAGCAGAGAGGGTAAAAATTCTTTTCTGAATGATCGGCTCCATATACATTTATGCTATAACCTTTATCCTGTTTTTCAAAATTTGGAATTCTTTCCAATTGAACGGGAAAGCTCATCCTAGAGAATTTAAAATGCAAACTAGGATCTGGATGAGCAATTTGTAAATTTTCACTGACTTTAGGAACATTAAATAACTCTGGCATCAAAGACCAAAGGAAGCATCGGTCATCAGTTGTTTGAATGTTTATTACAGCATTTCTGCGTGCAATCCATTTGGGTATATCTACTTTTGAAGATCCACAAACAGGATTATATCCAATAATGTTGATTTTTAAATTTGAAATTTCAGAGAGGGACCATCCACTACCCTCGCCCTCGTGCTCAGAAATCTGATCAATTATATCGTGGGATAAAGTGGTATACCACTTTCTAGCACTATCTGATATGAGTAAAGTCTTATAATGAGTTTGGAAATATTTCACATTTGACGGAGAGTCAAGCAACTCGAATCGAGCTACTAATATTTAATTCACTTTAATATTATTCAACTCGCGAACCATCGATCGGATAAATCTCCAAACTTCGAGTTGTGCTCCTCGAAAAATTTTTTTGATGTTTTTACAACTAATATTTCCCACTAATCCAGTGCGAATTCGATCCTGGAATGCACTTCCGCCTTCAAAAAAAGTAAATTTATCCGAGTTTTTTACAACAATTTGAATATTCATGTGGAAGTATTCTCTTATACAATCAACACTGATCAATAAAAGATTCACATTTAGCTTTAAATCCAGTACTTTTCTTTATGAATTCTGGAGAATTTGAAATAACCAACATCCTAGTCTCTAATTGTTCAAATTTCCTTGCTAGTCTTGGAAGACGTGTAAAGTTTCTGAATTCCCGATTTTCACAGGAATTGAAACATGTTGAAAGCATTTCATAATCTACTTTGATCATATCAAATATTTTTATAGGTTTATATTTGGTATGAGACATAATTAGAGCTTACGATTGTCCGTGTACGCTGTGGATTACGAGGAACTCTAACCAAGATGATTTTCCACGCGTATATTTATATGCTACACCTCTACATCAAACTACCCAAGAATTTTATGAGAGCGTTAAGTAAGAGCCTCATGGGATGAAAAAAATCTGAAAGGTTGCGCTAGCCTCCTGTGATACTTTCTCATTCCCACATGAATGCTTTACGATGTACATAGCAGAGTAAATACCCACATAACACGCAATAGCTCAGGAAAGCGTTGGCTTTTTTGAGAAAAATCTGAGTAGATGCTGGAGCGGGAAAGAGGGATTAGAGTGATGGTAGTATTTCCACATCAAATCTCTGAGAAATAAATGAGCTCCAGAATCTGTAGTTACAAACTGACACAAGTGATGTATGATTGGAGCTTAAACTGTGTTACCCAACGAATCGAAAGAGTCATACCTTTTAAGTTGTACATGGATTGTGTAAGTATGAACTATGAACCGGGGTCCGTGTGATTTACGATGAGTTCAACGAAAGCGTAAGCTTTTCCGAAGGAAAATTCTACTGGACGTTACAGTGGAGAGATTAGATTAGATTAGTATTTATTTTAGTCACGGGGTACTACCCCATCTGACCCTGAAGATTCATACATATGCGTATAACTTAAACTAGGATTCCAAGATGTTGAAATGTTGGAAGCAGTTTTATAGCAGAATAGACGCAGCAGCTCACTGTAATTCACGTAATGGAACTGTATAAAGCGCAAAAAATTACAAACTAATGGACAATGTGAAAGAAAATGAAGGATGAAAAATACTTTGATTGAATCACCTTATTCCTTCATTTGCTACTCGAGTCTTCAAAGCTGATTCATCTTCATTCATGAGTTTAGCAAAAAGTTCAGATTTAAACAGCGTTGAGTGTCGGTGCTCATGGGGGATGTGCGGGATAAGGTTCAAAATTTCAGAGGCTTGATGATGGAATGAATTCCTCAAGGATTCAGTCCTAGGCGTGGGTACAAGGAAGGGTTTGCGAGTGTTTCTCTCGGAGCGTCTGATGTCCGGGTTACCGTCGAGCAACGAGAAGTGTCTCGCGATGTAACTTGGGTTTTTGTTGGATATAATATTGAAAGCTAGCGAACCGAGAAGGAATTTCCTCCTCCTGGCGGTGGATAGCCAACCTAGCGCTATTCGATGGGGGGTGACGTGCCCTCTCAAGGGGATGTTGCCAATTACGAATCTCACACAAGAATTCAAGGCCCTCTGTAGCAGGATGTCATCACCTGCCGTTACATCATTGTAAATGATACTACCATAGTCGAAAATTGGAAAGATGAGGGATTCTACTAGATTCTTCCGAAGATTTCGTGAAAGAGAGTGCTTGTGGAATTTCAAAGATCTAAGTGACCGGTGAACTTTAGTAATCGTAGCTTTGACTTGTGATTTCCATGATAGGTCAGGGGACATAAGCATAAGCAGACCTAAGTTTTTACATTTGGTCACATATGGGAGTTCACTGTTCTTAATTCTGATTTTTGGGAGTGTTGATTTCTCGTAGATAAGCCGCACTACCGAGAATCATCACTACAGATTTATCAAAATTTAGCGTGAGTTCGTGATTCTCAGCCCACTTAGCTACAGAGAGTGCATCAGTAGAGAGCATTTGAATACCCTCCAATATGCAGTTTGGAAAGCAGTGCACGTAGATCTGAGTATCGTCAGCGTATGTCATGTGGCGGGCAAATTTGAGGGCAAGGGGAAGATCATCAATGTATATTGCAAAAAGGAGTGGCCCAAGGACACTACCTTGAGGGACACCAGATGTAACTTTTTTCCACTCTGATATATCGCCTTTTTCGTCAATCACAGCTTGCAGGCGATTGTGTAGATAATTAGTGAGCAGTTTGATAGCTTTGTCAGAGCACTTGAATTTTTTGAGTTTTTCTAATAAAATGTGATGTGCAACTGTGTCAAATGCTCTGGAAAAATCAAATAGGATGATCAGTGTGATTTTTCTTTCATCAATAGCTTTTCGAACATCTTCGGTGAGACCTAGTAGAGCTGTCGTCGTGCTGTGACCACGCCGAAAACCAGCCTGTCTATCATTGAGCAGTCTATTTTTTTCTATATGGCTTATAAGCTGCTGGTGTAGGAGTTTCTCAAAGATTTTGGACACCTCAGATAGTTTTGAGATCGGTCTAGTATCAGACGGAGTTGTAGGGCTCTTAGATTTGAGCAGCGGCATGAGAAGAGTCTTGGACCACACCGAAGGGAAGTTTGTTGTGTCAATAATCCTGTTGAAAAGGATTGTTGAGTGAGATACTATAGAGGGTGCTGATTTCTTCAACATTTCCGTCGAGATGCTATCTAGTCCGATGGATTTGGAAGTGGATGACATGATGGCGCTTAAGACAGCAGTTTCCGTAGCATTTTCAAAAGAGAAAAGAAGCTCTTGGCTTGTTTGTGGTTCTAGCAGGGAATTTTGTGCGGTAATAGTATTTCCCGGGAGAGGTTTGCAGTTTATAGTAGCGTAGGATTTATTTAGTGTGTCTGCGGTGAAGTACAAAAAAGGAGAAGGGAACTGCGACTTCGATAAGCCAAGCTTCCTGATCTCGGACCACTTAGATCTTGAATCAACAGCATCATTGAGCCGCGACGTGATGTACGAATTTTTTGCTGAGTCAAGTTTGTTCGAGATGTCTCTTCCTAGTGACAAAAAACGTTCATGTAGAGGAAAAGAATCGAGGTGCTTGGCTCTCTTGTAACAGCGATCACGCTCTCGCATGAGATTTTTAATTTCAACTGTGACCCATGGTTTTCTTCTTGTCGAGATATGGATTTCTCTAATGGGTGCGATCGCATCAAATGTCTCCAATATAGTTCCAGAGAGGAAGTCTACATCTTCGTTTACTGTGTGATTAGATTGAAGATCTGATTTTACAAAGACCGCGGATAGTTTATCTTGCAAGGTAGAGTGGATAAGATTACTATTTACATTTTTCATACTCCAAGTTTTGATTTGCTTCTGTGCGTGGGGAGGTTTGTAAAAGAAAAAGTTCATATCGATGATATCGTGCCCAGCAATGAAAGGAGCATCTGATTTTCTATAATTGTGAATAGCAGATGCAGATCCGGTGATGAATAGGTCGAGCCATGTATGAGATGATGGTTTATCTTTGCAAAAAGTGTGGTGAGTAGCGTCAGAAGGGACTAAATGGAGGGAACGTGACTCGATTTCCTTCCGGAGATACTCTGCGTCATGCTTCTCATTGAGCAAGTCAGCATTGAAATCTCCAGTTATAATAATATTGAAGTATTTGCCGAGTAGTGGGGTGATGATTCGAAAAAATTCTTTAGGGTACAAGCCATGGGGACGACGATAGACAACTGAGAAAAGAATTCTCTGATCACGAGAGCCTATCTCAGCTATTATAAATTCGGGGGAGTTATCAAACTGAGATAAATATAGATGATCTTGGAATCGATCGTGGAGGACTAGTGTTTGTGCAAATGAATATACACAAAATAATTGCAATTACACATGTATTGCTACGTTTCGTCCACATATTTTGTGAACCTCTTCAGGCTGTAACATAAGATTAAACACATAGGAGAATTTTTGTAACAAGATCACTAAGCTCGAGATTCACAATATAAAATCACAATATCCACATACCTAGAAATTTACAACATGGTCACATAATTATTTTTATATAAAAACGTGGAAACTCACTGCAATGTGAGTCCAGTTTTACGTCAATCTTTCGAGTATTGCGAGCAAACTGTTTGTTATGATGGGAAATGTAGATAGAGAGGAGAGGAGAAGGTATCATGTGGTAATAGAGGGAAGGGAGGGGTGAGGAGTGAGAAAGACCAAGCGAATACAGCTGATAGTATATATATGTATAAGATAGAACAATAAATTATTGTAAGATCGATCTATAAACTTGATTCAAATGACAAGTGTCATCCTTCAAGTTGATATTGTTTTTATCAGAATATATAAAAATCATCTCTGAGAGTGTTCTTTTATGAAGGTTAGGTTATGTTACAGCCTGAAGAGGTTCACAAAATATGTGGATGAAACGTAGCAATACATGTGTAATTGCAATTATTTTGTGTATATTCATTTGCACAAACACTAGTCCTCCACGATCGATTCCAAGATCATCTATATTTATCTTTGAAAATTTCGAGGACGATTCCAAGTTTCCAATCAACTTATCAAACTGAGGATCAGATTGTGATAAAATGGTCACTGTAAACTAATTTCTCACATGAATCACCACGCCACCCCCTTGTTTACCACTTCTATCCAACCTTACGGAATTATAGCCTTCGATTTCTAATAAACTCTCCGCATCACGATCTTTCAGAAAGGTTTCTGTTACTGCAAAAATATCATATGAACTCTCAAAGCAGTGAGATGAAATCAAATTGAAGTGAGACCTTAGTCCGTTCACATTGGCATGAGCAACTCGTATAAAACTAGAGTGGTTTGAGCAAACGGGTTTCTTGAGGGATAGTCAGTTTGCAGATGGGAGGCGACGAGACAGCGCATTTAAGTCTGATTCGGAACTCAGAGGAATAAGACGAGACGTGCGTGTTTCGCGCATGCAAACCGTGAGATTTTTAACCACGGGCCTCTCATAATTCAAGTCCTTCGAAGCTAAAAGAGCTCTCTTGTACAGTTGATATACCTCGCGTGGCCACAGGGCTCTGCAGAAAATTGAGGAGTCACCAGGAACATTGAATATAGTGGCAATCGTTTTTCCTTTCAAAACTGGTGTGCGCGAGATTAATTCATCTCTCACTACGGTCGAACTCATCTTCATAACAAGGGCGAAAAAATTCGGATTTGGGGTCCGATTTGCCGAGCTAGCTTGAGGTTGCATATTAGGGACATTCTGCAGAGGGACTAAATCAGGGCCATTCCAGACGCGCAGGTTCATGATAAAGTGGGTGAAATGAGGCACACCTAGTGCCGAAAGAAGTTTGGTAGCAATTTCTGCATGGGAGAGCTGCGCGTTACGAGGAAGACCACTGATCAAGATTCCCGCGTTATCGACTAGGACGCTGCGCTTTGTCAATTGCTCTACTGTATTCTGCACAATATCCACGCGATTATCAATTTGCGTAATACGTGCAGCCATGCTGGTATCAAGGGCATTAATTTTCAAGTCAACATTGTCCATTCGTTCATTAAAATTTTCAATCAACTTTGTAAAATACGCTGGGGCTCCATGTTGCCCTGTAGAATCATTAGCTTTGCTGCCCATGTTGATTTGAGATTCTACCGAGGATGACGAATCACACGACTCCGAGAGTGAAGAAGATGGACAATGCTGCTTCGCGTCTCTCGCTATGGTAGGAGAGGGAGGTGAAGCTAGTCGTTTGGGAGTTGAGCTCGCGCCGGCACTCGACCTCGAGAGAGAGAGAGAGAGAGAGAGAGAGAGAGAGAGAGAGAGAGAGAGAGAGAGAGAGAGAGAGAGAGATACTCATAGCGGCGAAGAGAATGCCGAACGGCAAGGCCCCTGGCCTGGATGGCATCCCAAACGAGGCTCTGAAACTGGTCTTCAAATACAAGCCAGATCTACTCCTCGACCTCTTCAACATCTGTCTGAGCGCGGGAACTTTCCCGGACAAGTGGAAACGCCAGAAGCTGGTCCTGATACCTAAGGGTCAAGGAGGTCAACGCCCTCTCAGCATGCTCGACAATATCGGGAAAATGTACGAGAGGATGGTGCTCAACAGGGTGGAAAAAGCCTACGAAGAAGGCGGTGGGCTATCACCAATGCAGTTCGGGTTCCGGAAGGGACGGAGCACTGTGCACGCGATCGAGGCGGTCCAAGAACGGGTTCAAGCGTCGGTAGGGAACCCATACCAAGGAAGAGGAGGATTCTGTGCCATCATTGCGTTGGACATAAAGAACGCATTCAACTGCGCGAGCTGGGAGCGAGTCTATCAATCCCAAGCAGGTAAAGTGTCCCCCTATCTACTAGCCGTCACGAGTGACTACCTGCGGAACAGGACCCTCGTGTACGACACCGACGAGGGACAAGAGATTCGGATACTGTCCGCCGGAATCGGACAGGGATCGGTCTCCGGGCCGTTCAACTGGAACACCCAGTATGACAGCTTACTGTCTATCGAACTGCCAGAAGGAGTGATAATAGTGGCTTTCGCGGACGACGCGGGACTCATAGTATGGGCTGACAACGAGGAACTCTTGGGTAGACGCGCGAACGAAGCGCTGGCCCGAGTCTACGAGTGGATGATTAGCAGGCTTCTGGAGCTCGCTGTCAAGAAGTGCGAAGCAATCGTGGTCACAAGGCGTAGGAAGTTTGACTTACCCCGGTTTTATATCAACGGGCAAGAGATTCCACGGAAGACAGAGCTGAAATACCTCGGTGTATGCTCGACGACAAGTGGTCGTTCAAGAAGCACATCCAGGAAGCCGCCCAGAAGGCGAGCAAGGTCGGTGCGGCGCTCCAGCGGCTTATAGTAACCCAGGTATATCATTGACGTATGAACTAAAGAGCAGAGGCCCAAGAACGGATCCCTGTGGAACAACCAGATTGGTGACGAGCCAATCGGAATTTCCATCCTTGGAAGTTACTATTTGGGAGCGACCTTTTAAATATGATTTAACCCACAGGAGTGCCGATCTCGAGAAACCAAGATGTCGTAGTTTTCTCAGTAGTTTCGTTGGTGAGATTGTGTCAAAAGCTTTGCTGAAGTCGAATAGTAATAGCAGTGTGATATTCCTCCTGTCCATGCCTATTCTGAGGTCATCGGTTAGTTTCAGCAGAGCTGTCTGGGTACTATAGTGTTGTCTGAAACCAGCCTGGAAGCCATCTAATGATTTTTTTTTTTCTACAAAAACTCCGTGATTTGGTCATGTGCAATCTATTCGAGAACCTTAGCAAGGAAGCACAGCAGCGCAATAGGACGAAAGTCTGAGACTGACGATGGAGCTGCCGTCTTTTTCAATGAAATCAGCTGTGCTTTCTTCCAGGCCTCGGGAAAGATGCTGTGAGCGGAAGAGGGGTTGAAAATATGTACAATAAGATCACCTCACGTCGGGAGAGCTTCCGCGATCACGCTTTGAGGGACTCCGTCTGTGATGAGAAATGTTTGATGGCAAGAACTACTTCGTTGAAATTCGTGGGTTTCAATTGAAAACCATCTTCTGAAGCCGACATAATGTCACCCTCTGCTTCTTCCATATTCTCATGGGCCGAGACGAAGACCCCCGCAAAGTAAGCGTTCAGCTCATCCGGGGTGAAACCATGAAGTTCCTCCTCTTTGCTCTTAGGCAAGAGGCCGAGGTTGCGCATTTCCTTCCAAATGTTCTTGTTCTGATCAAGAGCGTCTGAGAGATGACTCTGACGGAAAGAATTTCGCTCTTGCTCTATGCGCTCGTCGACCTCTTCACTGAGTCGAAAGTACTCATTCTGAAGTTCTGTACGCTTGCGTTAGTTGCATTGATTCCGCTCGCAGCGCCTACGTGTCGCATCTCGCTTCTTCATGAGCGCCTTCAGCTCAGGACCAATCCAAGGAGCATCGCCTTTACGAGGGCATATCGTTTTTTTAGGCGCCAGCTCATCTGATACTACTTTTAAATTGTCATTGAGACATTTAATTGCGTCTTCCAAATTGGTTTCTGCATTTTCAAGCGATGTCCAGCCGCAGCGTAGCAGACGGTCATTTAATTGCTCCGGAGTGATGTTACGGAAATCCCTGTGAGTAAAGGAATTTTTCGGCGGAGCGGGGTGAAGACATCGATGGTAACGTCAATGACCGCATGCTTGCCAAAACTGGGCATCAGCCTGTTCCGTGAGTCGGTTATATTGTCGTTTTCATCCACGTACATGTGATCAATCCATTTGCGAGATACATTGGGGTTATGCTGGTGAGTCGCGCCATGCTGCACAATCCGTAGGGACAGTTCTTCCGTCAGTGCAGTCAGAGTCTTCGAGTCAGGATGAGCTGTGTCCAAAAGGTCTGCGTTTAGATCCCCCATGATAAGCTTGTAACTAAAATCTCCACACAGTCGGCGCAGTGAGCCAAACAGCCCATCGTCTTTCTGCATGGCTATCTTGGGAGGTCTATAGAATACTCCCACGAGTATTGGGGGTGAGTTGCCCTGCTGTACACTACAAAAAAGATACTCCGGAATACCAGGGCATCCCGGGCCAGAAGTATTGGATGAAACCAATTTTTCCACCTAGAAAATATTGCGCACGTAAAGAGCAACACCACCACCATTCCTATTTCGATCCTACCGAAGCAGTGAAAATCCTGGGATCTGTACCAGACTATCGCCCACGAATTCATCCAGCCACGACTCACGAGAAAGAGAGAGGGAT
Organism: Eretmocerus hayati; assembly: GCA_029851415.1. NCBI lineage: Eukaryota > Metazoa > Arthropoda > Insecta > Hymenoptera > Aphelinidae > Eretmocerus > Eretmocerus hayati. Next base: position 103,649,839 of record CM056742.1, read on the forward strand.
TGATTGATTGATTGATAACCTTTATTCGCCCGAGGGCAAAATTAAAAAAGTACAGTAGCATAATTCATATATGTTACACCTACATGATAAATAAATGAAGATGTATAAATATTTGTCTTTTTGGTCAAGGAATATTAGAATTATCACAGAAAGTGACTAGTCATTTTAAGGCATCGAAGGATGCATAAAAGTCAAGTGAGAGAATGATAAGAAATATTTTCATATACAAATATCAGTCTTTACAAGAATAATCGAGGAGGAGGAAACATTTTCATGTAGAAAGGCATGTAAAAGGCTTGGGCCAGCCAGAAATATCACAGGAATTACAATTCAGTGACGAAGTAGCCACGTATAACTCTTTTAAAATAGGAAACGATGATTGAAAAGAGCCCAAACCTATCACAGTTTAGAGATTAAAATAATGCCTCCTCTCCACATCAATCCTCTGGGAAGACTGGGCCAGAAGGGAATCTTTCAAGGCCTCTTTGAACACCGATATTTCCCTCAGCTGCCGAAAGCCCGGAGGGAGAAAGTTCCACAGATGAGCACATTGAACCTGGAGTGATCTTCTTCCGTACTCGAGTCTCATATTGGGAACCTTGAGTACCCGCTCTTCTGCATCACCACGTGCGGGGCGTTCGAATTGGTACCTGGGAAACATCGCAGCTAGGTAGCCAGGTTCTCCAAGACGCAAGATCTTATGCATTAAAAGTGCTGCGAAGTACATTCTCCGCGAATCAGTACATAACCAACCCAAACGTTCCCTAAACGGGGTGATGTGCTCGTCTCTCCTAAGATCAAAAATGTACCTCACACATGAATTGCCCAGTCGCTGTATCCGTTGCCGCTGTTCGTCCGTGGCGTCGAGGTACAAGACTGTGCGATAATCTGAATGCGGTTGAACTAATGACTTGACTAGGCGAATTCGGAGAGGTCTGGTGATACACGCCCTAAAAAACCGCAATCCGTAAAGGGCTCTGTGCACTTCCTTAGTTACTTGGTCAATGTGTGGCTTCCACGTCAGTTCGATATCGAGTGTGACACCAAGACTCACGACCGTATCGCTGAACGGAATGAACTTTCCTTCCTGTATCTCAACCCCTGGCAAATCCATTCTTTTCAGATCTTCAATGTTTCTCTCAGAGCTGAAGAAGATTGCCTTGGTCTTGCCAGCGTTGAGAGGCAGGCCGGAATTTCTGGCCCATTCAGCAATTAGTCGTCCTACTACTTCCAGCCGAGTGATGCCTTCCTTGATCTTTAAGTTTTCTCGACATGGAGATAAATTTGAAGATCATCCGCATAGAATAGATGATATACCGACTTTCCGTCTAGCAAACCAAGTAAGTCATTAACATATAAGCTGAAGAGTAAAGGCCCGAGAACGGGTCCCTGTGGAACACCCAGATTGGTTTTGAGCCAATCAGAGCTACCGGATTTTGAAGTGACTATTTGGGTGCGGCCTTGTAAGTATGATTTTATCCACAGGAGTGCCGATCTTGCGAATCCAAGGTTCCGGAGCTTCGTCAACAGCTTTGACGGTGTTATTGTGTCGAAAGCTTTGCTAAAGTCGAATAGTAGGAGTAAGGTGATCTTTTTCCTATCAATGCCTACTCTGATGTCATCCGTCAACTTTGGTAAAGCTGTCTGGGTGCTATGGTATTGCCTGAAACCAGTTTGGAAGCGATCAAGAAGTTTTTCTACCTTTAAATACTCCGTGATTCGGTCACGTGCAATTTTTTCCAGAACCTTGGAAAAAAAGCACAGCAGCGCTATGGAACGGAAGTCCGAGACCGTTGATGGAGCTGCAGTCTTCTTCGATGCAATCAGCTGCACTTGCTTCCAAGCCTCGGGGAAAACGCTATGAGCGAAAGAGGAATTGAAAATATGTACAATAAGATCACCAATTGCCGGAAGAGCCTTCGCGATCACGCTCTGGGGGATCCCATTCACCCCGCGGGCCTGCGAGGAGGAATGTTTAATAGCAAGGACTACATCATTGAAATTTGTGGGCTTGAATTTAAACCCCTCCTCCGGTGCAGAGATAATATCGTCCATTGCTTCAATGATATTTTCGTGAGGCGAAACGGAAACCCCGCCAAGTGAGCGTTCAACTCATCCGGTGTGAAACCGTGAAGTTCTTCCTCTTTGCTCTTGGGCAAGAGGCCGAGAGTGCGCATCTCCTTCCAAATATTCTTGTTCTGATCAAGAGCGTCTGAAAGATGGTTTTGAAGGAAGGAATTACGCTCTTGCTCAATGCGCAGATCGACCTCTTCGCTGAGCCGGAAGTGCTCATTTTGGAGCTCAGGACACTTGCACTGGTTGCGTTGCATGCGCTCCCAGCGCCTGCGCGTCGCGTCTCGCTTATTCATGAGCACCCTCAACTCAGGACCAATCCAGGGAGCATCATTTTTACGCGGGCATATCGTTTTTTCAGGCGCCAGCTCATCTGATACTACTTTTAAATTGTCATTGAGACATTTAATTGCGTCTTCCAAACTGGTTTCGGCATTTTCAAAAGCTGTCCAGTCACAGCGGAGCAGACGGTCATTCAATATCTCCGGAGTGATGTTACGAAAATCCCTATACTTGAAGGAATTTTTCGGCGGAGTAGGAGTGAAGACGTTGATGGTGACGTCAATGACTGCGTGACCGACGAAACTGGGCAGGTGTGTGTTGAGAAAGTCAGTAATGGTGTCGTTGTCATCTACGTAGATGTGATCAATCCATGTATGAGATGCATTGGGGTTGTGTTGATGTGTCGGGCCATGTTGCACTATCTGCAAGGCTAGTTGTTCTGTCAGTGCAGTCAGTGACTTGGTGTCGGGATGAGCAGTATCCAACAAGTTTGCGTTCAGATCACCCATAATGATTATGTGACTGTAATCACCACACAGCCGGCGTAACGAGCCGAACAGCCCATCATCCTTCTGCATGGCAATTTTAGGGGGTCTATAGATTACCGCGACTAATATTGGGGGTGAGCTGCCTTGCTGCACGCTAAAAAAAAGAAATTCGGGCAAGCTATGTTTCCCCGGCCCGAAAGTATTCGACGAAACCAACTTCTCAACTTTGAAGTCATTGAGCACATACAAGGCAACTCCTCCACCCTCTCTGTTGCGATCTTGTCGCAACAACGAAAAACCTGGAATCTGAACGAGACTGTAATCCACATACTCATCTAGCTTCGACTCGGCCACCCCAAATAGATGATAGGAGGGATCGTTAACGACGAGCAAGCGTAGATGCTCAATCTTATCTGTCAGGGAGCTAAGGTTGATAAATCCCGCTTTTAAATAATTACCCCTCCCTCTCCGCTCTTCAGCAGCCGTATCCAGTCAGGGAGTTTTTGCTAGTTCTGCTGCCGGAACTTTATTATGCTCCGGAACGATAGTGCAGCTCTGGGTATTATTGGAGGACGCACAGGTGCGTTCCGGACCACTTTGACAGGTCGTTTGAATGACCTGCAGATCAGCAAGAGATTCCAATGTATGCGCTCGCTCACCATTTTTCCGTCTAACCCAGAAACGCCCATCACTGTGCCAGACGTATTTGAGACCCAAACCGCGTGCAACCGACCTTAAACGTATAAATTCTTTGTATTTTCACGGTGGAGCATCTCATTTATAAAGATTTGACGGTCTGGCACATGAGCTTTCGTATCTGGGTCGAGTAAATCAGGCTGGATATTGTTGGCCGTGAAATAATGATTGGTGATTGAACGTTTAGCCCGAATCACTTTCCCGACTAGTCGACTACTGGAGAGTTGGACTACACATGATGGTAAATTGCGCGTGATAGCAGCTGAGGCTCGGGAAGATAGAACCGAGTCACGATTACGTGTTGGAGTCCTCTCCCCAGACGCACGCCCCGGTTGCAGGACACGGACATCAGCAATGTCTCCCCTCTCCAGTGAGGGGAGAATAGACTTGAGCACTGCTTAAGAAATATCAGATATCTGTGCTGGTGAGGCCTTGGAATCTTCTTTTAATACACCATTAATAATCAGTTCACAGCACTCAAGTCCGTCATTGCCCAGTCCCTGCCCTTGCTTCCCAACGTATGGGTGGGGGGACTCGTCCATCCTAGGGGCAGTGTTAGGAATCGAGGATTGATGTGTCGGTAGAGAGATAGATAGATAGATAGATGTCCTTTATTCGTCCGAAGACAAGAAATACAATTGCATACACCTACATATGCCCGTTAAAATGTAATAACACGTATAAGAATGAATATAATATATGTACAACAAAAATAATGATGATAGTTTCAGTCAATTACTGGTTTGGTCAAGGACAATAATTATCACAATTCGTGACTAGTCAGGGTGCATACTTAGAAGTATAAAAAGAGGGGTAAGGGCTCGCACTAATATCACAGCTATAGATCACCAATTGGGTGACTGAGGTCACATGTAAAAAATACTGAATTAAGGAAGAGCCCTTCCCATTACAGATAAAAATAATGCCTCTTCTCCACATCAATCTTCTGCGAAGACTGGGTTAGTAAAAAATCTTTCAGGGATTCCTTGAATTGTGATGTTTTCCGCAGCTGCCGAAAGCCCGGAGGGAGAAAGTTCCACAGAAGAGCACACTGAACCTGGAATGATCTTCTTCCGTACTCAAGTCTCATATTGGGAATTTTGAGTACCCGCTCTTCTGTATCACCGCGTGCAGGGCGTTCGGATTGGTACCTGGTGAACATCGCAGCTAGGTAGCCAGGCTCTCCTAAATGCATGATCTTGTGCATTAACAGAGCTGCGAAGTACATTCTCCGCGAATCAGTACGTAACCAACCCAAACGTTCCCTAAACGGGGTGATGTGCTCGTCTCTCCTAAGATCAAAAATGTACCTCACACATGAATTGCTTAGTCGCTGTATCCGTTGCCGTTGTTCGTCCGTGGCGTCGAGGTACACGACCGTGCAATAATCCAAGTGCGGTTGGACCAAGGACTCGACTAGGCGAATTCGGAGAGGTCTGGTGATACACGCCCTAGAAAACCGCAGTCCGTATAGAGAGAGAGAGATAGAGAGAGAGATAGATAACCTTTATTCGCCCGAGGGCAAAATTGAAAAATACAGTGGCATATGTCACATATGTTACACCTACATAATAAATATATAAAAAGTATAAATAATTGTCTTTTTGGTCAAGGAATATTAGGATTATCACAGAAAGTGACTAGTCATTTTAAGGCATCGAGAGATGCATAAAAGTCAGGAAGAGAATGATAAAATACATTTCCATATATATATATATATCAGTGTTCACAAGAACGATCGAGGAGAGAGGACATTCTCACGTAGAAAGGCATATAAAGGCTTGGTCCAGCAGAAATATCACAGGAATTACAATTCAGTGGCGAAGTAGCCACGTATAACTCTTTAAAAAAAAAAAGGAAACGCCGGTTGAAAAGAGCCCAAGCCTATCACAGTTTAGAGATTAAAATAATGCCTCCTCTCCACATCAATCCTCTGAGAAGACTGAGTCAGAAGGAAATCTTTTAAGGCCTCTTTGAATACTGATATTTTCCTCAGCTGCCGAAAGCCCGGAGGGAGAAAGTTCCACAGATGAGCACATTGAGCCTGGAATGGTCTTCTTCCGTACTCAAGTCTCATATTGGGAACCTTGAGTACCCGCTCTTCTGCGTCACCACGTGCGGGGCGTTCAGATTGGTACCTGGTAAACATCGCAGCTAGGTAGCCAGGTTCTCCAAGATGCATGATCTTATGCATTAAAAGTGCTGCGAAGTACATTCTCCGCGAATCAGTACGTAACCAACCCAAACGCTCCCTGAACGGGGTGATGTGCTCGTCTCTCCTAAGATCAAAAATGTACCTCACACATGAATTGCTCAGTCGCTGTATGCGTTGCCGCTGTTCGTCCGTGGCGTCGAGGTACACGACTGTGCAATAATCTAAATGCGGTTGAACTAATGACTCGACTAGGCGAATTCGGAGAGGTCTGGTGATACACGCCCTAAAAAACCGCAATCCGTATAGGGCTCTATTCACTTTCTTAGTTACTTGGTCGATGTGCGGTTTCCACGTCAGTTCACTGTCAAGTGTAACACCAAGACTCACGACCGTGTCGCTGAACGGAATGAACTTTCCTTCCTCTATCTCAACTCCTGGCAAGTCCATTCTCTTCAGGTCTTTGATATTCCTCTCAGAGCTGAAGAAGATTGCCTTGGTCTTGCCAGCGTTGAGACGCAGGCCGGAACTTCTGGCCCATTCAGCAATTAGTCGTCCTACTTCCCCTAGCCGAGTGATGCCTTCCTTGATCTTAGTTTTCTCGACTTGGAGATAAATTTGAAGATCATCCGCATAGAATAGATGATATACCGACTTTCCATCTAGCAAACCAGGTAAGTCATTAACATATAAGCTGAAGAGTAAAGGCCCGAGAACGGATCCCTGTGGAACACCCAGATTGGTTTCGAGCCAATCAGAACTACCGGATTTTGAAGTGACTATTTGGGTGCGGCCTTGTAAGTATGATTTTATCCACAGGAGTGCCGACCTTGAGAATCCAAGGTTTCGGAGCTTCCTCAACAGCTTTGACGGTGTTATTGTGTCGAAGGCTTTGCTAAAGTCGAATAGTAGGAGTAAGGTGATCTTCTTCCTATCAATGCCTACTCTGATGTCATCCGTCAACTTTAGCAAGGCTGTCTGGGTGCTGTGGTGTTGCCTAAAACCAGTCTGGAAGCGATCAAGAAGTTTCTCTACTTTCAAATACTCCGTGATTTGGTCATGTGCAATTTTTTCCAAAACCTTGGAAAGGAAGCACAGCAGCGCTATGGGACGGAAGTCCGAGACCGTTGATGGAGCTACAGTCTTTTTCAATGCAATCAGCTGCGCTTGCTTCCAAGTCTCAGGAAAAACGCTATGAGCGAAAGAGGAATTGAAAATATGTACAATAAGATCACCAACTGCCGGAAGAGCCTTCGCGATCACGCTCTGGGGGATCCCATCCACCCCACGGGCCTGCGAGGAGAAATGTTTAATAGCAAGGACTACATTGTTGAAATTTGTGGGCTTAAATTTAAACCCCTCCTCCGGTGCAGAGTTAATATCGTCCATTGCTTCATTGATATTTTCGTGAGGCGAAACGGAAACCCCCGCAAAGTGAGCGTTCAGCTCATCCGGTGTGAAACCGTGGAGTTCTTCCTCTTTGCTCTTGGGCAAGAGGCCGAGATTGCGCATCTCCTTCCAGATGTTCTTGTTCTGATCAAGAGCGTCTGAAAGATGGTTTTGAAGGAAGGAATTACGCTCTTGCTCAATGCGCAGATCGACCTCTTCGCTAAGCCGAAAGTATTCATTTTGAAGCTCAGGACACTTGCGCTGGTTGCGTTGCATGCGCTCCCAGCGCCTGCGCGTCGCGTTTCGCTTATTCATGAGCACCCTCAACTCAGGACCAATCCAAGGAGCATCATTTTTACGCGGGTTTATAGTTTTTTCCGGTGCTAGTTCATCTAAAACAATTTTTAAATTTTCATTCAAGCAGTGAATTGCGTCTTCCAAACTGGTTTCGGCATTTTCAAGAGCTGTCCAGTCACAGCGAAGCAGACGGTCATTCAATATCTCCGGGGTGATGTTACGAAAATCCCTATACTTGAAGGAATTTTTTGGCGGAGTAGGGGTAAAGACGTTGATGGTGACGTCAATGACCGAGTGCCCCCCGAAACTGGGCAGGTGTCTGTTCTGAAAGTCAGTTATGGTGTCGTTGTCATCTACATAAATGTGATCAATCCATGTATGAGATACATTGGGGTTGTGCTGATGAGTCGGGCCATGCTGCACTATCTGTAAGGCGAGTTCTTCTGTCAGTGCAGTCAATGTCTTGGTGTCGGGATGAGCAGTATCCAACAAGTCAGCGTTCAGATCACCCATAATGATTTTGTGACTGTAATCTCCACACAGCCGGCGTAACGAGCCAAACAGCCCATCATCCTTCTGCATGGCGATTTTTGGGGGTCTATAGATTACCGCGACTAGTATTGGGGGTGAGCCGCCTTGTTGTACGCTACAGAAAAGAAATTCAGGCACGCCAGGTTTCCCCGTCCCAAAAGTATTTGACGAAACTAACTTCTCAATTTTGAAGTCATTGCGCACATACAAGGCAACTCCTCCACCCTCTCTGTTGCGATCTTGTCGCAACAACGAAAAACCTGGAATCTGAACGAGACTGTCATCCACATACTCATCTAGCTTCGACTCGGCCACCCCAAATATATGATAGGAGGGATCGTTAGCGACGAGCAAGCGTAGATGCTCAATCTTATCTGTCAGGGAGTTAAGGTTGATAAATCCCGCTTTTAAGAAACCTCCACCCCCTCGTCGCTCCTCAGCAGCTATATTCAGTCAAGGAGTTCTCACTGGATCTGCTGCCGAAATACCACTCTGCTCCGGAGAGGAGGTGCATCCCTGGGTGTTGTTTGAGGACGCACTAGTGGGTTTTCGAACACTTCGACAGGCCGTTTGAATGACCTGCAGATCCGCGAGAGATTCAAACGTATGTGCTCGCTCACCATTTTTTCGCCTAACCCAGAAACGTCCGCCGCTGTGCCAGACGTATTTCAAGCCCAACCCACGTGCGACGGACCTCAAGCGTATATATTCTTTGTATTTTTCACGGGGGAGCATTTCGTTCACGTAGATCTTACGATCTGGCACATGAGCTTTGGTATCGGGGTCAAGCAAATCCGGCTGGATGTTATTCGCCGTGAAATAATTATGGGTGATTGAGCGTTTGGCCTGAACCACCTCCTTAACTAAACGACTGCTGGAGAGTTGGACCACGCATGATGGAGGTGTGCGTGAATCGGCAGCAGAGGGATTTGAAGATGAATCGGATTTACTATTCGGTGTCCCCCCAGACACACGCGCTGGTGGCAGAACAGAAACATCAGCAATGTCTTCTCTCTCCAGACGTGGAAAGATGGTCTTGAGCACTGCGAACGAGATATTACGTATCACTGTCGGCGAGGCCACAGAGTCTTTCGTTAAAGCACCATTAATTATCAGTTTACAGGGCTCAAGACCATCACTGATAGGTCCCTGCCCCCGCCTCCCACCCTGTGGTTGGGGGGATATTCCTATTGTGGGTGGAATTATGGAACGAGAGGATTGATGTGTCGATTCGGCATTACTATTCTCATCAATAATAATTCTATTGTTTTGCAGACTACTCTGGCTACCTGTTAATAAATCGGTCAGGCTGGAAATCTGGCCTTTCATAGTAGAATTTTGCTCCAGAAGAAGCTGACGATCTGAGCAAAGCTCCTCCAGCCTGGAGTTCTGCCTCTCAATAAGGTGCTCGAGAGATGACATGCGTGCCAAGAGTCGGTCATCCACCTCGTTCGCTGCTGGGGTGGGAGGTGGAGACATAAAGGCATTACCCTGTCGGCTCACGAGAGTTCTTATCTCGTCGAGCTGATTCTGGAGCATTTCGTACTGACGGTAAAAAAGGTCCAGAGTAGTCTGCGCTATCAGCACCCACTTGGTGTCAGAAGAAGTTGACTGCGTCGATGTTGATGACGTCGTTCCTGCTGCTGAGTTGGTGATGTTGCTCTGCAACGTCTCAGTTCTTTGCTCTAGCGGTGGCGAGAGCGATGACTGGGAGGCGGAGTTGGTCCGCATATCATCCTGCCCATTTTGAGTGTTCGCGGGCTCTAGTGTGCTCGACTGGCGAGTGAGGACGCTGCGAGACTCATTCGAAGCAGCAGTCGGCAGTCTATGCCCCGCGAGCGTGAGCTGTGGGCTCTCAGGTGGAAGGGAGCCACTGTTGGTGGGGAGCTTTGCGCTGCGGCCGGTGGTGGTGGTCAGCGATGCGGGGGGAGACTTCACTGACGACTTGCGTGAGCTTAACTGTGTGTGTGCGGCAAGCTGACTACTCACACGACTTCGTGAGCTTACATCTTCCTTCTCTCTCTCTCTGGATGGCTGAATGCTCGAGCGGGTGGTCAGAGTCGTCTGCTTGGACGCACTCGAGGATGATTTTACACTCGGTGTTCCGCTTACCTGCAGGCACCGCTCGCATGTCACTGCACCTCGTGATGTCTTTGAGCATTTGACATGAGCTGATTTCCTACAGGTGCCGCATTCTCTGCTACCTGATCTTAAAACGCCATTGCAGACGCAGCAGGTGTTATCGCTCATCGTGCGGGGCGGCGTAGCAGACAGCAGGTAAGCAAAGCAGACGACCTCCGAGCGTGCGCACAAGACTCACTTTGAGCGCCAAGCACTGCTGATCCGATGTTGGGATTGCGGATGCAGAATTGGAATTATTCCTCCCAGGCTCGTGCAGGAGCCATGCAGTGATGCTCCAGAGGTTTGAGCCTGCAGGAGGAAACCCAATCTGCAAGAAAGTGCCACTCGGGACGACGTTTCGATGGTTTAAAATACATTCAAACACAGAGCGATGTTAGATGCGTGTTGATATACTCACCGCCAGAGAGAGAGAGAGAGAGAGAGAGAGAGAGAGAGAGAGAGAGAGAGAGAGAGAGATTAGATTAGATTAGATTAGATTAGTTTTTATTTGGTACCTTGGGGTATTACCCTATGTGGTACAGGTAGCATAATTCAATTACATCACAATGAAAATAGTGTAGAAGAGTATTGGAATATATCTCGAATAATGAGAATAATTATTAATTTTTGCGCATTGCTGATGTTCTAAGATGAGATTCTGATTGGAATAATATGATAAACATGATTAGCATAATAGAGGAATTAACAAATAATGATAAGTTTCATACATAGCAGCTGAGTTTTCGAAGTAATGATAAGGAAGTTGTTCGATAGAAAGTTCTTTCTTAAACAGAGATCAATACCGAGAAAATTTCACTTGAAATTGATCAAGCGAGGAACAAAAATAGATAAATCGTATTGATTAGGTGATATTTTGCTGCGTTTGAAAATTTTCAAGATCGTGCTCAGAAAAAATTGGCATGAGTGGCCCACTCTTTGAACACTTCATGCATATAATGAGATTTTTCACCACAGGCTTCTGATATTTCAAACGAACACTGGTTGCATGGGCTTTTTTAAGCAAATTATGAACTTCTTTGGGCCACAGTGGGCTGCAAAAAATTTTTTAATCACTTTCATAACTAAAGATATCTCTAACACGTTTCTTCCTCAGCTCAATTGAGCTTGAAATGAGTTTATCTCTAACTATCGCTGATGATAATTGGATGACCATTGCTTGAGAATCGAGAACTTTTCTTTTTAATGGATCTGGATATAAACTTGAAACTGATGTGTTTACATTTCGAAAATCAGGACCTTTCCATACTCTTACATTGACAACAAATTTTTCGAGCTCTGGCTCATTCATAGCAATCAAGACTCCAGTCACTATCTCTTTGTTTGAAAAGTTCAAGTTACGAGGAATATCTGTTACAATCATTTCAGCTGAGTCGACTAGTGATGACTGTTGAGAGATGTGAAAAACTTTTTTCGATACACTGTGCGTAAAAGTGCACTTTGCGCACAGTTTGTCGACTTTTACTCACATTTTATCGAAAAGTATAGTTAGATACACGGGCGTAAAACCTATTATTCGCATCCTCGTGATGATTCCGACCCTCGCCTGCGGCTCGGGCCGGAAACCCATCACTCGGACGCGAATAAAACGTTTTACGCACTTGTATCGAAATGTACTATTTTACAATTTCGTGCGCAAAGTTGTGCGTAAATCCAACTTCTCTTCATTATCAGCAATGCGTAAAGTAATGCGGAAAAGACTTCTCGCACAGTTTCACATTTACGCACCGATGAACTGTGCGTGAAATTCATTTCTCGCACAGATTGCAATGCGTAAATGTAAATTCTCGCAAGAGTCACTTGGCATATCTGTGAGATGTTTGACGATCTCGAGAGTCTTTTCCGATCCATGAAACTGAACGGTCCAAAACGTTCCAAGTTAGTTAGTCCAAGTTTTAATCAGTTCTCGCCACCATCTAATCACATTCTTTTGATAAGAATGTCCGTGATAGAGATGACTGATGAGTTTATAGGGTGAAGGCACTAGTAACCGCTCTCTTGAGGAAAATTACAAGTTTATAATTTTACTGGAGATCCAGTCATGACTCTATGCCTTCAAAACCTCAACTCATATATACTTTGGGTGCTCAAGAATGCAGTCGAATTTTTTTTGGAGCGTTAAATTGAAGTGACAATTATTGATGAGCAATTGATATAATAATTGTAAAATCGCTAGTAGCCGCCCACCTATCTAGTAATTCCTCATCTCAGCGCTAGTAGCCGCTCACCCATTTATTTTTTGAGAAAATATTTTTTTTCTTTCCTGATCGTTGGGAGCTCTTCTTTGAACATTTATCTATCGTATACAAAAAGTTCCGGAACGTTCAATACTCCCAATTTGTCTTATGAGAATTTCTTCTGAAAGTAGTTTTACTGACAAAGGTATAGGCTAATATGGCAAAACAGTGCTAATTTCCACAGTGACTCTGAAAAAAGAATTTTCAAAACTCACTGCGTCGTTTTTCATACATTTTTTCGCATTGATTCCATACATGGCATGTCCAACTGTGATCCCATACACTCACAATACTTATACTGACCAAAAATACTTAGTTATTGCAATAACAACGTCAAAATGGGCGGCTAATGGGGGTGGGCGGCTACTAGTGCCACCACCCTATTGGCTATGGGAAGTATGAGTTTCAGCGCCTCCGTGCGGCGGAAAACGGCACGCCACGGGAGGGAGCAGTCGAAGGTGTTTATATGTGGTTTAGTGCGGGCTTCGGTCTTCTTATGCATTTAGCTCAAAAACCGTAGCTCGGATGTGGCAACAGTATGCGAGGCGAATGTAGGGTTTTCGAAAACGAAGAGTTTGAGTGCTTGTGAGCTAGAGCTCGCTTCGCGAGCGTGCGTGAATGTGCTCTTCTGGGTGTGCGTAAAATTCAAAAACTGCGCGTGAATTTTACTTCTCACACTCGATCGGCAACTTGTGCGGAAATCGCCCTTCTCGCACGTTGCGTAATGTACTATTCACGAATTTTTGAAACATCTTGTTCAAGTGCGGTTATTCGATTTTCCATCTTAGCCTCAATTTCATGCAATTTCGAGAAAAGTTTGTCCTGACAAGCGTCAAAATGAGCAATGAACATTTTGAAATATGTTGGCATTTCACTCGAATGATCAGCATTTTCTGAGTTAGTCTCAGATTTGCGAGATGAGCACGATGTCACTTGATCTTGCTGAGAGGAACTCACTGTGAAGATATGTGGAGCCATAGTAGCGTGATCGATACGTGGATGCAGAACAGGATCAGAATCAGCTGTCACTGCGATCAAAAACACTCTGAGGCACACGTGTGAATCAGGCTTTGGAGGAGTTGATAATGCAGATATCTGCTTAAGGTTGCTGCCATCTAGCCTCTAGCGGTGAAACTCCGACGTAGCAGCAAATCAAGCTTTGTGTAGCTCCGAGTCCAACCTTATAACCCCAAAACAAGGAACGTGCTGGTTGAGAAAAACAGATGAATTTCTCGCAAGATGCGTCGATCCACAGCAATATATGGATCAAACGGATCCTTGCAAGATTTGTCGTGCAAGAGTCTGTAACAGAAAAGCCCGTAGGCAACTTGCGGCAGGAAAAATGATGAAATACAGGCACGCACTGAAGAAAACGTGTGATGAGACTCACCGAGAGATTGATTGATTGATTGATTGATTTAACTTTATTAGCCCGGGGACACTGAGTCCCATGGGGCAAAACGAAAAACAATGGATACATAAATTTTATAAAATTTTATGAAATTTTTATAAAATAGGCAGATATATGCTCAGCAATCGTACTCCTTGATGCATTATATAACCACTACTTAAACACTAAATAACAGTAACAGGTACATTGATCAACTCGTGACTGTAAGAAGGGATGACGGTAAATGAGCACAGGTAGCAAAAACACCAGTGTCTGACGATTGGTATGGACCACTTTCGACGAGAATATGAACAAGCTGTGTGTTACAATTCGACGAGTTCATCTTGACTGTGCAGATGAGCTAGAAGATGTTTTTTGAACGTTTCAACTGTTGTTGCGTCCCGAGGAAGAGATGAAAGTACTTGAGGTAACTTATTCCAGAACTTAGCAGCTGCAATTCTGAATGATTTTTCATATGTGCTAGTGCGAGCTGTTTTGATAAGCAAATCGCCCGTTTGCAATCGCTTTGACCTGTGTAGGGTAGTATTGCATATTTCAGTAATGTGACAGGCCAAGTAGCTGGGGGTGCCGCTTTTCAGTATTTGGAATGTTTGACTAGCCAAGAAGTACTCTCGACGAGACTTGACAGATAGCCATCCTAACTGTTTCCGATAGGGAGTGATATGGTCGCGCCAGGGGATATTGCCAAAGATAAAGCGTGTGCATGCGTTTTGTGCTTTTTGGAGTTTGAGGTCCAATCCCTTATCAAGACTATGAAAAACAAGGCAAGCGTAATCGAAGAAAGGCATGATAAGAGATTGTACTAGTTTTTTCCTGATTGAGAACGAGAGTGCATGACGGTGAGATCTGAGTTGGCGTAGAGTACCGAAGACCTGCTGACAAATATGTGACACTTGCTTTTTCCAGTTGAGGTCGCTGCTTATCCAAACACCCAGGTTCTTTACCTCTGACACATAGTCTACAGGAGTGCCATCGATTTGTATTTTGGGTAAATTTCCCATGTCGAGAAGGCGAAGATTTTCAGCACTGCCCAAAATCATGACTTTGGTCTTTTTCAAGTTTAAAGTCAGACCATTAGAGACAGCCCAGTGATGTATGGCATTGGCATCTGATTCGACTTTCCTCAGCGTATCAATAACTTCCATGTGTTGGCAACTCCTGTAGATCTGTGTGTCATCAGCGTAAATCATATAGCGACAGAATCTGAGAACCTGGGGTAGATCATTGATGAAGATGGAAAATAAAAAAGGTCCTAACACTGATCCTTGGGGAACTCCCGCTGTAGTTTCCAACCAATCAGATACTGTACCTCCCCCGTCGATGACAGCTTGACACCTATCAGCAAGATATGAGAGAAACCATTTGATAGTGTGATTGTCGACTTGATATGAGCGTAGTTTTTGAATAAGGATGTGGTGTGAAATTTTATCAAACGCTTTGGGAAAATCGAATAGCACAAGAAAGGTGTATCGCGATTCATCGATTGCTTCTCTCACGTCATCCAAGACACCAAGAAGTGCAGTCTGTGTACTATGGCCTGAGCGGAAGCCAGCTTGGCAAGGGTCTAGGAGGTGATTTGATTCAAGGTGACGTGTGAGTTGTTGCGCAACAATTTTCTCCAGTATCTTTGAGCATTCAGATATGCGGGCGATGGGTCTAAGATCTGATACATCAGATAACTGAGCCGTTTTAGGAATGGGCGTGATGAGTGTTCGTTTCCAAAGCGTTGGATAGGATGCCGATGAAATTGATGAGTTGAAAATGCTTGCGAGAGGTGCGAGAATTTCAGGACATGAGGTGATGAGGTTCTTGATGGTAAAGCCGTCGATGCCAGAGAGAGAGAGAGAGAGAGAGAGAGAGAGAGAGAGAGAGAGAGAGAGAGAGAGAGAGAGAGAGAGAGAGAGAGAGAGAGAGAGAGAGAGAGAGAGAGAGAGAGAGAGAGAGAGAGAGAGAGAGAGAGAGAGAGAGAGAGAGAGAGAGAGAGAGAGAGAGAGAGAGAGAGAGAGAGAGAGAGAGAGAGAGAGAGAGAGAGAGAGAGAGAGAGAGAGAGAGAGAGAGTAAGAACACCCGAAGGGAGCGCGCCGAGTTGGATGAATGGCTGGGTGCTAAACTAACACCTGAGAACCTCGTCCCGTATTTGCTCCGCAACCAGGAGACATGGGATAGAGTCACCGGATACATTAAGCTGGTGATGACCCGTAAGGAGAGAAAGAAAGGGAAGTGAGGCGCCTCGGAGCAGGCGAATCACAGTGAGTCTGCCGATTCAAACAGAAGAGGTCCAAATTATTCCGGAGGAATATGATGAACTGGAGAGGGAAGAAAGAAGAAGAAGAGAGAAAAAAGAAGAGAGAAGATCGAAGAAAGAAGAGTAGGAAAGATCGAAGAGAGAGCAACAACACCTGCGAGTCGTGAGAAATGAGAGCCGCTCAATCTTGTGCGTGATACGCCCCCCACCCTGAGTAATGCTAAGGGCGGTTCCGGGATGGGTTGGTTAGATAGTGGTTAGCTGCCCCCAGTTCTGCAGTGATGGCTTGCCAACACTGTAGGGCCGAAAGCAGAAAGTTTTAGCCCCCAGGGCACACGGGCGCTGGATTCATGCTCATCCGGTTCACCGGGTGGGCAAGATGAAAGCGCTCATGGTCTGCCGGTGGGACATCCAATCGGAATGTCCTGTCATCAGATTTTCCTTATATTCCACTTTGAGAAGGAAGGAAAAAAAAGAGAGAGAGTGAGAGAGAGATAGATAACCTTTATTCGCCCGAGGCAAAATTGAAAAAATACAGTGGCATATGTCACATATGTTACACCTACATAATAAATATATAAAAGTATAAATAATTGTCTTTTGGTCAAGGAATATTAGGATTATCACAGAAAGTGACTAGTCATTTTAAGGCATCGAGAGATGCATAAAAGTCAGGAAGAGAATGATAAAATACATTTCCATATTATATAATATTTCATATATATATCAGTGTTCACAAGAACGATCGAGGAGAGAGGACATTCTCACGTAGAAAGGCATATAAAGGCTTGGTCCAGCAGAAATATCACAGGAATTACAATTCAGTGGCGAAGTAGCCACGTATAACTCTTCAAAAAAAAAGGAAACGCCGGTTGAAAAGAGCCCAAGCCTATCACAGTTTAGAGATTAAAATAATGCCTCCTCTCCACATCAATCCTCTGAGAAGACTGAGTCAGAAGGAAATCTTTTAAGGCCTCTTTGAATACTGATATTTTCCTCAGCTGCCGAAAGCCCGGAGGGAGAAAGTTCCACAGATGAGCACATTGAGCCTGGAATGATCTTCTTCCGTACTCAAGTCTCATATTGGGAACCTTGAGTACCCGCTCTTCTGCGTCACCACGTGCGGGGCGTTCAGATTGGTACCTGGTAAACATCGCAGCTAGGTAGCCAGGTTCTCCAAGATGCATGATCTTATGCATTAAAAGTGCTGCGAAGTACATTCTCCGCGAATCAGTACGTAACCAACCCAAACGCTCCCTAAACGGGGTGATGTGCTCGTCTCTCCTAAGATCAAAAATGTACCTCACACATGAATTGCTCAGTCGCTGTATCCGTTGCCGCTGTTCGTCCGTGGCGTCGAGGTACACGACTGTGCAATAATCTAAATGCGGTTGAACTAATGACTCGACTAGGCGATTTCGGAGAGGTCTGGTGATACACGCCCTAAAAAACCGCAATCCGTATAGGGCTCTATTCACTTTCTTAGTTACTTGGTCGATGTGCGGTTTCTACGTCAGTTCACTAGAGAGAGAGAGAGAGAGAGAGAGAGAGAGAGAGAGAGAGAGAGAGAGAGAGAGAGAGAGAGAGAGAGAGAGAGAGAGATTAGAATGAGCCCCGTAGGGGGCTTTGGGTGTGACCTTAGGGTTGCACTTGGAGCTTGAGGGAGTGACGCCCCTCCGGACCCGAGTCCTACACTTACACTAACACACACACTACACTCTACACGCACCATACTTACGCTTGCTCGGTGCTGGTCTGGTCCGGGGTCGGCCAGCATGCGACTCCAGGCCCTGGAAAAAGAAGAAAGAAGAAGATGTCCAGCATTGACGGCAAGAATTCCCCAAGTAAAGCAGGGCCCCATTCGGATCTTGGGGGGGGGGGCCCAACGATGCAAAGCGCGCTACAAGTGGCACACTTGGCTGGTGGACTCACGCGTAAAGCTACAAGCGATGGAAATACGCCTCTGGCGAAGATAGTTGGAGGAAAGGACCAACACCAGAAAGGAGTAGACCTCACCCCGAACAGCAGGGAGAGAAAGGGTCTGGGTGAGGAAGTAGATAAGCGAACGCTGAAGCAATCGAAGCTCACATTCTTGAGCCAAAAAGAGAAGAACGCGAAGGTTGCTGCAGAAGCGCAAGCGGCGGCAGACAAGCTTATGAAGATCAACCCCGCGATCAAGACCAGCTTACGCAAGACAAGAACAAGGGAGACGATACCGCCGATTCCAGCTCGGATTCAGGGGACTCTAACACCACCACGGAGTCCCAGAAGTCAGAAGACACCCTGACATCCAAGGACTGTGACCGCGGACTCGAAAAAGGCCAAAAAACACCGGAGGATATGGACATCGATCGGTTCCCCACACCTGAGAAGGTCAGTCGACAAAGAAGTGGAGACAAGGCCCCCGATCTAATGGAAGGATGGAGGGACTTGAAAATGTGCCGAGAACAGATGGAGGAGAAGACTCATCTTCTCCTCGACCACCTGAACTTGGTCATAGGGATAGCCGAGTCTGCCTCCAACATCCCAGAAGGAACTCAGGGCGACATGGAAGAGCTCAAGAAGATTGGTCACGCTCTCGAAGGCCTACTTGCGGCAGACAAAGGGAAGAGAGCGGCTTTCGAGACCACACTTCTCGAAGCGGAGAAGACCCTAAAAATGAAGAGGAGTGCGCAGCCCTCTGGGCCAGCCGCGTCGGGAAGCGGCACACAGGGAAGGGGGGCGAATAAACCGGAATCGCGACAAGGGAAACAGCACGATACGAAGAGGACGCGACGCGGACATCCATCGGGAGCCCTCGAAACACCGCGCTCGACATCGACTCCTAATAGGCCCAAGCAGGACGGGCCTTCGCAGGAAGTGGTCTCTAAGAGAAATACAAAGAGGGCAAAAAAAGCGGTCGATCAAGTGACACCGCTGGAAAGAAGGCAAAGATGAAGCCAAGACCGAAATCCGACGCCGTTCTCATCACGGCAAACCAAGGTGGGTTAAGCTACGCAGATATGCTGCGCAATTTGAAGACGGATGACCTTAATGAAGAAGTGGGCTCTAAAGTCACGGGCATCCGCAAGACACAGGAAGGACAAATCCTCATTGAACTGAGGAAGGGCACCGACGCTGTAGCCATCAAAGCGGCTCTGACACCAGTCGTCGGGCGAGAAGGGGCCGTCCACTGCCTCGCAAATAGCATGACCCTCGAAGTTCTCGGAGTCGACTACGATGTCGACAAAACTAAAGTGCAGAAGGACCTCGCGAAGGCCTTACCAGAAAACGAGGATGGAGCCATAATAGTCAAGAGCCTGCGAAACGGCTCCCGAGGCACCCAAACAGCGGTTGTGTCCATCCCAGCGAGGCTCGCTCACCGCCTCCTGGACTGGAAAGAACCCAAGGTGGGATGGAGCAAAGTGAGAATCCGCGAGAAGGGAGGCATCCCACGCTGCTATAACTGCCTAGAGTATGGCCACAAGGCCTCAGGCTGCAAAAAAGAGAAGGCAGAGGAACGTCAACCGAAACTCTGCTTCCAGTGTGGTGAACCAGGACACCTCGCCGCTACCTGTAAAGAGAAACCAAAATGCCTCAGCTGCGTGGCTATCGGAACCAGGTCTGACCACAGGTCGGGCTCCAGCAACTGCACAGCCTACCAAAACGCGAGGGCTACATATAGACGCAGGGGGGGGAAGAAATGGCTAACTTCATCCAAGCCAACCTCAGGAGAAGCGGGGACGCTTGTGACCTCCTACACACTGCCGCCAAAGAAGGGGGTATCGATGTTCTGATCATCTCTGAACCGCCTCGGAAGCGCGAACTTTCGCGATCCACATTCGATCACTGGGGGACCGCTGTAAGTCAGATCACGAATCCCGCGATCCGAGAGACTGGACCAGCTGTTAGTGGCCGCGGTTATGCTCGAATGACAATAAGGGGCACAGCTGTATACAGCTGCTACTATTCGCCGTCGCTCAGGACGCACGAATTTGAAGACGAGCTCCACGACCTAGAAGAGGATGTGAGGCAATGGGGGGGCCCAGTTATAATCGCGGGGGATTTCAACTCCAAGGAACCGACTTGGAGCGGGGGGCCGCGCGATAGACGGGGGGTAATACTCGCTGATGCCATGGAGGCATTGGGATTAGTGCTCGCGAACGAGACGGGGGTTATCACCTATTACCGGCACGACACTCGGTCCCGGGAGGGAGGTTCATCATCGGTCCTCGACCTGACGTTCATGAGCCCGTCGCTCATGGGACGTATGACATCGTGGGAAGTTCTGGACACGGAAACACTGAGTGACCATCGACATATTCGGTTTCGACTTAGGACTGACGGACAGAGACAGACGACACGCAGACCACGACCAACGGGGTGGCAGGTACGGAAGCTGGACGAGGGAAAATTCCGGGAATCGATAGAAACAGTCGGAGATCTCCCGATGAACTCCGCCTCGGACGAGGCTGTGGCGATGGTAACATCCACACGAGAGCTTGCGACGCGTCGATGCCTCGCAGGACAACACCATGTCTCTGGAGGAAACCAGAGTACTGGATCACCGATGAGATCAAGGCTCTCCGAAGACCGAGCAACAAGAAAAGGAGGATCGCATGGCGATCAAGGAAGCTGCAACGACCATCGCTGGCGGAAGATGACAGAGCGTACAAAGAAGCAAAGAAGGCTCTCGTTCTAGCCATCCGGAGGAGCAAAGAGAAGTGCTGGGGTGAACTGTGCGACATGGTTAACGAAGACCCCTGGGGCACGCCATATCGCGTGGTCATGTCAAAGGTCCGACCCCGGAAGGGCAACCCAGCACCGACCGATGCAGCAACATTGCGCACCATCGTGGAAGACCTCTTCCCAGCAGGAGAACCCAGAGTTACATTCCCTATGGAGAGCGAAGACCCCATCCCGCTCTTCACTATGCAAGAGCTACTCATAGCGGCGAAGAGAATGCCGAACGGCAAGGCCCCTGGCCTGGATGGCATCCCAAACGAGGCTCTGAAACTGGTCTTCAAATACAAGCCAGATCTACTCCTCGACCTCTTCAACATCTGTCTGAGCGCGGGAACTTTCCCGGACAAGTGGAAACGCCAGAAGCTGGTCCTGATACCTAAGGGTCAAGGAGGTCAACGCCCTCTCAGCATGCTCGACAATATCGGGAAAATGTACGAGAGGATGGTGCTCAACAGGGTGGGAAAAGCCTACGAAGAAGGCGGTGGGCTATCACCAATGCAGTTCGGGTTCCGGAAGGGACGGAGCACTGTGCACGCGATCGAGGCGGTCCAAGAACGGGTTCAAGCGTCGGTAGGGAACCCATACCAAGGAAGAGGAGGATTCTGTGCCATCATTGCATTGGACATAAAGAACGCATTCAACTGCGCGAGCTGGGAGCGAGTCTATCAATCCCAAGCAGGTAAAGTGCCCCCCTATCTACTAGCCGTCACGAGTGACTACCTGCGGAACAGGACCCTCGTGTACGACACCGACGAGGGACAAGAGATTCGGGTACAGTCCGCCGGAATCGGACAGGGATCGGTCTCCGGGCCGTTCAACTGGAACACCCAGTATGACAGCTTACTGTCTATCGAACTGCCAGAAGGAGTGATAATAGTGGCTTTCGCGGACGACGCGGGACTCATAGTATGGGCTGACAACGAGGAACCCTTGGGTAGACGCGCGAACGAAGCGCTAGCCCGAGTCTACGAGTGGATGATTAGCAGGCTTCTGGAGCTCGCTGTCAAGAAGTGCGAAGCAATCGTGGTCACAAGGCGTAGGAAGTTTGACTTACCCCGGTTTTATATCAACGGGCAAGAGATTCCACGGAAGACAGAGCTGAAATACCTCGGTGTATGGCTCGACGACAAGTGGTCGTTCGAGAAGCACATCCAGGAAGCCGCCCAGAAGGCGAGCAAGGTCGGTGCGGCGCTCCAGCGGCTTATGCCGAATATCGGAGGACCCAAGGAAAAGAGGCGCGCACTTCTCAACACCGTCACTACCTCCATCATGCTGTACGGTGCACCCGTGTGGGGGAAGAGAGTAGAGAAGACCATCATCGAGAAGAGAATGAGGCCTGTCCACCGAAGAGCGGCCCTGAGGAGTATCCGTGCCTACCGCACTGTGTCAGGAGATGCGGCTTACGTATTGGCGAGTACTCCGCCCATCCACTTGCTCGTCGCGGAGCGAGTAAGGATCTGGGACCGCCAGGAAGTGATCGGAGCCGAACGAGTACTCACTCCGACGATGAAGGAGATCATCCGCGACAACGAGAAGGAAACCACCCTTGAGCATTGGCAAACTGAGTGGGATTCGCCATTTGCGAACGGCAGATGGACGCACCGGCTGATCCGTGACGTAGCCAAGTGGGCGGAACGCACCCACGGAGAGATGGACTACTGGACGACGCAGGCACTGAGCGATCATGGTTGCTTCGGTTCCTATCTAACCAGGTTCAAGAAGAGGACGACCGCAGCATGTCAGTCATGCGGGGACGAATGGGATGACGTCGAACATGCCCTGTTCAAGTGCAGCGACACCCGGAGAGAGCGCGCCGAGCTGGATGAATGGCTGGGTGCTCAACTAACACCTGAGAATCTCGTCCCGTACTTACTCCGCAACCAGGAGACATGGGATAGACTCACCGGATACATCAAGCTGGTGATGACCCGCAAAGAGGAGAAAGAGAGGGAAGTGAGGCGCCTCGAATCAGGCGAATTACAGTGACTCTGCCGATTGAAACAGAAGAGGCCCAAATGATTCCAGGAGGAATCTGATGCACTGAAGAGGGGAGAAAGGAGAAAGAAGAGAGAAGAAAGAAGAAACAGAGGGAACAATGAAGAGTGAAGATAGAAGATGCCGACAAGTGGCCGAAGAGAGAAGATGGAGAAGAGGTACGCTCGCAATCGAGCGCGAGACATGCCGCTCATCCTGAAGTAATGCTCACGCGGTTCCGGGATGAGATGGTAGATGCAGGTGGATCTCCTTCTGGATTGCCCGATGCCCTAGGTATCGGACATCGAGGGGAGAGGGATATTACACGGCCGGGTCCACCTCTCGGTGGGCCCCACCCAAACCCGTGTCCCGCCTGGTATGGCCTGCGTGCGCTATGCGGAGTCCGCGTAAACTGAACCAGTCCGGTGTCTGGGGACGGATCCGAGGGATCCTGAGGCAGATTTTGCCCTCTAACCACCTTAAAAAAAAAAAAATAAATAAAAAAAAAAAAAAAAGAGATTAGAATGAGGGCTCGCGAACGAGACGGGATTCATCACCTATTACCGGCACGACACTCGGTCACAGGAGGGAGGTTCGTCATCAGTCCTCGACCTGACGTTCATGAGCCCGTCGCTTATGGGACATATGACTTCGTGGGAGGTCCTGGACACGGAAACATTCAGTGACCATCGACATATTCGGTTTCGGGTTAGGACTGACAGACAGAGACAGACGACACGCAGACCGCGACCGACGGGGTGGCTGGTACGCAAGCTGGATGAGGGGGAATTCCGGGAATCGATAAAAACAGCCGAAGATCTCCCGATGAACATCACCGCGGACGAGGCTGTGCATATGGTGACGACAACCATCACAAGAGTTTGTGACGCATCGATGCCTCGCGAGATAACAACATGCTTTTGGAGGAAACCAGAGTACTGGATCACCGACGAGATGAAAGCTCTACGAAGAACGAGAAATAAGAGAAGGAGAACCCCACATTCCCTCCGGAGAGCAACGACGCCATCTCGGTCTGCACTTTGCAAGAGCTACTCATGGCGGCGAAGAGGCTGCCAAACGGCAAGGCCCCTGGCCTGGACGGCATTCCAAACGAGGCTCTGGAACTAGTCTTCAAATACAAGCCAGATTTACTCCTACACCTCTCCAACAACTGTCTGAGCGCGGGAACTTTCCCAGACGAGTGGAAACGCCAGAAGCTGGTCCTGATATCTAAAGTCTAAGGAGGTCAACGCCCTCTCAGCATGCTGGACAATATCGGGAGAATGTAAGAGAGGATGGTGCTCGACAAGGTCGAGGAAGCCTACGAAGAGAGCGGCGGGCTATCACCAATGCAGTTCGGGTTCCGGAAGGAACGAAGCACTGTGCACGCGATCGAAGAGGTCCAAGAACGGGTTCAAGCGTTGTTAGGGAACCCATACCAGGGGAGAGGAGGTTTCTGTGCCATCATTGCGTTGGACATAGAGAACGCGTTCAACTGCGCGAGCTGGGAGCGAGTCTAACAATCCCAAGCAGGTAAAGTGCCGCCCTATCTACTAGCTGTCACGAGTGACTATCTGCGGAACAGTACCCTTGTGTACGACACCGACGAGGGACAAGAGATCCGGGAACTGTCCGCCGGAATTGGACAGGGATCGGTTTCCGGGCCGTTCAACTGGAACACCCAGTACGACAGTGTACTGTCTATCGAACTGCCAGAAGGAGTGATAATCGTGGCTTTCGCGAACGACGCGGGCATCATAGTCTGGGCCGACAACGAGGAACTCTTGGGCGGACGTGCGAACGAAGCGCTGACCCGAGTCTACGAGTGCATGATCAGCAGGCTCCTGGAGCTTGCTGTCAAGAAGTGCGAAGCAATCGTGGTCACAAGACGCAGGAAGTCTGGCTTGCCCCACTTTTACATCAACGGGCAAGAGATCCAACGCAAGACAGAGCTGAAATACCTCGGCGTATGGCTTGACGATACGTGGTCGTTCAAGGAGCACATCCAGGAGGCCGCCCAGAGAGCGAGCAGGGTCGGTGCGGCGCTTCAGCGGCTGATGCCGAACATCGGAGGACCGAAACAGAAGAGGCGCAAGCTGCTCAACACCGTGAGCGCTTCCATCATGCTCTACGGTGCACCCGTGTGGGGGAAGAGAGTAGAGAAGGCCGTCATCGAGAAGGGGATGGGGCTTGTCCACCGGTGAGCGGCTCTGAGGAGCATTCGCGCCTACCGCACCGTGTCAGGAGACGCAGCTTGCGCGTTGGCGGGGATGCCACCGATCCACTCTCTCGTCGCGGAGCGAGTGAGGATCTGGTACCGGCAAAAAGTGATCGGAGCCGAACGAGTGCTCACCCCAACGATGAAGGAGATCATCTTCGACAACGAGAAGGGAACCACCCTTGGGCAGTGGCAAACTGAGTGGGATTCGCCATTTGCAGATGGCAGATGGCCGCATCGGCTGATCTGCGACGTAGCCAAGTGGGCAGAACGCACCCACGCAGAGATAGGTTACTGGACGACGCAAGCACTGAGTGACCACGGTTGCTTCGGTGCCTATTGTATCAATGCGGATTCCAAGCCGGGACTGTTGGGGAGATGCTGGCCAGCCGGCAGGTTTGGCTGACCGGTGCCTCATCTTTGTACGTCGCAGCGTATTCGCCCTGCAACCACTTGAAAAAAAAAGAGAGAGAGAGATTAATTAATGATTTATTATGCCATGGTTACGAGGACCGTATGGCAATAAGAACGAACATCTTCGATATGTTTTTCGGTTAATTTGGGCATACATATGATCACTTCGTAGAAATTTATAGAAAACTCTTCGACAAAACTACTTAGACTAAATTGACGAATCGGAACCACTCATACTGAAATTGAAATTCACTTAACCTACGCATTGTACAATGAAATTTAGATCAACGCACTACATACTCATGTACTTCCTTTTCATAGGGAAATAAGCTGATAGCAACTTTGAATGCTTCAATAGGTATAATCAGGCGAATTAGGGACAGATTCCCAAACCAGCATTGCCCGCAAGGAAAAAGCTCTTTCGTACGCCGTACTACGCGTTACAGAGACGAGCACTCTCGATGAACTGACTCGCTGCGATCGTCGTACCGCCTCGTCTAAACGCTTGAACAATTCCTGTAAGTATCCTGTCGTAGCAGTGGTGAAGATATTATAGGTTCGCACACATACAAATTAGTCCCGTCTGCGCGCAAGAGGCATCCAATGAAAACGCTCATAGCGGGGTCTGAGTGTCGCGTCGCGACGACAATGAAAGCTGAACCGAATGCAAGTATTAAGAAGTCGCTGCAATTTCGTTTCTAGATAGCCCGATAAATCATAGTATACTAAACACGCGTAGAGATTGATTGATTGATTGATTGATGTCCTTTATTCGTCATAAGACAAAAAATAACCCACATATTTTTACACATGTTGCATAATTCTAGAAATAATTGAGTATTCAAAAATTCAAAAATAAAAAGAAAAGGTGTAAGATATATATAACACAATCGATTTGGTCAAGGACAGGTACATATCACAAATTGTGACTAGTCATTACAATTGCGAATTCGCATATGTCTAAAAGCTGAGAGCATGGGTTCACAAAAGAGAAAATATCACAGTTTGCTTCAGTCAGGTGACAGAAGGTCACGTAAAACTAATCGTAAGCTGAAAATAAGAACCCAAGCCTATCATAGATTAGAATATTGCTTCTTCTCCACATCAATCTTCTGAGGAGTCTGTGTCATCAAGAGATCTTTTAAGGCCTCTTTAAACAACGATATCTTCCCCAGCTGCCGAAAGCCCGGAGGGAGAAAGTTCCACAAATGAGCACATTGAACCTGGAAAGATCTTCTTCCATACTCAAGTCTCATATTGGGAACTTTGAGTACCCGCTCTTCTGTATCACCGCGTGCGGGGCGTTCGGATTGGTACCTGGTAAACATCGCAGCAAGGTAGCCAGGTTCTCCCAAATGCATGATCTTATGCATTAAAAGTGCTGCGAAGTACATTCTCCGCGAATCAGTACGTAACCAACCCAATCGCTCCCTAAACGGGGTGATGTGCTCGTCTCTCCTAAGATCAAAGATGAATCTCACACATGAATTGCTCAGTCTCTGTATCCGTTGCCGCTGTTCGTCCGTGGCGTCGAGGTACACGACTGTGCAGTAATCTAGATGCGGTTGAACCAATGACTCGACTAGGCGAATCCGGAGAGGTCTGGTGATACACGCCCTAAAAAACCGCAAACCGTATAGGGCTCTGTTAACTTTCTTAGTAACTTGGTCAATGTGCGGTTTCCACGTCAGTTCACTATCAAGTGTAACACCGAGACTCACAACCGTATCACTGAACGGGATGAAATTTCCATCCTGTATCTCAACCCCTGGCAAGTCCATTCTCTTCAGATCTTTGATATTCCTCTCAGAGCTGAAGTAGATTGCCTTGGTCTTGCCAGCGTTGAGACACAGGCCGGAACTCTTGGCCCATTCGGCAACTAGTCGTCCTAATTCACCCAGCCGAGCGATGCCCTCCCTGATTTTAGTTTTCTCGACTTGGAGATAAATTTGGAGGTCGTCCGCATAAAATAGATGATGTACCGACTTTCCGTCTAGCAAATCAGGTAAATCATTGACATATAAGCTGAAGAGTAAAGGCCCGAGAACGGAACCCTGTGGAACACCCAGATTGGTTTCAAGCCAATCAGATTTACCAGATTTTGAAGTGACTTTTTGGGTGCGACCTTGTAAGTATGAAATTATCCACAGAAGTGCCGATCTCGAAAAGCCAAGATTTCGAAGTTTACTCAACAGCTTAGATGGTGATATCGTGTCAAAAGCTTTACTAAAGTCAAAAAGCAGGAGCAAGGTGATCTTCTTCTTGTCAATGCCTACTCTGATGTCATCTGTCAACTTTAGTAGAGCTGTCTGGGTGCTATGGTATTGCCTGAAACCAGTCTGGAAGCGATCTTGTAATTCCTCTTGTTTCAAGTACTCCGTGATTTGGTCGTGTGCGATTTTTTCTCGGACGGAAGTCCGAGACCGTTGATGGAGCGGCAGTCTTTTTCAGTGCGATCAGCTGTGCTTGCTTCCAAGCCTCGGGAAAAGTGCTATGAGCGAAAGAGGAGTTGAAAATATGTACAATAAGATCACCAATAGCCGGAAGAGCCTTCGCGATCACGCTTTGGGGAATCCCGTCTGACCCACGGGCTTGCGAGGAAAAATGTTTGATAGCAAGGACTACGTCATTGGAATTTGTAGGCTTAAAATTAAAACCCTCCTCTGAAGCCGAATTTATATCGTCCATTGCTTCATCTATATTTTCGTGAGGTGAAACGGAAACTCCCGCAAAGTGAGCGTTCAACTCATCCGGTGTGAAACCGTGAAGTTCCTCCTCTTTGCTCTTAGGCAGGAGGCCGAGGTTGCGCATTTCTTTCCAGATGTTCTTATGTTGATCAAGAGCGTCTGATAGATGGTTTTGAAGGAAGGAGTTACGCTCTTGTTCCATGCGCAAGTCGACCTCTTCGCTAAGCCGAAAATACTCACTTTGAAGCTCAGGACACTTGCGCTGGTTACGTTGATTTCGTTCCCAGCGCCTGCGCGTCGCATCTCGCTTATTCATGAGCACCCTCAACTCAGGACCAATCCACGGAGCATCATTTTTTCGCGGGTTGATAGTTTTTTCGGGCGCTAATTCATCTATAACAGTCATTAAATTCTCATTCAAGCAGTGAATTGCGTCTTCCAAGCTGGTTTCGGCATTTTCAAGAGCTGTCCAGTCGCAGCGAAGCAGACGGTCATTTAGCATCTCCGGAGTGATATTACGAAAATCCCTATAAGTGAAGGAATTTTTTGGCGGAGTGGGAGTGAAGACGTTGATGGTGACGTCTATGACCGAGTGCCTGCCGAAACTGAGCAGGAGTCTGTTTTGAAAGTCTGTAACGATGTCATTGTCATCTACGTAAATGTGGTCAATCCATGTATGAGATGTATTGGGGGTGTGTTGGTGAGTCGGGCCATGCTGCACTATCTGCAGGGCAAGTTCTTCTGTCAGTGCAGTCAGTGTCTTGGTGTCAGGGTGAGCAGTGTCTAACAAATCCGCGTTCAGATCTCCCATTATAATTTTGTGACTATAATCCCCAAACAGTCGGCGTAACGAGCCAAACAGCCCGTCATCCTTCTGCATGGCGATTTTCGGGGGTCTGTAAATTACCACGACTAAAATTGGAGGGGAGTTACCCTGCTGTACGCTACAGAAAAGAAATTCAGGAACACCAGGTTTCCCTGGGCCAAAAGTTTTAGACGAAATTAGCTTCTCTACCTTAAAATCATTGCGTACATACAAGGCAACCCTACCACCCTCTCTGTTTCGATCCTGTCTCAACAGAGAGAAACCCAGTATCTGAACGAGACTGTCATCCACATACTCATCTAGCTTCGACTCAGCCACCCCAAATAGATGGTAGGAGGGATCGTTGGCGACGAGCAAGCGTAGATGCTCAATCTTATCTGTCAGGGAGTTAAGGTTGATAAATCCCGCTTTTAAGGAACCTCCACTCCCTCGTCGCTCCTCAGCAGCCGTATTTAGTCAAGGAGTCTCCACTGATTCTGCTGCCGGAACCCCGTTTTGCTCCGGAACGACTGTGCAACTCTGGTTGTTGTTAGAGGACGCACGAGTACGTTTTGGAACACTTCGACAGGCCGTTTGAATGACCTGCAGATCAGCGAGGGACTCGAACGTGTGCGCTCGCTCACCATTCTTCCGCCTAACCCAGAAACGTCCACCGCTGTGGCAGACGTATCGTAGTCCCAAACCGCGTGCAACTGACCTCAAACGTATATACTTCTTGTACTTTTCGCGGGGGAGCATTTCATTTATGAAGATTTTACGGTCTGGCACATGAGCTTTCACATCTGGATCAAGTAGATCAGACTGGATGTTATTAGCCGTGAAATAATTATTGGCGATTGAACGTTTAGCCCGAATCACTTCCCCGACTAGTCGGCTACTGGAGAGTTGGACTACGCATGATGGTAAAGAACGCGAGATGGCAGCTGGGGCTCGGGAAGATGGGACCGAATCGCGATTTCCAGTTGGAGGCCTCTCCCCAGACGCATGCCCTGGTTGCAGGACATGAACATCAGCAATGTTTGCCCTCTCCAGTGAGGGGAGGATGGACTTGAGCACTGCGTAAGAAATATCAGATAATTGTGCCGGTGAGGCCATTGAATTTTCTTTCAAAACTCCATTAATAATCAATTTACAGTGCTCAAGGCCGTCACTGCCGTGTCCCTGTCGCTGCTTCCCAGCGTGTGAGTGGGGGGACTTGTCCATCCTAGGTGGAATAAGAGGAAACGAGGATTGATGTGGCGATTCGACATTACTATTCTCGTTAATTCTACATTCTCTATCTCGCAGACTACACTGGTTAACCTCTAATAGCTCAGTCAGAGTGGAAAGCTGGCCTTTCATGGTGGTATTCTGCTCCAGGAGAAGCTGGTGATCCAAGCGAAGCTCCTCCAGCTGGGAGTTCTGCCTCTCGATAAGTCTCTCGAGAGAAGATACACGTTCCAACAGGCGATCATCCACCTCTTTCACTGCTGGCGTGAGAGGTGGAGAGGGAATGGCAACGTTTTGTCGACTCACGAGAGATTTTATTTCGACGAGCTGATCCCGGAGCATGTCATATTGTTGATAAAAGAGGTCCAGTGTAGACTGCGCTATAAATACCCATTCAGGTTCAGGAGACTTCGTCGTTGTCGATGCTGATGGTACTGCAGGTTGTCCCGAGATGTTGCGGCTGTTACTTTCTACCGTCCCAACAGCGTGGTCCACAGGTGGTATGGTGAGCAGCGACTGGGTGGTAGCATTGAGCCGCGCGTCCGTTCGCTGCTTTTGAAAATTCGCGGGCTCTACTGTGTTGGACTGCTGCAGGGTGGCGCCACTTGACGGAGACAGATCTGCAGGCGATAGCATATCCCCCTCTAGCGCGAGCTGTGGCCTTTTGGTGGAAAGAGAGGCATTGGTGGTGGGGAGCTTCGCGCTGCGGCGCGCAGCGGTGGTATGCTGCGGAGCGGGGGGACACAATCCTGACGCAGCGCGCGAGCTGAGTCGCGTGTGTGAGAATGGCTGATTACTCACACGTCTTTGCGAGTTCGTATCCTCCTTCTCTCTCCCTCTGGCTGTTTGCATGCTGAGGCGAGAAGTCGTAGTCGTCTGCTTCGACGCACTCGATTTCAATTGTGCGGCTGGAATTTGACTCACCTCCAGACAGCCTTTGCATGTGTCTGCTTCTCGGGATGAGATCGAGCACTTGACATGTGCTGATCCCTTGCAGATGCTGCATTCTTTGCTGCCCGCGCGCAAGGATTTGTGGCAGTAACAGCAGGTGTTGTCACTCATCATGCAGCAGACAGCAAGGCGGTGAGGCGAGCCAGCGTAGCAGACGACCTCCGAGCATGCGCAGAAAGCTCACTTTCCGCGCCAAGCACTGCCAACTCGATGTTGTTGTTGGAAATTGCAGAATTGGAATTATTCCTCCCAGGCTCTAGTAGGAGCCATGCAGTGATGCTCCAGTGGTATGAGCCTGCAGGAGGAAGTCCAATCTGCAAAAAAAGTGCCACTCGGGACGACGTTTTGGTGGTCAAAAAGATGTTCAAACACGGAGCGATGTTAGATGCGTGTGGAAGCACTTACCGACAGAGAGAGAGAGGGAGAGAGAGAGAGAGAGAGAGATTGATTGATTGATTGATATGAATTTCATTGAGGACGGGGGGTAGAGACCCCATTCGCCCAATTAGGAAGTATACATAGCATGAAATAAAGATTTATCAAACTAATAATATGCGAATAATGTATGATGAGAAGTATAGGTATTTCTATTATAATATATACAAGTAGATGTTCATATGCGGGGTTGGATTCAGGTGAATGCAGAATGAACTAGAGGAGAGGTCAATAAAAAAAAAAAAAAAAAAAACTAGAGGAGAGGTGTAATTGAACTGTTCGCAAAACTATATTGGGCAATATGATACATGCTCGAGGTGGTGGAGAGTGTGCGTACTGTTTGCGATCCACAAGAAGGCTGACTGAACCGGAGCAGAGCGGGAGGCCTATAGCCGAGCGGCTAAATGTCTATATATATATATATATATACTCTGCAGTCGGTTCTACTGCCGGTTGAGCATCTAATGCCACTTGACGGCTTGGCTAATGTGTGCGTGAATGTATGTGTGCTGTCGCGGATATTGTTTGATCGGTGCTACATAAACATCCTCCCACCTCGAGAAAAAAAAGAATAGATTTCATTGAAATGAACAAAGGATTTCATAAAAGTGTGGAGTATTAAGAGTTCACTTGTAGTGAAAAATATAGAGTCATTATTCAATTTCATCTGGAGGAAATAATCCAAACTGTTCACTGATTTCAAGAAAAAAAAACGATAAATTCATAGATTCTAAGCAACACTGCACAGATCACTCTTCATCTTCACTTTGTGGGCGAAATAATCTCACCAACTTCACAATCGGTCAATCCAGGATGGTGGTAGCTGTGCGCACCTGCACGACTCGAACAATCCCATCTTTTCCAGGGAGCGTCTTGATTATTCGGCCCAGTGGCCATCTGGATGGTGGCGTTATTTCGTTTCTCACTAAAACCAGGTCACCTTCAGCAAAGTTAGGTTGTACTGAGGTCCACTTATTTCGTTTATGGAGCGTATGGAGATACTGGTGCGACCAACGTTCCCAAAGTTGTTGGACCATTTGTGTGATGATTTTCCAGCGTCGTAGAGGTGACACTCTGTCATTGGTAACTCTGTCCTTGACTATTAGTAGGGATGGCTCTCCTATCAGAAAATGGGCAGGTGTGAGAGCCTCTAGATCAGAAGGGTCATTGCTGAGGGGCATGAAAGGCCGAGAGTTGAGGCATGCCTCCACTTGATTTAGGACTATTGTGAATTCCTCAAAGGTGAGTATTGTTTCTCCCACTACCCTCTTTAGGTGATGTTTCACTGCCTTAACCCCCGCTTCCCAAATTCCTCCAAAATGTGGGGCGGATGGTGGATTAAAACGCCACTTTGTCCCCAAATTGCTAAGGGATTGGGAAATGAAATTGGAGTAGGGTGAATTCTTGGTGAACATTTTTCTAAGTTCGGCATCTGCTCCTATCAAATTCTGACCTTGATCACTTATGGAAAGCTCACAAGGTGAGGACCTTGTGAGCTTTCCTCGTCTTGCCGTGAATCTGTCGAACGCGGCTAGATACGATTCTGTAGTGTAATCGGAGACAGCTTCAAGGTGAATTGCTTTTGTGCAAAGACAAATGAAAATAATGAAAAAACCCTTGTAGGAAATTTGTCCGCGAATGCGTGAAGCTAGCAACTTAAATGGACCTGCGTAATCTACACCTGATTCCTTAAATGGACGCGTAGGCAGTACCCGTTCTTGAGGTAGAGCTGCCATCATTTGATACTGCGGAGTAGCTCTGTATCTTTGACAACTGGTGCAATTATCAATAATAACTTTCACTGCACTTCTCCCTCGAATAATCCAGAACATTTGTCTGCCAGTAGAAAGAGTCAGTTGAGTACCACCGTGCAACGTGATGTGATGAAAATATCGAATCAAGAGCTCCGTCAGAGTAGATTTTGTAGGTAAGATAACGGGAAATTTCTCATCGTCACATAGATCTGAATTTTTGATTCTGCTACCTACTCTCAACAAATCGTCCTTTAGCACGGGGTTCAAGGATTTCAAGGCATTTGCTTTAGGTAAAATTTTCTTTCCTCGCAGCATTTTATATTCAAATGGAAAATAAGCTAACTGAGTAAGATAGCTCATGACAAGTTTAGCGTGGCGAATTTCACTGCTGTCCATGAGCTAATCTGAACAAACAGGAAACTTGCTAATAACGCATGAAACTTTGTCTTTGAGAAACGTTCTATTCACGATTCTTGAAATAAATCTCATAATATATACAGTGATTCTAATCGGTTTGGTGAAAGAAGAGTACCGTTTCATCAGATCCCAAATTTGAATCTTCGGAGTCTCTGAAGTTATGGTTCTCACAGATACTTGAATGTTTTCATTAGTCGACTTCTCTGGATTGGTGGAAAAATTCAAATCGACATAACCTGTTAGACTCCAATTGCGATTGTGTTCTCGCAAGTCGGGGGGTCCCTCCCATCACAGACGATTCGAGACGAGTTCATCCCCCAAACACCCTCCAGAAGCAACATCTGCAGGGATTTTCGACGATTTGATGTAGTGCCAAATGGCAGTGGGAATCAGAGTCTTAATTTCAGCACATTTATTGGCAACTGAAACCGGCCACTTAGAAGGGTGCTCATGAATCCAGTGCAATACTACTTTTGAATCGCAGTGCACATGAATCGACAAATTATCAAATTTGAGCTTTGATGCATTTCGATTGAGCAGCTGGGCGACTGTCAAAGCGCCGAATAGTTCCAATTTCAGAATCGAGGGGATTTTTATGGGTGCAACTTTTGATTTAGCACCCAACAAGGTGACTTTACAGTCATCATGTAGAACTCGTAGGCATACAACCGCTGCATACGCTATCTTGGAAGCGTCGGAATAACCATGTAGCTCGTATTTTTGAGCGTTTTTTGTTATACCCAAGTAACGTGGGATTTTCAAGTCTAAAAGGTGAGTCAAGGAAAAATACCATTGCTCAAATTTTTTGGTTAATTCATCCGGTAGTACCTGATCCCAAGGTACATTCTTCATCCACAGCAGCTGCATGGAATTTTTACCGGTGATGATCACCGGAGTTATCCAGCCTAGTGGGTCAAAGATCCTAGCAATTTTGGAGATTACAATACGCTTTGTCAGCGGAACCGTCAAGGGGTCAATTGACAATTGGAATTTCAAAATGTCATTAGTGGGACACCAGTTTATACCGAGCACTGAGAACAAAGAGTCCACTTGCAAAGGGTCGTCCGCAGCTAACACGTTTTTTGGTAATTTATCGATGAGTTCGGGGGTGTTTGAGAGCCATTTTCTCAACTCAAACCCACCAGATTTTAGGAGGTTAGTTGTATCCGATTGCTTAGCCAAAATTTCCTCAATTGAGAAGCCACCAGATACTACGTCATTCATGTAGCTCTCTTCATTGATTACTTCAATATCGCTCGGAAAATGTTCACCTTCATCTTTGACTAACTGTTTAAGTGTCATAATGGCTAAAAAGGGACTACTCGTATAGCCAGATGTCAGTACGGTCAACAGAAGTTTCATTATTGCATCACTGGGGTGCTCTCGCCACAGAATATTTGGGAGGCGTTGATCCTCTGGATGGACGCCAATTTGTAAGAACATCTGTTTTATATCTGCCACAAAAGCATGAGGATACTTACGTCATTGAGTACATAAATCAACTAATTCAGGTAGCAAATTCGGACCTTAATAGAGATAGCCATTGAGCGAGTAACCCTTATGAGTGATCATTGAAGCATTGGAAACTGTTCTCACTGGAGTTGTCGAGCTATTCTTTTTGATAACTCGTGATGAGGTAAAAAATAGAATTGATCATCAGGGATACTGGTAGTGAATATTGGGCGCACAAAACCTTGCGATAAGTAATCTCGCATTGATTTGACATACGCGTCCTTGAATTCAGGATTCTTTGCAAACTTCTTTTCCAGACTTAGAAAAACTCGAAGTGCTTTGGAGTAAGAATCTCCTAGAATACCTGACTCTGGAAAGTTGGGTTTCCGTGGAAGTTTGACGATATATTTGCCGCTTTCTGTGCGACTCACATTATTATTGTAATGTTCAACACATTTTTGTTCATCATCCGACAAGAAACGTTCCTTTGGAATCTCCTCGCGATCGAAAAACGAACGGAGAGTTTCATTGATTTGAGAATCAGTGTCATGAAGACACGAATTTATTGTTGGTCACGACGATTTTTGAGACATCGAAGAACCAGAAACTATCCAGCCAAAATGTGATTTCATAGCTATAGGAGCATCGCCCTTTCGGATCTGACGTAAACCTTGTTGTATGATTTGTGCGTGGATCTGAGCACTAAGTAACATATCAACAACACCAGGTTCATTAAAATTAGGGTCTGCTAAGCGCAGCTTCTTCAAATGTTTCCAATCCCCATTGAATAGGAAGTTGGGTTGATATCGGGTAACCTGAGGAATCACGTAAGCTGACACTATGAATTTTTTATCGGAAGTAAAGCGAGGTCATATAGTCACCTCCACTACGTTTTTGCATACAGGGCCACTTTTACCGCCAACTGTCGTAGTAAGTACCATAACGGTTTCTTTTTAACCAAAGTAATTGGCATAAGCCTTCTGAAATAAATGAAGATTGTGCACACTGATCCACAATTGCCCGTATTTCGTGTGACGAACCAAATGTAGATTCAGCTAAGATTCGAGCAGTTGCTATGAAAATCTCCCCATCATTGTCATCTTTATCAATAATGTTATTGACGTGGTTCGATTCTAATTGTAACATAGATGCTGCACTGTTGGATTGTTGGGCGGGCGTATTTGATTTGGAAAGTTGATCAGCGGTATTCGGAATACTGGGTTTACCAATTACATGAATAGTCGTGTGATGTTTTCCATTACAAACCGCACAGCGTTTGTCACTAGGACACTCCGGCAAGAGATGGTCGGAAGAAAAGCAATTGGAACATCTCTTGAGTAAGGTTATATATCTTTTTGTCTGAAGCACAGATTTTGCCTTGAAGGTATTACAAAAGGTGAAAAAATGAGGACCCTCGCAAAACATGCACACGGGTCGCTCACGTCCAGGCTTTGATTCATCTTTTTGATTCACGTGGACAGCTTTTGAATCTTCGGGTTTAGTATTCTGATTCTTGTTTTGATTCTTTAAATCAGAGGTGGCACTAGATCTGGGTTTTTTCTCTGTCTGCTCAGTTGCTTCCTTAGCACTCTCAAATTGAGCGTGAGCCAGTCTCTGAGTTTCGAGAAAATCATCGAGCATTTTGTAGCTAGGAGATTGCTTCGGATTTTCTCATTGTGCGACATGAGATTCCCAATCTTTTCAAGTGCAGGAGTAAGACGCATCACTACTAGAAAAACGACCATGGGGTCCCAAGTATCGATTTGACAGTTCAATGATTTCAGAGCTTTCAAAACATAGTTCACTCCGTTGCGAAGACGACTGATCTCTGAAGCGGTATCAGCTCTCATCTTATCCATGGACATCAATTTTGAAAGTAATTTAGAGACTAATAAGCGATTATTGCTGTAGTACTCTCTGACGCTTTCCCAGGCCGAATCAAAGTTTTCGCCAGAGGAAGCGCTTTCTTCAAGGAGTTCTGCGGCTTCCCCTTTAAGTGAGGATCGCAAATAACTCATTTTATGAACATTCGCAAGGCCGTGTTTCTTCACCACCATTTCATCAAAAGAATCGTGAAAATTCTTCCAGCTCTGAATGTCACCGGAGAAGGAATATTGGCTTTTGTATACCGGGTCCCTGCCTTTCGGCTCAACCCCGGTTGCCCCCATGGACGCGGGGCAGGGATACGCCCTGCCAGCGCGTCGGGTTGGAGGATGACCAACACCGAGCCAGGCTCGGTGATGGCTCAGTCCTCCGCCCCGACTACCGACTTTCGGGCAAGGCCCCAGCACAAGGCCGATGCCCACCCCTCGGTGGGGGGTTTTGGGACTCTTTTAGGCTTCCTGAGAGCCCAAAGAGTCCCTCGGGATGATGGATGAGTTTTACGGGCTCGCATTGTTACCGCCCGAGGGCGATCCCAATTTGAGTCCCTAGACTCACCCACTCCCGTGGTGCCGGATGGAGATGTGCGGTCTCCTCGCTCCGGCGGGCGGTAACTGAGGCCGGAGGGCCATCACACCCCAGGGATGAGGCGCCATGCCCCGACCCCCCTTGCGGTTATGTCACCGGAGGAGGTGGGAAGTTCAATTGGCGGTAATTTGGCTCGGAATGTAGCAGACTGTTCAGATGTTTCAGCATTTCGCGAACCGGTAGGTACTGCCGCGTCGAGATTTAATAGGGAGTCTTGGAATAACCCTAGGGAAGCAAAATATGATTCTTCTACACTATCATACACATTATTCTTGAAGTAGTTATCTGAATCGTCAATATCATCATCGTCTAATAGCTTCTCATGAATATCTTGAAACTTTTTTCAGTAATCTTCCAACCCCTTCATCCGGGTAAGGCACGCGCCTTTTGTCATCTTAGCTCAACCTGTTTTTTGGAAGTTTATATACGCGTTTGCAATGCGCGATTGCAGTTTGAGTTGCTTCTCAATCGAAGCCATTGTGTATATTTGAATGGATATAGTGATTGAATTACTCGTTCACCGATTTACTCGTCTGAACGAATAATTCAGACGAAGTAAAATTTCAGACGATGTCCGAGTGACTATATCGCACTCTACAGGATGTGCGGATAGCACCCTACCGGATCGGCGGAAATTGCGCTCGACACGATCGGCGGAAATTGCACTCGACAGGATCTACGAGAATCGCACTCTACAGGATCTACGAATAGCACCCAGCAGGATCGGCGGGAATTGCACTCGACACGATCGGCGAGAATTGCACTCAACAGGATCTACGAGAATCGCACTCTACAGGATCTACGAATAGCACTTAACAGGATCGGCAAAAATTGCACTCGACAGGATCGGCGAAAATCGCACTCGACCGGATCGGCGAAACTGGCACTCGACAGGATCTACGAGAATCGCACTCTATAGGATCTGTGAATAGCACTCAACAGGATCGGCAAAAATTGCACTCGACAGGATCGGCGAAAATCGCACTCGACAGGATCTACGAGAATCGCACTCAACAGGATCTACGAATAGCACTCAACAGGATCGGCGAAAATTGCACTCGACAGGATCGGCGAAAATCGCACTCTACAGGATCTACGAGAATCGCACTCTACAGGATCTGTGAATAGCAGTCAACAGGATCGGCGAAAATTGCACTCGACTAGATCTACGAGAATCGCACTCTACAGGATCTACGAATAGCACTTAAGAGGATCGGCAAAAATTGCACTCGACAGGATCGGCGAAAATTGCACTCGACCAGATCGGCGAAAATCGCACTCGACAGGATCTACGAGAATCGCACTCTACAGGATCTGTGAATAGCACTCAACAGGATCGGCGAAAATTGCACTCGACCGGATCGGCGAAACTGGCACTCGACAGGATCTACGAGAATCGCACTCTACAGGATCTGTGAATAGCACTCAACAGGATCGGCGAAAATTGCACTCGACCGGAGCGGCGAAAATTGCACTCGACAGGATCGGCGAAAATTGCACTCGACAGGATCGGCGAAACTGGCACTCGACAGGATCTACAAGAATCGCACTCTACAGGATCTGTGAATAGCACTCAACAGGATCGGCGAAAATTGCACTCGACCGGATCGGCGAAAATTGCACTCGACAGGATCGGCGAAAATTGCACTCGACAGGATCGGCGAAACTGGCACTCGACAGGATCTACGAGAATCGCACTCTACAGGATCTGTGAATAGCACTTAAGAGGATCGGCGAAAATTGCACTCGACTGGATCGGCGAAACTGGCACTCGACAGGATCTACGAGAAGCGCACTCTACAGGATCTACGAATAGCACTTAAGAGGATCGGCGAAAATTGCACTCGACAGGATCTACGAAAATCGCACTCTACAGGATCTGTGAATAGCACTTAAGAGGATCGGCGAAAATTGCACTCGACAGGATTGGCGAAAATTGCACTCGACCGGATCGGCGAAAATTGCACTCGACAGGATCGGCGAAACTTGCACTCGACAGGATCGGCGAAAATTGCACTCGACAGGATCGGCGAAAATTGCACTCGACCGGATCGGCGAGAATCGCACTCGACAGGATCCACGAGAATCGCACTCTACAGGATCAGTGAATAGCACTCAACAGGATCGGCGAAAATTGCACTCGACAGGATCGGCGAAAGACGCACTCTACAGGATCTACGAGAATCGCACTCTACAGGATCTGTGAATAGCACTTAAGAGGATCGGCGAGAATTGCACTCGACAGGATCGGCGAAAATTGCACTCGACTGGATCGGCGAAAATTGCACTCGACAGGATCGGCGAAACTTGCACTCGACAGGATCGGCGAAAATTGCACTCGACAGGATCGGCGAAAATTGCACTCGACCGGATCGGCGAAAATCGCACTCGACAGGATCCACGAGAATCGCACTCTACAGGATCTGTGAATAGCACTCAACAGGATCGGCGAAAATTGCACTTGACAGGATCGGCGAAAATCGCACTCTACAGGATCTACGAGAATCGCACTCTACAGGATCTGTGAATAGCACTCAACAGGATCGGCGAAACTGGCACTCGACGGGATCGGCGAAAATTGCACTCGACAGGATCTACGAATAGCACTTAAGAGGATCGGCGAAAATTGCACTCGACAGGATCTACGAAAATCGCACTCTACAGGATCTGTGAATAGCACTCAACAGGATCGGCGAAAATCGCACTCTACAGGATCTACGAGAATCGCACTCTACAGGATCTGTGAATAGCACTCAACAGGATCGGCGAAAATTGCACTCGACAGGATCGGCGAAAATTGCACTCGACCGGATCGGCGAAACTGGCACTCGACAGGATCTACGAGAATCGCACTCTACAGGATCTGTGAATAGCACTCAACAGGATCGGCGAAAATTGCACTCGACAGGATCGGCAAAAATCGCACTCGGCAGGATCTACGAGAATCGCACTCTACAGTATCTGAGAATAGCACTCAACAGGATCGGCGAAAATCGCACTCTACAGGATCTACGAGAATCGCACTCTACAGGATCTGTGAATAGCACTCAACAGGATCGTCGAAAATTGCACTCGACAGGATTGGCGAAAATCGCACTCGACAGGATCTACGAGAATCGCACTCTACAGTATCTGAGAATAGCACTCAACAGGATCGGCGAAAATCGCACTCTACAGGATCTACGAGATTCGCACTCTACAGGATCTGTGAATAGCACTCAACAGGATCGGCGAAAATTGCACTCGACCGGAGCGGCGAAAATTGCACTCGACAGGATCGGCGAAAATTGCACTCGACAGGATCGGCGAAACTGGCACTCGACAGGATCTACAAGAATCGCACTCTACAGGATCTGTGAATAGCACTCAACAGGATCGGCGAAAATTGCACTCGACCGGAGCGGCGAAAATTGCACTCGACAGGATCGGCGAAAATTGCACTCGACAGGATCGGCGAAACTGGCACTCGACAGGATCTACAAGAATCGCACTCTACAGGATCTGTGAATAGCACTCAACAGGATCGGCGAAAATTGCACTCGACCGGATCGGCGAAAATTGCACTCGACAGGATCGGCGAAAATTGCACTCGACAGGATCGGCGAAAATTGCACTCGACGGGATCGGCGAAACTGGCACTCGACAGGATCTACAAGAATCGCACTCTACAGGATCTACGAATAGCACTTAAGAGGATCGGCGAAAATTGCACTCGACAGGATCTACGAAAATCGCACTCTACAGGATCTGTGAATAGCACTTAAGAGGATCGGCGGAAATTGCACTCGACAGGATCGGCGAAAATTGCACTCGACCGGATCGGCGAAAATTGCACTCGACAGGATCGGCGAAACTTGCACTCGACAGGATCGGCGAAAATTGCACTCGACAGGATCGGCGAAAATTGCACTCGACCGGATCGGCGAGAATCGCACTCGACAGGATCCACGAGAATCGCACTCTACAGGATCAGTGAATAGCACTCAACAGGATCGGCGAAAATTGCACTCGTTAGGATCGGCGAAAATCGCACTCTACAGGATCTACGAGAATCGCACTCTACAGGATCTGTGAATAGCACTTAAGAGGATCGGCGAGAATTGCACTCGACAGGATCGGCGAAAATTGCACTCGACTGGATCGGCGAAAATTGCACTCGACAGGATCGGCGAAAATCGCACTCGACAGGATCCACGAGAATCGCACTCTACAGGATCTGTGAATAGCACTCAACAGGATCGGCGAAAATCGCACTCGACAGGATCGGCGAAAATCGCACTCTACAGGATCTACGAGAATCGCACTCTACAGGATCTGTGAATAGCACTCAACAGGATCGGCGAAAATTGCACTCGACAGGATCGGCGAAAATTGCACTCGACCGGATCGGCGAAACTGGCACTCGACGGGATCGGCGAAAATTGCACTCGACAGGATCTACGAATTGCACTTAAGAGGATCGGCGAAAATTGCACTCGACAGGATCTACGAAAATCGCACTCTACAGGATCTGTGAATAGCACTCAACAGGATCGGCGAAAATTGCACTCGACAGGATCGGCGAAAATCGCACTCTACAGGATCTACGAGAATCGCACTCTACAGGATCTGTTAATAGCACTCAACAGGATCGGCGAAAATTGCACTCGACAGGATCGGCGAAAATCGCACTCGACAGGATCCACGAGAATCGCACTCTACAGAATCTGTGAATAGCACTCAACAGGATCGGCGAAAATCGCATTCGACAGGATCGGCGAAAATCGCACTCTACAGGATCTACGAGAATCGCAATCTACAGGATCTGTGAATAGCACTCAACAGGATCGGCGAAAATTGCACTCGACAGGTTCGGCGAAAATTGCACTCGACCGGATGGGCGAAACTGGCACTCGACAGGATCTACGAGAATCGCACTCTACAGGATCTGTGAATAGCACTCAACAGGATCGGCGAAAATTGCACTCGACAGGATCGGCAAAAATCGCACTCGGCAGGATCTACGAGAATCGCACTCTACAGTATCTGAGAATAGCACTCAACAGGATCGGCGAAAATCGCACTCTACAGGATCTACGAGAATCGCACTCTACAGGATCTGTGAATAGCACTCAACAGGATCGTCGAAAATTGCACTCGACAGGATTGGCGAAAATCGCACTCGACAGGATCTACGAGAATCGCACTCTACAGTATCTGAGAATAGCACTCAACAGGATTGGCGAAAATCGCACTCTACAGGATCTACGAGAATCGCACTCTACAGGATCTGTGAATAGCACTCAACAGGATCGTCGAAAATTGCACTCGACAGGATTGGCGAAAATCGCACTCGACAGGATCTACGAGAATCGAACTCTACAGGATCTGTGAATAGCACTCAACAAGATCGGCGAAAATTGCACTCGACAGGATCGGCGAGAATCGCACTAGACAGGATCTACGAGAATCGCACTCTACAGGATCTGTGAATAGCACTCAACAGGATCGGCGAAAATCGCACTCTACAGGATCTGTGAATGGCCAAAAATGGTTGTGGTCATGTCAACTCGAGTGCCCAAAAATGGAATATCTCCTCGAACGCTCAAGATGAGTGTTATCAGCGCGTTAACTCGAGTGCCCAAAATGGAGTATCTCCTCGAATGCTCAAAATGAGTGTTATCAGCGCGTCAACTTGAGTGCTTAAAATGGAGAATCTCCTCGAATGCTCAAACTGAGTGTTGACATGGAGAACGAAACTAATTCGACTAACCATGTGTCGCGAATAACACGAATGTACGATGCAATATTCGTTAAATATAATGATCAGTCGTTGTCCGGTGATCTCGCAATGAATGAAAAATCATGAAAATGTAACGATCGTTGGAATATATTGATCAGTTATATACTGTCCCTCTCAAACACGAAGAGAAGCTCAAAATATCCATCGCAAAATGTAGCATGGTACAGTTCCGACTAACAAGAGGGGAGGGGGCAAGGGCAGGCAGCGAAACATTCCCAGAGAACGTAGGAAAGAGTAAACAACTCACTCACCGAACGATGACCTTGCCTCTTGTCGCGAACGCTTCGCGCTTGTTATGTTGTACAAGAATATGAAGGCCGCCATCGTTGTGGCGCCGCTATGTCGCCGACTCGCTGCTCATCTGCTGCTAACTGCGACGTTGAAGGAGGAGCATGCTTGCTCATAAAGGTGGCT
Source organism: Eretmocerus hayati (assembly GCA_029851415.1). Taxonomy (NCBI): domain Eukaryota; kingdom Metazoa; phylum Arthropoda; class Insecta; order Hymenoptera; family Aphelinidae; genus Eretmocerus; species Eretmocerus hayati. Next base: position 103,693,506 of record CM056742.1, read on the forward strand.
GCCGCGTTCTCTTTATATGGTCCTTGGCGTCACTTGCCGTTTGGAGCACAAAGGACGAAATGGCTGTCCATTGGCGTGGGTGCTGTCACAACGATGACGATGCCATGCAATTCCCACAATTGTGTGGATCGCAAGTTTTACGCACGGTATTTGAGAGTCATCGCACTATAATTAGTGCACAATATAACTGCACTTGGCGAATAAACTCCGCACCAATATTTGCACCACGTTCTCACACATCACTGTGATAACTTCCTCCATTCACTGCATTTTTAATCTGGCTCGAAGGACCAAATGTTTATATGCGGGGTTGGATTCAGGTGGATGCAGAATGAACTAGAGGAGAGGTTTAATTGAACTGTTTGCAAAACTATATTGAGCAATATGATACATGCTCGAGGTGGTGGAGAGTGTGCGTACTGTTCGCGATCCACAAGAAAACTGACTGAACCGGAGCAGAGCGGGAGGACTATAGCCGAGCGGCTGAATGTTTATATATATATACTGCGGTCGGTTCTACTGCCGCTTGAGCATCTAATGCCACTTGACGGCTTAGCTAATGTGTGCGTGAATGTATGTGTGCTGTCGCGGACATTGTTTGATCGGTGCTACATAAACAGTAGAATCAACAATAAGCTGGAGAGCCCTCAATCCGCAGTAAAATTAGGTTGGTTGTGAGGGCTGATTTGAAGTAGCGAGGAGAGATGAAGGAGTAGCTTCAAGCCCTTCACGCAAGGCACGCTCGTACCACTCATTGCGATCACGATCTCGTGGAAAATTCAGTAGAGTATTCTTGAGGTTGTCCAAGCTTGCTTCAAAGTCAAGGTACGGGAGCTTATTGAGGAGATGCGAGGCACGGATGGTGAATGATTGGTTGAGGGCTTCAGTGCGTGGGGATCGGTAGGTAAAGGACGCTTGGTTGTTCCTTTCCGACTGGCGGAGGGTAGGGTTGTCTATGGCCAGAGAAAACTTAGCCCTGAGAAACTTTGGCTGATTGTATTTAATCACGGCAAGAGCAAGTGAGCCGAGGAGATACTCTCTACGGCTTTGAGCAGAGAGCCAGCCGAGATTCAGGCGGTAGAGTGTAACATTGGCTTGCCGAGGGATATTGCCATAGATGAATCTGATGCACGCATTGCGCAAGCGGTGGAGCTTCAGGTCTTGTTCTTCATTCAGTCCTATGAGCAAGGCCGAGCCATAGTCGAAGTATGGCAAAACTGAGCTTCTAACAAGTTGCTGCCTAAGTGGACGAGCCAAGCTGCGAGCAGCGATTCTGAGAGAATACAGGGATCCATGGACACGCTGGCTCACTTGATTAATTTGTTTGCTCCAATCAAGTGACCGGTCGATGAACATTCCGAGACTCTTGATCTGATTTGAAAAGGGTATAGCAGTACCCATGACTTGGACCTTCGGCAGTTGACTGAAATTTATGTCTTTGAGGTAGAGCTTGCTGCCTAGGATCATAACAGATGTTTTTGAGGTATTCAGTTTGAGCCCGTTTTCTGAGGCCCACTTGGCAACTGCTTGAGCATCCAAGGAAATCAGTGCTATATGGTCAAGGAGCGCTTTGGGGAGGCAATGGGGATATATGCTTGAGTCATCGGCGAATATGGCACAGTTGGTATGCGTTAGTGCCTCAGGAAGATCATTAATGAAGATAAGGAAGAGCAAGGGCCGAGAACACTTCCTTGGGGCACGCCAGTTACGATGGGGAGCCATGACTCATGCATGCCATCAGCAAAGCGAACTGCTTGACGACGTTCGCTGAGGTAGCTAGCGAGCCAACGGATAACACGATCACTGCACAGAGAGAGAGAGAGAGAGAGATTGATTGTAGATTGGTTTTTATTTTGGTACCTTGGGGTATAACCCTATCTGGTACATCTAGCAAATTCAGTTTACATATATAATAAAATACAATATGAGAGTAAGTATGAAGATCATGCGAACTGGTGAATAGATTATGATATAATATAGTGATCAATCTTTGTACTCATGTTCATACATGAATATGCAAAAACTATGATTCGAGTTACATTTGATAATGTGAATTTGCTATAATTCAGTGAGAAAAGAAAAGATGAGAGGAGCTGAACTGATTTGAACGTGGTGAAATGAGTAAGTTAGGAGAATGAACGAAATCAATTTCTCAAGAGTGGGCATAAAAATCTTAGTACTCAGTGGAAATTCATAAACAATCCGCACGCTTTCAACTTGAGATACCATCCATGTGAACTGCGGCTATTCATTGATGTGAATGGTGTAAAAACTCACTAGAGTCATATAAAATTATCGAACTCAAGATCTGAAAAAATAGGTATAAGAGGTCCATTCCTCGAACGTCTCATGCACACAAATAGATTTTTCACCACTGGACTTTGATATTTCAATCGAACACTCACAGAATGAGCTTTCTTGAACAGGTTATGGACTTCTTTAGGCCACAGTGGGCTACAGCTGATTTTGGAGTCATTCTCATAGCCAAAAATATCTTTTACCGTTTTCTTCCTCAATTTAGATGAACTCGAAATAATTCTATCTCTGACAGTAGGTGAAGATAATTGAATAACAATTGCTTGGGAGTCTACATTCTTGGCTTCCTGAGAGATCGAGTTCGAAGTTGAAATTGAAGAAAACTTATTACGAAAACTAGGACCTTTCCATTCTCTGACGTTTATCACACAATTTTGAAGCATTGGCTCATCTATAGCATCAAAAACTCTATTGACTATTTCAGTTTTGGAGACATTTATGTCGCATGGAATGTCCGTTAGGATCATTTCAGCTGAGTCAACGAATGTAGTTTGATGAGAAAACTGAACAAGTTTATCGCGGATTTTCGATACATCTTTTTCAAGCGCAGTTATTCGATTTTCCATCCTCGCCTCAATTTCATTCAATTTTGAAAAAAGTTTCTCTTGACAAGTGTCAAAATGAGATATAAACAATTTAAAGTAAGGTGGCATGTCACATAGATGATCAGCACACTTGGCGGTAACATCAGATTCACGTGATTCATATGAAATTACTCGATCTGTTTGAGAAAAACTCACTGTAAGCGGGTTAGATGCCATGGTAACGTTATAGAAGCAATATAGCGGAACAGGATTGAATCAGCTGTCACAGTTGCCGGACGTGTGCAAGCGTTGATCAGGCAGCTCACTTTGGCAGAACACGTATCGTTAACCACGTGTGAATCAGGCTTAAAGTTGGTTATGCAGGGATCTGTTTGAGACTGCTGTCATCTAGCGTCTGACTATAGAAGTTCGTAGATCCAGCAAACCAAGCTCGATGCAGCATGCAAACTAACCTCAAAAACTCGCAATGTGCTGATGGAAAAGCAGATGAGATTCTTGCAGGATGAGTAGATTCACAGAGATATATGAATCCAACGAATCCTTGCAAGATTTGGCGTGCAAGAGTCTGAAGAAGAAAAGCCCGGAGGCACCTTGCGGCAGAAAAAGTGGCGAAATACAGAGAGACACTGAAGAAAACTTGTTGTCAGACTCACCGAGAGAGAGAGAGAGAGAGAGAGAGAGAGAGAGAGAGAGAGAGAGAGAGAGAGAGTCCAACAAACGAGGTGGGCTAACCTACGCAGACATGCTGCGCAGGATGAAAACGGATGACCTCGATGAAGAAGTGGGCTCCAAGGTCACGGGCATCCGCAAGACCCAAGAAGGCCAAGTCCTGCTTGAACTCAAGAAGGGCACCGATGTCGCCGCCGTCAAGGCAGCCTTGGCACCAGTCGTCGGGCAAGAAGGAGCTGTCCACTGTCTAGCAAACAGCACGACCCTCGAGGTTCTCGGAGTCGACTACGATGTCGACATAATCAAGGTGCGGGATGACCTCGCGAAGGCCCTACCAGAAAACGAGAAGGGTGCCGTTGTAGTCAAGTCCATCCGGAGTGGCTACCGCGGCACCCAAACCGCTGTTGTCTCGATCGCAACGAGACTGGCCCACCATCTCCTCGACTGGAAGGAGCCAAAGGTTGGATGGGGCAGAGTCAGGATCCGCGAGAAGGGTGGCATCCCACGGTGCTATAACTGCTTAGAGTACGGGCACAAGGCCTCGGGGTGCAAAAAAGAGAAGGCAGAGGAACGGAAACCAAAACTCTGCTTCCAATGCGGCGAACCAGGGCACCTTGCTGCGATTTGCAAGGAAAAACCAAAATGCCTAAGCTGTGCGGCGATCGGGTCCAAATCTGACCACAGATCTGGGGCCAGCAACTGCACTGCGTACCAGCGGGCAAGAACCACATATAGACGCAGGAAGGGAAGAAATGGCTAGCTTCATCCAAGCCAACCTCAGGAAGAGCGGGGACGCAGACGATCTCCTACACGCTGTAGCCAAAGAAGGAGGGATCGATGTTCTGATTATCTCCGAACAGCCTCGGAAGCGCGAATTTTCTCGATCCACATTCGATCACTGGAGGACAGCCGTAATCCAGATCATGAATCCTGCGATCCGTGAGACTGGACCAGCTGTTAGTGGCCTCGGTTTTGCTCGAAAGACCATAGAGGGCACAGCAGTCTACAGCTGCTACTATTCGCCGTCGCTCAAGATACACGAATTCGAAGACGAGCTCCATGACCTAGAAGAGGATGTGAGGCAATGGGGGGGCCCAGTTATAATCGCGGGGGATTTCAACTCCAAGGAACCGACTTGGAGCGGGGGGCCGCGTGATAGACGGGGGGTAATACTCGCTGATGCCATGGAGGCATTGGGATTAGTGCTCGCGAACGAGACGGGGGTTATCACCTACTACCGACACGACACTCGGTCCAGGGAGGGAGGTTCGTCTTCGGTCCTCGACCTGACGTTCATGAGCCCGTCGCTCATGGGACGTATGACATCGTGGGAGGTTCTGGACACGGAAACATTGAGTGACCATCGACATATTCGGTTTCGGCTTAGGACTGACAGACAGAGACAGACGACACACAGACCGCGACCGACGGGGTGGCAGGTACGCAAGCTGGATGAGGGGAAATTCCGGGAATCGATAGGAACAGCCGAAGATCTCCCGATGAACATCACCGCGGACGAGGCTGTGGATATGGTGACGACCACCATCACAAGAGCTTGTGACGCATCGATGCCTCGCAAGACAACATCATGCTTTTGGAGGAAACCAGAGTACTGGATCACCGACGAGATAAAAGCCCTACGAAGAACGAGCAATAAGAAGAGGAGAACCGCGTGGCGATCAAGGAAACTAAAACGACCATCACTGGGGGAAGATGATAGGGCGTACAGAGAAGCAAAGAAGGCTCTCGTTCTAACCATCCGGAGAAGCAAAGAGAAGTGCTGGGGTGGATTGTGCGACATGGTTGATGGAGACCCGTGGGGCACGCCATACCGCGTGGTCATGTCCAAGGTCCGACCCCGGAGGGGCAACCCAGCACCGACTGATGCAGCTACCTTGCGCAGCATCGTGGAAGACCTCTTTCCAGCAGGAGAACCCAGAGTGACATTCCCTCCCGAGAGCGAAGATCCCATCCCGCTCTTTACTATGCAAGAGCTACTCATAGCGGCGAAGAGGCTGCCAAACGGCAAGGCCCCTGGCCTGGACGGCATTCCAAACGAGGCTCTGAAACTGGTCTCCAAATACAACCCAGATTTACTCCTCGACCTCTTCAACATCTGTCTGAGCGCGGGAAATTTCCCGGATAAGTGGAAACGCCAGAAGCTGGTCCTGATACCTAAAGGTCAAGGAGGTCAACGCCCTCTCAGCATGCTCGACAATATCGGGAAAATGTACGAGAGGATGGTGCTCAACAGGGTGGAAAAAGCCTACGAAGAGAGCGGCGGGCTATCACCAATGCAGTTTGGGTTCCGGAAGGGACGAAGCACTGTGCACGCGATCGAGGAGGTCCAAGAGCGGGTTCAAGCGTCGGTAGGGAACCCATACCAAGGAAGAGGAGGATTCTGTGCCATTATTGCGTTGGACATAAAGAACGCGTTCAACTGCGCGAGCTGGGAGCGAGTCTATCAATCCCAAGCAGGTAAAGTGCCGCCCTATCTACTAGCCATCACGAGTGACTATCTGCGGAACAGGACACTCGTGTACGACACCGACGAGGGACAAGAGATCCGGGAACTGTCCGCCGGAATTGGACAGGGATCGGTTTCCGGGCCGTTCAACTGGAACACCCAGTACGACAGTTTACTGTCTATTGAACTGCCCGAAGGAGTCATAATAGTGGCTTTCGCGGACGACGCGGGACTCATAGTCTGGTCCGACAACGAGGAACTCTTGGGTAGACGCGCAAACGAGGCGCTGGCCCGAGTCTACGAGTGGATGATCAGCAGGCCCCTAGAGCTTGCTGTCAAGAAGTGCGAAGCAATCGTGGTCACAAGACGCAGGAAGTTTGACTTGCCCCACTTTTACATCAACGGGCAAGAGATCCCACGCAAGACAGAGCTGAAATACCTCGGCGTATGGCTTGACGACAAGTGGTCGTTCAAGAAGCACATCCAGGAGGCCGCTCAAAAAGCGAGCAGGGTTGGTGCGGCGCTTCAACGGCTGATGCCGAATATCGGAGGACCCAAGGAAAAGAGGCGCGCACTTCTCAACACCGTCAGCACCTCTATCATGCTCTACGGTGCACCCGTGTTGGGAAAGAGAGTAGAGAAGACCATCATCGAGAAGAAGATGGGGCCTGTCCACCGGAGAGCGGCCCTGAGAAGTATCCGTGCCTACCGCACCGTGTCAGGAGATGCGGCTTACGTATTGGCGAGTACACCGCCCATCCACTTGCTCGTCGCGGAGCGAGTGAGGATCTGGGACCGCCAGAGAGTGATCGGAGCCGAACGAGTACTCACCCCGACGATGAAGGAGATTATCCGCGACAACGAGAAGGAAACCACCCTTGAGCATTGGCAAACTGAGTGGGATTCGCCATTTGCGAACGGCAGATGGACGCACCGGCTGATCCGTGACGTAGCCAAGTGGGCGGAACGCACCCACGGAGAGATGGACTACTGGACGACGCAGGCACTGAGCGATCATGGTTGCTTCGGTTCCTATCTAACCAGGTTCAAGAAGAGGACGACCCCAGCATGTCAGTCATGCGGGGATGAATGGGATGACGCCGAACATGCCCTGTTCAAGTGCAGCGACACCCGGAGAGAGCGCGCCGAGCTGGATGAATGGCTGGGTGCTCAACTAACACCCGAGAATCTCGTCCCGTACTTGCTCCGCAACCAGGAGACATGGGATAGACTCACCGGATACATCAAGATGGTGATGACCCGCAAAGAGGAGAAAGAGAGGGAAGTAAGGCGCCTCGAAGTAGGCGAATCACAGTGACTCTGCCGATTGAAACAGAAGAGGCCCAAATGATTCCAGGAGGAATCTGAACTGAAGAGGGAAGAAAGAAGAAAGAAGAGAGAAGAAAGAAGAAAGAGAGGGAACAATGAAGAGTGAAGATAGAAGATGCCGACAAGTGGCCGAAGAGAGAAGATGGAGAAGAGGAACGCTCGCAATCGAGCGCGAGACATGCCGCTCATCCTGAAGTAATGCTCACGCGGTTCCGGGATGAGATGGTAGATGCAGGTGGATCTCCTTCTTGATTGCCCGATGCCCTAGGTATCGGACATCGAGGGGAGAGGGATATTACACGGCCGGGCCCACCTCTCGGTGGGCCCCACCCAAACCCGTGTCCCGCCTGGTATGGCCTGCGTGGGCTATGCGTAGTCCGCGTAAGCTGAACCAGTCCGGTGTCTGGGGACGGATCCGAGGGATCCTGAGGCAGATTTTGCCCTCTTACCACCTTAAAAAAAAAAAAAAAAAAAAAAAAAGAGAGAGATTGATTGATGCCCGTTCATTCGTCCGAAGACAAAAAAGAAAAATAATCAGTTACATATGGTAATATATATCACAGATCAATAGTGTGCATTAATAAAAATAATGAAGTCATTTGGTCAAGGACAAATCTCAAGTATATCACAATTTGAGACTAGTCGGGTAGCACTCAGAAGATTCACAAACTCCATAGAATAATATAAGAGTACAAATAAAATGGCAGGGCTCACAGTCATATTACAGAAAAGTTCAGTCGATTGGGGAAAGGTCACACGTATACTTATAATTATACTCTAGATGAACGAATCAAGCAAAAAGTCAGCCCAAGCCTTTCAAAGTTCAGAGATTGAAGTAATGCTTCTTCTCCACATCAGGATCATCCACACTCTGGAAAAAAGAAGAAAGAAGATGATGTCCAGCATTGACGGCAAGAATTCCCCAAGTAAAGCGGGGCCTCATTCGGATCTTGGGGGGGGGGGGGGGCCCAACGATGCAAAGCGCGCTACAAGTGGCACACTTGGCTGGTGGACTCACGCGTGAAGCTACAAGCGATGGAAATACGCCTCTGGCGAAGATAGTTGGAGGAAAGGACCAACACCAGAAAGGAGTAGACCTCACCCCGAACAGCAGGAAGAGAAAGGGTCTGGGTGAGGAAGTAGGTAAGCGAACGCTGAAGCAATCGAAGGTCACATTCTTGAGCCAAAAAGAGAAGAACGCGAAGGTTGCTGCAGAAGCGCAAGCGGCGGCAGACAAGCTGATGAAAATCAACCCCGCGATCAAGATCCAGCTTACGCAAGACAAGAACAAGGGAGACGATACCACCGATTCCAGCTCGGATTCAGGGGACTCTAACACCACCACGGAGTCCCAGAAGTCAGAAGACACCCTGACATCCAAGGACTGTGACCGCGGACTCGAAAAAGGGCAAGAAACACCGGAGGATATGGACATCGATCGGTTCCCCACACCTGAGAAGGCCAGTCGACAAAGAAGCGGAGACAAGGACCCCGATTGGAGGGACTTGAAAATGTGCCGAGAAAAGATGGAGGAGAAGACTCATCTTCTCCTCGACCACCTGAACTTGGTCATAGGGATAGCCGAGTCTGCCTCCAACATCCCAGAAGGAACTCAGGGCGACATGGAAGAGCTCAAAAAGATCGGCCACGCTCTCGAAGGCCTACTTGCGGCCGACAAAGGGAAGAGAGCGGCTTTTGAGACCACACTTCTCGAAGCGGAGAAGACCCTAAAAATGAAGAGGAGTACGCAGCCCTCTGGGCCAGCCACATCGGGAAGCGGAACACAGGGAAGGGGGGCGAATAAACCGGAATCGCGACAAGGGAAACAGCACGATACGAAGAGGACGCGACGCGGACATCCATCGGGAGCCCTCGAAACACCGCGCTCGACATCGACTCCTAATAGGCCCAAGCAGGACGGGACTTGGCAGGAAGTGGTCTCTAAGAGAAATACAAAGAGGGCAAAGAAAAGCGGTCGATCAAGTGACACCGCTGGAAAGAAGGCAAAGATGAAGCCAAAAAGAGCGGAATCCGACGCCGTTCTCGTCACGGCAAACCAAGGTGGGTTGAGCACGCAGATATGCTGCGCAAGATAAAGAAGGATGACCTTAATGAAGAAGTGGGCTCCAAAGTCACGGGCATCTGCAAGACACAGGAAGGACAAATCCCCATTGAACTGAGGAAGGGCACCGACGCTGCAGCCATCAAAGCGGCTCTGACACCAGTCGTCGGGCAAGAAGGGGCCGTCCACTGCCTCGCAAATAGCATGACCCTCGAGGTTCTCGGAGTCGACTACGATGTCGACAAAACTAAAGTGCAGAAGGACCTCGCGAAGGCCCTACCAGAAAACGAAGATGGAGCCATAATAGTCAAGAGCCTGCGAAACGGCTCCCGAGGCACCCAAACAGCGGTTGTGTCTATCCCAGCGAGGCTCACTCACCGCCTCCTGGACTGGAAAGAACCCAAGGTGGGATGGAGCAGAGTGAGAATCCGCGAGAAGGGAGGCATCCCACGCTGCTATAACTGCCTAGAGTATGGCCACAAGGCCCCAGGCTGCAAAAAAGGGAAGGCAAAGGAACGTCAACCGAAACTCTGCTTCCAGTGCGGTGAACCAGGACACCTCGCCGCTACCTGTAAAGAGGAACCAAGATGCCTCAGCTGCGTGGCTATCGGAACCAGATCTGACCACAGGTCGGGCTCCGGCAACTGCACAGCCTACCAAAACATGAGGGCGTTATATAGACGCAGGGGGGGAAGAAATGGCTAACTTCATCCAAGCCAACCTCAGGAGAAGCGGGGACGCTTGTGACCTCCTACACACTGCCGCCAAAGAAGGGGGTATCGATGTTCTGATCATCTCCAGACCGCCTCGGAAGCGCGAACTTTCCCGTTTCACATTCGATCACTGGGGGACCGCTGTAATTCAGATCACGAATCCCGCGATCCGCGAGACTGGACCAGCTATTAGTGGCCGCGGTTATGCTCGAAAGACCATAGGGGGCACAGCAGTATACAGCTGCTACTACTCGCCGTCGCTCAAGACGCACGACTTTGAAGACGAGCTCCACGACCTAGAAGAGGATGTGAGGCAATGGGGGGGCCCAGTTATAATCGCGGGAGATTTCAACTCCAAGGAACCGACTTGGAGCGGGGGGCAGCGCGATAGACGGGGGGTAATACTCGCTGATAACATGGAGGCATTGGGATTAGTGCTCTCGAACGAGACGGGGGTTATCACCTATTACCGGCACTACACTCGGTCCCGGGAGGGAGGTTCATCATCGGTCCTCGACCTGACGTTCATGAGCCCGTCGCTCATGGGACGTATGACATCGTGGGAAGTTCTGGACACGGAAACACTGAGTGACCATCGACATATTCGGTTTCGACTTAGGACTGACGGACAAAGACAGACGACACGCAGACCGCGACCAACGGGGCGGCAGGTACAGAAGCTGAACGAGGGAAAATCCCGGGAATCGATAGAAACAGTCGAAGATCTCCCGATGAACTCCGCCTCGGACGAGGCTGTGGCGATGGTAACATCCGCCATCACGAGAGCTTGCGACGCTTCGATGCCTCGCAGGACAACACCATGTTTCTGGAGGAAACCAGAGTACTGGATCACCGATGAGATCAAGACTCTACGAAGAACGAGCAACAAGAAAAGATGGACCGCATGGCGATCAAGGAAGCTGCAACGACCATCGCTGGCGGAAGATGACAGAGCGTACAAAGAAGAAAAGAAGGCTCTCGTTTTGACCATCCGGAGGAGCAAAGAGAAGTGCTGGGGTGAACTGTGCGACATGGTTAACGAAGACCCCTGGGGCACGCCATATCGCGTGGTCATGTCAAAGGTCCGACCCCGGAGGGGCAACCCAGAACCGACCGATGCAGGAACATTGTGCACCATCGTGGAAGACCTCTTCCCAGCAGGAGAACCCAGAGTTACATTCCCTACGGAGAGCGAAGACCCCATCCCGCTCTTCACTATGCAAGAGCTACTCATAGCGGCGAAGAGAATGCCGAACGGCAAGGCCCCTGGCCTGGATGGCATCCCAAACGAGGCTCTGAAACTGGTCTTCAAATACAAGCCAGATCTACTCCTCGACCTCTTCAACATCTGTCTGAGCGCGGGAACTTTCCCGGACAAGTGGAAACGCCAGAAGCTGGTCCTGATACCTAAGGGTCAAGGAGGTCAACGCCCTCTCAGCATGCTCGACAATATCGGGAAAATGTACGAGAGGATGGTGCTCAACAGGGTGGAAAAAGCCTACGAAGAAGGCGGTGGGCTATCACTAATGCAGTTCGGGATCCGGAAGGGACGGAGCACTGTGCACGCCTTTGAGGTGGTTCAAGAACGGGTTCAAGCGTCGGTAGGGAACCCATACCAAGGAAGAGGAGGATTCTGTGCCATCATTGCGTTGGACATAAAGAACGCATTCAACTGCGCGAGCTGGGAGCGAGTCTATCAATCCCAAGCAGGTGAAGTGTCCCCCTATCTACAAGCCGTCACGAGTGACTACCTGCGGAACAGGACCCTCGTGTACGACACTGACGAGGGACAAGAGATTCGGGTACTGTCCGCCGGAATCGGTCAGGGATCGGTTTCCGGGCCGTTCAACTGGAACACCTAGTACGACAGCTTACTGTCTCTCGAACTGCCAGAAAGAGTGATGATAGTGGCTGTCGCGGACGACGCGGGACTCATAGTATGGGCTGACAACGAGGAACTCTTGGGTAGACGCGCGAACGAAGCGCTGGCCCGAGTCTACGAGTGGATGATTAGCAGGCTTCTGGAGCTCGCTGTCAAGAAGTGCGAAGCAATCGTGGTCACAAGGCGTAGGAAGTTTGACTTACTCCGGTTTTATATCAACGGGCAAGAGATTCCACGGAAGATAGAGCTGAAATACCTCGGTGTATGGCTCGACGATAAGTGGTCGTTGAAGAAGCACATCCAGGAAGCCGCCCAGAAGGCGAGCAGGGTCGGTGCGGCGCTCCAGCGGCTTATGCCGAATATCGGAGGACCCAAGGAAAAGAGGCGCGCACTTCTGAACACCATCACTACCTTCATCATGCTGTACGGTGCACCCGTGTGGGGGAAGAGAGTAGAGAAGACCATCATCGAGAAGAGAATGTCCACCGGAGAGCGGCCCTGAGGAGTATCCGTGCCTACCGCACTGTGCCAGGAGATGCGGCTTACGTATTGTCGAGTACTCCGCCCATCCACTTGCTCGTCGCGGAGCGAGTGAGGATCTGGGACCGCCAGAAAGTGATCGGAGCCGAACGAGTACTCACTCCGACGATGAAGATCATCCGCGACAACGAGAAGGAAACCACCCTTGAGCATTGGCAAACTGAGTGGGATTCGCCATTTGCGAACGGCAGATGGACGCACCGGCTGATCCGTGACGTAGCCAAGTGGGCGGAACGCACCCACGGAGAGATGGACTACTGGACGACGCAGGCTTTGAGCGATCATGGTTGCTTCGGTTCCTATCTAACCAAGTTCAAGAAGAGGACGACCCCAGCATGTCAGTCATGCGGGGACGAATGGGATGACGCCGAACATGCCCTGTTCAAGTGCAGCGACACCCGGAGAGAGCGCGCCGAGCTGGATGAATGGCTGGGTGCTCAACTAACACCTGAGAATCTCGTCCCGTACTTGCTCCGCAACCAGGAGACATGGGATAGACTCACCGGATACATCAAGCTGGTGATGACCTGCAAAGAGGAGAAAGAGAGGGAAGTAAGGCGCCTCGAAGCAGGCGAATCACAGTGACTCTGATTGAAACAGAAGAGGCCCAAATGATTCCAGGAGGAATCTGATGCACTGAAGAGGGAAGAAAGAAGGAAGAAGAGAGAAGAAAGAAGAAAGAGAGGGAACAATGAAGAATGAAGATAGAAGATACCGACAAGTGGCCGAAGAGAGAAGATGGAGAAGAGGAACGCTCGCAATCGAGCGCGAGACATGCCGCTCATCCTGAAGTAATGCTCACGCGGTTCCGGGATGAGATGGTAGATGCAGGTGGATCTCCTTCTTGATTGCCCGATGCCCTAGGTATCGGACATCGAGGGGAGAGGGATAGTACACGGCCACCCAAACCCGTGTCTCGACTGGTATTGCGTGGGCTATGCGTAGTCCGCGTAAGCTGAACCAGTTCGGTGTCTGGGGAGGGATCCGAAGGATCTTGAGGCAGATCTTGCCCTCTAACCACCTTAAAAAAAAAAGAGAGAGAGAAAGAATGAATGAATGAACGAATGATTTCTTTATTGAGACGAGGGACTCCAGGTCCTACATAGTCAAAACTTCAAAGATCGTCAACGATATAATAGAATACGTATAATGCACGCAATACAGGTATAAATGCTGGTGTGAGTACAGATGACTAAAATCTAAGAAGAAGAAAAAGGGAAGGGATATTCCCCACAACGAACCTTACACAAGCATTGAGAGCTCTTTGTAAGAGGAAGTCTTTACCTGCTGTCACATCATTGTACACTCTGCTCCCGTAGTCCAAAATAGGAAAAATAAGGGACCCAACCAAGTCCTTGCGAAGAGTGCGCGAAAGGGAATGCTTGTGAAATTTCAAGGATCTGACAGAACGATGGACTTCCATAATAGTTGATTTTACTTGTGCTCTCCATGATAGATCTGGTAGCATGATCAAGCCTAAGTTTTTGCATTTCAACACGAACGGAAGCTCAGAGTTTGCAATTTTCATCTTTGGGAGTGCGTCAATATTGATTCATTCTGTAAAATTGAAAGAATGAGATTGGTATCAACATTTTTTAGACTACGAGTGATGATTTTCTTTTGGATGTGAGGGGGCTCATAGAAGAAAAACTTCATCTGAACAATGTCATGACCAGCAATCAGAGGTGCATCCGACCTTATGAAGTTTTGAACTGATGTAGCACATCCAGTTATGAAAATATCAAGCGATGTATGCGATGGTAGTTTGTTTTTACAGGAAATGTGGTGCGTGGCATCTGAAGAAACTGAAGTAAGGAAGCGTGCTTCTATTTCATTACGAAGGTAGTTGGCATCATGTCTTTCAGAGAGCAAGTCGGCATTAAAGTCGCTAGTTAATATGATGTTCAAATAACTTGCTAGTAATGGGGTGATTATGCGGAAAAATTCCTTAGTGTACGAGCCATGTGGTCGGCGATAGACGAGAGCCATGAGAATTTTCTGGTCGCGATAGCTGATTTCGGTTATTAGGAATTCAGGAGAATTATCAAACTGAGGGTCTGATTGGGCTAGGGTTTTCACAGTGAACTGATTCCTAATGTAGATGCCTACGCCTCCGCCCTGCTTATCATTTCTATCTAGCCTAATAAAGTTATAACCTTCGATTTCAATAATATTATCGGCATCACGATCTTTCAAGGATGTTTCTGTCACTGCAAAAATACCGTATGGATTTTCAAAACAATGAGACGTGAGTAAATTGTAATGAGAGATTAGTCCGTTTACGTTCGCATGAGCTACGTTCATGATATTGGAAGAGTTTGAGTGGGAAGGCACCTTGAAAGCTAATCACTGTGCAGGGGGAGGATGTGGAGGGAGAACATCAAGCTCTGAATCAGAGAGTATAGGGATAAGCCGCGACGTGCGGGTCCCGTGCATGCACACTTTCAAATTTCTAACCACAGATCTCTCATAATTCAAAGTTTTCGAAGCCACAAGGGATTTTCTGTATAGCTGATATACTTCACGGGGCCAAAAGGCTCGACAAAAAATTTGCGAGTCACCTAGAATTTCAAGAATGGAGAAAACTGTTTTGTCTTTGAGGGTTGGCGTGCGCGATATCACTTCATCTCGCACCACAGTGGGAACTAGCTTCATAACAAGAGTAAAAAAGTTAGGGTTCGGTGTACGATTTACTGTGCCAGCTTGAGGTTCCATATTAGGGACGTTTTGGAAAGGTACAAGGTCAGGGCCATTCCATAAGCGCACACTTACTATACAATGAGTTAGATGAGGTAAACCTAAAGCAAGGAATTTTGAAACGATTCCATTGTGAGTAAGCTGAGTACTGCGAGGAATTCCGCTGATTAGAATTTCTGTAGTATCGACTGAAGTACCACGATCGGTTAACAGCTTGACAGGCTCCTGCACAACGTCAACCCCATTTTCAATTCGCGCGAAGAGCGCAGAAACATCGGTATCGAGAGCGTCAATTTTCGAATCCACACTGTCCATACGGACACTGAAAGTTTCCAGAAACTTAGTGAAATAAGCAAGGGTGTCATCCGACCCGGTGGCGTCATCATTTTTACTGACCATCTCGATTTGAGAGAGAGAGAGAGAGAGAGATTGATTGATCGATTGATGTCCTTCATTTGTTCGAAGATGGAAAGAGTTATTACATATGGCAACATATGTCTGTTATGAATTCATAGCATATATATAATGGTCATTCTGGACCAAGGTGAACATTTTGGAAATCGACGAAATTTGAAGATGCCCCAAACATTTTTTTTCTGTTAGTACTACTAGAATATAGTTGGAAAAATTTTTTTTCAGATTTTGGGACCCATGGCGGGCCCTACGAATTTTCCAAGTCCCATTTTTCAGCAGTTTTTTGCCTATTTTTCGCTATCTTGGGAAATTCGTAGCTCGGACCCAAATGCATCTTTTTCATCCTAGCTGGGCGCATTTTTTTCGGTATGACGTACACTTCCCAGGAAGGAATTGACCGAACCAAAAAATTGATATCAAGTAGGTCCCACGGTTGCATCAAAAAAGGCCCAAAAATACGACTTTGCACCACCTTTGGAGGCGTATAGGTCAAGATGGAAGCCTCGTTGCAAAATTTTGCAGGAGAAAAAACTTGTAGGCCTTGAAAAAACCTTCAATTTCCTCTTTGGAACGTGTCATTATCTTATCTCACGTACGATCTACAGCCGATTTAAGTTGGGCACATTTGTAAAAACGTGAAACTTCAAGGCCAATTTAAAAAAATCGTTCATTTTTTATCGACCCCAAACCTATGAGAAAATGTTCTTTCAGGTGTCTATTGGAAGGCCCAACAATAATTTGGTTGTTCCTTTAAAATCCCGATTTTATACGATCTGTTAAAAACAATCGAAAATACCGAAAATCGTGTCGAATTCGGGCCTTATCATGAAGCTTCGTGGACTGGGTCTTCCCTTGCTCTCGATTCGTGGACTCTAATTATACAGCACTCGGCATAAAATATTGTGGAAGATGAGACCTAGAGCTGAAAAATGGCCTCTCGTGCGATGTTTTACGATGGAACCGTCCAAAACTAGAGTAAATTGAGTAAATACAAGATAAATCGATGAAATCGATTGTGATGCATCTCTCACTTAACTAGCCCGCGCTCATTAGCCCAACCGGCCGCTTTGGCACTCCGCGTATGCTCCGCACTGCATGCCATCCTCCGTTTATGCGGAAGTGATAAGTGATATTAACAGCTGATGCAGTATTGTCAGGTATTATCCAGTATAGACAGAGATGAGGAGGTTCTCTAATCTCCGTTATAGACTGTAGACTGTACGAGGTTTTGGTTGTTAGTGACCACCACGGAAAAATTGTATGTGTCAGTCAGCGTCCCGATCAGAAATTCTGGTACCTTCCCTGCGGGGTTTGCCCCGAAGATGGGCCAAATGTATTGTGAAGCATATGAAGTGTAATGCCTTCCCCGCAGGGCACCCGCGAGGTATCATCGGGGCAATATTTGCGCAAAATTAGTGCAGTTTCTGTTGAGACCTTCAAAATAATTTCGGATATGTTTGTAATGTTATCACTATTATGTGACTGTTTAAGTAAAGTATGTTCGAGTAAAGGTGAAAATTCATTGAAGACCTGGGAAAGCCTCAAAAGAGCTACTAATATCCAGCCTGTGTTCACTTCTACTGAGGCCAAATAGTCATTTGACTTTGCAGCGTGTGACGAAGAAATTAATTTTGCTGGACTGAGATTTGTGTGAAAAGTGAGTGGTGCTAATCAATGATATTCAAATACAGTATGTTCACGTTCAATGCCTTTGTTGAAATTTCCATCATACACCCGCAGAAGTGAGGTTAACTCTGAGACACTATGCAGGAATGTTGTGAAAGTGATCAGATACTTTGCGGGGAAGGCGTTACACTCCATATGCTTCACAATACATTTGCCCTAATACCCGCGATGTTCGGGGCATGGCGTAAAAATAACAAGGTGTGTGACCGCGCACGTTTTCGATGTGTCTCCACTCGACGCCATTTTGATATTCTTGACCGCGAACTTCCAAATCATGCTCCCTGTATAGTACTGTACAAACAAGTTGCAAATAGGTCTTATTTTGAGGAAGGTAAGACGTTCTAGCGTGAACAAGCAAGTTTCAGCGTAATTATAGGCAAATACGTAAATCTAGAACGATGCCGCAAAGATATTGCAGTTGGAATGAAGAATAAAATCATGAATTCATTTCAATCAAAATGGGTATTTATTTTCAATTTAACTGTCCACGAAATTATAATTTTGAGGGAATCGGTGAAACTGCACATTCTTGACAACGATAACTGATCCTGTGCTTTTTTTGCACTTCGACAGAATGATCTGGATAGCGGGACAACAATTGTCGGTAAGCCAAGCCATACACGCTTGTCGGTCACCAACACTTACACGCGGCTCGAACTAAAATACGTAAGAAAGGCGAGTGGAGACAACTGGAGACTTAGAGAATCTCCACTCAGAGATTAGAGACCCTGAGTGGGGGGTCTCTAGTGGAGACAGGGCCATGTCTGCGCGAGAGTAGACGAGTTTCGAGGCTCCGGTGTCACACACCTTGTTATTATTCCGCCATGGTTTGGAGCAAACCCCGCGAGGAAGGTAATGACGGTCAGCGGCCATTCGAGATCTCTCATCTCACTCGCACCTAATAGGTTATCCCATGAGTGCGAGGGAGACGACAGATCTCGAACGGTCACTGATCGTCATCCCATTGCAGTTCACCGCATGGCGTAAAGATAACAAAAGTTATCTTCACGCCATGGTTCACCTTGTTCTAGTGTGTACAAAAATTTCTGATCGAGACGCTGACTGACACATACAATTTTTTCGTAGTGGTCACTAACAACCAAAACCTCGTACAGTCTACAGTCTATAACGGAGATTAGAGAACCTCCTCATCTCTGTCTATACTGGATAATACCTGACAATACTGCATCAGCTGTTAATATCACTTATCACTTCCGCATAAACGGAGGATGGCATGCAGTGCGGAGCATACGCGGAGTGCCAAAGCGGCCGGTTGGGCTAATGAGCGCGGGCTAGTTAAGTGAGAGATGCATCACAATCGATTTCATCGATTTATCTCGTATTTACTCAATTTACTCTAGTTTTGGACGGTTCCATCGTAAAACATCGCACGAGAGGCCATTTTTCAGCTCTAGGTCTCATCTTCCACAGTATTTTATGCCGAGTGCTGTATAATTAGAGTCCACGAATCGAGAGCAAGGGAAGACCCAGTCCACGAAGCTTCATGATAAGGCCCGAATTCGACACGATTTTCGGTATTTTCGACTGTTTTTAACAGATCGTATACAATCGGGATTTTAAAGGAACAACCAAATTATTGTTGGGCCTTCAAATAGACACCTGAAAGAACATTTTCTCATAGGTTTGGGGTCGATAAAAAATAAACGATTTTTTTAAATTGGCCTTGAAGTTTCACGTTTTTACAAAAATGCCCAACTCAAATCGGCTGTAGATCGTACGTGAGATAAGATAATGACACGTTCCAAAAAGGGAATTGAAGGTTTTTTCAAGGCCTACAAGTTTTTTCTCCTGCAAAATTTTGCTACGAGGCTTCCATTTTGACCTATACGCCTCCAAAGGTGGTGCAAAGTCGTATTTTTGGGCCTTTTTTGATGCAACCGTGGGACCTACCAGATATCAATTTTTTGGACCGGTCAATTTCTTTCTTGGAAGTGTACGTCATACCGAAAAAAATGCGCCCAGCTAGGATGAAAAAGATGTATTCGGGTCCGAGCTACGAATTTTCCAAGATAGCGAAAAATAGGCGAAAAACTGCTCAAAAATGGGACTTGGAAAATTCGTAGGGCCCGCCATGGGTCCCAAAAAAATCTGAAAAAATTCTATATTCTAGTAGTACTAACGGAAAAAAAATGTTTGGGGCATCTTCAAATTTCGTCGATTTTCAAAATGTTCATCTTGGTCCAGAATGACCCATATATATATATATATATATGCACGTTGAATATAAATTCTACTAACTACTAGTTTGGTAAAGGACAAAGATTATCACAACTTGTGATTAGTCAAGGTGTAACAGAATCAGGTACAAATGGAGTACTACCACAAATTTCGTGAAGAAAAGTAGATGGAGCAAGGACTCTCGGTCATATGACAGAAAATCAAAAGTTATGCATCAGTCTTATGACGAAAGGTTACATGTAAAGAAATTACTAAGAGAGAGAGAGAGAGAGAGAGAGAGAGAGAGAGAGAGAGAGAGAGAGAGAGAGAGAGAGAGAGAGAGAGAGAGAGAGAGAGAGAGAGAGGGAGAGATAGAGAGGGAGAGAGAGAGAGAGAGAGAGAGAGAGAGAGAGAGAGATTGAGAAAGAGAGGGAAGTAAGGCGCCTCGAAGCAGGCGAATTACAGTGACTCTGCCGATTGAAACAGAAGAGGCCCAAATGATTCCAGGAGGAATCTGATGCACTGAAGAGGGAAGAAAGAAGAAAGAAGAGAGAAGAAAGAAGAAAGAGAGGGAACAATGAAGAGTGAAGATAGAAGATGCCGACAAGTGGCCGAAGAGAGAAGATGGAGAAGAGGAACGCTCGCAATCGAGCGCGAGACATGCCGCTCATCCTGAAGTAATGCTCACGCGGTTCCGGGATGAGATGGTAGATGCAGGTGGATCTCCTTCTTGATTGCCCGATGCCCTAGGTATCGGACATCGAGGGGAGAGGGATATTACACGGCCGGGCCCACCTCTCGGTGGGCCCCACCCAAACCCGTGTCCCGCCTGGTATGGCCTGCGTGGGCTATGCGTAGTCCGCGTAAGCTGAACCAGTCCGGTGTCTGGGGACGGATCCGAGGGATCCTGAGGCAGATTTTGCCCTCTTACCACCTTAAAAAAAAAAAAAAAAAAAAAAAAAGAGAGAGAGATTGATTGATGCCCGTTCATTCGTCCGAAGACAAAAAAGAAAAATAATCAGTTACATATGGTAATATATATCACAGATCAATAGTGTGCATTAATAAAAATAATGAAGTCATTTGGTCAAGGACAAATCTCAAGTATATCACAATTTGAGACTAGTCGGGTAGCACTCAGAAGATTCACAAACTCCATAGAATAATATAAGAGTACAAATAAAATGGCAGGGCTCACAGTCATATTACAGAAAAGTTCAGTCGATTGGGGAAAGGTCACACGTATACTTATAATTATACTCTAGATGAACGAATCAAGCAAAAAGTCAGCCCAAGCCTTTCAAAGTTCAGAGATTGAAGTAATGCTTCTTCTCCACATCAGGATCATCCACACTCTGGAAAAAAGAAGAAAGAAGATGATGTCCAGAATTGACGGCAAGAATTCCCCAAGTAAAGCGGGTCCCCATTCGGATCTTGGGGGGGGGGGGGGCAACGATGCAAAGCGCGCTACCAGTGGCACACTTGGCTGGTGGAGTTACGCGTAAAGCTACAAGCGATGGAAATACGCCTCAGGCGAAGATGGTCGGAGGAAAGGACCAACAAAAGAGAGGAGTAGACCTCACCCCGAACAGCAGGAAGAGAAAGGGTCTGGGTGAGGAAGTAGATAAGCGAACGCTGAAGCAATCGGAGCTCACATTCTCAAGCCAAAAAGAGAAGAACGCGAAGGTTGCTGCAGAAGCGCAAGCGGCGGCAGACAAGCTGATGAAAATCAACCCCGCGATCAAGATCCAGCTTACGCGAGACAAGAACAAGAAGGACGATACCGCCGATTCCAGTTCGGATTCAGGGGACTCTAATACCACCACGGAGTCTCAGAAGTCAGAAGACACCCTGACATCCAAGGACTGTGACCGCGGACTCGAAAAAGGGCAAAAAAACACCGGAGGATATGGACATCGATCAGTTCCCCACACCTGAGAAGGCCAGTCAACAAAGAAGTGGAGACAAGGCCCCCGATCTAATGGAAGGATGGAGGGACTTGAAAATGTGCCGAGATCAGATGGAGGAGAAGACTCATCTTCTCCTCGACCACCTGAACTTGGTCATAGGGATAGTCGAGTCTGCCTCCAATATCCCAGAAGGAACTCAGGGCGACATGGAAGAGCTCAAGAAGATTGGCCACGCTCTCATAGGCCTACTTGCGGCAGACAAAGGGAAGAGAGCGGCTTTCGAGAACACACTTCTCGAAGCGGAGGAGACCCTAAAAATGAAGAGGCGTGCGCAGCCTTCTGGGCCAGCCGCGTTGGGAAGCGGCACACAGGGAAGGGGGGCGAATAAACCGGAATCGCGACAAGGGAAACAGCACGATACGAAGAGGACGCGACGCGGACATCCATCGGGAGCCCTCGAAACACCGCGCTCGGCATCGACTCCTAATAGGCCCAAGCAGGACGGGCCTTGGCAGGAAGTGGTCTCTAAGAGAAATACGAAGAGGGCAAAGAAGAGCGGTCGATCAAGTGACACCGCTGGGAAGAAGGCAAAAATGAAGCCAAGGAGAGCGGAACCCGACGCCGTTCTCGTCAGGGCAAACCAAGGTGGGTTAAGCTACGCAGATATGCTGCGCAAGATAAAGACGGATGACCTTAATGAAGAAGTGGCCTCTCAAGTCACGGGCATCCGCAAGACACACGAAGGACAAATCCTTATTGAACTGAGGAAGGGCGCCGACGCCGCAGCCATCAAAGCGGCTCTGACACCAGTCGTCGGGCAGGGAGGGGCTGTCCACTGCCTCGCAAATAGCATGACCCTCGAGGTTCTCGGAGTCGACTACGATGTCGACAAAACTAAAGTGCAGCAGGAACTCGCGAAGGCTCTACCAGAAAACGAGGATGGAGCCGTGATAGTCAAGAGCCTGCGAAGCGGTTCCCGGGGCACCCAAATAGCGGTTGTGTCCATCCCAGCGAGGCTCGCTCACCGCCTCCTGGACTGGGAAGAACCCAAGGTCGGATAGAGCAGAGTGAGAATCCGCGAGAAGGGTGGCATCCCACGCTGCTATAACTGCCTAGAGTATGGCCACAAGGCCTCAGGCTGCAAAAAAGAGAAGGCAAAGGAACGTCAACCGAAACTCTGCTTCCAGTGCGGTGAACCAGGACACCTCGCCGCTACCTGTAAAGAGGAACCAAAATGCCTCAGCTGCGTGGCCATCGGAACCAGATCTGACCACAGGTCGGACTCCAGCAACTGCACAGCCTACCGAAACGCGAGGGCGACATAAAGACGCAGGGGGGAAAAAATGGCTAACTTCATCCAAGCCAACCTCAGGAGAAGCGGGGACGCTTGTGACCTCCTACACACTGCCGCCAAAGAAGGGGGTATCGATGTTCTGATCATCTCCGAACCGCCTCGGAAGCGCGAACTTTCGCGATCCACATTCGATCACTGGGGGACCGCTGTAAGTCAGATCACGAATCCCGCGATCCGAGAGACTGGACCAGCTGTTAGTGGCCGCGGTTATGCTCGAATGACAATAAGGGGCACAGCTGTATACAGCTGCTACTATTCGCCGTCGCTCAGGACGGACGAATTTGAAGACGAGCTCCACGACCTAGAAGAGGATGTGAGGCAATGGGGGGGGCAGTTATAATCGCGGGGGATTTCAACTCCAAGGAACCGGGTTGGAGCGGGGAGCCGCGCGATAGACGGGGGGTAATACTCGCTGATGCCATGGAGGCATTAGGATTAGTGCTCGCGAACGAGACGGGGGTTATCACCTATTACCGGCACGACACTCGGTCCCGAGAAGGAGGTTCGTCATCGGTCCTCGACCTGGCGTTCATGAGCCCGTCGCTCATGGGACGTATGACATCGTGGGAAGTTCTGGACACGGAAACACTGAGTGACCATCGACACATTCGGTTTCGGCTTAGGACTGACGGACAGAGACAGACGACACGCAGACCACGACCAACGGGGTGGCAGGTACGGAAGCTGGACGAGGGAAAATTCCGGGATCGATAGAAACAGTCGAAAATCTCCCGATGAACTCCGCCACGGACGAGGCTGTGGCGATGGTAACATCCGCCATCACGAGAGCTTGCGACGCGTCGATGCCTCGCAGGACAACACCATGTTTCTGGAGGAAACCAGAGTACTGGATCACCGATGAGATCAAAGCTCTACGAAGAACGAGCAACAAGAAAAGGAGGACCGCATGGTGATCAAGGAAGCTGCAACGACCATCGCTGGCGGAAGATGACAGAGCGTACAAAGAAGCAAAGAAGGCTCTCGTTCTAGCCATCCGGAGGAGCAAAGAGAAGTGCTGGGGTGAACTGTGCGACATGGTTAACGAAGACCCCTGGGGCACGCCATATCTCGTGGTCATGTCAAAGGTCCGACCCCGGAGGGGCAACCCAGCACCGACCGATGCAGCAACATTGCGCAACATCGTGGTAGACCTATTCACAGCAGGAGAACCCAGAGTGACATTCCCTACGGAGAGCGAAGACCCTATCCCGCTCTTCACTATGCAAGAGTCGAAGAGGTCAACGCCCTCTCAGCATGCTCGACAATATCGGGAAAATATACGAGAGGATGGTGCTCACCAGGGTGGAGGAAGCCTACGAAGAAGGCGGAGGCCTATCACCAATGCAGTTCGGGTTCCGGAAGGGACGGAGCACTGTTCACGCGATCGAGGCGGTCCAAGAACGGGTTCAAGCGTCGGTAGGGAACCCATACCAAGGATGAGGAGGATTCTGTGCCATCATTGTGTTGGACATCAAGAACGCGTTCAACTGCGCGAGCTGGGAGCGAGTCTATCAATCCCAAGCAGGTGAAGTGCCCCCCTATCTAAGAGCCGTCACGTGTGACTACCTGCGGAACAGGACCCTCGTGTACGACACCGACGAGGGACAAGAGATTCGGGTACTGTCCGCCGGAATCGGACAGCGATCGGTTTCCGGGCCGTTCAACTGGAACACCCAGTACGACAGCCTACTGTCTCTCGAACTGCCAGAAAGAGTGATAATAATGGCTGTCGCGGACGACGCGGGACTCATAATATGGGCTCACAACGAGGAACTCTTGGGTAGACGCGCGAACGAAGCGCTGGCCCGAGTCTACGAGTGGATGATTAGCAGGCTTCTGGAGCTCGCTGTCAGGGAAAGCGAAGCAATCGTGGTCACAAGGCGTAGGAAGTTCGACTAACTCCGGTTTTATATTAACGGGCAAGAGATTCCACGGAAAACAGAGCTGGAATACCTCGGTGTATGGCTCGACGACAAGTGGTCGTTCAAGAAGCACATCCAGGAAGCCGCCCAGAAGGCGAGCAGGGTCGGTGCGGCGCTCCAGAGGCTCATGCCGAATATCGGAGGACCCAAGGAAAAGAGGCGCGCACTTCTCAACACCGTCACCACCTCCATCATGCTGTGCGGTGCACCCGTATGGGGAAAGAGAGTAGAGAAGACCATCATCGAGAAGAGGATGGGGCCTGTTCACAGAAGAGCGGCCCTGAGGAGTATCCGTGCCTACCGCACCGTGTCAGGAGATGCGGCTCACGTATTGGCGAGTACTCCGCTCATCCACTTGCTCTTCGCGGAGCGAGTGAGGATCTGGGACCGCCAGAAAGTGATCGGAGCCGAACGAGTACTCACGCCGACGATGAAGGAAATAATCCGCGACAACGAGAAGGAAACCACCCTCGAACAGTGGCAAACTGAGTGGGACTCGCCATTCGCGGATGGCAGATGGACGCACCGTTTGATCCGTGACATAGCCAAGTGGGCGGAACGTTCCCACGGAGAGATGGACTACTGGACGACTCAGGCACTGAGCGATCATGGTTGCTTCGGCTCCTATCTAACCAGGTTCAAGAAGAGGACGGCCCCAGCAAGTCAGTCATGCGGGGAGCAAAAAGTCAGCCCAAGCCTTTCAAAGTTCAGAGATTGAAGTAATGCTTCTTCTCCACATCAGGATCATCCACACTCTGGAAAAAAGAAGAAAGAAGATGATGTCCAGCATTGACGGCAAGAATTCCCCAAGTAAAGCGGGTCCCCATTCGGATCTTGGGGGGGGGGGGGGGGGCAACGATGCAAAGCGCGCTACCAGTGGCACACTTGGCTGGTGGAGTTACGCGTAAAGCTACAAGCGATGGAAATACGCCTCAGGCGAAGATGGTCGGAGGAAAGGACCAACAAAAGAGAGGAGTAGACCTCACCCCTAACAGCAGGAAAAGGAGGGCTTTGGGCGAGGAAGCGGAAAAGTGAGTGCTGAAGCAATCGAAGCTCACTCTTCCGGTCCAACTAGGGAAGAATGCGAAGGTGGCAGCAGAAGCACAAGAGGCGGCAGAGAAGCTGCTGAAGAACAACCCCGCGCTCAGGATCCAGACTACGTAACCTAGCAACGGGGTTGATGACGCCGTCAACTTAAGCTCAGACTCGAGCGAGTCCGACTCCACTACAGGGTCCCACGGGAACGGAACAATCCTGACTCCCGGAATCGGTACGCTCGATAAGAGAGTTCACGATGAAGAGTCTGATGGGATGGAGATTGACCCTATCCTTTCATCCGGAGATGTAGCAGGACAAAAGAGTGGAAACGAGGCAGGCGTTCTCATGGGGAAACGGGAAGACCTGAAAATGTGCCGGAAGAAGATGGAGGAAAAGACATATCTCCTCTTCGAGCACTTCAACTTGGTTATAGGGATAACCGAGTCTGTTTCCAGCAACCCAGAAGAGACCAAGGAAGACATTGAAGGACTTAAGAAGATAGGCCACGCGCTCGCAGGCCTACTCGCGACAGACAAGGTGAAGCGGGCAACTTTCGAGACAACGCTCCTCGAAACAGAAAAGACCCTGAAAGCGAGGGGGAATGTGCAGCCTCCAACCACGAAGAAACCGGCCACGTCGGGTAGTGGCTTCCAGGGAAGGGGGCAGGGAAACCGAAATCGCGACCAGGGCAACAACGCGGTTCGGAGGGGACGCGATACGGACCTTTACTGGGAGGTCTTGGAACACCGCGCTCGACATCAACGCCCAACCGGCCCGAGCAGAATGGGCCCTGGAAGAAAGTGGTGTCATAGAAACAAGCAAAGAGGGCGAAGAAGGGCGGGAGATCGAAGGATGCCGCCAGAAAGAAAGCGAGAATGAAGCCGAGAAGAGCCAAGCCTGGAACCATCCTCGTCACGGCCAATCAGGGAGGGCTCACCTACGCAGACATGCTGCGGAGAATCAAGACA
This sequence comes from Eretmocerus hayati, assembly GCA_029851415.1. Classification (NCBI taxonomy): domain Eukaryota; kingdom Metazoa; phylum Arthropoda; class Insecta; order Hymenoptera; family Aphelinidae; genus Eretmocerus; species Eretmocerus hayati. The sequence goes on from CM056742.1 coordinate 103,720,196, forward strand.
AATGCCGCCGACGAGGAAGCAGGCACAAAAGTCACGGGCTTCCGCAAAACGAAGGAGGGCCAAGTCCTCATCGAATTGAGGAAGGGTACCGACGCCGTAGCCGTGAAGACAGCATCGGCACCAGTGGTCGGCGAAGAAGGAGCTGTTCATTGCCGGAGAGGCAACCCAGCACCGACCGATGCAGCAACATTGCGCACCATCGTGGAAGACCTCTCCCCAGCAGGAGAACCCAGAGTTACATTCCCTACGGAGAGCGAAGACCCCATCCCGCTCTTCACTATGCAAGGGCTACTCATAGCGGCGAAGAGGCTGCCCAACGGCAGGGCCCCTGGCCTGGACGGCATTCCAAACGAGGCTCTGAAACTGGTCTCCAAATACAAGCCAGATTTACTCCTCGACCTCTTCAACATCAGTCTGAGCGCGGGAACTTTCCAGGACAAGTGGAAACGCCAGAAGCTGGTCCTGATACCTGAGGGTCAAGGAAGTCAACGCCCTCTCAGCATGGTCGACAATATCGGGAAAATGTACGAGGGGATGGTGCTCAACAGGGTGGAGAACGCCTACGAAGAAGGCGGTGGGCTATCACCAATGCAGTTCGGGTTCCGGAAGGGACGGAGCACTGTGCACGCGATCGAGGAGGTCCAAGAAGGGGTTCAAGCGTCGGTAGGGAACCCTTACCAAGGATGAGGAGGATTCTGTGCCATCATTGTGTTGGACATAAAGAACGCGTTCAACTGCGCGAGCTGGGAGCGAGTCTATCAATCCCAAGCAGGTGAAGTGCCCCCCTATCTAATAGCCGTCACGAGTGACTACCTGCGGAACAGGACCCTCGTGTATGACACCGACGAGGGACAAGAGATTCGGGTACTGTCCGCCGGAATCGGACCGGGATCGGTTTCCGGGCCGTTCAACTGGAACACCCACTACGACAGTTTACTGTCTATCGAACTGCCAGAAGGAGTGATAATTGTGACTCTCGCGGACGACGCGGGACTATGAGTATGGGCCGACAACGAGGAACTCTTGGGTAGACGCGCAAACGAAGCGCTGGCACGAGTCTGTGAGTGGATGATCAGCAGGCTTCTGGAGCTCGCTGTCAAGAAGTGCGAAGCAATCGTGGTCACAAGGCGTAGAAAGTTTGACTTAGCCCGGTTTTATATCAACGGGCGAGAGATCCCACGGAAGACACGAGCTGGAATACCTCGGAGTATGGCTCGACGACAAGTGGTCGTTTAAGAAGCACATCCAGGAAGCCGCCCAGATCGCGAGCAGGGTCGGTGCGGCGCTCCAGCGGCTTATGCCGAATATCGGAGGACTCAAGGAAAAGAGGCGCGCACTTCTCAACGCCGTCGCCACCTCCATCATGCTGGTCGGTGCACCCGTATGGGGGAAGAGAGTAGAGAAGACCATCATCGAGAAGAGAATGGGGCCTGTCCATCGGAGAGCGGCCTTGAGGAGTATCCGTGCCTACCGCACCGTGTCAGGAGATGCGGCTTACGTATTGGCGAGTACTCCGCCCATCCACTTGCCCGTCGCGGAGCGAGTGAGGATCTGGGACCGCCAGAAAGTGATCGGAGCCGAACGAGTGCTGACTCCGACAATGAACGAGATCATCCACGACAACGAGAAGGAGACCACCCTCGAGCAGTGGCAAACTGAGTGGGATTCGCCATTTGCGAATGGCAGATGGACGCACCGGTTGATCCGTGACGTAGCCAAGTGGGCTAAACGTTCCCACGGAGAGATGGGCTACTGGACGACTCAGGCACCGAGCGATTATGGTTGCTTCGGTTCCTATCTAACCAGGTTCAAGAAGAGGACGACCCCAGCATGCCAGTCATGCGGGGACGACTGGTATGACGTTGAGCATGCCCTCTTCAAGTTCAGCGACAACCGGAAAGAGCGCGCCGAGCTGGATGAATGGCTGGATGCTCAACTAACACCTGAGAATCTCGTCCCGTACTTGCTTCGCAACCAGGAGACATGGGATAGACTCACCGGATACATCAAGCTGGTGATGACCCGTAAGGAGGAGAAAGAAAGGGAAGTGAGGCACCTCGGAGCAGGCAAATCACAGTGAGTCTGCCGATTCAAACAGAAGAGGTCCAAATTATTCCAGGAGGAATATGATGAACTGAAGAGGGAAGGAAGAAGAAAGAAGAAAGAAGAAAGAAGAGAGAAGAAAGAAGAGAGAAGATCGAAGAAAGAAGAGTAGGAAAAGATCGAAGAAGGAGCAACAACACCTGCGAGTTGTGAGAAAAAGAATTCGCTCGATCCTGAGCGCGATACGCCTCGCACCCTGAAGTAATGCTAACGCGGTTCCGGGATGGGTTGGTTAGATAGTGGTTAGCTACCCCCAGTTCTGATGGCTTGCCAACACTGTAGGGCTGAGAGCAGAAGGTTTCAGCCCCCAGGGCACACGGGCGCTGGATTCATGCTCATCCGGTTCACCGGGTGGGCAAAATGAGAGCGCTCATGGTCTACCGGTGGGACATCCCATAGGGAAGTCCTGTCATCAGATTTTTCCATATATTCCACTTAAAAAAAAAAAAAAAAAAAAAAAAAAATCATGCCTAGGTCATGGGAGACCATAAGGCAAATTGTATTTACATGGTGTGATATTCAAGACTTGTAATAAGTAAATTCAGGAATCGTATAAAATCAAATCAGGTACATATTAAGCATAACAGCGTTCCTCGGGAGGATCAATAAAATTACATACATGGCAAATTTGACATGATTTTTACACGAGCATTCAATTGTAACGACAAACATACGTCAACATTTCATTTCAACACACAAGTTCATGAACAGTGTTTATAGCAACGTTTGCAAACATTATAGAGCAACTTGCACAATAAATTGAAGCGGATTTAATAGCCAGGCCTATCCCCAGACTAGTTAAATTTCATTTCCTTTGAGATGTGACATCAGGGTAGATTTGAACGAATCCAAGGGCACTATGATACGGATGCTCGATGGTTGTTTTCCCCATGCAAGCTTTGCTTGTGCAGAAAACGGACCAGCATGAGCAGCAGTTCGCGCGGTGGGAATCACCATGCGAGATGACTGATTCCTGTCTGATCGACGGATTTCGTTGTCGATGGGAAATAGATCAAATAAATACTTGGGCTTAGGTGCTGTGAACATCCTATAAAGTATGATATTCGATAAATATTCCCGTCCAACTTTCAAGCTACGCCATCCGAGCTTCTGATAGTACGGCTTTAGCGCGGCATCGCATCGGAGATGGAAGATGAATCGAACGCACATGTTGCTAAGGCGCTGTAATTTTGTCTCGAGATATCCGGACATATCATGGAATACTAGGCAAGCATAATCGAAGTGCGGAACAACAAGGGAGTTTACTAGGAGGCGTTTGACCTCCGATGATAGAATGTGACCTCTGTATCTCAAAAAGTGCATAATTCCATGAATCCTCGAGCAGATGCCCGCAACATGTGCGTTCCATGACAAGTGCTGGGAAAAAGTAACTCCGAGGTTCTTGACCGTAGATTGAAGAAGGACTAGAACATTATCAACAAGTATTCCTGGTAACGTGCTCAGATCCAGCCTCATATGGTATTGTACAGACGCATATAAAATCGCTTGTGTTTTTGACAAATTCAAGATAAGACCGTGGGCTCGCGCCCAAGCAACAATTCCACGAATATCTTCATTGAGTTTTTGGATAATAAGTGGCGAATCGGATGGTTTGCACTGATTGTAGATCTATAAATCATCTGCCAATAGTATTCCTTCACGATGCTTGAGAATTGACTAAATATGATCGATAAAAATCAGAAAAATTATAGGCCCCGGTTTGGAGCCTTGCAGGACTCCCGATGTATTTGGTAGAAATTCAGATTCCTCGCCATTCAGGCCAACTACTGCTTGGGTCCTTCCACTCAAGTACGAGTGAAACCACCTCAGAGCCTCGTCAGAAGAGTTTAGGTTTTTCATCGTTAGAAGAAGAGTTCCATGGTCGATGCTATCGAAGGTAGTTTTGAAATCAAATAATACTTGTAGAGTGACCAGTCCCTTGTCAATTCCCGTGCGTATGTCTTCTGACACTCTCAAGAGTGCGATTTGCGTGCTAAACGATGCACGAAATCCTGACTGCCATGGTGACAGTAGGTCATAGCTTCCAAGGTGATGAATGAGCTGTTTAGTAATCAAATCATCGAACACTTTTGCAAAATGAGGGAGATTAGTTATAGGCCGAGTTTCAGACATTGAAGATGGTGATGGTACTTTACTTAAAGGAATGACCAACGATTTTTTCCAAATATCGGGGTACACACACGTCGCTATGGAAAGATTGAAAAGCGTTAAAAGATAGAGCACAAGATGGCTGAGAACGATTCTGAAGTATGATAAGCATAACCCATCGCTAGTCTTCTCTTTCGTTTTAGGCAAACACGAGATCATAGCTTTATACACTTGTGTACCATCGATTGGGGACAGTGCAAAAACTGAAATTTCAGATTGTGAATGAGATGAGATAATTTCCTCAAGGTTAAGTTGTGAGCAGTCTTCGTGGCAACACGAGATTTTCGAGTAATGACTGATAAGCTCAGTGGCTGAAAATTTGGTTGAAGGGGACTGATGATGTGATTTTGTTATGCCAAGTTTTTGAAGAGTGGACCAGTAAGCTGAGCTGTTTGTGGCTCTCTTTAGAGCTTGCAGGCAATACTCGTTTCTTTTTGCATTCATTCCTCTTTTCAGTTCAGATCGTTTGGTTCTATACTGGCGCATGAGTTCTACGTTATTTGTTCGTTTTGCTTTAGCGTACATCTTGTCAAGTTGTTTACATTTTTCACGGAGTTCAGCAGTCATCCACGGGTATCGCTGCGGTTTCAGAGTGCGAGATTTAAAAAGTGCTTCATTGTCGAGTAATGCAATAGCCAAATGGCAAAATTTACCAATGGATTCGTTCACATCATCACTTTCCAGTACTTTGCAATCAGTAATAGCCGTTTCAAGTTTCTGAGAGAACATAACTGGGTCAAATCTATCAAAATTCCTTGAGGTAATTTTCAGTTTTCCCTTCTTCAAGCATGGTAATTTGTATTCAATCATGAGGAAATCGTGATCATGAATATAGAGCGTTGTGGATTTAGAAAAGCTAACAACTTTCTTATTAGAATCTACCAGTATAACATCAATCCAGGAATCAGAATTATCAAGATGGTGCGTTGGACCAAACGGAACACAGTAGAGTGAGCGTTGATTGATCAGATCACGTAGATGCGAACCATAATAACGGGATGATGACTAATCAGAATTCAGATCTCCAGCAAGAACAATATTTCTATGAACATGAGTGACTCTGAGTAATTCAACGAAAAAGTTTGTCAAAACATGCCCGTTCGGTCTGCGGTACAGCGATCCCACAAAGATTCTTTCATTCTCTGGCGTTTTCACTTCAATCAAAATGAATCCAGTATCATCAATATGTTGAATTTGAGGGGCGTCGATGACTTTGAAAGTGAGGTCCTTTCGCACATAACAAGCTACCCCTCCTCCTTGCATATATTCGCGTTTGCCGGTAGTAGATTGGAGACCGCGATCATTACGAACAATTGAAAAGTTTGGAACAACAACCATTGAATCCGGACAGTTTGGTGGTAGCCACGTTTCACAGACACATAAGATATCAATCTCATTTTTTTCAATAAATATGGCAACTTCATTCCAATTTCGCTTTAAAAAGGTGGCATTTAATTCCGCAATTCGAAGAGAAGGGCGCGATGATCTATGCGATTCAAACAATTTTTCTGTCGGTGGTAGTCAGGTGATTGAGTCGAGATCAGATCCTGTTAGGATCGTGATTCGTTCGTACCCATCGTCTTCACGAACGTGTACTTTACCCTCACGCACCCATATATACTTATAGTTATTGGATTTGTCCCGATCTTTTGCCGGCAACCGTAAGCTGTGAACAGCTTGGGGTAACATCTCTTGGAAATGAACCTTAGATTGACTCTGCGAATTTGGGACGACAGAAGGAAATATTAAGTCTCCAAAGCTACGTTCAACATTCATCACATGGTAACGCACATTGGACGATTTGAACTTCATAACATACGAGTAGGTATCTTCTTTCAGTTGACCACTTTGTGCTGAGCCATCTATTGGCTGCTTAGAAGCTAAATTTCTGGGCTTAAATCCATGTGTCTCAAGAATGTCGTTATACAAGTGTTCAATTTTGAGGGTCTTCAAGAGAGCTCTACTGAGGGCATTTATAGGTACATCGCAGAGCAGAGATAAAGAGAGAGAGGGAGAGAGAGAGACTCGTTGTGGTAGAGCGAATATCATTTGTAGAGCGAGAGAGAGGGAACTCGTTGTAGAGGCGAGGACGATGATATTGGCGGCGGCGGCGACGGCGGCAACAGAGTGAGTATAGAGTGAGAGTGAGAACTCGTTGTGGAGGTGAGGAATGCGGTGGTGGCAGCGGGACCCAAAGTAACAGAGTCAGAGATCCTCGAGCAGAACGAAATATGGGGCATTGTCTATGTTAGAGTATCTGGTTGGGGACGATTAGTTGGTATATGGAGGAGCGCATACACCTCGAGCATATAAGGAAATCCCAGAAACTTTTGACTTTTGGCCTTTAAAAATGGAATTATGAAGGAAAGCTGGGCACATGTCTGGAATTTTTCATACCCCGTCTTAGAAGGCTCCGAAAACATAATCTCACATGTGGGTCATTTGGAAAAAACCGCTACACGACTTACAGAACAAAGTCTTGAGCGAGTACTTTTGGAAAATCCGTTTCTGAATCTTCATTGTTTGGGTAAGCGTTGGGGGGCTCCTAGAATACTTGAATGGACATGAAAAAATCTTAACTTTCAGAATGCGTGATGAGAATTGCACAATAGTAATTATGGACGCTTGTGATCTATTGAAAGGTGGCAAAAATACACTCAATATTGAAGTGTCTCGGGGAAAATTTTCCTTCATGGAAAGTGACAAATACAAACATCAAATACGATCCTAGTCATTTTATACCAATTAGGAATGCCCTTGGACCCATCGGAAGATTTGATGGAACATTCAGAGACGATTTCGTCTACATAAAATTGTTAATTGTCCCCATTCAAACAGATGGCACTCTCAAACGCGCCAAAGTCTGAGCGTAGCAAAGTGGATTTGGTTTTCTGATACTCTTACCTACTATTTCTCGGTATTTAGAAGTCCGTCCGTTGATTACAGCTAGTGTACACCGACGAAAACGGCGTAAATATACCACGAGTAACACTAATTCCATTCCGGTTGAACGCAATTCCTTGATTTCCGCAATTCATTGATGTACATAGATGTGCAATAGGTCAATTTCTTTGTTTTCGCGTGGGTAAGGCATTGATACATTTCAGGAATGTTTCAGAGACATCACATTGAAATATCTGCGGGGATCCGAGATAATGAATATTGCGACGACCGAGCTAAAAAAATTCCTTATCCCAATTGAGAGTATTTACATCCAGATTTGTTCTTTGACTATTAAACCCCTTGAAATTGTAATCAGTGGAGGTATGTATATGATGTGATAATGCTGTACATGAGTGTCGCCGGTGGGTTTTGAACCCGCCATCTTCGGATCACTAGTCTGCAACGTTGTTCACTGAGCTACTTACGTATTTGCACGTTGTGGCTCAAAACGTTTATTTAGCTAGACGCAAGAGTATGTGATGTGGAAATGAGTTGGTGATCGAATTTTATTCGTTTTTGGCCATTTGATACACACAAGGAGGATTGTAATTCAAGTTTTTGATATGAAAATGGTAAATTTATTCTCTCACGGACTTGGTGGGGAAGAAGACTGTCTACTGAAATAGGTAGAATTCAGAGGAGAAGAAAGGGGAAAGAAAATGAAACAGAATTCCAAGTCAGAGGTGACGCAAAACTTTCTATTATACCAAAACGAATCATGTGGATGCATCATAATTTCGTTTCCCAGAATTTCCATTTTTAACAATTTTGTTATCAAATTGGGTCGAAAGGACCCCGCACCAAATACATTGTTCTTGGGTGTTTGTAATTTTTTACCAGGCTTGGCACACAGATAGATTGAAATGCGCTGAGCAAATATCCAAATGGAGTCGAATCTCTATCGGCTACGGTTATTGAGATATTTGTCCCGAAAGCTGTGGGAAATGCAGGCCGTTGTCGAGGTTAGGATCCCAAATCGAACGTCAACATTGACACAGTATACTGTATACAGATAGCATTCTTGCACTCGGCGCCTTTCAACATTTTTTGTGTGGCTTTGAGGATGCAGTAGCCAGATTTGATGAAAATCCCAAGAATCGAGGTTGAATGATTCATCAACGAAAACAAGGCCTGAGTATCATTTGCTTGGTGGACTCAAAGAAAGTCGACTATCCAAACCTCCTCGAATACTGAGTTTCGGGTCGCAATACTCGGCCCTTGTGTCGTTTCTTTCTCAAACACAGGTCTTTCTAATGATGTCTAGATTCCTCGATCTTTTTATTCAGATAATGTCTAGATAATTCGAGTTAGAAATACCGCGAGGGTCTTTATCAAGTGCGTGGATAGAATATACACTTCCTTATTTTCTTAAAAGAGAAAGGTAGAACAGACTAGTGGATCAATTGACAAATTGATTGATTATTAGTTGAATGATGAATATCGACTGATTCATGAGAATGATTCATTTCGACTCTAGGCCTGGACTCGTACGGGGCCAGATTGACACTCTTCCAGATGCTTGAGTCGATAGAAATAACAGTAAGATTCGATTGGCTTTCTCGCTATCTCATATCTTCTTGTCATTATCCTCTTGTAATGAAGTGCAAACTCTAACTTGCAGATTATGAGTGAAACCAAACATGTGTTATTGCGCTGTCGTATGGAGTAAGAATCGATCTGCTTGAATCCAGGGGATGATACGGCTGTGGAGTGAGTCGCGAACCGGTACAGGACTACATCGAAAGTCAAAGAGGATCGGTACGGGACCAGATCGACACTCGCCGACAACCGGTACGGGACCGAATCGACACTCGCCAAGGACCAGTACGGGATCAGATCGATACTCACCGAAAATCGGTTGGCGACCAGATCGACATTCGTCGAAGACCAGTACGGGACCAGATCGACAATCGCCAAGGAGTGGTATGGGACCAGATCGACACTCGCCGAGAATCGATACGGGACCGAATCGACACTCGCCAAGGACTGGCGCGGGATTAGATCGACATCTACCGAGGACCAGTATGGGACCAGATCGACACTCGCCAAGAACCGATACGGGATCAAACCGACACTCGCCAAGGACTGGTACGGCACCAGATCGACACTCGCTGAGAACCGGTATGGGACAACATCGATACTCGCTAAGGACCGTTGAAGAATCTCATCGACTCTCGCAGAGGACCGGTATGGGACCAAATCGTTACGCGCCAAGGACTGGTGTGGCACCAGATCGACACTCATCATCTACCCGATGATTCTCAGTTAGTTCGAGGAAAGATTTCTACGGAGATTGTGTAAGATTGAGCTTAAAATTTTGCAAGGAATGATCTGATCAGTTTTGGACTTGTTGGTGATTGTCTGTGATGATAGAGAGCTCAGTTTTCTACCCCCAGATTGGAATTCAAGGAGTTCAACATACGCGATACTCAGATTAGGATTGTAGTTCACGCTCAAGACACCTCCAGCCTGCTCGAAGATTCAATTTTAAAATGTAGCGCATGCGTCATACATCGATAGCGTACGCGAAGATGAAAATTCGGACTGTAACGTACGCGAAAAATTCTATTCGGATTGGAGCGCACGCTAGAAACACCTTTAGCGTAGGCGTAGATTACATTCTCAATTATAACGCACGCGAAACACATTCATGACGTACGCGAAGATGGAATTCTGAATTGTAGCGTACGCATCCAATTTTCGTTTACGCTAAATATATCATTCGCGTGTGCTACATTCCGAGGTGGAATTCAAGGAATTCAGCTCAGCGGACGCGAAAATTGAATTCGGATCATAGCGCACGCGAGAAAAACCTTCACAGATTAGGATTGTAGTTCACGCTCAAGACACCTTCAGCCTACTCGAAGATTCATTTTTAAACTGTAGCACATGCAAAAGACATCGATTGCATACGCGAAGATGAATTCTTGAACTGGAGCGTAAGCAAAAGTTTTTTATTAATTAATTCAATAAATTAATTCTGTTATACCAATCGTATTCCTGAATGAAAGATGTTTGAAAACGAGATTCTCTATGTTTTCGAACTGAAACTCGAAACATGAACTATATTCAATGTTTTTAACTGCGACCCGAAACTCAGTATTCGAGGAGGTTAGGATAGTCGACTTTCTTCGAGCCAGCTTGCAAATGATACTCAGGCCTGGTTTCCGCTGATGAGTCATTCAACCTCAATTTTCGAGATTTTCATCAAATCTGGCTACTGCATCCTCAAAGCCACACAAAAAATGTTGAAAAGCGCCGAGTTCAAAAATGCTATCTGTATACAGTATACTGTGTCAATGTTGACGTTTGATTCGGGATCCTAACCTCTACAACGGCCTGCATTTTCCTCAGCTTTCGGGACAAATATCTCAATAACCGTAACCGATAGAGATTCGACTCCGTTTGAACATTTGCTCAGCGCATCTCAATCTATCTATGTGCCAAGCCTGGTAAAAAATTACAAACACCCAAGAACAATGTATTTGGTGCGGGGTCCTTTCCAAGGAGGCTATCGAGAACCTTTTAAAAATCATTCGGAAAGCACTCAGTGAGTCCACAAGAGTCAATCATTACGAGATTGCTTCAAAATTGTTGTGCAACATTCCACAAAAAATTTCAAAGTCGTATCCATGGAATATTGCAATGAAATATTTCAGAAACCTTTCCAAAATCTTTCCGACAAAGATCTCTGGGACGCTTTGATCAATATTCCATGAAATTTTTCGAGGAGCTCTCCGAAAGATAATCATGATATATTGCAATGAAATATTACAAAAACATTTCTTGAGATATTTCTGCAAGAATCATGGTAGAAATCATTGAAATATTGCGATGAAATATTACAAAAACTTTCCCTGAAATGTTTTCGCGAGGTTTCTGCAATATCTCATCGAAATATTCCACTGAAACGTTTGCCTAAAACATTCCCATGCTGTGGTGGCAGTGAGGATCTTCCAATTTTTTCCTCAAAGTACAATGTTTGACAGAGTTGAAATTGTGGTTGCTGTATGTATTGCCAAAGATTAGGATGTAATCATCTTTGTCAGTTCTGGGAGCACCATTCTAACCCACTCATACTGGTATCACGTGTCAGGCGCACGAAAAACTCCATTCTTCGCGAGAACCTTACGTGCGGCATGGATTTTGTGAAAAAAAAGTTTAGTACGAGATGCAAGTGCTTGTTCTAGGTTTGCACGCGTTGATTTATGGAAATCCAATATCTGATTGGGAACAATTTCTTACATCAGTGTATGATGAGGATTGATGGAGTCGGCGCGGGAACGTCCCTACGTCAACTCTAATATTTTTGCGACCGGTTTCAGAGCCAAATGTCACTTTCATGTATGTCAGATATAGGTGGACTTAAAAGCTGTAACGTGGTATAGTCAATGGGACAAACACACACGACCGGAACTATACTTTTTAATGAGCTCTATGACAAATCGTCGTTCATATACAAAAATTATACAACCCTGGCAAAAACGAATTTGAAAAGTTTGCAGGAACACGCGGAGAATCAATTACCAATCCCCAGATTTGTGGACATAAATGAGTAAGTTTGCGCGATAATGGCCATGTATAATACCGGTATGATTATGATTTTGAGCAAGATATGAGGGTAGTGTGTGAGCACGGACTTCGGTGGGAACTCCCTCGCTATCTCACAGGGCGGTATTCTTTATTTGCCATTCAAACAATTAAACTCATCTGACTCGACATTATGAAGACAACTTAAATTTCCTGAAAATTCCCAAAATGAGCTCCAAAACGAGTGCAAGCGAAAAATATCAATATAATGGGTACACTCACTATTCGACAGTCTCAGTTGATGAGTTCATTTGCCTCCAACACCCACCTGCAACGTGGAGATAAGAAAAAATGAAAAAAATATTTGCCCTAGGTGATGCACAAACCTCGGCTATTCGGATCTATATTTGTGAAGAGTTGATATCCATGTATAGCAGGCCACCCGCGCAAGCAAATAAGTCGCTCGCTCGCTGCGACGTTTTTTGCGGCATCAACGTGAGCGACTCATTTGCTCGAGCGGGCGGCCTGCTATACATAAAGATCAACTCTTCACAAATACAGGTCCAAAGAGCCGAGGTTTGAGCCTCACCGAGGGCAATTTTTTTTTTTCATTTTTTCTCATATCCACGTTGCAGGTGGGTGTTGGAGGCAAATGAACTTATCATCTGAGACTGTCGAATAGTGAGTGGTACACTCACTATTCGACATATTCGATATATTCGAAAATATCAATATAATGGGTACCATTATATTGATATTTTTCGCTTGCACTCGTTTTGGAGCTCATTTTGGGAATTTTCAGGAAATTTAAGTTGTCTTCATAATGCCAAGTCAGATGAGTTAATTGTTTGAATGGCAAATGAAGAATAGCGCTCTGTGAGATCGCGAGGGGATTTCCACCGAAGTCCGTGCTCACACACTACCCTTATATCTCGCTCAAAATCATAACCATACCGGTATTATATATGGGCATTATCGCGCAAACTTACTCATTTATGTCCACATATCTGGGGATTGGTAGTTGATTCTCCGCGTGTTTCGCGGCATCAACGTGAGTCGCTCACGTTGATGCCGCGAAAAATATCTCAGCGAGCGAGCGACTCACTCGCTCAAACTGCTCATTGAACCGATTTATTTCGTACATTCATGAGCAGCTCACTATATGTCCATACGGGCTTCCGTAGGAATTATCGGGTATAAGAGTCCCAGAGACAAGAATTACTGGAGCAGAAACTTTACTGACCGAATGAACAACCAGAATAAATCATCTTTCCTTCAATGTTTCGAACTCAGCAAAAAAACTTGCTCTTCCGAGCCATTCCAATCGAAATCATTCGCATCGAAAATCAATCGTAGCAATATGCTTTTCTGCTAGAAAAACTCTACTCAAACTGTAAAGAACTGCACCACCTCGAATTTCCAGATTGATGATCAAAAGCATGAAAGTCTAGGTAACCCGTTTACTTGAACCTGTAGTGGAGGAGCATGTGTGAGTGATGTACGAGATAGCGGGTATCTGGTCTTCATGCTAATCATTCACTCATTCTACGGGAAAACACATAGGAAAACTTGGACATTTGAGGTTGTATAATTATTTTCAGTTCGAGTAGAGTTTTTCTCGCCTGAGAGCGCATCGCTACGAACAACGTTCGAGGCGTACTCGAATGTCTCACATGAGCATTCCTTTTGCATAATGTCAACTATGGGCTAACCCGGCCATTTTTCCATTTTCTAGATACATCCGACGGCAGCTTCAAATGAATCACCGGGTCATTTGGTACTCCCGCTTGGGCTACAATCACTATATGCGCCTGCTTTATGCACAAGAGTGCGTGGAAGATATCACCGATCTGAAGCACCGGAGCAACAGTACATAGTGTACACTCATCCAACATCTTCACTATGGACACTCTTACTCAATAATAGTCGCCCAAAGTGTGTTTTTCCTCAATTGTTTTTTCACATTTCTGTTTAGATTCGTTTCGCTTAGTTTCATTTAGTTTCGGTTTTGGTCAACGATTTTAGAATCGCTTTCGTTTAGTTTCGTTTATCTTGAACATCATTATATTCCGTTTTGTTCGTGTTGTTTTCACGTCATTTTCCCCGTTCCCACGGGGGAAATGACGTGAAAACACACTCACTACATGGTACAACAAGAATATTTACTTTAGATGATAACTCGAATTTTCCATATCGCAAGAATTTTGAGACGAATTTTTGAGAAATGGAAAAAATGGACTCATACCGTTTTGATCCGGAGCCGCCCATTTATAGCTCAAGGTGGACCCGACATCCTATGTAAAGCTACACGATATCGCTTCGATCGACGGTAAACGCTCAACATTCGACAGCTTGTCATAGATGATCCGTTCTACAGCACAGTTTCCTCCACCCAATCATGGTTTTATGACAATGTACTGCAATTCTAGTCATGCTATAATGTTTGACTCGTTGGATTTGAGATTCGGTTTTATTTTGACGGATGCAAAATTCTCAAGTATTGTCACTGATGAAAAATATTGATGCACGTTTACTGACTGCATTTTATTCCGGATGACTCATTATCCAACATCCAGCATTGCATAATTATTTTCTTCCATATCCGGTCTGTGCGTTCAACAGATTGCAGTTCTCATTTGTGTTTGGTCAGTTATTTCAACCGAAGTTGGACAGAGGAAATGTCCATCTTACTTCAAAATAGAGCATTGAGTTGAGACAAACCGATTTTATGATTGCAGTCCGCTGTGCACACTTAGGCATTGGACGATGATGTAGCTTCCACGCTCTTCGCGTGACTATTATTCTCAAGTATCTGAACAGTAGGATGAAATGAGAAATGTAAGCGCTGCGTTCATTGGCAGCGCTACATATATTTGAATATCATGACTTAGAGAGAATTTGATTACTCAAGAAGATTACTGAGTTGAAAGTGCACGTATTCGATCGCTTCTTTCGTGTGACCGATTTAGGAGAAATGTGAATAGAATTGTTCCAGGGGAACGATTCCATTACCGTTCACCGCACCATTCTCTCGTGATTCAATACACGTTCAAAATGATCGCAAGAATTAGCCGTAGATCAAGTGAAGGTTGAGCAGAGTACTACTCCTCTTATTTCATGGTTGAGGGAAAAACAAAGACGAGGTCCGTGAAGCAAACGCATTCGGTACATACAGATGAGCATGAATCATTCGCTTCTCCGAGCCAACTTGCGCTGCTATTTTGAGCAACCACGTCAATGCGTATACTCGTCATTTTTTCGAGTCAAAATATGTCTATTTTTACGCCCATCAAAATTCTCTCAGTTATTCCATTCCTATTCTCCGATTTCTCGAGCTCAAAACTTCGTAAACGATCGGATCTGATTTTGGATAGGCTTTGGATGGGGAACACTTGTTTGTATCCAGCGTATCTCCTCCCGTCATTCCTTTCTCGTGAATTCGTGACAACGAAATGAGCTGAGATATGCTTCATTTGCTCGAAACAGCAAGAATATCCTGGGTATCTCATTGTCTCCTGAATCCCGGTTTTGGGCCCCACTTCGACGGGAACGCATTTAATAGAAAAGTGTGTAGATCATTCCCTCAAAAATCTTGGAAAGATACGCTTTTTGTTCGACACACACTCTTTAATATCATGTCAACGTTACTCAAGTATCTTTCTCCAGGATTACCTTTTTGCAGAAGTAACGAAAGGAATATGAGTTACTGTACACTCAGAACGTTTTATATAGAAAGATGTATGCAGACTCTTCTTGCTGTCTTCTAAGAATCTGTCGGATAGAATTTTTTCACTATAGGGCGACTAAAGCGCCCTTCTCAGTACCCACTGCAAACAGAAAATTAGCGTGTACTCACGTTAATTATAAAAAATAGCATACGTCCTTCGCACAGCACGCTGTTAAGGAGTACGATCATTTCTTTTCGTGACATTCGAGTAAAGCTATCCCTTCTAATCTATCAGCCATCCATAGGTTCTGTAGCAAAAAACGAGGTTCGCACGAAGTTCTTCTTTTGATCGATTAGTCTCGACTCGCAGATTACAAATTTCTCAATTCCAGTCTGAAAATCCGGGTAAATTTTTTTTTTATCAACAAAACACTGCCAAATTCATGGATTTTACGCACAAATTGAGAAGTTTTGGTCGGAGAGGAAGAATTCTCAAACAAAAAAAACTGCACTCGACATTTCCTATATGATTCATACGATGGATTGTTGAATTTTACGTAACCCTTAATAACTGCCTGCTGAAAGGACCGAATTTGCTCAATGATCTCACTGAGGTAATAAATCATTGGAGATTTTCTGGAATCGTCTTCGTGACGATTATCGTCGGAATGTTCAGACAAATATTAGTGCATCCTGATGATATAGGTCGGCAGCGAATAGTCTGGAGGACTTTGTACAGTCCAGACGTCCTTGTGTATGTCCTGCTCACTGTAACTTATGGCACGGTGTGTGCTCCTTTCTTAGCCTTCAGAGTTTTATTATACTTTGCTGATTCGCACGAGACATCACATCCCTTAGCTGCAGCAATTTTGAAGCTATTGAGCTATATGGATGATTTGTTCGGCGGAGCTGATGCTCTGCTGGTCGCGCTCGAAGCAAGGAATCAGCTGACTGGTGTCATGGAAACTGGCTGTATGGAATAGGGAAAGTGGGCGGCGAATGATATGTCTCTTCTACAGGATTCCATCGCCACCGATTCACAGGATGAAGTATCTGTTGATCTGGAAGAGGCGGTGTCCACTTTGAGCCTTAAATGGGTACCCTGTGGGGACTTTTTCATTTCAAGGTCTCATTACCCGAGGCTCAGACTACCGTCACTAAAAGGTCAAGATTGTCTGAAGTAGCTCGACTGTTTGACCCAATGAGTTGGTTAGCTCCATTTTTAGTCCAGACAAAAACGCTCATCCAGGATCTGTGGATTGCCAAAGTCGATTGGGACACGCCGCTGGTTGGAGAGCTGTTCAATCGTTGAATAACGCTGCGTAATCGAATGCAATTTTTGTCAGAAATTCGAATTTCCAGATGGTTGCAGATGTTTGAGGATATCTCATTCGTCCTTCATGGATTTGGTGATTACTCAAATCGAGCTTATGGTGCATCGGTATATCTGATGATTCCTAGACAGTCGTCAATGTTACTAATGGCAGAAACTAGAACTGCTCCTATAAAAGCACCTAGTATACCCAAATTGGAATTATGTGCGTCAGTCCGTGTGGTTCGCCTCTTACAGCGTATTATTCCACAGCTTCCTCAGGACACGTCCATAAATTACGTAAGGGAAACTTTACGATTCTTTAAACCCCCCCCCCTCCCCCTCGTAAGGGCTAGTAAGATTTGAGTGGACTCCCTCCCTTCCTAACTTACGTAAGATCGTGAGATTTTCACCTGAGTCCAAAGTTTTTAGTAGAAATCTGTTATTTTTAGCCTCTTTTTAATGGTGTCAAATAAGATAAGTCTAGATACACATACAAATATCATCTATGCGAGTATCGGAAAGGAATCTCAGATGAAGATAAGATCATCGAAATGGGTAATAATAAAATAATGGAATAAATAATGAGAGATAGATTATAAAAGCTTCGAATAATAAGGTCCCATCAGTACTTACGTAAGACGACTTGTTGACCCCCCCACCCCCCTACCCAGTTTTCTAGTAAGAATTAGTAGGAATTAGTCAGGATTTTGAGGACCCCCCTCTCCCTCCCAAACCCTTACGTAATTCGCGGACGTCCCCCTATAAGCCAAAGGCTTTGTATTGTTGGTCTGACAGTAAGGTTGTGTTAGATTGGCTCGATAGTCACCCCTCTCGTTGGGAAACCTTTGTTTCCAACCGAACGAGTGTGATACTAACTACCTTCCCAGAAGCTTAATGGAACCATGTTTGAGGGCCGCAGAATCCCGCTGACCGCGTCACGCGCGGCTTGACAAGTGAGTCACTCAAGGAGTCAAAGCTTTGGTGGCATGGTCCGAATTGGATCATTCAGGAGTCGAGTGACTGGCCTGCATGTGAAATTACCCAAAAAGAGCAGGAAGAAGTTGCAGCAGCTCTCGCTTCATCCGAGACCTTTGAAGAGGTGGAGATCCAGGTTAACATTCCCGATACCCATGTATTGTCTTCCCTTGGGAAATTTAACTCAATGGCTAGAGCTAGTCGTATTCTGGCGTATTCGTTCTGTTGGCGTTTTAATGCCAGAGTCAAGAAGGAGAAGCGGGAACCATGTGCGCTGACTTGAAGGGAGATCTCTGCAGCCCAACTTGCCGTGTGGAAAGTCGTTCAGCAAATTCATTCCGCAGAAGAATTGCGTTGTGTGGCGCGAAAGAAAGATATTCCACGTGATAGTCCTATTCGTCTCTTGCCGCCATTCAGATGTGAGAGAGTTTTGCTGAGAGTTGGTGGAAGGTTTCAAAATTCTGACCTCCGTTTTAGTGGAAAGCACCCGATCATATTGCCTCATAGGAATGTATTTGTGCGCAGGTTAGTAGGGGAGACTCACCGACACACTCTGCATGGAGGAGTCTAGTTGATGCGCAGCCACTAGCTGAGCTCATTTTGGATCATCCATTCAACCCGCATGATTCAACAAGTATACCGTCGCTGCAGCAGATGTGTACGTCATGGCGCTCAAGGCCTGGAACAAGAAATAGCTCCTCTACCTGCTGTGAGATTATCACCCAGGATGCTGTTTGAGGCCACTGGATTGGATTATGCAGGTTCTGTATACATTCTGTTCTCACTTGGTCGTGGAGCTAAGTCGATCAAAGCATGTATTGCCATCTTTATTTGCATGGTTACAAAAACAATAAACATTGGAGTAGTGTCCGATCTGACGTCCAGAGCTTTCTTAGAAGCTTCCAAACGTTTTGTATCTCGTCGTGGTAAATTTTCGCACTTGTATTGCGATAATGCTAAAAACTTTGTCAGTGCCGAAAAGGAACTGAAGAAAATGTTCACCAAGTCTTCGTCAGTTTCCGCTCAGATTGCTTAAGACCTCGCACCAGAAGGAGTCACCTTTCATTTCATTCCACCTAGGTCTCCCCATTTCGGTGGTCTTTGGGAAGCTGCCGTACGTAGCTTCAAACATCATCTGCGCCGGGCAGTCGGCGATCGGATTTTGACTCACGAAGAGCTCTCAACTGTATGCTCTCAGATCGAACCCTGCTTAAATCCACGACCCTTGTGTCCTATCAGTAGTTAGGCCACTGACTTGGTACGACTCACTCCCGGTCATCTTTTGATCGGGCGTTCGATGACTGCAGTGCTAGAGCCCTTTGAAGACGTCGATCTGACAACTAATTCGAGTTGCAGGTGGGATATTCTAGTGCGTATGAGCAACCGATTTTGGAACCGGTGGCGGAAAGAGGTGCTTAACCATGTGCAGCAAAGGACCAAATGGCTTAGAAATCTGGATCCCATCAAAATTGGTGACATTGTACTGCTGAAGGATGAGCTCAGTCCACCAACCAAATGGCCACTAACCAGAATGACCCATCTACACCCTGAAGCTGATGGATTGACTCGAGCCGTCACTGTGAAGATGGCCACTTCTGAGTTCAAACGGGCCATTTTAAAACTCATTCGCTTGCCGACGGAACCTGATGTGGAGGAAGCCTATCAAAATTCGAAAAGAAGACCTCAGATTGATAATGAATGAATCTTATCTTCTTCGGGTGTAATTCGACACCACATTCCACTTCCTTCCTCGATCCGGGTCACCCGCGAATCCTGTCCCGTTTGAACACGGTGTGCCTGAACGAATTTTTTTCCAAGTGAAAACTCCCTCTGAGATTATTTTGGTTCCTGATTCTACATATTTGGGGCACCATTTTCCCACGAAAATTAAAATCGCGGGCTGAGCCCTTTTGAAGGAATGTCGTTTGGAACATTTTTCGGACCCAGTCAAGGAACGCCCGAGTAATATGGCTCATCCCTCGTTGGATATGAGCCCAAAATCAAGTTTCTTCACTTTCTAACACTAGTTTTCAAAAAATGTGACCGCTTTGGATACTTCTGAGGCTTGTTGAGGTTGGGCATGTACCCTAAAAACCCTTCAAAAATGCAAAAAGCAATCTCTCGATGTCTCATTTGAGAAATGACCATCTACCGTTTAGGCTCTCCAAGACGCCCTATTGGAAATAATCTTGTAATGGACATTACAATATTCATCACGATGTCTTTTGTGATAGGAATTGTAATGTACATTATAACGAATTCCAATAGAATCATCATGTTTTTATGTGATGTTCAGGTCATGGCGAGGAATTTGCTATGTCCATTTATCACTATTCCACAGTGAAGAAACTGGAAAAAACTCTTCTACGTAACTCGTGAATTTTGCCGACAGTGGGATGCGAATCCACAATCTTTTGGTTACGAGACCAAGCACATGCCTTGGGGCCAGGGAGTCATATTGAAGGTAGGCGTCTAATAAGCTTACTTGACGTTTGACTGACCGGAACAATCTGTTCATTCGCTCAAAATCTGATCATTCGTTCACTCAATTCGTCATACAAACAACTCAGAGTAGATCAGGTGGATGCTTTGAAATGGTCCGGTTTCAATGAAAATCCACGATTTCGACTATTTTGGAAATTTCATCAGCACAAGGTGGAAAATGATTGGAGAAAAAGAAATGACTCGTTTCACATCCCTAAATGTGTTATAAGGTAAGTGTGCCTAAAATGCCCCCATTCCCTAATACGCCCCGACTCAAGTTCTCAAATTTACCAGCTTGCAGATCTCGACACGCATTTTTTCCATGTTTGTTATTTTGAAATGAGAGAGAATCAACGGTTTGGGCCGACCCGAAATGACCCGCGCCTTTCCCACAACATTATTAGCGATATTCGGTACTTTCAATTTATTCCATCTTAATCACTGAAAGCTATGCCATTGATTCAATCAATTTTTAACGTAGTTCTCCTCATTTAGTTGTCTTCGTCCGAACTTCGAGATACTTCTCACAAAATATAGAAAATTTGATTTCTAGCCGATTCTACGCCTATACTACTAAAAAAAGTGCATTTTTGGCACCATCTACCCAAGGGCTCTTAAGGTTTGTCTCCGAGTTTTTTGAAATTCAAAGAATCTCCTGGGAATTCGTGTGGTGGTTCAACTATCCATAACACCTTCTGATGAAATTCCAAGGAGCCTCTCCATTTTGTTTTCGAGTTTTCGATGTCAAAAGTTCGAGCTCGTAACACGCGGAGGATAGGAACGGCGCAGCAGAAAGCAACTTTTTTGGGCCGTTCTCACGAATGCTTTGACAATTCTTCAGAGAACTCGCTGAAAAATTGATATGTCATTGATTCAAGTCTTTTCTTCATTCTTGCCAAAAATAGGGACCCGTGCTTATTTATTTTGTCCACACGAGGGCTCGAATGTTTGTGATTTTTGTCTGCGCGCGATGTTAATTTTCTGCCTCGCGGAGAGCGTTCGTGTGTGAGCGTGTGCGTGTACGAGCTGCTTTGTTGTGTATACGCGATTGTATATAAGAAGACGGCGAGGTCGCGTTGCTATCAAAACAACACGGCTCGCTCAAACTTACGATCCTGATTGTCCCAGGAGACATACCTTAAATAAGACATCAAGAGATTGGTGTTTTGCATTTTTGAAGGGTTTCCAGGGTACATGCCCAACCTCAACAAGCCTCAGAAGGATCCAAAGCGGTCACATTTTCTGGAAACTAGTGTGAGAAAGTGAAGAAACTTGATTTTGGGCTCATATCCAACGAGGGATGAGCCATATCAATTGGGCGTCCCTAGACTGGGCCCAAAAAATGTTCCAAACGACATTCCTTCAAAAGGGCTCAGCCCGCGATTTTAATTTTTGTGGGAAAATGATGCCCCAAATATGTAGAATCAGAAACCAAAATAATCTCAGAGGGAGTTTTTACTTTGAAAAAAAATTCGTTCAGGCACACCGTGTGAAGTCATTTGGGGCCTCAATTAGCCACGTGTGATATGATATTTCAGTGCTGTTGCGTAGTGTAGGACGATGTGATACCTGAGGACCTACGTTGGCAGCCTTTACCGCGGATGATTTGAGTAATTTAGTTCATTTCCTGGAGTGCAATTTACTTTTCTCGAAATTAGATACCAATATTAATGATGGTTCGCTAACTAGCGTTCCTTTGTCTAAGGATATCGACTTAATCTCGCTTCCATAAGGGTTTTCTTCTATTTTTGGCTCATATCGCCTAATTATTAGAATTCATCAACTTGGATCAATTTGTTTAATTCGATTGGGAGATTATGACCAGTTCAATTTATTCAGCTGGTTTGAATTATAATTTTGATTGATTTTGATATCCAGTTGGAGGGATGATCTCTCTCTTGTTTTGTTGATGTCGACCCACAATTTCTAGAGTTGATATGTAATTCTTTTTGACCGTTAGATCGATCAAAGTGGGCGGCATGTTCGAATACCAGTGTATTCGAGCCCGGGAGTCGAGAGCGAGCGAGCAGTTAAAATGAAAAAAGACCAAACTAGAGTCATGTCAGGTGTCAATTGATCACCAATCATATTCAAGTTCCACGAACAGTCGATCTCAACGGATCTCTTTTTCACTGCCCTCTTGCGCTCTCCTTGCGGGTCAGTAGAGTTCAGTTGTGCTAGGATCGCCGTGCGGACAGCTTTGATTGTCCGCACTCACAAGGGAGGACCACGGGGTCCGGGTCGTCAATCTCCCACAATATTTTTTTACAGTTTGGTACAACCTAGAATATGGAAAATCCAGAGTAACTCCGTCAAATGGGCCTCCGGTCCAAAGATACAGCGACCGAAATTAACATTGCTCACATAGGCCCATGTTCCCGGAACCTTGCATCTTCCATGCCACCGGGCGCGTCCACGGGTTGCGGATAGTGGAACTGCCAGTAGTGATAGGGCGTACCCGTACACACTGGCCAATCGTGAATAACACCTTGGTGGATAGGTGGAATGAGCGACCGCGGACAAAGGAACCGTTAGTTAGTAGAGGGAGGAAAACCATGGCTAGCAATGACCAGAGAGGTATTACCCCAGGTGGTCAAAATCCACTCGCTCCGGTGACAGGGCCCCATTCGGATTCTGGGGGGGGGGGGCATCATTGCTTGATGGAAACGTGCTGACAGTGGACCCCATGGCTGTCGGATCAACACGAAACGCTACAGGAGGAACAGAACCTACCCCCCTGGATGGCAACGTCAGTCCAAGGAGCATCTCATCACGGATGGGGGCCATACACATCGACAAAGCGACCGAAGACGACCTGTCGTCTTTCGGAAGCACCGGCGATGCTATGGACCTCGAAACCGAGATGAAGCTCCTGAACGAGGCTGACAAACCCAGGAAGGAGGGTATGAGCAACACGAGCAAAGAGGCACTTGACCGAAAATTGATGTCTAGGAAAAGATATCGGGGAGCGGTCAGGTACCTCGAGAAAATGAGCAAGAAGAATGACGATGAACTTTCCGAAAAAGAAAGGAAATACATCGACATCAACAAGAAGGTGGTGGCAAGGTTCGAGCAACAGGAAAGCTCGAGGCCACTTGAAACGATCAAGGAGGAGGCTGCAGCAAACGAAGCAGCAACCCCCTCCAAGATCAAAAGAAAGAGGCTCCAGAGGTCTAACGCGACGAGACCTCTTCTTTTTCCGGTACAGCCCGCTGTCCAAACCCCAACCACGGGGAGATCGGCCAAAAGGGTAAGATCGGCGGAGGAAGAGGCTAATGCCGCGAAGAAGGCAAAAGTCTCGACCAGCTTTGAGTCGCCGCAAGAATGTCAAATCGCCATCATCGATCGATCTGATCCTGACGGCAGAATGACGGCCGAGCGGTGGCTCATGGTAGAGTCGAGGATTCTGGTAGCAATCGCTGAAGGGCCGGAAGATGGCAGCGACGACGGGGTCGAGTTCGATGAAGCTGGTTAGCAGAAGGGCGTCAAGGTCGTTGGCTGCAGCAATAGGAAGTCACACGACTTTCTGGTGCAAGTAGTCGCCAACTGCGGCGAACTTTGGCCAGGAGCAAAACTCGAGGTCATACCCAGGTCGGAACTACCCCTGAGGCAGCTCACTTCTTTATGGACCCCTCTTCCAATTCCAGGAGAAGAGGACACCATACTGAAGATCATTGAAAGGCGAAACAAGGGACTCGAGGCTCCAGGCTAAAAAGTTATATCTTCAGCCCCGAGCAAAAGCGGCAACGGCGAAGACTTTGTCATCGCCGTAGACGCAGAATCACTCGACAAACTGAAAGAGACATCGGGAAGCATCAATTTCGGACTAGGAGCGCTGAAAATGAGACTTCCCAATGTCAAAGATAAGGACAAAGGCACAAACCCAGAGGCTGCAAGTGGTGCAAATTAACCTGCACCACTGCGAAGCAGCCTCGGAGGACCTGATGCTGCAAATGTCCAAGGAGAAAACAGACATAGCCTTGATCCAAGAGCCTTGGCTGAATCAAGCCGAAATTAAGGGTCTAAAGGCAAAAAGATATAGCCTGTACTTCTCCCAGACTGCAGGTAAGAAGAGAGCGTGCATAGTAGCAAAGAGTGAACTACAACTCATACTACTCTCACAACACAGCACAAATGATATGACAGTGACACTATACAAGCAAAGGAACAAGCCAAACTTGATCATTGCATCCGTATACATGCCATACGGAGAGAAAATCCCACCTTCAGAAGCACTCCGGAACCTGGCAGCAACAGCCACGGCTAAAGGATGGCGGATGATTATAGGATGTGATGCGAACGGGCATCACGTGCAATGGGGAAGCAAGGACATTAACGAAAGAGGTGAGTCAATATAAGAATTCATACTCTCCACCAACCTCATCAATTGCAACAGAGGGAACGATCCCACATTTGTAAATAGGGTAAGGGAGGAAGTGATTGATCTAACCCTGACCAGCAACCATGATGATATCGCGATAAACGAATGGAGGGTATCCCCCCAAAATTCCTTCTCGGACCACAGGAAGATCCTATTCTCGGTAAATCGCGACATCCCAACGAGAAAACCATTCCGAAACCCCGAAAAGACAGACTGGAGCATTTTTTCAAGGGAAGTGGAAAAAAGGCTGAGATCGTGGACCCAGTGCACGATCTCGGAAAATCCTAACATCACAGAACTGGAAAAATGCTCCAACCTACTCAGCAATGCGCTCGAAAATTCTTTCCTGAAGGCATGCCCTGTTAACCGCGGTCGAAATCCCACCAACCCCTGGTGGAAACCCGAACTTCGAAAACTCAGGACAATGCCGAGGAAACTATTTGATACGGCGAAGAAAGAAGACACGGAGGAGAGCTGGGCAAAGTATCGAACCAGCTTCAACAAGTATAAAGACAACATAAGAACAGCCAAATGGGAATCCTTCCGAAAATTCAGTGAGTCGATACAAGACACCAATGAGGCAGCCAGACTCAGGAAAATACTACAAAGGACCCAACGGTCCCAAGAAGTATCCGGAGACAGGACGGCTCATGGACTGAAGATGGACAGGAAACCCTGGACCTACTGATGGAAACACACTTCCCTGGATGCCTAGGAGAAGAAACCACAATCTCCGAAGAAGGAGAAAAGGACTTCGACGGCAACGAAGTGGAAGCGGTGAAGAAAATCATAACAGAGGAGAAAGTAGCATGGGCGATCAACTCCTTCAGCCCGTATAAATCAGCAGGGCCAGATGGAGTGATGCCTATAATGCTCCAAAAAATCCTGGGAACCATCATGAGCCTTTTGATGAAGATCTTCTCAGAAAGCCTCATACTGGGGCACATTCCGAGAAGCTGGAGGGAGGTACGAGTGGCATTCATTCCCAAAGCAGGGAAAGCAAGCCACACGACCGCAAAAGACCTGAGGCCGATAAGTCTCTCGTCGTTCCTACTGAAGGCACTAGAGAGACTAGTCGACCTGCACATCAAAGAAACAACAAATATAGAACAAGAGTGCACAAACCAACATGCCTACCTGAAAGGCAAGTCGATGGGAACAGCGCTACACAAAGTAACGAGAACAATTGAAAAATCCCTTGACGAGAAAGAATGCACCCTAGCGGCGTTTCTAGACATAGAGGAAGCCTTCAATAACGTCAAAACCGAGTCGATCCACCAGGCTTTGGTGGAAATAGGAGCAGACGAAATCACCACAACATGGGTGATGGAGATGCTGAAAAGTAGGGTAGTGACGGCTTCCATAGGTGGAAGCTCAACTAGGAAAAGGACAACAAGAGGCACGCCCCAGGGCGGAGTCATCTCCCCCCTACTATGGCTGATAGTGATCAATAAGATCCTAAAAGCCCTAAGGGACAAGAGGATAAAGATAATAGCATACGCAGATGATGTAGTGATACTGGTAACGGGGATCGATCTGGGAACACGCAGTGAAATTATAGAATCTGCTCTAAGAGAAGTCACCAGGTGGGCACAAGAGAATGGCCTTGGAGTTAACCCTTCCAAGACCGAATAAGTGCTATTCACAAGGAGATACAAAATACCGAACTTCAGACTGCCGTCCTTAGGAGGGCGTGAACTCGCCCTCTCAGAAGAGGCAAAGTACCTAGGAGTAATCCTTGACTCCAAACTTTCCTGGAAAAGGAATGTGGGAGAAAAGATGAAAAAAGGAGTCAATGCACTATATATGTGCAGAAAACTATTTGGAAAAAAATGGGGTCTAGGACCGAGAATAATACACTGGATGTATAGATCGATTATCAGACCCATAATCACTTATGGAGCTCTAGTATGGTGGCAAGCACTGGACAGAGACACAAATAAGAAGTGTCTCGAAAAAGTGCAAAGACTCGCTGCACTTGGTACAACGGGAGCAATGAGAAGCGCACCACAAGCTGCGCTGGAAGCCATACTGGATTTACAACCGATAGATATGTTCGTGAGGAGTGCCGCCGCCAAAGGAGCCCTCAGACCGAAGGACTCGGGCATATGGAGGCAAATGAACCACGGACACACCATGATACTCAACAGAATAGGCAGGATAGACAAAAAAGTATCAAAACTTATAATGCAAGGTACAGACTATCAAAGCCCACAGACACAATTCGGAAGAGAAATGAGGATCAATATCCCGAGCAAGGAAGACTGAGAGAACAGCCCTACACCGACGGGGCGAAGTTACAAGGAAACACAGGCGCGGCTATCTACTCAGAGGAACGGCAAATCGCAGAGTCCTGCAGACTCAATGATAACTGCAGCATCCTCCAAGCGGAAATTCTTGCGATCGAAAAGGCTGCAAAAACAATCCGGATGAAAAACGTCAAAAGAGACGTAGTCATATACACGGATAGCCAAGCAGCACTCAAGACCCTGGCATCCAAAACAACAAGATCGAAGGCAGTGATTAGCTGTCGGGAAGCTCTGTCGTGGATCCGTGACTGCACAGTCAGCCTCTGCTGGGTCCCCGGACACTCTGGAGTCGAAGGGAACGAAAAAGCAGACAAACTGGCAAAGCAAGGAGCGGAACAGGACAGGGGCAAAACGATCAGCCACCCACTCCCGCCGATCAAAACGATAAGGGATGCAATCGACAAGACAATCAGGAATGAGCACGGCGAAGAATGGAGAAACAGAGATGACTGTAAAATCTCCAGAGCGCTGTGGCCGGAAATCGATTCCAGCAGAACAAACGAGCTGCTGAGTCACAGCAAGAAAGTAGTGCAAACCACAACAGGAGTCATCACACACGGTGAGCCGGAAGGGCGAAAAAGGTCAAGTTGCGTGAACGTCAGGAATTCCTCTGGAGTATGTTTCGGGATCACCTCTACATCATTTCCCAACAGAAACGAAAATATTTCATCGGAGGTTTTTCAAATGAAGTCAACTTCTCCATTTTTTGCCGCATTTTTCGAAATTATGATTTCGCTCCATAGTTCTGTATCGTGAATCCGGCCCCTGGAAATGAGGAGATTACATGAATTCGACGCAAAAAGGTCTAGTTTTTCGAATTACGGAGTCAGAATTAGGCCCAAAAGGTGCCCAGGCCGTTGGAGTCTCAGTAAAGGTGAAGAATCTCGATTTGAATGAATGAATCTCTTGGGAACGACAAAGATTATTTCTGGTCATCACTAGTGCGGACCTTTACGTTTTTTCTTGGGATAATCAAATAAACGTCTATGTATTCTTATCCAACTTCTTGATTTTCCTATCTGAAAAGGGTTTTCGGAGCCCTGAGAGGAACATCCCCTGTGAGCAACTGGCGTACTGATACTAAAATGTCTTTTTCTCAACAAAAGAAGGTTTGTCAATCTCTTTGAGAATTTCAATGTCTATTTGCTATATTTCCTTGTCTCAATTCCAGCTTATACACAGAACTCCTTGATTCCAGCGTCAGTTTCAGCTCGTCAGGGATCATGATTATCGACTGTATCTGGGCGCGAATTTGAAAAATAGGAAGCAGTGCATTCTGTAAGTCCTTAACCAATGACATAGTACGCTTCAACACAGGGTTAGTATGACTAACAGATAAATTTCGACCGTTCCTACGATTACCAGGACCGGTATCCATACATTTCGAGTGAATTTTCCACAAAAATCGAGGTTCTTCACCTTTACTGAGACTTTAACGGCCTGTGCACCTTTTGGGCCTAATTCTGACTCCGTAATTCGAAAGATTAGACCTTTCCACGTCGAATTCGTGTACTCTCCTGATTTTCAGAGGCCGGAGATGAGATACATAACGGTAGAGCGAAATCATAATTTCGAAAAATGCGGCAAAAAATGGAGAAATCGACTTTATTTGAAAAACCCTCGATGGAATATTTTCGTTTTAGTTGGAAAATGATTTTGAGGTGATCCCGAGACATACCTCAGAGGAATTCCTGACGTTCACGCAACTTGACCTTTTTCGTCCTTCCGGCTCACCGTGCACAGGCCACTGTGCCACGGCGGTCAACCTCAAAAAATGGGGAAAGACCGCCAACGACTTCTGTAGGGAATGTAACGAGGAAGAGGAAACCATTGAGCATCTCCTGTGCCGATGCCAAGCGCTCGAAGGAAAAAGACACAAAACCTTGGGTCACAAGTACTTCGACGGCTTGGAAGACACAACAGAGATGGAACTTAAGAAGCTCATAGAATTTATCCAAGGCATAAAATGCCTAAAGGGTGAAAGGACATAGGAAGGTTAGACTCCCACGAAAGCACAACAGGGTATCACAATGGGCCTCAGGCCTCCGAGTGTGGATGCGACATCCGTCGCATTCAGCCCTTATAACCGAACCTAACCTAACCTAACCTAACCTGGGCCCATGTTAGAAAGTGATATATATATATATATATATAAACTGGTAATGCTGACGATTTTGCTTGTATTCCTAGATAGGAGGCCCATTTGAGGGAGTTACTCCAGATTCTTCATATTCTAGGTGGTAGCAAACTGGGAAAAAATTCTGGGGATGACTTGTGATCCGGACCCCGTGGTCTCTCCTTGTTAGTCTAATTACGCACGCTTTGCGCTCGCGCTGGTGCCCCTTATATATTCACTCTCTTTTTACGCGACTTGTTTCTATCCAACCAGCGTACCACACTTTTTTAGTAATTGAAGATTCATTTCTATGAATCTAATTTGTTATAATTTCGCCTCCCAAATCCAGTGAAATGCCAAACCGTTTCCACTGCACAATTTGACCAGCTCAAGGGCTCATGCTCCAACAATGGGTTCTAATCACGACGAAACTCGAAATTCGTGTGTGTTGTCATGATTCTATCATCGGAAAATTATGCGTTTTCTATACTCTCAATATCTCTATGATTGCAATAACGTAATTTTGAGCCTCTTGGGCAATTGTTTGAAATGTGTAGGCCTTGGACATATACAAATTTTACGACTCAACTGGCTCTAACCATTGAAATGAGCTTTTTCCGTATTTAGGAAATCAAGTTCTTGCTGATGCTGTAAATGTGGTACTAAAGGAATCCTCTCGCGCGCTCTTTCCCGTGAAATGATCGCGCCATTCATTATGATTGAAAAAATTCGCCCCGTCACTATTGAGAGGGATTCGGCGATTTCCATGCCTTTCGTCGTTATTCGGAGTATAACTATTATCCTGGTGGCAATAATTTTCTGGATATCTTCGGAATGGACAACTAGTATGTAAATTCTCATTGGCATTCTGTGATGCTCTTCTCATACGAATTTCACCATAATTTTCATGACAATTTCGATTAGGACTCATATCGTTGTTGTCGAATTCCTTAGGTAATGGCTCCGATCGATACTTGACGTATTCCCGCGGGATTTTGCATTTCTATCTCGATAATTCGACGCCAGGCCTTCGTCGTCATGATGCTCGTGGTGACGTCGAGCGTCGTATCCCGTGTTGCCTCGTTTGGAGTTATATCCATTTCCCGACCTCTTGGATGAAAAGTCGTTTCGAGCTGGAACGATCTGCCGCTTTGGTGCTATCTCTATCTGACGTTTCGAAAGGAAACCCACCGGTATTGCATCTTCTAAAGAGTGGCATTCGTTCAGATCATGTCCGCGTATGAGGCAATGATTACAAAATCTTGAATATCAAATCCTCTCATGGCAGTCTTCTCCGACATGTCCTTGGACAAGACAATATTTACATTTGACATGTATCCGAGATGATCTAGTTGTCGAGGTTGGCGCCATTTTGTTGGCCGACTCGCCCAAGTGATTGTCGTATCGACTCGTGCTTCGGTTCTCTTCTCGCGCGTGGTTTTGGTAAATCTTGCCCGAGTCAATTGCCTCTATCGATAATCGGCAGTTTTCTGAATCGTGTCCATTTTCCCTACAATATCTGCAAAATTCGGTTCCCCAAATTTCTGGACATTCGCGTTCAATATGTTCTCCTACGTGACAATACCTGCCTTCGTCCCGAGCTATGGCTCTATTCATAGTTACCGAATCAGTTTGTGTGGTCGTATTTTTGGTGATTTCTTTCATTCTTCGTTCAACGAGGGTGTTTACAAGGGTCATTATTTCATCCCCGTGCACTTCCGAGTTATTGAAATTTGAGAAGATGGAGCGGGCGCTCATTTTGTTCTCGAAATTCACCGCTTCTGAGATAGCTTCGCGTAACGTCTTCGGGTTCGTTGTCCTAACTTGATGCTCTAATGCTCCTGACGGGCCAAAGATAATTTGCTGTAGGGCCTCGCTGTCTGCAATATTCTTATAAGTTTCTCGCTCTCAATTTTCAAGATTTCCATTACGATCATACACGTTGAGCAAACTGTTGTGGAGCGTTTGGACACGCAGCCCATAGTCTCCCGCGCTTTCATGTTCTCGTTGTTGTACTGATTTCAATTCCGCCAAAACTCTATCTGCCTCGCCGACACCACTATATTGAGTAGTCATATCCGATAACAATTTTTCGATCGATGTATATTGCGTCAAACGCGCGGTGTAACCCTTGGCGGCTCTACCTTGCAGTTTACGCGCTGAAGTTGCGAGTATCCACGGTTCTACATCTGAGCCATATTTGTTCTCAACGTATCTCGCGGATTGACAGAAGAATGGTAACATATCGGGATTACCTTCATACGGCATGATATGGTTCGAAGCTTGATTCAAAGTTAGTTCAAATGTAGACATATGACGGTGGTTGGCATTGGCTTGATCATTCGCATTCTTCGCGGATGTATGGCGCATTTTTTCGCTTCCATTTGAGTCGCAATCACTTTTATCGCGTTCCAAAGGTCGTTGCTCCGAGCGAAGGCTCCGTTCAGTTTTTCATTGTGATTTAATCGTTTGTTACGTTTCCCATGATTTTTTCCGCGGTTCACAATCTCGCCACAATCACTGAAATGTCTAAGACCTCTACAATCCGATGCATCTGAGTCTGTAGAGGATGAATCGTCCGCGTATCGTACTCCACTCAAATAGCGATCACACCTAGATTGATGTGGCGTTTCGAAATCTTGCTAATCATCGTATGAGTCTTCAAACCACTTGTGATCACTGCGACGCGTATGTCCGCGAGATCGGCGGTGGGATTGACATCCGTTCGGCGAGTAATCGCGACTATCGCGTGGCTTCTCTTTGTCACTTCAAAGAGATTGATCACAATTCTTCACCTTGTTAGTACGAGAGCTTGTTTTGTATCGCTCTTATGTACGCTCAACTCAGTGTCGAGATTATTAGGTATCTGACGATCTGAGTGGCTAGCTTATCCCGCGTCCATACTAAAAAGTCGGGGGCTGTTATGATTCTGACTGCACTTTTGATTCTCGAACCATTTCTCGCGCAACTCGTCATCAGGACTTTCGCAAGTCCTAGCGAAGTGACTAGTGAATTCTGCGTCCTCACTCTCCAGTCGGCGGCTAGACTCCTGCTTAGGTGGAAATCAACCCACTCGAACGCTTCCACTTGCGCCTCGAGGGTGCAAGCTTTCACTTTTGACATTCATGAGAGGCCACGGACCTGTTTCAGCTATTTTATATTCGTTTTCCGGGGTTGAGTGATTGGTCCAGTTGTCAGTCAATTGTTCAGTCATTGGGGTATTTTGAGTCAGAGACTCAGATGGTTGATCTAAACGCGAGGATCCCGCATTAACCCGCAACTCTCCAAAATTCGCATAATTTTCATTGAAAAATTCTCCCTTTTTCTGGGAAATTTTGGTTGCACCCCGGTTGCTATCTGCGAATTTTCTAGAGGATCTCTTAGACTTCCAAATAGAGTAATTTCATCCTCTGAAGGATATTCTGGTTCGGTTGCGAGAAACCAGCTCAGGTCGCGTATCGCGATTTCTGCGTGTATTCCTCCTGGCTGCTCTAATCCGATGTCGGCTGCCATAAGCGCAAAATGATTATCACGAGCTCTCAAATCGCCTTCCTGCATTTTCCCTGAGTAATCCAGTTTTAATTGGTCGACATTCTCGATCTCAAAATTATTTTGAGCTGTTTCTTCCCCTACAGCTCCTTGCGATTCTTTAGGAGTTTGATTATCCCTTTCAGGTTCTAAGTTAATGTCCATAGTATTGGAAGTTTGGTTCAAGGCTTTACGACCTCTTGCCATGATCCCGGTGTACGGTGAAAGTTTCTTTGAATGCATGGTTGAGAATTTTAGTTTCACAATGCCAAGTATACAGGGTTGCGTGAAACGTGAGGAGTTATAGCACAATCCTAATAGGTCAATCTCAGTAGGGTGTGACCCGTGAATGAGATGAGAGTTTTCTGCGAAGTATTTCAATTCGAGGACCACCTCTTCTATTCAGGAATGGGGGATTATATATAACTGGAACAAGAATTTTTTTTGGATTTGGGTTGTCAAACTGAAATAGATAAATTAGTTCAAACCTGTAATGACAGTCATTTCGGCTCGTAGATGGTTTGAGGGAAAATGAGTCTTTGCCTCGCGACTCTTCCCACGAGGGGCGAAAATTAGGATGAATAAATTTCCTTACCCAATAGTAGCGAAGACTGCAATGGCGCAAATTCAGATGAACATCCTTCCCGTCTTTTGGTACTTGAAAATTCGTCAATGCTGAATGAATGCTAATAATCTCAAGAACGCACCGCGGTTTTTTCTAGAATCCCCATTAGGGAAAAAAATTTTGGCTGACACTATACTGCTTGAGGAGTGAGTTCTGATCCTTGAAACAGAATTCCAGCACTACCACGAGTTTGTTATGAACCACGGTGGAAGTTTATTCAAGCGCAAGGCTGACAATTTCAGTTCAACGACGCCAAGTATACAGAGTTGCGTGCAACGTGGAAAGATATTGCCCAATTCTAATGGGTCAATTTCTGCAGGGTCTGTTCCGTAAATGAGATGAAGTTTTTTGGAAAATGTTCCAATCCGGGGACAACCTCTTCTATTCAGGAATTAGGAGTTATATATAACTAGAGCTTGAAAATTCATTTTTTTGCATTTGAATTGTAGGATTAAAATAGATAACGTCATTACAGGATTTCGGCTCTTAGATGTTCTGGAAGTGAGTGAGTCTTTGCCTCGCGACTCTTCCCACGAAGGACAAAGATTGGGATGAATAAATTATCTCACCCCACAGTAGCGACGACTGCGATGGCGCAAATCCAGATGAACATCATTCCTGACTTCTGGTTGTTAGAAATCCGTCAATAAAATTTGAATGCTGATAGTTTGAAAAACGCTCCGCGACTTTTGTGGAATCTCTAATCGGATGGAAGATTTTGACTGATACTATACTGCTTGAAAATAAATGAGTCCTAATCCTTGCAACAGAATTCCAGCGCTGCCACCAGTTTGTTATGAACCAGGATTCTTGAAGTTCATACGCTACGGGATCTATTCTGTTCTCACCAGGCCGTCAGACCAGTAAGTTGAGGTGCAAGGTATTCTCTAGATGATACGTTCGAGACGATGAGTATAGTATAGGTTCATTCAAAGGCGAGTTATAATAGTGAGAGAGAGACCGTTACATGTACTCGTGATTTGACTGATTCTATAGTGGTACGAGAGAACCAGGGACTGGATTTACTCGACCTGGAATGCTGCTAATCGCGATGTCTATGCAACGAGTAACGTGGTTGACATTGATTCTAGAAGCGCGGTTTGATATACGCGGTGAGTGTCCGCGGTCAACTGTTAGACCAGAAGCACGGCTTGGCGCTTTTGCACCGTATTTATACTCGTACTCACGCCAGAGGCTTGGAGCCTCGGCGTCTATATTTTCCACATTTTTGCGCATATACGCTTACGCTTGGGAATTCCCGGCGGTTCTCAAGCTTTATGTATACATCATGACTCCAGCCGTTTGTAATGACAATTCAGTGATAATTCGTTGCACCATATCGTGGATCCCGATATAGCTAACATCCATCGGCATCGAGCTAGCCCTGCTCTATGACATCAGGTAGGTTTACTTATATCCCGGCAAGACCCGGTGTCCGACTGGCAACCGGTTTCCCAGTAGTATCCACCCGGAATTGAATATTTGACTCGAGCACCAGTTTCTCCCCTATTACCGAGAATTTTTTTCTCCCGTAATTCTGATATTCATCGCTACACACACACACGTACGCAGGACACAAACACATGAAGAGAAAGAAGAGGAGATCCGGATCACCAGCGCAACAGAGAGATGATATCGGAAAATCCACGTCGTAATTCGAAGCAGAATCAACAATTTGGGGAACCGGATCAGAAGAGGTACCGGTGAAGAATAGGCCTACCACTGGGTTACCGAGGTAGACTCCATAGGCATCAAGTGCGTGGATGGGTACAGGCTGGAACGTATACGCACCACTTCTTGCCGGCAACCGAACTGTCAACCTGTGAACAATGTACGGAAACGCTACACAAGCGCGTTGCACCAGATCCGTTAGAGAAGAGCCCAAGAAGAAGATCCAGAACAGCGGATGACCGCTGATTGACATTGTACTACCTGATGTATCAAGAGATCCGTCAATACAGCCAAAAGGACACCCTGATCTCGCTAGCTCTGCTATTTCCACTCGTTAAAACGAGAGAAGCTCTACCAGGCATCCTGGCCATCAAAGTGGAAGGCTTCGGCCTAGAGCTATTAATTGCCACAAGGGAGGACACTTGAAGCATTGATCGTACCGATCACCCGTTCTTTAGGACAGCTTCCATGAGGCTCAGCATCCGAATGAGCGGAGGGTTAATCCTAAATACACAAATCAAACGTACTGAACGATCCAGAGGCACACCACTCCAGTAACAGGTCCTGTACTGGGCCATACCCAGAAGACCTGTACCGACCTGCATCCAGGCCAGCATACCAGTGCTCCTGTACGCCGCACCGAATGCCAGACCAGTATGAGTACCAGACCAGAGAGCTCTATTTTGCACCAGACGTACGTACCAGTTACCAGCCCAAGTACGACCAAGTTTCAGCCCATCAACCGTTACCACCAGCTTGAGCACCATGGCCAGCTCCAGCACACCGGAATCCCGAGTGCTTGGGAGAGCGAGTGGAATTTCATTCTCCGAAAGAAGAGGGGCATGCAACCGGCCCTTCGTGACCACACTAGCCCAGCTCCGGTACCCACGCAATTCATCTCGTAGCCAGCTTGATTCGACCTTTCGCCGCCAGATGGCTATCTGTGATACACCGCTCACAAGCGAAACACTTGCCAGCATTGATATCCACCCGACGACCGCTTCAAACGGACCAGTCTGCACCTAGCAGCGGACTCACGCGCCTCTCTTGGCACCAAGGGCTCTGGTGCAAGAGATGGCTCCAGAGCCTTGCAGCTGGCCACTCCCCTCTGTTCATTGGAGCTCTGAAGACAGATGAGAACATCCAGTAGACGATTTCTTGGAAACGCCAAGAGTCGCACTAGTCCACGACCGCGACATCGTCACTCGGACACACACTTTTGGCCCGGAGGGGGCTCCTCCGCGGCAGTAGAATCATTCACCGTTGTCCGCTTCCTGGGAGGTTCAGGAGTAGAACCCCACACACCGGCTATGCCCCCGCGCTTGACCCGGGGGAGCTCCTCCGTGACTCTATAGTGTCCCGCATTAGCATCTGACCTGTATCAATCGTCTCTTGGGCTAGACCGTATTTTTAATTTTAACGGTGTAATTGATACCGCGTTCAAGTAAGTTATATTTCCGCCAAAGATCCAAATTCCCCTGCCAAATCGAGGAAACGAGCGCCCTGAATCTTACTTGCGCTGATGAGGAAGATTCTGGAGGAGGATAGAGGGGTGGAAGATTCTCTCTACAAATGATAACTCCAAGTAGTTCCCTTTGAACTATGATACTCTACATTGTTACAAGCCTCATAAACGCAACCATTAAATTTACAACCGAGAATGTAATAAAAAATGCGCACCAAGCGTCTGTAAAAATTGTCCAACTAATCACTTTGCCTCATGGGCCACTGGAGCCATAATGGCTTCCGTACACCTTTTTCACAAGTTCAATCAAAACTTCACAAGCGCACTCAACCCCTAATTCTTGTGGCTCACCGGGTCGCGCGAATTCCTGGGAAGCCACCCTGGAAGATCTCGAGCCCAACCATGGGCGAGATGTCTCAGTCTACGTCTAACTTTCCGAGAAAAGATGGCGGATCGGTGCCAGAGAGAGAGAGAGAGAGAGAGAGAGAGAGAGAGAGAGAGAGAGAGAGAGAGAGAGAGAGAGAGAGAGAGAGAGAGAGAGAGAGAGAGAGAGAGAGAGAAAGAGTATCTCATAGAAAAAGGCAATCACACTCACCGTCGATAACTAGCCAATTTTCCTCGTTTAATCCGTCCATATTATTTTCCATGATTTTTCCTGGGTTTCCTTGGACTACAAATTGGATTGGTCAGAAAAAATGGAAGAGCAAGATGGTTCCTGGAATTCGCGAAAGACGAGCTGATCCATACTCCACAAAGATACTTCCAAGAATGTCCGACCTCCCTCGTCTTCTTCTTCTCCCTTGGTCATTCGACGCAATCACAAAGCCCTCATCAGTCAAACTATTTCCGGAAAATTAACCCGCGAGATACGGAAGACACTGAATCATGATGCTGGAATTTCATATAAATCCCGCGCCGACACTCCACCCAAGAGCCCCGCATTTTACCTACGTTATTGAATCGTGCCTCCACCCGTGGGACATGCGCACTACCCGCAATAATCACGTATCTCACGGCAACTCCACCATTAAGTCAACCCACGTGCTTTTAATATCACAAATTGTCTCTGTCTCTCTCACTCGCATGGCAACTCTCACATTATCGGCTTCGCCTCTCTCATTCCACTGCAACTCTCCGCACATGAGTGTGACGTGCGCAAGACCCTATTTCTCTCTCTCACTCTCCCGTCGCTGCTCATCCTCTATCTCTCTCTCCCCAACTCCCCGCGCGAGCCCGCCTTGTGGCTGCATGATCTTCTGCTTCTGATTCCAACGTCCAGTAGGTGCTGCCACGCTGCGCCCGTTCTTGGCGTAACCTGCTATACCGACTCTCCTTCCTCTTCGTGACTCTGATGTTCAATTACTCTTCGGACTCCCGCTGCTGCTCAGCTCGGCAAAAATAAAATCTTGCATCATTACATGCCTTAGGTGCGATGGCCCAGCGCAGCAGCGGACGGTGGTGACGATGATCTCGGTGACTCCGTCGCATAATACATACTCAGTAATGAATATCACATTCCTTCTTGACTACTCACCATTCATGACTATTTGTAGATATGGTTTCAATATATCTGTCTCACTTGACTAAACGCAGTCTCCAAAGTCATTAGACGGACCTAAACTCTGGTATCCTGACCCCAGAAAACCCCTCGGTTACATGGCACCGAAGGGATTTCTGGGGTCAAGAAATCAGGGTTTAGGTCCATTCAAAAACTTTGGAGACAGCGTTGAATCAAGTGAAATAGTTCAATTGGATCCATATTCACAAATAGTCATGAATGATAACGAGTCGAAGAGGAATCTGATACTCATTACTAACGTGTGTATTACAAATGCGGTGAAGCCCAATGAACGGATGATACAGGGTATATGCTGAAACGTGTCATCATAGAGCCACGGAGGAGCTCCCTCTGGATCAAGCGCGGGGGCATAGCCGGTGTGTGGGATTCGACTAATAGAGCTCCCAGGAAGCGACAAGGGTGTATGATCCTACTGCCGCGGTGGAGCTCCCTCCGGGCCAAAAGTGTGTGTCCGAGTGACGGTGTCGCAGTCGTGGACTAGTGCGACTCTTGGCGCTCCGAAGAAGTCGTCTACTGGATGTTCTCATCCGTCTTTAGAGAGGCGCGTGAGTCCGCTGCTCGGTGCAGACTGGTCCGTTCGAAGCAGTCGTCGGGTGGATATCAATGCTGTCAGGTGTTTTGCTTGCGATCCGGTGTATCAGAGACAGCCATCTGGCGGTGAAAGGTCGAATTACGCTGGCTGCTCGATGAATTGCGCGGGTACCGGAGCTGGACTAGTGTAGTCGCGAAGGGGCCCGTCGCAATTCAATCACCTTCAGAATATATCTGCCAGTGATTGTCTAGTTTTCTTGCTGCAGTCGTATCAGATTCTTTATACGTTCATTGGGCTAAAATTACTGAAATCTCATCTCATTACACTAAATTGTCTCCTTCCACCACGGTCTTACGAGAATTCATCTGACTTGAACGAAGGTTTTTCCGAAATCCTCCACCGATAGGATCTTGAGGAGGATTTGGGGTTCCAAGTCCTACAGTGTTCTTTGGCAAGGTCTATGGTTTGG
This sequence comes from Eretmocerus hayati, assembly GCA_029851415.1. Classification (NCBI taxonomy): domain Eukaryota; kingdom Metazoa; phylum Arthropoda; class Insecta; order Hymenoptera; family Aphelinidae; genus Eretmocerus; species Eretmocerus hayati. The sequence goes on from CM056742.1 coordinate 103,759,057, forward strand.
TTGAGTGGAGATTTGATAGTGTTGGTTCAACACGTTCGCACCGAAGGCTGGAATCGATGATCTTCCCCCAACCGAACGAAATATCTTGATCAAAAAACCAGAGTGGATGATCTGAATTTCCCTAGAAGGAAATGTCGTGAGAATAACTCAACAATATCTTATCTGGATTTCTATATGAGTTGATTATTTGGCCTCATCGATCTTGAAGGACGGATCCGTCCTTCAAGATCGATGAGACCAGATAATCAACTCATATATTAAACATCAAGGACGAAAAATCTACAAAATTACTCATGTTATCTGGATTTCATTCCCCGCTTATATGTCCTACAACTGATTCATCCACCGTTGAATGAACTAGAGAGTTACTCCCCGAGCATTCTACATCAATTGATTGAAACCGAATTGGATTCAATGACGTTGGAAAGTGATTAAAATTGAGTTTTCTCCTAAAAATCGAAATTCTCTCCAAAAATTCCATTCGATCATCTTTAACACGTTAGCTGGTACTGGGCCCACCGGTAGGCCCCGCTTCATGTTATTTCTCACGAGACAAAAATACTCAGCACTGATGGAAAGACACGCGGGGCTCACCGGTAGGCCCCGCCGCAGTGAAGATGATACAAATGGGGGTTTCGGAGGGAATTTTAATTTTTGGAACAAAAATTAGATTTCAATCACGATTCAACGTAGTTGGAAGATGAGGTGCGCAGGACTCGACAACATAGAGGGAAGAAGTAAGCCAGAGAGATTGAAGGACCCTGGTGCTACCTATGTAAACACCACTACTCGAAACGACCAACGAGATGGTTACCGTGTGGAGGTTGCGGTGAGATTCAGGCCGAATGGTAATGCCTGAAAAGATTCGCGATAAATGAATTCACGTGCTAGCGATGTATTTATGGCAGTTTATTCACAGATCCAACGCATCCATGAATACACACACATGCACGTGCGCACACACGAAACAGGATTGGATTCGTAAGTACACTACTATGTAGTAGACTCTCGTACATATGTATGGATTATTTTAGCCACCGGGGTCACATTCTTGGTACGAAATTGTCTGGCAGAGAAAGTGTGGGTCCCGAGCTCGAGAAGAGCTCCAACATCATAACCCTCGGTCACATTCCCGGGACAAGGATCACCTGGAGCGGAGATGTAGCGTCCCGACAAGGCGCTCCGTATTCCATTATCATATGAGTCAGAGTATCCCCCAGATGCTGATGTTACACTAATGCAGAGCCAGCTCACAGGCATGTGTAGAGGCAGGTCAGGTGATAGCACAAAAATTTCGTAACATCCTGTTCTCTTGTACTATTACATGCACAAAGATAATTTTCTTGTGCTATATCGGAATTGTACTGATGAGAGAGGATCCTTGAGGATTATTTGCAGACCCCTCTCGGAGATGGCATACCGTGAATGCTCCTAAATCTCCCATATATATCTTTTCAGTATGCACTCAAATGGGCAGTGTGATAGCTCTCACCGGGAGGGTCCAAGAGGTGCAGGTCATGTATTTGCCAAGAACTCCTGAAATAGTCTCCTGTTAGTACCGAGGGATGATACCCAAAGCCGCATAGTCCAGCGCTCAAGGGCTTGCGAGCCCTAACCTACGACATGAGCATTGTCTATACCTTGGAGATGATATATATACAAGGTGACCACGCTAATTCTGACAAAACATACATACCCAAGCACCGGGCATGGGAATAAGCTTCGAATTCTGCCAGAAATATCGTGGTCACGTGGAATATATTGATCCTCCTACGAAGAGTAAAACGTACGATGAACGCCGGCGAAGAGTAACACTTGCGCGATATCCTCCGGCAAAAAGTATTACTTGGGCTTGTCACCGACGGAAAGTATCACAAAGCGCGTACAACCGTTAAAAAGTATCACATAGCGCGTACCACCGACAAAGAGTATCACTTGGCGCTTGTCGCCGACGAAAAGTAACACATAGAGCTCACAAGCGACGAAGACTATCAACTCGCGCTGGCTACGTCGGACAGATGAATTTTCCTGGTTTCCGGTTGGGTGTAGAAGTTAACAAATTTCGAAAACCCAAAGAGATGCATTTACCTAGACTGTTTGTTCATGTTAAGAGTAAGATTTTCAAATATTGTGATGCTTTCGGCAGATGGACAAACCATTTCGGAGTCATTCATTTTATCATCACCAGGTTTTTGATCGATGGTCAGGGATTTTTCTGTAACTTTAGGTACACTTGGCGGTAGTTGATTCTCTCTGACGTCTCGACCGAGTATGCCGATCACAACAATAAGTTGTGAGTGAGGTTTTCGGCGCGCGAGCGCAGCAATCTAAGTCTGATGATTTTCGACGACGCACAGTGGGGCTAAAAATCGATTTCAGGACAAGATTCAGCGCCACGCGGATTCTCAACCAATCGAAATGATTCAAACGGGATCTTTCCCGTTTTTTGACACTCTACGAGATTCCTTCCCGGAGAATTTGATTTGGGAAGCTGCGGAGTCACAATCGTGTTGGTCGATCAACCAAAAATCGTCGAAAATCGAGTCTCCTTGATCCTGGCGGCAATGTACGATTTTCTGGTTGGGCCGAAAATACATGTTTTTGGTCCCACTTGATAAGGGAAATACTCTCATCATTGCAGAACAACGGCAACCTAACTTTGAATCAGGATTCCGGGCTCAACTACCTTGGTAGTGAACCCCAATCATCAAAAATCGACTCTCTTCGATCCTGGCGGTAATGTATGAGGTTCTAGGCGGGCTCAAATCATAAGTGAGATACACAATGTGTGAGCCTATGTCACAGGAATGCGCGAGCTTGATCCAAGGGCTTCAGAACTCTGCAATATCCCCCCCCCCCCACTCACTCATTACTCGAATATCATCGATATCCACGACCTCTTGGAGTATACGTCGATGTACCCTCACAAAATGTTTCTCCAAAGTGTCAACTCGACCTCAAATGCTTTTACAACACTCCCACCTGGATTTGGGAATGATTGCAGTGAGGAGGAACTATTTATCACTCATCAGTACAAACTGATACTTCTTGCTTTCCGTCTTGATCGCCCTTCAACACGATCCTGGGCCTCCAGAGCTTCCCGAATTGAATTCTCCGGGCAGGTATCTTGTAGAGTGAGGAAAAACGAAGAAAAGCCCGTTTGAATTGTTTCGATCGGTTTAAAATTCGCGTGGCGCTGAATCTTGTCCCGAAATCGGTTTTCAGCCCCACTGTGCGACGGAGCATGCTAAGAATCATTTAGAGTTGGATTGCTGCGCACGCGCGCCGAAAACCTCACTCAAGGTCGGAAAGAATGAACCACCGCCAAGAGTAGATGTTAAAGACGATAAAAGAAAATGAAAAGCATAGTTTATAGGTCCCAAAGTTCATTCGTGCGGGCTTGGTGCGCTATTTTCGTTTTTAGAATTTGCAAAAAATGGACTTTTTCATTTTTCAATTGGTTTTCCGCAGATGTAAGACCAATTAAAAAATTTTTTCAAACACACATCTCGACGTAAAAAAGTTGAATTTCACGAGAAAAATACTTTGAAATCTGAAAAAGGTCACCATAACCTCAAAAAAGTAGTTTCTTTGCATAAAAACGTTTTTTCGGCCCTTGAACCTAATTTTATCTCAAATTCAATACCTTTATCGGATTCCTCATCAAATTTCACGTCGGAAACCATTCTTAAGAAGTTGGGTTTCGGATGGGATGGACCGCTACAATTACAAGCTTAGAAACTGGGTCATAAAAATAGTGCTGAATTACGTGGTTTTAGAGGGAGACTTAATCCACTGGACACCAAAACTGTGGGTCATGGATAGTGCATTGACCAGACAATGACTTTTTTGTGTATTTTCTGACGTAGGAACCGAATCCGAAGCCAGTTTTGTACCCAGCCCTCAGGAATTTTTTGGAATTGCGAAATACTGAGCTTCTACAGAACTGCGGTTTCATCGTTCTCTGCAGATTCTGTAGATACATGATTTTGATGGTGCAACGTTGCAGCGGGCTTCGAGCGTACTTGAACTATGATTTCTCACGTATTTTGACCTGCTCAAATCGATGGTGGTACTTTAAGAGAGCTAGGATGCGTTCAAAACGATGGACAAGCTGATTTTCTGAGTTGCTATCAGCAAAATTTGTCTGAATTTGCAATAAATCTCCGCATGCTCACGAAATCGACCAGGAAGATACTTTCATACCTCACGAGGGCGTATTTCTTTTGTTTCCATGTATACAATTAGGAAAAAATATTTACAATAGCCCAAACTAGACTAGGCCATCGTACATATTCCACAACGAAGAAGGCGTTTGAAGCATTATTTTTGGTGAGCTGAAGCCTCCTCATAATGAGTCGAATTCTGAGTTTCCTTGTCTAATGTATGTACCTCTTAGATCATTCAAATGATCCTCTTCAATCACACCCAAATGGTGCATCCAACTCCGGATGCTTCGATCCAGTTGCTTTCGGAATGGAACTATTGAGGTGCCCCTATAAGCTTGGGATGGGAAACGATGTAAACATGATAAGCAGGATCTTAATGATTTATCGAAGTTCACTTGATACTATCAAAGTATAGATCTTCGGGATTTCAGATATCGTGTCATGGTAACAAGACAGATCTACGCAGAAAACAGTTTCTGAGGGTCGTAGGGAAGAATACTCAGGATTTGTCTCATTACGAGGAGGCTTGAGCCTTTTCCAGATATTGCTCAGAACGCGTCTTTCAGAATTGTACATGCATATTGGTCCCATCTGTTCTTGGGCGATTGCAAAAAACTTCCCCTCATTGTATACATAAAAACGAAGAGAATACGCCCTCGTAAGTTATAGAAGGATCTTCCTGGTCGATTTCGTGAGCATTCGGAGATTTATTGCAAAATCAGGCAAATTTTGCTAATAGCAACTCAAAAAATCAGCTTGTCCATCGTTTCGAACGCATCGTAGCTTTCTTAGACTACCGCCATCAATTTAAGCAGGTCAAAATGCGTGAGAAATCATAGTTCGAGTACGCTCGAAGCCCGATGGACGTTGCCTTATCAAAATCATGTATCTAGAAAATCTACAAAAAATGAAAACGCAGTTCTCTAGAAGCTCAGTATTGACTATCAGCAGCAATACTGTGCGTTCATTGTCTCAAATCGACAATGACTGATATGGAACAAATATATTATGAGTAAAGTATACATTTCCGTCGTATCTGTCATAGAAGAATATCAATTTTGGATGATAACTTGTATGAACACCGAGAATCAAGATCTATCCGTTATCTGGATAGAACGAACATGGGAATACCCATCATGTGTTATTCTCCTATCATGCCGCATGAAGCAAGAGCAACAGCGCGCAAAAACTACGGAGCATCTTGTTCAGTGTCCCGAATCAGTACAAAACGTACTGAGAATGAATCAAGAATCCATTTATTACGTCTAAGATGCACATGGATAGGCAGTTGATACCATTAGTCTACAGTAACTTGCTCAAGCGGTACTAAAATTTTCCGAGAATCATTCAAGAGTCAGCAGAGGTGATACTCTTCGTCGCTGACAAGCTCGATGTGATACTCTTCGTCGGTGGTACGCGCTATGTGATACTTTTCGCCGGTGGTACGCGTTTGTGTTACTCTCCGTGAATGACAAGCGTACGTGTTACTTTTTGCCGGCGGCTATGAAAGTGTTTTTCTTCGTAGGAGGTATCGATATGTGTCAACTGTGATGTATAGGTCACAGCCAGTGACGCGAAAACGCTTGAGCATTAGATTCTGCCGCTATAGTCATCATCCTCTGGTGCTGGTTGTTTCAACAAGACTATTACCGAAGTTTCAGTCAAATCCGTGACCCATATTCCCTGGGCTCTCCTCGTCTGCTGTTCCGTTGGTTTGTAAAATCTTCTGCCAGGGCTGCTATGGATCCCCGGTCCTGTACGTGATACAAGGTTATGGAGAAGTTTGGAAGGATGTGGGAAATTCTACCCCCTTCATATTACTCTGTGAACTTGCTGCATATCATCGAATGTTCTTGACTGGAGATGTAATACCCTACTATAGGAGCAGTAAGAGGCCCTAACCTGTCCGAATGTACCACGGCCGAGAAATTCGAGGACTTCATACTGGTTTGTCATCGAATACAGAACTTCATGTTGAACAAGCTGGTAGTCACCATCACTTTGAGGGTTTAGTCCGCTTCCCCCTCCACCTCCTGAGACATTACTATTGATCTGTTTCGCGTTAAGGTTCATTGTGTTGGGCCTAGAATGATTCTGTTGCTGCGTTGCAGGAGGTTGTCTATGATACTGGTGGAAAGTGGAGCCAGAAGGATTTGATGAAGAGCTCATTGCTTCATCCGCTCCTGACGCCAATGCTAAAGAGTCTCCATTGGTAAAGTTGAGTGGGAATTTGCTACAAGTGTTTTCCCTCGACCACGACTTCCGCTGAAACGTATATTCATCGAGATAATGATCTTTCAACGATTGCTGTTGTATTACGATACGAGACGACGGACTACAGGAGGATCACATGTCTCGAGAGATTGATCCAAGGGGAGGGTACATCGGGAAATGTACATTTCTGAAATTTCTATATCAACAGTGATCTCGAAGCTCATATGACATATTTCACGGAAGTACTAATCAATGCGAGCATCCACGAAATATTAGCCACTGGCTCGCCCTGACGCACTTCTGAGCCGAAAAGCGGCGTTTGCAACTCGTTGTTGTGATGGTGAATTGGGGAGGAAAATGATCGAAGGTGATGATTTGGGAAGACTTTTCACTGTACTCTCTGATTCTGCAGTCAAATTGGCGGAAATCAAGGAGCTCTTGTTGCAAATGAGACAAAATCTGGCCTAAACGGATTTGGCTGCAAATTACGTCAGATACTCGTTTTGAGTGTCAGAGTATGCATGTACATTTTCCTGCGTGGAATTGACTTGCAGCAATCTGGCGAGCAGAAGTCCTCCCCATTTAAAATACACGTGAAACGTCATTTTTTGCGTCCCTCTCAAAATTGGCCACAGGAAATGCTACGGGACCCCTGAGAACTTGTTCTTGAACAGAAAATACAACTTTCAGGGGTATTTTAAAGAACGGGGAATGATGCGCTGATAACTGAAAAACATTTTGGGAATGGGAAATGCGAATTCCTTGCGCTAAAATTGAAGAATTCTCGAACGGGGTTGGGTTAATCAAAAAGTTGCAGATGACCAAAGTTGTAGATTTCGTCATAAGTTTCCATTGAGCACTGATTTTTTATGTTGATGTTGATTGAAAATCCCTTAAAAACGCCCAGAACTGATGAAAAGCCATGTTTATCGAATTTCCTTGTGACCTCGAGGTCAAAATGAATGGAATGAGAAATACAACTCATATGGATAGATTCCTATGAATATAAATAGATCTCATCAAAATACACATTTTCTGTTCTCATAATTTTTCCGAAAAAACGCACCAGATTCGAGTTGATAGCGGAAAAGTACCGAAAATAGGCACCCCCCAACTTCCTCACGCGAATAACTCGAAGAATTCAAATGGAAACCCTATATAATAATTGTACAAAACGTTGGTTTTTTCCATGGACTTTGAAATGAGAAAAAAATAGCGTTCCGATGTCTCTGCACCGAGGAATATGCATTTTTATGCGGAATTGCTTTTTCGGAAGGATGAATTGATAGTTCTGAGATGCTATAGGTGAATTTACGTCGATAGATGCCCGCATATTTTCTTCCCATTCTTTTCATCGCAATTCCATATCAACCAATCGATTCCTCATGGCAGAAGGAACATTCCGCTAGGTTCCTCCAGATTTTTTCGGAAGCCTTCCTACAAGATATTTTCAGAAAACGGGGATCGATTTCCGAAAAGTTAGGGAAAATTCCTCTTCCTCCGCATGAATCGGACACTGTTCCATAGATTGATCTGTATATCCTCCCAGCACATCCCCGGGTGGTCGTGTAACACTCAAATGAATTTCAGACAGATCGATGATGGGTTCAGGAGGACGCGTGCGCCAGAAAAACAACGCACACGAACGAAAACATCAACTAGCTGTACAAATGACCATTTTCCTTCACCACTGATTAACTTCAACGAAAAAACTACGCTCAATCGAGAGATCTCAGCGGAACGAACACAATCGGGCATCCAGATCCACTTCTTTCAAGATTCTTCATTCCCGAAATCCGTATTTCAATGGGTTCGGCTTCAACCATTCGTTCCTCTCGCCGTGACCTTCCTATTATAGGTCACTCTTCCCCCCACGATCATACTTCCCACGCAAAGAATTTATCTTAGTCGCACTTTGTCCATGTATGTGCCTGTGCGTTGTTTTCTTCCACGGGCCCTATTTCGTGAACCCTCCCATCGATCGTTCTGAAGTTTATATGAGTGCTACATGACCCCCGTAAGATATGCTGAGAGAATTCACAGATTGGTCCATGGAACAGTTTCCGTTTTGTGCCACCGAAAACGAATATGTATCAAATTTTTTTGAAAATCTATTTCTTGCACTTGTGCGCGTTGAGTTGTGAAAAAATGGCACTCCTCTCCATTATTTAGAGTGCGAGAAGTAATGCGGGAATGACTTCTCGCATAGTTTTACATTCACGCACTGGTGGAGAGTTCCAAAATATGATGTCACATCATCCCTCTGAATGCGGCCTCTCTTCGAAACTCCGTTTTCAAAATCATCTTGCTCGGACAGTGGGGCATTTGATTACAACTCCGCGCACAAATGCAAAAAAAGTATACGCAACACGTGCGAGACATTCCCGCACAAGTTGCCAATTCGCGCGAGAAGTGACATTCACGCGCACTTTGAAACTTCTCGCATATTCTTCTGGCTGTGCGAGGAGTTCCAAAGTGTGCGTGAGTACTCACTTCTTGCACTTGTTGCGTAATATACTAATTTCATACATGAATAGTCCCGTCCACAATTTTGATACCGAACTTCTGTTCACCTGAACGAGCATTTCTCTTCTGTCCTTCGTCACTTGATCGATATCGATTTTCCATTTCCGTATATTATCATAGTTTGAGTCATGAAATTTGCATCAGTCACAGGAGAATCACCACATATTTCCTTCTCATTCGTTTCATCGAGATTCTATATTGAACAATCGATTCATCATGGCGAAATAAACATGAGGTCCCTTCGAATTTTTCTGGGAAGCCTTTCTACGCAGAAAACGGCGATACAGAAGCTGTTGGAAAAATGGCGAAATCTGTCCCAAATGGATTTGTCTGTAAATCACGTCAGATACTCGTTCTGGGTATCCGAGTATGCATGTAAATTTTTTCCGCATGAAATCTACGTGGAGCGAATTGGCGAACAGAAGTCTCTCTCCCTCCATTTAAAATACACGTGTGCGATACATTCCTGCATCGTTCTCCGGAACCACCCAACGTCCCAAGCTGAGCTAATGGTATATTATTCAACATCGAGAAATACAACTTCTCTAGGTATTTTCGTACTCGGGAAATGGTGGCCTCACGTCCAAATCCATCATTGTAGTTGAGTTTATGGCTTCTTCTGACTTATGAGCGTGAACACTCGGACTGGGTGAGGTTTAGCGCAAAAATGTAGACGACAAAAAATGTTGGCCTTGTTCTAAGCTTTCATCGGGTATGTGTCAAATATCCAGTTCCCCCCTGCAGACCGTGGAAATAAGGGTATGAGTGTCAAAAAAACGGCAACTCTTCTGTTTTCTAGCCAGGAGGAGCCAAATGTGAAAAATATCTATGATACGTCTGAATGATATTCAAAGAATACACACATTTGGATCCCCATAATTTTTTCGATAGAACGCTCCGAACTCGATCTGTGGGTCAAAAACTATGAAAAATTGGCATTTTGCCTCTTTGAACCGCCGGATACTCGACAATTTCAGATGGAAACCATATTTCATCTCAGCTGGAAAAGTTGACATTTATTGCGTACTCTCCAATGAAAGAGATATTGCTTCCGATTCCACACCCATAGCTCAAGGAACCCGCATTTTCGTACTGGAAAAATGTTTTCCCTGGGATATGAGCATCGCCATGGTTGGATTGTTGGGTATTATGTCGAAAAATGTGGACTGAACTTAAGTCATCCTATTATATGTGGAATTGAATACATACATAACAATACACTGACTCAAATCACTACGAATTCGATGGATATTAATCAATTCCTATACGTCAATCCCGAAGAACTATGGAAAAAATCATGGAGAGACTTTGGAATGCATATATACTGGATATCACCCTGATACATCTATTAGCAGATCGATTTTGAGTATACAAAATATCCATAGAATTCTCGTGCATGTCGAATATCCATCATGTATCACAGAGTACGCGTCTCACTAAAATTGTCGAAGTTGTACACTACCTGACCTAAATAAGTATGTCATGTCTTGGTTCGGGATCAGAATTCAGCAAAATAATACAAGTCGAGTAAATTATCCTTATGCCATGGATACTAAGTGTCGAGATCAACAGTTCCTAGAATACTTGAGGTTATCTTAGCGAAGACCATACACCTCATGTTCTAATGGTTGGTACATCTTCCAACCCTCAACCGTCATAAGAAAGATAAATTCTACGGGGGCGTGATATGCCGGTGGCATATGGATCTATTTTCAATCAGAGACTTCCGAATCGGTCAACATAGACTCAAAAGTACCATTGTCCTCTGCATGTTCTCCATTTGAATTCTCCTGATTCACATCAGTAATATGAGGAGAGTAATCTTCGTTCGATTTGTTGTTGTTACTATCCCGTTACCTGTGATAACCAAGGTACCAGAGCACTGATGCGATGTGCGCATAGCAGCAAACTTTTCGTGCACCAGTCCGACATTGGCAGAACCAGCCATTGATAGATTCTCCTTCTTCATCGTATTTTATCCACAGATAATACTTTTTTGAAGAGGTATGACGTGACTGCATCTTGATTCGTATGATCATTCTCTCATCTTTGTGATAAGATAGTGTATAGAGCCAATCGTCATCGAGATGTTCATCTGTGTACAAACCAGCTTGTTTCATCTGTAAACACGAAATTATCAGCGAATGAATCGTAATGGAGATTCCGATCAACTTATACAAAAAATGGGGGTCCTGATCACATCAAGAGAGCCGGTGAACTCATCATTCATGGCAAATCCGTTAGTCTGTATCCATCGAAACTATTACGAGCTTTCATACACAGGATTGATATAATCATATACATACGTGGTAGATGCCAAGTGTTAAATCTTGCAGTTCTTCCATAGATAGACGAGGAAAATCAGGCAGTGATTCATCGCTGATTTTTTACCAAACTACTCTCGATGTAGCGAGCCACTCTCCTTTGACTAGATCTTGTAACTCATTCACTTTATGCAGGCGCTGGATTATTTTATCAGCTTTTTAGGTATCAGCAGATGTATCAAATACGCGAGGTGGACGGAATGCATTACAGAGTGGGAAATAGATTGGGGAACACGCTTCCAAGAGCTTTCTAATTCTTCATTATACCATTGACTGACTCAATAACTCACCTATATTAAATATGTAATATGAGGACCCGAATCCGATCGATTTTTATCGACGTCGATTCATACTCTCAATTCCGAAGACGAGTTATGAGATCAATTCCACATCCACTCGAATTCATTGTCATGCAGTAAGTTGTGAATATGGAGATACATCTATTGGTTGTTTTATCTAAGATCATCATACCACGGACAGTGTGTGTCTGGATTCAGATCGCAAATGTGGTACTGACCTCATGGAAATTATGATTCTAGATTCAGTCGATTCTTGCGTGGAGTGCTGGGTCATTCTCCTAGACAGGAAATGAGGCATTCTCCATTCCAATCCGAGTGCTTTCGAGGATTTTAAGGCATCTCTAAATCCTGTATCGACAATCAAGTAATCGTCTGGTCGTAACCATACTTTGAGACCGTTACAATCTCTCGTCTAAGAGAAAATATCATGTTCGTTCATAAATGAGATCTATGAGCATCAAGTCCCATACGATTCCACACTGCGGTCTGAATTGACTATGATAGTTCAAGTAAATCGATGAGAATATTAGCATCGTTGCTGTTGCCATTCGCATGATATGGTCCAAAAACTGCCAGAATGTATCCTGTGGTGCTCACCAATATCATAGGTTTGACAAGAGGTCGGTTCTAATGGAGAGAATAGGTCATCCGTCAGAATTTGCAGTTTCGACTCTTCTGAATGTAACAGTAGGTCGCATCTGCTAACAAAACAGCTTCTCCTTCCGTATTCAACAGTTTTTGAGCAAAGCATCTCGTATGATTTCTCACGAAAGTATCTCGATCTATATCTGGTATACCTGAATAATCGAAAAGTTACTCCTAATACATTCGTTATTTTGGAGACAGGAAAAAGTTCCAAAATATGACATTAGCTAGTAAATAGGGACAAAACTCTCCATCATTATCTTACGCGCTACCCTTATCATTCTTGATATAATTGATCGATCTGCTTTGAATCGAGGATATAACACTGAAAATGATGGATTGCTTCTCAATTTTACTAGTAACACACCGATACACTTCCTCAGAGGTGGTTTTCGTCTATAGGAATTCTATGTCTCGCTATTTTCACAAACTGATATGATGCGGACAAAGTTCTCCTCTCTGATGCCAGTGAGATTTCCATTGTCTTGATCCGATAGACTCATCTTCCACGTCCAATAAGCCCTCTTGGAACAACAATGGATAATTTGAGTGAGTATGGATTATTGAATGAAGATAGAATTGAGAATATTTGTGCATATAATGGATGTAGGTGGGAAAGGAATGATATTTTGTGTGAAGACTCACTTCTATTTTTTCTCTCTCTTTCATTGCCAAATCTCGCAATGAACTCATAACTCGAGATTCTTCCTCTCCTGACATCAGCGTATCTTCGAAATCAGGTTCCAGCGATTTTGAGACTCCATGATCCAGAAGATCGACCTTGTAGTGCCGCGAACAACATTTTGTATTGTGGATAACTACATCAACCAGGTCAAGGAACCACTGAGATATTGCCTGATACGGAACAACTTTTAAACCTGTCTCCAACTTGCAGATGAAACACCTGGAATGGCAATTCCATAATTAGCCTGGTGATGATTGAGAGGCTAGTGAATTTCACTGAATGTCTGTTGTCGAGAAAGTGATCGGGCTCAGCAATTCCAGAAGCGATGCGAGGAATACGTGAGGAATAGAAGTATGCGAAGTCGCCAAACTCGAGCGATTGCTTGAAACTGGGTCAGCGAACACCGCGAGTTTTTTGAAACATGTCACACAGTACCTCCTCACTGTTCCGGGCTGGAATCCGCATCGATACGGCCATCCGAACAGAATGAACCCTCTTTTTTTTTTTTTTTTTTTTTTTTTTTTTTTTTTTTTTTTTTTTTTTTTTTTTTTTAGGTGGTTGTAGGGCAAAGACGCTGGGACGTACGAAGGAGAGGCACCGGTCAGCCAAACACGGCTGGCCAGCACCTCCCCAACAGTCCCGGGCTGGAATCCGCATCGATACGGCCATCCGAACCGGGTAAACCCTCTCTTCCTTCTCCGTTGGCGCCGGCCATTGGACAAGGGAGAGATCCACCAACTTACCAATCCGGCCCCGGCACCGCGTGAGCATTACTTCAGGGCCGGCGGCGTCTCGCGCTCAGAATCGAGCGTCTCTCTTCTCACGACTCGCAGGTGTTGTTTCCCTTTCTTCGATCTTCTTCCATCTCTTCATTCTTCATCTTCTTTCTTCTCTCTTCTTTCTTCTCTCTTCCCTCTTCAGTCCATCAGATTCCTCCTGGAATCATTTGGGCCTCTTCTGTTTCAATCGGCAGAGTCACTGTGATTCGCCTGCTTCGAGGCGCCTTACTTCCCTCTCTTTCTCCTCTTTGCGGGTCATCACCAGCTTGATGTATCCGGTGAGTCTATCCCATGTCTCCTGGTTGCGGAGCAAGTACGGGACGAGATTCTCAGGTGTTAGTTGAGCACCCAACCATTCATCCAGCTCGGCGCGCTCTCTCCGGGTGTTGCTGCACTTGAACAGGGCATGTTCGGCGTCATCCCATTCGTCCCCGCATGACTGACATGCTGGGGTCGTCCTCTTCTTGAACCTGGTTAGATAGGAACCGAAGCAACCATGATCGCTCAGTGCCTGCGTCGTCCAGTAGTCCATCTCTCCGTGGGTGCGTTCCGCCCACTTGGCTACGTCACGGATCAGCCGGTGCGTCAATCTGCCGTTTGCAAATGGCGAATCCCACTCAGTTTGCCAATGCTCAAGGGTGGTTTCCTTCTCGTTGTCGCGGATGATCTCCTTCATCGTCGGAGTGAGTACTCGTTCGGCTCCGATCACTTTCTGGCGGTCCCAGATCCTCACTCGCTCCGCGACGAGCAAGTAGATGGGCGGAGTACTCGCCAATACGTAAGCCGCATCTCCTGACACAGTGCGGTAGGCACGGATACTCCTCAGGGCCGCTCTTCGGTGAACAGGCCCCATCCTCTTCTCGATGATGGTCTTCTCTACTCTCTTCCCCCACACGGGTGCACCGTACAGCATGATGGAGGTAGTGACGGTGTTGAGAAGTGCGCGCCTCTTTTCCTTGGGTCCTCCGATATTCGGCATAAGCCGCTGGAGCGCCGCACCGACCCTGCTCGCCTTCTGGGCGGCTTCCTGGATGTGCTTCTTGAACGACCACTTGTCATCGAGCCATACACCGAGGTATTTCAGCTCTGTCTTCCGTGGAATCTCTTGCCCGTTGATATGAAACCGGGGTAGGTCAAACTTCCTACGCCTTGTGACCACGATTGCTTCGCACTTCTTGACAGCGAGCTCCAGAAGCCTGCTAATCATCCACTCGTAGACTCGGGCCAGCGCTTCGTTCGCGCGTCTACCCAAGAGTTCCTCGTTGTCAGCCCATACTATGAGTCCCGCGTCGTCCGCGAAAGCCACTATTATCACTCCTTCTGGCAGTTCGATAGACAGTAAGCTGTCATACTGGGTGTTCCAGTTGAACGGCCCGGAGACCGATCCCTGTCCGATTCCGGCGGACAGTACCCGAATCTCTTGTCCCTCGTCGGTGTCGTACACGAGGGTCCTGTTCCGCAGGTAGTCACTCGTGACGGCTAGTAGATAGGGGGGCACTTTACCTGCTTGGGATTGATAGACTCGCTCCCAGCTCGCGCAGTTGAATGCGTTCTTTATGTCCAACGCAATGATGGCACAGAATCCTCCTCTTCCTTGGTATGGGTTCCCTACCGACGCTTGAACCCGTTCTTGGACCGCCTCGATCGCGTGCACAGTGCTCCGTCCCTTCCGGAACCCGAACTGCATTGGTGATAGCCCACCGCCTTCTTCGTAGGCTTTTTCCACCCTGTTGAGCACCATCCTCTCGTACATTTTCCCGATATTGTCGAGCATGCTGAGAGGGCGTTGACCTCCTTGACCCTTAGGTATCAGGACCAGCTTCTGGCGTTTCCACTTGTCCGGGAAAGTTCCCGCGCTCAGACAGATGTTGAAGAGGTCGAGGAGTAGATCTGGCTTGTATTTGAAGACCAGTTTCAGAGCCTCGTTTGGGATGCCATCCAGGCCAGGGGCCTTGCCGTTCGGCATTCTCTTCGCCGCTATGAGTAGCTCTTGCATAGTGAAGAGCGGGATGGGGTCTTCGCTCTCCGTAGGGAATGTAACTCTGGGTTCTCCTGCTGGGAAGAGGTCTTCCACGATGGTGCGCAATGTTGCTGCATCGGTCGGTGCTGGGTTGCCCTTCCGGGGTCGGACCTTTGACATGACCACGCGATATGGCGTGCCCCAGGGGTCTTCGTTAACCATGTCGCACAGTTCACCCCAGGACTTCTCTTTGCTCCTCCGGATGGCTAGAACGAGAGCCTTCTTTGCTTCTTTGTACGCTCTGTCATCTTCCGCCAGCGATGGTCGTTGCAGCTTCCTTGATCGCCATGCGGTCCTCCTTTTCTTGTTGCTCGTTCTTCGTAGAGCCTTGATCTCATCGGTGATCCAGTACTCTGGTTTCCTCCAGAAACATGGTGTTGTCCTGCGAGGCATCGACGCGTCGCAAGCTCTCGTGATGGCGGATGTTACCATCGCCACAGCTTCGTCCGAGGCGGAGTTCATCGGGAGATCTTCGACTGTTTCTATCGATTCCCGGAATTTCCCCTCATCCAGCTTGCGTACCTGCCACCGCGTCGGTCGCGGTCTGTGTGTCGTCTGTCTCTGTCTGTCAGTCCTAAGCCGAAACCGAATATGTCGATGGTCACTCAATGTTTCCGTGTCCAGAACCTCCCACGATGTCATACGTCCCATGAGCGACGGGCTCATGAACGTCAGGTCGAGGACCGAAGACGAACCTCCCTCCCTGGACCGAGTGTCGTGTCGGTGGTAGGTGATAACCCCCGTCTCGTTCGCGAGCACTAATCCCAATGCCTCCACGGCATCAGCGAGTATTACCCCCCGTCTATCATGCGGCCCCCCGCTCCAAGTCGGTTCCTTGGAGTTGAAATCTCCCGCGATTATAACTGGGCCCCCCCATTGCCTCACATCCTCTTCTAGGTCGTGGAGCTCGTCTTCAAATTCGTGCGTCTTGAGCGACGGCGAATAGTAGCAGCTGTATACAGCTGTGCCCCCTATGGTCTTTCGAGCATAACCGCGGCCACTAACAGCTGGTTCAGTCTCGCGGATCGCGGGATTCGTGATCTGAATTACAGCGGTCCCCCAGTGATCGAATGTGGAACGGGAAAGTTCGCGCTTCCGAGGCGGTTCGGAGATGATCAGAACATCGATACCCCCTTCTTTGGCGGCAGTGTGTAGGAGGTCACAAGCTTCCCCGCTTCTCCTGAGGTTGGCTTGGATGAAGTTAGCAATTTCTCCCCCCCCCCCTGCGTCTGTATGTCGCCCTCGCGTTTTGGTAGGCTGTGCAGTTGCTGGCCCCAGATCTGTGGTCAGATTTGGACCCGATCGCCACACAGCTTAGGCATTTTGGTTTTTCCTTGCAAATCGCAGCAAGGTGCCCTGGTTCGCCGCATTGGAAGCAGAGTTTTGGTTTCCGTTCCTCTGCCTTCTCTTTTTTGCACCCCGAGGCCTTGTGCCCGTACTCTAAGCAGTTATAGCACCGTGGGATGCCACCCTTCTCGCGGATCCTGACTCTGCCCCATCCAACCTTTGGCTCCTTCCAGTCGAGGAGATGGTGGGCCAGTCTCGTTGCGATCGAGACAACAGCGGTTTGGGTGCCGCGGTAGCCACTCCGGATGGACTTGACTACAACGGCACCCTTCTCGTTTTCTGGTAGGGCCTTCGCGAGGGCATCCCGCACCTTGATTATGTCGACATCGTAGTCGACTCCGAGAACCTCGAGGGTCGTGCTGTTTGCTAGACAGTGGACAGCTCCTTCTTGCCCGACGACTGGTGCCAAGGCTGCCTTGACGGCGGCGACATCGGTGCCCTTCTTGAGTTCAAGAAGGACTTGGCCTTCTTGGGTCTTGCGGATGCCCGTGACCTTGGAGCCTACTTCTTCATCGAGGTCATCCGTTTTTATCCTGCGCAGCATGTCTGCGTAGGTTAGCCCACCTTGTTTGGCCGTAACGAGGACGGCTTCGGGCTTCACCCTTCTCGGCTTCATTTTCGCTTTCTTCCCGGCGGCATCGTCCGATCTACCGCTCTTCTTTGCCCTTCTCGCTTGTTTCTTTGACACCACTTCCTTCCAAGGCCCATTCTGCTCGGGCCGATTGGGCGTTGATGTCGAGCGCGGTGTTCCGAGACCTCCCGGTGGAGGACCGTATCGCGTCGCCTTCGAACCGCGTTGTTTTCCCGGTCGTGATTCCGGTTTCCCTGCCCCCCTTCCCTGGAAGCCACTACCCGACGCGGCCGGTTTTCTTGTGACCGGAGGCTGCATATTCCCCCTCGCTTTCAGGGTCTTTTCCGTTTCGAGGAGCGTTGTCTCGAAAGCAGCCCGCTTCGCCTTGTCTGTCGCGAGTAGGCCTTCGAGCGCGTGGCCTATCTTCTTGAGCTCTTCGATGTCACCCTTGGTCCCTTCTGGATTGCTGGAAACAGACTCGGCTATTCCTATAACCAAGTTGAAGTGCTCGAGGAGGAGATATGTCTTCTCCTCCGTCTCTTCCCGGCACGTTTTCAGGTCTTCCCATTTCCCCATGAGATCGCCTGCCTCGTTTCCACTCCTCTGTCGTGCCGCATCTCTGGTTGAGGGGATGTGGTCAATCTCCACCCTATCAGGCACCTCATCGTGCACTCCCCTCTCGAGCAAACCGTTTTCAGGAGTCAGGATTGTTCCGTTCCCCTGGGACCCTATAGTGGAGTCAGACTCGCTCGAGTCTGAGCTCAAGTTGACGGCGTCATCAACCTCGTTGCTGGGTTGCGTGATCTGGATCCTGATAGCGGGGTTGATCTTCAGCAGCTTCTCTGCCGCCTCTCGTGCTTCTGCTGCAACTTTCGCGTTCATCCCTCGTTGGCTCGGAAATGTGAGCTTTGATTGTTTGAGCACTCGCTTCTCTGCTCCGTCACTCGGGCCCTTTCTCTTCCTGCTAGGGGTGAGCTCAGCTTCTCCATGGCGTAGGTTTTTTTCTCCCGCACCCTCCACCTGCAGCGTATTTCCATCGCTTGTAGCTGTACGCGTTATTCCACCAGCCAAGTGTGCCACTGGTGGCGCGTTTTGCATCGTTGGGCCCCCCCCCCCAAGATCCAAATGGGGCCCCGCTTTACTTGGGGAATTCTTGCCGTCAATGCTGGACATCATCTTCTTTCTTCTTCCAGGGCCTGGAATCGCATGCTGGCCGACCCCGGACCAGACCAGCACGGGTGTGGTGTGTTGTGTGATGCGTGTTCTGTATAATGTTGGTATGTCTGTGTAATGCTTGAGCAAGCGTAAGTATGGTGCGTGTAGAGTGTAGTGTGTGTGTTAGTGTAAGTGTAGGACTCGGGTCCGGAGGGGCGTCACTCCCTCAAGCTCCAAGTGCAACCCTAAGGTCACACCCAAAGCCCCCTACGGGGTCTCTCTCTCTCTCTCTCTCTCTCTCTCTCTCTCTCTCTCTCTCTCTCTCTCTCTCTCTCTCTCTCTCTCTCTCTCTCTCTCTCTCTCTCTCTCTCTCCTTTCGAGGGAGAGCTCCTTCGAACTCACCAGTCCAGCCCTGGAACCGCGTGAGCGTTACTTCAGGACCAGCGGCATCTCGCGCTCAGAATCGAGCGTCTCTCTTCTCACGAGTCGCGGGCGTTGTTTCTCCTTCTTCGATCTTCTTCCATCTCCTCTTCCATCTTCCTCCTCTCTTCTCTCTTCTTTCTTCTTCCCTCCCTCTCTAGTCCGTCATGTTCTTCCGAGAACATTTCGGACCCCTTCTGTTTGAATCGACTGACGCACTGTGATTCGCCTGTTTCGAGGTGCCTCACCTCCCTCTCCTTCTCCTCTTTCCGAGTCATCACGGGCTTCATGTATTCGGTGACTCTGTCCCATGTCTCCTGGTCGCGGAGCAATACAGGACGAGGTTCTCAAGTGTTAGTGGAGCACCCAGCCATTCAACCAACTCGGCGCGCTCGCTTCGGGTGTCGTTGCACGTAAACCTGGACGCGTTCAGCGTCGTCCCAAGGGTCCCCGCATGACTGACATGCCGGGGATGTCCTCTTCTTGAACCGGCTCAGATAGGCACCGAAGCAACCGTGGCCACTCAGTGCCTGCGTTGTCCAGTAATCTATTCCTCCGTCGGTGCGTTCCGTCCACTTGGCTACGTCACGGATCAGCCGGTGCGTCTATCTGCTATCTGCAAATGGCGATTCCCACTCAGTTTGTCACTGCTCAAGGGTAGTTTCCTTCTCGTTGTCGCGGATGATCTCCTTCATCGATGGGGCGAGCACTCGTTCACC
Organism: Eretmocerus hayati; assembly: GCA_029851415.1. NCBI lineage: Eukaryota > Metazoa > Arthropoda > Insecta > Hymenoptera > Aphelinidae > Eretmocerus > Eretmocerus hayati. Next base: position 103,778,930 of record CM056742.1, read on the forward strand.
TCCGATCACTTTCTGCCGGTCCCAGATCCTCACTCGCTTCGCGACGAGCAAGTGGATGGGTGGTTTCCCTGCCAACACGGAAGCCGCATCTCCTGACATGGTGCGGTAGGCACGGATACTCCTCAGGGCCACTCTCCGGTGGACAGGCTCCATCCTCTTCTCGATGACGGCCTTCTCTACTATCTTCACCCAAACGGGTGCACCGTAGAGCATGATGGAAACGCTCGCGGTGTTGAGCAATTAACGCCTCTCCTGTTTCGGTCCTTCGATGTTCGGCATCAGCGGTTGGAGCGCAGCTCCGACCCTGCTTGCCTTCATGGCGGCTTCCTGGATATGAATCTTGAACGACCACTGATCGTCGAGCCATACGCCGAGGTATTTGAACTCCGTTTTCCGGGGGATTTCCTGCCCGTTCATGAAGAATGATTATGACCGATCCATAGCCAAGCTGTGCAAGCTACCAATCAGTGAGAATGATTCTAGCTTGTGAGTTACTCTTCTCTATCAAAAATCGCATTTATGCTTAGGTCTAATGACCAATTATCAAATTTTGAATTGATCATATCCTTGAAGTTTCTAATTTTGTTTGTTTTACTCTTTTGCGATATCTTCTATCTCGCGACCGGGCATATGTTCAGGAAGGATATAGTAGAGCGAGAAGCGCTCGTTTAGTTTAAAGTTTGGAAATGGTCACATGACCTCACTCACACCGCTGGGCGCCCATATGTGCGTATCTCTCTTCAACGGTGGCAGCTCGCGCTGCTCCGGGAATCCGTTATGCCAATGCACTGGCCCACGGTGCACCTCTCGCTAAAGAACCCCGTGTGAAATAAACAATAACCTCACGATCTAACGATCAGAGTGCACGAGCCCGCGGACCGTGATCCTCTGTGCGAGTTGCACAAACAATTAATATCGCGAGTGAGCTGTGTATTTCAGGTGTCAGTTTCGTGAATAAATTGTGTCAGATCAACACGTCGCATTTTCCACTCACTACACCTGAGTGTCCTTGCTCCAGCCTCCTCATCCTTGAATGCAGCAGCCCCCGAAAAAAAGCCCTCCACTCCAAAACAATTTACATCAAGTCGGACAAAAATGATATGAATAAAATTGAAGACCCAGCAAAGTTGAATGAACTTTACGGCACTCTACTTCTACTCTACTTCTACAAAGCTCACCACCAAGTTCAAGGATCTTTCGCCTCCCTACTTAAGCTCTCCGATCATCTGCTGATCGTCGATGTTCTGAAGAGTTCAGTTATAAATACGGCACGCTCTTTCAAATGAACTCACTTGCGCTTTTGAACCACACTGACAAAGAGAGGATACTATATGAGGAAATCCCAGGAACTTCTGGCTTTTGCTGTCACTTTTCGATCATTTGGGCTGTACGACGTCTCAGGAGGCCTCACCAGTCGAAGGACCCCGCACCAAATAGATTGTTTTTTTTTTCACCGTAATTTCTCACGAGATTCTGCCGATGGATAGATCAAAATGCGCTGATCAAATGTTCGAATGAGCGCAAAGTCCTATCAATTACCGGTTTGGAGATATTTATCTGAGAAGTAGCGCAAGATGCAGGTGATTGTATAGGTTATATTGCTGAATCGAACGTCAACAACGGTATGTACAATGCGCCCGCTCCTGTATACATATATCTTGCGCGTCTCTTGACTTGAGTCTTTTATCGAAAATTGTTTTGGTGACATCTGAGCCTGCATTGGAGAGATTTTTGAAAATTGAAAATCTGTCGAGCACTGAGAATGGGTATTTTGCCGATGAAGGCTCACAAGGGGAGGACCTGACCTTTGGATCACCAATCCTTCCCAAATTTTTTTTACAGTTTTGTATTACCTAGAATATGAAGAATCCAGAGTAACTCCGTCAAATGGGCCTCCTGTCCAGAGCTACAAGCAAAAATGGTAGCGTTGTCAGTATACCTATATATATATCACTTTTTAACATGGACCTATATGGGCAATGTTAATGTCATGGGCTGTAACTTTGAACAGGAGGCCCATTTGACGGAGTTACTCTGGATTTTTCATATTCTAGGTAATACAAAGCTGTAAAAAAATTTTGGACAAGATTGGTGATCCAACGGTCTGGTCCTCCCCTTGTCAGTCGGAATCATCTTCCACTTGTTCATTTGAGATGAGCCAATATTATTAAAGTGTATTCGTTTGCTCAATTATAGGGCAGTTGTACCTAACACAGAATATCATGGAATCAAGAACGCTCAGCTTGAATTCCTTGATGCACAAGACACTCAAAAATGTCGAATTCAGGCGAGAGTACCATCATCTCCGAAAAAAATTAATTCTACCTCTACGAGTTAGCACGTTATTTGCACTGGCTCTCTAGATAGACACACAGCAGTGACATCGGGGCCCAAAGACGACGGCAACCCTGTGAGAACACATTTTGCGCCCGTCTGGCAATTTTTGCGTAGAGGTAGAGATGAATTTTTCTTCGAGATGATGCGACACACGAAAATTCGACATCTTCAGTGTTCTATGCGTCAAAAAATTCAAGCTGAGCGCCCTCGATTTCATGATATTCTGTGTTAGGTACAACTGCACTATAATTGAGCAAACGAATATACTTCAATAATATTGGCTCATCCCAAATGAACAAGCGGAAGATGATTCAGACTGAGCCTTCATCGGCAAAATACCCATTCTCAGTGCTTGACAGATTTTCAATTTTCAAAAATCCCTTCAATGCAGGCTCAGATGTTACCAAAACAATTTTCGATAAAAGACTCGAGTCAAGAGACGCGCAAGATACATACAGTAGTGGGCGCATTGTACATACCATTGTTGACGTTCGATTCAGCAATCTAAACTTTACAATCACCTGCATCTTGCACTACTTCTCAGATAAATATCTCTAAGACGGTAATTGATAGGACTTTGCGCTCATTTGAACATTCGTTCAGCGCATTTTGATCTATCGGTCGGCAGAAGCTTGTGAAAAATTACGGTGAAAAAAAAACAATGTACTTGGTGCGGGTCCTTTTCTTCGTTCAGATGTCCTGAAAGTGGACACCAAATTTGGGATCGATTGGTGGATGCGGATAGATACTAGAGAAGGTCATGTGCGAGAAAACACGCGAAAATCGAGGAATTGTTGTGTCACTCCGACCGACTCTCAAAATTCGTTGAGCTCTCACGGTCCTAGCGTACCACAGCGCGGTCTGTTACTCTGCAGGGATGTTTCTCAAGATCCAAAGTTGTGATTTTTCTTTTACTGAGAGATGTACTGAGCCGTGACAGGCATTGGACGGTTTGTCACTCCGTTTCGATAAGAAATCATTATTCCTGTTCTTGAGCTTATACACTTTTGAGCGCATCCTAGAAGGACTCTGCGATCAACTCATTGTCTTACCCACGCAAAAACAAAGGAATCGGCCTATTGCACATCTATGTACATCAATGGGGAAATCAAGGGATTGCGTTCAAACGGAATGAAATGAGTGTTACTCGTGGTATATTTACACCGTTCTCGGCGATGTGCACTTGCTGTAATCAACGGACGGACTTCTATACAGAGGAATAGTAGGTAATAGTATCAGAGAACCATATCCACTTCGCTACGCTCAGACTCTGACGCGTTTGAGAGTGCCATCTGTTTGAATGAGGACAACTGACAAATTTATATAGACGAAATCGTCTCGGAATGTTCTATCAAATCCTTCGAAGGGTTCAGGGACATCCCACATTGGTATAAAAACGACTAGGATCGTATTTGATGTTTGTATTGGTCACTTTCCACGAAGAAAAATTTTTCCCGAGACACTTCAATATTTAGTGTATTTTTGCCACTTTCAATAGATCACAAGCCTCCATTACTACTATTGTGCAATTCTTATCACGCATTCTGAAAGTTAAGACTCTTTCATGTCCATTCAAGTATTCTAAGAGACCCCCCAATGCTGACCCAAACAATGAAAATTCAGAAACGAATTTTCCAAAAGTACTCGCTGAAGACTTTGTTCTATAAGTCGTTCAGCGATTTTTTTCAGATGACCCACAGGGAAGATTATGTTTCCGGAGCCTTCAACGAAAGGGTATAAAGAATTTCAGACATGTACACAGCTTTTTTCTAGAATTTCACTTTTAAAGGGCAAAAGTCAAAAGTGTTTGGGATTTCCTCATATACTTCTCTACTAAAGATCATGTGATAATTATTCTCTAGGGTGAATATACTGTTGTTTGTAGATCTACAGATTTGTATGCTTGGGCGTATCTTCATAGACTAGGCGAAATCACCGCCATCGTTGGAAAAATAATCCCCAAGGAATCTTGTTGCGGGATCCCTTCCAGAAGACCCTTCTGAATCCGAAAATCCATGTTCCCAGACGGAATTCGAATGCAAATTTGTTAACAAATTCAACATAAACTTTTTCGTTCTCGAAGCAACTCTTTATGGTCATTTGGCTGATTTTAAACAGAAAATCTCTCTTGTCATTTTTCTCTAAAAGTTATTGTTCTCAAACTGTGAGCGTTTCAAAATTGAAAAAATGCGAAAATCGCGATTTTCGGGGGACTGATTAAGGCACGAAAAACTTGAAAATTTCATGTTACCAGAGCGGAAAGTTGTATATTGGGATCTACTCAATGATAACCAATAGCAAAAATTCACGTCCCCGAGCGATAACCCATTGTTTTTACAAAGTTAACAATGGATAGTATATACTTTGATCACTCATGTTCCGTTGTATTAGGTGGTTCTTAATCAATTGTTTTGATGAGTCAAGATGGAATCTTTTCAATGCGGCAACGTTTCGGCGCTTTTTGGCACCCTTATCAAGCCTATAATGTAAACATAAATATATGCGAACTAAATTCTTCTTGTCCACACAACACTTGATTTTACTGAAATAAAAGCTACGCACCTATCAATCTATATTGCACATTTGCCACACAAGTAGCACGTCAGATGTATTTGGTAAATATCGCTGATGGTACTGCGATCTGCCGTGAGAATATTTTTATAGGTTGATGTATTCTGAGTATTGCTTGTGAATTTGTGTGGTATGACTTACGATTACATTTACAGCCAATATTTTTTATACCCTCTTGGACGAATTTCTCACAGACATCAGCACTACACATGGTTTTTCTCACTGTTATAGGGCGTACCAAGATTTATTGCTATTGACTTTTCCACTAGATGACATCGTCGTGAAGTTATTTGATCGCCAAGTGAATAGATTGTTTTGGATCTCCAACTGTCACGTCGTCTGCTTCTGATGATTACATGCAGATTCTTACACTACCGATGTTCTGGCCAAGCCCCCGACGTTTTTGAATATATCTCAGTCTATTAACCTAGCTCACGCTAGCGAGGGAGACCTACTATGACTTTCGTATTTTTTGAATAATAGAGTTGTAGACTGATTTTAATTTGTAAGAGTTACTTACTGTGTTCAAATGGTTGTCTTGTAAATTAATATAAACCATCCCCGAAATCCTACGTTTCATCCAATTACTTTCTACATCTGAAATTTCCGGTTCTTTGAAGTTAAAAGAGTTTCTTTGGTCTCGTACATGATAATGTATTACATAATTCTGTTCATTTCCTTTTTTGCTATTATTGAATCTGTTGAAATCCAATCTCTTCCGTATATAACTCTTTATTAGATTTTGGGGATAGTTGTTGCCCCTCAGCATGTCCTCAACCATACTGATATTCTTTCTGTGAAATTTCTCATCAGAGAGTGATGTAGCTCTGTCAACTAAGGAAAATATCATGGTTTTTTTCTGTGATAAGGGCTGAGCGGATTGAAAATTCGAAATTCCACCTGAGAAGGTCTCTTTGTGATACCAGTCAAACTCAACTATTTCATCCTCCTTACGGTGCACTATGACTTCCAAAAAATTGAAAGATTTGTTACCTTCAAGTTCATATGTGAACTGTAAGCGTGGATGATAAGAATTAGGCTCGCTAGCGTGAGCCAGGTTAATAGACTCAGATATATTCAAAAATGTCACGGGCTTAGCCAGAACATCGGTAGTGTAGGAATCTGCATGTAATCATCGAAAGCAGACGACGTGACAACTGGAGATCCAAAACAATCTATTCACTTGGCGGTCGAAAAACTTCACGACGATGTCATCAAGTCAAAAAGTTAATAGCAATAAATCTTGGTACGCCCTATGAATAACAGTAAGAAAAACCATGTGTAGTGCTGATATCTGTAAGAAATTTGTCCAAAAGGGTATAGAAAATATTGGCTGTAAATGTAATTGTGAGTCATACCACACAAATTCACAAGCAATACTCAGAATACATTAACCTGTAAAAATATTCTCACGGCAGATCGCAATACCATCAGCGATATTTACCAAATACATCTGACGTGCTACTTGTGTAGCAAATGTGCAATATAGATTGATAGGTGCGTAGCTTTTATTTCAGTAAAATCAAGTGTTGTGTGGACAAGAAGAATTTAGTTTGCATATATTTATGTTTACATTATAGGCAGAGTTTTTAACGAAACGAAACAAAACGCGATTTTCAATTTTGTTTCGTTCATTTTAGCAAAAACAAAACGAAACAGAATTATTTTTAATTATGTTGAACAAAAACAAAACTAAACGGAAACCGAATCCGTCTTTCTTTTCATAAACGAAACTAAACAAAATTATTGTAATTTAATTTCGTTGAATATTGTTTCTCAGAATTTATGTTTCGTTTAGTTTTGTTTATTCACGGGATAAACAAAACTCAATAGTTTTGTTTAGTTTCGTGAATAAACGGAATTCAACAAAACTATTTTCTGTCGAATATGTTTTGAAGGTGAAACCTTCTTTACCGGCGCCTGGCGCTCTCGACCCGAGGAAAAATTTTGCTCGATGCGAACTGCGGAATCCGTGTGATTCCTACGGCGCGTAACTCATCAGCCGCGTAAACGCCATGTTTACCGTGTGATCGCCGTGGATTGCTTGTCAGTGCGGTTCCCGGCATCTAGCCGGGTCTGCCGGGTATAACAGCGTGAGCTGTGGTAGTGTCAGGTAGTGTTACGGTTAGTAGGCCTGATGTAAATTTGTGATTGTGCTGCATGTAGCTATAGTTTATTTACTGCATGAAACATGAAATGGAGTGATCATCAGTGTTTGAATGATCAGCCTTACACTGGATACATTAACAACTATATGTGAGAGAATATGTGTTCCTGAGTGAATTGACAACAGATTGAGTCAAATCTTAACCAAAAAAGTCTGAAAGTGTCAGATCACTCATGAGTGTGCACATCAGTTAACATCAATTCTGGACTGAATCGTCCAGTTCATTAGTTGAATGTTGGAATTTCTCATAGTCTTATCAAGAGTGTCACTCTAAATATTGCAAATAGTCTTCATGAGTGCGTAGCCAAAAGTTGCAAACTAGTAACCGTAACCTTACATCCAAAAGGAAAAAACTGAGACCTGCAGCTACTCAATTGTCTTCAACCAGTTTTGGGGTTTGGATGAAAGGTTACAGTAATTAGTTTGCCACTTTTGGCTGCGTACTTGTGTATGATGAGTTGAATGTTAGAATTCCTCATAGTCTTATCAAAAGTGTCATCATGATGAATGTATTCTAACTGTTGTATAGTCTACTAGAGTACGCAGCAAGAAGTTGCAAACTAGTAAACGTATTGCTCACCTCCAAAAGAAGGAAACTGAGGTCCGGCATGTCAATTGTCTCAAACCAGTTTAAACAAGTTTTTGGGTTTGGATGAGAGGTTACAGTAATTGGTTTGCCACTGTTGTCTGCATACTTATGTGTGATGAGTTGCATGTTGGAATTCAGCATAGTCTTATCAAAAGTGTCTTCAAAATGTTGAAAATAGTCTACATGAGTGCGCAGCCACAAGTAGCAAACTAGTAACCGTTGCCTCTCAGACAAAAGGAGAAAACTGAGACCCGGCTACTTAATTGCCTTAACCAGTTTTTTGGTTTGGATGAGGGGTTACGGTAATTAGTTTGCCACTTTTGACTGCGTACTTGTGTATGAGTTGAATGTTGGAATTCCTAATATTGGTCTTTTCGAAAGAGTCATTAAGATGAGTGTCATCTGAATGTTCAGAGTAGCCTACGTAAGTACGTAGCCAAAAGTTGCATACTAGTAACTGTTCTCTTAGATCCAAAAGAAAAAAAATGAGACTCGACTTTTCAATTTCCTTGAACTAGTTTCTTGATTCAGATGAGGGATTATGGTGATTAGTTTGCCAATTTTGGCTGTGTGCTTATGTAAACTGTATTTGACAATTGAAATACATCAAGATGAGAAATTTGCCAATATTCTACAAATAAAATTCAGAACATTCTGAACTTGGACAATACATTCAAATTTTCAATCTAAGAACTATTTCATAATCTTCAGTCTAACTTGAGGCAATGGAAATATAGCAAGATCAATCACTCAACCAGACTATCAGCCAGCGGAGGCATCCCCTTCACTTGAGGATGTGGAACATCCTATTACATAGTTACTGGATACATCTTATTTGAAAATAAGAGAGATCTCAACCTGCGGTCAAGTGGTTTCACCTTCCTACGTACGTGGTCGCCACGCACATCATTTTTGTTTTGTTTCTCACAAACAAAACATAAACGAAATCATTCATAATTATGTTGCAATAAACGAAACCAAACAAAACTCTGTATGATTATGTTGAGGGTAAACGAAACTCAACATAAACAAAATGTCATTAAGCGAAACGAAAAAGAAATATTTTTGTTTAGTTCAGTTTATCGAGAACTTTGCCCTGACGAGATCGTGATTAAACGCGGCATTTTTAGGTTAGAGTGATGAAAAAAAATTGTCGACACGTTGTGCGGAAAAGTGTTTTTCCGACACCGATTTTCCACTTTCACGGACAGTTTGTCGAAAAACACAGTTCGATACACGGATGTAAAACCTATTTTTTGCATCCTCGTCTTGATTCCGACCTTTGACCACGGCTCAAGACGCAAACCCATCACTCGGACGCGAAAATAGTACATTACGTAACAAGGGTGGAAAGTCCGTTTTCCGCACGAGTTTCGTGACCAGTGCGGAAAAGAACCGTTTTTTTTATTTTCTTTCCCACGCCGACGATGAATGAATAGTATTCGACACTCGGGCAGGGTGGTTTCACCTTCCGAGCGATGATTCCGACCCTCGCCGAGGCTCGGGCCGGAAAAACATCGCTCGGGCCGCGGAAACCAACATCCCCGCCTTTGTATCGAAATCTACTATTTCCGCCCGATAGAATATTGACCAGTGAGGAAAAGTTACTTTTCATTACTCTAACCTAAAAATGCCACGTTTGAATAGGATTTGAGGGTTCTCGTAATGAAAAAATATATCCGCACCTCGCTTGCAAGCCCATTTTGGGCACTGGAGGACATGTCTGTCCTAGTGCCCAAAATGGGCTAACGTGCTCAGTACGAAAATATACTATTCCCGCACGCGTCACGGAAAGAGTGCGGAACACTCTCACCCGTGTTGCGTATACTATTTTTTGTGCTGAGTGCGGTAAGCTGTCTCGTCTGATCAAAAATAAATTGAATCATCAGACGAAAGACAATCTAAGGTCATTCGATGGACCCAGGACCAGCCGTAGGGTGGCCTTCACGTAGATCTTTGGAGCTGAAAAGATCGAACATAATCGAGGGTAATCTGGTAGATTAGCGGAGAGTCCTAACTCGAAGAGACTATCCGACCTCAGAGTTTGTGTTCAGATGGTTGATTCGAGTCGAAAATACATGCTTTGGAGCAGATGATTCCATTTCTTTCCTTTCTCTGTGCTATCCAGTATTCCGAAGAACGATTTTTGAGGCCCTGGAAATGACATTCCCCCTTATGATCGCTGGCAAAAATAATGGAGGTGACTTAGAATTTTCGCCGCGTGGATTCAATCTATTCTCATCATGTCAAAATCCAAATAGTAGATTTCGATGCAAGGGCGGGGATGTTGGTTTCCGTGGCCCGAGCGATGTTTTTTCCGGCCCGAGCCTTGGTCGGAATCATCGCTCGGAAGCGGAAACCACCCCACCCGAGTGTCGGATACTATTTTTTCATCGTCGGCGTGGGAAAGAAAATGAAAATAACAGCTCTTCCCTGCACAGACGATGAAAGAAATAGTTATATGGCTAATTTTTTGAGCTTTTCCCGCGACGGGATTTGGTTGTTTGACATGTTTTCTTACAACTCTACTTGTCACGAAGTTTTTCAGGCTAAATTTGGGTCACGCTGTTGTTATTTTAACGGAATTCCTCATTTTTAGAGAAAACCTTCTGATAAGAGAGATATGTATGGCTTGAAGTCTAGTCTGAGCATACCGGGTTACAAGCTATCGAAAATAAATCGGTCATTATTGTATTTTGAGAGATTAATTTTGGCTAACTCACTATATCGATCACTTCGATGGTAGCTCCATGAGAATCCGTGGAACCTAAATTATTGTAGTCCGAGGAAGCTATATTTTGACTCTTACTATTTAAAATTTTGAAGATAATTCGTTTAGGGATTGACAGTTGGTGATTGAGACTCAATCACCAACTGTCATTCAATAGAATAAGTGGCCAAAAGTTCGAATGGAGTGGTTTGCAGCTCACTAGTCAGAATAGGGCCCTTAGTCGTTCCATGTCAGTTTTTGCGATAGTTCTCATATACCAAAATTAAATTGAAAGTCAGTAATGAGATTTAAGATTGATAATTCATGTTCGGAAGAATGAACGATATTCAGATTACTTATAGGACCCTGTTACATTTATTCAATAGTTCTTAATAGAATTTTTTCTACAGTGTTGTAGACACCAAATCATCGGAAAATTGCAAGAAAAATTCATTCACGTGAATTAGTGAGAGAGTTTTTGCGTTATATGTGCAACAGGTGTCAGGTACTTGCTCATAACACCGATAGATTCATGATCTAATTCCGTAGAATATTTGTAAAAGCCACGAGAAAATTAGTAAGATAGTGCTTCCGGAGGGTGCGCGGGGGCGGGGCGTGGTCCAGGGGGCGAAGCCCCCGGCGGGGGTGTGTTTGGTAAAAAATCCTAATATGGTAAGAAATGGTAAAAAATGGTAAGAAATCCTGATATAAGTGCATTATATTTGAATAAAACTTCAACTCAATTTTGAAAAATTTGATTTTGGTACATATTTTAAAATAGAATGGTCCATCTACATTCTTTTCAGTCTCACTAGATCTCAAATTTGAGCTACTAATAATCATAAAAAAGTCCAAAGAAGCAAAAAAAATCTGTAAATCATGACCCATCATTTAGCAAATTCCGAATCCATGTTATCCCAGGAGACACTCAAATTTCAAAGCAACTCAAAATGGGATTTTCAATCGTAATTTCGACCGTAGAGATGTTTTTCGATGAGAATACAGTAGAATCCGGCTATAATGATCCGGATATAATAAGAATTCGGTCCTAACGAGCGAAAATTCTGGCAAAATTTGGTTTCGGCACAGGCTATACCGAGCAAATCGATGTGGAAGCCGTTGAACTATGAGTTTGGGAGCCTAAGACTCGAGGTGAATACGAGTATCAATGCGAATACGCATGCAGTATGATTCTTTAAGTGAGCGAAATGGATAGATCGAATACAAGGAAGAGACTTATGAAGATATATCTAATTAATTTTGACACTCGATCGATATGATCGGATATCGTATTTATCACTCGCGGGAATTTCAAATTATGAAGATATAATTTTTTCGGTCCTTGCGAGTTAAAGTCAGCAGATATTGCTGACGTTTTTGGCATCAATCGAGAATGGATTTTACTCCACTCTCGATCAATGCACCTTTAGAGCCTTGTATGGTTCCGAGGATGCATCTAAAGGATTTTGATGGAAAGGAATGAAAAGTAAAGATGAGAAATGAGAAACTTCATGAAAAAATTTGGATTCTACGCTGATGTTATGCGTGTTTCGCCCTTCTCTCATTGCTCGGGCTTTTCAAAGTGGTGGAAGAGCAATGAAAGTTTACCACTGACACGCGGCTCAAGTGGCCGAATGTTCGATGGTTTGAATGCCCTTATATACGAAAGTTCATCTTCGTTAAGCGCTTGCGAGAAAGGTCATTTTAACCCGCTATTTCCATTTGATTTCTCAACATTTTTACTTTGGCAGCTCTTCGGCCTTCTGCCGGAGATATATCTAATTAATTTTGACACTCGATCGATATGATCGGATATCGTATTTATCACTCGCGGGAATTTCAAATTATGAAGATATATAATTTTTTCGGTCTTTGCGAGTTAAAGTCAGCAGATATTGCTGACGTTTTTGGCATCAATCAAGAATGGATTTTACTCCACTCTCGATCAATGCACTTTTAGAGCCTCGTAAGGTTCCGAGGATGCATCTAAAGGATTTTGATGGAAAGGAATGGAGAGTAAAGATGAGAAATGAGAAACTTTATGAAAAAATTTGGATTCTACGCTGATGTTATGCGTGTTTCATTCCTTTCCATCAAAATCCTTTAGATGCATCTTCGGAACCATACGAGGCTCTAAAGGTGCATTGATCGAGAGTGGAGTAAAATCCATTCTCGATTGATGCCAAAAACGTCAGCAATATCTGCTGACTTTAACTCGCAAAGACCGAAAAAATTATATCTTCATAATTATGAAGATATAATTTGAAATCCCCGCGAGTGATAAATACGATATCCGATCATATCGATCGAGTGTGGAAATTAATTACATACAAGGAAGATACATTTCATGGCGAGTACAACCTGGTAAACTTTGACGCGAAATTAAAATTCCCCGCTACAATCTTTCAGTTTTCCATCATTTGTACTAGTCCATATTTCATCTTGCGGTTCATTCAATTTATGACAAATGCGAATTCCTTAATATTGTATGTCCATACCGCTATGTGGATTAATGCACATCTACGTCATTGTCGTCCTGTCATCGTATTCTGAATGTTATAGTTATTTGAAATCTTGATAAGAGAGACTTTACAAACTCAAGATTAGTTTTTTCCACCCATCAAGGACAGTTGTAACGGAATCATATATAACGAGCTTTTTTCTTCGGTCCCTTGATGCTCGTTATAACCGAAATGTTTTTAATCGAGAAAAAATGAGAGGCTCAATATCGAGAGAAGCTATATCGGGAAAAATATTCACCCCTGGATCTAGGATCGGACTCGGAACCGTCTTCTTGCCGAGAAGATGCTCTAACATCTTAGCTATCTAGGTTTCGACATCACGTCTCTATCTCAATCTAATGGTAATGCAAACTGTGATGAGCAAAACAACTTGAAGAGTATTGAAATATCGCCAACAAGTCAAGAAATTTACAAAACCTAGCAAAATTTGGTGGTCATCATAATTTTCCGAAGATAGATATCCGTTCTGCGTTCTTTCCTAAGGAGTCATTTTTCCGCACGGCTCGTACTTTTTCGCACTCATTTCCGCACGCAAAACTGTGCGGAAAGGTAACTTTTTCGTACAGGTTTATGCACGCAAGCACAAAATAGTACATTTCGATACAAGGGTGGAAAACTTTTTTTTCGCGCCCGAGTGATGGGTTTCCGGCCCGAGCCGTAGGCGAGGGTCGGAATCATTACGAAGGTGCGAAAAAAAAGTTTTACATCCGTGTATCGAATACTATTTTTCGACAAACTGTGAGAGAAAGTGGAAAATCAGTGCAGAAATAGTATATTACGTAACAAGTGCGAGAAGGTCAATTTCCGCACAAGTTGCCAAACGAGTGCGAGAAGTTACATTTACGCACACTTCGAAACTTCTCGCACACCCAGAAGAACACATTTACGCATGCTCGCGAAGCGAGCGTGCGTAAATATGTACTTCTAGGTGTGCGAGAAGTTTCGAAGTGTGCGTAAATGTTACTTCTCGCGCGAGTTGGCAACGTGTGCGGAAACTTCTCGCACGTGTTGCGTATACTATTTTTTGCAACTGTGCGCGAAGTTGTAATTAAATGCACCACTGTCCGAGCAAGATCATCTTGAGAAAGAAGTTTTCAAGAAAAGACAAATTCAGAGGGATGACGTGACATCATATTTTGGAACTGTGCGTGAATGAAAATGCATTAGAGCGAGAAGTTACATTTACGCACACTTCATCAGTGCGTAAATGTAAAACTGTGCGAGAAGTCATTCACGCATTACTTCTCGCACTGTAAATAATGAAGAGAAGTCTCATTTTTTTACAACTTCGCGCACACAGTTGCAAAAAGTTACTTTCTCGACAGTGTGTCAAAAGAAGTTTTTCCACCCTTGTATCGAAATGTACTATTCTCCACCCTTGTATCGAAATGTATTATCTTTGCATAAGACATGAAAATGAGGACCTCATTGTAACTGGAAGCACGTGTAATCTGATTTCTACTTCAAAAGAAACGTATGTAAAAATCGCCTCTGTCATACATCCATCTCAGGAGTAATGCAAGGCTAACAAAAATTGAAGATTCACAAGAACGTACATTTTAGTAGGTGAGGAGTTCCTTCATCTTGTAACAGGGACCATTGGGAACCCCTATAAATTGTTAGAATCCCCCCTGTTCACTTTTCTGACGCCGAGGACAGCTCATTCCTAGGATGAAGTGTACTCATCAGAATAGTTGTGATACGAGGTTCTTATTTGAATACATGAGAATATCCGTTGTCCACGCGAGTGTCATCCCATTGTTTGAGTAATAATTAATCGATGACAGAGGTACCCGGAAATGTCGTATCAGATTGAAATATCTCGAATTTGCCAACCAGTATCTCTCAAATGCCGAGATTCGCCCATAGGACCCTCAACCCAAAGAACTAGAGCTCCTGCGAATAATGATACGTATCGAATGAAGTGTGCTGTTGAGGCGATCGAGCACTCATAGTTTCCAACTCCAAACAATGATAGATGAGTGCAAATGAAGTGAACTAGAAAAATGATGAAAGAGAGAAAAAACATTTTGTTTTGTTTCGTTTAGTTTTGTTTAGGGGAGAAACGAAACAAAATAATGCAATTTCGTTCACGTTGATGATGAACAAAACTAAACGGAACGATATGAATGAGAGAACTGCATAAACAAAACTAAACGAAATTATGCGAGTTTTGTTTCGTGTGATATTACGTTGAGCCCTTCTGATTACGTTTAGTTTAGTTTCCCTCCAACATAATCAAAAGTAATTGCGTTTACGTTTCGTTTCCCAAAAACAAAATTCAACGTATTCAAAATGCCAGAATTTCGTTCAGTTTTGTTTATTGATATTAAATATGAATGATGTTTTGGTTAGTTTCGTTTATCATCAACGTAAACGGAATCATTTCGTTTCGTTTCGTTTATTTGCTAAACAAAACGAAACAAAACCAATATTCCGTTGAAAACCCTGATTATAGGCGTGATAAGGGCGCCAAAAAGCGCCAAACGTTGCCGCAATAAAAAAATTCCATCTTGACTAATCAAAACAATTGATTAAGAACCACCTAATACAACGGAACATGAGTAATCAAAGTATATACTATCGTTATGTGATATTTATAATGGAAAATGCGCCAGCGACTTGACTAGTGACTATTTGTTGAATGTGAGAGTGAATGGCGACGAACTATTGAAAAATTTCATCGAAGAACGTTTCGTAAAAAAGGAGAAAAGCGTTTTTGATAGAGTCCCAAGAGTAATTATTCATAATTCCAATTATGTAAAGAAAGTTAAACTGACAAAGAAGGATGAGGAAGTACAGAATACCAAAGAGTTAGTTGATTTTCAACAAATATTGATGCTAGCTCATCAAAGGAACTAGAGTATAGCAACGTTACCATCTTACGAACTCTTAGATTACCCGAAAGCTTTATTCCATTACGGTGGATCTACCGTAAATCGAATGAATCAGACCTCATGAACGAAATTGAGAAAAGGAGTGACTGTGTGCAACAACTCCCTCTATCTCCTCCGAGTCCAAATACTCGGCTACATCTATTCGACGGCATGGTCCTAGTACACGTTTTGCAAGTGGCAAAACTCAAAACATTTTACGAATTTGGCCAGGCCTTTTTTCATTATGTTACTTCTTTTCTAGCAAAAACCTCGGTATCACGAGTTGATGTCATTTTTGATCGTTACAATAACCCGGGAATTAAAGAACTAGAGAGTATGTTCCGATCCAAAAATTCGGAGATAGGTGAAATGGTCATCAACAATCCACACACTAGGATACCCAAAGATATCAAAAAGTTGCTCACTAATCCAAGTAATAAGTTGAGGCTGGTGAAGTTCTTGTGTCAAAATTTTTTCAAATTCGTTAAGCTGCAAGCTAATCAACAGCTTATATTATCCGGAGGCTTCGAGAATATCGAAATGTTACAAAATCCAAGGGGATAGTATGTTCGATGTAATTAAATTACAAGGTAACCATTTAGAGGCTGACACTCGGATATTCTCGCACGCATTCTCTGATCTGAAACTGAATACAGAAATAGTCATCCACAGTGTAGACACTGATGTTTTCGTACTAGCTAAACATTTTTGGTCCCGATTCAGATCCATGGGTTGTCCGAGCCTATGATTTCAAATTCATAACTAGAAGCCTAGAACCCTAGCGTGTCATACAGCAGCAGAATTTCTTACTAAAGAAGTATGTGATATATTACCTGGATTACACGCTTTTACAGGTTGTGATAGTGTAAGTAAAATTGGGACAAAGAAGAGATGCTTGGATTTGATAGCTCATGTACAATTGAGAAAGGCCCTCGTTCCGTTGGGCAATGGTTCGTTATTAAATGCTGAAGAATTTAAAGCACTAGAGAGTCTCTATTTGCGAATTCTAGACGAAAATGAAGTTGACGTAAACGTTTGTAGAGCCAATATTTTGTCTAATTCTTGCGGAGTTGGGCTGAATTGGACTCAAGTTCCTCGTACACCCGGCGCATTATATTTGCATTCGCTGAGGGCTAGCCTTCAAACCTATATGTGGGAAAATGCAATACGTGCGAGCTATACACCTGTGAACTCCACTTTGTTCGTTAACATGATAAAAGATGATTTGTTATTGCCTGAACAATGTCCAAAAATGCCCTCCCAGATGATTCAATCGAATCGTGCAATTGCAAAAAGAATTGCAGTACATAATATGCCGTTGCAGAAAAAAACATAATGAAAAATGTGTAATGATATGCGGCTGCAATTTTAATGAGTGTAAAAATTCATCTAATGAATAAAATGTTGATCTGCTTCAATAATTTTCTAGATGTGGTTTTCTTACTGTATTTTTCTCAACTTAGACTCCGCATCCCAATTGTAGAAGCTATCATGTCTCCTATTGATTCTCCTGTGGATATAAGTACTTGACATCTCTAGGATTGTGTGAGAATGAAGCCCGTCAACTATGCATAGGAGAGGCTCTACAGAACTTTTGACATTTGGGCTACTGCAAAATGAAATTTTTTTTTTTGATGGCACGCGTCTGGAATCAATTGTAGTGGTAACTGTAACCTCAGAAATGAGTGGGGAAGTGCGTGCCCACTGATTTGGGAGAATGTTATTTTTGTACTAACCAAAAACATTCTCAGACGTCCAAAGGATTTTTAGATACTCCCAGTCGAATGTAAACCCATCGAATCATTCATGCACTGCTAGATGTGGTTATCGGTCAGATTTTTGAATAATTTTGACTGAAAATCAACGATTTTTCACTTCTCACCAGCTCGTTCTTACACCACGAGGAGTATTCATGGAAAATACCTCTGGAAACTAGCATCATTCCAACGCGTCTTTCTATGAATTGAGATCGTGATAATATATATTCAAATACTAAGGTCCCAGAGTGTTTTGCGATTGACGATTTGGGGCAAAACACGTCAACTGTCCTAGGTTGCTTTTCGAGGCTAAAACGTAAAGTTTTGAGCCATCTGTGGAGGCCGTAGACCCCACGTAGTAAAAAATCAATGACATCACTTCCGACGTATTTTTGCCTCAGCTTTCCGGTGGCGGGGTTTGTTCTTCGGTTTGGTGCCACCATAACCTCAAAAATTAGTAATTGGGTTTTGAAATGGCAATAATTCAAAATTACCTCTTTTTCGGCTATTTTGACATCTCCAATAGAAAGATCAGGAAATTTTACATCGAATTAGCTCTCGGAGGAATGGGGGTTCTTCGATTTTCACTAGGAGTAAGGCAACGATGAAAGTACGAGTGGTCATTCACGTGCTGTTTACGTTTCGCGGGTGTTCTAGTCCGTTCAACTTGACGCAGGGAAATAATCAATCGAGGCATCTTCGACGTATTTTTGACTCATCTTCTCGAAGGAAAGCTCCGTTTTTTCTAATTTAGTTCAACATAACCTCAAAAAAAGGAATTTATAAGTCGAAAATAATCGAACTCGAACGAACCTATTTTTCCGTCTTCTCGATAGCCTGATTCGGGAGAATGGACAGTTCTCAATGTGATTGATGATCCTTCATGTAATTCACCATCTCTGGTGATGAAATAGAGTCCAGATGACTAGATTCCTGCTTCTACGAGGAACGAAGCAGTGAATAACTGAGTCCTCGGCGTACGCGTGACATTAGGAATGCTTCTCTTCTTCATAATATCATTTTTCATGGGAATAGTCAGAACACAGATTATAAGACACTATTCCATCATGAACATGGATTAATCCCCCAAATATCGTCATCAAAAAGACGAAAAAGTAGGTTGAATTGAGTTACGATTCTTTATATGCATGATTCCCGTTTTTTGAGGTTATGTTAAATCAAAATGTATAAACGGAGCTCTCTATCGGAAAGATGAGATAAAAATACGTCGAAGATGCCTCGATTGATTATTTCCCTGCGTCAAATTGAACGGCCCAGAGCGCCCGCAAAAGGTAGAGAGCACATGAATGACCACTCGTACTTTCATCGTTGCTTTGCTCCTAGTGGAAATCGAAAAACTCCTATTTTTTCGAGAGCTATTCCGAAGTAAAATTTCCTGATCTTTCGATAGGGAATGTCAAAAGAGCTGAGAAGAGGGGTAATTTTGAGTTACTGCCATTTCAAAACTTGATTGCTAATTTTTGAGGTTATGGTGGCACAAAACCGAAAAACAAACTGGGCCATTGGAAAGCTGAGGCAAAAATACATCGGAAATGATGTAATTGATTTTTTTGTACGTGGGATCTACGGTCTCTACAGATGGCACAAAACTACACGTTTTACCCTCCAAAAAACAACCAAGGACAGTTGACATATTTTGTCCCATATAAGGGTGGTGCTGATGGCGAGAGTAGTAATAATCACGAGGTAGAGCGTCATATTTTTGTCTTGTCAGATGAAAATATTTCCTTTTTTAATATGAAAGGTATGTTCTACAACTATCTCCCCTTCGAAGCTCCAAATTCAAAGCGTCGTACACCTACCTTCCAGCCAAACTCCTCTTAGATTGATTGAAATCTCTCAGCCTTCCTTTTTCGACATTTTTCTTCTCCAATTGCTTTTCTCGTTTAAGTCTCGATTTTTCCCTCTTAACTCGAGCATTGTTTTCACTATTCTCCATGAATCAACCCTCGATTGGCACACGTGAGTCTAGTCGACCTAAAGCCTTTTTTATGAGATCGCCACGCTCGTAATTCGAAGTTTCCTGGGCTCAGGGTGACATTTGTTGGTAGTCAAGATGTGCCACTGACCGACCGTGCATATAGCAACAGGCCTGGGGCGCGCGTCTTCCCACCACAGCTGAGCGAAATTGCCGCTGGGTCTTAAGTACCAAAGTGTTCCTGCTATGCGCGCTATTTTTGATTGCATTTTATAGTTGCAATAATAAATTATTGCAAAAAATTGCAAAAATGGCCTTTCCACTGAAAATATTCTAGAGGACGCAGTTTTCAATGGATTGAGCTGAATATTCAAGCGAGTTATCTCAAGATCAAGTAGATATGAGAAAAAAATAGTCCAGTGGTCGATCTTTCAATCGAGGTCCTCAATCCGGCGTATTGGATGAGAATAAAAATTCTCAGTTCAGCGGTCGAAATATGTCAGAATAAATACCTTTTTTCCAAGATCCACTCTTGCGCTATTTTTTTCTTGAACTGACCTTATCTCGAGATGACTCAGTTGAATTTTCAGCTCATTTGGATGAAAATGGCACCGTCTACAATTTTTTCTAGTGAGAAAGGTGATTTTTTGCATTTTTCTGGACATTTGTATTTTTTGGAATTTTTCATTTGACCTTGGAGGATATCTGGATATATTGGCCCATCAAAAACATATCAAAGAAACTACAAAAAAATTTCCAAGTCAAAAGATTCATTATACTAGCTACAGCATCAGTTTTTCGGCGTGGGTCGAATCGACCCAGGTTGGCCAGCTATGTTATTTGGCGAAGGTGTGCCAGCTAAGGGTTAATAATATCGAATATCCTATCACAATCGACGATCCAGCACAACGTGAGCTATTTTTATGTATCCAACTTAGAATCCTTTCAAAGTGGGTTTTAATACTCGATTCGCACAGAACTCTCGTTTAATGCCCGAAACCGATATTGATAGCAGAGCTTAGAATCAGGAAACAACCAGTTGCGCAAATATCTACAAACCCACACTCCCCTTCTATACACAAACCTCCAAAATTCCATACAATGTTTACCAATTAGCACAAACATACACATCTACAGCATAATGCTGTGTCTATGTTTGATGAGCCTGTACGACAAGCGCGAGCTCTCGAATTCCTGCTGCTCGAGGTATGGCGCCTCGTCCGTGATTCTTCAATTGAAAATCTTTTGAATCAAGTCTATGGTGGCATTTGGAGGTAAGATGGGTTTTCTGGTGTGATTAATCTGTTTCCAAGATGATATGACCGATTGCAACCTCATAGAAGTGCTAAGACGGGCTCGATCACATCACCCCCATCGATACAATTTTTGTAATGCTTTTCACTCAGATAGCATTCCATACCAGGACATGGAAACTATGGGATATTATTCAGAAAAGGGTGGAGAAAGATGGACGAAACATCCCAGGAGCGTGCCCCCCTTCTCCCTCTCGTGCCCTGGAAATTTGACCTTTTTCAGTCGAGTGGGCGCATGAACTGACCCGTCTTCTTGATGCCATCATTTCAACGCAGTTGGTCGCACGCACCCAAACCAAACGGGATATTATTGGTGTTGTTTCAAGCTATTGAAATCCGTTTTGATCATGTAACTATCGCAAATGTTATTTTTTTTTCATAAGCCAAGCGCGAGGAATCTGAATTTTTTGTGAGAACCCGGTTACGCGACTTCGACGTTTGTTTATGAATGCCACGTTAGAGGCACGCGTCTGAAACCAATCTTTTCTCAACATATAGGGTGCCTAAAATGTCACTGAATTTTGGCAGAATTTTTCGAGCAATGTTATTTTTGCAGCAGTCTGAAGAAATCAAAAAGAGGCGCGAGTACGCTAAGAGATACCTAAGAATCGAGGGTTGCGGGCCGTGCTGTGGATAGCCAGATTCTTTTGACAGAACAACGAATAGAGTACACATTCCGAGGCCCTGGAACCTGTCTAAATCAACTCCGACAACTTGATAATCTTCTGAAGGTTCAGAGATAGCGTGCAGTACGCCTAATGTCAAAAGTTCTGTAGAACCTCTCATGTGTATAGGCCACTTTGGCGCGCGAGGCGAAAACCGTCACTCGTCGTCTGCTCTCACGTGCCAAACCTGCGCTTTAGCGCGCGCAACTACCCATTGTTAACTTTGAAAAAAACTGGGTTATCGCTCGGGAACGTGAATTTTTGCTATCGGTTATCGTTAAGTAGATCCTCATCAACAACTTCCCGCTTTGGTAACATGAGATTTCCAGTTTTTCGTGCTCTAATCGGTTGCTGCAGATCGCAATTCTCGCATTTTTTTAATTTTGAAACGCTCACAGCTTTAAGAGAAAAATGACAAGAGAGATTTTCTGTTTAAAATCAGCCAAATAACCATAAAAAGTTGCTTCGAGAACGGAAAAGTTCATGTTGACGATTTGTTGACAGATTTGCATTCAGATTCCGTCTGGGAACATGGATTTTCGGATTCAGAAGGGTCTTCTGGAGGGGATCCAGCAAGAAAACTCCTTGGGAATAATTTTTCCAACGATGGCGTTGATTTCGCCTAGTCTATTATGTAAAAACATCTTTATGGAAATCGCAGGCCTGATGAGGTCAACGCGAGAATTGATGAAATGTCGCAGAATAAAGTAAAGGTATTTTGCAAACACGAGTGGAACTCACTCAACCTGGTCCTCATCGATCAAAAAAATTCATCTCAATGTCCGAAAGGATCACGATTTTTACTGGAAATGTTGGAAATTTCTCACCAATAATGATGGGTTTTGGACACGAGGACAATGATACTCTTTGCTTTCAAAAATATCTGGAAGAATAGTTCACTTTGTTGCAGAATGATATCCCATTGGCTCAGTTTGGAACGTTGAATAGTTTCGGAGAACGTTAAGGGAAGGTGGCGCACACGTGTATTTCAAACGGGGAGCTTTATTGCCTCTGGAAGAAAAGAGAGTCAGTTCAATGCAGAAAGAATCTACCTGCATACTCTAACACCCAAGACAAGAATCTCACGTGATATTCAAACAGGAATATTCGGGCTAGATTCCTGCTAATTTGCAACAGCTCCTCTTGTAGGATTCATAAACCCTTAGACAGCTTTACCATAACACAATCATCCATGAGCAAGATTCTCCACCAATGCATTCGAAAACAGTTCTCCATTACATGAACGATTGTATGGAATTTTACATGAGGAATTGTTGATCACATCGTGTCAGCTATTATAGCGCGAGCAGACCACTGAACGATAACGTGAGTTAATGACAATCCAAATCGAGATACATATGGGTCATTATTTTTGATATGGTAAGGAGTTGCACCTTGGGGTCTCGGATTTTTCTGTCACGGTGTGCCTGAACGCATTTTTTCCAAGTGAAAACTTCCCCTGAGATTATTTGGTTCCTGATTCTACATAGTTGTGGCATCATTTTCCCATAAAAATCAAAATCGCGGGCTGAACCCTTTCGAAGGAATGTCGTTTGGAACATTTTTCGGACCCAGTCTAGGAACGCCCAAGTAATATGGCTCGTCCCTCGTTGGATATGAGCCCAAAATCAAGTTTCTTCACTTTCTAACACTAGTTCTCAGAAAATGTGACCGCTTTGGATCCTTCTGAGGCTTGTTGAGGTTGGGCATGTACCCTGAGAACCCTTCAAAAATGCAAAAAACCAATCTCGTGATGTCTCATTCAAGGTATGTCTTCTGGGACAATCAGGATGAAAAGTTGAAGCGAGTCGTGTTGTTTTGATATCAACGCGACCTCGCCATCTTTTTATGAACAGTGAAGTATACACAATAAAGCAGCTCGTACACGCACTCGCTCACACACACATGCTCTCCGCGAGGCAGATAATTAACATTACGCACGGCCGAAAATCACAAACGTTCGAGCCCTCGTGTAAACAAAATAAATGGGCACGGGTCCCTATTTTTGGCAAGGATCAAGTCAAGACTTGAATCAATGACATATCAATTTTCCAGCGAGTTCTCTAAAGAATTGTCAGAGCATTCGTGAAAACGGCCCAAAAAAGTTGCCTTCTGCTGCGCCGTTCCTATCCTTCGCGTGTTACGAGCTCGAACTTTCGACATCGGAAACTCGAAAAAAAATGGAAAGGCTCCTTGAATTTCCAGCAGAAGGTGTTTTATGGATAGTTGAATCACCACACAAATTCCCAGAAGATTCTCCAAATTTAAAAAAACTCGGAGACATACCTTAAGAGCCCTTGGGTAGATTGGGCCGAAAAAGCACTTTTTTCAGTGATATAGGCATAGAATCGGCTAGAAATCGGATTTTTTCTATCTTGTGGGGAGCATTTCAAAGTTCGGACGAAGACGGAAAGAATGGGGAGAACTACGTCAAAAATTGATTGAATCAATCTCATTTGGCATAGCTTCCAGTGATTAGGATAAAATAAGTCGAAACTACCGAATATCGCTAGTAATGTTGTAAGAAAGGCGCGGGTCATTTTGGATCGGCCCAAACCGTTGATTTCCTCACATTTCAACGTAACAAACATGAAAAAATGCGTGTCCAGGTCTGCTAGCTGATACATCCGAGAACTTGAGTCGGGGCATATTAGGGAATGGGGTCATTTTAGGCACACTTACCTTATAACACATTTAGGAACGTGAAACAAGTTATTTCCTGTTCTTTCAATCATTTTTTACGTTGTACTGATGAGATTCCCGAAATAGTCAAAATCGTGGATTTTCATTGAACCCGGACCATTTCAAAACATCCACCTGATCCACTCTGAGTTGCTTGTATGACGAATTGAGTGAAAAGATGATCAGATTTTGAGCGAATGAGCAGATTGTTTCGGTCAGTCAAATGTCAAGTAAGCTTATTAGACACCTACCTTCAACATGACTCCCTGGCCCCGAGGCATGTGCTTGGTCTCGTAACAAAAAAACCGTGGGTTCAAATCCCACTCTCGACAGAATTTACGAGTTATGTAGAAGAGTTTTTCTTCAGTTTTTTTTACCGTAAAATAGTGATGAATTGGCGTGATTAATTCCTCGCCATTACCTGAACATCACAAAAAAACATTATGATTTTATTGGAATTCGTTATAATGTACATCACAATTTCCATCACAAAAGACATCGTGATGAACATTGTAATGTCTATCACAAGGTTATTCCCAATAGGGCGTCTTGGAGAGCCCAAACGGTAGATGATCATTCCTCAAATGAGATATCAAGAGATTGGTTTTTGCATTTTTAAGGCGATGCGGTCACCGTGCAACCCGGAAATTATATCTTTTTTGGATGTAAATAAGAAAATTTCCACGAAACAAAGTCGGAGACGATTTGTCCATTACGTATCATCACCTGAGTTGTGGTGGACAACTCATTATTTGTCACCAATCACATGACTATCACTAATAAACGAGAATAACTTGCCCGCGGGTACTTTCTAACCTACAAATTGGCACATTTTCGTTCACAAAACTCTCAAAATCTAGTCCGATTTGGGCCAAACGAAGAGTTATCCAGGCCAAGTTAGATGATAATAAAGCCTGGATAACTCGTCGTTTAGGCCATAATGGAAAAGATTTTGAGAATTCTGTAAACAAAGTTCAGCGTGCACGGTGACCGCATCGCCTCAAAGGGTTTTAGGGTACATGCCCAACCTCAACAAGCCTCAGAAGTATCCAAAGCGGTCACATTTCTTGAAAACTACTGTTAGAAAGTGAAGAAACTTGATTTTGGGCTCATATCCAACGAGGGATGAGCCATGTCACTTGGGCGTTCCTAGACTGGCTCCGAAAAATGTTCCAAACTACATTCCTTCAGAAGGGCTCAGCCCGCGATTTTATTTTTTGTGGGAAAGCGATGCCCCAAAAAATATGGAATCAGAAACCAAAATAATCTCAGAGGGAGTTTTCACTTTGAAAAAAATGCGTTCAGGCATACCATGCTGTAACTTTGAAGATATATTATATGCGATGATTTAGGATGAGACGCACAGCTTCTAGGCCTTCGAAGCCCCTGCGTCGCCTCAGCAAGCTATTATCGTTTTCGAAATTTGGAAAACAAACCAGTTCTCTTATTTTAGAATGATTTGTGACGGGTACAGGACCCCTATAAAGAATATTGAAGGCACATATTCCGACGTAAAAAAGCTGAACTTCACGATGAAGATACCTACAAAGACCGAAAATTTCAACATAACCTATAAATTAGCATCTTTTCGAGGAGAATTGGATTTCAACCTCTCAGTACATTTTTTAGCTCAAGACATCTTCATCGGATTCCTTGCGTTGTTTACATTAAAAACGATTTTGAAAAGAGTAGGGTCCCCTCGGGTTCGATTGCTGCAGGGAGAGCTCCAAGACGGAGTGCTCAGGATTCGTTCGGAAAAAGGCTATGGATCGTAACGGTTGAACAAATTTCGGGGTTTGAGAGTTTTGAGGAGCTAGGGACAAAATGTTAATAGACTCGCTGAATCAAACGATAGGATGTCTCACTTGAATACCTGTTCTGAAACGAAAAAACAACTCGCAAGAAGGACTCATGGCAAGTTACGTGGAAATACTATATTTTGATGTTCTTCAAGCGACAGAGACGCCATGAAAATCAAAGCGATCTCAGAGATACGGAAGGTTAGGGAGGCAAATTTTCTAGTATAGTCTTTCCAATGTTGAGAATGGTGTTCATGCGCAGCTGGAAATTCATCGCACGGGGTTCGACGGGAGTTTTCTCACATTTCCATTTATCAAAGATCGAAAATCCACGATCGTATCGTGGAAAATCGAAGATTGGGAAATAAGGATCATCCTTATATATACTCTCTCACACACACACACACGCACACAGACACACAACCACACTAGGAGGGGCGAACCCCCCTGCTTGCTCCGCTCGCCAGACCCCGTTACTTCTGATCATTGATTTGAAGAAGTAAAAAATCAATAATCCATTCATAGAGACTCAAGAGGTAATGAGAATCTAGTCAATTTCATTGATGGTCCTGGAGGTTGTGGGTAAACTTTCTTGTATAGGTCTCTTATTTATTTTTTTCTGTCCCAAGGGAATAATGTTCTGTCAATGGCGTGGACAGGTATTGCGTCGATTCTCTTTACCACAAGGTATAACAAATCATAGACACTTCAGACTACTCTTGGATCTAGGAAGGATTGGAAGTATTTTCTCGAAATCTGATGCTGATAATAAGAGATTCAGGGGAGAGTAGTATTGGCTCAGTCGGTAGCCTGCTAGCATCG
Organism: Eretmocerus hayati; assembly: GCA_029851415.1. NCBI lineage: Eukaryota > Metazoa > Arthropoda > Insecta > Hymenoptera > Aphelinidae > Eretmocerus > Eretmocerus hayati. The sequence continues at coordinate 103,805,679 of CM056742.1, forward strand.
GAATGAAAACTGCTCGAGGGGTCGTGGGTTCGATTCCCGGCGAAATCACTCGGAAATTTTTACTGAGGTTTTCTCCACGGGAGAAGGACCCATCACACCCCGCCTGCTTTCAAATGGCGTTTTCCCCGGAATTATCCTTCAGAGAAATCCTGGGTTTTCCCAATTACGAGGTTCAAGTAGCGGTCCTTGGGCGGATGCGAAGCAGGGGGAGGGTGGGTAACGTAGGGAATTAATAAGCCGACCCGACGTGCCTTCCTGAGAGGCTCTCTCCGGGAACGCTAAGGGTACAGCGGATCCGATGGCTCACTTCGTGAGACAGGGGATGTCGGCCTTACCGGCATTGAAGAGAGGCATTCCGTGGCTGCAAACCATGGCGTAGGTCAAATCATATTATTACATGACTCGGCTAATGCAAGCTAATTCTAATCAACGGATTTGTTGATTAAGTGACATCCTCTACTCGGATCTCTTCAGCCCCCTGAAGAGTCTGATCCGGAGAGGAAAGACGAAACGCACCAACATCTAGCGTAGAATCAAAAAAAATTTCTCGTTTCTCATCTCATTTTTCATGTATTTGAAATTCCATCAAAATCCTTCAAGTTGCGACACTCGAATTGCGAGGTGCCTTGAAGGTACATAGATCGAATTGGAGTAATCCAATATCGATCTATGTCACTTAATCAACAAATCCGTTGATTAAAATTAGCTTGCATTAGCCGAGTCATGTAATAATATGATTTGAAATTCCCGCGAGCGATAAAGTCTCGATCGTTCATATCGATCGAGACAAAAATTGATTCTAATTGTCATGGCGTAGGTCACTTCGGGGAAGCTGGATTCCATAAGTAGAGGAAAAATTCGGGCATAACCCTTCACACCAAGGTGGTAGAGGGGCCGCCGTGCTAGGCCGAGACGGCTGCAAGGGGATCTCGAGAAAAAATGAATAAATAAATAAGAGATTTAGGGAGGCAGATGGTATGATCTGGGATAAGGCATCAATGATTCCCAAAAAAGCTTTAGAGGTGGTCCATAGAACACTCTGTGACGTTCCTCTCAATAACTCACCGTTTGTTGGAAAGTTGGTGCTCTTAGGCGGGGATTTTAGACTGTTACGGCTTATACCTGGCCGTAACGGCTACCGCATGAAGATGACCGACTTTGAGCGAGAGCCAGGCACAAGCCTCGAGCCGCTGCAAGCTCAAACCTGTTCAACCCCTCTCTTGGAAAAGAATAAAGAGAAGTCTCAGACTCGGAAAGAGTATAAATACAGAGGGATTCTGTCAGAAGGAGCTTCTAGATTCGCAGTTGTTTACGAACCGTCGCAGAAATAACATCACGAGTATAAGCAGCCATTGGTGGCCTCGTAGATATTCCTAGAATCTTAGAGTTACGAGTTAGTCTCTCTCTCGGGTTCTATACTTACTCTGAATAAACATCAATAAAGTTGAATCACCGTTTGTTTGTTATTGGCTGTACCTTTACCCATCTTCTGAGTCTTATAACTCAGCGGATAAACAAATTTCAAGGACCCTTAAATCGTAACAAAACTGGTGCATCGGCCGGGAATCTGTTGGAAGGTTACAGATAATCATAACGCGTCAACCGCGCCGCGTTTTGGCCGAGTCTACATAGACGCGCTCACTCCAGGCGCGCGCGCTCTCTCCGCTTGCACTCTTTATTTAAACACCGGAGTATGTACCGGAAATGGGATTTGAAAATCTTTTGACGAGTCTTCCCTCTCGACTTTAGTAACATCGCGAGTTTGTGAGATGAGAAACGGAAAGTCTATAGCGTAAATGGATCAAAAAATTGATTTGCATCGAATAGAGATCGAAAAATGAGAAGCGTGGTTGTGTCTCATGTATGACCTTCCCCTAATTTTATCATCAGGTCTCCAACTTGCGAACCATTCAGCAATATTCATTACCATCTTGGTTATACATCGGTACTTATTCCAGAATCCGAATAATGAGCTAAAGTGTATGAAATCCTGATGAAGAAAACCCGAGATGTCTCAAATTTACGGAGGAGTGACTCTTGTGAACCTAATTTGATCTTTGGTGTACATGGAATAGCTCGATTCTTCTCAACCAGGATTCCACACACCTTTGCTCATTCCACAGTCTCTGGAGAAAGTCTCAATGCAAATCCAAAATAACGTTGAATATTGTTGAATAAGCTACGAGTTAGGAACCTGAGAAGTTGGAGGAGGTCATATCAGACACATCGATCGACATCCAAGTCGCTCACTTTTCGATCTCTACTCGATGCAAACCATTTTTTTTGGTCGATTTATGCGATAAACTGGCCATTCTTCGTCTTACAAACCCGTGCTGATACTCCGATTGAGAGGGAACACTCGTCAAAAGATTTTCAAACCCCATTTTCGGTACCTACTCCGGTGTTTGGGCGGAGAATGCGAGCGAAGAGAGCGCGCGCGCCCAGAGTGAGCGCGTCTATGTAGACTCAGCCTTTTATACATCGAACAGCAGCAGACTACAGATTTCACGGAAGGATCCGTGAGGATGTCCATGCAGATCTTCCTGATTCTCATTCTCGCAGCTACAGGGTGAGTAATTTTTCATTATACCCAACTATACGTCCCTCGTGGGGATAGTCGCGAGGCCAGGACTCTTTTCCGGAATTACTAGCGTATGAGCTGAAGCTTCTCTTCGTTCAATGAATTCCCCCAACTTATCACGGGAAAAGTAAATCGCTATCATTTGAATCGATCCTGATTCTAGATTCTAAAGAAATAGGTTTATGAACAGTAACTTACTGTTGACTCATTCTCTTGCGAATAACAAATCGAGTGTCCGTTTTTACAAAAAGATCGTATCACGTGAATTGATAATTTGTGAGTATCCGCTCAACCAACATTGAGAACTTTGAATTCACGCGTCATCTGTCACCTGTCTCTCGCCTAAGCATTCTGGGACTAGCACGTGAGAAACTAGCCGCCGAACAGTTGAATAGATTCAAAAGCGAGCGTGACACAATAGCGAAAAGCCGTAAAAATGATGACCGACCTCCGGTATCTGCCGAAAACGTAAGGAGCAGCGTTGCTGAGGAGCTGAATCCTGACCAGCAGGGAGCTACGGGAGGCGAACCTGAACCGGAAGAACACGAAATTCTCGATATCTCTCAGCTGAAATTACGCTATTATGACGGGATGGAGAGAGGCGACGAGAGTTCGTGCACTCATGTCTGCCGATTTGGGACTCGAAAACCCCGGCGTAATGCATATGGAACTGGCGATACGAGATCTGAGCCGAACTCCCGGAGTTCCTTTCGGAAAGAGAAGTAACGCTCTTAGAATCATTGAAACTTCACTTGGGAAAACAGCAAGCTGCAACTGGGACACGGCCAAAAACACCCATGCCTACGTCTAACGTCTTTTTTGAAGAATACAAACAATCCAAAACGTCGCAGATGAATGCAGAGTCCTCGCGTTACGACGATCAAACCACCGACAGAGGCAAACCGGTCCGAAGACGGCTGTCATTCGATGATAGCCATGACATATGAACAGACCACCCGATGAATATCGGGGCTACGGTTATTGGAGGAGCTTCATGGTCCAATAACTGAACTACGGACGGCGCGGGCCGAGACATCACGATGCGAGTACAATTCAAAGATCAGGATCTTGGCCGCCGCCCTCTGATGGGCGAAGGACCGCCTTGGGAGAAGAGTCAATCGTGGAGCTCTCAATACCGACCGCAAGGTATGAAAGGAGAGAACCTCAACCTAGCTTCCCAACCTCCCGGATGGAAAAATCAGGCTGAGAATGTCCAACATATGGACCCCTTCCCTCGGAATTTGGATGGAATAGAATTGGGGACTAATGATCAGTATCGTAGCCACCGATCCAACGATGAGGATGCTCAGTTCTGTGAAGAACCCGATTTCCCCCGACCTCAAGGGCAGAAACGAAGAGGTATGGACTCAATCAAATTGCCGGAGTCGAATTCCGACTAGTCAAGCGTCTGCGCGGGCCAATCGACATGACGCCATTGGTCCAAGTGACCTCCAAAAAGGTCGATATGAGACTCATAGCCAAAAACAGAGTGTATATAATGCTAATCAGCCTGGTCAACTCGATTCTCGGAAAGTTGTTGGAAACATGAATGGTAGACAGGTCATGGGACAGGAATTCCAATACAATTAGCCAATTGATTCCTGTAACGCTCACGAGGATCGCACAAGAAATAATCAAAAGGACGCAAAATGCGGTGGCACAATCAATGCGCGTCAAATTGACGATCGAATCGAAAACTCATGTTGTTTGAATCACGCGTCAGATGGTCAACATTTGAAAGAGTACTACGGTTCTGATAACGATTTACTCGATACTCAAGGAGGAGGAGTTCCGTCGTACGAGAAAGTTACTGAAAATAATTTTGGAATGGACACGAACAGGCAGATACGCCAGTCTAGGGCACAAAATATAACTGACGCACCCAAGTGCAATCGTAGACGTGGACCCAAAATTCGTCTTCCCTTACATCAAGCACTGAATCAAATTGCACCATACGATGGTCATCCAGATAGGTTAGCATTATTCTGTAAATCGGTTCGATACATAGTCGATGAATATGGACCAGACGCTGAGCCCTGGAATTACTCGGCACTCGCGAGTAAGCTCAAAGGCAGAGCAGACGAGGGGTATATAGCCCAACTGACTCGATATAGTTCAATAGAATGCTTGTTAGCCGATATGACAACTCAATACGGTAGAGTTGGTGGTGCAGATCGCGTATTAGCCGAATTGAAATTAATTCAGCAAAAACCGGGAGAAGGTACAGGTGATTAAGGTATACGCGTGCAGACTTCGCATAATCGTCTTCTAAACGTGTATGACTCTGATAAAGAATCGGAAGAGTGGGAGCGCAAAACATGTAAATATAACGCGGATAGGGAAGCTCTACAACAATTTTTATTTGGTCTTGCCGGAGCATTAGAACACCAAGTTAGATCAACGGAACCCAAAACTCTTCGCGAAGCCATTTTTAAAGCAGCAGATTTTTGATCTTCTCCGGAAGCATGCCGGGGTCGGACTTCGAGGAAGTTACAGCTCTCTTGGCTACTGCTGTTCAGAAAGAATTGGAGAAAACGCATGAAAGAGTATCTGATCAAATCAAATCAGCTTCTGTTAGATTGTCCCGCGTGCAGAGAGAGTGCTACTATTGTTATCAATTAGGACATGTTCAAGAAGATTGTCCAAAGAGGATGAAGGTTTCAAAATTTTGTAACTACTGCTGCATACATGGACACAATTTGAATAATTATCGTTCATTGGAAGACGCTCTCAGATCAGGTCTCCTTATCAAATCAGATATACAGAGAACACTGAGACTGCAAAATACGCATTCACGGAATGACTCCGAATCTCTGAGTTATGATTGATCTCGCCTCTGATATCGAGGACACCGACGACAGTAGTATAATAATGGTAATCGGGGTTACTTCACCCTCAACACCAATAGGAATATTCCAAATCATGGTCAGAGGTTAAATTGCGATAATTTCATCAGAAATCGGCAGAATTTTTGGGTGAATCGAGATGCAGTAGGCGTGATAAAAGACCTAAAGATTTTTATAGCATGGTTCACACGTACACAAATACGTTCACACGTACCACAATACGTGCGCACGATCGTAGGCCGGATCGTATATACGAACGTACATTTGATTATGAATTCCTCATCGAAACTTGGAAGGGAACAGAAAGCCACAATTGCCCGCTGAATCAAGTCGGTGATATTGCATGTTCACAGATACCTCGTCTGATATCTGTCAAGGATAGCCATGCCATTAGAATGAATTGGACTCAGAGAGAATATATGAGAGTGTGACATTTCATAGTCTTTATTCTTCACATGAACGTTTCGATCCCCACCAGTTTGTGTAAGAAAAATTATTTACAAAGATTTGTATATGAGCAAAGAAATACGCGCTTCACAGGAATTCATTTGTTCATACAAACATTGTCGAAAATATTACATTTGAACGTAGTACAAAGTTCAACTGATATACTTATCCATAAACATCATACAAAAATCATTAATATGTCTCAATTTCTTCCTTAAGATTTAATGACTGAGTTATAATCACAGTTATGTCATGAAAATAAAACATTCTATATACTTCAAAGTGGATTCCTCCTTGTCCGTTGGCAAAGTCGATGTAATGAATGACTCCGAAAACTCGATACGAGCGGACTTTATTGCCAAAGTCTGGTAAAAAAACTTGATTAATAATCCGACGTTTCGGGTGTGTGAGATACACCCCTCATCAGGGACAAATCTGAGCAACAAAAATTCGAAATACATATAAGTACACGTTTACCACTCTATGCAACTGGGGACAATTTGATAATTGACAAACTACAAATAATATATGAGCGTTTCTCTGGAACTTTTGCACTTTGCTGAAAATCGATGAAAAATGAAAAATGAAAACCGCTCAACGCACACCTGGGACCTTTTGCTCACATATTTGTGTAGTATTGAGAGTTACAAATCCACTATTGGAACTCATATAGAGTAAGTGGCATCGCCAAAATCACGTTAATAAGTCAAACTTAAAGTTGTTCTTCGCCGATTTTCCAGAATTTCGTAAGCAATTATTCGGCAAGATTGACAATTTTAACGAACGCCTTGGACTTTTTGTAGCTTTGTAAGGTCAGGGCATCCGGTCACAATTAGTTTCACCAACATAGAGCTCCATCCGCCAATGTGGGATGAGAAAAACTGAATTTTTTTCATGAGTCACGTTTTTTCTATTTCACTTCAGAACGGCCGTATTCTAGACAGAAATATCACATGATGATATTTCTGACATGATTGATTTTTTATTCCCAATTTTCAAAGTCATACAGTTTTGGCTGAATTGGTAGCACACCATCGCGCTTTTGGGCCAGTTCTCTTCAATATATTACCCACCAAATGCAGCTTGAATCAACCCGAAAAGTTGCGTGGCATCACCAGAATACCCGCAAGACTGCCCGAGAGTACCAAGAATTTCCACAGGATCTTCCCCACATTTTCTCTCTTTGAATGAGCTAGAATGAATCAACTTCTTCTGATCATACAGAGGCCGAAGATATCTCATTTTGAGACTGGGATAATGATATTTTGCCTTCGATCGGGACCGATAGATTTGATTGTTCCCTTATATCATTATCCATAGCTGTATTCCAGTAGGTGTAAAAGTTCCAGAGAAACGCCCGTATCTAGAGGCTACATATCACAAATGTCTTTTTGTATAATTCAAACCAAGAAATTTTTGTATAATTCTTACCAAGGAACTTTTGAGTGCACACAATGGTCTTTGAGAATTCATGTCCCATCACACAGGCATTAAAAATCAGTGATTTTCTAATCTAAAACAAAAAATGAAAACATACTCTGTGATGACAAGGACCTCATTAAAGACAGCATATGATCGTAAATATAGCTGGTATCAATCAATGTTTGAAATATTTAGATATTTTACTCACAAGAAGGGATGATATTCTGTGTGGTGAACTGTGTGTATTCACTGAACTTGATAATTACTTGAACTTCTTGAAATTTCGAAGATTGTGTATGTGTATGTGTGAGTGTGATGAGAGTGGCGAAGGAACGCGGATGTTATGCGTTCGATCACCTGATCGGCACTGAGGCATATGCAAGGTAAACGAAGGAGAAGGATTGATGAAAAGGTCGGTAACAACGGGAACTCTTGCTAACACATTGTCAACTATTATTGACCTGCTCAATGGATCTTTTTTTTCTCTCTCTCCGATTTCGCTGTGTGGGTGAGCTATGGCATTGGTTATGAGAAAGATGGTTTCTGACGAGTTTTATACACTCTTTATAACTATTTTTCAGAAATCTAGTATCCTCAATTTTATTCATGTTACACGAGAAAAATTGGATGTTGAGCATTTCCGAGAATTCTCGGATTTTCCAAAATGGCTCTATATCCAAAATCTCAACGTTATCAAAGTCAAGAGTGTGTTTCTCGGGAATGGAATGTAGTGCAGTCAAGTATTTCTTGTCCTGTCTCTTAGTGGCAGCTATATGTTCTTTTATATGGACTTCTAATTTCCTCTTTGTTTGATCAATATATGCACGGGGTCAGTCTTGGCAATTGATTTTATACACCACGTTTTGACAATTCCGTCCATCTAGTCGATCTTTACCCAATTTAATGAATCTTTTGAAATTGATGATATTTTTGTAAACAGGGACCGTGTCTTGACTATGAAAGTAAGCTTTCAAACGCTTAGATAACTGTGGTACATATGGAAGGAAAATTTTCGGTTTGGTGCGAAGAATGTCGTTTTTTGCCTTCATTTCCGCCGTGGTAAGAGGCTTCGACAAGGAGATTTTCCTGTTTTTTATGTGTTTATGGATGAACTGTAGAGGGTAATTATTCAAAAGGAGAAGATCTGTGATGCGTTTGAAATTTTTTCTGTGAAATTGGGGACTAGATAATTTCGTCACCTTGTCTACGAGTGAGCAAACAATGGCTCTTTTTTGGTGGATGGAATGGTGGGGAAGAAAGTTTAAGTATCTCCCCGATGACGTGGGTTTTTGAAATCAATCAAAGGACGGAAAATCATCTTCAGCCCTGATAATCTCGAGATCTAAAAAACTGATCTTTTTATCAACCTCCTTTTTGTTTGACCAATATATGCACGGGGATAGTCTTGGCAATTGATTTTATACACCACGTTTTGACAATTCCGTTCATCTAGTCGATCTATACCAAATTTAATGAATCTTTTGAAATTGCTGATATTTTCGTAAACAGGGACCGTGTCTTGACTATGAAAGTAAGCTTTCGAACGCTTAGATAACTGTGGTACATATGGAAGGAAAATTTTTGGTTTGGTGCGAAGAATGTCTTTTTTCGCCTTCATCTCCGCCGTGGTAAGAGGCTTCGACAAGGAGATTTTCCTGTTTTTTATGTGTTTATGGATGGACTGTAGGTGGTAATTATTCAAAAGGAGAAGATCTGTGATGCGTTTGAAATTTTTTCTGTGAAATTGGGGGCTAGATAATTTCGTCACCTTGTCTACGAGTGAGCAAACAATGGCTCTTTTTTGGTGGATGGAATGGTGGGAAAGAAAGTTTAAGTATCTCCCCGATGACGTGGGTTTTTGAAACCAATCAAAGGACGGAAAATCATCTTCAGCCCTGATAATCTCGAGATCTAAAATTTCCGAGAAACACACTCTTGACTTTGATAACATTGAGATTTTGGATAAAGAGCCATTTTGGAAAATCCGAGAATTCTCGGAAATGCTCAACATCCAATTCTTCACGTGTAACATGAACAAAATTTAGGATACTAGATTTCTGGAAAATAGTTATAAAGAGTGTATAAAACTCGTCAGAAACCATCTCACTCATAACCAATGCCATAGCTCACCCACACAGCGAAATCGGAGAGAGAGAAAAAAAAGATCCATTGAGCAGGTCAATAATAGTTGACAATGTGTTAGCAAGAGTTCCCGTTGTTACCGACCTTTTCATCAATCCTTCTCCTTCGTTTACCTTGCATATGCCTCAGTACCGATCAGGTGATCGAACGCATAACATCCGCGTTCCTTCGCCACTCTCATCACACTCACACATACACATACACAATCTTCAAAATTCCAAAAAGTTCAAGTGATTATCAAGTTCACTGAATACACACAGTTCACCACACAGAATATTATCCCTTCATGTGAGTAAAATATCTAAACATTTCAAACATTGATTGATACCAGCTATATTCACGATCATATGCTGTCTTTAATGAGGTCCTTGTCATCACAGAGTATGTTTTCATTTTTTGTTTTAGATTAGAAAATCACTGATTTTTAATGCCTGTGTGATGGGACATGAATTCTCAAAGACCATTGTGTGCACTCAAAAGTTTCTTGGTAAGAATTGTACAAAAATTTCTTGGTTTGAATTATACAAAAAGACATTTGTGATATGTAGCCTCTAGATATGGGCGTTTCTCTGGAACTTTTACACCTACTGGAATACAGCTATGGATAATGATATAAGGGAACAATCAAATCTATCGGTCCCGATCGAAGTGAAAATATCATTATCCCAGTCTCAAAATGAGATATCTTCGGCCTCTGTATGATCAGAAGAAGTTGATTCATTCTAGCTCATTCAAAGAGAGAAAATGTGGGGAAGATCCTGTGGAAATTCTTGGTACTCTCGGGCAGTCTTGCGGGTATTCTGGTGATGCCGCGCAACTTTTCGGGTTGATTCAAGCTGCATTTGGTGGGTAATGTATTGAAGAGAACTGGCCCAAAAGCGCGATGGTGTGCTACCAATTCAGCCAAAACTGTATGACTTTGAAATTGGGAATAAAAAATCAATCATGTCTCGTTCAACTCAAAGATGATTACGCCAAGCTCCTGCCGTGACTCCGAACGCAATTTTTGGAATGCGTATCTAAAATAGATGCAATTGCAGCTATTTTGCGATGAGTCTCATGTTGGTGCGATATTTCTGTCTAGAATACGACCGTTATGAAGTGAGATAGAAAAAACGTGACTCACGAAAAAAATTCAGTTTTTCTCATCCCACATTGGCGGATCGAGCTCCATGTTGATAAAACCAATTGTGATCGGATACCCTGACCTTACGAAGCTGCAAAAAGCCCAAGGCATTCGTTGAAAGTGTCAATTCTGCCAAATAATTGCTTAGGAAATTCTGGAAATCGGCGAAAAACTACTTTTTGTTCGACTCATCAACGTGATTTTGGCGATGCCACTTACTCTATATGAGTTTCAATGGTGGATTTGTAACTTTCAATACTACACAAATATGTGAGCAAGAGGTCCCAGGTGTGCGTTGAGAGGTTTCCATTCTTCGTTTTTCAACGATTTTCAGCAAAAAGCAAAAGTTCCAGAGAAACGCTCATATGCATTTCCCGGGCAGTCTTGATTAGATGACAGTTGAATTGGATGTCACGAAAATCGATCTTCGGCGTTGTATATATTATGTATCTTCCGTGTTGAGAGCTCCCAAATGCAATTGATCTTCAAATGATGATTCATCTTCAGGTGAAGTAAATGTCACTCACGCGTTGGGTGCTGGCGAGCTTCACTATGGCTCTGCCACCCGCGTGGCTGCTACTGCGGCGGCCGAGAACAATATTGAAGAAATGGCCGCGTACAAGCCCGGCGGTGGTTGTGCTGCTGGTGGTTGTGCCGCTCCTCCGGCCATTGTTTCGGGTTGACCCGGTGCCGCTGCCTCTGGTCCCACGTCAGCCTCGGCCGGTGCCGCATTTCTAGGAGCCTGAAAAGTCAGACAGAAGCACTCGTGTTGAAATATTGATATTTCGGAATAAGGCACTCATCACGCATGTTTCAAAACTCGAAAACAGAAAAAAATGTGTGTTCCATTCACTCTGAAATCTCGGGGAAAGATTCTGTAGCATCTGTATATGTGACAGATATGTGACAGTATCATAACTGATCCCTTTCATCCTCATTCTATGCTTCCTGGTTCTATTAGAATCATGCCTAAAACCTAAAATAGTCTAGGCGCCCGACTAGGCTCCCGTGGCCCACTTCAATCCCCCCGGAAAATCTATGAATTTTTCCATGCGTTTCTACGCGCTGAATGAATTGTTCGGGATCGCTCTCCCAAATTCCGAGTCCTTTTTTCGTTATTAACAATTTTGGATGCAAAATTTAGGTCCTTTGCCGATATCATGAGTTATATGCATTTCTCGGGAAAGACGTATCAGATCAACAATGTAGATTGTAAGATTTCCCACCAAAAAAATCCAAACAGGTCTCCTGGGAAGTGTAGAACCTGGGCAGAAAATACGCGAAAAGCGCTCGGTGCGGTTAACACACGCGTTTAAATAGGAAAATCAACGTTGCTCTGATAAATGCGCTGCCAATTTGGCAGCTGGCAAAGCGACCAAGTTTATCTTATGGAAGATGAAATTGCCTTCAAAATGGTACAGATCTCGTCTCGCCAAGTACGAAGCTCACTGGAAGAAATCCTGGCAAACTTTTCAGTACGATCGTCTTGTAACGAATTCGCCACGAAATATTGACTTTTCAGTGCGAAGTATTAATTTGTAGAAACCTCTGGCGTTCTCTGATTGGCCAGAGAATGAACAATCTGGAAATTGAACGAAAAGTTATGAAATAGTAAAAAAACAACTTCGGACTAATTCCATCGCAATGATCGTGCGATTTTGCATGAGAAATCGTATTTTTGAAAAATTAAAGAAAATTCTGAGATAATCAGGTTAGCCTGATTTTTCCAAATTTTGCGTGATCAGGGACTGAAGAAGCTGAACAACACTCTTCAAGGTTAGTCTCGATAGGTTCTTTCAAGATCTTTTGAATGGCACAAACCGCGTTGCATTATCTCGAGCCAAACTCAAGATACATTCAATTTGGTAAGAAAAAGTCATGATTTTGATGCTCTGGTGGAATGAAAAAGCGAAACAGAAATACGGTACCCGCCAAAATGAATGGAACACGGATTCCTTTACTAAAACAGCCATTACTCTGACGTCCTTGTATTTGGAAGATGAGAAAAAAGCTATCAATTCATGTCTTTTCATTCAGTCTAATAACTTATCTAACTCCTCTGTTTCTCTTTTGACTGCACTTTAACATTCACAAAAATTCGTTAATGAATCCCTTTGTATACGACTGATGAGTTGGAAATCTTGAAATCGATAAGTCTTCCACGATCGATTTTAAGATTTTCAAATCATCAATTTGAAATATCTGAGGACGATTCAAAGTTCATTACTTCTATTTGTAGAAAAACTCTTTGTACCATCAGTTTCCACTTCATTCGCGCCTCATACCTATCTCAATTAACACGAAAAATATTTTTCCTATAATATACCCTATGAGTTCATTCGAGATCACAAATTTGATTGCTATGGCTAAATTAACTCTATATTCCAGGTGTCTCTAGAATCGTTACTGAATTTATTTATAATTATTCATAAATCTTCCGCTTCATGTCTTGTTGGCCCAGTCACGTGGATGATTGTTGTTATAAGAATGATAAAAAATTTTTTTCACTTCGAAATTTGACTGTTTCTTCTTCATCTTCTGCTTATATCATTTAAAAATCGTAGTCCCGAACACAGTGCGTGATCAAAGAAAATCATAAGAAAATTATTCTAGTAGATAAGAAATCTATATTTGTCTATAATGGGAACGAATGATCGAAGTACCTGGCGACCACGTGCTATATATCTTTTTATTATGAATGTGAAACTGAATTATGCCGTAGCAAATGGTATTTTCAGAGATTCCTATGCAATAAATTCGCAGCATATCAGTAATACGGATTCTACACGCGATGCAGGATTTGAGGCGTCCAAAGCACATCAGAAACACGATAAATTATGAATGCAGAGACCACGTTAGTAACACAGGAAAAGTTGTAACTCAATGATCCCTAACTGATTTCAATATCAGTATCAAACTACGTCACACTTTTTATTGTTTAGGTAGGGGCTGAATTTTGATTCGCGAAGAAAAAAAATAGATAAGGCTGTTCAGAATCCTGATTCCCTACTCCTCTTCAAATACTCTGTACGCATGATGATGATTCAGGTGTATCATCAAAATATTTCACCTACAATTCAATTTTCCAATGATTTATGACGCAAAACTATTGCAGTTCAATCTTTCTGTGCCACTCATTCTCATTCATGATTGATTGTTACCATCATAATTTTTCGCGAATTGAGAAGACACCCAGTTCTTTACATAACTTTGACAAGAGACACGCTAAGCCCTCTTGAGAGTTTTGTTCATTGAATTTCATCCTTTTAGTTTCATCATTATGGATATCAAGACAAAACATTATAAGTCTTTGTATCGCTAAGAACATTTAGATGGGGAAATACTAGATCATCCATTTGGAATTTATGATATCTGTACTTTATGCTCGTGAATAAAAGCAAAAAAGGTTGAGGTCTATTTAACCCTCTACCCAAAAAAAATTGAATGAGCAGTTCTAATTTAGATATTGTTCAAAAGTTCTTCCTATTCCATATTCACTTGGGCGCTTGATGAATAGTTCGGACTAAGATTTCATCTCTTCTACAATTGTGTTACGAAATAATTACATTAGGAAGAGCCGAGATAGGATTTGATTTCAGAATGCCAGTGGGAACTTGATGAAGATTAAGTAATGCCTAGTTTGATTAGCGTCGGCCAAAATAAATCCTGTTGATATTCGAATCATCCTATGGATATTTGTGTTCACCAAATAGTACATTTCGATACAAGGGCGTAAAACGTTTTATTCGCGTCCGAGCGATGGGTTTCCGGCCCGAGCCGCAGGCAAGGGTCGGAATCATCACGAATATGCGAATGATATGTTTTACGGCCGTGTATCGAACTATACTTTTCGATAAACTGTGAGTAAAAGAAGACAAACTGTGCGCAAAGTTCACTTTTACGTACAATGTATCGTAAAAACTATTTTACCACGGCAAGTTGTTGCTGCCATTCCAAAAATGTTTTCAACCCAAAACTCATGTTTTTGATTGGCTCCGGCAAGTGAAAAATTCTTCTCAATCAATCATCGATCATTCATCGGGAAATCATGATTGCGCAGAAGTATTTGCGGGAACTTGTAGCTCTCTTTAAACCTTCAAAATCATTTTTTATACATTATTCTACGGTTTTTTCTCACTCGAGTTACGAGTGATCTAGCAAAGAGGAGTTGGTGCGGGTCGAGGGTACTGGTGATCCCGAGGCATTAGATTTTCCTTCTTCAAACTGTCTGAGGTCGTTTCAAGTGCGTTCTAAAACAGACCCGACTCATATTCTATAAATTTTAGAGGATTTTACTACAAAATCGTGGATTACACAATTTTTTGTATCTTCGCTACCCTCTCAGCTTATTCGAAAGTTTACGTCAGAAACTACAAAATGAGCCAAAGTACGCGTAATTTGAGCGAGATAGAGCCGAGTTATCAGAAATTTAGACGCAAAATAAGCATGAGGCAAACCGAGTAAATGGTTGACATTGCAATTGCACTTTCTCTCTTCTCAATCTATTTTATCTCTCCGCGTATGAGGGACTTTTTGTATCCAGAGAAGTTGAACAGTATCTCGAATAAGCAGCTGAGTCTCGTGGATTGACGAGGATAGAAAATCAAACTCGCGTGGATCACAATCGCAATCCGCGGTCCCTACCAGGCAAAAGCTTTCAATTCAGGCGATGCTCGCAAATTACCCGAATGGAACCGGAAAATCAACGAATGCTCCCGAAAAGCTGAAGATTACATCTTAGGATCACTCATTTTGGTAGTTTCATTACTCACTCCATCCCCCATTGCACGATAGAAATTTTTGCAGGTCCCACCGGTGGGACCCGCGGAAGTTCTTAGATTTCTTGTATATACACATACTAAACTGATCACAAATCAGAAGGTTTGACTATTATAGGTGCAAAATCACGCGTTTGTACTCTGTGATGGAATGCCGGTTTTCACCGTCGCAGCGAACGTGTTAAATACTCATGTGAATAATCTACTGCCATCGCCGGGAGTAAGCCAGGGCGCGTAAACAATGCAGGAAACAACCTGTTGCCCTACTTACCGGCGGCGCCGACACGCTTGCCTCCTCCATCTCCTCGTCTTCGTCAAGCTGTATGACTTCCTCGTTGAGGGAGCACTTCTGCATGAGGGCACATATCCCGTCAACCCGGTCCAGCACTGCATCCACCTCCATCATTCCTGGTCCAGGTGGATGCATGTCATGCTGGACCTGCATAATTGGCACACACACACACACACACACACACACACACGAAAAAACTTAGCACATCAGCTGCACCAGCCACCACCAAAACAAAACACACAATGACCAAATCACAGCGGGGCGCTGGTGGTTGAGCTGATGCTCTCTCGTCTGTTTTCCGACGAATACTGATGGATGAGAGCGATCAGCAAGGGAGCTGACGGCTTTTTTGTGCCATATTTTCGGATGGCTGAAAATGAAATATTTTATGTGCGGCGGTGTAACTAAGCCTTTGGTTTCTGTTTAAAATACTCAGATGTCATGGTTTTTGCGTTTAATTTTCCACGATAATTTGATTTAGTTTTTTTTTTACAGAAGTAAAAAAAGCATGTAAGTAACTCGTTTATATCGTGAGACATGCATACATGATGATGTTTGAATTACTCAAGATTTAACAAAAAGGGAATACTTGCTCAGATGGTGGGAACAATATTAACCACCATTCAAGGATTCATAATTATTTGGTTATCGCAGTGAAATTTTTAATTGGTGGCACGATGGTAGCTTGATCTTTCTCATCGTTTGAGACATCTCATCTTCATGATTCCATATTTTTAA
This sequence comes from Eretmocerus hayati, assembly GCA_029851415.1. Classification (NCBI taxonomy): domain Eukaryota; kingdom Metazoa; phylum Arthropoda; class Insecta; order Hymenoptera; family Aphelinidae; genus Eretmocerus; species Eretmocerus hayati. The sequence goes on from CM056742.1 coordinate 103,822,051, forward strand.
TTGAAATATAGGTATATCTTTCTCTCGTTTCTCTCTAATCAATGGGGTGTATGTGAAGGCGATTCGAATTACCCAATGAATCAATGCGACTGATATATGTTAAAAATATATTAGCTTGCATTCCACGCAACATGAACCATTTGGAAATGAGTAATATTATTTTTCAGATTTTCATGGCAGCTATCGCCATGACATTATTGACGTTTTCCAAGTAGTGGCAATGTATTTTCTCTCGATGATCACTTAAACAGTTCAAAAGTGAAATAGAAATAACAAAGACTAAAGACCTGCAGAAGTTGTGATGAGTTTCATTCGCCAATGAAGTATATTGCCACGATTGCAATTTATTCTTAAAATGTTTTTATCATATTGTGTTTGAGATTTAGATTAATTGAATTCGACAGAAAAGTGCCCAGCCTATTCATAATTTTCGGCTTGTTAACGACCAGTAAGGAGCTGTGCGTGTTCTCAAATGTCATGTTCGAAAGTTTTTAAAATAAATCGACAGTTTTAAACCTTTTTGCAGTGTCAAAAGGGCGGAGGATACGAATACTCAAATATCCTAGACAAACAGTATTCTGATTTATTGATAAATATGTTCACATAACATGAATCAGAATGCAACACAACTTTTTATTGTTGAGTAATTTCTTGAACTAGTTTATACATGTAAGTTGATCTTCGCGCACAAAATTTAGACTTTTTTCGTCTTACGCACAGGCAGTTGAAAGAAAGATCCGATAACGAGTGGATCGGTTATGAGTAAACTTGATATACTATTCGGAAGAACAATTCCAAAGAATTTTTACCATCCATGAATTGAGGAGAGACTTTTGACATAAGTTTCCACGATCATTATATTCTTCACCGGTATTCGAAAATTGAAGGACAGGAAAAGTTCTCGATGAGAGCATGGCGCTTGAAAAATTCTGATGAAATGTAATTGGAAGATAGCGAGTGTAACTACCGATCTCACCAAAGTATTATCGGCTTGTCTTTTATCAATCAAAATTATCGCGCGATAATTTTAGAAATTGTCGCTCAGTTTCCATCAAAGATTCTGAGTATAAAGATTGAAATGCTCTTAAAGATAACGACCAATCTGTCGAAGAGATTGGATTAAATTAGATGTTCAACCTTTGATCATTGAGCGACAGTATGGACATCGGGAGAGCTTCGCAAGCTATGGCAAAGCGAACTAATGGGTTGAGATATAATAGAGAGTTTCCGAATTCGGTGACGTAATTTTACCCCGAAATATGTGAAAAAAGTGAATCTATTTTCCATACTACTCGAATTTCATGCGAGTCAGGAAATTGAATCGAAGCATTCAGAATCTCTGAGCCAAAGATACAGTCCATTGAATAATCGTCGATGACAATATGAACACCAGTTGATCACGATAATTGTAAAAAATTCCATTCAAGTTTGAATGATGTCGATGCATGGCAGATTTTCGACGAGTTGGTTTCAATAGTATTCCATTCGAAAATCAGAATAATTTTTATAACTCCTCTGAAAAAGTTCAATTCAGAATTTTGTCACTACAGAAATTAGGTCTGCCATATTTATGGCAATAAGTTCAAACCCTCACTGCTCTATTAAAAGAAAAATTGTATCAAAACGTGATGTCAACGGCCAAACAATAAGTTATCATCCAATAATTTGACAATATGACAAGGTCTTGAACTATTCATAAACCCTTAGAGTTCCAAACTGTTCTTCAGAATGTACAATTGAATCGACAGCTGAGGCTTTCTACATAATCAAAATATTTTATTGTGGTACCAAAAAATCTACTGATTCCCTAATAAGGACGTTTTCAGACACATTTGGCCTTATCTGGATCTGCTTGAGAATGTAGATGATTTGTGAGACAATTATCAAGTGGAAAGTTAGAGGAAGCTCTTCTCTCGATGTGGTACTTTGGAACTCCTTGAGCAAGAAAAGATTCGATAGTTAAGGATTAGACTCAAGTTAATTCAACACTCGTCATAATGATTGGATTACGTATTCTGCCAATCACAAGACTATCTTGGACATTAAAACTGATACTTTTTTCCCCATCCTCCAACAATAGCACGCATTTCAAACACCCTCGCAGTTCGATTGTGCAGTCAATCATCTATTCATTCAGTATCTCTTCAAAATGATTTTTGTAACCTGTATTCGAACATAATTGAGACACGTCTTTTGAAATGGTTCGACCTTCCTTTCTGATTGCCCTCAGCCTTCAATATTGCACGTTCATTCAAGATCCTTTTTTCTATATTTTGGATAAAATTGTATACTATCACAGAATGATAATTGAATATGCTGGTACTTCATTCAATTCTTTCAGAATTCTATATCAAGAATTCATAATCACAATCCTCAACACGGGCTCGAGGCAGAGTTACATTTGCCACCATCAGATCTCTGCGCCTTTTTTTTAGAACAAACTTGTAAATTGGCTCATCACAGAATATCGACCTTTGATTCTTCTATCGTTTCGATCGCATATGAGACCTATTTCTTATTTTAAAGATTCTCTATGAATCTAAAATGTCATGGATTCAAACCTACGGAGGATCTTTTCCATTTTCCGCGAGAAGAGATCTTCGAGATTGATCAATGCAGTCACAATTTTCTCGTTCACAATCATCCATGCCTATCTATATACATAAATCTCGAAATACCTAGTGACATGCATGGTACTCAGATTTTTTTGTGCTGCAGGCATTCGTTATTTTCCTGAACATGATAGGGTAAATACGCTCACGTATGAAGCTTTCCTCTTTATTGGGTGGCCAAAAAAATTGGTCACATTTCTACCAGGGTATTGATAGATTGTAAAGAGGAAAGATTGGCTAGGCACGAAAAGGTTAATTTAAAAGAGTATCTGCTTTTCAAGTTATCAATTTTCACATTACATTTATTGATCTCCCTGATAAGTGAACTGAGGTCAACGTCTTTCAAAGTTGAATAATTTACGATATGACTAGATAAGTCTTACAGAAAATGAGAGAACGTGACAAGTTTGCTATAATAGAACTTAGCGTAAAATAGAAAAGATGAATGACACTGGAAATAGCGATCGCTGCATGATGTAAATCGAATATTTTTCATTTTGATATTATTTGGCAGTGTCTGATCTGAGATTCAGAAATCATTTCTTATTATGATATAGAAGCTGCTAATTCGGTAAAGGTTGTCGAATTCTGTTGTTTTTTCAAATGTTGAGTGCCGCGGCTTAGTTGGTACTATCTCTATGCTTAAAATATATCCCAAACTCCACACTTTACATGAACGAAATACGCCTCGTCCTAAATTTTCAGAATTAATGTACACGAAGCAAAAAGTCTAAAGATGGAAGAAAATTACGTTGTGAATGATCATATGAGAAGAACAAGTCACACTTTTGATTTTTATACTCCCCAGATTTTAGATCATGAACAAAATTGGTATAAAAGGTTAATTTCAGAAATGGTTCATATTAGATTAGAGGAGAATCCCATAAACAAAAAAGAGGACACAAGGAATTTGCACCAAATATATGCTCCACTTTTGAGACAAGTGGAGAGGAATAAATATTGCCATGACAAGTAAAACAATTCTTCTCATATGATCATGTAGACATCTTCTTATCTATCATCAATTACATGTTATGCACACCTTCCTGGAAAAAGTGTTAGAGGTCGCCAAGGATGCCCAATAGATCGATGGAGGATCGTTGATTGATCACCAGCTGAGTAGCTACATAAAAGTACTTTGTGTTCGATGAAAAAGTTTTACAGTTTAAACATCATGTGTACAAGTTAAAATGTGTTAATGTCAAGTAAGGAAACAGTGTCAAGTCGTAAAGATTGAAAAGAATGTATCTCGTTCAGTTAGTGGATCAAGTTTGTGGAGTTAAAGTTCATGGTAAAAAATTCAAACTCTTGGGTAACCGATAGCTACATCACATATCTTGCGAACTCATAAAAATTGTAAATCTTTATAGGTAGACTGAGAGATTCCTTCCAAGTGACTGTGATCAAAGTATGACAACAGTCTGAAATATGACAATGAATAGAATTTAAGCAGGTAAAAAATTCACAAGTAATTCAAGTTGTGCTCCAAGTGTTTTTCATGCACATACATATATCTATATACACCCAACAGTATTTGCACATTTATATAGATATATATTTTCTGGATCAGATGTTGACTTTCATAAAATTGTATTTTAGATCTGATGAAGAGGACAAATTAGCCCTCGAAACGTCGTCACATTAAAGAACACCAATTGACTCGTAAAACAGCCTTATATTCCATCTTATCAATCCTATAAAACGAGTGATAGAAGCATAATGCAGATCATAGAATGTTTTATTTTCATAACATAACCGTGATTATAACTCAATCATTAAATCTTAAGGAAGAAATTGAGACATATTAATGATTTTTGTGCACAATCGCGTGCTCGATCGTGTGCTCGATCGTGTACACGATCGTGAACTCGATCGTGCGCACGATCGTATGTCAAAATTTTCAGTAGGGTGAAGAGTACGATCGTTCAGAGTGTCGGTATTTCTTACTCCGTTTAGATTCATTAATAAATTTATCACGACGCGAACGGTTAAATCGGTGCGGTTTTTCATAGGTTCTCTGCACTCTCATTGTCATAATGTCTATTTTTTCCGCGTGAGCGTCGTTTGCTTCGATTGTCAAACAACGATTTTTCTAGATCACGTTTACGTGGCTTTTCGTACTCTCCGGATTGCTCGATTTGGTTTGATTTCCTTGAATAATACATCTCAGCGCCAAGACTCCCGGTGAGCGGTCGGCCGGCGGTCTTATTAGGTTTTGAATAATGCATCTCCGCATCTTGACTGTTAGGAAGTCGTTGGCGGGCAATCTTTCGCGTTTCCGCATCGGCGCTCTCGGTGAGCTGATTACGGAACATAGGCCTACTTATCCTATGCAATTCAGTACCGACCCTATGCGGCCGATTCCTGAAGCGCGACCCTATGTCCTCATGCATGGAACAAGGGTCCTGGCCAACATACCTCTGCGACTCAGCATCTTGGCCCCCGAATGGCCGTTGGCTGGAACTATAATCAAACCGCCTTTGCAATCCATCATCACTGACAAGAGGCCACGGGTATTCTCCCGGCATTGTATATTCAGTTAAGCCTGTAGATTCTTCAGTATTATTATCATTGGAGTTTCGCGTATCTGTGTCACGTTTGTTAAGTATTCCTTTATTTTGTATTTGTCCGTCATATCGCGAGGATTCCGCGAATATCCGTTATTCTCGAAATTGATCATAATCATCGTTGTCAGGTGTACCCCCCACTTTTACACGCGCCCCGTTTGAATTCTGTGTTTGTTCCAGAAATTCTCTCAAACCCATCAATACCGTTATTTCCCCGTCATCGAAGTATTCAGACTCTGTCGTAAGCATTCGATAAGATCGCGAAGAGCAATTTCCATATGTAATCCCCCCGGCTGTTGCAATCCCGTATCTGAAGCCATGAGAGCAAAAGTGACCTTTTCGGCCTTGAGGTCTCCTTCAATTGATCGCTGCGAGAAATATTCTTTCATTCGAGCAACCCCGTTCACGTCGGTAATGCTCATAGAATCGGAGGCCTCGGCGCCTCTTACCGAATCACTCCTTGGAATATTTTCAATTGAAGTATCGGAAATATTCCCCATTGTGTCATGGTATTCGTTATCCCTTTGACTACTTGCCATTTTATTCCGTGTGTTCCAAAATTTCATATGAATTTATAGCTGCTATTTTTTTATGACGCGACAGTCAAAGAGTACAAGTTTGGGCGAAAAAAGATTGTTTGCGAGTTTGAAAAATACCCCTACTGAGCACCTGCTGTTTGCGGATGAGCTTGGCTCGAGCTATCGTATATAGTAAAATATTATCACCTTGAGTTATTGGCTTGAAGGGAGATTAATTTTCATTTGCGCACAACACTACTGTTGTATGAATATGCTCTGATATAAAATGACATTTGGCTGTATTTGGCTTCTAGAAGATTTCTGAAAATTTAAGTCTGTGCCTCGCGACTCTCCCCACGGGGGACGAAAATTGGGAAAATTAAAAAATCACTTACCCAGGTGCTGGATAGACCATGAAGCAGGTGAACCAGATGAACATCCTTCTTGTCCTTCCTCCTTGTCAGTGGCAGCTGTATGCGGTTGAATCAGGTGGAACGCGACGCGGTTGACGCGGTAAAAATTTTCCGAATTTTTCCTCGCAGTATCCCACTCCTGACACCACTTTGTTACGGGAATTTATAACGTAGGTTCTTTTATACTGCACCTAGGGAGTCCTGACTCGACAGGTAGGTAGGTGAAAATTCGGAAGTGAAATAAATACCAAGGGAATCCCTAGAGCTGCGTTCATTAGTCCAAAAGTACAATTACGAGAGAGAGACTTTACAAAATACTGGGGTTGATTCTACTTGAGTGAAGTCCGTCAAGGGCTGAGGTACTCGACTCGGAATGGCGTTAATGAACGACGTGGTCAGGTCGGTAGGTGAGTTCGTACTGAGAACTAGAAGCCCGGCACGTGATTCTAAGGACAAACGTACGTGACGGGAGCTCGCGGTGTAGCGGTTCTGAGAGCTCGAAACGTACTCGACGGAGTCTCGCGGTAAACTGCGAATCTAAGTCCCTTGCCAGAGCTTTTGAGCTCTATCCATACTCTCTCAGACCCCGCGTTTCTCATTCGTTCGTGGCTAGGAGAAATGCAGGTGAGGCGTGGCAGCGCTTTGTCCTTGCACCCCTCGTCTAGACTCGCGGTTTCTCGGAGCTTCTCCTCGCTTCTCGAAGTCTCCGCTTCTCTGTATGCCTATACATTAAGATACATAGTATATCTATAGCTTACAATACAAGGTACATCTATATGTTCGAATACCAGCTATGCCTATATGGTATACGCATATACTCCCATATGCGTAGTATATATAGAGCTAGTTGGGAACCGACTAGGTTCCTGACAATATTGAGGAGAGCCGCTTAAATTCAGAACTCACACAATATTGTTCCCGCAGTATAAGTCACGCGTGACTAGTATCATCCAGACATTGCAAGAAAAACTATGCAATGTCACGTGATTCAACGGCTAGAACACGATTAGCACCAAAATTACCTTCTTAGGTCGTGAGCTAAGACGGAATGAATATTTCTACGGCATCAGAAGGAGACAAAGTGAATGACCACCTGTTTGCATAGAGACAATCTCAAATATACGATACCAGCGAACATGCGTACAGGGTCGAAAGTATTGGATGCTTTTATAGGAAGAAAATAATTTGGAAAATGGGAATTTCTTACGCGATTCGCGAAGTAATCGTTACTGGTTATGGATCTGTGCAACTATTTGGCCTTGTCATCGGAGACACAACATACCCGGAATTTTTGAAGCCCAATATTACTGCGGCGCTGAATTTCTTGAGAGACATTGTAATCGATCGGAGATTTGAGTCAATAGGAAATATATCGCACAAAAAAAGAAACAAGTATCAATGGATCTTGTAACCCATTTGAGGGAATACACGAAGCTCAATCTGCGAAGGTTCATGAAATTATGTTAAAGTCAACGAGAGAAAGATGAATGCATGACGGAATCACACGGCTCGGGCTATGGGAACAGCTTGTTGCTGAGCGAAGACTAGACTGGAGCTATTCTCAAGCATAGAATCACGATATGACTTTCATCGCGTCGTCAAACACGCGCGTCTCAGAATTGCCGAGATGGATATTCTAGTTAATGATACACAAAAGAAAAAATGGAATTAAACAAATTCCATTGCAAGTTGGGTACCTTCAGAAGGCTACCAACGGACGGATTAAGATATGAAGTCGAGAGGATGGAGATAATCTCTTTCTCTCCAAATTTTAAAAAAATCAAATAAGTTTTTGGGTAGGAACTTCTGTCACACTTTAGTACCGACTGAGAGCAAGATCTTTTCTGAATGGAAATCAAACTCAGCCTTGGACAAACTACCAACGGACGGAAAGGCGGAATACTAGATAAAAATTGACATAAGGACATTGTCAAATTACTATTGAACTAAGTATAGCCGGACATGGTTCCTTTTCAACTCGAGGGAAAATTTTTTGTTACACAATTGGAGATGGTGGTCTCGATCAAAGTAAAGACAATAATTGATTTCGGAGCCTTCTTCTCTTTTCCATTCGATCACATAATTGTATTCCATAAATTAGAGGGAAGGCTTAATGGCAAAATTGGAAGGTGGAGCATATTACCATCAATTTCGAATAAGTTATGATATGAGATCACTATTAGTGTTAACGATAAGAAATAAGTTTAGCAAGTGTTCAATTTACTAAAATCATATGTCCCCTCTGCATACGAACTTAAAAGTGATTCCAAAAATTATCGATAAGGAGAAGGAATCAACTAATGAAAAACCTGCAATTTTTAATTGTACACGAGCTACATCAGTTATCATTCATACATGAAGCGCAACATAAAAAAGGTGATGAAGTGTAAGAAGTGGGCGAGAATCTAGAATCTCTCAGTGTTGCGATATACGTCAAGTCTACCGAAGAGTTCCAGCACAACTATAAATGATTCGACGATCCCGTTGAGATTCTAAATTAGGTCAGAAACCACAATGATTGTCATGATTTGGACAATCAAAGCCAACGGGCTGATCCAAACAGACAAGCCAGTATTCACAACGAGCACATTATATTTTTACGTCTAAGAATCTCATGGAGATATATTACCCCGATGTTAGAGTTCTCCTCTTCAGAATGAGCATATAGGACTGAGTCACGGGGACAGAGACTTTCATACGAAAGCCGAATCGGCAGAAACGCAAAAAGTTGAGAGAAGATGCCATGATTTATCGCGCTCAAATGCGAACAGGTCTCCACGTGCACTGAGAAGATCACGCATTTGGGAACGAAACACGAGTTCGAACGGGAGTCGTATAGCGTGAACTGGGCGAATAGCCTGCACGAGTGAAACCCGAACTGACGCCTCCATGATTAGGTGCATCGCGAAACAGCGACCTGTTGCGCAGTTTCTCTGTGAGACCGTGAGGAGAAGAAACGAAAAAAACATCAGAAAAATGAAAGTTTTTTTGGGATAGAATATTATTGTAACGTCCATGCTTTTCGAAGGCTACCAACGGACGACGTCGATACTGAGATTTCTAATACCTGAGGTCAAACTGAGAAAATTTCTCATCAGGAGCATCTTATTCACAAAACAACCATCACTAAGCAGCTCAAACCTCACAGTGAGAAGGAAATATGAGAGAACAAGATCCCTATTCCTATATCTAGCTCACAGGGGAGCCGTATTATACACAAGCTACCAACGGACAACATTGACAAAATGGAGAAACCAGTTGGTTTTCTCATTATCCCGATCAATAATCATGCGAGTAATATTTGGACGCTCGACAAAATTATGACGGGAGGAGAGTTCGAGAAAGAAGTAGGAGCGAGCATACAGCAGAGTTGAGGAATAAGCTTCTTCACTGAGCAAGGAAAATTATCGATACAACAGATGGAGAGTAGGAACTAGACACTCAGTTGTAATCGAATAACAGTGTAAGAACAAGTTCAATATATAAATAAGTCTTGATCATAGATGTAAGTGAGCTAACTGGTCGAATATGTAGATTCGCATTCGGACACGGCGGACAAGGAAATGATCACGTCTCCATAACTGCGACACTGAAGCACCAAAATGAGGCAAATTATGGGAGTATGTACGTGAAATCCAGCGGATAATGCGAATGTTAACGAAAGAGGGTTCTGCCTCCACGATAGGGCTTGGATTCAGAGCACGTGATCCCATTGTGATACCTAGCATTCACTTCGTTGACGACAGGCGCAGTCGCTATAGAGTCATCTGAAAAAATGATATACTCCTTCACACCACATTAAGACCTTATACTTTCCAAAAAAAGCTCATCCCTCGAAAGCGAAAGTGAGTTCACAGAGGAACTAGTGATATTCTCGACCCATTCGATTGGAGAGAGTGAGCATTAGTCAGCTTAAATCACTCTAGCAGAAGAAGCAGTAGAGTCACTTTCAATATAAGATTACGCAAGTCTATACTACTTACCCGGCTGGTGGCTTATACAAGCAGGAACATGTACTTCGTTGCAAGCAGATAAAACTATCACGAGTTGAGAGACCACGACATCACTCGGTCGATGCCCTCGGAGCGCATCTGGCGAACCATAACAATGGAGGGCACAATGAGCAGAAAAGAGAGAAATCGGTGCATCACACCCCCGGTGCGAAGAAATCTTCCCAACGGAAGAATGATAAATCCAGCGAGCAGGGGTCAGAATCGAAGACTGACTAAATCTCACTGTTGAGGGCAGAACACTATCAAAGGACGAGTATAGATCCGCCTACAACGACAATTGTCAAGAGTACAACCGACAAATTTCACATCTCCGATCATGTTCGAAAGCAGAGAGAACTGTTACTCAATGTGACTCACTAACTTCCCACTTGACCTTAATCCTCACACCAGCAATGACCGATTGCCTTTGATGCGCTTGTCGCCCAGCGGATTAGAGTGCGTGAGCGACTTCGTCAAGGAGGAATGAATATGAACGGAGTAAGACAAATCGCGAGCGGGATCACTCCGAGAGAAAAAACAGTGAAGTGTTGCGATTCATGCCTTCTTGTCTCGACTTGTTGCGTCTCCCACTCGCGACGTATTTTTTGCCCTTTATACAAATAATATAACAGAGGAAGTAGGAGTAGATGAGCTACGTTCTACCTCCACTCGCACATGATTCACATTTTTTTGTTTTGAGATCAACTTCATATTGACTGCATTCTGGAAAGCACGGTTCCTCCCTCCGAGGTCCGAGTGCGAACATTCTCGATCACAGTAAGCTTCTAATGTTGGTCTGTTTTTGATTTTGAGATGTGAGGTAGAGAGCAGACCACTACTCTCGGAAATGAAAAAAAAAAACAAAAAAAAACACTCTCACCACGTTACTTTCAAGAAGACGAAATATATATCTCCGTCATTTACAAGAAATGGAGAAACTCGTGCTTACAGCCTCCCAAGAAATAGGGAAAAAGTTGGGGAACGAATTTCAAGAAAATGCCAAAAGTGCATGGATGGATCAATAATGCAATTAGTGAAGGGCGATAGGTTGAAACTATGTAAAGAGAACCCGAATGGACAGAAAAGTTGATCTGTTCGCCGTGACCTTACAATAATTTTCGGAAGAAAAATTGAAATTCAATCAAATGCACACTAGATCGTGCAAGAAGAACGTAGGTGGGAAGGTCAGATGATTAAGTTTCTGATTACCAAGAAAAAACTTGATCGGATCTGTGAAAATGAATTGTAATATATCCGTTATAGCTTACATACTGAGATAGAGTATCATGTGGTCCCCTCCACTATCAGCGTCAATCTGTACCAATTCGCCTCCGATCCGCGTATAGCAGAAGCTTCCGCCAAACTAACAAACCGAGAGACATTCGTGGTGTTCAATTCTTTATATTACTGAATTATGGAATTACGGAATACTGTATTTAGTTTCTATATTATTGACAGAATCATAGACTACTAGGCGAATAGGGATATGGTAATGTAATTAGCATGAGAATGAAATTTATAATATTAGAGAAGCAGAATGTGATTTGAAATGCGAAGTTGGAGATATGAGGGCAATTCGCTCAGGATAATCTTATCCAAGCATAAACTTCGTACAATGATGTTCATGATAACTTCAGATTGAGCATTCGAGAAAGAATCGATTTGAACGAGTTTTGGACTCTCGAAAGAGGATCGGCTCTAAAGATATAAAGTTCCATAAACTCATATTCTCGATGAAAGAAATGAATTCTTTCATCAAAGTTGTAACGATACATTCTTCATCATTTGAAAATAGTCATGAATTTTTTTGTGTGCAATTATTCAAAAACGAGGAGCTGAATCTGAATGAAGAATGTCGGATAATTGGATTGATTCTGATTGTGATACGATTGTAATGTAAGGAAAAGAGAAGCAGGAGAAATCTGTTATAAGAAGTTGAACACCTATTCGATGATAGAACTTCCACAGTATCTCATATCAAGTCTCTTTGATAGGTAGTATGATTTCATTGAACAATTTCATGATAGAAGCAATTCAATGCGAATAAGAATAGTTCAAATCATTAGGTAAATTGAGATCGCTAGGCTGGAAGAATGATACAGCTACGAATCCGCTCTATAGAAATTTGAATAGGAAATAGTATTAAAATTATGACCACGACTCACAATATTCAGAATACAGGAAGAACACGCGAATTCGGTAGGCACATGATATATTAACTCGTTCACGAGGAAGATCAAAATTGGTCCGAAACGTAATGCGAACATTCAGATAAATTATCATGACAGGGCTTCATTAAGTATAGATTTGCAGACTCAGTGGCTTCTCGAAACAAAAGAATGTGATCGTCCTTGAAAGCACGACAGATAAAATGGCGAATCTAAAAATAATGAATGACAGAATACTCGATGTGACAGATATACTGCCTCATTAGACAGATGCAACACGATGGACTCTGGGTTGGTATAAAAATTGTCTGAATTTCTATAGATGAGCACCCCAATGTTGATTTATCATCCTAAGGATTCTGTCCATACGGTATATTAATTTATTTCAGTAAAATTTTCATATGGCCATTATTTCTCCCCCAAACAATAACAGAAACTGGCACTCCACCACGATACGGCACAAAAACGTCCCAACTCCAATAATATCGCAAACCGAAACGAACAAGCCGTAATCTAATTTGTTGGCTACAGAAGAATTTTTCATGTGAGAAATGAACCGTGGGGTTCAAAAATGGGAGGGGTATAACATCTTCTTCAATCCATTATTACAAATAAACACTACTTCCTCTTCCGATTATCAGGGATTTGCCCCGATTCGAAAATAGATATATCGATAATCTCGTTCAAAATATATTCGTAAAATATTATCATTCAGAGGACGGAAAGAGAAATCTTCAAGAAATCAATGATCTTCAGGAAGAAACCTTCAGGCAAAGGTAAACAATTGCGACTTCAAACAGCGAGAATAGGGAACTGACATGATATTGAGATAAATTAAATTAACCTCTTAATTAAGCACACTGCTCTATAACGAAGCTGTTGGTACAGTTTTCCGCCAGTTTAGAGTCACGTTGGTCATCAAAATACCAATGCAAGCTCAGGCACCCATCCTCGGTATTCAAATTTGGTGCCTGCCTCTGATTGGATGAGACAAGTGTCATGGCGTCGCGTACACATGTCACAGAATCGCGCGACAAATCGTGTATTATGAAATTCTGCTCGACCAAAACAATACTGTTTGATGAAGTGATTTTACAGTGATTCTTACAGAAAAATGTCGAGAAAAGTCGATGATGGGTTTGAACAAGCTACATCTCAAAACTTGCCCAAAGTAGACTTAGAGATGTTTCTTGATTATCTACAAAACAATCCAAACTATTGCAGTCCAGAAGTGAGAGGGGTGAGAAATTTGAAGTGAGTTTTTGCATGAATTTCATAACAGTTATGTCAGAAACCATAAAGTTGAAGCTTCTCAAGACCCAATGACCCTATCTAGAGCAGCGAGAGCTAATTATGGTGATGAAGCTGTAGGAAGAGTTCAACTGAAGAGGACCCAACTCTTGTGTCTTGTGCGTGCAAATGTAACTCCAGAGCACGAAATACATAAGAAAGCATATTCTGTAACAATAGAAATGTACGAACAAAAAGAAACAGTAAATTCAGCTCAGTGCCATGATTGTGTAGCATCAGCGGGTGGATGCAAACATGCAGTAGCATTCTTAGCTCGGCTGCACAGAAGATTTGAAGAGCCGTCACCAACTTCAGTAAAATGTTATTGGAAAAAATGCAAACTTGCAGAAGTAGGCAGAGAAATTAAAGGCATCTTGATAAGAGATATGGGTCCAGCGGTGAAATTACCATCAAGTGAAGCCAGTACTAATAACTTGGGAAATTTCTTGAATGATCTCCTCGAGGGAAGTCTACATCAGAAGACTAATGCACAGATTGTATTAGATTTCTTACCAGTGTCATTGACCTACAGTCTCTCAATGCATCATCTTAGCCTGGACTATAGAAGCAACAGATCAAAACCTTCTGAATTCCTGATTCATTGTGCTTCTCGGATGTCAGAAAAAGCAATCTTGCAGGTAGAGAGAGATACAAAGGGTCAATCAGATAATATGCTGTGGCATGAACTGAAATATAGTAGGATTGGAGCATCACTGCTCCATGAAGCTGCAAATTGCAAAACATCTGATGGAAGTTTGGTGAACAGGGTTATGGGTAGCCGTATACCTGATACTCCAGATATGGAAAGAGGTAGAAGACTGGAAGAGCCTATTTTTAAAGCTGCCAAGAAAACTCTAAAATGTCAGGTATCTAGAAGTGGGATGATCTGTTCTAGTAGTTATCCAGAACTAGAAACTAGTCCAGATGCAATAAACCAAACTCATGTGTTTGAGGTGAAGGCTCCTAAAAAACTGTCAACCTCCAAGAACTACTATGATGGAGGCATCAAACCAAAGTACAGGGCTCAGATACAGCTGCAAATGGTTTTCGCCAGAAAGCAGTATGGTTATTTTTGTGCCGCTGATACAGGCTTTGAATCAAATGGACTTGTTAATGTTTATGAAAAAAAACTAGATGAAAAATTTATCATGCCACTCATAAAATCAGCCAAGCTCTTCTGGATGAAGAATATTTGTCCAAAATTACTCAGATATTGAATAAAATCTTCTGTTTCCCAGAGAAAATGAAGTGTGGTACCAGATGTTTCATGCATGACGAATTTAAAAAATGCTTGGTGTGGTTATGATAGAGGAGAACGAAATATGTACAGTTATCTTGCATTTTATTCAGAAAATTATAAAGTTTACTCAACACTCTGATGTACTTTACATTATCATTACTTCTGAATGTCAGTCTTATTGTTTCGAAATACGCCCTTGTATATTTACTAACCCACACACAATGACCACTATGTCATCTAAAATAGACAAATAATGACTGTCCACAGTGCTATGTATGTTAAGGAATCTGAATTCTCTTATTCGCTCTATCACTCTTTCAATATGGATTCGGCAACTTGAAATCTGCCTACTGTGTCTTACATCTCCCTCCGAACACTTCTCATCACCTTTCACACTAACTGGGCAAACAAGTTTGCATCTCTGCAATGCTATATGAGGGCTGAGATGTTTGAAACCTCTATCAGCTTAAACTTCACATCCGGGTGGCGATTTCTCTAGGTAACCTGAGTTTTGGATTAAATAAGTGTCACTGGTCCTCCCACCAAATCCTTCAGAGACAAAGTTGATAAGGCAGCTTGGAGTGCATGAGATGCCATATTTTCCTGAATTGCATTGCTTGTGATCAGAAAAACTTGCAGCTTGATGAACAGCATTGCTTGGTTTCTCAATTTGTATTTCGAAACAATCTATTATTGATTGCACTTCTCTAAATTTGTTTCGAAAAGAAATTGGGAGGTTTTTTTTATGATTCCTGTATTGGGCCAAACAATCAACCTTCTAAGAGGTTCAACCAACACTTGAACTGTTTCTGAGAAGATTCTACCTACATGGCGTTCAGAGAATCCAAAATCATAAGCCAGAGTGGCATTTGTATGATTTTGTCTAATTTTTTTCATAGTCAGGTAGATATTTCTCATTGGAAGACTCATCTTCTCTGAAATAGCTCTAAAAATATACATAGAGTCTTTCGGTATCCCTAAGAATAATAGAGGATCATGCTCAATTACTTTTTTGGTCACATTTTCATATATTCGCTCTCGTAAAAACTGGATCTGCCTTTCCTTCTCAGATGAGTTGCTGGTTGTTGTTAAGGAGTACTGAGATGGTTGACTATAGTTAGTATCAGAAGGTAAACTTTCCACAGTGTCTGATGAGGTGTTCAGGACATCCTCATTCCCATTTTCTGAGATGCGCATATCACTCAGTTTAACTTGAATTCCAACATTAACTGTGGCAGAATCAGCGATGACATTTCTAATCTTCCCACATGTTTCTTCAGTAATAACAGCAGCATCAATCATCACCTTATTAGATTGGCTAAACTCATTCATATGAAGTAGCTTTGGTCTAGGAGAATGGCTCATAACCGAAGCAATCATCTCAGCATCATGATTATCAGAAGTAACTCCTGGCACGCACAAATCATTCTGAATTTCTAAATTCGCATCAAGGTTACCAGTGTCAAAGGTTGGATCTTCACAGTCCACCTCAACATTACTCTCATTGAAAGTTTGTAAGGAGTCAAGTTGCTTGTTTGAGTCAAAGTTTGACATTCTCAAGTAAAGATGATCATCTTTTGGGTCAAATTCATATATCAGCTCTTGAGAGTCTATCCCAAGATTACTATCATCAAGGTTACTACTACCTTGAACCTGTGATTCATAATGACCATCATTGTTTGTATAAAGCTCTGCAAATCCTGGAATAGGGTAATTATTACACAACGCGAATTTACAATACAACGTTTTTAGTTCTGTATTAATCATTTTTGATCCTGAATGTGTCCAGAGTCTAAGAAATCAATCTCACCAGTGTGAAAAGTTGCAGATTCCTCAAGAGCGTTACTGTGACCTGAATCAAATAGATGGCATAATTCTTTGGAGTCTAATTTAACTCTTTTGGGATGAAAAAATGTTTCGTTTGTGAGATCATCAACTTCAATTCGTTGATTCACACATGGAACGTTATCTGACACCCCTTCAATTTGAAGTGGTGGCAACTCTCTGAGAGAGTGAGCTAAGTTGAACCGAGGCAGAACACCCTTATTCAGAAATTTCTTCCCACCAGCAATTTTCTAAGCATGGTAGTGACGTATATCTTCTTGGAGCTGGGAATGATCAAAAGCACTATGTAATATGAAACAAGGAGAGATCCACCGAAGCAGTTGTTGAAAGTTTCATCTTACATTGAAGTGATCCTCGCAACAGTAGAAAGTCCCACGAGTATTTTCTATTAGCCTCCCTACAGCTTGACACCACAATATCCTTTCGTTGACATCGCTTGGGACACAAATAAACGTTTTATTTGGATAAATTTTAGTGGCTGAAGGGCACCCAGGAACAAAACAGTATTTGTAGGCTGGTTTTGAGCTTGCCATATTGGGGTACAATGGCTCAAGCCTCCTTTACAGAAAAAACCATAGGATGAATTTGCAACATTTCTATTTTGTTTGCAGTGGGAACGATATTTATATGATGTGTCGATATAGTCCACATCAAGATCTGATCTTCTCATGTGTCATTTAAACTGGGGCCATTGTGAAATGTCTGGGGCAACATGGTACGAGATGTCGTACGCATGCGCGTGACAACATGTGTACGCGTCGCTATATTGTTAAGCGGGAGTTCAAATCCGAGTAGTTTTAAAACTTAATAATAAGTTCAAAACGCTCTAAAAAAAACGGGAATTTGTATTTCTATGCATAATTGAGCCAATACTTTCTAAATCAATCCTTTTCCAAATTCATGTCAGTTCCCTATACTGATGTACGAAGCGACGATGGGAGAGAACTTATTGAAATGAATAGAACGAGTACACTTGGGACTTGCTACAAGGGGATACGGTGATGGTGCAGCAGAGAATGGAAATGAAAAACATCAATCAGTATCGGAAATAAATTTTGTTATGCTAGCGCTCCGATCAAATACAATAAAAATATTTCAAAAACACTAAATACTGTCCTATGAATACAGCAAAAAAGAGAAGAAAAGGCAATGAGCACCCCAATATAGCATAACAAGCAAGACGTATTACACGCTATACAGCGATAAAGTACGAAGGACGTTGTGTCAACTGCTCGAAATGCTGTCAAAACACCTATGAACCCCTCAAAACAGAAACGGTATGCGTCCGTGCCCATCAGCGATAAACTATTCTCTTAACTCAAGATCAATGACAGATAAATTTAATCTCCGCGGATCACAAGCCATCACTAGCGAGCGAAATCGTCACTAGGATTTACGGACAGACAGCGCTCAATTGTAGATAGGACCGAAATTGGAAAGTAAACGCAAGCGCCTCGCAACCAACCGAGTCGGGAGCCACAAGCCGTCACTAGCGAGGGAAGCCATCACTAGGATTTATAGAGAGAGCTCGCTTCATTGTAAATAGACCCGAGGACCCGGGAGAAGCGCGCTGTATGGTAGACAAGAGATAAATCCCAAAGAGTAGAGAGTTTACCTCATCTACACTTCGATTGGAAAGAGGAATTATGGGTACATAATACACAATTTTCAGGCAACACTTCCTCTCTCACACCAAGTCTTCTTGAATTAATGCATGGAACACTACTATAACCTGATATCAGGAAGACAGGAGTTAAAGCTGTTCTAAGAAAACACAATAAGTATTAAACTATAGGATAAAATCTATATAACCAGCTCACTTACTTCTCCTCAGTTGTCGCATTCCCTAACTAAGGGTAACAATATTCTGGGAAGCGCTCTCAGCTATTTCAAATTAAACTCATAAGGACAATTTCAGAAATCTTCAATAAGGACACAAAGTGAGTGGTTAATCATGAAAATTACGCTCGAAAATACCCCTAGGCCGAATTTCAACACAATTGGTGCTGAATCAGGACAGCAAGAACAAAATTTAGAGCAAACTAGACAATCTGGAGTTATTATGAGTAACAAACTCATCAGAATTTAGACTCAAACTTCTCTAAGTCTCTGTAAACTGGCAGTACTCAAGCCAAGAGGTTATTATACTGAAACACAAAGTTGGGGGATCCCAGAACCCAACTTTGAAAAAGCAAGGTGAAAGCTATCACTTTTCATTCAAGACAACTTTTATCAAATTTCAGAAGACAATTCTGAAAAATACCCATTCGGACACAAAAGTGAATGAATTGTTATGAGCAGCATACGTAGATATACTTCTGCACCAAATTCCACTTCAATTAGATGCAAATTAAGATCACAGAGACAAAAAGTAATGGAAACACTGCCCTTCTAAAAGTCAGATTGATCATTGAAGTATCATCAGGATGAAAATTTTGATCTAAGGGTTCCAGATGTCTGGAAACTTGTATAACTCAAGCCTATACGATAATCAGGATCCAAGAGCCTCAATTTAATGGCTCTGGACATGGCAAATGGTCTAATTGATGAAAAATTTTGTTTGACTGGCCATGACACCTTGGCGTGGCGAGGTATACTCAACCCTAAACATGAGTTCATGAAGTTTTATATCTAGACTATTCTCATGAGTAAAATAAGCTTGTACATCAGGTACAATGATAGTATTACGCATACCAAACCATACAACAAACTGTCTCCTCACTATACACTATAATGGCAAGACTCGTTCCCAGGGGTTCATCTATAAAAGTCAAATATTTGGACCCAAGATGAAACAGTTGATAGACAGGCCTCTCTGTACTCGTTTTTATCAAAATAGAGGTGGTAATACAGCAGATAAGTACATATAAAGGATCATATTCAATGAATTAAGGAGTATACAAGCAAACATGTGAATTGCCTATATCACCGATTACTCAACTCTTGCGTCCAATCGCATGAAAAAGCGTTGAAAGAGTAGTGAGATTGGATACAGGTATCTCTAAAGATTTTTACTTCAAAGTATTGAAAGCAATACAACATATAGATTTCAGGAAGGGTGCAACTCAATGTAGTAATTAAGGTAGAAACAAAAATGATTATATGCTGTCTTACCAAAAAGACAACTTTTGATGCAGTTGAAGGGAAGCACATCAAGAGTCATTTGGGCAGCCATCTAAATGAATGGGGGGAGATATCAGAATATGAGAATAGATCCAGGATTAGATTCTCAATTGACAATATTTTAAGCCAACACCTTGTGAAAAATTGGGCCCAAAAGTTAGAACGTCTGACAGAAAAAAAGGGTTGGTCAAGACCCTGGTTTAGAAATTCTGGTTCCATACTAAGAAAACAATATTTTTAAGAGGCTATTAGGCCTCATGTATAAGGTCTCACAGATAATGAAAGGAGCCTGTAAATTATATAAATGAATGCCATCAATGCATAGTAAAAGATACAACAAAGGCTTCCCCTCACTACATTATTATAATGGAACTCGTTCCCAGCAGCTTGACTACAAAGTCAAAGATTTTGAATCAAAAGGGAATGATGGATAGGTAAGCATTCAAGTAGTGGTTTTCATCTAACTATAAGTGATGCCAAAACAGACAAGCATTTATAAAGGATCAAATTGGATGAATTCCAATTCATAATTGGATAAGGTAGAAGCGAAAATGTGAATTAGCTGTATTACCGATTACTCAGTTTTTGGGTCCAATCAGATGAAAAAGCGTTAAGAGAGCAGGGATACCAGACGCAGGCATCTCTGAAGGCTTTTACTCCAAAGTACAGGAGGTGATACAACACATAGGTGCTTAAGAAAGGTCCAACTCAATGTGTTTATAAAGGTACAACCGAAAATGACCATAATATGTCTCACCAAAAACTCAACTTTGGAGACATTCGAATGAGAACATGTTGAAAGCTTGCTGAGAATAACACCCAAATGAATAAGATAAGATATAATAAGAGCGGGGGGGGGGGGGGGGGGGTAAAATACTAACATCCCCTCTGAAAAGGGGCATAGATCATGCCAATACCCTTTGAAATCATGAATCATAAGGCTTAGGGTCTTATATAGAGTTCCCAGCCACCTCAGTAAAAAAAAATCAGATATTTTTATGAAAAAGCAGTGTGCATGCACATGGCTCTTTCTGAACATCTTGCTCTCAAAACAGTAGTCAAATTATACCATAAAACCACTAATGGGATACCTACGTTGGAAAAATATTGGATGTAGAACAAGAAATAGATATATGGGACTTTTTCAAAAACCCCCTTTTTGGTACAGATATAGGTGAACATAATAGGAGTTTACAAATGCGTACAGTCAAACAAATGAGAGAGATCCAAGAAGGGATTAAGGAATACAATAATAGAAGTAATCCCACTTTGAAGGAGCAATTTGGAAGATTAAATGATAAAACTGAGAGGAATGTCTTTGTGGAACATCCAGGAGAAAAATGCTTTAGTATGTCCCATAGACATAATAGTTAGTGTCGACGATATGTAATTACCTTTGATGAATCATCATGGAGGTAAGATCATAGGAAATGAAGTTGAGCGGATGATCTAAATTGTAGCATGTATATATGAGACATTCCTCACAAAAGTTGGACACATTTCAACAAGATATCTACATGAGATATTACAATGGGTAAGATGGGCACAAAATGTGAGTATCCGCTACAGTGATATATCCATTCTAACTCCCTGAGCGATACATCCATAATGAACCATGAATGATAAACCTCAGAAACATAAAAGAGAGGGTAATTCACCCTTGCATCACTTTGGGCATTGGAATTGAGACCAAGTAGGTGGATGGAAACCTGAAATATTCAAAGAAAGCTATTGAAGTAATATAAACAGGACCCAGCATGGGAAACTCATTGAATAGGTAACAAAAAACTATAAGTATAGAGATGAAACTTACCAGTAGGGTTCCTCATTACGCCTTATTGAATTATTACTTGGGATCATGCGAAATTCCCTAATTAAGGCGCCATAGACAGAAGGCAATAGAATCAAAACAGAGTTTCATCCACAATGTCACTCAAGGTTGGAACAAATACCTTTATGCATCAGCACCTGAAAAATCATAATAAAACCTTAACCAAGTGAGCCAGGTACATGATTAGAAGGCCAAGATGAGGCCTCACCTATCAAACACGTCCAGAATAATATGACACTGAAGTAACCTGAAAATAAAAGAGAGATTCCACAAGGTAACTAAAGTAATAACGTAAAATAAATCAAGAGCGAGGAACACTTATCTGAAAATCATGTCTCATAATCAATCAAATCCTTATTAGCAGAAAAAATGAGATCTTTTAGGTGGTCCATGATCACATTCATAAAATCAAGTGTGTCTGCCTCTGTAGAAACTGACAGCCGTAGCAGAAGTAAACAGACAGCTGAGATGAGCAGCTGTATACAATACACCATACACAAGGGGTTGTTCCGAAAATTCATCATATTAGTCAAAAGATAACGATTGGTACGAATAGAATCTGTTATTTTTTGAGACTACTAGTCACAATACTGGCACAAGTCGTGGAAAGCTCAAAGCGAAAATCTTAGGACGATATTTCCCCATAGACAGGCGGGTATAACTTCACGGAAGGAGAGGCTCCATTGACAACTATTGGAGAACAAAGTCAGTAAATAGCTACAGTAGAATTTGCTCTGCCTGAAAACCACAAGGGTTTTCGCGCGCCAATCCGTAAATAAAATTACCGTTACATTGATGCGAGTATAATGCGCGCATGTGCGGTCGGGTGGTCATAGGAGGGCCGAAACAGGATTTAATCCTCGAGACCCAGATCACGCGAGCTGGGAGCCAATACTTGCGGAAGTCACAAGCGAATGGTATCAATTAAGAGGACGCGGACAGAAATCACGCTGAAATATGATTCAGGTTGATGTACCGAATACGGGAATGCAAAGATACTAGCAACCAGACGGCAGACAGTCAATTACTCATCACACGTAATGACCGAACTCGCGAATCGCGAGTCCTGTCTGACTCTCTCTTAAGGAATCAAAATTCGAAAATCAGAAGCTAAAAAGAGATTTTGTTTGGTTTACAAAGCTGTGAGAACCAATGAAGAACAGCTGAAATTGCATGCAATCCGCCATAACCCGGAAGTGATCTTGGAAAAATTGGACCACCTTCATACGACTAAAATTTCATGGAGAATGATGCATAGAGTGGATTTAGAATCTTATTTCTCCAGAGGGAAGATACTTAATACTACCTGGAAAGCATTCAGAGCTAGATGTAATTTTATACAGCAATCAGACGCCCACAATAATCCATGCCCGTTAGAAAAACCGATTCAGCTATTGAGAAATAGAATACAAGATACAGAGAATAATGCGGACAAGATATTAGAAATACTCAGGGGTCCCGAAGCCCTCACTCTACAAATACGAGCAAAGAGATCTTGGTTTCCAATTATTGGGGAAATCGGCAAATATTTATTCGGAACTTTACACGAAGATTCAGAAATAGAGTTGAAAGAACGGATTCAAGTCACAGCTAACGACACCTAGGCCAGTAATTCTAGACTTCGAACTGTGCATGAGTGCCAAAGGACGGTTCTATTTTTTTTTCGATGCGGGATACCCTATAGAACACCCCCCCATAAAATGGAACAACCCCAGGGGTGCGCAAAAAATTACAACAACAAAATAGTGCAAAATTTTGCACTTTTTTGCGTTATTTCGCATCCCGGGGAGCCGTTATAATATTTGGATCATTTCTCATGGTACTATGTTGTAGGCAATGAAATTCTTTAAATTTAAAAAGGAAAAACCATTGTAAAATTCTTTTTGTAACTCGAGATAATTAGCAACAAAGCTGGAAAATGCCAAAAATTTCCTTCATTTTTCATCTTGAGGGAAGCCAATGGATCGATGTGTACTTGCTGGAAAATGTAGCTCTCATAAAGTACTATATGTAAAAAAAGAATCAGAGCGATCCGTCAATAAACATTGACGCTATTGTAATTGTTTATCCGAAATTGTTGTTTTTTGCAATAGCCGTAAAAATTTTGCGCGTGCACTAAAGTTGTCGCAAAAAATCAGAGAGCTTCCTGGAACCCTCAACTATAAGATGCGATCATAAAACCGGTCACTTTGTTACAAAAAATCGTCTCTGGAGCCAATTGTTTATAAAAATCGGAAATTGCCGATTTTATTTTGCACACAATTCCGCGAGTAATGGATATATGGAAAAATTCTTTTCTGGACGTTATAGTACTAATTCTGCTCTAAATTTTGAAGAAAAAAACATCATTCCACGACCTTTTGGACCGGAGATACCGATTTTTTTTTTAAAATCGATATCTTATAAACAATTGAATATTAAGGGCCGAAATTTGCGGGAAATGGTAGAAAAATGTTCAAAGTTTCATATACAGAATGTTTGGTTCACATACCTTGACTTGCGTCCTTGTCCCAGCAGGTGAAAGTTAATGTTTCCTTTATCTCGCTTGAAAAAAGCTGCAGGGGTGAGGAGTGGGGGTACTCCCGCGGCAGCGTGGCGGGCCGACCAGAAACTGAGCCGCGCTCTTCAAATCCGAGCGCTCGGAATTTTTGATGATATCTCGGGTCCTACTGGACCGTTTTTGATCATTCCTTCTTTAATTTGGGGTAGCTTTCAGAAAAAAACACAATGGCGTATTAATTATAAGGATTTGAACGGCCATTTTGGGTGTATAAGGGGTACCGTGAGAATAAGAGATTTTGGTCCAATTTTTCCCGTGTATCAACTTATGCTTCTCACAGAAACATTCTGAATCTGTTGAACGTGGATAATCGATAAGGGAAAGCTCCTCGGAAAATTTGAAAATTATGAAAAATTTTCCGAAAAAAAAAATTCTCTTGAAAAGCGCATAATCACCAAAAAATAAGCAAAGGGAACACCATATCAGTTTTTATCCTGGAAAATCCGGAATTCGGGAAATATTCCCAAGTTTCACCACAACAATTCATAAGATGCCAATTCTTCCAAGAGAGATTTTTATTCGTACTACACTATGATGAGCTGTGATAAAGAAAAACAGAAATTTTGTAATGAAGAATCAAAGTCCATAGCATATACTTTTCATTGCGTGTCAGCATTAGATGTTGTAATGAAAACGCCCACAGCCTCTCGCGTATTGATGTCGCGAAGATTACGCCCCGGGAAATCCCAATTGTCGAAACCTGGAATCGGATCTGGTAATTGCACTGGCTGGGGATCTACTATGGGCCTAACCGGTCCAAAGCGACGATTAGGCATGTTTCGAGTTAGATTTTGTGGCGAAATTTCATCAGCCTTGGAGGTCGTCTCGTGTACTATAGGCTTGCATATTTTGTGTATGATCAATCTAACAAAAATTATTTCCGAGTCGTTCGTCAATTAGGTCGTAACCGGTATCGTTCGCTTCGATACAATACTCACAATTATCGAGATCCAACGAATAATTAGTAAATCGTCAGTGGTATCTTTACGAGTTGAGACCCTGCACCGTCATGCAGAAGAATTGACGACGTTTCACACTGATGATCCAAATATTGATGATGACGGCGTCGAAATATTGAATGATTTTCGAGTCGCCGATCAGTCGATTCAGATAGAAATCGATCAAACTGACCAAACGACGTTGACTGAATATCGTCAACAGGACGAATCAACGTCAACCGAAGATTCACAGTGTGTATGAAGTTTTTTATTTTTGATGTGATTCGATCTAATGAGACTATTTTGTGGAAATGATGTAACTCCATTAATAAAAATTTGCCGATTGATATGCTATCCTTCATTCTTTTTCTAGTGATTAGGCACTATCCAATCGATGAAATTTGTTGGGGTCACATTTAGAAATTTTCCCGATTTCCGGATTTCCAGAATGAAAACTGATATGGTGTTCCCTCTGCTTACTTTTTTGGTGATTATGCGCTTTTCAAGAGAATTTTTTTTTTCGGAAAATTTTTCACAATTTTCAAATTTTCCGAGGAGCTTTCCCTTATCGATTATCCACGTTCAACAGATTCAGAATGTTTCTGTGAGAAACATTAGTTGATACACGGGAAAAATTGGACCAAAACCTCTTATTTTCACGGTACCCCTTATACACCCAAAATGGCCGTTCAAATCCTTATAATTAATACGCCATTGTGTTTTTTTCTGAAAGCTACCCCAAATTAAAGAAGGAATGATCAAAAACGGTCCAGTAGGACCCGAGATATCATCAAAAATTCCGAGCGCTCGGATTTGAAGAGCGCGGCTCAGTTTCTGGTCGGCCCGCCACGCTGCCGCGGGAGTACCCCCACTCCTCACCCCTGCAGCTTTTTTCAAGCGAGATAAAGGAAACATTAACTTTCACCTGCTGGGACAAGGACGCAAGTCAAGGTATGTGAACCAAACATTCTGTATATGAAACTTTGAACATTTTTCTACCATTTCCCGCAAATTTCGGCCCTTAATATTCAATTGTTTATAAGATATCGATTTTTAAAAAAAAATCGGTATCTCCGGTCCAAAAGGTCGTGGAATGATGTTTTTTTCTTCAAAATTTAGAGCAGAATTAGTACTACAACGTCCAGAAAAGAATTTTTCCATATATCCATTACTCGCGGAATTGTGTGCAAAATAAAATCGGCAATTTCCGATTTTTATAAACAATTGGCTCCAGAGACGATTTTTTGTAACAAAGTGACCGGTTTTATGATCGCATCTTATAGTTGAGGGTTCCAGGAAGCTCTCTGATTTTTTGCGACAACTTTAGTGCACGCGCAAAATTTTTACGGCTATTGCAAAAAACAACAATTTCGGATAAACAATTACAATAGCGTCAATGTTTATTGACGGATCGCTCTGATTTTTTTTTTACATATAGTACTTTATGAGAGCTACATTTTCCAGCAAGTACACATCGATCCATTGGCTTCCCTCAAAATGAAAAATGAAGGAAATTTTTGGCATTTTCCAGCTTTGTTGTCAATTATCTCGAGTTACAAAAAGAATTTTACTATGGTTTTTTTTTTTAAATTTAAAGAATTTCATCGCCTACAACATAGTACCATGAGAAATGATCCAAATATTATAACGGCTCCCCGGGATGCGAAGTAACGCAAAAAAGTGCAAAATTTTGCACTATTTTGTTGTTGTAATTCTTTGCGCACCCCTGGGGTTGTTCCATTTTATGGGGGGGTGTTCTATAGGGTATCCCGCATCGAAAAAAAAAATAGAACCGTCCTTTGGCACTCATGTCGAAAACTCACGAATTCAGAGCTAGAATTACTGGCCTAACCAGCCAATTAGCAGGGCTCATGGCTAATCAAACCGAAATAGTTTACAAGCAGTTCGGAAACGTTCACGGAGAGCTGGACGAACTTGGAACAATTAGAAGCATGCTAAAAGACGAACAAACACGCACCAATGAGGAGTGGGACATGGAAGTATTCTTCGAGACTTTCAGCGAAAGCGTACTGCAACATGAAATAGATACCGAAATTTTGACAGACGCATTACTGTTCGCAATTCAGGGTATGGCAAACCCGGGTTTCGAGCCACCCTTTCTGTTTGAGAATACAAGAATGATTGCAGAACAGACAGTAAACGATGCTAAGTTTCCAAAAGTGAATGGAACCGACCCACTAGTAGACTTGATGAAGATAATAGATCTATCTATAGTATTTCCGTACCCACAACTCATATACTACGTAAAAATCCCGCTCTTGGACTACACCGAGTATGACCTATTCAAACCTATATCAGTCCCGGTCAAACAAACCAACAGCTCGATTTTCATCTATCTATGGCCAAGCACAGAGTACACCGCATTAAATATAGACACAGAGAGCTATAACCCAATGACAATCAACAGTCTAAGTGAATGTAAACGTTTACACAGGGCATTCATTTGTAAAAATAACGAACCAGTCCGGACTATTGATGAGAATTCCCCGTGCGAAATCAAACTTGGGGTTCACAAGGACATGAAAAACTTTTCAAACTGCAAATTGAAGGTCGCTAGATTTCAGGAAACATTTTGGACTAGATTGGAGAAGGAAAATACATGGATTTATTCGTCCATGGGAGCTGATAATTTAAACGTTAACTGCGCACAAGATAATGAGGAAAGATTTACGCTGGAAGGCATGGGCATCGTTCACCTACCGCCGGGCTGTTCAGCACGAACTGAAAACGTGAAACTGATCGCCTCGCGACAGATGACTACATCATCGCAAATTAATATCTTTGATGAGGCAGAACTGGATCTATCATCAGTAATGGGCAGAAAAATGTCAGGAATCTCGAAAGACTCGATCGATGAAACAGAATTAGCACCACATATTAAATTGCGCGGAAGATCACCCCTGAATGCACTCGACAGAGGAGAAGAACTAAAAGAGATCATAAACAAAGCGCGGGGAACGAGTCAACTCAGATTGATATCGGGAAAATTCGAATTACTTCAGAACACGCTTGCGTACTCCGGTACAACCTTAATCATCATGGCAGTAGTAATACTTATAATTTGGAGAGTCCTTTGCCTGAGGGGGGGGGGGGGGAGGCTTTGGCTAATCACTGGAAGACAAGTTTCGGAGACATCATCGAGAGATCAGGCCGTCGGACATTCCAGAGTAGCATGGTCTCGCCAGCCGGAGACTATCAAAATTCAACCGATTACATATGCAGTCCAGCCGAGTGGAAGGGGGATTGGATTCTCGAATCTGGATCAACTCGCAGTAAAAGCGAAACCCGAGGAGAAACCAATGCCAGAACCTCCGGTGCGAGTCAAAAGGCATTGCCCTCTGGATAGAAAGCGCAAATAAAGAACTCTGAATACGCTGACCACTAGATGGACCACCGCTGCATCGACAAATATTGAGATCAGACGAGAGAGAGAGACCTCAATAATCCTATCTTATCATAATTGAACCATGAAACCTAATAATGGAACATACATAATATGAGATATGCATACCAAGATTAGATCTTATAGATACATATATACAAAGAGAATCAAGAAAACACTTGAACAACCTATATAATATGTACTATTGGGAAGAGAAAATCAAGATTACCCAAATTAGAATATAAGCTCCACAAATCAGCAAAATGTCAAAAAAAGTCATGAAAAATTTTCTTGGATTAGTAAATTAGATGAGAATATAAAGATTCGAGACATTATTTCATCATAGCTTATGTCGTTTGCTCTGAAGATCGACAAGGCTACCAAACGGACGTGTTACGGCTCATACCTGGCCGTAACGGCTACCGCATGAAGATGACCGACCTTGAGCGAGAGCCAGGCACAAGCCTCGAGCCGCTGCAAGCTCTAACCTGTTTCACCCCTCTCTTGGAAAAGAATGAAGAGAAGCCTCAGACTGGGAGAGAGTATAAATACAGAGGGATTCTGCCAGAAGGAGCTTCTAGATTCGCAGTCGTTTACGAACCGTCACAGAGTTAACATCACGAATATGAGCAGCCATTGGTGGCCTCGTAGATATTCCTAGAGTCTTAGAGTTACGAGTTAGTCTCTCTCTCGGGTTCCATACTTACTCTGAAGAAACATCAATAAAGTTGAACCACCGTTTGTTTGTTATTGGCTGTGCCCTCACCCATCTTCTGAGTCTTATAACTCAGCGGATGAACAGATTTCAAGGACCCTCAAATCGTAACAAGACAAATACTACCAGTTTTGACCCACGGGAATAGACATTCCATAGTCCAGAAAACTATCAAATCTGCACCCTTATGGCCATTGTCTGTCATCCCATAACGAAAATATCATAATGTGGCGTCTCGCGTTCACGAGCCACCTGATCCACCAAATTATTATCCCATGAATACCATTCAAATCATACCAGATACATTTTATATGAGTTGCAACAATCGATATGCGATGTGGTAGCATCATGCAGCGTATGCGAATTTCTGTAAAGTAGAGCGGAGCCGATTATGTCAGTAGCGTGACTTACTGTCGCAGCATGACACAGTTCCTGAATCATGATTTCAAAATTTGTGGGAGCTGGCTCAGGCTATAAATGTGGGTCTGAACGTTGGCTCGCCGATCATTCTGTGAAAGTCTTCTCCTGGAGCTTTCGAGTCTGCGCTATTGTCTCCGCCTCAACACCTCAGAACAGTGTGACAAAGCGTCTGTTCAAGAAGCGGGGAGCCAACGGTTGGAATCGATCCCGCACTTGGGAAGTGGCGTTACCCACATATACAGCTGCAGTAGGTCCAGCGTCTAATTTGCTCTCAAGTTAAGCTGCAGTAAGGCCAGCTACCAATACGTCCTCAAGGTTTTCCGGACTTGTCACTTCGGCCTCCAGAGGACTGCCGACTCGTCTTGACCCCGCTCTCCTCTCGAACACTTTATCACCGATTTCCATCATTTATTTCGAAAGAATTGAGTCAGTTCGGCTTCAATTGATCCAAATTGGACGTAGTTCAGTGCATTTTAAAGGTCTTCAAACATGCTTCAAAATGAGATAAAGCACGTTGAAAATCTTTGAAGTGAACCAAAGTTATTATGAAAAAGGCTTAATGGGGGCAAGTTGGGTACACACTTTTGTAAACTCTCAAAAATCACCTTTGGGGAGAATCCAAACAGTTTGGCTCCAGTTGGTTCGAATTGAATGTACTTCAATTCATTTTTAAGGTCTTAAAACAAGCTTCAAAATGAGCTAAGGTACGTTGGAAAATATGAAGATGGACCAAAGTTATTAAGAAAATGGCTCAATGGGGGCAAGTTGGGTACACTTACCTCACATAGATTCCGATAGTAACAATACTGATTTAAAAGAAGATGTCCGCAATCTGAATCGTATATGAGGAAATCCCAGAAACTTTTGACTTTTGCTGTCACTCCTCGATCACTTGGGCTGTACGACGTCTCATGAGGCCTGACCAGTCAAATTTTCTTCGTTTAGATGTCCTGAAAGTGGACACCGAATTTGGGATCGATTGGTGGATGCGGACAGATACTAGAGAAGGTCATGTGCTAGAAAATATCCGAAAATCGAGGAATTGACTTGTCACTCGGACCGACTCTCAAAATTCGTTGAGCTCCCACGGTTCTAGCGTACCACAGCGGGGTCTGTAACTTTGCAGGCATATTTCTCATGTCCCAAAGTTGTGATTTTTCTTTTAGTGGGAGATGTACATCGATGTCCTGAGCCGTGACAGGCATTGGACGGTCTGTCACTAGTAGTTGTCCTAGGATAAATTTTCCGATCCCAAACCATGTTCGGGCACTTTCCTCCATTTAAATACATGGGGAAACCAAAAGTGCGAAAAGCATTGCAGGTATAGGCAAGAAACGCGCCGGTCACTTTTTCCCCCCTCTCTCTCTCTACTATGCTATTCCAGCATAGTATTGCTCTACAGATCTCGAGCCATACACCGTTTGGGCACTTTTCCCCATTTAAATACACGGGGAAACCAAAAGTGTGAAAAGCATTGTATGCATAGGTGAGAAACGCGTTGGTTACTTTCCCCCCTCTCTCCCTCTACTATACTGTTTCAGCATGCACAAATCTCAAGCCATACACCAAGACCGTACATCCAAGGGCTCCTACAACATTGCTAAAACAGGTCCATATGCTGCTCGAGACATACATATATGCTTGAGACATATGCGCTCCTCCATATGCTAACATATCTGATATTTCGTTCTGCTCGAGGATCTCCGACTCTGTTGCTTCGAGTCCCGTTGCCACCACCACAGCATCTCCACAACGGGTTCCCACTCTCACTCTATACTCACTCTGTTGCCACCGCCACCGCCGCAGTCAATATCATCGTCCTCGCCTCCTGCACAACCAATTCCCTCTCTCCCTCTCGCTCTACACATAATATTCGCTCTACCACAACGAGTCTCTCTCTCGCTCTTTCTTTCTCTCTCTCTCTCTCTCTCTCTCTCTTTTTTTTTTTTTTTTTTTTTAAGGTGGTTAGAGGGCAAAATCTGCCTCAGGATCCCTCGGATCCGTCCCCAGACACCGGACTGGTTCAGCTTACGCGGACTACGCATAGCCCACGCAGGCCATACCAGGCGGGACACGGGTTTGGGTGGGGCCCACCGAGAGGTGGGCCCGACCGTGTAATATCCCTCTCCCCTCGATGTCCGATACCTAGGGCATCGGGCAATCAAGAAGGAGATCCACCTGCATCTACCATCTCATCCCGGAACCGCGTGAGCATTACTTCAGGATGAGCGGCATGTCTCGCGCTCGATTGCGAGCGTTCCTCTTCTCCATCTTCTCTCTTCGGCCACTTGTCGGCATCTTCTATCTTCACTCTTCATTGTTCCCTCTCTTTCTTCTTTCTTCTCTCTTCTTTCTTCTTTCTTCCCTCTTCAGTGCATCAGATTCCTCCTGGAATCATTTGGGCCTCTTCTGTTTCAATCGGCAGAGTCACTGTAATTCGCCTGCTTCGAGGCGCCTTACTTCCCTCTCTTTCTTCTCTTTGTGGGTCATCACCAGCTTGATGTATCCGGTGAGTCTATCCCATGTCTCCTGGTTGCGGAGTAAGTACGGGACGAGATTCTCAGGTGTTAGTTGAGCACCCAGCCATTCATCCAGCTCGGCGCGCTCTCTCCGGGTGTCGCTGCACTTGAGCAGGGCATGTTCGGCGTCATCCCATTCGTCCCCGCATGACTGACATGCTGGGGTCGTCCTCTTCTTGAACCTGGTTAGATAGGAACCGAGGCAACCATGATCGCTCAGTGCCTGCGTCGTCCAGTAGTCCATCTCTCCGTGGGTGCGTTCCGCCCACTTGGCTACGTCACGGATCAGCCGGTGCGTCCATCTGCCGTTCGCAAATGGCGAATCCCACTCAGTTTGCCAATGCTCAAGGGTGGTTTCCTTCTCGTTGTCGCGGATGATCTCCTTCATCGTCGGAGTGAGTACTCGTTCGGCTCCGATCACTTTCTGGCGGTCCCAGATCCTCACTCGCTCCGCGACGAGCAAGTGGATGGGCGGAGTACTCGCCAATACGTAAGCCGCATCTCCTGACACAGTGCGGTAGGCACGGATACTCCTCAGGGCCGCTCTTCGGTGGACAGGCCCCATTCTCTTCTCGATGATGGTCTTCTCTACCCTCTTCCCCCACACGGGTGCACCGTACAGCATGATGGAGGTAGTGACGGTGTTGAGAAGTGCGCGCCTCTTTTCCTTGGGTCCTCCGATATTCGGCATAAGCCGCTGGAGCGCCGCACCGACCTTGCTCGCCTTCTGGGCGGCTTCCTGGATGTGCTTCTTGAACGACCACTTGTCGTCGAGCCATACACCGAGGTATTTCAGCTCTGTCTTCCGTGGAATCTCTTGCCCGTTGATATAAAACCGGGGTAAGTCAAACTTCCTACGCCTTGTGACCACGATTGCTTCGCACTTCTTGACAGCGAGCTCCAGAAGCCTGCTAATCATCCACTCGTAGACTCGGGCTAGCGCTTCGTTCGCGCGTCTACCCAAGAGTTCCTCGTTGTCAGCCCATACTATGAGTCCCGCGTCGTCCGCGAAAGCCACTATCATCACTCCTTCTGGCTGTTCGATAGACAGTAAGCTGTCATACTGGGTGTTCCAGTTGAACGGCCCGGAGACCGATCCCTGTCCGATTCCGGCGGACAGTACCCGAATCTCTTGTCCCTCGTCGGTGTCGTACACGAGGGTCCTGTTCCGCAGGTAGTCACTCGTGACGGCTAGTAGATAGGGGGGCACTTTACCTGCTTGGGATTGATAGACTCGCTCCCAGCTCGCGCAGTTGAATGCGTTCTTTATGTCCAACGCAATGATGGCACAGAATCCTCCTCTTCCTTGGTATGGGTTCCCTACCGACGCTTGAACCCGTTCTTGGACCGCCTCGATCGCGTGCACAGTGCTCCGTCCCTTCCGGAACCCGAACTGCATTGGTGATAGCCCACCGCCTTCTTCGTAGGCTTTTTCCACCCTGTTGAGCACCATCCTCTCGTACATTTTCCCGATATTGTCGAGCATGCTGAGAGGGCGTTGACCTCCTTGACCCTTAGGTATCAGGACCAGCTTCTGGCGTTTCCACTTGTCCGGGAAAGTTCCCGCGCTCAGACAGATGTTGAAGAGGTCGAGGAGTAGATCTGGCTTGTATTTGAAGACCAGTTTCAGAGCCTCGTTTGGGATGCCATCCAGGCCAGGGGCCTTGCCGTTCGGCATTCTCTTCGCCGCTATGAGTAGCTCTTGCATAGTGAAGAGCGGGATGGGGTCTTCGCTCTCCGTAGGGAATGTAACTCTGGGTTCTCCTGCTGGGAAGAGGTCTTCCACGATGGTGCGCAATGTTGCTGCATCGGTCGGTGCTGGGTTGCCCTTCCGGGGTCGGACCTTTGACATGACCACGCGATATGGCGTGCCCCAGGGGTCTTCGTTAACCATGTCGCACAGTTCACCCCAGGACTTCTCTTTGCTTCTCTCTCTCTCTCTCTCTCTCTCTCTCTCTCTCTCTCTCTCTCTCTCTCTCTCTCTCTATCTCTCTCTCTCTCGTTCAAACCGAGAATCGTTCGCTGCTGCTCACGTTGATGCTGTTGCAAATACAGCAGTATACTCTCTTAGCATTCACACTCCAGTAATCCGTTATTACGGCGTTTCACTGGGCGGCCGGATTGAACAGATATTTTCAATCTGTTAAACTGTGAGTGATTCAGTGAAGTGAAAGTTTACCTTTTATTGATTTCATTATGATTGAGATCTTAAATTGTGATATGAACGAAGTGATGGTTTTTTCAAGTTCAAGATTTTCCTTTCTGAAGCGACTAGATTATGAGATCGTTATGGTGTTTCACTGGGTGGTCGGATTGTACAGATATTTTCAAGCTGTTAAACTGTGTAGTGAAGTGAGAGTTCACCTTTTATTGATTTCATCATGATTGAGATCTTTAATTGTGATGTGAATGAAGTGATGGTTTTTTCAAGTTCAAGATTTTCCTTTCTGAAGCGGCCAGGTTATAAGATCATTATGGTGTTTCACTGGGCAACCGGATTGTACAGATATTTTCAAGTTTTTTTTAAATTGTTAGTGAAGTGAAAATTCAACTTTTTTCGAATTCATTATGATTGAGAACTTTAATTGTGAATGGAGTGATGATTTTCCCAAGTTCAAGATTTTTCTTTTTGAAGAATTCAATGAACAAGGAATTTTAAAGAATAAGTCAATTATTTAAATCATCACCTTTTATTTATTTCCTTATATTTATTTTTTTATTTCATTATTATTGAGCTTTGAAGACATTGTTGTTGCTACCGTTGTTGCTGCTGTTGTTGTTGGTGCTCTCATTGATGTTGTTACAACCGTTGTTACTGCTCATTGTTGTTGTTGTTGTTGTTGTTACCACTGCTGTTGCTCTTATTGATGTTACTGCTGTTGTTGTTGTTGTTGCTGTTGTTGTTGCTGCTCTAAATGATGTTGCTGTTGTTGCTGCTCTCATCGTTGTTGCTGTTGATGCTGTTGTTTTTATATCTGTGAATTAGAATTGGGAGAAAGGTTAGAAAATTCTCTCTTCTACTTTTAGAACTAAGAAAGGGAAATAATACTTACCAAAATTCATTCAAAAGCTCTTGAATCTCGTGATTATTATACAATGGTTCATAGTACAATTCCATCGGATCAATATCCATAGGTATGTTATGCTCCCTCATATGATTATCAAGACTTATCAGAACATCATTTATTGGGACTCCTCGTGGGCACTGAGGAATAAATTCATCAGTGCTACTGCTTACATACTCGTCCTGTAGGGGTATCCATCTCTCCGGGTCCTCCTCCTCTTCTTCTTCGCTCTCATAGTCTGAGTGCTCTATAGTGGTTGAAGTAACTCTACTTTCGTCCACGTCTCGATCGTCCCGAGACATTTTTCTTTTTCTGTGGTGATGGGAGAGGTTGAGCTGGTGTTTTTTCCTCTTCTTCTTCTCCCTCCTCAGAATCCTCTTCTTCGGATTCCGAATCACTCTCTATGATTCTTTTTTTTTTCTTCTGCTCAATGACTGTCTCTTTAAATCTAATTTTTCGTTCGCCCTTCTCGAGTTGAATTATAAGACAAGTATTGTCTCGATTTAACAACTTTAAATTTTCCTCCAAATCCTCCTGGATTGACTGCGCCAATCCTCTGGGTGCAAATATTTCAAATGTTTCTGAATTTTTTTGATCTCTAAGACTAATAACGATCGCTAGACCGTATTTAGTTTTGATATTTTTTACCGAAGTTACTCGGTATAAATGTTCGATGTCAAGATCAACAATTTTTTTAGTATTATATTGGTTTGGATTATACTTATTAATTTTGTTGAATGCTGCCATTGCTAGTTGTAGACTGACTGGAAACTACAGAGTTTCAAGCTCTTTATATACTCAGAGATTTCAAACTACTCCATCGTTCAATCGAATTTTTTCAACAAAAGTTTACGCTCTCTTAGAACTTATCGTAAATCATGGTTCACACTCTCAATGTATGCATTACACAATTTGAAAGGTGTTACTCTTGATTATGTTAAGAGCTTACATTCTAATCGTATATTGCATATCATAGTTTCTAACCACGGAGTTTGAAACTCTCATATACCCACTAGATTTAATGTTAACTACTTCATCATTTTTTCCAATCTCTCTCCTCTGTAACATCTAGTAGAATTTTTTCTCGAAAAAGTTCACGCTTTCGTTGAACTTATCGTAAATCACACGTGTCTCGGTACATAGTAATACTTACACAATCCATATACAACTTGAAAGGTATGACTCTTTCGATTCATTGGGTAATACAGTTCAAGCTGCAATAATACGTCACATGTGTCAGTTTATAACTACAGAGTTTGAAGCTCATTTATTTCTCAGAGATTTGATGTGGAAATATCTCGCTCCAGCTTCTACTTGGATTTTCTCTCAAAAAAGTTAACGCTTTCCTAAGCTATTGCGTGTTATATGGGTATTTACTCTGACATTGTAAAGCATTCATGTGGGAATGAGAAGGCTCCTGTATCAGGCTAGCGCAACCTTTTAGATTTTTTTCATTCCATCAGGCTTCTACTTAACACTCTCATGAAATTCTCAGGTAGTTTGATGTAGAGGTGAAGCATATAAATAGACGCATGTGAAATCATTCTGGTTAGAGTTCCTCGTGATCCACAGCGTACACAGACGGGTTTGGGTAAGCTCTAATCATGGCTGAATATAAACCTATTAAAAAATTTGATATGATTAAATTAGATTATGAGACGCTTTTAACGCGTTTCAATTTCTACAAAAAACGTGATTTTAAAAACTTTTCACGTCTTCCAAGACTCGCGAGGAAATTTGCACAATTAGAAACTAGAATGTTAGACATTCTAAAATCTTCTGAATTCAAAAAGGAAAGAACTGGATTCAAAGCTAAATACGAATCTTATATTGATCAATGTCGATTAAATAAAAAAATACTATTACATAAATATTCAAATCAGGATAAAAAAAGCTCGGATAAATTAATTTTCTTCGAAGGTGAGAGTGCATTCCAGAATCGGATTCGCACTGGATTTGTTGGAAATATTAGTTGTAAAAACATTGAAGAATTTTTACAACAAGCACAACCAGAAGTCTTAAGATTTATCAGATCAATTATTCGCGAGTTGAAAAAATTTAAAGTGAATTTAATATTAGCAGCTCGATTTGAGTTGCTCGACTCTTCGTCGAATGTTAAATATTTCCAAACACATTATAAGACTTTACTTATGTCGGATAGTGCTAGAAAGAGGTACACCACTTCATCCCAGGATATAATTGATCAGATTTCTGAACACGAGGGCGAGGGTAGTGGATGGTCCCTCTCTGAAATTTTAAATTTAAAAATCAACATAATTAAATATAATCCTGTTTGTGGATCTTCAAAAGTAGATGTACCCAAATGGATTGCACGAAGAAATGCTGTAATAAACATCCAAACAACTGATGACCGATGCTTCCTTTGGGGTTTAATGCCTGCATTATTTAATGTTCCTCGGGTGAGTGAAGATTTACAAATTGCTTATCCAGATCCTAGTTTGCATTTTAAATTCTCTAGGATGAGCTTTCCCGTTCAATTGAAATCAATTCCAAATTTTGAAAAACAGAATAAAGGTTATAGTATAAATGTATATGGAGCCGATCATTCAGAGAAGAATTGTACCCGCTCTACTTAACAAAAACTGAACAGATGAAACATATTGATCTACTCCCACTTGATAGACATTATCTTTATATTAAAAATTTATCCAAACTGTTAATACCTAACCTCACACACAGTGTTTTTGTATGTAGAAAATGTTTGCATTATTTTTACACAGATAAAAAATTAGTGATGCATAAAGAGCTTTGTTTAAAAAATAAGGATCAATGTACTGTAACTTTTCCAAAGGAAGACGTTGTTAAATTTACGAACTATCATAAAATGTTGGAGGCTCCGTATGTAGTTTATACTGACTATGAATGTTATTTAACTAAAACAAATTCGGAATATTTCAAAAATTCAAATGATATAAATGTCAGTGAGCTTGCAAACGTAAAATTAGCTCAAAATGCCTACCAGAGACATATTCCATTCTCGATAGGCTATTATTTACATAGTAAGTATAATTCAGAAAAGTCTGTGTACGCTCACCACGTTGGAGCTGATGTCTCCAAATGGTTCGCTTTGGAGCTTGAAAGAATTGCCCAGGAAGTGGACCAAGTGAGTATTATATATTTATAGTTTTTTTTTTTTTTTTTTACTGATTTACTTGGAATTATATTATTATGTGATTTTTAGGAGCTGTCAAATCCAATCCCTCTTCATATGACTGATGAGGAGCGAGTGGCCTTACAACAAGTTAAAACGTGCCACATCTGTGAGAAGGAGTTCCAACCAGATGACAGTCCTGTGATCGATCACGACCATCACACAGGTCGACCGAGGTCTTTGGCACATCGATCGTGTGACCTCTCATATCGCAAGTCATTCATCATTCCAGTTATTTATCACAATCTTTCCCGGTCAGTTGTTTTTCTCTCTCTCAACTAATTAATTCTCTATATGAAGTAAATTCAATTTTTTTATTTTTTCCATTCATGCTTCTATCACAGGTATGATGCTCATTTCATAATTACACACATAGCAAACGCAATAGAGGGGAAAATTTCAATCATACCACAGAATATGGAACAGTATATTCCTTTCACAAAGTATGTGAATAACTCAAGAATTCAACTCCGATTCATCGATTCACTGAAATTTTTGAATGCCAGTCTAGATAGTCTTGCTAGACTACTTCATGATGATAACAAATTGATTTTGCGAGCCCAATTCCAAGAGCAAATTGAGAGGATTGCACAGCGAACGGGGTTAGATCAGGCTGAGGTTTTTGGTTTGTTAACAAAGAAAGGTAACTTTCCATATGACTATGTTGATAGTCTAGAAAGACTCTCTGAGACTCAAATACCATCTAAGGATGAATTCTATAACATATTAACAGAGAGCTCCATCTCCGACACAGACTATAATCATGTAAAACAGATCTGGAGTATGTTTAGTATGAAAGACTTGTGTGAATATGCATTGCTATATATGAAATGTGATATCTTATTATTAGCAGATATATTTCAAAATTTCCGTTCAAGCTGTATGAAAAGCTATAGACTTGATCCAGCTCATTTCTTCACACTCCCAGGCTTCACATGGGAGTGTATGTTATTACATACTAAAGTTGAACTTGAAATAATTAAATGTCCAACCATGTTATTGTTCCTAGAACAAGGTGTGAGAGGTGGAATATGTTGTGCTATAAGACATTACGCAGAATCAAATAACCCATATATGTTTGATTATGACAGCACTAAGGAGCAGAAGTTATAGGTTATTTTGACGTTAACAATCTCTATGGTTTTGCAATGCAACAAAAGTTACCAGTGAAAAATTTTGAATGGATTGAAGATCCGAACTTTGATGTTGTAAAAATCCCTGATGATTCCGACATCGGTTACATACTTATGGTAGATTTAACATATCCCGCAAAGATTCACAAAAACCATTCTGATCTACCTTTTGCACCTGAAAAGATGATTCCACCTGGTGCAACTCATAAAAATCAAAAACTAATGACAACTCTATATGATAAGAAAGATTACATCATACATTATAAATATTTAAAACAATGCTTGTCCAATGGTTTAATATTAACCAAGATTTCTAGAATCTAAAATTTGAACAGAGAGCCTGGCTCAAGTCGTACATTAATTTGAACACTAGTTTTCGACAGGTGTCAACTAGTGACTTTGATAAAAACCTATACAAAATGATGAATGAATCCAGTATTTTTTGAAAATGTATTGGAAATATGAAGAAGCGTGTAAATATTGTTCTTGTAAACAAATGGGATGGCCGATTTGGATTTAATGCTCTCATTGCATCTGATCGTTTTAAACGAATGGTTGTCTTTAGCGAAAACCTTGCAGCTGTAGAGATGGCAAAAACTCGTATAGAAATCGGAAAACCTACATATGTTGGGTTCTCAATCCTCGATATATCAAAGATCACATTATATGATTTCCACTATAACTATATCATGAAGAAATTTCCGGGTGAACAGAGTAAATTGTTATACGTAGACACAGACGGACTACTGTATAGCTTTTCATTTGACTTTTATACAGATATGATTAAGAGAGATTTCTATACTCATTTTGATACCTCTGTGTATCAACCAAACAACAGATACGGAATCCCAATCAATCTCAATAAAAAAGTACCTGGAATCATGTCAGATGAATGTCCTACTAATATCATTCGAGAAGCTGTTTTTCTCAGACCAAAATCATACAGTCTCTTGCTTCAAACAGAGACAGGCACTCAGGAAAAAAAATGTGCAAAAGGTGTTAGTAGAGTACAAATAAAAAATAGAATTACTTTCCAGGATTATAAGAATTGTTTGTTTAACAAAGACATTCTATCGGGGGAGCAGAGAAGTATTAGAAGTCTCAATCACATTGTGTTTTCAGTTACTGAGAAGAAAGTATTTATCAGTCCTTTTGATGATAAGAGAGTTTGTCTCGAGGATGGGATTGAAACTGTTGCATATGGTGATTGTAGACTAGTAGAAAAGAATATGGATTAAACATGAATATGTGTACATGATTATTAACATGTTGTGAAATGAAGAAGGAACCATTGTTTTTGAAAAAGTACAAATATTGTTTATTCTCAAAATATATTCAAAATAGATCTTACAACCCAAAAAATCATTTTTTTTTCTCATATTCTTAATTGATTGAAACTACATGTATTAAAACAGAATACGAATGGATTACATGATAGTAAGGCGAGAGAATACTAACATTCCTAGATACAAATTGGAATATTATCTTATTGAATGATTAAAGTTTAAAGGTTTACATGATTGGAAGAATACATGAAAGATAGCTTAAAGTTTATTACGAAGATCTGTCAAGCATCCTGCGCATTTGTTCAGCAAGATGATTTAGAGTTCTGCTATTGTCCTCAATTCTTGATAAGATTCTCTGATCATTCTCGGGCTCATGAGCAACTTTGGAGTCGACTGTTTGAACGTCTCTGTCAAATTGATCCATCTTTGACTCCATTCTTTCAATAACCTCTTGTTGATCATCATCCTCATCATCCAATTCCGATCTAAATGTTGTCAAACGATCATTCTGACGGGTGATTTGTTGGTGGAGTTCATCAATATAGGAGCGTGTATCAACCAAAGCAGTATCATTAGCAGCAGCATTGTCAAGAACTCGTCTTTCCAAATCCAAGATCCGCTGTAATACAACAGCCTGGTCTCTCTGCATCCGATCACAGATCTCATCGCGTTTCTTCAATTCATCCATTACAAATTTACTCGAACGTGTTGATTCAGTTTTGAAATCCTGATTTTCCTTAATAAGTTCATCATTTACCCGAAGACGTTGATCAACCGACTTCTCAAGAGCAGTAATTTTTTTTCAGAGATCTTTCCATGATTCGCTAACATTTTAGCTAATTCATTCGTTACGCTCTTGTAGAGCACAACATCAGCTCGGAGTTTCATCACTTCATCAAGTAACTTATGATGCTCCTTAACTAACCCAGCAAAATCTCGACGTAGTTCAGCCAACTCAGTTAAAATAGCTTTCTGCACATCTCCATATCTATTCATCCTCAAATCAACATAACTAGTATGTAATTCCAAATTAGATTTCACAACTTTCACTTCCTTTTGGAGATTTTCATAGAGTTTTGCATTTTCTTCGAATTTTGAATTCATTTCACCAAATGAGATGTCAAAGAGCTTAGTGAAAGTGCTAACCAATTCCTTTTCCATCCCAGGTAATTTTTCAGTAATCTTGTTTGCAACAGCATCAAGCACAAATGTGATCTTCTCTTTGAAAGTTAGATCTGGATTCGCATCAACTCGCACATAATTTTCCTTAAAAGTTTGAAGTAACACTTGCTGTTGCTGCTCATCAATTGAAGTGGTTCTCAACATATTGCGAAAGACACTAGTAACTGCTATCTCACTAGGCCCATCTGTAACATCATAGAAAAAATTTTTTTATCCATTCAAACAACAACAACAACAACAACAACAACAACAAAATGGTTAAAGGAAAAAATGTCAATCTCTACTCACAGCTTCTCACAGCAACAGACATTTGTTCTTTTTCTTTAGTTTTTTTGATGTTGGTTTCTGATTTAACTCCATCTTCTCCTCCTCCTCCTGCACTACTCCCTTCACCGCTGATTGTTTTCTCATGCGATACTCTTTTTTCACTATGAGATGAATTTCCAGCTTGAGAATCTTCAACAGGACGAGAAGATGGAGTGCTTGCTGAAGCTGTTCCCCCATTGCTCACACCCACAGATTCAAGTTCCTTCTGAAGCGACTCCATCGTTTTCCACTTAATGGTTTTATGCTCTGTGACTTCTGAACACAGAATGAATGATGGAGGTCTCTGAGTGCAACACCTTTTATACAATGTACCCCCCCTCCCGCAACTCTTCGAGTATACTATTTATTTCATTCTCAAGACCTGAATTTCCTATGTATGATGACCTCATTAACAAATCAAGCCTTTCTACCAGTTCGTTTGGGTTATCCCAGTATACGTAATCTAGGTTAGCGTTATTGCGAAATGTCATAACGTCTCTGTCCATGACCCGCTTCAATTTTCCTTTCACCAATCCTTTCCCTCGCATTTCATCATTGGAATTTTCCGATGACGATGATTCATTTAGTGGTGGAGGTTTCTTACCACACAAGTTTCTCACGATATTTTTATATTTCCATGATATTGAACCGATCAGTCTGTCTTTAGGATCATTACCTATTCTATGTGGTAGGCTGATTTCCAAAAATCTCTTGTAGTGTACGAGATCTGAGTTGGTGAAGTGGTGTGGTTTGTTTTTGAAAATTAATTCAAATAGACCTCTGCTAGCGGGAAAAGAGTGTATTTTGTCCAAATACACCTTATCTATGTGTTTAGCAAAACTTATAGAACTTCTGCCGACTCTAAGATCACTCTTGCCATCTGTTCCAATGACGAATCGCGGACCGTACACGTGGTCATTTTCTTTGTGATTTTTAAAGAATTCTGTCATGTACTGGGTGGTTAGACCGGGGAGATTACCCTCTGTTAAGTCGAGATATGTTTCCCACTGTTCTGGACGTCTAATGGTTTCTCTTATTGATTAATCAAGACTAACAGGTTCATCCACTTCCATAGCAGAAGTGTGAGCTTGCTCGCGAAAAGAGCCGATCAAACTCTTGTTTGTGTTTTTTTTACTCGTTTTAGGTTCTTGCAGAATGTAGGGTGACTCCAGAATTCTCTTCTTATTCCTTTCAATCACCGGTATGTTCAACTCTTCTAAATTATGACTAGACTTTCGGGGCATCTCTTGTATATTCAATAAACGATCCTGATCCTCAGCATCCTCAATTTCAACATCTTCATATTTTTCATCATCATCATCACCATCATCGTCATCAACCCGTTGGTTATGATCATCATCATCATCATTATCATCATCATCATCATCAGAATCTTCACCTGCTCCAAATGTAGACTCTGAATCATTAAATGATTTCTCTCTTTTAACACTAGTTTCCACATCATCGCTCTTCTTTTTGGAAGTCAAGAGTTTTTCCAGAGGTTCAACAATAGGCTTCAAATGCTCTCTATTAACCATCTGCTCCTCCATTCTACCCTCTCTCAGAGCCAAGTGCTTCGCTCTAATTGCCTGACTAGCCTTGTGAATTTGAATCTTTAATTTTCCTTCAACATCTTTTCTCTCTCTTCTGGACCCCCTCCCCCCTTTCTGCACCGCCTCTTTCTTCACTCTCTTGCTTGTCATTGCTCTTGCCATGATGACGTTTCAGACACGACTGACCTGATCTCAATACGATGAATTCATTTAGATTACGTCTGTAACGACCCAGATCCATTGGATCATCTTTTGAGATGGTTAGAAAACCGTATTTGTTATCTTTCCAACAGGCTGAACATAGCTGTTTAAACTTATCAAACGTCATGTCTGCGCAAACGTGATTATTGTAAACGTGCCTCAAGTTTCCCTCATCCTGATTGAATAG
The DNA here is from genome assembly GCA_029851415.1 of Eretmocerus hayati. Taxonomy (NCBI): domain Eukaryota; kingdom Metazoa; phylum Arthropoda; class Insecta; order Hymenoptera; family Aphelinidae; genus Eretmocerus; species Eretmocerus hayati. Next base: position 103,866,290 of record CM056742.1, read on the forward strand.
AATGATTAAATTCGCCTGGTCTCTAATTAAATGTTTCGGAATATGCGTATACGATTGGCATAAATAAAATAAATCCACTCGGTGGTGTCTACCCATACTATAATATTCCTCAATCGTTTTCTGCTTATCTAAGATGACATCATCAAATATGAAAATACTATTCTTCAAAGCTTCATTGGGCTTTACTATATCACTATTTTCTCTGTACGTGAAATACTTCATACCCACAGCAGCGAGAGGTTTCATAACACTCTCAAGAAACTTGTATTTAGGCTGTTCAAGAGACTTTGAGTATACGTAAATGTTGTTGAAATTGGGACCATTGGGACTGACTAGAAGGGAAATCAGGAGCTGGGTTTTCCCGGTGTTGGATGGTCCACATATTATAGCTCTGATGGTATTGGGTAAGAGCTTTCCATGACGTCTAGCAATCTGTGTTGGAGCGTTAACATCCACATCAATTATGTGAATGTTGTTGGGTTGTTTGATGAATTCCACGTTTGCATGAGTCTCTCCACACTACTACTGACTCAATCAATTCTCGGGTTGGGTATAAATACTCACACCAACACCACAACGCTTTAGTTGCATTCCATGTTTGACATGGAGAACATGTGTTATCAATGCATTCATTACGAGGAGCAGGTCTTGTCAATTCCACCATCAACAGCCTCCCTTTCGAGCTCCATCTTCCAGGCTATCAATTTTGTGGTCCAGGAACTAAATTATACAAGAGGCTTGCACGAGGTGATAGGGGTAGGAAAGAGCTCGACAACTACTGCATGAAGCATGATATAGCTTATGCAAAAAGTAAAGACATCAAGGATCGACACGTTGCTGATCTTGCCCTTCAGCTTGGGGCTGAAAAACGTGCGAAGGAAGGAGGTTTCTTGGAGAGGTTAGCTGCGAAAGCAGTTGCAGCAACCATGCGTGCCAAGCGACGATTTGGAATGGGTCTGAAGAAGCGTAAGCCTGTGTTGAGGAGGGTGAAAAGGAGGGGGAAGAGGGGTTTTGCTGGGGTGAATATGCGTACTCTTGCTCTGGCAAAACGAGGAGGTTTTTGACCAGCAATCCTACCCACCCTAGCAGCACTTGGAGCATTGGGTTCATTAGCAGGGGGCGCTGCAAACGTTGCAAAATCCATTAGTACTATGCGCATGAATAAGAAGCAATTGGCTGAATTGAGGAGACATAATCTTGCATTAGAGGCCAAAGGTCGGGGATTGCGGTTGAGTCCATCGTCTTGCAGCAACCAGTATGGTGGTGGTTTGAGGGAAAAAAAAAATCTCAAAAAAACGAAAGGGAGGGGGAAGAAAAAAGTGAAGGGTACGTCGGGGAATCAACTATTGAGGTTAGCTCACAACTTACCTCACTTTAGAGGTGTATTTTCACTAACTGAACTCCCTCCTCCACCTGCGTGGGAAAACGAAGCGGCAATAGTGAATCTGGGTAATGCACACTGGGTTGCCTACATAAAGAGAGATCGTTTCATTCATTTCTTCAATAGTTTTGGAAATTTGAGACCACCACGTGAGTTGGTGGATTATTGGAAGAAGAGCTCTCCAGATTGTGAAATTGTTTACAACAGAAGTCAGCGTCAAACCTTTCGTCAGAGTAATTGCGGTCCTCTGAGTGTGAAATTCTTGCGGGAACATCTACTATAAAAGGTGTTACGTGATTGACTTTGAGCCAATCGCTTATTGCAAATCACTTGTGAAAGATGTCTAAACAGTTTACAGTCTCAAGCACCTCATCGCACATTGATCAGAACATTAGGCTTAGAGAGCAGTTGTGTCCCAATAAGATCTATGAGCTTGGTCTGGTTGATTTAACAACTTTTCACGCCATCCCCAATGTTGATAGGAATAATAATACCTTCTACTGGGGTGATCGGGAACTACAGATACCAACAGGATCTCATGAAATTGGAGATTTGGAACGCTATTTGCAGGAACACATACCTCTGAGAGTTCCATCTAGTGCACTTGCTGAGGAAGAGGATGATAAATCTATTCCACTAGAATTGAGGGGAAAACCAATTTTTCTGCGCGTTAATAAAAACACATTACACTGTGAGATCTACTCGCATCACGACATTAATTTCTACAATTCAAACAATATAGGTCAACTTTTGGGTTTTGATAGGTGGTTGTCTCTACCAGCCTACAGATGGCATAAGTCTGACCACATTGTGAAAATTAGTCGAGTTAATATTGTACGGGTGGAGTGTAATCTGATTGAGGGTACCTTCTACAACGGAGAGCCCTGTTACACCATATTTGAATATAGTGCTGGTAGAGTTCCAATTGGTGAACAATACACCGTCGAACCGAAAAATATCATTTATCTACAAACGCGTACAAACAATATACGTAATATATGTATTAGACTCTTGGATCAGGACGGTAACTTGATCAATAATAGAGGTGAAGAGATTACTATGCGTTTCCACTTGCGTGAGAGAGTGGGTCATGTACCTATATAATCTACCAGTAAACACGAGCCCCGCTCAGTTGAGCGGGGTGACTCGAACGAGACGCACGACCTATTGTGAGAAGAAGGATCCCTCTCTCGAAGAAAAGTATACTTTTTCTTCAATCACAAGGCTTTAGAGTGAGAAAAAATGGCTGGACGTAGTCATATTCTCGATATTGCCGAGATGCCGGTGATGGACGATAGTATTTCACGACGAATGGTACGGAAGTACCAACCATACAATTTTCAGAATCTACAGCGGAATAATGAGATACGGATCACAGTATCCTCATCTGACAGTCTTCTGCTCCCAAGTGAGAGTTATCTCTACATTGAAGGCAATATTGTATTCGACAAAGAGCAGAGTATTTTGTTGATAAGTGATTTCCTCCTTTTTCTCTTTGACATGATTCGTTATGAGATTAACAATGTGATTATTGATGAAACAAAAAATCCTGGCATCATCGTTAGTCTGAAAAATCTTGTATCACTTTCTGCGGATGAAGATAAGTCTATGACTAATGCAGGACATCATATAAGAAACTATACCATAAACTCTGGTCACGGATTCAACTTTGCTATTCCACTCAGTAAAATATTTGGTTTTTGTGAAGACTTTAGACGGGTTATAGCATTTGCAAAACATGATATAGTACTGCTCAGATCGAAAAATGAAAACAATTGTGTGATAACAACGGGTGACGAGTGCGCTCCACAAATCAATCTAACTGCTGTAACTTTACACATGACTCATATATATCCAAATGATCTGATTCGTCTTCGCTTGCTCAAAATCCTAGAAAGGAACACTCCTTTGTTTCTATCATACCGAAGCTGGGATCTCTGTGAACTTCCAACAATGCCCGATACCTCTCAATTAATATGGCCTATTAAGAGCACAACTCAACTGGAGAAACCTCGATACGTTATTATTGCCTTCCAAACCGCTAGGAATAACAGCAAGAAGAAGGACATGTCGAAATTCGATCACTGCAAGATTGTCAATGCAAAAATCTTTCTCAATTCTGAAGCATATCCTTATGAACATCTTCACATTGACTTTCCCAAGGCTAAGAATACTTCTGTCTTATTTGAGATGTTTGAGGCCTTTAGGAAGAGTTATTATCACACTGACAAGGGCAATGTTTCAATTAGTAAACAAAATTTTGAGGATTCATTCCCGATTCTCGTATTTGATGTTAAAGAGTCTGCTGATTCGGTGAAATCATCAGTAGTGGATGTTCGAGTTGAGCTTGAGTTCAAAGAAAATATTCCGAAGAATACAACAGCCTACTGTCTCATAATTCACGATAAACTTGTCAAGTACAACCCACTGACGAATGTTGTTCAGAAGATGATTTGATTTCTGTTCAAGCCTTCACGGGAGGAGTGGGAGCAATTTGAGAAAGAATTCGAGAAGAACAATTGCTTTGAGAGAGGGAGAATACAACTGCTGAAGGAAAAGAAGAAGAAGGAGATAGATGAGGAGCAGGAGACAGCAGCGAAAAAAGTGTGGTGGTTCAATGTTGTAAGCGTAAATGAGTTCAAACGTCGAATGGAGGCGGCAAGTCCTATGGCTGCTAATAAATTTTATCTTGATATACAAGGCTATACCATTGGTCGAGATTTTTTTCCAAAAGAAATAGCTCTTCTGAATCAAGAAATGTATGAATGTTGTCCAACATCATACAAGATTCTTCACTATACAGTGGGTCCACCACCAGAGATCGGAACACCATCAGTTAGTGATGTGGGACAAATGATTCATCATCGAACATATGTTCACAACATCCCATGGGTTGCAGGCTCTGTGCCATGGAGTGAGATGCTCGCGCCTCTACTGGATGAGCTTGAATATTCGCGTTCACGTTTCCGCATGGATATTATTTATTTTGGGAGTGATGTAAAACAAAGATGGTTGAGCAGACAACTGCCTCATCTTTTCCGAAAACATTCCAGATATTGGATGAAAAACATCTTCGAAACTTGTCGCGTTAACCAGGATGGATACTTTACTGAGAAATTCAACTATACACCATGTGAATTCCACGATAATTCAAAATATAGATGTGCTAAGCGAACGGTACAATATATGTATCATCTCGAAAAAGAATCATGTTTAAAACATTATAGAAGCATTATCAATATACCGGATTCACAATTTTATTATATATAAATGAAAAAAAAAAATATATATATATATATACACGAGAAGAACCTGACTTTTTTCAATTAAACCTAGCCCCCTCCTATACATCCCTATCTCTCATTACAATACGGTATAAGTAACTATCTTATTGGACGTTGAGCTCAGTTGAAGGAGTGAGATGGTAGTATACATATCTCTGATACAATTATTGATCAATACAGTTTACAAAAAAGACGTTTGGTTAAGGAGCTACATGCTCCAGCAAGGAGGAATTTTCTTCGTCGGAGAGCAGATGTACGAGGGATTGATGACACTTGGCAGATTGATATTGTGGTTATGATCAATTATGCTAAGGTTAACAAAAATTATAAGTACATACTCGCTGTAATAGACGTATTTTCCAAGTATGCATGGTGCATTGCAATTAAGTCAAAACAAGCCTCACACGTCACTGAAGCATTTAAATCAATCTTGGACAGGGAGCATAGAAAGCCAAAAAACTTGCAGAGTGATCAAGGCACTGAATTTTACAACTCCACATTTTCACAGCTGATGAAAGATCGAAATATCAATCATTATTCCTCGTATTCAGTTTGTAAGGCATCAATTGTCGAACGTTTTATAAGAACAATCAAGGGAAAAATATATCGTTTCTTTTCACTGAGAGGGAGCTATCGTTGGATTGATATTATACAGGACTTGGTATACCAGTATAATCACAATGATGTGCATAGAACTATTGGTATGAAACCCATACAGGTGTGGAAGCGATCTGCCAACCAGTCGAAAATTGAATCGAGATTATTGAAAACTGTCTATGCTAGTGAACCACATCTCTCGAAAGAATCTAAATTCAAAGTGGGTGATTATGTGCGAGTATCAAAGTATAAAACCATCTTTTCGAAAGGATATACAGCCAACTGGACAGCTGAGATTTTTAAAATTGCTCGAGTGAATCATAATGCATGGCCTGTTACATATCATTTGGTGGATGATAAAAATGATCCAATATCGGGTCAATTTTACTCGCAAGAATTACCCAAAGTGCATGATCCCAATGTCTATTTAGTGGAGAAAATACTTAAAAGAAAAGGTGGAAAATCGTTTGTAAAGTGGTGGGCCCTTCCTTCATCCATGAATAGTTGGATAGATCAGAAGTCATTTTTATGAATTGTTTGGGAAATAAAGAAAAATTACACTTTTTGAAAATGAATAAGAGTATTTTATTTGTTCACTCAAACGTATCTCACATATTTTCACTTGTCATGGATGTTAGGAGAGAAAAAATAGAAAAAAAAATTTTTTGTCGAAACTCGAACCGAGGACCGCATGATTATTAACCATAAGCTCATAGCTTATTTGTAGAACTCATTCAACGATTGGGAAGGGAAAAAAAACTGTCGGAACTCGGGATCGAACCGAGGACATCATGATCTTCAGTCATACGCTCTCCCACTGAGCTATTCCAACTGTCTTTCTTGTTGAATCTGTAACCTAGAATAATTGGAGGGAAATATAAATCACTGTAATCATCATTGAGTAATGAAAAATCCATTCACTCGAGTTACCTGTTCTTCATGTTCACCACTTGAATGTTTTAGAGGTGGTGTCTGCAATGCCAGATAAAACCAGCAATTTCTTTAATGTTTCCAATTTTGTAGTATGATTCCGGTAAGCATCTATTATAGTTACTCGTATTTTCATCAATCTCGAAAATTCCATCATCAAGTCTGTGGTAAGTGAACACTGATAGAATTGAATGTCCACCAGTTAGCTCAAACACGATTGAAAATCTGTGTGAGACATTCAAATATTGATATGCTATACAATAGTGGATGAATGAATCACCGTAAACGTAATCTCGCTCATAATTTATGAGAGCGTTGATTATTTCTAGTTGCCCTGTTGGGAGAAAAGAAAAATTTCATGAGAGAGAGAGAGAGAGAGATCAAACCTTTTTTGAAGTAACACTCACCGTCTCTTCCTATGGAATACATTGCTGTACTATTAGTTTATATCTATGAACACCCATTTATATACTGTTTTCCCCACCACCTTATGGGTTATATAGTAATGTATTGCTTTGAACTCCATAATATATTTAAAAATCAGCATCAATATTGAACGTTGAAGTGTCTCCAATCACTCCCCACTTCTGATACTCGCTAACTTTTTTCTCAAAGAAATTAGACTTAGACTCAATACTTATTGCATCCATGAAGGGAAATGGGTTTTCCGTATGAAAAATCTTTGGAAAACCTAGTTCATCAAGCAGGAAATCCCCTACAAATTCAATGTATTCACTCATCAACTTATTATTCATTCCAATGAGTGCTACAGGTAGAGATTCGCAAACAAAATTCTTTTCGATCTTCACAGCATCATGGATGATTTCATAAACGCGCTCCTGCGATGGTTTCCTGTTCAACAACTTAAATAACACACACGCGAACTTGGTGTGTAAGCCCTCGTCTCTCTAAATAAATTCATTCGATGTAGAGAGCCCATGCATTTTTGCTTTCGTCCTGAGCCAGAAAATGCTGACAAAACTACCGCTGAAAAAGATTCCTTCAACTGCAGCGAAAGCCACTAAGCGTTCAGCGAACGCTACAGATGAGTCATTGATCCACTTCAAGGCCCAATGAGCTTTTAGGGCAACACACTCCATTGTTTGTATAACGTTAAATAGAAAACTCTTTCTCACAGGATCTTGAATATATGTATCCAAAAGAAGAGCATAAGTTTCAGAATGAATATTTTCCATTGCTATTTGAAACCCGTAAAATGCTCTTGCTTCCGGGATTTGAACTTCTTGAGCAAAGTGTAAGAATAAATTTTCATTCACAATACCGTGCGACGCGGCAAAGAATGCCAATACGTGTGAAATAAAATGCTGTTCTCCATGACTCATTAGCTGGAAATCAGTTATATCCTTTGAGAAATCAAGCTCTTCAGCAGACCAAAAACAAGCTTCATGTTGTTTATAAAGTTCCCAGATCATAGGCCACTTGATGGGGAATAATACGAATCTATCAGGATTCTCCCTAAGCAGAGGTTCCTCATGTTCCAATTCCTTGAGAGTAGAATGGGTATCAAGTGTTTCGCTTCCACATGTTTCACCGAGTTGCACTTTTTTGGAAGCTACTACATTTTCACTCTTAGAGTTCAACATAAACTTTCCTTGTTTAGTTCCACCAACCTTCGACTGCTTGGGAGAACACACAGTCTCAGATGTACCACTTGTAGATTCCATTACGAGTTTATCTTGAAGTAAAATCAATCGAGCTCGTGTTGATGATTTACATCGCTTAAGAACAAATAATATTAAACCTATTGTGAAACTGCACATAACTATGAATTCACATAGAATAAGTAAATAATCTATAAGCATTTCACTTGATTCGTTTACGGTTTGAATTAATGACAAAACAAAGCTAAAAATTAAATTGAGGAAAAACATGATTGTATTGAAAGCTTGGTGACTGTGGCAACTACTCGCACAGTAGCTTGCAGTACAACTGGAATTATAAAATGAAGCTTCGCTAGACTATGCTCAGTGTGAGGAAGATAAACTACCAGCAAACGTGACCTGAATAAAGTGTAGGATGTTGTATGAGGGCATTGACATACGCATGAGACATATGAGATAAAACTTTGCCTGCAGTCGAGCTACAAAGTTTTTCATACATTGCTATTCAACAGCAAAAGAGTTAAGCGAGCTGTTGGGCTTACAAAGTATATATGCATCAGAATAAGGCTATAACAGAATGAGTAAAAGCGAAAGGAAGAAAGAGACTCGTTGTGGTAGAGCGAATATTATGTGTAGAGCGAGAGGGAGAGAGGGAATTGGTTGTGCAGGAGGCGAGGACGATGATATTGACTGCGGCGGCGGCGGCGGCGGCGGCGGTGGCAACAGAGTGACTATAGAGTGAGAGTGGGAACCCGTTGTGGAGATGCTGTAGTGGTGGCAACGGGACTCGAAGCAACAGAGTCGGAGATCCTCGAGCAGAACGAAATATCAGATATGTTAGCATATGGAGGAGCGCATATGTCTCAAGCATATATGTATGTCTCGAGCAGCATATGGACCTGTTTTAGCAATGTTGTAGGAGCCCTTGGATGTACGGTCTTGGTGTATGGCTTGAGATTTGTGCATGCTGAAACAGTATAGTAGAGGGAGAGAGGGGGGAAAGTAACCAACGCGTTTCTCACCTATGCATACAATGCTTTTCACACTTTTGGTTTCCCCGTGTATTTAAATGGGGAAAAGTGCCCAAACGGTGTATGGCTCGAGATCTGTAGAGCAATACTATGCTGGAATAGCATAGTAGAGAGAGAGAGGGGGAAAAGTGACCGGCGCGTTTCTTGCCTATACCTGCAATGCTTTTCGCACTTTTGGTTTCCCCATGTATTTAAATGGAGGAAAGTGCCCGAACATGGTTTGGGATCGGAAAATTTATCCTAGGACAACTACTGTCACTCCTTTTCGATAAGAAATCATTATTCCCGTTATTGAGCTCATACACTTTTTAGCGCATTCTAAAGAAACTTTGCGATAAACTCATTGTCTTACCCACGCAAGAACGAAGAAATCGACCTATTGCACATCTATGTACATCAATGGAGAAATCAAGGAATTGGGTTCAACCGGAATGAAATGTGTGTTACTCGTGGTATATTTACGCCGTTCTCGGCGGTGTACACTGGCTGTCATCAACGGACGGACATCTAAATACCGAGAAATAGTAGGTAATAGTATCAGAAAACCATATCCACTTCGCTACGCTCAGACTCTGGCGCGTTTGAGTGTGCCATCTGTTTAGATGGGGACAATTGGCAAATTTATATAGGCGAAATCGTCTCGGAATGTTCTATCAAATCTTTTGAAGGGTTCAGGGACATCCCAGATTGGTATAAAAATGACTAGGATCGTATTTGACGTTTGTATTTGTCACTCTCCACGAAGAAAAAAATTTCCCGAGACACTTCAATATTTAGTGTATTTTTGCCACCTTCAGGAGATCACAAGGTCCAAACGGATCATAAAGACTCACAACCGGACAAGAATGTTCGACGACACGACTTCAAATGATCAGAGGCTCAGATTACCGCACAGAAGATACTTATTTTCCCAATGGGAGAGTAAGAATATTATAAATCATAAACCATATGTCAGTCTTCCAAGTTCTTAGAATATATTTTCTCCCTAACCGAGTGTCTCGAAAAAATATCGGCTTGGAGAAATAGTTTCAAATAACTTCAATAGGCATGTACCTTCTTGAGTCCTATCTCCGATACCAGACCAAAAAAATAACGAATACTTGAGATGTGGCAAACAAGCTGGGACAAGGGTTCGAAAAGGAACCGGTAGATACCAAAGATGAAATACATTTTATTCCTACATAAATCTCGAGATCATAACAATAAGAGAACAAGAATAATAACAACCCTCCAAGTTCATTCAAAGAACAACTCATGACCTTGAAATCAACGTTCTCAAAGATAACATGAATAACAGAAAATAACAAAATTGAGATTCCTCGAACAAATTTGTGAAGCACTCATTTTCCATTTCACTTCATGATCTCCAGACCACTAACTTTACCTGCACTTCTGAGGCTTCGTTTTTCCATTACCCCTTCATCTTTCAAAACTCTTCGAGTTGCCGTATTAGAAGAATCTTTTGCATCAACTTGATTCTGATGCTTCTTTTTCTTAGGATTCCGCTTCGTATTCTTAACGATCTTTCGTTTCGAAGACGCAGTACTTTTGTCAAGATCTCCGCATAAATCGTGGTATACATGGAATTCCGGGGAATTTCATGTATACCACATCAATGCGATCATCACATACTTAATCAAGGTGCTGGTCAATGTGACTCGCGACGTACACATTGACTCTTTCCAGTCAATAAGTGTACTCTACTCCACAGGCTCGTGTGCAAAAAAGAACATGTGAGTTTGCTATATCGAGAATCAACCAAATAGTGATCAAAATGAGCGTGCACGAACACATCCAGCTCCAAAAAATTAGATCCGTCGATGTGCCGTTCAAAAAATCACCTTTATCCAGAAGTTCACGCAGGTAGAAATTATTTTCTCCAAGCTCTCAATCGAGTGCAGATTGCAGCACGTCAACGAGTGATGGCTCAAATTCTTCGTTTTTGATTATATTTTGAAATAACTTCCCGCTATTGGCATTGCTTCCACGGCACGAACATTGGGAATGAAATGGTGCATCAATTTAGAAAACCTAAAACTACGGTAACACGTTTTGAAGTACTCGTCATTTTTTTTCAACTTGCAGCACATCAGCGGGGCTGATTCCAGATATATCTTATGGTACAATCTTGCTTATTTCGTTGGAGCTGAGACGATTGCTTGTTCGGCATAGCAGTACTTCCAAGAATAAAAGAAAAAATCGAGCTAGTAACAGTCGATTTTCCTGTTTTTCTCTGATTGTAGTGGTCATAAATAATTCTGAGTCCTTCGGAACAACCCAGAAATCCACAAATATATTGATTTTCAATCAATCGAAAACTTCGGAGTATTACCAAGCATGAAATCAGAGTCGACGAGATGTACGACTTCGCGATAGCCAGGTAACACAAAAATCAAAAGTTCTTAAGAATTGCTCATATGCTCAGTATAGAATGACGGTCAAATGTAGTCGGATATTGACAAGTGGGCTCTCTCGAGCCTATATATTTGAAATAATTATCATTTTATTCCTCAACATGTAACTTCAGCGCTAAGAAGATCTTCCAATAGTGATAATTATAGTCGCGATTTTGATGAATTATTGCGAATTTTGTGTTTTTGTTCAGAATTTGGGTGTTGTGATGTGATGATCAAATTTTTCTGTAGCCTGATGAGGTCAATATATACGTTTGACGGAACGTAGCGGAAAGATGAATTTGCTGAGGTACTCGTGTTGTGATATCCTTTGCACGAGATCCCTTGGCCTCCGCAATTGATTCAAGTTTCACCAACATTTTTTCACTGTCGGGAACGATGGGACTTGGTTGAAGATTGGGGTTGAAGCGGAAGTTATAACTGGCGAGAATTTGCGGAAAATAGTTTTCATACCTAGGATAACACTAACCAACGGTAAGTCTTCCCTGCCGTTGATAGTTCACAGGAAACAGTTTCCTGTGGTCTGGGCATTCGCAATGACGATCAATGAGTCTCATCTCGGTGAAGAGACCCGAAGGATTTGTTCATTGAAAATAGATCTGACGGTTCGGATGAGATCGAAAATGTTGTTTGGGATGGAGTGTCTGATGTTTGATATTTTTGTCATCTATAATACGAAATCTAAATATATTGTTCTCAAGTTTCGTAAAGATAGAAAAGAATCCGAAGTTGGGGAAGACAGTGCAAGTATATGAACTGAGAGAGCAGGTGAGTAATTCTGCGTCAATCCAGCAAGGTTCTCTCCGACCATTTTTCTATCCTTCCCTAGGATTTTTCTCGTTCAAGAAAGATAGTTCCAACAGTTTATAGGGCCAAAAATTTTTTTTAGTGCATTACCCAGGTCTATATAAGTGGATTTGCTCTGAATACAAGATTTGGAACATTCCTTCGGGAATCTGCATATAACTTTTGACTATCTTCACCAATCGCAATTTGGCTTACGGCATTCGAAAGAAGGGTCAAAAACCTATCGATTCAACACCCGCGGAGCCTTCTAAGAATCGTTCTGGCCCTTGCCAGACTCAAAATGACCTTGTATTACGGCGTAACCCACATTTTTTCTGACCCCCGTAGAAAAATTGATATTGTTCCAACCTACACGTAAAAAAAATTTGGAATATGTTTTTTGAGATATGGCTTCTCTGGAATTTCTTTTGTGCGTAAAAATGTCAAAAAATTTGTATGCGTTTGAAAAACGCGTAAGGAACGGAGTTCCAAGGCTGTTTTTGGTGTGATACATAAATATCGATAGGATCTGAAAATTTGGATGAGTTATAATTGACATTCGAGTTTTTCAAAGCTCATCAGGGATAGATGGATGGAATAGATGGGGTGGTTGGATGATATGGATGGATGGGATGGATGGCTGGATGGATCGGAAGGATGGGATGGATTGATTGAGTCGGATGGATGGATAAGATGGATCAGATGGAAGGGTAAGATGGATGTAATGCACGGATGGAGGGAAAGATGGACGGGATGATTGGATTGGATGGATGGGCCTTCCTTCCAGCCTATCCATCCATCCCATTCATCCATCTCATTTATCCGACCCATCCCGCCATCTCATCCCACCTATCCATCTCATCCATAGCATCTATCCGACCCATCCGACCATCTCATCCATCCATCTGACCCTTCCAACCATCCCATCCATCCATCCATACCATCCCACCCATGCATCCATAGCATCCATCCGTACTATCCATCAATCCCAACCATCTCATCCATCTGACCCATTCGCCACATCCATCCAACCATCCCATCCATCCCATCCATCCAACCATCCCATCCCCCCATCCCGCCCATACATCCCATCAATCCGATTCTTCCAACCATCCCATCCATCCATACCATCCCACCCATCCAGTCATACCATCCATCCATACCATCCATCCATACCATCCATCCCATCCATCCATCTGACCCATACATCCGACCCATCCATCCCATCCATCCACCCGACCAATCTAGCCATCCATCCCATCCGTCTCATCCGTCCCATCCATCCAACCATCCAGACATCCATCCATACCATTCATCCGACCCATCCGACCCATCCATACCATCCATCCGACCCATCCATCCCATCCATCCATACCATCCATCCCATCCATCCAACCATCCCATCCATACATCCATCCATACCATCCATCCGACCCATCCATCCCATCCATCCAACCATCCCATTTATCCATCCATCCCATCCTTCCATCCATCCACCCATACCGTCCATCCGACCCATTCATTAGCCCTATCCATCCATCATATCCATCCATCCATCCCATCTACGCATTCATCAATTCATTCAGCTTCAATACTCGTATTCGACCCCTGCAGAACAGGCAATCCGCTTCGTCATTCATACAAAAGTGTTACTCTTCGTCGTTCATAAGAAAAAGTGTTAGTCTTCGTCGTTCATAAGAAAATGTGTTAGTCTCCATCGTTGATGAGAAAATGTGTTACATCTACGCATCCGTCCATTCATCAATTCATCCAGCTTCAATACTCGTATTCGACGCCTGCAAGACAGGCAATCCGCTTCGTCATTCATACAAAAGTGTTACTCTTCGTCGTTCATAAGAAAAATTGTTAGTCTTCGTCGTTGATAAGGAAATGTGTTATTCTCCATCGTTGATAAGCGGCTCAGTGTTCCTCGCGTAGGAGCCGTAGATATCAAATCGAGTATTGCCAGCGAGACTTGGGTTGGAGGGGATAGCCGACTCTACCGTCGCTCGCATGGTGAGCTAATCGCGCAACACATGTGAAAAATCGGGCGGACTCGCGTCAAGCTTATGCATCGTCGTTCATACAAAAATGGGCCACACAACTTGTTGTATAATAAATTGTCGTAAAAATGGCAAGAATAATGCTAACCATTTCTTCAAGTTCCCTGAACTACGAAAAGCCGCCGCTCAGCGAGCGCTCTGGATCAGGACTGTAAGAAAAATTAAGTAAGTAAACATAACCCTCCTGCTTGGCGTGTGCGGCGTCTGCTTGCTGGCAGATCTGCTTGTACGGAATGCGACTGGCAGCCGAATGCCATATAGTTGAAAAGCATCGGAATAAACTGAATAAAAAGTCTATATATTTATATATAATTTTTAGTAAAAGCGACCCGGGCTGGGAGCCAAAAGATCATGATAGAATATGCCAGTCTCACTTTGTAGGTGAGAATGAAAGCAAAGATGCATCAAGTCCAGCTTATGTACCCACACTGTTTGCTGATGTAACTCCACATCAATGGTACAGGCAACAAGCAGGCTTAAAGAGGTGGGATTGAAATGTTGTCAAATACATGTAGATTCTGATATTGTATCTCAAATAGCTTGGATGAACATATTCTATATTGTTTGTTAGGTATGAACAACTAATGCAGAGAAGAGAGAATGTTGAGATGCTGAAGAAAAATGACACTAAAACTTCTTTGGATAATTGTCTTCCAGATCACAGTTATGTGAATTCCTCGTCATATACCAACATTCTCCTTGACCTTGCAACTTGAGGACCAGAATCTCTTGATGGGTCGCAGAATTTCAGTGGTCCTGTTGATTCCAGTGGAATCATGGTTACTAATGATGATGAGTGTTCAAGTGAAGTGAGAGGTGTCAGTGAGGATGCTGCCAGTCTCTCACATATAACTGTAGATGAATCTATTATTGACTCACTCCAGTCCATCCGATTAGTCGATGAAGAATGTCAAGTATTTACAGAACTTGAAAATCAGAAAGCCATAGTTATACGTGTATCAAATACTATTGGGCCAATGGAACAATTGATGCTGAAATACAGACTGATATAGAGGCGCCAAAAGGTATTCTGAAAATCAAGAATCATATCCAATACAAGGATAAACAATGTGGCACACCACAGAAACAATATGCTGATGCTTGTGTTGGTCCAAATGAAGCTTCCGTCGAAGAGAAACCCACAGGTTTTGTTGGTGTTCCTTCAATCAGAAACGAAGAAGAATATTAATAAGCTATGGCAGGAGTCTCCCAGAAGTATTTTGAGTTCCTCAAGGCTTACGTGAATCAGTGTCAGAAAACGCGAGTGATTACAGTAGAGAATAAACTCTTGATGTTCTTGATGAAAATGGAAAGTGGTGTTCCATTCACATTTATTGCTTGCCTATTCAATGTTCATAGAACATGGGTGACAGGTAGGACTACTCACTGTCAAGCTAACATTATAAGATTTTTGTAGTCCGCAGCCAAAATCACCGATGACATTGCAGCTAATTGAAGGAAATTCCCTTCGACTGCTTTCGATAACGTCAAGGATATGACCAGATATAAATAATTGCTTTCCTCTCGTCTTCACATTCAGAGGAAAATCTATGGAGTGACGCACTTGCAGAAAGTTGCCTTGCACAGTCATTTTCTCAACTATTAACTGCAGATCTGTAAGAGTAAAAACATATCCCAATAGTTTACGAGCATATGATTAATACGAGTACATTCATTTTAAACGTCGAATCAACGTAGAAATATATATGAGTGATTCTGGAGAAAGCTGGACAAAACCGTCACCAGGGGGGTCTGGGAAAAATCCGCAAAAATTTTTTCCCATTAGTACTATGTTGAAATAGTACGGAAAAATTTTTTTCATATTTTTTCGGCCCCCCCCTGTGGGCCCCAGGGCCCATGAAAGGGCCATTCTAGGCCCTTTTTTAGCCTATACTAGGAAAATCATAGCTCCGACGCAATTCAATATTTTTCAACGTACTTGGGCGCATTTTTCTCGTCAAGACTAGTACTTTTGAGAAAAAAATTGTCCAAGGCCACTTAGTGAGCCTGACGACTTCTGCCACCTATTTATTGAGAGCAAATTTTAGCGATTTTTGGGCTTGCTTCAAAGTGATGTAGCTCCCACTAGACATGTGATAATCGACTTTTACAAGTCGTCATTTTGAAGGTCTTGGAAATACCTACAATTTGCCCACTTGTAAAAGTCAATTATCGCACTTTTTGTTGGAGCTACAGTCGATACAAGTTGAGCTATTTACGAAAAAGTCGAAAATTCAGGACTCGATTCCAAAAATATATCTTAATTTTTTTTCACCAAACTTGTGCGAAGATGTTCTTTCAGACATCTACTTTTAGTAAAAAAAATTTGGCTGAGGTTATTTTTTTTTTATTTTTTTTTGCCGAGCGTTACAAAATGCCGCATTTCGTGGTTTTAGCAAAAACAGCATCTTTGACCACGGTTACATATGCTCCCATCTGGACTGATGTGCACCAATCTGTGTGAAAGTACTCCCCAAAGTACCCCCAAGTACGTGTAAGAAGTTGCGGGGACGAGCCTCCACCCAGGAGCGAGCTGTAGGTTCTATTTACCGTGTCAAAAATAGGCATTATTTTGGCTATTTGAGCGTAAGCGACTGAGAGCATGATTTTACTCGTTCTGGCTTACAAATGAGATAATGGGGTAGAATGAGGATCCAAACATACTTTTCCGACTCAAAATGACCATCTAAACACAATTCCGAGGTCAGGTCTAAAATGTCTTCTAGTGCCTCAACGGTGTCAGAATCCGTCGACAGAATCTAAGTTCTTAAGGGACAAAGGGACGACTATTTAGAGCAAAACTGACCTCGGAATTGTGTTTAGATGGTCATTTTGAGTCGGAAAAGTATGTTTGGATCCTCATTCTACCCCATTATCTCATTTGTAAGCCAGAACGAGTAAAATCATGCTCTCAGTCGCTTACGCTCAAATAGCCAAAATAATGCCTATTTTTGACACGGTAAATAGAACCTACAGCTCGCTCCTGGGTGGAGGCTCGTCCCCGCAACTTCTTACACGTACTTGGGGGTACTTTGGGGAGTACTTTCACACAGATTGGTGCACATCAGTCCAGATGGGAGCATATGTAACCGTGGTCAAAGATGCTGTTTTTGCTAAAACCACGAAATGCGGCATTTTGTAACGCTCGGCAAAAAAAATAAAAAAAAATAACCTCCGCCAAATTTTTTTTACTAAAAGTAGATGTCTGAAAGAACATCTTCGCACAAGTTTGGTGAAAAAAAATTAAGATATATTTTTGGAATCGAGTCCTGAATTTTCGACTTTTTCGTAAATAGCTCAACTTGTATCGACTGTAGCTCCAACAAAAAGTGCGATAATTGACTTTTACAAGTGGGCAAATTGTAGGTATTTTCAAGACCTTCAAAATGACGACTTGTAAAAGTCGATTATCCCATGTCTAGTGGGAGCTACATCACTTTGAAGCAAGCCCAAAAATCGCTAAAATTTGCTCTCAATAAATAGGTGGCAGAAGTCGTCAGGCTCACTAAGTGGTCTTGGACAATTTTTTTCTCAAAAGTACTAGTCTTGACGAGAAAAATGCGCCCAAGTACGTTGAAAAATATTGAATTGCGTCGGAGCTATGATTTTCCTAGTATAGGCTAAAAAAGGGCCTAAAATGGCCCTTTCATGGGCCCTGGGGCCCACAGGGGGCCAAAAAAATCTGAAAAAAATTTTTTCGTACTATTTCAACATAGTACTAATGGAAAAAAATTTTTGCGGATTTTTCCCAGACCCCCCTGGTGACGGTTTTGTCCAGCTTGCTCCAGAATCACTCATATTCAATTCCAACAAGCTTTAGGTAAGGATAGCAGATCATAACCCTCACACCACATCAATGACGAAATGCATACACAAGTTTATACATAAATTCATACAAACCCTTTGCCATTATTCGACCTAGGATTCGCTCTGGCACTTAGTAAACCCTCACTTATGATTGAGTGCAGATAATAGTTCGAGATGATGGAAATTGGCAAATTTCCTGTGCAATTGCAATGCAAGAGATCGGCCCGATTTTTAGATGTTAGTTGCGCCTACCGACCGTGAGGCGGCGCGTGCATTTAGTCTCGGTGGCAATACGTGTATAAGTAATGATGTATGTAGAATAGAGTGGTCCTTATTGCCAAAGTTCCGCCGGTTCTTCTTCCCCCCCCCCCCCTGGATACCTTCTTCCAACCAAAAACACATGGTGAAAATTTTCTCTGAGGCCCTAGAGAGTGATTCTGTAGTGCCTCAGAGAGCATCTCACTTTGAAATTCAAGCGAAAAATCACTTTTTAGGTGATTTTTTCGTCTCCAGGTTCGAGCTATTGAAACTTAGTCTTTGTTCGCCAATGTAAGAGTGGGGATACGTACTAGGATGATACCCGATACTCGGAAGTTGCATTTTTCGACGCGAGAACCATCTTCAGCGCCTCATTTTCGTCCAATTCGAGTGTCCCAGACGTCACTCACTCTCTTGAAATTAGTCTGAAAGACCTGATTTCCTAAGAAAAAACACGCTGAATCGGACTTCATCGTCATTTCTGAGGCATGATGACGCCTGGAGTGAGAATATGAGTTTTTTGACCTGGGAAACATTCTGAGCGCGTCTTCCACGCCCGAATCGAATGTCTCAGGCTAGAGTCACTCTCTCGAGATTGATCCGAATGGCCAAATTTCATGTAGAAGAACACGCTGAATCAGAATCCATCGTTATTTCTCAGGTACAATGACGTCTAACGTGGAAGAGATGCATCACTCCACCCAGAAAGCTCCCTAAGCACGTCTTCCACGCCTGAATCGAGTGTCTCAGGCGTCACTCACTCTCTCGATAATAATCCAAACGACCTAATTTTATGTGAGAGAATACATTGAATCCAATTCAAGGAACTACGTCATAACACTGGCAGTAACCACATCATGAGAAAGTATTGATATATGCTCTGTTTGTGTCACCGGAACCCAATAAGAAACGAAGGTGGGGCGCACAGTTTATCGGAGACAGCGAGTGGACCCACGAATGGGAGTCCACCGAGTAATTGTATTCAATTCAGGTTTTCAGACTCACTTTGATTCCACAACGTCGGTGTCTGTCTAGGAGTTTGAGTGCTGGAGTTTTCATGTAAATTTCCTGATTTGAGGTCAGTTTTTGCGATTCATAATCATTCAAAGTGTTGAAGTGAACACCACTCAGAAAGAGTCGTTGCTGAGCAAATTCATCTGGACAGACTCCATCAATTGACTGAATGAAGATGGGACGAATGATGACTTCATTGGTTTCACGATCAAATTTTCGCCTTTTCCTGTTTTGCTGAGGAAAACTGTTGACTCCGCTATTATCGCTAATATCAATGATGGTACTAGATTGATGAGTAGAAGGGAACATATCAAACAGCTCCTGTTTCGAAAGGGTATTGATTAGAACAACTTATTCTTTCATGATGTACATCAAGGGGAAGGAGCGGTAGTGGCCAAGGATGTTCGACTCAATTTCCAGGAATCAATGGGAAATGAGCAGCAGAATCGGCAGGATATTAATGAGATTAGAGAGTATCGGTGGAATATTGTTGTGGAGGATACATATCTTGTTTGTGGGAACATTAGGGTCTACCCCCCCCCCTTCCACCGTGCACTCATAGGATGAGGGTGAATACTTAAGGTGTGCATCAATCCATCATCACAGCTGATGACGGTGTTCCTTGACCATCACATCGCTCGTCAGTAATACATACACGTGTGCTACGTGGATTCCGGAGGAGATGAGAAGGAATGACAAGTGAGCCACGCACAGGGAGAGAATAGATCAGCTTGCGGTGGATCGCGATGAACGCCGGTCAGCCACGCGGGAGATATTCTTTGCGCCGACACGGCGCACTATCTCTTCAAAATCTCAACTTTGCTATTAAATCCGCTTCAATCGGCTTCATCAGCTATCGGGATGATTCAAACGGGCTTCTCTTCGAAATTTCCTCAGCTACACGATGCGCGATGCCTTTTTTGTCATAAACTCAATGGGGAGGGGTGGGGGGGGGGGGGATAAACGCCCCTCCCAATAAAACAACGAAATTTTACCGAAACAAAACATTCACGTGACGAGTCCCTCGTCCTACTGCCAACTTTAATACACTTGGAGTACATTCTAGGACCCTTAAGTTGAATTTTGGGCCTATCCCCGAACCTGGGAATCACTGCTATGAATTTCGAGAGCGATTTTTAGCCAAAAACATGTTATAGACACTGTATATTTGACCAAAATCGGTGATTCTAAATCGATGATCATTCTGCTGCCTCCTGAAAAACAATAGCGATGAATTCTGGGATGAATTTACGAGATTTTTAGCTAACTCTCGAATTTAGAAATTGCTGTTGAGATTGTTGGGGTAAGTTTTGAGCTAAAAACGGTTGAAAATGCCTTACCGCCTGATCAAAGTCATGGATTTTAGCTCGGATTTTCTATTACTGCCAGCTCAAAAACACTTGGAGTGCACTCTAAAATGACTGAACATGATTTTGACGTCAATCCCGAGTCTCAAACTTACTGCAGGATGATTTATGACCGAAATCAGGCCAGAAAAGCTACAAAAAAAATTGACGTTTGGGAAAAAACTATGAATTTTAGATGGAGAAAAACTTTACTGCCAATAAGTTAAGGCTTGACGTACATTCCAGTCCTCCCTCACAAAATTTCAAGCTCAAGCCCGAATCTGGGAATTGCTGCTGAGAGCTCTGAGATCGATTCTGAGCAAAAAGCGTGAGATGAATCGGGCAAATTTTTGCGTAATTATGAATCATAGGTTGGAAACCGCTCTGCTGCCACATGAAAAATGATCACATCACAATCCAGGGTTGAACAGCAAAATTTTAAGCCTAATCTGGGATCTGGGGATAACTTCTGAGAGTACTGGGATCGATTCCAATACGGCATGTGCCAGGAGTGTGTCACTAGCGTTGCAAATCATCCCGATTGGACGATTTTGGCTCGGAATTCATATTGCTGCCAGCTTAGAAATACTTGGAGTATACTCTGTGATCACTCGGCAAGATTTTGACACTGATACTGAGTCCGAGAACTGCTGCAGTGAGATTCAGTGCCGGTATTGGGTCGATAAAGGCTCACAGATACGGCATTTTGGCGCAAAATGATGATATTTAGGTGAATAGAAGAAGTACTGCCAACTAATCAACAATTGGAACCAATTCTAGATCTCACTCACAGAATTTTGCGCCCAATCTCACCCCCGAGAATCGCTGCTAAGAGCACTGAGATCAATCCTTATCTAGCAGCATTTCAGAAAGGTAGAGAATTCTCGCATGATCGTGGATAAAAGGGCGGAAATCGTCCTACTGCCACCTGAACAGCAATCGAGAAACATTTTGGGATCATTTGACGTGATTTTGAACAGAACCTCGATTCTTGATATATCTGCTGAGAGCTTTGAGATCGATTCGGAGGCAGAAATTGCGAAGTGGCACTAGAAATGAGCTAGATCTAATGATTCTAACTCCCAATAAGTACTACTGCCACCCCAAGAATACATACAGTGAAATCTAGGATCATAGACGGGAATTTCTAGCCAAATCCTGCATCTGAAAATTGCTGCAGAGAAATTTCAGATGCATATTGAGCCCAGTATTGTCGTGAATTACAGTCGATCTGATGAGGAATAGTTGAATTTTTTTCTTCAATTCTACTACTGCTAAGGTAAGTACCATTCCATCACGTTACAAGTCCATAAATGAGTATTTTGAGCCCGGTGTCATGCCCCCGAATCACTGCAGTGTGATCTGCAATCAAGATTGAGCCGAAATCATCGGAAATCCGTGCGGATCCCTCGGAGAATGACGAGTTTCAGGAGGGGAACCATACTACTGCCAACTCGAGAACGATCTTATCGAGTTCCGAATTTGCCAGTGAATTTTTTGGGCACATTCCTGTGTCTCAAAACTACTGCAGTGCGATCTGAGAACAATATTTGGGCCAGAGTCCTCGCAAATCAGCGCGGGTCATACAAAAGAAGATGGACTCTAGGGCGTGAATCCTACTCCTGCCAACTTGAGAATGGATCCAGGATATTTTTAGTATAGCTGCGGGTATTTTGGGCCCGATCCTGTGTCTGGCGATAACTGCAGTGCGATCTGCGATCGGTATTGGGCCCAGAATTGTGGGAAACTTCTGCTGATCCTACAGAAAATGGCGATTTCTAGGGGGTAAATCGTACTACTGCCAATTTCATCGGGAATCCAATACATTTTTGAATCGACTAGAAACAATTCAAGCCGAGCCTCGTCGCTCAGAATCACTGCAGTGCGATTTAAAACCCGAATTGGGCCCTGAAACGTTGGAAATTCGTGTGGATTCCACGGTAAATGATGGGGTTCAGTATGGAAATCGTAATACTGCCAAACCGCGAGCGATCCCGCCGTATTCCATGTTTGTCAGTCAATATTTTGAGCCCGTTCCCATGGCTCAGAGTTACTGCAGTGCGATCTGAGATCGGTATTGGGCCCAGAATCATCGGAAATGATCACAAATCGTATTCAGAATCATGAATTCTAGGGGGTAAATCCTATTCCTGCCAACTCAATGAGGAATCCAGTTGATTTTGGGATCGAAGAGGAATATTTTAAGCCCAGTCCCGTCACTCACATTCACTGCAGTGCGATGTAAAACCTGTATTGGGCCCCGGATCGTCGGAAATCCGTGCGGAACCCACGGAAAATGATCAATCCTAGGACGGAAATCGTACTACTGCGACCCTTAAAAGCGACCCAACACATTTCGAATTAGAAGAGAAATATTCTGGGCCAAGTCCCGTCACTCAGATCCACTGTAGTGCGATCTGCGATCGGTATTGGGCCAAGAGTCGTCGGAAACTCCTGCGAATCCTACAGAAAATGACGATTTCTAGGGGACGGATCGTACTACTGCCAACTGGATGATGAATCCAGTACCCTCCGGGATTGACAAGGAATATTTTGGACCCGGTCCCATGTCTCAGAGTTACTGCAGTGCGATCTGAGATCGGTATTGGGCCCAGAATCGTCGTAAACTTCTGCGGATCTTACAGAGGATAACGATTTCTCGGGGGTGAATCGAACCACTGCCAACTGAATAATGAATTCAGTTCATTTTGGGATTACCTAAAAATATTTTGGACCCAAGCCCGTCACTCAGATCCACTGCAGTGCGATCTGAGATCGGTATTGGGCCCAGAATCGTCGGAAACTCCTGCGGATCCTGCGGGAAATTATGGGGTTCGAAACGAAGATCGTACTCCTGCCAAATCACGAGCGATCTCATCGGATTCCCTGTTCGTCAGTGAGTATCTTGGGCCCGGTCTCATGTCTCAGAGTCACTGCAATGCGATCTGAGATCGGTATTGGGTCCACGATCTTTAGCAATTTTGTAAATCCTGTGCAAATCGATGAATTCCAGGGAGTACAATGGCCTACCGCCAACTCGGGAACTCATGAAGTACACCCGAGTTTTGCTCGAAATATTTCACGCCCGGTCTCGTGTTTCCGAGTCACCTCAGAGCGATGTGAGATTGGTATTCGGCCTGGAACGGTCGAAAATCGCTGCTGATGGGATAGGGAAAGTTCAATTCCACGGAATGAGTTCTCCCACTGCTCCTCTGGGAATAATCACGGTAAATTTTAAGTTCTCCTGGGTATGCTTTGGACCCTGTCCAGTATCTCAAAATCATTTCCGATCGATTCTCTACCGATTTGAATCTAAATCATTATATTGGAAACAGTATTCCAACCAATAGGTATACAGAAGAATAATGGATGATACAGGTGTCGAAAGAAGTATTGCGTGCGATTCATCCCTCCTCGTCAAGGTACTTCTGATCCATAACATGACACGGTGCACTAGCAGTGACTCATAAATTATTATCATTATTGACGAACAATATGAAATGTACTGAAGGAAGCGTTTTCCTCCCTGTCCCGGCCTTGATTGGAACTGATCTTCGATATTCTGAAGATACCGCCATCCATCTTCACATGATGTCTTCCTGTCATCACGGGGATATTAGTTGAGTGACAACAAAATGCTGAGTCCTATGCGATACCCATCTTTTAATCAAAGAAATCTCAGGTAGAACAGCATGAAGTACATAAAGAGTAAGTAGTAGACAAAACCATAGGGAATGCTAAGCAATCTCTTCAATCATAATCAATGTATTCAGGGTCACTCTCCATATCTTCTTCGTCATCTGAGCTGTCATCGCTGTCATCATCGTCAGTTTGGCTACTATCATGGTCCTCATCATCATCGTGTTCAATATCATCATCGCATTCAGTATCATCATCATTTCTCGATCCATTGGAACTGTTATCGGCAAATCGTAAGCCATCAATGCGATACTGATCAGCATCTCTCACGATGTTTATTGTTTCATCGGCCCGTGGCTGAATCAGCGACAACATTTCATCCGTCAATGGACATTTCTTATGTTTCTTCACCTTCCTCATCATCGATATCCGCGGATTTGAGTTGAGGAGTAGGCGTTGAAACACGTCCCTATTAGTTGAAACCCTGTAAATAATTCGCGATAGATCGGTACGACAATTGCATTGCCAAAAAGCGCATACCCCATTTCTACGAAGAATCATTACTCAATTGTGTAACACAGTTGCATATTTGTCGATTCATGATATTTCATGGAAGTCACGGCTTTGTACTTGATGTAGGAAGCTTTGATTCGATAGAGATGAGGGGAGACTTGATGTTTCCTATCAAGAAAGCCGATGTTTCCAGGAAAATGTCTCGCCACTTCCAGTGAGAAAAGTTTATATGCCCGTAAGACGTGTGTTTGAGATCCATTCTCCAAAAGAGTTGTTCTTGGAAAATGCCCGTTATTCCATAATTTTTTCAACGGCAGATGGTTCATGGTCTCTTTTACTATGTAATTGATAAGCCCTAGCTCACTGGGCAAAGAAGTCAAATATCACCGAACCACCTCGATCGAGACGGTTGACAATGCTGTTACGGCTGTATATGAGGTCTCTCACCTGTCGCATCTTCTCGCCCTGTGATTTCTGTAGGATTTTAGAACTTTGTGGCTGCTTTCGAGGGGCTCTTCTGAGTACAAGCCCATTGCCGGATCCAACTTCCTCAGGAATAGGTATCCGTGAATCAATATGAGATGCAAGGTTGTAGGCATGTAATACCAGTCATGAAACTCGACGAATCGTCTTGCGGTGTCAATACCATACTCTCGAAAGGCCCCGATGTTCACAACTCCTCCACAAGAAATCACACCCAGAATTGTTGCAATTCCAACCAGGAGGCGTACGTCAAAACCTGTGGGATGTATGACTCATTACATTCTTCATCCGTATTGCTCCTATTCCTTTCAACGATAGTATGTGGCCGTATCTACGATCCTCCGATTATGGGAAAAACTGAACAGATCTTCCATTCAATAACAGAATCTATAAAGGAGAAGTTGTGGGGTGTTCTCTGCTTACATGTAATGTAACCACCTCATGAAAATATTTGCATTCGGTTATATATGTTTATGAACATTTCTCCTTTCCTCGTGCATCGAGAGATATCAAACCGAGACGTAAGATCATTATTGTTATGAGCAACCTCGTTAACACAGTTCTGATATCCGCGTGACCCCCCGTACATCTTAGGCTCGGATTTATATTCGATTGGACATGAGTGCTGGAAAACGTTTCGGGGAATTCAATAAATTGATCTATTTAAGGACACTGTTATTTCGCATGAGATGGTTGCTCGGGGATTGGCAGAGTCTGTTGATAATGAAAAACCGATCTTAAGACTCTCCTTTGAGTACTTTTCTGTGCGAGGGCGAGCTATATCACAGCCTCGTTGGACTTGTAGGCAATCCCTTCATTCGCTCTTCCCAACTCGAGCGATTGTCGACTATTTTGGAATGCAATTTTAGAATAGCGAAGTACGAATAATCTCGAATTACTCATCAACTGTTTGCAAATATATTGCGGGTCTCACAAGATGAACAATGAGCAAACTAACAAGGAAATCGAGTGCGTGGCGCATCTTGTAAACATGACATAACCCTATTTGAGCTTGCAAGCTCGGACGACTTTCGTCACGATTACTCAAAAACGATACGTTGTCGGTCCTTGCGCCCATTGAGATTTTTATTCAGCTCATCTTGGTATGATTTCCGTCCTAAGATTGATCATTTCCCGTGGGATCCGCACGTATTTCCGACGATCCGGGGCCCGATACAGCTCCTGCTAGCTCCTTTTCCCTAAGAATCTGATGGGCTCATTATTGATATTTTTGAATCTACCCCAGATTTCAAAAAACGTCGAAATCGGTTGAATAATTTTGGAGACTTGGCATATTTTAACGTGTCCACAAATTTGAAGCGCGCGAATCAGTTTCCGTCCGAGGACTCCGAGCGTCCGCCGCGCAATCTCCCCCCTCTCCGCGGCCATAGATCACGGGGCGCGGCATAATTCCGCGGTGACTTTTGCAACTTGTTAACATAAAAGACAATAATTGATGTAGTCGGTCGATGAACATTCATAAATTTTGAATAACCCTTGTCCAGTATAAGCGAGCTGCACTCCTTACAATAAAGAATGCCGGTGCACTCTTAATTAGGAAAAATTTGTATCTCGGCCCCAAGTGATCGGGAGATGAATTTTTCTTGTAAATTCACAGAAAAATTCCAGCAATTACAATCCGGAATTAATTTTTCGATCGGACCAATATTGAACGACTTATTCCATGGTGTCTTGAGATTAATTCATTCTGAACAATTCAAATGATAAGAATCGAGTAGCTCTGTCTAGAAATCCATAGTTGAAGCTTGTCAGGTTCTGATTTCTTTTGTCAAATTACTGAACGTCTCGTGGAACCGCAAGAAATGAGTGCTAATTATTGGCCTGTTTTAATCATTAATTCTTATCATTCAAAAAGTATGCTAGCTAGCGACTCGCAAAAATTATGCACGCGTTTTCAGGAGAAATCGATTCCAATAATTCAGAAAAGCATTAATCCCGAATTTTTCACGAGAAAAATCGTTGAAAAAACTCCGATTCCTGACTGTTCCCCTCCGATTACGGATAAACAATTGGTGCTGCGAATTTCTGGTTCGGCTTATAATTTGCGTCCTCTTAAGCACTAAAACCTTTGTTCGAGACCTTTCCCTCTCAAATGAAGCATTGAGTTTCCAGAGCCCAGAGACGCACTTTCCCGAACTTTCGGAATGTTTTACTCCAGTTTGCCACAAGGGAAACAGTGCAAACTGGCGGGTACATCAGTGTCACGCCCTCTACCCCAAGGTATTTTTTTCTATCAAGTATTCCCGAAAAAATCTAACTATCTTAGACTAAATGTGATACTCGCCGTTCCAGCGAACGTATTGAACAGAAGAGAGTGATACAAAAATGTGGAATTGCGGTGAGCCGAGCAGATGGCTGAGAAATAATATTGGGTATCGCTCGAAAAATGAAGCTACAGAACTTGATATGGAGAGCTCCAGAACGGTGTACAGCACCGCTCAAAAGTTCGCGATAAACGAACCTTTATACCCTAAGTTTGAAGAGGAATAAGTCGGGTTTTTTCGTCGCGCATAGACTAAGCGAAATCACCGCCATCGCTGGGAAAATTATTCCAATGTAATTTTTCAGTCAGATCCCCTGCAGACGACCCTCCTGAAACCAAAAATCCATGTTTCCACACGAAATTCCGATGCAAAATTGTTTAAACTATAACTGTGTTCAAATTCTCGATACAAATTTTTGGGTCCGAAAGCGATATTATGAGGATACATCGCCAACTTTAAAAATAAAATCTCTTGTCATTGTTATCTAAAATGCATTGTTCTCGAGCTGTGGGCGTTTCGAAGTCGAAAAAACGCGAAAATCGTGATTTTGAGTGGCCGATCACTGTACGAAATACGTAAAAATCTCATGTTACCGGAGTGGAAACTCGTTAATTGGGATCCACTTGACAATATCCAATAGCGAAGATTGATGTCTCCGAGCGATAACGCACTGTCTTTCCAATGTCAATAATGAGTACTAATACTTGCGCGGGCTATTGACATGGGGAAGCTGACGACGTGCGCCGCGCCACCACCGCGACTGCCTCCGTCGTTGCACTTCCACATGGTTGTAACATGCGCAACTATCCTTTGTTAACATTGTAAAAACAGTGCATTATCGCTCGGAGCCATGAATTTTCGCTATTGGATATTGTTGAGGAAATCCCAATTAACAAGTTTCCATTTCGGCAACAGTAGAATTTTACGTGATTTGTACTGTAATCGGACGCTCACAGCTCGAAACCGATGACTTTTAGAGAAAAATGGCAAGCGATTTTATGCTAAAAATAGATCAAATATCCTTGAAAAGTCGCTTCCGGACCAAAAAATTTGATATTTAGAATTTGCTCAAACAATTCTGCATCGGAATTTTGTGTGGAAACATGGATTCTTCGATTCAGAAGTGTCTTTTGGGGGATCCCACAAAAAATTTCATTGGAATAATTGTTCTAGCGGTGGCGGTGATTTCGCCTACTCTAGTAGTGCATTTCTGAAGAGTATTGGCGAAGAGCAGAAAAAATACTATATTTGAGAGCATTGAAAATTTTTCACCGATTATTTTAGAGGTCGTAGCTGCTATTGGGGGATTGGAATATTCTCAAAATTTCGACCTCTCTTCAATAGATCTTTAGTTTTTTTGTTGACAAAGATACGGCCAATTCTGTAAAAACATCTCACAGAGCAAAAAGTGCTATATGTAGCTCTCTATCGATTATTCTTTACGCCCCGCGAGTTTAACTTGAACTTTAGTCAAGAAGATCTTGACTAAAGTTGCTCTTATTTTATATGTTTACAATTCGTGTTGACTCTTCTCCACAAAAATTATCCAGTCCCGTTATATTTTGGATCCTGTCTTACTCCAAGCACGTATTTTTTGGGAAACGCATGAATTCTAAAGATGACTCTCATGAAGTTACTCGCATCTAGTATACTAGATGAACTCTCATTCTTGATGTATCCTTTCTTTGTTTCAAGATGGAAGTTGGGTATCTTGATTAATATCGTGTGGCCTTCATGAGAATCTGAAATTGTACTCCCAACTTTATAACATAACAACCCTTCACACCTTATCATTCATCTACTGATACTAATTCATCCACTACTGAATCCCAAGAGCAACTACTCTCAAAAACATCCCGATGTAAAAGTTCTCACCATGTTTTTTCAAGAGCAAACAAACTTATTTCTCAGCTATTGTAAACTGTATGTAGTTTATTATTTATAACTCTTGACTAAGACATGACATAGCAGAAAAAAGTCGTTTTGTCATTATGGCAAATGCTTTTATTTGGAGATTGAATGCTGAGGTTTTGGAAAATGAGAAATGATGCCCCACACTTGATTGAGCTGTACGAAATGGTCAATCGATTTAACTATGAGTGATGTATCTTCAGACTCCAAATATTGTGAGCCAGTTGTTTACCACAACATAACATCATACGTATTACCCATGTTGATGAGCTATAATATTCTTAACTTGTTAAAATAGTGAGTACTGATCAGTACACTCTATTATTGATGCAATCCACTGTTTTAGTTGAAGATATTGATTACTGACACTCATCTGTTGATGCTTCATTCAAATAATTATGGCTAAATATGAAAGTCCTTGAAAATGGAAACTTTGATCACATTAAAACTACTTGTTTAATCTGTAAAATGGTTGAATAATCAACTATTGTATTTCAATCATCGGAGTTATATAATTTATTCGACTTGGTGCTTACCCAAACATTCCAGAAAGTGATTTTCGGAGTCTAAAAACCAGATAAAAGATCTAATAATTTTCATTCTACTGAACAGCAAAATACATCTGGTAATGATAATGTAATAATAGTACTAATAAAGATAATATTGATACAATAATAATCATCTATCTTCGTCGCTTCAATCACCACTGTTATGGTAGATTATGCACGTTGAATTTTCACACGGGTGTCTTTCTGGATTAAAGATCAATGATTATTCTCTAAGAGTTTTAAGAGAACTCAACGATCTTTGGTTCAACATCTTGTTGATATTTCAAACGAACCAATTCAGTGTGCGAATCGGGGTATTAATTCTGTATAGTTCTAGGGCTCGCATTGCCGAACGTCGATTTCGAACAATGTTGGTTCCACGTTCTTTCTTGATCACCATAAGAACTTATATTGTCGATTTTTCATATGACTGACGTCGGTAGATACACGTCATAGGAATCGGAATAGTAGATTACGCAACGAAGAGCATGCGCATTTTTATAGTCGCTCGGCTATAAATCAATCTTACGCATTCAAACTATTCTAAACTCACGACACAATCGACTCTCAACTTGAAAGATACTTCTTACGATTAATTAAATTTGACTGGTACATGATCGTGGTCAATCTCTTTTCTTGAAGGGAAAAGATAGCACCATTAAACTTTGTGACCGTAAAATAGCTTTTTGGTATGACCCAGGATCGAAAGCTTAGTAATGAAGGTACATACACTATCCAACTTTGCGAACAAGGCAGAAATTCGTAGAGCAAAGAATTACATCAACTACCAAAGAAAAAATACTATCAAATGTTTGAAGAAAAAGACAAAGAGATGTGACAAGTACAATGTAGCAACAAAAGACTTCGAAAGTATTCTAGAGGACTGTAAGTGTCTCTGTCTTGCAGACGATAAAGTAATTTACTGCTCTTCAAATGACATCCAGGAATGTCTAAGTATTATCGAGAGAAACGCGAATAGGGGCAACTCTTTTCTCAACAAAAAAGGTTTGACTCTATCAGATAAAAAAACGAAGCTCGTCATCTTCACCCACAAAAATATCGACATTGAACAATTCTCCATTAAGTAAGGAGACAAGATTATCAGAGCTTCCTCACAAGAAACCTTCCTAGGAATCAAGCTCGACTACAAGGTGTCATGGAAACCTCACCTTGACCACCTTATTTTCAAAAGCACTGCAAGGATCAACCTCATCAAATCGCTCCGTACCACGTGGTGGGGTGCACACCCCCGCTCCCTCCTGCTTATTTA
The DNA here is from genome assembly GCA_029851415.1 of Eretmocerus hayati. Taxonomy (NCBI): domain Eukaryota; kingdom Metazoa; phylum Arthropoda; class Insecta; order Hymenoptera; family Aphelinidae; genus Eretmocerus; species Eretmocerus hayati. Next base: position 103,897,472 of record CM056742.1, read on the forward strand.
CAAGGCTACTCTTCTGGGGGCATGGGACTACGGACTCCCGTGCGTTCCTTCAAACACGGCCCAATTTTTCCATAAGCTTGAAGTACTCCAACGTCGAGCCCTCAGGCTTGCCCTTGGTTTTCGTATGTCCACTCCTAATCGCGTGGTATACGCGGAGTCGAAGGAACTTCCTGTCTCTATCAGGCAGCTCAAGTTGACTCGAAAATACATACTGCGTTGTCTCTCCATCTTAAATCACCCTCTTATTCCGTTACTTAGCTCGCTCTCTGAAGACATTACCCCTGATAGACCCCAGTACCTTCTACAATTACCCCTTGTATTAGCATTCAGATCCCTATCTAAGTACAAAAGTAAAATTTATTCTTCCCCCTTTCCCATAGCTTACTATTTCAATCTCCAAGCCCAAGAATTCTCTCCACGGATCCTCATAGAGGAAGGACAAGAAATTAACGTGTCATCAACTCCAGTGGTCGAATTCAATCATAGATTCAGTGGCCTCCTTCGCACGCACACACCCTTCTACACCGATGGCTCGAAAAAAGAATCCGGACTAAAGGTCGGTCTAGCATTTTACTCGCCCGAACTCAACGTCAAATTTCAAACCTATCTGGACGCGAATGCTTCCATATTTACAGCGGAGGCGTTCGCTATCCACCTTACGCTTGAATACATCCAGGCTAAGAAATTACCCAAGTCTATTATTTTTACTGACTCGCTTAGCGTCTTAAAAGCCCTGGATGGCGTGGAAATACCATCTTCCTCTTCACACATAACGATTTTTAGGATCAGAAACATGCTCTGGGATCTTCATAACCACAACCAAGAAATAGTCCTTGCATGGATACCCGGCCACAAAAATATTCCCGGTAATGAATTTGCAGACACTCTTGCGAAAGGTGCAGGGCGTTCTGGATCCAGTATCTATCACCGCCTTCCCCACACAGATTTTTTCCCGGTCGTCCAAGAACAAGTTAAATCGCGGTTCAACAGATTTATCCAATTGAAGGCACACTTGGGGGAGTATTACTTCCACCACTTCTTTTCCGAATCTCCCAAACCCTGGTTCTATTATTCCAATCTGAAAAGGGACTAAATCGTCCACTTGAATCGTATGCGTAGCAACCACTACAACCTTGCGTACAGTCTTTTCAGGAAAAATCTCGCTGACTCTCTTTATTGTGCTTGCGAAGGAGACGTGGGGGACCTGAATCATGTATTCTATACGATCATGTTCAGCCTGTTTTGTAATGGAGGGAGAAGTTGTAACACTGAGTTGGAGGACGGAGGCATACTTTGCTACATGGTCGGCAAAAACAAGTTAAATATGACTTGCTCAGTTTACAACTGAGACATGTCTACGATTTCTGGGTAAATGAAGTGCATGTATTACAACACTAGCTGATTTTTCTCCATGGGGCTGAGACTCTGACAATAATCCAACTGGAATAATTTGATGGTGGAGGTAGCTCACAGCTGTATGAACAGGAAATGCTATAGCATTAATCCTGAAGTAAACGAGACTGCTGATACTAGTACAGTAGCACGAGGGCTATGCTGGATTTTGATATGCTAGCACTAGCTGGACTCAGACCTGACACATTCAGCGACATGAGAGAATCCAAAATCTGCAAAAGTAAATAAGTAAAAGTTTAAATGACAAGATAAGATACAAGTGGTATAAGCAAATGACCAGCTTTTGGAAATCCAGAAAAGTACTATGAATTTGCCTGCGATGATAGATTGGAACGTATAAGGCAGCACGTTGTCATGCTCAAGTAGATTCAATTCTTCTCTAAGTACGTTATAACCTTTCTGGGTATCTTCAATCATACGATCAATGGCCAACTTTATAAATGTTTCTTCTAATTCATCATATAAATTTATCAAACTTGTACTTCACAGATTCATGCAACAAAGCAAAATCACTCACCAGGCTCGAAATTGGAGAAAGAGCGTGCACTGATGAAGGAGCCCACGCCATCAAAAACTGCTGCAGCTAGCTGATCCTGGAGCAGCTTAATTCTTCAAACCTATGAGGGAAGTTTTGACCCTGATGAACTGACAAAGCTTGGCATTGACGAAAGACAGCTGAGGCAGATGTGGATGTTCTGTAGAGGTCAAGCTCGTAAGACGGGCTCAAAGCGTGCGGGGCACCCTGGGTGGGACAGATATTCAAACATAACCTCGTCGAAACCCTTGCCAGCCGCTCATCCTCCGCAAGGAAAAAAGAGAAAAATGATCACAATACTCACCCAAGTCGTGGTATGCGGCCCATCCGGATTAAAAGCCACCGCCTCCTATGCTTATCCACGGCTGCCCCTGGACAGATTTAAGCTGCATAAGTGGGCCGTTGGGTCAGAGTGCCCTGGTCTGGATTGTCCGGATCAACCCGGACGAGCTGCGGGCTGCACGGCAACTTGCAGACGATGCTGACGATGCAAGAGCAAAAGGCAGGAGACGAGAACCAATGAGAACCACTGGCAGGATAGGAAGAACTACACGACACGAACTACCGCGCATGCGCATAAACAAGAGTCAGCTCCGTAAACGTTCACAATTTTTTCCCCCAAATACTCGCATAAATAATGGCTATTTTGTAAAAGTAAAAATACCATCCGGTAGAGAAAATCAGCAGGAATTGAACGATAAAGAGGCACAGTTTCCTAGTTGGGCGGTTACCTCAGAAAAAATACATCAAGTTTCCCCAGCACCCGAAAACGTATTTATTTTTATTTATTTTTTTTTTTTTTGAAGAAACTATAAAAGCCACAATTTTTTTCGAAACGGTTCCTGAGCCCGCTTACGACGCACAATTTTATGGGATTTTTTTTCCATCTTCTATATCACCGGGAGCCTACTACACAGAGCTTCGTGGAAATACACCAGCCTCTCAACCTAATGCAAGCTCAATCAACTCGTCGGTCCGAACATTCACTCTCTTTGTGAGGTGCAAGTCTGTGCAAGTACGTGATGAAATCGCGCGCACTGAGATCGCGTTCGGTGACCTGCCTGCCTCCGACATTTTTCCTAAGTTGGCCGATCGATTGCAGAGAAAACTATGCTTGAATGAATATCTACCTCCTCAAACTTACAAGCTTCTAAGAAGGGTTCGCGCGTTTGCTGAGACTAAGAACTATGGGAGAGTCTGGGTGAGGAACGGCTTTATTCGTGTACGTAAAAACTCTACATCTGAAAGAATCACTATCTCTTCCTCAGATGATCTTCCAAAGATAGTTTGACGTTTATGTTAAACGCCGCAGTAACGTAACTTTGGAAGTGTCCCATGTAAATGTCTATAGTCTTGTAAAATACCTTGATAATGTTGAAGTGTTCCTGTCGGACTTTCCAAAACATATTTCCAGTCACCGAGAGTCATCTGGAGGAATTAGACACCAGTACTAGTATTAATATTCCAGGTTACTTTGTTGTACGTAATGACAGGGTAGGCAGATCAGGTGGTGGTGTGGCCATATATTTTTCCAGTTCACTGAACTTCAAAGTGATCGCCCGCTCCGATTCTTCTCGTATTAACCAGCCTGAATATCTGATCACAGAAGTCACGCATGATAGCAAGACTGTGATGTTTGCACTTGTCTATCGACCTCCAAAAGCCTCACTGCCTACGGAATTCTTTGACTTGATATCCAAACTGCTCCCAAAGTACCCGTCCGTCATAATCACAGGTGATTTCAATTGTCATATGTCTAAGAAAAACACAGAGTCCCATTTCATCTCCAAATCTCTCTATGATCTTTCACCAAACCTGGTTGAATCTAGCCTTACTTACCACACTTTGAATGCAAATCGCGTAATGACCCATACTTGGCTTGACATTTTCATCGTGAGTTCCCCCGAGTTGGTTGGAAACTACTCGGAATCTGAAGCACTTTTCACAGTTGGTCACGATCGGATAGACCTCGACTATAGCTTCAAGCAGACTGAAGAACCCGTAAAAGTCATAATTAAAGGTGACTTCAGGAATTTCGACTAGAACCTATACCTTTGCAAACTGAATAGTCAATTTCCACGCGTGAATGCGACTGAGCAAACTGACAAAAACAGTGAGTGTTTTCAATTGCATTGTAAGGACCAGTTTTGATCAGCTCGCCCCACTTCAAGCATGTAAGATACGCGAATCCAGTAGGCCATGGGTATCGAACACATTAGGAAATTGATGAAAGAACGCGATCGTATTTACAAGAAAGCTAGTCTCACGGATTAACTGAGACTCATGGAACAGTATCGATCTTGCAGAGCTAGCGTACAGGAAATGCTAAGAACCTCGAAGAATTCATACTATGCTAGCCAAATCAATACTGCCCGGAGCTCGAATAATCTCTGGAAATCGCTGAGTGGACTAGGTATAGTTTCGTCCGAAGCTTCTTCCCCATTCAAAACCTTCTTTGCAAATCAGATCAACGCGCACTTCGCCTCTATATCCAATCTCAATCCAGTTTCACCCCAGTCTTTGTGCATTACACCAGTCAACAGTTCCGTCCTGTTCTTTTTCTCTCCCACCAACGAATCCTGCAGAGATCAGTCATTACCGGATGACAGCAAAATCGAAGTCACATGGGATAGATGAGCTAACTATCAAAACGCTGCGCGCTTCATGCCCCAGTATTCTTGAACCCCTGGCTGATATCTTCAACTCGTCCATAACCAAAGCATCTTTTTCAGACCTCTGGAAACGCAAGTTTATCACGCCAATACTCAAGTCCAACATTATACTCGACTTGTCCGATTGACGACCCATAGCTCGATTGTCTGAATGCTCCAAAATACTGGAAAAGATAGTATGTGACCGACTGAAACAGCGCATCGAGAAGCACAATCCATTCGACCTATGTCCAGCAGGTTTAGAGAAGGACACAGCACCCAAACGGCTTCACTAGGTGTTTTGGACGACGTGCGCAATTCCGTTGACAGATCCATGCCACAATTCTTGTATTTGTGATGGATTAAGAAAAATCCATCTACTCATATCCTTTTGAAAAGGATATGAGTAATCCGTCATGAGTAAGGATAGGAGTCAAATCCGTCTACATTGACATTAATTCAAGTTACTAACATCTTGAACTTGAATTTGTGAGTTTGTGAAGTTAATTCGGATATATAGGTCTCGAGATATAATGTGACAAAGGGGCGCATTTTTAAGAATTTCGCACGCGAGTTTTGTACTTTCGATCATCCTAAAGTCCATTTTCGGCGAATAAATTCGCCTACATCGATATTATTCGAAGTTACTGACTGAAACAGCGCATCGAGAAGCACAATCTATTCGACCTATGTCCAGCAGGTTTAGAGAAGGACACAGCACCCAAACGGCTTCACTAGGTGTTTTGGACGACGTGCGCAATTCCGTTGACAGATCCATGCCACAATTCTTGTATTTGTGATGGATTAAGAAAAATCCATCTACTCATATCCTTTTGGAAAGCAATACTTTTAACAGATGAGACGCGATACCACTGGATATGACCTTCAAGAGCCCTTTTTATTCTTCGACTACGAATATATTGTATACATATACACCGCTGGAAAGAAAAAAAAAGATATTCGAATATATTTTGAGGAGTCAGTTCTTTCACTGGAGAAACGAGATGAAATAGAGTCAACGGGAGGACCGTCCCTTCCGATACGTCAATATTGTCACCTGGCTACCGGTATTACAAGACGGCCACTCGAATGGAAAGTCTCTGATAAGCTTTCACTCCCACACAATAGAGCGCGCTAACAAAAGGCCCTCCAAGTCAGGACCGATCGGTCGGCACGCCTTTGGGAGTCCCGTGGGCCCTTCGAAAAAGGAATAACTTATCGATCAAGTCTCTGTCTCCCTGTCTTTCTGTCTCTTTCTTTTCTCTTCCTTTTCTATATTCGTGCGATTTTTCGGCATACGATGTTCCTGTCAATGTCACTGTTCTATATGGAAATGACTACATAATAGAGAGACGAATGTGAAAAGCACCTGTAAGAAATTACGAGACCGTTCAGCCAAGTTCAACAGAATGACAAGATGACATCGTACAACTTGCAAATATCTCAAAGTCATCTGTAAATCCGAGAACGAGTCCCTCTCGGACTTTTCCTCAAATTTCGAGTTTTTTGCAAGTTTCTTCATTTCGTTCAATCTTTTTTGATCGACACTTTTTAAATCTCATGCTGAGAGCTTACTAGGGGCTCAGAGTGGGGGTGGTTTGTATTTGCTGTGGTAAAGCTATAGCTCGCAAAAAAGCTAAGTGGATTCGTGGTAGTCAGTCCCCAAAACTTGATCTGTTTAGACGTGCTTTCCCTAGCTCTGCAATTTCGGCACTTACAAAATTCCTCACTGTAACAAGTGTCTTGGAAGGTTGGAAGAAATGAGATCTTTGAAGATCATAATTGGATTTGAGGTGCGAGTTATCAGATATAATGTTACAGAATATCGGAAAATTATGGTGTAAAATATCAGAGAATTTTGGTGCAAATTGTTAAAATTTGTGCTACGGAATATCACATATTGTGGCGTGAAATACTAGAAATCTCTCGAGAATATCAGGGGCCTTTTGAGAAACCAGTAATCATTATTGGAAGAAAATTCAGGCTAATTGCATCATCCCTAACTGAGCAGAGGATTGCTCTTTGTATCAAGAAAAAGAAAAATAAAGCCATAAAACACCAAAACTTTCAAGCTTAGCTTATTGATTCCTGTCAGCAGTACAGGAATTTCCATGAAATCAGTACATACCAGTATCTGATTTTTGACCTGCTCCATAACGATAAAATCTCAGGTGAGAGAATCTCATTATCACATTTAAGTTGGTTAAATTTGCAACATACCCGATCCGTGCAAGTGCCGAAAATTGGACCAGACAGTGCCCGTATTCCACCGTTTTCTCGGAAGAGTGAGGTTTTGAGGATACCATTCATTCTATCGTAAAGTGTGCCCTCTTAGCTCCAATTTGCGAGTTTGTAAAGTTGATTCGGATATATAGGTCTCGAGATATAGTGTGACAGAGGGCGCATTTTTAAGAATTTCGCACGCGAGTTTTGTACTTTCGATAGGCCTAAAATTTATTTTCGGTCAACAAATCCGTCTACATTGACATTAATTCAAGTTACTAACATCGTGAACTTGAATTTGTGAGTTTGTGAAGTTAATTCGGATATATAGGTCTCGAGATATAATGTGACAAAGGGGCGCATTTTTAAGAATTTCGCACGCGAGTTTTGTACTTTCGATCATCCTAAAGTTCATTTTCGGCGAATAAATTCGCCTACATCGATATTATTCGAAGTTACTGACACCTTCAGCTTCAACTTGCGAGTTTGTAGAGCTAATTTGGATGAATAGGTCCCGAGATATAGCGTGACAAAGGATCGACTTTATAAAAATTTTACGCCCGAGTTTTGTACTTCTGATCATCCTAAAACTTATTTTCGGTAAATAAATTCGTCTACATCGATATTATTTCGAGTTACTGACACCTTGATCCCCAATTTGCGAGTTTGTAGGGTTGATTTGGATATATAGGCCCCGAGATATAGTCTACTGCTCCTCTAATCCCTATATACACTTATGCTGATCTTAGAGCACTTCCAACCTGAACTCTGGATAATCGTGATGAACATCTACCGATACTCCAGGCACACGAGAACTCTCCAAATTATAATCATCAACCACAAATGTCATCTCGAAGCCAATCACGCCCTGCCCATCCTCAGCCTATACAGCAATCATCTCAGAACCAACCACCATCTTTATATTCTCAGCCTATGCAGACATCGTCTCAATCCCAATCACTCTCTTAACATTCTCAGCCTCAGAATTCTCATGCCCTCTTGCTCTTGCAGGAACCAACTGTCCCAGGTTTTCAACAGCAAAACAACTTTCCCCCCTCCGGACGATCAGTGAATCCGATCGCACCCTCTTTGTTCCAGAACCACACCTCCTCTCTTCAACATCAAGCTAGTAATAACGCACTTTGTCAGCAAAATTCCTCACAACAACTCCAAGATCATTCTTTTCATCTAAATTCACAACCCAAACCTCAAGATAAAAACGATTAAAATAAGCCAGCGCATCCAAGAGATCTTAGCTCAGAACTTTTCTTTACACTATGCCAAAGCAATATCAATCACCTTTCCGCCAATTTCAAAAATCTAGAGCACTTTGTAGGTAATCACTGTAAGTATGATGCAATTGGTTCAACCGAGGTTTTTCTCAAACCTAATGATCCTGACTCACTAAACTGGTGGTGGCGTTGGTTTCTACGTGCGAGATTGCTATCAAACCAGGATCCTGGCTAAATCAGATACTCTTCATAGCAATTCCCCTGAATATATAATCGTGTAGATCAAGTATGAGGACATTAAACTTCTAGTTATCGTTTGTTATTGTCCACCCCATGCTGCCTATCCCGATGGACTTTTTCATCATCATGATTTTTGATCATCCTCAACCGAGGTTTACTCGCCCCAACCGCACTAGGGGCCGTACGTAGGGTCGGTTATTCATTATATTTGTACTCACCATATCGGCTTTGCCTTGTGACTGCTATTTGACCTGGATATTGTTGGCCCGGTGTACACGCTCCTGCTACGCCGCTATTCTGTGTCTTTTTCATCTTCTAACAATATTCGGTCAACGCGTGCGCCACAAAATCGCACCGGCTCATGCTTCACGTTATTCACCCAAAAAGAGCCGTCCTGCTCTAGTCAGGGTACCGCGTCCGATGAGAACCGGGATAAACTATTTCGGATCTTTGAGCACGCACCCGAACTAAGTAGGCGTCCTTGCCTGGAGAGAACAGACGCCATCCCCACGTAGTCCCGTTCGCGTAGACCTTTTCGTTTGTCTGTCGCGTATAGCTCTATCTCACAAAATACTGGGTCGAAAGTGTCCTCCTCAAGTTTATTATGATCGAGAAATAGAATGATGGATTTTCAATTCTGTATATATCTGTATATCACAGGCCTCGAGTCGCACGAATATCGAGGCATCGAGAGTGACAGGGACAGAGCTCTGGTGGACATCATCTGATGTCCACACACACACACACACACACACACACACACACACACACACACACACACACACACATATATATATATATATACTAGGGGGGGGCAAGCCCCCCTGCTCGCTCCGCTCGCCAACCCCCGCTACTCCTGATTATTGATTTAAAGGAGTGGAGAATCAATAAACCATCCATAGTAACTTAAGAAGTAATGAAAGTCTAGTCAGTTTCATTGATGGTCCTGGAGATTGTGGAAAAACTTCCTTGTAAAGGTCTCTCATTTAATATTTTTTATCCCAAAAGAAGAAGATTCTGCCAATGGCGTGGACGAGTATTGAGTCGATTTTTTTCACCACAAGGTATGACAAGTCATAGATACTTCAGAATACCCTTGGATCTAGAAAGTATTGAGAGTATTTTTTTGAAATCTGATGCCGATGGGAAGAAATTGAGGGAAGCAGGTGTTATCATCTCGGGTGAAGCATCAGTGATTCCCAAAGAAGCGTTGGAGGTGGTGGATAGAACACTCCGTGACGCTTTTTACAATGACTCACCCTTTGGTCGAATATTGATGATTTCAGGCGGGGATTTCAGACAAATCCTGCCAGTTTTGACCAATGGGAATAGACATTCTGTAATCCAGGAAACTATTACATCGTCAGCCTTATGGCAATTGTTTAATGAAATGAAGCTGACTAAAAATTTGAGATCTAAGGACCTGATTTTTCCAACATCCTTCTGGTAGAGGTGAGGGTAGAATTGATGAAGTGAAAGTGAGACCTGAGCGGAAGAGTAATGATGTACGTAGAACCCATATCCAAAGACATCAATGAAGATATTGCTACGAATAGAGTTGTTCTGTCATCTCATGAAGAAAATATCATAAAATTGAATAAGAAAATCTTGGAAATGTTCGATGGTCCGACTTCATCTTACTAAGCGTTGATCATGCGACTCACAAAGGTGTAGATCAAACCGAGGAGCACACTCATCTGAAATATTCAACCGAGTTTCTGAATAGAATTAGAGACGGTTTAACTCCACATGGACTTGATTTGAACGTAAATGCTATTGTGATGTTGATTTGGAATCTGATGATTCGAAATCTGAGAGTGGCGAAGGGTTCATGTAATAGGGTTCGATTAAAGATTAGGTCATTGTACAAGCATGATATTGAAGCGGAAGTGATAAGTGGGGAGAATATGGGGACAATAGTTTTCGTACCCAAGCTAACACTAACCAAGGGTGAGTCTTTCCTGCCGTTTGTAGTTCACAGGGAACAGCTCCCTGTGGTCTCGGTATTGGCAATGACAATTAATAAGTCTCCACGTGGAAGTTTAGATAAGGTTGATATTTATATAAAACGACAAATTCTCTCCAATGGACAGCTTCACGTTGCTCTTCCTCGGTGAAGAGATCAGAAGAATTCGTTTATTGAAAATAGATTCGATGGTTCAGATGAGATCGGAAAAGGTTGTTTGGGACGGGGTATCTGATGTTTGATATTTTTGTCATATATGATTGGAAATTCAAGTATATTGTTCTCAAATTCCGTTGAGATGGAGTGAAATCTGGAGTTGGGGAAAACGATACAAGTATATGAACTGAGGGAGCAGGTAATCTTGTGGTGTTTGAACGAACAGTTCGAGAGAAAAGGTTGGAGAAGAATACGGCAAGTGCTCAAAATAATCAGATCGATCTACAGGAATTGAGAGTTTGGATGAAATAATAGCATTGCATGAAACAGGGATATTCATTTTGAGAATTCACAGCGAATGTGAAAAATTCCTGGACTCAATTATTCGAAGAATAGAGTCCAAATTGGAGATGAAACAACGTTAGTAATTCAGTTAATTGATATGTATATCTATGATTAGAGATGTTAATGACATTGATATTACAGAACTATAGTTGCGTATGTTGACAAAGTATTTCGCGAATCTGAGTTCCAGAAAAAGGGCGATGGGAGTGAATTAGTGAGGTACGTACAGAATGGTTAACTTTGAACGAAATTGAGAATAGTATTAGCAAATAAATCATCATATCAAATTGAGTATACGTGTATAAGTGATGATGTATGGAGAACCATATTCAAAGACATGACTGGAGATATTTCTACGAATAGAGTTGTTCTGTCATCTCATAACGAGAATATCATCGAATTGAACAAGAGAATCGCGAATATGACGTTGGAATATACAACAAAATGAAATTTAAAGATATACCTTCGAAAAAAGGAACAATAAGTGAGTTGAATTGGTGATGTTTCGACTATATGACACAATTTTCACACAAATCTTGTCGATTCTCCAGAGATAGAGGTTTATCTGAAAGATCAATGCGTTCAAAGGAATGAAAAGAATAAAAGTGGATCTCTGGGTGTACATAAATATACGTCACAAACTTGATGTCATTGTTGTGAAAGCTGGAAACGGTCAAATTGAATCGTACGATCGTGGAGTGGAGTTAGAAGTTTGCAGTGACTTACAAGAGAAGAGTTAATTTTCTGATCAATCAGATAAGAGTGGAAAGAATCGTTTCGGAATTGATTTCATTGAGTGGTCTTCACAGGTTCAACGTACATGTGACAGTGGAGGCTGTAGATGAATTGAAATTGTTAGGTGGTGAAAAGATGGAAATTGAGAACTCGATTCTGGAGAATGAAGTTCATGTTGTGGAAGAGTGTTCCGTCACACAAAGATTTTGGTTATTGATTTTTGATTCTCGGATATACTGTAAAATTTTTCTAATTCACATTTTTTTGGAAGAAATATACATCTTCTTCGTAACCCAAGCTCACTTTAAATGTTGTAATAATTGAATAATGAGACGGAAAATAATGATGATGAGAACGAGATCATTCCTAGAAGGCTGCAGAGGGAAATTGACAAGACTAAGGGACCTGCAGGGGCCCTCGGAGGCCCTCAGGGGCCCTCACAGGCCCTCAGGGGATCTCAGGGGAATCTCTCAGCCCCTAAGGTAAATATGGAACGTAATTTAGGTTATTTGGTCAGAGGCACTCGGGGCCCTCAGGGGCCCTCGGGGGCCCTCAAAGGACCTCGAAGGACCTCAGAGGCCCTCAGGGGCCCTCCTGGGCATTCAAGGCAGTCAAGGGAATTCAGGGGAGTTCAAGGGAATTCAGAGGCATTCAGGGGAATTCAGAGGAATCTCATTCTTACTACTATATATTAGGGGGAGATATATATATCTAGTTCAACCGTTCGAAGATTCGAGAAGCCAACGTCTCGAAGCTCTCTTTGCGCCGTTATCCCGTGTGCTCCGGCACTATATCAAGGACGAGGCACAGCTGTCATCGTGTCACATTCCAATGCAGCTGAAATTGGAGCGACAAAGAATCTCCACCAGGTCTAAACTGCTGACGATGCAAGGCCGATGAGGTCAACTATACCCATATCCAGCTCTGCTTTCACTAAAAATGACGACGAGTGCTTCAAATGTCAAGTAAGATCGCTCCAATCATACCAAAATAATTCTAGCGTATCAACATATGACAACAATTTTGCCTGACAAGCAATCGTTGAATTACTTGATTAAAGAGCAATTCCTCTTGGATTGACTTCTCGAGTCACAAGCTCAGCTCTCCAGTGAGTGATTACCCTAAGCAATTACGCTATCAAATTCTTTTGGGTCTTCGATTTCATGTTCGGATTTGAGAATCATTACGAGTTCGTTGCTCATTATAGCAACACCCATTTCTCAAATTCACTCGCTTACTTAAGCACGAATCTTCCAAATATTCCTAGGAATAAGACAAAATACCGTGGGCGCCCAACTACAATTAAGATCGTTCTGATGAAACGCTCTTCAATCTTTTGATGCGTATCCCTATGACAACAATATTGCTCTCAAGCTATTGTTGAACCACATGCGATAAGACCAATTCTTAACGTACGGGTTTTGCGAGTCACAACTGTCGCTCTTCAATTTGTGGTTACCCTAGCCAAGCATATGTCAAATTTGAGATCCATTTCAAGTTCATTGCTCATTGCTAGCAATACCCATATCTCAAATTCAATCTCACACCCGAATTAAATCTCCTGGATTTTTGGAGATCAAGTAATTCTAGCAACCCAGATTTTGGTGCAATACATTTTCCTATTTTGCACTCCCTATAACAGTTACTTGTCGAATCACCATGACCTCTTTAGATAAAATGTCTTTAGACGACCTTGTCGTTCTGCATTTGTCGAGAGTAGACAGAATCTCCAATTCTTTTACCAATGTCAAGACGAAAGGTAGGAGGGACATGACTACTGGTGGAGCCGAAACTCGAATTTCTAAGATAGAAGAGTGGTTTACCGAGGTGAAAAAAATTCATGATAAAATCATATCTCATGAACAGTTCACATTTGAAATTGATTATATCAAGAGAGAGTACTTCGCTGAGGCAGAAGAGATCTACATAGATGCTCTCAGCGACTTCAAAGATTTTCCCATCAATGAATCACATGTAGCAATGAGGAGCACCAGCTCGGGTAATCAAACCACTCAAACTGTCATGTCGGAATTCGAGTCGGCTCGACTAGCGCCTATAGAAATCCAACCTTTTGATGGGACATTCAATGATTGGCCAAAATTTCGTGACTCATTCACAGCAACTGTTATCAATTGCAAATCGTTCTCAAATGCAGTAAAATTCTACCATCTCAAAGCTCATCTCAAAGGTGATGCTGCCTTGCAAATTCAAGGTATCCCTCTCGAGGGAGGAAACTTTCAACGAGCTTGGGATGAACTAAGCAAGCTGTATGAGAACATTCGGTGGATGGTCAATGACCAACTGAAAGAATTCTTCTCTGTTTCTCCCATTGAAAAAGGAACAGCCTCCGAATTGAGAAGATTGATCAATGGCACTGTCAACCCTCTCGATGTTCTCAAATCACTTGATAGAGCTACCGATCATTGGGACGACTTAATAGTTTTTATCACTGCTAGTCGTCTGGATGGAAAATCCCGAACCCGTTGGAAAACTTCCCTTGGAGAAACTTCCGAGCCTCCCACCTTTGCAAGAATGAAAACCTTTCTCAATACAAGATTGAGCACACTCGAGTCTATAGAAAATAGTTCTCAACTAACCATTCCTTCGAGCATCACTGATCCCAAATGAAATAAGAGCAACCAAAGTAATCAAAGGTCAAGCTCTACTCATGCTCTGAAACAAGGCGCAAAAGTTCTTCATTCGTCTCAATCTGACCTGATTCCCAAGAAAAAGAAGTGTTCATTATGCGAACAAGATCATTCTTTGCGAAACTGTCCTGCATTCAATGCAATGAGTATTGATTCTCGCCGAGAGAGGTTATGTTTCAATTGCTTTGGAACTCATAATTCTAAAACCTGTAGATCTACATTCAAATGTTGATCAAGTGGAGGGGAACATCACTCCCTACTTCATTTTGACAAGCCGATTACTGCAGCAGAAATCAATTATGTCCCTCGCACTCAACTTTCAGCAACATCTACACCGTTTCAACCAAGTTCTCCGTCCCATTACCATGTTGTTTCTATGAATTCTATCCCGAAAAAAACCCAATACAGTACTTTTAGCTACTGCCTGGGTTCAAGTTTCAAATGCCAAGAGCGGAGTAGTTTTTGCCCGTGTTCTAAATGACCAATGTGCTCAAACCTCATTTATTGCTGAATCACTATGTCAACGACTCAATCTCTATGAAAAACGTGTTTCAGTACCAGTACAAGCCCTAGGAGGCAAACAATCGTACGCGAAAGGATTAGCTGAAGTTACAATTCACCCTGCATTTGAATCATCATTCACGGCCAGACTTCACGCTCTGGTCATCAAGGATGTCACGGGTTATCAACCAAGGATCGGCTGCTCAACCGAATCATAGAATCACATATCAGGATTACAATTAGCTGATCCACAATTCATGAAAGATAACCCCATTGAACTCTTACTGAGTGCATCTGTTCATGCCTTGATTGTGGAGAATGACCTAATCAAAGGTACTCCAGATCAACCCATCGCCACAAAAACTAAACTTGGATGGATCTTGTCAGGACCAACTGACAACAGCGACCACTTGATGTTACAACCTACTGCTTTGGACTGCTCAGCAGATGTAGACGTAGGTGATCTGCTCCAGAAGTTCTGGACCCAAGAGGAGATGATCAGCTCGAAACCACTTCTCACCCCAGATGAACAAGCTAGTGAGGATCATTTCATGAAAACCCATACTAGGGGATCCGATGGGCGATACACTGTAAGGTTACCTTTACGTAATAATATTCATCCATCAAATCTGGGCGAATCATTCTACCCTGCAAAGCAGCTCCTTTACAAGCTAGAGAGTAGGCTAGCAAAGGACAAGAAATTGTTCGATGCTTACCACGATTTTCTCTCTGAGTATGAATCACTTGGTCACATGACTCGTCTGAATATTGGCCCTGAAGACATTAATTTCTCCAATGATTTCTTTCTACCCCATCATGGAATTCTGAAAGAAACTAGCACGACCACGAAGTTGAGGACCATATTCAATGGATCTTTCCATCCCAAATCAAATAAGTCAATCAATGATTATTTGCTCATAGGTCCTAATCTACTTCCAGAAATCACCACACTTTTGTCGAATTGGAGACTTTATCGGGACGCTTTCACTGCCGATGTTGAGAAAATGTTCCGACAAATTTGGATCCACGAAGATGATCGAGATGCAGTCTATCCTCTGGCGTGATCATCTTTCTCACCCAGTTCCAATTTTCAGACTCAATACAATAACTTACGGACTTGGAAGTAGCCCATTTCATGCCAATCGAGTACGTATCCAACTTGCTCGAGACGAACGTACAAATTTCCCTGTGGGATCCAAAGCCCTTGAAGAAGAAACCTATATGGATGACGTGGTATCAGGTGATCACTCGGTTGAAACTGCCAGTCAGAAACAGCTGGAGCTCATCGATATCTGCAAAGTGGGCGGATTCAATGTCCGTGAATGGGTAGCTAATAACAAACAATTACTATCTCATCTTCCAAACGAATTGGTAGCTGAAAACCCTGAAGTATCGTCCCCGATTTCTCTTGATTCAGAGAACGATTCGCTTTTCACAATTCTCCGTCTGAAATGGCTACCTCGTGAAGATGTTTTGCAGTTCAAATGCTTGAACCCAAATCCATCGGAGGTACGGACAAAACGCACAGTTCTTTCTCGAATCGCTAGCGTCTTTGATCCACTAGGCTGGCTTGCGCCAATGGTTATCACTTCCAAAATTTTCATGCAAAAACTTTGGATAGCTGGTTACGATTGGGATCAAGAGCTCTCTGAGGAAGATACCTTGGTTTGGTCTCGCTGGTATGAAAATCTTGCAGCTATCTCTTTGCTCAAAATTCCTCGGTGGTTAAACTACACGAGGGATAGTTGCTCGTATGAGTTACACGGATTTGCTGACGCTTCAGAACTTGCTATTTGTGCTGTCGTCTACCTCAGGGTCCCTTCATCCGAAAATATTAGCGTAAAGCTTTTACAAGCTAAGACTCGAGTAGCACCCGTAAAAACTATTTCAATCCCAAGATAAGAGTTATGCGCTGCACTTCTACTAGCTGAACTCGTTAATCATTTGAAATCCGCATTGAAAATCCCAAATCTTCAAGTTTCTGTGTGGACTGACGCAATGGATGTTCTGCATTGGCTCAATGATCACCCATCTCGATGGCCAGTTTTCATAGCTAACCGGTGTTCCAAGATTATGGACTTGTTACCAGGAACTCAATGGAAACACATCCGCTCTGAAGACAATCCTGCTGATATAGGAAGCAAAGGTCGTTTTCCCGATGAAATGGCCGAGCTAACGCTATGGTGGTATGGGCCTGGATGGTTATCATCACACCCTGCGTCATGGCCTGAATCGAAATCAGTTTCCAAACACTCGCATATTGATGCATCAACTTCATCCCCACCAGTACCTACTATACATATGACAACAAATTCTGTTGTATCAAGAGGCTTACTCACCCCTTGCTTGAATATGCTAGAGACCCAATCATCGTATTCCAAGATGATCAATGCTACTGCTTACTATCTCAGATTCATTTCAATTCTGAGACCCACCCTTTTTTCTGTCTGTGAAACGTCAGATTTGATTCAAAATAAGCCCTGGGCTCAGTTACCCACTCCCAAGGGAGCACTAACATATGAAGAAAAGGAACGAGCTAAACTCTCTTGGATCCATACGATCCAACATGCAGTATATCTTGAAGCAATTAAATTGATTTCTAACGATCGGCCCTTGCCAAACAGCCACGAACTTCGTAAACTCTCTCCCATTATCATTCATGGTATTCTGAGAGTCGGGGGCAGATTGGAAAACTCAAATCTCAGTGTCAATCAGAAACACCCCATAATATTACCTTACGACCATCCCTTCACTCATCTCATAGTTCGAAAATTTCACGCGCTCACCTTGCATGGAGGTACTCAGATCACTCTCGCCTCTCTGCGCCAAGAATTTTGGATCGTGCGAGGTCGCAATGCGGTAAAAAGAACAATTTATCAATGTCCGGTTTGTGTGCGTTATCGCGCTGCAACATCACATCAAATGATGGGACAGTTACCCGAAAGCCGTGTCCAAATCTCACGTCCTTTCTCAAAAATTGGAGTGGACTATGCTGGCCCCATATGGGTTCGCACTTCACCCGGGCGCGGTCATGAAGCACAAAAGGGTTATATTGTCGTATTTGTATGTATGAGTACACGTGCCGTACATCTTGAAGTCGTCTCAGACTATTCCTCGGTAGCTTTCATAGCAGCCTCCATCAGATTCATCTCCCGGCGTGGTCATTGCTCAGACTTATACAGCGACCAAGGCACCTCTTTCATAGGAGCCGCTCGCGAGCTAAAACAATTGTTTACGAAGGCCTCAACTATCTTTAATTCAACAATCACCACTTTGTCCGGAATGATGACTAACTGGCACTTCAAACCCCCACGAGCTCCGCATTTTGGTTGACTTTGGGAAGCGGCCGTTAAATCCGTCAAACATCACTTGAATCGCGTGATTTGTGAAAACAAATTGACGTTCGAGGAACTTTCCACATTCCTCTGCCAAGTAGAGGCAATTCTGCATTCTCGTCCTCTCACCCCTCTTTCAGACGAACCAAACGACATGAATCCTTTGACCCCAGCTCATTTCTTAATTCAGTCTGACTCATTTATCATTCCAGAACCAGATTTGACTCAGGAACGGATCCCACCATTGGAGCGTTGGAGATTGATTCAGCAATTACAACAAAACTTTTGGAGACGTTGGTCTACAGAGTACCTACAAGCCCTCCAGAAGCGTCACAAGTGGGCGGTGCCCACTCCTGATATCACAGTCAATGATTTGGTCTTCATTAAAGACGAACGAGTGCCCGTTGCACGGTGGCAACTAGCCCGAGTGGTCAAGGTGCATCCTGGAAACGATAAGCGCACCAGAGTCGCTACCCTCCGTACCAACAGCTCTTCACAATTGATGCGACCAATTCATAAACTAGTTCTATTATCCAGTCGAGACAACTGATAAGGATAACGCATAATGATGAACATTCACTTTATTGATTCATATACCCATATTGTTCTATTTGGTTGTGGAGTTATGTTCTTATCTCTCTCTAGCTTACTATGCCTCATATTGTTATGATACATTAATGAATTTTTTTTCTGCCATGCCGAAAAAAGTGGGCGGAATGTTCAATTCCAAACGAATTTATTGTGTAATAGTCAGCAATTTCTGACTGTAACCAGCGATGTTGTACAAAACTGTGCCAAGCTCAAATTTGCCTACTCAGGTCCCGCGTGACCTGGATAATTCAACTTTTCGAGTATGAGCTTTCGTGGCTTGCGCCACTCTCTCGCTCTTCCGACAACCGTCGAAGAGTGCACACACATAATAATGTAGCCTCTCGCGCAATGAAAGGCAGCTGTCAAAACTTCATTAAAGTTACACTAAAATCCAGATTCAAGTATTGTGCATTTATTGGATCTACCTTCACTACTCTATGAACTGATTGAGAATCGTTCAAGCAGCAATTCAAAGCGGTGATTTTAGATAAACCTTTTTCAAATATTGAGAAACTTACCTATTTGCCCGAATCAGCTCAAGAAGCAGCCGCTCGCACTCTCGCGAGCGTAAGAGTAGAAGATACGAGTCTGGATGTTGCGTGGGATAGACTTAGTCGTCGGTACGATAACCCTCGTCTTCGCCTGTTCTTACATTTGGGAGCTTTGATTAACCTCAAACAGGTAAAGGGTAAAAATGCGCAGGAACTCGGTGATTTGTTGAATCAAGCCGAGGAAGAAATACAAGATCGGCGTGATTTAGTTTGTCCGAAGGATAATTGTGATTGGTGGTTTGTTCACTGTATTTGTCGTCAATTAGATGTGTCTACTAGGGGGGCTTGGGAGCAGAAGCAGGAAATCGTCCAGGGGTTTTCCAAATATAAAGATTTGAACGCTTTTTTCTAAGAACGTATGCAGACCTGGACGGCCGCGCATGCTCGAGATACAGCTGCTTCTGCAGATTCAAATCCCAGCTCTCAAACGAGAAGCACTTCAAGTGCAAATCGTGGGCAAGGACAAAATATTTACAGTAAAAAATTCGTCTAGCAACAAATCCAGTTCGTGTTTGTTCTGCAATGGTGAGCACGCGATTCACAATTGTGAAAAATTTGCCGGGTTACCCGTGACTAAGAGAGTCGAATTTGCTCGCGAAAAACACTGCTGTATGAAGTGTCTGAAACCTAGACACTTTGTAAGACAGTGTCGGCTCTTTCTCCGATGCAAAACTTGTGAAGGCTCTCACAATACGTTATTGCACAAGGATAAGCCTAGTTCAGGGATAGCGGAAGGTGATGCTAGTGCATCAGGCTCGACTTCAGCTCATACCGCAACAGTGCAGGTTAACGCTGCAACTGTTAAGCACACGCGATTATTAGCCACAGCTGTGGTAGATTTAGAGTCCCCGTCTGGAGAATCATTGCGTGCCCACGCTTTGATTGATCCGTGTGCCCAGAGCTCGTTCGTTTCTGACAGAGTCGCGCATATTCTAAAGCTTCCTCGAAGAGCCGTTGACATCGGAGTTAGTGGCGTGGGCGGCGGTGTGAGTGCTGTCGTCCGTGGTGAAGTCACTTTATGGGTAAAATCGCTGCGAGATGCGCAATTCCGCTGCAGTTTTGACACGTTTGTCCTTCGAGATCTCACGAGGAAACTGCCAGCTGCGCCAATCGACTGGCGAGACTGGCCACATATCAAAGATTCAGAGTTAGCTGATCCCAAATTCGGCACTCCTCAAGACGTTGACTGTTTGTTAGACGCGGGTGTTTATGGTGCAATCTTGTTGGAGGGATTAGTCAAGGGGTCAGCTAATACACCCATCGCGCAGCGTACAGTTTTCGGGTGGATTCTAACCGGGAATTGCACAATATCCGAGGGGGATAGTTCTTTCGTACGTCCTCTGGTCTGTCATCTAGCTTTCGATCTTCCTTTGTCAGAGTCTGTCCAAAAATTTTGGGAAATTGAAGAGATCCTCTCGAGGAAGTTATCATCTCCCGACGACGAGTATTGCGAACGTCTGATTACTTCAACAGTCTCGCGCTCGCCGGAGGGGAGGGTGATAATTAGGTTACCCTTTTCTCAGAAAATTAACGAAGCTAACTTTACAGATTCAAGGAGTACGGCGATCGCTTGCCTGCGACGGTCAGAAACACGCCGACAGAAGGACGAGAAGTTGGACGCTGCTTACGTAAAATTCGTGGTAGACTACGAGGAACTTGGTCACATGGTGGAGGCTCCGAATGGCTCAGATGGTGGAGGGTGCTGCTATATACCGCATCATGCTGTATTCCACAATGAGAAAATTCGGGTGCTATTTAATGTCTCTCAAAAATCAGGTAACGGATTATCGCTCAATGACTGTTTGTTGTCCGGACCTAAGCTCCAGAATCATATCACGTTAGTACTCAGTAGATGGAGATTTCTTCGTTCTGTGTTCGTCACAGATATTGTGAAAATGTTCAGACAGATTTCAGTGCATCCAGACGATGTTAACTACCAGCGCATTGTGTGGCGGGCGTCGGACGCTGACATCATTAATGCCTTTATGTTGATGACTGTGACGTATGGCACTGCATGTGCTCCATTCTTAGCTATTCGTGTGTTGTTTTATTTAGCAGACTTGTATGGTACTTCGCACCCCTTAGCTGCCACAATTCTACGTCTGCTGAGCTACATGGATGACCTGTTTGGCGGGACAGATTCGGTGGACAAAGCTTTGGAAGCCAGAGAACAGCTGACCACTGTCATGCAAGCCGCTTGTATGCCACTTGGCAAGTGGGCGGCGAATGACTTAGCTCTATTACAAGGTCCGGCTGACGAAACGGAAGAAGTTGTATCTGTCGATCTCGAAGATACTGTCTCTACGCTAGGTCTCAAATGGTTACCAGGAGAGGACTCTTTTTCCTTCAAGGTGGATGTTCCTAAGCAGCTGCAGTCGTATCTAAGCGGTCTCTTCTGTCGGGAATTGCACGGTTGTTTGATCCTGTAGGCTGGTTGTCCCCATTTTTGATTCGAACAAAGATCCTGATTCAGGATCTGTGCATTGCTAAGGCTGACTGGGACACTCCTCTTGTTGGAGAATTATTTGATCGTTGGTTGGTCATCCGTAATCAGTTGCCGGTTTTGTCTGAAATTCATATTTCTAGGTGGTTGCAGACTACAGAAAGTTCCAGCTGAGTTGTCCATGGATTTGCAGATGCATCCAAATGAGCGAAAATGCAGCTGCTGTTTATTTGGTTGTGCCAGGGAAATCATCGATGTTGTTCATGTCCAAAACCAAAGTTGCCCCAATCAAAGTTCAAACTCTTCCAAAACTTGAATAATGTGGCGCTGTCCTACTTGTCAAATTGTTGAAGCATGTTCTGTGTCAGCTTGAGGCTAAACCCTCGGCAGTCTATTGTGGGTCAGATTCTAAAACTGTTTTAGACTGGCTAAGAGGTTATCCCTCTCGTTGGGAGACTTTTGTAGCAAATATGGTGTCGGAGATTATTGTTGAACTTCCTCAAGCAGAATGGAGGCACGTGAGATCCCAAGATAATGCAGCAGATTGAGCCACTAGAGGTCTTACGGTAGGAGTTTTGAAAGATAGTAGATTATGGTGGCAGGGTCCCAACTGGTTACTTTTAGATTCTCAAAGTTGACCCGATCCAGTGATCCTGAGCGCAGAACAGCAAGCGGCTGCAGCTACGTTGGTTGCTCTTAACGAGAAGAGTCCTTGTGTGTCAGTCCAAGTGTCTACGGCTAGAGATACATCGGACCCTCAATATTTTGTGTTGTCCAGATTGGACAAAAGTAGTTCTTTGTCTACAATTGTGCGCAGGCTTGCGTATTTGTATCGTTGGATGTCTCATGCAAAAATTAGTCGAGATAAGCGAATCAATGGCCCGTTCACCTGGAAAGAGCTCTCGGCAGCTCAAGATGCAGTTTGGAGAGGTGTTCAGCTCAGAACTTTTAGCTCTGACTTGGATTGTCTTAAAAAAGGCAAAGAACTGCCTATGAAAAGTCCATTGCATCGATTGTTGCCATTCTTGTGCGATAAGGGTTTTTTACGGGTACAAGGTCGTTTCCGAAATGCATCTTTGACTTATGATGAAAAACATCCAATTATTTTGCCTCATAATGATCCGTTGGTTCGCAGATTAGTGGAACAGGTCCACACAGACACCTTGCGTGGAGGAATTCATCTCATGATGAGTCACCTACGTCGGAGATATTGGATCACCCACATGGAACATCTGATACAGTCAGTCTACAGGCATTGTGTTGAATGTACGAGGCAGAATGGTCAACTGATGCAGCAGCAAATGGGCCCACTTCCTGAAGTGAGACTCACACCACGGATGCCTTTCGAGGCAACAGGCGTCGATTTTGCAGGTCCTGTATCCATTCGTTTTTCTCCAGGTCGTGGCGCTAAAAGTACTAAAGGATATATTGCTATTTTCGATATCGTTTGTAGTAGGAATATCACTAGGCAATGCGGGTTGAAGTCTCTTCTTTCCACAAAACACAAAGGGCCCAATATTCAATAATTATATCGCTCTCAGCTCTTGTTTTACGTAGAAGGATTTCTTGCGATAAACAGGAAGTGATGTATCTCACTAATCACATTCAAAAATGGTGATGTCTGCGTACGCAAAAAAACTTACTCAGTATTCCTTTTGATATGATCACTCGATTAACAAACCTAGGTGCTGAGAAAAACTCTGCTGATCAGTTATTCGATTCAAAATAATGCATTTGATGCATAAAAGAGGTATATGGAGTGCTTCAACTGGAATTTCGGGCATCTCAGCTGAATTTTGATTTTTTGGTTCTTAAAGTTGACCTTTTGTTCAGGCTTAGATTGAGAACCGTATTGCTGCAGCAATCATATAAGGGTCGTGTGTTTAAGGCGCAGAATGGGAGAAGTCCGAACACGGGATGCAGCTTACCTAACATGAATAGAATCCCAAATATTTCAGAAATGGTTCATTTTTCTCAAAACGCTCATTACAACCTTGCGCAACAATATCCATCATGGTGCCAAGTTTCATCGAATTTGACCGGGAGCCAATTTCTTCAATTTTTGAGCGATATCCTTTTTCTTGAAAATATAATCATATAAGATAAATATACAATTTCATCAGAATTTTTGAGTGTTTGCTGTTTTTGGTACAGCACTATCAATTTTAGATAAAGCGAAAGTTCACATGCGAGATACTGAATAATCGGTGTTTGCGGTCCGGTTTCCACAAACCAGAACTCTTTCCAACAAGAGAGACTGAGTGAAGTACGTCTTGAACTCTCAATCTGTTCGACTGACTTTTATTGTCGAAGCTTCGACTGACAAGTCGAGCAACTCTAGTTCGACTGAATTTTAGGGCGTTTCTATCGAACTCGACTGATTTTAGCTCCTCTGCTCATTTGACGGGTGAGAATCAGTCGAAGCTCATACTTATTACAGTCGAATGTTCATTTCGAAATTTAGCGATCTGACAATAGTTCTGGTTCAAACAGATAACATCTGAATGGATAACTCTTGTTAAGTGGTTCGTCCGGCATATTTCTAATATTTTCATCGATATTTCACGCATCACCTCGCGCACAATGCCACGACGACTTTAGCATTGAACTAGGAGGGAGTGCTGACATTTTACAACCAAGTTTGTGGATTTTGTCTCGCAGATACGAAGGGTCTTTCAATCCTGAAACCTAGTTCGTCATTGGGAAACTTGATCAGACCTGTTTGAGTTTTGTATCCCAACCAGCTCAGTGGGTGAGCGGACAAGACGCTAGCCTTCTAACCCGGTGAGCCGGGGTTTGATACCCGGCCAAGGTAGAATGAAACTAATTTTTTCTGATTTGATCTCATTCTTATGTTCCTCTGAAGTCGATAAAATTGTAAATAACCGCTCAAAGACGTCTGTAAATTATTTTAAAATTTTCATCCTTGAACAAACAGTCAGTCGAAGCTCGACAGAAAAGTCAGTCGAGACGGAGCTGACGGAATCTCAGTCTAGGCTTCGACTGGAAAATCAGTCGAAATCATCTGAATTACCAATCGAAGGAGCTTAGAGAGCGACGGCAGATTCCATATCATGGCAGTTCTTTATGTACCAATAACTCAGAACATCCGTGGAACACTGAACGTACATAAAACTCGGAAGTTCCATGGAAACCCTCATAAACCTGATCGTTCTCCATTCGTGTGTTCGGTGATTGGTAGTTCGGTGGGATGGCTTATGCATCTGATCTGCGGTGGAAACTTATCATCAAAGGCAATCCTGCGGTGCCATGTATGTAGGTATGTGGGGAGGTAAGAACATCCCTCTGGGATACTTTTCTGATGCAATCAAGGGTATTCATCTATAGCTTATGATTGTTCTCCTGATTTTTATTTGGTAATATCTACTCCTTCTGCCATTTTCCAAGTCTCTTTTTGTTAACACCTTATGAACCCATGAGGACTCGCAATAAAAATTCGAAGGATTTGTGCAAGGAAATCGTTCTACTTCCGTTCGAATTCGTCAAACATCCTCGTCGATTATTGCTTTGGTATGTAATGAGCTTGCTCTTCAGGTGAAGTGAAAGGTGTGTATGGTGTGAATTGGTGTCCCTGAGTTCGACATAAGTGTCAAAAGAGCGCACATTACTTCTCGAGAAACTTTGTGAGGGTTGTCGGTGTCGTATTTAGATTGGATGGTAATCACTCAGTTGAAGGGTAACCTACAGAGTTAGATTGAGGGCCAGATCACGAGGACTGGGCTTCTTCTGCTATAATAGGAAGGACTTTTCGAGGTGCAAAAGGTCGCCAAAAACAGATACCTCCAAGGAATAATACGTTTTGAATAACATCGTAAATGATGGACCTTAAGTAGAGTTCCTGGGAAATGTATAATGTCGGTGTCGAAACAGAGTGTTTGAGAAATTTCCAGGAGTACTGCACCATGTTCACATTCGAGGTCAAATCATGTCCTCGGACTTACAAGACAATAACATTAGTCACAATGATATTAGTGTGATTAGGCAATATTTCAACGTACTGTTACAGTATTTCGAGCCCATTTAATCCATGAAATCTTTGAAGTAACGTCGATGAGATTTCCCTCGAATTGTGTAATCCGAATGATGACCCCATGATGAGAATTGCTCATTTTTTATTCGAAAATGTGTCCTTTTCTCAGCAAGTAATGCATTGGATATCCTTTTAGACTGCTACAGAGGCGAGTATCAGGTCGAAGCTTATGAATTTGATAAACAGAAGTTGGAAGAAAGTATCAGAAATCATTCGAGACTGGAGGTGAAACCGCTGTACAAACCTTTAAACGTAGCGTATATTATAATCGAACACGACATTCATACAACTCGCAGTTACGGGTAAGTATAATGTATGGTATTCACATGGTTGCACAAGACAACGGAATTTTAGATAGATGGGTTTCTTTCTGCGTTTAGAGAAAATTTTGTCGATTATACTGTTAACACTAATAATATTCGCATCCCAAAGTAATTCTAAAACCTCTTTTGTGGACTCTCGCACTTTTATAAAATATTTTGGCGTGAAAGTTTGAAACAAATTTATGTAAGTGATTATTTTCAAAATCATTAACGCGCGATTGGGGAATTAGACAGTGGGATACTATTATTAACATATGGTTTTTTATATAACTACTGTTTTCTGTATGCTTCGGCTTGCTCAGATGATATCAAATCCAATGATGAATTATTTTCAGTATTTCAGCAGAAGAATTCCTAAAGTGGGGGAAAATGTGCGTTATCAAATTTGTAGGCACGCTACTGGAGTTGTGGATTCAACTCAGTTTCCGCGAGGAGGGCGGGACTCCGCACAGTCCGAGTGGCGCTCTCGACAGAGGTTACAAAAATATTCGGGAGGCTGCTAGAAGATTAGGAAGGCCAGGGGCCTCGAGACTTCAAAAAAAGTACTGGTATGAGATTGGTGAGTGATGTCTGATATTAAAGAGGATGTACAAGGCGTGAATTAGTTGTTCTACTATCCCCGCGTTGTGATTCAGGGGTTGTCGGATACCAGCATTACCGATTTCCAAATATGACTGAATTTCTCAATTATCGTACATGCAGCAGGTAACGCGGATTCTAACCCACAGAGAATCGGTTTCTACATACAAGTTCTCTCAGAAACTGATCGAGATATTAACCCTCGGCTGTCCCTCTGGGGTGATTTACACCCCAGGCCTCCTTCATGAGTACGCCACGCGCGTAATTCGAAGTTTTCCCGGCTCAGAGTGAGATTTGTTGATAGTCAAGATGTGCCACTTACCGACCGTGCACATAGCACCAATTTTGGCGCGCGTGTCACTCCGTAACAGCCAAGCAACATGGCCGTGGGGTTCAACATACCCCAGAACGACGGCTATGCGCGCTGTTTTTGAGTGCATTTTGATGCAATAATAAATTATTGCAAAAAATTGCAAAAAAAGGCTTTTCCACTGAAAATATTCTAGAGGACGCAATTTTCAATGGAATGAGCTCATAATTAAACTGAGTTATCTCAAGATCAAGTAGATATGAGGAAAGAATAGTCCAATGGTCAATCTTCCAATGGAGGTCTACATTCCAGCATATTAGGTGAGAATAAAAATTCTCAATTCATGCGTCGAAATATGTCAGAATGAATACCTTTTTCCCAGGATCCACCCTCGCGCTATTTTTTCCTTCAATTGACCTCATCTCGGGATGACTCAGATAAATTTTCAGCTCGTTTGGATGAAAATTGCGCCGTTTACAATTTTTTTGTGAACAAGGTGATTTTTTGCATTTTTTGGTCATTTGTATTTTTTGGAATTTTTCATTTGCCCTTGGAGATTATCTGGCTACATTGGCTCATAGAAAACATATTAAAGAAGCTAGAAAAAAATTTTCGAGTCTAAATATTCAATATAATAGCTACAGCATCAATTTTTTGACTGAGGTGCAATGAACCTCAGTCAGCCAGCTATGTTATTTGGCGGAGCGGCGCCAGCTAAGGGTTAAAAAAGTCTACAATGTCAATTAAATGTTTCATAGGAATCGAACTCCGACATCTCCTCAAACTGAGCTCGTATGTGTTTGGTCCAGTTATGCCAACTTTTTTTCCTCATTTTCAGGTATCGAATATGACATTCCTCAGCCTGCTGCTGTAACGACCTTAGATGTCTGGGATAGAGGAGCTGTTGCCCGTTACCAAAACGCTAAGAGTGCCTCCATATCTAAAATGATTCAGGATCACCCATCAATGGTATCAGAGACTGGTCCATTTCTGGTAATCATTCGAACTAATTTGATGTAACGCTTCCTCGAAAATGCTATTAAACAATGCTTCATTTATTCATCTCCAGCTGAGGAGAGATTATGGTTTCAAATTCCCATCATCAATGAATGCCTTGATTGAGAAATGGCCAAGCCTTGCTATTATTTTGATTCAAATAGCTCAAATATTCAGTACCAAGAAAGAGATAAAAAAAATTCTTCGAGCAAACTCAAACATGGCGACCGAAGGTATGTACCAAAATCTCACGATATATTATTTTCGGACTCGTAATTGCAATGATCCTTTTTATTCCAAGTTCACAAGCAGAATGTGGCGTGAATGTTACTGCCATCTCTTGTTCGCTGTTTCGCCAAAACCCAAAAAAGTGGCAAATAGAGATGTCTGTTTAGAAGACATCGCGGATACATTTATACTGTACATTGATGTACGTTACAGGTTCATATTTTTTCAAACTGTACTGCATTTGTTATACTTGTTGACTAAATTGATTTTATTATTTCTGGGATTTCGATGAACTCGAAACGAAACAAGCTGAGCTTCACTTCATACTCAAAGCCAGAAATGTTCCATTACGACCATACGCCATCAAGTGTGGCTCGTTGGAGAATTCTGAGAAACGTTTTGCTGTGCTGGAAGACGTCACGTTCAGTATGAACTCGCTTACCGAGGCTGTAGATTTCTGCTTCAAGGTTGTAACAATTCTGAGGAAACCATACTCAAA
The DNA here is from genome assembly GCA_029851415.1 of Eretmocerus hayati. Classification (NCBI taxonomy): domain Eukaryota; kingdom Metazoa; phylum Arthropoda; class Insecta; order Hymenoptera; family Aphelinidae; genus Eretmocerus; species Eretmocerus hayati. The sequence continues at coordinate 103,926,023 of CM056742.1, forward strand.
ATACTCAAACGATGTTTGGCGATTTTTCGCATCGCACGTCTATGAAATCAGTAATGATGGTTTGCCTCAGTGTACAGTCACTCTTATAGATCGCATTAAAAGTGTAACTAGAGTCAACAATGAAGATCGGCGAGCAGTTGCTTAGCTTTTCATTGCATGATACCTTATCATTAATAACGATAGCCCAGGCAGCTATTGACTCAACAGGATGTAATTCTTGTGCAGCGTGATGATCATTTGTGACTTATATTAATTTTGACAGTTTTTCTAATCGAGCTGTTCTGGATATGTACACGTGCAATGCAATTAGCTGACATGAATATCTTATTAATTATGAATATCTTAATGATTGTAAGAAGTACATTTCACGTGCTTATGTGAGAATTACGATGAGCTACTACTTGTGTCACTGCCGGATAGCTTTTGCATTTTGCAATCCAGAGTACATAACCCACCCGAAAAGTTCGTGAGTGAATATGTCCTACTCTCTACGTAATCTTCGTAGCGTCGTACATAGACGTTATTTTGACATGATATTGCACAGGAAACCCCAAAAACTTAGAAATAAATTAGACAAAATGGAATCTTACAATTTTTTAATACTGCATTCAAGTGCCGACATAACCACGTTCCTACATCTTCATCCCAATCCCGAATCTCGCTATCCATTTCACTATAACAGACACCACTCCCGTCCAAAATTATACTCGAGTACAGCACAACCTTAAATGTTGCTATCAAAAAAAAATTAGTGAGGCACCGAGCGCGCATTAAAAGGGGGAGGGAAGAAGAGAGAGATAGAGAGAGATTGATTGATTGATATTTATTGTGGACGGGGGATAAATTCCCATTCGCCCAGGGAGAGGTTACATTGTTGTATTCGTAAACATCTGAGTCATAGAGATCAGTACAGGTGACTTTTGGATAGTGATTGCTGGCTGGATTAGATTTTTAAATCTCTGAAAGACTGTAAAATCATATGAACTTATATAATAGATTCTTACAACTAAAAATTGTTTACAACTAAATATTGAATTCCTAGCGCCGAGAGCTCGCATGAACTATATAAATTAGTCGAAAAATGGTACATGGTGGCTTATGAATCAAAGAGATGAATAAGAGCAGGGGGTATGGGCACAAGGCCTTCGCGGGAGGTGCGATTTAGCCAGTCGTTTCGATCAAGGTTCAACAGCGTGTTGAATAAAATCCTTTTCAGGTTATCTAAGCTTACATCAAAATCTAGGAAGGGAAGTTGATTCAATAGTCGCGAGGCAGAGATTACGAACGACTGGTTCAGCGCTTCTGTTCGAGGAGTCTTGTAGCTTAGCGATTCTTTCTCGTGGCGTTTGGACTGTCGCAGGTGTTCGTTGTCGGCAGTGAGGAAAAATTTTGAACGCAAGAAGGTTGGAAGATCGTGTTTTAGAATTGAAAGAGCTAGAGACCCAAGTAGATAATCTCTCCTGCGTTCGGCTGATAACCAGTTCAAACTGATGCGATAAGGAGAGACATGTGCCCGTCTAGGTATGTTGCCCCATACAAACCTGACACAGGCGTTGTGCAAGCGATGCAGCTTTAGCTTCTGCGATTTGTCTAGGCCGGTTAAGACAGCAGAGCCGTAGTCGAAACAGGGTAATACCAAACTTGAAACAAGCTGTTGTTTTAGTGAGCGGGGAAAGCCTCGGGCTGCGACCCTGAGGGAGTAGAGCGAGCCGTGTACCCGGCGAGATGTTTGATTTATCTGCATCCCCCAGTCGAGAGAGGGTGTGATAAGTATGCCTAGACTTTTGATACTCTTCGAGTATGGAATGGAGCCACTCATCACTCGGACAGGGGGCAGATGGTTTAAATCGGTCGTAGCTAGGTATGCTGCGCTGCCAAGGATCATTACGGTTGTTTTCGTTGGGTTGAGCTTCAAAGAGAGAGAGAGAGAGAGAGAGAGAGAGAGAGAGAGAGAGAGAGAGAGAGAGAGAGAGAGATTGATTGATAACAAATTTATTATGCCGAGGTCCTAGTAGACCGTATGGCAAAAGAAATCACAAAATGTACAAGTATAAAATATAAAATAATATCATAATAAACAAGTATAAAATATAATAATAAAATCATTAATCAAGTGCAATCAATATTTATGGCTAGCAAGCGCAATATAAGTTGGCAGCATATTTCATTTCCACTTTATAGTAATTCATAGAGGGAATCATATACAGATTTCAACTAGCAAATCTTCACTCTATCACAATAATACACATCAGACATTCAATTCTGGTTAATGAGTTCTTTTTCATAGTAGTATTCGAAGAGAGCTGACTTAAATGTTTCGATGGGCTTAAGTAGACGTATCTTATTTGGTATCGTTTCCCATTCTTTTATTCCTTGCACTGAAAATGCACCCGTGTACGCCGTTGTGCGAACAGTGGGGACAAGGATTCGCAATGACTGTGTCCTCTCCGAACGCCTGACATTCTCATCTAGCGTCTTGAAGAGATCGCTGAGGTATTCTGGTTTGGATGTGGTAAAGATTTTATACAATTGAACACAAAGGTAATACTTGCGGCGGGTTATTAATGGCAACCATTTCAGCTGTTGGTAATAAGGTTTAAGTGCAGCGTCACAACGTAAATGGTATATAAATCTAACACATGTATTACACAACCTCTGTAGTTTAGTCTCAAGATAACCGGATAAATCATTGAAGACCAAACAGGCATAATCGAAGTGAGGTATAACAAGAGCGTTTACGAGCAGACGTTTAACTTCTGAAGAGAGAGAGTGTCCACGGTGTCGGAGTAAATGTAGAACTCCATTAACTTTTGAGCAAATGCTCGCGACATGAGAGTTCCATGAGAGGTCTTGGGAGAATATTACTCCCAAGTTCTTCACCGTGGTCTGCAGAGGTATTACGACTCCATTTACAAGTATCGGAGGTAACGATTGAGGATCCAGTCTCATGTGGTATTGAACAGATGCATACAATATTGCTTTTGTTTTCGGTAAGCTCAAGGTGAGTCCGTTCAGTATCGCCCAAGCAAATATTCGACCTATATCTTCATTAAGTTTGCCAATCGCTTCATGAATCTCTGATGGGTGACACTGTATATAAATTTGCAGGTCATCGGCAAAAAGTATGGCCTTGCAATGTATCAAAATTGAAACTATGGCATTGATGAATATCAAAAATATAATGGGTCCTGGATTTGACCCTTGGGGAGAACCAGACTTATTTGGGAGATACTCAGTACGATTATTATCCCGATCAATGATAGCTTGAGACCGAGCACTCAGATATGAGTGGAACCACTTCAAGGTCTCTACTGAGAAGTTCATTTCTCTCATTTTGCAAAGGAGCACGGAATGTTGTATACTATCAAAGGCAGCTTTAAAGTCAAAAAGAACTTGAAGTGTGACAAGCTTGTGCTCAATACCAAATCTAATGTCTTCTGAAACTTTTAGAAGAGCTGTTTGTGTGCTAAGGTTTGCGCGAAAGCCTGATTGAAATGGCGATAGCAATTTATGACTCTCAAGGTGATCAACGAGCTGATGTGTAACGATAGTATCGAAAACCTTAGCAAAGTGGGGAAGGTTGGCTAGAGAGAGAGAGAGAGAGAGAGAGAGAGAGATTGATTGATTGGTTGATTGATTGGTTTATTCAGCCCGGGGACAATGGGTCCCATGGGGCATAAAGCAATTTACATGAGTTGTTACAATAAAATTTCTCAAGGTTATAAATTCATATAAATATGTATAAAACTTTGGAACGAGTATGCTTGTAAATAGGTAGATATATTAACTCGGTACACAGTAGCATGTTACATAAATTTTAAAGAACAGCACAAAGAACGTACATTAAATTAAATTATATTAAATTATATCAAATTACTTCAGTTTCTGACTTCATTCACATTAGACTCCTGACTGGTGAGATATGGGAGCAAGTGGCTCTTGAAAACGGTTACGGAGGTGACATCCCGAGGCAAATTGGTGATATTGCGTGGCATCTTGTTCCAGAGAATAGATGCAGAAACATGGAACGAATTCTGAAGCGCGGTAGTACGACACTTAGGAATTATAAGGTCACCAGTCTGAAGTCTTGCTGACCTATGAACACTCGCGTTGCAAACTTCCACTATATTCTTGGCTAAGTATTGAGGCTTACCCGTTTTCAGTATTTGGAACATGGAGCTGGCTAAGAAATACTCTCGTCGTGCTTTGACCGAGAGCCACCCTAGTCGTTGCCGATAGGGGGTAACATGATCTCTCCAAGGAATATTTCCGAATACAAATCGAGTACAAGCGTTTTGGGCCCGCTGAAGGCGAGAATTCTGTTCCTCAGAGAGATCATGGTAGACAAGGCAGGCATAGTCAAAGTATGGTAGGATGAGAGTTTGTATGAGGGATTTCCGGAGAGAGAATGAGAGAGCGTGCTTGTGAGGACGGAGTTGGCGCAAGGTTCCAAAGACTCTTTGGCAGATGTAGGAGACATGTTTCTTCCAGGACAAGTCGGCTGACATCCAAACACCGAGGTTCTTCACTTCAGTTACAAATTCTATTGGTGTATCGAGGATGGTGATCGGAGAGAGAGCATTCATATCTAGAGATCGTAAATTCTCAGCGCTACCGAGGATTATTGCTTTCGTTTTCGTGAGGTTTAGGCTCAGGCCATTTGCATTAGCCCAATAATAGATAGCAAGTGCATCTTTCTCAATCAGCCTAAGTGTATCCTCAATCTCATGGCGGTAGCAGCTTCGATATATTTGTGTATCATCAGCATATATCATGTGTCGGGAATAGCGTAGCACTCTGGGCAAATCGTTGATAAAGATGGAAAATAGGAGCGGACCCAATACTGATCCTTGCGGGACACCTGCAGTCGTGTTTATCCAGTCAGATACGGTACCTCCGTCATCAATGACCGCCTGACACCGGTCAGCAAGATATGACAAGAACCAGCGAGTGGTATGATCGCTGACTTGAAAGGCTCGTAATTTCTGAATGAGTATCCCATGGGGAATTTTGTCAAAAGCTTTGGAAAAGTCAAAAAGGACCAAGATGGTGAACATTGTTTTGTCTATGCCTTTCCGAACGTCATCTAACACCCCTAGCAAGGCTGTCTGGGTGCTGTGGCCTTCACGGAATCCAGCTTGGCATGGGTCTAGAAGTTCATAGTTCTCGATGAACTGTTTGAGCTGCCCAGAGACTACCTTTTCAAGAATCTTAGAGCACTCAGAAAGCCTTGCTATGGGTCGCAAGTCTGACAAGTCTGCTAGATTGTTTGTCTTGGGAATAGGGGTAATAAGGGTCCGTTTCCATGAGTCCGGGAATGAGGCTCGGGTGATACTCGAATTGACTATTTCGGTGAGTGGATCAATGATGACTGGGCATGACATAAGCAGAGTCTTCACAGTGATATTGTCAATACCATATGTCTTGGATTTCATTGTGTGGATTATGCGCATAACTTCGTCCTTGCTAGTGGGAGAAAGAGAGAAGAGTGGAATATTAGTTGGACGTGATGAGGCTATTAACTGGGAGAGAAATTGAGTATTTTTAGTAGGTGGAGGGTTGGATATGGAAGCAAAATGAGAATTGATAGCATCAGGGGAGAATGTGCTAAATGGTGAGGGAGGACGTGATGAGACTATGCCTAGCTCGTTGAGAGAATTCCATAGTCTATTGGAAGTTTGGGCAGCCGAAATTTGACTAGCGTAATACTGGTTTTTGGAAGAACGCAACAGTTTCTGAACATTTGATCGTGCCGATCGATATTTCCGTTTCAATTCAGTAGAGCAAGTAACTCGGGCTTTTTTATAAAGGCGATCACGTTCGCTCATCAAATCACGGATATCCTTGGTCACCCAGGGCTTGTTCCGAGCTGGGATTCGGAAAGTTCTGAACGGAGCTGATTTATCGAGTGCGTTAGTGATTGCTTGATTGAATAAAAAAATTGTGTCATCTATGTTTCCAATGTTGGGAACTATCGAGAGGCCAGCCAAAAGATCACAATGGTATTTTTCTAGGTTAAAATTTCTAAAATTGCGTTTAGTGATCGTAAAAGGTTGTCGTGCGACTTCACTGAATTTGAATAGTATCTCGGTTCTGTCATGGCCTATAGTGAATGGAGCATCGCTTTTCGAGTATTCTAAAACGTTTTCAAGTGAATTAACAATGAAGAGATCTATCCATGTATGGGACGTTTGTCTTTCAGCATTGAGTGTGTGGTGAGTTGTCTCGGATGGCACTAGCTCTAGTGAGAAATCCTTCAAATGCTTGTGAATAAAATCGGATTTAAAGCTGTTAGCTGCCATGTTACAGTTGAAGTCACCAGTGATGACAACAGATGTGTATTTAGGTAAAAAAGCAGATAAGTTATTGAAGAACTCGACAGGGAGACAAGCATCAGGAGGCCTATAAACGACTGCAAATAGTAGACGTTGATCACAGCTTTCGATTTCACAGATCAAGTACTCTGGATGATTGACTCGAGAGGAATCTGACTTTAAGAGAACTCTGAAATTAGTTGACCTTGCGAAATAAATAGCAACTCCTCCTCCCACCCGGCCAATCCTGTCGTTACGGATTATAGAGTAATTATCAATATTTACACTGGTGTCAGTGTCGACCTCTGTTAGGCGACTCTCTGTGACAGCAAAAATGTCTTGCGGATAATCATGGAGGAAAACTTCGACATTTGTATGGTACTTTGTAAGACTATAGAGGTTGACATGGCAGATCCTAAGGTATGTTCCGTTTACTTGCTTTTGAGAGACATTATCAAACTATCTTCGAGATATCACCTTCGTTAGAGATCAAAATTCTCTCTGATTGACCGTTTTTGCGGACATATATTGAGCCACTTCTGACCCATACTCTTTCAAAACCTTTAGTCTTAGCAACAGAGCGAACCTTCCCAAGCAACCTATAAGTAGTGGGAGGCAGACATTCATTCAAAAACAGTTTTTTCTGAAGCTGGTCTATAAACTCAGGAAATACTTCTGATGCAGGTAGGTCTCCATGTGAAATTTTACGGCGCATTATCTCATCTCTAATTTGAACAGACTTACATCTTATGAAAAGAGTGAATATAGCACCTGGCGGTGAAACCGCGTCCGCAGAATTGGTTGTCGATTTCTGGGTGTGACGATTGGTTCTGATTATGTCAGAGGCAAAACCCTGTGCATCAATTTTGGAGAGAATGCGCTCGAGAATCTCAGAATCGGAAAGCGTAGTTGCTGCTGGCAATCCCGATATCACAATATCAGCATTCGCGCTTGGCTGGGTACCTTGGGTATTATTGGCATTCTTCATACCATCAAGCTGTACATACACACGAGCTAAACGGTCTTCCAGATCTTTGATACGCGTCTCTTGATTCTGGATCATAGTTGTAAAGTTAGTGAGTTTGTTCTCAATGGCTTCAATGCGCCCATTACTCTGAGTGTTTTGGTCCATGATAGTTAGGAGATTATGAAATATGGCTGTCATTTTCTGATCTGCATTGAGCGAGGCAAATTGAGCTACAGTTTCATCACGAGTTGGAACTTGAGGTTGCGTATTGCAAGGTATCGTTGAAGGTTGTAAAGAGTTGGCAGGAATGTTGCTACAAAACGTCTGTGGATTGAAAGGGGCAGAAGGCCCTTGAATAGACGTACCTGTACTATGAAAAAAGGTGCTACTTGAGGCCGTAGAGTGAGGAAAAGTGAATACCGGTGTGCCAGGGCCATTCATGGTGGTGTGTTTGTCAAAACTACCTCGCCTAGAGTTTATATCCGCTTTAGTCCGCATAAAGTGGTCCACGCAGCAACGCCAGGCAGCTACGGTTTTTATATAAGCGCGGGCGCAACCAGTGTGAAAGATGGAGTTACAATCTTCACAGACAAAAAGTTTGTCTTTGACGTTACAACCGCAGCGTTTACACGCAGGCATTCGGCTACGCTCCGATATTATGATTGAGTCGAACCGGCTGAAGCAGCTATTTGATATGTACAGATTATTGTCAGCCTAGGAAGCTAATGAGACAAAGAGCTGCCATCTAGCATCGGTGAGAGTAACCGAGATTTTGAGCTAAGTCGGTAAGGTAGGTCGCCTCTGTGCTGCGGGCGAGAAGCTAGCAAAGTTCATCGGAGTGATCAGAGATGGCGCCACTGACTACATGGAACGTGACTCTGAGCATGAGCCACCAGCTTACACATGCGAACACACACACGTGGAGTTATCAATTCTCAATTGCAACACCTCATGTGAGAAGAAACTAAAATGTCATGTTTCGCCAGGTACACGCACTGCACTGCACTCACATTTAGGCGACAGGGGAGATGAGCTCGAAATTGGCTTCTCGGTTAGCCGATAAGTCACGGTTGGCAGCAGATGTAGTGTTGTGGCAGGTTAGCGAATTCAGGCTCCAGCGCTCAGTAGTCTCAGCTGATGATGTATATGAGCAGACGATAACGCCAGCACAGGAGGGCAAGATGGACGCCAGGCTTCAGCTGCCAGGGCGTATAGTCAATGCAGTTATGGACGGTTTCCCAGGCTCAGTTCAGTGTGGAGCCTTTGCAGTTTATGCTCCAAAGTGCAAGAGCCTGCAGGAGAACCCCAAACTGCAAAATTTCCCTCTCGGGGCAAAGTTGAAACGGTCAATTTCGAGTATGTTTGGGGAGCGATCTGAAGAACGTGTTGATCTACTCACCGGCCCGCAGAGAGAGAGAGAGAGAGAGAGAGAGAGAGAGAGAGAGAGAGAGAGAGAGAGAGAGAGAGAGGGAGAGGCCTTGGAAGGAAGTGGTGTCAGGCCTTGGAAGGAAGTGGTGTCAAAGAAACAAGCGAGAAGGGCAAAGAAGAGCGGTAGATCGGACGATGCCGCCGGGAAGAAAGCGAAAATGAAGCCGAGAAGGGTGAAGCCCGAAGCCGTCCTCGTGACGGCCAAACAAGGTGGGCTAACCTACGCAGACATGCTGCGCAGGATAAAAACGGATGACCTCGATGAAGAAGTAGGCTCCAAGGTCACGGGCATCCGCAAGACCCAAGAAGGCCAAGTCCTTCTTGAACTCAAGAAGGGCACCGATGTCGCCGCCGTCAAGGCAGCCTTGGCACCAGTCGTCGGGCAAGAAGGAGCTGTCCACTGTCTAGCAAACAGCACGACCCTCGAGGTTCTCGGAGTCGACTACGATGTCGACATAATCAAGGTGCGGGATGCCCTCGCGAAGGCCCTACCAGAAAACGAGAAGGGTGCCGTTGTAGTCAAGTCCATCCGGAGTGGCTACCGCGGCACCCAAACCGCTGTTGTCTCGATCGCAACGAGACTGGCCCACCATCTCCTCGACTGGAAGGAGCCAAAGGTTGGATGGGGCAGAGTCAGGATCCGCGAGAAGGGTGGCATCCCACGGTGCTATAACTGCTTAGAGTACGGGCACAAGGCCTCGGGGTGCAAAAAAGAGAAGGCAGAGGAACGGAAACCAAAACTCTGCTTCCAATGCGGCGAACCAGGGCACCTTGCTGCGATTTGCAAGGAAAAACCAAAATGCCTAAGCTGGCGATCGGGTCCAAATCTGACCACAGATCTGGGGCCAGCAACTGCACTGCGTACCAGAGGGCAAGAACCACATATAGACGCAGGAAGGGAAGAAATGGCTAGCTTCATCCAAGCCAACCTCAGGAAGAGCGGGGACGCAGACGATCTCCTACACGCTGTAGCCAAAGAAGGAGGGATCGATGTTCTAATTATCTCCGAACCGCCTCGGATGCGCGAATTCTCTCGATCCACATTCGATCACTGGAGGACAGCCGTGATCCAGATCATGAATCCTGCGATCCGTGAGACTGGACCAGCTGTTAGTGGCCGCGGTTTCGCTCGAAAGACCATAGAGGGCACAGCAGTCTACAGCTGCTACTATTCGCCGTCGCTCAAGATGCACGAATTCGGAGACGAGCTCCATGACCTAGAAGAGGATGTGAGGCAATGGGGGGGCCCAGTTATAATCGCGGGGGATTTCAACTCCAAGGAACCGACTTGGAGCGGGGGGCCGCGTGATAGACGGGGGGTAATACTCGCTGATGCCATGGAGGCATTGGGATTAGTGCTCGCGAACGAGACGGGGGTTATCACCTACCACCGACACGACACTCGGTCCAGGGAGGGAGGTTCGTCTTCGGTCCTCGACCTGACGTTCATGAGCCCGTCGCTCATGGGACGTATGACATCGTGGGAGGTTCTGGACACGGAAACATTGAGTGACCATCGACATATTCGGTTTCGGCTTAGGACTGACAGACAGAGACAGACGACACACAGACCGCGACCGACGGGGCGGCAGGTACGCAAGCTGGATGAGGGGAAATTTCGGGAATCGATAGAAACAGTCGAAGATCTCCCGATGAACTCCGCCTCGGACGAAGCTGTGGCGATGGTAACATCCGCCATCACGAGAGCTTGCGACGCGTCGATGCCTCGCAGGACAACACCATGTTTCTGGAGGAAACCAGAGTACTGGATCACCGATGAGATCAAGGCTCTACGAAGAACGAGCAACAAGAAAAGGAGGACCGCATGGCGATCAAGGAAGCTGCAACGACCATCGCTGGCGGAAGATGACAGAGCGTACAAAGAAGCAAAGAAGGCTCTCGTTCTAGCCATCCGGAGGAGCAAAGAGAAGTCCTGGGGTGAACTGTGCGACATGGTTAACGAAGACCCCTGGGGCACGCCATATCGCGTGGTCATGTCAAAGGTCCGACCCCGGAAGGGCAACCCAGCACCGACCGATGCAGCAACATTGCGCACCATCGTGGAAGACCTCTTCCCAGCAGGAGAACCCAGAGTTACATTCCCTACGGAGAGCGAAGACCCCATCCCGCTCTTCACTATGCAAGAGCTACTCATAGCGGCGAAGAGAATGCCGAACGGCAAGGCCCCTGGCCTGGATGGCATCCCAAACGAGGCTCTGAAACTGGTCTTCAAATACAAGCCAGATCTACTCCTCGACCTCTTCAACATCTGTCTGAGCGCGGGAACTTTCCCGGACAAGTGGAAACGCCAGAAGCTGGTCCTGATACCTAAGGGTCAAGGAGGTCAACGCCCTCTCAGCATGCTCGACAATATCGGGAAAATGTACGAGAGGATGGTGCTCAACAGGGTGGAAAAAGCCTACGAAGAAGGCGGTGGGCTATCACCAATGCAGTTCGGGTTCCGGAAGGGGCGGAGCACTGTGCACGCGATCGAGGCGGTCCAAGAACGGGTTCAAGCGTCGGTAGGGAACCCATACCAAGGAAGAGGAGGATTCTGTGCCATCATTGCGTTGGACATAAAGAACGCATCCAACTGCGCGAGCTGGGAGCGAGTCTATCAATCCCAAGCAGGTAAAGTGCCCCCCTATCTACTAGCCGTCACGAGTGACTACCTGCGGAACAGGACCCTCGTGTACGACACCGACGAGGGACAAGAGATTCGGGTACTGTCCGCCGGAATCGGACAGGGATCGGTCTCCGGGCCGTTCAACTGGAACACCCAGTATGACAGCTTACTGTCTATCGAACTGCCAGAAGGAGTGATAATAGTGGCTTTCGCGGACGACGCGGGACTCATAGTATGGGCTGACAACGAGGAACTCTTGGGTAGACGCGCGAACGAAGCGCTGGCCCGAGTCTACGAGTGGATGATTAGCAGGCTTCTGGAGCTCGCTGTCAAGAAAAGCGAAGCAATCGTGGTCACAAGGCGTAGGAAGTTTGACCTACCCCGGTTTCATATCAACGGGCAAGAGATTCCACGGAAGACAGAGCTGAAATACCTCGGTGTATGGCTCGATGACAAGTGGTCGTTCAAGAAGCACATCCAGGAAGCCGCCCAGAAGGCGAGCAGGGTCGGTGCGGCGCTCCAGCGGCTTATGCCGAATATCGGAGGACCCAAGGAAAAGAGGCGCGCACTTCTCAACACCGTCACTACCTCCATCATGCTGTACGGTGCACCCGTGTGGGGGAAGAGAGTAGAGAAGACCATCATCGAGAAGAGAATGGGGCCTGTCCACCGAAGAGCGGCCCTGAGGAGTATCCGTGCCTACCGCACTGTGTCAGGAGATGCGGCTTACGTATTGGCGGGTACTCCGCCCATCCACTTGCTCGTCGCGGAGCGAGTGAGGATCTGGGACCGCCAGAAAGTGATCGGAGCCGAACGAGTACTCACTCCGACGATGAAGGAGATCATCCGCGACAACGAGAAGGAAACCACCCTTGAGCATTGGCAAACTGAGTGGGATTCGCCATTTGCAAACGGCAGATGGACGCACCGGCTGATCCGTGACGTAGCCAAGTGGGCGGAACGCACCCACGGAGAGATGGACTACTGGACGACGCAAGCACTGAGCGATCATGGTTGCTTCGGTTCCTATCTAACCAGGTTCAAGAAGAGGACGACCCCAGCATGTCAGTCATGCGGGGACGAATGGGATGACGCCGAACATGCCCTGTTCAAGTGCAGCAACACCCGGAGAGAGCGCGCCGAGCTGGATGAATGGCTGGGTGCTCAACTAACACCTGAGAATCTCATCCCGTACTTGCTCCGCAACCAGGAGACATGGGATAGACTCACCGGATACATCAAGCTGGTGATGACCCGCAAAGAGGAGAAAGAGAGGGAAGTAAGGCGCCTCGAAGCAGGCGAATCACAGTGACTCTGCCGATTGAAACAGAAGAGGCCCAAATGATTCCAGGAGGAATCTGATGCACTGAAGAGGGAAGAGAGAAGAAAGAAGAGAGAAGAAAGAAGATGAAAAATGAAGAGATGGAAGAAGATCGAAGAAAGGGAAACAACACCTGCGAGTCGTGAGAAGAGAGACGCTCGATCCTGAGCGCGAGACGCCGCCGGCCCTGAAGTAATGCTCACGCGGTGCCGGGGCCGGATTGGTAAGTTGGTGGATCTCTCCCTTGTCCAATGGCCGGCGCCAACGGAGAAGGAAGAGAGGGTTTACCCGGTTCGGATGGCCGTATCGATGCGGATTCCAGCCCGGGACTGTTGGGGAGGTGCTGGCCAGCCGTGTTTGGCTGACCGGTGCCTCTCCTTCGTACGTCGCAGCGTATTTGCCCTACAACCACCTTAAAAAAAAAAAAAAAAAAAAAAAAGAGAGAGAGAGAGAGAGAGAGAGAGAGAGAGAGAGAGAGAGAGAGAGAGAGAGAGAGAGAGAGAGAGAGAGAAACAGATGGGGCCTGTCCATCGAAGAGCGGCCCTGAGGAGTATCCGTGCCTACCGCACTGTGTCAGGAGATGCGGCTTACGTATCGGCGAGTACTCCGCCCATCCACTTGCTCGTCGCGGAGCGAGTGAGGATCTGGGACCGCCAAAAAGTGATCAGAGCCGAACGAGTACTCACTCCGACGATGAAGGAGATCATCCGCGACAACGAGAAGGAAACCACCCTTGAGCATTGGCAAACTGAGTGGGATTCGCCATTTGCAAACGGCAGATGGACGCACCGGCTGATCCGTGACGTAGCCAAGTGGGCGGAACGCACCCACGGAGAGATGGACTACTGGACGACGCAGGCACTGAGCGATCATGGTTGCTTCGGTTCCTATCTAACCAGGTTCAAGAAGAGGACGACCCCAGCATGTCAGTCATGCGGGGACGAATGGGATGACGCCGAACATGCCCTGTTCAAGTGCAGCGACACCCGGAGAGAGCGCGCCGAGCTGGATGAATGGCTGGGTGCTCAACTAACACCTGAGAATCTCGTCCCGTAATTGCTCCGCAACCAGGAGACATGGGATAGACTCACCGGATACATCAAGCTGGTGATGACCCGCAAAGAGGAGAAAGAGAGGGAAGTAAGGCGCCTCGAAGCAGGCGAAATACAGTGACTCTGCCGATTGAAACAGAAGAGGTCCAAATGGTTCCAGGAGGAATATGATGGACTGAAGAGGGAAGGAAGAAGAGAGAAGATCGAAGAAAGAAGAAAGAAGAATGAAGAGATGGAAGAAGATCGAAGGAGGAGAAACAACACCTGCGAGTCGTGAGAAGAGGGACGCTCGATCCTGAGCGCGAGACGCCACCGGTCCTGAAGTAATGCTCACGCGGTGCCGGGTCCGGATTGGTAAGTTGGTGGATCTCTCCCTTGTCCGATGGCCAGCGCCAAAGGGGAAGGGAGAGAGGGTTTATCTGGTACGGATGGCCGCATCAATGCGGAATCCAGCCCGGAAGCCTTGAGAAGTATCGGCCAGGCGTAATTGTCCGTCCGAAACCTCTCTGTGGCTACGTCGCAGCGTATTCACCCTACAACCACCTAAAAAAAAAAAAAAAAAAAAAAAAAAAAGAGACAGAGACAGAGAGACATCAGCGGTTTTCTGGAAAATACCTATTCTTTTAGTCTTTACCACAATATGTTTTCTCAATAAATGTCCGTAAAGAATGAGCTATCACATCGACCAATTTCAATGGACCCTCGCGCAGTCGATTCTTTGTTTCAAGACCTTTGAGAAATTTGTTGTCATTCTGCAAAACTTAAACCTGGAGTACTCCTGTATAGAAAAATTTGCTGCTGAACAATATCAGCAGAACATTCTCTCATAGCGAATGACCTACCTATGTTGAAGCTATGTCATTGCATTTCCGATATAACTCTATAATTTTTCGAATATCCTCATCATTTCTCCAAAGATCGTTTGTATTTCCTAGCACCTAAAAAATTTCTTGCAAGTATTACAAGTACAGAGGGGTATCCACTAATTTTTTGGAGTAAACATACAGTGATTGAAAAAACTTTACTCAAAACCAAAGAGGATTTGCAAAACCTTTATCACAAATGAAATTATCATTTTAAGAATATTCCCTCATACAGATGCAGCTCCAACAATTTACTTTTCTATTCTCGATATCTTCCTTTGTAAGTCATTTTTGTTCGTTATCACCTTTGGGAAATGGAATGTTAACATTTGTAAGGGTTGGTTAATATTTGTTGTTTCCCTCAACCCTTCGACTGATCTTCTTGAAATTTATATTGATGGGCGATGATCATCAGAGGATGTGCTGAAAATATCCAAAGCTAGCTAGATTGATAGCTTGCAATCTAATAGCTTTCAATTATGAGTCTTCAATTTGGAAAAGTAAAAAATCTCGGATAACTGATTGGAATCAAACTAATATTTTGTAAGAGAATGCTCACCAAAATGCTACGACTAACCTCATGAAATTTTCATTTTGCCACGATCCATTGATCACTTGATACATTCTTTTCGTTTCAATGAATTGTTTACGAATTGCACGCAAATCTACTTTGGTTGCTTAGAAATTTGTTATTGAAATGGTAGGATTGGATAAAAAAGGGAACTTCTCATTAACCATTTGACAAGAAATCGCCAAAAAGTGATTACGCACATGGCCTAAAACTGGATCGGATAGTTTCGGGAAAAGATATCAATGGCTTCTCAAACGTGATCGTTAGTCAATCAAAATGGTTATTTCTAGTTGATTCATTCGTCCACGCTTCCTGCTCAATCCTTCGATGGAGAAGAAGAGTTTTTAGATTCAGAATTTTTAGTTGATCATGAGATCGACCATTGCT
This sequence comes from Eretmocerus hayati, assembly GCA_029851415.1. Taxonomy (NCBI): domain Eukaryota; kingdom Metazoa; phylum Arthropoda; class Insecta; order Hymenoptera; family Aphelinidae; genus Eretmocerus; species Eretmocerus hayati. Next base: position 103,941,552 of record CM056742.1, read on the forward strand.
CTCTCATTGATGCAACTGTAAGCTTCAAATTTTTTTGTGATTCATTATTTATCCCCGTATAGTAAGCTGAATGGACAAGGATAGTTGACAGACTTCATACTACTTTTCCCAGAAATTATAAGGAATGTATGGAACTTTTTCACCAACAAATAAAGGACAAATATAGGGCACGAAATATCTATTCTATAAGACCACACATGAAACTTCCATCATTTTGAAACTAACTGTTATTCGAGATTGCAAGTATTTATTTCATTCAAGCGATTCGAATATGCACGAATATTTAGATCTTGTATGAATGAACAATAAAAGATGGAAATGGAAACGCACAATTACACTCTGGGTCTAAATTTTAGAATCAGCTCAAAGTTTCTCTTCTTCAATTCAAATTTGAGCTTGGTCATTCATAGAAGACTTCAGCAACTTAGCTTATTTTTGAGATTTTTTGTAGCATTTTCTTTCATCCAATAGGCGAGCTATGTGAGTTTTGAATACGAGCCTGTGCGGGCAATGCTAACTTCCTCATCTGTTTTTCGGAATAGATGACTCATGGGATTGAATCCTTGGGGATACTTCTATTTCTCATCAAAACAAGTGTTGGGTCAGAATTCGAGACTCGCGAGGTTGGTGCTCTCCAGGTGAGTCTGAGGTGTCCAGAGGAGTCAACATATGAGGAACCAGATAGAAAATCTGAGCTTCTCTCCATTTCTTAACCAGCACTTTTGATTTTGGGTTCCCAGTACTCTCATGAGACTCCATGTTTTCTGGAGATATTTCTTGATAGTGTTGAACGATATGGGAAAAGAAGGACATAATCGGGTTATATGGGAAATTATGGGACAAGCCTCAAAAAAATATTGGAAATATAGGAATATGGGACAGCAGTATGAACCCTGGTTGCTATTGACAATACTTGTCGATCAAATATAGATGAATAAGAATCGGAATATAGAAAAATAAGGGGCCTATCGCAGTTTACGTGTCAATGGGTCATAGGTTATTGTGAAGTATGCATGTTATAAAAAGAGAAACGTTTTCGACTGTGCCATTCCATACATTGATATCTACCAGTTCTTCATTTTTCTTTTACGCATACATACGTGCAGGAAGCTCAACGTATACATTGCAAATGTACGTGTTGAAAATTTGGATTATACCTACATCTGCTGCCGATGCGAGTTGATCGAATATTGGGCGCATTCGTTATAGTAATTTTACACACTCTCACGAGAATACTCAACTTTTTACCCTTCAATCATCTTCAGGTTTTGCAATCATATAGAGGCTATGAAATAACAGTCCTCCCATGGTTACTCGTCATTTTCAGGTAACAAGAAGTTCTAACCACAGTGAATTTCGCTGAGCTGCGACAAGGGAGCTTCGGCGAAAGAATCACAAGCCGAGGACTTCACAGAGAAAAGGGGGCCTTCTTCACACCGGGAAAGACACTCTACCAGCTGAGCTATCCAGGGCTCCAGGAACTCTTGTCTCGATGTCATGCATGTGCGCGCCTTTTCTTTGCCGAAGGCGCCTGAAGTGTAACCTGATTTCAGGCGCCTTCGGCAAAGAAAAGGCGCGCACATGCATGACATCGAGACAAGAGTTCCTGGAGCCCTGGATAGCTCAGCTGGTAGAGTGTCTTTCCCGGTGTGAAGAAGGCCCCCAGTTCAAATCTGGGTCCAGGCGACTTTTTTCTCTCGATGTCTGTCATATGCAATTTTTTCATTAAATAACAAAGTGTAACCTGATTTCAGGCGCCTTCGGCAAAGAAAAGGCGCGCACATGCATGACATCGAGACAAGAGTTCCTGGAGCCCTGGATAGCTCAGCTTCACAGAGAAAAGTTGAAGTTTTGCCTCATGTTACATCACATGATTCCAGTTCGCAGCTACGTTGGGACTGTGATCGAACAGTACGACCGTTTCATCACGCATCTTCTGATTCCACACATGTTGTAAGAGTTGGAGTCAAGTCTCGATCGTGCAATATACTCTCTGGTGAAATTTTTCATCGAAAAGAACAACAAACCTTTTCAGGCATTTTCAACAGAAAAAAAGCCCTTCAATATCTTCAGAACGGAAAGCGTCATGATCGATCCGCAATTGTTTCGAATAGGTGAAAAGGCCGTCAAAAAATTTCTCATAGACACCGACCAGCCGTCAATGCATGTTGAACCAGTGTATGCAGTACAAGTTCCTTTAATCAGGTCTTTGAAGGTCTTCTTCGAGTTACCCGGTGTATATGATCAAACTATGGCTCACATTGCTAAACTTAAGAGGTCCAATGTTATATCAAATCACGTACAAGGTACCATGTGGCGAACCAAGTATGCCGCGTTCTTGAGTAAAGGTGATGGAGGATTTCCACTAGGAATATGGTACGATGACTTCCAAACTGGGAACGGGATGGGCAGCGCAGAGTTTGAGCAGAAATTGGGAGGAGTCTATGTGCGATGTCCTGCTCTCCCGCCTCACCTACTTAGCAAGTTATACAGCATTTTTTCAATTGTGATATTCTACGCTAACCACAGAGAGAATTATGGGCATAAATGTGTATTCTGTAAAATCATTGAAGAATTGAAAATCCTGCACGAACATGGGATCAGAGTTGTAATCAATGGAGAAGAAAAAACCCTCTTCCTCGCTTTGACTCAACTAATCGGGGACAATTTGGCATTGAACTGTGTTTGTGGTTATCCTCCAAGATTTACTGCCACAAATTACTGCCGCTGTTGCACAGCTACGGCCGAAGAGTGTAAGTCTCTTACTCGAGAGGTGATACCATTAGTAAGAACCAAAGAATCTTACGAAGAAACTTTGAGAAAAGGCAAGATGGACGAGTCACCACCACCAGATGGGATCGTTGAAGAGTGCGTGTTCAACGAGGTTCCAGATTTTCACGTGGGTGATCATCACTGGCAAGACGTAATGCACGATCTCCCCGAAGGCGTATGCAATTACACAGTTGGAAATGTTTTGCAGGATATCATATTTAAGCAGGGAAAATTAACTCTGGATGATTTGAACAAACGCATCGAAGATTTTGATTATGGACCACACGAGACGAACAAGCCTCGCAAGGCGAGGTTGCAAAAGTGCAAAGATGCCAAAAATCGCGGCAAAACAGGAAAGATTCGGCTTCGTCAGTCGTCCTCGGAAATGCTGTGTCTCACGCGATATCTAAGTTTGATGATTGGCGATGTTGTTGACGAAGATACAGAGTCTTGGCAGTTGTATCTGAAATTGAGACAAATAGGTGATATAGTAACTGCCCCTAGAATCACAGTTGATGATGCCGAAGTACTCAAAGACCTTGTATCTGAGCATAACGCCCTTTACAAAAAGTTATTTGGTCACTTGAAACCAAAAATGCACTTCATGACCCATTACCCTCGGCTTTTATTGCTCAATGGACCGCTGATAAATAGCTGGGGGATGCCTTTCGAAAGGAAGAACAAAGAGCTTAAGGAGGTCGCGGAAGCAGTACGGAACAATAGAAATCGTCCGCACACTTTGGCTATCAATGCTCAACTCAACATGTGCTACATGAAAGAGTTTAGCGATGGAATCGATGGAGACTATCAGAGAGGTCCTTTGCTGTCTGATGATGTCGATCCTGACATCTCAATTCTCTTCAGAGAAAAGCGGCAGAATGATCAACAAATCCGAGAATTAAAATATGTTGAAATATTGGGCAAAGAGTACAGCAAAGGAACGTATTTCGGGGCCGACACGAGGGGTGTTGATGATCCCTATTTTGGTGAAGTCCAAGGAGTGTATGATATTTCAGGAGATATCTACGTAATGGCCTCAATCGTACGAACTCTTTACTTTGACCAGAAGCGTCATGCTTACAGGATACCTCATGTAATACTGGGGAGAAGAATCTTCGCCATCAATGAAGTGCCACGGATCGATCCAATGCTGCGCGCGCGAGAGCGGGAAAATGGGAACTTAGCCTCTCGGTATGGTTTTTGAAAAATCATTTGTCGTATTAGGTGCATATTTGAATGATCGGCCAATGTGAGCTATCAGAGTTCTTTTAAACAAAGTAGTACACAACTGTCATTTTTGTATATTGATGTGAATTTTCGATAAACTATTGTGAACTGATCATTTGATTGTAGCACTTTTATGACGAACCTCCATTACGTTATTTCATCTTGAGTAAAAATTTCGTGGGATGAAATATGCAATTTGTAAAGAGCTCTAAACAACCAGTTTTATTATTTAGAGATCATTTGACCTTCCCATATGATTATTGTCTTGTTTGCTCAATCAAAAATTGTTGAATTTATTTGATCGTCGATAATAGACAAAATAGGACCGATTTTATAAACCACATTAATAAAAAGATTCCCTATCCATCAATACCAGTTAGGGAAAAAAGTATTCATATCAAAGACTACAAAAAACCACTATCAGTCCAATCAAATGTTACTAGATGGAAATATTTACACTGTTCGTTCTACTGGCATCGATGTCTGATATTGATGAATCATCGAGATGAGGTAACGAAGAAACTCTTTCATTTGACCAAAGAACTCAAATTTGCTACTTGGGGATTTCATTTTGGTTATAGGTGACTCAAGGTCTGGAAGATGAAACAATTTGAACAATGAGTCAAGTCTCCTACAACAATGAAATATCTGTTTGCGATTGATTTTTTTTCACTAATCCCATCATGTTTTGAGGGTCAGATGTAACTGTGTCGACGTGCACGAAGAATTAACTTCTCAGACACAGACATCTACTTTTTTGTTAGTGTACTTGGGTAATATCAGTGTAGTGTATCGATCATGTCAAGGGAAGAATTCCATCACTCATGTGTTGGGATTTTGATAGAGAAGTCGAGAAAAACGGATAACACTTCTTTATTAATCCTATTCGTACAACCGCTCGTGACCAAGTGAAGAAATAAAAAGTAATGAAAACAGTATTCGTCGTCAAGGCTTGTTATAACTAACAAAGGCAACCAGTTGCTATGCAACATACTATATATATATGCGTAGATTCTAACACTCCCTCCCGCATATATATACTTATCTTCAAACATATCAAACTTAAACTTATTTTAGGTATCTGAACATTTAATTTAATCTAAATCAACATAATTTCAAACATAGTCATAAACATAAAATCATTATTATCAATCAGTGTCGTCGTTTGTTTATGTAGGTTTTTGATCTGAAACAGAAAAGAACAAATGATTATTTTGATATCACGTCGTTTTATGATTCCAGGTCGCATTCATTAGTTTTTCCACACATCGTTCATGTAGTAGAAAAGATAAGGGCTTTGTGAATATATCAGCCATCTGATCTCTGGAGCGTATCCATTTCACTTGTATCAAATTTCGTTTCACACATTCTCTTACATAATGTTCACGTACTTCAGTCATATGACGAAGCTTATTACCATTCGTTTTAGCATTCGTTTCTGCTGCTTTATTATCACACCATAAAGTGATTGGGCTAAAAGATTTCTTAAAAATTAGTTTCAAGGATTGATCAACAGATATTGCTTCTTGACAAGCTTCAGACATCGCTACATATTCAGCTTGACAAGTTGATAATGCGACATAAGACTGCTTATGAGTTCTCCAAGCTACGGAATCTCCAAAAAGTCGTATCACATATCCACACGTCGTTAAAGAACCTTTACAATCAGCAAAGCTTGCATCTGAGAAAGCTTGCAAATCGTTTTCTTTACCATAATAAGTTGATCCTAAACTCTTTGTTTTCATAAGATATCCAAGTAACTGTCTGACCATTTTCCATTCGTGCATTGTTGGATTGATTTGATGTCTACATAGAACATTTACTGCATATAGTATATCTGGGCGTGTTGCATTTGCTAAATACAAAAGTGATCCACATACTTCTCTATAAGGTAAGTTTTCAATAGTTTCAGTTTCCGAAAGTTTTTCATCGTTGTTTGATTCTTCTCGTTCGCGTCGTTCTCTATTTGCTACTTGATTTGTTACCATTGGCGTTCTTTTAGGATACACATCATTTTCTTTGAAACGATTTAATAATTTTTCTATGTAATTCTCCTGTATAAGAGTTACTCTACTGTTAGATCTATCTCTAATAATTGTAATTCCAAGAAATTCTTTTGGAATTCCAAGATCAGTCATTTCGAATTCGTTTTGTAATTTTGTTTTAACTTCGTTCAATTTTTTCTTATTATTGCTTGCAATTAACATGTCATCAACATATAATAATAAAATCAAAATTTGATCTCCTTCTATCCAATAGAATAAGCATGGCTCAATGTCATCATTTACTAAACCTATTTTAATTGCTACTTCTGTAAATCGTTTGTTCCATCTTTTTGGGCTTATTTTTAATCCATAAAGTGCTTTTAATAGTTTAAATACTTTAGTTTGTCTAAACTCTTTTGAAACGTTTGCACCTTCAGGAATTTCCATGTAAATTTCATCTTCTATTCTACCATTTAAAAATGCAGTTTTTACATCAAGTTGACATACTTCAAGATCAAGTTTGTTTATGATTGCAATTACAGTTCGTACTAAAGCTAGTCGTGAGACTGGGGCATATACGTCTTTCAAATCGTAATTGTTTGAGTCTAAAAAGCCTCGTATAACTAATCGTGCCTTATATCTTATGCTACCATCTTGTTCTGGCTTTTTCTTCATCACCCATTTTGAATCTAATAAATTAGGCCTTTTTCCATTTGGTAAAATTTTAGGTCTCTCTACATATTTCCAGACTTTATTCTTTTCCATCGCTTGGAATTCTGCATTAACAGCACCTTGCCATAATTTCGCTTCGTCAGTTTCCATTGCATTTTTATAAGAAACAGGATCGTCATTGATCTGAGCTATGAGAGCATGATATAAATCACATTGGAGTCTTGATTGATCATTTAAATTCTCGTCGTCATTGCAAAATACTAGTAAAGCTCTCATCGTTGTACCAAGTCTATTCTCTATTTGAGATATATTGGAAATATTTGCAAATATAGAATTTTCATTGTTTTTCCTTTCGTTAGTATTTTTAGTCACAGTTTTCCTAGGTCTACCTCTTTTTCGTTTCTTTTCTTTCTTCTTTTGAGGGGTTTCATCAATTCGTTCTGTTATCATTTCTTTCTTAGAATTGGATTTTTCCTCAATTGGCTTCTTTTCGTTTTCATCTCGTGTTTTTGATTGTTTACTGATTTGTTCGTTTTGTATTTCTCCCTCCATTTTTGATAATTGTTCAATTTGTTTCTTTTCTAGCTCTCTCTCCGTTTTTGATAATTCTTCAATTCGTTCTTTTTCTAGCTCTCTCTCCGTTTTTGATAATTCTTCAATTCGTTCTTTTTCTAGCTCTCCCTCCGTTTTTGATAATTCTTCCTTTTCGAATTCCAGAAACCATTTTTCTTTATTGATTTTAATATTCTCTACCGGCCAGTTTTTGATATCTTCTTTTCTATAAATATCACCATATACTATCTTTTCATGAAATCTCACATCTCTGCTTTCATAAAATTTTCCCTCTTCAGGTTTCAATAGAATAAAACCTGTTCGAGTATATCCGACTAGAAATACTCTTCGTCCTTCATATCTAAATTTTGGTCCAGTTTTCCTTTGAACCTTAATATATGCCGCGCATCCAAATCGTTTAACTTGATTTATGTCAAAACTAAAATTAGGTGCAAATTTTTGTATAGGAATAATCATATCGTTTGACTTGTGTGGTGTCCTGTTATAAACATACATTACAGCCGAGACTGCAATATCCCACATATTTTCAGGTATACCAGAATCGTAAATATAAGCTCTTACTTTCTTTTGGATTGTTTGATTGATTCGTTCTGCAACTCCATTATGTTGTGGTGTATCAGGACATGCTAGCTGTAGTTCAGCTCCTAATTCATTTAAGACTTCAATTGTATAACCACCCGTATATTCACCCCCTTGATCTACTTTCAGATAGCAAACTTTTGCATCGTAACCCAAAAGATTTCTAGAACTTCTGACAAATGCTTTTAAACAGTGTCCAGTATCACTTTTTGCTTTCATACAATATGCCATTGCTAATCTTGAATAATCATCAACAAAAACAGAAATATATTTATAGTTTTTAGGATAAGAAGCTGGGTTTAGTGAACCCAATACGTCTGACTGAATGATTTGTAATGGCTTAGTAGCTCGTGCTCGAGTTGTAGAAAAAGGTAATCTATTCATTTTAGCAATCATACAAATTTCACAGTCTAGTATAGAATCATTAAAAATTGCCTTTTGTAAATTCTTGTTATTAGGAAATTTCTTCTGTAATTCTTTCAAATAAACTACTGATGCATGACCCATTCGTACATGCCATAACATTGCATTATTGATCCTTAAAAATTTGTTGTATTTTTGGGTAAATGGAGATTCAAATTCTAAAAGTTCTACGATAGGTAGTTCATTTAAATCACGAAGTTCTCTATCACATATTGTTGTATCAAAAATTGAATATTCATGTATAGTTTTTCTCTCACTCGTTGATTTAGTCGTTATTTCAGATTTCTCTATTTCAGTGGTTGATTGGTTCAAATCCTTATTAATATTTCCCTCCTCTTTTTCAACATTGCCAATTTCAATTTTGTTCTTCTTTTCACCATTCGGTGTTTCATTATCACAATCTGTCGTTGTTTCCATTGAAATTACATCGTTATCGGTATTCAAAATGTCTTTATCATTGATGTTTGAATTTTGTGATGTTACACTGCGAGTTATATATCTAAACTTTTTCATTTCGTTTTGTTCATCTGTTGTTAGATTTGCATGTATGCCCGTTTTTGTACTTGAATGAGTTGAGTTGTTACTTCCTTCTAATCCTCTATTATTCAATTCGAATTCCATTATCCAATATGGTCTTTTATAAATTCCAGATATAAATAATCCCTTAGAAATTGGATCAAAAATATCGATTTTCTCACTATCTAGATAAATAGCAAAACCCATTTCAGCAAATTTACGAAGAGATAATAAATTTTCTGAGAGATCTTGTGCGCAAATTACTTTTTCCAGTTGGAAACTCTTACCATTGTTTGTTATTATCTCTACAGTCCCTATTCCATTCGTTTTCAAGTCAGCAGATGATTCTTTATTAGCACATCGTATTGATCCACATTCACCCTCACTAAAATGTTTGAAAATAAGTTTCGATTTCGTCAAATGTTCTGTCGCTCCAGAGTCAGCTAAAAATTCTACTAGTTTGTTGATTTTATCGTTTTTCTTTGATTTTACCACGTCGTTACAAGTCATTGGTTCAAATGAATCTAGTAAAGATCGAAATGATTTTATCTCACCTTTCTTCTCATCTACTTCTGTTAATTTCGCCTCAGCCTTGTATTCTGGTTTGTCATTTTGCTTCTTTTGAAATTTTCCTCTAAAATTTGAGGAGCCTCTTCCTCTATTACTGTTATTTGAGAATTTTCCTCGTTTCGCAACGTTACTTTTGTTTTCAAAATGATACTGTCGTTTAAAGCCTCTACCTCTACCTCGATAATTTCCACCACCTCGTCCTCTATTATTATGGTGTACATACCTATGAATGTTGTTGTTGTTGTTGTTGTTATTGTTGTTTCTTCCTCCTCCTCGAGCAATTCGTTGAGGACAATCATTTGCAATGTGTGTGGTCATTTCGTTACACTCGTAACATTTTTTCACTCCTTGACCTTTGTATGGACAATCATAACTATAATGACCATAGTCATGGCATTCATAACATCGATCCTTTGGATCTCTTTCAACAATTTTCATGGCAGCTCGTGGTGGTTCAACTTGAACTTGATTCTTGTTCGCTTCAGCCTCAACAATAAAAGATTCAAGTTGGTCATAAGTCATTCCTTTTTCTTGATCATTTTGTTTAGTATTTTGTTTTCTCCACATAAAATCAACAGGTTGCACTGAGGGAACTGATGTTACTATGGCATTATAGAAAGCATCTCGTTTTTCGTCTTCGGTTAACGGAGTTACACCAGATATATTTTCGTAAGTTCGTAAAAAATCTTCAAATTTGTCCCAAAATTGTGCAGCTGTTTCTTTTATAGGATTATACTTGATGCTATACAATTGTTTCCTTATCGAAGTACTAGTCACATTTGTTTCACTCATTTTTAGCTCTTTTATTTTCTTTAAGATTTCAAGTGGATTTTCAATCTTCAAAATTTTACTGTGATAGTGATAATCTAGTCGATTCATCAAAATATCTCTTACTTTGTGTTTATGTTTTTCTTTTGTTGTTTCGTCAATTTTGCCGTTTGGCTGAATATTTGGATCTATTACGTATAATAGATCTTGGGCTCTTAATTCTGATGTAAAATAGTCATAAAAATATTCAAATTTCGTTGTTGTTGTCAATTGATATTTTCGATTTGTGCCTGATTCTTTGTTTACCACTTCGAGCTTGATTGTTTCTGGCAAACTATTAGTCAAGATTTTTGCATTTGAATCATAATTTTGCTTCTGATTATTAGACTGAATTTTTGACATTTCGTTTCTGACAATTTCTGCTATAGAGTCGTAATTCAGACTAGAACTATTTTTGAGTGAAACTTTTGCATTTGATTTCTTATTTGTTACTGTAATGGTATTGTCTACTGGTTTTATATTTACCGTGTTGTTGACTCTCATCGTTGAATTTCTTGGTTCATTGTTGTCACATCGTAAATTATCACATCGTTGATCTGTTTCAGTTTTCTCTTTTTGTTTTTCAATCATATCTTTATATTTGCCATGCAGTCCTTTCACATCGTTGATCAATTTGTTGAGTTGTTGAGTTTTCTTTTCATATTCTATTTTTTGTTCTTGTTCACCTGAGATAATAAAATCAGAGGAATTAGCCCTAGTCACATTTTTCCTAGTCAATTTGTTATTTTCTGAACTTTCTCTGTCCTTTTTAGAAACAGATATTAATTTTCGTAATATTGGCTTCTGATCAGTTGGTTTCCTAGTCAGTAGTTTTCTCAAATCAAAATTCGTATTTTCAATTTTAATAATTTTTGATTTTACTTTACCGTATAGAGGCTTTTCATCTGTAGGAGAAATATCGTTTTGCACATCGTCCACGTCGTTCTTCTCATCATTATTTTCTTCATTTTGTTGTGTCAAGTCATTTTCAGCATCTTCAATATCTTCATCAATTTCCATCTGTAATATATCTTCATCCACTTCATTTTCATAATCATTCCCTTGTTCTAAGACTCCTTGAGTTTCATCGGATTTGATGGTAGTTGAACTTTCTTGTTCACAGTGAACTTGCGCCTCAATAACCTTTTGGTTTTCTTCATGATCATCTGATGGTGTATCAGAAGAATCATCAGATTCCTGGTTTTCACCTTCGAGCAATATATAACACACATCTCCATCTTCCTTCATTCGTTTCAATTTCTCTACAACGGTTAACCAGTCTTTGGAGTGTGGGTATAGTAGTTTGCCTGCAGGAAAAACAAATTTTATGCTCAAGGTTATGCTTCTAATTCAATTTACCGAACACAAGTATAATTGAATTGAAACGAGTAAGAATTCATTTATCCGAACACAAGATAAACAAACAATTACCCTAGTCTTAGAAGAACTCATAACGCACAGCATTATTTGCTCAACTAGAGACCCAGGATTGATGTTATATTTACTGTACAGTTTTTGTTTTCATTGAAAATCGTTAAACTTCAATTCATCAAGTCGTCAAATCATCAATTCATCAGTTCGTCAATTCGTCAAATCATCAATTCGTCACTTCATCAATTCATCAGTTCATTCCAATCATTTTTCTAATCGTTTTCAATTCAATTACTCATTAAAATATGAGGGCACTCACTTGCTGGGAATGTCAGATCATCAGGAGTCTTAAACACAATATCACTTTTAATTTTCCTGTCCACCATGTGCTGCGCAATGATTATACGTATTCATGTCTGTTTTGATTCGTAAATCGTAAAGGTTAGTAAAGCTATCATGTGCTGCGCATAGGTTATGCGCGTCTGAAAACATTTGTTTTGATTCGCGTTTGTTCGAGCTTGTTGACATCGTGTAAACAAATATTCATACTAATTTTGAGGTTAATATGAAAAATTAGTCCAATGTTCATACTTTTGATTTGAACACATCGTTTGAATATATTACTTTAGCACATCCCGAATATCACGTCATTCAATCGTTTCGTCCAATATTCGTTTATACATAAGCATCGAACACACCACATATAGCACACCACCGGCACATTAGTAAATCGTTACTTAAGTGTTTCAAAAACATGACCCGGCACACGCACAATCTAGACAGTCATATTCAATACATTGTTAAATTCATCAGACTCATTATTTTTACACTTACGTGCGATATCCACATCATAAAATTTCCTTGGTGTGCCACCGTCCATTTTGCTGCAGCTCGTCTTTTTGCCAACACCGCCTGTCTCTCAGCTGCTCACAAAAAAACGCTCGCAAACACACCCTTGTCCTCCAGCCCACTCCGACTCCAGCACCAACAGCGGTGACACGATAACTCGGCAACCCTTTCAAAGCCAGCAAAACACAACCTCGATACGATGCCTGTAGATGCTTGATTTACGAGAGACTGAGCTCGCGACGGCGACGGCCTTTTCAGAGCAGCTGAGCTGCGCCTGATATGGCGCAACCACTCCAACCGCAGCAGCAGCACCAGGACAAGATTCGATGTCGGTTTTTATCCACTTATAACTCGCGAAACTATTTCAACTTTTCGCGCAGTGAAACGCGCTAGGCCCATAACCTGTTGGGATTTTGATAGAGAAGTCGAGAAAAACGGATAACACTTCTTTATTAATCCTTTTCGTACAACCGCTCGTGACCAAGTGAAGAAATAAAAAGTAATGAAAACAGTATTCGTCGTCAAGGCTTGTTATAACTAACAAAGGCAACCAGTTGCTATGCAACATACTATATATATATATGCGTAAATTCTAACACCATGCTCATCTACAAGACATTGTCAGGCTTGTGGCAAGCTTTTGAAAGATGTTGTAGATAGTGGAGGGATCTCAATCACTTTTTCTCCTATGCCATGAACTCTAATAGGACTTGACCTAGGAAAGTTCCATTTAAAAACTTAATGTGCAAATGATAGAATATATCTACCTTGACAAAGAATTATTGCGTGGTTGGATCAAGTTTTGAAACTCTAATCAAGTATTGAACTACAAGAACCAAAATTTGAGTACATTTGTGATTCAATTCATGACCCTTGCATGTCATGCGTACAGGATATTAAAAATCAGCATGAGAATACTCATGGGTCCATCAACATTTTGATGGTAGCGTACCTTGCCATCTGGAAACTCTGGATGGACCCACGAGTACTTTCATGGTGATCGTTGATATCCTGTACGCATGACATCCAAGGGTTATAGAATGAAACATAAATGTACTCAATCTCTGATTCATCTGGTTTGATACTTGATTAGTGGGACAAAAATTGACTCAACCAAGCACTAATTCTTCGTCAAGGTAGATGTACCTTGTCATATGCAAATTAAGTTTCTATATGAAACCTTTCTATCTTGAGTTCTATAAGAGTGCATAGCATAAAGGAATAACTGATTGAGATCCCTCCACTATCTTCAAGATTGTTCAAAAGCTTGCCACAAGCCTGACAATGTCTTGTACATAGTGGAGGGATCTCAGTCAGTTATTCGTCTATGATATGAACTCTTATAGAACTTGAGATAGAACAGTTCCATGTAAAAACTTAATGTGCACATGACAAAACATATCTACCATGACAAAGAATTATTGCTTGATTGGATCAATTTTTGACAAACTAATCAAGTATTGAACTACAAAAACCAAAAATTGAGTACATTTGTGATTCAATTCATAACCCTTGCATGTCATGCGTACAGGATATTAAAAATCAGCATGAGAATACTCATGGGTCCATCAACATTTTGATGGTAGCGTACCTTGCCATCTGGAAACTCTGGATGGACCCACGAGTACTTTCATGGTGATCGTTGATATCCTGTACGCATGACATCCAAGGGTTATAGAATGAAACATAAATGTACTCAATCTCTGATTCATCTGGTTTGATACTTGATTAGTGGGACAAAAATTGACTCAACCAAGCACTAATTCTTCGTCAAGGTAGATGTACCTTGTCATATGCAAATCAAGTTTCTATATGAAACCTTTCTATCTTGAGTTCTATAAGAGTGCATAGCATAAAGGAATAACTGATTGAGATCCCTCCACTATCTTCAAGATTGTTCAAAAGCTTGCCACAAGCCTGACAATGTCTTGTACATAGTGGAGGGATCTCAGTCAGTTATTCGTCTATGATATGAACTCTTATAGAACTTGAGATAGAACAGTTCCATGTAAAAACTTAATGTGCACATGACAAAACATATCTACCATGACAAAGAATTATTGCTTGATTGGATCAATTTTTGACAAACTAATCAAGTATTGAACTACAAAAACCAAAAATTGAGTACATTTGTGATTCAATTCATAACCCTTGCATGTCATGCGTACAGGATATTAAAAATCAGCATGAGAATACTCATGGGTGCATCAACATTCTGATGGTAGCGTACCTTGCCATCAGGAAACTTTGGATGGACCCACGAGTACTTTCATGGTGATCGCTGATATCCTGTACGCATGACATCCAAGGGTTATAGAATGAAACATAAATGTACTCATGTTGGTTCATCTAGTTTAATACTTGATTAGTGGGACAAAAATTGACTCAACCAAGCACTTATTCTTTGTCAAGGTAGATGTACCTTGTCATGTGCAGATTAAGTTTCTACATAAAACCTTCCTATCTCAAGTTCTACATGAGTACATAGCATAAAGGAATAAATGATTGAGATCCCTCCACTATCTTCAAGATTGTTCAAAAGCTTGCCACAAGCTTGACAATGTCTTGTACATAGTGGAGGGATCTCAGTCAGTTATTTGTCTATGGTATGAACTCTTATAGAACTTGAGATAGAAAAATTTCATGTAAAAACTTAATGTGCACATGACAAAATATATCTACCTCGACAAAGAGTTATCGCTTGGTTGGATCAAATTTGTCACACTAATTGAATATTGGACTACATGAACCAAAGATAGAGTACATTTGTAATTCAATCAATAACCATTGCATGTCATGCTTACAGGATATTCATAATCACCATGAGAATACTTGTGGGTCCATCCAGAGTTCCAGAGTTTCCTGATGGCTCGCTACGCCACCATGAGAATATTGATAGGCCCATTGGAGGGTCTCTGATGTATTGGTTCACCAAGAAAGATGCTCAGGAACTTTACATTGGATAGTCGCTGATAATCTTTGAGGGTGGACAGTGAGGGAGGGCTTTGTAATATGATCATTCTTCCTACAACTTAAGTTTCATTCAAAAGTCTAATCGTAAAAAACTCTCCAATCGTTCGTTCCTCGGAAATGAAGCAGACGCATCAACCGAATAAGCAGACGGCTCATCGGGCGCTGAGCGAAATAAATACCGTATTCCGAACTCCGTGGTCAGTTTCCCGAGCACGCGTCGGTTGGAGGGGTGATCTCGCTGTAGGTAGCTATATGTAACTAACTAGGTACGAATGCGAGGCCACCAGTTTTTCAGTGTACTTGATCAATTCAAAAAGAGAAGGTATGCATAATAAAATCGTCAGGGAGAGTCCACGCAGCTCACACTCGAACAGATTATAACAGCACGGGATTAGACCAGTATTGCTTGTGGGTTGTGATATTTAATTCGCGGAAGGATGGCTGCTTAATACGATAAATGGTTGCAAACATAGGAAGTTTTTGTGAAACCTGTCCAAAGGGGGTACACGTGTCTCAGTATCAGTATAGTCGAGTAAAGCTGAAGTGGTAGGGCCAAATAGCATAAGGGGGACAACAGGCCCATCAAACCGGGGAAGCGTTGCGCACGGTGTGTGCTGGACGGCGCGCCCTCTTTTTTTTAGATCGGAATATCTCTGGTATTACGTATCTTATCAATACGTGCGATAGCTCATTCTTTAGAACAAGTTTCCCACTACAAGGTCATCCCAATAGAGAATCGATTCAATTCATGTTGTAGCTACGACACAGCACTAAAGTTGGCCAAAATCAGTTTTTTAACAACTTTGATAAGCAATATCTCGAGAACTTGACGTGAGTAATTCTGAGGACGGATTCGGATTTAGCGTACAAAATTACGTTAGGAAAGAGTTTTGCCGTTCGGAATACCTCAAATTTATGAAAATTTGCAGGGCAGTGTTGTCAAGGCTCGTCACCGTTCCACGTCTCGGAATCGACCTCAGAGCTGATTTTGTTGATTTCCATACGTGTGGATGAACTGAAAAAACTGCCTTTTACTCTCAAGAAGTACTCCTAGTTATTATAGATCGGCACTACACTCCCTTTCCACCTGAAAATTATGATCCCTCTAATAATCTGCACGGTCAGACAGCCTTCTCTGGACGAATATTGATCTCAAATCCCTCTGCAGCAATCCCAGACTTGAGACCAAGCTAAGAGTTCTGTTCAGATCCCTAGAAATACAGCCAAAGTGTTTTTGATCTGGCAGTATATCGCATTCTCAGCTGAAATCGATCGTCTCGAATGTTTTTTCAGATCTGAAAAGACATTCTCGCCACAAAATGAATTCGAACCGATCTCAAAACTCCCCGCAGCAGTCCTCAGAGCTCCGTCCAGACTCCAAATTTTGAGAATCGATGGAGGAATGTTTTGAAAAGGGTTGAGAGTTGGCAGTTGCATCATTTTCGACTCAGAATCCAGTATAATCGACCAATTTGCAGCATTTATCACCGCTTCTCAGTTCAGAATCGATCTCAGAGCTGATTGCGGTGATTCTCGGACTTGAGGTTGAATTAAGAGTACTGCCATCTACCCCCAAAAGGTATATCAAGTGATTGCAGATCGGCAGTAGAACTACTGACTTGACACGTGTGAGTTTTATTCCGGCAAAATATCGATTTCAACCCCATTTAGCACCCCCCCCTTAACCTCCTCTGCCTGAGACAAAATCAGATTAAAACAACCCCTAGCCCTGTTGATCACGAAGAGAATGCTGTTTGATTCATCCCGATAGCTTGAATCCGAATTTGAAGCGAATTTTGGCCAGGGTTGGAATTATACGACGATAGTACGGCGCTGCGGCCGAGCCCGATTCGCGACCTTTGCCCCTGGTAACCTTCGGAACCCCCCGGGTAGGCTTGGCAACTCAATTTTTGATCGATTCTACATATCGTCGCCCCCGACGAAGAAAAACACGTCCCCATTTAAGAATGCATTGGGAGAACAATGGGAGGTGTTTTTCTTCTTCGGGGGTGACGATATGTCACTCTTTCAAAATTCGTCGAGATCCTGAGGTGTCTTTCTGACACGGGTGGCCTGAAGCGAGCACTGTAAAGAATCTCCAGGTAACTTTACAGTGCTGAGCAGAGGAAATCTCGTGACCGTTGCTGAGCACCGTAAAGTAACAGTGTTGAGCACTCCCAAAACTACAAGATTCTTGTAGATCTACCGGGATTTACACACGTTGAGACTTGACGGATTTCCTCGGCTAAGCACTGTAAAGTTACAAGACCACTGTAAAGTTACAGGATCCTGTATTTTGTATGCGCTCTGTATGGCTCTTCTAGTGTGTTGAGCATTGTTTTGCACCGTTTTCAGCGTGAGTTGGGTTAGGTCCTCGATTACAGGTGGCATGTAAAATCACTCTGGGCTTCTTACAGTGAGCGTAACAAAACTGACGCCAAAAACGGGTCACCGCATCTTGTTCGTCTTGTTCTTCTGAAGAAAAAAGTTTTCATGCAGAAAATCCCATTTGCTTCCTAGATCGATTGACAGAGCAATTTTCATTTCAAACAGATGTATCCGTTCGATTGCGTGTATTCTGATTAGATTGAATAATCACTCGACGGACAAAGATAGCATAATTGTTCATCCAATGTCTCCGAATGGGTTAGAGGGGAACAAATATGCACTTTGATAGGAAATTTTCCGTAGAATCGGCTGGTTGAACCCATTTTCGGAAATCTGGCTTCGCCTTTGAAATGTGGGCAAAATAGTCCAAGATTCATTAGGAGAGCTCAATCTGACAGCAACGCTTGAGCTTAAGATTGAATTGGATGAAAGAGGATGGAGGTCGAAATAACGCTCTGTTGCATAGTTTTTCATGTATTTTCCCCGTAGGATCCAAGTTTGAGCTCGGTTTCATCCTTAGTCTTCATACTCCCATTTAAATTACGAGAGACATTCTCTATTTTACAGGAATCATCATAACTCTGCAAATAAATACTCGCAAAGTCGATTCGGAGGACGTTCCAAATGCGTCATCCGATCATGGTAACATCGACATCATATCCAGCGGGTCAATACAGTTGTTGAATGAGTCTTCTATGAAGATTCTTGGGTAATAGTAGAAAACGGCACTTGATCGATCGATTTGAAAAATGTCGAAAAATGATGGTTTCTGGGAAATTGTGATAAGTTCCTGCGATTCAAATGGAAATCTGAGGAATTAGGATGGAATCGAGCTCAAACTTGGATTCTACGTGGAAGAATACATCAGATCACTATGCAACAAAGGTTATTCTGACCTCCACTCCCTTCTGTCCAATACAATCATAAGCTCAAGCGTTGCTGTCAGATTGAGCTCTCCTAATGAATCTTGGGCTATTTCGCCCACATTTCAAAAACGAAGCCAGATTTCCGAAAATGGGTTCAACTAGCCGATTCTACGGGGAATTTTCTATCAAAATGCATATTTGTTCCCCTCTAACCCGTTCGACGACGTTGGATAAACAATTATGCTATCTTTGTCCATCGAGTGATCATCCATGCCAATCAGAATACATGCAATCAAACGGATACATTTGTTCAAAATGAAAATTGCTCGGTAGATCGTTCTAGGAAGCAAATCCGATTTTGTGCATACGTAACTTTTTCACGGTCTCATACACAGGTCCGTCAACTCCCATGGTGGGGGAAGGTCCACTACTGAAGCCGTAAATAAGCTTCGTTTTGTCGCCACCACGCGTCTCTACTTATCCTTCGAGAGGCGGCCGAGCGCGTGCGCGCAGGAGAGGAGAAGAGGAGATCGTCTGCTGCTCTGAGTCTGCTGCTCGGCGGCTCGCGCACGCTTTGCACGAGTTTCATAAAACCGTGCTCTTGTCGAATTTCATTACGACCCCCGATTGCATTCATAGCAGTATTATATGCTTATCAATGCAGGGTCTCATATGTCAATCTTTGAATATAGCTAAGCTCAAGCTTATCATAAGCCCCAACTGGGGCCAACAAGCTAAGAGGTAGGTTTTTGATAAATTAGTTACGTCGTGTCCGTGGTCGAGCGGATAGCGTCACTGATCAAATTTTGCATTCGGTGGTTGCAGGTTCAAATCTCGGACGGGGAAATTTTTTTTTCTTGCGAACTGATGGCTTGACAAGATTAGTAAAACAACCGTGAAAATAGAGCCGTTGTTTCGCGAATCAGTGATTTGCAATTGGAGAACGTAGTAGCGAATCTGGCTACGCATTCGTTTTCAAAGTGGAAAAATACAGACGAAGATTATGTTTCCCCAAATGGGTTATTCTCGAGGTTATTCTAGACCGTGAATTCTGTTCCCCAGTGTATTATGTATTGACGTGAAAAGAATCTCTAGAAACGGTGGCATTCTATGAATAAGTCCGTGATTCAGAAAAAACGAAAGAAATACACCGATCATTCAATTAAAATACTTATGTGTGTTCGTTATAACGTGATTCTTCAAAAAAAAAATTTCTTAAAAATTTATAATCTAAAAATTTATTTCAGTTGATATTTAGTTTTAACTGAAGAATTATGAATTACATCATTTTTAAATCGATATCAATTAAATAAATCTAATTTAATTTTATGGAAAGAGATTTGAAAGTAAAATTAATAAGTTAATTAGTTTGAATATAATATTAAAATAGTACAAATAGCCCAAGGTCTTCAAAAGTAAGAGCTGTCTTGGATAAAGGAAAAAAAAATTTCCCCGTCCGAGATTCGAACCTGCATCCATCGAATGCAAAAATTGACCAACAACGCTATCCGCTCGACCGCGGACACGTCGTTCTCAACTTGTCAAAAACCTACCTCTTAGCTTGTTGGCCCCAGTTGGGGCTTTTGATAAGCTTGAGTTTAGCTATAGGTATTCTAAGATTGACGTATGAAACCCTGCATTGATAAGCAGATAATATTGCTATCGATGCAATCGAGGGTCGTCATGAAATTCGACAAGAGCACGGTTTTATGAAACTCGTGCAAAGCGTGCGCGAGCCGCCGAGCAGCAGACGATCTCCTCTTCTCCTCTCCTACGCGCACGCGCTCGGCTGCCTCTCGAAGGATAAGTAGAGACGCGCGGTGGTCAAAAGAAGAAGCTTACGCCGCCTCAATAGTGGACCTTCCCCCACCATGGGAGTTGTAGGACCTGTGTATAAGACCGTGAACTTTTTTCCTCAGAAGAACGACAAGTCGAATCCAAAAATCATGGATTTTGGGATTAATCATCTCGATAACCTCCCGGGTTGAGGGTGCCAACCCAAGCGAATTTGAGTTTCACTAGTCCAACCTTACTCTTATCAATAATCTCCCTAAGGTATCCCGATCGACATGCATTTAGATAGCTCGACCACGAACTAATAGGACTCGTGAGTCCTAGGCTGGCTCAAGAATCCCTACAGGATCTTGATGCGTACGTTTTTGGTCCTACTGTATCAAATTGAGACGAGCAAGTGACGATTTCGAAGGGAATTGAATCGGTCATCGATTAGAGACTGATTTTGGCCTAAAATCTACGTATATGCGAAGGAAATCCACATGTAACGAATCATGGCTCAGTTCTCTGTAGTTTTGTTGTATCGATTGTTTATTTTTTGAGCATCAATGCGAATTTCGGCCATTGAAATCAGCTTGAATAGGTAGCATCATCTTTCCTTCGCGTTCCACGGTTCAAGTGCTCCAGATCAATTTTGACAAGAGACATTCTGAGAAAATAACATTAGCCATCAGATAAAAACAGTTTCAGAGACGTAGAATGGTGCGTGTGTGCTGGAAAGATGAATAGATGGAATTTGCGTTCAAAATAACTTCTGCGATCGTTGTTCGTTGACTTGTTTTGTTTTCCATGACCAACCACGGCACTCGATTGAGGTGTGAACCCTTTTCTTAATGATTTCATGAACAAAGTGCCTAATGGAGTACGGGCCCGCTGAATACTGTCGAGATGGAATATTTTTGCGTTGGTGGAAGATGAAGAAAGGAACGCGATATCACTCAACGCGCTCTGTTCAACAAGATTTAAGTAATTTCTGGCTTCACGATATGCGTTGACGATTCAATTCTAAACTTTTAATACCAAATACTTTGAGTGGTTGGATTCACTGAAGGCTGGAAGGCAGTAAAACTAATATGAAGAGATGCGAATTCGGAAAAAGGGCGTAATTTCCATGAATTTAGGAGCAAAAGGGTATAACTCACATAATTTTATGGATAAAAGAGCGTAGAGGCGTTTACGCCTTTTTGTCGAATCGCAGCAAGGGTGTGATGGCGTTTAAGCCCTTTTCAAGAACTCGAGGTTTGTATGCACTTTCTTCAAAATGGGTTCTGTGGGTGGTTAGAACACCCCTCAGAGGACTCAAAAACAAAGGGCCGGGAAAAGGGCGTAACCGCCATTGCGCCCTTTTTCCACGCAGCCCCTCAATGATAGATTCTAAGTCATTATTGGATCCTAGTTTGATCTCCATCCATATTTTCTAAACTCATTACAAGTCCCTATTAGTTTCTAAAGAATATTTTGGAAATCAGAATGTAGAGAACCAATATTAAGAGTCTCTTTTTGCCTCCCCTACTTCTGCTGGTTTCATCACCTACACCACCATGCCAACGAAGCAATGCATGATTTTCTAAGGTTTTTGACATTTCAATTTTCAATTTTTTTTTTTCAATTTTTCAATTTATTCACAGTTCTTACAATTGTCGTATAACAATTTGCGGGGGTGATGAATCACCTGTGTGCTGAACCGGATATAAAAAACGATAAAAGATATATAATAGGGATAATATTAATCTATTCCATACAAGATAATATAATCCTTACACTAAAAGGCAAGCAATAGGAAATAGTAGGTAAAGGGAAAGTAGAAAAGGAGAAATAAAAAAAGGAACAACAAAGAAAAAAGAATATAAGGAGAAGGGATACAACGGGGAAGAAAAGAGGGAAGAAGGAAGATAGAATAATATCTGAAATCAATCATTTTTGTTTTCAAAACGTACACCTTTAAGTTTCGCTCTTGTATGCAATCAACCAGTGCTTGATCATTTTTTTTAATGAATTCTTCTTACAGTTGGTCTCTTTGATATACCTTGGCAATTCATTGAAATACTTCCTAGCGATATAGTCTACAGTTTTTTGTTCAACCACAAGTTTCACTTGCGGGAGTGTTAAAGCGTTATTCCTAGTACTCCTTTTCTTGTTTATATATTCTTCTTTCATTTCTTTGTATTCATACAATATAACTTCTAGAATGTAAGTTTTCTTTACATCTAGTGGCAACTTTTTTTCATACATATCAACAAGTGTGTTTTCAAGACATCCAATAATTTTGAAGATTCTTTTCTGTAGCTTGATAAGTGGGCTCAGACAATTTTCATATGCACTACCCCATGCAACCACTCCATACGTGACATCATATCAAGCGAAAATGGCGCCAAGTAAGGAGCCCCCTGATAAAAGTGGTGAAAAATTTTACACTTGTCATCCGAAACAAGCAGTTAAAACAGTTGTTTGCCTATTGTGTGAAGACGTTTATCACGTCAGTGATTTCCTGAGAAACCAAGATACTATTTTTCTGAGCAAAGTATTAGTTATATGCCCAAATCACAAGGATGTTGACATAACCTCTCCCAAAGACAAGGAGTCTTTGAACAATTCTGCCAGAATCATTATAGCCAATTTGAAGAAGCAGTTGAAAGAGTCAAAAATCAGTGAGGACCTCAACGAGGATAGTTTTGAAACTGCTGGTGAAGAAGAAAATAATTTGGCGGAAAAAATGCGTCATGTAACAAAAGAAAACAAGTTGCTCAGAGAATTAAACTATGAGTTAAGAGAGAAGAATGAAATGATGAGGAACATGATGAAGAAAGGTGAATGTTTAGAAAGTCTCAGTTACAGTAATGCAGTAAAATACACCAAAACCCAAGATGCACATATCCCAAGAATAATAATAAACACCCAAGACCAGCATGAAGATTTAGATATGATTAGAGAAGTGAAGCAGACTATACAGAATGATATAATTATGCCTATCAAAACAGTAAAACAAACAAAAAATGGAGTGATGGTGGTGTGTGCAAATAAGCAAGCCACAGCTGAAATAGAAAAGTCACTACAGGAAAAATTAGGTCAAGAATATAAGGTGCAAACTGAAAAACTCAAGAAACCCAAACTGAAAATAGTAAACATAGAATCTGACATGAATAAGGAAGACATTGAAGAAGACATTAATGAAAGGAATTTCAATGAATGTGATGAAAAAGTTACAGTACTACATACTTACAAAACCAGAAATGGCAATCAGAGTGCTATTATTGAAGTAACCAGTGATCTCTATAAGAGAATCAGAAATAATAAGAGCAGAATGTTTGTAGGACATCAAAGTTGTAAAGTCTATGATGACTTGGACATAAAACTGTGTTACAACTGTGGAAGAACAGCTCATAGTGGTACTAAATGCAGAAACAAAACAAAGTGCTTGAATTGTGCAGGAAATCATTCAACAAATCAGTGCAGAAGTGGAAAGACTAAAAAGTGTGCAAACTGTATATACAGTAATACGGTCTATGGTACAGACAAGAATGTCAACCATGCAGTAAATGACATAGAAAAATGTGATATTATAAGAAACAAAATCAGGAAAATTATAGCTACAACTGATTATCCCATAAAACCGACCTTGCCCAAACAGCTGAATGTAGGTAAGGTAGGGATTTCGACAAAGACCGCAGCAACTATGAGTATTAACCAAGCAGACAACATGGGTGAAAACAGCAGGAGTGCAGGTAGCAGACGGAAAAATTCTCACGCTGGAAGGAACTGAGGAAGAGAATCTCATATGTGTAAAAGAGTGGACACATGAAACTTTCAGCAGTCTAAATGACAGACTGCAACAAGGACGAAGTACAAATATTTTACATGTAAATATACGTAGCATTAAGAAAAATTTCAATAATCTGATGGTGATGATTGAAGGAATGAATGAGAAGCCAAGCATTATAGTATGTAGTGAATCGTGGAAAGTTGATTATCCTAATCAGTACATGATTGATGGGTATGATACTATACACAATGAAAGTAGAATTAATAACGCGGACGGAGTAGTTGCGTTTATTAAAAGTGACCTCCAAGCAAAGTATGAAGTCGTAGGATATGATCCCCTCAAAGTCATTGAAATTGAATTTAAAATCGGAAAAAATAGGAGAATTAACGTCAGTTGCTTATACAGAAGTCACGAAATTGATAAAAAAATTTTCATTCAAAAAATGACTGAAGTGGTTGAACGTAAGAAGGAGACCCAAACCCATTTTATTATTGGAGACTTCAATATTGACATTATAAAACCAGATGAAGACGGTGAAGAGTTTCTGCAAAATTTCTTGGAAAACAAATACGTTCCATTTTTTAGAAGTATAACTCGAAGCAATGACAAAGGGGGAGGGTCATGTATTGATAACATTTTCGGGAAAAGTACCAACATTCGAATGAATGCACATAAATTGCAGTACAGATTAACTGCTCACGATCCAATCTTGTTACAAATTTTTGAAGAGGGTGAAGAGATCAAAAATTCAAAAGAAAGCAGTTCTGAGATTGATTACAAAAACCTGAGATCCCTTAGTAGTAAAACAAACTGGGATAGTTGCTTGAGTGGTGACATCAATATAGCCGTAAATAACCTAGTCGTGAAAATACAGGAAATAGTAAAAAAATCTACTAGACGGAAAAAAGTCGGAAAACACAAACCCCGGAAGCAATGGATTACCTCCGGTTTGATTAAATCTTGCGAAACCAAAAACAGACTATACAGGGATTGGCAGCGGGATAAGGATAATAATGAATTGAAAGACAGGTATACTCAGTACTCAAATAAACTCAGTAACTTGATACGATACACAAAATACGCATTTGAAAAAGAAAGAGTCGAAAAAATCAGAGGGGATAGCAAAACAATTTGGAACTTTGTCAAAGAAAAAATTGGAGCGAGAAGAACTAAGAAACACGACATAAAAATTGTAGATGAGGAGGGAGTCGGGCTGAACGATAACGTCAATGTAGCCAATCATTTTAATGATTTTTTTGGAACAATAGGCAAAAACATAGTAGAATCATGCAATGACGCTCCAAGTTTTGATATGCCAGAAGAAACTAGAAACGAGAAAAGTTGTTTTCTGTCTCCTGTTGATTACATTGAAGTTGAAGAAATAATTACTAGTTTGAAAGATAAAGCTGGAGGAGTAGACCAAATCCACACGAGTATCCTAAAAACTATGAAAAAAAATATATCTAAACCCCTGGCTGAATTGGTCAACAGGTGTTTTGAAACAGGAATTTGGCCAGACCATTTCAAAAACGCGGAAATAGTACCCATATATAAAGCAGGTGACAAAAAGAAAGCAACTAACTACAGGCCCATATCACTCATTTCGAACCTGGCAAAAATTTTCGAAAAACTTCTCTACAATGGAATAATTCAATTCCTAGAAAAACATAAAGTTTTGTCTGAGTTGCAATTTGGTTTCAGAAAAAACAAGGGCACCAAAGATGCGATCACAAAAGTGACTGAATATATACAAAAAAAATTAGGAAAAAGCATGCTGGTTGCTGCTACATTCCTAGACCTTGCCAAAGCTTTTGATACGGTAAATCATGAGTTATTACTCAAAAATTAGAGTATTATGGGCTGAGGGGAATTACTCTGGAGTTAATGAAAAGTTACTTAGTTAAAAGAACGCAATATGTTAGAATCAATGATCAAATTAGCAATAAGAGAGATGTAGAAACCGGAGTGCCACAGGGCACAATACTGGGGCCCCTGCTATTCATACTGTATATCAATGATTTATTACACACGTGTGGCAAAAATCTAGTCTCATATGCTGATGACACAGTGGTCTTATGCTCCGAAAGAGACTGGAAAAACGTGGAATCGAAAATGAATGAGTACTTGCAAATAATCTTGCTATGGCTCAAGAAAAATAAGTTGGCTTTTAACGTAGTTAAGACGGTCTACATAACTTTCTCCAATTACGATGATACCCAACCTGCTCGTTTCAAGATATTTATAGATGACAAGGAAATCAGTAAAGTAAATCACACCAAATATCTAGGAGTCACTATTGACTTGAATCTCAAGTGGAAAGTACAGGTAGATAACGTAGTAAAAAGAAACAGATATTTACTTTATGTCTTCTCAAACCTCAAAAAATGTTTGTCCAAAAAAACATTATTGCTCATATTCTACGGTCTGTTCAATAGTACAGTCGCTTCAATCGTACAGTTTTCGCTTGATTTTCCACAAAAGATTTCAGCATGTGTTGCTAATACCTACTCTAGTACCCTACTAAGGATTCATTTTGTTTCAAATTTGTAACTACTTAGAGCTTAACAAAAAGTCACTAGGACTTTTGGAAATTGATAGGAGTATAACAACGGCCATTCAGAATCCTGTTAGATTCCATTTGGGATTGTGTTACTGTTTGGGTATTTATCAGATTACGGGAAGTATTCCTGCTCTTCAACTTCAGAGAATCATCATAGAACAAGCTGAATGAGTGATGGAACAACATGTCCATCATTTTAAGAATGAACGCAACAGTTCCAGTTACAGGAATTTATCGTTTATATCCTGGATGCCCAGCTTCTGCCTCCACCCCGGTTGGAGTTTCAGTTACAGTGATGAATAGGAGGAGGAAGTCAAGGAAATAATACCTCCCTGGACAGTAATATGGCATATAGACACAAGTGACTTTGAACACCTACCTTTCACTAACTCCTGTGGATCTCAACTGATAGCAATGATTCCAGCCATCATGTGTCTTCGACAGGGGTTGCTACCGTACAATAGAACAAATACATGCTGGTTCCACAGATGAAAGAAAATTGACATTTTCAAGTGCAATTTACAAATGCTATTCACTCTGCACAGCTCCAACTTTCAATTTTCATATTTCCCCAACTCTCATACTTCTTCTATGAGCAGGGTGCTCCGAGTCTGGGCGAAACTGTTCAAGTCACATTTGCAGTGAACTTGCTCTATCTGATCCATGACCCTGCTAGATCACTTTGTCAATGAAGAGAATCCTGTGCGCTCCAAAGACAATCATGTATAATATCTGGTTAGTGACATTGGCAATTAATCTTCACCCAGATAGACATGTAACAGACCATGAACAGCTTATTCTGCTTGACAAGTTAGAACACAAGTACAGACATCATAGCTCAGGACTCGCATCAACCCCATTACTTCTGACACACACCTTGTTAATCGAAATTGTATAAAGACAATTCGTAACTCAATTCTGCTGAGTTTTTGTGAAAGTTTTGGCCAAAAATGTGCACTCTGGATGTTATGGCACTACTTAAACGCATCATTTTCATCACTGTTGCATCTGCAGTTTGTAGCCACACTTGCCAACAGCTGATCTGTGAGCCAAGTGAAGTGGTGAAGTAGGGCCTCTCTGTTAGAGACCCTCCAGGTAGTGATCTGCGAACGGCCGGGAGGGCCACGTATAAGGAACGCGATCGTGAAACGTATATTCCTCGTTCCCATACACATATAGCGGGTGCCCCGTGTATTTTGAATGGGATTTGCAGAACCGATGGACTTTGCAGAACCGAGTTCCAAAAACCTCTAAACTGTTTGAGGGTCTCTACCCTCTGTGGTGAAGGAACTGATCGTACCTGACGGAGATAGCCCCAAACTTTTGTGACTTCCTCGATCCAACACATTTGCACGATTGAATAGACACGAAAATCAACGTAACATATTTACAGTCTGTTTTCAGAACTTCCTAATAGATTTCAAAAAAATCTCACTTTCTTCGGTCCCGCCAGGGGTCGAGAACGCTACCAGACGGAGATTCATGATCGACAAGATTAGACGCTTCCTCTGAATGGGTCGACTTGGTGTTAAGGAGATATTTACTCAGTATTCATCATCAAAAGTATTTTTCAAATTCCTACATAGCCCAGATCACAAGCCAAGAATCTGAAGCGAGGGATTATTCAGAAGTAAAGTGATCTTGGCGACAAAATTGTCAGCTACATGAATTTCGAGAGTGGTTGTGCATTGAAAACTCCTCCATACGAATCCCTGCCAAGAGAAACACCTCCGCATAGACCGTGCTCCGCATCCTTCAATTCTTCAAGATCTTTGATAAATATGCTAAAACCAAGCACTCCAGTGAGCCTCTTCTACTGCTCGTAGTGACCTATTCGGTGTGAAAAATTTGCCCGTCTTGGAAAAAGTTGATACTTGTCTCTTTGAAAATCTCTGGCTACCCATTGTTTGTTCCACACTTGGATTTGTTGTGTATGAGTATGGAAGTCTAGGTCGCTCGCTGTCTCATGGAACGTCCACGCGCCTTACACAAGCCAGCTGGTGATCTGGACTTTTATACTCATGGGTGTTATCATGGCAGGAGAGACATATAAATCCAGGAAATTGGCACCCAGGGTCAAAACCATGCAAAAACTAATTACACTAAAATACTGTCCGATTAAAACTGAAAAAAAGATTGCGAATGCGATTTAATTGCCCGTCGCTTCGTTCTCGACTTATTTGCAAAAAACGTTTGATCCTAGCGCCCGGGTGTAAAATCGCGATCAACTTGCAGAAACGCAGTCTAGAGATATTCTAAAAAGCCAAATCATCTGCGAATGATTTGCCCGTTCAGCACCTGTTAAGGAACTTGCCGAAAGTTGCGAACTTCTAGTACAGAACTTAATTGATGCGATCTCGATCTCAAGTAGTCATATATGTAGCGAAAAATAATGCCGCGTCTCCACTACACTATCCACAGCCTTGTTTCACGCGTCGACTGCTCATATTTTGAAGAGACAAGTGCAAGAGCCGGCGAGAGGGGGCTTGCACCACTACATTAACCCGAAACCACTTGTTTATCAATCAAACTCTTCACCAATTTTCTGTCATCTCCTCGGCGGTCATCTCCCAATAGGGATAGTTTAGTGTTTCAACGCAAAACCACTGTCGAAGCAAACTACTGTCATCTCCTCGGCGTTCATCTCCCACGAGGGATGGTTTAGTGTTTGAACGCGAAAACACTGTCTAAGCAAAGTTCTGTCATCTCCTCGGCGTTCATCTCCCACGAGGGATGGTTTAGTGTTTGAACGCGAGAACACTGTCCAGCAAAGTTCTGTCCATCATCCCCTCGACATGGCACATTCTGAAGTCCAAGCAGCCGATGCCCGAGACGAGACTGTGCACAATGGATAGTGGAGACGCAGCATTACGTTACGATCAGTCGAGTACCCACTAATTTCAGGTTTTGCAGGAAATTCGCGATATTTGTCCAGTTTCTCTACGGGTGCTGAACGGTGCATACGATCAGTCTTTTCAGGATCTGACTGCGTTGTAGCGAGTTTATCGCAATTTGACGCTCGGGCGCTAGGATCAAACGTTTTTTGCAGATGAGTCGAAAACGAAGCGACGGGCAAAAAAATTGCATACGTGATTGATAGTTCAGTTTTGCACGGGCAATATTTTGGTGTGATCAGTTTTGCACGGTTTTGACCCTGGGTGCCATTTTCCTGGAGATGAGACATATGGTGTGCTCGCGCTGCGAGCACCTCAGCCAATGGGATTCCCGGCCCAATCGTACGCCATCTTGACCTTTCGGCCAATCACAACATAGCGGGAAATTCGACCGTGTTTGATAGCTGACATGGTTCGAACCGAGTTCAATTTGTTCCATGAGGCATACCTACACGGTGCCTCCAGCGTCAAACTTAAGAGGTCACGAATTTCTCCAAAAAATACAAAATCCTCCCTCGATTAAGAAATTTTTTTAGCAACCCTGGTAAAATTTCTTCGTGAGTTCCCCATGAGTACCCCATGGTATCTCATGCGTGATCATAGGATTCTCATGAGATACTATGAGATACCATGTGTACGCCAGGAGAGTAATTCGTTGTTCTGAACACTCGGAAAGGCTACGTATAGATTGGGGTATCATATCGCATGCCTTGTAAACGTTTACACAAGCAATCCACTACCCAATGAAATTTCCATGGATACGCCATGGTATCTCATGCGTGGGCCGGACGATACTCATTAGGTACTATAAGATTCTATATGTTTGCATGAATTGTTAGAAAATGGTTCTGAATCGCCAAAAGTGCTGATATATTCGTGGTGATGATCCCCATCATATATCAGTCCTTCGAGAACGCTTAGAACAACAATTTGTGAACCACAAAGATTAGCACGGTTACTCCATGGTATCTCATGCGTGCTCGGAAAGGATTCCCATGAGATACCTTGGGATTCTCAAAAGACCTACAGGGTAATTTTTGTAGTTTGTATATCCTCACCCTATTGAAAAAAAGTATGTCATGTACATGACATAGAAACATGATGTCACGTTTTTTCGAAAAACCATATCACGATCTTGGACATTCATGACATAAATCCATGATCAACTTCATGTCATGGAAACTTGTCATAACCATATGTCATAGTTTTATGCCACGAATTTTCGTCATGATCTCCCGGATTTCCCGCGCATGTCACGGGACTTTGTCATGATTATTTGTCACGATTTTCTAGATTTTCACGTGAAGCGAGGCATGTCATGTGACTTTGTCATGGTTTTTGTCACGTTTGTCGCATTTTTTACTAAAATGCAACTGAAAGATCCGAGTGTATGGACAAAAAATTCATCAATAACGGTTGACCAAAGAAAAAAAAAGTGAGGGGACAATCCATTTGAGAATACCTTTGCCGACCCTGGGACTCGAACCCACACGCAGTTGCATGCATCAGTTTCAAAGTCCAACACCCTACCGTCGTGGCCAGCGAGGAAGGTTAGGAAATGCTGCGTAGGAGGCCTTGTTGAAGTGCAGATCGCCATTGCTGTTAGTATATAGGCCACATATAGGCGTTTTGATGCTCATTCGTTGATCTAATGATGACGAGCAGAATATTCTTGCGGCTCGCATGTGAGCAAGCGGGCGGTGTTCACAAACTTCGGATTCTTTTTCAATTTTGCTCAAAAAACTTTGTCGAATGCGTCCGCTCGCTCGTCTGCGAGCGGCAAGAATATTCTGCTCGTCATCATTAGATCAACGAATGAGCATCAAAACGCCTATATGTGGCCTACATGCTAACAGCTATGGCGATCTGCACTTCAACAAGGCCTTTTACGCATCATCTCCTAACCTTCCTCGCTGGCCACGACGGTAAGGTGTTGGACTTTAAAACTGACGCATCTAACTGCGTGTGGGTTCAAGTCCCTGTGTCGGCAAAGTTATTCTCAAATGGATTGTCCCGTTACTTTTTTTTCTTTGGTCGACCGTTATTTATGAATTTCTCGTCCATACACTGGATCTTCCAGTTGCGTTTTAGTGAAAAATGCGGCAAACGTGACAAAAATCATGACAAAGTCACATGACATGCCTCGCTTTACGTGAGAATCCAGAAAATCGCGACAAATAATTATGACAAAGTCCCGTGACATGCGCGGGGAATCCGGGAAATCATGACGAAAATTCGTGACATAAAACTATGACATATGGTCATGACAAGTTTCCATGACATAAAGTTGATCATGGACTTATGTCATGAATGTCCAAGATCGTGATATGGTTTTCCGAAAAAAACGTGACATCATGTTTTTATGTCATGTACATGACATAATTTTTTTCAATAGAGCAGAAGCGGCGATCAGTCTCTGAAGTGATACTTATGATGATTCTATGACTTGAAAACACTCGGAATAGGGATTTGTGTGTCAGCGAGATTGGCATATGGGTACTCCATGGTATCCCACGCGTATTGGAGATGACACGCATGAGATACTATGAGATTCTCGAGGTTCTCTCCTACCTCGAATTTCTTGTTCTTCTACGTACTCGAAAGCAGCAATGGGACTCTGGAATGATCACCATGAACAATATTACCCCACAAATGAATTGAAAAACGATATGCGAGCCGTTGAGAATCCCGTGGGTACGCCATGGTATCTCATGCGTGATCGAGACGATACTCATGAAATACTATGGGATTCTCTGAGTGCGGACTATACGTTGATTTTTTGTTGTTTCCAGGTCTCCGATCATGAAAATGAGATTCTGGGATGATTCCCATGACGTTTCCATGACTTGAACACGCAATAAACGAATGAGATTCGTCAGCCAGAGTGATCGAAACCGATACTCCATTGTATCTCATGCGTATGCGAGACGATACTCATGAGATACTATAAGATTCTTGAGGCACCCACATTAGATTTCTTGTTTTTGTACGTTCTCCAAAGCAGCGATGAGACTCTGGAATGATCACCATGAACAATATATCCCCACAATAGACTTGGAAAAATTATATGCGAACCGTTGAGAATCCCGTGGGTACACCAAGGTATCTCATGGATGATCGAGACGACACTCATGAGATACTATGAGACTCTCTGGGCATGGACTAGACGTTAACTTTTTGTTGTTTCCAGGTCTTCGAAAGTCAAGATGAGATTCTGGGATGATTCCCATGATGTTTCCATGACTTGAAGACGCAATGAACAAATGAGATTCGTGTGCCAGTGCGATCGACACGGGTATTCCATCGTATCTCATGCGTATTCGAGACGATACTCATGAGATACTACGATATTCTATGAGTACGCAGGGTTGGATATATATCCGCCTCACAACTCGAGGATTTCCCTCGCAACCTTGTGATCCCCGAATCGCCTGGGTGTTGTGGAACACGGATTCGTACCATTAATGGCCCCTCGTATATGGGGTGTCTGAAGCTACCCCAAACATGCTCTGACAAACGCAAGCAAGTTATGCCATATTTTATTATTCTTTTATTGCTATTTTATTGCCGCAATCCGAAATTTATTGCAGCAAACCCGCCCGAGCAATTAATGTTTGGGCTAGCTTCAACCTGAAGCTAGCCCAAACATTGAGTAGTAATGATCCGATCGAAATCGGGCTCAGCCTATCTTTTATTGCTCTTATATTGCTCTAAGAATCCGTTTTGATCATCCCCCTAGAGTGAATACCGACCGAGCAATTAATGTTTGGGCTAGCTTCAACCTGAAGCTAGCCCAAACATTGAGTGCTAATGGTGGATTATGAATTCGATGCTTTTTTTGGACAGATTTGCTCTACCAATACAGTAGCTCTGTCCAATACCAATCAAACCATATCGATTGAAAAACGCAAAATAGTTACGAGTTCCAAAAATTTCACAAATCAAAACACATTTTTCTCACTATCCGAAAGAACGGTCGACTCGACACGAATAAGAAATCAGTACGTTCTTCAGCTACAAAATAAACAGATTCAGTAATACCGATATATTCTTCAGTATAGACATTATTGATAGTGTTCAAAAGTAGAATCAAAGGCAGAGAAACCTCCAAATTTCCTGATTTCACCACAACATCGCTAAAATTGGTAGAAACTACAGTTCTTCACATGTAAGAAAAGGTCGCTAGGAGATCACCATAAATTCGTCAATTTGCATACTATTGAGGCGTGTGACAGCTTGAATTGTAGCTCTTCCCGAGACCTATTTGGCCAGGCTTATTAAAAAATTCAAAATAATTAAGTGTTCCAAAAATTTTACAACTAATAGCACACATTTTACACAGTCCGAAGGAGCCATCTGACTCAACACAGATCAAAAAAATGAATACGTTCACTAATTGCATATCCATACAACATCGTTAATACGAACAGCATAAGGTCTTGTTATACAAAATTTCCTCTTCCTATCGTGAACTTTCTACAACCGACCGTAAGCATTAAGAGTCGCACCAAGGAAAATAATGAAAGTGATGAATTTGTGAATCGAATAATACGGACAGTACGGGACCTCCGAATTTTTATGAGCACAGCGACGCCAGTGCGACGCCGACTCCTCCCTCAACTCGAGCCTATATGGATGACATATGTATTACAAGTATAGTTCAACCGAAATTTTTCTCAAATATAGATTTCGGCAGAGTAACCCCACTTTTTTATACGCTTTTATTCTACAACACCGCTGTTGTTTCCCCCAAATCCTCATTTGGTGTTACTATACCGGCTTCCGGTTCTGCACACGATCTAGTGGAATTAGTACGTGTGCGAGATTGCCCACCGGAAAAGACTGCCTACTCATCGCGTCAATTGACGAATCTATACCATAATACTCGTGTCAATCATCAATGCAATATAATGCAATGCTTGATTTTGCCTAATACTGTCTGCTCTGCATTCAATCATGAGTGTGATTCGCGACAGAATGATGGCGCCACATTCAAATACAATTCGCGACAGGATGATGGCGCCACATTTAAATACGATGGATACCCTCACATTTCTTCGCTATAGCTATAGTTATACTATACTCAGACTGTTTCTCCATTGAACACGATTTTTTCTCCATTGAACCATGTCAAATTTTACAACGTTTCTTGACGCAGTTAATAGAAGCGTATCTTGGAAATTCTTTTTGACTTTTTATTCTAAATATTCACAAACACACTCTTACACACAAACATCCCATTCAACCCAGCATCATTCACATCCAACGGTAATCAGCAGCCCGACAGTTCGAGCCCGTCTCTTGAAGAGAACGAATCTTTCATAAAAACATCCTTCCACATATTAACAGAAAAACATTCCAATAGCAATATCAAGTGTTACCCGAGTGCGAGTTGGTTCTAGTGATCCTTGTGACAGTGTGAGTGGACCAGTGCGTTCGGACATCATCCAACTTGTTGGTCTAATAGCTGACTTACACGAGAAGTCACTGCAGGCCCATGAGCATCGAGGTCCGCGCGAGGTTCCATCGCCAAGGAGATCACAAAACACCATACCTGCGCTGATAAGTTCTAGATTTTAATCATCCTCTTCCTTCTTCCTATCATATTCTTGAAATTCTCTCCCTGTAGATATAAGATATATTCAACCTGAAGAAGGAACTAATCAGAAGTCCGAAACGTCGTTTGTTCCCTGTATTGGTAGAGCAAATCTGTCCAAAAAAAAGCATCGAATTCATGATCCACCATTATTACTCAATGTTTGGGCTAGCTTCAGGTTGAAGCTAGCCCAAACATTAATTGCTCGGTCGGTATTCATTCTAGGGGTATGATCGAAACGGATTCTTAGAGCAATAAAAAAGCAATGGAAAATGGACTAAGCCCGATTTCTATCGAATAATTATTACTCAATGTTTGGGCTAGATTCAGGTTGAAGCTAGCCCAAACATTAATTGCTCGGGCGGGTTTGCAGCAATAAATTTCGGACTGCGGCAATAAAATAGCAACAAAAAAGTAATAAATTGTGGCATAACTTGTTTGCGTTTGTGAGAGAATGTTTCGGGTAGCTTCAGACACCCGAAATATATTATATGTGTTGAGATATGAGTACATTCAGCTGTGACACTGACATTAGCAGAAGCTATTAGGTAGTATTGTAAGGAAACTGCTATACCGACTTTGGCGACGGCGCCACGAGAGGATGAATATGAATATGTGCGAAGGAGAAGCGCTGCACCAAGTGCGGCAGATCGGATAAGAACGTTGTAAGAGAAAGATGTATAAGGGAGCGTGGAACTCGGAGGAAGTATTGAATCAATATTATTTAGTGAAACAAGTGTTATTGAAATTGAAGTCCACAACGATCCAAGGAAAAATACCTCTTTTCCCAACATGGTGGCAGTTGCTAAGGTTATGAATGTGGAAAAGTTTTACTGATCATTTGATGAGAAGCGGCATTGGTGAAGAAATTGAAGATACGCCGCAAAGTTCAAAAAAAAGTGAAGAATCGTTGATAAGTGAAACCGAGTTCCAAGAAAGAGAAGAAGTTGAAGAATTAAGTGAAGAAGCTCCCAGTGAAAATACAGAAGAAATGGCAAGAGATTTTACAGTGCCCGTTTTTGACGGAAAAGATTTCAGTAGTTGGAAAAAAAGAATTGAAATTCTCTTGAAACTGAAGAAGTGCCACAAAGTGATTACGATAGCAAAAAGGAGTACTGATGCAGCAGATTGGGATGATAAAGATCTCAAGGCAGTGAATTACATTTACAGTGGGATAAATAATAAACAATTGGAGTTTGTGGGTGAATTTGAAACAGCCTACGATATTATAAAAAAATTTGATGAACTATATTTGACCAAATCAATGGTGCTCCAAATTGTCTTAAGAAATCGAATAGAAAAGTTACGTTTGAAAGACTATGAGAACTGTGAAGAATTTTTTGGTGATTTTGAGAAAATGATTAATGTACTAAAAACTGCTGGGGCACAAGTAGATGAAAAAGGGAAAGTGAATTATATTTTGAGGACATTGCCGAAAAATTACAGTTATATTGGTGATCTGATTGATGTATTGCCAGAAGAGGAACGCACAACAGAGTACGTGAAGAGTAAGATTAAAATGCAAAATTTATTAAAATCGAGTGAAGAAAGCGCGGGCGCAAAAGCGAGCGCATATAATACGACAGTGAAACAAGAGCAAACTTGTTTCACTTGTAGCAAGCCCGGTCACATAGCAAGAGATTGCGCAAGCAAGAATTCGCAAAACTCTATTCAAAGAGGAAGAGGCGCACCAAGAGGAAACATGAATCATCGCGGCGGCCGTTCCTTCGGCAGAGGGCACGTGCACCAATACAACCATAGAGGTAGAGGTCAACAACGAGGCGGTTATCGCGGCGGTGGCGGTTACTATGCCGGCCACAATCCTTCTTATGGATACTACAATCATCATCGTGGTGGTGGAGGAAATACTCCGAATCAACATCAGCAGCAGCAACAGCAACAGTATATGGGCCTCAATACGTTCAATGTAGAAGTGCAGGTAAACGCGCTAGTATCGACTTGTAGTGTAGAGACAGACTTTAAAGATGAGTCAGCTCAAAGAATTGATTGGCTTTTGGACAGTGGTTGCACTGATCACGTTGTCAATAATGAGGAATATTTTTACGAGTTCAAAAATTTGCTAGAGCCAAGAAGAGTAAAAGTTGCTGATGGAAAATTTCTGAGAGCCACAAAAGTAGGAACAGTCCTAAGTATATTCCCAGTATACAATGAGTTAGTTTCGATCAGAATGACTGATGTATATTTTGTCAAAGAGTTAGACAGAAATTTGATAAGTTACGCCAGAATAACAGATCACAACAAAACAGTTTCATTAGGAAATGATTCAAAGATTTATAATAGAGGAAGAAAATTAATAGCAATCGCATGGAAAGAAAATAGGCTTTACAAGATGAATAGTTTCTTCATAAAGTAAGAACTTCAAGTAAATTCAGTGAGTAAAATGACTGATGAAGGAAGATGGCATAGGATCCTTGGCCATGTAAATTTCAAATACTTGAATATTTTGAGCAGAAATAAATTACTTGAAGGAATACCAGAAAACTTAGAAGCAGATTCTTTGAAGTGCAGAACTTGTATTGAGAGCAAGATGCATAACACTCCTTTTTTAAATAACAGAACTAGAGCTAGAGAGATTTTAGAGATTGTGCATTCAGATGTAAATTGGCCTCATGCAACTATTGGTATAAATGGTGAGAAATATTTTGTGAGTTTCATCGATGACTACAGTAAAATAGCCAGAGTCTATGTTATAAAAACTAAAGATGAAGTTTTTGACTGTTTTGTGACCTTTGTGAATGAGGTAGAAAATTTAACAGGTAAAAAGATAAAAACTTTGAGGTGTGACAATGGGTTAGAGTATTCGAATAAAAGAATCTATGATTTCACAAGAAGCAAAGGTATAGTAATAGACAAATGTCCACCTTATGTTCATGAATTAAATGGGACTGCAGAGAGATATAACAGATCCATCATGGAGATAGCAAGATGTTTATTAGATGAAGCTAAACTAGAGAGAAAGTATTGGCCTGAAGTCATTTTGACAGCTGCTTATTTGAAAAATAGAACATTGGCAAACACTTTTGAAAAGAAAACACCTTTTGAAATTATGTTTGGTATAAAACCAAATGTGAAACATTTAAGAATGTATGGAAGTAAAGTTTTTTTTAGGATACCAGAGGCTAAAAGAATTTCCAAATGGGACAAGAAGGCTGAATTAGGAATTTTAATTGGGTACACTAATGTTGGATACAAAATTTTGATTGATGACCAAATTAGAATTGCTGCCCATACTGATATTGTTGAGAGTGATACAAATTGTATTGGTCTAAATGAATCAGAAGATGAGCCTCACTCAGAATCTGAAAATTATGATGAAAATTGTTCAGGTGAAAATGAAAGAAGAAGTGAAAATAGGTCAGCAAATGATGTTCAAGAGTTGAGGAGATCAACTAGGCAAAGAAAGCCAAATTTAGATGAGAATTTCATATAAGGTAAGTGTACCCAACTTGCCTCTGTACCCAACTTGCCCCCATATGCCGATCTCGGGGATGGGCGGTCCTTGGCCCCCTGGCAATTTTTTTTCACGTTTGTTAAGTTAAAATATGAGAAAGTAAGTAGTTTGCGTCGACCCCGAATCATTCCTACGTTCTCCAGAAAATCTAAAGTGATTTTTCTATTTTTCGTGATTGCTTAGCTAAGAAAGCACCGAGGGAATCGCCTTCAGTAAAATCGGCGCCAGATTTTTTGAGTTCAACCAATCTTGACGTATCTTAACGCATTCGATTCCTTGTTTCGAGACCTTCAAAATCCTTTTTTCAAAATTGCAAAATTTGAATATGGAGCTGTTTTATGTGCAAAACACGGAGACGATTTGTAAACAAGGATGCCAACATCGGAGTGTACCTAACATGCCCCCATGCGTTTATCTCGAAAGGGCGTGCAGAACGACTTTTTTTACCACTCAGAACGTGTTCATCACGTCAAAATGGGTCAGAAATAGTGTTTTGAACCACCAAAAAGCTCCAAATGTGCGTGCACGGCGATAAAAACACTTTATCGCCGATTTCCATCATTTATTTCGGAAGAATTGCGACAGTTCGGCTCCAATTGATCCAAATTGGACGTAGTTTAGTGCGTTTTAAAGGTCTTTGAACAAGCTTCAAAATGAGCTGAAGCACGTTGAAAATCGTTGAAGTAAACCAAAATTATTAAGAAAAAGGCTTAATGGGGGCAAGTTGGGTACACACTTTTGTAAACTCTCAAAAATCACCTTTTGGGAGAATTAAAACAGTTTGGCTCCAGTTGGTTCAAATTGAATGTACCTTAACTTATTTTGAAGGTCTTGAGACAAGCTCTAAAATGAGCTAAGGTACGTTGGAAAATATGGAGATGGGCCAAAGTTATTAAGAAAATGGCTTAATGGGGGCAAGTTGGGTACACTGACCTTATAATAATGAAATCTATGTGAATAACTGTAGCGCTGATGTGCCAGCAAATTCTGAGGAGGCCATGAGCTGTCCTGAAGCTGAGTCTTGGAAAGAGGCAACAGATAGAGAAATGTCTTGTTAAGAAAAGAATGGAACTTATGAATATGTTGAATTGCCAGAGAAGGCATAAGCTCCAGATGTTAAATGGATATTCACAAAGAAACCAGGAAATGTTTACAAAGCAAGGTGTAACGATAGTGCATATGTATGCACATTTGCACCATCGTTCGTTCGGCTTCGCAACAGTGCGATGAACCTCGAAAGGCATCGCCCGAGTTGTAAGTTGCCGAAGTTGCACATTTTGGTCAGTCACGACGCGGCGGACCGTGGGCATATAAGCCACCGCCCGCTCGCGCCGCGCCAGACCGCTCAAAACTCCCAACACCACATTCTAACTACATACATACTTCCATAGAATACATGAGTATCAAGTCCACCTATTGACTCATTCTTTCCGCCCCTTCCTTATCCATCCCACGTCACAGTGGTGCTAGGTGTGGTAGGGAAAGGGGCACCAAATCAAATTACGTGCACCAAATCAAATTAAGTGCACCAAATCAGACTCAGTGCACCAAACCAAACTTAGTACGAAAAAAGTTAAGGAAAGAATCAGTTTTGGAAGTAAAGTGAAGTGGAAAAAGCTGCAGGCGTCGACTCAAGTAGATGTGGTGTGCCAACCAACAAGAGTCACCCTACAATCAACATCTGGAGGGAACGCCGCAGTAGCAACAACAGAAGACAGTGTCCAGCAGCGTCCAACAACAACATCAACAGGAGAAGAGAAGGAAGTCAGCCACCAACAACCAACTCCACGCCATAACGCCGTCGTCATCGAGGAAAATGTAACGTAAATTTAAGCCATCATATGTTGTGAGAGGATGACGATCAATAGACATTTTCCAAGTTATGTAATTGAATATAATTGAATCTAACTCAGTGGGTACATTCATGTGTAGTCAAAGTGAAAACGGTTTTCTATCACAGAGGTCACGGTTAAGAGAAAGTAGAAACCTTATGATAGACCGTTTAGAGAAAAGTTCATAAGGAATGAACCCCATTTGAGTCTTAGTAATTAGCACAATGGAAATGTCTACTGATACCATCGAAATGACAGACACAGCAGAGTACGAACTCGTTGACGAGACAATTTGGAGGCGCCAAGCCCTATTGACAGTGTTGTTCAAGGGAAATCCGGGGTGGTTGCAGGATTGCAAATGGTCGCGCGAATTTTGGAATAAGCCCGCATGGCCAAAAATAGTCGCGTGGATAGATGGATCGACTGAGCTTCCGGATTACGATATCAGAGAGCACATACATTTGTGGAAGATGTATTGTGAAAATAAGGCTGAGTGCCTGGATCTCGCAGGCTTGATTTGCAAAAATTATAACCGACAAGCGAATGGAACTAGAGACAGCGCATACAAGTTTGCGATCCTTATGGAATATATACTTGCTGATGAGCGTCCTGTAATGGGATATCGACGATTCTGGGTCGACAATCCCGACAACTACTCTCTCGAGATAAAACCCGCGGGAGAGGAATGTTACAGAAGATTTGGTCTCAAACCTGACGAGACAGGGTATCGACAACTAAGGGAGATTTTGTCCGAAGATAGGAAAAATGTATTATTAGAAGCGTACGAAAAACCCTTCAGTTTTCCCATGGAAGAAGTGATTATAATAGAATCTAAGGAATATTATACGCATCCTAACGGTTGTGAGACATATAAAACCATTGAGACAAAGAAAATACGCAAAGGTATCCAAAATTCTCAAACTAGTTCCAAATTCCAACCCACACCCTCAATCGCTCAGCACCGTGAGTCCATTCACCCGGTTAAAGAAAGATACGTCAGCCGGAATGACAAAATGATACAAAGTGTCGCAAGGAAACGAAATGCAGTAAAGCAAATGACTAATGTGATAAGTGAGCGCGTTAGAAAGAGCGCACTCAGCGAAAATCGGCGTCAGAGCTTAAAGCTCTAGCAACGGCGAGATAGAATCAAGCTCTCACAGAATGATTTCGCACATTATAACTTGAACACAATACAATCGAGGATAAAGTCGTATACATTAGTGGGCATGATTGTTTATAAAACCAGGCCGCCTCGCGAGAAGCCACCTTGGTTACTCGATTGTAGAGAGGAACTCCCACCTCTCCTCGGAATCGCTAGGGAGTAGGATCATAGTTCAAACACGTTATAGTATAATATTGTTAGATCGATAAGGTAGCATTTTATGATGTAGACAGTAAGCTATAGATTGTAAGATTATAAGATAATAAGGTATTGGAATATTACATAATTTTAGTCGAAATCATTGAACGCTGGACTACACTTTATCTGTTCATGCCTCAAAAATTTCCCGCACTATCACACGGAATAGCGTGAAAATTTTTGAGCCATTCATATAATTAAAGAAATCTTAAAATTGTGTCACGTCTCGAAAATTTCCCGCACCATCACACGGAAGAGCGTGAAATTTTCGAGCCATTCGTTCAAGCAAGATCGAGAACTCACCCAGATCATAAAGAAATATTGACGGGAGCACAAGGCAATAGCTTAGGATAGGGTTCTGCGCACATACGGCACAAATTCACAACCATTCCATTTTGCCCCACCCCTCCTCCTTTCCTAGGCAACACTGTGATTAACCCATACCAGACCAGTCCGACCGAGGGCCCAGTCATCTGAACGAGTATCTCGCAGGTACACCAAATTCACCCCACCTCTTCCAAAATCTCATGCATAAACATTAGAATGTAAGAGCTTCACGCTCAGGGAAAATTTCAACCCGGAAAAGAGAAAAAAAATCCATCAGCGAAACCACCCCCATCCCTACCACCCCTGTCCACCAGAACCACCCCCTATCCCCAACAAACCCATACACCGGAGAAACTCGGATCGCCCCGCACACCCCCCTCCTATCACTTGAAACCATCTGAACGAGATTAGAGATCATCAACTATACTCCCTACAGACCGGCAACCCGCCATACCATTGACTAATTATATTTGAATGAGTTGTATATATATATATATATATATATATGTAAACCGAACCTCAAAAGTTGCACTAGTTGTGAATCTTATAATAGTCATGCGCTAGAATGGAATATATCTGAGATCGCGTATAGAAAGGATGAACCCATCACTAATATAGAGATAGATCAAGGATATAAATCTCGAAAGATAGATATAAGATTCATGGATAACCAATGGTAATGGATATGAAATATCGCACTATAAAAATCTAACGTTACAGGTAATTCGATTACAGGTGGATATTCATATATATATACACATATTCAAGGGAAAAACCAACGATTATATGTATGAAGAGATTAGCCAAGGGCATGAATTTATATCATTCTTCTTCTTCTTCAAAATGTTGGCTATATCTTTCTGCTACAGTGCAGATGTGATTTTAGCCATAACACAAATTTATATCATGAATACGCAAATTCAATGGACAAAAATGAATTAAGGGCGAATATCTATATATACCCGAAAGAAGAACCAATCATTCATGAAGAATAATGGAAATGAGATGAGGCTATATATAAAATGAATACATGAATTCAATGAAAATGTACATATGTAACAATACACGCATAACACAAACGGAGCATCGTTGAGGCCAACGATGTCCCGCACATCACACGTGTAACGACAGTGCATATGTATGCACATTTGCACCATCGTTCGTTCGGCTTCACAACAGTGCGATGAACCTCGAAAGGCATCGCCCGAGTTGTAAGTTGCCGAAGTTGCACATTTTGGTCAGTCACGACGCGGCGGACCGTGGGCATATAAGCCACCGCCCGCTCGCGCCGCGCCAGACCGCTCAAAACTCCCAACACCACATTCTAACTACATACATACTTCCATAGAATACATGAGTATCAAGTCCACCTATTGACTCATTCTCTCCGCCCCTTCCTTATCCATCCCAAGTCACAAAGGTTAGTTTGGGTACCAACAAAATGAGATGATTGAAGATATTTATTCACCGGTAGCAAAAATGATGACTTTGAAAATCTTATTATCGCATTGTTGTCAAAATGGATTTTATATTGAACAAATGGATGTAGAGACAGCTTTTCTAAATGGTGAAGTTACTTCAGAGGTGTATATTAAGCAACCGAAAGGTTACCAAGATGGTACGAACAGAGTTTGTAAACTTATAAAAGCACTTTATGGATTGAAAGAAAGTCCTAGGAAATTGTATGATTGTTTTGACGAGTTTTTACAAGGACTAGGCTTCAAGAAGAGCAAATATGATTTCTGTTTGTATTATCTGATTTTGAAGGATGTGACAATTTATATAATAATTTTTGTAGATGATTTGCTTATTTGCTCTAAGAGCAAGAGTAGAATCAATAGAGTCAAGAACTTGTTGAGTGAAAAGTTTAAAATGAAAGATTTGGGTCAAGTCAAAAGTTATTTGGGAATCAATATTGAGTATGACATAGAATCAGGAAAGATGACTTTAGATCAGGAAAGTTACATTGAATCTATTGGTAGAAAATACAGAATTCAGGATACTAAGACATATGAAACACCGATGGAAGAAAATCTCAAATTACACAAAGCTGAGTATGGAATGAATAATATTGGATACAGGAATTTGATAGGTGCTTTGGCATATGTAA
The DNA here is from genome assembly GCA_029851415.1 of Eretmocerus hayati. Classification (NCBI taxonomy): domain Eukaryota; kingdom Metazoa; phylum Arthropoda; class Insecta; order Hymenoptera; family Aphelinidae; genus Eretmocerus; species Eretmocerus hayati. The sequence continues at coordinate 103,985,828 of CM056742.1, forward strand.
GTGCTGGAACTAGACCAGATATAAGCTATAGTGTAAACTATTTGAGTAGATTTCAAAATTGTTGTGACGAGACACACTTTAAGTATGCTTTGAGAGTTTTAAAATATCTCTCTAGTACAAAAGACCTGAAGCTGACATTCACCAGAAAAGAGAGTTGTGAAGTTTTAGATTGTTATGTAGATGCTGATTCGGCAGGCGACTCAATAGACAGAAGATCTACTTTTGGTTACGCTTTAAGATTTTATGGTGATGTCATTCATTGGAAATCCAGAAAACAAGAAAGTGTTACAGAAGCTTCTACTTATGCTGAATATGTAGCTTTATCAGAAGTAGTTAGTGAGATCAAACTTGTAAAAGGAATTTTGGAAATATTTGATTGCAATAATGATGAGCCAGTTAACGTATATGAAGATAACTCGGGTGCTATGAGTATAGCTAGATTTGGTAACTACACTAAGAATTCTAAGTACATAGAAGTCCACTATCACTTTGTAAATGAAGCATACATGGATGGCATGATTGATATGAAGAAGATAAATTCAGAAAATAACATAGCTGACATTTTTACTAAGGCACTTGGGAGAGTCAAGTTTGTGAAATTCAGAAATTTATTGGATGTGAAATAGAGAAACTGAGAAATGATTGTAAGTCGGCTGTAACAGCATGAATGTAAGGAGGCGTGTTGAGATATGTGTGCATTCAACTGTGACACTGACATTAGCAGAAGCTATTAGGTAGTATTGTAAGGAAACTGCTATACCGACTTTGGCGACGGCGCCACGAGAGGATGAATATGAATATGTGCGAAGGAGAAGCGCTGCGCCAAGTGCGGCAGATCGGATAAGAACGTTGAAAGAGAAAGATGTATAAGGGAGCGTGGAACTCGGAGCAAGTATTGAATCAATATTATTTAGTGAAACAAGTGTTATTGAAATTGAAGTCCACAACGATCCAAGGAAAAATACCTCTTTTCCCAACAATATGATAATGATTATCCTCCTGAGTTTGTAGAAAAACACACTTATGATACAATCTGTAAGAATAATCCTAGACCTCGATGTTCCGGTAGTCCTAATGATGAAGACATATCAAATTCACATAAAGTCTCTATTCCGTACCGAAGAAGGTTTTTTGAAAAATGTAGCTTTCTTTTCAAGAAATATAAAGTCATTGCAAATCCAATAATGTCAAAATCCACTAGTAAATTTGTCAAATTAGGTAAAGACCCGGCCAAAAAGTTTGAAAAGACCGGAGTAGTATACAAATTTGAATGTAAGAATTGCCCGGCGAAATATGCCCCTAGGTGTGTCCAAAAATGGTGATTTTAGTCGGAGTTATGATTTTCTAGAAATAGGCTAAAACGGGGCCTAAGAAGGACCTTTCATATGCCCCAGGGCCCTAGGGGGCCTTAGAAAAATACAAAAAAATTTTTGTTGTACTATATTAATATAGTACTAACGGAAAAACATTTTTATGAATTTTTTCCAGACCCCCTTGGTGTAGGCATTCGTCGAAATGCTCCGAAATGGCCCATATACATATCCGAATTCGCGGTGCGATGACCGGCATTCGTAAGATCAACGCGTGATCGCGACCAGCGGAATCAGCTGTACTATAACACCTTTGATGGAAGCCAGATCTTTCTCTGCGCTAGAATGTCAGTTTAAGAAACTGGCTATGTGACATGTGAGTTGCTATAATTTTGAAGTTCTCTGTGTTGTTCCTTATCAGGCTGCCTTTCCAAGGGACAAATATTTTACCAGATTCAGCCCGCGGTATTTGAAAACCCCTAACGTAACAATGAGCGCGAGAGAGACGACACAACTGTGGTGTCTCTTTCTTACACATTGAGAGGGTACCCGCGCCATCTGCCATGGAAAGGCAACCTCAGTGATATGCTGCCAGTCTCCTGTAAACAATGTTTGAATTTTCCTGATCTGTTCTCCCCTTTTATTCGTTTGTGTAGAATTTCCATCAACCTGATGAGGTCCACGATCCAGGTGGACGAAACACCGTTCTAAGAAAGGAACTTGATAAAAAAAGGTTTGGGGGAAATTTTCTAGCCTTTGTCCATTCCGTCTTTCAAGATCGAAAACAAGTAAGAATTCAATTTACCTTGGTCTTGTCAGCAGTCGCGAGTGACCTTACTGACGCAATTGTCAGATCTTCTAGGTTTCATTTACGTTCAGTTGCATCAGTATCTGACGACTCTGATGGCCTGAATCTAATTAAAAGAGGTTCTTATTACGCTTCACCGAGCTCATATAGTTTTCTCCGGACTTGGCTCGTCTATTCTTCCCAAATTTTCGTACCCGATTCCATAATCGTAGACACTTCTCCATGCAGGCTCAGGGGCTTGTGCTCGTGAGCCAGCGTGAGCTAGGGAGGATATGGGGGAATCGATATCGATGCTACTGGAGTAACAGCGCTCATCACCCGTCTCATTGGCGCCGAAATTCGAATACGAGATACGACGACCACAGACCATTCTTCTCCAAGCACCGCTTTCTCTAACATCGTATACTTTTCTTCTAGACGATTTCTGTCGTTCTACAAAATTCTATCTCCTTGATACCATGCATGGGTTGACAGTGTTTCTTGATATAGTTCATAAAAGCGTCTCTCAGAAATTCTTTCTACTCTTCCTCATTGAATTGTGGCTACTCCAGTTCAGTCCGTGCAGTAGCGCATAACTTCGGTGGTCGACTCTGTTGCTTTCTTCCGTTGGCAGTTTCTTGGAACAGTTACGGTAGCCACTTTTCTGTGCCCTTTTTTTGATGTAGTCAGTTTACATCTGTCGAACCAAAGTCGACTGGTGTATTTTCCTTCTATTGTCCGCGTTTGAACTTTATTTGGATAGTCATGTTTACAGCTGACTCTCTTAACCTATTGAGTTTCGAGATGTCAATTTGGTGGTCATCATTTACCGATTGCGAGGTTGGGATATTGTGATATTTATATCACTAATACTTTACCGAGCAAACGAGTTGCATAGCCTAATATTCGCAACTATAATACAGCTCTGCTACACTGCTCGCTCTGCAACGGCTACTTACTTTTTGCTCGGATCGATCGAACACCTCGTATTTCCGATCGATGGACCGGGGATGCTGCCGCTGGGGAAATCGGCACTCCAATTATATAAGCCAAAGGGCATGCTATTGCCCCATGTCATTCAGAAAAAATCACTCCAAGCACAAAATTGCGTCCATATAAAAGCGCGACAATCTCATAAGCGAAAAAAATATCAGATTTTGGTACTCATACAATTCAATCGATGCGCATGCTGGTACTCAGGCAATTTTCGTCATAGCTACATAAATGTGTACTCAAGTTGAAGCTAATGGATTATATTACATGATCGGATGATAATTTAGCCAAACAAAACTGGCTTACCCATGCGTTTGCTCGATTGGAATCCAATTTTACGAAAATTATCTTTTTAAAATACGCATGCAAGATCTAGCGATAATTATGATAAATAAGCGAAATCCATCGTTATGATACTACTTTGTAATGGATATTATATCTACCTGAGTGGCTAGTTATGTAGAAATTTGAATTCCAGAGGGGAGGACCTGAGAATATTCAAATAAAATTTGGGGAAAAAATTATTGGGATATTTCCTTATGAAAAGAGTTTCGTTCAAATAAATTGATCTGTTATTGATTGAAATCTTACTTCAAACCTCAGTCTTGACCGTGCACATACAAAGTATTTGAAATTGCCCATATATCAAGGGTTTGATAATCATTCAATTCTTACATGAAATCTTCTGATGTCGACTGACTCGTCTATCTGTAACATATAATCTGCGGAATATGCTTCATATCAAAATTCCTATTAAATGTATGTGTAATAGAAGTTTATGTACCGGTGTTCGGACGACCGCAAAGACTCGAATACGCGTGATTTTTGGCTCATTGCACAGATTTGAAGTGTCAAAGGCTAATTTTTTAGCGCGGACGCGACAAAAAATTTCTACCTCTGAAAACCTACGCAATCCATATGCACTGGGTAATGCTCGTCGGTCGTCAGTCGATTCCCCGTCCTGCTTAAAAAGACAACCGACTCAAGCTTGGCAGTGTGTCTGGATTTTGGTGATTCCATTTGAGCCATACGAGCTAATGACAATAACTGCCCGAGTTTTTCATCCCTGTCTGTGCAGGTTTATTCAAGACAGGGCCGCGATGATGCCTATGCCATCACAAACACATCTCAAAGGATGCCTTATGGTGGAATTTATGAACTAAAATTGTTGCATCTTGGCGACGAGTTACTTGTTTTGGGGAGACCTGCTCCGTGGGTATATTTGGGAGAAACATTTGACTATTCAGCTGTCCAGGCGCAAGAGAGCGATCATCATTCGTGTAACGATTCATATACCTTCGAACTGCCAGAGCCCCACTTCGAGACAATTTCGACGGCTCGATCCGTGCGTCGACATAGACACGCGTAACTACCTATACAAGGAATTGAGTTTCCGCGTGAGCAAATTGATTGGATGATGACAAGTGTGAGAGAATACATGCAGAATCAATATGAATAGGGTTTTGATCTATGTATTATATATATATATATATATATATATATATATAGCATATATATATATATACACAACATGTTTCAGAATTCGCGTACACCCCGAAAAAATTAGGTAGCGGTGAGTTTGTAACTGTCGGGTGAAAAAACGTATATTTTAGCGTTATGTCAGTAACCCTTGGTGTGTAATGCTGAACGGCTAGCATTACACGAAAGCGTTACATTGTGTATTCTGCTTGGTTATAGCTCGGAGGGGTGTGTTTGTCGACTGCTCTTGTGTTGATTGTGAACCGTGATATTTTTGCGCGAGCTGTTGGCGTCGGGAAATTGGAAATTAATTCGGTGTGCTGTGCGTGTTGGGGCATTTGCGTTTTTGTGAGAGCTGTGTCTTCGGCGGATGCGGTGGCAGCAGCATTGCATAATTTCATGAGCGCTTCTGCAGAGGCAACGACGCAGTGCTTCTCGCGTTCGAGTTTGAATTTTTGTGTTGTGGGAAATGCGGAGGGTGTTGTTAAACAATAAGGTGTGTGGAATAATGTTATGTGGCATGCGTGTCAAGAGCCGACGAACAGACAACCGTGGCCTTGGCCTTGGCCGCAGCAGCAGAAGGTCGGCATGCCGTATCGTAGCAGACATCTCGTCGCAGATAACGCAGTACAGATGATGCGATATGTCTGCTGCGGGCCATGTTTTCGGTGCACCAATTGCATGGCCCGCGACCGGCTTATGCGAGATGATGCCACGTGCTTGTGTTGTGTTTAATTTTTTTCGTCGTTCGAGGAGCATTCCTGTCGAATTGCCTCGTTGGGAATGTTTATTTTCTGCTGTGATGCGTGGCTTGAGCTGTCGTCCGCGGAGGCTCAGTGCGGACAAGGTAGCGGACCCAATGCGGATCGAGCTATTTTAAGTTCTCCGAGTGACCCTTTTGCTCGTAAGAGGTCATGCCTCATTTCTTCACTTAGGCTAGGGGATTAGCTGATTCAATCGACCTGATTTGGAGTTTCGTCAGTGATCCTCTACTTAAGTGCCAGAGATTAGTGCTGTTGAGGTGAGTCAATGGAGTTGGGTTTCGCGTACGCGATAAATCGTATGATACGTCACATCATTTTTTGCGCGCGCTCAATTACTGAATCATCGCGTTTGTAAGGAATTGTCTTGATCCCGTTTCCTCTTATTTCCTCCTCAACATGAGCCTCGCGTACGCTATGGTCTAACTCGCTCATGCACGACAGCAATCTCAGCGTCAACCGTAACATTTTAGTTCTTACTGGCGTATGCTAATTTCGACGATTTATCGGGTATTCGTTTTCTCTTTGCGCAGTCCAGATCATCTTTTGGGTAATTCGCATGAACGGAGATGATGGTTTACGCTATGATTTTGGCTATGTAAACAACATGAAATGACTCTTTGACTCCATCTCTTGATGAACGGGCTCTTTCTCCATTATAAAGTCTCGTATTGGGAACTTGAGAGATTCGTCGACCTGTGAAATATCGAGGATTGTTACTCCACGCGTAACGATGTCCACTGTAGCGCCCGCAAGAAGCCTCTTTCGCGTACGCTGAACTTCCTAGATGGGAAGAAAGAGACCTTTTTTCCGTAATCGTATAATTGAAAAGCTGACAAAGTATCTGTAGAAGGTGGGGAATCTCCGTGTACGCGGGCGACTTTCCTCTTCACGCATGGGAGAGTTTCCATTCTCTAACTTGTCTGTCGAGGTAATCTCGAATTTCGCGCGCGCTATGTGAGTAATTTTCGCGTACGCGAAAGATATCAATCCAAGTTCGACTGCCACGAGTTTCACCTAATCAGATCATTGAAAACGGAATGTTTTTCCCACTGGATCTCGGAGGCAGTGCCCAGAGCTCTTGGGGGGCCTGAATTATAGATAAGAAGAGATGGAATTCAACACTGAGCATCGTTGCTTTGCAGTGATCTCAAAAACAAGATCCCAACAACGATTTCCAGACAACTCGTAATCGTCATAGGTGCATAGTCTTGTGAATTGGACAGTAACGTGGAATCTTTAGCCTTGGTGGCAATGCACAGATCTCCCTGTGGGCTTGAATGATGAGTGATTGGTATCATAACGAATCGCTTGGAATCGTATCATGGAAAATCTCGCGGAAACTCGATTCAAACTCTGAATTTTGGATCGGTTGTGACCGTATAAAGTGCAGAAACTCGAAATTGCAAACATGATATTTTTCCCCTTGATCCCGACGACAATGCACGAAGCTCTCTAACAGTTTTACAAGTAGGAAATAGCAACTAATTAGCTCACTACTGAGTATCGTTATTTTGCAGTGATATCAGAAACAAGACTATAATACGCATTCAAGAATACTCGTAGTCATCATAGGTGCATAGTCTTGTAAATAAAAATGTAATATGGATCCCCGGGCCCTGGCGGCAATGCACAGACCTCTCCGTGGGCTCGAATAATGGAAGATTCACATGATAATGAATTGCTATGACTCTCATGATTTCTGAATTTCGCATCGGTTGTGATCGTGTTGGATGCAGGATGGCGTGATTAAGGAACCCATTATTCATCTCTTTGATATTGAAACAATGCACAGAGCTCCTTGACATTTCGAATGATGTGAGAGAGCAACCATCAGACTCATCACTGAGTATCAATATTTCCCAACGACGTCAGAAACTAGACTACAGTACGATTCCAAGAATACTCGTAATAGTCATGAAATGTATCATGGACTCCTCGGCCTTGGCGGCAATGCACGGATCTCTCCAAGGGCTCGAAAGATGAGTAATTTACATGATAATTGATTGCTATGATCCGTATCATTGCAGAACTCGCGGAACCTCGATTCAAAGCCTGAATTTCGGACCGATTGTGACCGTATCGAATGCAGAATCTCTGAATTGAATGCATGATATTGTCTTCCTCGATCTCGATGCAAATGCATGAAGCTCTCTAACAGTTCGACAGGTGGAAAATAGCAACTATTTGACTCCTCACTCAGCATCGTTGTTTTGCAGCGCTATCAGAAACAAAACCAGAATACGAATTCAATAATACTCGTAGTCGTTATAGGTGCATAGTCTTGTAGATAGAAATGTAATTCGGATCCCCGGGCCCTTGCGGCAATGCACAGACCTCTCTGTGGACTTGAATGATGAGTTCATCGCGCAACCTCGATTCAAACTCTGAATTCAGGGAGGGTTGTGACCGCATTGAATGCAGTATCTCGCGATTGAGAACATGATATTCTTTCCCTTGATCTTGATGTCGATGCACAAAGATCCTTGACAGTTCGGATGATCGAAAAGAGCAACAATTCCACTCATCACTGAGCATCGTTGTTTTGCAGCAATCTCAGAAACTAGACTTCAATCGCTTGCTCACCACTGACTTCTCTATGTGCTCCTCACTGACCCTCCAGCTGTTCGTACACGCAAACGGTGCTCATGTCCTTCATTTTGAAGCGAGAGCTCGAGACGCTCGCGTACATTACTTGACTATTTCCACGCACTGAATCGCTTTTGCGCCGACTCAAGCATTGCAATCACCTCGAAACACAAGGATTCCTGGGTACGACTCCCTATGCAAAAACTGCTCACTTATGATGGTTGAACTGACATTTTTGCGTCAGTTACTTGTATCAGTGACCTCGCTTCCCCCTCCCCCCACCTCGCGAAGAGAACTGCGCATTGCCGCCAAAGCCCAGACATCATCAAAACATTTTCATTCACCAGTTTATACAACTATGAAGATTACGAGTATTCTTGGAATCGTACTGTAGTCAAGTTTCTGACGTCGTTGGGAAATATTGATACTCAGTGATGAGTTTGATGGTTGCTCTCTCACATCATTCGAAGTGTCAAAGAGATTTGTGCATTTTCATCGAGATCAAGGAAATAACATCATGTTTTCAATTGCGAGAGCTACATTCAATACGGTCACAACCGATCCAAGATTCAGAGTTTGAATCAAGATTCCGCGAGTTCTGCAATAATACGAATTATAGCAATCCAATACCATGTCAATTACTTATCATTTGAGCCTACGGAGAGATCTGTGCATTGTGCCAAGACCCAGTGGGACATATCACATTTTCATTCACGAGACTATGCAGCTATAACGATGACGAGTATTCTTGGAATGGTGATTAAGAGCTAGTTCCAGAGATCGCCGCAGAACAAAATTGCTGAAAGATAAATCGAATTGTTGCTCTTTTTTACAATTTGAACTGTCGAAGAATCTTCGCATCATCATCGTGGTCAAGAAAAGGAATATTTTGATCTCAATTGCGGGATTCAGCATTCGATACGGTCGCAACCGATCCAAAATTCAAAGTTCTAATCGAAACTCCGCGAGATCTGCAATGATGAGGAATGTGAGGGTGTATTGAAGTGTAGATTATCTCCGATTCTTGCACATATTGAGCTCTGTACATTACCATTAAGGCCCAAGGGAACCGATATCGAAAGATTCATCATGATTTTCCACCCATGTTCGTCACGATTAGGACAAGAATCTCTATCTGAATCCAGGTTCCCCGCATTCTGCAATAATAAGAGTCGTTTGAGTGTACGGCGTGTCTATACGGCCGGACTCACGCGCGCGAAGTCGCGTACGTGAGAACGGTTCTGGAAGACGATAAAAGTGACGTCCGCGCCGAAAAAATCCCTAGGGGACCCGTCGCATATGCCAACGACAGCGGGCCACGGGCCCAGCCTTCGCGGACGCGAGAATTGGGCCCGTTGGCGTACGTGAAGGCTGTGCGGAGCGCCATCCCGAGGAATTTGACGTACCCGAAGCGGATATAATTTCGCGTGCGTAAATAATTTTCAGTTTACGTGCGCGAAGGCACTTTCTGGACAATTCTGCGCACACGGAGAATGGAGCCTCCGTGTACGCGAAGAATCTCTGATTTTGCGTACGCGACAACGGCATGGGATTAACACTATCTTTAATTGGAAGTACGAGGGCACCTCTCACATTCGCAGACAGCTAGCGGGTCTGTGTAGACCAAATGCGGACACGCTGATACGAGGAGTAGAATCTCGCGTGTGCAAGAATTTAGCGGACGCGAAGACAGTGCAAAGCGCCAACCCGAAAAATTTCGCGCGAGCGAAGAGAGCACACTTTCGCGTACGCCAAGACTTTCTATCTTCGCGTACGCGACAATGGCGTGGTATTAGCTCTATCGTCAATTCAAAGTACGAAGGTACCTTCCGCGAGCGCGAAGAGCTAGCGGGTCTGTGTAGACCGTATTCGCTTACGCTAACACGGAAGCAAAATACTCAGATGTTATGTAGACGCAGAACTATTTCGCGTGCGCGAAAATTTTCCGCGTACGCGCACATATAGCAAGGCGCCGTCCCGAAAAATTTCACATAGGCGTAGGAAACACAGTTTCGCGTGCGCGTAGACTTCCTGATTTCGCAAACGCGACGATGGGGTTGGATGCGCTCTCGCTTCAATACGAAGTACATGATCACCGTTTGCGTGTGCGGACAGCTGGAGGGTTAGTATGGAACACATGAAAAAGTCGGTGATGAGCGAGTAATTGAAGTCTAGTTTCTGAGATTACTGCAAAACAACGATGCTCAGTGATGAGTGGAATTGTTGCTCTTATTGATCATCCGAACTGTCAAGGATCTTTGTGCATCGACATCAAGATCAAGGGGAAGAATATCATGTTCTCAATTGCGAGATACTGCATTCAATGCGGTCTCAACCGTCGCTGAATTCAGAGTTTGAATCGAGGTTTTGCGAGTTCTGCAATAACGGAGATTAAAGCAATTCATTATCATGTGAATAACTCATCATTTAAGCCCACAAAGAGGTCTGTGCATTGCCGCCGGAGCCCGGGGATCCATATTACATTTTTACTCACGGAACTATGCACCTATGATGACTATGAGTATTCTTGAATTCGTATTATAGTCGTGTTTCTGATATCGCTGCAAAACGACGATGCTCAGTAATGAGATAAATAGTTGCTATTTTCCACTTGTTGAACTGTTAGAGAGCTTCGTGCATTGTCGTTGGGATCAAGGGGAAGAATATCCTGTTTGCAATTGCGAGCTTCTGCATTTTATACGGTCAGAACCGATCCAAAATTCAGAGTTTGAATCGAGGATCCGCGAGATTTGCAATAATAAGATTCCAAGCAATTCGTTATGATACCAGTCACTCATCATTCAAGCCCACAGGGAGATCTGTGCATTGCCACCAAGGCCAAAGATTCCACATTACTTTCCCATTCACAAGACTATGCACCTATCGCGATTACGAGTTATCTGAAAATCGTTGTTGAAGCCTAGTTTTTGAGATCACTGCAAAGGAACGATGCTCAGTTGTGAATTCCATCTCTTCTTGTCTATCATTCGGGCCCCCGAAGAGCTCTGAGCACTGCCTTCGAGATCCAGTGAAAGAAACATTCCGGTTCCAATAATCTGGCTAGGTGAAAATCTTACGAGAGCGGAAGACTCCCCACTTCGCTCACGCAAAAGTACGAGACATGCGGCGAACGAGTTGGTGAAAAAACTTCGCATGACCGGAAATTCACCAATCCGTGCACGCGAAAGTTCATAATTTTGGGGAAGTGTTGAATTTCCGTGTGCGATCGCTATTTGCACGCGAAGATCCGAAACTCGGAGCAGGTCACTTGAGGCCGGAAATTCTTCCGCGTGCGCGGTAATCCAAAATTCGGCCCAAACGAGTTCAGGTTGGGAGGATTTCGTGTGCCCAAAGATTTCTCACTTCAGCACGCAAAAGTTCGGGACTCGTGGCAGTCGAGCTAGGATTGACATCTTTCGCGTACGCGAAAATTACTCACATAGCGCGCGCAAAATTCGAAATTACCTCGACAGACAAGTTAGAGAATGGAAACTCTCGCATGCGCGAAAAGGGAAGGCGCCCGCGCACACGGAAATTTCCCACCTTCTACAGATACTTTGTCAGCTTCTCAATTTTATGATTACGGAAAAAGGTCTCTTTCTTCCCATCTAGGAAATCCAGCGTACGCGAAAGAAGCTTCTCGCGGGCGCTACAGTGAACATCGTTAGGCGTAGAGTAACAATTCTCGATATTTCACAGGGCGACAAATCTCTCAAGTTCCCAATATAAGACCTTATGTTGGAGAAAGAGCCCCGAAGTTTATCAAGAGATAAAGTGGAAGAGTCATTTCACGTTGTTTACATAGGTAAAATCATAGTGTGAACCATCATCTCCGTTCATGCGAATTACCCAAAAAGTGATCTGGACTGCGCAGAGGACTAAAATGTTATGGTTGACGCTGAGATTGCTGTCGTGCATGAGCGAGTTAGACCACAGCGTACGCGAGGCTCATGTTGGAAAGGAGAGAAGAAAAAACGGGATCAGGACAATTCCGTGCAAACGCGATGATTCAGTTATTGAGAACGCGCGAAAAATGATGTGACGTATCGTACGATTGATCGCGTACGCAAAACCCAACTCCATTGACTCACCTCAACAGCACCAATCTCTGGCATTTAAGTAGAGGATCACTCCCGAAACTCCAAATCAGGTCGATTAAACCGGCTCATCCCCCAGCCTGAGTAAAGAAATGAAGCATGACTCTTTGCGAGCAAAGGGTCACTCGGAGAACTTGAAATAGCCCGATCCGCATTGAGTCCGCTACCTTGGCTGCACTGAGCCTCCGCGAACGACAGCTCAAGCCACGCATCACAGCAGAAAATAAACATTCCCAACGAGGCAATTTGACAGGAATGCTCCTCGACCGACGAAAAAAATTAAACACAACACAAACACGTGGCATCATCTCGCATAAGCCGGTCGCGGGCCATGCAATTGGTGCACCGAAAACATGGCCCGCAGCAGACATATCGCATCATCTGTACTGCGTTATCTGCGACGAGATGTCTGCTACGATACGGCATGCCGACCTTCTGCTGCAGCGGCCAAGGCCACGGTTGTCTGTTTGTCGGCTCTCGACACGCATGCCACATAACATTATCCCACACACCTTATTATTTAACAACACTCTCCGCGACTCCCACAACACAAAAATTCAAACTCGAACGTGAAAAGCACTGCGTCGTTGCCTCTGCAGAAGCGCTCATGAAATTATGCAATGCCGCTGCCACCGCAACCACCGAAGACACAGCTCTCACAAAAACGCGAACGCCCCAACACGCACAGCACACCAAATTAATTTTTAATTTCCCGACGCCAACAGCTCGCGCAAAAAAATCACGGTTCATAATCAACACAAGAGCAGCCGACAAACACACCCCTCCGAGCCATGACCAAGCAGAATACACAATGTAACGCTTTCGTGCAATGCTAGCCGTTAAGCGTTACACACCAAGCGTTACTGACATAACACAGAAAAATACGTTTTTTCACAAGAAAAGTGTAGTTCGTAACTACAAACTCAGGAAACCGTAACAAAATCTCTCGATCTCACTAATCGAAAAAACAAACTCATCGCTACCTAATTTTCTCGGGGTTTACGCGAATTCTGAAACATGTTATATATATATATATATATATATATATATATATATATATATATATATATATATATATACGTTATTACGGGCGAACTGAGTGGAACGATGCATTGTGCAGCTATATAGGTGTAAGAGTTGATATACAAGATTGCAGTCCTACACCCATTAGTATTAGTAGTTACCCACACCAACATATATGCCTCTACTTACACGAATGGTCTGATGATCATCTGCGCAAGTGGCTGATTGGAAATACTCATTTCTAAAACTTTCAAAATTATCTGAAAATTGCGCACGTTGCACGATACATACCCAAATTAATAATATCGCTATAGTAGGATGTGACTATCATAATGTTGGAAGGGGAATTTATATTTCAAAAGCGATGTAGAAAAAATTCAAAATTGTAACTCATCCCAGGTTTTTTCAGGGCCTGCTGGCAAAATTTAATGATGTTCGAATTAGATTAAAACAACAAGGCATATGATGAAAATTCCCATCTATATAAAATAATTGTAGAAGAACAGAGATGGATGGTGGAATTATCAGTGACCGATCATTGATGGAGAATTATATCTCAGAATTAGGAATTCAATATGTTGCGGATAATAACGATGAAAAGAGAAAAGATATTGTAGACAATGGAAAAGAAATGAATGGGATGTTATCAAATATGAATATACCCACCTACGGTACATCCAATTGTATGAAATTGGAGGGGAAAGATATCATTTAGATGTATTTTCGTTTTAGATCATTTGAAAAAACTAGATATTCATGTATATTTATTCGTTGAAAAGACTAAGAGCTCATTGCAACGTGAAAATTTAAATGAGAGTTTCAATCAACATGTAAAATCTATTGCCATGTGTAAATTCATGGGATGTCCTACAAAGTTTATAATTTTGGAATCGGCTGATGATCAAGATCTTGAAAAATGATTGAATAGTGATGAAATTCACCTCCATCATTCATTGGGCGAAGCCCCTTCCCTCACCACGACTCCAGCCAGCTTGTTCGCACTTTTATCTGACGAAACTACCAAACCCATCCTCACCAAATCCTGCACTCATGCTTGGGACATACTGAAGGGTGCATATCTCCAGAAGTATGCAGATTCATTGACTCAAAACTGGTTCATGAAGATGATTGCAGAGATACGTGAATACCACAGCTTCATGCCATTACCTGCGTTTCTTTCCTCTCATCTTCGCTGCACCGCGCCATTCGCGACGTACACGTTTCGGACTCACACCACCAGATGGCGACGAGTTTTCCTCGCGACGAGAATCTTAACCTCATAGTGCGAGATTTTAACACTGTAAGACATGTCTTCAATACGTGCACATGGGTGTAACCGAGTGTAAACGAAGAAAATGTTATGCCGGGAGGGGGTGATTATTCCGAATGGAATATTTGCCGAAAGGTATTTCTACCGAAAGTGACTATGCAGATTGGAAATTTGCCGATTACCTTGTTTCCGATAGTAACACTTTCTGAAACAACATTATTCGAAAAGAAAATTATGCCGAATATCTGTTTCCCCGAATCATTATTGCCGACGAGAATGTATTCCGAAAAATCCGCATCCGAAGTACGGTAAAACCGAAGTGTAACAATTCCGAAATCAAAGTATCCTATTTGAATTATGCCGAGAAGAAGACTTGCCGAAAGTGAAAATGCCGAACGGTATTATTGCCGAAAATATTGAAACCTCTCCGAGAACTCAATTCTAGAGGTGATCGATTGAATAAGGTATTGAGTTTCCATGATGAAGGGTTTGATCAAATGCACCTTCGCCAATCTAAGATGTAAGTTTAGAATGAAAATCATCTCAAAGGTTTGATACCCGGTGAACTTACTATGTTATGCTTTGTAGGTGAATTATTTCATCACATTTCTTACAACTTTACAAACGCTTGTAAATTTACCAGAATCAGAGGGAGTAATAGTTGCGGATACCAGTATCAAACTGGTACTGGGATTTATTCACTCGCGCAAGCGCGCCCGCAGGAATAACCTCGAAACTGCGTAGGTCCCTATATAACTTACACAGCCACTCCGTTCCCTCTTTCTCTCGAACCCCGCAGAATACCCGTGAACGCCGTCGCTTATGGCTTTCGAGACAGCAGACGGCAATCGCGACGCGCAGCCCGTTCGGCTTCGACTTCGACCAAAACCGTCGACTTCGACCATCGACCGTAATGGCTGCGCCCCTGTGAACGAATCTCGATGCTGTAGGATAAGACTTTGGGATAAATTTTATGTAAAATTCCCTCGCTCAGGCTTGAAAATTTCAGCTCAACTGAGTATGCGCGGATGTATAGTTTGGTCTGCTGGGCCCACGCACGACTAACCTAAAAAGTTCCTCCGCGGACGAGTGTTTATGTCTTGAGCGATGAATTTTCGACTCGCACGGGTCACTTTTCCTTTCCGAAATTATTGTGATTCGAGATGTTTCAGTCCAAGGTTCAATTTCATCAGTAAAAACCTCTAAAAAGCTCACACGCTCGAGTCGAACAAGATTTCTTCGAGTCTAAAATGTACCGTCAGACAGTAAATGAAATCTACAAGCCGCTTGTAAATTCACACAACCCAGTATGGTATCCAACAATTACCCACACTGACCCTGGTAAATTTGCATAAAAATTTTTTACAGTGTGAGCCATTTCGGCTTCCGTACTGCTTGATTTTTGAAATATATCTCTGTTTTCTAACGTGTGACATTGAGGCAGTTGTCCATGAATTGTAATGGATTCCGAACAATATCATATCTACAAAACCCAAGGATTAGGTTTATTATGTTTTCATGAGATATATTGAAGAGTCTAGGCAAATGAAACCCAAGAAAAGGAGTGAATAAAAACCGGTGGCGTTAGAGGTTATCTGGTCCTTCGCGTGTAGAGTGCTCGAGTCATGTCATAATGTCATCGTCCGCGAGGTTTTGTCTCGTTAAATTATTGGAAAATGTGTTGCGCCAATGCGTGTATATATATTTTTTTGACACATTTTAGGGTAGAGGAAGGTTTCTGATCATTCACAAACTCGGATCGTTCGGTCAAAGTAAGGATGGTTTTTTTGGATAGGTACACCCCGCTGATGACACATTAATTCTACGCGTGTTTTTTGTTGTATGAAATTGAGGCGTGAGCTGTTGTTCCAAACGTGTTTTCAGGATGACAGATTTATGCTGTGACACTTTTCAATTTTAGAATTTTCACTCTGGCCGAGATTGATGCCGAGTTGCGCTGAGGATTAGACCACCATCGTTGCCGTCATGCTCTTTTCAGCTATATGAGTATTATCGCGATAACTTACCCGGAACGTGTGATGGTCTTTTATTCCGACGAACAAGCTCCAAATCACTCCATTCAAATTCTACTACATGTATTCTGTTGAAATACATTCGGAAATAAATTTCCAGATCGATCCGTTCACTCTCCTTTCTTATTTGTGAAGATTAAGGGTCTAAGTGTCAGTTCCGTGCATTGTAACATTTGCAGATCGACGTATACCTCC
The DNA here is from genome assembly GCA_029851415.1 of Eretmocerus hayati. NCBI lineage: Eukaryota > Metazoa > Arthropoda > Insecta > Hymenoptera > Aphelinidae > Eretmocerus > Eretmocerus hayati. Next base: position 104,002,365 of record CM056742.1, read on the forward strand.
AACACTAGGGTCGGAGTAAGAGTATGCTAAAGAATTTTTCACGAAGTAAAATGTTAAACCAATCATTTTTCCTAGATATTATGTCCAGAATTCGTGGTTTAGTCCCCAAGCCACGCGTGCCTCAATCTTGTGACGGAATTCCCACTGGGAATGAGACATTTTTTCAAATGCTCACGTGAGAACAGACGAAATTTACAAGAAGAAGTTCCTATGTCGACTCGTGTTATTTTTGCGAGCAATTTTAAGGCGAAATGTCAGTTCCATGCATGTCAGTTCCGTGCATCCAAAAGTTGTTTCCTGGGATACTCAATAGCACGAAAAAGACGGAGGAATGGAGTTCTGTGCTCCGGAGCATGTATTTCCGACTCAAATGAACCATCTAAACACGAATCTCAAGGTCATATGGTCCCATCGCATCAGGATTCCTAGCTAGACAAAAAGACGTGAAGAACCAAAAATTTCAGTTTCGTGCACCTCTTTCCCTCTGTCTTATACATGTGAATATAGAATAGAATTTCATCCAACTGTGGACTCCAGGTTCAATGTAGTCGAGGCTACGTGCTGTACAATCCATACATATAATAATGAACTTCCAGGCCGTATGCATGAGTCAGGGACTCGAGCATGAATTGTTAGAGAGAGAAAAAAGACAAAAAAACCAATAGTAATAGTGAACAATAGTAAACAAAAAAAATGACAATAGTAATAGTATCAAAAATAAGAATAACAAGCCGATTTATACATATTTCCTAATGATCGTGAAGATTAGATCACACGTAGACTACACTATACGATCTATCCACGCTCAAAAATTGAAAAAGTATCAAAATAAAACTTTAAGGGGAAACACGATCAGGGCATTTATCAGAAAAACGTCTACTTGTCTTTGCCAAGTAGGTGGAAGTTCAGCCTTATTTTGTACGATGGACGGGCATATTTGCTCTTTATGACATCAGGCAACTTATTCCAGAGCATTATGCTTTCAACCAAGGATGAAGATCTATATGTCGCAGACGACCAAGACGGCACAATTAGGTGAAATTTGGAGCACCTTTTAGATCCTACTTTATCACCCGGTCTTAATTCCAGCCTAGTTTTCAGATACTGTGGCTCCGACGACACTAGAATGTTTGCCAACAAACATGAGCTTAAATAATTCCTCCGGATAGAATACGACATTATCAGGAGTTCGTTGTACCACGGAGTGATGTGGTCAGACTTTTTACATGAAGCTACAAAACGAATAGCTGCATTCTTGCAGCGGCTAAGCTTCATTGTGAGTTCTTTGGAGAGATCATGGAATAGACCTGGACAGTATTCCAAATGAGGGAAAACTAAAGACTTCGCCAATTGTAGCTTAGTGTGCTTTGGCATGAATTCACTACACTTGCGTAGTTTGCTAAGTGAAGCGAAACAATTTCTGGATATGACAGAGCAGTGATCTCGCATTGTAAGGCAACTATCAAGCGTAATACCCAGCAATTTGAGCGTATCGCAATATTCAACAATTTGATCGCCTATTTTGAGAGGTGGCACATCAATTTCTTTGAGCTTATTGATGAAGAAACGCGACCCAAACCATATCACATATACTGATGTTCTAACTTGTTCCAAAAAACTTTCTGTATAAGTTTTATCACATATTATCGCTCAATATGCAAAAAAAATGAAAAAAGTCGACTCAGACACGCGCAGACTCAATATTCAGTTTCTGAATTTTTGGACACAAAATGTGTAAGTTATCGCGATTATACCCATACGAGCTCATTTCCAAAAATTAAAGAAAAACCTCAAAGTGAGGTTATTGGCCCTACATTTCATGAAATCTGGAGTTACTCAATGATAAACGTAAACTCCGAGAGTTATCAAGTTAATCTCTCATCAAAGCGTTGCCTGAAACTATGTGAGACTAATAGGCGAATAAGCAATTTCAAGCTCTCGTCAATACGGAAGCCGAAGTGGCTCACCGGTGAGTTACCGACTGGTGAGTCCAACCACCCACCGGTTGGTGAATTTTCAACCACCAACCAGTGGGTGGTGGGAAAGATTAAAAATCGTAGTTTTTGCGAAAAATGAAAAACAATTTTACGAAAAAATTTTTCCGAGCTAACATGATATCTCCAAATATTGATCCTCCGCAAGCTTGAGAAATGGTGTGCCTAATTTGCTCCCATACGAGTAATCCCACGAGAAAACGATATATGAGGAAATCCCAGAAACTTTTGACTTTTGCTGTCACTCCTCGATCATTTGGGCTGTACGACGTCTCATGAGGCCTAACCAGTCAAATTTTCTTCGTTCAGATGTCTCGGAAATGGACAAAAAATTTGGGATCGATTGGTGGATGCAGATAGATACTAGAGAAGGTCATGTGCGAGAAAACACCCGAAAATCGAGGGAGTGACGTGTCACTCGGACCGACTCTCAAAATTCGTTGAGCTCTCACGGTTCTAGCGTACCAGAGCGGGGTCTGTAACTTAGCAGGGATGTTTCTAATGATCCAAGGTTGTGATTTTTCTTTGAAAGGGAGATGTACCTCGATGTACTGAGCCGTGACAGGCATTAGACGGTCTGTCGATCCGTTTCGATAAGAAATCATTATTCCTGTTCTCAAGCTCATACGCTTTTTAGCGCATTCTAGAGGGGCTCTGCGATGAACTAATTGTCTCACCCACGCAAAAACAAAGAAATCGACCTATTGCACATCTATGTACAATGTACATCATTGGAGAAATCAAGGAATTGCGTTCAACCGGGATGAAATTAGTGTTACTCGTGGTATAATTTCGCCGTTCTCGGCGGTGTACACTTGCTGTAATCAACGGACGGACTCCTGAATACCGAGAAATAGTAGGTTATGGTATCGGAGAAACCATAGCTACTTCGCTACGCTCAGACTCTGGCGCGTTTGAGAGTGCCATCTGTTTGAATGGGGACAATCGACAGTTTTAATTAGACGAAATCGTCTCGGAATGTTCTATCGAATCTCTCAAAGGATTCAGGGACATTCCGGATTGGTATAAAAGTGACTAGAATCGTATTTGATGTTTGTATTTGTCAATTTCCACGAAGAAAAATTTTTCCCGAGACACTCCAATATTGAGTGTATTTTTGCCACCTTTCAATAGATCACAAGCCTCCATCATTACTATTGTGCAATTCTTATCAGGCATTCTGAAAGTCAAGACTCTTTCATGTCCATTCAAGTATTCTAAGAGACCCCTCAACGCTTACCCAAACAATGAAAATTCAGAAACGAATTTTCCAAAAGTACTCGCTCAAGACTTTGTGCTGTCAGTCGTTTAGCGAATTTTTTTCAGATGACCCACATGGAAGATTATGTTTTCGGAGCCTTCAAAGAAGGGGTATAAAGAATTTCGGACATGTGCACAGCTTTTTTCTATAATTTCACTTTTGGAGGCCAAAAGTAAAAAATTTCTGGGATTTCCTCATATGGCGATATATGGTCGACAGTTGGGTCTCAAATTTCTTTCTATGAGGACACTTTTTTGATTTTATAGGTCAAGAAATGAACTCCCGTAACCATGAAAAAAATTGTAAATTTTTTACAGTTTACGGCGCTGCAACTCCGCTTCTAGTTGATGAAATTGAAGTCAACAAAGAACCATTTTGAAGAAAATTTTCTCAGCTTCTCAAGAAAATTGGTTTTGGAATCCTTAAATCTCGCGCATGCGCAGAAAATTGAGGTTTTCTGTAATTGAAATTCAAAAAGCGCCCAGAACAGTTTAAAAAAAATGCAGAGTGAAAATATTTTATTCGTGGAGAACGTAACTTCTGACATGAAAAAATGTACTTTTGAATCTTTCAAAAAATAGCTTTTAGAAATAAGATAAAAGATGATTTTTACGGAATCATCCATATACAATCGAGGTTACATGAGAACCAGAAATCCAAAGTGGTTCTTGATAGGTTTTTGGCTCACCTATCAAATGCGCTAAGCCGCGTCCCTCTATCTGCGGTAATTTTTGAGCTGTAACGATTTGAGTGTGGAAAACTTACAAAAATTTTGCAAAAAATATTTGAAAACATAATTTTGATTTGTGTATCAAGGTCCAAATAAAAATTTACAATCTTTCTATGGTGGCGGAAGTTAATTCTTTAACCTATAAGATTGAAAAAGTTCACTTAGGAAGAAATTTGAGACCCAACTGTCGACCATATATCATTTTCTCGTGGAATTACACGTATGGGAGCAAATTAGGCACACCTTTTCTCAAGCTTGCGAAAATCAATATTTGGAGAAGTCGTGTTAGCTCGGAAAAATACTAAAGAGGTTAAAGTTGAGAGCAAAGCTAAACCAGTGGGGGTATATTAGGTACACCTTATCCCAAAATTTTTGGACCCCTGGGTCAAAAATATAAGCCTCAAAACGAATTATATGCAGATGTATGTGAAACGTATGTAAATACATTTTTCGAGTAGGTCATGTTTGACACAAATTACAAAATCTCGGTCAAGACAAATTTTAAAGCGATTTTATTCACTCCAAAACAGTTATCATGTGCCCTTCTCATCGTATGACAAAGGGAAAGCATTTGTTGGAGTGAAAAGCACGCATTTTCCGCAAAATCTACGATTTTTAATTTTTTTCACCACCCACTGGTTGGTGGTTGAAAAAACACCAACCGGTGGGTGGTTGGGATCACCAGTCGGTAACTCACCGGTGAGCCACTTCGGCTTTCGTTAAATCAGGCTTGATCATCAAGACCTGATCCGCGCATGACCAAAAAATCCCCTGAGGTCTGATCAAGGCCTGACTTGATTTTCAGTGTTCCTGATCAGGACAGAATGGAAGATTTTCAGAGGTGAATTTCTGATCGGGGTCGTCATCTCGGCGGTGAGGGTTGCGGCGTTGTGGCCGTTGTCAATTTTTGTAGCATCTTTCGTCTTCGAGGACACGCTCCTGAAATCTATCCACACCCGGTGCTAGTAGAACCCACGTCGGTCTCGGTGTTGCGTCTGTAACCTGTCGCACCGTCGCTGGCCGTGGGGGCCGAGTCTCATCTCATCGTCAAAAGCGCTCAGCTCAGTGTCATTGTTTACTTGATCGGTGACCACCGTCTTCGCTAACCTGGCCTCTTACTCGTGGGGCTAAGTGGCTCGTTGTCGAAGGGAGCCCCTCGGTCTCGCGTGCACGTGATCGGTGACCCCCTCGTCACCGGCAACCTAGATGATCAAACTCCATCAGGCCCACTTTGGATCTCAGCTCTTAGCTCGTTGTACGACTTGGTGTTATTTTCGTCAATCACTTTGGAAAATTAGATGGACTGTGTTGACATGATTACCAAGGTGTTTCGACAGTTTTAAAGCCTTCAGAGCCACCTTGCAGTTTCTGGGAATTTCATCAAAATAGAGTCGGTCGAAATAACTGTTGCACGCTTAGTAACATTGGTCTGGTAGATTTCTGGGGCCACATTTAGGAGATGGATATGAATAAATTATTCAAATCTGAACGCAAACCAGCGGAAAACGTTCCATGTTCTAATTATTGTTACTATTGTTCTTCCAACAGTGGTAGAAAAGTACTGAAACTGGTTTGGTTTGTCCTGGATGACTCCTCAATACTTTCATACCGATCACTTCATCATGATCAATCTACCTGCTTGGTTCAAATTATATAAATAAACTGCTTCACGCGTGCGAGACTAATCGGTAGATTTCATTTGTCGTTCAGGTATGCAAACGAGTAGATGATCAGGTGGATAAAGATATCAAAACTCCGCCGAAGATACACGTCTTACTTGAGACGATTAATTAATTTCAGTTATCGCAGTAGTATCGCAAAAATTATCGACCAAGACCAACACGATAACGATGAGTGTGCCACGATATTTAACAAGATCAATATAAATAAAAATGAGGGCAAATGTCGATTACACCAACAGAGAATAACTTTTCTAAAATATAAGTTGAATCAATTGATCTTCGAGTTTGTGCGGTCGACATCTCGGAATCTTTGAGCGGAAAATTTTTCCTAGAAATTTAAAGAATGTGATGTGATCGTGGAACACTGATGAAACCCAAAGCCTTGGAGTTGACAAGAGTTTCCGAATGCTTGTCTCTAGATTCTCCAGTTCTTTTTGATTCAAAATTTTCGGCATTTCTCCATTTCGGACAATATCTTTCGTAAAGTTTAGCTTTCGGAATTCTTGACTTCGAAAAATTAACCGCTCGGAGTTTCCTTCGTCGGTTTACAATCTATTCGGAATTGACCGTTATCGTTGAATTATTTTCCGGATATTCTCCCCATCAGCAGGTATATATTCGTAATGCAATTTTTCGGAGCTTTCCACGATTCGGTATTAATAAATTCGGATGTATAATTTCTTGGCACTTGACCATTTTCGGTTTAATATTTTTCGGAAAAGATACCTTTCGGAAAATATTCCATTCGGTATAATCACCCCCTCCCGCGCTCATCGATCCGATGCTCGCCTGGAGCCACTCTAGTTTACGGACCATCTTGATGTCCTCTCGCTAAGTTTGACGCGCTGAATCGATTTTTCGAGGCGACTCCCCTATTGAAATCATAGATGTGCTTTTTCACGTGAATTTCCACGTGAATCATCACGTACTCTGTCACATACAATCCCACGTGGCAGCACACGTGGTAATAGACATGGAAACTGACGAAGAAATTCAAGTGAAAATTCACGTGGAAATGTGCATGACGTTATGGCACGTTTTCGTCACCCGAGATTTCACGTGCTTGAGCACTTCGAATTGAACGTGAACTGTCACGTGATATTTTACGTGTTTTGTTACCTGACAATTCACGTGACCCAAATACTGATTGTCGATCGACAACTTCACGCGGCTCATTGACGAATCTATCAGAAAATCGTCGTGAACAACCGAAAAGACGAGCATCCTGTCGAGGGAATCAGATGTGGATATCGAGTGAAATGAAGACTGGTGCCCCTTCAGGGAAGGGTTCATTCCAATCACGAAATAACTAATGAGTGAATATCAATTCTCACAATTGATTAGAATGCGGATAAAACGTTATTAATATGATATTCCATATATGTCATCATATTATGTATCCATATTATATATATCAATAAAAATATATTCATATATATATATATATATATATATGGATCTGTGCCATCCTTTTTTGAGTCCGGAATCATTGAATTTTGCCCCAAATCGACTTATCTTACCTGGCAAAATTACTAGAATCCTCTCGGAGCGTTTAAAACCATTTCACCTTGACAAGGTCTCTCTTATGTGTACGTCAGTCCATCAGATATGATATAGATCGGTTATTCACTTCCTTTTGAACGTAGCACTTCCTCTTTCATCACTGTTTTTACCACTCTTTTTGGTTTTTTCACTCAACATAGTTTTGAACACTTCTTCCCACTGTCTTTTCCTAACCCTGATCTTTTTCATTCGTTACTGTTTTTACCACTCCGCATAGTTCTTTCCACATATCAGTATTTTGAGCACTTGATGTACTTGTTCTATTCTAGACGTACAATTTTACACTTTCACATTTCGCTGCTACTTTCTACTTGACGGCTTCCCTCTTGTTGTTGGTATCTCTTTGGCTGGTAGTTTTCGCGGCTGTTCTTGTATTTGTGGGTATATCTTAAAATAGTAGTTTTATTATCACTGCTTCATTGTTTCATCGCTTCTTGCTTACCACAAATTGGAATATGTTTCATAACTGTTTTCTTGACTTCCCACTTTTTCATTTATTACTGTTTTCAACACTTTGATTCCGTATATTCATCACTATTTCGAACACTTGATTCACTCTTTCGAATCTACACTTACACTTTTACACTTTCACACTCTGCTGCTCCATTCTGCTTGGCGACTCCCATTTCGATGTTGGTGTTCCCTTGGCGGGTAGTTTCTTCCTCTTCACCTGTAGGCTGCTCACTGGGGACTAAGTTGGTTCTGCTGTATTCGTCTCTTTTCATACTCCTTGGTTTCTCTCCGGTGAATCATTGGCGTGAAGAGTGAATGAGGTGTGTGAATGAGGTGTATGTAAGGATGATGAGCGAAATATAGAAAATGGGATGGAGTATAGGATGGCATGAATGATTGCAGATTATGAATCGGCGTCTCGATAATGATGATGATGACGATGATGATGATAGTGATGATGACTTTCATGTGTATGATATTATGTACAAATTTATTCATTCATCAAACTGCATCACTCGCTCCTTCATAACATTGCTCCATCCATCCACTTCATCCATTCTTCACACCGCATCACTTCATCACTCTTACATTACATCATCATAATAGTGATCATCACTATCATCATCATTATCAACACGCCTATTCATTATCTGCAATCATTCATGCCATTCTATTTTCTCCATTTCATTCATCATTCTTTCATACAACTCATTCACACACCTCATGCACACACCTCATATGCTCTTCACGCCAATAGTTCATCGGAGAGGAATCGAGGAGTATGAAAAGAGGCGAATATAGCAGAACCAACTCAGGCTCCAGTGAGCAGCCTAGCGGAGAAAAGGAAACAACCAGCCAGGGAGACACCAACAACAAGAGCGAAGACACCAAGCAGAGTGGAGCAGCAGAGTGTGCGAGTGTAAGAGTGTAAGTGGAAAATTGGAAAAGTGTATCGAGTGTTCAAAATAGTGATAAGTGGAAAGTGTTATGTGAAGTGGTAAAAACAGTAACGAATAGAAAAGTGAGAAATTAGGAAAAAACAGTGGAAGAAAGTGTTCAAATTAATCATGAGTAATTTTGTAGATTTTTTCGTCCTTGATGTTCAATATATGAGATGATTATTTGGTCTCATCGATCTTGAAGGACGGTAGGGAACTAAATAAATTCCCAAAATTTCATGAAAGAAATTTTATTGCTACGTTTCGTCCACTAGGGTTTGCGGACCTCATCAGGCTCCAGGTTTCTGTTATGACATATAAAGATAGAAAATATGAAATTTTTTATGAATGATGGATGTGTAAATATTGAAGATGCACAACTTACGTTATTCTTTAGATCGTCATGATATTTTTGAACGATCTTATAACAGAGCACAGACATAACGTCTGGCTCCTGTCGATACAGGTAAATAGAATGAGTCATCGGGCTCATTTTACACTCATATTTATATTAGCGCGATCGCAGCATACAGTAGGTGACATATATATGAAAAGTAGTACATGTGGGAGAGAGAAAGAGAGCGGGGGTCAACGAGCTTCGTCAGCCGTTGCCCACAACGGGTTATATATTCGACTGAGATTTTGAATATCGTCTTTTTTATTGATGCAGTTTCCATCTAATTTAATATAGATCATCTCAGAAATCAACCGTTTTTTCCAATTTTTCTCTGTGTCAAGGATTTTGGTTTGGTCCCAATAGGAATAATGTTTATCTCTTAGTCTATGAACTGAAACTACGGACAATATATGAGATGATTATTTGGTCTCATCGATCTTGAAGGACGGTGTGGAACTGAATAAATTTCCAAAATTTCATGAAAGAAATTTTGGGAATTTATCTAGTTCCCCACCGTCCTTCAAGATCGATGAGACCAAATAATCATCTCATATATTGAACATCAGGGACGAAAAATCTACAAAATTACTCATAAAACTACGGACTTTTTATCTTTGTTTGTAACATGATCATTAATACGTGTACCTAGTTGTCTTTTTGTCTTCCCCACATACGTTGCTGGGCAGTCTTTGCACTGAAATTTATAAACAACACCACTTTTGCTAAATTTGTCTAGTTGGCCCTTGCCTAATTTTACTATTGAACTTAATGACTTGGAAACTTTAGGAAGAGTGTGAATATCGTTATGTTTGAACAGAGCATTACATTTTTCGAATAAACGTTCGTGGTATGGGATACAGATTTTGTTCTGATAACAGAAACCTGGAGCCTGATGAGGTCCACAAAACCTAGTGGACGAAACGTGGCAACGAAATTTCTTTCATGAAGTTTTGGGAATTTATGTAGTTCCCCACCGTCCTTCAAGATCGATGAGACCAAATAATCATCTCATATATTTTTATAATTTATGTTGAGTGAAAAGGAACAAATAAAAGGATAGAAACAGTAGTGAAAGGAAGAGTGGAAACTCCAAAAAAACAGTGAATAACCGATCCATGTCATATCTGATGGAGTGACGTACACATAACAGAAACCTTGTCGAGGTGCAATAGCTTTAAACGTTCTAAGAGAATTCTAGTGATTTTAAAGTCAGGTAAATCATTCTGGAAGGATCTAGTGAATTCTCCAAGTAAGGTAATTCGATCTAGGGGGGAATCTAGAGATTTTTCAGGTCAAGTTAGTGAATTTCCCCGGTAAGGTTAGTCGATCTGGGGCGAAATTTAGTGATTCCGGACCCAAAAAATGACGGCGCAAATTAATAAATCTAATAATTCTTCCAGTAAGGTTAGTCGACCTAAGGAAAATTCTAGAGATTTTTCGGATAAAGTGAGTCGATCTGGGGGGAGGTCTAGAGATTCTTCAGGCAAAGATAGTGAATCTAGAAAAAACCTAGAGATTTTCCAGGTAAGGTTAGTTGATCTGGGGCAAAATTTAGTCATTCCGGACGCAAAAAATTACGGCGCAGATCAATATATACTAATTTATATTAATAACGTTCCATCCGCATTCTCATCAATTGTAAGTATTGATATTCACTCATCATTTACTTTGTGATTGAATGAACCCGTCTCTAAACGGCCATCAGTCTTCATTCCACTCGATATCAGATTCGTCATTGAGCCGCGTGAAGTTGTCGATCACTAATCAGTATTTCAGTCACGTGGATTGTCACGTGACAAAGCCCGTATAATATCACGTGAAAATTCACGTCTAATCTGAAAGACAAAAGCACGTGAGGTTCCAGGTGACGAAAACGTGCCATAACGTCACGCACACTTTCACGTAAATTCTCACGTGGATTTTCACGTCAGTTTCCACCTTTATTTTCACGTGTGCGGTCGAGTGGGATTGTATATGACGAAGTACGTGATAATTCACGTGAATATTCACGTGACGGAGCACGTCCATGTTTTCAGTAGGGTCTCCAGAACTTCAATCGCTGTCTTTGTTAATCGACATTTTTAGTGCAAAACCATGGTTTCCAGCTGGAATCTCAAAAAATATGAATCTCCACACTGAATCTCAAGAGATCGAAGTTGTAGGAAGCCTGGACCGGGCAATGCGTTGAAACCATTCCGTACGTTTAATACGAGCATGAATAGGTTGGCCTACGCGGCGCGACTAACCTTGCTGTCAATGTGGCTATTGTTGTCTGTGCGTCTTGAAGAAGACAGAATTTTATCTCAAATGGCAAAAGTTGTATCTCCTGAAGAACGAAGCTCTTCGAGCATGGTTCAGAAGGAAGAGAAATGAGTGTGTCAAGACGCTATCCTCGTAGCGAAACCGCCGACACGCGGCGCTCAGAATCTGCATTTCTTCACTTTCTAACACTCCAAACTGGGGAAGCTTCGTCATAAGCGAGATACAATCTGTACCATCTTGAAGAGAATTTCATCTTCTCCGAGATGCATTTAGTCGTTTCACCAGGGTCAAGATGACAGCGCATGCTACAACACAACGGTGACTGTCCTCCTCAAACGCATGTCGACTGCGCTGAGCCGCATTTCAAGCACTTTCTGACTCGGGTTTTCATTTCCCAGGAAACTTGTGGGGACCTTCGTTCTGGGAAATTTTACGATCTACAAATTTGGCTCGTGGTGTTTTCTCCGGGAAATTCACATAACTCAAGAGATTTTGCTTTCAACGCAGAAGGCTGGGGGTCGAATCTCGGCCGGCACCAATGTGAATTTTTATAAATGCCTTCTGGTGATTTCGGTGGTCCGGATTCCATCTCAAACTGTAGGTCCTGCAGAATAACCTCGAAAAGAGGTTCAAATTCGTTAGTAAAAAAAATCTAGATATTGTCAAGGAACCACAATTTTGCACTAAAAATTTTTATGACTAAAGAAGTGATTGAAATGCGGGGAAGCGACCTCAGAGAATTGATTTGGATCGTCAAAATACATAGTATAACGTGAGAATTTTCCAGGAAATTGGAGTGGCCAAGAGAGCATCGGTGGGCGCTCAGACTGAAAGCTCATTCTACGATTTTCGGCATGACAACCAATGATCATCTGCTTCCGCAATTATCTTCGCGGTTCTAAGATAGCGAGAAGAAATTTCGCGTGAGCAGGGTACCCAAATAAGATTCGCCGACGGAAAACTATTGCCCGAACACAACCTCTGTCATCATTTAGTGCTTCTCGGGATTCTTGTATGATAAGTCAAGAAGACTTCTGAAAGAAAAACCAGGTACTCGCATCTAACAAAGAGTCCTGGCGCGTGGAATAGATTGCAAAATCATTTTCTACGCTGAAACATACACAGGAAATTGGTCATCTGGTCAATGAGACGTTCTGATCTCAAAATACTCGTGAATGATGGAAACTCTTCGAGCAGTTAAACGACTTTTCCCAAACTCCACTTTACCCCGTTTTGTCCGCAAGCACGGACACACCTAGTCCCTTGTAGCATTGAGTGATAAAATAAAACTCAAATTATAAAATCATCTTTCTCAATCAGGCTGTCCAAGAATGCGAATGGTAGCATTCCCTAATGGGAAGAGGATATACAATATCAACTTCCCTATGTCTCTTATTTTTCGGAAATGTGATTATAAGGCAAAGAGAGATTGCTGTGTGGAATCAAAAGTTACAACCTCGTCTACTGTAGATTCTTGATGAATCCATTATATGTCCCCGAGAAAATCACACAGTCTTATTCAATTTAGTGAGTAAAATCACGAAGTGTAGGGATATGCAATCGGAAAAGAAGAATCTCAAGAATCAATATACACGGACATATCTCTTATGATGGAATAATTCATTAAGATGATCCGAACATTCTAGTCAGAGAGTTTTTTGCGAGAATTATAGGCAAAGTCGATTAAATTTTCGAATTAGAGATTTTCTGACATCCGATTTTCCTTCCTCGGTGGGGAGTTTCTGCCCCAACATGTATTTTTCTGGAGTCAGGGAGTTTTCCTTTAGGGCCCGGGCTTCAACTTGAAGTGAGGGGGTCTTTCGAGATCAGAAATTCCGAGTTGAAGAGGTTCGAGTTTAATCATTTTTCATAATTATTTATAAGAGTATCATTGGAATCCATTTATAGATAGGAGAGTAAAGTAGCATCTCATTTGCAGTAATGTTCTTGATTTGCCTTGGTGAGCGACATCTTCACATGAGCGAGATGAGTTTTCCTGAGGCGAATGTAAAATCAGGAAGAAAAAAATGTTTCAAACTCAGAATAATTACCGAATTTTCTTCCGAGATTGGAATATTTGTATGATAGATATCGAAACTGTCCATTCTAGCTATCAAGATAACTATGATGGAAATTGAAAACTAGGAGTTTTGAGGTTACACATTTATCTTGAATCTCGACAAGAGAACTTAAATTTCTCAGTCGAGTAAATGAACTATGAGATATTGCATATGTTAGGTGACGGAAATCGCCTGTTCAGATGTTTTCGCACCAATTATTCGGTGTACAAGACTCTCACTCGGACAGTACGAGTCAGAATAGTCCAGTTCGTTTACAATAATTTGGATGCATTCAAACATTTCATCATTGGGAATATACATTACGATATGAACTCGGATGGCATTGAGGAATTGATCCGAGGAAGTCGTGATTATGTTGATTACATGTCCAGAGATGGTGTTTTCGGAACGCATGTAGGAATTGGAGTTTCCAGCAGGATGTATAGGATGAATGTGTTTGTTCACTTAGACAATTCTGATGAAGGATTGCATCTCGTGAATGTTGATCATCAAGATAATTTGAGGGTGATTCTTCACGGAAGTTATGATTCCGGGCGTTACAACGTCGCTAATGTGGATAACTTGAATGAGCCTTCCGTGAAGACTAATTATAGTGTAAACTTGGGATTGGTCATAAGAGATCTGACATCTCACTTAAGGAATAGAGATAGAGAGTGAATGCTCCCAAGAGAAAAATCATTGATGTGAATATTGAAGAGGACTTATACAGGGTCAAATAGAAAATCTCCCAGGAACATATGCGGCTCAATCTGATTAGCGTAGGAAAAATTATGAAAGAAATTAGAAAAATTTATCCAGCGAATGGTGATTAAAATGATCTTGCCGCTCGCTTCTGCATTAAAATAACACGGGGGTCCGGAAAAAGCCGGAGAAAGAAAGAGACGAGTGGAGCAAAACACGCGAAGGGCGTGGCGATTTGGAAATAAAAATTTCCAAAGTGTAAATAGCTGGTTGTAGACTGTTTACTCTTGCACTCAGCAGGTGAGCAACGCAGCAGATTTTGATCTGTGTCACGAGGATCGAGCTCTTCAAAATAAGCCATAAAACACAACTCATTACGGCAGAGCTCCAGAGAATTTTTATGGGTCCCTGTCGTGCGACGAATGTCCATTAGCGTTGGGACGACTAATTACTTTATTGCGATCTATTGATCTGGGAGACAGCGATTTTGTAGAAGAGCTTACGCGTCAATGAGGCAACGATATTGACAATGAATATCAAACTTCTTTAATCCCAGAGGGGAACTTGAATGCCTGGCAATAAGACGGATTGCCAGGCATTCAAAAAACGAGCCAGGATTGTGAAATAATTTCATTTTCACTCGTTCTCCTTCGAACCAAAAATACAGTACCTTTCATAAATAATGGATCGAGTAGGGTCTTAGTAAGACTGTGATATTTTCAATATACTTCGTCGTGTGCGAATTTTGAAAAGAGCATCTGAAAGATCACAGAAAAATCTATCGATTCATGTGTTTAAAACATTCCTTGCGTTCTTTTTGATCGCCCTTAGTCAACGATGAAAACCTAAAAAATGTCTCATTCAATCACCTACAACTTTGGAGGAAGTGATCGGATCACAAAAACTCTCACGGAATTCCGTAGATCGTCTCAAAACCTACAATTTCTCTTTTTTTTTTATTCTCTCTACGACATTTCCTGTCCGAGTAACGAGCTTGGAAAGGAAACTTTGTATTACATGGACTGCTTATCGAGCTACCAAAGCTGGCGCCTGTTTCGTCTCGCCTTGCTCTATTCTGGTGCAAAAATTGATCGAAAAAATATCATGGAACATGATTCCGACGTAAAATGATCTCATCTTTCAGCATGTTTGATCAGATTTTGTCTTGAATGTGATCTGTAGGGACAAAACATGAAATGAATCAATTTCCCCAATAAAACTTGAGAAATCGGGGTTCCCTCCAATCCAAGATAAAATCTGATCAAATATTCTGAAAGATGAGATCATTTTACGTCGAAATCATGTTCCATAATATTTTTTTGATGAATTTTTGCACCAGAATAGAGCAAGGCGAGACGAAACAGGCGCCAGCTTTGGTAGCTCCATAAGCAGTCCATGCAATACAAAGTTTCCTTCCCAAGCTCGTTACATGGGCAGAAAAGGTCGTAGAGAGAATTTCAAACAATGAAAATTGTAGGTTTTGGAAAGATCTACAAGATCCCGTGCGAATTTTTGTGATCAGATCAGTCCCGCCAAAGTTGTAGGTGATTGATTGAAGGAGAAATTTTTTAGATTTTCATCGTTGACTACGGGAAATCAAAAACGACGCAATGAATGTTTTAAACACATGAATCGATCGATTTTTTTTGTGATCTTTCAGATGCTTTTTTCAAGATTTCCGTACGACAAAGTATATTGGAAATATCACTGTTTTAGTGAGACCCTACTTGATCCATTATTTATGAAAGATACTGTACAAATCCATGATTGAATTTGGAATGATCATTTGAATGGCTACTTACGTTCACCATGAACATATCCTCATCATCCTTAGTTGATAAGAAAATTTATAAGATTGTAGAAATGGAAAAATTTGGCCGAAACGAGCCGGGCATGTGAAAGAATTCCATTTCCACTCCTTCTCCTTCGAACCAAAAATACAAATTCAAGATTGGATTTGGAATTATTATTTGAATGGCTGGACATGTTCATCATGGAGAGATTCTTATCATTCTCAGTTGATAAAAAATTTATGAGACTGTAAACATGGGAACATTTGGCCGGAAAACGAGCCGGGCATGTGAAAAAAATTTCATTTTTACTCCTTCTCCTTCGAACCGAAACTAGAAATTCATGATCGGATCTCCAATCATCAGGAATGATATAGATATGTTCATGATGAACGAGAGTAGCCATTCAGATGGTAACTTTAAATTCAATTATGAATTCCTATTTCTCGTTCGAAGAAGAAGGAGTGAAAATGAAATTATTTCACATGCCCGGTTCATTCTTCGGCCAAATGTTTCCATTGCTACAATCTCCTGAATTTCTCTATCAACTGAGGATGATAAGGATATTCTCATGATGAACTTGAGTAGCCATTGAAATGATAATTTCAAATCCAATCTTGAATATATATTTTTGGTTCGAAGGAGAAGGAGTGAAAATGAAATTTTTTCACACGCACGGCTCGTTTTCCGGACGAGTTTTTCCATTTCTACAATCTCATCAATGTTTTTTATCAACTGGGAATGATAAGGATATGTTCATGATGAACGTAAGTAGCCATTCAAATGATACCTTCAAATCCCATCATGAATTTGTATTTTTGGTTCGAAGGAGAAGGAGATTCGGAATATTGCGAAGAAAATCTTTCCAGATCCTTTAAAGGATCAACCAACGTATAGAAAGATCGATATATTGAATATGAAAGAAGTATCAACACAGGTGAAGATCATGTGTATGGGAATGAGTATACTCCACAATGTATGGCTGTTGACAATTCTATGGTTGTTCCTTACAATATGGTTCTGATGAGAAAAGATCGATGGCACATCGACGTTGAATATTGTGCCTCGATACGAAGCATAAAATATGTCTTTGATTACACTGCGCAACAAAATTTTGGGTCTGGAATAATGCATGGACCGGGCAATGATTTTCTTGTGTATTTTTCGATGGTGAAAACGAATCCGACCTTAGATTTGCTCCTACGGGTCAGAATTTTCTTTCAATCGAAGAAAACTGATTCCCTAAAAATCGGCGTTTTTTACGCTTTTTGCTGATTTTGTGAATTGTAGGTCTCTTAGCCAGGGAGTGAAGATGGGTCAAAATGCATATGAAAATATGTTTTCCACGTATTTTGACCTTGTGAACACGATCCCGGAGTTTTCAGAGCGCTATTTCGTAATCTTGAAGCCGTATGAGCTTGTTAGTACACCTGGTATTAGGAAAAAAAGTCTCATTTTGCAATGAATCTTTGAGAAATCATATAACGGGTCAGAATGGACCAAATTAGACGTTTGACCTCGCATTTCCTTCGTTATGTAACATACCTCGGAGGAAAAATTTGTCCAACAGGCGTAGAGGCACTGGTTTGATGACAGAAATTTTTTTCCGACATATTCCGACCAATTTTCATGGCAACGTGAACATACGCCTGGAGTGCATTTATTCTATAGAAATAGAGTACATTGAGGGCAATGGAACACTGGTTCAGATTCTTGTTGGGTTTGAATGAAATGAATATACCCAAGAATCTCCTTGAATCCTCAGAATCTTCTTCTGACTGCTTTCCTCTTATGCAAACTGGAGTCTTCGGAAAAGAGGAACCAACAGGAGTCAGCCAGCATATTTGGATGATCTCTGGTATATCTCTCCTCCAACTTAGATATATCTAGGTGGAACCTCTCACCGTCTTCATCACTTAAGGCTCCAAGATTTTCAGGTAAGAAATCCAAGTGAGAATCTAACATGTGGATCTCCAGACTCATATTGACTCCGGTGTTCTTGAAATTCAACAACATATTTCCCACCAACATCTTATAATCCTCAGATTTCCTATTCCCTAAGAAATTTGTTATGACATCTTCCACCGATTCCTACGTTCGTAGTCCGATTCCCACAAGTTTTTGATCAGATGAATGATCAAGCATTAGCTTCCTGATATCAAGTCCGACCAATACGCTCTCTTTCAATTTTGCATCGGATATATGCGGAATCTTCCCCTTGAGACGAAGAAATCCCTCTGAAGTCTTCTGCATCTCCTTGATGAAGCTTTTAACTGATCCTGATTTGATGTGAAGTGAGGTAGAAATACTTTTTTTGGGTTGCTTAATGGCTCAGCAATAGCGTTCCTTACCCCCGGTACAATATGTTCTCTTCTAAGCCAATATTTCTTCGTGTAATGATCACTCTTATTTCGAGAGTACCATTCGCAAATAGAACGCATATACTTTGTATATCCCAACTGCAACACGAGGACGATGCTTACTACTTTGAAATCACTACATGAATTCCAATTGTATCGTTTGTAACTAATCTTCTCGAGAAGATTTTTGACATTCGTATTGTTCTCTTTGGTCTGCGTGCCGTAAAAAACTGGAACGAAAGGCATTTCATTCCCATTATGCAGCGATAGAGCTTTTAAACTGGTTTGTTGGAATCGATGAAGAGACGCCATGCATCGCCTATGTGCATATATTGAAGCTCAGCAAAAAGACCGTCAATATCACAGCAGTAGAGGTCTCCGTCCTCCCCAGTGGAATAAACTCTCAACTCTACTTATTGATTTCTGGAATAAGTGATGCGAACTCCTTTTTCGAGGAGATTCATTCCTTTCAGCCGAGAAGCTAGAAGTTCTGCTTCGGACTCCGAGAGATCTAAATCTCGGACTGCATCATTGAGCTTTTTTTGGTTGAGAATAATAGGTTTGTTGAGCTCCTGTCCGAGATCGAAGGTGGAGTGTTGAGAACTGGTTGCCTGACTTTCCGATGACGGTTGCGATTCTTGCATCTCAACATCTTGGGTTGAAACAGTAGCGAGATGCGCAGGTCTACCCGGGATGGGTTTTATCACCGAAGATACAACTGGATATTCGATCAAGTGTTCAGTTTTCGAAGAATATCCTGTCACCCGAGTCAAACAGAAGTGACAGTCACTAACAAGGTCTCTATGTTTTCTCCACAGTGTAGGCATCGGAAAATGGAGATTTTGAGGAGTCTCTGGTACTAATCTGATGGAACAGCTGAGACGAATGTGATCAGGAGTGCAGGGTTTGACCAAATTCTCAGGCTTGAGACCAAAATGATTCCCATGATTTTTTTGCAGCGCAGATGTGAAGTTGCACTTGTCTTTCTCAAACATGTACTCGCTACACACATAGCAAAATTTGCTCGAAGCGTTAAGACACTGGTATTAGCGAGACATGTTTCTATGAGTCTTGATTCAATTCTTGACGATGGGAGTTCTCTTTACAATGAATGGGACAACACTCCAGACCAATTCCATGTAAGATGAGACAGTCGAATAATGCTCAAGTCTCAAATCTCTTCCAGGATGAAATATATGTTTCTAAGGACGAATTGAAGAGACACGTATATTCGCGTTTTGCCCTATTATGCTCTGACTCGAAGTTATCGAACTTTTTTGATCGGATCCACGAAATTGGTATTCCGTAAAATTAGCGACTTTTGATCGATGAAGA
The DNA here is from genome assembly GCA_029851415.1 of Eretmocerus hayati. Lineage (NCBI taxonomy): Eukaryota > Metazoa > Arthropoda > Insecta > Hymenoptera > Aphelinidae > Eretmocerus > Eretmocerus hayati. Next base: position 104,021,892 of record CM056742.1, read on the forward strand.
TGCAATTTTTTCGTGGGTAATCGCCTTTGCGGATATGAAACTGGTTTAGGGGGGTCGAATGGGTTATATTGCACCAAAAAATCTTGGTACAAAAAGACAAACAACAAGCAGGAACCTAAAAACTTGATATTAGCCGAAAACAGGGAAAGTTGAATAACTCAAAATAATCATCCTCAGTTTTGATGAAAATTTTTTTGTAAGCTCATTGAAACATGAGAAACAAAATGTATATTTCCGGTTTCCGCGACGTGGCGCAGAGTGGCACTAAAAATCATTTTCTGGGTTTCATCGTTAAAATTTGTTTTTTAAGATTGTGAATGTAATACTATAATGCTTTGATGCTATGAAATTTAAGTTTGACACATTTATGATATCAGACTTGAGTTATTATTCGACCAAGAAAGCTTGGAGTATTTGCTATCTTCCAGATGGAGTGCATGCAATGAGAATCTGAGAAACAAGGGAATCAGTCTCCAACGGCTATTAGCATGGATAACACCGTCTAAGTATCGATGTAACGCTTCACAGACTTACATAGTATTTACATCACACATGTTTCCGGCCGTGCGACGCGACGAACTTATTGGCGCCGACTTGGTGGCTGTTAGTCAATGTCCACTAATAAATTCCCATACATCGAGGATTTGAACATACCGCACGTACATACATATACTGCGCGCTTCGAAGCTTTGTTCCGCGAAAACGACATACCTCTTGAAATATGGAATGTTACAATGGTCTCACCATTGTAGTTCTAGCTCAAAATCGTGACAGTATCTTTTGGGCAGGCACCGAGTTATCTCCTCATTTTGCTCGCCAACTCTTCTATATGATGGAGAGATCTTTTAGAATATCAGTTTTTCCAAAACGTCTTAAATGTCCTGATTTTCTCCACATTCACAAAAAAACTATTCATCAAGAAAGAAATAACAATATTTTCAAAAAGCTAGAGTGTTTGGCTCCCCTTGCGAAAGTCTCGTACCCCCGTGAAAACATCAGTAGCAAATCGTACGTGCGCAAAACTTGTTACTCTAAACTTTCATCAAAATTTCAAGTGCCTTCAAATCTAGAAAACGAGGTGAATCTAAGTGACAGTGGTTGTGTGGTTGATGAAAAAGACTTTGATCATGCCGAAGTTCATATGGACACTTCTCTTGATATCTCTGAAGAGGGTAATCTGATGTTGATGTTGATAGAGAAAATTTGTGCCAAGATTTGAACGACGTGATCTCAAAATTTAATTCCATGATATCGCCAATCAGAATTTTTTCTCACAAATTTGAGGATCTCAGAGAAAAATATGCGATTCAGAAACGGAAACAAATCATCAAGCGCTGCGCAGATGAAACGACGAGTAAGCTATCTAAAATTTGCGGGGTTTCTCTACTAAAAGATGTGTGCTTTCCTTGTGAAGGATGGGATAATAATTCACTAACCGCAATCTCTAATTGTGAAAGTAGATCCGATCAAATACGCCGGCTGTCACTAGTACCCGACTCTTATACCAAGGAAGAGATAATGAAGAAATTTCCAAGTGTGACGATGTACATGATTGCGGAGAGTAGACAATTGAAGCACTCCGAGGGCGTTTACGCTACTAGAGACCTTTTCACGCGTCAACGAATTGAAAGCGATACTTTGGAAAAAGCACTCCAATATTTCTTGGATGATGACCTAGACTGCTCTCGTCAAAGTCCGAACAAAAACGATGTAAAAACAGTGCTTGATGCTGGAAAAAAAGTACAAAAATAAAGAGGTTCATGACTCGGAGTATAGGCGATACTTCCGCCAGAACAATCCGTCCATGCAGATGAGTCTAAGCAAATTTTATTCCCTCAGACCAAAGCACGTCATGGTTGATCCTCCCAAAGAAATCTGTTTGTGCATCTATTGTGCCAATTTTGAACTATTTCTCGAAACACTATGTAAATTGAAAGGGATTCAAGTAACTAATATGAACAGTATGAGAAATGAGATGATTCACAAAACTATTTGCAATCCTGAAAGTGATTCGTGTAGATTGGGTGATTGTGAAATATGCCCTGGCACCCTAGGCATAACTGCTACTTCGGTCGGGGTATCGGAAGACTTACTTCATGAAACGATTGATTTCGCTTTTTGAAACAAAGGAGAATTAGAAAAGAGATGTACTACCATCAGAACATTCATCCGAGAACTTACCGAATCAGTAACGAAATTGGGCCCTCATTTGTACACCAAAAATATTCAACAAAAAGCGATCATGCATTATGAGCACTTGACCAGGGGTAGTGGACGAGTTCTAGTTATCCACTCCGATTTTGCTCAAAACTGGTCCATTCAGTTTAAAGATGCAACCCAGAGCTCTTATTGGAAACAGAAACAGGTGTCTATATTCACTACCGTTTGTTACTACAAAGATAATACAAAGAGTTTCGCAGTCATCAGTGACGATACTAATCATGATACAGCTCATGCCTTGATGGGGCTTGACGCTGTTGAAAAATCCATGGAACAGTTCGTTGATATGCGACTCATTGATGAGATAATCATCGTTTCTGATGGGGCCGCTAGTCATTTCAAAAACCGATTCCAAGCTCGGGAACTCTCCGACTCGCCAACCAAGAAGTCTTGGATATTCTCCGCAACCGGACACGGGAAAGGAGCGTGTGACGGAATCGGAGGTCTTGTCAAACATTATGCGAGTACTCACAATATCAGAAACTCTCATCTAGACTCCATCAGTGATGCAGCTTCTTTCGTAGAAAGAGTGAAAGAGTACACCACAGCGATAACGCTGATTGAGATCAAAGAGTCTGATTTGGCCAAATTTCGATCAAAAAAACTGAGGCAGTGGAAGAATGTCCCTCCGATCAACGGCATTCGAAGCTCCAACGCATGGAAAAATGGAAGTGATGCTCAGGGCGAAGTGAAGCAGCTCAAGATAGCCAGAACTACTCAAAATCCATGGGAAAGCACCGCATTTTGAAGGGTGAAGTATTGAATTTTTCTCACAATTGGGCGTATATGAAATTTCTTGTTGTATTTACATTGTACGCCTTTGTGTGCAAGGCCAACTCAAAAATTTTTCGTTCGCAATAGAAGATTTTATATCGTCGCCCCCGAAGAAGAAAAACACCTCCCATTGTTCTCCCAATGCATTCTTAAATGGGGACGTGTTTTTCTTCGTCGGGGGCGACGATATGTAACCGACGAATGTTCTGCAAAACTCCTAAACTTTACAGCTGTTACATCAATATGCGATAGATGAAGCCTTGTGTAACGAAAAATGACGGAATAAAGTAGAAAACTTGATATAAAGACTCATGTAATATTTTGTTCCATCTTTGTGAGTTATTCAGATTGAATACGAACTCCATCTGTCCGAACAATCATGAAAAACGAGTTTGAACGATGAAATCCAGAAAATGATTTTTAGTGCCACTCTGCGCCACGTCGCGGAAACCGGACCATATACACTTTGTTTCTCATGTTTCAATGAGCTTACAAAAAAATTTTCATCAAAATGGAGGATGATTATTTTGAGTTATTCAACTTTCCCTGTTTTCGGCTAAAATCAATTTTTAAGGTTCCTGCTTGTTGTTTGTCTTCTTGTACCAAAGTTTTTTGGTGCAATATAACCCATTTGACCCCCTGAAACAGTTTTATATCCGCAGAGGCGATTACCCACGAAAAATTGCATTTTCATCGATCAAAAGTCGCTAATTCTACGAAATACCAATTTCGCGGCTCCGATCGAAAAACTTCGATAACTTCGAATCAGAGCATAATAGGGCGGAACGCGAAAATACGTGTCTCTTCAATTCGTCCTTGGAAACATATATTTCATCCTGGAAGAGATTTGAGACTTGAGCATTATTCGACTGTCTGATCTTACATGGAATTGGTCTCCACCTAGTCAGACAACGTCACTGCCTCCTATGAGTAGCGGAGTTATATACGATTGAAAGACTCAACTATTAGATTCGTTACTCTGCACAGCAGCTAAGTAAAGTGGTTGACCTTTCAGAGGTGCTCACCACAATTTTAGAGTGAAACTTTAGTGAACCAGGGGTACAGCAAGATACTGGTATATGTCCACTACTCTACTGATCTGATGTAACGGACGAGAATCAGTATGCCACCTGGCGGCAGGATTGTGAAGCCCAGAATTGAGGAAGCGTTACGAGTACAGGAGAAACCCTCTGAGTGCTTGCTTGCATTTATCGATGGAATGATACACTCTGAGGATCTCTACCAATCGCTTTGGCTTGCTCTGACGCTTCTTTGCACTGAATTTGGGTAGACGTACTCCAACATTATGGAATCAATGCACTCCAGGCGTATGTTCATGTTTATATGAAATTTGGTCGAAATTACGTCGAAAAAGAATTTTTGTCATCGAACCAGTGCCTCTATGGCCGTCAGACAAATTCTCCTTCCAAAGTATGTTACTTAACGAAGAAAATACGAGGTCGAACGTCTAATTTGGCCCGTTCTAACCCGTTACATGATTTTTCAAAGATTTATTGCAGAATGAGCCTTTTTTTCCCAATACTAAGTGGACTCATACGCTCATACGGCTTCAAGGTTACGATATAGCGCTCTGAAAACACCGGGATCGTATTCAGCAGGTCAAAATACGTAGGAAAAAATATTTCGATATGCATTTTGACCCATCTTCACTCCCTGGGTGAGAGACCTCCAATTCACAAAATTAGCAAAAAGCGTAGAAATCGCTGATTTTTAGAGAATCATTTTAGTTCAATCTGAAAAAATTCCTGACGTGTAGGCGCAAATCTGAGGTCGGATTCGGTTTCAGCGTTGGAAAATACACAAGAGAGTCATTGTCCGGTTCATGCATTATTTCAGACCCAAAATTTTGTTGCACAATGTTATTCACATGAAGGATCCGGCAGAGCTCTCCGTAAGTTGGAAAGGACTGATGCAGTTGGATTTCCATCTGAAATTCGCGATGAATTTTCTGATTTCATAGGAGGTCGTTATCTCAGTCCGATTGAGTGTGCCTGGCTTTTGCAAGAGTTCCCATCGTGTGGGTGGAGCCATAGTGTCGAGAGATAGGCCGTTTACGTGGAAAATGAACAATCGATCGTATTCAGAGTATTCAGAGGATAGTGAAGGAGAAGCTTTGAAAAAATTGAAAAATAACTTACTGAATCGTTTGAATGGAACAAGAGAGACGAGTTCACCAGAAAATTAACGTATATCAACGTCCCGACATACTGTCGCTTCGATAATGTTCCAGAAGTTTGGATTGAACTTTCACATTCACAAAAATTCGCTACCACTGGTGAGATGAGCGTTGCGTCTCCGGAGGATAGAGAAAGATTCTATTTGAAATTGATTCTGAACAGGGTGAAAGGACCGAGACGTTATGAAGATCTGAGGAACATTTGAGAGAGTGACTTATGATATACTGTGAAAAATGTTTATGTAAATTTACCACTGTTAGAGGGGTAATTCTTGGATACCACTCTGGGAGTCGTGATTTTACGAGCGACTTGTAGATTATTTCACCTTCCAATGGTAAATTTCATACAGCCACGCCACCGTGGTTCGGTCAGCTGAAATTTACCGTTGCAGTTGTAAGTTTCCGTCTGCTAAATTTTTTCTTTTCATTTCAAAGAGCACAAAAGTAACAGATAGAAGCTTGGATGGGAGTAAAATATGAAGTATTGTGTTTAAATATGTCGAATTCATGAGATTACTGGAGACGGACATGTTATAAACTCATTTGAGAATAGTTTGAGAGAGACATTTTCTCGTGAAAGATAACCTCAAAACCAAATCCTATTCCGGACGAAATGCATCTATGCGTGTGCAAACAATAAAGTTATGACACTTGAATTCAACTTTGAAGTAATAAGAGGAGGCCGGACTGCCCTGGACTGCTCGGGGATGTCATCGGAATCTCAAACTCCTTCTGCAGCGGCAACCTCGCGATGCCGGAGAGAGCAAGAACAGTTGAGAACAGTTGTGTGTTGGTTGATTTCTCAAATCGCGAGTCTCTACCTCAGCTACTCGCATCACGCACGCGCAGTGTATACTTTTGTGGAATGAAATTTACCACTGTGAGAGTGGGAACCAAGGATTATCCCCTCTGAGAGTGGTGAATTCACAAGCGCTTGTAAAGTCACAAAAAGTAGGTGAAATTCACAACTATCAGAGTTGGGTATTTACCAACCTGGATTATAAATCTACATTATCAGTTCTTACAGTATAACTACAGAGAGACTACTCGTGCAAAGGGAATGATCGAAGATGATGAAGAGATTGAAGAAATTTTCGAAGAAGCCTGCACAATCATGTTCCCGAATAAACTTGGGAAATTCTTCAGTTGGTTTCTTTCGTCAGAAGAATTTCAAGCAACCAATATTTGGCAAAAATTCAAACCATTCTTGAAACAAGATTTCAAAGAAAACGGGGAGAGCAAAGCACTTGAACATACAAAAGTAACTAGAAAGAAAGGATATGTTTCTAAAGAATCATGGATTACCGAAACTAGAGTTCCATGAGGGAGAGAATAGTAAAATATTATCTGATATTCTACTAGAAGATTGTGATAAAAACTTCAAAGTGATGCACAAGATGTTGAATGAAGGACAGAAATGTATCTTCGATGAGTTAACAGGCGTGAACTTTGGTTCTGACTTCATTGATGGACCAAATGGATCTGGCAAGACTTTTCTCTACAGAACGTTGGTATTTCATTTCCCGTCAAGGAAAATAAAAACAGTGTCGATGGCTCGGACAAGGATAGCATCAATTCTGTTACCAAAAGGAATGACGAGTCATAGACAGTTCAGATCACCAATTGAGTTCGAAGACATCGGAACCATATTTTTGAGATCTGATTCGGACAAAAGAAGACCTCGAGAGGCAGATGTTATCGTATGGGACGAGGCTCCAATGATAGTGAAGAAGGCTCACAAAGTAGTTGGAAGAACTTTGAGGGATTTGTGTAATGATGATTCACCTTATGGAGGAAAAGTGATAAATCTAGGGGGTGATTTTCGTCAAATATTACCTATTATGAAGAAATTCCATAGGGACTCTATAATCGAAATAGAAATAAGGTATTCATCATTATGAAGTTCATTCAAGATTATGAAACTGACTCAAAATTTACGTTCAAACAACAATGATTTTTTATCATTTTCATTGAACATCGGCGAAGGAAAAATAAATCGTTCAACAATACTTGACGAATGGGAATGCGACGATGTCTCCTATAAAATTCACGGGGACTCCAGGAGGGACCGATCTATCAATAGTGTCATAATTGCACCTCATAATGAAGATACCCTGAGACTAAATAGAAGAATACTATCGTTCGAAGAAGGAGGCTCAACAACATACTATAGCAATGATTATGCAACCTACAAAGATGTTGATCAGACTGATGATAACATTCATTTGGATTATCCGATAGAGGTGTTGAATAATATCAGAGAAGGTTTGCCGCCCCATGGATTGGAATTGAAAGTTAATGCTATAGTCATGTTGATAAGGAATTTGAGTGTGTCAGATGGATTGTGTGACGGAACAAGATTGAGGATTGTGAGATTATATAAATATAATATCAAGGCAGAGATAATTGGGGATAAAATGGGTAACATTGTTCTCATCCCCAGAATAACTCTGGATACGAAGAATCCTCCTCGGCCTTTCACATTATACAGGAAACAATTCCCATTTGTTCTCGCTTTTGCAATGACTATCAACAAATCCCAAGGTCGAAGCTTTGATATGTTTGGGTTATACTTGAGGAGACCTCTATTCTCTCATAGGCAGTTGTATGGAGCATTCTCGAGATGTAGAAACCCGAATAATCTATACATTGAGAATCAACTGGGAGATAGTGATTCAATAGAGAATACAGTAAGGAAAGAAATTGTCGAATCTTGATCATTTGGAATATGAATGAAATATTCCTGAAACTCTGAATGGATGAGATTATTCATTAGAATATACAGTCATGAATATATGATTCAGAATTCATTCTAGAATGTCAACGATGGAATGTAATAGGATGACGAATTTATCAGTAGATTCGAAAAATGGAGTGAGGAAAGAGGAGTTACAAAAATACAATCATGAGATACAGGAACACCTCAAGGATGAATAATTGTACAATGATTACATGAATTCGTTGTTAGAATTGACTACAGACAAATCTGTAGTTGTCGAGAATGATAGCCTGAGAAGCAGTTCACAGAAATATTTCAGTAAATGGTCGAAAGTTACTCGAAGTTTGAAAGATTATGCCATGCGTTTTTGGGAGTTCAGATGAAAAAAGGAGTAGTCAGCCCTCAAATTTTCCAAGATGTCGATGTCATGAATGAGATGTTACTGGAGTTAGCTAATGTTCTATTCCCGTCACTGAAACAGAATGGAATGTGTACACAGATGAATGATTTGAAAATCACTGACAATTAATAGTTCGTAGTTGATGAAATATCTTCCATATGATTGTTATAACGGCAAATGGTCTGTTATGCATCTGGATTCCTCATTCGATCATAATGAGATATCATAAGCTTGTTATAACAGTAAATATGTAATGAATCTGAGTTCCTAATCAAACTATCGCATTCCTAGCAGCAGGAAAATTAGAATGAATGAACAAACAAGGTAGTTTTAGTAATTAGTCATCATTCAATTTGCATTATCGAAGAGAAGAGCAATTTTGATATGACTGATATTGGTCGAAATATTTCTATAAGGAGTATTCTTGTCCTTTTTCCGTTGGAATATTTTTGTCCCATTTTAAGTTGGATGGAAGTTTGGTCGGTTGATTCGATTGAGATGATAGTTTGCAGTATGGGATATAAATGCATTCCTATTCTGAAAGTTTGCTCAATCCTCTCACTTTGCATTATATTAAATCATATACAGATAAAAAAGTCTTGATCAGAGTAGAGAAAATGATTGAAGAGAATCATGATATACTACAAAATGTTGAATCAGATATTTAATATTTGATCTGACCAGCATCATTCTGATTTGAAGTTGCACTGATCTTGCTTGAAAGAACTACATAGACGTGAGATTTGATGATGAAATTCTAATATTCAATCACTTGTATGAATGATTATGGAGATTATGCATCGGAAAGAGTCTAAAATTTCATGTCTGCTTGGCTTCTTCGTGATTCAATTTGAATGTTCATTTGGATAATTTCAATGATTATCTATATATCCTCAGTAAAAGCCCTGATAGAGTTGGTAAAGGAAAAATCAGAAGTGTTAGTTATTCAGAATGTCATTTGAAATTTGCGACCATGGATTTCTTGGAAAAACATAGAATCGAAAGACATGATGATAAAAACAGAGAAATTCAGTGTTCGGAGTGTGGTTCAATATTCGAATTTAGACATTTGTGAAATCCACTTAGATACACATGGTGATCACAATAAGTATAGCTGCACAAGGAACCATTGTGGGAAATCGTTCAAGAGGAAGAGCTAGTTGATCCGTCAAATAGAGACTCACGATGGAATGTCAGGTCGAATTTGTGAAAATTGTGGAAAGCCATTCTTTCAATCACATGATTTGGAAAAACATATCCGTAAGAGTGATGAGTGGGATGAGTTGGGGATGTTTTCGTTCATTTCGTATGTTTTAGTCATGATGAATAAGAGGAAAACGGAAAAGAATGATGTGAAAAGATCGAAGAAATTGAATTTCACATCCAGCAGATTTTTGAAAACCGAAATTAAACATTGGGGATAAGAGAGCGTGAGTCCTAATTGAATGATTTTTCATATTGGTCATTCGAATTGATTGCATGATTCTCCGTGATTCGGCAGTATTACAGTCGGATATGTTGAAGAGATTACCGAGGAACAAACTTTCACCAATAAAGAAATTAAGTATGAATCCAAGACTCTCGAGTTTATGGAGAACAATAATGATGGCTTGAGTTTACAATTCTTAATTTTTGATCAGGACATAGAGAGAGGGACTAGGCGGTTAAGAAGGGTGAAGTGGACATTGTTCGGTATCTGCCCGGAAGTATCTTTTCCCACTCCCTAACCCCAAACTATGGGGGAAGCCGAGATCTGTAGGTCCCGAAGTCACCTCCATTCTGTGTGGCACCCTAAAAACTCTCTTAAAAGGCTTAAACCCGGCGTATCTTCTATGCGCTCGCATTATGACGCATCTTGACGAATCGCTCTAGAATTTTTTTTGTGTATTCTTCAAACTAAATCAATCAATAAAAGAGTATTCTTGTAATGACAACTTTTGCTTTAGGCCCCTAAAAGAATTCCTGAAAACTGAAAATCGATTTTTATCATACTAAATGTTTGGGTGAACGTTAGAACCCCATTTGAACGTGTTTACCAGGTCATTTTGCGTCGAGGATGGGTGTTTTTGTCGATTCCTGAGTTGTGGAAACCAGTCAAAACGTCAAAAACCACTTTTGAAGCAAATTCAGAATCAGCAATTTGCATCTTCTGCGCAAGCAAGTTGATTTACGCTTGCTGGAGTATTTTTAATCGAGAGCTGGTGTAATTTGCTTCAAAATAACCACCAGAGGAAATCGATTTGTCGTAATAGAACCCGAGATCTAGCTGGTTCGAGGGATGAAAAAATCTAAGGTATCAAATCCGTGAATCCGTGGCTCCTTCAGTGGCCTTGACAAATGCGAATTTTGAGTTGAAGTGTTTTACGCGCTTGAACATGTGTTTCTCATATATTTTCCGACGTAGACACCGAATCCTTGGTCAGTTTTATCTCCAACCTCCGAGATTTTTTGGTATGCTCAAAAAACTGACCCTAAAGTGGAGAGCCATTTTCAGCCTTCTTACACATATCTGAGACGCATAATACGTGCATAGGTAGGTTTGAATCGGGTGTGCATTGGAAGAACTCTATATTTCCACGTACTCTGACCAGCTCAAAACGTTGCAGATGGTTTTGATTTTGTATGATGGGTTGCGAGTGAGCTTTCTGCTGAAGGAAGTAGATCTCGTTCTCTAATCTCACTTCGAGAAACTGCATCAACTATTCAATGTCTTGCTCCCGACGCTCTCTCGAGCTTCAAAACCACCGGCATCGTTTTCAGCTGGTTGCAGGACGTGGAACAACACAGTTGAAATCAATAAACACCCGATTCAAGCCTTTCTATGCACGTATGCATAATACGTGCATAGTCTCAGATGTGTCTAAGAAGGCTGAAAATGGCTCTTCACTCTCGGGTCAGTTTTCTGGGAGTACCAAAAAATTTCGGAGGTTAGGGAGGAAACTGACCACGGATTCGGTTTCTACGTCGAAAATACATGAGAAATACATGTTCACGCGCGTTAAGCACTTCAACTCAATATTCGCATTTTTCAGGGCCACTGAAGGAGCCACGGGTTCACGGATTTGTTACCTTGAATTTTTTCATTCCTTGAACCAACTAGATTTCGGGTTCTACTCCGTCAAATTTACTTCCTCAAGTAGTCATCTCGGAGGAAATTATACCAGTTCTCGATTAAAAATACTCCTGCAAGCGTAGATCAATGCACATGCGCGAAAGATGCAAATGACTGATTCTGAATTTGCTTCAAAAGTGATTTTTGTCGGTTTTTACCGTTTCCATAACTTAGGAATAGACGAAAATACCCATATTCAATACAAAATGACCTGGTAAAGGAGTTGAAATGGGTTTCTAACGTTTACCCGAACGTTTAGTATGATGAAAATCGATTTTCAATTTTCAGGAATTTTTTTAGGAGCCTAAAGCTAAAGCTGTCATTACAAGAATACTTCTTCGTTGATCAATATAGTTTGAAGGATACACAGGGACAATTTCAGAGCGATTCGTTGAGATGCGTCAGATCACGAGCGCATAGAAGATACACCGGTTTACAGCGTTCTCAAGAGAGTTTTTAGGGTGCCACACACAATAGAGGCGACTTTGGGACCTACAGATCTTGGCTTCCCTCATAGTTTGGGGTTAGGAAGCGGGGAAAAACACTTTCGGGGATATACCGAACAAGCTCCACTTCACCCTCCTCAACCGCCTAGTCCCTTGGGAATCTTGTGAAACTGTATCAGGTGAGGATATTTTGTGAATTTTCCATTAGATTAAATGTGATGATCGTCGAATTTATAGAAGAGCATGTTCGAGAATGTTTGCGTACGACGAAGGAAAGGCTATACTAAAGGAAATCTACAGTATGAATCCTAACTACAGCATTCCTTCAAATCATCGTCGTTTGGAGAATTCGATCCCTTGAAGAATATGGAAGCTCTTGAAATTAAATTTGAAGATATACACAGAAAGAGAGGATTGAAAGTGAGTTGAGTAGAGTTATGTGATATTCATTACTTTATAATGATTTTTGTCATACTTGGACAGGAATTCAAGGTGCTATAAGAACAGAGTTCCTGCAAAAGTCAAAATAAAGTGTGAATGAGTACATTGAGGTCTTGACGAATGCAATCCACAAGTTAGACATTTCGGTAACGAAGAAAAATGACGAAAGTTCGACTTTTGATCGTGGTGCTAAGGAGGAAATTATTGGTGATCTCCAGGAGATTGGTAACTTATGAGATAAGCAGAAACTGTATAAACTTGTTGACGAATATATTTGGTTCAATTGCATAGGGTCAGCTTACATCTTGAAAGTTAACAAAGTTGACAACATCACAATTCTGGATGAAGAGGAGATGGATTTTGAAGATCTAATATCTGGAAACAAAACGTTTATAGTTTAGGTTATTATTGAATGGAATTCTTCCTCATATCATATGATGGATGAAGGAAATTTTATGGATGTTCCACGGGGTTAGAATGAAAATTAGGTTCGGGAAGTTGGTGTGATGATCTACATCTGAATAAAAGTATTGTCAGATTACGTATGGAATGGAATTCTTTCTAATGTATAAATTTCCAATGAATATATGATGATTAGTTTCCTGAATACGATCATATTTCCAATTAATGATATATTTCTGAGGGTTTCATAGGGCTAATGGCGATTTTCCCTCAATTGTTTCTTCAATTTTGACGATCTGCGTTTTGCAATAATGAATCAGGAAAGAGAAACGTGCCAGAAATGTACCTCAATTCACGATCATTTTTTGAACGAGACTATGGTGATTCGTAATATATTATTCAAAAACGTATCCATTCTCCGGGATCGTTTAATGATATATGTAGAATATAAGATGATCATGAGAAGGTCTAATGGGAATCCGCTAGAAGAATTATTGTTTTTTATTTCAATTTTCAAATCATCATATCCGTCATATAAGGATGGAAACCAAATGAAAAAGATGCATGATTTCGGAGAAATTTCAGAATTCTATATGAGATCAAGATTGAGAATGAATGTTGTTGTTTACAAGATATTCCTGTCTGTTGAATTGGAGATCTGAAGATTATGGGATTGATTCAGGGTTATATTTGAGGGCAGTTCGTTTCTTCTAATGATTACGATGATGATTCCAATAGTTATTCTGAGGAAAAAGGGTGCGGCCAGATGACGGGGGGGGGGGGGTCGCGCAAGGGTGGAACAGAATATGTAACGACTATATAATGTAGGAAGATACACATATATGGGCGATTCCGCCGTAAGTGGGATTTCTTGGGGCCAAACTTGTCACCTATCTATATCATCCACGAATCATTTGCCGTGACCCAAAAAAGGCGTGGATATACCTGCGGGAGTTTGAGAGCGTCTAGAGCGAATGCAAAGGCGAAAGGCTACACGAACCACTGCAAATCGGTCGAAAATCATGAATTCTCGGGGTGTGAACGCGAATGTGTCACATTGGATGTACCTGGAATACCTTTCTACATCATCCACCTATCATTTGCCGTGACCCAGAAGTGCGAGGATACACCTGCGGGATTTTGAGAGCGTCTAGAACGAGCTTTGAGGCGAAAGGCCACACGAATGCACTGCAAATCGGTCGAAAGTCATTGATTCTCGGGATATAAAGGTGAATTTGCCACATTGGAAGTACCTGGAATACCTTCATCCATCATCCACCTATCATTTGCCATGACCAAGGAGTGTGTGGATACACCTTCGGGAGTTTGAGAGCGTTTAGAGCCTTCACGTCAAAAAATCTCCCAAAATTTATTGCAGGCTTTGACCCACTATCGTTTGGATACTCCAATACCATTCTTCAAGCTTTGTCTTATTCTTACAAGATCGAGCCCCTGAAGTTCAAGAATCTGTGCACGACAGCAGCGATACGGTAGTGTAAAATGTACCCTTAGTGCAAGCTTCCACGATCAGTACATGCTATTTTGATGCATGGATGGGAAATAATGCAGTTTTACCATATCCCTATCGGAATGTTATCAGAAGAGGCTCTTGAGACCACTCATAAAGTTGTCAAGTCATCCAGACTGAACTACACCAAGAAATTTTTCAGGTATGCACTTTTTATTCTGCATAGGCCTCGTATTTTCGGGACTCTATTGGACATTGATGGAATCAGAATTTTATTCGAGTGTTCACGCGATCATGTAAATGGCATACCGGACTATGAGGAATAGGGATAGGTTTCGAAGACATTCCTATTTTCTTTTTTAAAGAAATGCCCGTTACAAAGATTTCAGATTCATTTCCAGGGCATAAGTAGCAATGTCTCGATATGGAAATAAGACTCCTTGGTGAACTAATGCTTTGAAGGCATGGAAAAAGTTTCTAGTGTAATTTATTTGAATAATCCTGAAAGAGAGCCCAAAATACCGTTTTTTTCATTTTGTAGGGTGGCTGTATGGCCAAGGCCCTGATTCAACTCAGAAAATACTTCAAATCGAGAGAATTAGGTTGAGAGGATAAATGAACACGATTCTAACGTCATTCGCGACAAGGGATATGTCAGATTACTCGAGCGTTCCCAGCGCACTCGTGAAAAATGTTCCGAATGCGATTCCTAAAAAGGGGTTCGGCCGGCGATTTCAATTCTTGTTGGAAATTGATGTCCAAATGATGTATAAACAAGTCCCAAAATAATCTCAGAGGGGTTCTTTCTTCGAAGTAGAAATGCAAACTGGCGCACCGTGTCGTGTGGCCTTTCGCCTCTGCATTCGCTCTAGACGCTCTCAAACTCCCGCAGGTGAATCCACGCGCTTTTGGGTCACGGCAAATGATAGGTGGATGATGTAGAAAGGTATTCCAGGTACTTTCAATGTGGCACATCCGCGTTTACATCCCGAGAATTGATGATTTTCGACCGATTCGCAGTGATTCGTGTGGCCTTGCGCCTCAAAACTCGTTCTAGACGCTCTCAAAATCCCGCAGGTGTATCCACGCACTTCTGGATCACGGGAAATAATAGGTGGATGATGTAGAGAGGTATTCCAGGCACTTTCAATGTGGCACATTTGCGTTTACACCCCGAGAATTCATGATTTTGCACCGATCTGAAGTGATTCGTGTGGCTTTTCACCTTAGAGCTCGTTCTAGACGCTCGCAAACTCCCGCAGGTGTATCCACGCGCTTTTGGGTCACGGCAAATGATAGGTGGATGATGTAGAAAGGTATCCTAGGTACTTTCAATGTGGCACATCCGCATTTACACCCCAAGAATTGATGATTTTCGACCGATTCTCAGTGATTCGTGTGGCCTTGCGCCTCAAAGCTCGTTCCAGACGCTCTCAAAATCCCGCAGGTGTATCCACGCACTTCTAGGTCACGGGAAATAATAGGTGGATGATGGAGAGAGGTATTCCAGGTACTCTCAATGTGGCATATTTGCGTTTACACCCCGAGAATTCATGATTTTGCACCGATCTGCAGTGATTCGTGTGGCTTTTCACCTCAAAGCTTGTTCTAGACGCTCTCAAAATCCCGCAGGTGTATCCACGCACTTCTGGGTCACGGGAAATAATATGTGAATGATGTAGAAAGGTGTATCAGGTACTTCCAATGTGGCACATTCGCGTTTACACCCCGAGAATTCATGATTTTTGACCAATATGCAGTTTTTCATGTTTTCCCATCCCCAAACGGGCCCTAACCCTCAAAATGAGTCGTGAAGAAAACTTTCAAAATACGTATTTCGACGTAAAATTTCTCGTTCTTTCGATTGCCGTAGTCCAAATTCCAAAATATTGGTGAAAACCCCCTCAAAAATGCAAAAAACTCCAAAAATTGCAATTTCCAAAAAATCGCCCAAACCACTGAATTTAATTTGAAAAATGCAACATTTTTGTTCCCCATAAAAATTTGCATAAATCGCTCCCCCCCCCCCCCCCGAATTAAACGCCTAATACTGTGTTTTTTCCTCATTTTTGCGCTATTCAGCACGCCACGACCGTATGGGTGCAGGAGGCTCCTCGGGGGAGAAGGATTCGGATTCTACTATCAAAAAACTACAATTTCCCCTCTTGCAACTTTCCGATATCACTCGTTTCCAGCGTGAGATTAATTTTGGTCCTAGAGGTGTTTCGTAAGCCTGTGTGGGACGTTAGAATCGCCCCACAAACTATCAACATAGTTGCGCGGCAGTAGAATACACCCCAAGAAATTCCTACAACGCACGGTCCGACCCTTGGAAACTTTGGGGAACTTGGAACACGGAATATCCCACTTCTGGCGGAATCACTGATATATGGGTCAGTTCAGTCTCAGCGAATCCGTGCGTACAACCCCTGCGAACCTTTACGCCAATTCTTGACATGCAGGTAGGTACCGAAAGTAGTACTTTCACGAAGTTTCAGCCCCCCAAAAAAATCTTTCGCCATCGCTAGAATTTTGAGATGTTTTAGAAAAGTCCTTTCTTGACGTTTATTGGGAATTTGCTAAATTGACCAAGAACATCGTAGCGAGGTTTGCGAGGTCGCATTTTCTTCATTATGACATCAACTTTGGGGAAAAATCATACGGATTCCTCGAAATCAAATGCGCCTACTCTACACGACGATATGTAGAGTCGTCTTTTCTGATTTTCAAACCATTTCCAAATGGATGCCATTCCGACTGATCTCAATATTTCTCCACGTAAATCAGGTAGTTTCTTTTGTCTAAAATAATCCTACAGTTTTCTTGCTCGAACGTCCAAATCAGTTAACCGTAGTCTGAGCTATATATATATCAGAAGATAGCGAGTTAGCGCCTCGACAAAAAGTATGCACCTGCTCCCTTTTCCCCTCGCTTTCTCCCCGGAGGTAGCGCCATTGTTCGTCCGTGGTGCGCAATAAAACTATGATGCCTATGCTCATACACGAGAGGAAAATATGTGCAAAGGAGAAGAAGAGGAAACCCGCACTTCTTTTCGAGGCCCTTATTGGAAAACGCTCAATTTCTCCAGCTCGCCAAATCTATGGCCCCCGACAATCGACTTGAAACTTGACGCGGTTGTCCTTCCAAGTGTCCTAAACATGTGGAAGAAACTCCGCGCTGTGTTTCGGCCTTCCGTTAGAACTATGAATTTTACGATCACTTCAATTTTTGCGGATTCTTGGGTAATTTTTGAAACGGTTGATGCTCACTTCCTGCGCATGCGCACATCTATACTGCTTTTGGGGCGATCTCGATTGATAGCCTTCGCAATCTCCTTCAAAATGACCTCCTGTCATACTAGCTTTGGTGTAACTAAACCAGAGATCTGACTGTTAGGAGGCAAGAAAGGGACCGAAGAGCCGGAAGTACCGGGACTTACAGGTTTCCAGGGTCACAAGAAGAGGATGAGGCTTGCCATTTGGGTACTGGGGATATTTTTCTGCCTTGAAAAAGCTAGATCTCCGATTCTTTGCACGAAAATGACTATGTCAGGGTGTCACTTTGGGGGAAATCGCAAGGACTATCATTTGAGAATCTTCTCGGCGCAGTACAGATGTGCGCATGCGCTGGAGGAGAGTAGCAACTGCTTCCAAAATTACACGATTATCCGCAGAAATGAGGGTGTTTGTAAAATTGATAGGTCCTAAGGAAGGCCGAAACACATCGCGAAATTTCCTTAACGTGTTTGGGACATTCAAAAAGAAACAACTGTATCAATTTCCAAGTCAATTGGTGGAGGGCGATAGATTTAGCAAGCTGGACAAATTGAGCGTATTTAATAACCCACCATCTCCCAATGGACATAGCTCGGACCCCGTTCGACCGATTTGGACGTTCGACAACGCAAATCGTAGAGTTCCTTCAGACAAAAAGAACAGTTCGATCACGTGAAAAAATATTGAGATCAGTCGGAATGGCATCCGATCCGAGATGGCCTAGAAATCGGAAACAATGTCACTAAACATCGTCGTGTAGAGTAGGTGCATGTGGTTTTGAGTCTTGTACAATTTTTTTCTGAAAGTTGACAACGGAATAAAGGAAATGCCACCTCGTAATACTCTCTACGATGTTCCTGGTTGTTCTCGCAATTTTCTCAAAAAACGCTGGAAAGGCTTTCGTTAAAACTCTCAAAATTCGAGCGGGCGTGGAAAATTTTTTCCGGGACTAAAACTCTGGGAAAGTTCTATTCGTGGTGCCTTCTTCCATGCGAAAAATTGGCGTAAAGATTTGCTGGGGTCGTGCGCACGGATTCGCTGAAATATACTGATCTGGCCGATACAGTCATCCTTCATTAACACGAATTCCACGGAACAGGAATTTTGTTCGTGTTAACAAGGAGTTCGGGTTAACCATGACGCTGCAGGCGTTCATTAACACGAATTAATCCGGTTTAACAAAGTAATACGCAATAGATAGTGTTGAAAGATCGAATCGGGATATTTTTTCTGTCTTGTAGGTAGTATAAATTGAATTTGAAGAACTTTAGTTTCTATAAAATTTTTGATATCGTATTGGAGAGAGAGAGGAAGAAGAGAGCTCGACCAATAATCAAATGTAACGAAAGTGAATTCACCAGTTGTTGACACTACCTTTAGAGCTTTCAGCACCCCTCTCGAAAAAACTATCCGATGTTTGTTGACGTAATTCTGAGGGATTTTTCACACGATAGTCAGAACTCAATTCCTCTGAATGATTCATGAACCCAATCGATGTACTTGTCGTGGCGCAGCATAATCACGCAAAGTTTTCAAAGCTGCTGAGACAGCGGCTTCGAAAAATCTCCCTTCCGCTGTTTACGTATCTTTCATCTACTTCCAAAGATTCTCCGCAAATGATTGGAATGGAACATGCTTGCAATTTTGGAAATTTCCAAGCCAACCACTCGAAGTTTCGAAGCATTCGATGCCTCGATCTTTCGCAATCCATCAAGCCTTCTCATGAATCATTCCACCAGTCACTGGAATGGTCTTGCCCCGCACTCTGGACAACCAATTGAATAATTCCTCTCCCAAATCATCATTTTTCGCACAACGCAAGCGTTTCACTTTTGGCTATTCGATTTGTTATGCAGCCGCGTTCCGGGGCTTATCTTCCTGTGATATAATCGTTGATAACGTAGATCTCGGAATTCCAAGATGATCAGCTATCTCATTTTTCCTCCACATATCGATCAACTTCATCAAGTGTCGCAAGTTTGGTGCTCAAATCAATAGGTGACTGCTTGCGCTCACTCATGTCATTGTACGGAGCTGTTACTGTCGGATATCGGTTCTCTTTACAAATTTGAATTCCTGTTAACCGAGATTTTGGCTCAAATGGTACCGAAAAATTGTTCGAGATTCGTGTTAGCGAGAATTCGAGTCAACTCGAAGAATTTCGATAAGAGCCAATGCATTCTCAACAGGACAAGAATTTCGTTCGTCTCAACGGGACAATTCGTATTAGAGGTGTTCGTGTTAACGAGGGATGACTATATATGTTACAGTAAATGTCCGAAATCAGTCAATGCCGGAGATTCACTAGTAAATCCTAGGATTGACTGGCGAAGCCAGTCTCGCTGTGATTGGCCTCGTAAGACTAACTGCTGTAAGCATTGTTTGAATCATTACCAGAGATTTCCCGACTCACCTCTGAAGATTATAGATCCCAGGCCGATTCTGTGTGCAAAGCTCTGTATATCGGGCTGTGCAGAGTCCGGTGGATCTGACTTTGCACGAGAATTCTCTGTGCAAAGCCCGATCCACCGGGCTTTGCACAAACTATCGTTTTGCACTTCCCGGAGTGCACAATTTCGGACTTAGCACATAACAAATACAAATGGAGGAATCTGATAAAAATTTGGAAATGAGATGAATCCCGAGGCAAATCAGCCAGGATTTTGATCGAAGAAGATTTACGAGGCAACAGACTAAGAAAGCCCCCACCGATCATTTTTCTTGGCATTTTTTCATCACCTATCCGACTCTTCAGCCCACCAAGTCTATCAGAGACGCTTCTTCCCTCATTCCTATCGTAGGATTTCCGTCATTCTAATCTGATCATGAACTTTATTGTAAAATTACACTTCGCCAACAATAAAGGCCATAAAAAGTCAGGTGGTGTTCGATCCCCGGTATTTTCGCAATTTTACTGAATATGTCAAAAAATGGTAGGCTACTGAGTGATGCGACTCGCCATGGATCTCGCTGAAGGTCGATACAAAATGAGTGAGTCAAAGACGCTAGCGATGATTGATAATTGAAGTGCTGCTCCAAAGGCTGAGAAGAGGCCAGTTTGGGGATGGAAAACTTTTGTGGACTTCCAAATGTCAGCGCTGTTGTGTTGGAAAATTCTGCTCAACTGGGTATCCATGCACCTCCTCTAGTGATCTTCTCTGGTGGACCAAGAATATCTTTCGACGGTTCAGTCGTGGCACGTTTCCGGATCTTCATAAAATCTGTCAACAGAGATGAATCCTCTTAATAGAAATATGACGAAATGATATTAGTTGCTCATCATCGGATAAGGATGCGCCCTAATTTTACGCCTTAGTACAACGAGCCCTCCATTTGAATCGATGAATGTATGAATATTATTGTGGATCACGCAATCGCTACTCGGAATGACTATTGGAAACACTAGATGACGGAGGGACTTCGCAAAACATTTTGATATCCGACCCGGGAATTTAGTCCACTTGATAATGTGTGGAATCTGTTTAGATTGGGATGAAACGTGTTTCCGAAAGTTCTGGACATTGATCATGCTATACTAACGGTGCTTATGCCACTTCTCGTGAATATGCATCAAAATTGGAACATTTCGTGACTTCCACTCACATTGTTGAGTTGTAAATGTCAGCTTATCGATCCAAAGAGTCCGCAACTCAAGGTTGTGAGACGTTTGTCACTCATCCTAGTACCGACGACGCTCAACGTTGCTCAACTTCGATGATCGATCATGCTGACACCCATCAACCCCATCAATGCGTAGATCTTTACACTATCACTTTCCCGATGAAACACCTCGTTTTTTGACTGATGGTCCATCACGGTGGGTCGGAGAGCCGGAATGAAGCATGAACATGGGATGTTCTCGGGCTCAAAAGATTTCCACTGATTTTGACGAGCAAGAAGAGGCTCAAATCGTCGATTCTTTATCTCTGTGTCCCTCATGAAGGGCTGTGAGGCTCAGAACCCCAAACAATTGGTTTTCATTTTGAATATTCGGAAAGTAACTATGTAGACAGCCTTTTTTGGAGCCGGTATGGTAGTAATTGATCCCCTCCCTGGCTGAGGTCGTGCTGAACAACGCATCAACTCACACATTCGTAGGGGAATACGTATATATACTGATACATGAAAATACCGAAAATTCCGAAGAGTTCCATGAGGAATTTTTTATATGAATCATCCTTGTTATGTTTATATGAGCAGAGTGCTAACACTCCGTTATTCTTGGGGAAGAGAAATCAACCCCGAAGGGAACAGAGACCCGCAGTGGAAGACTATTGGGGAAGAAAAGGGTGCGTGGATTTTTTTAGGAAAACTCCCATACAGGAGTTTCGCACCGATATCCTCGGATCGGGGACGGAGGACGTCGATGAGACACAAAAATTGATTGGAAAAAACTTGGCTCGGATCGGGGTTGGAGCCTTCCTGGGCTAGGATGATACTCGGTCAAGTATTACAATGATGCTTTCGATTAAGTACCGAAGCTTTATTTTGGAAAATTAAAATTCACTGACAACTACGATAATATCTACTCGACGAGGACGTACTGAATCCGGACGCGAGAGAGAGAGACAGCCACTAAAATTGCAGAAGTTTCACGGTACCTGGCAACCTGTTGATTTTTTTATAATAGTGCGACAATTGATTCGGTATTGAGGATCCAATAGTGGCTGACTTTTGAGATCTGTTGGTATTTCAATTATCTGATTCTGATTGATATCTCAATTATTTGATACTGATTAATGGTACTGTACTCATCGGCTCTTTGCCGGAAACTGAAAAGATCGGCTTCGAGCCGAGGGGCATCCTTGACCAAATTCAACTGTTCGGCGTCTTGCCGAAGACTAACTTCTGGGCAGCAGCCCGAAATGCTAACTGGCCTCTCTGGCAAGGATCCCCTCTTTTCAAAAGCTACCAACGAGTAGTTTTTACGAATTACAATTTGGTGGCACAAAGAAATTCCCCACCATGTCTCTCTTTCTCACGTCTCAAATTCTTAGAAAATAAAGTGAGTCGTGGGACAGAATGATACGTGCATCTCTAATATTTGCAAATTGAGAAATCGTGGCAAAACTGTCACCTGCGATGATCATAAAAGTTTTGGTCGAGACTCTGTTCACTTTTCATTGCTTTTGAAACGTTGTCCGGGCGTACAGAGTCTCGAGGAACTGAGCGCGCTATCTCATCGAGGAATCTACTGAGATCATTATATTTGTCTCTAGATCGATCCTAACCTCGGCTGAGTTCGTGCGCTTTGGAAAAAAGGTGCGCCGGAGTAAGAAGGGAACAAAAGGGAAAAAAAATATTGACTATGTCTCATGACTATGTCTCATCGAAAAATATGTAACGTAACATCCTCCCCCACTTATTTTTGCGATGTCCCCGTCGCATTAACAATACATGTCCTTAAAACTAGGAGTACATATTCTTATACGTAGGGGTACATATGAGGATTATATATTTGCTTATGTGAGGGATTATGATTGACCACAATGAGTTCATTCTCTGATTATTCCAGGGTTATTTCATAGTAAGAGGGTTGATTATGGACTTAATCATTGTATAGGGAATATCGCGTATATATAGATGCGACATCCCTTTTATGCTCTCAGAGCAACATCAACTCTTAAGAATTGGTTTCGTTCACTCAGTCAAAGTAAGAATTATATTTTTATCTGATTGCCTCAGGGAGTCATACTTCTCCTGGGCTCAATTCGGATGCGCTCCTGGGAGTCGGTGCTTCCACAGTGCTTTAAATATTTCATCATTGTCATCACTAAAATAGCTCATCCGCTCGGGAATGGTTATAAAAAAACAAAAAAAAAAAAAAAGATTCTTAGATCTACCATCTGCTTCTTCGAGCGATGGGCCAAAGTGATTCATTGCCTCTTTTCGGGCGTAAACAATTCAATTAACTCCTGGAAGTCATTGCTTTCTCAGGGCTTCGTTCCAATGTTTTCAGGCGAGTAATTAAATGATTTCTTGCCTCTGGGAGTCATTACTCTCTCTGGGCTTAGTATATCGAAAAAATGTCTTAAAACTACCATCTACTTATCTGAGTGATGGGCCATTGTAATTCTTCGTGCTCAAAGTAGTCAGAACTAAATAACTCAATTAGCTCCTGGAAGTCATTGCTTTCTCAGGGCTTACATATCTCAAAGGAGTAGTTGAACTATTATTTTACTGCTTTAAGCGATTCCTACCTCTAGGAGGTGGATAAATTCTCAGAACCTCTAAAGAAATAAAATCGGACTCTCGATATATTTAAGCAAAAGATTAATATCTTCGATTGATAACCAGTGATATTAAAATTAGAAATGACCTCCGTCAACAAAGAATAGGTCGCAGAACCGCAATGCGTAAATCCAATTTGATCATTTTTAGACGTGGTTCAATTCTCGATTAGAGGAGTTAAGGATTAATCCATATCGGTTATGAAAATTTAGGAAAAGGACAGAGTTGTCTCAGGAAGAAAGTACATGGGAAATCTATACGGGGAAATTTTAGACCAATTTCCTGCTAATGGGAATCTGGGAAATTTCGAAAAGATTCTAGCCTGTAACACGGCTCTCTCTAAATTGTGAAACGTTGGCCTAGACAGGAAAACTTCTTGTCGAGAATGGCTGTTGAAGAATACTTGGAACATGCACAGAATACTACGTATCCAGGAGTCCACCTGGGACCTTTGGTCTCTGACGGCAGTCTACTGTTGTATCTGTACATATGTAAATATTTGACGTTCGCAACCGTTGGTATTTATCGATCGGTCGGTTGCTAGTGTGTGTTTGTTTGTGTTGTTATGTTTTGAAGTTAGTCTGCTCGTGGCTGTCACGAGGATAAGACGCTCTTGTTGTGTCAAAGAAATAAAGACACGTGTTATTTTGATAATTCGGTGGCTCTAATTTATTGTGTTACGAGTGAGTGTAACAATTTGGGGGCTCGACCGGGATTCAACAACCAAGGACGGTAGTGTGAAGCAGCGAAATGAGGACCCGGAATAACGAGTATTTGCTGCCGGGAGATCGCACGGACGCTGGGTCAGTATCGTTTTATGTCCCGATACAAAGCCCAAGATCATCTGATGCTGCATCTGGTTTCCGTGGATTTCCAGGTGAGTGCAGTGACCAAGGCCCTGTTGTCATGCGTGAGCCGACCACTCATCGCCCTGCGGCTCCTTCCGTGGCTGAGATGATCGACGCGAGGGCAACCCGCGGTGACAGCGGCAACGCCACGTGTGATGCGGCTGGTGATGGCTTGCAGCCTGACATCTCGGGTGACCCTGGTTCTACTGCGCCTACCGGTGGTGCTGCGTCTGTCATGCCTGCGGATACGGAGCCTTCTGCCGCCGCTGTCTCTACACCTGCAGCAATCGGCAACGGTGGTTTCGCTCGCCCTGGTGTCTTCGGTGGTGCTGTTCTCAACAACGCTGCGGACCGAGGCACTGCGACTGTGGGCGGCATTTTTGCAGAAGTCGCTGCCGTCGAACGAACCGTCGGCGCAGCGGGATCGTCCTGCGCTGCTGTGACAAACGGTGAAATACGGCACGATCCCGAGATTGGCAACATGGCTGCTGAGCTTCGCCAACGAGATCGTGATTTCATCGCTGAGCGACGAGCATGGGAAGCAGAGCAGCGGGTTTGGATGGAGGAGCGACGGTTACTCATGCAGCGGATTGAGCTTCTTGAGCAACGACCACAACAGCTGAGTTCAACCAATTCTCACACCATAACACATAACGCGATCCCCAACATTTCTCACACAAATGAATAACAAACGGGCTCACAGACAATTCCACTCACTGCACAAATTCACAAATCATTTCGACCAAAGGCAGATGAATATAACGGAGAGACACCTCTACGGGAGTACATCAATCAGTTCAAATTAGTTGCTCTCGCGAATGGTTGGGATGACAGAGCTAAGGGCATCATGCTGGCATCGTGCCTGCGAGGGAAAGCAAAATCTGTTCTTGACAATGTGGATCCAGAGACGATCAGTTTTGAATCTTTACACTCAAGTTTAGATTTACGTTTTGGTGATTCTCATCTCCAGGCTATCAATTTTTCACTTTTCCAGAATCGAAAACAGGAATTTAACGAGGATTTCTCATCTCTAGCTTCCGATATCTCTCGATTAGTTCGGGATATTTTTAAAAATTCTCCGGTTGAAGAACAGGATCGGATCACGTGTTCGAAGTTTATATCTGCAATTTATGATCTTTCAATTCGGAAAATGTTGCAACTCGAAGGTATATCTTCAATAAAAAAAGCTTTAGCTCGCGCTATGGAAATAAAGGTTATTCGGGATGAGAATCGTAGAGAGCATGGTTATAGGAACTCGTTGAATTCAAATCAGTTCAGTCAGGCATCTTCACAGTACATGAAACCAAATTCAAATAACACGACACAAAAAAGACAACTCCCCACTTGCTGGTCGTGTGGTCTTGAAGGACACATCCGCTCGAACTGCCCAACGAATGCTGACAAGGGAAACTGAGACACGTCAAGCTAGACGAGGCAAGCTTGACAACATTGACTCCAGTCCTCGGCAAAAACTCGATGAGTGGCTCTGGTTTTGGGAGAATGAGGAGAATTACTGGGAGTTCTAGCGGGGCTAACTGCTATCTAGGTTCATTGGACGGCATGCCTTGTAATTTCAAAATTGATTCTGGATCAGATGCGTCAATCATTAGTAAGAGATTCATGGTGAATGGAAAAATTCGAACAACCAGTAATTTTCCGATTTTGAGATATCCAACGGGAGAGAGAGTGAAAACTATTTGTAGAACGTCGGTTCAGGTAGAAGTTGGTATTCACAAGCTTAGTCTATCAGTTTATGTTACTGATATGGAAGATGATTGCATTCTGGGTACAGATTTTCTTGAGAGAGTAGGCGTCACGACGGCAATTGATGAGGTTATTCTAGGAACATCTACATCCTCAGGCCAGTCGCGTGAAGTTGATCTTGGAGGAACATTTATAGGTAGGATTCTATCGGAATTGCCGGAGGTTGATAGGACGTTTCAGGCTCCAGAAAAACTTCCCCCTTTTCTTCTTGAAGTTTTTGAACGCGATTCCGTTGGGTTGACTCCGGATGAGAAAAATCAATTCTATAAATTTTTGTTAGAACACCAGACACAATTCTCTCACGGTGAGGAAACAGGTAGATGTGATTTGAGAGAGCATAAAATCGAGGTGGTGGATTCAAAACCCATCAAACAGCAAATTCGTCGAGTTCCTATGCATTTGAGAAGCAGAGTAGAAGAAGTGATAGAGGAAATGAAGAGACACGGGGTGATAAGCAAATCCAAAAGTTCTTGGTGTTCGCCAGTGGTCATAAAGATTAAGAAAGATGGGTCTATTAGATTTTGCGTTGATTACCGTAGACTCAATGCTGTGACCAAGAAGGACTCTTACCCATTGCCGAAAATCGACGAGATTCTGGATACTTTGAAAGGCGATTCTTCGTTTTCTACGCTCGATTTAAAATCAGGATACTGGCAAATCCGGATTCGGCCAGAGGATAAGGAAAAAACCGCGTTCTCAATAGGCAATGGATTATGGGAATTCGAAGTTATGGCATTTGGTCTCTGTAATACACCTGCAACTTTCGAAAGATTAATGGAAGAAGTGCTGTCCAATCTGATCAACATAATTTGCATGGTTTATCTAGATGACGTTATTATCAAAGCAAACACGTTTGAAAGAATGATTGAGAACCTTAGGATTGTTTTCTCTCGATTCAGAGATGCAAATTTAAAGTTGAACGCAAAAAAATGTCATTTTTTCAAACGTGAAGTCTTGTATTTAGGACATATCATTTCAGCAGAAGGAGTGCGAGCAGATCCTGACAAAGTTTCCAGCATCGTGAACTGGCCGACACCGAAAAATAAGAAACAGGTTTTGAATTTTCTTGGTTTAGCGTCGTACTGCAGGAAATTCGTTCGACATTTTTCGGCGATCGCTAAACCTCTGTATGCTTTGACAGGGCAAGCAGCCGTTTTTATTTGGACACCCGAATGTGAAGATGCGTTCATGAAACTCAAACAGCGTTAAGTTCTCCTCCAATTTTAGGATATCCTGATATGGATGCCGAGTTCATTCTGGATGCTGATGCTTCGGGGCATGGGCTGGGCGCAGTGCTGTCTCAAATACAAGGAGGAAAAGAACGAGTTATTAGCTATTTTAGTAAAATTTTCAGCAAATCGGAAAGAAATTACTGTGTGACTCGACGTGAGCTACTGGCTATTGTGGAATCTGTTAAAAATTTCGCACATTACTTGATAGGAAAGAAATTTACAGTAAGAACTGATCATAGTGCTCTGAAATGGTTGCTATCTTTTAAGGATTTAGATGGACAACTCGCGAGGTGGGTTGGAGAGCTGAGCAAATTCGATTTTGAAATAATTCATAGGAAAGGCGCATCTCACGGCAACGCAGACTCGCTGTCTCGCAGACCGTGCGAAGAATCATCGTGCAAATATTGTGATAATCTAGAAGCTAGATATGACTCACATCACACTTTAGGTCGGATCCAGTTGTCACAGGGGAACGAAATCGGGTGGAGAGATGCGCAACATACAGATCAAGTTCTACAGAAAGTCATAGAATACAAAAAATCTAATGAGAAACCGACATGGGAAACCATATCTTCCCAGAGTTCCAGTTTGAAATTCTATATCCAACAGTGGGTTTCATTGGTTCTCAAAAACGAAATTTTATATAGACGATGGGAGTCCACTGACCTCAAAACGAGTACTGATCTTATGGTAGTGCCTAGATCAAAAGTTTCTGTCGTTTTGAGAGAAGCCCATGATTCTCCTGGTGGTGGCCATTTCGGTCAGAAGAAGACTCTGATGAAAATACGCCGTTTATTTTATTGGGACCGTTGTCGTAAGGATGTGGAAGAGTACTGCAGAACGTGTGATGTATGCATAAGTAAAAAGGGTCCACAAGACAGTGGTAAAGGGAATTTGAATATTTATAATGTGGGTGCGCCGTCAGAGAGAATTCAAATAGACATCCTGGGACCGTTTCCACAATCATCATCGGGAAATAGGTACTTGCTAGTAGCTGTCGATTGCTTCACGAGATGGCCTTGGGTTGTCGCATTATCGAATGTTAGAGCAAAATCTGTAGCTGACGCGCTGGTCAATAACATCATTCCTGAGTCAGGCGTTCCTCTAGAAATCCATACAGATCAGGGAAGGAATTTCGAGTCAAGATTGTTCAAAGAATTGACTGATAGGTTGGATATTTTGAAAACCAGAACCACTCCATTACACCCACAGTCCAATGGTATGGTTGAAAGACTAAATAGATCAATCCTTCAGTATCTCTCATTGTTCGTTTCAGAAAACCAAAAAGACTGGGACAAGCTGATACCGTTCTTCCTACTGGCATTTCGATCTTCCCAGAATGAGAGCACTGGATTCACACCTGCCGAACTCCACCTCGGCCGAGACCTTCGTCTTCCTTTGGACATGATTCGCGGTGTACCACCGGACAGCGCTCGAACATCTACGCCTGGGTATAGCCAAAAATTGCAAAGGAGACTACAGAAAGTACACCATCTTGCTCGAGAAAGAATGACAACCGAATCGGCGAAAACAAAAGCACGCTACGACTTGGAGGCGAAGACGAAGAAGTTCGAAGCAGGACAGAGAGTTTGGTTCTATTGCCCAAAAAGATCAGTCGGCAAAACACCCAAACTACAATCATCTTGGGATGGACCGTACCAAATCCTGAAGAGAATCAACGACAACGTCTTCTGTATCCAGAAAACACCAAGACACAAGAGACGGATCGTCAATGGAGATCGGCTCGCACCTTACTTGGACAGAGACAAGAGTTGCCCCACCTGAGGTTTTTGGCTGGTTTTCCCTTCAGGTGTTCTGGCAAATGCCGGGGCAAGGGTTGTGATATCCAGCATTCACCATCTTCTATCACAAACCCGAAGAACAAACACCCAAGGACCCTCAAACAGATAACACCATCGAATCACGAATACTTCGAAACCCCTGGAATCAGCAGTTGGATTGGAAGTCCTGCAGCTGCTGTTGGAGCAACGGAGATTAATTCGTTCAACAATCTCGAATATGGACCTTCATCGCGTCCTGGAACGACGGTTGGAGCCGTGATGTATCCTGGAGCCGACGTGGATGTGAGAAGATTCTCCATTGCAGAGCCTAATTGACGAGGACGTCAATTGTTCGAGGGGGGGATAGTGTTGTATCTGTACATATGTAAATATTTGACGTTCGCAACCGTTGGTATTTATCGATCGGTCGGTTGCTAGTGTGTGTTTGTTTGTGTTGTTATGTTTTGAAGTTAGTCTGCTCGTGGCTGTCACGAGGATAAGACGCTATTGTTGTGTCAAAGAAATAAAGACACGTGTTATTTTGATAATTCGGTGGCTCTAATTTATTGTGTTACGAGTGAGTGTAACACTACAAAGCGATCCAGGGTTCCATGGAAAATCAATTCCTCCACTCGGGACGTCATGTAACTTGGGCTTACAACCCATCTGGTCCTCTGGTCTCTGACGGCAGTCTACAAAGCTACCAGGAGGTTTTTGCCAAGATACATTTGTTATGTCTGAGGAGTCCGTAGATAGGTTCCTTTTAATCTAATAGTGGGACGTAATCTACTCTGGTCTTACAACCTGTCTGGTCCTCTGGTCTCTGACGGCAGTCTACAAAGCTACCAGAAGGTTTTTGCCAAAGTACATTTCTTATGTCGGGATCAAAGACCAATTCTGATACTATCTTCCAGTATCTTAGTGTTTTTTCAGTAATAACTGAGGACCTTACGATGGGGGGCCAAATTCCTGCTCTCCTATGAGGTTAGTCAGATATCGAGGGAGAGAATAATCGAGGGAACGAGGATAGATAGCTAATTAAGAATGGTCAAATTCTTTCTCAAAGGCTTTCTCTCTCTCTCTCTCTCTCTCTCTTTTTTTTTTTTTTTTAAGGTGGTTAGAGGGCAAAATCTGCCTCAGGATCCCTCGGATCCGTCCCCAGACACCGGACTGGTTCAGCTTACGCGGACTACGCATAGCCCACGCAGGCCATACCAGGCGGGACACGGGTTTGGGTGGGGCCCACCGAGAGGTGGGCCCGGCCGTGTAATATCCCTCTCCCCTCGATGTCCGATACCTAGGGCATCGGGCAATCAAGAAGGAGATCCACCTGCATCTACCATCTCATCCCGGAACCGCGTGAGCATTACTTCAGGATGAGCGGCATGTCTCGCGCTCGATTGCGAGCGTTCCTCTTCTCCATCTTCTCTCTTCGGCCACTTGTCGGCATCTTCTATCTTCACTCTTCATTGTTCCCTCTCTTCCTTCTTTCTTCTCTCTTCTTTCTTCTTTCTTCCCTCTTCAGTGCATCAGATTCCTCCTGGAATCATTTGGGCCTCTTCTGTTTCAATCGGCAGAGTCACTGTAATTCGCCTGCTTCGAGGCGCCTTACTTCCCTCTCTTTCTCCTCTTTGTGGGTCATCACCAGCTTGATGTATCCGGTGAGTCTATCCCATGTCTCCTGGTTGCGGAGTAAGTACGGGACGAGATTCTCAGGTGTTAGTTGAGCACCCAGCCATTCATCTAGCTCGGCGCGCTCTCTCCGGGTGTCGCTGCACTTGAACAGGGCATGTTCGGCGTCATCCCATTCGTCCCCGCATGACTGACATGCTGGGGTCGTCCTCTTCTTGAACCTGGTTAGATAGGAACCGAAGCAACCATGATCGCTCAGTGCCTGCGTCGTCCAGTAGTCCATCTCTCCGTGGGTGCGTTCCGCCCACTTGGCTACGTCACGGATCAGCCGGTGCGTCCATCTGCCGTTCGCAAATGGCGAATCCCACTCAGTTTGCCAATGCTCAAGGGTGGTTTCCTTCTCGTTGTCGCGGATGATCTCCTTCATCGTCGGAGTGAGTACTCGTTCGGCTCCGATCACTTTCTGGCGGTCCCAGATCCTCACTCGCTCCGCGACGAGCAAGTGGATGGGCGGAGTACTCGCCAATACGTAAGCCGCATCTCCTGACACAGTGCGGTAGGCACGGATACTCCTCAGGGCCGCTCTTCGGTGGACAGGCCCCATTCTCTTCTCGATGATGGTCTTCTCTACCCTCTTCCCCCACACGGGTGCACCGTACAGCATGATGGAGGTAGTGACGGTGTTGAGAAGTGCGCGCCTCTTTTCCTTGGGTCCTCCGATATTCGGCATAAGCCGCTGGAGCGCCGCACCGACCCTGCTCGCCTTCTGGGCGGCTTCCTGGATGTGCTTCTTGAACGACCACTTGTCGTCGAGCCATACACCGAGGTATTTCAGCTCTGTCTTCCGTGGAATCTCTTGCCCGTTGATATAAAACCGGGGTAAGTCAAACTTCCTACGCCTTGTGACCACGATTGCTTCGCACTTCTTGACAGCGAGCTCCAGAAGCCTGCTAATCATCCACTCGTAGACTCGGGCCAGCGCTTCGTTCGCGCGTCTACCCAAGAGTTCCTCGTTGTCAGCCCATACTATGAGTCCCGCGTCGTCCGCGAAAGCCACTATTATCACTCCTTCTGGCAGTTCGATAGACAGTAAGCTGTCATACTGGGTGTTCCAGTTGAACGGCCCGGAGACCGATCCCTGTCCCATTCCGGCGGACAGTACCCGAATCTCTTGTCCCTCGTCGGTGTCGTACACGAGGGTCCTGTTCCGCAGGTAGTCACTCGTGACGGCTAGTAGATAGGGGGGCACTTTACCTGCTTGGGATTGATAGACTCGCTCCCAGCTCGCGCAGTTGAATGCGTTCTTTATGTCCAACGCAATGATGGCACAGAATCCTCCTCTTCCTTGGTATGGGTTCCCTACCGACGCTTGAACCCGTTCTTGGACCGCCTCGATCGCGTGCACAGTGCTCCGTCCCTTCCGGAACCCGAACTGCATTGGTGATAGCCCACCGCCTGCTTCGTAGGCTTTTTCCACCCTGTTGAGCACCATCCTCTCGTACATTTTCCCGATATTGTCGAGCATTCTCTCTCTCTCTCTCTCTCTCTCTCTCTCTCTCTCTCTCTCTCTCTCTCTCTCTCTCTCTCTCTCTCTCTCTCTCTCTCTCTCTCTCGGTGAGTCTCATCACACGCTTCTCTAGTGCCTCTCTGTGCTTCACTATTTTTCTCTGCCTCAAAGTGCCTCCGGGATTTTCTTTTACAGAGCCTTGCACGCAAAATTTTGCAAGAATTCGATAGACCCATAAATCGTTGTGGATCTTCGCATCTTGCAAAACCTTCATCTGATATTCTACAAGCGCGCTTTGGAATTTGAGGTTAGACCACCTAGTGCCTCGTGCTTCGTGCCTCATTCGCCAGATCATCATAGTTCCGATGTTGGGCGTTAGATGGCAGCCCTCTCAAACAGATCTCTGCACTATCAATTTTAAAGCCTGATTCGCACTTGCTCGACCCTGATAGTTCATCTCAACTGAGCCACCTGATCGACGTCTGCTTGCGCCTGACAGCTGATCTGACCCTGTATTACATCTGCGTTTCCATCACACCATTACAATGGCACCAAATTTGTCCACAGTGAGTCTATCACAAAAAGATCATACAACTGCGCATGAATCATCTAAATTTACTAATAACTCAGAAAATGTTGTTCATTCGAGTGACATGCCATCGTATTTCAGAATTTTCATTGCGCATTTTAATGCTTGTCAAGAAAAAGTTCTTTCAAAGCTGAGTGAAATTGAGAACAGACTAGAAAGTCGAATCACTGCGATTGAAAATGATATCTCTCAGATTCGTGATGATTTTTCTAAAGTTTCTCACCAAAGAACTCTAGTAGACTCAGCTGAGGTCATTCTATCAGGAATTCCTTGCGATCTTAATTTGCTAAAAACTGAGATAGTTTCTAAAGTTTTTGATGTTATGGATCAGCCAGAACTTAAGAATTTCGTTGTCAATGTGAGAGATTGGAAAGGTCCTCACTTCCGCAATGTGCATCCATCAGTTTCAACTTCTACTTTGAGCTCTCCCAAAACAAACAAATCTGATTCTAAAGCTATCGTCGTACAACTATCATCTACTATAGTTCGAGATAAACTTATCATAAACTCATCTAAATTGAAAAAGCACACTGTGAAGGATATCTTTGGTTATGGAAATGATTCGAACATATTTTGTAGCCCATTGTGGCCTAAAGGAGTTCACGATTTGCTTAAAAAAGCATATTCAGTAAGTGTGCGCTTAAAATGTCAGAAACCTGTTGTAAAGAATCTTACTGTTTGTATGAAATCTCCAAAAAGTGAGTCGTTTGTACCAATTTTCTCCGAGCGTGACCTCGAAAATTTCCAAGCTCAGTATAAAACATATCGACCGTCTTAATAAGTAGAGTACTACGTGCTTCAATTATTCGTAAAACGGTTTTACAATCAAGAAATGAAATTCTCGTAGAGCTACATCTTCACTTTTCCTCGATTCAAATATGCATTGCCAATCCTTTTTCACTTCGAATTTTTGTATCTTAAGAGCGTTCATTTGCGTATGAATTGCATTCCCACGTTTGGTTATTACAATCTACCTAATCAGATTTGTTGACAGATCATGATATTTTCACTCAATTTACGCAATATGTGCTTTCGATCCGATTCCTGAAGCTTCCTCGTCAATGAATCATTATTTCCTCGCAACCATAGTAATAGGTGATTATACTATTCTCGACTCAGTGAAATCATGAGTTTTTGTAATTATTCATTCGTTATGTACACTCATATCCTAGATTTATTATTCATACTTCTCTCAATATGTAATTTTATTGTTTTGTGAATTGAATTTTCTACCTGTACCACATAGGGTAATACCCCAAGGTACCATTAATAAACTAATCTAATCTAATCTCTCTCCGGAGTCTTATACATACTCCGTCATCGTGGTCATTTTCTGTCTCCAGAAGTCAAACGGTTGCTTGTTTATGCCCTAGCTCTACCTCACTTCGATTATTCATGCCTAGTATATAACGATATGTCTGGTTACTTAGAAACAAAATTGCAGAGACTGTTTAATATGTGTGTGACATTTATTTTTCATCTACGACGTGACGCTGCTCTCAGGCCTTATTACCTCCGTCTGAATTGGTTATCTCTGACTTTGCGCCGGAAGTACTTTCTCTGCGTTCAACTCTATGAAATCTTCACATCTAAACCAGAGTGTCTTCATGAACTTTTCAAAACATTGAACGAAGGAATAAGGCGTTCTGAGAGAAATCAATCATCGCGTGTCTACCTACCCACCACTCGCACATCAGCGTACGATGATGCGTTTTCCATGCAGGCAATGAAAGAGTGGGCATCAGTACCAAATAGCATACTCTAGCTCAGACCTTTAGCTTTTGAATCTGCCCTGTTCGAATATTACTGTAGCATGGAAAATCTGCCAACCGATAATCAAAGGTGATGTATGCTGTTTATTTTGAACTGTAATATTTCAAATTAGCTTTTATTTGTAACCCTTCCATTATTGTTCTTTCGTTCTTTCAAGTGTAAGAAATATTTGAATGCAATCGAATCATGCCATTATTGTTGAATTAATTTACTT
The DNA here is from genome assembly GCA_029851415.1 of Eretmocerus hayati. Lineage (NCBI taxonomy): Eukaryota > Metazoa > Arthropoda > Insecta > Hymenoptera > Aphelinidae > Eretmocerus > Eretmocerus hayati. The sequence continues at coordinate 104,056,917 of CM056742.1, forward strand.
TTGTACGCTCTGTTGTAATCTTGTTGCTATTCGGTTTACCAAGACCAAGGCATAATAAATTTGGTATCAATCAATCTCTCTCTCTTTTCTTAGGTGGTCGTAAGGTGAGATACGCTGCGACGTACTTCGGAGAAGCTACCCTTCTGCTTCTCCGGGTTGGTGAGGTCTCGGTCAATACGGCTTGTCTGTGGCGCCCTCGACCGTGCCGGGCTAAAATCCGCATCAATACGGCCATCCTCTACCGGCTGAAGCCCTCTCCCTCAATTTCCAATGGCATCGGCCATTGGACAAGGGAGGGATCCACCAAACTTACAGAATACTGCTGATTAAAAATGCAAGAAAATCCAGCGCCGCTCAAACATTGTAGAGGCCGGACGTGAAGCATTCTGACGATGTTCTCGCACTCACGATGAACAGAACTTACGCGTGCGTGGCTCTCCGCAACCTCCTGCATAGTACAAAAAAAGGAGGGGGGCAGACCAAGGTACGTACACAGCTAGTCTTCATGGATGCCATAACAGAGGGGATATGGCAGAGCTTTCACGAATGGTCAACTGTGGAGAGTATGTACGGAGGATCCCGATCTTTCTCATTATGCCGCATTCACCAAATGAACTATCGACGAAACATGATACTTCGCACCCCAGAATCAGATCATCGCCATACTGGGTATCTGCGATCTGAGTTTGATTCATTGATTTGGATATTCGCGATATGCGAATAGCATGAAAGAGGACTCATTTAACTCGGGAAGAACGAGAAACGTCAATTCTCTCTCCCTGACCAGATGGCTTACGGTTCCCATTTGATCATTTGGAGAGCTTTGATTTTGAAAAAGGAAGGGGCCTTTTTCAGACATATCTCGCAATGATATCTGATCTTTGGGAACCCGCCAAAACTATGAAGACCACGGATACGTATCCAGAAATGCGTATATTGAAGAAATCGTTTGAGCTTCTGTCTGGATGACTCGGGAAATACCTATTTTCTTCAGAGATAACAAGGTTCGAATCGGAGATTCACATCAATCGAAGTACGAATTCACACAATATCAACAGATTTTCGCAACTGTGACTTCCAAGGAACTCATGTGCGTTCAAGCTTACCAGTGTTGGGCCTTGACAAATGAGAAATTCCAATAGCACCGGAGAATTTGAATAGATGTAACTAGTTTCCGGGTTATTTTTGGGCTCTGAACTGTGATCAGAGATGGGAATTGGTGATTTTGCATGTCCCATTGATGTTGATGTATGATTCTGTGTCTTCGAATTGCATATAGCATGTCAGAACCATCAATTTATCTACTCAAATGTGTTATCTGGCATAAATATGCACATCCATCAAAGCAGGAACATTGGAACGCTATGAATTCTTTCTCCATCTTGAAGTACATGAAAAGAGCCACCTTTTCACGCGACTATTATATAAGTTTTCCATTTGTCTCGTCCGGGGGCCGAGGTATTTTCCACGGACCCTGGACGAATCTTGGATCGACTCCAATTTGTGGGATCCCAATTCGCCCAAACTCAAAATACTTGGTCGAATTTCCTGGAATTATGCTCTTTCGTTGGATGAGTACCACTGCATGCAGGAATTTCGCTCACTCTCGGCTGACATGAGAGCACTGCTCATTCGTGACTTGAGCCACACAACTTTCCGCTGTTATAGCAGACTCCGTAGGCAAATACTTGAGCTCTTCCTCTGATGTAAAATGAACCTCTTTATAGCAATGTTCAAGTTCTTCGGAAGGCTTGATAATATTCCTTCCAGCTCCATCGGAAATGATACTTGCTTCTGACAGAGGTATTTCAGATTCTTTTACTTGTTGCCCTGAGATAATTTCGCTACCTTGAATTGATTTGACTGAACTAATACTATTCTCTTCGATATGATGTAATCTTTGGATTTTGAGATTTTGCGGATCGATGGTGTTTCTCTCTAGTACCATAGGACAATTTATTTCCACTGTTTGAGAAAAGGGCATCTCGCGAATTCGAAAAAATTCATGTACTGCTTCGGCCCTTTCATCGATCCATTCATCATCAGAGTCATCATCAGGTCAAAATCGTCCCATAGATCAAGTTCGTATTTCCTTCTTGGATAATCAAAAATTTCGGAGTCATCCCAGAGAGCGGGACCATCTTCTTCACAAATAGCGCCTTTTTCAATTTGCTTGTGATAGGTGATCATCTGATCCCACATACCAAAATGGAGAATTACTTGGAATTGTTTGATTGTACTAACTGATAAAAGAAATCCTCTTGTTCTACCTTCTAATTTCCCGAGAACCAAATCGGTCAAATAGCGTTCGAGCTCTTCACTCTTATAGCATGATGATATAGCATAATCTAGGCGAGTCTCAAATTCTGCGACTTCCGATGGAGTGGCTGACAATGATATGTATGGTACTTCTTGGATTATTTCCTTTAGTTTTTCCATCTCTTCTTCCATTTTGATGAAGTAATAAAACAATTAACTGAACTCCCAAAAAGATCGAATGAAGTACCTTTCTATATGATTATTAATATTTTCTTGATGAAAGGCAGATAATGGCAGCTGCTTGGCTCTCCTAACACTGGACAACACAAATATATCACCTGACTTTTGCGTCCTTTAGCTCGTGGGCTGAACGATGAAGTCGGCCTCCGTCAGGTTCTGTTCGGCTGCGTGGCTTTCAGAAAAAAAAATCAACATTGTTGTCTAACGACGCTCTGCTACTATCGTCGGCTGCACGTCGTGGTAGAGTCATCCAGCTACGCAACTTTGCAACTGCTCTCGTACTTATTCATGGTGTGCACGTTCATAAACACTTATTCAGTCCAATTTTCGGTCAATTCACTGTGAAAAATCACTTAAGGTAGTATTAGCGGTACTCGAATTGACGCTCAGAAAATCACGAAAGTCGGCACAGTTGTATATTAGGGTCTCAAAGTGCTTCAGTTGAAATTTCAGAAGCCTTCAGAGTGGGGGAAAAAAGTTATGAGCGTTTTTGTAAAAGCCGTTTAACACGGCGTCTTATGGAAAATCACCAGTAGACCGATACTTGACGCACAGATTTCCATGGCAGTGAATACACAGATGTAAGAATGCACAAAAAACACTCAGGAGCGATCAGATTGACGATTCAGAGCCTACAAAAAAAGATGTGAGCCCAAGTGTCACTCATTTCTGCGGTTTCGGGGTTAGGTCGTCGTCTGCTGCGTGCACTCACTATACCTATATCGCGGGCGAAAGGGAGTCAAGCGCGGGTATGTTCTGCACTTGACACATCCAGTACCGCTAATACTACCTTAACTCTCTCTTCTACTTCATTTTGTCACTCGAAAGCCACAAAAGCCACTTTTTCATGAAACAGCCATTTGATTTTCGTCAGCTGCTACCCAAGCTTTTTCAAATTCTGTCCAAAAGTTCTCACTCAATTTCACGAAATCCATCAAACTTCGGCGCAGCTATTCACTGCTATTAGCAATGAATCACTTGAAGATGTTCACAGCTCTCCTCGATCAAAGTTCGAATTTTCACAAATTTTGCACGCAAATGTTCACTCACACCTCGGCGTAGACGCTCACCGCTGTCACCAGATGAGACGTGGGGGGGGGGGAGGGGATTCGGCACATAAGGTGAGATATGAGGGAGATGTTTAAATAACAAGCAAGATGTACTTTACCGATGCCTTTATATACTTGGAAAAATAAGTGTGAGTGGTAAGTGTGGAACGCCGCGCGAAGCGCACGGCGTCGATGAAGTAGTGCCAAAGGGGAGAGTGCAAAGCCACGTCAAGGTGCTGACGATGCACCTGCGACGGCCGATGAACAGCGCTCAGGCGTTGCGCGGCTAGCGAAGTCGTCGCTGGTGAATCGTCAAAGGAGAGGCGCGGGCAGGAGGCCCGAGACTCACCACGTCACAATAGTATTCATCACCGCTAGTGGACTAGATGGCAAATCCCAAGCTTTGTGGGAATCTTCGCTTGGAGAATCGAGAGACCCCCCCCCCCCATTTTTGGTCACATGAAGTCTTTCCTCAAAACTAGATTGAGTACCTTAGAATCTATTGAAAGGAGCGGAAAGGTGACTGTATTACCGGCCTCTCTCTGTGTAGAAATCTTGTTAATGATTAGCTGTTCAGGTATAACTGTCTTGGCTGGGTAGTCAGTATTGTCCACAATTCTACTGATTTTATTTTTCAATATTGAGCATTTTTCAGAGTCATATGCTGCATATTCTTCATCGCTGTACTGAAAATTTATACACTTAATGACTCTTGTTTCATTCTTACAGTCCTTTGTTGGGTAGTGGCCAGCAAATCTCAAACAGCTAGGATCATTTTCACAGTTCTTACTGTTATGTCCAGTCCCTCCACAGTTATAGCATAGTCCAATGTTGAGACCATCAAAAACTTTGCATCATTGATACCCAACTAACACCCTGCTATTATCATTTCTGATGCTCTTGTATATATCACTTGTCACTTCCAAGATTATAGTTCATTTACTCTCTCTGTTTTTACTTTTATATAGGTGTATTGCCTTTGCTTTTTCTTCTAAATGAGTAAAGTTTCTTTGATTAATGTCATCTTCCAGTTCTTGTCTTGTCATGTCATTCTCTATGCTCAAAACCTTAACTCTGCGTTTTCTAAATTCTTCTATGCTCACTTGATATTCACCTCCAAGTTTCCTTTTCAACTCTCTTCCTGTCTGTTCAACATCACCTGTTTTCGCACAGACGATTACACTCCCTTCTCTGGTTTATTTTACTGCTCTTATTGGTTCATATATCTCATGTGTAATAACATTTCTTACTTTGTTCAAAGTTTCTCCTGGTTCCACTTTCTTCTTATTTTTGACACATATTCTTGGTATCTGTATATTGTGTACTTTGGGGGTGAACTCTTTATTCATCAAGGTTGCACTGTAACTCATTTGTCGTCCATCTTCTTGTTTCATCATTTTCTTCGAAGTTTCATTTTTGTCTTTCAGTTCTAAGTTCAATTCTCTAAATAGTTCATTTTAAACTTTTAGTCTCTCCACAATTTCATTGTCAGTTTCCTCTTGTAGGGTCAAATCACTCTCATTATCACTTGTTTCATTTTCTTTCTTCTCAACTTCAACATCTTTCTTATTCCTCCCTACTTTACTCTTCAGATCAGCTATTATCAATCTCGCTAGCTCACCGAGTAATGATATATCCTCATCACCATTTGAGGTTAGTTTCAGCTACCCGTGATTTGGACATACCACAAATACTGGGCTCAAAATTATAGTGTTACTTTTCCTCTTAAAATCACTCCCGTGGTACAAATCTTCACATATTATACAGACAGGGTTCCTACTGGGAATATCAGATAATCAATTTTAAGGATTTTCAAGGAGACAAATTTCAGAATTTGAAGGATTTTTCTCACATACAAAAATAAACAAATCTCTCTCATTTCTGCAAAAATTCGATTGTATTGAAAGCAATTGATTACCTAACATGTGTTATGCTTCGTGTATTCAACTATTTTAAAATACACTATTCGATTATTCTTCGGGACGATTGGAAATGATGTAACCCCCAATGACTTTTATGCCGGTATCGATTGGATTGTATCAAGTTCGGAAATCTCCAATTTTTCAGGGGAAGAGTGCAAAAATCGAGCCCCAGCCCTGGGGCACGGGATCAATTCCGCGGTATACTTTTGTACACATGGAGTCTATGAACCAGCTCTTGAATGCTATCTGGCGCCTATAATCGTTATTATGAAGAAATTTTCCTCCCTACCGACAATTTCCACGGAAAATCTACAGACATTCAGCATTGCCAATGCGCAATTGATGGAACCGAAAAAAGGCCTCGAGAAAGGCGGATCTCGTATTTAGAAGTAAGATTATCCCCTCCATAGATGAATACCGTCAAGTTTTCCGAGAAAATATTACCCTAGTTTTAGGAATTCAGGAAAAATGGAGTATTTTGGCATAGTCAAAATGTGAAACCTGTATTTCTTCGACTTCACGAGCGCATTGGCAATGCTGGAAGTCTGTGAATTTTCCGTGTAAATTGTCGGTAGGAGGTGTTCATAATAACGAAAATAGGCGCCAGATAGCATTCAAAAGCTGGTTCGAAGACTCTATGGATACAAAAGTATACCGCGGACTTGATCTCGTGCCCCAGGGCTGGGGCTTGATTTTCGCACTCCTCAGCTGGGAAATTGGAGATTCCCGAAGTCAATGGAATTCAATCGATACCAGGATAGAGTGGACTTGATCTTCTTTGGAATGCACTTGGTTACTCTTCTATAAAGTCACCGGATCAAAATCTACATCCGATCTAAGAGGCGAAGCGATCCCCGCCATAAGCCCCTTGTTGGCCACGCCGGACGCTTTTCACACGTTTACAGGCTAAGGACTGGGTTTCCCGGGAAAGTCATGAAGATCTTTCTGTGGAGAATTTTGTGCTCGACAACTTTGTTCCGAAGTGTTTTGCCCGGAAAATGCATATTCTCCAAGATATTGACAAAAACCCTCAATTTTGCACTAAAAATGGTTAATAACTAATTACGTCACAGGAACTCGAGCTGGTCACCTCGATAAATCAATTCAGCAGGTCAAAATACGTAAGATACCATGAAGTTACTGTGCGGGAATAAAAATGGCCACGGGAGCAAAGGGCGCACGGTGTCCTTGAACCAACTTTAAATCAGTCGGAAGACCACCTCACCAAATCTTTTTTTGAATGATTGTTTGGGGGTCCAATAACATCATCCGAGTGTTTTTAAAATCGCCTGGGTGGGGATATTCAGATAAATCGATTTTTATGTTGTTTTTTTTTAAAACGTCAAAAAACCTATTTATTACGGTTCGATGGCGATGAACGCAGAATTATATGCTTGAAATTTCACCGATATCTCGTCAGAAAGTGCAAATGGTTCTACGTAATCCATCCCAGACGATTCGCAACGTAAAGCGTAGTAGAAGAAACATGAACTCTAGGATTTTCGGATAAATTAACTTCAATACACTATTCTATGAAACATAGTAAACAAGTTGCATGTTCAGGAAAATATATCGGTCAGATTACATTTTTTTCAAAAAGAAATGAATAAATTCAACAATTCAATTAAGAACATGAACATCTCTTGATCCATGAATATGACGACTGTTGTACTCGCTCACAGCTCTGAGCAACCTTTTGGCATAATCAGGATGCGTGACTAGCACTTTGTATTTTCCCATGTTTTTCCACAATATGAACGAACTCTATAATCGCCAATGCCCGCTACTCAAGTATCGCATCTCTTTCTCTAAACATCACGTTGCTAATCGTCTGGGATGGATCATCTGAAACTATCTGTACTTTCTGGCGAGGTATTGGTGAAATTTCAAGCATATGATTCAGCGTTCATCGCTATCGAACCGCAATAAATAGGTTTTTTGATGTTTTTTCGCAAAAAAATCAATTTATTTCAAAATCCCCACTCAGCCGATTTCAGAAAAACTTGGATGGTTTTATTGGACTCTCAAACAATCATTTAAAAGGAGATTTGGCGAGGTGGTCTTCCGACTCATTCAAAGCTGGTTCAAGGACACCGTGGGGGTTCTACGATCCTGCCACTAAAGTTATCATTACAAACCCATCTTCAGTCCAACTTTTGGATAACGGTTTTCGACGTCGACGTAATATGCGATGAAATGTCAAATTTGAGTTCAAGGATTTTCGAGGATTTCCAGGTTTCCAAGGAGTAATAGGAACCCTGAGATAACGGAGGAGAACGCTCTTCCTGGATGACACTTGAATTTTTCTGAGAGCTCTTGTCAGGAGGGTCCTTCAACTCGGCTATGGCGGCAATTTGGTTTGTAAACCAGATATTCTTTATAATGAACTTCAGACTTTCCTCTACTATCACCCTCAATTTGAGCTCTTAACCTTCAATTGTTTGAACAACATCCATTTTCGAAAAGCCCCACATGCGAAACAGAAAGTCAATTTTTCGATTTTTGTAAACAAATGGCTCCAAGACGTGTTTCTTTGGAAGAATTGACCAGTATTATCATTGCATATGGGTCATTCTGGACCAAGATGAACATTTTGAAAATCGACGGAATTTAAAGATGCCCCAAACATTTTTTTTCCGTTAGTACTACTAGAATATAGTTGAAAAAAATTTTTTCAGATTTTTTTGGGACCCATGGCGGGCCCTACGAATTTTCCAAGTCCCATTTTTGAGCTTTTTCGCCTATTTTTCGCTATCTTGGAAAATTCGTAGCTCGGACCCGAATACATCTTTTTCATCCTAGCTGGGCGCATTTTTTTCGGTATGACGTACACTTCCAAGAAAGAAATTGACCGGTCCAAAAAATTGATATCTGGTAGGTCCCACGGTTGCATCAAAAAAGGCCCAAAAATACGACTTTGCACCACCTTTGGAGGCGTATAGGTCAAAATGGAAGCCTCGTTGCAAAATTTTGCAGGAGAAAAAACTTGTAGGCCTTGAAGAAACCTTCAATTTCCTTTTTGGAACGTGTCATTATCTTATCTCACGTACGATCTACAGCCGATTTAAGTTGGGCATTTTTGTAAGAACGTGAAACTTGAAGGCCAATTTAAAAAAATTGTTTATTTTTTATCGACCCCAAACCTATGAGAAAATGTTCTTTCAGGTGTCTATTTGAAGGCCCAACAATAATTTGGTTGTTCCTTTAAAATCCCGATTTTATACGATCTGTTAAAAACAGTCGAAAATACCGAAAATCGTGTCGAATTTGGGCCGTATCATGATGCTTCGTGGACTGGGTCTTCCCTTGCTCTCGATTTATGGACTCTAAGGGCCTCGACAGGAAGTGCGCAATGCTCTTTTCTCCACTTTTTCCCCCGTGTATAAGCATAGGCCCTGTAGTTGCAGTCGCCGCCACGGGCGCGCAATGGCGCTACTTCCACAGGGGAAAAAGGAGGAAAAAGAGCAAATGCGCACTTTCTGTCGAGGCCCTAATTATACAGCACTCGGCATAAAATATTGTGGAAGATGAGACCTAGAGCTGAAAAATGGCCTCTCGTGCGATGTTTTACGATGGAACCGTCCAAAACTAGAGTGAATTGAGTAAATACAAGATAAATCGAGAACCGGCCACTTCGGCACTCCGCGTATGCTCCGCACTGCATGCCATCCTCCGTTAATGCAGAAGTGATAAGTGATATTAACAGCTGATGCAGTATTGTCAGGTATTATCCAGTATAGACAGAGATAAGAAGGTTCTCTAATCTCCGTTATAGACTGTAGACTGTACGAGGTTTTGGTTGTTAGTGACCACTACGAAAAAATTGTATGTGTCAGTCAGCGTCTCGATCAGAAATTTTGGTACACACGAGAACAAGGTGAACCATGGCGTGAAGATAACTTTTGTTATCTTTACGCCATGCGGTGAACTGCAATGGGATGACGGTCAGTGACCGTTCGAGATCTGTCGTCTCCCTCGCACTCATGGGATAACCTATTAGGTGCGAGTGAGATGAGAGATCTCGAATGGCCGCTGACCGTCATTACCTTCCTCGCGGGGTTTGCTCCAAACCATGGCGGAATAATAACAAGGTGTGTGACACCGGAGCCTCGAAACTCGTCTACTCTCGCGCAGACATGGCCCTGTCTCCACTAGAGACCCCCCACTCAGGGTCTCTAATCTCTGAGTGGAGATTCTCTAAGTCTCCAGTTGTCTCCACTCGCCTTTCTTACGTATTTTAGTTCGAGCCGCGTGTAAGTGTTGGTGACCGACAAGCGTGTATGGCTTGGCTTACCGACAATTGTTGTCCCGCTATCCAGATCATTCTGTCGAAGTGCAAAAAAAGCACAGGATCAGTTATCGTTGTTAAGAATGTGCAGTTTCACCGATTCCCTCAAAATTTTAATCTCGTGGACAGTTAAATTGAAAATAAATACCTATTTTGATTGAAATGAATTCATGATTTTATTCTTCATTCCAACTGCAATATCTTTGCGGCATCCTTCTAGATTTACGTATTTGCCTATAATTACGCTGAAACTTGCTTGTTCTTGCTAGAACGTCTTACCTTCCTCAAAATAAGACCTACTTGCAACTCGTTTGTACAGTACTATACAGGGAGCATGATTTGGAAGTTCGCGGTCAAGAATATCAAAATGGCGTCGAGTGGAGACACATCGAAAACGTGCGCGGTCACACACCTTGTTATTTTTACGCCATGCCCCGAACATCGCGGGTATTAGGGCAAATGTATTGTGAAGCATATGGAGTGTAACGCCTTCCCCGCAAAGTATCTGATCACTTTCACAACATTCCTGCATAGTGTCTCAGAGTTAACCTCACTTCTGCGGGTGTATGATGGAAATTTCAACAAAGGCATTGAACGTGAACATACTGTATTTGAATATCATTGATTAGCACCACTCACTTTTCACACAAATCTCAGTCCAGCAAAATTAATTTCTTCGTCACACGCTGCAAAGTCAAATGACTATTTGGCCTCAGTAGAAGTAAACACAGGCTGGATATAAGTAGCTCTTATGAGGCTTTCCCAGGTCTTCAATGAATTTTCACCTTTACTTGAACATACTTTACTTAAACAGTCACATAATAGTGATAACATTACAAACATATCCGAAATTATTTTGAAGGTCTCAACAGAAACTGCACTAATTTTGCGCAAATATTGCCCCGATGATACCTCGCGGGTGCCCTGCGGGGGAGGCATTACACTTCATATGCTTCACAATACATTTGGCCCATCTTCGGGGCAAACCCCGCGGGGAAGGTACCAAAATTTCTGATCGGGACGCTGACTGACATACAATTTTTCCGTGGTGGTCACTAACAACCGAAACCTCGTACAGTCTACAGTCTATAACGGAGATTAGAGAACCTCCTCATCTCTGTCTATACTGGATAATACCTGACAATACTGCATCAGCTGTTAATATCACTTATCACTTCCGCATAAACGGAGGATGGCATGCAGTGCGGAGCATACGTGGAGTGCCAAAGCGGCCGGTTGGGCTAATGAGCGCGGGCTAGTTAAGTGAGAGATGCATCACAATCGATTTCATCGATTTATCTTGTATTTACTCAATTTACTCTAGTTTTGGACGGTTCCATCGTAAAACATCGCACGAGAGGCCATTTTTCAGCTCTAGGTCTCATCTTCCACAATATTTTATGCCGAGTGCTGTATAATTAGAGTCCACGAATCGAGAGCAAGGGAAGACCCAGTCCACGAAGCTTCATGATAAGGCCCGAATTCGACACGATTTTCGGTATTTTCGACTGTTTTTAACAGATCGTATAAAATCGGGATTTTAAAAGAACAACCAAATCATTGTTGGGCCTTCGAATAGACACCTGAAAGAACATTTTCTCATAGGTTTGGGGTCGATAAAAAATAAACGATTTTTTTAAATTGGCCTTGAAGTTTCACGTTTTTACAAATGTGCCCAACTTAAATCGGCTGTAGATCGTACGTGAGATAAGATAATGACACGTTCCAAAGAGGAAATTGAAGGTTTTTTCAAGGCCTACAAGTTTTTTTTCCTGCAAAATTTTGCAACGAGGCTTCCATCTTGACCTATACGCCTCCAAAGGTGGTGCAAAGTCGTATTTTTGGGCCTTTTTTGATGCAACCGTGGGACCTACTAGATATCAATTTTTTGGACCGGTCAATTCCTTTCTGGGAAGTGTACGTCATACCGAAAAAATGCGCCCAGCTAGGATGAAAAAGATGCATTTGGGTCCGAGCTACGAATTTTCCAAGATAGCGAAAAATAGGCAGAAAACTGCTCAAAAATGGGACTTGGAAAATTCGTAGGGCCCGCCATGGGTCCCAAAAAAATCTGAAAAAAAATTTTTCCAACTATATTCTAGTAGTACTAACAGAAAAAAATGTTTGGGGCATTTTTAAATTTCGTCGATTTCCAAAATGTTCACCTTGGTCCAGAATGACCCATATTGTAGTAGAGGGTTCCAAGTATCAACCAGATATTTCAAAACAACTTTGGTACGCTGAAAATTTTTTCGCAGCTGATGCAAGAAACAACAGTTTTGAATAAACAAATCGTATAGCTTGGTTGTTGATGGATGGATTGACTCGATTTTCTTCATGTATATAGAAGTCAACGAGGACCATATGCTCCAGCAATGACACATCAATCCGTTTGCTTTCCTCGAAATGAAGAATCGAAGGAAATTTTGTCATGTTTTGCCTTCATTGCTAATTTTAGCGACCCAGATACAAGATAGAAAGATGAATTTTTTCGAATATTTAGAGAATTCCATTGTCTATAACATGGTACTACATGGAACAATCTGAATATCACAACAGGGCCACAAGCAAAGTAATGCAAAAAATGCAGAATAGCGCATAACTTGCCGATTGTAATTTTTTGCACAGGCCCAAAACTGATGGATTCGATGTTACCATGTCCTACACGATGTCTCTCATGGAAAACAATAAAACTATCCTATGGCAACTATGCACAGTTGAAGAGCTAGAATTTCTGATCGAGCTCGCGGTTCTCAGTTTTCTCCCAATCTTCATACTCGATCGAGAAATTCCAATTACTTCGAGAGCAGAGAAAAGAGTATCACGGCTAGACAAATGGAAACTTGAAAACTGAGAGGTATTGATACACTAAAAATTCTATCCTTATGAATTCCCAGCCTGGCACCGACCAGAACAGGAGAGAGCTCTTTACTCCGATTGTGTCAAAATTTGGGCGTAACTAATGTAAGGTCCGTATCTTGGAGACGATATCACAAGCTCTCTCGTCGTATGAATCGCGTGATCATACCAAGTTAGATGTATGTACATACATGGCGGGAAAGATGAGACCATGAAATTTCATTCAACGGATGAAAAAATACATACCCTCACCTCTGATGTTTCTGCTACAGCTATCACACCAACGCTGGTCAAGAGCTCAATAGCCCGGTTTGCAGGATTGTAATGACAAACTAACTGTAAATAGTGACTTCACGGTAATTGCAGAGTGAGCGAGATGGAGCGAAAACAAAGTTACCGATCAGCTGAGCGCGGGGGCAGCATGCTCGAGCTCGCGAGCCGGTTGCTCACGCAATGCAGCTGGTCGCAGCAGGTCAATTGTCGTCGCTCCCTGTTCCCCCTTCACTCCACGGTAACTCCGACTCCAAGCAGAGTGCGGTCGTCTCTCTGCCGATAGCCAAGAATAAGCTTTGACCTTGTGAAGATGTTTACGAGATTTGGAAGATTTCTAAATCCCTTGAAACGTCATGGTACCAGATCCCGACTATCGACCAGAATTCTGGATGGTTTCCCCGCTTCCTCCCAACTTAACCGAATTCCAGATGGTTTTCCGTTTCCCCCGCTATACATAACTGGTATGCGGAACAGCGCAAAGTCTAATTGAAATATCCGAGGAATTTCAAGTTACTTGTACCGATCCTCCAAATGCCACTGCCCTTCCTCTTCCAACTTAGCCTTGCGAGTCACTGCATCAATATGCTGTCGTAGTCTTCAATGACCAATTCCATATAAGATCAGGAAGTCTAAAATTGCTCAAGTCTCAAATCTCTTCCACGATGAAATATATGGTCCATTTCGGAGCATTTCGACAAATGCCTGCACGAGGGGGGTCTGGGAAAAATCCATAGAAATTTTGTCCCGTTCGTACTCTATTAATATAGTACAAGAAAATTTTTTTTGGTTTTTTTCTAAGGCCCCCGGGGACCCTGGGGCCTATGAAACGTTCTTTTTAGGCCCCTTTTTAGCCGATTTCCAGAACATCATAACTCCGACTAGACTAAACATTTTTGGATGTGGCTAGGCGCATTTTCTCCCTCGAGACAAGTCTTTTTGAGAAAAAGAAATGGCCAAGGTCGATCTTATGCCTAGCAACTTCTAGGAGCTATTTGCTGAGAGCACATTTTAGCGATTGTTCGGCTTGCTTCAAAGTGATGTAGCTCCCACCAGACATGTGATAATCGACTTTTACAAGTGGCCATTTCGAAGGTCTTGAGAAAACCTACAATTTGACCAGTGGTAAAAGTCGATCACTGTACTTTCTATAGAAGTTACAGTCATTACAAGCTGAGCAAATTCGTTAAAATGCCAAACTTTGAGCTCAATTTAAAAAAATCGTTTCTTTTCCTTCGACCCCAGACCTGAGCGACTATGTTTTTGGATATGAATACTACTAATTAGAACAATAATCTGGGTGGGATATTGAATTGCCTATTTCATTCAGCCAATTTAAAACACCCTTTTTTGACTTTTTGCTCAAAATGACCTCAACAGGTATGGCTCGCATATGCTTCCATCTGAACTAATGTGCACCAATCTGTGTGGAATAACTCTGCAATGTACCTCCAAATATGTGTGAGAACTCCCGGAGGCGAGCCTCGAGCAAGATGCGAGCTGGAGGTTCTATTTTACGAGAAATGGTCATTATTTCGTCTATTTGGACGCAGGCGATTGTGAGTGGGATTTCACTCGTTCTAGCTGGACAATGAGATGAGGAGCTAAAATAGGGATACAAACATGTTTTTCCAACTCAAAATGACCATTTTAACACGTTCTCATGGTCAATCTGGCTCTTTAATATCGTCTGAAGCCACTCCATCGAAAAACATGTAACTCAAGTGTTTTCTAGTCTGAGAGCAAGTATCAATATTTTGGAGCCAAACTGGACCCAGAATCGTGTTTAGATGATCATTTCGAGTCAGGAAACCATGTTCGTATCCCCATATTAGCCGCTCATCTTATTTGTGAGCTAGAACGAGTGAAATCCCACTCATACTCGCCTGCGTCCAAATAGACGAAATGATACCCATTTTCAACTCGTAAAATAGAACCTCCAGCTCGCATCTAGCTCGAGGCTTGCCTTCGGAAGTTCTCACACATATTTGGAGGTACATTGCAGAGTTATTCCACACAGATTGGTGCACAGTTCAGATGGAAGCATATGCGAGCCATACCTGTTGAGGTCATTTTGAGCAAAAAGTCCAAAAAGGGTGTTTTGAATTGGCTGAATAAAATTGGCAATTCAATATCCTACCCAGATTATTGTCCTAATTGGTAGTATTTATATCAAAAAACATAGTCGCACAGGTTCGGGGTCGAAGGAAAAGAAACAATTTTTTTAAATTGAGCTCGAAGTTTGGCATTTTGACGAATTTGCTCTGCTCGTAACGACTGTAAGTCCTATCGAAATGACAGTAATCGACTCTCAAAAGTGGTCAAATTGTAGGTTTCCTCAAGACCTCCAAAATGCCCACTCGTAAAAGTCGATTATCACATGTCTAGTGGGAGCTACATCACTTTGGAGCAAGCCGGAAAATTGCTAAAATGTGCTCTCAGCAAATAGCTCCTAGAAGTTGCTAGGCTCAAGTATCGACCTTGTACAATTCTTTCCTCAGAAGTACTACTCTCAAGAAAGGAAATGCGCTTTAGTACGTCCAAAAATGTTGGGTCTAGTCCGACTTATGATTTTCTGGAAATAGGCTAAAAAAGGGCCTAAAAAGCACCTTTCATAGGTCCCAGGGCTCACGGGGGCCTTAGGAAAAATCCAAAAAAGAATCTTTCGTACTATATCAATATGGTACCACCAGAAAAGAATTCTTATGGATTTTTTCCAGACCCCCCTGATGCAGGCATTCGTCGAAATGCTCCGAAATGGCCCATATGTTCCTGAGGACAAATTAACCAGACACGTATTTTTGCGTTTTCCCATATCATGCTCTGACTCGAAGTTGTCGAATTTCTCTCATTCAATGAGCATTTCGTGAAATAAGCAACTTTTGATCGATAAAGATGTAATTTTCCGTGTGTTATGGTCTTCGTGGAGATTAGACTTGTTCAGGGGCACGGTTGGCCTGAACTGACTTTAACCCAAAGGTGCGTGCCCCTCAGAATTGATTTTTTTCACTTCAAGTACATGGAAAATGGAAGTTTTCCCGCAAGAATGAAAATCTTTGGTCGAGCCGTTTTTCAAAAAAGTCGAGTTAACTGGTTTTCATTGGAATTTCCGTACTAATCTATCCATACTCGATAAAAATGCAATTGTCTCCCTCACAATTATTCCTAATTACATTGGAACACGCTAAAATACATCAAAAAGATAGTTTTCAGAAACGATTTTATAGTAAAGGCGAATATCCATGGTCCCACGATGCCGAGAGACGAGCAATAATGTCGACGGACTCTAGTTCAAAGGTCCTTGTTCCTCCGAATTTCTCCTTTTATCTTCAAGTACGTGATCAATGTAAGTCATTTCCCGCCAGAATCAGAATAGTCGGCGGAGCTATAATCGAGAAATCGATCAGATTAAAATATCTTGAATCTTGATTTCGCCATTATTTCGAGGATAATCAAGGATGAGCAGTCCCATCGACCTCTGATACATGTTTGCGTGGATCACTATTTTCTAGGAAGTATGGATCAACAATAATCAATGCTCGAAATTTCATAACAAAGAACCCTCTTCAAAGTGGAACAATTTTATTATCAATAAATCACAATTCAAATGTGCATACTGTTGTACACACACAAAGATCTAACAAGTTTCTCTTTATACTGAGGATTCGATTTCGCACACTCGTAATTTTTCCATGTTAAGTTGAAGTCGAAATGTGCCGATTCCATGGATTGCTCACTATAGAATCCGAGGCCCATCTTCTTCATCTCACAAAACTGTTCAATGTGAAAGAATACTGCGTGAACTTTCGGGGTAACTGGAATCTCCAACTCTAAATAGCTCTTTCGAAAGGTTCCTATACACGATTTGTAACTCGTTTTCAGCTCATTCCCAAAACACGAACTCACTACCTCCCCGAAATCCTTGAATGACTGAGCAAATCTCTTGATGCAGGAATGATTTGGAGCCTGGAGTAGATCAACATTTTCTAGCAATTTTTTGCAAGAATTCCCTTTGAAAGCGGGACAACCTCGAGTTATCTCACGATGAACATGGCAACCTTGCGCTAAAAAACGCCGTACATTCAACGATGAAGTTACTCCCAAAAAATTCAAAGATACTGGAGTAAAAAAGTTATTTGTAATAGCTATAGCACCTAAAACGCAAGAGAATTATGAGAATGTTGCACTGCTTTGGTCTATTATGGAATTGGATGCCTTGGAGAGCACTATAGCAACCGATTTGAAATTGGCAAATATTCTCGCAGGGATTGGTTCTCACAGTAGTCAATTCCCCTGTACATGGTGTGAAGCAAAAAAAGATGAGTTATGTTTATGTGGCAAGTCTAGAACCATCGGTAATATTTTATCAAACTACCGCGAATGGGCCAAATCTGGGGCTCTCGACAAAAATGCCAAAGAGTATATGAGCTGTAAGAACCCGCCATTGTTGAGTAAAAATAAGAAAACTCAGTTGATCGAGCTTGTTCCTACGCCAGAGTTACATTTAATGATTGGCGTAGTCAATTTTATTTTCATGCACATGATGAAATATTTTGAAGCAGAATCTCTGGCTTGGGCAAATGCTTGCCATGTTCATCGTGAGATAACTCGAGGTTGTCCCGCTTTCAAAGGGAATTCTTGCAAAAAATTGCTAGAAAATGTTGATCTACTCCAGGCTCCAAATCATTCCTGCATCAAGAGATTTACTCAGTCATTCAAGGATTTCAGGGAGGTAGTGAGTTCGTGTTTTGGGAATGAGCTGAAAACGAGTTACAAATCGTGTATAGGAACCTTTCGAAAGAGCTATTTAGAGTTGGAGATTCCAGTTACCCCGAAAGTTCACGCAGTATTCTTTAACATTGAACAGTTTTGTGAGATGAAGAAGATGGGCCTCGGATTCTATAGTGAGCAATCCATGGAATCGGCACATTTCGACTTCAACTTAACATGGAAAAATTACGAGTGTGCGAAATCGAATCCTCAGTATAAAGAGAAACTTGTTAGATCTTTGTGTGTGTACAACAGTATGCACATTTGAATTGTGATTTATTGATAATAAAATTGTTCCACTTTGAAGAGGGTTCTTTGTTATGAAATTTCGAGCATTGATTATTGTTGATCCATACTTCCTAGAAAATAGTGATCCACGCAAACATGTATCAGAGGTCGATGGGACTGCTCATCCTTGATTATCCTCGAAATAATGGCGAAATCAAGATTCAAGATATTTTAATCTGATCGATTTCTCGATTATAGCTCCGCCGACTATTCTGATTCTGGCGGGAAATGACTTACATTGATCACGTACTTGAAGATAAAAGGAGAAATTCGGAGGAACAAGGACCTTTGAACTAGAGTCCGTCGACATTATTGCTCGTCTCTCGGCATCGTGGGACCATGGATATTCGCCTTTACTATAAAATCGTTTCTGAAAACTATCTTTTTGATGTATTTTAGCGTGTTCCAATGTAATTAGGAATAATTGTGAGGGAGACAATTGCATTTTTATCGAGTATGGATAGATTAGTACGGAAATTCCAATGAAAACCAGTTAACTCGACTTTTTTGAAAAACGGCTCGACCAAAGATTTTCATTCTTGCGGGAAAACTTCCATTTTCCATGTACTTGAAGTGAAAAAAATCAATTCTGAGGGGCACGCACCTTTGGGTTAAAGTCAGTTCAGGCCAACCGTGGGGGGTCAAGTAAGTTATATTGATCAGAAAATCTTGGTACAGAAACACAATTAGTGAGCAGAATCTACAAAAATTGATTTTGGCCGGAATCGAGGAAAATCGAATAGCTCAAAATAATCAACCTCAATTTCGATGGGAAATTTACTGTGAACTCGTTGGAACATGAGGAACAAAATGTACGTGATCCGGTTTGCGGGACGTGGAGCAGAGTGGCGCTAAAGACCATTTTCTGGATTCAATCGTTAAAACTTTCTTTTCATGATCGTTCGGACAGATTGAGTTCGTTATGTATCCGTGGAGTGCTTCGTCGATACTTGGACGCTTCTATCCACGCTAATGGCTGTTGAAGACTGATTCCCTTATTTCTCATCGCATTCGTTACATCTGAAAGACAGGATATACTCCACGCCATACTTGTGTCGAATAATAACACAAGTCTGATATCATGGATGAGTCAAACTTAAATTTGATATCATCAAAGCATCACAGTATTACATATACAAACCCAAAAAACAGGTTTTAACGATAAAATCCAGAAAATGATCTTTAGCGCCACTCTGCGCCACGTAGCGCAAAACAGACCAAGTACATTCTGTTCCTCGTGTTTCAACGAGTTCACAGAAAATTTCCCATCAAAATTGAGGATGATTATTTTGAGCTATTCAACTTTCCTCGATTCTGGCCAAAATCAATTTTTGTGGATCCTGCTCACTAATTGTGTTTCTGTATCAAGATTTTCTGGTGCAATATAACTTACTTGACCCCCCTGAACAAGTCTCATCTCCACGAAGGCCATTACACACGGAAAATTGCATCTATATCGATCAAAAGTTGCTAATTTCACGAAATGCCCATTGAATGAAGAAAATTCGGCAACTTCGAGTCAGAGCATGATATGGCGAAACGCAAAAATACGTGTCTCGTTAATTTATCATTAGAAACATATATTTCATTCTGGAAGAGATCTGAGACTTGAGCCATTTTCGACTGTCTGATCTTACATGGAATTGGTCCAATCTCATTGAATGATCTTATTTGTTTGGAATTTCTGAAATATCGTGAATAGCCCACCAGATCAACAATTCTCGATTCGAACCTCTAGTGGTTTTATTTCTTTTCCTCAATCTTCACCACCTCAAAAAATTTATCCATTCGTTTTCATTAGACACTCGAATGCAGCTTCGATTTGTTTAGACCATCGATCATAACTTCGATTCGAGAGGTGTCGAGCCGATCATATCCTGCTGCTACCAGCTGCGACTCACAGCGAGAGAGAGAAAGAGAGGAAGGAGAAAGAAGATCCATCTGTTCTGTTTACATCGCGGCGGTTCCTTACTAACAAATCATGCTCGATTTCATGTGTTTGATCAAAATGCTCTCGTGAAAAATGACTTTATGACATCCATCGTTGAAAGTCGGCTTCCACGATGGATAGCCATGAAATTATGTATGCATCTCGTGCCATAAACGCATTTTGGGCAACTCGATCCATAATATACTATATTCTTAAAGGTATTGAGCCGGAAGAGAGGCGGAACTTTATATTCTGATTCCTAGAATGAAGGAATTAGATCCTCACCCCCCCCCCCTCCATTCACTTTTTTTCAGAAGTATAACTCGGCGAGTATGAGTTTGTCCCTCAGAACTGATTGATTTTTAGAGGGCTTTTACAGTAAAAATCAGCAATCATTTGAATTAACTGTACTATATGGTTTCAAATCTTGAAAGAAATGAAATAAACAAGAAACCGTGTCGAGTATTCATCGAACAAGGCCAGGATCTTCAGGATTAAAATAGGATGGAGATGGAATGATTTCATTTCACCTGAATCGGATGTATTCGTATGACACATCTCGAGCAATTTCGCGGGGTCTTTCTTATTTATTGTTCGTGCAATTCAAAATTTGAAATGATAAAATTGAAGGAATAAAAGAGAAGTCGAAAACTTTGATAACAGAGAAAGCCTTGTAATGGTGCGGAGTTTTTCACTAAAGTTTTTTTCAATTTTCACCGTCCCATATTTCTTTCCGGCGAATGAGAGTCACTTTATCTTATCCTACTCGACGAGATCTATCGATTAGTACCCCCATAAATTACCCCAAACACATTCAACATTTGCTACAGATTATTTTAAACTGCCATGTGCATATGTCCGTATGTGTGTTAGTGCGTTCGTTGTCTTTTGCTTACCATACAATCACTCCTATCCCCTTCGTCCGATCTTCATAAAATTTCGAGGGTTCATTTCAAATGAGCTCATGATTATCTCCATAATCTGAGTCTCATTGACTGATTAGTTGGACTTCCACATAAATTATTCCTCCGGAAGTTCAACATGGTTTTTTTTTCAATGTTGGTCCAAACATTATATCATCAGCCTCCGTGCACTTGAAAAATCGAGAGTCTCTTCCCGTATCATTTAACGTTATTTTCAAGTGATTGGTTGATACAGAATTTTGATTGACCCCCCTATCATCTAAATGTCGATTTTACTATTTACCTCTTCTATGGCATTCAAAAACTCTTTGGCGTTTCCACCGATCGTCTTGAAATTTCAGGGGACTATTAAACATCAGTGAGCGGTGAGCCCAGTCCATTTTCAGCTCATTCCATCGAATAGTTCGTCACCCTCAATACTTTTTATGAAAAGAAATCCTATTTCTCTTCCCAATTTTATCACATTTCTTACCATAAATCCTCAACCATCCACTCAATAACCACCAAATTTAAACAACTTCTTCCTCTTACTTCATCAAATATCCCCATGCATTTCAAGCTTCACACTCACTCCAAGGCTCATCCCACTCATCCTATAATTAACATCTCAATTTCCATATTACTTTCGAAACAAGATATTATCAAAAATTTTCTCAAATATAAATCTAGCAAATGTATCTCTATCATTTATCATTTTTTTCGAACAATTGGTTGATACTGAATTTTAATTCACCCCCAATTTTCCAACTATCGATTTTTCTATTCACCTCTCTTATGGCATTCGAAAACTCTCAAGCGTTTCCACCGATCGTCTTGAAATTTTGAGGGACCATGAAGAATTAGTGAGCGATGAGCAGAGTCTTCTTTTAGCTCATTCCATCGATTAGTTTGTCACCCTCAATAATCTTCATGAGGAAGAATCCTATTTCTCCTTTCAATTTTATTACATCTCTTACTATGAATCCTCAACCATCCAGTTCCAAAGAAAATTTTTATGCAACAATGAGATAATGAATTGACTTGAAAAAAACTGTAGTATCTCAATTAATTTTGAGGAGGTTTGAGGAAAAGATAGATTCAATTGAAAGAAATATAACAGAAATATGAAGAAATGAATAATTGATGATTTTCTCTGCGTGAGTGTGACAACCATATAGGCAAAATGGACAAGACTCAACACAGGAGAACGTTGAAGAACTATTCAAAATGTCACATAATCGTCAGAACTGTTGAAAAGTTCCCGAACAACATGAGGAAGAAAAGAAAGAGAATTGTAATTCAATTGTTAGTCACCATCAAAAAAGAGAAAATTCAGGTGATAATGCTTTGAGAAAGCATTCTGCTAATAACATTTAGCAGCGTATTTCTATTAAAATGTAGAGCGAATCACTCGTTGCTCTCTCGTGAATAATATTATTACTTGATTTTGTACCACATCTGAACAAGCGTTTGATATCAGAAATGTTCCATATCCGATTAGGTGAGAATAACATCAATATTAGAGGAGATAACAAAAGAATCGAGTGGTTTCTATGGAAACTCCTTCTTACACCTTCAGAATCACAAAAAATCAAAGAATTAGCTCGTCCCAGTGGGAGCGGTCTATGACAGATTTCCAGAAACTGGAGAAATTCGAAGGGTAAAAGAAGTTTATCAAATTCAACTCTCCACACAACACACCGGGATACTAGTCCCGCCCCCGCTCTATCGCCCTTAAGTTGTGATAATTTAGAAATAGTGATCAGAAATGACATGATCGGAAACGGTGGGAATTTGATGATAGAAACTATCACATCAGAGAACTTTCAGTGTATTATCAGTGCTAATGGGTGGTGTATGAATAGTGTAACCACAAAGAAACTAGGCAAAAATAGTGGGTGAAGTCGCGTGGAAACAGTGAGAATTTGATTAAAATGGTGAAGGAATCAGTGAACTCTCAGTGCTGTTCGGGATTGTTTGATTAGTGGAACAACTAAAAAAAAAGTGTGGAATTGATGTTATGTATGAGTGGATCAAGGTCAGTACTGATTTGTTTTTATTGGTGGGAATTTTCAGTGCATCAGTGAAATTTCAGTGTTCAGTGAATTCTCAGTGCTAATGTGTAGTGTACTAAGAGTGGAAAAAAGTGAGAACTTGACGGAAATGATGGAAAACTCGCATGGGAACAGTGAAAATCTTATCAAAATGGTGAGGGAATCAGTGAATATTCAATACTTATCGGGATTTCGGGAGTCGTAACCTCTGCATCATCTCTGTAGCGTTGTACTAGGGGAGGTTTCTTTCACGATTTATTCGATAGGGCTTATTGAGGCGACCCTTCAAATCAATATTTCACCAGAACCATAGTAAATTATTCGCGAAAAAGGAGGACAGGGACGGCATGACAACTAGAAGGTCGGGCCCACGTATACAAGATCGGCTCGAACCTCTGTATTATCTCTGTAGCGTTGGACCAGGGGAGGTTTCTTTCACGATTTATTCGATAGGGCTTATTGAGGCGACCCTTCAAATCAATATTTCACCAGAACCATAGTAAATTATTCGCGAAAAAGGGGGACAGGGACGGCATGACAACTAGAAGGTCGGGCCCACGTATAGAAGATCGGCTCGAACCTCTGTATTATCTCTGTAGCGTTGGACCAGGGGAGATTTTCCTCATGATTTATTCTGAAGAGCTTCAGGTGATCCTTTGAATCAATATTCCACCAGGACCATAGGAAATTATTCGTGGTAAATGGAAACAGGGACGGCCATTACAACTAGATGCTCGGGCCCCGTATACGAGATCGGCTTGAACCTCTGTATTATCTCTGTGGCGTTGAATCCAAAGATATTCTTCCCTCACGATTTATTCAGAAGAGTTCCATAAGATACTTCGAATCAATGTGCAATGTAAGTGAATCGGTGAAATTTCAACATTTCATCAAAATGGTGAGGGAATCAGTGAGTTTCAGTGCTTTTCGGGAGTGTATGATTAGTGGAACAAACTGAAATACAGTGTTGAATTGATGAAGTTCATGAGTGGATCATGGTTAGTGCTAATTGGTTGTATCGGTGTGACTTTACATAATGTTTAAGTGAAACTAATATAACAAATGGTGGGTGAAGAAAATTAAAAGAACGGAAAATAATGATGAAAAGTGCTAGTGGTGAGTGTTAACAGTGAGCTTGGGTGTAATCGTGTTTCCTTCCAATCGAAAGAGACGAATATTTAGTGGATTGAATTGAACGCTCCCCCCCCCCCCCCACTCCCCTCACCACGGAGAAACTGTATTAAAGAAAATCACACGAATAGTTGCTGGGCTAGGATCATTCTCGGTATAGTTGTAGAATAGTAACCAGCGAAGTTGTAACTCCAAAATCTCATCTATACAAACTTCTAGCGATTCACCATAACTCAGCCAATTTCTTCACAATGAGAGCGTGTAATAGCTGATATAGCTGATATTGAAGCTCTCTCCAATACCTATCAAGCCTTACTAACTGAAGAATTAAAGACAATCACGAGTCCCAAAGATTTCAAAAACGATTACATACATTTTTATCTTTCGAAAAAACAATTGACTCGATACGAAGGAGAAATCAGTGCGGTTTTTTGTTACAGAATGAACAAATTCAATTATAACGATGTGAAATTCAGTTCAGCGATCCTTGATAGTGTACAAAAATAGAATCGGAGGCACACATACTTTCAAAATTCATGAATACACACCAACATAGTATGAATCCATGAAAACCACTACCTTTCACGCGTGAAAATAGGTATATATCAATTCATCATAACTCCGTGAATTTTCACACAATTGATGCGTGTAATAGCTTAAATTGAAGCTCTTCTCGAGACCTATCTGGCCATCCGAATCGAAGAATTCAAAATAATTAAGAGTACCGAAAATTCCAAAAGTTATACCAAACAATTTCACCATTCGAGAGAACGATTGACTCGATACGAATCAGAGATCAGTGCGTTTTTTCGGTTACAGAATGAGCAATTTCAGTAATAGCGATGTGAAATTCAGTATAAACATTCTTGATAGTGTACAAAGATATAATCAAAGGTAGAAAAATTTTCAAAATTTATGAATTCACCACTACATAGCAAAAATCTATGAAAACCAATGTCTTCCAGTTGTAAAAATGGGTATATGTCAATTCATCATAACTCAGTGAATTTTCACACAATTGTAGCGTGTCATAGCTTAAATGAAAGCTCTTCCTAAGATCTGTCTAGCCATACTAATTGAAAAATTCACAATAGTCACGATCCCTAAAAAGTTCAATAATGATAACACAGAATTTTACCATCTCAAAGAGCCATTTGACCCAACACGATTCACAAAATCAATAAATATACTATTTGCATCTTCATAGAACATCTTTGGTCTGAACAGCGTCATATCTTATTATACAATTGCCTTCTTTCTAACATGAACCTTTTACAACCGACCGCAAGCATTAGGAGTCTCACTAAAGAAAGTGACAAATTTGTGAATCGAGTAACACAGGACCTTTAAGGCGATGCGGTCGCCATGCAAGCTGAAAATCATTCCCAACTTTCTCCGATTCTGTTGCGATTTGGGCTAAACGACGAGCGCACAAATATTTGTTATCATCTAACTTAGATTTGTCTGCTTTTCGTTAGGCCCAAATTGCAATAGAATCGGAGAAAGTTGGGAATGATAATGTGCGTATATTATAGGCTAGGAGGTTCCCGCGGCCGAGTTATTCCCACTCTCCTCCGATTTTCTTATGATTTGGGCTAAGCGACGGATTGAGGAATAACAATTGAATAATAACAAGCATCCGGCAATTCGTCTCATACTTTGAACTCGCTTTGAATCGCCAAACTTTTCATTTCAGGTGTATTTTCAAGGTCCATGGTCACGGTGCACGGTGGCCGCATCGCCCAGTGCGACGTTGACTCCTCCCTCAATTCGAACATATATGGATAACATATGTACTATAAGTATAGTTTGAACGAATTTTTCTCTAATATAGATTTCGACTGAGTAACCCCACTTTTTCCTAATAATCACAAACACACTCTTACACACAAACATCTCATTCAACCCAGCATCATGCACACCCAACAACACTCCACAGACCGATCAGTTCGAACCCGTCCCTGGAAGGGAACGAATCTTTTTTCAAAAAATCTCTCTCACGCAACGAAAGAATTGTTTCTCATTCACCATACATTCAGCCACCGAGCACAAATTACGCACCAAATCCAACCGAATTTGGCGCATCGGTCATACAAACAGTAGTGCAGTTCGGTGTGAAGTGATCAGAACTTTGTGAGTGAATCAGTGCATTAATACATCAGTCGACGTGTTGGCCACGCGGCTGATCTTCTAGGAAGTCCCTGCGAGTCCATGAGGATCGAGATTTGCAATAGGTTTCATCTCAGAGGCGATCACAAAACACCGCACCTGCATTGATAAGTCTAACTCTTAAGCTTTTCTATACTTGAACCTCTCGTTTCCAGATTTTCAGATTTTAGAATATTTAACCTGAAGAAGGACATAGTTAGATGCCCGAAACGCGTCGTCAACCTAATCATAAGTATATTCCGAAAGATAGTCCGAGAACAGCATTAAAATCAATTCAATTTTTCAATTTATTTCAAAACTCCAGCCCATACAATTGTCATACAAATAACAATCACAACCACCAATATTATTGTAAATGATATGATAATAAAAATTGAGAGCATGACATTTCCAAATGTCATCAGGCAATATTCAATTTCCATGTAGGAGCAATGAGTGATTCGCTCTACATTCTAATAAAAAATAGGTATCAAGTTTGGAAAATTGTTATCAAAGTTTTTGACTTCTGTCTTTTATTTCTTCAATTTTATCATTTCATATTTTGGATTTCACAAACAACAAATAAGAAAGACCCCGCGAAATCGCCTGAGATTTATTATACGAATACATTCAATGCAGGTGAAACAAAATGATTCCATCTCCATCCGATTCTAATCCTGAGGATCCTGGCCTTGTTCGAAGAATACATGACATGGTTTCTTGTTTATTTCATTTCTTTCAAGAGTTGAAACTATGTAATACAGTTAATTCAAATGATTGATGATTTTTACTGCAAAAGCCCTGTAAAAATCAATCAGTTCTGAGGGACAAACTCATACTTACCAAGTTATACTTTTGAAACAGAGGGGATGGAGGGGGGGCTGAGGATACTATAATCTATGAGTGCGAGTAAGACGGAAGATCTCGATGCATTGCAGTTCACCTTCCTACCAAGTGTACAAATCTAGACTAGATAACTAAATAGATAACTTACCAGTAATGGAAGGCTGATGATTTCTCAATGGGATTATGTGCCTTAGGGTATGCTTGGCTTTCACATGACTACTTGAACCAGTACTGGGTGGAGTCATTCCAGCTGTTGCATTGCTGGTGTTTAGTTTCCCACAATATAACAGTTCTCCATCCATGAATTGAATTGGCTCTGAGATTACCAAGGATGAGATTGAGGACAAGGGCCTTCCCTGCTCATTGGATGTATCTGTGGTATTGACAGCTCGATTGCTCCATGACGATTGGCAACAAACCTTGGTGATTAATGAATGTTGTCTAAGATACGGCATACTTTGCAATGCATAAGGCTTTGGTACCATTTCCTGTGCACTGAGCAGCTGCCATTCATAACGAGAGTTAACATTGCTTCTAGGTACTTCAAGTTTGAAGTCAAAGCCCCATTGTTCAGAGTCGAGTAATGATTGCCTGTTGAGCTCACTCTCAGCAAGAGCTCGAGCTGCAGAATGGTCTACTGGGCCAAAAAGATCACGCCGTACACGTGCCAAGGCAGCTTGACTGGGGAATATCTTCTTAGGGGTAGTTTCAGCAATGGTTGTCATTACAATGGGACATGCAGTTTGGCTCATTTCTGACATCATCGTTGGAATCAAAATAAACGCGCTCATCCCACTGGTTCTTAGTTGACATGGATGAAATCTGAATTGAGTAATGTTTTCATACATCTAGCCAGCTTGAGGATGTTTTCCTTGGTCAAACATTTGAAGGTCAAACCAAGCATGCTGGTCTGCCCACGGTGCCTACTTCTCAATCGCATTTGGGGGCTTGCAGAAGCACATTCACTATTTCTTCAGCAAGGTTGATATTTTGCTTTGTATGTCCAGTTATCCACAAGACTATCCAACTTCGATAAAAACTAGTAAACCCTCAGCGACGATTCTCTATTCATACCGCACATTTGGACAGTTGATTTCGAAGCCATATTCAACGGAGATAAATTCACGCCAAATACATCCAAAAGACTCTCATTCTTCTCTTATTTTTTAGGGTACACTATTATGTATTCGAGCCAAGATCTGAGGAAATCACATTGAGTGAAACCACGGCTCTCTTCTTCTCATTCGTGACTGTGGGCAGCTGCCCTCTCGCCATCACCAAGTAGCGGAACCACGACTCGATAGCACAAACTGTGAAGGCTAGTCTGGTATTTACGGAAGCAGAGGTGGACCGTAACATAACTATCTTGCTACCCAGCTGTAAATATACCTGTACCCCGATGCGCGGCTTGGTGCGTATTCGGGCACGTAAGGCGCAGCGTATGGAAGCACCCAGTGTACTGACCCGGGGTCTTATTGTAGATGTATACTTCAACGGTGACGACTCTAAAGGTGTGACTTATTATGAGACTAGACGTGTTGAGATATGTGTACATTCAGCTGTGACACTGACATTAGCAGAAGCTATTAGGTAGTAGTGTAAGGAAACTGCTACACCGACTTTGGCGACGGCGCCACGAGAGGATATTGTTACGCCCAGTGTCGGTGAGAACGACACTGCGCAGCCGCTGATCTCTTGGCGGCTAATTTAAATGATGGATTCTATTCGAGTTTAAGGCGTAAAAGCCAAAGGAGTATAGGCGGAGAAATCTAAATACCAAGTATAAGTTGAACACTGGCTATTTATTCACTAAGTACAAGTTGTAAGTACAATGTTAGATGATCAGTGGCTCAGATCCAAAAATCAAGTGGCGTCTCCACGTTCAGCAGCTCCTTTTATATCCTGGTGACCGTGTGAATTTCGTGTTATCCCCTCCTTACCGAGCGACAAGGCAAAAGCTTGTTTTGACGGAAACAGCCCTTGACGGATGTATCATTTCCGTCGCCGGATGTTCCTTCCTGCCTATTCGTAGAAGTAAGCTTATTTTAATAAATGCTTTTATTTAAAAAAAAACAGGATGTAAAATCTCTATGATTTGACTTCCCGGATGCGCCCATTGACAGGCTTAATGGATTTCCAAGATATACATCCGCTGATAATTTCCTAGAATCTGTTTGAAGTATTTACAAAAAGATCACATCCGCTACCTTATGAATTCTCGCGCCTGTCAAAATTGAGTTCCCACGACGGATATACTTCCGTTGATGGATTCTCAGAATGTTTCCAAGGTATTCAAAGAAAATAGAGAAAAGGAAATACGTCCGCCGCAATAATTCTATCATCTGTCAAAATTGAACTTGACGTATATTCTTTGCAGTTAAGGCGGATGTGTGTTCTTCGAAAATCTAAAGGAAGTTCTCACGGAAGTTCTACTTCCTACGATACTTAAGAAAAATACTTAGTTCATATTCTAAGAAAGTCGATTGCATAAACTAGTTTTTAGCCTATGTTTTGTATACAATATTTTATGTTAAAGCCACTTTATTTTATATTTGATTAATTAATAAGTTTATAATCGCGGTTCTAATATCGATTTCAGAATCTCTTGCATTCGCCGGGTTTTAGCCCGTGGACAGGAAAAACTCTGAAGGAGAAAACCGTGCCCAGAGATCTGCTTTTATCGCGTGCTTTTGCTTTGTCTTTTTATATACGAGTTATTATCATTTGTAGATTGTGTGATGTCGAAGTCGTCATCCCATAAATTCTGATCGTTGCCAGAGCATAATTTTATCGTAGCAGATACCTGAAAACAAGAACTTCCGCAGTACGATCGAAATCTCATCATTTGAATTCACGGCGGGACAATATTTCATCATGCTCCGACGTTCCCCTGGCAGGGACTATAGCTAACTTCAACTTTCATGGAAATAGGATATAACAATCCCCCCCCCCCAGGGAAAAAATGCAATTCCATGAATTGCATTTTCTGGCACAATACTCAACTTCCAGGATTTCACCCCCTGCATAAGCTCTACACTGTAAAATTTTTTTTTTTTCGCAAAATCGCCAATTTGTATGTAGGTTATCAGGGCATCCACGTTCAGTTTAATAATATCACCAAAGATTATCGATTTGACTAGAAACACCTTAGCGAATTTACCTCCAGATGGGGCTCATTTTATGCGACCAAATTTCGCTAATTTTTAGCGATTTTGTTATGACAGCAATCGAAGGTTTATAAAATTCAACCAATCCAGAAAAAATACAAGGAGAATCGTGAGCATGTGTTCATAATTTACGAGGATTGGGAGGGTTTGCGGACTATTTTTTTTTTTTATATTATCGCGGCATTATTTTCCTGTGGAGTCGAGAGGCGAGAAGTCGTGAAATTTTTGAGTTCTTATTCATAAATTGGTATTGTTGTTAATAAATTCGTAAAGTGATAAGTATTTCGTGAGTTGCCTTCTCGTATATACGTTTGAAAATCGCGCCACTCGAATGTTTCGTTCTTTATGGCGCTACGATCGAGCTGATGCCAATGCCCAGGACGTGGCGACCTTACGTACAAAGTCGTCTTGGCTGCGTCGTTCTCTGATGTGTCACGCAGTTGACTTCTCCAAGTTACTCAATGTACTGCATTTTCAACTCATACAAAACTCGTAATAAAATATAGTATCATGTGAGTACTCCTCAACTTTCTTCTTCAATAATTTCATCGGTATTTGGAATTGATTCGTAGAATTGAGTTTGTTCAACGAAATTGAAGGTATATTATTTTAAAAGTGCAACCTTTTAGTCCAAGAAATTGAGAATTGTTTTAACGTTAAGGTTGTCTCCACCTGGCGTCTCTATCGAAAAAGGTTGAAGCCAGTATTCCACTGAGCTTTTATTTGAATACTCAAGATATGATTGCTGAGACGTCAATAATTTCAAAATTTTCAAAAGGAAAATTACAAAAGTTTCATGTCAGAAAATATTGTATAACTTTAACCCTTCTGAAAAATATCCATAAATTAAAATTACCTTTCAAGTTGCAGATAATTCCCATGATTCGACTGAAGATGATTCTGAATTTTTCATAAGTGTAAAGTCAAATGTAGACGTGCTGGATCATCTTAATAATAAATCGTATTTTGTACATTTTCATTTATTTTCAAACGTGAAATATAAAAGGTTTCCAACTTATTCTCAATAATGCCCAGATAACAAGTGCTTGTCAATTAAGATTCAATTATATGTTTATCGATTTCATATTAAACATGCAATATGATACTGACTCAAAACGTGAAATTCTTCCAAGAGTTTTAGACCTTTGCACCAATTATGTATCAATGAACAAAGTCAAATACCACGTTATAAAATGAATTTAGTTCCACTCGATGACAACAGTTGAATCCCGCTCAACTTTTACTAAAACTTGAAAAGCCTATCTGGTAATTACTACAATGTTTTGCTTCTACTTTAAACATTTCCTATATAGAATCGATTTGAATCTTTAGTCTATTTCCTTTTGACAAATATATATAGTGTCTATTATCTACCTGCAAATAAGGTTTATATTTATCCAACCCATTTAACCAACTGAACCAAGATACTTAAATGATGTGTGTCCATCAAGCAAATCTTAATGAATCTAAAAGCTAGTTATCTATTCTTTCCAACTTTTCAACCTCTAAAGTCTAAATCAATTCTGTTTCCTTGTTAATTTTTCTTCAATTTCTCGTTTTCAAAGGTCTAATATTTAAAATGTAACTATTTTCCAAAACTTAATTTACCAATTTTCTCGAAAAACTATAAAGAATCTAATTTTCTTGAATTTAAAATGTAATCTCCTCACAAAATATTATTCCTCTTAAATCAAATCATAAAATCGAAACTCCATTGATTTAACCTCGCAAACCACTCTAGATAGAAGTAAAGTTTTTATCATAATAACTGAAAATATGTCTGCTTCATCACAACTTATACGTATTACAGCTTCATACTTCTGATTCTTCCTTCTTCTTTTCTTCCAGATTCTTCGTTGTTATCTTCTCAGTTCTTCCGGTTCATGGTTGGTTCCTGGTATTCATGGCTCTGCCGAGCATTGACTCGAATACGATGCCCATCATTATCTCGTTTTTGTGTGCTGAATATACTTCCACACATGCCTGGCAACGATGTTCGGTCAAGTAATGAAAGGCTAGGGTATTGCATCCTGGGCATTGCATTCTGGGAATTCTTCTGGCCAGGCCCACCAGATGGAGATGGTGAGCCCACCATCCTCTCCAAATTCCAAATTCCTGGCTACGTCTGATGCACGCCAAGCATCTCCACGTGTCCATATCTGGCGATATCGCCACAATTCCAGAGACGTGTATAACCTGCGGTCCCATGTCTTGGATAAATACAAAGCGGTCGTTATGAATTGCCTCGAACAACTCTAATTGTTGTCTATTTTGTGGTGCCATGACTATATTAAATGGAATTACTCCTCCAAATAAGCCTGGTGCTGGTGGCATCATTCGTCTCGGAATGTCTCTGGCCCGCATCCTGATCATGACTTGTTGATTCAACTGGTGTCTCAGATCTCGTCGTTGGAAACCACCTCTCATCTGTCCTCGATGTTGTTGGAATTGTCTCCTTCGCTGGAGCTCTCTATATCTATTTATACGTTGATTGCGTAAGTCGTTCCATCCTTCTGGCCTTTCTTGCACAGCCGCAGGTCTTTCGGCATTCAATTGCGGCACAACTTGTTCCTGTTCTGCCTCTTCTTGCTGTCTTTGAGCTACGACGTGCGGTGGCTCTCCTTGGTTGAAGGCTCGGTCAAACGCTTCTTCTCGGCAACGGGCGAATAATTCTCTCAGTCTCTCATCAAAGGGTCTCAAGACTTCAGGGCGTTGCTGTTCTTCATTTCCTCCTTCCACATCCACAGGTGGTGTCCTTGGTCCATTATTCTGTTGGGCCAAATCATTTTGGCCCTCCTGTCTAATGGGTACACCTTGTGGCACTGGTGGAACTCGCCCAGGCTCATCAAATCCAGATTCATCGGAGCTGGCCTCTGATGACGATGACTCAAGGGCCGGAGATTCTGGGCTTTTTCCTCTCACTCTTTGAGCTTCGTTCATTTGCCCATTCGGCTGTATCGGTGCTGCTGCAACATTCAGCCATCTCCTTTGCCCCACATTGTCAAATCTTCTTGCCCTTGCTGCTCCGTCGTCGTTTCCAACTTCTAGACGCCTTAGTCTCTCATTCTCAATTTGTGCCAGTTCTTCGTCTACTTGGTCTTCATATCTCTCGTGGTTGATTTCACGTGCCCAGATGGCACCGACTCGTCGCCCTTGCCCTCTACGGGCTACATTCCTTCCCCGCTGCATTGTTATACCTGGAAGTACAAGTAGAATAAATATTTGCTCTATCCTTTCTCTACATCACTATAGAAAAATAGAAAATTTGTAAAAATATTATTTGAAATTTAATGTAATCAACATGAAGTATATCAGTCTATATGTCTTGAACATCAAATACTTGTGATAGAATATGTTCGAGTTCAGAATAAAGTGAGTGATTCTCGAATAAATGATCCGCTATTTTAACACTATTAAACACTGAATCTATATGAACCTTCACGAGGATATACATCTGAATTCCAATGCAAGATTTATTCATGTAATACCAAATCTAATCGAAGCCTCATATTTGATACTCGACTAAGAGTCCGTCCGAATAAAATAATAAAATCAATTTTGATGCTCTAGATAGAACTTTCATAAAACATTTCATTCGTATATTGTTCTTGTAAGCTGTTTCTTATTTTGAATAAATTAATTGATCCGAATTTAATCACAATGAATAATTCGTATTTCGATCCAAACGGACATAACCAGGAATCTTGCTAGAAATCTTACCCATGCAACATTGAGTCGTATATAAAAAAAATTTTTATTATATATTTTTTTTTTATTCGTTTTTATTTTAAAGTTGGAATTCACGCTAACAGAATAAAGTATTTCACCACTTTGCAACGAGATTAAGTAACACGACCGAACTTGATCACGTACAATCTCACGGATAGATTAGATCGCTCCGGGTTCAGACGCTGCGAATACAACTTGAACTTCGGAAATGTTTCGCTATCTCATTGTTAGATCTCTCTTGTATCTGCGTCGCGGCGCACGTGTTATTTACATCCGCCGTGGTTTTCCCAGACTATATCTCACTTCCGCATCTCCATTGTCCTATTCTTTCGCGCACGTGTTGTTTACGTCCGGCGGGTTTTTCCCGGACTATATCTCACTTCCGCATCTCCATTGTCCTATTCTTTCGCGCACGTGTTGTTTACATCCGGCGTGTTTTTCCCGGATCTTATCTCAGTACAAGATCGCGTCCCCCCTTTTGTTTCTCAAGATTGCACCCAGGCTTTCTGATATAATTTTCCGTAATTCGCGTGATTCGCATTAATTCTATTTTCATTGAACACAGCATGCCCCGTACCGTTACTCAAACCACCGACTCCGAATCTTAATAGAAGATTGCGCTTGAAATTTGATTATTCTAGTATATCCGCACACCTTTTTCTATGATCGTAAAATTCATCATGACATATCATAACCTGCGAGCAACTTTACTATTATGTGCTTCAGCCCTACGAATGAAAAATTCACGAACGAAAGCTATACACGCGACGCATCACAATTTTGCGAATGGGAATTCATCTTCTTTATACGCGACATAGTGAGCAAAACTATTCATCACAGCCTCGCGAATAAAATTGAGCGGAAAATTCACCACGACATATCTCTCTTGTGAATGAAGAATCTCCATGACGCTTTGCGCGGTTTATCACTATTTTTTCACGCGATTTATCAATATTTCATTACGAAAGAATCCACAAGAATAGCCTTGTCTGTGCATACGTTGCACTTAACTCTGTGTGAAATTTCAGTATTTAATGTATCTCACGCCAAGAAAAGGTTTTCGTTAACGAACATTCTCTCCTCACCAACTTCATAAGGAAATTCGTACTTGCACACAGATGATTTTTCCAATTTCACGAGAAAGTTAATGGCAATTAAGCAAGACGCGTTTTGCGACCATTCATACTATACAAAGTTGCATACCCGCGCGTAGATTATTTCCAAATTCTCCCTACACCAAGTTGTACAGCCACGCGGAGACAACCTTCCAAAAGCTTACGCGAGAAAAGTTTTTGACTGTCGCACACACAGGACGCGCTTCGCGATGTATTCAACTGTTCGATTTCATGCAACACATCCTCATCACGTAATACCATAACGACGCGACTTAACAACGCTGGCTGAAAATGTGATATTCTTCATTTATTCTCAATAATCGCTCACCTGTATCTAAGTATAGAAAGGAATCCGAAGATTTGCAACAGCAGTCCAGGTAGATGTCCACACCCACCTCGGCGACCTGATTGCGACGGTATCACCTCGAGCACGAACGTCCTGCTCCAGAGCACGCCAAGACGTCCTTCCTTCCTCTCGTATCGTTTTTTGGGTTACACTTGTTTGTATAGCACTTTCGTGTTCCGATCACAACTAAAGAAACTTCGCGATTTGGAGCAATAATGAACTCGAATGCGCTGAAAGCCTTGAATGTTCGCACCAACGTCTGATTCCTCTAGAAGCCGGGTACGAACTGGCTCGCTCCGTTGCGCACGTTTGCCAAGCGGCCGTTGCCGGTCTTTTCCCCCACTTTCTTCATTCCCCTCTTCTTCCCTTTTCTCTCTCTCTCTCTTACTCTCCCTTCCTTTTTCTCTTTTGTCTTTCTCTCTCTCTCTTTTCTTTTCTTTCTCTCTTTTTCTTTTCCTCAACATAGTGTAAAGGAAAGCAACCTTATAATGAATAACATTTCATGAATGGTTTAATCGATTTTTTTTATATATTGGTTGGAATGGTCAGTACTATCGAATTTGATTACTATATCCCAACGCATGAGGGCAGACCCGATTTATAATTTCCCCAAATTTACTGTGTTAACGAGTGTCAAAATAATACTCTACGATCGTCTGCGCGCAAATGAGCCATTTACGCACTGATTATTGATTTTCATATGCTCACAGAAGATCATGAAAACCATCATTTGCGCTCCTGTATCACAACATACTATATTCGAACTAAGAATCATGCGAAGTTTCAGTGTTTGTGTAGCGGTTTTATGTTTATAATTTAATCCCGGGACTAGTGGAATAGCCATGCTTGTAATTTTTGGTTTGAATTTTTCCAATGATTCAATGTGATTCTATGCCGCGACGAATGTTGATATAGACTGATCATTGAGTTCAGAGGTCCTTGAACCTGACTCTTAGTCAATATATCTAAATGATTTGCTTACGCAGAAGTAACTGTAATTTGTTATCAATGAGGTTAACAATTTCCCATGAAATCCTCTCATATTAGATCTCTCCCTCATTTCTAATGTATGGAACGTGGTAATACGAGTCGTATACTCTATTTCTCATTAAACATTTCACGCAATTTATAACCCAAAACCCTCCTGCAAATGCGCTTCGTGATTTTAGTTTGCCAATATGAAGAATTTCTATTAATATGATGATTCCGAATTGATTTTAAAACCGATGCATATTAAAACACTGAATATAATGTTACCCATTTTGAAGCATGAGCATTATATTCAACAGAATTCGCAATTTGATCGATTATGAGTTTATCGATACTTGAGGAATTTCTCGAGAGCTTCAATCGAGTTTACTTGCGGTCAATCAAATTGACGATAATTTATGCTCATATGAAGAATTTTATGAAACTGATCGAGACCAAGACCAGTACATCAAATCAAAATCAACAAGGGCAACGAACCTAACTAATGAAATCGAATTGCAGAACAAGAGTTTCGCAACGTCTTTACATTTAAAGGTTGCTTTTTGTTCTTGAACAACGAACTTGAATTTCTTGTCACGTGGACTCGCAATAATTTGCAGCCATTTACCTCCGAGAAAAGGTATTCATGAAATTTATGACTTTAATATTTGAGCATATTCCGACAACGTATACTAAGAGACTATCATTCTTGCCTATATAATTGAAGACGAAACAGATCACTACGAACGAAAGAGTTTTATGATCTTCATCAACTGGGCTTTCGAATGTATAAAAACACTCGTTTAAATCCCAATTTGTCTGAGTAGTCTAACTCGAGCTGAACTCGCATCCATAAAATTCGTCCATTACTTTTATTCTGAAAGATGTAAAATACCAGGTAATAAGCTCGATACAAGGCGCAAAACTTCTACCGCCCCCGAGCGACGACCTCCCGGCTCAAGTCACAGGCGGGATTCGCGTTTAAGATGACGATACGGAAACAGATCCCGCACCCACGCGCCAACTATATTCCCGATAAATTTTGAGTAATGCTGGCAACTGGTGCCCAGAATGTTCTTCGCGCACAGTGCGCAAGAGAGAGAGAGATCGCGATATACAACTATTTTTGAATGGATTACGAGAGTTTACTTGAAATACTCCATAGATCGAATATAAAACATGATATCACTCAAGAAGGATCCAGATTCTGAAATTATTCAATCAATAGGATGATTTTTCAGAGTGCTAATGTATATTTACAGCGACCCAACTCTTAACCGACCTCAACCCTACCAAGTCAGAAAATTCCACATGTGACTGACACCAACTGTCACTATCATTTTCTCGATTCAAATCATTTTGTGTGCTGTTTGTGTGTAATATGTATGTATGCAAGTGTAACGCGGTGAAGGCTTGTGGCGGTCCGTGCAGGCCATTGTGAGTGTATAGTGAAATTAGTGAATGTATGTTTTATTGAACCATTTATGAATGAACTGAACAATGTGTCGCTCCCTCGATATAATACGACTCCAAATTACCTCTATATATTTTGTTTTCCCACTTGACTAGAAATACTCATCCCGCGAAAAGATTCTTGCTTGCTTATGCTTGTAAGTTCTGAATGTTAAAGTCCTCATCCTGCATCGTGATATTGAAGACTCAAAAACCTACGCTTTCATTATCAGGAAATTCTTCACTTATATTCTCATAATCAACGTTATTAATTTTCTTTTTCCAATATTAGAATTTGACCGACACATAGGTTTAGGAAAGGACCCCGCACAAAATCAATGGGAAGTGGCTTAAGGCCAATTTTGATGAAACTTGGCAGTGTAGTAGATCATTTCATGCTGATCAATTTTGTCAATGCGCTCGAAGAGCGCCTATGACTCATTTTTGAGATATTTTAATGGAAAGAACGCAATTAATTGAGGTTACGTGAGCTTTGTTGTCACTCATTATTGATTTTTTTCATAGAAGGCTATTCACACTTCTTGAACGAATTTGAGCTTTTGTATTAGCCAGTAAAGTTCAGTCAGGGCAGAGAATCCGACGGATTACTTGGTTCATATCGAAATCATGGAGAATTAATTATAGTTTAATTAAAATATCGTCATCTCTTACGAAGGGTCGTTTTTTAATTGCATGACCCACTGGTGGGCACATACGAACCATATGTAAATGGTCAGTAGCTTTTGTAATTGCGTACAATATAACTGATTATGAACCTTGTGATGAGTAATACATGTATCTCGAAAGCGTGGGTGGAGGAAGCTGGCGAGGGCTTCATCGTGGAAAATCTTTTTCACGAAGCATAGTACTGGGCGTTCTCCAACTCGGAGGTTTCTGGGGTCACTGAGCTCGAATACGTTATCGTCTAGCCCTTTATCTCGTGATGCGGAAGCTGCAAGGGCGGACCATATAGGGAAAGGGGAGGGGCTGCTTTGAAAAATCGATATCGCTGCCCCCGAGATCGTCAACTGGTCGATGACGAGAAAACGATCATCTTGTCAGCCTGAGAGGATTTTCTGGGATTGATAGCGATATCGATTTGACACCGCAGCCCCCCCCCTGCATGGTCCGCCCACGCAGCCACCCCCGCACAAGATAGAGGCTGGACGATAACGTATTCGAGCTCAGTGACTCCAAACACCCCGAGTTGGGGGATGCCCAGCACTATGCTTCGTGAAACAGATTTTTCACGATGAAGCCCTCCCCAGCTTCCTCCACCCACGCTTTCGAGATACATGTATTACTCATCACAAGGTTCATAATCAGTTATATTGTACGCAATTACAAAAGCTACTGACCATTTACATATGGTTCGTATGTGCCCACCAGTGGGTCACGCAATGAAAAAACGACCCTTCGTAAGAGATGACGATATTTTAATTAAACTATAATTAATTCTCCATGATTTCGATATGAACCAAGTAATCCGTCGGATTCTCTGCCCTGACTGAACTTTACTGGCTAATACAAGAGCTCAGATTCGTTCAAGAAGTGTGAATAGCCTTCTATGAAAAAAATCAATAATGAGTGACAACAAAGCTCACGTAACCTCAATTAATTGCGTTCTTTCCATTAAAATATCTCAAAAATGAGTCATAGGCGCTCTTCGAGCGCATTGACAAAGTTGATCAGCATGAAATGATCTACTACACTGCCAAGTTTCATCAAAATTGGCCATAAGCCACTTCCCATTGATTTTGTGCGGGGTCCTTTAATTTCAATACCATTTTACTCAAGCTAAAGAGATAAAAATATACCACTCACCAGAATGATAACCCAGCAGGCAGCGTAAGCTTCAGAACTTATCAATCACGACATTCAGTCAATTAAAAGAGTTTACAGTTATATATTCAATTCATCGTTAAGTTATACTTCTATATAGTGCTTCCCAAGCATTGGAAGTATCTTAAGTGATATGATGCAACGACTGACAACCATTGTCGCCTATTTCATCTGACTAAGATTCGAATCCTTGTGAGATATGGTTCAAGTCTTCGTTTTCTGCTAATAAGGGATAACTTTGTGTTCAAGTTTTCACGGGAACTATCTAGAGTGTCCTCCACGGCTTTGATAATTTACTGTTTATTCAAAGGGCACGTCCCTTGAATCTTGAACCTCCTCTCCCATAGGAACTCATTTATAAAAGACAGAAGATAATTTTATTTAAGGAATTAGCAATGCTCGGAGAACGATTGAATTTGTGGATCACTCGAGTTAATTTTCTGAATATCAATCCAATTATACTCGTTAACAAGTTCCTCAAGTAATATTAAGCCTCAGTGTCCCAGAGATTTCCCTCCATTCCTTCAAACTTTATTATTCACCCAGGGGTTTTATGATAATATCCAGAACATGACCAAAAGATAAAAATATTCCTGAAAAGACGATTTTTGAAGAATAATTTTACAACACGTGTTGGGCAATGATATGCGATCCTTGCGATTATAAAAGATACAAAGCCATCTCCAAGGCTCAACTTCAATAGAGTTATATATTATTTATGATAGAATAATAGGTCCGTGCCCCACGAAGAGAAATTTAGCGACTCGATAACACGATTAGGGAAAATTATTGGTGAATCAGTCAACCACTTATTAAACCGACCTAATACATCATTATTTCTTTTGAATTCTTCGATCCATTAATCATAACAGAACATACCTATCTTAAGAGGTTTTTAGGCCGAATTGAATTTACTACTTCTAATACATGACTATTTTCCTCAAGTTTCCAGCCACCCCGCAATTTGTAGCATGTTACCAAAATTTCAAGGCTCGACGAAGATGCAACTCACGCCCCTCGGTAACAACAATGACTCTTCTTGACCTTACAAAGAGAGAAATCCAAATCATGCTCGATCACATAAGAACTTCTAATCCCTCATGTGATGCAACACAATCAACGTTATTTATCTTGGAAACCAAGGCTGGAAGAGCCACCGATGAAGCGAACTCACGAATTGGACACCTATTATTACCAGCAATCATTTGATGGAATTTTCATTAATTTTAATTCCTTCACAAAAAAAAATTGTGTGTGTTGGTGTATTCGCTGTGAAGGCCTGTGGCAACCCGGGCAAGCCTTGTACTTTTATTGATTATTGTGTAATTGTCAGCTACTTAAATCCTTATTTATTCCTTCGCATTGTGAGTGCATGCTATTAATTTTCCTTATATTTTCAAAAATGAGGAATTTGGGGGAGACCGGCTCCCTCCATCGCCGTCACTCGATGGCCCCCTGCCTTTTATTGTTACTCTTTTCCTGACGTTACATCGTATAACCAATACGTGAGACCCCAAGAGAATTGTAACGCGTTGAGACCCCTCTTTGCCCCAAACTCCTCATTTCCTTTTTCTTTATTTTTCTTCAATCCAATTACATAAATCTTTATAATCTACATACAATGGCTCGAAACACTCACAATACATTTATAATAATCTTAACATTTTATTCTATCAACCTATTTTACTGAGAGTCATTTTATGTCACAGTAAGTTCCGGAAAATGTTATGAAACGAGGGTGTACCAGAATTTTAGATTTATCCAATCATAATACTTCTAGAAGCATGCTATTTTGTTGACTTTAGACGAGGAGAGAAAAGAAATATATCCAAGACGAAAGATTTTTTGAATATCCATAACTTCTATTTTCATCAAAAGGGAAAATCCTATTCATAAGAATTTCAAGAGTTTCTGTGTCTCTTTTTAAATTTTTTTTCTTGTTTGTGTTTTATTATGAATCTAATCAATTTATACTAATTTGTATGCAATACCTAATTCATTTTTTTCAAGGGGTTCTGTGTCTTTTAAAAATTTTTTTTGTTTTGTGTTGTATGTGTTTTTTTTTTGGTTTTGTTATTTTTTTTTCTCTTACTCATATCTTCACGCACAAACAATATACTGTATCGGTAATCTATGCCATTCCGGTGATTCAATCACTTCCTTCTCTTAATTAGAAATCTTACTTTATCAGTGTTATACGTAAAAGTCTTATATAAAAATACGCGTTGATAATAAATCCTACACGACAACTATTACCCTTATTTATTAAATTTTTCATTATATAGAATGAATTTGCCAAGATCGAATTTAGGTGCGGAAAAACACACGACCAGGATCTATATCCTAATTTTATTTTAGTCTACTCTCGTGAAAGCGTGTTTTAACTTATCCAAATGAACAATCTTCGTTTTATTACCTTGTCTCAAGTCAATAAGTGCTGATTTTTCCCCGATCAACTTCAATATTTTATACCTGCCGCTATATTGTTCGTCCAACTTCCCAGATTTCGGTTCCTTTAATAAATAAACCTCCTCGCCAACTTCGAATTTACGTATGTTAATTTTACGGTCATAGTACGCCTTGGAACGCTCCTTACTGATCAAAATGTTGTGACGTGCATTTGCATGGGCATAATTGAGTTTCGCGATCAGATCATCCAAATAATCCGCGTATGTTTTTTCTACCACCTTCGACTCAAAATTGGATGGAATACGCATTTTTCGTCCATAGACGAGCTCGAAAGGGCTGTACGAATGGGCGGAGTGGGTGCTACTATTATAAGCCATCAAGGCGGGTTTTACATAGTCAGACCAATTTTCCGGCTCTTTTTTTATGAAACATCTCAAATATTCCACCAAGGTATGATGGTGTCTTTCTAACGCACCTAGGGTCTGGGGATGGAACGACGAGTTGCTTAATCTCTGTAGACCAAAAATTTTGCAAAACTTTATCATCATTTGACTCTGAAAATTACTACCCTGGTCGGTCTTGATAGTTTCAGGGCATCCATGTTTGCAAATAAAATCCTTTGCGAATGCAATAGCCACAGCCTCAGAGGTAACTTCTGATAATGGAATCGCGTCTGCGTAGCGAGTCAATAAACACATTATTGTCAAAAGGTAACGCATTCCGTTTGAAGCTGGATTTATAGGTCCCACAATGTCCATTTCTACTATTTGAAAGGGTTTTGACGGGGTTGTAGTTATCTTCATCGGTAGTCTGGTTTTTATTCTTGAAAGCTTTACCCTCTGGCAAGTCTCACATGTTTTTACGTAATTCGCGATATCCTCCTTCATACCTACCCAATGAAATCGTTCTCTAATACGTTTGTATGTTTTGGTCACTCCCTGGTGTCCCCCCGCGGCCGCATCATGACATTCTTGCAAAACTAGCTTCCGGTCTTCTTCATTTGGTGAAATTATCCCTCCTAAGCAAACCGTCAGTGAAAAATTATCAATATCTTTGAAGGTTCTCAAGACAGCCTCGACTGGGGCCCAAAGTATGTTATCTATCCCGTCATCAATCATAGAGAGACTCAAAGACTCTACCTTGTCCATTATAATAGTTTCTTTAAGCTTTTCAAGACATTCTGCCAACGTTTCTTCGGATGTTAGGTCCTTATGTCCCTCCCTTGTGAATAGTGTGAAAATTTTTTGATTGTATTCGCTTTCTTCAATGTTTGTGATTACTATTGTTCCTACCGTAGGATTCTGTTCTCTTATAACATCCAAGGAGATGAGCTCAAGATCCACTAACTGTTGGCCGATAGGAGTATTTACAACACAATCGCATGCTAAAAAATGAGCCAAATTATCTCGTCTCGTCAATAACTG
This sequence comes from Eretmocerus hayati, assembly GCA_029851415.1. Taxonomy (NCBI): domain Eukaryota; kingdom Metazoa; phylum Arthropoda; class Insecta; order Hymenoptera; family Aphelinidae; genus Eretmocerus; species Eretmocerus hayati. The sequence goes on from CM056742.1 coordinate 104,100,326, forward strand.
TTCTGACACGTATTGCATCGGGAACACCGTAAGAATTCTAGCTACTTCCGATCTCTCATTATCTCTATTTACACGCAGGGGAGCGCATCCTTTCCCTAAATCTCTATTTCCTTGTCCACTGAATCTGTTTACCTCGCTCGTATATCTAGGTTGTTTCGCAATCTTTTTCTCAGTTATTATTTCTGACAATGATCTACTTCTTTTCCGATTTGGGTTGGATTTTATCTCTTTCAATATGTTTTCCCGTTGTTCTGACGATATTCTGACTTCATCGTCTAATATTTTCCCTTTTATCTCTCTCCTGAGGTCCTCATTCTTACCGCAGTTCGCCTTTCTTACCGAGAACAGGCGCACGGGAATGTCTTCAGAGACTGTCGGTACCAAACGATTCTCCGTCGACATCCCGCGTCCTGCATTGGTTCCGGCTCCCTCGGTAGTATTGTCTGAGCACATTTCAATTACCTCATCGTTACCTCCATCTGCAGATGAGTATGTTGGGGGCCCCCTAATAGACATGTTTCCACTCGAACATTCTCGATTTGACACGTTTCCAATTTGACAGATCTCTTTTGACACGTTTCCAATTTGACACTTCTCTTTCGACACATTTCCAACTTGACAGTTCTCTTTTGACACATTTCCAACTTGACAGTTCTCCTTCGACACATTTCCAACTTGACAGTTCTCTTTCGACACATTTCCAATCGATTCCCTTTGTGTATTTCTTGTTTGTAACTCATCACAATATTCCGACCCTTCCATTCCTGATTGCGTATCCATATCGTCTCGCGGTTTCTCAACGGGGTTACGAGATAGGGCATCGGCGTTCTGATTAATACGGCCACTGCGGTGGATAATTTTGAACTGAAAATCTTGCAGTTTAATTCGAAATCTAGCCAAACGTGACGTTGGATCCTTCAGGTTATTCAACCATACTAACGCTCGTGAATCAGTTATGAAGGTAAAAGATCTACCGAACAAATATCCCCTCCAGTGATGGGCTGCGAAGACCAACGCTAATAATTCTAACTCTATGGCGGAATACCCCTTCTCTGCATCACTAAGTACCCGAGATGCATATGCTATTGGTCGATTTAACTCATACTCTTGAGTGAGCAGGGCTCCCAACGCGATTTTCGATGCGTCGGTTACTACATAAAAGTCCAAATTGAAATTTGGATAACATAAAATGGGTTCTGAACATAAACACTTCTTTAACGTGCGAAAAGCCATCTCTTGCTCTGACTCCCAGATAAATGGCTGATCATTTTTCAAAAGTTGATTGAGTGGAGCCGATACTTTCGCGAAATCCTTAATAAAACGCCTGTAATAACCCGCGAGTCCCAAAAATTGTTTAATATTTTTTCGAGATTTCGGCTGTGGAAATTTTTCTACTGCTTCTATCTTTTTGGGGTCTGGTTTTACGCCCTTTTCAGAAATAATATGGCCCAAGTAACCAACTTCGCGCCGCAAAAATAAGCATTTATCGGGCTCCAACGTCAGTTTCGCCGTTTTTAATCTACCGAACAATTTCTTCATTTTTCTAAGAATTCTTGGATTGATTTGCAATAAACCACTAAATCGTCCATAAAAATGAATAATTCAACTCCTTGTAATCCCGTTAGAACCTTATCCATAAGGGCTTGAAAGCTAGAAGGGGATCCTTTTAAGCCCATGGCCATTCGCTTGAAGGTTAGGTGACGGTAATTACAGGAAAATGCACACTTGTCCTTATCATCCGGGTGAATCGGAATTTGAAAGAAGCCTTGGGCTAAATCTAGCGTAGAAAAGTACTTACACTGCCCTAATTGATCTAATATTTCAGTTATGTTTGGGAGTGGATATGCAGAAGCTATGGTTTTTTCGTTCAAAGCCCTAAAGTCGATAACTATTCGCCACCGCTTATTCCCTTTCGAGTCTGGCTTTTTCGGTACAATCCACAATGGAGAGTTATAAGGGGATTCAGATGGCTCTACTATGTCATTATCGATCATTTCCTTAACTTGTCTCTCTATTTCCTCACGTAGATGAGGTGGGTTCCTATACTGCCTAACATTGATGGGGACATTATCAGTAGTTGGGATTCTATGATACACCAAGTCAGTCATACTGAGCTTATCTCCTTGGATATGAAATTGATATGGAAACGCGGTCACAATTTTGACTACTGCATCTCTCTCTTCTCTGTTCAAACCTTCTAAATTAAGAATGGAAAGAATTGTCTCTACTCGTTTTTTCTCCGTCTCCTTTGTCTCAGATTGACTCAAGGCCTTAATGGTTTTGATTGATTTAATTTCACACTGAAAGTCTAACAGTGTAATAGGCGGAATGATTAAATTTACTGGCATTGGATTCGAATTTATGATGAACAAGGCCGCATGACCATTTTTGTTCTTAACTAAACATTCGCCTGCAAAAATGTTTGGGCCCGCATCAATTCTCTCCACATATCCGGATTCTTTATCCACGTTCTTTATCCTTAGATGGCATAATTTCTTTGTTCTTGCGGGTAGGCAAATCGAATCGTGACTTGTGAATGGAATGTATGCCTCCGCACAATTTTCTAGCGTCATACAGCTATCCTGGAAAAACAAGGTTGCACCGTATTCTTCTAAAAATTGAATGCCCAATATACCATCATACGGAACCGGGAAATTTTTTGGAATTAAATGCATTACACATCTCGAGTCTTGTAAATCTATTTCACATCGGCCTAGGGTCGATATTAGTTCTGTGCTTATTCCAGCTAACCCGAAGGTCTTCTCCCTATTCAAATCCACGTGAGCCGCTAATACATTTTCTTTAAGCAGATTGAGCTCCGACCCGGTGTCGACTAAAAAGAGGCAATCTTCCTTGCAAAGATCCCTGCTCGAAAAACAAACTGTCGGGCATCGCGAGGGGTTCATTGAGAGGTCGATGAGGGCACGATCCTGGACTGTGACAGTCCCCAAGAACGCGGATTCGCCATCGTACCCGTCTGACGACCGCGGTTCAAGTTTAAATTACGATTTGATTGATTATTCGTATCCTCTGATGGACGTGAACGGCAATTACTAGTTATGTGCCCCTGTTTACGGCAGTTCCTACAGTAACTCTGAGTGGCTATAACGCGTCCGAGCTCGAAACATTCTGTCAATAAGTGTCCCGGTTTTTTGCAATAATTGCATTGTTTCCGTCCTATTTGGGGTCTCGTCTCCCTGGGTCGACGATTTGGGCAATCTCTAGCAAAGTGACCAGGCTTCGAACATTCATAGCAAATCGCGTTCGACCGGGAAGGTCCTGCATTAACTTGAGACCTTCCGTGCCAGTCACCCTGGCCCCCCGATCTTGCAGTATTACGACCTTCGTTAGAATTCTCATAACGACGCTCGGTTGGATCAGTCTGTACTTCTTGATTTATGTCTTCGCATCCCGGATTGGTTCCTTTCTCACGACTTTCTATAGGATGACAATACACCTTCCTAACCCGGGGGTGATCTTCTGCAGCCGCGTATAGCTCTTGCCGCAATTTCATCCTCTTCTCAACATCCGAGGCCAAGGCTATTGCATCTTCTAAATTTTTAGGGTTGTTATGCATGAGTGTAACGGCTACATCGTGTCGAAGCCCAAGGAGGAAGCACTCAACCGCGGTGCTCATCAGACCTTCTATCATACCCCTAGCCGCATTCTCGTTGAAATTTCTCTTGATTACTTCTACACATCTTCGAAAAATACCAATTATTCTAAGGCCATAATCAAACACTCTCTCGTCTGGTTTCTGGGTGGCCCTAGCTAAATCAACTTGGAGCTGGGGTAAACTCTGCGCCGACGCAAATGCACGTCGGAGATGCTCAGCCAATTGCCCTAATGAATCTATCTCGCGTCCTTGTAGGAGTGATTTCGCATCCTTTACAATTTTTGATTTTACCAGTTCTATAAAGAATTCGCGATCTCCAGGTGCGACAAATCTAGCAGCTTTCTCGAAGCTTTTTATGAATTGTTCCACTGGTATATTCTGACCATCAAAATCGACCAAAAGTCTTGCTACATCAGAAGCTCTACGCAAGGCTCCAATAGTATTATCAGAACCCCCCGGATTTGGGACTGAAGGGGTCGCATGGCCTCCCAATCGAGGCGATGAAGCTCGCGATGATCTTTCCACAGCCCCCTGATGGATATTCACTTCAGGGACAATATGTATAAAATTTGGGGATGAATCCATGATGAGAAAATTCTCAGCCCTATCGTCCGTGCCAGGGGGTGTCACATTATTCTCATTATGGGTATGGGGAATTTCGGCGCTCGTAGCGCTTTCTGAATTGTCCGACATGGTGGCAATTTCAATTATCTGAAGTTTTGTTGATGTTAGTACTCTTTAGTTTCCCCGAGAGTTCATCCAACAATCTGTCAGACTCGTTAGTTCCTTGTTCTTGCTGGGACGTCTCCAAGGACCCCAGTAATAAAAGATTTTCCAACTGCTGCACTCGTGTCATGAGATTGTGGAATTCTGCGTTTCTTTCGAACAATTCGCGTTGTACAATCTCACTACCATTGACTGAATTTACTTGTATTTGCAAAAGTTCATTCCTGGTTTCTATCAAGAAATTCGAAAATTCTACTCGAAGATTACTGAATTCGGGAAACAATTTATCCAAATTCTCAAAATGCTGATAAATCGCACGAGTAATAATGCGTAAATGTTCCAATTCTGCCTCAATCTCGGACAATTTCTCATCAAGTTCTCTTAAGGTTACTGACATGATTATCAACTAGACTTAGCTTAGGCTCGACGCGTTGCTCTGGAACTCAGCTCTCACTGCCCCTCTGCGCTGCTTGTTGATGAAGAGTCATCGGTGAAACAGGACGAGGTAACCTCAGAATGTCTTCCAGCAACTCTCTCACATTTTCTGGAAGCCTCCTCACACCTCCTAGTGGCTTTCTCACCTTGCCAGAAGGTAGAGAGTTGACGGAGTCCAAAGGGAAGTTTCGTAAACTTAGGATTGGCTGACTCGGTGGTGAATGAAGGGGCTCCTGTCGGTTGCTGGGCCGATGTAGATGGCTCTCGGTGTTCTCGATCACGGTTCACGACAATTCGTTCTTGAGGTTGGTGGTGTCGCTCCCTGGGGGCCGTTCTCGGTTGTTCCAGCCGGTCGAGTTCCAGGATCAAGGCACCCTCCACTTCGTGATAATCCTTCCTCAGTTTGGGAGCTTCATACAAAAGCTCGTCTCGCCACTCGATGAAGTTCTTCTTCTGCTCTTTGTAATCCTTTAACTTGACTTCTTCTTCTTCAAAAAATTGGCTATATCTTTCTGCTACTGTGTGCAGAGGTGATTTTAGCCATATCCACTCGTCCACGAGTGTATTCTCGTAACCTCGCACTTCCAACTGTTCTTCGTCGAGAGGTCGGAACCAAGGAACACGATAATAATCTTGAGCGTCGTGTAGGGCTCCGATTTCTGCCTCCAAGCGAGCGGTCTGGTAATGGCAAAACGCTCTGTCACGGCGATTCTTGATGATAGCTTGGTCAATGCCGGAAAGTTTCTCTTCCAATTGTTCCAAGCTGAGTTCGGGTTCACAGTCCGAGTCCTCGGATTCGTCACTGGATGCAGCTGCTCTGTTCTTCAAGGCTTCCATGAACTTCCTCCTCAAGGTTTGTAATGCAGGTACCTTGTTGCGCACCAGTCGGCTGTTTCCGGCGCAGTTGTAAATCTCGTATCCGATTGCAGTGATACGGTGTTGAATGAGAGCTTCGGAAGCTCTACCCTTTCCTCGCAGCTTCAATCTGTAGTCACACGGCCCTGATGCCGACATTGATACCGATTTTCCTGACTCCTACTCGAATCCCACTTCTGACACCAAAAAATGTTACGCCCAGTGTCGGTGAGAACGACACTGCGCAGCCGCTGATCTCTTGGCGGCTAATTTAAATGATGGATTCTATTCGAGTTTAAGGCGTAAAAGCCAAAGGAGTATAGGCGGAGAAATCTAAATACCAAGTATAAGTTGAACACTGGCTATTTATTCACTAAGTACAAGTTGTAAGTACAAAGTTAGATGATCAGTGGCTCAGATCCAAAAATCAAGTGGCGTCTCCACGTTCAGCAGCTCCTTTTATATCCTGGTGACCGTGTGAATTTCGTGTTATCCCCTCCTTACCGAGCGACAAGGCAAAAGCTTGTTTTGACGGAAACAGCCCTTGACGGATGTATCATTTCCGTCGCCGGATGTTCCTTCCTGCCTATTCGTAGAAGTAAGCTTATTTTAATAAATGCTTTTATTTAAAAAAAAACAGGATGTAAAATCTCTATGATTTGACTTCCCGGATGCGCCCATTGACAGGCTTAATAGATTTCCAAGATATACATCCGCTGATAATTTCCTAGAATCTGTTTGAAGTATTTACAAAAAGATCACATCCGCTACCTTATGAATTCTCGCGCCTGTCAAAATTGAGTTCCCACGACGGATATACTTCCGTTGATGGATTCTCAGAATGTTTCCAAGGTATTCAAAGAAAATAGAGAAAAGGAAATACGTCCGCCGCAATAATTCTATCATCTGTCAAAATTGAACTTGACGTATATTCTTTGCAGTTAAGGCGGATGTGTGTTCTTCGAAAATCTAAAGGAAGTTCTCACGGAAGTTCTACTTCCTACGATACTTAAGAAAAATACTTAGTTCATATTCTAAGAAAGTCGATTGCATAAACTAGTTTTTAGCCTATGTTTTGTATACAATATTTTATGTTAAAGCCACTTTATTTTATATTTGATTAATTAATAAGTTTATAATCGCGGTTCTAATATTGATTTCAGAATCTCTTGCATTCGCCGGGTTTTAGCCCGTGGACAGGAAAAACTCTGAAGGAGAAAACCGTGCCCAGAGATCTGCTTTTATCGCGTGCTTTTGCTTTGTCTTTTTATATACGAGTTATTATCATTTGTAGATTGTGTGATGTCGAAGTCGTCATCCCATAAATTCTGATCGTTGCCAGAGCATAATTTTATCGTAGCAGATACCTGAAAACAAGAACTTCCGCAGTACGATCGAAATCTCATCATTTGAATTCACGGCGGGACAATATTTCATCATGCTCCGACGTTCCCCTGGCAGGGACTATAGCTAACTTCAACTTTCATGGATATAGGATATAACAATATGAATTGTGCGAAGGAGAAGCGCAGCGCCAAGTGCGGCAGATCGGATAACGAGATAAGAACGTTGTAAGAGAAAGATGTATAAGGGAGCGTGGAACTCGGAGCAAGTATTGAATAAATATTATTTAGTGAAACAAGTGTTATTGAAATTGAAGTCCACAACGATCCAAGGAAAATTACCTCTTTTCCCAACAAGACGAAAATTGCGCGCTACGCGCGCGGTATGTCAAAGTGACATTCTTGAAATAAATGTCAAAACATTTTCTGACTTCAATCTGAGCTCCTGGATCTATATGAATGAACACGTAGAAATCGTCTACTCTGACTTCAAAAGTGGAACAACAGATTCCTTCCATACCGACGTTGACAAATAGAATAGGTTCGAAATATGATATGCATAAATATAAAATTATCAGACAGCCAATATGGTGACCCCCATAAATAGATCGATCTACAGAATCGAGTCGATCTTCGAGCTAAGGAGAGCGATTCGATACATGTGAACACTAATCGCAGATGTGGATTAATAAACGCGGGGGGGGGGGGGATCAAACGTCTTCACTCTCTAAGTGAGAAGACTTCATGACCTGTTTTTGGAGAATCTCAGATACCACTATGTATGAAACCATGGAAAAAACTCGTGCAGGATTGTGGGGTACGTCTTCTACGTTACCTCGACTCCGTACAGAAATAGTATATTGGAATTTGTTGAAACTAGGAATTGCACAGTGATCAAGAGAAGTGATTTCAATGCTAAAATATTAGTTTATTATAATTGTACCGATTCAATATAATGGATATTACATATAGTGACAATGAGCCACATATAAGATGTGTGTACTGAGCCATCGACGGACAAACAACTGAGGTTTGCCTTTCCATGGCAGATGGTGCGGGTACCCTTTCAATGTATAAGAGAGAGACATCAAAGTCGCGCCATCTCTCTCGCACTCATTGTTAGGTTAGGGGTTTTCAAATCTCGCGGGCTGATTCTGGAAAAATATTTGTCCCATGGACAGGCAGCCTGACCCAGCAGCAGGGCAAGAGTGACGCTGATATATACCCGCGCGCTCACGCTTTCTTATACATACTCATCATCACACACTGTCACACTATTTGGAGACGGAAGCCAGATGAACCAAATTTAACAACCTCCCTGTTCATTGGTTTCCTCTCATTCCAATACGATTACGTAAATCTTCAAATCTTACGACAGGACGGCTTTTGGTAAATAAATCTGCAAATTGATCTAATCCGGGGACTTTTTCAACTTTGATAAATTTTTGTTCTACTTTCTCTCTGATGACATGATGATGCACTTCTATGTGTTTAGTGCTTCTACTGAGAGTTGGATGTTTCGCTAATTAAATGGCACTTTTATTGTCAATGTTCAGTCGCACGGGCTCAACACTCATGTACCCAAACTCTTCAAATAATTTCCGTGACCAAATCAATTCTCTCGCACACATACTCGCCGCAACATATTCAGACTCGGTTGTGCTCATTGTAGTGACAGACTGTCTCTTTGAAAACCACATGACAGGTCCACACGCAAAACTTACAATAGATCCACTCGTTGATTCTCTAGTGTCTCTACATCCGGCATAATCTGCGTCTGAAAATCCTTCAATTCTAATACATTCATTATCACCCTTTTTAAACTCAATAACATAATTAACGGTGCCCTTAACACATCTGAAAACCCTCTTTACAGCTTCCTAGTGAGCATTATCAAATGATTTCAAAAAACAGCTCAGAAAATTGACAGTGAACGTTAGGTCAGGTCGAGAGACAACACACAAGAACACGAGAGATCCTATTGCCTCCCTGAATGGCTGTTACTGTTACTATTCATACTCTCATTCGTCACATCGTTCAACACAAAATTCGATAGGGTATCAGAGTCAGGTGGTACTTTTGATGGGTTGCAATTTTGCATAGAAAATTTCTCTAGAATACGTTTCGCGTAAGCTTTTTGATGGAGAAAAATACTCTTTCTTTGTCGATTACGAAAAATTTGGATCCCTACAAAAGTATCATCTGTGCCAAGTTTTATCTCGAATTCTGCTTCCAGAGCTCTTACAACATTCATTATCATACGTGCATCCTCCTCAATGATTACATCGTCATCCACGAGAAACGCCAGGTATATTTTCCCGCACTCTTCACTTGCATCTCGCACATAAACAGACCACTCGGATCCGCACCGCACGAAACCTAATTTCGCCAGGAACTCACATATTTTGATATTCCAGTATCTACCAGCTATTGTTTTAGCCCGTATAAGGCTTTCCGCAACCTGCAAACTTTCTTCTCTGCATCAGGAACAGCCAAGCCGGCCGGTATCTTCATAAAGATTTTTTCATCAAGAACATCATATAAGAATGCGGTCTTCACATCAAATTGTACTATTTCCATATCTTCATGAGCAGCTATTGCAAAGAGTGATCTCAAAGTATCATACCGCACAACTGGGGCAAAGGTTTCCTCATAATCTACACCTGCTCTCTACTTAAGACCTCGAGCACATGACCGTGCTTTATATCTTGTACCGTTGCCACCAGAATCATACTCAACGGTGAAATCCCACATGCTATCCAATTCATTTGCATCTTCGGGCAGATCTTCGATATCTCAGGTTCCATTTTCCTCGTGGGATGAGTACTCGCCGTTGATGGCTGCTTTCCAATTATCTTTGTCAGCACAGTAGACAGGTTCTTCGTAAGATGTTGGCGCGAAAATCGCACTGTAGCAGAGATGAGTAGAGAGATCTCCAGCCTAATGCTGTGGAGTCGAGACGGACGATTTTATGAAAATACGGTGTCGCAGCGGCTCGGGTAGCGGCGGACGGGCGAAGCTTGTCCTAAAATCGATGTGCATGTGTGATGTCTGTGAGTTACTGACGGCGCGATCGGCTCACAAACTCACACTCTCACACGCGCACATCGAGTTTAGGACAACACGCGGTGCATGCACCTGTAATATGCGTGCACGCGTATACTTATAGATCGAGCCCACAGGCCGGCGTTATAACGTAGGTATACGGGCAGTCCCTTTTGGAATACTTATAATGAGCCGCAAAACTGGACTATTGTGATGCGGCTCATTTCTGATGCTGCACATTAACACCATAATTTTAGTATTTCTATTTCAACTTGCTTCGTCAAAACGAGTGCTGCTTTGCAGTCGGCCGCAAGGGAAGATTTTTTGATTTGCAATATATATCATGCATCGTGCTTATTCCGACTCAGCTGGGTATTTTTTTCCCTATATTTCTTCACTATTGCTCTATTTTTCCATCATTTTTTTGACCTTGAAAATATATCTATTTCAAGTTAATAATTATGAATTGGATTAAAATGAATTCATTAAAATTGAAATATCAATTGTGATTAACGAATTATTACTAATATGTATTTCAAAGTGGAGGGGGGGGCGGTGGCACGGATAAACGATAAAAACATGCATATTTTCGATCTTTTTTCAGTTTTCCCATTATACGTCGAAAAATATTGCTTTTCGGAAAAACTTGTCAAGGGGTCATCTGTAATGGAAAAACCGAACATGGTCGGAAATTCATGTACATTCATTGTATATTCGGGCTATGTTTATTCATAGATGCCTAGAATATCACTCTGGATTATGATACTATGCCCTTTCAACCCATCGGTGGGACATGCAAAAAGCAGTGTTGAGTTGGGATACAAATGAATAAAATGAGTCAATCTCATTTTCTCGGTTCGTGATGAAGAAAAAGTATTGGTTCTGCAAAGCTATATTTCTCGTTTTTATAGACGAGCTTCGAGGGATGTTAAATTTCTCTGCCAATGAGTGAAACGATTGATTCGTATACGCTCATTTCCCCACCACCCAAGAGGTAGAGCGTAGTTGGTGCGTTTCTTTCTTTTTTGGAAGAATGGTGTCCCCTGTAGGCCTACTCCACTCTTTTCATCACACCTCGACTCAGGGTCCGACAGGTATCCTGAAAATGTTTTCAATTTTCGACCACGGCGTGTTTTTCGCGAATTTTCACCTAGGAAGGATCCGGTTCAAGGGGAATTTTATTGATCATTTTTCAAAGTGGTGAGTAGAATTGATTTCCCCTGGTAATGGATACTCCCGAGTTTTAGGGGCAAAATGTTTCATGGACAAACTGATACTTCTTATCCCATGTTTATGTATGGGGAAAAATCATTGTGCTAGCCATGTTGAGCGATTTGGCAATATGAGGTTTTCACGTTTTACGGACTCTAATCGGTCGCTGAAAACCGTGAAATTTCGCGTATTTGAACTTGCAAACGCTCACAGCTCGAAGAAAAGTGACAATAGACATTTTCTTCATCAAATAAGCCAAAAAATCCTGAAAAACTGCTTCCGAACCAAAAAATTGACGTAACACATTTTTTAAAGCAATTCCAGTTTAAACAATTCTGCACAAGAATTTTGTCTGGCAACATGGATTCTCGGATTTAGAAGGGTCTTCTGTTATTCGACCATATTCATTTTTTGGCTCGCACCTCTTCGTCGGATTGCGGAACCCATGAAACATTTCGTTCCAAATCATAAAATGTACCTCCAGGAGTATTCACAGACTGATTCATCAAATTTGTCGATCGGAATGGCTTTCTTGTGACGGAAGAAGGTGCCTGAATTCTTTGCAGCCCCCCCCCCCCTGCCCGGTGAATGCCGACACCCCCAAATTGGGGGTTGAAATTCGGGGATTTTTTTAGAACAGGAGGCTCTCTTCCAAAATTTCACGATTCGAATCGCTTCCTTGTGACAGGAGGAGGTGCCTGAATATTTGCAGCTCCCCCGGTGGATGCCGACAACCCCAAATCGGGGGTTGAAATTCGGGAATTTTTTTAGAACAGGCCAGGAGGCTCTGTTCCAAAATTTCCCGATGGAGATCGCTTTCTTGTAACGAGAGATGAAGCCTGAATTTTTTGCGGACCCCCGGTGAATGCCGACACCCCGAAATCGGGGGTAGAAATTCGGAAATTTCTTTAAAACAGGCCAGAAGTCTCTGTTCCAAGATTTCTCGATTGGGATCGCTTCGTTGTGACAAAAAAAGGTGCCTGTATTTTCTGCAACCCACCCGCATCCCCCCCCCCCGATGGATGCCGACACAAGCCGAATCTGGGGGTTGAAATTCGGGATTTTTTAGAACAGGCCAGAAGGCTCTGGTCCAAAATTTCTCGATTGGGATCGCTTCCTTGTGACGGGAGGAGGTGCGTGAATTTTTTGCAGCTCCCCGGTGAATGCCGACACCCCCAAATCGGGGGTTGGAATTCGAGAAATTTTTTAGAACGGGCCAGGAGGCTCTGTTCCGAAATTTCTCGATGGGGATCGCTTTCTTGTGACAAAAGAAGGTGCCTGAATTGTTCGCAGACCCCCGGTGAATGCCGACGCCCCCAAATCGGGGGTTGAACTTCGGGATTTTTTTCAGAACAGACTGGGAAGCTCTGTTCCAAAATTTCCCCATTCGGATCGCTTTCTTGTACCGAGAGAAGGTGCCTGAATTTTTTGGAGCTCCCCCGGTGGATGCTGACACCCCCAAATCGGGGGTTGAAATTCGGGAATTTTTTTAGACCAGGCCAGGAGGCTCTGTTCCAGAATTTCTCGATTGGGATCGCTTTCTTGTGACAAGAGAAGGTGCCTGAATTATTTTCGACCCCCCCCCCCCCGGTAAATGCCGCCACCCCCAAATCGGGGGTTGGAATTCGGGATTTTTTCCAGAACAGGCAAGGAGGCTCTGTTCCAAAATTTGTCGATCGGGATCAATTTCTTATGACGGAAGAAGGTGCCTGAATTCTTTGCAGCCCCCCCCCCCCCCCGGTGAATGCCGAAACCCCCAAATCGGGGGTTGAAATTCGGGAATTTTTTTAGAACAGTCCAGGAGGCTCTCTTCCAAAATTTCACGATTCAAATCGCTTCCTTGTGAGAGGAGGAGGTGCCTGAATATTTGCAGCTCCCACGGTGAAGGCCGACACCCCCAAATCAGGGGTTGAAATTCGGAAACTTCTTCAAAAAGGGCCAGAAGTCTCTGTTCCAAAATTCCTCGATTGGATCGCTTTCTTGTGACGAAAGAAGGTGCCTGAATTTTTTGCAGACCCCCCCCCCCCGCCGAATGCCGACACCCCCGGGTCGGGAGTTTGGATTCGGGAATTTTTTAGAACAGTCCAGGAGGCTCTGTTCCGAAATTTATCGATAGGGATCGCATTCTTGTTTCGAGAGAAGGTGCCTGAATTTTTTGCAGCCCCCCCGGTGAATGGCGACACCAGCGAATCCGGAGTTTGAATTCGGGAATTTTTTAGAACATGCCAAGAGACTCTGCCCAGGAATTTCACGATGGGGATCGCATTCTTGTTTCGAGAGAAGGTGCCAGAATTTTTTGCAGCCCCCCGGTGGATGCTGACAACCCCAAATCGGCGGTTTGAATTCGAGAAATTTTTTAGAACGGGCCAGGAGTCTCTGTTCCAAAATTTCTCGATTTGGATCGCTTTCAGTGACGAGAGGAGGTGCCTGAAATCTTTGCAGCCCCCCGGTCAATACTGACACCCCCAAATCGGGGGTTGAAATTCGGGAATTTGTTTAGAACAGTCCAGGAGGCTCTCTTCCAAAATTTCTCGATTGGAATCGCTTTTTTAGAGACAAAAAAGATGCCTGAATTCTCTGGAGCCCAACCCCCCCCCCCGCCCCGATGAATGCGGACACCCCCGAATCGGGCGTTGGAATTCGGGAATTTTTTCTAGAACAGGCAAGGAGGCTCTGTTCCAAAATTTGTCGATCGGGATCGCTTCCTTGTGACGGAAGAAGGTGCTTGAATTCTTTGCAGCCCCCCCCCCCCCGGTGAATGCCAACACCCCCGAATCGGGCGTTGAAATTCGAGAATTTTTTTAGAACGGGCCAGGAGGCTCTGTTCCGAAATTTCTCGATTGGATCGCTTCCTTGTGACGAAAGGAGGTGCCTGAATTTTTTGCAATCCCCCCCCCACCCCGGTGAATGCCGACACCCCCGGATCGGGAGTTTGAATTCGGACATTTCTTTAGAACAGGCCAGAAGTCTGTGTTCCAAGATTTCTCGATTGGAATCGCTTCGTTGTGACAAAAAAAGGTGCCTCGATTTTCTGCAGCCCCCCCCCCCCCCCCGATGGATGCCGACACCCCCGGATCGGTAGTTTGAATTCGGGAATTCTTTAGAAAAGGCCAGAAGGCTCTGGTCCAAAATTCCTCGATCGGGATCGCTTTCTTGTAACGAGAGAAGGTGCCTGAATTTTTTGCAGCCCCCTCCCCCCCGGTGAATGCAAACACCCCCAAATCGGGGTTGAAATTCGAGAATTTTTTTAGAACGGGCCAGGATGCTCTGTTCCGAGATTTCTCGATTGGATCGCTTTCTTTTGACGAAAGAAGGTGCCTGAATTTTTTGCAACCCCCCCCCCCCCGTCGAAGGCCGACACCCCCGGATCGGGAGATTGAATTCGGGAATTTATTAGAACAGGCCAGGAGGCTCTGTTCCAAAATTTCTCGATCCAAATCGCTTTGTTGAGACAAAAAGAGGTGCCTGAATTCTCTGGAACCCACCCCCCCCCCCCCATGAATGCGGACACCCCCGGATCGGTGGTTGACATTCGGGAATTCTTTAGAACAGGCCAGAAGGCTCTGGTCCAAAATTTCTCGATCGGGATCGCCTTCTTGTAACGAGAGAAGGTGCCTGAATTTTTTGCAGCCCCCCCCCCGGTGAATGCCGACACCCCCAAATCGGGGGTTGAAATTCGAGAATTTTTTTAGAACGGGCCAGGAGGCTCTGTTCCGAGATATCTCGATTGGATCGCTTTCTTATGACGAAAGAAGGTGCCTGGATTTTTTGCAACACCCCCCCCCCCCCCCGGAGAAGGCCGACACCCCCGGATCGGGAGTTTGAATTCGGGAATTTTTAGGAACAATCCAGGAGGCTCTGTTCGGAAATTCATCGATAGGGATCGCATTCTTGTGCCGAGAGAAGGTGCCTGAATTTTTTGCAGCCCCCCGGTGAATGCCGACACCCCCAAATCGGGGTTGAAATTCGAGAATTTTTTTAGACCAGGCCAGGAGGCTCTGTTCCAGAATTTCTCGATTGGGATCGCTTTCTTGTGACAAGAGAAGGTGCCTGAATTATTTTCGACCCCCCCCCCCCCCGGTGAAGCCGACACCCCCGGATCGGGAGTTTGAATTCGGGAATTTTTTAGAACAGACCAGGAGGCTCTGTTCCGAAATTTATCGATAGGGATCGCATTCTGGTTCCGAGAGAAGGTGCCTGAATTTTTTGCAGCCCCCCCGGTGAATGCCGACACCTGCGAATCCGGAGTTTGAATTCGGGAATTTTTTAGAACAAGCCAAGAGGCTCTGTCCAGAAATTTCTCGATGGGGATCGCATTCTTGTTTCGAGAGAAGGTGCCTGAATTTTTTGCAGCCCCCCGGTGGATGCTGACAACCCCGAATCGGGGGTTGGAATTCGAGAAATTTCTTAGAACGGGCCAGGAGTCTCTGTTCCGAAATTTCTCGATTCGGATCGCTTTCAGTGACGAGAGAAGGTGCCTGAATTTTTTGCAGCCCCGCTGAATGCTGACACCCCGAAATCAGGGGTTGAAATTCGGGAATTTTTTTAGAACAGTCCATGAGGATCTCTTGCAAAATTTCCCGATGGGGATCGCTTTCTTGTGACGGAAGAAGGTGCCTGAATTCTTTGCAGCCCCCCCCCCCGGTGGATGCCGACGACCCCAAATCGGGGGTTGAAATTCGGGAATTTTTTTAGAACAGTCCAGGAGGATCTCTCCCAAAATTTCTCGATCGGGATCGCTCTCTTGTAACGAGAGAAGGTGCCTGAATTCTTTGCAGCCCCCCCGGTGGATGCCGACGACCCCAAATCGGGGGTTGAAATTCGGGAATTTTTTTAGAACAGTCCAGGAGGATCTCTCCCAAAATTTCTCGATCGGGATCGCTTTCTTGTAACGAGAGAAGGTGCCTGAATTCTTTGCAGCCCCCCTGGTGAATGCCAACACCCCCAAATCGGGGGTTGAAATTCGAGGATTTTTTTAGAACGGGCCAGGAGGCTCTGTTCCGAAATTTCTCGATTGGATCGCTTTCTTGTGACGGAAGAAGGTGCCTGAATTTCCTGCAGGCCCCCCCCCCCCCGGTGAATGCCCACACCCCCGGATCGGTAGTTTGAATTCGGGAATTCTTGAGAACCGGCCAGGAGGCTCTGTTCCAAAATTTCTCGATTCGAATGGCTTTGTTGAGACGGAAAGAGGTGCCTGAATTTTCTGGAACCCACCCCCCCCCCCCCCCCGATGAATGCGGACACCCCCGAATCGGGGGTTGACATTCGGGAATTCTTTAGAACAGGCCAGAAGGCTCTGGTCCAAAATTTCTCGATCGGGATCGCTTTCTTGTAACGAGAGAAGGTGCCTGAATTTCTTGCAGCCCCCCCCCCCGGTGAATGCCAACACCCCCAAATTGGGGGTTGAAATTCGAGAATTTTTTTAGAATGGGCCAGGAGGCTCTGTCCCGAGATTTCTCGATTGGATCGCTTTCTTGTGAAGAAAGAAGGTGCCTGAATTTTCTGCAACCCCCCCCCCCCCCCGGTGAAGGTCGACACCCCCGGATCGGGAGTTTGAATTCGGGAATTTTTTAGAACAGGCGAGGAGGCTCTGTTCCAAAATTTCTCGATAAAAATCGCTTTGTTGAGGCAAAAAGAGGTGCCTGAATTTTCTGGAACCCCCCCCCCCCCATGAATGCGGACACCCCCGGATCGGTGGTTGACATTCGGGAATTCTTTAGAACAGGCCAGAAGGCTCTGGTCCAAAATTTCTCGATCGGGATCGCTTTCTTGTAACGAGAGAAGGTGCCTGAATTTTCTGCAGCCAAACCCCCCCCCCCCCGGTGAATGCCAACACCCCCAAATCGGGGGTAGAAATTCGGAAATTTCTTTAAAACAGGCCAGAAGTCTCTGTTCCAAAATTTCTCGACCGGAATCGCTTTGTTGAGACAAAAAAAGGTGCCTGAATTTTCTGCAGCCCACCTCCATCCCCCCCCCCCCCGATGGATGCTGACACCCCCGAATCGGGGGTCTAAAACCGGGAATTTTTTTAGAACAGTCCAGGAGGATCTCTTCCAAAATTTCCCGATGGGGATCGCTTATTTGTACTGAGAGAAGGTGCCTGAATTCTTTGCAGCCCCCCCGGGGAATGCCAACACCCCCAAATCGGGGGTTGAAATTCGAGAATTTTTTTAGAACAGTCCAGGTGGCTCTGTTTGGAAATTTATCGATGGGGATCGCATTCCTGTGCCGAGGGAAGGTGCCTGAATTTTTTGCAACCCCCCCCCCCCACCCCGTCGAAGGCCGACACGCCCGGATCGGGAGTTTGAATTCGGGAATTTTTTAGAACAGGCCAGGAGGCTCTGTTCCAAAATTTCTCGATTGGGATCGCTTTCTTGTGACGAGAGAAGGTGCCTGAATTGTTTTCATCGCCCCCGTGGATGCCGACACCTCCGAATCCGGAGTTTGAATTCGGGAATTTTTCAGAACAAGCCAGGAGGCTCTGTCCAGGAAGTTCTCGATGGGGATCGCATTCTTGTTCCGAGAGAAGTTGCCCGATATTTTTGCAGCCCCCCGGTGGATGCTGACAGCCCCCAATCGGGGGTTGGAATTCGAGAAATTTTTTAGAACGGGCCAGGAGGCTCTGTTCCGAAATTTCTCGATTGGGATCGCTTCCTTGTGACAGAAGGAGGTGCCTGAATATTTGCAGCTCCCCCGGTGAACGCCGACAACCCCAAATCGGGGGTTGAAATTCGGGAATTTTTTTAGAACAGGCCCGGAGGCTCTGTTCCGAAATTCCCCGATGGGGATCGCTTTCTTGTGACGAGAGAAGGTGCCTGAATTTTTTGCAGACCCCCGGTGAATGCTGACACCCCCAAATCGGGGTAGAAATTCGGGAATTTCTTTGAAACAGGCCAGAAGTCTCTGTTCCAAAATTCCTCGATTGCGATCGCTTTCTTGTGACGAGAGAAGGTGCCTGAATTTTTTTCATCCCCCCCCCCCCCGGTGAATGCCGACACCCCCAAATCCCGGGTTGGAATTCGGGAATTTTTTTAGAACAGTTCAGGATGCTCTGTTCCGAAATTTCTCGATTGGATCGCTTTCTTGTGACGGAAGAAGGTGCCTGAATTTTTTGCAGCCCCCCCCCCCCGTCGAATGCCCCCAACCCCGGATCGGGAGTTTGAATCCGGGAATTTTTTAGAACAGGCCAGGAGGCTCCGTTCCAAAATATCTCGATTGGGATCGCTCTCTTGTGACGAGAGAAGGTGCCTGAATTTTTCTCACCGCCCCCGTGAATGTCGACACCTCCGAATCCGGAGTTTGAATTCGGGAATTATTCAGAACAAGCCAGGAGGCTCTGTCCAGATATTTCTCGATGGGGATAGCATTTTTGTTTCGAGAGAAGGTGCCTGAATTTTTTGCAGCCCCCCCCCCGTGGATGCTGACACCCCCAAATCGGGGGTTGGAAATCGAGAAATTTTTCAGAACGGGCCAGGAGGCTCTGTTCCGAAATCACTCGATTGGGATCGCTCTCTTGTGACGAGGGGAGGTGCCTGAATTTTTTGCAGCCCCCCTATGAATGCCGACACCCCAGAATCGGGGGTTAAAATTCGGGAATTTTTTTAGAACAGAACAGGAGGCTCTGTTCCGAAATTTCTCGATTGCGATCGCTTTCTTGTGACGAGAGAAGGTGCCTGCTTTTTTTTCATCCCCTCCCCCCCCCGGTAAATGCCGACACCCCCAAATCGGGGGTTGGAATTCGGGATTTTTTCTAGAACAGGCACGGAGGCTCTGTTCCAAAATTTGTCGATCGGGTTCGCTTTCTTGTGACGGAAGAAGGTGCCTGAATATTTGCAGCTCCCCCGGTGAATGCCGACAACCCCAAATCGGGAGTTGGAATTCGGGAAATTTTTCAGAACGGGCCAGGAGGCTCTGTTCCGAAATCACTCGATTGGGTTCGCTCTCTTGTGACGAGAGGAGGTGCCTGAATTTTCTGCAGCCCCCCGGTGAATGCCGACACCCCAGAATCGGGGGTTCAAATTCGGGAATTTTTTTAGAACAGAACGGGAGGCTCTGTTCCGAAATTTCTCGATTGCGATCGCTCTCTTGTGACGAGAGAAGGTGCCTGCTTTTTTTCATCCCCCCCCCCGGTAAATGCCGACACCCCCAAATCGGGGGTTGGAATTCGGGATTTTTTCTCGAACAGGCACGGAGGCTCTGTTCCAAAATTTGTGGATCGGGTTCGGTTTCTTGTGACGGAAGAAGGTGCCTGAATATTTGCAGCTCCCCCGGTGAATGCCGACAACCCCAAATCGGGGGTTGAATTCGGGAATTTTTTTAGAACTGGCCAGGAGGCTCTGTTCCAAAATTTCCCGAAGGGGATCGCTTTCTTGTGACGAGAGAAGGTGCCTAAATTTTTTGCAGCCCCCCGGTGGATGCTGACACCCCCAAATCGGGGGTTGGAATTCGAGAAATTTTTTAGAACTGGCCAGGAGGCTCTGTTCCAAAATTTCCCGATGGGGATCGCTTCCTTGTAACGAGAGAAGGTGCCTGAATTCTTTGCAGACCCCCGGTGAATGCTGATCACCTCAAATCGGGGGTCAAAATTCGAGAATTTTTTTACAACGGGCCAGGAGGCTCTGTTCCGAAATTTCTCGATTGGATCGCTTTCTTGTAACGAAAGAAGGTGCCTGAATTCTTTGCAGCCCCCCCCCCCCCGGTGAATGCCCACACCTCCGGATCGGGAGTTTGAATTCGGGAATTTTTTTAAACATTCCAGGAGGCTCTGTTCCGAAATCTTTCGATAGGGATCGCATTCTTGTTTCGAGAGAAGGTGCCTGAATTTTTTGCAGCCCCCCGGTGGATGCTGACACCCCCAAATCGGGGGTTGGAATTCGAGAAATTTTTTAGATCGGGCCAGGAGGCTCTGTTCCAAAATTTGTCGATCGGGATCGCTTTCTCGTGACGGAAGAAGGTGCCTGAATTCTTTGCAGCTCCCCCGGTGAATGCCGACACCCCCAAATCGGGGGTGGAAATTCGGGAATTTTTTTAGAACAGGCCGGGAGGCTCTGTTCCAGAATTTCTCGATTGGGATAGCTTTCTTGTGACGAGAGAAGGTGCCTGAATTTATTTCGACCCCCCCCCTCCCCGTGAATGCCGACGACTCCGAATCCGGAGTTTAAATTCGGGAATTTTTTAGAACAAGCCAGGAGGCTCTGTCCAGAAATTTCTCGATGGGGATCGCATTCTTGTTTCGAGAGAAGGTGCCCGAATTTTTTCCAGCCCCCCCCCCCCCCCGGTGAATGCCGACACCCCCAAATCGGGGGTAGAAATTCGGAAATTTCTTTAAAACAGGCCAGACGTCTCTGTTCCAAAATTTCTCGATTGGAATCGCTTTGTTGAGACAAAAAGAGGTGCCTGAATTTTCTGCAGCCCACTCCCCCCCTCCCCCGATGGATGCGGACACCTCTGAATCGGGGGTTGAAAACCGGGAATTTTTTAGAACAGGCCAGAAGGCTCTGGTCCAAAATTTCTCGATCGGGATCGCTTTCCCGTAACGAGGGAAGGTGCCTGAATTCTTTGCAGCCCCCCCGGTAAATGCCAACACCCCCAAATCGGGGGTTGAAATTCGAGAATTTTTAGGAACAGTCCAGGAGGCTCTGTTCCGAAATTTCTCGATTGGGATCGCTTCCTTGTGACAGAAGGAGGTGCCTGAATATTTGCAGCTCCCCCGGTGAACGCCGACAACCCCAAATCGGGGGTTGAAATTCGGGAATTTTTTTAGAACAGGCCCGGAGGCTCTGTTCCGAAATTCCCCGATGGGGATCGCTTTCTTGTGACGAGAGAAGGTGCCTGAATTTTTTGCAGACCCCCGGTGAATGCTGACACCCCCAAATCGGGGGTAGAAATTCGGGAATTTCTTTGAAACAGGCCAGAAGTCTCTGTTCCAAAATTTCTCGATTGCGATCGCTTTCTTGTGACGAGAGAAGGTGCCTGAATTTTTTTCATCCCCCCCCCCCGGTGAATGCCGACACCCCCAAATCCCGGGTTGGAATTCGGGAATTTTTTTAGAACAGTTCAGGATGCTCTGTTCCGAAATTTCTCGATTGGATCGCTTTCTTGTGACGGAAGAAGGTGCCTGAATTTTTCGCAGCCCCCCCCCCGTCGAATGCCCCCAACCCCGGATCGGGAGTTTGAATCCGGGAATTTTTTAGAACAGGCCAGGAGGCTCCGTTCCAAAATATCTCGATTGGGATCGCTCTCTTGTGACGAGAGAGTGTGCCTGAATTTTTCTCACCGCCCCCGTGAATGTCGACACCTCCGAATCCGGAGTTTGAATTCGGGAATTATTCAGAACAAGCCAGGAGGCTCTGTCCAGATATTTCTCGATGGGGATAGCATTTTTGTTTCGAGAGAAGGTGCCTGAATTTTTTGCAGCCCCCCCCGTGGATGCTGACACCCCCAAATCGGGGGTTGGAATTCGAGAAATTTTTCAGAACGGGCCAGGAGGCTCTGTTCCGAAATCACTCGATTGGGATCGCTCTCTTGTGACGAGGGGAGGTGCCTGAATTTTTTGCAGCCCCCCTATGAATGCCGACACCCCAGAATCGGGGGTTAAAATTCGGGAATTTTTTTAGAACAGAACAGGAGGCTCTGTTCCGAAATTTCTCGATTGCGATCGCTTTCTTGTGACGAGAGAAGGTGCCTGCTTTTTTTTCATCCCCCCCCCCCCGGTAAATGCCG
The DNA here is from genome assembly GCA_029851415.1 of Eretmocerus hayati. Taxonomy (NCBI): domain Eukaryota; kingdom Metazoa; phylum Arthropoda; class Insecta; order Hymenoptera; family Aphelinidae; genus Eretmocerus; species Eretmocerus hayati. Next base: position 104,122,280 of record CM056742.1, read on the forward strand.
ACACCCCCAAATCGGGGGTTGGAATTCGGGATTTTTTCTAGAACAGGCACGGAGGCTCTGTTCCAAAATTTGTCGATCGGGTTCGCTTTCTTGTGACGGAAGAAGGTGCCTGAATATTTGCAGCTCCCCCGGTGAATGCCGACAACCCCAAATCGGGGGTTGGAATTCGGGAAATTTTTCAGAACGGGCCAGGAGGCTCTGTTCCGAAATCACTCGATTGGGTTCGCTCTCTTGTGACGAGAGGAGGTGCCTGAATTTTTTGCAGCCCCCCGGTGAATGCCGACACCCCAGAATCGGGGGTTCAAATTCGGGAATTTTTTTAGAACAGAACGGGAGGCTCTGTTCCGAAATTTCTCGATTGCGATCGCTCTCTTGTGACGAGAGAAGGTGCCTGCTTTTTTTCATCCCCCCCCCGGTAAATGCCGACACCCCCAAATCGGGGGTTGGAATTCGGGATTTTTTCTCGAACAGGCACGGAGGCTCTGTTCCAAAATTTGTGGATCGGGTTCGCTTTCTTGTGACGGAAGAAGGTGCCTGAATATTTGCAGCTCCCCCGGTGAATGCCGACAACCCCAAATCGGGGGTTGAATTCGGGAATTTTTTTAGAACTGGCCAGGAGGCTCTGTTCCAAAATTTCCCGAAGGGGATCGCTTTCTTGTGACGAGAGAAGGTGCCTAAATTTTTTGCAGCCCCCCGGTGGATGCTGACACCCCCAAATCGGGGGTTGGAATTCGAGAAATTTTTTAGAACTGGCCAGGAGGCTCTGTTCCAAAATTTCCCGATGGGGATCGCTTCCTTGTAACGAGAGAAGGTGCCTGAATTCTTTGCAGACCCCCGGTGAATGCTGATCACCTCAAATCGGGGGTCAAAATTCGAGAATTTTTTTACAACGGGCCAGGAGGCTCTGTTCCGAAATTTCTCGATTGGATCGCTTTCTTGTAACGAAAGAAGGTGCCTGAATTTTTTGCAGCCCGCCCCCCCCCCCCGGTGACTGCCCACACCTCCGGATCGGGAGTTTGAATTCGGGAATTTTTTTAAACATTCCAGGAGGCTCTGTTCCGAAATCTATCGATAGGGATCGCATTCTTGTTTCGAGAGAAGGTGCCTGAATTTTTTGCAGCCCCCCGGTGGATGCTGACACCCCCAAATCGGGGGTTGGAATTCGAGAAATTTTTTAGATCGGGCCAGGAGGCTCTGTTCCAAAATTTGTCGATCGGGATCGCTTTCTCGTGACGGAAGAAGGTGCCTGAATTCTTTGCAGCTCCCCCGGTGAATGCCGACACCCCCAAATCGGGGGTGGAAATTCGGGAATTTTTTTAGAACAGGCCGGGAGGCTCTGTTCCAGAATTTCTCGATTGGGATCGCATTCTTGTTTCGAGAGAAGGTGCCTGAATTTTTTGCAGCCCCCCGGTGGATGCTGACACCCCCAAATCGGGGGTTGGAATTCGAGAAATTTTTTAGATCGGGCCAGGAGGCTCTGTTCCAAAATTTGTCGATCGGGATCGCTTTCTCGTGACGGAAGAAGGTGCCTGAATTCTTTGCAGCTCCCCCGGTGAATGCCGACACCCCCAAATCGGGGGTAGAAATTCGGAAATTTCTTTAAAACAGGCCAGAAGTCTCTGTTCCAAAATTTCTCGATTGGAATCGCTTTGATGAGACAAAAAGAGGTGCCTGAATTTTCTGCAGCCCACTCCCCCCCCTCCCCCGATGGATGCGGACACCTCCGAATCGGGGGTTGAAAACCGGGAATTTTTTAGAACAGGCCAGAAGGCTCTGGTCCAAAATTTCTCGATCGGGATCGCTTTCCCGTAACGAGGGAAGGTGCCTGAATTCTTTGCAGCCCCCCCGGTGAATGCCAACACCCCCAAATCGGGGGTTGAAATTCGAGAATTTTTAGGAACAGTCCAGGAGGCTCTGTTCGGAAATTTATCGATGGGGATCGCATTGTTGTTTCGAGAGGAGGTGCCTGAATTCTTTGCAGCCCGCCGGTGAATGCCGACACCCCTAAATCGGGGGTAGAAATTCGGAAATTTCTTTAAAACAGGCCAGAAGTCTCTGTTCCAAAATTCCTCGACCGGAATCGCTTTGTTGAGACAGAAAAAGGTGCCTGAATTTTCTGCAGCCCACCCCGCCCCCTCCCCCGATGGATGCGGAGACCTCCGAAACGGGGGTTGAAATCCGGGAATTTTTTAGAACAGGCCAGAAGGCTCTGGTCCAAAATTTCTCGATCGGGATCGCTTTCTCGTAACGAGGGAAGATGCCTGAATTCTTTGCAGCCCCCCCGGTGAATGCCAACACCGCCAAATCGGGGGTTGAAATTCGAGAATTTTTTTAGAACGGGCCAGGAGGCTCTGGTCCAAAATTCCTCGTTCGGGATCGCTTTCTTAATACGAGAGAAGGTGCCTCAATTTTTCGCAGCCCCCCCGGTGAATGCCAACACCCCCAAATCGGGGGTTGAAATTCGAGAACTTTTTTAGAACGGGCCAGGAGGCTCTGTTCCGAAATTTCTCGACCGGAATCGCTTTGTTGAGACAAAAAGAGGTGCCTGAATTTTCTGCAGCCCACTCCCCCCCCTCCCCCGATGGATGCGGACACCTCCGAATCGGGGGTTGAAATCCGGGAATTTTTTAGAACAGGCCAGAAGGCTCTGGTCCAAAATTTCTCGATCGGGATCGCTTTCCCGTAACGAGGGAAGGTGCCTGAATTCTTTGCAGCCCCCCCGGTGAATGCCAACACCCCCAAATCGGGGGTTGAAATTCGAGAATTTTTAGGAACAGTCCAGGAGGCTCTGTTCGGAAATTTATCGATGGGGATCGCATTGTTGTTTCGAGAGGAGGTGCCTGAATTCTTTGCAGCCCGCCGGTGAATGCCGACACCCCTAAATCGGGGGTAGAAATTCGGAAATTTCTTTAAAACAGGCCAGAAGTCTCTGTTCCAAAATTCCTCGACCGGAATCGCTTTGTTGAGACAAAAAAAGGTGCCTGAATTTTCTGCAGCCCACCCCGCCCCCTCCCCCGATGGATGCGGACACCTCCGAAACGGGGGTTGAAATCCGGGAATTTTTTAGAACAGGCCAGAAGGTTCTGGTCCAAAATTTCTCGATCGGGATCGCTTTCTCGTAACGAGGGAAGATGCCTGAATTCTTTGCAGCCCCCCCGGTGAATGCCAACACCCCCAAATCAGGGGTTGAAATTCGAGAATTTTTTTAGAACGGGCCAGGAGGCTCTGTCCCAAGATTTCTCGATTGGAATCGCTTTGTTGTGACAAAAAAAGGTGCCTGAATTTTCTGCAGCCCACCCCCCCCCCCGATGGATGCTGACACCCCCGAATCGGGGGTTGGAATCCGGGATTTTTTCTAGAACAAGCAAGGAGGCTCTGTTCCAAAATTTGTCGATCGGGATCGCTTCCTTGTGATGGAAGAAGGTGCCTGAATTCTTTGCAGCCCCCCCGGTGAATGCCAACACCCCCAAATCTGGGGTTGAAAATCGGGAATTTTTTTAGAACGGGCCAGGAGGCTCTGTTCCGAAATTTCTCGATTGGATCGCTTTCTGGTGACGAAAGAAGGTGCCTGAATTTTTTGCAACCCCCCCCCCCCCGGTGAAGGCCGACACCCCCGGATCGGGAGTTTGAATTCGGGAATTTTTTAGAACAGGCCAGGGGGCTCTGTTCCAAAATTTCTCGATTCAAATCGCTTTGTTGAGACAAAAAGAGGAGCCTGAATTTTCTGGAACCCGACCCCCCCCATGAATGCGGACACCCCCGGATCGGTGGTTGACATTCGGGAATTCTCTAGAACAGGCCAGAAAGCTCTGGTCCAAAATTTCTCGATCGGGATCGCTTTCTTGTGACGGAAGAAGGTGCCTGAATATTTGCAGCTCCCCCGGTGAATGCTGACATCCCCGAATCGGGGGTTAAAATTCGGGAATTTTTTGAGAACAGGCCAGGAGGCTCTGTTCCGGAATTTCTCGATTGGATCGCTTTCTTGTGACGAAAGAAGGTGCCTGAATTTTCTGCAGCCCACCCCCACTCCCCCGATGGATGCCGACACCCCCGAATCGGGGATTGAAATTCGGGAATTTTTTAGAACAGGCCAGAAGGCTCTGGTCCGGAATTTCTCGATTCGGATCGCTTTCAGTGACGAGAGGAGGTGCCTGAATTCTTTGCAGCCCCCCCGGTGAATGCCGACACCCCCAAATCGGGGGTTGAAATTCGGCAATTTTTTTAGAACAGTCCAGGAGGCTCTGTTCCGAAATTTCTCGATTGGATCGCTCTCTTGTGACGAAAGGAGGTGCCTGAATTTTTTGCAACCCCCCCCCCCCCACCCCGGTGAATCCCGACACCCCCGGATCGGGAGTTTGAATTCGGGAATTTTTAGGAACAGTCCAGGAGGCTCTGTTCGGAAATTTATCGATGGGGATCGCATTGTTGTTTTGAGAGGAGGTGCCTGAATTTTTTGCAGCCCCCGGTGAATGCCGACACCCCCAAATCGGGGGTAGAAATTCGGAAATTTCTTTAAAACAGGCCAGAAGTCTCTGTTCCAAAATTCCTCGACCGGAATCGCTTTGTTGAGACAAAAAAAGGTGCCTGAATTTTCTGCAGCCCACCTCCATCCCCCCACTCCCCCGATGGATGCTGACACCCCCGAATCGGGGGTCTAAATACGGGAATTTTTGTGGAACAGTCCAGGAGGATCTCTTCCAAAATTTCCCGATGGGGATCGCTTTCTTGTACCGAGAGAAGGTGCCTGAATTCTTTGCAGCCCCCCCGGGGAATGCCAACGTCCCCAAATCGGGGGTTGAAATTCGAGAATTTTTTTAGAACGGGCAGGAGGCTCTGTTCCGAAATTTCTCGATTGGATCGCTTTCTTGTGACGAAAGAAGGTGCCTGAATTTTTTGCAGACCCCCCCCCCCCCCCGGTAAAGGCCGACACCCCCGGATCGGTAGTTTGAATTCGGGAATTTTTTAGAACAGGCCAGGAGGCTCTGTTCCAAAATTTCTCGATTCGAATCGCTTTGGTGAGACGAAAAGAGGTGCCTGAATTTTCTGGAACCCACCCCCCCCCCCCGATGGATGCGGACACCCCCTAATCGGGGGTTGACATTCGGGAATTCTTTAGAACAGGCCAGAAGGCTCTGGTCCAAAATTTCTCGATCGGGATCGCTTTCTTGTAACGAGAGAAGGTGCCTGAATTTTTGCAGCTCCTCCCCCCCCCCCGGTGAATGCCAACACCCCCAAATCGGGGGTTGAAATTCGAGAATTTTTTGAGAACGGGCCAGGAGGCTCTGTTCCGAGATTTCTCGATTGGATCGCTTTCTTGTGACGAAAGAAGGTGCCTGAATTTTTTGCAGACCCCCCCCCCCCGGTGAAGGCCGACACCCCCGGATCGGTAGTTTGAATTCGGGAATTTTTTAGAACAGGCCAGGAGGCTCTGTTCCAAAATTTCTCGATTGGGATCGCTTTCTTGTGACGAGAGAAGGTGCCTGAATTTTTTTCATCGCCCCCGTGGATGCCGACACCTCCGAATCCGGAGTTTGAATTCGGGAATTTTTCAGAACAAGCCAGGAGGCTCTCTCCAGGAAGTTCTCGATGGGGATCGCATTCTTGTTTCGAGAGAAGTTGCCCGAATTTTTTGCAGCCCCCCGGTGGATGCTGACAGCCCCCAATCGGGGGTTGGAATTCGAGAAATTTTTTAGAACGGGCCAGGAGGCTCTGTTCCGAAATTTCTCGATTGGGATCGCTTCCTTGTGACAGAAGGAGGTGCCTGAATATTTGCAGCTCCCCCGGTGAACGCCGACAACCCCAAATCGGGGGTTGAAATTCGGGAATTTTTTTAGAACAGGCCCGGAGGCTCTGTTCCGAAATTCCCCGATGGGGATCGCTTTCTCGTGACGGGAGAAAGTGCCTGAATTTTTTGCAGACCCCCGGTGAATGATGACACCCCCAAATCGGGGGTAGAAATTCGGAAATTTCTTTGAAACAGGCCAGAAGTCTCTGTTCCAAAATTCCTCGATTGCGATCGCTTTCTTGTGACGAGAGAAGGTGCCTGAATTTTTTCATCCCCCCCCCCCCGGTGAATGCCGACACCCCCAAATCCCGGGTTGGAATTCGGGATTCTTTCTGGAACAGGCAAGGAGGCTCTGTTCCGAAATTTGTCGATCGGGATCGCTTTCTTGTGACGGAAGAAGGTGCCTGAATTTTTTGCAGCCCCCCCGTGGATGCTGACACCCCCAAATCGGGGGTTGGAATTCGGGAAATTTTTCAGAACGGGCCAGGAGGCTCTGTTCCGAAATCACTTGATTGGGATCGCTCTCTTGTGACGAGAGGAGGTGCCTGAATTTTTTGCAGCCCCCCGGTGAATGCCGACACCCCAGAATCGGGGGTTCAAATTCGGGAATTTTTTAGGACAGAACGGGAGGCTCTGTTCCGAAATTTCTCGATTGCGATCGCTCTCTTGTGACGAGAGAAGGTGCCTGCTTTTTCTTCATCCCCCCCCCCCCGGTAAATGCCGACACCCCCAAATAGGGGGTTGGAATTCGGGATTTTTTCTCGAACAGGCACGGAGGCTCTGTTCCAAAATTTGTCGATCGGGTTCGCTTTCTTGTGACGGAAGAAGGTGCCTGAATATTTACAGCTCCCCCGGTGAATGCCGACAACCCCAAATCGGGGGTTGAATTCGGGAATTTTTTTAGAACTGGCCAGGAGGCTCTGTTCCAAAATTTCCCGAAGGGGATCGCTTTCTTGTGACGAGAGAAGGTGCCTAAATTTTTTGCAGCCCCCCGGTGGATGCTGACACCCCCAAATCGGGGGTTGGAATTCAAAAAATTTTTTAGAACGGGCCGGGAGGCTCTGTTCCAAAATTTGTCGATCGGGATCGCTTTCTTGTGACGGAAGAAGGTGCCTGAATTCTTTGCAGCTCACCCGGTGGATGCCGACACCCCCAAATCGGGGGTTGAAATTCGGGAATTTTTTTAGAACAGTTCAGGATGCTCTGTTCCGAAATTTCTCGATTGGATCGCTTTCTTGTGACGGAAGAAGGTGCCTGAATTTTTTGCAGCCCCCCCCCCCCCGTCGAATGCCCCCAACCCCGGATCGGGAGTTTGAATCCGGGAATTTTTTAGAACAGGCCAGGAGGCTCCGTTCCAAAATATCTCGATTGGGATCGCTTTCTTGTGACGAGAGAAGGTGCCTGAATTTTTCTCACCGCCCCCGTGAATGTCGACACCTCCGAATCCGGAGTTTGAATTCGGGAATTATTCAGAACAAGCCAGGAGGCTCTGTCCAGATATTTCTCGATGGGGATCGCATTTTTGTTTCGAGAGAAGGTGCCTGAATTTTTTGCAGCCCCCCCGTGGATGCTGACACCCCCAAATCGGGGGTTGGAATTCGAGAAATTTTTCAGGACGGGCCAGGAGGCTCTGTTCCGAAATCACTCGATTGGGATCGCTCTCTTGTGACGAGAGGAGGTGCCTGAATTTTTTGCAGCCCCCCGGTGAATGCCGACACCCCAGAATCGGGGGTTAAAATTCGGGAATTTTTTTAGAACAGAACAGGAGGCTCTGTTCCGAAATTTCTCGATTGCGATCGCTTTCTTGTGACGAGAGAAGGTGCCTGCTTTTTTTTCATCCCCCCCCCCGGTAACTGCCGACACCCCCAAATCGGGGGTTGGAATTCGGGATTTTTTCTAGAACAGGCACGGAGGCTCTGTTCCAAAATTTGTCGATCGGGTTCGCTTTCTTGTGACGGAAGAAGGTGCCTGAATATTTGCAGCTCCCCCGGTGAATGCCGACAACCCCAAATCGGGGGTTGGAATTCGCGAAATTTTTCAGAACGGGCCAGGAGGCTCTGTTTCGAAATCACTCGATTGGGTTCGCTCTCTTGTGACGAGAGGAGTTGCCTGAATTTTTTGCAGCCCCCCGGTGAATGCCGACACCCCAGAATCGGGGGTTCAAATTCGGGAATTTTTTTAGAACAGAACGGGAGGCTCTGTTCCGAAATTTCTCGATTGCGATCGCTCTCTTGTGACGAGAGAAGGTGCCTGCTTTTTTTTCATCCCCCCCCCCGGTAAATGCCGACACCCCCAAATCGGGGGTTGGAATTCGGGATTTTTTCTCGAACAGGCACGGAGGCTCTGTTCCAAAATTTGTGGATCGGGTTCGCTTTCTTGTGACGGAAGAAGGTGCCTGAATATTTGCAGCTCCCCCGGTGAATGCCGACAACCCCAAATCGGGGGTTAAAATTCGGGAATTTTTTGAGAACAGGCCAGGAGGCTCTGTTCCGGAATTTCTCGATTGGATCGCTTTCTTGTGACGAAAGAAGGTGCCTGAATTTTCTGCAGCCCACCCCCACTCCCCCGATGGATGCCGACACCCCCGAATCGGGGATTGAAATTCGGGAATTTTTTAGAACAGGCCAGAAGGCTCTGGTCCGGAATTTCTCGATTCGGATCGCTTTCAGTGACGAGAGGAGGTGCCTGAATATTTGCAGCTCCCCCGGTGAATGCTGACATCCCCGAATCGGGGGTTAAAATTCGGGAATTTTTTGAGAACAGGCCAGGAGGCTCTGTTCCGGAATTTCTCGATTGGATCGCTTTCTTGTGACGAAAGAAGGTGCCTGAATTTTCTGCAGCCCACCCCCACTCCCCCGATGGATGCCGACACCCCCGAATCGGGGATTGAAATTCGGGAATTTTTTAGAACAGGCCAGAAGGCTCTGGTCCGGAATTTCTCGATTCGGATCGCTTTCAGTGACGAGAGGAGGTGCCTGAATTCTTTGCAGCCCCCCCGGTGAATGCCGACACCCCCAAATCGGGGGTTGAAATTCGGCAATTTTTTTAGAACAGTCCAGGAGGCTCTGTTCCGAAATTTCTCGATTGGATCGCTCTCTTGTGACGAAAGGAGGTGCCTGAATTTTTTGCAACCCCCCCCCCCCCACCCCGGTGAATCCCGACACCCCCGGATCGGGAGTTTGAATCCGGGAATTTTTAGGAACAGTCCAGGAGGCTCTGTTCGGAAATTTATCGATGGGGATCGCATTGTTGTTTTGAGAGGAGGTGCCTGAATTTTTTGCAGCCCCCGGTGAATTCCGACACCCCCAAATCGGGGGTAGAAATTCGGAAATTTCTTTAAAACAGGCCAGAAGTCTCTGTTCCAAAATTCCTCGACCGGAATCGCTTTGTTGAGACAAAAAAAGGTGCCTGAATTTTCTGCAGCCCACCTCCATCCCCCCACCCCCCCCGATGGATGCTGACACCCCCGAATCGGGGGTCTAAATACGGGAATTTTTTTGGAACAGTCCAGGAGGATCTCTTCCAAAATTTCCCGATGGGGATCGCTTTCTTGTACCGAGAGAAGGTGCCTGAATTCTTTGCAGCCCCCCCGGGGAATGCCAACGTCCCCAAATCGGGGGTTGAAATTCGAGAATTTTTTTAGAACGGGCAGGAGGCTCTGTTCCGAAATTTCTCGATTGGATCGCTTTCTTGTGACGAAAGAAGGTGCCTGAATTTTTTGCAGACCCCCCCCCCCGGTAAAGGCCGACACCCCCGGATCGGTAGTTTGAATTCGGGAATTTTTTAGAACAGGCCAGGAGGCTCTGTTCCAAAATTTCTCGATTCGAATCGCTTTGGTGAGACGAAAAGAGGTGCCTGAATTTTCTGGAACCCCCCCCCCCCCCGATGGATGCGGACACCCCCTAATCGGGGGTTGACATTCGGGAATTCTTTAGAACAGGCCAGAAGGCTCTGGTCCAAAATTTCTCGATCGGGATCGCTTTCTTGTAACGAGAGAAGGTGCCTGAATTTTTGCAGCTCCTCCCCCCCCCCCCCCCGGTGAATGCCAACACCCCCAAATCGGGGGTTGAAATTCGAGAATTTTTTGAGAACGGGCCAGGAGGCTCTGTTCCGAGATTTCTCGATTGGATCGCTTTCTTGTGACGAAAGAAGGTGCCTGAATTTTTTGCAGACCCCCCCCCCCCGGTGAAGGCCGACACCCCCGGATCGGTAGTTTGAATTCGGGAATTTTTTAGAACAGGCCAGGAGGCTCTGTTCCAAAATTTCTCGATTGGGATCGCTTTCTTGTGACGAGAGAAGGTGCCTGAATTTTTTTCATCGCCCCCGTGGATGCCGACACCTCCGAATCCGGAGTTTGAATTCGGGAATTTTTCAGAACAAGCCAGGAGGCTCTCTCCAGGAAGTTCTCGATGGGGATCGCATTCTTGTTTCGAGAGAAGTTGCCCGAATTTTTTGCAGCCCCCCGGTGGATGCTGACAGCCCCCAATCGGGGGTTGGAATTCGAGAAATTTTTTAGAACGGGCCAGGAGGCTCTGTTCCGAAATTTCTCGATTGGGATCGCTTCCTTGTGACAGAAGGAGGTGCCTGAATATTTGCAGCTCCCCCGGTGAACGCCGACAACCCCAAATCGGGGGTTGAAATTCGGGAATTTTTTTAGAACAGGCCCGGAGGCTCTGTTCCGAAATTCCCCGATGGGGATCGCTTTCTCGTGACGGGAGAAAGTGCCTGAATTTTTTGCAGACCCCCGGTGAATGATGACACCCCCAAATCGGGGGTAGAAATTCGGAAATTTCTTTGAAACAGGCCAGAAGTCTCTGTTCCAAAATTCCTCGATTGCGATCGCTTTCTTGTGACGAGAGAAGGTGCCTGAATTTTTTCATCCCCCCCCCCCCCCGGTGAATGCCGACACCCCCAAATCCCGGGTTGGAATTCGGGATTCTTTCTGGAACAGGCAAGGAGGCTCTGTTCCGAAATTTGTCGATCGGGATCGCTTTCTTGTGACGGAAGAAGGTGCCTGAATTTTTTGCAGCCCCCCCGTGGATGCTGACACCCCCAAATCGGGGGTTGGAATTCGGGAAATTTTTCAGAACGGGCCAGGAGGCTCTGTTCCGAAATCACTTGATTGGGATCGCTCTCTTGTGAAGAGAGGAGGTGCCTGAATTTTTTGCAGCCCCCCGGTGAATGCCGACACCCCAGAATCGGGGGTTCAAATTCGGGAATTTTTTAGGACAGAACGGGAGGCTCTGTTCCGAAATTTCTCGATTGCGATCGCTCTCTTGTGACGAGAGAAGGTGCCTGCTTTTTCTTCATCCCCCCCCCCCCCCCGGTAAATGCCGACACCCCCAAATAGGGGGTTGGAATTCGGGATTTTTTCTCGAACAGGCACGGAGGCTCTGTTCCAAAATTTGTCGATCGGGTTCGCTTTCTTGTGACGGAAGAAGGTGCCTGAATATTTACAGCTCCCCCGGTGAATGCCGACAACCCCAAATCGGGGGTTGAATTCGGGAATTTTTTTAGAACTGGCCAGGAGGCTCTGTTCCAAAATTTCCCGAAGGGGATCGCTTTCTTGTGACGAGAGAAGGTGCCTAAATTTTTTGCAGCCCCCCGGTGGATGCTGACACCCCCAAATCGGGGGTTGGAATTCAAAAAATTTTTTAGAACGGGCCGGGAGGCTCTGTTCCAAAATTTGTCGATCGGGATCGCTTTCTTGTGACGGAAGAAGGTGCCTGAATTCTTTGCAGCTCACCCGGTGGATGCCGACACCCCCAAATCGGGGGTTGAAATTCGGGAATTTTTTTAGAACAGTTCAGGATGCTCTGTTCCGAAATTTCTCGATTGGATCGCTTTCTTGTGACGGAAGAAGGTGCCTGAATTTTTTGCAGCCCCCCCCCCCCCGTCGAATGCCCCCAACCCCGGATCGGGAGTTTGAATCCGGGAATTTTTTAGAACAGGCCAGGAGGCTCCGTTCCAAAATATCTCGATTGGGATCGCTTTCTTGTGACGAGAGAAGGTGCCTGAATTTTTCTCACCGCCCCCGTGAATGTCGACACCTCCGAATCCGGAGTTTGAATTCGGGAATTATTCAGAACAAGCCAGGAGGCTCTGTCCAGATATTTCTCGATGGGGATCGCATTTTTGTTTCGAGAGAAGGTGCCTGAATTTTTTGCAGCCCCCCCGTGGATGCTGACACCCCCAAATCGGGGGTTGGAATTCGAGAAATTTTTCAGGACGGGCCAGGAGGCTCTGTTCCGAAATCACTCGATTGGGATCGCTCTCTTGTGACGAGAGGAGGTGCCTGAATTTTTTGCAGCCCCCCGGTGAATGCCGACACCCCAGAATCGGGGGTTAAAATTCGGGAATTTTTTTAGAACAGAACAGGAGGCTCTGTTCCGAAATTTCTCGATTGCGATCGCTTTCTTGTGACGAGAGAAGGTGCCTGCTTTTTTTTCATCCCCCCCCCCCCCCGGTAACTGCCGACACCCCCAAATCGGGGGTTGGAATTCGGGATTTTTTCTAGAACAGGCACGGAGGCTCTGTTCCAAAATTTGTCGATCGGGTTCGCTTTCTTGTGACGGAAGAAGGTGCCTGAATATTTGCAGCTCCCCCGGTGAATGCCGACAACCCCAAATCGGGGGTTGGAATTCGCGAAATTTTTCAGAACGGGCCAGGAGGCTCTGTTTCGAAATCACTCGATTGGGTTCGCTCTCTTGTGACGAGAGGAGTTGCCTGAATTTTTTGCAGCCCCCCGGTGAATGCCGACACCCCAGAATCGGGGGTTCAAATTCGGGAATTTTTTTAGAACAGAACGGGAGGCTCTGTTCCGAAATTTCTCGATTGCGATCGCTCTCTTGTGACGAGAGAAGGTGCCTGCTTTTTTTTCATCCCCCCCCCGGTAAATGCCGACACCCCCAAATCGGGGGTTGGAATTCGGGATTTTTTCTCGAACAGGCACGGAGGCTCTGTTCCAAAATTTGTGGATCGGGTTCGCTTTCTTGTGACGGAAGAAGGTGCCTGAATATTTGCAGCTCCCCCGGTGAATGCCGACAACCCCAAATCGGGGGTTGAATTCGGGAATTTTTCTAGAACTGGCCAGGAGGCTCTGTTCCAGAATTTCTCGATTTGGATAGCTTTCTTGTGACGAGAGAAGGTGCCTGAATTTATTTCGACCCCCCCCCCCCCCCGTGAATGCCGACGACTCCGAATCCGGAGTTTGAATTCGGGAATTCTTTAGAACAGGCCAGGAGGCTCTGGTCCAAAATTCCTCGTTCGAGATCGCTTTCTTAATACGAGAGGAGGTGCCTGAATTTTTCGCAGCCCCCCCCGGTGGATGCCGACACCCCCAAATCGGGGGTGGAAATTCGGGAATTTTTTTAGAACAGGCCGGGAGGCTCTGTTCCAGAATTTCTCGATTAGGATAGCTTTCTTGTGACGAGAGAAGGTGCCTGAATTTATTTCGACCCCCCCCCCCCCGTGAATGCCGACGACTCCGAATCCGGAGTTTGAATTCGAGAATTCTTTAGAACAGGCCAGGAGGCTCTGGTCCAAAATTCCTCGTTCGAGATCGCTTTCTTAATACGAGAGAAGGTGCCTGAATTTTTCGCAGCCCCCCCCCCCGGTGAATGCCAACACCCCCAAATCGGGGGTTGAAATTCGAGAACTTTTTTAGAACGGGCCAGGAGGCTCTGTTCCGAAATTTCTCGACCGGAATCGCTTTGTTGAGACAAAAAAAGGTGCCTGAATTTTCTGCAGCCCACTCCCCCCCCTCCCCCGATGGATGCGGACGCCTCCGAATCGGGGGTTGAAATCCGGGAATTTTTTAGAACAGGCCAGAAGGCTCTGGTCCAAAATTTCTCGATCGGGATCGCTTTCCCGTAACGAGGGAAGGTGCCTGAATTCTTTGCAGCCCCCCCGGTGAATGCCAACACCCCCAAATCGGGGGTTGAAATTCGAGAATTTTTAGGAACAGTCCAGGAGGCTCTGTTCGGAAATTTATCGATGGGGATCGCATTGTTGTTTCGAGAGGAGGTGCCTGAATTCTTTTTAGCCCGCCGGTGAATGCCGACACCCCTAAATCGGGGGTAGAAATTTGGAAATTTCTTTAAAACAGGCCAGAAGTCTCTGTTCCAAAATTTCTCGACCGGAATCGCTTTGTTGAGACAAAAAAAGGTGCCTGAATTTTCTGCAGCCCACCTCCCCCCTCCCCCGATGGATGCGGACACCTCGGAAACGGGGGTTGAAATCCGGGAATTTTTTAGAACAGGCCAGAAGGCTCTGGTCCAAAATTTCTCGATCGGGATCGCTTTCTCGTAACGAGGGAAGGTGCCTGAATTCTTTGCAGCCCCCCCGGTGAATGCCAACACCCCCAAATCTGGGGTTGAAATTCGAGAATTTTTTTAGAACGGGCAAGGAGGCTCTGTTCCAAGATTTCTCGATTGGAATCGCTTTGTTGTGACAAAAAAAGGTTCCTGAATTTTCTGCAGCCCACCCCCCCCCCCGATGGATGCTGACACCCCCGAATCGGGGGTTGGAATCCGGGATTTTTTCTAGAACAAGCAAGGAGGCTCTGTTCCAAAATTTGTCGATCGGGATCGCTTTCTTGTGACGGAAGAAGGTGCCTGAATCCTTCGTAGCCCCCCCGGTGAATGCCGACACCCCCCAATCGGGGGTCTAAATTCGGGACTTTTTTTTAGAACAGTCCAGGAGGATCTCTTCCAAAATTCCCCGATGGGGATCGTTTCTTGTACCAAGAGAAGGTGCCTGAATTTTTTGCAGACCCCGGTGAACGCCGACATCCCCGAGTCGGGGGTAGAAATTCGGAAATTTCTTTAAAACAGGCCAGAAGTCTCTGTTCCAAAATTTCTCTACCGGAATCGCTTTGTTGAGACAAAAGAAGGTGCCTGAATTTTCTGCAATCCACCCCCCCCTCCCCCGATGGATGCGGACACCCCCGAATCGGGGGTTGAAATCCGGGAATTTTTTAGAACAGGCCAGAAGGCTCTGGTCGAAAATTTCTCGATCGGGATCGCTTTCTTGTAACGAAGAGGTGCCTGAATTCTTTGCAGCCCCCCCGGTGAATGCCAACACCCCCAAATCGGGGGTTGAAAATCGGGAATTTTTTTAGAACGGGCCGGGAGGCTCTGTTCCGAAATTTCTCGATTGGATCGCTTTCTTGTGACGAAAGAAGGTGCCTGAATTTTTTGCAACCCCCCCCCCCCCCCGGTGAAGGCCGACACCCCCGGATCGGGAGTTTGAATTCGGGAATTTTTTAGAACAGGCCAGGGGGCTCTGTTCCAAAATTTCTCGATTCAAATCGCTTTGTTGAGACAAAAAGAGGAGCCTGGATTTTCTGGAACCCACCCCCCCCCCCCCCCCATGAATGCGGACACCCCCGGATCGGTGGTTGACATTCGGGAATTCTTTAGAACAGGCCAGAAAGCTCTGGTCCAAAATTTCTCGATCGGGATCGCTTTCTTGTGACGGAAGAAGGTGCCTGAATATTTGCAGCTCCCCCGGTGAATGCTGACATCCCCGAATCGGGGGTTAAAATTCGGGAATTTTTTGAGAACAGGCCAGGAGGCTCTGTTCCGGAATTTCTCGATCGGATCGCTTTCTTGTGACGAAAGAAGGTGCCTGAATTTTCTGCAGCCCACCCCCACTCCCCCGATGGATGCCGACACCCCCGAATCGGGGATTGAAATTCGGGAATTTTTTAGAACAGGCTAGAAGGCTCTGGTCCGAAATTTCTCGATTCGGATCGCTTTCAGTGACGAGAGGAGGTGCCTGAATTCTTTGCAGCACCCCCGGTGAATGCCGACACCCCCAAATCGGGGGTTGAAATTCGGCAATTTTTTTAGAACAGTCCAGGAGGCTCTGTTCCGAAATTTCTCGATTGGATCGCTTTCTTGTGACGAAAGGAGGTGCCTGAATTTTTTGCAACCCCCCCCCCCCACCCCGGTGAATGCCGACACCCCCGGATCGGGAGTTTGAATTCGGGAATTTTTAGGAACAGTCCAGGAGGCTCTGTTCGGAAATTTATCGATGGGGATCGCATTTTTGTTTCGAGAGGAGGTGCCTGAATTTTTCGCAGCCCCCGGTGAATGCCGACACCCCCAAATCGGGGGTAGGAATTCGGAAATTTCTTTAAAACAGGCCAGAGGTCTCTGTTCCAAAATTCCTCGACCGGAATCGCTTTGTTGAGACAAAAAAAGGTGCCTGAATTTTCTGCAGCCCACCTCCATCCCCCCCCCCCCGATGGATGCTGACACCCCCGAATCGGGGGTCTAAATCCGGGAATTTTTTTAGAACAGTCCAGGAGGATCTCTTCCAAAATTTCCCGATGGGGATCGCTTTCTTGTACCGAGAGAAGGTGCCTGAATTCTTTGCAGCCCCCCGGTGGATGCTGACACCCCAAAATCGGGGGTTGGAATTCGAGAAATTTTTTAGATCGGGCCAGGAGGCTCTGTTCCAAAATTTGTCGATCGGGATCGCTTTCTCGTGACGGAAGAAGGTGCCTGAATTCTTTGCAGCCCCCCGGTGGATGCTGACACCCCCAAATCGGGGGTGGAAATTCGGGAATTTTTTTAGAACAGGCCGGGAGGCTCTGTTCCAGAATTTCTCGATTGGGATAGCTTTCTTGTGACGAGAGAAGCTGCCTGAATTTATTTCGACCCCCCCCCCCTCCCCGTGAATGCCGACGACTCCGAATCCGGAGTTTAAATTCGGGAATTTTTTAGAACAAGCCAGGAGGCTCTGTCCAGAAATTTCTCGATGGGGATCGCATTCTTGTTTCGAGAGAAGGTGCCCGAATTTTTTCCAGCCCCCCCCCCCCCGGGTGAATGCCGACACCCCCAAATCGGGGGTAGAAATTCGGAAATTCCTTTAAAACAGGCCAGAAGTCTCTGTTCCAAAATTTCTCGATTGGAATCGCTTTGTTGAGACAAAAAGAGGTGCCTGAATTTTCTGCAGCCCACTCCCCCCCCTCCCCCGATGGATGCGGACACCTCCGAATCGGGGGTTGAAAACCGGGAATTTTTTAGAACAGGCCAGAAGGCTCTGGTCCAAAATTTCTCGATCGGGATCGCTTTCCCGTAACGAGGGAAGGTGCCTGAATTCTTTGCAGCCCCCCCGGTGAATGCCAACACCCCCAAATCGGGGGTTGAAATTCGAGAATTTTTAGGAACAGTCCAGGAGGCTCTGTTCCGAAATTTCTCGATTGGGATCGCTTCCTTGTGACAGAAGGAGGTGCCTGAATATTTGCAGCTCCCCCGGTGAACGCCGACAACCCCAAATCGGGGGTTGAAATTCGGGAATTTTTTTAGATTAGGCCCGGAGGCTCTGTTCCGAAATTCCCCGATGGGGATCGCTTTCTTGTGACGAGAGAAGGTGCCTGAATTTTTTGCAGACCCCCGGTGAATGCTGACACCCCCAAATCGGGGGTAGAAATTCGGGAATTTCTTTGAAACAGGCCAGAAGTCTCTGTTCCAAAATTTCTCGATTGCGATCGCTTTCTTGTGACGAGAGAAGGTGCCTGAATTTTTTTCATCCCCCCCCCCCCCCCGGTGAATGCCGACACCCCCAAATCCCGGGTTGGAATTCGGGAATTTTTTTAGAACAGTTCAGGATGCTCTGTTCCGAAATTTCTCGATTGGATCGCTTTCTTGTGACGGAAGAAGGTGCCTGAATTTTTTGCAGCCCCCCCCCCCCCCGTCGAATGCCCCCAACCCCGGATCGGGAGTTTGAATCCGGGAATTTTTTAGAACAGGCCAGGAGGCTCCGTTCCAAAATATCTCGATTGGGATCGCTCTCTTGTGACGAGAGAAGGTGCCTGAATTTTTCTCACCGCCCCCGTGAATGTCGACACCTCCGAATCCGGAGTTTGAATTCGGGAATTATTCAGAACAAGCCAGGAGGCTCTGTCCAGATATTTCTCGATGGGGATAGCATTTTTGTTTCGAGAGAAGGTGCCTGAATTTTTTGCAGCCCCCCCCCGTGGATGCTGACACCCCCAAATCGGGGGTTGGAATTCGAGAAATTTTTCAGAACGGGCCAGGAGGCTCTGTTCCGAAATCACTCGATTGGGATCGCTCTCTTGTGACGAGGGGAGGTGCCTGAATTTTTTGCAGCCCCCCTATGAATGCCGACACCCCAGAATCGGGGGTTAAAATTCGGGAATTTTTTTAGAACAGAACAGGAGGCTCTGTTCCGAAATTTCTCGATTGCGATCGCTTTCTTGTGACGAGAGAAGGTGCCTGCTTTTTTTTCATCCCCCCCCCCCCGGTAAATGCCGACACCCCCAAATCGGGGGTTGGAATTCGGGATTTTTTCTAGAACAGGCACGGAGGCTCTGTTCCAAAATTTGTCGATCGGGTTCGCTTTCTTGTGACGGAAGAAGGTGCCTGAATATTTGCAGCTCCCTCGGTGAATGCCGACAACCCCAAATCGGGGGTTGGAATTCGGGAAATTTTTCAGAACGGGCCAGGAGGCTCTGTTCCGAAATCACTCGATTGGGTTCGCTCTCTTGTGACGAGAGGAGGTGCCTGAATTTTTTGCAGCCCCCCGGTGAATGCCGACACCCCAGAATCGGGGGTTCAAATTCGGGAATTTTTTTAGAACAGAACGGGAGGCTCTGTTCCGAAATTTCTCGATTGCGATCGCTCTCTTGTGACGAGAGAAGGTGCCTGCTTTTTTTCATCCCCCCCCCGGTAAATGCCGACACCCCCAAATCGGGGGTTGGAATTCGGGATTTTTTCTCGAACAGGCACGGAGGCTCTGTTCCAAAATTTGTGGATCGGGTTCGCTTTCTTGTGACGGAAGAAGGTGCCTGAATATTTGCAGCTCCCCCGGTGAATGCCGACAACCCCAAATCGGGGGTTGAATTCGGGAATTTTTTTAGAACTGGCCAGGAGGCTCTGTTCCAAAATTTCCCGAAGGGGATCGCTTTCTTGTGACGAGAGAAGGTGCCTAAATTTTTTGCAGCCCCCCGGTGGATGCTGACACCCCCAAATCGGGGGTTGGAATTCGAGAAATTTTTTAGAACTGGCCAGGAGGCTCTGTTCCAAAATTTCCCGATGGGGATCGCTTCCTTGTAACGAGAGAAGGTGCCTGAATTCTTTGCAGACCCCCGGTGAATGCTGATCACCTCAAATCGGGGGTCAAAATTCGAGAATTTTTTTACAACGGGCCAGGAGGCTCTGTTCCGAAATTTCTCGATTGGATCGCTTTCTTGTAACGAAAGAAGGTGCCTGAATTTTTTGCAGCCCCCCCCCCCCCCCGGTGAATGCCCACACCTCCGGATCGGGAGTTTGAATTCGGGAATTTTTTTAAACATTCCAGGAGGCTCTGTTCCGAAATCTATCGATAGGGATCGCATCCTTGTTTCGAGAGAAGGTGCCTGAATTTTTTGCAGCCCCCCGGTGGATGCTGACACCCCCAAATCGGGGGTTGGAATTCGAGAAATTTTTTAGATCGGGCCAGGAGGCTCTGTTCCAAAATTTGTCGATCGGGATCGCTTTCTCGTGACGGAAGAAGGTGCCTGAATTCTTTGCAGCTCCCCCGGTGAATGCCGACACCCCCAAATCGGGGGTGGAAATTCGGGAATTTTTTTAGAACAGGCCGGGAGGCTCTGTTCCAGAATTTCTCGATTGGGATAGCTTTCTTGTGACGAGAGAAGGTGCCTGAATTTATTTCGACCCCCCCCCCCCCCTCCCCGTGAATGCCGACGACTCCGAATCCGGAGTTTAAATTCGGGAATTTTTTAGAACAAGCCAGGAGGCTCTGTCCAGGAATTTCTCGATGGGGATCGCATTCTTGTTTCGGGGGAAGGTGCCCGAATTTTTTCCAGCCCCCCCCCCCGGTGAATGCCGACACCCCCAAATCGGGGGTAGAAATTCGGAAATTTCTTTAAAACAGGCCAGAAGTCTCTGTTCCAAAATTTCTCGATTGGAATCGCTTTGATGAGACAAAAAGAGGTGCCTGAATTTTCTGCAGCCCACTCCCCCCCCTCCCCCGATGGATGCGGACACCTCCGAATCGGGGGTTGAAAACCGGGAATTTTTTAGAACAGGCCAGAAGGCTCTGGTCCAAAATTTCTCGATCGGGATCGCTTTCCCGTAACGAGGGAAGGTGCCTGAATTCTTTGCAGCCCCCCCGGTGAATGCCAACACCCCCAAATCGGGGGTTGAAATTCGAGAATTTTTAGGAACAGTCCAGGAGGCTCTGTTCGGAAATTTATCGATGGGGATCGCATTGTTGTTTCGAGAGGAGGTGCCTGAATTCTTTGCAGCCCGCCGGTGAATGCCGACACCCCTAAATCGGGGGTAGAAATTCGGAAATTTCTTTAAAACAGGCCAGAAGTCTCTGTTCCAAAATTCCTCGACCGGAATCGCTTTGTTGAGACAGAAAAAGGTGCCTGAATTTTCTGCAGCCCACCCCGCCCCCTCCCCCGATGGATGCGGACACCTCCGAAACGGGGGTTGAAATCCGGGAATTTTTTAGAACAGGCCAGAAGGCTCTGGTCCAAAATTTCTCGATCGGGATCGCTTTCTCGTAACGAGGGAAGATGCCTGAATTCTTTGCAGCCCCCCCGGTGAATGCCAACACCCCCAAATCGGGGGTTGAAATTCGAGAATTTTTTTAGAACGGGCCAGGAGGCTCTGGTCCAAAATTCCTCGTTCGGGATCGCTTTCTTAATACGAGAGAAGGTGCCTCAATTTTTCGCAGCCCCCCCGGTGAATGCCAACACCCCCAAATCGGGGGTTGAAATTCGAGAACTTTTTTAGAACGGGCCAGGAGGCTCTGTTCCGAAATTTCTCGACCGGAATCGCTTTGTTGAGACAAAAAGAGGTGCCTGAATTTTCTGCAGCCCACTCCCCCCCCCTCCCCCGATGGATGCGGACACCTCCGAATCGGGGGTTGAAATCCGGGAATTTTTTAGAACAGGCCAGAAGGCTCTGGTCCAAAATTTCTCGATCGGGATCGCTTTCCCGTAACGAGGGAAGGTGCCTGAATTCTTTGCAGCCCCCCCGGTGAATGCCAACACCCCCAAATCGGGGGTTGAAATTCGAGAATTTTTAGGAACAGTCCAGGAGGCTCTGTTCGGAAATTTATCGATGGGGATCGCATTGTTGTTTCGAGAGGAGGTGCCTGAATTCTTTGCAGCCCGCCGGTGAATGCCGACACCCCTAAATCGGGGGTAGAAATTCGGAAATTTCTTTAAAACAGGCCAGAAGTCTCTGTTCCAAAATTCCTCGACCGGAATCG
The DNA here is from genome assembly GCA_029851415.1 of Eretmocerus hayati. Classification (NCBI taxonomy): domain Eukaryota; kingdom Metazoa; phylum Arthropoda; class Insecta; order Hymenoptera; family Aphelinidae; genus Eretmocerus; species Eretmocerus hayati. Next base: position 104,143,323 of record CM056742.1, read on the forward strand.
CTTTGTTGAGACAAAAAAAGGTGCCTGAATTTTCTGCAGCCCACCCCGCCCCCTCCCCCGATGGATGCGGACACCTCCGAAACGGGGGTTGAAATCCGGGAATTTTTTAGAACAGGCCAGAAGGCTCTGGTCCAAAATTTCTCGATCGGGATCGCTTTCTCGTAACGAGGGAAGATGCCTGAATTCTTTGCAGCCCCCCCGGTGAATGCCAACACCCCCAAATCAGGGGTTGAAATTCGAGAATTTTTTTAGAACGGGCCAGGAGGCTCTGTTCCAAGATTTCTCGATTGGAATCGCTTTGTTGTGACAAAAAAAGGTGCCTGAATTTTCTGCAGCCCACCCCCCCCCCCCCCATGGATGCTGACACCCCCGAATCGGGGGTTGGAATCCGGGATTTTTTCTAGAACAAGCAAGGAGGCTCTGTTCCAAAATTTGTCGATCGGGATCGCCTCCTTGTGATGGAAGAAGGTGCCTGAATTCTTTGCAGCCCCCCCGGTGAATGCCAACACCCCCAAATCTGGGGTTGAAAATCGGGAATTTTTTTAGAACGGGCCAGGAGGCTCTGTTCCGAAATTTCTCGATTGGATCGCTTTCTTGTGACGAAAGAAGGTGCCTGAATTTTTTGCAACCCCCCCCCCCCCCCGGTGAAGGCCGACACCCCCGGATCGGGAGTTTGAATTCGGGAATTTTTTAGAACAGGCTAGGGGGCTCTGTTCCAAAATTTCTCGATTCAAATCGCTTTGTTGAGACAAAAAGAGGAGCCTGAATTTTCTGGGTCCCGACCCCCCCCCATGAATGCGGACACCCCCGGATCGGTGGTTGACATTCGGGAATTCTCTAGAACAGGCCAGAAAGCTCTGGTCCAAAATTTCTCGATCGGGATCGCTTTCTTGTGACGGAAGAAGGTGCCTGAATATTTGCAGCTCCCCCGGTGAATGCTGACATCCCCGAATCGGGGGTTAAAATTCGGGAATTTTTTGAGAACAGGCCAGGAGGCTCTGTTCCGGAATTTCTCGATTGGATCGCTTTCTTGTGACGAAAGAAGGTGCCTGAATTTTCTGCAGCCCACCCCCACTCCCCCGATGGATGCCGACACCCCCGAATCGGGGATTGAAATTCGGGAATTTTTTAGAACAGGCCAGAAGGCTCTGGTCCGGAATTTCTCGATTCGGATCGCTTTCAGTGACGAGAGGAGGTGCCTGAATTCTTTGCAGCCCCCCCGGTGAATGCCGACACCCCCAAATCGGGGGTTGAAATTCGGCAATTTTTTTAGAACAGTCCAGGAGGCTCTGTTCCGAAATTTCTCGATTGGATCGCTCTCTTGTGACGAAAGGAGGTGCCTGAATTTTTTGCAACCCCCCCCCCCCACCCCGGTGAATCCCGACACCCCCGGATCGGGAGTTTGAATTCGGGAATTTTTAGGAACAGTCCAGGAGGCTCTGTTCGGAAATTTATCGATGGGGATCGCATTGTTGTTTTGAGAGGAGGTGCCTGAATTTTTTGCAGCCCCCGGTGAATGCCGACACCCCCAAATCGGGGGTAGAAATTCGGAAATTTCTTTAAAACAGGCCAGAAGTCTCTGTTCCAAAATTCCTCGACCGGAATCGCTTTGTTGAGACAAAAAAAGGTGCCTGAATTTTCTGCAGCCCACCTCCATCCCCCCACCCCCCCCGATGGATGCTGACACCCCCGAATCGGGGGTCTAAATACGGGAATTTTTTTAGAACAGTCCAGGAGGATCTCTTCCAAAATTTCCCGATGGGGATCGCTTTCTTGTACCGAGAGAAGGTGCCTGAATTCTTTGCAGACCCCCCCCCCCCCCGGTAAAGGCCGACACCCCCGGATCGGTAGTTTGAATTCGGGAATTTTTTAGAACAGGCCAGGAGGCTCTGTTCCAAAATTTCTCGATTCGAATCGCTTTGGTGAGACGAAAAGAGGTGCCTGAATTTTCTGGAACCCACCCCCCCCTCCGATGGATGCGGACACCCCCTAATCGGGGGTTGACATTCGGGAATTCTTTAGAACAGGCCAGAAGGCTCTGGTCCAAAATTTCTCGATCGGGATCGCTTTCTTGTAACGAGAGAAGGTGCCTGAATTTTTGCAGCTCCTCCCCCCCCCCCCGGTGAATGCCAACACCCCCAAATCGGGGGTTGAAATTCGAGAATTTTTTTAGAACGGGCCAGGAGGCTCTGTTCCGAGATTTCTCGATTGGATCGCTTTCTTGTGACGAAAGAAGGTGCCTGAATTTTTTGCAGACCCCCCCCCCCCCCCGGTGAAGGCCGACACCCCCGGATCGGTAGTTTGAATTCGGGAATTTTTTAGAACAGGCCAGGAGGCTCTGTTCCAAAATTTCTCGATTGGGATCGCTTTCTTGTGACGAGAGAAGGTGCCTGAATTTTTTTCATCGCCCCCGTGGATGCCGACACCTCCGAATCCGGAGTTTGAATTCGGGAATTTTTCAGAACAAGCCAGGAGGCTCTGTCCAGGAAGTTCTCGATGGGGATCGCATTCTTGTTTCGAGAGAAGTTGCCCGAATTTTTTGCAGCCCCCCGGTGGATGCTGACAGCCCCCAATCGGGGGTTGGAATTCGAGAAATTTTTTAGAACGGGCCAGGAGGCTCTGTTCCGAAATTTCTCGATTGGGATCGCTTCCTTGTGACAGAAGGAGGTGCCTGAATATTTGCAGCTCCCCCGGTGAACGCCGACAACCCCAAATCGGGGGTTGAAATTCGGGAATTTTTTTAGAACAGGCCCGGAGGCTCTGTTCCGAAATTCCCCGATGGGGATCGCTTTCTCGTGACGCGAGAAGGTGCCTGAATTTTTTGCAGACCCCCGGTGAATGCTGACACCCCCAAATCGGGGGTAGAAATTCGGAAATTTCTTTGAAACAGGCCAGAAGTTTCTGTTCCAAAATTCCTCGATTGCGATCGCTTTCTTGTGACGAGAGAAGGTGCCTGAATTTTTTTCATCCCCCCCCCCCCCCGGTGAATGCCGACACCCCCAAATCCCGGGTTGGAATTCGGGATTCTTTCTAGAACAGGCAAGGAGGCTCTGTTCCGAAATTTGTCGATCGGGATCGCTTTCTTGTGACGGAAGAAGGTGCCTGAATTTTTTGCAGCCCCCCCGTGGATGCTGACACCCCCAAATCGGGGGTTGGAATTCGGGAAATTTTTCAGAACGGGCCAGGAGGCTCTGTTCCGAAATCACTTGATTGGGATCGCTCTCTTGTGACGAGAGGAGGTGCCTGAATTTTTTGCAGCCCCCCGGTGAATGCCGACACCCCAGAATCGGGGGTTCAAATTCGGGAATTTTTTAGGACAGAACGGGAGGCTCTGTTCCGAAATTTCTCGATTGCGATCGCTCTCTTGTGACGAGAGAAGGTGCCTGCTTTTTTTTCATCCCCCCCCCCGGTAAATGCCGACACCCCCAAATAGGGGGTTGGAATTCGGGATTTTTTCTCGAACAGGCACGGAGGCTCTGTTCCAAAATTTGTCGATCGGGTTCGCTTTCTTGTGACGGAAGAAGGTGCCTGAATATTTACAGCTCCCCCGGTGAATGCCGACAACCCCAAATCGGGGGTTGAATTCGGGAATTTTTTTAGAACTGGCCAGGAGGCTCTGTTCCAAGATTTCCCGAAGGGGATCGCTTTCTTGTGACGAGAGAAGGTGCCTAAATTTTTTGCAGCCCCCCGGTGGATGCTGACACCCCCAAATCGGGGGTTGGAATTCAAAAAATTTTTTAGAACGGGCCAGGAGGCTCTGTTCCAAAATTTGTCGATCGGGATCGCTTTCTTGTGACGGAAGGAGGTGCCTGAATTCTTTGCAGCTCACCCGGTGAATGCCGACACCCCCAAATCGGGGGTTGAAATTCGGGAATTTTTTTAGAACAGTTCAGGATGCTCTGTTCCGAAATTTCTCGATTGGATCGCTTTCTTGTGACGGAAGAAGGTGCCTGAATTTTTTGCAGCCCCCCCCCCCCCGTCGAATGCCCCCAACCCCGGATCGGGAGTTTGAATCCGGGAATTTTTTAGAACAGGCCAGGAGGCTCCGTTCCAAAATATCTCGATTGGGATCGCATTCTTGTGACGAGAGAAGGTGCCTGAATTTTTCTCACCGCCCCCGTGAATGTCGACACCTCCGAATCCGGAGTTTGAATTCGGGAATTATTCAGAACAAGCCAGGAGGCTCTGTCCAGATATTTCTCGATGGGGATCGCATTTTTGTTTCGAGAGAAGGTGCCTGAATTTTTTGCAGCCCCCCCGTGGATGCTGACACCCCCAAATCGGGGGTTGGAATTCGAGAAATTTTTCAGGACGGGCCAGGAGGCTCTGTTCCGAAATCACTCGATTGGGATCGCTCTCTTGTGACGAGAGGAGGTGCCTGAATTTTTTGCAGCCCCCCGGTGAATGCCGACACCCCAGAATCGGGGGTTAAAATTCGGGAATTTTTTTAGAACAGAACAGGAGGCTCTGTTCCGAAATTTCTCGATTGCGATCGCTTTCTTGTGACGAGAGAAGGTGCCTGCTTTTTTTTCATCCCCCCCCCCCCCGGTAACTGCCGACACCCCCAAATCGGGGGTTGGAATTCGGGATTTTTTCTAGAACAGGCACGGAGGCTCTGTTCCAAAATTTGTCGATCGGGTTCGCTTTCTTGTGACGGAAGAAGGTGCCTGAATATTTGCAGCTCCCCCGGTGAATGCCGACAACCCCAAATCGGGGGTTGGAATTCGCGAAATTTTTCAGAACGGGTCAGGAGGCTCTGTTTCGAAATCACTCGATTGGGTTCGCTCTCTTGTGACGAGAGGAGTTGCCTGAATTTTTTGCAGCCCCCCGGTGAATGCCGACACCCCAGAATCGGGGGTTCAAATTCGGGAATTTTTTTAGAACAGAACGGGAGGCTCTGTTCCGAAATTTCTCGATTGCGATCGCTCTCTTGTGACGAGAGAAGGTGCCTGCTTTTTTTTCATCCCCCCCCCGGTTAATGCCGACACCCCCAAATCGGGGGTTGGAATTCGGGATTTTTTCTCGAACAGGCACGGAGGCTCTGTTCCAAAATTTGTGGATCGGGTTCGCTTTCTTGTGACGGAAGAAGGTGCCTGAATATTTGCAGCTCCCCCGGTGAATGCCGACAACCCCAAATCGGGGGTTGAATTCGGGAATTTTTTTAGAACTGGCCAGGAGGCTCTGTTCCAAAATTTTCCGAAGGGGATTGCTTTCTTGTGACGAGAGAAAGTGCCTAAATTTTTTGCAGCCCCCCGGTGGATGCTGACACCCCAAAATCGGGGGTTGGAATTCGAGAAATTTTTTAGAACTGGCCAGGAGGCTCTGTTCCAAAATTTCCCGATGGGGATCGCTTCCTTGTAACGAGAGAAGGTGCCTGAATTCTTTGCAGACCCCCGGTGAATGCTGATCACCTCAAATCGGGGGTCGAAATTCGAGAATTTTTTTACAACGGGCCAGGAGGCTCTGTTCCGAAATTTCTCGATTGGATCGCTTTCTTGTAACGAAAGAAGGTGCCTGAATTTTTTGCAGCCCACCCCCCCCCCCCCCCGGTGAATGCCCACACCTCCGGATCCTTAGTTCGAATTCGGGAATTTTTTTAAACATTCCAGGAGGCTCTGTTCCGAAATCTATCGATAGGGATCGCATTCTTGTTTCGAGAGAAGGTGCCTGAATTTTTTGCAGCCCCCCGGTGGATGCTGACACCCCCAAATCGGGGGTTGGAATTCGAGAAATTTTTTAGATCGGGCCAGGAGGCTCTGTTCCAAAATTTGTCGATCGGGGACGCTTTCTCGTGACGGAAGAAGGTGCCTGAATTCTTTGCAGCTCCCCCCCCCCCCCCGGTGAATGCCCACACCTCCGGATCCTTAGTTTGAATTCGGGAATTTTTTTAAACATTCCAGGAGGCTCTGTTCCGAAATCTATCGATAGGGATCGCATTCTTGTTTCGAGAGAAGGTGCCTGAATTTTTTGCAGCCCCCCGGTGGATGCCGACACCCCCAAATCGGGGGTGGAAATTCGGGAATTTTTTTAGAACAGGCCGGGAGGCTCTGTTCCAGAATTTCTCGATTGGGATAGCTTTCTTGTGACGAGAGAAGGTGCCTGAATTTATTTCGACCCCCCCCCCCCCCGTGAATGCCGACGACTCCGAATCCGGAGTTTGAATTCGGGAATTCTTTAGAACAGGCCAGGAGGCTCTGGTCCAAAATTCCTCGTTCGAGATCGCTTCCTTAATACGAGAGAAGGTGCCTGAATTTTTCGCAGCCCCCCCCGGTGAATGCCAACACCCCCAAATCGGGGGTTGAAATTCGAGAACTTTTTTAGAACGGGCCAGGAGGCTCTGTTCCGAAATTTCTCGACCGGAATCGCTTTGTTGAGACAAAAAAAGGTGCCTGAATTTTCTGCAGCCCACTCCCCCCCCTCCCCCGATGGATGCGGACGCCTCCGAATCGGGGGTTGAAATCCGGGAATTTTTTAGAACAGGCCAGAAGGCTCTGGTCCAAAATTTCTCGATCGGGATCGCTTTCCCGTAACGAGGGAAGGTGCCTGAATTCTTTGCAGCCCCCCCGGTGAATGCCAACACCCCCAAATCGGGGGTTGAAATTCGAGAATTTTTAGGATTAGTCCAGGAGGCTCTGTTCGGAAATTTATCGATGGGGATCGCATTGTTGTTTCGAGAGGAGGTGCCTGAATTCTTTGCAGCCCGCCGGTGAATGCCGACACCCCTAAATCGGGGGTAGGAATTTGGAACTTTCTTTAAAACAGGCCAGAAGTCTCTGTTCCAAAATTTCTCGACCGGAATCGCTTTGTTGAGACAAAAAAAGGTGCCTGAATTTTCTGCAGCCCACCCCCCCCTCCCCCGATGGATGCGGACACCTCGGAAACGGGGGTTGAAATCCGGGAATTTTTTAGAACAGGCCAGAAGGCTCTGGTCCAAAATTTCTCGATCGGGATCGCTTTCTCGTAACGAGGGAAGGTGCCTGAATTCTTTGCAGCCCCCCCGGTGAATGCCAACACCCCCAAATCTGGGGTTGAAATTCGAGAATTTTTTTAGAACGGGCAAGGAGGCTCTGTTCCAAGATTTCTCGATTGGAATCGCTTTGTTGTGACAAAAAAAGGTTCCTGAATTTTCTGCAGCCCACCCCCCCCCCCCCCCCGATGGATGCTGACACCCCCGAATCGGGGGTTGGAATCCGGGATTTTTTCTAGAACAAGCAAGGAGGCTCTGTTCCAAAATTTGTCGATCAGGATCGCTTTCTTGTGACGGAAGAAGGTGCCTGAATCCTTCGTAGCCCCCCCGGTGAATGCCGACACCCCCCAATCGGGGGTCTAAATTCGGGACTTTTTTTTAGAACAGTCCAGGAGGATCTCTTCCGAAATTCCCCGATGGGGATCGTTTCTTGTACCAAGAGAAGGTGCCTGAATTTTTTGCAGACCCCGGGGAACGCCGACATCCCCGAGTCGGGGGTAGAAATTCGGAAATTTCTTTAAAACAGGCCAGAAGTCTCTGTTCCAAAATTTCCCTACCGGAATCGCTTTGTTGAGACAAAAGAAGGTGCCTGAATTTTCTGCAGCCCACCCCCCCCTCCCCCGATGGATGCGGACACCCCCGAATCGGGGGTTGAATTCCGGGAATTTTTTAGAACAGGCCAGAAGGCTCTGGTCGAAAATTTCTCGATCGGGATCGCTTTCTTGTAACGAAGAGGTGCCTGAATTCTTTGCAGCCCCCCCGGTGAATGCCAACACCCCCAAATCGGGGGTTGAAAATCGGGAATTTTTTTAGAACGGGCCGGGAGGCTCTGTTCCGAAATTTCTCGATTGGATCGCTTTCTTGTGACGAAAGAAGGAGCCTGGATTTTCTGGAACCCACCCCCCCCCATGAATGCGGACACCCCCGGATCGGTGGTTGACATTCGGGAATTCTTTAGAACAGGCCAGAAAGCTCTGGTCCAAAATTTCTCGATCGGGATCGCTTTCTTGTGACGGAAGAAGGTGCCTGAATATTTGCAGCTCCCCCGGTGAATGCTGACATCCCCGAATCGGGGGTTAAAATTCGGGAATTTTTTGAGAACAGGCCAGGAGGCTCTGTTCCGGAATTTCTCGATCGGATCGCTTTCTTGTGACGAAAGAAGGTGCCTGAATTTTCTGCAGCCCACCCCCACTCCCCCGATGGATGCCGACACCCCCGAATCGGGGATTGAAATTCGGGAATTTTTTAGAACAGGCCAGAAGGCTCTGGTCCGAAATTTCTCGATTCGGATCGCTTTCAGTGACGAGAGGAGGTGCCTGAATTCTTTGCAGCACCCCCGGTGAATGCCGACACCCCCAAATCGGGGGTTGAAATTCGGCAATTTTTTTAGAACAGTCCAGGAGGCTCTGTTCCGAAATTTCTCGATTGGATCGCTTTCTTGTGACGAAAGGAGGTGCCTGAATTTTTTTGCAACCCCCCCCCCCCCACCCCGGTGAATGCCGACACCCCCGGATCGGGAGTTTGAATTCGGGAATTTTTAGGAACAGTCCAGGAGGCTCTGTTCGGAAATTTATCGATGGGGATCGCATTTTTGTTTCGAGAGGAGGTGCCTGAATTTTTTGCAGCCCCCGGTGAATGCCGACACCCCCATATCGGGGGTAGGAATTCGGAAATTTCTTTAAAACAGGCCAGAGGTCTCTGTTCCAAAATTCCTCGACCGGAATCGCTTTGTTGAGACAAAAAAAGGTGCCTGAATTTTCTGCAGCCCACCTCCATCCCCCCCCCCCCCCGATGGATGCTGACACCCCCGAATCGGGGGTCTAAATCCGGGAATTTTTTTAGAACAGTCCAGGAGGATCTCTTCCAAAATTTCCCGATGGGGATCGCTTTCTTGTACCGAGAGAAGGTGCCTGAATTCTTTGCAGCCCCCCCGGGGAATGCCAACACCCCCAAATCGGGGGTTGAAATTCGAGAATTTTTTTAGAACGGGCAGGAGGCTCTGTTCCGAAATTTCTCGATTGGATCGCTTTCTTGTGACGAAAGAAGGTGCCTGAATTTTTTGCAGACCCCCGAACCCCCCCCCCCCCCCCCCGGTGAAGGCCGACACCCCCGGATCGGTAGTTTGAATTCGGGAATTTTTTAGAACAGGCCAGGAGGCTCTGTTCCAAGATTTCTCGATTCAAATCGCTTTGTTGAGACAAAGAGGTGCCTGAATTTTCTGGAACCCACCTCCATCCCCCCCCCCCCGATGGATGCTGACACCCCCGAATCGGGGGTCTAAATCCGGGAATTTTTTTAGAACAGTCCAGGAGGATCTCTTCCAAAATATCCCGATGGGGATCGCTTTCTTGTACCGAGAGAAGGTGCCTGAATTCTTTGCAGCCCCCCCGGGGAATGCCAACACCCCCAAATCGGGGGTTGAAATTCGAGAATTTTTTTAGAACGGGCAGGAGGCTCTGTTCCGAAATTTCTCGATTGAATCGCTTTCTTGTGACGAAAGAAGGTGCCTGAATTTTTTGCAGACCCCCAACCCCCCCCCCCCCCCGGTGAAGGCCGACACCCCCGGATCGGTAGTTTGAATTCGGGAATTTTTTAGAACAGGCCAGGAGGCTCTGTTCCAAAATTTCTCGATTCGAATCGCTTTGGTGAGACGAAAAGAGGTGCCTGAATTTTCTGGAACCCACCCCCCCCCCCCGATGGATGCGGACACCCCCTAATCGGGGGTTGACATTCGGGAATTCTTTAGAACTGGACAGAAGGCTCTGGTCCAAAATTTCTCGATCGGGATCGCTTTCTTGTAACGAGAGAAGGTGCCTGAATTTTTTGCAGCTCCCCCCCCCCCGGTGAATGCCAACACCCCCAAATCGGGGGTTGAAATTCGAGAATTTTTTTAGAACGGGCCAGGAGGCTCTGTTCCGAGATTTCTCGATTGGAGAGCTTTCTTGTGACGAAAGAAGGTGCCTGAATTTTCTGCTGAACCCACCCCCCCCCCCCCCCCCCCGATGAATGCGGACAACCCCGAATCGGTGGTTGACATTCGGGAATTCTTTAGAACAAGCCAGGAGTCTCTGTTCCGAAATTTCTCGATCGGGATCGCTTTCTTGTAACGAGAGAAGGTGCCTGAATTCTTTGCAGCCCCCCCGGTGAATGCCAACACCCCCAAATCGGGGGTTGAAATTCGAGAATTTTTTTAGAACAGTCCAGGTGGCTCTGTTTGGAAATTTATCGATAGGGATCGCATTCCTGTGCCGAGGGAAGGTGCCTGTTTTTTTTGCAACCCCCCCCCCCACCCCGGTGAAGGCCGACACGCCCGGATCGGGAGTTTGAAATTGGGAATTTTTTAGAACAGGCCAGGAGGCTCTGTTCCAAAATTTCTCGATTGGGATCGCTTTCTTGTGACGAGAGAAGGTGCCTGAATTTTTTTCATCGCCCCCGTGGATGCCGACACCTCCGAATCCGGAGTTTGAATTCGGGAATTTTTCAGAACAAGCCAGGAGGCTCTGTCCAGGAAGTTCTCGATGGGGATCGCATTCTTGTTTCGAGAGAAGTTGCCTGAAAATTTTTGCAGCCCCCCGGTGGATGCTGACAGCCCCCAATCGGGGGTTGGAATTCGAGAAATTTTTTAGAACGGGCCAGGAGGCTCTGTTCCGAAATTTCTCGATTGGGATCGCTTCCTTGTGACAGAAGGAGGTGCCTGAATATTTGCAGCACCCCCGGTGAACGCCGACAACCCCAAATCGGGGGTTGAAATTCGGGAATTTTTTTAGAACAGGCCCGGAGGCTCTGTTCCGAAATTCCCCGATGGGGATCGCTCTCTTGTGACGAGAGAAGGTGCCTGAATCGTTTGCAGACCCCCGGTGAATGCTGACACCCCCAAATCGGGGGTAGAAATTCGGGAATTTCTTTGAAACAGGCCAGAAGTCTCTGTTCCAAAATTTCTCGATTGCGATCGCTTTCTTGTGACGAGAGAAGGTGCCTGAATTTTTTTCATCCCCCCCCCCCCCGGTGAATGCCGACACCCCCAAATCCCGGGTTGGAATTCGGGATTCTTTCTAGAACAGGCAAGGAGGCTCTGTTCCGAAATTCGTCGATCGGGATCGCTTTCTTGTGACGGAAGAAGGTGCCTGAATTCTTTGCAGCCCCCCCGGTGAATGCCGACACCCCCAAATCGGGGGTTGAAATTCGGCAATTTTTTTAGAACAGTCCAGGAGGCTCTGTTCCGAAATTTCTCGATTGGATCGCTTTCTTGTGACGAAAGGAGGTGCCTGAATTTTTTGCAACCCCCCCCCCCCACCCCGGTGAATGCCGACACCCCCGGATCGGGAGTTTGAATTCGGGAATTTTTAGGAACAGTCCAGGAGGCTCTGTTCGGAAATTTATCGATGGGGATCGCATTTTTGTTTCGAGAGGAGGTGCCTGAATTTTTTGCAGCCCCCGGTGAATGCCGACACCCCCAAATCGGGGGTAGGAATTCGGAAATTTCTTTAAAACAGGCCAGAGGTCTCTGTTCCAAAATTCCTCGACCGGAATCGCTTTGTTGAGACAAAGAAAGGTGCCTGAATTTTCTGCAGCCCACCTCCATCCCCCCCCCCCCCCCGATGGATGCTGACACCCCCGAATCGGGGGTCTAAATCCGGGAATTTTTTTAGAACAGTCCAGGAGGATCTCTTCCAAAATTTCCCGATGGGGATCGCTTTCTTGTACCGAGAGAAGGTGCCTGAATTCTTTGCAGCCCCCCCGGGGAACGCCAACACCCCCAAATCGGGGGTTGAAATTCGAGAATTTTTTTAGAACGGGCAGGAGGCTCTGTTCCGAAATTTCTCGATTGGATCGCTTTCTTGTGACGAAAGAAGGTGCCTGAATTTTTTGCAGACCCCCAACCCCCCCCCCCCCCCCCGGTGAAGGCCGACACCCCCGGATCGGTAGTTTGAATTCGGTAATTTTTTAGAACAGGCCAGGAGGCTCTGTTTCAAAATTTCTCGATTCGAATCGCTTTGGTGAGACGAAAAAAGGTGCCTGAATTTTCTGGAACCCATCCCCCCCCCCCGATGGATGCGGACACCCCCTAATCGGGGGTTGACATTCGGGAATTCTTTAGAACAGGCCAGAAGGCTCTGGTCCAAAATTTCTCGATCGGGATCGCTTTCTTGTAACGAGAGAAGGTGCCTGAATTTTTTGCAGCTCCCCCCCCCCCCGGTGAATGCCAACACCCCCAAATCGGGGGTTGAAATTCGAGAATTTTTTTAGAACGGGCCAGGAGGCTCTGTTCCGAGATTTCTCGATTGGATCGCTTTCTTGTGACGAAAGAAGGTGCCTGAATTTTTTGCAGACCCCCCACCCCCCCCCGGTGGAGGCCGACACCCCCGGATCGGTAGTTTGAATTCGGGAATTTTTTAGAACAGGCCAGGAGGCTCTGTTCCAAAATTTCTCGATTCGAATCGCTTTGGTGAGACGAAAAGAGGTGCCTGAATTTTCTGGAACCCACCCCCCCCCCCCCCCGATGGATGCGGACACCCCCTAATCGGGGGTTGACATTCGGGAATTCTTTAGAACTGGACAGAAGGCTCTGGTCCAAAATTTCTCGATCGGGATCGCTTTCTTGTAACGAGAGAAGGTGCCTGAATTTTTTGCAGCTCCCCCCCCCCCCGGTGAATGCCAACACCCCCAAATCGGGGGTTGAAATTCGAGAATTTTTTTAGAACGGGCCAGGAGGCTCTGTTCCGAGATTTCTCGATTGGATCGCTTTCTTGTGACGAAAGAAGGTGCCTGAATTTTCTGCTGACCCCCCCCCCCCCCGGTGAAGGCCGACACCCCCGGATCGGTAGTTTGAATTCGGGAATTTTTTAGAACAGGCCAGGAGGCTCTGTTCCAAGATTTCTCGATTCAAATCGCTTTGTTGAGACAAAGAGGTGCCTGAATTTTCTGGAACCCACCCCCCCCCCCCCCCCCCCCCCCCCCCCCCCGATGAATGCGGACAACCCCGAATCGGTGGTTGACATTCGGGAATTCTTTAGAACAAGCCAGGAGTCTCTGTTCCGAAATTTCTCGATCGGGATCGCTTTCTTGTAACGAGAGAAGGTGCCTGAATTCTTTGCAGCCCCCCCGGTGAATGCCAACACCCCCAAATCGGGGGTTGAAATTCGAGAATTTTTTTAGAACAGTCCAGGTGGCTCTGTTTGGAAATTTATCGATAGGGATCGCATTCCTGTGCCGAGAGAAGGTGCCTGTTTTTTTGCAACCCCCCCCCCCCCACCCCGGTGAAGGCCGACACGCCCGGATCGGGAGTTCGAAATTGGGAATTTTTTAGAACAGGCCAGGAGGCTCTGTTCCAAAATTTCTCGATTGGGATCGCTTTCTTGTGACGAGAGAAGGTGCCTGAATCTTTTCCACCGCCCCCGTGAATGCCGACACCTCCGAAACCGGAGTTTGAATTCGGGAATTTTTCAGAACAAGCCAGGAGGCTCTGTCCAGATATTTCTCGATGGGGATCGCATTCTTGTTTCGAGAGAAGGTGCCTGAATTTTTTGCAGCCCCCCGGTGGATGCTGACACCCCCAATTCGGGGGTTCGGATTCGGGAATTTTTTTAGAACAGAACAGGAGGATTTGTTCCAAAATTTCTCGATTGCGATCGCTTTCTTGTGACGAGAGAAGATGCCTGCTTTTTTTTCATCCCCCCCCCCCCGGTAAATGCCGACACCCCCAAATCGGGGGTTGGAATTCGGGATTTTTTCTAGAACAGGCAAGGAGGCTCTGTTCCAAAATTTCACGATTGGAATCGCTTCTTTGTAACAGAAGAAGGTGCCTGATTATTCGAAGCTCCCCCGGTGAATGCTGACACCCCCAAATCGGGGGTAGAAATTCGGGAATTCCTTTGAAACAGGTCAGAAGTCTCTGTTCCAAAATTTCTCGGTTGCGATCACTTTCTTGTGACGAGAGAAGGTACCTGAATTTTTTTCATCCCCCCCCCCCCGGTAAATGCCGACACCCCCAAATCCCGGGTTGGAATTCGGGATCCTTTCTAGAAAGGCAAGGAGGCTCTGTTCCAAAATTTCTCGATCGGGATCGCTTTCTTGTGACGGAAGAAGGTGCCTGAATTATTTGCAGCCCCCCCCGGTGAATGCCGACACCCCCAAATCGGGGGTTGAAATTCGGGGATTTTTCTAGAATAGTTCAGGAGGCTCTCTTCCAAAATTTCACGATTGGAATCGCTTCCTTGTGACAGAAGGAGGTGCCTGAATATTTGCAGTTCCCCCGGTGAATGCCGACACCCCCAAATCGGGGGTAGAAATTCGGAAATATCTTTAAAACAGATTAGATGTCTCTGTTTCAAAATTTCTCGATTGGAATCGCGTTGTTGAGACAAACAAAGGTGCCTGGATTTACTGCAGCCCACCCCCCCCCCTCCCCCGATGGATGCGGACACCCCCGAATCGGGGGTTGAAATTCGGGAATTTTTTAAGAACAGGCCAGGAGGCTCCGTTCCAAAATTTCGCGATTGGGATCGCTTTCTTGTGACGAGAGAAGGTGCCTGAATTTTTTTCACCGCCCCCGTGAATGTCGACACCTCCGAATCCGGAGTTTGAATTCGGGAATTTTTCAGAACAAGCCAGGAGGCTCTGTCCAGATATTTCTCGATGGGGATCGCATTCTTGTTTTGAGAGGAGGTGCCTGAATTTTTTGCAGCCCCCCGGTGGATGCTGACACCCCCAATTCGGGGGTTCGGATTCGGGAATTTTTTTAGAACAGAACAGGAGGATCTGTTCCAAAATTTCTCGATTGCGATCGCTTTCTTGTGACGAGAGAAGGTGCCTGCTTTTTTTTCATCCCCCCCCCCCGGTAAATGCCGACACCCCCAAATCGGGGGTTGGAATTCGGGATTTTTTCTAGAACAGGCAAGGAGGCTCTGTTCCAAAATTTGTCTTTCGGGTTCGCTTTCTTGTGACGGAAGAAGGTGCCTGAATATTTGAAGCTCCCCCGGTGAATGCTGACACCCCCAAATCGGGGGTCGAAATTCGGGAATTCCTTTGAAACAGGCCAGAAGTCTCTGTTCCAAAATTTCTCGGTTGCGATCGCTTTCTTGTGACGAGAGAAGGTGCCTGAATTTTTTTCATCGCCCCCGTGGATGCCGACACCTCCGAATCCGGAGTTTGAATTCGGGAATTTTTCAGAACAAGCCAGGAGGCTCTGTCCAGGAAGTTCTCGATGGGGATCGCATTCTTGTTTCGAGAGAAGTTGCCTGAATTTTTTGCAGCCCCCCGGTGGATGCTGACAGCCCCCAATCGGGGGTTGGAATTCGAGAAATTTTTTAGAACGGGCCAGGAGGCTCTGTTCCGCAATTTCTCGATTGGGATCGCTTCCTTGTGACAGGAGGAGGTGCCTGAATATTTGCAGCTCCCCCGGTGAACGCCGACAACCCCAAATCGGGGGTTGAAATTCGGGAATTTTTTTAGAACAGGCCCGGAGGCTCTGTTCCGAAATTCCCCGATGGGGATCGCTCTCTTGTGACGAGAGAAGGTGCCTGAATCGTTTGCAGACCCCCGGTGAATGCTGACACCCCCAAATCGGGGGTGGAAATTCGGGAATTTCTTTGAAACAGGCCAGAAGTCTCTGTTCCAAAATTTCTCGATTGCGATCGCTTTCTTGTGACGAGAGAAGGTGCCTGAATTTTTTTCATCCCCCCCCCCCGGTGAATGCCGACACCCCCAAATCCCGGGTTGGAATTCGGGATTCTTTCTAGAACAGGCAAGGAGGCTCTGTTCCGAAATTCGTCGATCGGGATCGCTTTTTTGTGACGGAAGAAGGTGCCTGAATTCTTTGCAGCCCCCCCGGTGAATGCCGACACCCCCAAATCGGGGGTTGAAATTCGGGAATTTTTTTAGAACAGTTCAGGAGGCTCTCTTCCAAAATTTCACGATTGGAATCGCTTCCTTGTGACAGGAGGAGGTGCCTGAATATTTGCAGTTCCCCCGGTGAATGCCGACACCCCCAAATCGGGGGTAGAAATTCGGAAATATCTTTAAAACAGATGAGATGTCTCTGTTTCAAAATTTCTCGATTGGAATCGCTTTGTTGAGACAAACAAAGGTGCCTGAATTTACTGCAGCCCACCCCCCCCCTCCCCCGATGGATGCGGACACCCCCGAATCGGGGGTTGAAATTCGGGAATTTTTTAAGAACAGGCCAGGAGGCTCTGTTCCGGGATTTCTCGATTGGATCGCTTTCTTGTGACGAAAGAAGGTGCCTGAATTTTTCGCAGCCCCCCTCCTCCCGGTGAATGCCCACATCCCCGGATCGAGAGTTTGAATTCGGGAATCTTTTAGAACAGGCCAGGAGGCTCCGTTCCGAAATTCCTCGATTGGGATCGCTTTCTTGTGACGAGAGAAGGTGCCTGAATCTTTTCCACCGCCCCCGTATGTGCCGACACCTCCGAATCCGGAGTTTGAATTCGGGAATTTTTCAGAACAAGCCAGGAGGCTCTGTCCAGATATTTCTCGATGGGGATCGCATTCTTGTTTCGAGAGAAGGTGCCTGAATTTTTTGCAGCACCCCGGTGGATGCTGACACCCCCAATTCGGGGGTTCGGATTCGGGAATTTTTTTAGAACAGAACAGGAGGATTTGTTCCAAAATTTCTCGATTGCGATCGCTTTCTTGTGACGAGAGAAGATGCCTGCTTTTTTTTCATCCCCCCCCCCGGTAAATGCCGACACCCCCAAATCGGGGGTTGGAATTCGGGATTTTTTCTAGAACAGGCAAGGAGGCTCTGTTCCAAAATTTCACGATTGGAATCGCTTCTTTGTGACAGAAGAAGGTGACTGAATATTTGAAGCTCCCCCGGTGAATGCTGACACCCCCAAATCGGGGGTAGAAATTCGGGAATTCCTTTGAAACAGGTCAGAAGTCTCTGTTCCAAAATTTCTCGGTTGCGATCACTTTCTTGTGACGAGAGAAGGTACCTGAATTTTTTTCATCCCCCCCCCCCCCGGTAAATGCCGACACCCCCAAATCCCGGGTTGGAATTCGGGATCCTTTCTAGAACAGGCAAGGAGGCTCTGTTCCAAAATTTCTCGATCGGGATCGCTTTCTTGTGACGGAAGAAGGTGCCTGAATTATTTGCAGCCCCCCCGGTGAATGCCGACACCCCCAAATCGGGGGTTGAAATTCGGGGATTTTTCTAGAATAGTTCAGGAGGCTCTCTTCCAAAATTTCACGATTGGAATCGCTTCCTTGTGACAGAAGGAGGTGCCTGAATATTTGCAGTTCCCCCGGTGAATGCCGACACCCCCAAATCGGGGGTAGAAATTCGGAAATATCTTTAAAACAGATTAGATGTCTCTGTTTCAAAATTTCTCGATTGGAATCGCGTTGTTGAGACAAACAAAGGTGCCTGGATTTACTGCAGCCCACCCCCCCCCCTCCCCCGATGGATGCGGACACCCCCGAATCGGGGGTTGAAATTCGGGAATTTTTTAAGAACAGGCCCGGAGGCTCTGTTCCGGAATTTCCCGATTGGATCGCTTTCTTGTGACGAAAGAAGGTGCCTGAATTTTTCGCAGCCCCCCTCCTCCCGGTGAATGCCCACATCCCCGGATCGAGAGTTTGAATTCGGGAATTTTTTAGAACAGGCCAGGAGGCTCCGTTCCAAAATTTCTCGATTGGGATCGCTTTCTTGTGACGAGAGAAGGTGCCTGAATTTTTTTCACCGCCCCCGTGAATGTCGACACCTCCGAATCCGGAGTTTGAATTCGGGAATTTTTCAGAACAAGCCAGGAGGCTCTGTCCAGATATTTCTCGATGGGGATCGCATTCTTGTTTTGAGAGAAGGTGCCTGAATTTTTTGCAGCCCCCCGGTGGATGCTGACACCCCCAATTCGGGGGTTCGGATTCGGGAATTTTTTTAGAACAGAACAGGAGGATCTGTTCCAAAATTTCTCGATTGCGATCGCTTTCTTGTGACGAGAGAAGGTGCCTGCTTTTTTCTCATCCCCCCCCCCCCCGGTAAATGCCGACACCCCCAAATCGGGGGTTGGAATTCGGGATTTTTTCTAGAACAGGCAAGGAGGCTCTGTTCCAAAATTTGTCTTCCGGGTTCGCTTTCTTGTGACGGAAGAAGGTGCCTGAATATTTGAAGCTCCCCCGGTGAATGCTGACACCCCCAAATCGGGGGTCGAAATTCGGGAATTCCTTTGAAACAGGCCAGAAGTCTCTGTTCCAAAATTTCTCGGTTGCGATCGCTTTCTTGTGACGAGAGAAGGTGCCTGAATTTTTTTCATCCCCCCCCCCCTCGGTAAATGCCGACACCCCCAAATCGGGGGTTGGAATACGGGATTTTTTCTAGAACAGGCAAGGAGGCTCTGTTCCAAAATTTGTCCTTCGGGTTCGCTTTCTTGTGACGGAAGAAGGTGCCTGAATATTTGCAGCTCCCCCGGTGAATGCCGACAACCCCAAATCGGGGGTTGAATTCGGGAATTTTTTTAGAACTGGCCAGGAGGCTCTGTTCCAAAATTTCCCGATGGGGATCGCTTCCTTGTAACCGGAGAAGGTGCCTTAATTCTTTGCAGATTCCCGGTGAATGCTGATCACCTCAAATCGAGGGTAGAAATTCGGAAAGTTCTTTGAAACAGGCCAGAAGTCTCTGAACCAAAATTTCTGGATTGGAATCGCTTTGTTGAGACAAAAAAAAGTGCCTGAATTTTCTGCAGCCCACCCCCCCCTCCCCCGATGGATGCGGACACCCCCGAATCGGGGGTTGAAATTCGGGAATTTTTTAAGAACAGGCCAGGAGGCTCTGTTCCGGGATTTCTCGATTGGATCGCTTTCTTGTGACGAAAGAAGGTGCCTGAATTTTTCGCAGCCCCCCTCCTCCCGGTGAATGCCCACATCCCCGGATCGAGAGTTTGAATTCGGGAATCTTTTAGAACAGGCCAGGAGGCTCCGTTCCAAAATTTCTCGATTGGGATCGCTTTCTTGTGACGAGAGAAGGTGCCTGAATCTTTTTCACCGCCCCCGTGAATGCCGACACCTCCGAATCCGGAGTTTGAATTCGGGAATTTTTCAGAACAAGCCAGGAGGCTCTGTCCAGATATTTCTCGATGGGGATCGCATTCTTGTTCCGAGAGAAGGTGCCTGAATTTTTTGCAGCCCCCCGGTGGATGCTGACACCCCCAATTCGGGGGTTCGGATTCGGGAATTTTTTTAGAACAGAACAGGAGGATCTGTTCCAAAATTTCTCGATTACGATCGCTTTCTTGTGACGAGAGAAGGTGCCTGCTTTTTTTCATCCCCCCCCCCCCGGTAAATGCCGACACCCCCAAATCGGGGGTTGGAATTCGGGATTTTTTCTAGAACAGGCAAGGAGGCTCTGTTCCAAAATTTCACGATTGGAATCGCTTCTTTGTGACAGAAGAAGGTGCCTGAATATTTGAAGCTCCCCCGGTGAATGCTGAGACCCCCAAATCGGGGGTAGAAATTCGGGAATTCCTTTGAAACAGGTCAGAAGTCTCTGTTCCAAAATTTCTCGGTTGCGATCACTTTCTTGTGACGAGAGAAGTTAACTGAATTTTTTTCATCCCCCCCCCCCCCCGGTAAATGCCGACACCCCCAAATCCCGGGTTGGAATTCGGGATCCTTTCTAGAACAGGCAAGGAGGCTCTGTTCCAAAATTTCTCGATCGGGATCGCTTTCTTGTGACGGAAGAAGGTGCCTGAATTATTTGCAGCCCCCCCGGTGAATGCCGACACCCCCAAATCGGGGGTTGAAATTCGGGGATTTTTCTAGAACAGTTCAGGAGGCTCTCTGCCAAAATTTCACGATTGGAATCGCTTCCTTGTGTCAGAAGGAGGTGCCTGAATATTTGCAGTTCCCCCGGTGGATGCCGACACCCCCGAATCGGGGGTACAAATTCGGAAATATCTTTAAAACAGATTAGATGTCTCTGTTTCAAAATTTCTCGATTGGAATCGCGTTGTTGAGACAAACAAAGGTGCCTGAATTTACTGCAGCCCACCCCCCCCCCTCCCCCGATGGATGCGGACACCCCCGAATCGGGGGTTGAAATTCGGGAATTTTTTAAGAACAGGCCAGGAGGCTCTATTCCGGAATTTCCCGATTGGATCGCTTTCTTGTGACGAAAGAAGGTGCCTGAATTTTTCGCGGCCCCCCTCCTCCCGGTGAATGCCCACATCCCCGGATCGAGAGTTTGAATTCGGGAATTTTTTAGAACAGGCCAGGAGGCTCCGTTCCAAAATTTCTCGATTGGGATCGCTTTCTTGTGACGAGAGAAGGTGCCTGAATTTTTTTCACCGCCCCCGGTGAATGCCGACACCCCCAAATCGGGGGTTGGAATACGGGATTTTTTCTAGAACAGGCAAGGAGGCTCTGTTCCAAAATTTGTCCTTCAGGTTCGCTTTCTTGTGACGGAAGAAGGTGCCTGAATATTTGCAGCTCCCCCGGTGAATGCCGACAACCCCAAATCGGGGGTTGAATTCGGGAATTTTTTTAGAACTGTCCAGGAGGCTCTGTTCCAAAATTTCCCGATGGGGATCGCTTCCTTGTAACGGGAGAAAGTGCCTTAATTCTTTGCAGATTCCCGGTGAATGCTGATCACCTCAAATCGAGGGTAGAAATTCGGAAAGTTCTTTGAAACAGGCCAGAAGTCTCTGTTCCAAAATTTCTGGATTGGAATCGCTTTGTTGAGACAAAAAAAAGTGCCTGAATTTTCTGCAGCCCACCCCCCCCCTCCCCCGATGGATGCGGACACCCCCGAATCGGGGGTTGAAATTCGGGAATTTTTTAAGAACAGGCCAGGAGGCTCCGTTCCAAAATTTCTCGATTGGGATCGCTTTCTTGTGACGAGAGAAGGTGCCTGAATCTTTTTCACCGCCCCCGTGAATGCCGACACCTCCGAATCCGGAGTTTGAATTCGGGAATTTTTCAGAACAAGCCAGGAGGCTCTGTCCAGATATTCCTCGATGGGGATCGCATTCTTGTTCCGAGAGAAGGTGCCTGAATTTTTTGCAGCCCCCCGGTGGATGCTGACACCCCCAATTCGGGGGTTCGGATTCGGGAATTTTTTTAGAACAGAACAGGAGGATCTGTTCCAAAATTTCCCGATGGGGATCGCTTCCTTGTAACGGGAGAAGGTGCCTTAATTCTTTGCAGATTCCCGGTGAATGCTGATCACCTCAAATCGAGGGTAGAAATTCGGAAAGTTCTTTGAAACAGGCCAGAAGTCTCTGTTCCAAAATTTCTGGATTGGAATCGCTTTGTTGAGACAAAAAAAAGTGCCTGAATTTTCTGCAGCCCACCCCCCCCCCCTCGATGAATGCGGACACCCCCGAACCGGGGGTTGAAATTCGGGAATTTTTTAGAACAGGCCAGAAAGCTCTGGTCGAAAATTTCTCGATCGGGATCGCTTTCTCGTAACGAGAGAAGGTGCCTGAATTCCTTGCAGCCCCCCCGGTGGATGCCAACACCCCCAAATCGGGGGTTGAAATTCGAGAATTTTTTCAGAACGGGCCAGGAGGCCCTGTTCTGAAATTTCTCGATTGGATCGCTTTCTTGTGACGAAAGAAGGTGCCTGAAATTTTTGCAGCCCCCCCGGAGAATGCCAACACCCCCAAATCGGGGGTTGGAAATCGGGAATTTTTTTAGAACAGGCCAGGAGGCTCTGTTCCAAAATTTCTCGATTGGGATCGCTTTCTTGTGACGGAAGAAGGTGCCTGAATTTTTTGCAACCCCCCCGGTGAATGCCGACACCCCCAAATCGGGGGTTGAAAATCGGAAATTTTCTCAAGAACGGGCCAGGAGGCTCTGTTCCAAAATTCCTCGATTGGGATCGCTTTCTTGTGACGGAAGAAGGTGCCTGAATTATTGGCAACCCCCCCGGTGAATGCCGACACCCCCAAATCGGGGGTTGAAAATCGGGAATTTTTTTAGAACAGGCCAGGAGGCTCTGTTCCAAAATTTCTCGATCGGGATCACTTTCTTGTGACGGAAGAAGGTGCCTGAATTTTTTGCAACCCCCCCGGTGAATGCCGACACCCCCAAATCGGGGGTTCAAAATCGGGGATTTTTCTAGAACCGGCCAGGAGGCTCTGTTCCAAAATTTCTCGATTGGGATCGCTTTCTTGTGACGAAAGGAGGTGCCTGAATTTTTTGCAACCCCCCCGGTGAATGCCGACACCCCCAAATCGGGGGTTGAAAATCGGGAATTTTTCTAGAACCGGCCAAGAGGCTCTGTTCCAAAATTTCTCGATTGGGATCGCTTTCTTGTGGCGAAAGAAGGTGCCTGAATTTTTTGCAACCCCCCCGGTGAATGCCGACACCCCCAAATCGGGGGTTGAAAATCGGGAATTTTTCTAGAACCGGCCAGGAGGCTCTGTTCCAAAATTTCTCGATTGGGATCGTTTTCTTGTAACAAAAGAAGGTACCTGAATTTTTTGCAACCCCCCCCCCCCCCGGTGAATGCCGACACCCCCAAATCGGGGGTTGAAAATCGGGAATTTCTCTAGAACCGGCCAGGAGGCTCTGTTCCAAAATTTCTCGATTGGGATCGCTTTCTTGTAACAAAAGAAGGTACCTGAATTTTTTGCAACCCCCCCGGTGAAAGCCGACACCCCCAAATCGGGGGTTGAAAATCGGGAATTTTTCTAGAACCGGCCAGGAGGCTCTGTTCCAAAGTTTCTCGATTGGGATCGCTTCCTTGTGACGGAAGAAGGTGCCTGAATTTTTTGCATTCCCCCCGGTGAATGCCGACACCCCCAAATCGGGGGTTGAAAATCGGGAATTTTTTTTAGAGCGGGCCAGGAGGCTCTGTTCCAAAATTTCTCGATTGTGATCGCTTTCTTGTGACGAAAGAAGGTGCCTGAATTTTTTGCAGCCCCCCCCCCCCCCGGTGAATGCCGACACCCCCAAATCGGGGGTTGAAAATCGGACATTTTTTTAGAACAGGCCAGGAGGCTCTGTTCCAGAATTTCTCGATTGGGATCGCTTTCTTGTGACGAAAGAAGGTGCCTGAATTTTTTGCAACCCCCCCGGTGAATGCCGACACCCCCAAATCGAGTGTTGAAAATCGGGAATTTTTTGAGAACAGGCCAGGAGGCTCTGTTCCAAAATCTCTCGATTGGGATTGCTTTCTTGTGACAAAAGAAGGTACCTGAATTTTTTGCATTTCCCCCGGTGAATGCCGACACCCCCAAATCGGGGGTTGAAAATCGGGAATTTTCTTTAGAGCGGGCCAGGAGGCTCTGTTCCAAAATTTCTCGATTGTGATCGCTTTCTTGTGACGAAAGAAGGTGCCTCAATTTTTTGCAACCCCTCCGGTGAATGCCGACACCCCCAAATCGGGGGTTGAAAATCGGGAATTTTTTTAGAACAGGCCAGGAGACTCGGTTCCAAAATTTCTCGATTGGGATCGCTTTCTTGTGACGGAAGAAGGTGCCTGAATTTTTTGCAACTCCCCCGGTGAATGCCGACACCCCCAAATCGGGGGTTGGGAATCGGGAATTTTTTTAGAACAGGCCAGGAGGCTCTGTTCCAAAAATTCTCGATTGTGATCGCTTTCTTGTGACGAAAGAAGGTGCCTGAATTTTTTGCAACCCCCCCGTTGAATGCCGACACCCCCAAATCGGGGGTTGAAAATCGGGAATTTTTTTAGAACAGGCCAGGAGGCTCTGTTCCAAAATTTCTCGATTGGGATCGCTTTCTTGTGACGAAAGAAGGTGCCTGAATTTTTTGCAACCCCCCCGGTGAATGCCGACACCCCCAAATCGGGGGTTGAAAATCGGGAATTTTTTGAGAACCGGCCTAGAGGCTCTGTTCCAAAATTTCTCGATTGGGATCGCTTTCTTGTGACGAAAGAAGGTGCCTGAATTTTTTGCCAGGAAGATGCTCTCTCCCATGCCACTTACAGCGATATTGATTCGATGAATATTTATATCACCAGGAGTAAGAATGAATATGACTCAGCGAATCTTAAACAGTTTTATCAGTTCGTATGCTTCGGCCTTGGTTCAGAATTCAGGCATCTTCATCAGAACGAGTCAAATAATGTACGTCTATACCGAAGTTTTTGTGAGGTTAGATGAGATGCCGATCTGGCGAGCTCGCGGCGCCCGCAGTCGCACGCAGCTCTTCTTCATACTGGTACGGTAAGAATGACCCTACAAGTGCCCGCAAAATTTACCCAAATTCACCACACTTCTTCACCAAATTCGTTACAACTTCTGACGTGAAATGAAATTTACCAGACATAATTTAATTTTTCTCGACACTTAGCCGCAATAAGTAGGCTGAAATGTCGGACGCTCCACGATTACCCTAACCGTGCCCGTAAATTTTACCGAAAAATTCTGGGCGTGCATTCATTACCTGGAAGCCTTCATATTTCCTATCAGACCGTTCTTCATGATTTGGGCGCTGCAACCATAGAGATTGCAACTCCGGTTCTAGTTGATGAGATCGAACTCAACGGGCGGTCACTTAAAAATATCATTCTCACAGCTTTTCAGAATGATTGGTTTTGAAATTTCAAAATCTCGCGCTTATGGGCAATCAATTGAGGTTCCCTGTCTTTGGAATCAAAAAAGCGCTCAGAAAACAACTCAATAAGAAGACATGCAGATTGAAAAATTTCATTAGTGACGAACACAAGTTTTCACACGAAAGAATGTTTTTTTCAATGAACCAAAAAATAGCTTTTTGAAAATATTACGGGATCGTTCATACAATCTGTTACAGAAGGTGTGTACATACGATTACCGGGCTGTAGCAAAAAAATTGTGAATTTTATTCGTGCATTTGAAATTTTTTGTAAACCCTCGTGGTTCTTGTCACTCTTCCGCAAAGTATGGCATTTCAGAGTAACGCCAGACGTGTAATGATTAGTCATCTTCTGCTGTACAGTTTCGCTCACGCGAGGCTGGACCTCACGCGTGCGAGAATCTCTGACCGGCAGGGGCCGGATTACGAGCAAGCGAGCGAGCACCTCGAGCGACGCGAGCGCGCGACACGAGCTCAAGTGCGAGAAACGAGCAACCGAACGATGGAGCGCGCGAACCACGAGTACTCCCACCATACCGGCCCCTATACTTTTTACACCGGGGAGGTGGAGTGGGGGTACGTGTGGGTCACGCGCTTCGTCGTTCGATCGCTCGTTTCTCGCACTTGGGCTCGTGGTCGCGTCGCTCTAGGTGCTCGCTCGCTTGCTCGTAATTCGGCCCCTGCCGGACAGAGATTCTCGCACGCGTGAGGTCCAGCCTCGCGTACGCGAAACTGTACAGCAGAAGATGACAAATCATTACACGTCTAGCGTTACACTAAAATGCCATACTTTGCGGAAGAGTTACAAGAACCACGAGGGTTTACAAAAAATTTTAAATGCACGAATAAAATTTACAATTTTTTTGCTACCCCCCGCTAACATTATATACACACCTTCGGTAAAAGATTGTTTATAATAGAGATGATAAGAGAACAAGAATTTCCGAGTGCTTTTCGATCGGTGGTTTGCTCACCTGCCCCATGGGCTGAACCGTGAAAAAGATACGAAAATTTTGTGAAGAAAAGTTGAATACATGATTCTGAATTGTGTACCAGTGTCCAAACGAAAATTTCCGAGTTTCTGTAATCGTGACGGATGATCTTATTTTAACCCATGAAATCGAAAAAGTTCACTCCAAAAGAAATCTGAGACCCTAAGTTTGACCATATATGGGTTCCTCATGGAATTACTCTTATACAATTGAATGAAAAATTTTAGGAAAAATTTTGACAAACTACCCTTTTTTGGTTCATAGGTCCGTTTAACGCTGAGCTACTCATATGTAAAACAGTTTATTGGATAAATCTTGAATTTGTTTCAAGGTAACGATGTAAACAGATAACAGATTTCGAAATATCTGGAATTCCTCGATCAAATGAGCTCTTGTGAGACTTCGTTTACGATGACAGGCAATGCTTGGTATAAGCAAAACTTAGCTATAGGGATGTGATATCGATGTGGGGTTGCCTGCATCCAGGGGTAAAATGGCTGCGTAACAGAGCAGATTTAGCATTGGTAGCATAAGGGTTTGGCTCCATTGAAGTCTCATCTCCCACAGTCTGGCACAGAACACTTATGTAACGACCTGATCCTCCTACTCTTGGGCTTGATAGATATTAGTCAACCCGGGAGAGCTAGAAATTCAATACTACCATCACCGTCCTATGCATCCAATGTTAAAACTGCTCTCTTCGTCGGCCATCTTGGAAAAAAACGCCCGTGCGCAAGCAACCCGGCAAGCATGTCAGATCCCTATAATCAGGCGAGCCTTACCATCTCGAGGAACTAGATTTGAATACGCGTGCGATGATACATAGTTTTCGTGCTCTCAGATATCACTTTCGGCGATAGCAGAGATGCAAAACAATCGCGCCGAGCCGTCTAGTTTTAAGTTTCTTCCAATTCACTGGATGGCGATACCGAAAAGCTAAGTGGAATTATCACTGGCCAAATAGACGACGGGGGAGCGATTTTTCCCAGTCTATATCCCCAACAAAATTTGAATCTTAATTATTTATAACAATTTTTCAATCATCGTGCACCAAACATCATATCACAACATATTTTACCCGATACAGCTCAATGTATGATCACGATTTAATATTTGACCTCTGAAGTGATCAGGCAAGGAGTACAATAAGTGAGGCCTCCAGCTTAGTCGCGATTCATTCAGAGTCTATATAGTATATCAGTAGATCCGCGGAAATTTGCTCGGAAGAGACCGAAAAATAGACGAAAGACAAAAGTTGACTTCTAGTCCTACAAGATGGGTTTTTTACTCCTGGTGTGATCTATATTCAGTATCAAAACTCAAACATATACAGTCCCTCTCACAAATAATAGATCAAGTAGGGTGTCACTGAAACAGTTATATTTTTTATAACACTTGGTCGCACGGGAATTTGAAAAAGGCATCTCAAAGATCACAAAAAAAACTATGAATTCATGTGTTTAAAACTTTCCTTGCGTCCTCCTTGAGTGCCTGTAGCCAACGATGGAAAGCTGAAAAATTTCTCGTTCAATCATTCACCTACAACTTTAGCGGGAGTGATCCGATTACAAAAATTCTTACGGGATCTTGTAGATCTTTGCATAACCTACAATTTCCTCTTTCTGGAGTTCCCTCTACGACCTTTTCTGCCCATGTAACAGGCTTGGAATGGTAATTTTATATTACATGGACTGTTCATGGAGATACCGCGCGTGGCGCCTGTTTCGTACGCCTTGCTCTACTTTAGCGCAAAAATAAATCAAAAAAATATCATGTCACATGATTTTGAAGTGAAATAATCTAATCTTTTAGGATATTTGATCAGATTCTGTCTTGGATTGGAGGCAACCCCGATTTCTCAAGTTTTATTGGAAGAATTGTTTAATTTCATGTTTTGCCTCTATAGATCACATTCAAGGCAAAATCTGATGGAATATTCTGAAAGATATAGTACATTAAGTAACAAGGGCGCAAAGTACTTTTTCGAAATCATGTGCGTAAAGTTAGTGCGTAAGGAACATTTTTCCGTGCGTAAAGGAATTTTTGCGCACGGAATGCGTGAAGACCTGTGCGTAAAGTCACCAACAGTGCGTAAGGTAGGTCTTTACGCACTGGAACGTATCTTTACGCACTGCCGTATTTTCTTTATAGCCTAATATTCTACAACATCTCTTGAAGTTTCTGCGTTGTTTAGCAAAATGATCTCTGTCTCAATTCTGTAGAATCGGAGTGCTCCAATCGTTGATTCGAAGCTGCCCAAAGCAGGTGTAATGACTTCTTTCACTCGATAGGATGAAAACTTATGAGCTCTCTAAATTGTTATACTCAGTCTTGCTCTCTCGATAAGTCCATACGATTGAAATATCCTGGTCGGCCCATCGAATTGAACATGGAAATAGTTCACTTCGGTGGTACATGAATTTAATTGAGTTCAATAAAATATATAGACCTTTTTGGAGTGCTTCCACCGTGGTTTCGGTAATTTGAAATCTACCTTAGACCGTACGTCCAAAGGAAATGTAAATTCACTTTTCGGATACTTCGCCTCAAAAAAGAGTGTCGGCGATGTATTCATATTCTTTTATAAGAAAGAATCCATAGGTTTCGAAATCGCTTTCTATCCCGTGTATTCGGAGCATTATTATTATCATTAGATTTGTTCAAGTTCTTTCTATTGAACCATAGGAATGGCATATTATTTCATCAATCCGTTGATATATTCTTGCCCGTCCTTGACGATATTCATGAAACTCCATAATAATTTTCCTCGAAATTCAGAATTGATATTATCTTATGTGGCGTCCCGCCATCCCGAGGTGACCCGATTACCCAAAGAAGTTGTGAATTGCTGAGTTGCGATTGAGGATTGCTTGTCTTTTGAGTAACCTCTATTTAATTAAGCAATCAGAATTACGAAGACAGGTTGATTCAGCGCATTGTTGTCGCCGTGCGCGTAACCCACAGTAAGTCCGAGTTACGTGCACGGCCAAAAAAAACAGGTCAAATTTCATAACCACAAAGCTATAAAAATTGAGTGTCAACAGCAGTTAATTGATCAGTCTTGAAACGTTACTCTTAAACTCACGCGCAGATTTTACCCAAGTGTTGAGCACGACAAAGTAAATTTCTAAGTGAGAGACTGAGTCGACTGAATCCCGCCGCGTATCTCCGGCGTCATCCCGAGAACGAGCTCATCAACCTGTCTATCAGCCTCCAGGATATTTTGACCCGCAGAGCTGGGAATCCTCGAGTAGAATTTAGTATCAACATAGTTGTAAGTCCAAGAAAATCTACCATTCATGTTTAGTATATTAAATCTATCATCGTTACCTTTGTATTGTCCAATTCAAAATTAGCATATAAACCGAATTATTCTCAAATATATTTGTTACCCGGACCCATCAGGTCCGGTCATAACATTTTGGCATCCCTTGTGGGGAACATATTGTTGCACTAACTTTGTTCAACTCCTAAATTAGCATCCTGCAAAATCGTTCTGCAATATTGCAACATTGTCCTTCTTACTGACTCGACGGACTTGTACTGTGAAACTGACAAATCTCTGTCATATCAAATTCCCGACTCCACATATCACTTCTAGTAACACGTAACGCATATCTCGTAGCTCATAACCCCAAGTGGTGTAACATATAACTCATTACGACCCGGAAACGAAAAATTCCCAAACCAACAATGGCCTTTTCTCTTCTGGATTAAATGAATCTTTTATGGACATCATAGCCATTGCAGATGCCACAGCGCAAAAATGTTCGCCATTCTCTGTATAAAATGATTTGAATCTCCCATGAATTAACGTATCAACAACAATGAAGGAACCCATTTTCGAATATCCCCGCGATGCAGTTGAGGAGTGCCTTGTGCCATTCGACGGACACAACATCAACCCTGTAGAATTCATTCCTCGTGTTATCGAAGCAAAATGCATTGCCCCATATCAATACTTCGATAAAAGTTTGATAAGTCATATCCTTGATCATCTGTCCGGATCAGCCTTTCATGCTTTTGAAAATTTCAAATTTACATCCGTAGACGAAATAAATCAACACGTATTGAAATGTTTCATCAGAACAACTGTTTTTGATAAATTATGTCAACAGATTATTAATGTAAATTATAACCATTTTGAGATAGTATATACTCAGTTGCATGAAATCCTCAACGATGCACGTCATAATTTTCTTACCGACCCATACCTTTCTGTCGATCCAATTTACCATCAGCTTTACAGAAATTTAGACGCGCTCGCAAGACTGAAATATATTCAAAATCTTCCAAATGAACTAAAAATCGTAGTCTCATTTCTCATGGACTCCCGGACCATTACCCAGAAACCAAACACTCTAAACGACCTGCATCTCTTCATTTCAAATCCATTCCAATATTTCCGGGATAGAAATGCACTTTTTGAATATTTGAGAGAATGTGGCATATCAATTCCTTTCACTTGCGAAAAAGTGACAACCATACTCGACGCAAAATACATAGATGATAAGAAACGTCAACCAGAAGAAATTCAAATCAGTCAAACTTTCCTTGAACCCTCCAAAGAATTTTGCTCCACCCAGCAGCTTAAGGCAGATGATCAACAAACCCAAATCATTTCAGATGAAAGGTTCTATCACGATGATGATAGACCAGAACCGACTAATCCCCAATGTGATAGTACTCTTCCTGAAACTTCCCGAAACCCTCCTGAACTTCCATTGAATTCTAGAAATCAGTGCACACAGATCGGTTCTTACGAAAGGATGAGCATTAGTCTCAGAAATTCAAAGTGTGTCAGACACAATGATAACCGTCCCAATGTCTTAACGATGCTGAGAGACAGTGAAAAACCGATCCTCCATACAAGAATGGAATATCTCAATGCAACGTCCACAAGATCCGTAAACTCGATACGAGCGCCTGATAAATACTCCAGAAATCCCATCAAAACAAAGATCCAGGGAAAACCCCGACCATATTTTATTTCAAAATGCCTTATCGAATATTTTCTTTCGAAATATTTATCGCTCAAAACAGGTAGCTCAGAACCTTTCATAACATCAACCGATAAGAAAAAGCTTCTCCAGAGTATTAGCAGGATATATGGGCAAATCTCACGAAGTATGCGGTTTGGCCGAACAGGCCTATTTTCACGTTGTCAGAACAACAGTCGCGTTATTTCCGCCGCTCGCATTAGATCATTTTGAAGATCTACTCATATTTAATAGTTCTGCATCATTCAGAAGTCTAAAAATTGCTATAGAAAGGTACTGGGAGACGCTTCTTCGTGACAAAATCACAATTTTCGACCGAACAGGGCCATAGTTCTCTCACGCCTTAGCTCGCCACAGGCGGGGCGGTTCACCGATCGGTCTGAAAATTGGATATGTGATGGATTATAATACATAGAAACATATAATTTTCGCCCGAGGCTGTGCCTATCAATGCGTCGGAGTGCCGATGATTCGTTGGAGCGAACTCCGATTCTACATTTTCTCCTGTATCGCTCTTCTAATGGATGCAGCACTCGGGGCGGTGAATATTTCGTATCTGTAGAAACGACATATTATTCTACATCCAAAAACCTACAAATCTAGCCCAAGAACGATAGTGTGCTCGATTCCGCACGACGATGCGGCTTGAAATGAGAAAAGTTATTTTCGCGTAAATGGGGTCAAAAAAATCGTTTTTCGTGTAGCACACGAAAATTTCGATTCCGTTGGGATGGAAACCACGTGTAAACTGATATTTGTACCTCAAGAAATGCCTATGAGAATCGCCCCTACTACAGCCTCATATCGGTCGCGATGCGAGGCTTGTGAGGATCGACAAATGACGAAAATGAGCGTTTCGACGGTTGAGGCACATCTACATTTTGTACCACAGACCTTCAGAAAACACTGTAAACCATTGAACTCATCTCTCTTCTTCTATTCCAACACCAAGGATGCCATGTATTCACATACACACGAGCCAATTAGAATTACGAAAATATGAGGGTCCCACGCAAATACATGGGAAAAACTTCTACACCCTCACAAATCCACGGCGGGGCTCCAAAATGATTTACGCAAGTATTTCATCATTGTTTGAGCATTACTTGGACCAAACAAAAGTTTATCGGAGATGTGCTGCCATTCTGGAAATTCTCGAAATTTCAAAGTCGAAACCGCATAGTTCCTGAGATTTGCCCATATACACCACTGAGGACTCGAACCTTAGGTGATAGTTCTCTCGCGACTTTTCCACTTTCTACCTCCAGAAAATTCAGACCAATATTGGAATGATATAAAGACAACATCTATTGGTTTCGAATCAATAGTCCAGAAATGAATCTTTAATAGTATCGTGGCGTAATCTTTAATTTCTCAAATCATGTCTTTGTAATTTGGCGCTCGCCGGAGATTCAACGATTCTACACAAAGTGACTCCATGAATTCAGGATAACATTTCTCTCGCAGCCATCACTCCTTTTTGTTTAATATCAAAATCAGAGAGGATCAGAATTTACCGGTTTTAAAACATCTATGATAAGAATTCAAATTTCAGTTCTCCATGGTTCTTCATAGGTCTCCACAGTTCTTCTGAATCCTCCTTTGAAACCCTATACATTGCTTAAGAACATTTTGGTTTGACAAAATAACATACAAGGAAAATACTATATACGCTTGGAATTAAGAGACAAAATGCACCCAGTATCAACCAAACAGATGAACACAACACCCGCCCCAAATAGGTACCGTCCAAAGAACATGAACACCACCCCCCCCCCTCCATCATTCTAAAGTCTACCTTTGGGACTCAAGCCCTTGTACCACTAATAACCTCATCACTCCCAGCCCTCATTTATACATGTTTCACCACAATTGCACCCATAATCATCTTTATTACCGACACAAGACGTAGACTATCCTTATCATCTTAGACCGATGTCAATCACGCATAACTCATGCGGACCACATGGCCGCATATTGGAAATAACTCAACACCCAAGTGACGCGTATAAACGCTGGACGACAGAAGTGACAACGTGCGATGTTCCAGAACATATATATTCAATTTTTCTCTTTTTTTTTGGAGAATTTTGAAGATGATATATGCATACATAATAGCATACGGAGGAGATGATGTTCTGCACTGCCTCCAGATCATATTTGTTATGACTGTAATTTATAATATTAGTAGTAATATTCTTTAGATGTAAGATATAGAATTAATATCAGGGATTTTTCTTTTCACGATGACCTAACGAAAAAAAAAAAAAAAAGACGAGTTTACCTGTAATTTCACAATATTGTTTCGAATGAATTTTGGAATTCAAACAATTTGGGAATATATATATAGAGAAAAAAAATGACTATATATATATATGATGATTAGTAAATAAATTAATAAATATAAAAATAGATAAATAATTAAAACATATGTAGGTTGTATAGGATTGCCATGATACGGATACTTCATTTCATGCATTTTGACTCTCAGAAAATTTGTTCGCCTTTTTTTTGAATTAAAAAGAAAAAAAAACCTTGCCTTGGAGAATATATATGTATATATATATATATGTGGTGTAAGTGGATTTACAGATTTATTATATGTATATATTATATTGTATATTGTATGAGGCATCCTTTAATTTTACGATAAGAAATGATGTAGTATTTATAACAAGACTTATTCATGTAAAATGAAGGTTACTCAGAGGTATATAGTATTCAATCGCAACACGCAAAATTTACATAGAACACAATTAAGATATCAAACATATAAACGTCCATTCGTAATAGTACATACACTTCATACACGATTCCCAGATGAGCGCCAAAAGTTCCTTTAGTCCATGTGGTCAAGTTGTGGTGAACTACGACACTGAGCACGTCGCATCACGCATAACAGCCCAATCTTACTGTGGCTAACAGCTGCATCACGCGTAACTGCTAACCCAGCAGATGACACGCGGAATAGTGAGCCACCACGGGGCAAGCTTTTCGACAACCGGCCCCCACCCGCGCCCGCTCTCCCCGACTTGGTATATATCTCATCATCAAGCCCGTCATGCATAACGGAGAATCAAACAAATCATCAACAGGGGAATGAACTACTGAACGTGCAATTACCCATTTTTAGCTCGACTCCAGACATCGAGCAAAGAGCCTCATCATTAAATGGGAAGCCTTCCATCAAATTAATTAGTGATGTATCACTGCCGCAAGATCAATGGATCACACTCGTACCAGGACCACATTATGAGCTCATATCTCCTGAACCCGAGGCAGAAGTGAGCGAAAATTCAATTTCATTCGATTTCTCGGGTCAGAAATCAATTTTAAGTTACACCGAAAATGAAGGAGCCACAGAGCGTGAAAAAGGAGATTTAATGCCAGCTACATCGAGGGAAAATGGCATGAATTTTGATATTGACGATTCAAAAAAAAATTCGGAAAAGACAACAAAATAGGATACGAGCCAGAATATATAGGGAACGAAAAAAGGCAGGTGAAACAAGTAAAAGTTGGTGCTATTTGTGCAAGCATGCTCACGCAAGATCGCTGACTAGATGACCAAAATGCAGAACCTGCAGCAAAGCCAGGGCGGATATTTCATGCCTGAGGAAGAACAATGTGAGAACTTTCCAATGCAAAAGTTGTAAGAATCACATTAAACGCATGACACAAAATACATCTTTACAGCTTTGAGTAATCGGGTCATTTGGGAGGTTGGACCACTGCGCCCCTGCTGGATGCATTCCCGGGACGGGAATGGTCTAGGGGGGGAGATGTGGCGTCCCGCCATCCCGAGGTGACCCGATTACCCAAAGAAGTTGTGAATTGCTGAGTTGCGATTGAGGATTGCTTGTCTTTTGAGTAACCTCTATTTAATTAAGCAATCAGAATTACGAAGACAGGTTGATTCAGCGCATTGTTGTCGCCGTGCGCGTAACCCACAGTAAGTCCGAGTTACGTGCACGGCCAAAAAAAACAGGTCAAATTTCATAACCACAAAGCTATAAAAATTGAGTGTCAACAGCAGTTAATTGATCAGTCTTGAAACGTTACTCTTAAACTCACGCGCAGATTTTACCCAAGTGTTGAGCACGACAAAGTAAATTTCTAAGTGAGAGACTGAGTCGACTGAATCCCGCCGCGTATCTCCGGCGTCATCCCGAGAACGAGCTCATCAACCTGTCTATCAGCCTCCAGGATATTTTGACCCGCAGAGCTGGGAATCCTCGAGTAGAATTTAGTATCAACATAGTTGTAAGTCCAAGAAAATCTACCATTCATGTTTAGTATATTAAATCTATCATTGTTACCTTTGTATTGTCCAATTCAAAATTAGCATATAAATCGAATTATTCTCAAATTAATATTTATTAATCAAATTGACCTTGTCCCTGACGATTAATATGCATATTTCATTTTTCAAAATTTGAACGATAGATATATATATATATATATATATATACTTTTCTACATTGTCTACTTGTCTACATTTTTGAATAAGGTGAGTGCAACAGGGCAGTCCGCCCTTCAATGTCCAAAAACCCACTCTAAAATAAATATATTTGTTACCCGGACCCATCAGGTCCGGTCTTAACATTTTGAACTTACATATTTCGGATCTTGTCCACTATTTGTACTTTTGAGGATTGAGATCAATCTTTTCAAACTATGCGGTAGCATATGATATATCAAACAAAAGATCTTTTTCTGATACATTTTCAGAATTTCTTTTTCAGTCGGGGGGTTCCGCCCCCCGAACCCCCCGGCGGGGGCTTCCACCCCTGGACCCCGCTCTACTCCATCTTCCCCCGCCTGCCCCGATCACGATTTGATTACTGGCGTATGGGGTGACTGACAGAATACTAACTTTCCGCACAAAATTTCGAAAAATATCGTACGCAACTCTGTCGAAAGGTTTCCGCACTCGGAAAAACTTTACACACGAGATGTGAATCTTTACGCACTGTTGAGATACCTAACGTTTTGATTGAGATACTTAACTTGCCGCTACGCGGCTCGTGCGTAAAAAATCTCACCATAGCGTAAAGACTTACACTCGTGTTTAAAGATTTTCACTCGTGCGTAAATCCACCTTTTAGACATCGTTGCGTAATATACTATTACGCACGAGTTTCCGGAATGAGTGCGTAAAAGTGAACTTTGCGCACAGTTATAAATTCTGCGACGTGAGCAAAGTGTTTTGCGCTGAGCCCAAAATATCTTTGCGCACAGCCCAGTAAACTTTACGCACGGCGAAGCGTGCGCAAAATTTCACTTCTACGCACGAAAATTTTGGGAACGAGTTCGGAAAAGTTGCGCCCGTGTTGCTTACTATACATTTTGATATTGGTGCGGAAACATGTTCCCCGCGGTATATACCCTGAAGGGCGGGGTCCAGGGGCGGAGCCCCCGCCGGGGGGTTCTGAAAAAAAAATTCCTAAAAAGTATCATAAGTAAATCTCCCCATAATAAATCATATTTTATCGCATAGCTAAAAAATTTTGATTTCAACTTTCAGAAGTACTAATAGTAGACAAATATAAGATATGCAAGTACTCCCACCAAAGAAGTATTACCATCAGTATCAAACGAGAAGTTTGTATAATGGGAAAATTTCCTTTTAAAGAAAGCTTCATCATCAAATTTCACGGCAAAAGATTTCTAGTCCTTTGAATATTTGGCAACTGAATCTTATTGTCAAAAATTAGGACAAAACTCGTGGATGTGGAATTTATTGAGTTTTTGCTAACATGGACCATTCTGACTGGAAAATATGGATATATTAGGGAGGAAATATTCAGAATTACTAAACAGACATCAATGATCAAATTTGAAACACTATATGAGTACGCTGTGACTTGGATAGAATTTGGAAGTTAAATATCCAAGAAACTTTCAACATTTTATTGACAAATGGGTGAAAGTTTTGAGTAATCAGGAAGTTTCGAATGAAAAATGAGAACTATCCTCCAAGGAATGGTCGAGATCAACCATATCGTGTTGATTATCCTAGAAAAGCCCACATTTCCATGTGAGTCAGTACTTAGTTATTTTAATCAATTGTTAGATGCGAACAGTAGATTCAATGGTATTGTATATGAGTCATTCTGGAGCAAGCTTGACAAAACCGTCACCAGGGGGGTCTGGGAAAAATCCGCAAAAATTTTTTTCCATTAGTACTATGTTAAAATAGTACGAAAAAAATTTTTTTGTTATTCTGTGCGCAAAAATGGCCATTTAGACGCAAGTGTGCGTGTGAAAATAGCGAATTTGCACATTATTCCGACACAACTGTGTGCAAATATTTTTTCACGCAGTGCGCAAATACTCGTTTGCGCACTGCGTAAACGAAGAACAGTGTGCAAATGAGGCATTTGCGCACTGTGCAAATTTCGTTTGCGCACTGTGTAAATTTCGTTTGCGCACTGGACTTGAGTTGTTTTATGATCACTCTATACCATCATCTATCTATATATCATCATCATACTTAATTGTGAAGAATATCTAACTTCGATCTTTCGAGCACCAGAGGCAGTTTTGAGCAACGTGGTAACATACTATATGGGCAATAGAGTTTTTTCTGATACATTTCTCAGAATTTTTTTCCAGTCGGGGGGCTCCGCCCCCGGCACCCCCGCCAGGGCTCCGCCCCTGGACCCCCTCCTCCGCCCTCCTGTGACCCCGTCATGCCATGTTCCTCTGAATGCTCGAGATGCATTGATCATTCGTTGTAGGTGATGCTTCGGTCACTCCTCGCTACTGGCAAAATTTTTCAGAAAGTCGCCATGGATCCCAAGTAGTTTAAATGAAAATGATTCATAATTCGTTAAAGGAGGACAAAGGACTCGAAAAATTCGTACACACCAAGGCGAAAAAGGAACAAAGTCCGTCAACTCTCGAGACGACGCCCAAGTCTCACAGCATCCCCTGATTTTTTGATGTGTTTAAGGAGGCGGGTTACACTTTTGCTCACAGAAATAACAAAAAATATCGTAAGCAACTCGGGCGCCGACATTTGCGCACTCGTCCCCGCAACTCGTGTGCAAACGTTCCATTTGCGCACAGTTTCGTCGTTCACGCAGTGCGCGACGTTTTTTGCATAACCAAAAAATGTCAAAAGAGTGGAAGTAGTACGCCTTTCTGGCGAACAAATTGACGCAATTTCGGACGTCCACAAAACTTGCCATATTATCAAGGAGACGTTCCCAGGGCGTCTTTTTTCCATCAAAATGCTAGCTGGGTATTTTGTAGTAGAGAAAATTACAACGATTTGGTTGAACAGCAATTTTGTTGAGCAAACTTCTATGACTTCGTATCAATCGCGCGATCTCAGGACTCACCTCATTGTTTTTCCTTCATAGTTCTCTTTCATACTTCCCACCAGGGCGCTATCGCACCTTTCAATACTTAATCCGAATTATGATCCAATCTTTCGTTATCTGAGTACCAATTGATCCCAAGAAATCCGATGATTCTAGGAGATATGTAATAACTGAGGAATCATGCACCAAAGATCCACAGAATTATCACGGGTATATTTTCAAAAATGTGACGCAGTTTTGATCAAATGTTGCTTGCGTAGCGCGCATCGTATGTCTGGTATGCAATGGAATGAATTGTGATCCCGCTGGAGAATTGAAGCGTTCCACTGTTCCACTTCAGTAGCTCCTTGTTTGATGAAGTCAGTAGGTTCTTCATGAGCTCAATATGATCAACGATCAGATCGTTGAGTCTCGATCGCACAGATCGCAGATCTAGATTATTCTCGGTCCGATATCCGGACACAACCAACGGCTGAATGAGAATATTTCATTCACATTTCAGGGAGCGCAGTTGCAACCATTTGTCCCCACATATTTAGCCATTACATCTTCCCCATGCCTTACATGGAGTGTGCACTCTTGGAATCTGCCGTAATGAAGATGAGTTCTCGAAGCCTCTCGTGATCCGTAACTGTACGGAAGGAAGAATGGATGCAACTGGGCCTTCGCGGTGTTATGGCTACTGGCGATGGGGCCCGCGATCATTCCTCCTCGTGATTATTCTCTGATTCTGTGGTCAGGTATGATTTTATCAGTAATTTGGATTTGTGCTGCTGCTCACTTGAATATCCAGTGATTGGCAAAATTATTCAACACGATAGGCGCTGATACTTGTCCATGTTCCAGATGATGATCATTGAGGTGGGTGAGAACCAAAGTCCCAACGCGCACAGGCATTCCATAATTGAGCCATGGGTGACCCCGCAGGAGAGCAGTCTCTCATCCTATGGATACGAATAATATTTCTCGGCCATCGGAGGTGGCCAAAAAATGGATTAGACCGAGAAATGATCGCCCCTCTAATTTCTCCTTGCAGCTTGGGACGCATGATTGATGTTAATTCTCAACGCACCGTCGAGAACCATGACCACTTCTGTTTCTATGACCAGCCCATCTTGAGAATCTTGGACGAAAATATGAGCATCTTGTAGATGGAACCATAGATTTGTCTACACAATTATAAGAGATTTTGATACATCGGGAAATTTTCACACAAAATGTGTCACGGTTCAGTCAAATTGGTCTTTGAGTATAGAACTACGGGCAATGGACTGATTTATATATTAACGTAGTACTAGCGGTACTGATGAGTCCAAGCGCGAATTGGATCTTCGCTTGACTCGATTCCGCCCGCCTATATAGGTATAGTAACGTACACAGCAGACGATAACCTAACCCCGAAACTGTCAAGAATAGTGACGTATTGGCTCAGATCTTTCTTTGTAGGCTCCTAATCGTTGATCTGTTTGTTTCTATGCACTTTTTGTGTACTCTCACATCTGTGTGCTCTTTCCTGTGAAAATCAGATAGTTAGAAATTAGTGTATCGATAATTTCCCATGAGGCGACGTGTGAATCGGCATTCACGGAATTGCCCAGAACTTTTCTCCGCGGCTCCTAAAAATTCCGAAATTTCAGCTGTGTCTGTTTGAGGCACTAATGTACTACTGTGCCGACTTTCGTAATTTTCTGATAGGTAATTTGAGTACCGCTATTACTACCTTAATGTTCTATGAACACGTTGATGGGTCGCACGGCATTGCATGTAATGTAATGGAGACTGAGATAAACATGCAAGGTCCAACGCTAGTCATCACCCCAATGAAAGGGGGAATGAAGAAGGTGACATCGGATCCAGGTGACGAAATGAAAGACTCCTAATCACCTTGTGAGTTTTGTCAATTCTTGATTTCGACGACTGTTTCGAAAATTTTATGAATTCATATTTTTGGGAGACATTTGAGAAATGATACTCAAATGAAGCTTCTTGACGTGTAAGAGAAACTGGACAAGGAGCATTTCGTCACTCATGTTATGAGAATTTTTGCAGGAAGAAGTCCATTGATGAAAATGATCAATATTACATATTTGTCTTTACCAGGTCTTCATCGAAACGATATATTGAGATACTGGTCAGGATTTCTAACGCCATTTCAAGTTTCATCAGGGTAGTCCCACCCGATTGATTACTGTACCTAGACCTGAGCAGTTAATGCAATCCATATTGCTTGTGGATTCTTGATAGCCGTCAGCTCTATCGATTCATGATGTGAATGAAGCAGAAGTTCGCAATTAAATTATGTTCGAATCTGACAATCTCCTGGCTGATCGGAGGGCAGAGTGGGACGAAGAGGACTTCATCTCAAAATGTTTCGTCGAGAATACAAACCACGAAACTGTATACGAATACAAACTTTGGATCGCTCTCAAAGAACCCATGTGTTCGCAGTCATCTCTCTATCACGATTTGTCTTTATAAGAATATTTTTATAGTCTATGGACTCGCCCTCACATGCAGAATCGTTGAGAGTAATCCGTTTCCATTCTCGGGGCGGGAACCCCATTTCGCATTTCACATGTTCGAACGTGCAAACAAACGCGCTGAATTCTCGCTGGTATTTGAATACACAGTTTAGAGTGGTACGTCATGAATGTGAGGGCTTCTGGAGGGAAAGAAAAAGAGGTGATACCCTACGATCACAGATGATGCTCATAATTTCTTCCAGACGTCTTGCATTGGGCTTTCCTAGAATACAGTAATGATATAATATTCGATGTTGCGGGAGCAGTTACACTCATCGCTGACCAGAAGTCAGGGAGGAATACCTGGAAACTGACTACCCCTGTGGTGGGCTGATACATCAACCCATGGCCCGTATTATGATTGCCTGAGGGTAGTACCTCTTGGGTTGTGTGGGAATCTACCCTATTTGACGCTCATGACTTATGCTAAATCCATCGGCGGTGGGCTGCCGGGATACGTATTTTTGTAACAAGAGACACAGTTTAGGAGTTTCCCGTACACGGGAAGGAAATCCACACTGGGCAACCGAAGTCACTCTCGCCATTTCTACATGGCTACAAGCACTGATATGGTCGAACTGCGTCGCTAGTACATAAACAACGGACATTACTACCAGAGAGACGTCGACTCCTTTGATTGCAAAGCAAGTCCCCAAATTAACCATGTACCGTTACTCTAGAACAACATAACACTTGGTAGGAAAGGATCCCGGAACGAAGCTCCTAGGGGGGGGGGGGGTTCTTACGGTGTACCAGCGTGAGATCCTGGAAGGAAGCACCTGGTGGTTTGTAAGATAGATCGGATGGCGTCGGGTAATCCGATCTAAAGTACAACTCAGGTGGGACTTGGAGATCGAAGGACACGGATGCTACGGCAAGGTTCTCAAATTTCAACCCCCGATTTGGGGGTGTCGGCATTCACCGGGGGGGTTGCAAAAAATTCAGGCACCTTCTTTCGTCACAAGAAAGCGATCCCAATCGAGAAATTTTGGAACAGAGCTTCCTGGCCTGTTCTGAAAAAATTCCCGATTTTCAACCCCCGATTTGGGGGTGTCGGCATTCACCGGGGGGACTGCAAAAAATTCAGGCACCTTCTTTCGTCACAAGAAAGTGATCCCAATCGAGCAATTTTGGAACAGAGCCTCCTGGCCTGTTCTAAAAAAATTCCCGATTTCCAACCCCCGATTTGGGGGTGTCGGCATTCACCGGGGGGGTTGCAAAAAATTCAGGCACCTTCTTTCGTCACAAGGAAGCGATCCCGATCGAGAAATTTTGGAACAGAGCCTCTTGGCCGGTTCTAAAAAAATTCCCGATTTCCAACCCCCGATTTGGGGGTGTCGGCATTCACCGGGGGGGTTGCAAAAAATTCAGGCACCTTCTTTCGTCACAAGAAAGCGATCCCAATCGAGAAATTTTGGAACAGAGCCTCCTGGCCTGTTCTAAAAGAATTCCGGATTTTCAACCCCCGATTTGGGGGTGTCGGCATTCACCGGGGGGACTGCAAGAAATTCAGGCACCTTCTTTCGTCACAAGAAAGCGATCCCAATCGAGAAATTTTGGAACAGAGCCTCCTGGCCCGTTCTTAAAAAAATTCCCGAATTTCAACCCCCGATTTGGGGGTGTCGGCATCCACCGGGGGGGTTGCAAAAAATTCAGGCACCTTCTTTCGTCACAAGAAAGCGATCCCAATCGAGAAATTTTGGAACAGAGCTTCCTGGCCTGTTCTGAAAAAATTCCCGATTTTCAACCCCCGATTTGGGGGTGTCGGCATTCACCGGGGGGACTGCAAAAAATTCAGGCACCTTCTTTCGTCACAAGAAAGCGATCCCAATCGAGCAATTTTGGAACAGAGCCTCTTGGCCGGTTCTAAAAAAATTCCCGATTTCCAACCCCCGATTTGGGGGTGTCGGCATTCACCGGGGGGGTTGCAGAAAATTCAGGCACCTTCTTTCGTCACAACAAAGCGATCCCAATCGAGAAATTTTGGAACAGAGCCTCCTGGCCTGTTCTAAAAAAATTCCCGATTTTCAACCCCCGATTTGGGGGTGTCGGCATTCACCGGGGGGGCTGCAAAAAATTCAGGCACCTTCTTTCGTCACAAGAAAGCGATCCCAATCGAGAAATTTTGGAACAGAGCCTCCTGGCCCGTTCTTAAAAAAATTCCCGAATTTCAACCCCCGATTTGGGGGTGTCGGCATTCACCGGGGGGGTTGCAAAAGATTCAGGCACCTTCTTTCGTCACAAGAAAGCGATCCCGATCGAGAAATTTTGGAACAGAGCCTCCTGGCCTGTTCTAAAAAAATTCCCGATTTTCGACCCCCGATTTGGGGGTGTCGGCATTCACCGGGGGGACTGCAAGAAATTCAGGCACCTTCTTCCGTCACAAGAAAGCGATCCCAATCGAGAAATTTTGGAACAGAGCTTCCTGGCCCGTTCTTAAAAAAATTCCCGATTTTCAACCCCCGATTTGGGGGTGTCGGCATTCACCGGGGGGGTTGCAAAAAATTCAGGCACCTTCTTTCGTCACAAGAAAGCGATCCCAATCGAGAAATTTTGGAACAGAGCCTCTTGGCCGGTTCTAAAAAAATTCCCGATCTTCAACCCCCGATTTGGGGGTGTCGGCATTCACCGGGGGGGTTGCAAAAAATTCAGGCACCTTCTTTCGTCACAAGAAAGCGATCCCAATCGAGAAATTTTGGAACAGAGCCTCCTGGCCGGTTACAAAAAAATTCCCGATTTCCAACCCCCGATTTGGGGGTGTCGGCATTCACCGGGGGGGTTGCAAAAAATTCAGGCACCTTCTTTCGCCACAAGAAAGCGATCCCAATCGAGAAATTTTGGAACAGAGCCTCCTGGCCCGTTCTTAAAAAAATTCCCGAATTTCAACCCCCGATTTGGGGGTGTCGGCATTCACCGGGGGGGTTGCAAAAGATTCAGGCACCTTCTTTCGTCACAAGAAAGCGATCCCAATCGAGAAATTCTGGAACAGAGCTTCCTGGCCCGTTCTTAAAAAAATTCCCGAATTTCAACCCCCGATTTGGGGGTGTCAGCATTCACCGGGGGGGTTGCAAAAAATTCAGGCACCTTCTTTCGTCACAAGAAAGCGATCCCAATCGAGAAATTTTGGAACAGAGCCTCCTGGCCGGTTCTAAAAAAAATCCCGATTAGCAACCCCTGATTTGGGGGTGTCGGCATTCACCGGGGGGGGGGGGTTGCAAAAAATTCAGGCACCTTCTTTCGTCACAAGAAAGCGATCCTAATCGAGAAATTTTGGAACAGAGCCTTTTCTCCGGTTCTAAAAAAATTCCCGATTTCCAACCCCCGATTTGGGGGTGTCGGCATTCACCGGGGGGGGGGGGGGTTGCAAAAAATTCAGGCACCTTCTTTCGTCACAAGAAAGCGATCCTAATCGAGAAATTTTGGAACAGAGCCTTTTCTCCGGTTCTAAAAAAATTCCCGATTTCCAACCCCCGATTTGGGGGTGTCGGCATTCACCGGGGGGGTTGCAAAAAATTCAGGCACCTTCTTTCGTCACAAGAAAGCGATC
Source organism: Eretmocerus hayati (assembly GCA_029851415.1). NCBI lineage: Eukaryota > Metazoa > Arthropoda > Insecta > Hymenoptera > Aphelinidae > Eretmocerus > Eretmocerus hayati. The sequence continues at coordinate 104,187,223 of CM056742.1, forward strand.
CCGATCGAGAAATTTTGGAACAGAGCCTCCTGGCCTGTTCTAAAAAAATTCCCGATTTTCAACCCCCGATTTGGGGGTGTCGGCATTCACCGGGGGGGCTGCAAAAAATCCAGGCACCTTCTTTCGTCACAAGAAAGCGATCCCAATCGAGAAATTTTGGAACAGAGCCTCCTGGCCCGTTCTTAAAAAAATTCCCGAATTTCAACCCCCGATCTGGGGGTGTCGGCATTCACCGGGGGGGTTGCAAAAAATTTAGGCACCTTCTTTCGTCACAAGAAAGCGATCCCAATCGAGAAATTTTGGAACAGAGCCTTCTGGCCGGTTCTAAAAAAATTCCCGATTTTCAACCCCCGATTTGGGGGTGTCGGCATTCACCGGGGGGGTTGCGAAAAATTCAGGCACCTTCTTCCGTCACAAGAAAGCGATCCCAATCGAGAAATTTTGGAACAGAGCCTCCTGGCCTGTTCTAAAAAAATTCCCGATTTTCAACCCGCGATTTGGGGGTGTCGGCATTCACCGGGGGGGGGGGGGTTGCAAAAAATTCAGGCACCTCCTTTCGTCACAAGAAAGCGATCCCAATCGAGAAATTTTGGATTAGAGGTTCGAATTCAAGAAAAAAATTTTTTCGACTTTCGATTAAGATAATCGATTGGAACTTCAGAGTCATTTAGCGCAATGCCGCAAGTACTTTTAGCACTTTTTGTCGAGATAACATTATTTTCAGGTGTGTGAGCGATTTCATACTCACATCCTTCATATATTGAGTGCGTGCATGTATGTGTGAGGGTAGAGGGCGTGAGCGGACGGCTCGTCGTTGCCGGGACTCGCGTGCGGCAACTCCGCGCCGTCAAGGGAGATTCGTTTGGGTAGCCGAGCTGGCTAGAGCTCGTGCTTGCGTTTGGAGGCTCGTCCTCGTGGTCGCTCGACGACGTTCCGGGTTGACACGGCGGCTTGTGCCCGTGCACCCAATTGTAATTTATTGTGTAGTAGCCTAGTTGTTTTAATATATAGTCTTTTATTGTTACTTCTCGGAGTTAGTTCTTTGGAATCCTGACAATTTCCAACATTTCAGAAGTGGGATATACGGAGCTCTTAGGGAACTGGACAGCAGGGAAGTTGTGAAAATTTTTTTTCTCTGACTTGTGAAGTTTGTGGACGTTTCGTGTTCAAAAGGCACGACTAGTGTGAGACGTGTTTAGCAAAAGTGTGCAACAGCTATCTCGTCATCAGCGAGGACAAGCATCGCGCGCTGAGCTGAGTGGCCAGACCGTGCTTGCTCCGATCTCTTGCTCCGATCGCTTGACACGGTGGCTTGTGCCCGTGCACCCAATTGTAACTTATTGTGTAGTAGCCTAGTTGTTTCAATATATAGTCTTTTATTGTTACTTCTCGGAGTTAGTTATTTGGAATCCTGACAATTTCCAACAGGTGTATTTATAGCGATATTCAGCAGAATGGGACTTTCAAAACGCACCAGATCTCGCAAAATATGCTCAAAATCGATTTTTATGTAAATTTTGAGGTTATGTGCGCTCTAAATCATCGATAATACCTCAAATCATGGCTATTCATCCATTTAATATATTACCGCCATACTCCGGAACCGACATCGCTTTTCCAGAGCTTCAGAATCGCGAACTATGGGGGCATATTAGGAACACATTGTCGAAAACTCCAAAAAAATGTTTTCCTGCAGAAATCAAGATAGCTCGGCTCCAATCCAGTAAAATCAAACGTACTTCAGCTTATTTTGAAGGTCTTGAAACAAGCTTTGAAATGATTTCAAGTACGTTGAAAAATATTGGGAAGAACCAAAACTATGAGCAAAACAAAAGTAGTGGGGGCATATTAGGCACACTTACCTTATTTTCCATCTTATTAAATAGTCTCAAATGATCAACTCTTATTTGACTTTTTGATTCTTGGGGCGAAGACGATCAATTAGAACCTTGAATGCAAGGAATCGGGTCAGTTTTAGTATCAACTAGTTTCAAAATGAAAACATTATTCACCACTCGTGATGCCGAAAGTTGTACGATTCTTTCCATTCAAGTTTCTGAGGTATTGTCTTTGTGGCAGGAATCATATCCTGATATCAGAGTTGTCCATTTGCAACTATTTCAACGACTCGGGGATTGAACGGAAGAATCTACGAGGTGTTTATGAGGGTACATTATTAGCATTCAGGGACCGTCGCGAAAGATTTTTGGGAAGGAGAGGTCGAAAAAGAGAAATTGGGTCAATTGATTATATTTGCACAGCGTTTCTCCTTTACTCGCTTGTGCCCAAAAATCTTTCACGATGCTCCCTCAATGCTAATAATGTACCCTCATAAACACATCGTCAAATCTTCTGGTCAATTTCCAAATTGTTGGAATAGTTGCAAATGGAAATTTTTGGTGTTAGGATATGATTCCTGGTGTTAGGATATGATTTCTGGAACGAAGACAATACCTCAGAAACTTGTATGGTAAAAATTGCACAACTTTATGCGCGACTTGAGGCATCACGAGTGATGAATAATGTTACCATTTTGAAAGTAACTGATACTACAAGTGGTCCGATTTTTTTGCATTTGAGATTCTCAATGATCATTTTTGCCCCAAGAATCAAGAAGTCCAATAAAAGGTGACCATTTAAAACTATTCAATAAGATGAAAATATAACAACCGAGTTTATAATAGTTTCATCGGGTAGATCATGAGTGCGCAGGGCCTCAGTTCGCGCAAATCACTGCGCGATTCGCGATTTGCGAGGCGCGAGTTGCGATGTGCGAGGTGCGATGTCGGGGCGATTTCACATCGCTGAGCACCCACGAGCCGTTCATCCGCTTTGCTATTCGCAAAAATGTAAAAATTTATTGTAATGTTGCGAAATCGCATGGAATGAGTCAGAGGCATCTTATTTTGAGTGATCCTTGCATAATTTTGCGGTTTTCACACATAATCGACACATATTTGCACTCGTGAGTACTTGTGGCCCAGACTACTGATATTATGGCGTTAGAATTGTCAACGAACGAACTAATACCAAGACCAGCGATACCGAGGGGAATACTGAAAACCCAGATTAGTTTTCAATTCGCGAGAAATCAATTTTTCGAATCGATGACCCTTAGATTTCCCTTCACGATCATTCAAAAAAATGAAACCATCCCATTTTCTTTAGTTCCACCACTTTTAGTCAAAAAGTTTTGCTGTAAGTACAATCAAAGTCGAATTATGAGCGAAAGAGACTGATTGTTGCACTATTTTGTTGTTACTGAAAATGTTTCAATCATTCCGGATCCAAATTATATGGTAACCATGAACGAGCAGCAATGACTTGAGAGCAGGAAGAATCCTCCATTTCGTCACATTAAATTCTGCTGCTGTCCGGTGGAATATGCAATTTGCCAGCCCATTCAAAAATCATAGCCATACAGATGCCGAACACTCGCCGTCTGCATGCCGGATTCGGCTAGTGCACGTGGGAGCGGGAGATTGACGGCGTTCGGCCGGAACGTGATTTTCGGCTGGTGGCTGGCCGTTTCCGGCCCGTACGTTAACCGGAATCCCGAAGACTTTTTTCTACCCGGCAGGTAGCGCGCAAGTCGAGTTTGGAGAGGGGAGCCGCGCATTGGGCCTCAACCCAGCACACGGCGATCGCCGAAGCGGCAGTCTGTCGCTGTCTCCCGTACGGAAAGGTCAAGTTTATAGTGTGACGTGTATTGTTTTTATTTACAAATCACTGCCATGGAACAACAAAGTCCCGGCATCTCGTCAGTTGTACGTGCCCCTGGCGGTGCGATGAGCAACGAAGGTGGTGGCGATAATGGTATCAATGGAGGATCCCAGGAGAGAGGAAAACCAGGGACTAAGGCTTATTTTAAAGAAGTAAGTTGATGGATGGAAATTCACTATTAGAAATATCAGCGGCGGGATGTAATAATTTATAATCAACTCTGAAGACCGATCAATGGATGGTTGATTTTAAGCGTAAAACCACCTGCACCTCGCTCTGCTAGAGAACTTGCACTCTCACAAAGAGCATTTTGTGTCAGCTTTTCATTGAGGGGACAAGAGACCAATTCATCCATATTTTGAAATGATGGTAAATTAAATGGGAAAGAATAGGTTTCAGCCAAATTTTAACAGTACTATTGGAATTATGAAAAAAGTCATTCAATGTATTCATCTCTATCTGCATTCATTCACGCAACACTGGGCGTATGAATGAGTTTTTAGACTCGCGGAGTTTTTACACTATAGTCCCAGGTCCGTGTAACGATAAGAACTCAGAAACCGGTGGGATAAAATCATTCTCCAATGATTGATTATTCGACTCAGACCCTACCGAAAGAGGCCGAGTCGGTGACCGGGACGGTTGAACGAGTCGGTGTACGGAGTCGGTGACTGTTTCAGTTTACCGACTCGGTCACTTCGCATGGAATGGCCCCAAATGCCACGAAACGAACGATAAATGATGAATTATCGTCAGAGGTTGATAGAAAGATTAAAAAAAATAGAAAAAAACATGCCCGGCTATTTTCACAATTTTGACGCGAGTGGGGTTCGAACCTGCAATCTCTTGATTACGAGTCCAAGCACATGTGCCCGGGGCCAGCGAGACATGTTGCGAGGGAGGGCTTAGTGAGCGTACTTGGAGTGTGACTCATAGGAAGTACTTAAGATCTGTTTATCATCAGTTTTATCATGAGTTGATCATAAACTCTGGCGCCAGAGCACTGAGTCAAGCCGTAGCTAGGATGGGACTTGGAATATTTCTAGATCTGGCTGCTTGACCAAGTCGGTTGACCGACTCGGTCAACCGAATTCAAATTTTCACGGGAAAGCAACACGCATAGGACTTGGGAATTTCCGAGATTTTGCTGGTTAACTACCGACACGGTACACCGACTCGGTGAACCGAATCCAAATTTTCACGGGAAAGTGACACCGAGTCGGTTAACCAGTCAAATTTTGAAAATTTCCCTAGTTTTATGCGTGTTGCTTTCCCGCGAAAATTTGAATTCGGTTGACCGAGTCGGTCAACCGACTCGGTCAAGCAGCCAGATCTAGAAATATTCCAAGTCCCATCCTAACTACGGCTTGACTCAGTGCTCTGGCGCCAGAGTTTATGATCAACTCATGATAAAACTGATGATAAACAGATCTTAGGTACTTCTTATGAGTCACACTCCAAGTACGCTCACTAAGCCCTCTCTCGCAACATGTCTCGCTGGCCCCGTGCACATGTGCTGGGACTCGTAATCAAGAGATTGCAGGTTCAAACCCCACTCGCGTCAAAATTGTGAAAATAGCCGGGCATGTTTTTTTCTATTTTTTTTCAATTTTTCTATTAACCTCTGACGATAATTTATTGTTTATTGTTCGTTTCGTGGCATTTGGGGCCATTCCATGCGAAGTGACCGAGTCGGTAAACTGAAACAGTCACCGACTCCGTACACCGACTCGGTCAACCGTCTCGGTCACCGACTCGGCCTCTTTCAGTAGGGGAGAAGGACCAATACAGATGATATAAGTTTAATCAAGATAAAAACGGAGACTATGTCTTAGATTAGTTGTTCAAGATCACATTCTATGATAATTTTATCCAGTAATTGAATCATGTTAGCAACAGTTTTCTGACCATGCCTCATAGTCCTTTGCACTTGGAATGGATTAATCCAATTGAACCAATTGTACAAGCCAGCGAAGCATCTACACTATTCAAAGGATAACACTACTGATAGTCTACTTGTGCATCTCACAAATTTTGTCGAGTTGATTACATGCATCAAAATTTAGCATATATCAGAAATATTGAGAGTGACTCCAATGAATACGTCAGAATCTTCCACAGCTCTAAAGCATGAATTGGATCAAAATTCAAAGTGAAGCATACATGATAGTTTTTACGCTCCACTGTGAGCATTATAACTACAGTATTTGAGTGTTATTGTCATTCCAAGACATTGTGGCATGCTTTGAAAATGGCTAGCATTCAGACTTTGGACCTGGAAATACTTACACTCGAGCCCTACGGTTTCTGATTCCGTTTTATGCAAACTTCGTAGTTTGAAGCTGGATTTTGCTAATTATTATTCTCTGTCCATGCCGTCGATTGAGAGGGGTTTTTGAATGTTTGCATCTCTTTGGTTTGGAAATGAATCTCTTTTCTGGCCATCATCCATGGGAATTCATAACAGTGCTGGAAGCAAAATCAATATCAACAGTTTGATCAGATTATAGAATCAAGTTCGAAACGGCTTTAAATTGTCATTCTGTTATCAAAAAGTTTTCATAAATCACTGATATTGAAATGTGAATGCATGTCAATATGAGTGGCCAAGAAAAAAAAATTAATGATACCAGAGGGCTGTGATTACTATCGCACTTACGAATTGAAGCATTCACTCTGTAACACCCCGCAACATCTTTAAAACTGCATGAATAGCCAGTTCTTATTGCTCCAAACTGTGACGAGGGTACGCACTGTCCACAGCTTTCAATACTAATCGTCGTCGACTTTTCTGAAAGTGTCTCATCTTCTCATTGCTTTATAACGATGTGAAGCGTTATCTTGAAGAAACCATTCGGAAGTATCAACTGTAATCTTGCACCCTAAATGTATCTTGCGACATTGGGTCCAACTTTGACTTGTTGTGGTCGCTCTTGAATTCGGCAGAATGATCACTGCCGAGAAGACGATGAACGCGTGATGGCCGCGTCCAGCCGCGTCAGGATGCATTTTCACGCTAGCGGATTTCGCTGCGGCGAGCGATCTTCGTCATTGGTGTGAGAGAGAACGACTGATACAACTTTCTCTCTCATATCAATGACGAAGATCGCTCGCCGCGGCGAAATTCGCTAGCGTGAAAATGCAGCCTCAGAGACGCACAATCTGGCAGCGGAGAAAGCGGGGTGCAATGAGAGCATATCAGAGTAAAATCATCCGAGATCTGTATCATCTGCGTTTGTGCCCCGTTATAGAGAATGGAATAATTCCATTGGAATTTACTCAAAAACACCTACAACTAACACATGGGTCTCGACACCACTGCTCGATTTCGCCAGGTATATGACTGTTTCCACTTGGGCAGCCGGCAGATTCCAGACCAGGTGTCCAGTGTCCGACACACCACCGTAAGCCACCATATAATTGCAATTATATGGTGTCTTTCCCGGGCCGAGCGCTTGCGCAGTTACTGGCCCGATATATATAGCATGTGTTTTCAGCATCTACAGATGTGCGCGCGATAAACATCAGCAACAATCAGCAACCCAACCGTCAGCACACAAATACCTACATACTTACACCCTACACACTCAGGTAAGATTTCCAAAGGAAGCAATAAGGGATTGGGCACGTGTTCCGTTTACGCCGACTCTTTGATTTTTTTCGTTACGGCTTAAGGATCATATGCCTCTTTCTGAGGTTTTTTTTGCAGATACGTGAGTTTTCTACGTATAGCTGCACAGTCCCTTCGAGGTGTGAGAGTTATCGTACCCGGTCTGTCTATGTCTTATGTCTATCTTATTTTCGAACCCAAGCTAATGAGCTTTTGATTTGCTGATTTTGTTCTGATGGTTATTGTGTGTCCTTGCGTATATTTTGTGTCATACTTTTGTGTGAGTTCGACGCACACTCATCGATTTGCGAAACTTTCCTCCGATCCTGCCTCGGATTATACACTCCGAAAACTTGGTGTTTGAGATGATTCCTTCTGTGGATACGTTTCATTACGCAGTAAAGTCTTACGTCGGGCATGACCTTGAAAGGTAGAAGGCAAAAGACCCTCATCAATTGATGAGGGTGTTTTGCCTTCCTTGCCGAGTCATTATGGAATTCAAGTTGCATATACGTGAATCGTGTGACAGTACGTACTATAGATAGCATCAATGTTTCCCTCGCGTTGTGATGAATTTTTTGAGTTTGCACCCTTGAAAAGATCAATGAAATACCTTTTACTCTACTGCGTTTGTACCGAAAATCACTGATAAGTTCTATACAGAATGACTCCGTCGTGTAGCGCTTGTTGCCACGCTGCACACTATTTGCTTTTCTTCCCGAGGTAAAAATTCGTGCGAAGTTTATTCTTGCATAATTCGACTCCACAGTTCAAACGGCATGGCCAAATTTGGAATTCGGATTAATTTTCATGGTAAACGGAAAAACTTTTTCGAACTATTAAAAAGAAATAACTGCATACGGCATCGTATAGTTCGTTGTATTTGGAGCACGAAGTGACTGGTCCAGCAACGTTTTCATTACATATACAATTTTTCATGACAAATCATTGAAAGTGGTTTATTTTGGGTTTGTCAAGCAATTTCCGAAGAGGTTATAGTCACACCACCCGTTCGGGAATGTCATTGTTTTGATATAATGCCACGTGCTTTTGTTATTGTTTGGGTGTTCAAGCTATGATAGCGTGTGCTGCTCTGATTGTTATTGTTATCCAAACTACCCACAGAATTCAAACAAAAATTTTGGGGATACTTGCCTCATATTGGTTTTTAACCGCCCGTGCCATGCATGCATCAATCGTGTACCGTTCTGGTAGATGTTACAAAAATTCGTGAAGCGCGCTGGATTTGAGTACTCAGCTATTTATGCAGTCAATAATCTCAGAATAGCAAAATTTTAAGAAGTCTAGATGCAAACCTATTAGAAAATTTTAATTGCAAGCAGATTCGAATGAAACTTCTTTTTTGCAACTGTGTGCGCGAAGTTGTAAGAAAATGAGACTTCTCTTCATTATTTACAGTGCGAGAAGTAATGCGTGAATGACTTCTCGCACAATTTTACATTTACGCACTGGTGAAGTGTGCGTAAATGTTACTTCTCGCTCTAATGCATTTTCATTCACGCACAGTTCCAAAATATGATGTCACGTCATCCCCCTGGATTTGGCCTTTCTTGAAAACTTCGTTCTCAAGATGATCTTGCTCGGACAGTGGTGCATTTGATTACAACTTCGCGCACAGTTGCAAAAAACAGTATACGCAACACGTGCGAGAAGTTTCCGCACACGTTGCCAACTCGCGCGAGAAGTAACATTCACGCACACTTCGACACTTCTGGCTGTGCGAGAAGTTCCAAAGTGTGCGTGAATGTTAACTTCTCGCACTCGTTTGGCAACTTGTGCGGAAATTGACCTTCTCGCACTTGTTGCGTAATATACTATTTTTGGATTGTTCCCTCGCCCAGAATTTGATCATAAGGTTCAAGTGAAATTTGTATCATGGGTTGATGAATCACGACCATAACGAATGAGTTACCTCTTGAATAATTACTTTGAATCGTGACTGAGAAATTATGACTTCAGCTAAGGCGTCAAAATTTTCATAAGCCCACGCATTTTTGAAAATTCCAGTCTCTTAGCAGAAGTTTTTCAGGAGTGATTCAAAGTAATTATCCACGAGGTAACTCATTCCTCGTACTCGTGATTCATAAACATGTGATACGAATTTCACTTGAAACTTGTGATCAAATTGTGGGCGAGGAAACAACCCGAAAGGGGAAGTTTCATTCGAATCTACTTGCAATTTTAATTTTCAAATAGGTTTGCATTCTCAGCCTTTTTCTAAATTCGCTCCTCTGAGATTTTTGACCGCGTAAGTAGCTGAGTACTCGAATCCAACGCCCTTCACGAATTTTTGAATCATCTCCCATGACGGTACACGATCGATGCGTGCAATATTACGGGACGATCGAAAACCAGTAAACAATTCATCTTGATTATGAGGCAAGTATCCCCAAAATTTTTCTGTGGATTCTATGGGTGGTTTGGATAACCATAACCACCAGAGCAGCAGACGCTATCATAGGTTAAGCACCAAAACAATAACAAGAGCACGTGGCATATATAAGATTGCTGAAAAGGTGATGTGACTAACCTCTCCGAAAATTGCATGGCGAGTTCAAAATTAACCGCTTTCATTATTTGTCCAGAAAAATAGAATATGTAATGAAAAAATTGTCGGACTAGTCACTCCGTGCTTCAGATTCAACGAGCTACTTAAACGATGCCATATCGCAAAGTTATTTCTTTTTAATAGTTCGAGATTTTTTTATCGTTTACTATGAAAATTAATCCAAATTTCAAATTTGACCTCGCCGTTTGAAAGATTGGGTCGAATCATGTAAGTATGAACGTTGCACGAACTGGTACCTCGAGAAAAAAAACGTGGAAAGGGGGAGGGTGGCCACCCTATCGTGGTCAGCAATGCCAAGCGTAAGAAAATTTTTCGATTACTTAGTTCGTGGTGGAGTGGTCATACTATATTGTAATGAACAAGTAATTCTCACTAAGGAACTCAACGTATTCAGCAAGATAACTGATATATTAAAGAGCATAGATGAATCGTTTGTTAACTCAAGAATTTAGTAATTTGCAGGCATTTTTGCCAGTATGGGTAATAGTGGATCCGTTCAATTCTGATATAATTTAACCATTTCAGCCAATGTTCTATGCTGTTGGATATACAGTCCTAGGAGACAAGATGAAACAGCAATATCTGACTGTCACTTCAATTGATTGGATGATTCTTGAGACTGATTACTTTCACCATCCACCGAACAAGACGATCAACAAAAAAATATTGAAAAACCCTCCAAAGCCTGATCCAGATACGTGGATAAAATACAAGTGTGACATGAGTCATGGTCCTTATGGTAAGGAATGAAGATCATGATTACTACACTGTAAGAAATTTTTTCGAAAAACTTCAATCAATTGGTTGAATGAAGAATGCAACCAGCTAGTCAAATGAGAAATTCAACCATTTGGTTAAAAATTCAACCAATTTTGTTCAAAATTCATCCAGATTATCCACCCAGTTAGCTGAATTTTTCCGGAAATTTTTTTCTACAGTGTGTATCCCTATCCCTTTCAGCAATTATGAAAGCACCACTTGATGTTGGCTCACATTGGAATCAAATATTTTGTTTCTCATAGGCCATCTGCTAAAATCTCTATCTTAACTTTCTAGACTACTATCCATGCAGTGAGAAAATAAAAGAATGGTCAGAGTCATCAGGCTCAGAAGAGGAGTGCGCGCTCCCAAGAAGTGGGAAGCGCCCATCCAGACCTCCTTGGAGGTATACACCCACTAAACAGAGTGAGTGATGATACCCTAAAACCCTTTCATATCAAATATTGAGATGCGGAATATTAAACTATGTTGCAATTATTATTCAGATGTTAGAGTTGTTGATGACGATAGCACAGCTCAAGTGAATCAGATGATTTGAGGGGTAGCGACAGCGGCGATGGCACAGAAACTTCAGAGGATGAATCACCTTCTCGTAAAAAATCAAAAACCTCCATCAAACCAAGTGCTTCGGATGTACACAAAACATCTCGTAAAATCGCTGACAATGATTCTGAAGATTCTGATGCTTCCATGGATCTTGAGATACAACAAGCCCGAAAGAAATCTAAAGCTGTCCGTCGAAAAAGATCAGGTAAGAATTATACCACGCAAAAAAGACATGTTTTGAATTGTTTGCTTACTATTTTTTATCGGCTGTATGGGCCAGAAAATGAACTTTCTAATTCCTATGAGGTCCTGAATTTTTTTGCAATTTTTCTATGTTGGATGCTTATACAATTGCAAAAATAGTATTTGCGCCTCGTTCATTTTCCGCTTCTGAGCTATCATTCCAACCTCCGCCTGCGGCTCAGGCAAAAAACTAATTGCTCATCAAAAGCGAGCTGCAACCTCATGAACTTTGTGCAAAATGTACTATTTTGTACCCCTGAGGAATATCATCTTGATAATTGATGAGGAAAAAATATAAATCTTTTTTTAGTATAATGCTTGTAGTAATAATTTGACGCAAGATACGAGGACGAGGTAGGTGGCATTCCAAAGGTCTCCAAACAGTCTATTAAAAATGAATAAGAACGCAAAGATTACAAAGTAGAGCCGATAAACAAAGATCGGGACCATTTTTTTCGGAAAAAACACATAATTTTACATCAAAGAATTGATTCTCAGATTTTTCAAAGAATAAGTTCATGAGAAATCGAATTCTTTCTGTTTTTCACGTTTTTGCTCCTGAAGAAGATTTATATCCTCAAAAAAATTCTGCCAAGACGTATTTCGCAAGATTTCCCAAAACCTTTAAAATGCCGTCTACCACATCTTTGTATCTCACGTCCAATTGGAGCTACACACATTTTACTTGAGAAGAATTGATATTTTCCCCTCACATATTATCAAGATAATATTCTTGATGGATACTGAATAACCTCATAGGAATTGAGAATTTCATATTTTTGTCGATAGAATCGATTAAAAATAGTAGAAAACGGATCCGAGACATGTCTGCAATTTGTATTAGTCCACTCTCGCGCGCAATCATTCACATGTGTTCCTTTTATTGGACTCAATGTCATCGCGCTTTTATTCGCAGGAAATGTAGTAAGCAGCAGTGAGCATATGCGAATAATGGAGACAGGTTTCAAGACTCTGCATAAGCAAATGATGAACCTTGGAGCCAGAGTGGAGGGAATGGCTCCAGTGGCTAATGCAAATAGAGATGAGTACAATATCTTGCCCAATTTTCCTCTCAAGGATGGAGAGGAGGTAGCTGGGTTTGAAGGCATGTTGTCAGATGCCAATGTCAGAACCATATTTGTAAGTAGATTCCATGAATAACATGTCATTGTAAGTGATTACTGGTCGAATATCAATTAATATTCATCTTACAGAAAAAATGGCTTAAAGATATCGGTGGAAAAAATGCGTCAATATTTGTGAGGAATATTTTTGCCGCAATTATGGTGCCAAAACTGCATGAAAAGTTTAGCATGACCGGCCAAAAAACAAAAAAATTAGCTTTTGTAAGGATGAAGATATGTGCAGTCATCAAAGGTGAGCATAAAATCACTTGAATAAATCATGTGTTCTTTGGAAATTTTTTGATAGATATAGCAAAGCATCAGGCAGGTTGTCATTTACAATGTACATAATTTCAAAAGGATGTGGTGAAGTGAGCGTTGAATGTAAAACATAATTGAGAGTGCTCTCTCGCTTCATAAAAGAGGTCGACGTGCCATTTTGGGTTCGAATTGGTTTATGTAAACATGATTTAAACCAAACGACATGACACATGCTGGGAAAGTTCCCTACAAATGTAGAAAAAAATTTTACAAAATCGGTCCAAAATTAGGTGAGCTATTTTGCACTATCAATCTCTATGAAGGAATTCTCAAAATTTGTAAATTCTCCGCACTTGAAGATACATCGCACTTCGTTCTATTTCGATGGGTTGACTTGATATCTACAATAAACCAATTTGAATGGTTGATGGCGCGTTACGTCGCAACCATTTATGAAGCCTCTTTTTTTGTTCAGAATATGAAGGCCCTTACATGATAACTTCATCCATGAATCGGCGCCGTCAATACCGCCAAAAATGACTCAAATCGTATTGCCATGTATCAATAATACAAAATAAGCACATTATACGAATATATATTCAATAACATTAAATTTGCTCTTCTCAGAGGCAGTCCATGAATGTGGGGTGGGAACACAAGCAAAAATCAGGAGCAAAATAATGATAAAATTGCAGTATGCAAAAGACGACAACGAGAGAGCAGAAGAAGGTACCTTGGCCCTAGCAGATATTGCAAGATTGCTGGCCTAATTGCTGATGGTCCAGGGTTCCCTCCAATACACTTCAGCCTAAATCATCCTAATTCGTTGTAAAATCTTGTGAACTTGTCATCGGTTACCCGTTGTTCAGATGAGAAAACAGTAGGAGGTTCAACTTGAAATAAGTGCACTAATGTAATATGTAGCATAGTCTCTAATGGTAGCTTCTCATAATTGTCTACGTAAAAAAGTGTGCATAGAAGCCAAGACAAATATTCAAACTCTTGAATGCCGATGAACACGATGAACCACATATTCCGTCCAAGTTTTTCGAGAATCTCTTTCACCAAAGCATTCAGAAGTAGAAAATATTAGTCGCAGTTGAGAGCATCCGAAATTCGGGCTAAAATGCATCTAAAATCTTCACAAAAATTTTTTCCTTTTCGAATTCGGAAGTCAGGAGAATAATAGCATTTTTTGTACCCTTCAGTATCCATTTCATGTGATCATTACAGTAGAAATGCACGAAGGCACTGTAAAAAACCCTGACGCACAGCTTAATTCTTTCCACACATGCGTCTTGAAACGTTTCGCTCGCGAGTTAAATTTCTCACGCTTTGCGTGCATCACACCGGAAAAAGACCGATACTTCTGGTAAAAATAAGTTGTTGACGGGTGTTCATCTGTGTTGGAGGGCCGAAACCAATTTTCTAAGCTAGATGATATTTGTATTTTAAATCGAACGATCGAAACGATGTAGTTAGTTCGTTAAGTGTCACCATTTTGCAATCTTGCTCGGTTACTTGTATTAGCTCGTTATTATTCAAAAGCAATATTGAGCTCATTATTGACATGAGGTGTATTTGAGATGTGAAAAGTTATAGCATTTGTCAGAATTACCCATCTGGGAATTCCAAAATTTTCCAAATATAGGGGGAATTGAATCTGTGGAGAAGATATTATCAACAAAAATACTTGATCTCATCGGTGATCAAATTGGGCTAGATACTATATGATTCAAACTAGCTTATACTTCCACTTATAAGTATAATGTCATACAGTTACCAGTTAGGCTAACCTGTGTGTTCAAGGAATAGCAAATTCGAGGTTCTGTACAGCTAAGAGAGTGTGAACGTATACAACTGTTGAAATCAATTGTTTTCAATCCTCGTCGGTCTATCCTCTGAATATTCCACAAAGCATTCTAAATACGATGATGTTTTATTGATCCGTTGATAAGGAACATATTCCCTCTCGAAGAAAAGTCCAAGCTCATATTGTCACACCACATGTGCTCAAGTTTTCCGTGAAAGAATTTGCATCGCTAGCTCAGCTCGGAACTTGCGTGGAAAAATATCGATAGTTCATACATTTCCTCACGAGTTTGGTGTGTGGTGATTTCAAAAGAAGAGGTTTGACTCGATTTTAGTGCATGACTTGACCATTTATATGCCTCATGAAAGAAGATATCGGCGTCAACATCGGAAATTCACATTTCTTCTTCGAGACCCTAGCTCATTATTGGCTCGATCATTAAAACTCCATAATTATATTTCACAGCTTCATTACTGTGATCAGTGAACATAGTACCAATCCCACGCTTCCTATATATAATGCGAATTTTGCTCACAGTTTGCTTTCACTCATAAGATATTGTTCTCGATACTTCCAACACGCTCAGTTTAGATGTAGATTCTACACATGTACGTTGAAGCGGTAACCACATATGTGTACGCTTTCGCGGCATTAGGCATTTTGCAAGTTTCCTGGATTTGGTCTCGTTATTAGATCTACCAGATATAGAGAGCTTGCAGACACAAGTTGTTGTATGACTATATGTAATACCATTAGACGTATGTTGAGCGTTGTTACACGATCTATATCTTGTCAATGTAGGGTTCAAATTTGATAATTTCATAACTTGGATCCTGATTGATCTATGTAATAAGCCTTGTTCAACACTAACCATTTCAATAAATTAATATATAGATATTTATTGTGATTGAATTTTACGTATCATCCAATCCCTGATGAGTATGGACAGCAAATTGTCATTTGATGCACTTCATTTTGAGATTTTTAATCGGCCTCCCGGGTAGTGGAGGAAAAACTTAGTCGGAACCTCTTTGAAGCATTAAGAAAGTCTATCGGGAGATCGTTGGTTGCTTTTTGAAAGCTCCACGGGAAGTCCTCCGGTACTCTATGCGAGCTCTTTGAAAGTTCTTTTGGGAGTTGCATGCAGGTTCTTTGAGAGCGGCGTAGTAGCCTTTAGCAAGCATTTCGGGAGCTGATTGGGAATTCTCGAAAATGGAAAATTTCTTCATTCCTTGAGAGCTCCTCGGGAGTTCCCGGAGGATTGGTCCGAACTTCTCCGGAAGTCCAGAGGAACTCCTAAACACAGGGAAACCGATAAATACGTCTGTAGCTCGATTATTATGAAATGTAGACCTCTCAAATTCTGCGTGCTCAGAGATCACGTATCGCCGATCAGTATTACACACAATAAACACCGCCTTGAGGAACTTTGTCGCTTACTTTTTTCGGAACAAAGTCACGGCGGGCAACGGCAGAATCACGCGTTTTTTGTGAATTTTTTTGATTCTAAATAGACAATTTTTGCACACTTTGCGCACAGCACCGGAAAGCTCGTGCATTTAGGAGTCTTTGTCTGCAACCTGGAGAAGATCCAATCACTGTGAGCTGAGAATCGACGAGTTGTAATTCACTGATTTTGGGCTCGCGAACGTGGCCATTACCGGCTGCTTAGCTGCGGCTCGCGTCTTCTCCTAACCTGTGCGGCTTCACCAACTAATACGACATTCACCTTGATTTTCATAAATTTAAGTTTTGACGACGATATTCTGCACCCACGATGGGTTTGGAATAGCTTCAGGATTGAATTTTAACGATTGTCACGGTTCGCGATAGCACGAGTGTTTCTTAATCGTTGAAAATCACAGGGTGCCCTATGTTTTGCTGCATAGAAAGTTCGGATTTTGTATCACATGCACAGTCCCGCTAGAGTCCGGGAGGCGACGCTGTTATGCCCCAAGTGGGCACAGGTGGCTCCTCCGAGCGGTTTTAAAGCTTACAGCCCAATCCACTCCAGTTCGTTTTTGCAGACTCGTTCCAAGAGCGCGAATTTTAATCGTGCGCTCAAATGCTGTGGGTCGAAGTCGTTGAAGGGCTGTGGGGCTCCCAGATTAAGTATTGAAATACAAGAGCCGTGAGTTGTCTTGAAGATTATTTTTACTCGAATTCTATACGTCACACTTGACAATATTGGAATCAGTGAAATTGCTGGTCGAGAGAACTTTACAGTATCGAGTTACGTGTCAAAAAGCTGGCCAGCAGCGGTCAGCAGCTATATTTATACAAGATAGGAAAATCGTGAGAATGCGCCTTTGAAAACTGATTCGTCGTGCCGAGGCAGCTCTTATGGAGATCCCGTGTTAAACGCTCGATTTTTCATGCGCCGCGCACGGTTTTCTTGATTCTAAATGGAAAGCTCATGTTAAAGTGTTGGCTCGCATCGCGCCGCACAGCATTTCCTTGATTCTATACGGCAAGCTTATGTAAAACGATTGACTTGCTGTGCGCCGCATAGCGTTTTGACATCGTGAAATAGGAAACCCATGTTAAAAGCAACAGTGCTTAGTGCGCCGCAGCCCCTTTTCTCTAATTCAAATGAAATCTTTATGGGCTGCACGATTATTCTCGTGCGCTGCATAGCTCCTCTCAATCTGCCACATGACTATATATATAATTATTGGTCTCTATCGCGGAGTTCTCCGAACCAGTAGCTAAGGCCAATTGAATGATACAATTCAAATTATACTTTTGAATTATAATCAATTTCAGTCTCATATATCGGTGTAGCCAGATGGATCTTCATTAGTCCATAATAATCAATCCGGCGTCAGGTGGAACTCAGTCAATTTGTAGTCCTGAAGAAAGTCTCGTCGTAATTATTATCCTTGGTTGTTGTCGTTTTCGCATAGTTGTCCAGTCAGTCAATTATTTGCGACTAAATGTCCCTGTAAGAATGATAACTCGACAGAAATTTGTTCCAAACTCAACGTAATTTTCGGAAAACATATTGCTTGACTCATTTTATATGCTTAGCGCGGGTGATATGCTGAGAGGATCGATTAATCAGAATAAATAATTGTTCATAGGAAATTCACACGGGCTTTATTCCACGTGTGAAATTAGCATTAAGATATTCCAGAGTGATTGGACGCCATCTATACGAGACTAATAGCCGCAGGCCATAACAGCTCCCCCCACAGAAAAAAGTGCATTCTTATAGGATGCACCTTTTAATAAGTCATTTTCGATCCGTAAAACTTCCTTCAATGTCTGAGCTGTCTCTATTATCTGATGAAGTTTTGCAACTTAAAATTTCCGTAGAGCATGAGAGGTGACCTTCAACACTGTACCAGTCATTGATTTTGCCTTGCTGAAGTTACGTGAATTCATAGAACTTTTGCAGTGAGTAAAAACACGAGGTTGCTGAGTTTTCGCGAATTCCTGGCAGGTTTGGCTACCACGACGCTCCTACTCAATATGTCATTCATTTCGTATAAATCTGATTAGACGATATCACAATTGCGGATACTTCCTACGTAATTCATCGAATCCACGTTATTGATGTAAAGCAGATATTCAAAATCCATAAGGTGTACCTGAAAGTGAAATTCAGCTTCAATTTGCCAAACATCGACAATCCTTTATGTCCTCATCAGCAAAACCCAGTCCCAATTCTGACGCATCCCTTGTTATGCATTAATGTTAATTTATAAGTCACTTAGGTTCGGAAAATGTTTGACCCTAATATTATGTGTCAGCGGTATGAATTTACTGGAAAAGATGCAAGAATACCGCGTATAATGAGACGCGGGCCGAATATGAAATTTCATCGTGCGCATAAGACCAGGTTG
Organism: Eretmocerus hayati; assembly: GCA_029851415.1. Taxonomy (NCBI): domain Eukaryota; kingdom Metazoa; phylum Arthropoda; class Insecta; order Hymenoptera; family Aphelinidae; genus Eretmocerus; species Eretmocerus hayati. The sequence goes on from CM056742.1 coordinate 104,205,761, forward strand.
GAAGTTTCGTCGTCGTTATTTGCAACAGGTAGTTGCTGCACGACTCGGATAATCGATTCGTGCCCCTCCGTGGAAGCGACTAGGTTTGATCAAAATTGGAGATTATCCAAAAATTCTGCAGGTACGTGGATTCACCTTTTCTATAAATTATTCGCTTATTGGGTTCTAACTCTCATGTTCCGTATGAGATTATTTATCGAATATCAATGCCCATTCTCAAAACGCCTGGTGCCATCTAGCGCTCGGATTTTATACCTCTTCCTCGATTCGCACATGCGCTGCTCCCCCCTATCTTATGCACGTGTAGCTTGTTTACATCGCGCCAACTGAAGGTGCGTTACGTGTTCGAACACGAACAAGTGGTTGGTTTTCTAAGTTTTTCCCCTCGTTGAGAACCGACATCATGGTAAAATCCAGCCTTTCTGCGATTATCAGTACAGGTAAGTACTACCTTATCCTACAAGACTCAGATACTGTCAATTTATATGCCTATCGCTCTCCGACGTCGCTATATTAGTTACTTCGTTCCTATCTTTTGTTTCGCGATATCTTTCGAACGGTACCTAAACCTTGATTGTTAATTACCCCCCCCCCCCCTCCCCCCGAGGTTGAGGAATCATCTTTGACTTCCGTTGTATTTCGTTAATCTATCTTCCCGTTCGATTTTTCTTCAGTGTGGCCTCTGTACCATAGCATTCATATTTTATACCTATACGCGATCCTTGTGTAATTCGATATTCTTTATGATTAAGGTAGATTAAGCTCGTGAATATCGAGAGAGTCAGAAAGAAATGAAGAGAATAATACTAAGACCTCCGATTTAGATATGCAATCCTCTTGCATCATCGATGCATCATTTATTTTTCGGCTTGTCTCTGCTGCGTTCAGCTGTTTCTTCCAAAAATATATATATTACATCATATACCTCAATTCTTAATTTTTGATTGACCCGGTCCATTCCTTAGTTTCGCCTAATAATTCCTTTATTTGGCCAATGAGTATCTACGTGACAATGGAAAGAGATAGAGAAAGAGAGAGAGAAAGAGTGAGAGAGAGAAACATCAAACAACCCGAGCATCGAGGTTCCGCGTTATTTTCAGTCTGTCCCGCTTATTGTTGATTTATATTGTCGCGATCTCAGCATCCAGAATACAGACTTATCTTTTAGAGTCTGTTATGTTTAGTGAATTTTATTCTGAGTCCACTGTCGGTCGTTTATATGTCCGCGTCACGTGTTAGAACTTGCATCATGATTACGACCTACCTAATCACCCTTGTGATGGCTTTTGTTCTAGGATCATGGATATTCAGCGGGAGGTTCGCCACACTCGGGGCCCTTCGTGCCTCGTGGATGCTGAGATCTATCGAGCAACCTCCCCAAACATCCAAAGCTCGGAAGAGAGGCTTGCTTCGGCCACCAAGTCAACCTAAGGTTCGAGGTTTTCGAAAAATTAAGTTTCAAGTTGCACTATAGTACTTGATTCATTTTATATTCATCCTCAACCTTGAAATAATGTAAATATTTCTCAAAACCTTCGATTTAATTATTAGTTCTAGATTTCCTTTCTTAATTCCGAATAATCAGCTGTATTTAGAATCATAAAGTTAATTCGTTTTGATCTGACACAAAACTTTCCAAGGAGAAATTGTTTCAGTTTGACATAGAAATGTCCAGTAATCTCGTCATACATTTATTCTGCGCGTAAGTGATTGAAATACTGCATTCTCTTTGATGAATTTAAAGTTGAATACCGATCAAGTGGAGATATCTCTATAGGATATATTCAAGTAGCATACTCCATGCAGATTTGGGGACAATTCTGACAAGAATTCTAGGGGTTGAGATTAGGCTTCCCGGTATTTTGAGACCGAGCAACCTCTCACAACATCCGAGTGGAAATAAAGTCTGGGCGTCTTGCTAGTTGATAAGTTCATTTATTGGTCACAACGCTTTTCAATGGAGGATATTTAGAATCATCCAAATTCCATATATGAATAACTTATCAATTTATGAGAGAATCAAATTTGATTCAGCATAACTCAACATTTCAGTCACCTGGTCCGGAGTCGAAGTCATGGTCGATTATTATTTGAGTGAAACCTTCTCGTAACTTTCGTTTATTCTGGCTCGTTCGAAATAAGCGGTTGAGCACTTGGCACACTTGTTAGCATCTTTCTTGACGTAGTTTATCGAGTTTTTGCAACTACAGCATACTGGCATTATCGGGTTACGATGAGCGCGAATCAGGACATGTGTCACCTCGAAGGTGTATCCGGGATACAATTCTTCATCAAAGCAATTTGCACAGATACAACCTCTCTTCTTCTTTTGGAAATATCAAGCCCGCTTGTGTGCCATTCTTTTTAAATCATGGAAAAAGGGGTGGGACAAATCTGGGTTTTCCCTCTCGGCTTGCTTATGGAGATTCTCCCAGTCATAGTCCTTGGATATTAATCGGCCATCATTGTGTTGTTGATTTATTGTTCCCCGTGCGGATTTTCGAACAGGAGCTCGGGATGGTGGTCGAGAATTTTTCCGCGATGACCATTCCGTCGATCGAGCTCGTCGCTTCCTAGTCTGTCGGATGCTGCGCCTACTCGACGTGGATGGTACATCTTCTATCGGTTTTTCGTGAATTATTTCAGCGGGTTTGTCTGTATTTGTATCAATAGTTATTGCGATCTTTGATGCGATGGGCCCTGTATTGACTGATACATTATCATCTCTGGCATCTATCGAGTCGAATTGTCTTTTTGATGAGTCATTAGGATGATCACTTCTTGCCACAATTCTTGCGTGCGCGCACATGGCTATTTCTTTATTTGACCGAGGTTCATCGATATCACCCTTACGTTGATTCGTCTTTTCACTATCGAATCGTGGAACGAGATTCACTTCACCATGTTCTTTTCTATTCGCTTCCTCACCCTTTTCATCGTTTGAACGACTTACGCGCTGTTCACTCTCTTGCTGAGGAAAAATCATTTTGTCACCTTCTTTATCAATTGGACGACCTGTGCTTCGTTTTTCTTGCTGAAGAAGATCCACCTTGTCGGTTTCTTCATCATTCGAGCGGCTTACACTGTGCTCACTCTCTTGCTGAGAAAAATTCACTTCATCATTTTCTTCATCACTAAGACGACTTGTGCTCTGTTCTTTCTGCTGAAGAAGATTCATTTTGTCGGTTTCTCCATCATTCGAGTGGCTTACACACTGTTCACTCTCTTGCTAAGAAAAATTCACTTTATCATTTTCTTCATCACTAAGACGACTTGTGCTCTGTTCTTTCTGCTGAAGAAGATTCATTTTGTCGGTTTCTCCATCATTCGAGTGGCTTACACACTATTCACTCTCTTGCTGAGGAAAATTCACTTTATCATTTTCTTCATCACTCGGACGACTTGTGCTCTGTTCGCACCCTCGTAGTTCACGTTCAATGCGTCTAACTTCATCTGCATCGTGCGGTGACTTGGTCTGCGCGTTTTCTAGCTCGCCAATAAATTCTATGCACTCGCCTAAATCCATATTCACATTTTCTTCCTCAAGATTCTCCTCGGGTAGTAATCCAGCCCCGTTCTGTACGTCGATCTCTTCAATAGCTTCGAACAAATTTGCCCATCTTGGTGATGGAATCTGCGGGTCGAGGGTTATGATGTGCACGTCCGCTATAGGATGGCCTTCTTCTTGTTCGATCTCTCTAATCATGCCTGCCTCTTCTTCTGTTATTGATATATTCGACGGGATTGAGACGTTATCTAACTCGTCGCTGAGATCAGACAAATGATGCGCTTGATTTCCATGCTCATACTCCATCCTGAGTTTTGAGAGTGCAGTCAGCTCGTCTCAATTCCTCAATAGCCAAAGCCATACTGAAGTCATCGCGATCGGAGCCCTTGTAGCCCTTCGTATCATTTCTGAAGCCAATGAGATTTCTAAGATTACAGGCTGTGGATTAAAGCATCAGACCCCCCCCCCCATTTTTTCGGTGTCAAGACCTCTTCAAATTTATTGCCAAAAACACTTATATACTTCCCTTCGTTTCCGTTAGACAGATATCGGAGCCTGGTGTCATTGCATGTGTTTATATTTCGAGTTCTTATGCACTGATGGCTATCCTGAATAGCCAAATGAAAATCTCACATTAGACAGATATCGGAGCCTGGTGTCATTGCATCCTTGTGTATACATCCCATTCGTGTTTATATTTCGAGTTTTCTTGCACTGATGGCTAATGAAAATCTCACAGTTCACACGACTATATGTCACGATGCCACGCCCCCCTCTTGAGTTTTGATGTGAAGATTTCCAAGTATCGTTTCTGTGAAGCATTGATTCATCTATCGTGAGTCGGATGTCCATGTTCCCAACTCGGATAGGTTGATTTCAAGGTGGTTCTATTTTAATAGTTCAATATCCTACTTGGGTGTACTTCCGCCTCCTGGGGGATCGGTTGTCAACATTTTTGCAGATTTTGGTTCAGAGTCAATGAGGTATATGTGATTGGACTCTAGCCTAACGCGGTCGTCCCGATTTCTCTTCATGATTATCCTCTGTACAGGCTGTTCATATAGCTCTCCATCATTATGTATGATTTCGTGAAGATGTCCGGCTCTGAAATTCGCGACACTTTTTATTCTGATTTTCTTCATTTCGCCGGACGTTTTTCTTGTGATCTGCCCTAGCCGCGGGCTTGTAGCTGACTGAACTCAACTATCGTTACTTTAGAAAGGTGGAGGTTCTAAGAGAAGAGTCCCTCTCATGACTCCCTGGGTTTGGTTACATTATAGAGTTTTCGCTCCTAAGATTTGAGTTCGTGTAATTGTTCATAATTTATAGCTCTGTGGTCGAGACATTATTGGATGGTGCATCCCGAGGGACCGAAGATTTATTAGCTTTCCTATTTGTGTAGGAGTACAACTCGCGTATCCGTCAACAGGCTTGAAAAGGTCGGGAATTTATTATCTTTCCACTGCCATGTAAGTATATAGCTTTGTACCCGGCGTATTTCAGTACCGCCCGAAAATTTTGGAGAAAATGGTAAATATTAGGTTACAGAGAGTTTCTTCTTCACATGTCCGAATCGTATTGAATTTTCGCGATTTTTCACAAGTTTTCTACATTCAGATGATATATTTGGATTTGTTTCAAACTGGAGCGTAACCTAAATGTAAGTGTTTAGATCGAGAATATTTCAACCTTGGATCATTTTCTTATTCTCATGCCACTTATTTAGATTTGAGAGATTTAGATATTTAGCCCGTATAGTTTACGATTCCGTATTTCAAGGTTATTCCGGGGCCCCCGCAAACTCGCTACCAGACCTGCACCGGCGTACCTTTCGATTGCGGCTGCATACAATATACTGAGGGCTATATTATTGTTTATCTGCTTTTCTCCTGACTAGCCCCAAAATGTGGATAGATTTTGACTTCAGACGATTTCCTTTTATCCAAAATATAACCTTGCTTCGATTTACTATCGCGTTTTGCCTCGATTTACTATCGAATACTCCAACCCCACCGAAAATGAAGTCCTACGGACTTCACTTTCCTTTGTCAGACCCTACTTGCCCGGATCTTGAGGCTCTCGCTCGTGATAAATTCTATTCACGAGTAACACCTGTGTTAGCTACCTGAAGCTCATCACTCCGATCTGAATCTTCTTCGATAAAAAAAAATTTTTTCATTCTACGAAACCAATTAGTTTGAGGATGATTATCGACGCCATATACCCGGTTTTGTCGATTTCTTTCCAAATTAGATTTATGTTTTGATCCAAATTATAGACTCCACCTACATAGAATTTAATTCATCCCATCATGTTGCGTGCATAACCCCTGAGTTCTCCAAATTTGACCAAACGCTCACGCCATTTCCAACCCAAACCCGAATCCATGATTTGGTCGTCATCCAAATCATGGATATCAAAATTTCTCAAAAACCTCCATTTCGTCCCGATTTCTCAATTCCTAATGTAAATTGACCCTTGATATGCTGAATCTCATGTAAAAATAATGTTTGAATATCATAAATCGTATCTTTCAACCGAAATCAGAATCCATGATTTCGCTCTCGTCCAAATCATGGATCTCAAAATTTCTCAAAAACCTTCATTTCGTCCCGATTTTTCAATTCCTAATGTAACTTGACCCTTAATATTCTAAATCTCATTTAAAAATAATGTTTGAATATCATAAATCGTATCTTTCAACCGAAATCATAATCCATGATTTCGCTCTCGTCCAAATCATGGATCTCAAAATTTCTCAAAAACCTTCATTTCGTCCCGATTTTTTCAATTCCTAATGTAACTTGACCCTTAATATGCTGAATCTCATGTAAAAATAGTGTTTGAATATCATAAATCGTATCTTTCAATCGAAATCAGAATCCATGATTTCGCTCTCGTCCAAATCATGGATCTCAAAATTTTTCAAAAACCTTCATTTCGTCCCGATTTTCCGACTTCCTAATGTAAATTTACTCTCAATATGTCAAATTTTATGTCAAAATAATGTTTGAATATTATAAATCGCAACTATCAATTGAAATCAGAATCCATGATTTCGCTCTCGTCCAAATCATGGATCTCGGAATTTCTCAAAACTCTCATTTTGTCTCGATTTTTCGACTTCCTAATATAAATTTATTCCTAATATGTCAAATCTTATGTCAAAATAATGTTTGAATAATATTAAATCGCAACTATCAATTGAAATCAGAATCCATGATTTCGCTCTCGTCCAAATCATGGATCTCGAAATTTCTCAAAACTCTCATTTTGTCTCGATTTTTCGACTTCCTAATGTAAATGTTTCCTTAATATGTCAAATCTCATGTCAAAATAATGTTTGAATATTATAAATCGCAGCTATCAATTGGATCAGAATCCATGATTTCGCTCTCGTCCTAATCATTGATTTCGTAATATTGCAAAATTTTAATTTATACCGGTAAATTTTTGACTTCCTTATGTGAATCGAGTCCGAGCTACCCAAAACTTTGTTGAAATATCTAGTATCATAAATTCTCGCGCGAAATCATGGCTCATGGTTCAGCTCTCATCCAAATCATGGGTCCCTAAACTTATCGAAAGGCGCCGATATCACCACGATGTTCTGACATATTTCATCTTTGTGCGCACTAAGTGTCGAGATTCCAAATCTCCTTCCAGACCGTGGCGTAAGCGTGAAGATTCCGAATTTCTTTGAAACGCATCAAATTTTTGTCGAACTCAAAAATATTCCATTTTCTTTCAACTGACGCGTTCTCTGAGAAGAAAGAGGCCGATCACGACCATGCCGATTACTAGACTTGCTTGACTATGCATCATCACGTGACCTGTACTTATTAGCATATTCCTAAGACCGAACCATAACATCTGAAATCATATCTTTATGAATTTTTTTTATCCTGATTGCCGAGAACCGCCGATTTACTTAAGAAATGAGTAGGGCTCGGATATTGGATAAACCAATCCGAGCTCCTAGTGATTATGCATTAATAGTATTTATATATGCATGAATAGCATAATGCAATAATAGCATTATGTATTAATAGTATTATAGACAATTGTACAGGGAAACAATGCTGCATAGGGAGCAACGAAATGCATCTGGGAATTGCGAAACTCCCCGTTCATCGACATTTCGAAATCGACGACGATCTTGAGCATCCGTTTTCTAAGAATTTAACGCTTTGTGAGAGATCAGTCCGGTTTCACATAGGCGATCGTAATAGGGAATTTCTCAATGAACTTTCACACAGGGTGACAAAAATGTAAGCCGCATCAAAATTTCGGCTGCCTTGTTCCCCGATAAACGTTGGAGTGGATGTACCAAAACAGCATAAATTATTTCCGTGTCGAAAGACTCCTCGATTTGAGTCAGCAGTATTTGTTATCTATGCTGCGTTTGGGCAAAACCTTCTTTTAGTATTTTGCAGCCGTTTATTTCACGTTTACAAAAAATCTTCCATGTCTCTAGATTAAAGTTCATCAACATTCCCAAAATTGAGCGCTTATTACATTAGCAATTAAAACTCGCTCCCACTACATGTTTGCTCATTGTGGCACCACTGCATTCTCGATGCAGAACACAAATGCGCAAAATCTGTAAAATTGTTACCCCCGCATCTGTTTCCCTCTCAAAATCTAGTATTTTTGATTCCATCGCACTGATCTATAGATTTATTCTATATATCTTTATATATTTTCCTTTTTCTATTAGACAATTTCAAATCATTCCATATTAGTTGTTGATAATCGATCTTGTTTGGTCAAGGGATTGATTTCCATTTATTTGCGACTATATATATTCTCTCGTACACCAATTGCACTCAGTCGTTTGTTGATATTCCCAGCTCTCATATCTAGTTGTTTGTTGATCACTGAGTATTCATAACCTCATTCGGCTTTGCAAGAATATTTTCTTTATCGCGTTTCCGGCTTATCACGCTCCCTGATTTTTAAAAGTGCAGTATCGTATCCCCTAATATTTCTCTAGAAATGGGTACATTTTCGCCTCCCGAAGATGCTAACCTACCGCCCAATGGGCCTTTTCAAAAAATCGTCATCCCATCTGCAATCAAGGGCAACGCAAAGAGACTCCAATATTGCACCTCCATGTGCGCTCAACTTGATTCGCTGGAGTTGCGTGCATCCAAAGTTATCTCCATTCGTGGCGTTTTGGAGTTCACCGGGCCAGAGTTTGCAGCGATTTTGGACAAGATAATTTACAAAAATCCTGAGCCCATCCCTATCACCGTTATTACGTCTGCACCTTCTCATGCAGGTAGGTTTCATGCAATACCAGAGTATCAGCCTATACAGTAGCAACTTGACGGTGCATTAACTCTACGATATGCATTTTTATTCAAAAAATTCCTTTTATATTCTTTTTATTCTTTGAAATTAAGCGTATTTAAATCTCCGAGAACTAAGTTAAACGAAAACATTCGTAGGCGTACGAGTTATAAACAAGCAGCCTTATGTTCCGCCGCCCGATGCTCCTACGAATCCTGATGGATTCCCGAACCATCATCTCGTCGATCTCCTGGCCCGAGGATATAATCCTACATCGCCACTACCATCAATAGAGGACATCTTCGACATCTTATCTGCGCGACGTGCCAGGTCTCTGTATTGTTATAATATTTCTCTCGATCATTTGTCCCCTGATTTTGAGGGTTATCTACATAATGACCCCATTATCCGCACTAGCCAAGTAGATCCATCTCAAAATAGGCTAGTAGGAATTATGCCGGGTATAAATCGATCGTTTTTTATTTTGCTAGCCAATACGCAAGCGGTGAAATGCACATTGAGGATTCACTCTTGAAATCGCTCAATGTCCTATACGGTGGTCTCGCAAATCAGCCTGTTGGTGTGCCTATGAAATCATGGATCTTTGTTTTTGATCCTCAAAAATTAATATCTGTTATACAGCAATACTATCGGCCCGCAAATAGTAGAGTACAAATTTGCCAGTATATATATTTGCATAAAAATTTGTTTTTGTCAATTACTTTTCTCGAAATGTACGGAATTCTATATCACACCTCTTATCAGTATGCCGGTGATTTAGTTTTCATCCAATATGGAGTTTTTCATCAGGTAATCAATCTCTCTTCGAATCTAGCAGAGGCTATAAATTTTCCTGATGGGTTGTGGAATTATCTGGTCCCTCATGTTTTTTCTTGCATTCGCGAGAATATACCTTTTGTCTTGATCAGTCCCAACCCAGATGCCGATGTCACTTATGTCACTCGTCAATTGGATTATTATCCGTGTTCAAGTGCACGATGCGAATTTTTCTCACGCTCACCATCTTCTTTGTTGCAACATTCGCAAGCTGTTCATGGGCAGGTGTACCCTATCCTTGCGTCCAACGAGAGATGGTGTTTGGCGTGCAATCACAGTGTCTTGGTGAACAATGCCAGTGACCATATCAAAGGCCAACTCCATCTACGTAAGCTTCCACCGCAATCGTCATTCTCAGCGTATCCTCGCTTCAACCTGGGAATTTTATAGAGAAGAAAAAGAACCTCCCTGTTGGTTACGATGATACAGCCGGGTTTGGATTGCTCCAATGCCGCTATTGCAAGAAGTACCAGCTTGCTGTGGAACATTCCCATCACGTCAAGACCTGTGAAGTCGAGCCGTTTCACTGCGACGCCCCGTATCCCTACACATTCGAGACGAAGCACGGCCTGTCACGTCATATCCGCGCCAAGCACGCTTAGGTAGAATTTTTTTTACAATCGATGTATTATTTTGCGCATACACCATTCTTTAACTCATTATTTCCCTCGTCATAGTTTTTTCAAAAATATCTTTCATTTATAATATTAATCTCTCTTTACTAGCAGTGCCTCTTGAAAGTCCAAATTTCATCGAAATAACTCTTTAGTTATCTTGTCTTCTTTCTTATCAGAAACGCCATTTTACAAAATATTAGCAACATCGATTTCCTCTCATTGAAACCGCCATCAAAATATTCTTTAGTTATATGGATTTTTTTCTCTATCAGAATTGCCATCTACGTGGCCTGTCGCAGACCCGAGTGCGCAGACCCGTCCATCTACCATCGCGACCTCGAATGGGTCAGACTCGGACTTTCATATGATCGATTTTGGCCTACACCCGATGTATCCATGCTGTCACCCTTGCCAACAAAATTTGTCGTTCCCGTGGCCTGGTGCAGAGTTTCGAGCCTCCCGAGTTGCCGGTCTGCAAGCCGCAAGCTCGATGTGGCCACGGATTGTAGTCACAACAAGATCGATGTCGATTTTTGCCGATTTATACCCTTTTGGTTTTCCTTCTCGAGTCAAATAGACACTCTTCGGACCAGGTTTTCTCCACTGTGGAGTTTTTCCTGTTCCACGGAATTTTTATCCGGGCGAATGCGAGGAGAGAGAGTCACTGAAGTTTTAAAATCAGTACTCTCATGTCCAATATTTTATCTAAATTTCGTGTAAAACTAAATAAATGGTTTGCCACCCATTTATGCTACATGAGATTTTTTTTTCATTTTTACCATTAAGCCTTTTGCAGTATTCGCATTTAACGAAATTGCCATTTTAAATTCCTAATAATATCCTTAGAACATGTTTTGACTGAGAGATGTCATTTTTGATAATTCCATGTGATTGTGAGGACCTTTACTTCAAAATCTTGTAGATTTTCATTCTGGTAACTATGTGTACTATTTGGAGTACTTATCACAACTACTCTCACAATAATTTTGCACGACTTTATAGTCTAGTACCAAATATTTTAATCATGGAATGATCAGCCCACAATAATCCATACTTCGACGCATATATCGGTTACGCAAAACGCACGCATTTATTTTTGATGAGGTTATTAGTGAATCTCCAAAGCTTCTCATGAAGTACTGATTCAGACAGAAAGTTATAGAATTTGGTTGAAATGATACGTTGTTTGAAGTAATTTCCAAGGCAAAATTATAATTTTTCATTTTGCTGCTCAAAATGATGAATTTGATCTGATTTATGTCTTTCCTACTTGCCGACATCGCATACATCTGTGGATATTGGCATTTTACCATTAATGGCTCACTGGAGATCGGAAAGCTATTGATTCCGATTACAATTAATCATAAAGGTGTCAGTTCTTCGGGAGATTGGTCAAAATTTCTAGCTTAAAAACTTACTCGTGTAATTCAACAAGAATGTTGTTATAATTGCAAGCATACATTTTTCCGTATGATTTCTCCCCATTTGGGAACAAAGCCATATGACTGTCATGGCCATTCAGAAATTGCGACAAAATTGATTATACCATCACACGTTTCCTATACCTAGGAAATTTTTAGGCAATAGCTAATGAGTAAAAAGGAATTATTTCACATGCAAAAGGGACTCGAGCCCGCGAATAAGAGTAAATGAATGAAAACTGAATAAATAAATGAATATCTATTACATTGATCAGACTCTGAGTTTTTGGCGAATATAAGCGTTGAAAATTTCTATTCCAAGAGGAGATGTATCTTTCGGAATAGATTCACGAACTATCCATCTTTTTTACGCGTATTTACAATTGACAGTTCAGGATTGAGTTGAATGCCACTTGTAAATATTATTCATCATTAAAAACAGTCGGCAAGGTCCACAATAGAAACAACAATAACAAAAAACGCATCGGTGTCTATTTCGAGGTGTTGCTCCATCATGCGGTGGGGAGAGTAGACAGCTGTTTTTACGTATAGCGCAATAACAATTGACAGCGCGCCTGGAAAATTAGCGCACCGAGCTATACTACACCTATCGCAATTGCCACGCTCATACAGGTGTGCAGCATCTGAACAAGTGAGCAAAATCATCAGCAATTTTAAATTTACTTTTAAAAAAGACAAGACTCCCTAATATTCCAGATGCAAAAGTTGTTTGCACTGCTACCGCTACCACCCCCGCCACCTTCGTCGATCGCATCGATCATCATGATGCAAAAAAAAAGAATCTGCAGATGAAACGATTTTACGATTCACTAATCGCAGAGTAAGTATAACCTGATGGCTGTTCTCTAGAATAAAATTTTTACAGGTGCCAAGTCAAATTTTCCGATTTCCCATCTCTTGGCCAGCGTCTAGCATCGATCAATCATTCTCTCTCTTTTTTTTCCATCATCAACACCTGTTAATAGTATATTACGTATCGAGTGCTGGAAAACTTTTTTCTTCGTGGAAATCATGCTAGACGTTGGCGAAGCCGACGTCCAGTATGGTTATCACGAAGTAAAAAGTTTTCCACACGAGATACGTAATGTGTTTTACATGCTAGTAGCGTAGAAACATTTGTTTCCAGGCTTTCTCGCCAAGCGAGGACGCCTGGAAACACGTGTTTCTACGCTACTCGCATGTAAAACCCTTTTCTCCAATTTGACTGCGTAAAGATTGGTTATAAGTTGATAATGAAAATTAATTGTACGCGCACAAGGATTTTGAGAAAGAAAAAATCGATCGCGTGGCAAGGCTCCGCACGATAAACTGAACTCGTGCACCCAAGTTTGAAGCGGTTTACACGAAAGTGTATAAGTATCGAAACCTCGCGATTGTGTCAGCCTGCGCACATGCACAAGCAATAAAAAGAGACAGAATATAAAACGCGTGTGTTGCTGGGCCAAGCCGCGTGCTTCATCTCACATACATTCATATTATGAACATTAATCGTTTACATACACGAATGCATTTTCTCATAATACTGCAAGAAAGTATGCATGTTTAGTGCTGTAATACGCCGCTGTACACCGGTCGGCCGATCTTTTATAAATCGATTGATCGACGATCAAGACGAAGAATTTCAAGATCGGTATGCACCTGTTTGCTCTCTAGGAATTGCCTTTTTCATGAATAATGGGGGGTAAAGATGACTGCTATTGCAATTTTCCCGATCGATATTGATTGTAGAGCGAGTATATACATCCACGAACTCTGAACATTTTGTATGATACGGGTGGAGTCGTGGCAGAAATCTGCATCGTGGCAAGCGCACAATGCGAGATACGGTAACCGGAGGCCGTTGGAGGTCTGTAAATTTCAAGTGTCTGATAAGAATTTTAATTTGATTCAATTTTATACGGTGGTCTACACGGCCCCTGTTAGAGTACGTTTGTTCGATTTTGTCATTTTCCTACTATGAGATGTATGTAACACGTCACGACACGTCAGAAAGCCGGAAAGGCCGAAGCCCGAACAATACGAGAAATCCCCCCGCCACCAATCCGGAGGCGCCCCCACGGCCATCTCTCCGGAAAACTCGAAATCATCGGTCAACTCTAATTCGAAATAAAGCCAGTCCCCCGACGTCCCCACCACGAATGATATGCATAAAATCGTCTCCCTCACGGTTGCTGACTTTTGTTGGTTTTCCTGTGATGAGCCGGGAGAAATGAAGCCTATCGAAAAACGCGCAGAATGACTTCCTCAAGGTTCCGATAGATCTACGAAATGCTGTGCTTCCATTCATCAAAAACTGAATCTGCCTAAGACAGTTGTAAGACGTTGAGGGAACAATGCAAGAAATTTTCACGATTTTGCGCGATATCTTTTTTTCAAGAATCTCCTAGATATTATTCCTCGTGTTTGGATGACTAAGAGCACATGATACTGACTGCAGATCTTTGAAAAACTTCTACTTACAAAAATCATTCCACAATCCTCCGCCAGAAACCACTCCCTCCGACTTTTTAGGAGAGAAATAGCTTATAGACAAAACCCCGTGAGAAAGACGAACGTCTACACACCACCCACAATGGAAAAATCGAAAAATCCACTTCCCCTCAATTCCCATCGACGGACGACCCCGATTCTCCCGGTAGGGCGGCTGCAAGTGCACCCAGAAACCGATAGCGGAGGAACCGCCCACACCGGTCAAACGTCGACCCTCTCCACCCCACAACGCGGCGTGGCGCGTATTCTTTTACATTTCGTTTATCAATATTATTTAGGGCGTAGAACCAAACTGTATATCAATAGAAGACTCGATCTACCAACATAGTACTTAACATGGGAAACTATTTTGGGAATTGATAGAAGCATATAAGAATAGAATTCCTTAAATTTCAGTTTTCTGAAAAAAATGGATCCCCAGTCTTCCTCGAAAAAAAAATGTTTTCATGACGATTCCTAGTATTCCCGGTTTTTTGTGTTCGTAAACACTATGAAGAAATTGCAACCTGATCAGTAAACCGTGAAATCTTATCACTAGCGTTTGAGCAAGGCGCTGATAAATCGAAGACCCTTTTCAAGTATTTTGCTACGATTAGGCCCTGGTGCCGTGACACAAACATTTGGGCTTACCGAAAAAACTACGTATAATGAGTTGCAAAATCACTCTTCTTTTTCAACCAATGCTGTTGACGATGGTGCTTTCTGGTAAGACCGGTATTAGAAGAGGTTATCGACTTCCCAGATTGACGGTCCAATCTTTTTTCATGAGTTCCTCATTGAGCAGAAATGTATTCCGTATTCGTGCCGCCTTACGTTGGCTCATGAAGGATTGAATCGTGTGTCATTGTCATAAAAAAGGTATGGACCAGGCTCAGCTACCTACGTTCGGATGAGGTTTTTTCCTCGTGTGTTTAGGATCATGGTATAGGAGTGTCACGACTCTCGTCACAAGTATACAATTAATTAAGATAACTTATATTGAGGAAGCATCGTTGACCTGATTACAATTTTTGAGAGCGAATCGACGGACACAATTGATTTTACAGTGTACAGCAAAAAGATCTTCATGCACAGTAATAACTGTCAACTTTCTGTGTTCTCAAATGTATGATCGAAAACCAAAACTAGTAAAATAATAAGTCAACCACTTTTTCCCTATTCCCATACAAAATTTGAGGGTATTTTGGCACCACTTATACAAAATTCGCTTATTTAGGTCACCAATTAAACTACAGTGATGAAAAAAGTTCGAGAATAAGGACTATGAATCTTAATCGTGACATTTTGTGTAATACTCTTATTTTTTTTTTTCACTAACCAAATAAACCGCAGAAAACGTGGAGCATGAAAACGTAAGAAAATTACTTCGTTAATGTCACGGCACAAATATCAAGGTGAAACTTGATAAATCTTCAATATCGTTTGCTCACTTTGTTTCTTCAACCGCGATTGATATTTTCCTCGCTCACCAGCACTTTCTGAAAAAGACATTAAAATGAAAACTTCCACTATACTCGAGTCTCTCCGGTATTTAAGAAAATTCCTAATTAAAACGAGGAAAGCGTTGAGCCGTTCTTATTCTCTAAATAATGCGGCAGGGAAAATTTTGTGAATCTCATCTCTTGAGATATAGCACAGATTGTTGAATGTCATTTTATTGAAGAAATGATGACAAATGAAGAAAAAATTACAAGTACAACACTCGGTCGAAAATAACAAATTTTCTCCAAGTTTTCCGGCTAACCCATACCTTCGCCTATATTTTCAGAAGTTCAGCTAACGGATCTATAGAATACTATTCGAGAAAATTCTAATGGCCACGCGGTTGAGGCAAGCGCGGCCAATAACGACTCGGATATTACTAAGTCAAGATGGGAGAGGCGGGTTTTTTGGAATTAATCATCATCACTTCTCAAAAATTATCGTTGACAGCTATAAGGATAGATAGTTTACCAGGACACTAGTCTCTCATACTCATACAGCAACTTGTGTGGAAGAAGAACAAGTGTCGAAAAAGTTATATTCACTACAATCCAGCATACAACGCTTAATGTTCGGTAGATTTGTTCAAATATTTGTTAGACATTGGAATCGAGGAAATGATCGCGAAAAATTACCGAGGTTTTATGGAGCGCAATATGCACACTGTTGTTGTGGTATCAAAATTCGATATCACTATGCAATCTCGTCACACTGTCAATAATATCGCAAAATATGATATTAGGCCCTTAAAAATGTTCATCTAATCAGGATTTCGTAAGCTGATTCAGAAGAATAAAATTGACACAGGTCATTCAATACAACCATATACTTGCGTGCGCGAATGCACGCCCCAGTAGCTCCAGTGAATCAAGTCGATTTTACACAAGAAAAATTCCAGTAAGCCATGCAAATTCTCACTATACTTCCCATTATAAAGATTATAGGGGTGTGAAATACCGCCTACGCTGTTTTTGGAACATCAAAAAAATTCCCACCAAGAGAAGTGAGGAAACGAAATGTTGATGTTCAGGGTGGTATGGAACTTCTAAAAGCATCTTTGTTCTTTTTGAGAACTTTGGAATTGCTTCTAAACGCGACAAAAATACCTTTAGTGATTTGAAATGAGACAAAGACTTGTACTTGAACTTGGGTAACACATCATTGATGCTGCACCAGTATTGAAAACCAGTTCAAACTTTCATACTGAATTGGTATGTGTTCTGCATACCAAACATTCATCGGCAATATATTTCAATTTGATTTTCCTTTTCAGTTCATTGAATAATTCCGCGAAGATAGAGCTTAATAAAAAAATTCACTCGAACATATGGATTCGTTTGACATGAGTTCAAAATTTGCCTTTTTAGTTGCTGAATTTCCCAACCTTTTTGATCTCAATCTTCTATGATCTTGAATAGATTGAATAAGAATCATGACAAGAACTACAAGCACTTTTGAATAAAGAATTGCATAAGACATTGTGTCTAATACAAAACAATATTTGAAAATCAAATCGCAAATATCTGATGAAAAATATGAGATTAGAAGTAATGAAAGAGACACAATCCCTGTTGCAGCTCTCCTGACAAGTTCTATAGAATACACTTTAAAGCATTTGCCAAGGCTCTATTAAGAGGCACTATCGAAGATCAAGGTTCTCAAATTGTATGGTGTAGAGGCATGACCAATAATGCATGATTAAAACAGTGCCCGGGTTTGGATTAAGGCCAATATACCTAGAAAACTCCTCTACTAAAATTAGTTTAAATTTCCTTGTGACAGACAAAGACCATGGATCAGGTCTTATTATGCTGAGTGCCAAGTCACCTTGCTTTCAATTCAAAATTCTGGCCTTAAAATGAGTTTCTTTCAATGTAGATCCGTAGATTTCTTGTTCCAAAGATTATTTTAAATGTAGTTCGTATGATTTTGATAAATATTCTCGATTTTTTCATTTGAACAGTTGTGGATCATCTGAATGAACTGAACTGAGTCTATAAATTTGGGAGATGAAAAAATCCTACACAAAAAGGACGGAAAGACTCACCAACTTTAATCTGTTGCTGTTGTTTCGACACACTGTGCGCAAAAGTGACCCTTGCGCACAGCTCGTCGATCTTTACTCACGGTTCATCGAAAAGTATAGTTAGATACACGGGCGCAAAACCCATCACTCGCATCCTCACGATGATCCCGACCCTCGCCTTCGGCTCGGGCCGGAAACCCATCACTCGGACGCGAATAAAACGTCCCACGCCCCCGCATCGAAAGGTACTATTCTAGCTCTGGATTTATGAGCGGCGCAGAACAGGACACCTCAACGCGGCGACTCAGTAGTCATCGAGATAGGGCCACTGAATTAATTATACCCAACAATTCAAATTAGCAAACAGCTTCGTAGATTTAGGCTCGGATTCACAGCTATCAATCCAAGATCAGGACCAGCGGATCAGGAGCGCCGCGATCGCTGTGCCCAGATGTAAAATGACTCACCATGGCGATCGCAGCGCCCCAAACCCACCAACTCCAATTCCGGACCAGCGACTACGAATTCCAGTTTTAATGAGCTGCTCCGGATGAGTGATAAATCTGTTATGTCCTTGAGCCACGACCGAGCTTTTGAAGGATCTCGTTTTGAGAGTTTTTTTTTCTTGTTTTGAAATAGTGTATTACGCAACAAGCGCGAGAAGGTCAATTCCCGCACAAGCCGCCAAACGAGCGCGAGAAGCTAACACCCCCGCACACCCAGAAGAACACATCGACGCCCGCTCGCGAAGCGAGCGCGCGCAAACATGCACCCCCAGGCGCGCGCGAATGCCACCCCCCGCGCGAGCCGGCAACGCGCGCCGAAACCTCCCGCACGTGTTGCGCACACCACCTCCTGCAACCGCGCGCAAAGCTGCAATCAAATGCACCACTGTCCGAGCAAGATTATCTTGGAAACGAAGTTTTCAAGAAAGGCCAAATTCAGAGAGATGACGTGACATCATATTTTGGAACTGTGCGTGAATGAAAATGCATTAGAGCGAGAAGTCACATTCACGCACGCTCCACCAGTGCGCAAATGTAAAACTGTGCGAGAGGTTATTCACGCATTACTTCTCGCACTGTAAATAATGAAGAGAAGTCTCATTTTTTCACAACTCCGCGCACACAGCCGCAAAAAGATTTTTAATTGTTACTGAATAATCTTTGGTCTGTCCCCATAATTCAATACGATACTAGAACCCGGAATTTCTAATCCCAAATTGTGTATCTTTCGGTGATGAAAATACAAATGTAAAATTGATGAGAAAGAGGTACGACCATGTTCATGAGACTGGTGCAAGAATCGGAATGCTCGTTTCATAACTCAACAGATTAATCATTGATTTCGTTGTACCTGACTTTCAAGGTCTAGCTATCGATAGTCGTTGCCAACTTCGCTTCTTACTTAGTGTACGTCTGTGTTTACCGCATCGTAACCTAATTGTGATTTTTGATTATTGACTCCAATTAGATTTCCATTTGCCACCCACGCTACATCATGGCTGCTGAAGGTGAATTACGAAACTCCCACACTCGTGAAACTCGTGTTGCCGCAGCGCATCATCGTCGCTCCGAATCTTTATTCGTATGTGAGGATCGGTCATCTACTGGATCAATATGCCGATACCTCATACGAGTAAGGTATGCATCATCGTTCGTTCGTTTCGTATGCCTCTACAACCTTGAAATAGGTAACGTTGATATTTATCTTAGATTTTTGCCGATACGCGCCGTAATTAACACATCACATCTCGTTTCTTGTTATTCATCTAGATTCCCCTGCTACAGTAATAATGCATGTCTACACTCCACCCTCCTATGTATGGTCAGGGGTGTCAAGCGTAGTAGAGTCCCTCCCCTCAAGCCCCTCCAGTCAAGTGCAGAGAGCGTCGCGGCTCGCGGTGAAGGAGCCCCTCCCCTGCAACGCCGCGGCGCGCTCTACACATGACTGGAGGGGCTTGACGGGAAGGACGCTACCACGCTTGACACCCCTGTGTATGGTCCATGATTGGTGACCTTATTCGCTACTTAGGTATGATTCTCATTACCTTATCTTTAATATGTTGATAATAATCGTAAGTGAGATATCTCTTGTATTGTAGGTTGGGGTGAAAGATTGGAGAATAACCTCTTGAGTGATTTATGGGCTGTTCTCGACTCCACTTCTCACATTTCGCATTCTCCAGACACGGGAATTTCGGCCACCGCATACCACATTGATTTTTATCGCCCGCGCATCTTGGATACCTCACTACCGGTCGTCCCCTACGCTAATGCCAGCGAGCTTGCAGGTATCATTCATTCTCCTGAATAGCCAAAACATTAATAATCTCATATTTTATTCCACAAGTATTATTTTCGATCGTCTCCACACAAATGAGACATCTGCACACTGGTTTTCTTTTATTTTGCCTTTTCTTCTTTTGCTCACGGAAGATCAAAAACACGCTACGATACTCGAGCACGACGGCTCTCGCCTTCCCGCGACTATTTGGGCCATCGTCTGCGGCCTATGCTCAAAAAAAATCATTCGAAAACGAGACTCATCATTCGTCCCCTTGCGTCGCGGTATATTATTCTGAATATGATTGTGGTTTATATTTCTTTTACAGCGGTTCGTACGTGTGATTCCATCATCTCTCGACCCCCTCCAGCGATATTTGTTGCATTTCCCGTTTTTCACTTCGTCATCAATTCGACTCCAGATCTCGCACAGAGCATCAATTTTTCTTGAATTGCCAAAATTGGTTTACTAGGTGAGGCCAACATAAATAATTACGTATCTTATAATTTTCTTAATTACTCGACCCTCATGCTTCTATATTTTCTTTTTCAGCATCTCGACGTAATAATGGACACAGAAATCAGTAATCTTCCGACCCCAGTTAATGAAAAATTTCTTCTCGATAGTGTCATTTCACAGTAACTCAGTTATTGATGTATCAAGTCCATTTTATACCCTAGGTTTTAGCTAGTCAACAAGTAAATTATCCACCTTGCTGTCCAAGAGTGTTGGTTTATACCCAACGTTGTGCAAGCTTCTATTGTCCTCATTCTCTCCCTCTCCCCCCACTGTGCGAGCTGTAATTATTAATGTTTAAATCTTTCTCAACCTTCCAATCTGCTTTTACAAGAATTGCGACAAAACATCAAAATGACCTATCGTCCGACGATGTGGGTTTACCCGTGCATCCCCAAGATCCCTCGTCCGCAAGTATTTTCGCGTTTTGTGTTATAAAATCAACAAATCCAGTTAGTGCTGAGGTTGTTACTTGGCAAGATCGCGCATTTCGATTTCTGAATAGCCATCATGATCGCGAGAATCTCGCAAATTCGAGGAAATTAGAGGAAAAAGCTCGCGTTCCATCGTGTAGACAGCTCGAACCCGTCCAATTTCACAATCATCCAAATTTTCAACCTCGTGCTTATTGCAGGTCATCACTCATTGAGAATAGTTCGTAAATTGGATCATGAAGCTTCTGATTCCGATCTGAATGTAAAGCCCTTATGTCAAAACCTGATTGAGTTTCGTAGTAAATTTCTGAGTCGATATTTCAAGAACAGTAACGAGGAGCTATTTTAAAATTTCAAAAGAGTACTAAGACATCTAAAAGGCTCCATCAATCCAAGGTTGACGTATGAGAAGAATGATGTCACAATGTTCCAGCGTCATATGATTTTACCGAAGAAATTCTAATAGTTCTGCGACGAGGTTTGACCCTTTCACATGGCATGCTCACTTTTTGCTGTTACCAGATTTAGATTACGACAGTGTAATTTATATTCCAAAAAGTGGTGTGTCGTGCATCGTGCAAAATGTCCTGCAATTTCATTCTTGATTTCCCGTTATTAGCTGTATGGTTCATCTGCTAGATCGTGGATTCCTAACTGTCGGAAATTTCCAAACATCGTGCTTTCTTTATCTAAATCTAAAATCTACTCGCATCCGAACGATTTTGCTCATAAATCCATACCTCCTAAGAGGGTGTAATCGGAGTTGCAGATATGATTTCCAAATAAATTACTATGTTTTCGTGCGAGGCTGGCGAGGTAAGTTTAATCTGGTCTGGTGTCACATTTTCTCTTTTCATGACGAAATATTGTTCAAAGAGCTCCGAAGCTAAACCGTAAATACACTTCAACTCAAAACCATACCACCACAAAACCACACGCAATACTTCTACTTGTTACTTCGTCTCCATGATGTTCAAAACTTATTTCTTTCGCGTACTCAAAGGAGGTCGTCGTACGACTGTATACCATCAATGAGCTCGCACGGGTGCGCGCTGTATTCGCTCCGCCCAGGTACCGAGCTCCCACCCTATGTTAGACCGTCCGCGCACCGACAAAATGGCGCATGACACTATCGTGTCAATTCATCAAAAACTGTATGCAGCGGTGAAGCGATCATCCCGTTACCCGTGATGAGAATTAAGGTTCAGTCATTTGATATGTATATGTCCTGAACAGCCCATAATCAAGGGGCACAATTTTGGGGTGTACTAGTACCCCATTGGTTTATGCAAGCTATAAAATTGAGGGATTCTGTCGTCGGAAGTTAAGGTATTTTCTTTAGTAATGATTTTGCGAGTTACTCGTATAATTACTGTTACTACAGAAGATTTCATGGTTGAGCGGCATTATTTAACGATTGATGTCACAATTATTCTGATCAAGAGATGATTAGTAGTCTATCATGTGAGTAAAGAACAAAAATATTATCAAAGTTGTAATTCTTAAGTTGAAAACTATGGAATCCCCGAATTATGGGCTTGTTTATTCTTGCGGGCAAAATCACATGTGAACAATCGTCCTCGCGACGACAAGCGGTAGACCCAAGAATATTATGAGCCACTCTCCCCGCTAGAAATCAACAGCAAAGGATAAGTTTCGTAACAGATCTCGCGGTGACCATTAACTATACAATATTGGCCTTCCCTTAACCACGTGGCATATAGAAGATCTGGTTGCAATTCCTGCGCTGACACGTCTACAGATTCAACCACAAGTTTCAATAATTACTGGTTCTTGGAATCAGCACCAGTAACAACGCGAAAACGCCACAAATATTCGATCGTATTCGGAAAGATCGCCTCCTTCAGAAAATAATACTTGATAGAACCTTGTCTGTGTATAGCGGCAATTCAAGGCAACTTGCTCGCTCTAAAAGACAAAAAGACTCAATCTCGGTACACTACACAGTGAAGCTTTCTTATAAATAGGATCTTCAATCTAATCTGAGATAGAGTAACCGATCACGCGGACCAATTACTACCATGTCGCAATGACAATTCCTGACCACCGGAAGAATCTATCAAACTCTGCGGAATGAATTTCTGAGAGAATCTTGATTCCCAATTTGATGACTGTGTTGCATGCACAGAGTTAATATAACATAGCGGCCTGTGCCATGAGATGGCCTGATTGAGGCTTCCCAGGTTCACCTCGATCTTTGAACAAATGTTTTGGCTATATCTATCCCCAAGAAGGTATAACGAAGGTATGATGGAAATTGTTTGCTTTATAAGCACGGGGGAGAGCTAGCCAAGATTGACCTTTCTGCCAATGGATAATTTTGAGAGTAATGTTCCGCCAAAAATTTATTTAATAAAAATGAGATTATGCTGCGTTATGTGGCCAAGATTATGAAGCAGATGACGCATTTGATGCACGAATCCCAAAAAAAGGGAGAGCCAGATGCTTGAGTAAATGAGGTTTTAATTAGATCAATCGAAGCTTCAAAAGAACAACAGTATAGACGATCATTTAGGCATACCGGCCTCAGATCGAGCTGTCTCGAGATTCTCTTTAGGATTGCGTGATCAAGACGCAAGTTCAATTTTGACAGACAAAAATAATCCCACATTTCTGGGTGATGCTACTAATAATGGTAACCAGCAATAATAACCGAGAATCACTGGTTAACATTTACTCTACAAATCCAGATTCAACATCAACTAATTACTTCAAATTTCAAATCTAAATTCTCAGAGTCTCTGTCGCAATTGTAGTGAGATTTTGGACAGGGCCATCGAAGCATCAAGAGAACAATTTAAAATCAATTATTTAGCTTTTTTTCAAAGTGCGTGTACGACACGTGTAGCGCAGGCTATTGCTTAGGTAGTGTATAAGAGATTCCGATTGCTTCTGCATAGCCAATGATTCCCAAGCTTCCTCGTGTATCCTTCCGCAACTCAGTCTTATTCCTATTCATCATACGGATGTGAACACCGGTTGAATGGGTTGTCGAAAGACGAGATTTACATCAGAGGCGGGCCTGAATTCTGAATTGTAATGCAATCGTATTGCAATTATCGCGTATCCTTTCAGGGCTTAAACCACTACGGGATGATGCACCACGTGAAAGGTGAGCCGATTCCTTGGTTTACTAGTCAATCATAAGAGTGAGACATTGGTTATAAAAGCGCACATGTTCACTTTCTCCGTTTGAACTCCTACAATCAAAGCACAAATACAGTGCCCAAACCAAATCCTCAAGATCAAAGGTTTGGTGAGCAGCAGGTTAAATTATTCTAGATAGACCTGGGAAGAGGAAAAGAGCATTGCGCAATGATTCCTAAATCGCAAAGCACGTTGTCGGGCCAATGAACTCGGTACCAGTTTCCATAAATTGCGTGTCAAGATGCTCCTTATAGGGTAACTGGACTCAGATTCTTTCCAACTGGTGTTACTTGGTTTATTAATTTGCATCCGCGCCTCCTACTATTGGACACAATTCAACGTGTAACTGTAACATCTAAGCCCGGAGGCTGATTGATACCCAGATGTATCAAGTCACAGTGTCGAAGTCGTGATTCAAAATGCTTCGCAAAATTTCCACGGACCTATCCATCAAATGTTAACCTGAGTTTTCGATGAATGTATACGAAATTAATGGGTGAAGGCAATGAATGCCAATCCAATTAGTCGTTCAATATATTGCGGGGTTTAGGGACCGCATCATAGGTTACGACACAGTGATCACGAAATGTTGCACCATGATATCAAAATTATTTGCTAGATTATATAGTTTCAAGTTAATTGGCGATAATATTAGGAAAACCAATCATAGCGTGTGAAGATATTAGTCAGTGTGCTGAAACTGCCAAGAACCTATCAGCCACAAGAGGCTTGAAGTATCCTCATATAAATACCCTTCCACCAGGAAATAAACCAACTATAATGAATCGTCAAGTTAAGATTTTTGAGTTTCTTCAATCTTGAAGGAACGTTGAGACTTAATACCAATAATTCTCCCGGATTCGGGAGCATCAGACCACAATATAAAAACGAATCGTCCATGTATCACCCGTGGCGTATTGAGTGAGCACGTTCAACCCACCTGCACCATTAATATAAAAATCCGACCTACCGACCCAATCAACCCTTGAAAGAGCGAGTCGGAATCACGACTCGAAAGACCAAATCGACCCGCGTCACATCAAACACGCTAAGAGATACCCCCACTCCTACGGCCAACAGACCCTAACCAAGCCTGCACGCCACCCTAGCAATGTTCACGTCCTATACATGTTAGGATACAAGATTTTATGAGAGAATTTGACGATTGAGGAGATAGCCTTTGTATAAGGAAGGATAAAATTAGATGCTTGTCGTGAGTATTTCACGACGGGAACCGACAATCGAATGCATACGTATAATCATGTGATATATCGAGAAAACTAATCAGCGCGGGGGTAAGCGGTACTATTCTATTCCTCATCCTCCAGGTTTTTACTTAATCTTATCACGAGTAATTCGTCAATACCCGGTCGGCTCAATATTGTGTTCGGCCGAATCATTATTCGGATCATAAAAGAGCTTTGATGGAGTCCTTCCATCTCGTACATCTCGAGTGCCCGATTAGTTTTGTGCCGTGAGCTTCGTCTCATCTCGTCGTGACGCTGCCCAAGAAAAGATCTAATGCATCCAATGCATATTGATTGTGCTAATGAATATTAATCCTTGTAAGCCTAATAGAATGACAATTTGTCAACTCCTCTGATCGGATAATTGATTGGCCACGAAGGTAATTAGCCAAATATCGACGCAATCACTGGAAAGGACACCATGACGAGACTTTATTAAGACGGAAACACTGTTCGATAGGTGACATTGGAAAAATCCTCCAACGTGCCAATCGAGACATGGGATCTTTAAGAGAGTGCAGCCATTCCAACGGTCTGTGGTCAGTTACCAGCGTAAACTCCTTGCCATACAAATAAGGCCTGAAATGGCTCGTTGCAAATATGATAGCCGTCAATTCTTTCTCAATTGTGGAGTAGTTTCGTTCTGATCTCGTTAGGACTCTTGATCCGTAAGCTACAGGTAAATCTCGGCCAATAGGGCCTTGGCTTAGCACGCATGCCAACGCGAAATCCGAACTATCAGAGGTCACAACGAAAGGACGAGAGAAATCTGGATATTGTAACAGTGGCTCGGAGCACAGTACTTTTTTCAATTTCTCAAAAGCTTCTTCTTGCCCATGATCCCAAAAAAAAGGGTACATTTTGTTTCAGCAAGGTTGTCAACGGTTTTGCTATGCTAGCAAAGTTAGGGATGAGTCGTCTATAATATCCTGCTAATCCGAGGAATTGTTTCACGTTCTTTGGAGTTTCCGGACGTGGAAAGTTTGATACTGCCGACAACTTTTTAGGATCTGGTCTGACGCCACTATCAGATATGATGTGCCCCAAATAACCGACCGATTTTCTCAAGAATTTACATTTACCGGGTTGTAACGTCAGCGAAGCTGTTTGTAGTCTGCCAAAGAGTTTTTTCATTTTCTCAGAGTGCTCACGAAGGGTTTTTGAATAACATATAGCGTCATCCATGTAGATCAGGATTTCGGTACCTTGGAGACCGTTGCAAATTTTGTTCATAGTTTCCTGGAAAAATCCTGGCGAGCCCTTTAAACCCATCGCTAATCTTCTGAATTGGAGGTGCTGGTACTGGGTGCTAAATGCGGCTTTTCCCCTAGATTCCCTAGCTAGGGGAATTTGATAAAAGCCCTGGGCCAAATCTAGTGTCGAGAAATACTGGCATTGACCAAGCCGATCGAAGATGTCGGTAATATTTGGCAGCGGGTATGCTGAAGCAATTGATTTCTCATTAAGGGCGCGAAAATCCACGACAAGTCGGTACTGTTTATTACCCTTAGCATCGTCTTTCTTGGGCACTATCCACAGAGGAGAATTATAGGGTGATGAGGAAGGCTCTACTATGTCGTTTTCAATAAATTCGTCGACCTTCTCTTGAATGACCTTTTGCAAATGTGGCGGGTGTCTGTATTGCTTGATATTTATTGGATTCTCATCTATAGTCTTTATTTCGTACGCAGCTGCGTTAGTTAAGCTTAGTTTGTCACCAGGTAAATGAAAAACATAGGGGAATTTGGCAACAAGACTTTTAACACTATCTTTTTCCTCTTCATTTAATTCCTCTAAATCTAATTCTTTCATGATTTTCTCTATCCGGTCCTGAATCACCCTATCCTTCTCCTCCTTGGGAATTTGTCTTATAGGGTTCACATATCGGTTTCTTTTCACATCATAATCATAAATTGTTAGCGGTGGCAAAGTAAGGTTCACATCCTCAGATGCGGAATTTATCACAAACATATATGCCCAACCACCGCGGTTCTCTACCAAACACTCCCCCGCGAAAATATCTGGTCCCACATTAATACGAGGCACATACCCTGTATTCAAATTAGTATCCTTTAAATTCAGCTTGCAAAGAGTTTTTGATCTAGCCATTAGACAAAATGTGTTGTGGACTGAAAAAGGTATGGGAACATTTGCGCAATTTTCCAAGATCATAAAATTGTTTTTGAATGACAGGAGGGCTCCTTGCTCTCTTAAGAACTGAATACCAAAAATTCCGTCGTACGGAATTGGAAACTCTGCTGGGACCATATTCATCACGCAATTTGTGTTTCCAAAGCGAATGATAGTTTCTCCTATAGTAGATAGCATCTCATGGCCGATGCCCGCTAGTCCGAAAACACGTCCCGCGAAAACTTGCACATGAGTCGCGAGCATATTAATCTTCAACAAATTCAATTCTGATCCAGTGTCTATCAATAATATGACATCGCGATGAATCAAATCCCGACTACGCACACGAATAACGGGACAGCGTGTCCATTCATGGGTTGTTCGAGGAGGGCACGGTTTTGGACAACGGCTGTTCAGCAAGCGGCGAGCTCGTCTTTGCCCCCAACAGACGGTCGCGATTTCCGTTTGAATTATTCTCCCGAGGAGCTCGTTCCGGCGACAGACGTTGCCTACACCCGTTGAAAGAATGGCCCACTCTACGACAGAAATTACAATATTCCTCAGAACGATTCACCATGCGCCCCGTACTGCGATTAGGAGGTCGGCGCAATTGTTCACAAGTTATTATGGAATGTCCGGATCTATTGCAATAAGTGCAGAAACGTCTGTTCCCATATGGTGCTCGTTCAGCCCTGCACTCGCGAGAATAATGTCCAAAATTTGAGCAATTATAGCATTGTATTTTCAATTTATCATAATCTTTCTTGCTTTCGAGTTTAACTGTATCGTCGACTTTTTCAATGGCATGACAAAACAGCCGCCGGGGTTTAGCGTCCACCGAAACTCCCAAATATCGTCTTTGTTCTAGCCGTCTTTCTAAATCGCTGGCTGTGCCAATTGCATTTTCGAGAGTGGTGAAAACGCACCCCAAAATCATTTGAGCTATTTCGGTTTTCAGTCCTAGCACAAAACAGTCGATCGCGGTCGTGGTGAGGCCCTCAATAATACCCTGCGCGACCGAAGCTTCAAAACCACTATTCACCAATTCCACCCCCCTATTGAGCATATTGGTCACACGCAGGCCATAGTCGGTCACTTTTTCCTCCTCCTTTTGGATCACACGGGCTAGGTCGACTTGCAATTGAGGCAAGCTCTGGGCAGATGAGAAGGTCCTCTTTAAACATTTCACGAATTCGTCAAAAGTCGTGAAAATTCGTCCTTGCATATGAGCTCTAGCTGGCTCCACAATTTTGGATTTGACAAGTTCTAAGAAAAAATCTTTATGAGTGGGGTCCACGAATCTCTCGGCATTTTTACACTCGCGAATGAATTGATCCACCGTCGTGTCACGACCGTTGAAAGTTGGTAGAATTTTTACCACATCGGTAGCTTTTCTCACTGTACAGCGAGAAATATGATCATTGTTTCGCACGGACGTGCTACCGTCATTCACAGAAACAGGGAAAACGAAAGGACTGCTGCCCATAAGATTATTGAATCGGCTGGTCTCCATGGAGCCAGGGTCCAGGCCGGAAGATTTGATGGACGCAACGGACCCCTGTTCCCCCACAGTATTGGCATTATCGTTATTTTCGTCTGAATTCATAGTGTTCATCGGTAACCCCACAGGATCAGAAATAGTGGGCCTCACCGATTTAGTTGCGCCGGGTTTTCGATTTTTCCCTCTCAGCATCATTTCCGCTCCTGTCGATATTCTCGGGAGATGATTTTATTTCTTGTTTGATTTCTACTATGTATTTTTCAAGACTATCATTCGATAACTTAACCAACTCTAACATATCCTTGAGGACAGGCAGAATAGAAGTATACTTGCTCCCAAGTTCGACAAGTTCCCGAGTGATGTTAAATTGAGCGTCCTGATCCTCTGAGTTGATATTATACTGTTCGCCAAAAAGATCATCTACTTCGTTCATTCGTTTCGAAAGATCACGCACATTCGATTCACACGAGCTTACTGCTTTCTCAAGTTTCTCTAGACGCGTCAAAATTGCACTTATCTCCGAGGTCATGCCGACAGAATCGAAAATACTCAATTTTCCAATATCCCAAATTCTTATGACTACTACTTAGCTTTTAACAGAAGAACGGCGCAGCAATGTGTAGAGCGATCGGTGGTCTTCAGTCGAGGTGGCCGGAGTGCAGGTTGTCGGTAATCGTTGGCTCGTTACGTCGATGTTCGTCAGTCAGGGTTTCAGAGCTTCTGATCCTCAGCAGTCGTTGCGTCGTGAAGTTGAGGGTTGTCCCTCTCCGGATGAGGTGGTTTCCTCCTCTTCACTGATATTGGCCAAGGTAGGACGAGTGTTCAAATCCAGAGCAGTAAGATCTGCGTAAGCTCGGGTACGTGGAAGATTTGATGGCACGGAGAATTCGTCCCTCAAATGTGGGAATTGCCTAGGCTGGTCTCGGGCTGTGTTGGCGTAATAGCCGTTTAGGGCACCTTTGAGGGCGAGCAATCGGGACTCGCTGCAACCGATGCGATTACTCTGTGGTTCCTTGGCGCGTAGATCCCTGATGAAAGCTTCTTGGTCCACTATTTGCTTCAAAATCTGGCTCTCAATGTCGGGTTTCGATGAGTTATCGTGTTGAATAGCCTCGTTGATTTGGTCGTCGATAACTTCAACCAGATGGTCGAAAGTGCGTCGAGCTTCCTCGCTGGTCATTGGTGAATTCCGAACGCCAGATGTAAATGGCAGCGTTCTGCTCATAAATGGTTGGTTCTCTCTGGATAAGTGATTTTGGCAACTCTTCTTGCTTTTCTGGGCAATCCCACCTCTGACACCAAATCTGTCATGCCCCAAGTGGGCACAGGTGGCTCCTCCGAGCGGTTTTAAAGCTTACAGCCCAATCCACTCCAGTTCGTTTTTGCAGACTCGTTCCAAGAGCGCGAATTTTAATCGTGCGCTCAAATGCTGTGGGTTGAAGTCGTTGAAGGGCTGTGGGGTTCCCAGATTAAGTATTGAAATACAAGAGCCGTGAGTTGTCTTGAAGATTACTTTTACTCGAATTCTATACGTCACACTTGACAATATTGGAATCAGTGAAATTGCTGGTCGAGAGAACTTTACAGTATCGAGTTACGTGTCAAAAAGCTGGCCAGCAGCGGTCAGCAGCTATATTTATACAAGATAGGAAAATCGTGAGCATGCGCCTTTGAAAACTGATTCGTCGTGCCGAGGCAGCTCTTATGGAGATCCCGTGTTAAACGCTAGATTTTTCATGCGCCGCGCACGGTTTTCTTGATTCTAAATGGAAAGCTCATGTTAAAGTGTTGGCTCGCAGCGCGCCGCACAGCATTTCCTTGATTCTATACGGCAAGCTTATGTAAAACGATTGACTTGCTGTGCGCCGCATAGCGTTCTGACATCGTGAAATAGGAAACCCATGTTAAAAGCAACAGTGCTTAGTGCGCCGCAGCCCCTTTTCTCTAATTCAAATGAAATCTTTATGGGCTGCACGTTTATTCTCGTGCGCTGCATAGCTCCTCTCAATCTGCCACATGACTATATATATAATTATTGGTCTCTATCGCGGAGTTCTCCCAACCAGTAGCTAAGGCCAATTGAATTATACAATTAAAATTATACTTTTGAATTATAATCAATTTCAGTCTCATATATCGGTGTAGCCAGATGAATCTTCATTAGTCCATAATAATCAATCCGGGGTCATGTGGAACTCAGTCAATTTGTAGTCCTGAAGAAAGTCTCGTCGTAATTATTATCCTTGGTTGTTGTCGTTTTCGCATAGTTGTCCAGTCAGTCAATTATTTGCGACTAAATGTCCCTGTAAGAATGATAACTCGACGAAAATTTGTTCCAAACTCAACGTAATTTTCGGAAACCATATTGCTTGACTCATTTTATATGCTTAGCGCGGGTGATATGCTGAGAGGATCGATTAATCAGAATAAATAATTGTTCATAGGAAATTCACATGGGCTTTATTCCACGTGTGAAATTAGCATTGGGATATTCCAGAGTGATTGGACGCCATCTATACGAGACTAATAGGTTTATTCGATTTTGCTGGTTCGGACCGGTCGGAGCGCTCCGAACTCTCGGACCTCTCTCTCTTACTCATTGCATTAGAAAGAGAGGTCCGAGAGTCGGAGCGCTCCGACCAGCATAATCGAATAAATCTAATAGCCGCAGGCCATAACAACGCAACAGTCTAGTCTCCACGGCAATAGCGGCAAAAGTGACCGACCAATCAGTGAGCGCTGCCCGCGCCAGCCATATTGGATCCCGAGAGGTAGAGTAGATGAATTTACTCCTCAACCGTGAGTGAAGTCGCTAAGGTCAAGTCCGAGCACCAAAGTGAGAAGCAGCGAGCAAACCTTTCTTTTATGATTTTGGTTCCCACCGTCTTGTTTGGTCCAGTCGTTGATCAAGGCAAACAATTCGCCCTCGAGCAGCTGTATGAACCCGTGATCATGTTTGTGAAGGATTTACCCAAAGATTTCTACAGTGTTATTCATGGAAAGGTTTGGCAAAACATCCCTTGAACTATTCTCTTGACATGCTGAAAACAATACCATTCTCCAAAGAACTCTTCCATGAGCTTCTGGAGCTCAAAATCCATCACTCAAAATTGACCTGGAAAATACCATTTTGTTACTACTTCATGAAATTCTCTTCTACCTGCAGCAATGCCTCTTACTAGTCAACTTTGATGTTGATGCTATATGTGCCTCCAAAATTCTACAAACGCTGTTCAAAACAGATAATGTTGTTTACACACTCGTGCCTGTTCAAGGTGCCTGTGATTTACTGAAAGCCTACCAAGAAAATGCTGCAGAGGTAAGCCATATTTATCATCCCATGATTCTTTTCACGGGATACTTCATTCAAAATATTCATGTCACTTGTCCTTTGCAATGAGAGTATTACATCAATCTCAGTTGAGCTGCGATAAAACTTTGGCGGCCTAAAATTTTTTCTTTCTGATTCTTTATTTTCCTGTGTTAATATATTGCACCTTGTCCCAATTGTCACGCATTGCATTTACAAACAGCATTGCCAAAATCTACAAGTACAATCCTGCTGAGTTCCTATTCCAATAGTCATGCTGTTCTTGCAGGTAGAATATGTAATTATGATCAATTGTGGGGGAACTATTAATATCATTGATTTTTGTGAAGTGGAGCCAGAGAAAAGAGTTGTGTTCTTCGTTCTTGATAGTCACAGACCCTATAATTTAGGAAACATATATAATGGAAAACAAGTGCGAATCCTAGGGGAGCCAAATGTGGAAGAGGTCATCCCAGAGTATAATGACGTTTTCAGAGATGACTCTGTAAGTTGGATAGATATAACATCATTCCATGATATTCTCCAGTTACATTCTTGATTTCCATTCATTTTTAGTCGGATGAAGAAGATGGCGGAGATGAAGATGATAAATCCGATCATGAGAATGAGTCAGTTCAAGCAAAAAAGATAAGGCTGCATGAAACCAGAATCTTGAGGAGGAAGAAGAAGAGAGCATGGGAGCGAAAAAAACTTGACACATTATCAAATTATGAAGAGTACAGTTATTACGGAAAATCGGTAACATCTATCTTCACTACTGAATGCACACTTTTCATGTCTAACAACCTATTGAAACTTTTTTGATACAGAGTGCAGTCATAGCATTTGAATTAACTTGGCAGATATCAAGAGACAATTTACACATGTTGTGGTGGGCCATAGTAGGTAGCACTGAACAGTTCATCATGGGCAAAGTGGACTCTAGTACCAGTGTATTAGAATCTGGCAATCTGCAAGATCATGTCTCAAGATTGAGCCGCATGAGAAGTTGTGACGGCGACAAGCAGCAGCTGAGTGCCATCAAGATTTCCTTTGATAAAGAGTATCCTTATAACACTATACGGTTCGCCTGAACTGACTTTGACCCGAAAGTGCTTTCCACCAAAAACAGCTTTTGCTCTCCAAAACTGCATGGAAAATGGAAGTTTCTCCGACAAGAGTCAAAATCATCGCCGGAGCCGTTTTTGAGAAATATCGATTAGACCATTCTTTCACAATTATTTCAATTTTTCTTGATAGAATTGGTCTATTACTCCGAATTTTATGAACTCATTCCATCAAAGTATGCTTCATGTTATTCGGAAAGTAACGAACAGGTATGAGCTATTTTTTGTATGGAGCCAGAAGGGTTTCTAATAGACTGCGCATACCACTGTGTAGAATAATATGATCAAAAATCGAGCACATTTCACATCTCAGACTTGGATGTTCGTCATGGCGTCGATTACGGGGAGATATGGAGGTTGAAATATCGTTTATGATAGAATAGTATTGACCACGGGAAATTAACGATCCCCACTCCCGCTCTCGTGCTGAAGAGGGAAATGGGTCTCGGTTTTGTGAGTGAGCAGGCCATGCAATCAACCCATTTTGACAAATAAATCCCAATTATCAAAAAAAACTTTGGCGGGCTGTGTGCGCTTATAACAGTATGCATATTTAGGATGAAGGATCAATCATCAATGAAATAATCTCACTCGAATTCATAAGTGATAACCTTATTCCAACTACCCCATACATCAATCGCTGATTACTGAAGGAATATTATGCAATAATTAGAGATATACAAAACTCACACGAAGAGTGACATTGCGCTTGCTATGGTTAACAAAAAATACGAACTCGAAATATTTCAGTTCGACGGTTCTCTAAAACGGCTCCGGCGATGATTCTGATTCTTGTTGGAAAAACTTTCATTTTCCATGTAGTTTTGGAGAGCAAAAGCTGTTTTTAGCGGAAAACACTTTCGGGTAGAAGTCAGTTCAGGCGAACCGTGACTATAATCTCAGTGTTCTTCCTCTCAATACACTAAGGAACAAAATTTGGGGGTCGGGTGGTCCCGTGAGGGGAAATATTATCTTCTCATGTTTTTTCCACTGTGAAATATAGATCCGACCTCCGTTTCGCCCATGCACGTCGAGAATTCTTTCGAATCGACAAGAATTGATGTCCCATGAAGCGGCTTTTTTAGCGTTTTTTGCTGATTTTGTAGAATGATCGCTGTGGGAACGCATCTCTGAAGTGGCCCAGGGGAGTTTTAGGACTATTTCCCACGTAATTCAACCTGCTGAACTTGATGGCAGTGGTTTTATAGGAGGCTAGGGTGCGTTCAAAACGCTACTGAGAATAATGGTTCATTACAATGTTTCCTAAAATTGAGTCGATAAATTAGCTAACCACTATCGGTTAAAAAATGATTGTCCTCTCTGAATTTTGTGCCACCCCGGCTCGAAAAAAATGCCAATTTTTTTTACTTGGATATTCTGAAAGAGTATCTAATTGGGCACCAAGAAAGATTTTGATGAACGAGATCGCATCAAAATTGCGCCCGTAGCGCTTATCAGAGCATAAGAAAATGCAGAAAAAAGGCCGGATCGCTCGGTAAGCGAACTTTGGTTGAACGCCGAGACTTAGAAAAGAGCGGTGATTTTTTGCCAAAATTTACAGTAATAGCTCTATCATTTACGGGTAGAGTCGCGTGAGAAATTTTGTAAAAAGTTAATAACAATCGGAGATATGCGAGTATTTGCTATCTTGGGACCTATTGATGGTACGAATATGATTCAAACGGGAAAAAATTGCAAAAAATTATTGATAAAGGATGGTGAAAAGAGATTGAGATTTGATCGAAAATTGTGGGAGTGGCGAGCGGGTGGAGTTTCAGAAAATAAAACGTGGCGAGCATTGACAGAGCTGCCTTTGTTCGAGCGCCGCGGGGGGGGGGGGGGATCTCGAGCCAGTGGCAAGGGTCCGTCTATACCTGAACGGCGGGGGGCCTGGTGAAAAGCGAAGATAGTAATCCCTTTGGAATGACCGACGGGTGAAAACCACGAATCATTGACTTGAAACCGCAAAAGTACAAACATCATTTGGCCGGCTTTTGAAGACGGCTCGATCGCAGTCTCGGGAGAGCAATTGAGACTGAGGCTTGTTTGCCTTATATATAAAAATGGCTGTACGTGTCAGATCAAGAGATGAAAAGAGAAGAGAATATAGACGGGTGCGAATAATTTTGCTGCAAATTCTGATGACCTCTTTTTTTAGCTTTCGACTTCTGACTCGTAATTTCTTGGGCCGGGAAAATGTGAGCCTTGATAATTGATACCTCAAAAAATTTTCCGGGGGGCTGCCGCCATCCTGCCCCCGCTTTGACGTCCATTACGGAACGCGGTTTTGTATTCGTCACAACATCTGTAGCCGCGCGATACAACGTCGGTTGCAACTGCTCTCAGTCAACGTTATCACGGCAGAGTATCATTCTGCAGCAACTCACCGTAATAACGTCGTACAACGGAAACCAACGAGGAGGTGGCAGTGCTCTTTCATCAGGACGAGGAGAGGCGATAGGGTTGGATTAGTTTGGAGCAGAGGTGAAGGGTTATTAGAGTATACACACACACACACACACACACACGATGAGACAAATTCACTGAACATCACTATCACCACTAGCACTATCATCACTACTCTCACTATCATCACTATCACAATCATCAAGAGAGAAGATAATTGGACCAATCCCTCGGGCCAAAACTGAGCTTTTACCCCTTTACAAGTCTTCTATCTCCTTCGCGTGCTTCACACAATTCTTCCACACATCAACAGATATTTTATTGTGCATCACATCGAGACACAACTGATGAACATCTTTCACTTTGAATGTAGTATTCCTCTTCGCCACTTTATCCTTCACTGATGCCCAAATCAATTCGATGGGATTGAACTCATAGTGAGCAACGGGCAGCCACAGGAGCTTAACCTGACTCTTCCGCAGTTTTTGAGCAAGCGAATCGAGCAGGAAACGTTCCTCAAAACGTAAAAGCACACTCAACCGCAGAAGCTGAACCTTCGTTTTTGCTTGAAGTGTGTCTTGATCTCCTTCTGCTTCTCGTCGAATCAGCCACTCGATGATTTCCTGTTTCTTCTACTGACTTGTCGGGTTTCGGAATTCAGGATCTATCATTCTATGATACGGTGCTCAGTCCAACACCAATATAGATTTATCGGGCAGCAGCATGATGATTTCTGTGAATCACCCTATGAAGTGCTTCGAATTCATCTCTTCGTGGTAATCATTAGCACCTTTATTGCCGATGAAACAGTCCAGCCCACCCTCGACAAATCCATTCTCGTTCCCGACGAGACAAATGATGACTCGCTTACCAGCTCCTGATGGAACAGGAAATCCACCTCGTTCACCACCCACTTGTTGGACACGCTGACGTAATTCATCATAATTGTCAATCCGATCTTCGCCACACACTTTTTGTACCCATCCAAACTTTCTCGTGTGATTTGTACCGCACCATGTCTCGTCTGTGAAAAAAATTTGCCAGTTCGCCAATCGGTACTGCTCGATGTCTGAAAGGTATTCTCTGCGACTGGCGGCAACTGCAGGGCTCTCAAAGACCACCGGCTTGCGATTCATTTTTTTGAACTTGAATCCCATCTCTTTCATGGTCCTCCTCATCTGGTACACTGACATCTCCGGAAAATCATCGAAATCTGCCCTCATCTGTGTCAAAATTCCCTTGACTGTTGGAATTTCTTTTCTGGAGTAGCTTGCAAAAATAGACTGACGTATCGCATCTTGAAAAAAGGGTTCCAACACATACTTTTTCCGGCCAGAGCGATGACTTTTTGGTGGATCGACATAGCCACCATTCTCGCAATACTCTCGAGAAATACGAACAACACTTCTTGCACTTATTCCCAAACACTTCGCAGTCGTTCGCACCACGCTTCCTTTGAAATGTTCATCTTCTTCGAGAGTCTGACGAGTCCGTATCACTTTTTCTTTGAAACTCTCTGTGGCAATTTTTCTCTTCTTGCACGGAGGGCCACCACTACCGTCACGATATTCACTATCACTATCATCTCGTCTTCGACGCACACTGCCATGAACACTGGAATTTGCACTGCTACTCGACACATCACTCGCAGAACCATTAACACTATTATCAACACCATTATTCACTTGGTCTCTGTCAGCCGAGCGTTGTACACTCGCCGGACAAAATATCTGTACAAGCCATTTAGTGATTCCTACTTTTTGGGTTGGCACGGCCTATCTCATTCCGTGCTAAGGGAACGCGGAAATGGAACGAATGCATGGCGATACCAACCCAAAAAGTGAAAATCACTAAATGGCTTGTACAGATATTTTGTCCGGCGAGTGTGCTTCCTGCAAGATTTGGTAATTTCCGTCCAAATCATTCTCTCTTCTTATCCCCGTAAAAAGGAGGTGAATGTGTGGCCGGTTGCCAGCCCCATTGCCAAAATCCAAGGAATATCCACCTTGGTCAGCAAGTCTCCGGACGAGTGTTATGTTAACGTTGTAGAGCCGACTTGCTGCTCGAATCTCGACCTCTGACCCGCACTGCTTCGCAGAACTCATGTATAATCTGTAATCCTGTGGTGTATGCCGATGAAGGACGTGCCGAGCCCAGAAGCCGTATTCATGCCACTCCTTTATCACGTAGTGAACGATGGCACGGCGAGTCAAACAATGATCCAGACCACTGATAGTTGTCGAACACTTGAACAATGAATCCCCCCCCCCCTGCCCCACAATCAACCACGCGATAAGTCTTACGACCAAGTATCACGGTGGATGATTGTGTAATACACATTTTAGGAAATGCAATGGAAAAAGTGCGACAGCAAAGCGATTCGATTGGATGCCAAAGCTTCATCTCAAGTCAAGAGATGCTGTGGAACTGATGGGCAAGTGCTCCAGATTCGCAAATTTCCTGTTGGAGAAGTGTGGGTGGGGAAACAGCGCCAAAATCTAAGGGCGCTGATTCGCGGGTATAGAAAGATATGAAGCCAATGAGGTAGCTGGGAAAATTGATAGCAGGTATTGACAGTTGGCGGTTGTAAGCGGCGCACACTGGGAACATATACAAATTTTTTCCGGACCATCTCTAACAACCGAACCAGGCAAGTTTTGACCAAGTGAGTTAGCTCGATGACTTCGTCAACTCTCCCTCTTCAAAGTAAAAGTTCCCAAATTAGTGACGGATCAATATTTTTCCCGTGATAGTAGCGAATCTAAAGAAAATCTGCACCCGTTAGGCTCACGTCAACTTTGGGTCGATGTAGAGACCCGAATTTTCATTCGATCGAGGTGAAATTTTGAACACTCTCCCAGTTCGATAGGGGAAAGGGAATAATGCGGTCAAAAATGGGATTATAATGATAGTCTTATCATTATAAGGTTTTTCCATTTTTTGGCCAAAATTAATCAAATTGTATATGGATCGATAGAGAAACATTTTTTCAATGCAGAAATGTAATGGGCTAGACTTTCTGACTATTGGATGATATTATAAAAGGACTTTTAACCCTCTAAGGGTGATGACAGATAAAGCGCTACGCTACGATTTTGCGCCACGCCACGATGCGCTATCGCGCGCCACGACCCAAAACTTCATTCCAGCAAACTCGACCTGTAGATAGATTTGATTCATTTTCATAATCTACGGTTGATACTGTAACAATAAATCCAGTCCATCAATGGTCGAGTTCGCTGGAATGAATTTTTGGGTCGTGGCGTGCGATAGCGCGTCGTGGCGTGGCGCAAAATCGTAGCGTAGCGCTTTATCTGTCATCACCCTAAGAAAAACCGACACAGAAGTAGTTAACCTTGCGGTTTGACTTTTAGAGGCACGTCGGACCGATACCATCGGTAAATCCCACCGGAAAATATGAGTCCGCAGCCAGGCTCGGGTCATTAACAACCCTCATAAAGCCATTATGAACTAACTCCAGCCAATTTCTGAGTAATCGAAATAATCAAATCACCGACAATCTGATTACGGAATCTGCTTGCTGATACTAGGCTGATCACTTACAAACTTGAATGGGAGAAATCGGATGAGATTAACTATAAAGAATGATAATCCGGCTTGAGTAATAAACAACCCTCATAAAGTCATTACGGAATCTCCTATCCAATTTTTGACTAATCAAAATAATTTGATTAAGCACATTATGATAATGGAATATGCTTACTGATATCAAGCCGATCATTTAGAAACTTGAATGGTCGAAATCGGCCAATATCTGAT
This sequence comes from Eretmocerus hayati, assembly GCA_029851415.1. Lineage (NCBI taxonomy): Eukaryota > Metazoa > Arthropoda > Insecta > Hymenoptera > Aphelinidae > Eretmocerus > Eretmocerus hayati. Next base: position 104,245,363 of record CM056742.1, read on the forward strand.
AAGATAATATCGATTGTAATGATATCGCCGATTATCATTTTTTATATATGAGATGATTATTTGGTTTCATCGATCTTGAAGGACGGTGGGGAACTAAATAAATTCCCAAAATTCCATGAAGGAAATTTTATCGCTACGTTTCGTCCACTAGGTTTCGTGGACCTCATCAGGCTCCAGGTTTCTGTTATGACATATGAAGATAGAAAATATGAAATTTTCTACAAATGATGGATGTGTAAATATTGAAGATGCGCAACTTACGTTATTCTTTAGATCGTCATGATATTTTGACCGATCTTAGAATAGAGCACAGACATAACGTCTGGCTCCTGTCGATACAGGTAAATAGAATGAGTCATCGGTCTCATTTTACACTCATATTTATATTACCGCGATCGCAGCATACAGTAGGTGACATATATATGAAAAGTGGTGCATTTGGGAGAGAGAAAGAGAGCGGGGGTCAACGAGCTTCGTCAGCCGTTGCCCACAACGGGTTATATATTCGACTGAGATTTTGAACATTGTCTTTTTTATTGATGCAGTTTTCATCGAATTTAATATGGATCATCTAAGAAATCAACCGTTCGTTCCAATTTTTCTCTGTGTCAAGAATTTTGGTTTGATCCCAATAGAAATCATGTTTATCTTTTAGTCTATGAACTGGAACTACGGACTTTTTATCTTTGTTTGTAACATGATCATTAATACGTGTACCTAGTTGTCTTTTTGTCTCTCCCACATACGTTGCTGGGCAGTCTTTGTACTGAAATTTATAAACAACACCAGTTTTGCTAAATTTGTCCAGTTGGTCCTTGCCTAATTTATGAAAAATTGTAAAAAATTTCATATTTTCTATCTTTATATGTCATAACAGAAACCTGGAGCCTGATGAGGTCCACGAAACCTAGTGGACGAAGCGTAGCAATAAAATTTCCTCCATGAAATTTTGGGAATTTATTTAGTTCCCCACCGTCCTTCAAGATCGATGAGACCAAATAATCATCTCATATATTAAACATCAAGGACGAAAAATCTACAAAATTACTCATGATATAATTTTTTATAGTTAATCTCATCCGATTTCTCCCATTCAAATTGTGAGTGATCAGCCTAGTATCAGCAAGCAGATTCCGCAATCAGAATGGCGGTAATTTGATTATTTCGATTACTCAGAAATTGGCTGGAGTTAGTTCATAATGGCTTTATGAGGGTTGTTAATGACCCGAGCCTGGCTGCGGACTCATATTTCCCGGCGGGATTTACCGATGGTATCGGTCCGATGTGCCTCTAAAAGTCAAACCGCAAGGTTAACTACTTCTGTGTCGGCTTTTCTTAGAGGGTTAATAGTCCTTTTATAATATCATCCAATAGTCAGAAAGTCTAGCCCATTACATTTCTGCATTGAAAAATTGTTTCTCTATCGATCGATGTACAATTTGATTAATTTTGGCACAAACTGGAAAAACCTCATAATGATAAGACTATCATTATAATCCCATTTTCGACCGCATTATTCCCTTTTCCCTATCGAACTGGGAGAGTGTTCAAAATTTCAACTCGATCGAGTGAAAATTCGGGTCTCTATGGTGCTATCGGTGCAGATTTTTCTTTAGATTCGCTACTATCACGGGAGAAATATTGATTCGTCACTAATTTGAGAACCTTTACTTTGAAGAGGAAGAGTTGACGAAGTCATCGAGTTAACTCACTTGGTTAAAGCTTGCCCGGTTCGGTTGTGAGAGATGGTCTGGAAAAATTTGTATATGTTCCCAGTGTGCGGCGCCGAGACAGTACCCCGCGCCAGCTTAAGCAGGCGTCGATATATTTGCGACAAATGAGGCAAAGAGTGGTCATGATAATCTGTCTGCGAGACGCTGAATCCATCGACATGCATTGTACGGATCGCATTTCCGGTCTCGTTACAGTCTCAAATCGTCCATTTACCCACCTTGATACGTGGAAATAGGGGTATTAACCTGTCGGAGTTTTGGATCCCCGTCGGCACATAAACCAGGCCCCAGTCATTGGAGCCCGGACCTGGATTTTAGCACACTTGTAGTACACCCGTTAAGCCGGTGCGAAATATTCCACATGACAATGATGTATTCGTGAATATATAAGAGTACGGACTGCCTCTCTTTATATCTCCGATAGGGCAGTGGTATCTGAGTTCCTATCGTTGATGGCGAGTGCGGCAACGGATGTTGTGACGAATACAACACCTCGTTCGGTAAGGACGGCGAAGCGGGAGCAGGGGGGCGGTAGCCCCTCGTGGGGGTCCTGGGGGCGCGAGCCTCCGGAGAATTTTTTGAGGTATTAATTATCAAGCTCACATTTACCCGGCCCAAGACATTACGAGTCAGAAGTCGAAAGCTAAACAAAAGGTCATCAGAATTTGCAGCAAAATTATTCGCACCCGTCTATATTCTCATCTCTTTTCATCTCTTGATCTGCGACGTACAGCCATTTGTATATATGAGACAAACAAGCCTCACTCTCGATTGCTCTTCCGAGACTGTCTGCGATCGAGCCGTCGTCAAAAGCCGGCCAAATGATGTTTGTACTTTTGCGGTTCCAAGTCAATGACTCGTGGTTTTCACCCGTCGGTCATTCCAAAGGGATTACTATCTTCGCTTTTCACCAGGCCCCCGGCCGTTCAGGTATAGACGGACCCTTGCCACTGGCTCAGGACTCCCCCCCCCCCCCGCAGCACTCGAACAAAGGCAGCTCTGTCAATGCTCAACACGTTTTATCTTGTGGAACTCCACCCGCTCGCCACTCCCACAATTTTCGATCAAATGTCAATCTCTTTTCACCATCCTTTATCAATAATTTTTTGCAATTTTTTCCCGTTTGAATCATATTCGTACCATCAATAGGTCCCGAGATAGCAAATACTCGCTTATCTCCGATTGTTATTAACTTTTTACAAAATTTCTCACGCGACTCTACTCGTAAATGATAGAGCTAGTACTGTCAATTTTGGCAAAAAATCACCGCTCTTTTCTGAGTCTCGACATTCCACCAAAGTTCGCTTACCGAGCGATCCGGCCTTTTTTCTGCATTTTCTTATGCTCTGATAAGCGCTACGGGCGCAATTTCGATGCGATCTCGCTCATCAAAATTTTTCTCGGTGCCCAATTAGATACTCTTTTAGAATATCCAAGTAAAAAAAATTGGTCTTTTTTTTCAAGCCGGGTTGGCACAAAATTTAGAGAGGACAATCATTCTTCAACCGATACTAATTGGGTAATTTATCAGAATCATTCGACCTCATCAAGATCTAGCAGGGTTATGGATCATATAAACTGTTCAGTAGGCCATAACTAATCGTTCAGATGGTCTACAGCTTCCATTAAATTCGATATCCTTTAATACTTTCAATGAATGACCCAATTGATTAGCTAATTCATTGACTCAACTTTAGGAAACATTGTGATGAGCCATTATTTTCGGTAGGGAACGAGTGATGAGCTAATCTCTCTAGTTTCTATTAGCAAAAAAATCCGAACGATCTCGCGATGAATCTCAAAATGTTGAAGAAATTGATCGGAAACGATCGAGCTCCCGAAGATGCGTTCCTTTTGGATTCATCCATACAGTATCCGTCAAAATGAATGGATCATGCATCGTGTGACCGAACAGGCGGCTGCTCCAAACCGCTACGTCGAGAGGGAATTCGATATGTTCGATGTAGGTCGCGCCGCCTACTGGATTCCTCTCGAAACCATTACTGTGCCATCAGCTGAGCGACCCAAAGTGCCCGGGACCAGCAGACTAATACTCCAACAGTCCCGCAGTTATTGAATATGCGCCATATTCGGTCACAATTGTCACAAATGAAGTGTAAGAGTTATCAGAATGCGTTAATTATAACTTGAGCCCGTGTCAAATAGTTGTAAATAATTGGAAACATGTTTAATAGCCGAGCGGTCAAGCGAGATAATATATGAGTAGTTCCGTGGAAACTCTGGAATTATGCGTGCCTGTTTGTACGGACCCTAAAAACGCTCGACAAAAAAACCTGAAAGGTCATTTTCGATGTATTTTTTGGAGCTCTTTTTGGCGCAATCATTAGTTTTTCGACACAAGGCTACCCAAACAATTATTTGTTGAAGTAGCGGCTGCGCTCGTCTCTCCTCGCTCCCCCCTCAGTTCTTGCGCGTGGAGCGCCGCCATATTGGTAAAGCGGCATCTCCCCAGGTTTGTACCCATCGTGGTGAGGTGCACATCGAGTGCTCAATAAACTGAAGTGTATTGTTTACTTGAACTCTTATTATTTGATAAGTCTGCTCCATAAAACTCCGTCATAGTAGCAGAGTGTGGTTTGGTTCAGGAAAAAGTGTTTTTCGAGCTGTAAAAGTGTTGTTGAATAGAAGGAGAAAGTTGCACGGTCCGCTGGAAACGACTTCAACCCAAAGAAGCTTGCGCATCGGAAATTCTTTTACTCACTCAAACTACATAATAAATGGAAGATTTCCCCGTGAGGAGGAAAGTAATCAATGGTGGACTTTTTGAGAAAAGTGAGATTGACGATTCCCCCATTCAATCCCATGTAATTTTTCCCGATGAGCCACATCTGAGCTGCTCGTTACCTTCACTCTGAGTTACTACATATTTCCTCAACGTAACTTGGCTAATGTGGAGTTGACATATCCCATCAATATCTCATTTCTGGAGAAGGTAACTTCATCAAATCGAAGCTTTTCGAACGTTTAAGTCGCGCGTATTTCGATAATAACCCCCAACGTTTGGACAACTTCGAAGCTTTCGAATGAGATGCAGCAAACATGATTCTGACTGAGTAACGCTGCAGTCTACAATATTTATGCGGCGTGAATCTCGTTCTTTTTTGACCAATTGACGTTGCTCAAGGTCCCTACTGCGGGTCCACTCCACCCTCCTATAGTCGCGTCCAATACCTCAATAGAACACCATGGAATGAAGTGAGATCAGTGAGGAAGTATGATGGAGCGTTTGAGTTGGGACGTTCAGTAACGTCAATTTCTTAGAGGAAAAGATTTCCATATCTGATAAAAGTGGGATTCCTCAGCGCTGCTCCGTCAGAATCAAGTTCGCTGCATTCCTTTGGAAAGCGCTTAGAATGAGCTCTGAAATTCCTTAAGGTTCCTTGAAAGGTTCTTTGAGAGATATCGAGATACGCACGAGTTAGACGCTCAAAAAGCTTTGATTTGTTGAAGTTCCTTCTACCAGAAATGAGATATTGATGAGATTTGTCAACTCCACATTATCGAAATTCATCCTTCCTCCAACTAATCTTCGAGTTCTCCTGATACTCTTGAAGTTGAGCCAACTTACGTTGAGAAAATATGTAGTGACTCAGAGTTGAGATCGCGAGGAACTCAGATGTGGCTCAACGGGAAGAATTACATGAGATTAAATGGGAGAATCGTCGATCTCACTTGTCTCAAAAAGCCCTCCACCGATTATCTTATTCCTACGAGAAAATCCTCCATTTATTATGTAGTTTAAGTGAGCAAAAGAATTCCCGATGTGCAAGCACCTTTGGGTTAAAGTCGTTCCAAGCGGACCATGCTGTGCGTCGCGTCACCCACGCTATCCATCTAGGAGTAGCGAACAACGGCAACGTTCCAACAGGCCATTGACGGGCAGTATATATATATATATCTGTATTAACATCGTTTTACTCGCTGTGTCAAGTATTTAAGATTATGTCGGCAAGCAGCAATGGTGATGGTAAGAGCAGCGGGAACGAGGTCGACCGGGCCCGCAGAAACTAAGGTACGGGTGAGCAAAGTTTGTTTATGTTTTTGAATTGCGCGCGCGCAGCACGTGTGAGAACGGGTGAACTCAATCAGCTGATTCGCGTCAGATTATTCGATTGTAAGCGGGCATCCGCGAGTGAGTATTGGATCGAGATCTTGCTTGTGTGAATGTGTATATGTGAATTGCGCGTCATCGAGGACGCCGTTTCATTGTCCGAGTGCTGGCTGTAGTGACGCCATAATCGATGCGAGCCGCGGTGGCGCGCGAGCAGCGTTGCTGGTGAAAGTAGGTGGCAGCATTGGAGGATGCGCGCTTACCACTTGGATTCATGTTGGCACCGCTGTAAGTTGCCGCGCGGCGCGAAAATTCAAACTTATCGCGCAAGAGTACCGAGTTAGTAGACGCATAGTCCGGTTAAGCTATTCGTTGAGAATATTTTTGTGTGCTGCGAGCCGTGCAATAAGTACTAAACCTTTTCTAGGCTTAACTTGGGCATGGCTCGAGTTTGTTAGCTGTATATGGAGAACATGGCAGCCAAGCAGATGACATTTAGTAATGAATATTCAAATTCAAATTCAAATTTATTGCCTGGTTGTCCATACAACTAGTACAAAGGTACTCTGCAGAGATGAGTTACATCTGTATGCAGTCTGGTACAATATCTTACTCGCTAATTAAGTCTCATGAGCAAAAATGAAATAATATAAAAGAAAATACAAATTGCACTGCTATTCTTAACACGTAAAATGTCAGCTAGATGTGTTAACTACTAGTCGATGTGGATATTCTAATTTACATTTGCATTAAAACGTAGTAATTCAGAGAAAAACTATTCTATTTCCATACTGTTCACAAGCAGAGTAAGTTTTTTCCTGCATTTCTTTGAGTTCATGGACTTTCCTCCATTCGGAAGCTTATTGAAGTATAGGTTGGCTATGTAGCTATGACTCTTTCTTCCTACTTCTTTCAATACTGTGGGCAAAGGGATTTCCCTATTGCGGGTCTTGGAATTACTGGCTAAATATAGACTTTTCATATTTTCACAGTTGAATGCAATACACTCGAGTATGAATTTCTTCTTGGGTTGCAGCGGTTGAGCAAAATTCTCATCTTTCTTTGTTAAAATTTTCATGATCTTTTTGTGAACATTGTCGAGAAGAGTAATGTTTGAACGACTCTTAGAACCCCATGCTATTATACCATATGTGATTATAGAGTAATAAAGACCGTACATAATTGCTACAAGACTAGGCATGGGAAGTACTTTACTCAGTCTGCCTATGGCATAAAATAGATATTTGGTCCTGTACACTTTATTCATGATTTCTTGGTCCCATCTCAGATGGCAATCGATGATCACCCCAAGATATTTAATTTGCTCTGCTCTTTGAATGACTTTATCATTAATTTGTAGGTTAAAGGTCTCTGGCAATTTGTCTTTGTAGTTAGCGAATGTTATGCATAGAGTTTTATCCAAATTGAGCGATGATTCATTATAGTCTAACCAATCTTTTATGACCTGTAATTGCTCTTTCAATCTAGACAAGACCTTTTTCCAGTTTGGTACTGAACATAATATGATTGCATTATCAGCATAAGATATTATTAGACAATCTTCTAATGCATAGCTGAATATTTCATTTAGGTACAGTATAAATAATAGAGGGCCAAGTATAGTACCTTGAGAAACTCCAATTTCTACTTTGAGAGTCTTGCTACTTATGCCATCCAATTTCACCATTTGAGTCCTATTCGAGAGGTAGCTTTTGAGCAACATATTAGGAAGACCGCGAATTCCAAAAAATTACAGTTTCTTGAGCAACTTTTCGTGATTAAGGCGAGGCCGTAGTCTGCGGTCATCTTGAAAAAGGTAGGGAGATTGGCCGAATCTGTTCTGTGAATATCTCGAGTTTTACTTAACCAAATCCCTTCAAATTGTATATGCGTCAACAAAATGCATGTAAGAATTGCGCTATGGAGCGAAATCCCACAAAAGTAGAGAAAGAAACTTCCGTGATAAGCACTGGACAGATGTCCTCTGCTCCTGTGATGAAGCATGCTGTTATACTTCATTCTATATATTTGTGATCAGCTCTTTTTTTCTCACTTCCACTCCATAGCGCGATTCTCTCAAGTTCGTAGATGATGGTAAGATCCTCATTTGTTGATAATTCTCTATAAAACTTGAGATAAATCCAGAACGGCGATGAGTTATACACGATGACAGCCATAATTGAGGGGGTGGGTGGAAAAAGGGCCTAAGTGCACTTAGGCCCCTTTTCCGGCCTACCGCTTTTTTGAACCCTTGAACCATGATCTATCACCCCATGAAAGTTGTTTTTCCATAAACTTCGAAAACCCCATAGATCAGAAAAAGGGCCTAAGTGCACTTAGGCCCTTTTGTCGATTGTATGATGGGAGTTACGCCCTTTTATCGATTGTATGATGAGAGTTAGATCCTCTGTCTATTATCTGAAGGCAGTTAAACCCGGCTAGACTCCTTGGACAGCTAGTTGTATAGTTTTGACGGGTAAGAACGAATCGCCTAACTACGATGCTGCACCATTGGACACGAATGGTTCGCCAATCATTTTGAAGAGAAAAGCATGACCTCACTATTTCATGAGCTTTGAGTGGGGAAAGAGCTTTCTAACGTCCCAAGGTCATCTCTGTGTCGTACGGTATTTTAAGTCATCCTCCAAAAAAGTTGAAAATCGGCGTTCCATTAGTAGAATCGTGTTCCGATGGATTTCAATGAAACAACCTGATTTTTTTCAACATATCTTCGGAACTTCGACAAATAGGAGAGCAGTATTCTTATATCGACAACCTGTGATTGAGGCCTCTAAGAAAATTGATGAATCATAAGAATTGATTTCTAACCATGTTATCTGTAATCAAGACGTTAGTTAACCAATTCATCGTGTTTGCTGGGTCATGTTACAGCGAAAACGGTTTCGAAAACTATCAGTCTTGGCGGTGGAAAGTGGTCAAAAATGCGAAAAATTATCTTTGAAACAAATTTCAATCCAGTATTTGCATCTCTTGTGCATGCGCGTCCTCTGATGTCTCTAAAAGTAATTTCAATTGATAGCCGCCCGGTGTAACTCACTTCAGAATGGTCACTCGAGGAAGTCGGTTTGACGCGTTAGATCACGAGATCTAGCTGGTCCAAAAAATGAAAAACTCCAAGGTATCGAGTCCGTGAACCCGCGGCTCCTCCAATGGACGCCAAGAATGCGAATTTCGAGTCGGATCGTTCCCAAGACGTGAACATGTGTTTTTCGTGAATTTTTTGATGTAGAAACCAAATCCGTGGTCAGTTCCGTCCCCAACCTTCAGGATTATCTGGTAGGCTCAGAAGGAGTAAGATAGGCTAAAGTAGGCTCAAGAAACGAGATCAAGTAAGAAATTGATTGGGCCCCATTCACTGTGGCGCCCGAAAATCGGACTCGCAACGGGAGTCCGGAATCCGGGTCATCATACCTCACTAAACTTTTTTCACAGTCTCGTACCACCTAGAAAATGGAAAATCCAGAGTGACTCCACCAAATGGGCCTTCTGTCCAGAGCCACAAGCAGAAACGTAAGAATTGCCCATATAAACCCATGTCAAAAAGTGATATATATATATATATATATATATATATATATATATATATATATATATATATGGGTATACTGGCAATGCTAGCGTTTTTGCTTGCAGCTCTGAACTGAAAGCCCATTTGATGGAATTACTCTGGATTCTCCATGTCCTAGGTGGTACGAGCCTGTGGAAAAAGTTTGGTGAGATTTGGTGACCCGGACTCTCCGGACTCCCCTTGTCAGCGGAATAAGTGCATTTCACGGGTACGATTTCTTCATACATAAGTATTCTTTGGAAAATCATAACTCCGACAGATTGGATTTCTCATCTTATCGTTGTTTGACTGGGGAAACTAGACACCTCCGAATTCCCCTCAAAAGATTATAACAATGAGACTCCGGAAGAGAGCTTTGTTTAGGAATCGAATCTCATCACGAATGTGAATACGTAAAAGGGTCTTATCACTGCAGAGAGGGGTACCCACAAAGTCACCAAGACCTCGAAGATTTTCTAAAAGAGCCCAAACAACAGGAAAATTTCGTTCGAAAAAAGGGCCCAAGTGCAAGGGTATTGTTAAAAGAGCCTCAACGCAGAAGTACTGGTGAAAAAGGCCTAAGTGCAACAGTATTGGTAAAAAGGGCCTAAGTGCAACAGTATTGGTAAAAAGGGCCTAAGTGCAACAGTATTGGTGAAAAGGGCCTAAGTGCAACATTATTGGTAAAAAGGGCCTAAGTGCAACAATATTGGTAAAAAGGGCCTAAGTCACCGGAAAAACTCGATCGAAAGGGCCTAACTCCACTATCGATATCGGGATAAAGGGCCTAAGTAGTGGGGTATTGGTAGAAAGGGCCTAATTTTTTACGAAAAAATTTTCAAACAATTCTTATGACCTCCATATCTCTTTTCTACCAATTTTGGCTATCAAATCATGTTCTTTGGCCTTCAAAAAATGTATCTTCATGCTTGCTAAGTGAATATTGAGTGACCTCAGTTTCACACACTCAATGGAACCATCTTTCACGTGCAGAATCGATGAAAATGCATTAAGACGTTGAATCGCAATTGGATATCTTGTGTGACATACCCATAGATATGCTGATCAAATACGGAGGCCATTAAACTCGATTTCGCAACGTTATCCAACTTTTAGTGAACCAACTATCCCAAAAATTGATCCAGTATTGGGGAAAAGGGCCTAATTACATTTTTTCGAATGGCTGTATACCTCTCAAAATCGACAGCTACCTTCCAATTCCTGTGCGGTTGTTTTGGGGATGCCAAAACCTTTGAAATAAGCCACGTGTGCGCATCGAATCATGCCACGGGCATGATACAGTTAGTTTTTATCGTTTTTCTCGAAATGGCCGTTTTGTAATTAGGCCCTTTTTCCACCCACCCCCTCAATTTTACGTTTCTTCAAAGTGGTCAGAATGATCAGCGGGCGCGAGGCGGGACAGCAGCAAAACCGTCTGCTTCGATCATGCACGTTCCCGTGTGTTGTCATCGCGGATGAGATATGTTGTGAGACTTGTAAGCCGCGACTTCCCGGTGGAAGGCAACGGCCCAGGTTATGACATTATATGTCATCATCGACCGGACCCGGGTCCTTTGTCGCGCGAGATTTCTGCGATCAGGCATGGTGGTGAATCTGATAGCCGTCCGCTGCGACATGCGTCTTTTTGCATCTATTGGCAGAGAGCTCAGTGCAATACCAACTTTGCAAATTTGCATGCACGAGCTCTTGAACAAATACAGAATGTAAGTGTTTTGTTTGGACCTTTAATCCAGTTCTGATCATCCTGATGATTCTAATCGAGGTTCCAGTTTCAATATCTTAGAATACTTGGTAAAAATGACGCATACGGATCATTTCCAGAGATAAAGTCAGTCTTGGAATATTCAATTGGAGTTCAAATCATGTCTGCTAAGATCCCTGCATTTCAGAGGGATAATTTCATGTTCACTTATCTGAATCCGTTGGGAATTACTTGAGTTCTAAAGGTTTCGTGAACAAAAGTTAGAAAGTTAGTTTATGAATTTCGTTGTCCGCAAGATTTATTGAACAAATACTGAATGTAACTGTTCTGTTTGGGCCTCGAAACCAGTTTTGGTTATTCTAATGATTCTGATCAAGGTTCCAGTTTCAATATCCTAGAATAGTTGGTAAAAATAACGTATCTGGGTCACTTTGAGAGACAAAGTCAGTCGGAATATTGAATTGGAGTTCGAATCATGTCTGCTAAGATCCCTGTTGTCCAAAGGGATGATTTCATGTTTAGTCATCTGAATCCGTTGGGAATTACTTGAGTTCTAAAGGTTTTGTGAACAAAAGTTAGAAAGTTAGTTTATGAATTTCGTTGTCTTCAAGATTTATTGAACAAATACTGAATGTAACAGTTCTGTTTGGGCCTCGGAACCAGTTCTGGTTATTCTTATGATTCTGATCAAGGTTCCAGTTTCAATATCCTAAAATACTTGGTGAAAATGGCGCATACAGGTCATTTTGACAGACAAAGTCAGTATTGGAATATTGAATTGGAGTTCATATCATGTCTGCTAAAATTCCTGTATTTCAGTTATTTGAATCCGTTGAAATTTGGTTGAGTTCTAAAGGTTTTGCGACTAAAAGTTAGAAAGTTACTCTGTGAATTTCATTGTACTCAAGATGAATTGAACAAGTACAGAATGTAAGTATTTGGTTTGGGCCTCTAAATCAGTTCTGATCATTCTAATGATTCTAATCAAGGTTCCAGTTTCAATACTCTAGAATACTTGGTAAAAATAACGTATCCGGGTCATTTTCAGAGATAAAGCCAGTCTTGGAATATTGAATTGAAGTTCAAATCATGTCTGCTCAGATCTCTGCATTTCAGAGGTATGATTTCATGTTCAGTTATCTGAATCTGTTGGAAATTACTTGAATTTTAAAGGTTTTGTGACCAAAAGTTAAAGAGTCAGTCTGTGAATTTCATTTTACTCAAGATGAATTGAACAATTACAGAATGTAAGTATTTTGTTTGGGCCTCTAAACCAGTTCTGATAATTCTAATGGTTCTAATCAAGGTTCCAGTTTCAATATCTTAGAACACTCGGTCAAAATGACGCATACGGGTCATTTCCAGAGATAAAGTCAGTCTTGGAATATTGAATTGGAGTTCAAATCATGTCTGAGAAGATCCTTGTATTTCAGAGGGATTATTCCATATCCAAACTTTGGGATCAGTTGAGAATTGATGAATTTGTATTTTCTGAAGTATTCCTAAAATTGAAAATTGGGATCTCTGATAACACTTATTTTTCAAAAATTCATGATCAGTGGCTTTCTGTCCATTCAAATTTAATTATCAAGTGAATTGAATTGCATCTAATTGCATCTGTGGTTTCCACTATAGGTACACATTATTTCCAAGGCCCCCAATGTATGTGAGAGGGGCACAATGTCAAGACTTCTGATATTAGTGTGCGAGAGGGGTACAATACATAGAGGATATATATGTATATATTCACCTTTGTAAACAGTGTTGTTGTGTGTGTGTGTTCACACATATATATCCATCAACAAGCAGTATGTTTACAAAGGTTGGAGTGTGCGGGTGGTGACACGCCTGCTGATCATCACTGAGCTATGGTGATCGCAGGGGTGCCACCGTAAGTTACTAGGGCTGATCCGATATAGCGGCAGACTACGGCCTCGCCTTAATTGTGTCAAAAGCCTTCGCTAAATCAAGGAAAACTGCTGCTATGGGTTTGCTTTTGTCTAGTTTCTGATAGATAAATTCAGTGACTCTGGCTAGGGCGTCAGTCGTACTCAACCTTTTTCCTAAATCCATATTGTTTTTTTGACAGTAGTTTGTACTTGGTAATGAACTTAACTATTCTAGTATGAACGAGTTTTTCAAAGACTTTTGTGATATTTGAGATTCTCGATATAGGTCTATAGTTTCCCGCACGACTTCTGCTTCCACTCTTATGTATGGGTAATATCTCTGCCTTTTTGAAATGATCTGGACAGATTCCTGTATAAAACGAAAGATTCATGATATGCACCATAGAGCTAAGGAAAGATTTATTCTCAATAAATATTTTCAATGTGGATTTGTGGATATTATCTACACCTCCATTTTTGCTTTTCAATGATTTTACTATTCACTCTACTTCTTCTTCGTTTGTATAAAAAAAGAAAATTGAATCCAGTTGTCTAGTTCTTGCAATAGGAACAAACTTATCAGATTTGGTCATATTATTTCCTTATTCTTTTCCAATTCTTTTGAAGTAATCATTCATATGGTTCGCTATTTGCTTTGTATCCCTAATCTCTTTTCTTGTCGTAGTACTTTCCATTTTCTCAATTTTTCCTTCGGACTACTTTTTTTCCTAGTCAATTTATGATTGACAGAATCCCACATTTTTTTCGGATCATTCCTGTTTTTTGTAATTTTTTTACTTTCGTAATTTTTTTTCGCTCTCCTCAGTTTTTACTTCATTCTTTGCACTCAATTCTGAATTCTAGTCTCAATTCAGCGTTGTTTTCATCTTTTTTCAGCTCTACCGAAAGGCTCTCCTTCCTTCGATTCTGCCCTGCAAAGTAAAAAAGGCGTATCGGAGAAATGAATTTCTGAAGACCGTCCCAATGTGTGATAATCACTACATGACTGATTCGATCTCGTTGGACTAGGGCAGCTGTAATGAGATGTTGAAGAACAGCTGGGTGATGCAAATGGTTTATTTGCGATGTTTCGCCATCAAGTCTCGATGGCCCCATCAGGCTATAATAGATAGAGACACAACACATGTTTTGAAATTTCGACTAGATATATAAAACACGCCAAGGGGGAAATAGCTAATATTCCATACTGTAGATACTTGGCTTATAACTGTACGTACTTGCTCGTACCTGTCAATACTCGCAATAGTAATTCCTGCTACCTACACAGTACGGGATGGGTATGTGACGGATTTTGGAGAGGCGCTCCAAATGCACGCAACAGTAGTTGCCAGTATGTGACGGGTACTGAACAAGTACGTGACGGATTCTGGAGCCCTTGCTCAGCGAGCCGCATGGCAGTAAATTCGTGTATGTGCCAAGTACGGATCGAGTACGTGACGGACTCTAAGAGCGGGTCACGGGGTACCATGGGGCAGTAGTTGCCAGCACGTAATAAGAACGGGACAAGTATGTGACGGACTCCGTGAGCGCAGCTGGTCTGATTCAACCTACCTTGAATGACGGTGTCTCCTGCTACGTAATTATCACGCAGAGAATTAACTCATTTATTAATTAACTGACTAATTAATGAATTAGCCTGCTCGAATCTCACACGAGCCTCACCGCGATGCTCTACACTCACGAAAGTCAAAAAAATGAAAAAACACAGCGCACGGAAATGAAATTTTGACCCCTTTTTCGATAATAATGTTTTTTGGCGACTCTGGATCGCCAAACTAATGATTGCGCCAATAATACGTCGAAAGTGACCCTTTGTGGAAGTATTCGAGTGAAATTTCACTTGGATCGAGTTGTTTTTTCACTCGATCTTCGAGTTGCTTACAATATTCAGTATAAAAAAACTAAATATTTATATATTGCGGAACGATATTGAGACTTAAATGCTAAATGAAAACAATGGAACTGCATAAAAAATAAGAAAAACACTTTCAACAAAGTTTAGTATGAATTCATGATTGGTTGTCGCTGGGGTTTGAACCTGGTTCCCTTGCTTCATCTTCTCTGTTCGTTATTCATTACGCCAACCATCCAACCAACTGAGCCATCGGGGATATTGACGAGAGAGACTGAGAAAACAGTGATGAGGGCCGTTATGACAACCAATCGTAAATTGTTCGACAAAAGTGGTTTACTGTAAGTCTGAGTATGACTATTTTTCACTGCTCTACGTAAAATAGCCTGATTCACTGTTTTTCGTGTAATATGGCTATAGAAACCCATATGAAATCCAAATCTCATGATTACAGTGAATGATTCGATATGAATAATTGCTATCTACGAATTAAACTTCTATGTTTGGGATGAAACGCACGGTAGGATTGAAGCACAAGTCCTGTTTGCATCAAATTGCACATCTTGATTCGTATCAAGAACGTGATAGTAAGAGTGTCAAGATAATGATGTTGACTTAGGAGTAATTCCACGAGATAACGATATATGGTCGACAGTTGGATCTCAGATTTCTTTCTAAGTGAACTTTTTCGATTTTATAGGTTGAAAAATGAACTTCCTTCACCATGAAAGGAATTACAAAATTTTTTTTCGGACCATGGTACACAAATCAAAATCATGTTTTCAACTTTTTTTTGCAAAATTTCCGTAACTTTCTCACACTCAAATCATTATAGCTCAAAAATTACCGCAGATAGAGGGACACGGTTCGGCGCATCTAAAAGGTGAGCAAAAAGCCTATCAAAAACTACTTTGGAGTTCTGGTTCCCATAGAACCTTGATTATATGTGGATGATTCCGTGAAAATCATCTTTCATTTTTTTTCTCAAAAAGCTATTTTTTTGGAAGATTTGAAAGTACATATTTTCATGTAAAAAGTTGTGTTCTCCACGAATAAAATATTTTCACTCAGCATTTTTGGATTTCAAGCTGTTTTTTGGGCATTTTTTCGATTTCAATGACGGAAAACCTCAATTTTCTGCGCATGCGCGAGATTTTAGAATTCCAGAACTAATTTTTTTGAGAAGCTGAGAAAATTTCCTTTGAAATGACATCTTGTTAAGTTCAATTTCATCAACTAGAAGCGGAGTTACCGCGCCCGAATGATGAAGAACGATTCTAGCGAAAACATGAGGGCTTCCAGGCAATGACTGGAGCTAACATGGGGCCTTGCACCAAGCTACTTTTTGTAGTGGCTGTCAAAAGTCACTGTAACTTTGGTTCAAATCAACGGATTCAAGCTCACCAAGAAGTCATTTTCAAGGGAATTTTCGCAGCTTCTCAAAAAAATTAGTTCTGGAATTCTAAAATCTCGCGCATGCGCAGGAAATTGAGGTTTTCTGTCATTGAAATCGAAAAAATGCCCAAAAAACAGCTTGAAATCCAAAAATGCTGAGTGAAAATATTTTATTCGTGGAGAACACAACTTTTTACATGAAAATATGTACTTTCAAATCTTCCAAAAAAATAGCTCTCTGAGAGAAAAATAAAAGAAGATTTTCACGGAATCATCCATATATAATCAAGGTTCTATGGGAACCAGAACTCCAGAGTGGTTTTTCATAGGTTTTTTGCTTACTTTTTAGATGCGCCGAACCGCGTCCCTCTATCTGCCGGAATTCTTGAGCTATAATGATTTGAGTGTGAGAAAGTTACGGAAATTTTGCAAAAAAAAGTTGAAAACATGATTTTGATTTGTGTACCATGGTCCGAAAAAAAATTTTGTAATTCCTTTCATGGTGAAGGAAGTTCATTTTTCAACCTATAAAATCGAAAAAGTTCACTTAGAAAGAAATCTGAGATCCAACTGTCGACCATATATCGTTATCTCGTGGAATTACTCCTAAGTCAACATCATTATCTTGACACTCTTACTATCACGTTCTTGATACGAATCAAGATGTGCAATTTGATGCAAACAGGACTTGTGCTTCAATCCTACCGTGCGTTTCATCCCAAACATAGAAGTTTAATTCGTAGATAGCAATTATTCATATCGAATCATTCACTGTAATCATGAGATTTGGATTTCATATGGGTTTCTATAGCCATATTACACGAAAAACAGTGAATCAGGCTATTTTACGTAGAGCAGTGAAAAATAGTCATACTCAGACTTACAGTAAACCACTTTTGTCGAACAATTTACGATTGGTTGTCATAACGGCCCTCATCACTGTTTTCTCAGTCTCTCTCGTCAATATCCCCGATGGCTCAGTTGGTTGGATGGTTGGCGTAATGAATAACGAACAGAGAAGATGAAGCAAGGGAACCAGGTTCAAACCCCAGCGACAACCAATCATGAATTCATACTAAACTTCGTTGAAAGTGTTTTTTTTATTTTTTATGCAGTTCCATTGTTTTCATTTAGCATTTTAGTCTCAATATCGTTCCGCAATATATAAATATTTAGTTTTTTATACTGAATATTGTAAGCAACTCGAGGATCGAGTGAAAAAACAACTCGATCCAAGTGAAATTTCACTCGAATACTTCCACAAAGGGTCACTTTCGACGTATTATTGGCGCAATCATTAGTTTGGCGATCCAGAGTCGCCAAAAAACATTATTATCGAAAAAGGGGTCAAAATTTCATTTCCGTGCGCTGTGTTTTTTCATTTTTTTGACTTTCGTGAGTGTAGAGCATCGCGGTGAGGCTCGTGTGAGATTCGAGCAGGTTAATTCATTAATTAGTCAGTTAATTAATAAATGAGTTAATTCTCTGCGTGATAATTACGTAGCAGGAGACACCGTCATTCAAGGTAGGTTGAATCAGACCAGCTGCGCTCACGGAGTCCGTCACATACTTGTCCCGTTCTTATTACGTGCTGGCAACTACTGCCCCATGGTACCCCGTGACCCGCTCTTAGAGTCCGTCACGTACTCGATCCGTACTTGGCACATACACGAATTTACTGCCATGCGGCTCGCTGAACAAAGGCTCCAGAATCCGTCACGTACTTGTTCAGTACCCGTTACATACTGGCAACTACTGTTGCGTGCATTTGGAGCGCCTCTCCAAAATCCGTCACATACCCATCCCGTACTGTGTAGGTAGCAGGAATTACTATTGCGAGTATTGACAGGTACGAGCAAGTACGTACAGTTATAAGCCAAGTATCCACAGTATGGAATATTAGCTATTTCCCCCTTGAAACACGCACAATATATTGTATTGTATTGTATTGTATTTGTTTCCAACGTATACTCTTTTCGAGCTTTTACGTGTTACCCCCACCGCCTTGGCGTGGAGGCCATTGTCATGTTTCCAGTTTGTAGCCATTTTTCCAGTTTTTAGTCGTTTTTCCAATGTTTCCTATCAGGTCAGTGCGAACTTTCGAGCGGACTCTACCAGAGAGTTGCTACGAGAATTCAAGCACCACCGCGGCGTTTTTCGAGTATGATCTGCATTTTATGCAGGCCCATACTCACCGCCTTAATCAGACTCGACAAGTGTCAGTGGTTCCATCAATTCTATGCCAGCCATTCGGTCTCTCCGCTGATACTTCTGGACTGCCAATGACAGTCATAGCGAAGCTCAACGCTCGACACGAGCTGCTGGAGGATAACCACCAACCCTCATCGAAGCCCAATCGTTCTTTCGAATTTTTGGCCGAGCGCTCAGCACTCAAGGCATTTTATTAATTTTTTTGTCGGAACGCAAGGATTCGCGTTCTCGATTGAGTTACTCGGAAAAAAATCCCAAGTGACCCGACCGGGATTCGAACCCACGCCCCCTCGAGCGCATTGTTTCAGCCCGCTCAAGGCACAAGGCCTCTACCGACTGAGCCAATGGACGCTCAACACGCACAATATATATAATCACTGAAAACAAACCTCAAGAAAGTCGCCGACGGGTAATTAGTTCACATTATTACACGAAAGGTTTTTTTCAACAGGCATACATCTGCTGGTTATCATGTCGAGTTATTCTGCTATGCTGAATCTCGAGTACAATACAGGTAATACATCATTAGATGAAGAAGAATGGTGTATGACAGAGAGGGAGTGAGAGGTAAAGAGAGAGAGTGAGAGAGACCCCTTAGGGGGCTTTGAGTGTGACCTTCAAGCTGCACCTAGAACTTGAGGGAGCTGCGCCCCTCCGGACCCGAGTCCTACACTCACACTTACACACACTACACCTTACCTTTAAAATGTTAATTTCTCAACAAGACTTTTTTTTTATTTTCTGAAAATCATATATTTGACGTAAAATGTTGCGTTCTTTCGAAGAAAATGGGTTTCAGAGAAGTTTGAGGCGATCCAAGTGCCTTCTGAGCCATTTTTTGTAAATTCGATTTTTTCGGTTTCAGAAAGAGGCAATTCTCTGCGCATGCGCACAAACGTAGACTTTCGGCGCCACTTTCAATGGAATGCTGACAAAATTTCCTATGAAATGACTACCCGCAAAGTCGAAATTCATGCACTGAAACGGGATCTGTAACGCTTAATTATATCGAATCAAAATCACATGAAAATTCAGCCCATTAACGCTTTCGTGGCGCCTGCTCAGATGACACATTCACGAGATCTTCTCGGGACTCAATTTTGAGTACGAAATTGACCTGAAAGAAATTCGGACCACATGGTTTCAACGTAAAATTGTATGAACTTCCAAAATGTGCGATAAAACCCCGTTTGAGGCAAATCCGAGGTGCTACATTCAAATTTTTGCAATTTTGAATGTGAAATATCGTATCTTCTGGCAAAAAATTGAATGTGGCACCTCGGGTTCGCTTCAAACGGGGTTCTTCATCAAATATTTTGAAAGTTCATACAATTTTACGCTCAAACCATGTGGTGCGAATTTTTTTTAGGTCAATTTCGTACTCAAAATTGAGTCCCAAGAAGATCTCGTAAATGTGTCATCTCAGCAGGCGCCACGAAGGCGTTAATGGGCTTAATTTTCATGTGATTTTGATTCGATATAATTAAGCGTTGCAGATCCCGTTTCAGTGCATGAATTTCAACTTTGCGGGTAGTCATTCTATAGGAAATCTTGTCAACTTTCCATTCAAAGTGGCGCCGAAAGTCTACGTTTGTGCGCATGCGCAGAAAATCGCCTCTTTCTGAAACCGAAAGGATCGAATTCTCAAAAAATGGCTCATAAGTCACTTGGATCGCCCCAAACTCCTCTGAAGCCCATGTTTTCGAAAGAACGCGGAATTCTACGTTAAATATATGATTTTCAAAAAATAAAAAAATGGTTTTTTGAGAAATAAACATTTTAGTGAAAAACACTCTTTTGCCTTCAGGAGACCCCCAAATTACAGAGGAGGAACTCCCGACAACGTTTTCGATAGGTTTTTTGATGTCCTTTCAGGTACCCCAACCCGCAACTCAATAGCTATCCAAAAACTCGAAATATTCCCATTTTCGTCGATAAAAGAGCATCGATTTTTACACGATGAATTTTCGGTCTGTTTACGGATGTGCGTGCAATGAAGAGGAGACATTTCTTTGGACCCCATAGATGGTTCGAAGTTCCCATTTTGTGCCATAGGATCGGATGAAGAAGGTTAAAAGAAAATCTGAGAGATGACCCCTCTCCGTAGGTCGCTTTGGCGTGGAATTCATCGTCAAGAACACGCATCACACAAAACACCACACCCGTGATGGTATGGTCCGGGGTCGGACATCATGCTATTACAGGCCCTGGAAAAAAGAAGAAAGAAGATGATGTCCAGCATTGACGGTGAGATTTCCTCAAGTAAAGCGGGGCCCCATTCGGATTATGGGGGAGGGAGGGGGGCAACGATGCAAAGCGCGCTACCAATGACACACTCAGCTGGTAGAGTCACGCGTAAAGCTACAAGCGATTAGAATACGCCCCAGGCGAAGGTAGTTAGATGAAAGGACCCACACAAGATAGGAGAAGACCTCACCCCCAACAGCAGGAAGAGAAAGGGTTTAGGTGAGGGAGCAGACGGGCGAACGCTGAAGCAAACCAAGCTTGCTCTCAAGAGCCAACGGGAGATGATTTCGAAGACAGCAGCAGCAAACGCAGTGGCAGAGAAGCTTCTGCAGATCAACCCCGCATTCACGATCCAGTTCACGCAACCGCAATGGGGTTGATGACGCTGTCAACTTGAGCTCAGAATCGAGCGAGTCCGACACCACTACAGGGTCCCAGGGAAACGGAACAATCCTGACTCCCGGAATCGGTGCGCTCGACAAGAGAGTGCATGATGAAGAACCTGGTGGGATAGAGATTGACCCTATCCCCTCATCCGGAGATGGGGCACGACAAAGGAGTGAAGCAAGCGATTTCATGGGGAAATGCGAAGACCTGGAAACGTGCCGAGAAGAGACGGAGGAGAAGGCATATCTCCTCCTCGAGCACTTCAACTTGGTTATAGGCATAGCCGAGTCCGTCTCCAACAATCCAGAAGGAACCAAGGGCGACATCGAAGAGCTCAAGAAGATCGGCCACGCTCTCGAAGGTCTACTCGAGGCAGACAAGGCGAAGAGGACAGCTTTCGAGACAACGCTTCTCGAAACAGAGAAGACCCTGAGAGCGAGGAAAAATGTGCAGCCCTCTGCCTCACAGCGATCAGCCGCTTCGGGAAGCGGTTTACAAGGAAGGGGGGGAAGGGACCGAAACCGCGACCAGGGAAATAAGAATCGGAGCGGGCGCGACTCGGGCATCCATTGGGAGGCCATGATACACCGCGCTCGGCATCGACTCCAAATAGGCCCAAGCAGAGCGAGGCCTGGCAGGTGGTGACGTGGAAGAGGGATGCGAAGAGGGCAAAGGAGAGCGGTAGGTCAAACGATACCGCCGGATAGAAGGCAAAAGTGAAGCCGAGAAGAGGCAAGCCTGGAGCTATCACCGTCACGGCCAATCAGGGAAGGCTTACCTACGCAGACATGCTGCGCAGAATCAAGACGAATGCCATCAACGAGGAAGTAGGCACGAACGTGACGGGCTTCCGCAAGACCCAGGAGGGCCAAGTCTTCAGCGAATTGAAGAAGGGTACCGACGCCACAGCTGTGAAGGCAGCACTGGCACCAGTCGTCGGTGAGGAAGGAGCTGTCCATTGCCTCTTGAACACTTCTACTCTTGAAGTGCTCGGAGTCGACTACGACGTTGACACGGACCGAGTACTCGAGGACCTCGCTAAGGTCCTACCAGAGAGTGAAAGAGGGAATATCGCAGTAAAGTCTCTCCGAATCGGTTATCGGGGTACCCAAACGGCGGTCGTCTCGATCCCGACAAGACTGGCCCATCACCTCCTGGACTGGAAGGAGCCCAAGGTTGGTTGGGTCAGAGTCAGGGTCCGCGAAAAAGGTGGCATTCCAGGTTGCTATAACTGTCGTCAGTACGGCCACAAGGCTTCGGGCTGCAAGAAGGAAAAGACGGAGGAGCGGGGACCAAAACTCCGCTTCCAGTGCGGTCAACCAGGACACCTCGCCGCAACCTGCAAAGGGAAGCCGAAGAACTTGAGCTGTGTGGCGATCGGGTCCAAATCTGATCACAGATCTGGGGCGAGGGCACTGCCTACCAGAAGGCGAAGAGCACGTACAAACTTCGTAGGAGAGGTTGGGATGGCTAATCTCATTAGGAAGAGCGGGGACGCAAACGATCTCCTACACGATGTTGCCAAAGAGGGGATCGATGTTCTGATTATCCCCGAACCGCCTTGGAAGCTCGAATTCTTTCGATTCACAACCGATCTCTGGGAGACCGCTGTTGTTTAGATCATGAATCCTACCATTCGTGAGACTGGACCAGCTGCTGGTGGCCGCGGCTTCGCACGAAAGACCATCGGAGGCGCAGCAGTCTACAGCTGCTATCACTCGCCGTCGCTCAAGACGCATGAATTTGAGGACGAGCTCCACGACCTAGAAAAGGATGTGAGGCAGTGGGGGGACCAGTTATAGTCTCGGGGGATTTCATCTCCAAGGAACCGACTTGGAGCGGGGTCCGCGCGATAGACGGGGGATAATACTCGCTGGTGCCGTAGAGGCATTAGGATTAGTGCTCGCAAACGAGACGGGGGTTATCACCTACTACGGGCACGACAGTCGGTCCCGGGAAGGAGGTTCGTCATCGGTCCTTGGTCTGACGTTCATGAGCCCGTCCCTCATGGGACGTATGATATTGTGGGGGGTTCTGGACACAGAAACACTGAGTGACCATCGACATATTCGGTTTCGGCTGAGGACCGACAGACAGAGACAGACGACACGTACACCACGACCGACGGGGTGGTAGGTACGCAGACTGGACGAGGGCAAATCCCGGGTATCGATAGAAACCGCCGAAGATCTCCCGATGAACTCCACCGCAGACGAGGCTGTGGATATGGTAACGACAACCATCACAAGAGCTTGTGACGCATCCAGGCCTCGCAAGACAACACCATGCTTCTGAAGGGAACCAGAAAACTGGATCACCGATGAGATGAAGGCTCTTCGAAGAACGAGCAACAAGGAAAGAAGGACCGCGTGGCGATCAAGGAAGCTGCAACGACCATCGCTGCTGGAAGATGACAGAACGAACAATGAAGCGAGGAAGGCTCTCGTTCTAGCCATTCGGCGGAGCAAAGAGAAATGCTGGGTTGGATTGTGCGACATGGTTAACGAAGACCCCTGGGGCACGCCATACTGGGTGGTCATGTCGAAGGTCCAAACCCGGAGAGGCAAACCAGCACCGACCGATGCAGCAACCTTGCGCAGCATCGTGAAAGACCTCTTTCCAGCAGAAGAACCCAGAGTGACATTCCCTCACGGAGAGCGAAGACCCCATCCCGCTTTTAAATGTGCAAGAGCTACTCATAGTGGCGAAGAGGATGCCGAACGGCAAGGCCCCTGGCCTGAATGGCATTCCAAACTAGGCTCTAAAACTGGTCTTCAAATACAAGCCAGATTTACTCCTCGATCTCTTCAACACCTGTCTGAGCGCGGGAGCTTTCCCGGACAAGTGGAAACGCCAGAAGCTCGTCCTGATACTTAACGGTCAAGGCGGCCAACGCCCTCTCAGCATGCTCGATAACATCGGGAAAATGTACGAGGGGATGGTGCTCAACAGGGGGGAGAAAGCCTATGGAGAGAGCGGCGGGCTGTCACCGATGCGGTTTGAGTTTCGGAAAAGTCGTAGTACTGTTCACGCGATCGAGACAGTCCAGGAGCGGGTCCAAATGGCGATAGGGAGACCATACCCAGAGAGAGGGGGTTTCTGCGCGATCATCGCGTGAGACATAAAGAACCCATTCAACTGTGGGAACTGGAATCGAGTGTACGCATCCCAGGCAGGTAAAGTGCCACTCTACCTGTTAGCAGTCTCGAGCGACTACCTACGGAATAGGACCCTCGTACACGACACCGACGAGGGACAAGGATCAGTTTCCGGGCCGTTCGACTGGAACACCCAGTACGACAGTCTACTGTCTATCGAATTGCCAGAAGGTGTGTTAATAGTGGCTTTTGCGGACGACACGGAACTCATTGTTTGGGCCGACAACGAAGAGCTCCTGGGTAGACGCGCGAACAAGGCGCTGGGCCGAGTCTACGAGTGGATGATCAGCAGGCTCCTAGAGCTTGCTGTTCCAAAGTGCGAAATAGTGGTCACGAGGCGGAGAAAGTTCAACTTACCCCATTTTCACATCAATGGGCAAGAGACACCACGCAAGACAGATCTGTAATATATGGGTGTATGGCTCGAATACAAGTGGTCGTTCAAGAAGCACATCTAAGAAGCCACGCAGAAGGCGAGCAGGGTCAGAGCGGCTCCCCAGTGGCTGATGCCAAACATCGGAGGACCGAAACAGAAGAGACGTAAACTGCTCAACACCGTGAGCGCTTCCATCATGCTCTAAGGTGCAGCCGTGTGGGGGAAGAGAGTAGGGAAGGCCGCCATCGAGAAGGGGATGGGGCCTCTCCACTGGAGAGCGGCTCTGAGGAGCACCCGTGCCTACTGCACCGTGTCAGGAGACGCAGCTTGCGTGTTTGCGGGAACGCCACCCATCCACTTGCACGTCGCGGAGCGAGTGAGCATCTGGGACCGGCAAAAAGCTATCGGAGCCGAAAGTGTGCTCACCTCAACGATCAAGGAGATCATTCGCGACAACGAGAAGGATAGAATACTGGACAACGCAGGCACTGAGTGACCACGGTTGACCCGGTTCGAGAAAAGGACTTCCCCGGCATGTCAGTCCTGCGGCGACAACTAGGATGACGCTGAACACGCCCTGTTCACGTGCAACGATATCCGGAGAGAGCGCGCCGAGTTGGATAAATGGCTGGGTGCTCATCTAACACCTGAGAACCAGGTCCCATACTTGCCCCGCAACCAGGAGACATGGGATAGAGTCACCGGATACATCAAACTGGTGATGAGTCGGAAGGAGGAGAAGGAGCGGGAAGTGAGGCGCCTTGAAACAGGCGAATCACAGTGAACCATCCGGTTCCAACAAGAGAGGTCCAAGATCCAAATGGTTCGAGGAGAAATATGATGGACAGAAGAGGCAAAAGAGAAGAAAGAAGAGAGAAGGAAGGAAAAAGAAAGGGAAAAAGTAAGGATGAAGATAGAAGACGCCGACAAGGGGCCGAAGAGAGAAAAAAAGAAGAAGAACGCTCGTAATCGAGCGTGAGACACGCCGCTCATCCTGAAGTAATGCTCACGCGGTTCCGGGCTGAGATGGTAGATGCAGGTGGATAATCTTCTTGCTTCCCCGATGCCCCAGGTATCGGACATCAAGGGGAGAGGGGTCTTACATGGCCGGGCCCACCCAAACCCGTGTCCCGTCTCGTATGGCTCGCGTGGACTATGCGTAGTCCGCGTAAGCTGAACCAGTCCGGTGTCTGGCGACGGATCCGAAGGATCTTGAGGCAGATTTTGCCCTCTAATCACCTTTAGAAGAAAAATTAGACGAGTGAGAGAGAGCGAGAGAGAACGAGAGAGAAGTGAGAAGGAGACAGGGAGAGAGTGAGATAATGAAAGAGCGAGAAAATATGCATGCAAGAGAGGGTAATAGAAAAGTAAGGAGGAGGGAGATAAGGGGACAGGAGAGAGCAGAGGTGTCAAAAGGTAGTCGTGGAATCAAAAGCTAATGAGTGAGAGAGACAAGTCTATACATTTAGTGATATCATAAGCCATTGCATGTTGAGGCTACGGTTTATTCTATTGAGATTCGGAACATCTTCTTTTAAATTAATGTTGTTTACATCCAAATTAACACGTTCGCTGCGACGCCGTTTTTCCATGATTTTATTTCGGTCATGTTCTGGACCCCCGCATCTCGGTACAAAATCTCATATTTTCGAGCAAGCCGAAGTCGGCAAAGATCGGAAGATGAAAAATCGCGGGTCCCACCGGAGAGACCCGTCGCAACGAACGTGTTAATGAGCAGCATCCCTGATGAAGTTCTTCGATAAGAATTTGGTTCTGTGTCTAAGATTCTTGTATTATTCCAGTCAAATTCATGCTTATTTTTTTTCATGTGCAGAAAAACTACTGAATTTTGTTGTTTACAGTCTATCTGTTCTTGTATCCTGACGGCAAGAGGCCTTTTTGTCTCTCCCACATATAAAGCAGGGCAAGATTTGCACTAAAACTTATAGACGACTCCTGTTTAATCAAAGTTTGGTACTCTGTCGTTTCCAAGTTTTACTATTCCATTCAAACTCTTATTTGTCCTTGGTAATATTGTGCCATTGCATTTTCTAAATATATTTTATAATGGCAAATACATTGAGCTCAAATAGAGACGGCTAAAGTCTCTTACGATTATCTCGGTTTCGCGTTTATGTCACTTACGCCTTTCTCACTTTGTAGGGCAGTATTGGGCAGTTAAGCGTGGATCGTCAAGACGGCGAGTGCAGCCACTCTTGGACCTGCGATTCGCTCGGCGACCTTCTGCATGATTTCATCTCTCATTCATTCTCGCATGTCATTCATCCACTCTTTCTCGCGCCTTAATCAACCGTCACCCCTTCTTCCATTATCCTTTTCAAGCGCTTTATCATCACACGAGTTGTGTGAGACTGATTCCGTCAGCCAGAAATTCGCGAAAATGGCCTGCCCCACTATGGGATATATGATTCCCGGGAGAGAGTCATGAGATAGGTATTGTTTTGTTCGCAAGCCGCCTTTCTGCAAAAATATTCAATTTTTTGGTTTTGAAGCCCCGGAGAGATTTCTGTGGGGATTTATCCTTCAACATTCGGAAAAAGTTGATATGGGTCAGAAATCGATCGAAAATTTTCTAGAAATTGATAACATACGAGAAATGGGCAAAACTCAATTCCTCGAAAACATCATCTTTTTCTTGCTAAGAATTTTTTTGGTATCCCTTCTGATTAAGGGCTGCTCTATAATACATTTTGACCTAAAGCAGATGAAATAATATGAATAATGAGTGGAACTCACACAAAGTGAGAGGGATATCTGAACATGTTCTTGGATTGGAATCCCTGATTGTATGGATGAATACTTTGGACAGTGCAGATACGATTCCACATATTAGTAGTCCACGAGAAGACGATACACCAAAAAAAGTATCTCAGAGTTCTCTTCCAGTATACTTTTATAATTTGGTAGGTCAAAATACGAATATTTGCCACCTTGGAAAGAATTAGAAAATTCTTTTTCGGGCCCTGGCGCACTGATCGAAATTACGTTTTGATTTTTTCGTGCAAAATTTTGGATTCCTCGGTCTAGGAGTGTGGAATCGTGACGTTCCTTCTTTCATCAGGAAGTACGCAGAAAATGCTAACTCCCCCAGCTGAGAGGAAATATGGTTCCCATTTGACTTTCTCGAGTATTTTGCGGATGGAAGTGTCAATGTGCCAATTTTTCATGATCTTTGGCCCACAGCTCGAATTAGAAGCGTTGTATCGAGAAAAGGATGAGGAACAAGGTTATGTGTTTTTTGAAAATTTTTCGGATGTGTTTTCCTTATTTTTGATCCTTGGCTTCTCTGGGCCAAAAAATACAAGGAATACTATTTTTCGACCTTCTTAACTCTTTTTCCACAGCCTTCAAGGGAAAATTCGATATCTAACACCTACCAAATGAAATCTTAGAACAAGACGAACATTCATGGTCCTCTACATTTTTACTCTAAACCCCACTCAGCTCGAGGAATTCAAAGCATGGGAAATCCGAAAATTCAAGATTAACTGTGATCCTGGGTAGCAGCCGCCTATTTCTCAAGCCTAAAAACAACACCCTGATGAGTTCTGCAGTCCTGAGTAAGAAAAGGCGTATGGCACCAAAGTTGAAAGACCGGTATTGCTCGTAATTTAGATTGAATGCCATACGTTTTTATTTTTCATCTGAGTGAAAAAACTTGATAGAGCAACCTGGTTTGCATCGTTGCATTAGTCTTAGATGAACCTATACGAATCTATTTTTATTTCATTTCGGACAAAATGTGCCTGCCTAGTATTGCATGTATTTTTGATAAAATGCCTTTTGTTTTTATTCTTTATCTCAGTGAAAAAAACTCGATAGAGCGATGTGGTTTACACCATTAGATCCGGCTCAGAAAAATCTATACTATCATATTTTTATCTCATTTTGGCCAAAATGTGTCATACGCTTTTTCTTACTCAGGACGGCAGAGTTGTAGTCCTCATTGTATAATAAAGTCCCGTTGGATTTAGATAGGGACGAGTGGTAGTTTCCGGGCCAAAGACGAAAAGCTGACTTATACTTGTATTTCAAATGGGGAGGCAAAAAATTTATATGCATACTCTGACACTCAAAACGAGTATCTGACGTGATTTACAGCCAAATCTGTTTGGGCCAGATTTCGGCTTATTTGCAACAGTTCCTTGGCACTGGTTTAATGAACGCTATTTCCTCGGTTATTTCTTAGCCGTGCAACCACGAAAAATGGAAAAATCACTTCAAATTTTCTGAAGAATGCAGAAATGATTCGCGGTCGATGCAAACTACTTTTTCCCTATTTTAATACAGCAAACGTAAGAAAATATGTGGGAAGGTCAACGAGTGCCCATTTCTGAGATCGGCATATAGGGGAAAGTTGGGCACACTTACCCCAACTCAAAATAACGTGGGATGGAATAATGCGATAGAGCGCATCTGAAAAAGGAGCGAACAACACATCAAAAACCATTCCAAAACTTCGATGTAGATCTTATCTCGGTGATATATGGGGGATCCCGTGCCTGGAAATCATTTTCCCATTCTTT
Source organism: Eretmocerus hayati (assembly GCA_029851415.1). NCBI lineage: Eukaryota > Metazoa > Arthropoda > Insecta > Hymenoptera > Aphelinidae > Eretmocerus > Eretmocerus hayati. Next base: position 104,274,542 of record CM056742.1, read on the forward strand.
CTGAAATTTTCTGAAAATTTCTGACTACCCGATCTCAATAGAGATCAGTCGTGATAAAATCCTCATTCTATTCTCAAATTCCAGTGTTCCCCTAATTTGCTGTTTCAGTTTTCTTCGCCCTGTCTCCTCCGTGCGCCGTATCGCACCTCTGAATTAATCATCCATCTGTTGAGTATTTAAGTCATCAAGTGAATAGTTATCCGTCCATCTTGCGAACACGATGTGAGTGGATTTGGTTGTAGAATCATTTCCTCGAGTTCCCAACATCACTTAAGGAGCTATTGGGAATGGAACCAAAGCTACTCCAGGGCTTTCGGGGCTCAGGTTGTGCTGAAGTGCGTGTTTTGGGTGGCTGAGTATGTTTATAGCATTTCTCCGCATGAAACCAAAGCGTTTCTTAGTGGTGAACAAAATAGTATTCTTATCAAAATACACGAAGAACGCAGTATTTTGCGTTCCTCTCGGGATTTGCCGCAAAGACTATTACGGCTCCTACGAGGATTTGTTCTTCATCAAAGAATACAACTTTCGGGGCTCTTCCCGTGAACGTAATATGATGCGCTGGTGCCGGAAATCTACATAGAGAATGAAAAATGCGAGCTACTCACGTTATAACCCCGAACTATTCAAAGGGAGTGAGGCTAATCGAGAAGTCGCAGAAGACCGGAGTTGTAGATATTGTGTCGAATTTCCTCTTAGGATTGTTCAATCATTGAAATATTACTTGTCAACTCTCGGAAAACGCCAAAAGCTGGTGATGAACCATGTTTATTGGGTTTCTTGCGAATCTCGAGGTAAGAATAGACCAACCAAAGTAGAGAGGCTAGGCCAGTTCTGGCTCAGTCAGTGTAGCTCACTGGTGAGCTACAATGTCTGAGCCAGGACCGGCCTAGCCTATTCGAGGAGATAGCTCACGAGCCGTACCGCCGGCTGCGAAAACCCAGAGGACGATCGCTCAAGCCATGCGCCGCGCAGCAGCCAACACTCGTCCGAGGCGATGCTTCGCTGGCTCAGCCGTCACACGACAACGATGCTCGCTCGAGACGACGCTGCTCAATAACCAGCAGACGATAACCAGCCGAAACGGGAGCCACGGGCGCATCATGGTTCACTTGGCGCGTAATGCAGCAGCCGACGCTTCTAGTGGGCAGACGGGCTGTGTTACAACTGATCTGTGCTGCGAGACGTGCCACGAAGTAGCCCGAACGTATGAAATGATCATGGATGCAGCGCGCACGGGCGTGAGTGACATAACCAAACGCACGCACATGGTGTCACCCCATAACCTCATTTTTTACGCGCGCGCGCACACACACACACATACACAAGATCTTGTCCAGGACGATAAATGTTCCTCGTTGGAAACATTTGACGGACGAATCGCCTGTCCTACTGCCCTGAGAAGGGCAAATTGATACTCCTCGAGTCGGGGGGGCCACTAGTGCCTACCGTGTTTCTTGGAGCAGCTGCACACCAGGAACGAATCTATGTTTATACGTTTTAATCTCTGTCCTGAAAAGGACAGAGGTTATGTCGTCCCGAGGTGTCGCAGCTGCTTGTCGCCCGCCGTCGCCACCAGGTTGTAGCCGACGTTGCCACGGGGTCGCTTCCATCACCGCAGACGTATCTTCTCCGTTGTGATCCGTAGGCGGGGGCCCCTTCTTATTGTTGGACCGTGTGCGGGGTCATCGGTGGACCGTGGACGAGGTCATTGATGGGGTTGCTCGCCGTCGTCCTCCAGATCGGCCCTGCCACGCTCGTCCTCGCTGCCACTGCTGCCATACGTCGTCACTGCTGCTGCTGCTGCCACCAGCTCCGGGTTGTTACTCTGCTGCCTCCTCCTTGTCGAATACGCGCGCGCGGTGAAAGTAGCCCGTTTTAAGCACTTTTCCGGCCTGCAGGAGGACCAATTACAATCCAGCAAGCAGCTCGCATGTGGGGGTCGAAATCCTAACCTCCCACCGATCCCAGAAACTCAAAGTTCTCCCACCACATGCAAACTTGCGCATCATTGTTTGCTGAGACGACTGTAAGTATTTGATGCAGACAATCTCTCCTTACCCCTACTAGAACCATGACCTCGACTCCCATTGGTTGCTGGGACGACTGTAGGTTATTGATGCAGACGATATCTCCTTACCCCTACTAGAACCACGACCTCGACTCCCATTGGTTGACAGCTCCACCATATAATGGGCCATCTGATCGATATCGAGCATTCACGGATGTGTCATGCAGCCCAAAGCTACTCTCGAACGGAGCTGTGCTTCTACTGCTACCCAAAAACAGCTGTGGCAGCAACCAGCTGATGATGGAGTGTCATCATCCGAAGATGATTGCGAGATTGTTTGCGAGGTATCGATGGAATGCCGACATCCTCGTATGGATTGCAGTAACAAGCTTGCAGATGCCAGCGCATCGTCCTCAGATGAAAACGACGACGATGATGGAACCATCATCATCAGTTCAGATGATATTGTCATCCTAGGCAGTGATAGTGATGATCAATTAGCTTCAAACAGCCCTTTTCAGGGCCACGAAACGATTGGAACTTCGAGCACATTCTCTGCTCCTGATGTAAATTGAGAAAAAAGTGAGAAAATGAGAATAGGAACTTAGACTTATCCATAGTACCCGCAACCTTCAGAACAAAAAATACCACTATAATCTCTGATTTTTTTGTGATTTTTCGTTACTCTTGGTCATTTCCTCAAAAATGGACCATTTCTGAGGAAAAAAAGGATCAACAAATTTTTGGGGAGTGAAAAGTCAACTTTTGTTCGAAAATCTTCTCAAAACCATTCTGGGATGCTTCTGCCACATGCTTCAGTTATATTAAGGTGTGTTGTTTGAGATATTACAAGGTCAAAAGTCAATTCAGTGGTTAAAACATGTTTGAGAAATTCTACACTTTGCAGTTACACCTTCTTTGACATAACCATGTTAGAATGTTAGAAACTCGTATTTTCTTTCACACCTCTGAGATCATCAGAAAGTGTATATCTATGCCCCATCTAGCTTATCTTAATGAGAGAAGTCATTTCCAACCCTCCAAATCCATGTGGGATGCTCACAAGTGAGTTTTCTGAAAAAACCCTTCGATATGCTGATTGAGACATTTTCTCAAGTTGCTTGAAAATCATCTGCAATCTATTCTGGGATGCTTCTGACACACGCTCCAATCAGATTGAGTTGTGTTCTTTGAGATATTACAAGGACACAAGTCAATTCAGTGGTTATAACATGTTTTGAGAAAATCTTAACCGTTCAGTTACACTTTCTATTACATATCCATGTTGGAAACCCATATTGTCATTCACACCTCTGAAATCATCAAAAAGTGTATATTTATGCCCCATCTCGCTTATCCTGATGGAAGAAACCATTTCCAACTCTCCAAGTCCATTTGGAATAGTCACGAGTGAGTTTTCTGGAAAAACCCTTCAATAGGCTGATTAGGACGTTTTCTCAAGTTGCTTGCAGACCTAAGCAGGAAGCACCACCATAATCTTCGATTTTTTCGTGATTTCTCATTACTCTAAGTCATTTCCTCCAAAATGAACCATCTCTGAGAAAAAACATCAACAAATTATTGGAAAGTGGAAAGGCAACTTTTGTTCAAAAATCTCCCCAAAACCATTCTCGGATTCTGCTGACACACGCTTCAATTAGATTGAGGTGTGTTCTTTGGGATATCACAAGGACTTAAGTCAATTCAGTTGTTGAAACATGTTTTGAGAAGTTCTTAGCTTTACAGTTACTTTTTCTGTGACATAACCATGTTGGAAACCCATATTGTCTTTCACACCTCTAAGATTATCAGAATGTGTATATCTATGCCCCATCTAGCTTATCTTGATAGAAGAAACCATTTCCAACCCTCCAAGTCCATTTGGGATGCTCACAAGTGAGTTTTCTGAAAAAACCCCTTCAATACGCCGATTAGGACATTTTCTCAAGTTGCTTGCAGACCTAAACAGAAAGCACCACCATAATCTTCGATTTTTCTGTGATCCCTCATTACTCTTGTTCATTTCCTCCATAATGGACCATTTCTGAGATAAAAAATCAACAAATTTTTGGAAAGTGAAAAGTCAACTTTTGTTCAAAAATCTCCTCAAAACCATTCTCGGATTCTGCTGACACATGCTTCAATTTGATTGAGGTGTGTTCCTTGAGATATTTGAAGGACACAAGTCAATTCAGTGGTTAAAACATGTTTTGAGGAGTTCTTAACTTTGCAGTTACTTCTTCTTTGACATAACCATGTTGGAAACCCATATTGTCTTCCACACCTCTAAGATCATCAGAAAGTGTATATCTATGTCCCATCTAGCTTATCCTAATGAGAGCAACCGTTTCCAACCCTCCAAGTCCATTTGGGATGCTCACAAGTGAGTTCTCTGAAAAAACCATCCGATACACTGATTGGGACATTTTCTCAAGTTGCTTGAAAATCTTCTGCAAACTATTCTGGAATGCTTCTGACACATGCTCCAATTAGATTGAGGTGTGTTCTTCGAGATATTACAAGGACACAAGTCAATTCAGTGGTTATAACATGTTTTGAGAAGCTCTCAACTTTCCAGTTACACTTTCTTTTACATAACCATGTTGGAATCCCATATTGTCTTTCACACCTCTAAGATCATCAGAAAGTGTATATCCGTGCCCCATCTAGCCAACCTTGATGAAAAAATGAACATTTGACCTAACTTCATACTATATGCTCTCAATATAATTGTATATTCCTGAACTTGGATGATCACCTCCCAGTCTAGAGCCATAGTTCAACTGAGTCCATGGTGTATTTTGCCCTGTAATTATATGTATACCGATCAAACTCCGCTTTCCTTCTACTTTGCGTTATCAGGACATCAAGGTCATTCCAAAAGAATGAATATCCTTCTTCTTCAGCCTCCCTTCACTACATCTACCGGCACATGTGTGTGCTACTAGCCATAAATTACCCCGACCACGCGCGCGTTGCCATGGGGATGGTTGGCCAACCTGGTCATGATTGGTTCGTTAGAGTTTCACCCAAGTGCACATAACGGGTAAGTTATGAGCATTATCTCCACTCATCAGTCATGGATCCATCCAAATACATCGCAGCAGAAGTCAGCGAGGACGATCAGCTAAAGGAGGAGATCGCAGAGGACTCGAAGAACTTGGAGTCTGGCGATTTCGACATTTCCGAAGAGAATTTTTCTCGGTTCATTGCAGAAGAGCTACGTCAGCTCCAAGTTGAGATGGAGGCGCGCATTGCAGCTCGAGAAGAGGCTCGTCGAGCAGCAGTAGCAGCAATTCCATCACCGCCTATAACATCACCGAGGCCCAGTCTCAGACAAAATCGCAGACGACTGATATCCAGCAGCGATGAGGAGGAGGATGAAGAAGCTGCGCCGAGGAAGCGTCCAAGGCTTATCAGCAGTAGTGAAGAAAGGGATCAAACTTTTTTTGTTACTAACAATCGGCCCTTTTCAGGGCTAACCAACAATATCACAACGTAGAGAACTATTCATTCTCTTATCTGTGTGAATCTCTCTCACACTCATGGTAGTTTCTCCGTGCCAATGAGAATCGAGCTCAACTCTGATTGTTGCGAAGCAATTCCATGTTGTTCATCAGTTTGTAACTTTGAAAAACGAATGGTTTTGTTCACGTCCAATACTTTGGTGGCCCTGAAAAGGGCCGATTGCTCCTTCTTTTCAAGTTTTTCTCGTATTTTTCTCCAGATCTTTTACCATTCATTACTGTTTCTTCTTGCAATAAGCCGCCGCCGCTTTGGTGTGTATCTTAGTCACCGTCTATACCGTGGTTGTTGCTCATTGTCACTGCTATTGCCGCTGCTGCTACTTGTCGCTCTTCTTCTTTTGAGCGACCTTGGTGGTAATTCAACGGCTTCCGGAGAAGATGAGACTGATGAGATCGTGATGTAGCCATCAGAAGAGTCCTCCATCAGATAGAGACTCTCGCTCGAACTACTCTCGCGCTCTGATGTTTCACAAATTCTCAACTTTGATAAACTTTCTGTAGAGTTCTCAATTTCTTGAGAAGTAGACAGTTCTTGCTCCATCTCTTCGACAAGAGCGTCGTCCCGTATTTCCAAGCAGTCGTCACTTTCCATGGTGAAATGATTTTAATGCAATTTTGAGACCTTTTTTTATAGATTTTCATTAATCTCTGCCGAAGACTGTAGAGTGGGAGTAACTCTGTGCTAGTGTGTGGGGATTGCAGCGCCGCCGCTCTCTTAATGTCTATAAAAGAGGCACACGGAACTTGCGGAATTCATTACGAATCCAGCAGCAGCAGAAAGCAGCAATGGTGCGGATAAAGTTTACATCAAACAAATTCATCGAGGACAGAGCCGACATCAACTCTACTCGACTGAAAGGTGTCACAACCTCACATCGGATCCAACCTGGCACACCTGTACAGAGGCACAACATACTCGGAAAGAAGTATGGAGGCTTCGTGATCAAGAAGCGGACTTTCCAGCGCATAGTCCGAGACATTGCCCGGAGCTTCAAAGAAGAGATGAAATTCCAAAGTGCTGCGGTGATGGCATTGCAGGAAGTGAGCGAGCAGTTCCTCGTCGAGGTCTTTGCTGATGCTAACTCATGCGCTGCACATGCACACAGAATGACAGTCATCGCCCGTGATATGGAGCTTGCTAATCTCATCCGAAGCAAGCGATATTGATTCATCTTCCCAATCGGCCCTTTTCAGGGCCAACAAAAAATTCTAAAACGTATGTCAAAGTCATTCGTGTCAGCAGCAGTCTCTCTCTGACGTCTGCACTCTTCAAATCGCCCCCACTACTGGCATTGCCTTGGCAACGAGGATCTGAATAAGTTCGTGGCAGCAGCAGCAGTCTCTCTCTCCGACGTCCGCACTATTCAAATTACCCCCACTACCGGTGTCGCCTTGACAACGAGACCCTAAACTGAGCTGAAAAGGCTTATATATCGACTGATTCCTGGGTTTATCATCATTCCATCATGGGAAACTCTACAAGCAGCAGCAGAAGGAGGGAGCTCGGGACACCTCTTAGGTGGCAAGAGAAGATGGGATTCTCATTCACTTCTGGTGTCGTGTAAAGTAGCAGCAGCAAACCGAGGCATCCAAAGAAATTCACAGTTTGTAAGAAGGAATCCTGTGGAGAAATAGCAAATGAAATCAAGAGAGCTGTGCGACTTCTGGCTAAAAAACCAAAGAAACGTCGAGGCATGTGTGAGATATGCAAGAGGACGAGGATCCGGGGCCTAATCAGAACACCAAAGCCCATTTATGTTGGTACAGTGCGCTCGGATCTGTGCCCACCGAATGTCTCCGCAATCTTGCGGTCTTTCGTTGGATTGTGTCTCAACGATTCAATACGATCCGTGGATACGCCGCCCAACTCGACCTCAGCGTGTACCAACAAGAGATCCGCCACATGTTAGAGAGGCGAAGCTGAGGAAGAAGAAATCTTTAGAGTTCCCTTGAATCTCCAAAACAATCGGCCCTTTTCAGGGCCACCAATCTGACCAAACGAGTGGAAATTATTCTCTTGATGCAAGATCCGCATACCAATATCGATCTTTCTTCTACTTATGATGGGAGAAATACTCATTCTCTTGATACGAGATGCGGAGTGGGGATCCAGATCAACGAGTAATTCCCCCACTTATGATGGAAAAATGCTTATAAAAGTCGCATCTTTTCTCGAGGAATCATCATTTGAGACTCAGCAGTGAAATGGAGCAGAAGCAAGAGTTCGATGAGCTCGATACGGATCTTGTCTTGACTTTGTTTCTAGCGGATGCTGGAGAGTGTTGGGAACAACAACCCAATCCACATGACATGGATGATGCGATTCTGGATGAAATTCTTGAGTGGGTTCTCAAGTGTGAAGATGGAGCAGTCAAAGAGCCGAGCGAGACTTTAGTGCTGATTGTTGGAGAGCACAAGATTGAAATTAAATTCCCAACGCCTGAAAATAAGTCCACTGATGCTGAGGTGGAGAAAAACTGAATTTGAAGAGAAACAATCGGCCCTTTTCAGGGCCACGAATTATTGAAAACGAGGGAACTTGCTTTCATCTTCTATAATAGTATTCGATTTCATTCTCTGATTTATTGGAAAAAATGATGTAGTCTTCTGAAGCTTTACTTCTAAACTGAAATTCAATTTATATAGCTCTGATATCGATCTATCTATGAAAATTTATCGGAACCATTTTTATTGAAGAGCTGACATTCTTAACTCTCGAAAAATCTCAACTTTATTTTGAACTAGAGTTTCAATCATACAATTCAATACTCTTGAGGGTAATCTTTATTGAGGTGGGATGAAGTCACATTATTACATCAAACGATAGTCTGTCGGACGTTGTAAATTTTTTTTTTGGCTCTTGAGAGGGCTGATTTTTTTTCATGGGGGAAGGTAATCTTTATTCTTTCAAGTATACATAGAGTTGAGAACTTCATCGCTCATTATTCCAACCTTCTTCTTCCTCTGCGAGAGATTTTCGAGAGCCCAATCTTTCAACAATGAGACATTTATAGCAGCACAAATTGGAGTAGCACATAGGTCATGATGAGTGCAGAAAATTACTATAGTCCTAAGTCTAAGATTCTTGAATCCTGGGCAGTTGAAATCCTTAATATTGATGACATTATCAACATATGTCTCGAGCCATCTCTTCTTCTCGAGCCCCTTGACGTATATCCTCCTTGCATCGCCAAGTCGACTGCGAAATAATCGAGGAAGTTCGTCGTAAGCTATGTCTCCGTGACACCAAGGGATGCCGTGATAATTGTATTCAAACCATCGGTTTTCACTCTGGTTCTTAGGCAGCAACTTGTCCCAATCGTAAGGCGGTTTGAATATGTAGATCGATGGAATAGCATCTTGTTCGATGCGAGTCACAGCAACTTCCTTGAAGATAAACTCGTTCAGCGTAGTCTTGAATCCTTGGACGTCCACAATCTACTCCATGGTGCAGAATTGGCGATGGATCTTTTGCTGCTCTTTGAAACTTGTGACTTGGTTCATCTCTCGAAGAAGAATGATTTCCCTCGCGACATAACGCTCATTATATAGCCTTCCTTACGGCTCTCCCGATCCTCTCAACCAATCAGAGCCCACCGCTGACTCGAGCCGCCGTAACTCCCCACCCCGCACCCCATCATACCCGAAGGAATAAATACGACCTCTGTTGCCCATGAAATTTCATCATCCAACCTCATCTCTTGTGAGCAAGTCGTACTTGGAACATCGCTGCTATCATGGACCGTGACGAAGATTGCAGTGGTGAAACTTTCAAACTTGAGTACTATGCAGATGCTGTTTCGAGACTCTACGAGGCACTTGGATATATTTCAAGAGGCGAAGCTGATCTAGAAGACATATCAAGATGAATTGATCTTACAAACTACGCCACAGAAGCACTCACCGGTCTTTCAACATCAAGGACATTGAAACTCTACGAGAAGAAAAGCTGTTGCTCATATTTGGGTCATCTGGAGAGTATTGGTAGAATACTCAATAAATCTTTGAAGAGAGGTGGTAGCCTTGAGCAACCAGCGCCTCAAAAGAGTGTCACCTGGGATATCATTGATACGGCTTTCGAGTCTCGATTGAAGACTGCCATAATTACAAATCTCAATCACCTGGACATTCAGACTTTCATGCAGGACGCTTCAAAAATTTTTGTAGACCAAGTGAGTAAGCTGCTTGAGGCTGATGAATGTCTGAAAATCAATGCAGTTCTCGCCGCCGAATTTATCATCGTGAAAGATTACGAAGAGCTGATTGACATCAAATTTTCAATACAAAGAATGCAGAAGTCTATCACACAGATTCTCTCCCAGAGTTCTGTAAGGAACATTTCAGTGAGCCTATAGCCAAGGAGATAGAAGAATTCGCAGAGCGAGAATCTGGCTGGTCTCTGCGCTCAATAACTCTGAACATCAATAAATTCAATCCTATGAGAGGTAGTTCATTTGTTGACCTACCAGAGTCAATCAAGAAACGTCATGCTTGCGTGAATGTGCAGAATGAGGAGAACCAATGTTTCAAATGGGCCATTCTCTTGAAATTGCATCCTGCAGAGAAGAATTCAAATCGAGTTAGCAAGTATGAAAAATTTGCAGACGAGCTCAACTTTGAGGGTATACAGTTTTCCGTGCTGCCGAGACGGATCCCGGATTCGAGGAACAGAACAAGATCTGAGTTAACCTTTTCATTTTGAAGAAACATGGAAACAAATATGAAGTGGGCACGTGTCAAGTAACCAAGCTGAAACGAGATGTTCATGTCAACTTGCTTCTTGTTCAGAGCCGGTACTCTGATGAAAATGGTGATGACGTCGAGGATGACTATGATGTGCCACCAACAATCCATTATATCAAGGACCTGTCACGGCTGGTGGGGTCGAGTTTAACAAAAAGAGCTCACAAACTTTTCATCTGCGATCGATAGCTACATTTTTTCAGAGACCAGGATAAATTAGATGGGCATGAGATTGATTGTGCAGGAGTGAACAAATGCAAAATCAAGCTGTCACCCAAAGAGAAGAGTCTGGTTTTTTTCACTAATTACAAGTACAGTGAAAGAATGCCGTTCGTCGCTTATTTCGATTTTGAGTTTTTGCTGAAGGCTGTAGAGTATGAGAAGAGGGCATATCAGCGCCACGAGCCTTTCAGTGTTGGGCTGTACATTAAATGCAGTTTCGACGATTCAAGATCTGGCTACAGATCCTATCGCCAAGAAAATGCAGATGCAAGGAGTCCAGCCGCATGGTTGATGGAACAGTTGTACGATCTAGCTGTGGAACCAAATGAACTCGTCAAGAATGAGAACCAAGTACCTATGAAACCACTCACAGAAAGAGAGAAATGCCTCTTCCAAACTGCCAAGATTTGTCACATCTGTAGAAAAGTGTTTTCACCGCAAGAACAGCCAGTCAAGGACCATGACCACCTGACAGGGATGTGAGTGAATGACATATCCTTTTTCCATGCCCCATCACTCATGAATTCTACTCTGTTTTTCTAGATATCGCGGCCCTGTGCATTCAAATTGTAACTTGAACTACAAGGATTCGAGAATTGCAAATTCAGCGATTGCAGCCCATAACAACACTGGATATGATTCGCACCTATTTATCAAGGAACTGGCTACATCGTTCCCCGGACGGGTGTCACTGATCCCTCTCAACAAAGAAAAATACATCTCCTTTACAAAGTTCGTCGATGGGAACGAGATCAAGCTCAGATTCATCGATATATTCAGATTCTTACCAGCATCTCTCGACAAATTAGCTTCCAGCATGGACGAGCTGCAAATTGTAGAGAGCACATTCCAAGCCGCTGAATTTTCGAACAGACAAATCTCTCTCGTCGAGGAGAAGGGGATTTTTTCATACGATTATGTGACCTCTTTCGAGTCTTTACTAGAGGCTCATTTGCCGAGCAAAGGAGATTTTTGCAGCACATTGTATCAGAGCGGGATCAGCGATGAGGATTACAAGCATGCTCAAGAATTTTGGAGAGCATTTGACATCTCAGATCTTGGAGAACACTCCGATCTGTACTTGATGATTGATGTCTTATTGCTAGCAGATATCTTTGAAAATTTTCGAACAAACAACATTGAATCGTTTGGTCTGGATCCTGCACACTATCACACTTTGCCTGGCTACAGTTGGGATGCAATGCTCAAGTATACCCAAGTCAAACTGGATCTGATAACCGACATCGACCAGCTCATGTTTATCCAACGTGGAATTCGTTGTGGTGTCAGTCAGTGTTCAAACCGATACTCGAAGGCTAACAATAAGTACATGGGTGCTGAGTTCGACGAGACTCAGCCCTTGAACTACATTCATTTCTATGATATAGTGAATCTCTATGAGTTTGCTATGCGAGAAAATTTACCAACTGGAGGATTTGTATGGGTAGAAGACTGCTCGCAGCCAAATTTCTTTGACGTTCCAGACGACTCACCGATCGGTTACATCCTGGAGGTGGATTTTCAGTATCCAGAAGAAATTCACGACGAACACAAAGATCTTCCACTATGTCCGGAAAGCATGGTGCCTCCAGGTTCGAAACAGAAGAAACTCTTGGCTTCTCTATATGACAAGGAGAGGTATGTCATTCATTATAGAGCTCTCAAACAAGCTCTACAACATGGACTCAAGCTGAAAAAGATTCACCGAGCTCTAAAATTCAATCAGAGTGCATGGCTGAGGAAATATATCGATCTGAACAGTGAAAAACGCAAGAATTCCAAATCCGGATTCGAAAAAATGCATTACAAGCTTTATAATAACAGTATATTCAGAAAGTCGATGCAGGACCAGAGGAAAGAGATCGATGTGAAATTAGTTACCAAGTGGAATGGGAGGTATGGCGCAGAGGCTCTTATCTCCAAACCAAACTTCCACAGCTCTTCATTCTTCGGTGAGAATTTTGCAGCCATTCAGCTCTCCCGAACTGAGGTGACTATCTCAAAACCGACATACGTCGGCCTCGCCATTTTGGATATATCAAAGACTAGACTGTACCGCTTCCACTAGGACTTCATGAAGCGTCAACTAGGTGACAAGTGTAAGCTACTTTACACCGATACAGGTCAGTATTTACTTCCTTTTTCTATCTTTCCGCGCCTCTAGCCATAAGTAAAGACATTCATTCATTCTTTCACAGATTCGCTCCTATACGAGATAGCAGACGCCAACATGTATGAAATAATAAAAGATAACTTGCACGAGTTTGATACGTCCAACTATCCCGAGGACAATCAGTTTGGGATGCCTCGAGTAAATAAAAAAGTCGTGGGGCTCATGTCAGACGAAACAAATGGAAACATCATCTCGGAATTTGCAGGCTTGCGCAGTAAGCTTCACAGCCTCTGAGTCATGGGACAGAAACCCACGGTTCGCCTGAACTGACTTTGATCCGAAAGTGCTTTCCGCTAAAAACAGCTTTTGCTCTCCAAAACTACATGAAAAATGGAAGTTTTTCCAACAAGAATCAGAATCATCGCCGGAGCCGTTTTAGAGAACCGTCGAACTGAAATATTTCGAGTTCGTATTTTTTGTTAACCATAGCAAGCGCAATGTCACTCTTCGTGTGAGTTTTGTATATCCCTAATTATTGCATGATATTCCACTAGTAATCAGCGATTGATGTATGGGGTAGCTGGAATAAGGTTATCACTTATGAATTCGAGTGAGATTATTTCATTGATGATTGATCCTTCATCCTAAATATGCATACTGTTATAAGCGCACACAGCCCGCCAAAGTTTTTTCTGATAATTGGGATTCTTTGTCAAAATGGAATGATTCCATGGCCTGCTCACTCAAAAATCGAGACCCATTTCCCTCTTCAGTACGAGAGTGGAAGTGGGGATCGTTAATTTCCCGTGGTCAATACTATTCTATCATAAACGATATTTCAGCCTCCATATCTCCCCGTAATCGACGCCATGACGAACATCCAAGTCTGAAATGTGAAATGTGCTCGATTTTTGATCATATTACTCTACACAGTGGTATGCGCAGTCTGTTAGAAACCCTTTTGGCTCCATACAAAAAATTGCTCATACCTGTTCGTTACTTTCCAAATAACATGAAGCATACTTTGATGGAATGAGTTCATAAAATTCGGAGTAATAGACCAATTCTATCAAGGAAAATTGAAATAATTGTGAAAGAATGGTCTGATTGATATTTCTCAAAAACGGCTACGGCGATGATTTTGACTCTTATCGGAGAAACTTCCATTTTCCATGTAGTTTTGGAGAGCAAAAGCTGTTTTTAGCGGAAAACACTTTCGGGTCAAAGTCAGTTCAGGCGAACCGTGAACCAGTGAAGAAAGCCAAGGGAGTGAAATCGAATATCGTCAAGGCCACTATTACTTTTCAAGATTATCTGAATTGCCTCTTCGACGGCACTTCCATCAGTCGTGAGCAGCGCAACATCCGATCTCGTTTGCATGTGATCTACAGCGACCTTCAATACAAGGTCGCGCTCAGTGCGCATGACGACAAACGTAGCTTGAAGAGTGGGGAGACCGACACTCTACCTGGGGGGCATCGGGATGTCTGCACCAATGAAGAAGAGGCTGTCGATGAGAGTGGGGCAGCGGCGCTGGCGGCTCGAGAGACGATGGTGGGGAGTCAGCTAGAAAAGGCTATAAATTGCGGCGAGAATCGCATTACATCAGACGACGAGCCAGCGAGCAAACGCATCAGACTCGACTCCGAGATATAAATCTATCATTGAGTTAGTATACCTTCTCACATTTCCAACATTTAACTTTTGATCCCCATCCAAGACGTAATATTTATTTCAGAAATGGATCTAGCTAGTTTGAATCGCCTTGCTGCCAACCGAGGCTTTCTCCCAACAATCAAACTGAATGAATTAGTGCCGGGTAGGAGGTACAGAATCTCTGACATGAGAAAAATAAGTACAAGATACGTGTCCAGAGTGATTGCTGATATTGATGAAACCATGCAAGTGTTCCTTCCGAAAAGAATCGGTGAACTGATATGTAATGATGACAGTTTGTTCACAAATATGACACAATCAATTAGTAGAAATGAGTTGTACCTCAAATATCTTGGAGATTCTAACGTAGAATTCACGACGCAATAAACATTCTGAATTTCACTTTTGTGTATTTTCTCCAAAAAAAACCTTCACACATCCATTCCCTAAAGGAGAGGTCGAAACCAACTCAAACTTCAACTTTTTTCATTGAGAATTCGATGCAAACTGATTAAATATGAGTTGGGTGGCTGCACCTCACTGGTGAGAGCGATGGTTGGAGCTCTCATTTTTCAAAAAATTTTTATAAATCACTCTTGTCAATCCAGCTGTTGTGAGTGTCATCAAACCCTAGCCATTTCACGAAGAGTTGATTGCCACGTCTTTTCAATACTTTTTCAACTAGGTAAATGTCTGGATGTAGAGTTTCCGATATTTCTTCTTCATAAAATCCGCCGATGATTGGTTTGTCTTGATCGTCTTTGAAATAATACATGACTGGATTCGTTTTACTAATTTTTGTGATAGTATACACTTCTGTTGACCAATTGGGTGGATATCCCTCATCAAACACCCCTTTGACCCAGCTAACACGAACTTGATCGCCTATCTCGAATTTTGGTTTCTTCCGATCATACTGCACATCGATAGTTGAGAATTTCTTCTGAATCTGCTTCTCATTTTCACATGTAACATTTACTAGCTCAATACCAATGCTACGATGTTTTCTCGAATTATACTTATTCAAGAGCTTAGGGAGAATCTTAAGCCATTTGTAGCTCCCTTGTGAGCTAAACTTTCTCCACATTAGTTCCTTAATACTCCTATTGAATCTCTCACAGATGGCGCAGCTAACAGTCGATTCGGTAGAGTATAGATTGATATTGTACTTCTTCATGAGACCTTGGAAATGAGAGTTGTAGAACTCTTTACCTTCATCTACTTGAAGATTCTTTGGTACACGTCCTTTACGCAGAATCGATTGCATTGCTGCGGTTACATCTCGACCTGTTTTACTTTTAATGGGAACGGCCCATGTGAACTCTGGAAAATTATCAATCACAGTCAACATGTACTTGTGATTTTCATTCTCTTTTGCAAACGGTATCATCTCGACCAAATCAGCTTGCCAAGTTTCATCTAAGCCACGTATGATGATTTTTCGATAAGAATAATTGCGCCTCGCTGGCTTGTGTATGTCATTTGCAACATTCTTCATGTTGCTGAATCAATGATGCAAATAGGAATGAGTCATGTATTGGTGGTGACTCCATATTTATTGACATAATCCTCCGGTAAATCCATGTTATATCTTATGGAGAAAATCACTCGATGAAACATGTCAAGCTTGTTTTCAATGTCACCTCGATCCATGTCAACTCGATCACTTAAAATTTTCATATTGTTATTCATCTCATTTATTTTACCCTCTAAACTCGTCGTAATATTCTTCAGATGTTGAAGCAACGTGTCGAAATTGACTGCGTCCAGCGGTCTCTCGGGAGATCTGAGATTACAAATTTGTTTATTTGCAACTTCATATTGTCTATCTTCTGTTAAACTAAAACCGATTCCTGGAGGACCACGAGCACCCTCACTCTTCTCGAGTTTACGTCCGGATACGTCGATGCTCATGATGAGACTGATGGCTGCACTACTCTTTACTCAGTATATATACCCTGCTTCTTGCAATTCTTCGATTATGGATTGTATTTCATTGTGATGACTCGTATTCCCTGCTGCTTGCTCTGCTACAAGAAGCCGTAATCGATCCACTAATTCATTCGGGTCGTCCCAATAGACGTAATCAAAAGCTCTTCCAATTTTAGCAACCCCATATTGAGGCAAACCTTTTCCAACAGATTTGCTTTTTCTAGGATTAGGGAATAATGGGACTATGATTGTAGTAAATTTAGTACTCTTTTGCTCTCTTATGGGCTTCTCAGGACTATGACTCTTCCTATGAGCACTCGATATATCGAGAATTTTTCGATAATTAGTCATATCGTTTATACTGATCAACTGCTGGCTCGGTGCTTTCTTGAAAAGAAGCTCGAGCAAACCAACTGTTTTTGGGAATCGAGTGTTATTGTATATAAAATCTTTGTCAGTGAATTCTACATCGGAATTGCCGAGCATGATCCTCTTACCAACTTTCCTCACACATCGAGTGGGCTCCCCTGGGCATTCTTATTCAGTAGAGCGAAATATTTATCAGATGTTGGAGCTGGTGAGAAGAACGACTGCTCTTTGGTGTCTACATCACTATCGTCATCAGCAGTTTCAAATGAGATGTTGTTTCGTACAGTATCGTTTAAAAATGTTCATTCATTGAGCGTTGATTCGTCCAGCCTTGATTGGTCGAGCCCTGGCGTCAAATTGACTTTACGCGGTCGGATTTTCTCCCGAGGAGTGGGCTTATTTTGAGTTTGCGATATCAGCTGTTGAAGGGGATCAACGATCGGCTTGAAAGTATCCTTGAGATTCCGTTCAATATGAGCTTTACCGTGTTTCAATAAATTGTATTTTTTACGGATAGCAATTCTCGATTGAACGACTTGATGTGAGATATCTGAATTCTTTTGGAAATCCATTGTGCATACACCTTGATAGTCGAAGTCAAGTAATTGGTGTTAATCATTGAGCACCTATATTTATAGCAAAATTGTCGAAGCCCTTTCTGTATCGACCTTTATTCAGCGGTCTATGTTTATCAATCACTAGAAAACCGAATTTATCGTTTTCCCGGCAATGTGAGCATAGACTTTTGAACGCTTTGTACGTCATATCTGAATTGACGTGATCATCATACACGTGGCGAGTATTCAGAAGATCCATACGATACAAAACAAGTAGATTAACATTGTCTCGTACTAGCTGTTTCGGAACACGCGCGTACGACTTCGCGAGATAAAAACTATCGACACTCTTGTGTCTCCCCATACAAAAATAATTCCTTATGTGGTCTTGGTTCTCGGTTGCTACGACATCAAAGATCATGATACTGTTGGGTAATGCTTCATCAGGCAATACTACGGACTCATGTTCACCAAACTGATCATATTGGATCCCATCGATTGACTCCAACAATTTTTTTAAGAACTGATATTTCGGTTGGTTCAATGATTTTGAATACACGTAAACATTCTCGAATTTCAACCCATTCGGATGTGTGATCAGAGCCAGCAGGGTATTTGTCTTACCGCAGTTTGATGGGCCACAGAAAACGGCTCGAATGCTGTCGGGTAGCAGCTCTCCGTGTCTACCAACTCTCTCCTCTTCGCCAACATCAAAATTAACGACTGGCAACTTGAGGTCCTGCTCTGCAAAGTCCATGTTCATCGGAGGAGAATAAGTTTCTGAATGACTCGAGGGGTATAAATAGCGCGCTTATATAGCCACGGATCAGTCATGCTCCATCAGTCGAAGAGTGATGATCACTTACAAACGTCTTCCGCAAAAGCGTGAGATCGGACGTGGGCTGGTGAATAAATTTCTCAATAAATTGCCTGTTGAGCTCCATATTCCAGGGTATCAATTCTGTATGCCTGGCACCAAACTCAAGAAGCGTATCGCTAGAGGTGATAAGGGGATCAATCTACTAGACGCCGCGTGCCGCAAGCACGATATAGCTTACTCTCAGAATCGAGAGGATATAAAAGAAAGGAATATAGCTGATAAAATTCTCGCTGATGAAGCTTGGGCGCGAGTTTCTGCCGAGGACGCTAGTGTAGGCGAAAAAGCTGCAGCTTATTTCGTATCTAATGCTATGAAATTAAAGTCCAAGTTGGGTATGGGAATTGCTTTCAACAAAGTCGTCAAAGTGTTCTGAAATCAATTAAACCTAGTCTGAATTCTCGAGTTGTCATAAGATCAGCAGTCAACGGTGCTCGAGAGGCTATAAAAGTGGTCGGAGGAAAGAAGTACGTCAAGACACCCCGAATTCTACCAATACCAAAGAAAGTTGGTGGATTTTTACCATTCCTAGTTCCTTTGTTTGCGGGATTGAGCGCAACGGGTGCTTCAGCTGGAGGTGCTGCAGGTGTAGTCAAGGCTATCAACGACGTCAAGTCCGCTAAGAAGCAATTCGAAGAAGATTCGAGGCATAACAGAGCCATGGAACAGATTGCTCTTGGGAAGGGTCTCTATCTCAAACCATACAAAACTGGTTTGGGTCTGCACATTCCATCACGATTCATCACAACGAAAAAAAAGACGACTCGCCGCATCAAGAAGCGAAAAACTGTCCGAAGGAAGAAGACGCGAAAGGGGCAGAAAAAACATTTCGCTCCCGAACCGTGCGTTGACGAATCTCGATTTAGTGAAATATGCTCGAATGATGAAAGTTCCACATTTCAGAGGCGTTTTCATGTGAGATACTTTGCCATCATCGGGTCCTCTTGAGAATGACGCATGCATATGCAATCTAGATTCGTCTCGCGATCCTGGTACTCATTGGGTTTGCTGGCGGAAGCAAGGTGATGATGTTTTCTATTTCGATAGTTTTGGAGATCTACAGCCGCCTGTGGAAGTACTACTCTACCTCGGAGTCGAGGAGGTGAAGTATAATCACACAAGGTTTGAGGATTATGATAGTTTCAACTGTGGGCATTTATGTCTCGACTTCTTAATTGGAAGACTATATAAGGATGGTAGAGTGTGAGTACTCAATCATTTTCAATTCGACCGTCATGGAAGAATCATGGAAGAAGAAGAATATTTGATTTGTCTTACTGGTACTTCATCAGTCCTTGGATCTCCTTTCTTCCCACCAATTGAGGCGCGTGTATATCGTAAGCCTTCCATACCCAACATCGATACTGGGTGTAATGGGTTATACGTTGGAGGATGTACAATAGTCATACCAACTGGTAGCTACGAGATATAGAGGAATATTCAGTTAAACAGCTGGCTCCCTTGGGTATCAAATTCAGTTTGAAGCCAAACAACAATACTCTTTGTAGTGAGATTGAGTGCAGCGAGAGTATAGATTTCACTCGCAGAGATTCTCTAGCTACGCTCTTAGGATTCTCAAAACGTGTGCTCATTGCTGGACAAGTACACATCTCAGATTCACCCATACGGATCCTCAAAGTCGATACTATACGGATTGAGTGTGATCTAATCACTACCTCTTATCTGAACGAGCAAATAGTGCACACAATCCATGGGTTTTTCCCACCGGTTCCACCAGGATATAAAATCACAGAAGTACCGAGGCACTGCATCCCTTTTCGCGTGAGAGCGGACTGCATCAAATACTTGGAGATAAGAATTGTTGATGAGAACGGAGAGTTGATCAATTTCAGAGGTGAGATAATAACGGTCAGACTATTACTATCGAGCTGACATCGCGATGGGTATCGTCTATAACACCAAAGTTGGACGAGGGTATAAAATTCGAAAGCCATGTGGTGTGACGTGGACAATGAAATTACCTATCACACTCATTTAATTTTAGACGGACTTATACCCTAGACGCAAATTCTCTCGCGCCATGGAGACACGATTCCGAAATCTCAGGAACTCTGCTCTCTGCAACTCTCGTTCACCTACCGTAATTTCACCTAAAGGGATAAGAAAAGGGGGGGGGGGACGCAAATACTAAATAATCGAATCGAAATTTATAATAAAACAACCTCGGCATATATTCTACAACGTTCCTCTCTCGCGGCGATACATGAAGTTATACATATCGTAACGACTTGACCATCTTAAACTGACAATGTACCAATAATCGATAAAAATTCAACAATTGTCTTCCAACTATTCCTGTTAATCACAAGGGAGAAAAACACTACACTATCTGGCACACTATCTTGGCAATAACTTATATATCGTAACGAATGGACCATCTTAAACTGACAATGTACCAATAATCGATAAAAATTCAACAATTGTCTTTCAACTATTCCTGTAAATCACAAGGGAGAAAAACACTACACTGTCTGGCACACTATCTCGGCAATAACTTGACTCCAAAATTGAGTAAAGCACGCTGCTCCGAAGCACTCTCAAAATGACTACTCCGTGGCAATTTCCACGCCGCGCTCACGACGCGAGGCAAAATGGCTATCTGCCCACGCACGAATTTCACACTCCTCATTTGGGTGATCACGACACGCCCGCGACTGCTGGGGTGTGCTGGAGTCTCGGCAAACTTTCAGGGTGCACTCCAGCACCGTCATCCTCCCCAGGAGTTCGGTCTGGCGAAGCCCAACGATGGCATACGCGCGCACGAGGTTCTCGAGACGCACGCGAGGGAATTCACTCATTCACTAAAAAGATCAAAACCACTCACCGTTCATGTTCGGCATCCTTAAAGATTTCCAAAATTGTCTTTCCCAATTATCCCGGGCAATAGTAATTTCCAGGTCTCTGCCCTCCGGTCAAGGAGGCTCTGGCCGCGTGGCCAGTGCCACGGCTCACGGCCGCTTGCACAAGCACGTGCGTCTATATCAAAGACTATCCAACAAGTGTCACAATGGCCGGCTTCCTGCCGGCAAAAGCTCTTCTTCTTCTTCAATGAAAGAAGCTTTCTGATAAGTCGGCAGCAATAATTTTGATTGGCTCTCAAACTGCCTGGAAGGCCATCATCGCCCTCTGGTGGCCGTGGCGCGGCTAATTATGGAATTCGCGTGCGAGCGCAAGGCAGCAAATCGGCATGAAGATACAAAATCCACGGCAGAAATCTACTTGATTGTGGGTACGGCACTGTTTTCTCGCATCCACCAGTTGCATATTTTATCTCACTCGCACTCACGGCAAGCATACGTAAGCGTGAAGGCTCTGCGCAACTCGTTATCGACTCCACTCTTCGTACTTCCACTGCATACAATCCGCTACACGAGTATATATATACCTATATATGCTCGTCGCGGCAATGCTATACCTATATGTGTACTCATCACGGCAGCGCTATACCTATATATAATATGGCATGCTCACGCCATGCAAATATCCCCTCGTACACTGCCTAGGCAATCTCTCATACACACACACACAACACACACACGCAACAATTGTTGCATGCAACCATAACCTTCCGTCAGCTGATTATACTACAATAATGGGCTATTTGCATATGAGGCAGCTGCCCGGATGGCAAATAGCCTGGTGGTGACTTCCCCAAGTGCACGGCATCGTCGGCAAGGCTCCTGCATCGTCCCATCGTCATCATCTCATCGGCACTGCCCGGGCACACCCGGGTTGGTGGCTCTACGGAACATGCGGGTGTGAAGTGCACAATCGCGATAGGTGCACTTATCATCTGGTGTACGGCTGTTGGGGGTGTGATGTGGATGCAGCACGGTGCTTGCGAGCACCGGCTGTTGCCACTTTCCATCCCAGATACGGCATTTTTGTGCACAAGTGCAAAATCTCATACGCGAATCGCGCCTGCCCTGGCTCACCCGGGAGCAAGGGCCTCGGCAAATACTCTTCGTGGCACGGGCCCTGAGCCCCTCCCGTGGTGCCGCGAGGTAGGTGCGCGTAGTGGTGGGCCCTAAAAGGGCAGAACCGCATCATGTTGCCCGGGCAGCCCGCCCTGGGTTTTATCAGCTGATGTTGTTGTGAAGATGACCACCAGCCTCCCATAGGCTGGTGGTCGCGGCTATCACCCGTGTAAGACTGGTGGCCTGCCCTCAGGCATGCCTGTCCGGCATCCATCTTCTCTCAGCATCGTCGCCATCATCTCGAGCAGCAGTACCTCAAAAAGAGATATATTTTGGTATAAATACGTGTTCAGAGGCTGCTGGCTCGAGACGCGACGAGAGAGATCTTTATACCCTACAAAACGGCTGTGATGGTTTTTCACCGTCACAGTGGAGCCATCATCAGTCGGCGAAGAACTGTGAAGCCGTTAACACGACAGAACATTCAGTTCCTGAAGAGCATCGGTCTGAGAATTGCTGCCCGTGGTGGAAAATAACTTGTATATTTTTCTGTTGCAATGGAAGAGGCTCTAAATATTCAATCACCGGTCGCTTACGATGAATCGGTCGCGCACTACGAGGTTCACGCGCATCAGCCGTACGCCACGTCAACGTTCAACATTGGTGATGAGATTAGGATATCGATTCAACATCAAGACTTGAGTCTGCTCCCTTCTCGGAGTTTGCTCCACGTGAAAGGTAAGTTAACCAAGACAGATGGAACTCCATTGACTGCTACAGAAATCGGAAATAATCGCCCGTGTCACCTTTTTCAAGATGGAAGTTACAATGTCAATGGGGTGGAGATAGATAGGTGTAAGAATGTGGGTATGACAAGTGTCATGAAAGGTTGGTTATCATTTCAACCAAATCAGAAAATAACACTAGAGAACGCTGGTTGGATCGATGTAGGGGAAACTCAATCGATATGTGACGCGAATGGCAATTTTGATGTATTGATTCCTCTGAACATTATGTTCGGATTTGCTGAAGATTACCGAAAAATTGTTGTCAATGCCAAGCACGAAGTAGTGCTTGTCCGATCTTGTTCGGACTCGGACTGTGTCACTCAAACTACTGTGCGGGATGGTGAAAATCGGGTGTATGAAAATTCCAAAATCACATTGAATAAAGTAGAATGGCTCATGCCGTATGTCGTGGTCTCGGACAGAGTGAAGATTCGTCTCTTTAAATATTTTCAGAGAGACAAGCCTATCAGTATGAGTTTTTGAACGTGGGAGTTGTACGAGTATCCGCTCTTACCAACCGCTCAAAAACATGTATGGACGGTCAAGACTTCGAGTCAACTCGAAAAACCACGCTTCGTTATTCTTGCTTTTCAAACGAATTGGAAGAATGTCAAAGACAAGAGTTTGAGTCAATTCAACCACTGCAGTATTAGTGATATCGAACTATTCCTCAACTCACAATGTTATCGATATGGAAACATGAATTTGCGAATTGATCGCAATCAATTCGCCATTCTGTATGACGTGTACTCTAATTTCCAGAATTCATTTCATGGAAAAGAGAATGAGCCCATGTTAACAAAATCTCAATTCATTGCGTACGAACCATTGATATTCATCGATTGTTCAAAACAAAATGAGACAACGAAGAGCGCACCGGTTGATATTCGTCTCGAGTTTGAATCTAGAAATAATTTTCCCGTGAATACGTCAGCCTATTGTTTGATATTACACGACAAAATTGTTGAGTATAATTCAATCAGCGGCAACGTGAATAAGCTTGTTTGAGGAGGGAGAGTGGGGGAAACTCTATAAAAGCAGCCGTCGAATTTTCTCAAAGTTATTCTGCCGCGAGATGGAGTACGTGGTGGTCATGCAAGGTTTCAAGCAACTAAGAGATGATTTTGTCTTGAAAGAGCTGTCCATTGCTCCACTCAATGGTGATTTAAAGCCTCGAGTATTTCTATTCAAACAACCATTTCCGTCCCGGAGATTCGCAGAGAAATACAGACGAGAAAATACTTGGCTTGGAAGAGCTTATCATGGCATCTCTTGGGAGGCTGGTGAAATTCCCTATACTGAGATAGGCAATGCACTCCGAGAAAATCTTAAGGATGCAACAATGATTCATTTAGTGGGTCAAATAAAGAAGAAGTGGTTGGAGCGTTTCAAATTCAAATTTCGTAACGTCACAGAATGAGGATTTGTAAACTTGGAAATGATATACTCACAGAAGTTGGTGACTGTTCGCATCACACAGAGTCATACAAAGCGGTGTGTGCTCAGCATAATGTGGGACTAATCAGAAAATTTTTGAAAAATCACAAGAGAAATGTGGGAGTGACTATAAAAAGCGTTGACCAGCTAGAGTGACGTCATTCCATCAATACATAGCGATGGGTAGCAGTCACAGCGACAAGCAAGAGCGTACTCCTCTTTTAGAGGGCTACAAAAAAAAAACAAGATGCGCCATCTCGTGACGAGTGGAAGAGTTATGGGCGCAATCCCTCTTCTGCCCCACTTAAAGGTCCTCGTCCAGACAAGAAGGATCATGAGAAAGTGAGGCCTTGGAAATGAGTGGGAGATGGTGGCGGCGGCTCAACTTTGGAAGAGTGGGGGAAGCGCCGTCTGAAAGGTATAAAATCGAGTGAAGAACTGTAGAGAGACATTCTTGTTCAGCACTCATAACGAGCAAGATGGGTTACTTCTTCACTGTCTGCGTGCACTTCCTCGATGAGGCTGGAAAATCCTGGAGGATTGAGGTCTTACATTCTTACAAAGGGGCGCCTGCCATTGAAACTTGGAGTCTTCTACCTGGAGAAGTCAAGGTCAAGGTCAATTTCTGCCACGAGGATGATTTATGCAAGACATGCCTGGAGACAGCAAAGTTTGAGTTTGATACCATGAATAACAACTTGTGGATTTCCGATCGTTTCTTCTATAATTTTGAGACCAAAAATTATTATGATTACTATCGTGAGCGGATCATTGAAGATGCTGAAATGTACCTTGCAAACGAAAAGTATCAGCGTTCCACACAATATTTAGGCAAGCTGAAGTTATGTGTGGGTAAGTTGAACGACTTCGGAATCAGTAAAGGAGATCATTCACGTATGCAGGCATTGAACATTGAATTTTACGAGCCCGAATATCCTTCATTTGAGGATGAATGGAAAAAATACTGATGTGAACACCCAACCCAATCGGCCCTTTTCAGGGCCACCAAAAATTCATACGTACGAACAAACTGTCAAAAAAAATTGCTAGAACCCGGAATCGAACCGGGTACTCATGATCAAAAGATCGGCGCTCTACCGTTGAGCCATTCTGGCTTACAAACGTAGAGTGTCTAACAAAGAATCTAAACACACACACGTGCGTGCGTTTGGTTATGTCACTCACGCCCGTGCGCGCTGCATCCATGATCATTTCATACGTTCGGGCTGGTGTGTGGCACGTCTCGCAGCACAGATCAGTTGTGGCACAGCGGTCTGCCCACTAGAAGCGTCGGCTGCTGCATTACGCGCCGAGTGAACCAGGTGCGTCCGTGGCTCCCGTTTCGGGTGGTTATCGTCTGCTGGTTATTGAGCAGCGTCGTCTTGAGCGAACATCGTTGTCGTGTGACGGTTGAGTCAGCGAAGCATCGTCTCGGACGAGTGTTGGCTGCTGCGCGGCGCGTGGCTTGAGCGATCGGCCACTGGGTATTGGCAGCCGGCGGTACGGCTCGTGAGCTATCTCCTCGAATAGGCTAGGCCGGTCCCGGCTCAGATTTTGTAGCTCACCAGTGAGCTACACTGACTGAGCCAGAACCGGCCTAGCCTCTCTACTACCAAGTATCATATTCCGTAGATCCCATAGGATTACACATTTTTGGCCGTCATAATTTTTTCGGAGAAATGTACTAAATCTGAACATACAGCAGAAAAGTTGCGAAAAGTTGCTCACTTCAACTGTGACACGCGAATTTATTGAGGAACTCAAACAGAAACCTGATGCAATCCTCGAAGAGTTGTCATACTACAATGTTCCTATTTCACAGAAAATTCGTGGTTCTTCGTGAGCTTTTGATCTTTGCGAAGATCTGACAAGTAATATCCCACTCATTGAACAATCTCGAGTTGGAGTATAAAACAAAATCTACAGCTTTGTCTTCTGCCACTTCTCGACTACCCCCTCAGGCTGCCGGCCTGGCTCATATATGTGCCACCGATGACCTTGCATAATCCCCGTGACATATCGGGTGTTTCTGTGGATGAAATTGCCTCCTTGAGAATACAGATTCTCTCGACAATATATCATGATGCATCATGATATATCATCATAAATCATGATATGTCGTCACATTTCTGTCGTTTAGTCGATGGTTTGAGGTGAAAAATCAAATTTGATCGAATCCCAAAGTCAGAGACGGCTAAAATATTCCCTGCCATACCTCATTTCATTCCAAAGTTATAGGACCATATATAATTATATATGGTTGTAATATGGCCATAGAAATATGGTTCATTTGGTTGCTGGATCGTACGATCAATCGTGGTTAAAGACTGAATTCTTTCGGGTCCCAAAACCACAACATCTGTCCAACTTCTTACATTATTGGTGCAGTTGAGCTATGTGAGCATAGAAATGAGATGAGAAAGAAGACATCGTCGTATATGTCACTCAACACTCGGACTTAGATTCCAGAGCTCAGATAAATGGTATCATTTTTACGGAGTACAAACTCTTGGAAATCAACATATTCCATGTTCGTTTAAAGTCAAGAGATGATGATCATATTCACGGCATTGTTAAAGTATTTGCGACTTATCGAGAGGATAAGTTCCTTTACTTGGTTCCACTCAAAGTGAAACACGATCAAGTCATATTTCACTGAGACAAAAATTATGGTTGTGCATATTTTGCCGATAAAAGAGCAGAATTTTTTTTGCTCATCAATGCTTCTCATGGAAAGATAATTAAACCTCTGCAGGGTTATCCCGACTCGACTATACCATAAATACGCGAGTTTACAAACTATGCATATAAGCAGCCTAGGCGCACGGCCAATACATATTATGTCGTCACTGATACGTAACCCAATGAAATGATCTGAAATTTTGCACACACATAGTTGAAGAGCATTGCTTCCATGTAGTGAAAGATCTGTGGTGAAAAACGGTCTCAGAAAAATTAGAAAAATCATAGCATTTTTTTTTATTTTCATAAGCTCCTTCGACGCACGCATAATTTTCGACATGCGAGAAAGTTTTCAGTTTTCAACTATAGCAAAACTCAAAGCGAGAAAGTTGTTCGGAAGGGTCTAAATTGAATTAATATTCAAGATTCAGATTGATTGATGCAGTAGGAAAAAAGTTCTAAGACTTTGATTGAGATCGTTGTCGAAGCACCCCGTGAACTCAGATTGTACTTTTCAGCCGCTAAAGATCGGAATACGAAAACTACTGAAACGTTTTTTCTATTGCATCAATCGATCTGAATCTTGGGGATCAACATTATTTAGACGATTCCGAACAACTTTCTCGCTTTGAGTTTTGCTGTAGTTCAAAACTGAAAAACTTTCTCGCATGTTGAAAATTATGCTTGCGTCGAAGGAGCTTATGAAAATCTAAAAAAATGCTAAGATTTTTCTAATTTTTTTGGGACCGTTTTTCACCACAGATCTTCCACTACATGGAAGCAATGCTCTTCAACTATGTGTGTGCAAAATTTCAGATCATTTCATTCGGTTACGTATCAGTGACGACATAATATGTATTGGCCGTGCGCCTAGGCTGCTTATATGCATAGTTTGTAAATTCGTGTAAACTTGAGTATGTATGGTATAGTCGAGTCGGGATAACCCTGCTGACTAGAATTGATGACTACATATGCGAAATGCCTCATCATTTGAGAAAGGTGCTCTAGCGCGAAGCCATTGGAGTTGCGAGATCTTAACAAATTTACTTCTAAAACCCTTTTTCAAAATATATCAATATAATGAATTCTTCACTTAGGATTGAGAACCTACGCAGTGCACATATTCGATATTTATAATTTGTACATAGTTGTTAGTACCTATTCGACATGTCATCAATTGTACATATTGAATACTTAATAAATTCACACAGAATCCTATATGGAGTGTTTGTAATTGCAAATCCGAGATATGATGGATCATGAGAGTATCCATTTCATCGGAGAGACAAGATCAATATCATTACAAATGTTCATACGAGGTGTGCTTGTTAATATGAAGATATCTCATTGAAGGAATAATTGAAAAATTATTCATTATTCCCACTTTTCAAGGTGCAAAAATTCCAACCATTAATCGGCAGAAATCCAGCAAACCGCAAGAGTCGCGGGTTTTCAAAAAACGGAATTAGATTACAGGTATCTCTTATTAAATGATTTTCCGTTACATCTCGTTGGGAAGCTATCAAGGCTCTTTAATCATAACAGCATGCAATTCTCACCTAATGAGTTAGCCCTCAGGCAGCTGTAACTTGGGTACTTTGCTGCCACTCTTAACGAGTAAAATCTGTCTAAAAGAAATTTGAAAGGGTTGAAATCTGTGACCTCAGCAGAATGCAATACAAGCCTTCAGGAGGCCGATTTGCCTTGATTAAAAACTATTATTCTTTGAGTGATATACACGAAGATGTCATCCTTCTCATCTTATTCCCGTACTCACAGAGTTCAACTGCACCAATAATATGAGAAGTTGGACAGTTGTTGTAGTTCTTGGACCCGATACAGTTTAGTCTCTCATCACGATTGATCGTGTGATCCAGCAACCACATGGAACGTATTTCTATGACTAAATTATAACCATATTTAATCATATATGATCCCATAAGTTTGCAAATGAAACGAGGGCTGGCAGGGACTGTTTCGGTGGTTTCTGACGTTGAGATTTGATCAAATTGATTATTCACCTCAATCCACCGACTTAACGACAGAAATATGAAGACATATGATAATATATTATAACATATTATAATATTTTATGATATGACATAATATATTATGATATATTACAATATATATATTTTTTTACGAGATCCCCTTGCAGCCCCCTGGGCCTAGCACGGGGGGCCCCTTTACCACCTTGGTGTGAAGGGTTATGCCCGAATTTTTCCTCTACTTGTGGATTCCAGCTTCCTCGGGGTGACCTACGCCATGGTTTGCAGCCATGGGATGCCTCTCTCCAATGCCGGTAAGGCCGACATTCCCTGTCTCACAAAGTGAGCCATCGGATCCGCTGTACCCTTAGCGTACCCGGAGAGAGCCTCTTCATGGTTTGCAAGGCCATGATTTGGTGAGACTCAAACTCCAATGCCGGTAAGGCCGACATCCCCCCCCCCCCCCCCGTGTACTAAGGAAGGCACGTCGGGTCGGCTTGGCTTATTAATTCCTAACGTTACCCACCCTCCCCCTGCTTCGCATTTGCCCAAGGCCCGCTAGTCGAACCTCGTGAAATGAGAAAACCCAGAATTTCTCTAAAGGATAATCCCGGGAAAACGCCATTCCAAAGCAGGCGAGGTATGATGGGTCCTTTTCCCGTCGAAATAACCTCAGAAAAAATTTTCGAGTGATTTTCCCGGGAATCGAAGCCACGACTCCTCGAACATCGTTGATTCCGAAGCTAGCACGCTACCGACTGAGCCAACTTTGCTCTTATATTATAATATATTATAATATATCATAACTTATTTCTATATAATATAATATATTGATCTTTTTTACTCGGGAGGGAACTCACCCATTTAAGTAGCGGTGAGAACAACAAATGAGTTAGTTCACTGCATAGAAACTAGATGGGAATGCAAATCGTTGACTTTGCCGGGAGAGTTAATTAGAAACAGGCCCTGGTGACGGTCTCGTCTAGCTTCCTCCTCAATGATTCAAATGCAACTTGGCTTCGGATGAATGTATCATTTTCCTTAAATCACAATTGCAGTCTTCAACTAGCTCTATATCATCATTGGACAGTTGAAGACAGTTTGAGGCACTCAATACCCTCTGCTGTAGCATTACGTCTTTGGTCAATGAAAGGAGAACAACGACTGAGAGAATTGTTGGCGGAAATGGGATTACCATTGGCTCAATCGAAACAGAGGTTTTCATCAATGGACTTGAACTTAAAGAAAGAATTCAGGACAATGATGGAGACACTCGCTGAGAAGTACAAGATAAGCAGTGTAATTGGTAGTAGTTTCACCGTGCAGTATGGTTACAAGTTCAAGTTTTCCGCCTCCGATGTTGTTTATGCAATGTTAGCTACTCTGGAATCTACAGTGAGTTGATATGAGCATTTTTGATCTTTCGATTCTCCAGCTAACAGGAATTCCACTCAGATAATCGCTCCTCATTTCAGTCAAGAGACAGATCACCGAAATTATGTTTCTTTGAAGCGTCTGATTGTCTTACAAGGACTCAGAAGGATATCCTCGACAAAGGTATAGAGAGAGCCAAATGTATGCTTATCCATATCTACAAAACTGCTCAAACAATGTTGGAGATGAAACAAATCACCAATGCCGGAACATTCTATTACATTGTTATAACAGAGGCGTCAATGAACAATTTATTTTCGCATCCTCATGCACTAGTATTGCTGGCTCAGCTTATATTAAGAGCAAGAGTGGAGTCTTCAAGAAATCAGAAACTCAAGGCTTCTCCTCTTGTTGCTTCAGCAAACCTCAGTATAGATAGCGATACTTGTCTCATAGTAGGCGTTCCCCCCGTATCTGCAGAACAACCCAAAAGGTATGTGCACCTGCACGGAAGAATTTTTCCACCAAGAATTTCTAGGTACCCTGAGTGGATGGATACCTAATGGAACAACCGAGGTATATGTCCACAGCAGTTGCCAAGCAAAGGGACTAGGCGGTTAAGAAGAGTGAAGTTGATCCTGTTCGGTATCTCCCCGGGAGTATTTTTTCCACTTTCTAACCTCGAACTATGAGAAGAACGAAGATCTGTAGGTCCCAAAGTCACCTCTTTTTTGTGTGGTACCCTAAAAACTCTCTTGAAAACGTAATAACCGTTGTATCTCATATGCGATCGCATTCTGATGCATCTCAACGATTCGTTCTGGATTTGTGTTCGATATATCCTTCAAACTATATCGATCAATAAGAAAGTATCCTTGTCATGTTTGATTCAGGCCCCCAAAAAATCCTGAGAATTGGGGATTGATTTTTATCATACTAAAAATTCGGTTAAACGTTGGAAACCCCTTTCTCAACCTGTTCATCAGATCATTTTGCATCGAATGCAGGTGTTTTCGTCCATCCCAAGTTTATGGAAACTGGTCAAAAGACACTTCTAAAGCAAAATCTGAATCACTGTTTTGCATCTCCTGCCCATGGACGTTGGTCTACGCTCTCGGGAGTATTTTGAACTGGGAACTGGTGTAATTCTCTTCAAGATGATTAATTAAGGGAGTCAATTTGAGGAAGTAAAACCCGAGATCTAGCTCATTCAAGAAATGAAAAAATCCAAGGTATCAAATCCGTGAACCCGTGACTCCTTCAGTGGCCCTGAAAAAGGCGAATTCTGAGTTGAAGTGTTCTACAGGTGTGAACATGTGTTTCTTATGGATTTTTTGACGTAGAAATCGGATCCGTGGTTTTTCTCCTTGAAAGCACGGCAAGGCTTTTGACGCAGTAGACCAAATACAATATATCTGTTACAGTAAATGTCTGAAATCAGTCAATGCCGGAGATCTACTAGTAAATCCTAGGATTGACTGGTGGGGCCAGTCAATCCTAAGATTGACTAGTAAATGTCCAGCATTGACTGGGAAGTCTAGTCAATGTTGTTGAAATGGCAGCATTTCGGACATTCACTAGTCAATTTTAGGATTGACTAACAAGCCTCCGTAAATGTCCGAAACGTGATTGCTCACGAAAAATATAGTTGGCACGTAAACTTGATCCTTTCAAAACTTCGGGCCGAAAAACAAGCTCCCGAGGTACAAGAAGGTATTATCATTACCGAGCTGATTCCAACAGACGTCAGCTGACAGTACGACACCGCACACTCGTGTAAGCGAAGGTTCCGCTTGAATATCACCTCCTGAAAAATATTTGAATTCTGCCTGTAGCCTGTTATTGTCAATGTGAATTATATTCCAGCACCAGGCGTGATGAAAAGGTACGTGAATGGTTATTCTTCCTTGATTGTATTGAATAGTAACAACTTACGGGAATGAATTTTGAATAGGAGGTGAAGTCTAATAGAATATAGGGACGGAGGAAAAATAAAGAGGGAAAACGCCGTAGTATTGTCTTCCATACATATACCGTGGTAGCTGTAATACCCGATACTCGGTTCTTTACTGCAATTCTTACGAGTAATATGGATTCAGAGGTGAGTCAACTACAATATCATTTCTAATGTTGAAGTATCGCAAAGTGAATCTATATTATAGGTCCTTGACAGTCAAGACGACTGATTTCGGGATATAAGAAAGACAGAGATAGCACCAAAACAAACTGTCTGCTCGCGTCTTGAAATAGATTCTAACGATATGCTCTCAACATACATGAAAGTACAGCGACATTATGTAGCAATCAATTCCAAAATTATAATTCGTTATTCAACAGGTTCAACAAGAATTAAAGCATGTCGACATGACGAAAAAACGATTCTATTGAAAACTTCAAGAGAACGTCGCAGAGAAATCCAGCAATCATTTCATATTGACAAAAAGAGAATATGATGAGCTTCTACTCAAGATACCACAGATCAGAACCAAAGCAAAAAAATCTAGCCAGAATTATAGACGGTTGAGCAGAAATGATAGATTAGATATCGACGGCGAGGCACGATTGATTCAACCGCTGAAAAGCGCTGTTTCTGAAATCAAACTCTATGCTGCTCAAGAAGATCTTTCCGATTATATACACGAGGCACATACACAAACAGGACACGGTGGCCGTGACAGATTGCGTGTGAAGCTGAATGAAAAATACTGTAACATAACAGTAGACGCCATTATGATATACCTGTTGCTATGTGAGACGTGCCATAAGAAGAAATCTTTACAAACGAAAGGGTTTGTATCGAAGCCTATCCTTTCGGACAATTTCGCTTCTAGAGCTCAAGTTGATCTCATAGATATGCAATATAAAGAAATTCGAGGTGATAAGTATATCATGCAATATCAAGATCATTTTACAAAATTTTCGATTTTATATGCACTTCCTTCTAAACAAAGAACTGTGATAGCTACTAAATTATTTGATGTATTTACACTCATTGGAGCACCATCGATTTTGCAAATGGATAATAGATGTGAGTTTGATAATAAAACAGTTATGGATTTATGTTCGAGGTGGAGTGGAGTGAAGATTGTTCACGGCAGACCTCGACATAGTCAATCATAAGGTTCGGTAGAGAGAGCTAATCGAGATGTTGAGGAAATGTTTGGCGCATGGTTGGCCGATAATGATACTCAATATTGGGTGGCTGGGTTGAAACATGTGCAGTTTATGAAGAATACTACTTACACTGAGAGAAAAAGATGGTAGGAGCTGCTCGGCGAGCCAGGTAGGATTTACCCGAGTGGTTAAGCAGAGGCTTCGCGGCGCACGAGTGCTACAAAATTTGCTGTCACGAGAAAATTACTGAATAAAATGATCTGAAATTTGGTATGCATGTAGTTGAAGAGCATTGCTTCCATGTGGTACAAGATTTGCGATGGAAAACAAAAACAAAAAAATTAGAAAAATCATACCATTTTTCGATATTTTTATGGGTTCCTTTCCGCGAGTCGAGCGCAAGGCGTGATTTTCGACATGCGAGAAGGTTTTTCAGTTTTCAACTACTATAAAACTCAAAGCGGGAAAGTTGTTTGGAATTGTCTAAATTATGTTAATTTCAGAGAATCAGATCGATTGATGCAAAAGAAAAGAAGTTCTACTATCAGTTAAAAAATGATTGACACCTAAAGAATTTCTGCTATCCTGGCTTCAAAAAAAATCGCTGATTTTTTTAACTGGGATAACGTCGAAGCACATCTAGTCGCGGCCATGATAAAATTTTTTTGAAGTCGATCGGATGACAACTGCGGCTGTAGCTGTTATCAGAATGTTAAAAAACGCGGGTATAAGGCCAATTTCAGAGGTAGCTCGACTTTGGGATGCTACAGCTCTGTCAAAAAAAATTCTGGGGCGCTGCAAAAAATGTAGGTGATAGATATTTGGTTCCCCAATAGCGTCCAACAACAATCAGCCAAAAAAATTAATAACTTTTGGAGATAATCCAGTCTTTGTTATCTCTGGATCTATTGAGTTTGAAGACTTGATTCAAAAACAGAAAAATCATAAAAAAATTATGGATGTCAAATACCAAAACGCAATAAGAGATTTTAAATAAACAAACGCGTGGCAAGGTCGTAAAGTTGAAAAAAATTAAAGTTTGCGCCTATTGTGAGGCTTTTATTGTCCTCTACAGCCGGGGCCCGTAAAATCGTCGATGGGCGAGACTACCCGACCGCGGACCATAGAAGGTGTGAAGTTGCGGTCTCGAAGTCAATTAGGGTACCATCAGTCTGCTTCGGCTGCAATAATGAAGCTGAATTTTCAACAAAGAGAGCAATAAAATTATTTCGAACGCGATTTGGGCCTTGCGTTACAAATATCGCCGATTCATCGATGAAGCATTGTCAATGATGAGTCGAATAGTATATCAATGACGCGTGTGTGCAGGTGTCTTTCTCTCTCTCAGAGTTTCGCGATATCTGCACGTAAGTATTCTTTTGCTGATCCCTTAAATGATTGATAACGTAAGATCGATCCATTGTCCTTATCATTTCGTTGTGCATCAGTTGGATATCATCCGCATTGATAAGATAACAATCGATAATTGTATGATTAATCGATTATCTTGTTCAATCGTTGGCTGATAATTATTGATTGTGCGAAACGCGCAATAACACGATATACATTCATTTCTATGATGCTATAAATGATCGGTCGAACAAGATGATGGTAAAATCATTCAACTGTCGATTCGTCATCTTATCAATACGGATGATATCCAACTGATGCACAACGAAATGATAAGGACAATGGATCGATCTTTAGTTATCAATCATTTGAAGGATCCGCCAAAGGATACTTACATGCAGATATCGCGAAACTCTGAGAGAGAAAGACACCTGCACTCACGCATCATTGATATCCTGTTCGACTCATCATTGACAATCCTTCATCGATGAATTGGCGATTTTGTAATAGTAACGCAAGACCCAAATCGCGTTCGAAATAGTTTTATTGCTCTCTTTGTTGAAAATTCAGCTTCATTATTGCAGCCGAAGCAGACTGATGGTACCCTAATTGACTCCGAGACCGCAACTTTACGACGTTTATGGTCCGCGGTCAGGTAGTCTCGCCCATCGACGATTTTACGGGCCCCGGCTGTAAAGGACAATAAAAGCCCCATAATAGGCGCAAACTTAAATTTTTTTCAACTTTGCGACCTTGCCACGCGTTTGTTTATTTAAAATCTCATATTGCGTTTTGGTATTTGACATCCATAATTTTTTTATGATTTTTCTGTTTTTGAATCAAGTCTTCAACCTCAATAGATCCAGAGATAACAAAGACTGGATTATCTCCAAAAGTTATTAATTTTTTTGGCTGATTGTTGTTGGACGCTATTGGGGAACCAAATATCTATCACCTACATTTTTTGCAGCGCCCCAGAATTTTT
Source organism: Eretmocerus hayati (assembly GCA_029851415.1). Taxonomy (NCBI): domain Eukaryota; kingdom Metazoa; phylum Arthropoda; class Insecta; order Hymenoptera; family Aphelinidae; genus Eretmocerus; species Eretmocerus hayati. The sequence continues at coordinate 104,310,205 of CM056742.1, forward strand.
TTTGGCAGAGCTTAGCATCCCAAAGTCGAGCTACCTTTGAAATTGGCCTTATACCCGCGTTTTTTTACATTCTGATAATAGCTACAGCCGCAGTTGTCATCCGATCGACTTCAAAAAAATTTTATCTTGGCCGCGGCTAGATGTGCTTTGACGTTATCACAGTTAAAAAAATTAGCGATTTTTTTTGGAGCCAGGATAGCAGAAATTCTCTAGGTGTCAATCATTTTTAAACCGATAGTAAGCGTTTTATTGAGAATAATGTTTGGAAACGCGCCGCGGGTCGTCATCTTAGAATTGATATCCGTCAGACAAAAGGTGGACCAAATTTCTTCCTTTTGCATCAATCGATCTGAATCTTTGAAATTAACATAATTTAGACAATTCCAAACAACTTTCTCGCTTTGAGTTTTATAGTAGTTGAAAACTGAAAAACTTTCTCGCATGTCGAAAATCATGCCTCGCGCCTGGCTCGCGGTAGAAAACCCATGAAAATGTCAAAAAATAGTATGATTTTTCTAATTTTTTTGTTATAACTTTTTATCGCAAATCTTGTACCACAGGAAAGCAATGCTCTTCAACTATGTGTATACAGAATTTCAGATCATTTTATTTAGTAATATCCTCGTGACAGCAAATTCTGTAGCACTCGTGCGCCGCGAAGCCTCTGCTTAACCACTCGGGTAAATCCTACCTGGCTCGCCGAGCAGCTCCTACCATCTTTTTCTCTCAGTGTATCATTCAGGAATCAAAACGACCCCATACCGTGCCCTCTTTGGTTGCAATGCTCGAACAGGGTTATCGTCAACTTTCATCCCTAGTGAGATTTTCAGTAATCTCGAAACTGAAGATGATCTCGAAAAAGTCCTACAATCTGTGAAAATTGGTGGATCAGCAATCGTACCTTCTGCTGAATTGGGTGCACAGGCAGAGGATGCCATAGACTGTGCAGGATCCTCTCGCATCGTCAATCGGCATGATGATCAATCAAGTGTTCTTGGAGATACCACTTGTTTTGTGTGTGATAAACCGAGCACTGGAGCTCATTCTTGTTCTGAATGTGGCAACTTTGTTCATGCAATTCGCGGTGAGAGATCTGAAGATTCTCTAGAAGGTTACGGCAGTAAAGTTCTCTGTTTCATTTGTCTGAAGGACTCAAAAATCAAAACAATTAGAGACCAATCAAGATCAGGTTTGGAAGCACAAGCCAAAAAAAATGATTAACACGTCGAATAAGAAGTTTGCGCCCGCAGATGTGGGAGACTCCGTGTTGGTTCCAATTCCGGATGTGGACAAAGCGCGACTGGATTCCAGAAACTTGATGGGAATGATTATCAACATCGTGGATGAGGATTTCTACAGGATTGGAACAAAAGCTGGTTTAATTAACAACCTGTTCACGAGAAGCCAGTTTGAAGTTTGCAAAGAGAAATTCCTCGATCTCAACGAAATTGACGAGACGCAAACTGTAAGCTTACGAGCAGCAGCTTCAAAAATTTCGATTACAGGTGGCCAGGGGATGACGAAATGCAATTGTAAAGCTGAATGTTCTTCAAATAGATGTTCTTGTGAAGTGAAGAAGATACTGTGCAATTCAAGATGCCATAATAGCCAGAGCTGCTGTAACAAGTAGCTTTTATATTGTTAAATTTTTGGAAAGATTGGACTTCACTTTGATCATGCAACGTGCTATAGTATTTGTCGGTGAAAAATTCGTAAGACTAGAATGACATTATCAATGTGATGAAGATGTGACCTCCGTTCAGTATGAACGTAAGATCTAAGACTATGTACAGCTGTGATACATTTACGCTAAATATCATTTTGCATGAATAAATTTTGCTTCTCTTATATTTTCATTTCTCTGCTCATCATATGTTTCGGACATTTACGGGGGTCAGTCAGTCAATCCTAAGATTTTCTAGTAAATGTCCGAAATTCATCTTCACAAATCAACATTTACTGGCTGTTTCAGCCATGTCTGAGATTTACTAGTAAATCTTAGGATCGACTGGCCCCTCTAATCAATGTCAGGAACAACTAGTCAATCCAAGGATTGACGGATTTCGGACATTTACTGTAACATATACAAACTTGATAACTCCATTAAAATCTCGTTGATTCGTCGATTCAATTATACAAAATAATCACAATATATATGCACAGCGGAAAAGAGACTGCCGGTACCGGATCTTCGCTGTTGACATCGAGGCCCCCCCCTCCCCAACGAGAGTGAGAGAGACGCAACATAGAAATCGCGTATTGAGGTAGTATTAACGTGCTACAGTCTCTGCTACATGAGGGCCCTGTGCGCGCACTATACCTCTCTCAGCGCGCGGCATCGTGGACACTCTCTCACAATACACCCACACCTCTGGCGGAGCTCTCAAAATTCCATGATTTTTGAACAAAGCGTCATGAACTACACTATCCGTCAAAATTAATGGATCATGCATAGTCTCAATCAGCGATAACTCTGGTCCATTTGGTCGTGAAAAAATTCTGAAAGAAGGAAATTAAAGATCAGAAAAAAAACTATCGATCCATGGGTTCAAAAAATTCTTTTCACATTTTTTATGAGGTCGCACGGTTCGCCTGAACAGCTTTTGCTCTCTAGAACTACATGGAAAATGAAAGTTTTTCCAACAAGAATCAGAATCATCGCCGGAGCCGTTTTAGAGAACCGTCGAACTAAAATATTTTGAGTTTGTATTTTTTGTTAACCATAGCAAGCACAATGTCACTCTTCGTTTGAGTTTTGTATATCCCTTATTATTGCATAATATTCCACTAGTAATCAGCGATTGATGTATGGGGTAGTTGGAATAAGGTTATCACTTATGAATTCGAGTGAGATTATTTCATTGATGATTGATCCTTCCTTCTAAATATGCATACTGTTATAAGCGCACGCAGCCCGCCAAAGTTTTTTCTGATAATTGGGATTTTTTGTCAACTTCGTGGTTCTCCTCCGTCAGACTGGAGTCAAAATGGGATGATTCCATGGCCTGCTCACTCAAGAAACCGAGACCCATTTCCCTCTTCAGCACGAGAGTGGGAGTGGGGATCGTTAATTTCCCGTGGTCAATACTATTCTATCATAAACGATATTTCAACCTCCATATCTCCCGTGATCGACGCCATGACAAACACCCGAGAAATGTAAAATGTGCTCGATTTTTGATCATATTATTCTACACAGTGGTATGCGCAGTCTACTAGCGCAAACCCCTTTGGCTCCATGCAAAAAATTGCTCCATACCTGTTCGTTACTTTCCGAATAACATGAAGCATATTTTGATGGAATGAGTTCATAAAATTAGGAGTAATAGACCAATTCTATCAAGAAAAATTGAAATAGTTGTGAAAGAATTGTCTCGTCGATATTTCTCAAAAACGGCTCCGGCGATGATTTTTATTCTTGTCGGAGAAACTTCCATTTTCCATGTAGTTTTGGAGAGCAGAAGCTGTTTTCAGCGGTAAGCACTTTCGGGTCAAAGTCAGTTCAGGCAAACCGTGGTCGTGAGTGGTGACGAAAAAACGGTTTTTTTTTTCTTCAATCAAACACCTGTAATTTTGACGCACATAATCCGATCGTAAAAAGCTCAACGGGATTTTGTAGCTCTTTTCAAGACCTCCGAAATCTCCTTTTTAAAGTTCCCTCTGCGATTTTTCCCGTCCGACTGGCGAGCTTTAGAATCATACTTTTTTAAGCATGTATCCTTAAGGAGGCATGGGGGCTCGCGCAGACTTGATTTCTCAATGCTCGTGGTCAATGCAGAAAGTTATCTGAAAAAATTCTGTCAGGCATGATTTCGTCGTGAAATTTTCTGATCTTCCAGAATATGCTATCAGATTGACAGTTTAATGAGCCTCAGATATCTTTTTTCGTCTAGTATGATTTTTGTCTTGTTCAAGATGAGAAAAGACATTTGGGGCTCATTAAACTGAAAATCTGATAGCATATCCTGAAAGATCAGGAAATTCTACGTCGAAATCATGCGTGACAAAATTTTTTCAGATAACTATCTGCATTGAACACGAGCATTGAGAAATCAACTCTGCGCGAGCTTCCATGCCTCCATAAGAACACATGCTCAAGAGAGTATGCATCTAAAGCTCGCCAGTCGGACGGGAAAATTCGCAGAGAGAACTTTGAGAAAAGGAATTTGAAGGTCTTGAGAAGAGCTACAAAATCCCGTTGAGCTACGATCGGATGATGCGCGTCGAAATTACAGGTGTTTGATTAAAGAAAAAAAAAACCGTTTTTTCGTCGCCACTTACAACCCCATAAAGAAAGTGGAAAGAATTCTGAACCCATAAATCGATAGGTTTTTTCCTGATCTTTAATTTAATTCCCTTTCTGCAGAATTTTTCTACGACCAAATGGGCCAAAGTTATCGCTGATTAACTGAGACTATGCATGATCCATTAATTTTGACGGGTACTGTAGTTGTCAGATTTTGTTGCATCTTTGCTCAGAACTTTATCCCATTATAATCTACCATACTCTAGTTTTTCGGAAGCATTGATCGAAAATCTTTCGAGAGAGGAACTACAAAGCAACTTTTCGCACTGTGTATCCTATAAGAGCTGTGAAGGATTGCACATTTCCATGATTTTTCCGTACAAATCTGAGAAGGCAGAAATAGCTGGAACTCCAACCAAGCACGTAGAACATTACTGCCTAGCCATTGAAAAAAATTGAGGGAAATTAATCGAAAATCATTCTACGTTAGTACTACCTTAAAAGCGTGCGCCTTGGAGCATGCCGTGTCTCTCTCTCTCTCTCTCTCTCTCTCTCTCTCTCTCTCTATCTCTCTCTCGGTGAGTCTCATCACACGTTTTCTTCAGTGCGTGCCTGTATTTCATCATTTTTTCTGCCGCAAGTTGCCTACGGGCTTTTCTGTTACAGACTCTTGCACGCCAAATCTTGCAAGGATCCGTTTGATCCATATATTGCTGTGGATCGACGCATCTTGCGAGACATTCATCTGTTTTTTTCAACCAGCACGTTCCTTGTTTTGAGGTTATAAGATTGGACTCGGAGCTACACAGAGCTTGATTTGCTGCTTCGTCGGAGTTTCACCGCTAGACGCTAGATGGCAGCAATCTTAAGCAGATATCTGCATTATCAACTCCTCTAAAGCCTGATTCACACGTGTTTGCCCCTGAGTGTTCTTGATCGCAGTGACAGCTGATTCTGATCCTGTTCTGCATCCACGTATCTATCACGCTACCATGGCTCCACATATCTTCACAGTGAGTTCCTCTCAACAAGATCAAGTGACCTCGTGCTCATCTCGCAAATCTGAGACTAACTCAGAAAATGCTGATCATTCGAGTGAAATGCCAACATATTTCAAAATGTTCATTGCTCATTTTGACGCTTGTCAGGACAAACTTTTTTCGAAATTGCATGAAATTGAGGCTAAGATGGAAAATCGAATATCCGCACTTGAACAAGATGTTTCAAAAATTCGTGAAAAAGTTTTTCACGTCTCTCAACAGTCATCACTAGTCGACTCAGCTGAAATGATTGTAACAGATATTCCTCGTAACTTGAACATTTCAAACAAAGAGATAGTGACTAAAGTCTTGATTGCTATGAATGAGCCAGAGCTCGAAAAATTTGTTGTCAATGTAAGAGTATGGAAAGGTCCTGATTTTCGAAATGTAAACACATCAGTTTCAACTTTATATCCAGATCCATTGAAAAGAAAAGTTCCCGATCCTCAAGCAATTGTCTTCCAATTATCATCAGCGATAGTTAGAGATAAACTCATTTCAAGCTCAATTGAGCTGAGGAAGAAAAGTGTTAGGGATATCTTTGGTTATGAAAGTGATTCAAAAATTTTTTGCAGCCCACTCTGGCCGAAAGAAGTTCATAATTTGCTTAAAAAAGCCCATGCAACCAGTGTTCGTTTGAAATATCAGAAGCCTGTGGTGAAAAATCTCATTGTATGGATGAAGTGTTCAAAGAGTGGGCCACTCATGCCAATTTTTTCTGAGCACGATCTTGAAAAAAAACGCAGCAAAACATCACCTGATCAATACAATTTATCTATTTTTGTTCCTCGCTTGATCCATTTCAAGTGAAATTTTCTCGGTATTGATCTCTGTATAAGAAAGAAGTTTCTATCGAACAACTTCCTTATCATTACTTCGAAAACTCAGCTGTTATGTATGAAACTTATCATTATTTGTTAATTCCTCTATTATGCTAATCATGTTCATCATATTATTTCAATCAGAATCTCATCTTAGAACATCAGCAATGCGCAAAAATTGATAATTATTCTCATTATTCAAGATATATTCCAATACTCTTCTACACTATTTTTATTGTTATGTAATTGAATTATGCTACCTGTACCACATAGGGTAATACCCCAAGGTACCAAATAAAAACTAATCTAATCTAATCTAATCTCTCTCTCTAAAAAACTATAAACCCGCGTAAAAATGATGCTCCTTGGATTGGTCCTGAGTTGAGGGTGCTCATGAATAAGCGAAACGCGACGCGCAGGCGTTGGGAGCGTATGCAACGCAACCAGTGCGAGTGTCCTGAGCTTCAAAATGAGTACTTTTGGCTTAGCGAAGAGGTCGATCTGCGCATTGAGCAAGAGCGTGATTCGTTCCTTAAAAATCATCTTTCAGACGCTCTTGACCAGAACAAGAATATTTGGAAGGAGATGCGCAATCTCGGCCTCCTGCCCAAGAGCAAAGACGAAGAACTTCGCGGTTTCACACCGGATGAGTTGAACGCTCACTTTGCGGGGGTTTCCGTTTTGCCTCACGAAAATATCAATGAAGCAATGGACGATATTAACTCTGCACCGGAGGAGGGCCCACAAATTTCAATGATGTAGACCTTGCCATTAAACATTTCTCCTCGCAGGCCCGCGGGGTGGATGATATCCCCCAGAGCGTGATCGCGAAGGCTCTTCCGGCAATTGGTGATCTTATTGTACATATTTTCAATTCCTCTTTCGCTCATAGCGTTTTTCCCAAAGCTTGGAAGCAAGCGCAGCTGATTGCATTGAAGAAGACTGCAGCTTCATCAACGGTCTCGGACTTTCGTCCCATAGCGCTGCTGTGCTTCCTTTCCAAGGTTCTGGAAAGAATTGCACATGACCAAATCACGGAGTATTTTAAAGTAGAGAAACTTCTTGATCGCTTCCAGACTGGTTTCAGGCAATACCATAGCACCCAGACAGCTTTACTAAAGTTGACGGATGACATCAGAGTAGGCATTGATAGGAAGAAGATCACCCTACTCCTACTATTCGACTTTAGCAAAGCTTTCGACACAATAACACCGTCAAAGCTGTTAAGGAAGCTCCGAAACCTTGGATTCTCAAGATTGGCACTCCTGTGGATAAAATCATACTTACAAGGCCGCACCCAAATAGTCACTTCAAAATCTGGTAGTTCTGATTGGCTCGAAACCAATCTGGGTGTTCCACAGGAATCCGTTCTCGGGCCTTTACTCTCCAGCTTATATGTTAATGACTTACCTGGTTTGCTAGACGGAAAGTCGGTATATCATCTATTCTATGCAGATGATCTTCAAATTTATCTCCAAGTCGAGAAAACTAAGATCAAGGAAGGCATCACTCGGCTGGGAGAAGTAGGACAACTAATTGCTGAATGGGCCAGAAGTTCCGGCCTGCGTCTCAACGCTGGCAAGACCAAGGCAATCTTCTTCAGCTCTGAGAGAAACATCAAAGATTTGAAAAGGATGGACTTGCCAGGGGTTGAGATACAGAAAGGAAAGTTCATTCCGTTCAGCGATACGGTCGTGAGTCTTGGTATTACACTTGATAGTGAACTGACGTGGGAGCAGCACATCGACCAAGTAACTAAGAAAGTGAACAGAGCCCTTTACGGATTGCGGTTTTTTAGGGCGTGTATCACCAGACCTCTCCGAATTCGCCTAGTCGAGTCATTAGTTCAACCGCATTTAGATTATTGCACAGTCGTGTACCTCGACGCCACGGACGAACAGCGGCAACGGATACAGCGACTGAGCAATTCATGTGTGAGGTACATTTTTGATCTTAGGAGAGACGAGCACATCACCCCGTTTAGGGAACGTTTGGGTTGGTTACGTACTGATTCGCGGAGAATGTACTTCGCAGCACTTTTAATGCATAAGATCTTGCATCTTGGAGAACCTGGCTACCTAGCTGCGATATTTACCAGGTACCAATCCGAACGCCCCGCACGTGGTGATGCAGAAGAGCGGGTACTCAAGGTCCCCAATATGAGACTTGATTACGGAAGAAGATCATTCCAGGTTCAATGTGCTCATTCGTGGAACTTTCTCCCTCCGGGCTTTCGGCAGCTGGGGAAAATTTCAGTGTTCAAAGAAGCCTTAAAAGATTTCCTTCTGACCCAGTCTTCCCAGAGGATTAATGTGGAGAGGAGGCATTATTTTAATCTCTAAACTGTGATAGGTTTGGGCTCTTTTCAATCAGCGTTTCCTATTTTAAAAGAGTCATACGTGGCTACTTCATCACTAAATTGTAATTCCTGTGATATTTCTGCTGGCCCAAGCCTTTTATATGCCTTTCTACATGAAAATGTTTTCTCCTCCTCGAATGTTCTTGTAAAGACTGATATTTGTATATGAAAATGTATCTTATCGTTCTCTTATTTGACTCTTATGCATCCTTCGATGCCTTAAAATGACTAGCCACTCTCTGTGATAATTCTAATATTCCTTGACCAAAAAGACAAATATTTATACATCTTTATTTATTTATTATGTGGTTGTAACATATGTGAATTATGCTACTGTACTCTTTAATTTTGCCCTCGGGCGAATAAAGGTTATCAATCAATCTCTCTCTCTCTCTCTCTCTCTCTCTCTCTCTCTCTCTCTCTCTCTCTCTCTCTCTCTCTCTCTCTCTCTCCCACGCAAAGGCTTATGTTTCGATGACAACGGCGAGTATATGGGACCAGCAGTCTATACTTCTATGTCTATGGACTGCACTCGAACAAGGCTCACAACGAAGTGATGACAGTTGTGGGACGGGCGTAGCAACCAAACACTTCCGTTGTCCAACAAAAGAGTTTGGATATATTCATATGGTTCTATTCAGTTGTATAAGCATATTTCCAACACTCCCTCCCTTCTACGAATTTTGAATCCATATGGATGCAACACATTTGAATCCGAAGAAAATTCATTGAAATATCTCATAAATGATTCGTTATGAACACAACGCTGTATAACTCGTGAGCAAATATTTGAACAACAAGTAGTCGAGTAAAAATACATGAATCGTTAACTCAACCTTGAAATTTGATAAGCATATCAATACTTTCTCTGATGATTTTCCACAAGAAGAAACTTAAACTCCTATAACGTTGGAAAATATCTTCTCATTGTTGCTAGTCACCTGTGAACATATTAGGAATTGAACAACACATATTGAGATTCAATCATTTTGATATATGATTCATGAAGATTCCAGACTCAATTCTATCGATTTTTTCAGATTCTTTGTAATCTTACTAGTAAGCAATTCATGTGATTCGTATGTTGGTAGTTTAGTCATAATATCAGCAACATCTATTTCTTTTGCAACTCATGTGACTTCGATTTTCCCTTGTCCAACTCATTGTTTTATGAAATCACCATGTATTCCAGCCATATGAACTCTATTTCCAGATTTTTCTCTCTGCTCCAATTCCTTGGTAATTTCATCAATTGATTCGTGAAAGGTTTTCAACCTATGACTATCATCCGTTTGAGTGCAATTACCGGCAGATTGATTATTAAACCAAATTGTGACAGGATATTGTCTTCCCTAATGTATATCGAATCGATTTATCTATTGATATAAGCTCTCGACACGCTGCTCTCATTGCTAGATATTCTCCATCACAAGTTGGGAGAGTTACATAGTCTCGTTTGTAACTTTTCCAAGCAATTATATTTCCAAACAATCTTATAACATAACCTCGAGCTGGAGTGGGATCGTCACAATTTCGGAGACTAGCATCAATTGATGCCTCTCAATTTTCACAAAATGATGTAAACATGGCTCCTAGATAATTTTTTCCTTTGAGATACCCCAAGACTCTCTTGACATTTTTCCAATCATCTTCAGTTGGATTACTCTGTTTCTTAGTGGGATAGTTTACAGCGGAAGCAATGTCAGGTCGAATAGCTACTGACAGGTACATCATACAACCAATAGCCCCTCTGTATGATGCTTTTTTGATTCTTGATTCGTAATCGTAATTTGAGATTCGTTCATTTCGATTTTACTTTTCTCATTTCTGTTACTCACTTGTCTAGTTATCATAGGTGTATTTTGAAAATTGGAATCTTGCATGTTTAATTTTCCTAGACTCGTTTGAGTGTACTGAGCTTAGTGTAATATAATCGTCACTTTTCAATATTTCTTGCAATATCCATTCCAAGGAACAGTCTGGGCTCACCAAGATCTTTCATTTCAATGACTTTACTCAGATGTGATTTCACATCCAATAATTTGTTTGAATTGTTACTTGCAACTACCATATCATTCACATATAAAAGTAAAAGTATCATGATTCCATTTTTCCTCCATGTAAAAAGACAGGGTTGATGTGAATAATTTTGGTGGTGCAGGTTCTTGAAATGACCAACTCGCACTTAGAAGAAGTGGGGGAGGGAAGTCGGATCGGGTGTTCTCACAATTATTTCACTCGCGCAATGTAAAAAATTTTTCCAGAAAACTTCAACCAGTTGAATGAAGTTTTTCGGAAAATTTTTTTACAGTGCGGATTTGATTATGGAAATCAAAGTCTTGATCCAGAAAAACTAATCAAATAGCACGTGGAGAGATACTGAATATGATATGAAAAAACTATGTACAAGAAAATGAAATTATGATCCCGTTTTCGTCGAGGTGGAAATTACTCGATTCCGCAGAGAGCGGGAAAATCGAGGGGAGAGAGTCAAGGACCGAAGACCAACTCTCCCGTGCGCTGTTCGGCACGTGACTGAATGCGCTCGAAGAAACTGTCGAAATCGCTGGTGTCGCCGAGCTGTCTCGTAATGCGAGGCGCGAACTATGGATCACGTCATGTGACTATGTATACACACTCGTATGTATGCGTTTAACTGTTTGGAAAGATCAGGTTTGGGCAGTCTCAACTGAAATACGAGGAAAATAATGATATGAACAGAAACAGCTTGCACACGATAAAAATCTGCGCAACCACATTTTCTAAACCTAGTTCTTCCATTTCCTTCTTGAATCGTTTGTTCTATTTCTCAGGATTAACTCTCAATCAATGTAATGATCTTTCGACTTCACTCACTTGAGTCGATAAAATAATTTCGTCACCATCAAGACCTTTCGGGATTTCCATGTATCCTTCTCCACCCAGATCTCCATTCGAGAAAGCTGTCTTGACATAGAGTTGACATGCTTGAAGTTTGTATTCGTCTATGATGACAAGAATCGCTCTAACTAGAGATAACCTCGCTACTGGTGCATAAGTTCCCGTTAGATCATAAACATTTCATCTTCGAATCGTCTCATAACTAATCTAGCTTTATATGTGAAGTTACCATCTGATTCCATCTTTCTTTTGAATACCCACTTTGAATCTATAATATTTGCTCGTGTCCCATCGATTTGAGTTTTAGGTCTATGAATTAAAGACTACACTCAATTCCTACGCATAGACTCCAATTCTTTGTTGATTGCTTTAATCCAGAATTTTCTTTCAGAAGGAGCCATCGCTCCCTCATAAGACATTGGATCTTTGTACACTGATGCAATGAGAATATCATCTTGACATCGTTCATCAGAATAATTTTGAACATTACTATACGTAGCAAAACTAGGATTTTGTATTGGTTCCTCAGTTGAGACGTCCTTAGTCTTTTCAGACTGATCAATCCTTCTTTTGGCTCTACTTCTGTCAACGGACCTTGGGATATAATAATAATAATAATAATAATAATAATAATAATAATATATTTATTCTTTGTTTCGGGGTAGTGCCCATTACAAAGTGAGTGGGGAACAGGTCCCGACTTCGTAGCAGGGTATAAAGTAGTGGTGTTACAAGAATAATATTTGGGAACGAATTACGGTCGTAAGCAATGATAGCAATGATAGTACATGAGAACATTATAGAACAGTCATCTAGGTATAAAACATGTGGCTTGGCGTAGAGTAGGTAACGAATCAAACTGAGACATAAGAACTAAGCATAGTATATACGATAGAAAAGAACAGGGCATTCGGATTAAGTGTAGCAATCGTAGAGAAAGTAGGACGTCGTTTTGAGCATGCCGGTAGTGAAAGAATAAAGGTTTTTCAGATTCACTGTCCTAGAGCACAATAGGATTGTTTGTATGTTTGAATCGTTCAGATATTTAGATCTGAGGCCTGTGTAGGTCGGGCACTCGTTAATTATATGCAAAAGAGATTCTTTGACGTTAAAATTGCACAGAAAGCACTTTTTGGTTTGGTCGATTCTATATGAGGTGTTGTTGGCACATAGTCGTAGAAAAAGATTCCCCGAGAGACGGCAGCCTGCAAATATTCTCAATTGAGCGAGGGGGAGGTTCTGAGTGATGTAATCCTCGCACGAAGGGGAGGGTTGAAGATTCTTGATTTTCTCATACATTGGGCAATGAGAGGAGTTGAGCGCACGCTCTATGTCCTCGGTCCAGCTTCGTCTGATCAGGGCTCCTTCGATGTTGGGTAGGGCTTTTCTTACAGCAGCGGGATCCTGAAGCTCCCATAGGTAATTATGTTCGCACATATCAAGAATGTTCTGTATTTGCTTGGTCCAGCTCCACTTCGCGGAGTCACCATTGCTGGTTACGCATTCCTTCAACTTGAGGTACATGCGCTTGGGGTACCTTTTCTCCTCCATCTGTAGAATTTTTATCCAGTACCTTAGAGCTCTCAGTGCAACCTCCTTGGCTAGCTTGATATTGCCAGTTTCCAGTCGAAGCATATAGTAAGCCAGGTGTGGATATTGGTAGGTTGAAGTATCGTTTGAGGAAGGAGTTTTGAGCTTGTTCGATAGAATCTGTCTGGCCGAGGCCCCAGATACCAGAGCCGTAGAGAACAGTGGAAGCGACTGTCGTGTCAAAGAGCCTACGGGCCGCAGCGAAGCTAGGGTTTTTGCCGGCAGTGAGTATAGGCCAGATAGCGCCGAGAGCTGATTTTCCTTTGGTGAGAGCATTATTGGTCGCGGGTTTGAACGTTGTAGAAGAGAAAATTACTTCGAGATACTTGTAACTCTTTACAATTTTGAGGGGAATGCCGTTGTCTTTTATAGGGCGGGTCTGTTTGGGCATTTCATTTTTTTTTGAAGATCATCACTTCGCTCTTAGCCTCATTAATTACCAGGCTCTTGTGAGCACAATACTCAGCTAGTGTGTCAAGTTTGGCTTGGAGGTCAACCACGTCCGTGGCGATAATGGTTTTGTCGTCGGCGAACAGTAGAAATCAATTTCACCTTCGATGTTCCAGTGGCCCTTGTCTTTAAAAAAGTCAATAAGGTCTTTCAGGAGAAGCGCGAACAGTAGCGGACTCAAAGAGTCTCCTTGTAGTACGCCTTGAGTAACGTCAATGGGGTCAGTCTTCTCGTCGTTCTGCAGCCTTATCCTAATTGCTGTTTTATCGTATAGATTTTGTAGGACCCTAATAATTTTTGCGCTGATGCCGGCTTTGTGAAGAGCATCCCACAGTTTTTGATGTGCGACCGAGTCGAAAGCTCTCTTATAGTCTATGAATGCTGCATAGAGCTTACCCCCGTGCTTGGAAATCTCCAGAGCTATCTTGGCTTGCAGCGTAAAGATGTTATCATCACACGATCGCTTGGTGCGGAAGCCGGATTGACTTTCTGGGAGTACGTCGTGTTCCTCGCACCAGGGAACTAGTCGTGCGGCGAGGGCTGAAGTGAAGAGTTTGCATATAGGCCCCGGTAGTTAGCCGGCTCTAAAATTTCTCCCTTTTTGTGGATAAGAAAGATCTCCGAGTTGCACCAGCTAGCCGGGACCATAGACGTGGAGAAAACTTTGTTGAACATCTGCATCAGGTAGAGAATCCATTTTCCTGGGAGCGATGTATAGAATGGGTTGGAAACTCCGTCAGGCCCTGGAGCGGAGTTTTGTTTCAAGCAGCCTAGTAGATTTTGAATTTCGTCGAATGTAAAGTCTCTGTCGAGGATTGGATTTTCAGCCCCGAGATAGGTTTCGAGCGAGGGGCATTTTGGTGGAAAATTAGACTCGTAGAAATCTTCAATAATTTCGCGCGAAATTGGTCATGAGGCCTTCTGTTTTGGCTTGAGTCTTTTGACTGTTTTCCAGAAGTTATGCGGGTCCCTCTTCACATCGGACAAGCAAAGTTGAAGGTACTGTAGGTGATCGATTTTCTTTGCGCAGCACAAGTCTAAATTGTTTACGCAGATCTATAAATTCAGCTCGTGTCCTTGATTGTTGAGACTTGGAACACTTGCATTGTGCTTTTTTCTGCTTGATGTATGCAGTGCGGCACTCTTTATCGAACCAAGGTTTGTCTTTACGGTGCAATACACTGTTGGTTTGAAAAGTTTTCGTTAGCCCAAGATTTTCTGCGGCCACCTTGATCGCATCAATCAGTACTTTTTTAAGGTGATTAACGTCGTGGAGATCAATCTCTACAGTGTCAAGCTCAGCCATATAGTTGACGTAGTTAGCATACTTGGCCTGGTCCCAATCGAGTTTTGTTCTCCAACATGGCATTCGCTGGCGAGAAGGAGGACGCGTTCTCGAGGGGCAGGGAAGCGTTGTAACAGCAGTTAGGTGATCTGACAGGCCAACATTTGCGACGACGTAGAAATCAGATAGTAGGCTGAGACCTTGCGAATTCGTCCATATCATGTCGATTGATTGGAGCCATTGTTTCCTGAGAAGGTAAACTGACCTTCGTGGTCTGATGGGCTTCTACCGTATAAAACTAATGAACCTAAGTTTTCAGATACGGTGACTAGTTGTCGCCCTTGTCTGTTGAAGATTAAGTCATGTGAGCGGCGCTTAGCGTTGAACTTGCCATCAGGGAGCGACATCTCGTCCATTTGGTTCTCGTTGCCTATTCTGGCGTTAAAATCACCTCCCACTATCAACGGGCCCTCATAGTTGGAAAGACATGCGTTGATGTATCTAGAGAGGGTTTCGAGATCGTCTGAGAATGAGTCTGTGCTCATGTAGACCGAAATGATGAGCATCGATGTTCGTAATATTTGGCATCTTAGGGCAATAAAGCAGCTGTCAGACGAGCTAACCACTGGATTTTTAATGATGTTAGGGTTGGTGAAAATGCCAATTTCTCCCTTGGCTCTCCCTAGTATTTTATTTTTCGTAGCAGGCTCTTCGAATAGTGTGAATCTGCGTAACGCTGGAGGGATGTCCGTATTCTCCCTTGGGCCCACGACTCTGAGAAACCTAGCACGGCGCAGTTACTTAAGAAGTCGTCCAGATCGTCTTGTGGAGTGAGGCTGAGGTTACTAAGACCGTGAAGGTTCCAGAAGGCAAATGACACCACGTCGTGGGTGGGCGTAGCAGAGTTACAAGCAGCATCAGCTTGGAGAGAGTTCACGTGGGGTAAGCACGCAGGGCGAACAGGCACTCTGAGATAAGGAGTATTAGTACGGTGGTTGGCGAAAGGTGGCGCCTGTTCTATGAGGCGACGCCTGCTGCGTTGATGGATGGGTGCGCGGAGGCGAGGTTGCAGCTTCCACGAGTCCACTCCCGTCTTTCCAGCGTTTCAAGACGCCATTGATGATTAATCCTTGATGATGACCCGCACTTGTTTTCCCTGCTCTCTTTCGGCGTCAGCTATTTTGTATATTTCTCTTTGGGTGGCTCTTTCAGCACTTGTAAGGTCACTCTTTATCGAGATGGTCGTTCCGGCGAGCTCAGTTCTCTTGGTCGTCATCAGTTTGCGCTTGCTCTCGCTGCTAGCTAGCTTGGCAATTATGAGTTCGCAACCTCTTTGGGAATTGATGAGCGTGGCTTCCGCGACTTTGATCTCGCAATCAAATTTGGCTTCTAGCCACGAGGAAATTTCCTTCTCGTACTCTTCGGTTGAGGGCGTGAAGCCACGAATCACAATGTTGTTTCTCCTGTCGCGGCGGTCTTGGAGCTCTTCGCTGCGTTTGAGCTTTGCGAACCTAGCCTTGAGGCTGGCGTTCTCGGCTCCCAAGATTTTATCACGTGCTGCAATTTCCTCGTGGACAGCGTCTTTGATCAGAGTGTCGATCGATGGAAATTTGGTCTTGAGGTCGGTGACGTCGGTGGCGAGAATATCCATTTTGTCGAATAGCTGGCGGAGCATTCGATTGTTTTCGTCATCTTTGCTGGGGGGGGGGGGTGAGTTGTTTTTCGAGAGAAAACCGTTCAGAGTGTTGTTATTTCTCGTCGAACGCGCGTTATTGCTCGTGCTATTGTTTTTCGACATTATAATAGATGGAGAGAAGTCGCACGGAGGTAGGTAATAGGTGCGTGCTAAACGCACGTTGAAAATCGCCTCGTTGGTCGTTAGAAGTGACCTAACCTCAAAGTTGCACACCCAACTGTAGACGCGGTTTTCCGAACAGAGTCACTTTGCCGGTGCACAAATTAGTTGTCAGCTGGCGAGCCGGCACACTTAGCAACACTTAGGCACATTCCGATCTTTCATTGAGCACAAATTAATTGACCAAACAACAATATGCGAGAGCCAAATACACGGCGATGTTGCTGCTCGCGCGCGCGCCGAGCCGAGTGACCCGGACCTTGGGATATATGAATCGTTTTATCTTCTTGATGAATCGTGTGAATCCTTTCATTTTCCCGAGGTCTGCTTCTTCTCCAGTTTCAGTTGCTTCGTTTACAAGTTGTTCTTCTAGAATACTATTTTCATCATTGACACCGTCAGAATGAATCGAATCACTCATAGAATCAACAATTTGCCTTGATGACTCGATCGTCTTTCCATCTGTCAGTGACTCCTTCTTATAAATTTCACCATAAACTAATTTGGCATTGAATTCAACATTTCTTGATTCCAAGAATTTCCGTAAAGAGGGATGCAAAAATATGTCATTTGTTCATTTGAATCCTACAATATAGACTTTGATAACTTCTGCTTCGAACTTAGATTTTGAATTGTTGATTTTGACATAGCTAACACATCCGAACCGTCTAATTTGTTCTGAATGACAGCTTGTATGTGCTGCGAATTTGTTAATTGGAATATCATATCCAATAGCCTTATGAGGAGTCGTATTATCACAACTCACAGCAACTTCTTCAGCTAATTCCCACATTGAATTACGTAAACCACAATCAATTAAGAGAGCTATGACTTTTTTTGAATTGTTTTGTCGAATCGCTCGGCTGTGCTGTTGTGTTCAGGAGTATATGGAGGTCATAACCTCGATTCTACATTCTATGCAACGCTGTGCGTAAAGCTGTGCAAAAAGTTAGCTTTCTATGCAAGGTACCCGTGCCGAAAGAAATGCGGAAAGTCATCATCGCACGGCTAAGTGTGCGAGATAGTGAAATCTGTGCAAAAATGACTCCATCAACTTTCTCATAAGAAATTGAAAACTTAGAAAAAAATTCAACGAGTCAACCTCGGAGTCAACCTTGCATGTCAATGTGTTTTTGGGAAGCGAATCCAAACCTTGCGATTATTTATCAATTAATTCAAGGGGTTTTGAGCTCATGTTTTTACTTCTTTGAATGGTAATCTCTCCATTTTCGAGATTATGCATACTTCACAGTCTAGAATGGAATCGTCAGATTTCACATTCTCTAACAAATTCGTTTTCTTCTGAAGTGTTCGAAGATAACCCCAAGATACGTGTCCTAACCTAGTACGCCACAGTTGGCCTAGATTCAAATTTCTAGGATTATCAATCGTTTGTCTATCTAGATTCTTATCAATTGAATCATTTCAATTGATTAACAATATCAAATATCAAAGCTGATGATAAAATTCTCGAGTGAGATATTACTGGCAACATTCGTGGTAGACTCTACTAGATTCTGCTGATTGTGAAGAGTTTTCTCTACTAGAACTGTACGTTTCTCTCTCCCAATCGAAGAAACAGTGTTCATAGATCCGTTGGTAGCTTCCTCCAGAGCTAACGACTCTTCATCGTTATGACTCTTGTTCGACTCTTCTGGTGATTCAAGATGAGATAGTACTCGAGCATCACAAGAATAATTTTTCAAAGTCAGTTCTTTGGAATTATAAGACTCATTATTTTTAACTTCAAATCGAATAATCCATTTCGGCCTTCTATGAATGCTGTGAAAAAGAGTTTTCTATGTAAATCCATTGTAATCTCCAGAGATCTTATCGTCTAAATAAATTGAAAACCCTGAATCAGCTAATTCTCTCAAAGAGAGCAAAGTCCCAGATGAATCTTTAGTAGCAACGACATCAGTCAATCGAATATATTCCTGATCAGAAGTCTCATCTCTCAAAATAAGTTCACCTTTTCCATCTATAATTAGATTCGCGAATTCATCTTTGTTTGCACTCTTAATCACTCCATTTTTGATCCTCCAGAAGTTAGAAAGAATCAAAGACTGATCCACTATATGATCAGTCGCACCAGAATCTGCAATGAAATTTATGAAATTTCGTGCTCGATAT
This sequence comes from Eretmocerus hayati, assembly GCA_029851415.1. Classification (NCBI taxonomy): domain Eukaryota; kingdom Metazoa; phylum Arthropoda; class Insecta; order Hymenoptera; family Aphelinidae; genus Eretmocerus; species Eretmocerus hayati. Next base: position 104,328,864 of record CM056742.1, read on the forward strand.
GATTTTGAGAATCATTCCTTACATCCACTTCCACTTTCGCTTCCTTCATCTTCAATCTCGCTTGAGTCTCCAACCATTCGAGCAGCTTGTTTAAAATTCTTCTTACCCTTCCTCGGATTCTCTTTGTTACTAATTTTTCCTTGATTCTTTTTCCTCAATTGTCTCTTTCGTGGATTCTTACTTTGATTCTCAGAATCGGAATCTTTGCCATTTAATTCAGACTAGCGTAATGCCTCGCGTTGCTCGGCTCGTGAGAGTTTCAGACTAGCATATTGATTACTCAAAATGCTCTGAAAAATCAAATGAAAGGATCGTTTACATTACTCTCTGTGCAGTGAAAATATGAAAATGTTACAGGTTTCCATGGAAATAAGGTTTCCGGTGATGAATTCCAATATCTCGTTCATATATTTGAGGAAAAGTACAACTTCATTTCGATAAACCATGAGGTATGTAGCCGCAGTTTGGCATGGGCTGAAACTGTAGAGAGAGGGCCCCGTTGGTAGAGCCCATGACTCACCAAACAGAGCACGAGAAGCCCATTAGAATATGCACTCAATGGTTATCACATCTTATGAACGATCTTCTTATGTAGTTTTCAATTTAGTGGTATTTTCGCTTACGGACGACTGTAATTGATAGAAAATGGTAATAGGGAACACGCATGTAATGAAATTACTCTGCCGAAAGAAAGTCGATGACTTGAAACCCAAAGTTTCAATACAGTTTTCCTTTCCCGTGAACGATAAGTATTTTTGAATAAACATTTGAAATTCAATGCCCGTTCAAATCGATGTCTCGTGATTACTGTCTCCCGCCGACCAGACTGTCAGCAATCGAGCCGGGTTTGTTCATCGTGGTAAGGTTGACGTCGCAGATTCGGGATTGACCGCATCATTACTTACTCGCAGATGAGTCTGCAAACTCTCACATGCTGTCTTATCTGATCTTTACTGCAGTTTTGTGCATCCGAGCACCATTGAACCAGGAAGATACATCACAAAAATGAAATTCAATCATAATTTCTTACTATGAATGTGATTCCTGGACATTTTTCTGTGAAGATTATAGATGCAGGCCCAGATACGTAAAAAGTCAACAACGAGTCCTCCATGTGTTTGCTCTCCTATCAGATAAGTGTTCTACAAAGTACAAATGAGGAATCAATCAATTGAATCTATGAATGAAGTCTTCTCCGTGAATAGATGGCAATTAATTTTAACGTTTTTGGTGTATCGGAATCCAATGGATATGATGGAACCAAACAGGTCTAGATGTCACTGACTTCACTCAGTACTCAGAAACTTATATCTCCCAGATGGTATGATGTTTTTACCACCAAGTGTCCATTTAATTTGATTCAGCCTCAAAAACTAGTGAAGTATCCGAATCCCCAAATACAGCAAGTGGAAACGCTGAGCTCAGGTGGATAATTTGAATATTTCAACAGGTATTTCTTACAGGTTCATCTTATTTTGTAATCCTCATTGTTCGTCAAATATCATGGTACATGTTGCACTCACCTATTGTGAATTTGCTGCTGTAAGGAAATTCTTAGTCTTTTGAAATTGGGTTATCCTACATTGACTCGAGATGCAACGTTATCTATTTGAATTCAACCATATAATTTCAGATCAGGTCACATTCAAGACTGGAATGAAAAGATCTTCTATAATTCTTGACTACACATGTCTGTAGTGACTTTGCGTACTGGTGTTGGTCCCTTAGGATGATCGCTGCCATACTCGCTCCAAGTTCATCACTATAGTCCAACCAATCCAAAGCGTGGGAGAAAAATATAGCTGTCTGGATATACCAACATTGAGTTGCTGACAATGTGAATAGAGACTGGGAATTGACATGAATGATTGAGTGGAATATTTTATTATTGCAGAATACATCAGCACCAAGCAAACTTTTGCATAATGAATTCAGTATGATACAATGAAATGGTAAATCGTCATCGTCTGTCTCCTGCAGTATTGAAATCAGTCACAGTTTTGGTGATATCAGAGTGAACTTGGTTCTTTTTCTCACAAGATTGATATGATCTATACTTTGCAAAGTGGAGTGGTTTATAATGCCATTATACATTTTCAGAGTCCAAGAACCAGCATTTGTTAAGATCTGTATCATAAATAAAGAGTCATCCCCATCGAAAAAAGTTTCTTCACTGTGCTTAGGCAATCTGCAATAAGAAATTTAGTCACTCACAAGGGGAGCACTTAACTTCCGGATCGCCAATCTTCCCCAAAATTTTTTTACGATTTGGTATCACCTAGAATATGAAGAATCCAGAGTAACTCCGTCAAATGGGCCTCCTATTCAAAGTTACAGCCTATGACATTAGCATTGCCCATATAGGCCCATGTTAAAAAGTGAAATATATAGATATACTCGCAATGCTAATGTTTTAGCTTGTAGCTCTGAACAGGGGGCCCATTTGACGGAGTTACTCTGGATTCTTCATATTCTAGGTGATACCAAACTGTCAAAAAATTTTGGGGAAGATTGGTGATCCGGAAGTCAAGTGCTCCCCTTGTCAGTCATTCATGGTATCTCTTTATCTCTATCTACATTCTCATAAACTCACTCTTAACTCACCCAAACAGCTATTGTACTTTTCTGCTATCCCTCCGATTGTTTGATTTGTATACAGTTGTAAAGAGAGCATGACAACAATCATACCAAGGGAGCATCACCTGTGCGCAGAGTCAGTACAGGCATGTGTAGTCGAGAATTATGAAGAATCGTTTCATTCCAGTCTTGGATCTGATCTCATCTGAAATCATATGATTGAATTCAAATAGATAATGTTTCATCTTGAGTCAATGTTGCATAACCCAATTCCAAGCGACTAAGGATTTTCCTACAGCAGCAAATTCACAACTGATGAGTGCAACTTCAACCATGATGTTTGACATACAATGAGGATTATGAAATAAGAAATACCTGTTAGAATATTCAATCTATCCACCTAAGCTTGGCATTTCCACTAGATGTATTTAGGAATTTGAATGCTTCACTAATTTTGAGGCTAAATCATAATATATGGGCACTTGGTGCTGGGAAGATCATACCATAGTCTGCTATAGCATATAGAGGCAAGTTCAAGTTTTTGAGTAATGAGTGAGGTAAGTAGAATCTAGACTTCTTCGGTTTCATCATATCCATTGTATTCCGATACAGCACAAACCTGAGTGTGAAATAGCATCTCTTCACCAAGAATCGAGTTCTTTTATATATTCAATTTATCGATTCCCCATTTGTATTTGGTAGGATACACACCTAATAAAAGATCAAGCACTTGGTGTTGACTTTAGGTATCTGGACCAGCAGCTGCACTTGTCACAGGCAAGTGTGGGACTCACATATACTTTTGAATTATCATCATTTCATTTTTCGCAATATGCTGTATCGATCAGATGACCTCACGAACACAACATTGGAATAAAAAGATCAGTGTGAGTTTAATAACGAGTCACTGTGTTGCTAAGGTTATTGGCGAAGAGCAAACGATCTAGGGCTTTAGGGACCCTACTACAAAGACGAACAAACCCGGCTCGATTTGCTGACAATGAGCTCGGCGGCAAACACTAATCACGTGACATCGATTTGAACGGGCGTCCGAAACATCCCCAATTTTAATCGGCTCCCAAAAAAGAATTAGAGCATTCAGAAGTATTCTGTTTTTACGAAAGTTATCCTCTTTATGTGGTTTATCGATTCTATAAGCTAAAAGATATGATCCTGACACATGCGTGTTCCCTATTCTATGTATCTTCATTTGTTCTTCTCTGTCCTCTCCACATATCTTAGATTGACTTATTTTTCTTCGAAAAAGAGAAAAAATCTGCTCATATTTCAATATTGTGAACTCAGAGATTGAATTAATAGTCAATATGGTTGTCGAAGGTTCGTCAGATAGTTTATCGGATTTTCCAAGAATGACGGAATTCCTAGAGGTCAGTGAATCACAAATTACTTCAACGGAGATTAAAAGATAGAGATTGAATTATTGAGCTTTGAAGCATTCAATCAATTGATAGAAATATTCCCTGATGAAGAATACAATCGCACACAGTGAATATTCGCTCTCTGGGATTGGAAAGTTGAATTCAGAGCGCTCTCTGAGAAGTTTAGAGAGATCATTCACATACTTGGAAGTCAAAATTGATATATACCCAACATGGTCTCCGTGCGTCTATCTACGAAGAGCGTGTAATTTTCTACCACTCAAATCGTGTTTACCATTCCAAAAAGATCAGAACTAATATTTTCATCCAGCTATACACTTCAAATATCATTACTTGCCGATATGTACAAATTGATGTACTTTACCGGAGATTCACAACGTTTTTTGAGAATATTATTTTCAAAAAACATTACTAAAACCACTTGTTCGTTATACGATTATGTTGCAAGATTGAACTGTGAAACCTAATGATTCACAGAATTGGAACAGGTTGAGATATCTTGATGCCCTTAGTAGGTAGTGGAGCGTCCTGAATCAGATTTGACATTGATCTTTAACTCTGTATGAGAATCACCGGTATGCTCCACATAAGATTGAAAGTGATTTCAAACCCAGAACCCACTATTCGAACACCTCACAGAATCGACTCTCTTCCACCCATTCAAAGGGTAAAAAAAATTCTTCAGGGGGTAAAATAAAGAGTGAGCCCCTACAAAAAGACAGTTCAGTTGTCTATCGAGTATGAATGCTAGTTGAATCATCCAAAACTATTCAAGAGAAGGGCTCTGCCTGTAGCTGGTCAGTCAAAGGATGGAATGAGTTGTGGAAAACGAGGCAGTTGTATGCTTTAGATCAGTGATCCAACTGTTCCCTAATACCAATGTTATCGTGACATGTTCTCATAGTTTAGAAACAGAATAACTTCCACTTCTGAGTATGTCTTGAAGAAAAATGTTGCGCTAGTTTTGAAGTAGGATGTTGAAGAAAGAAAACAAAGAAAGATTACATCTGTTTTTGTTGAACAATTTGTATAGTAGATGTTCCAGCAATTAAGCCTGGCTGACTGTTCCTTTGGCTTTTGACTACAGGTGAGGAATGTGAATGGAGTAGTCGCGCTTGAAATCAAATCACTTTCAATCTTATATAGAGCATACCGGTGACTCTCATACAGAGTCACAGGTCAATGTCGAATCTTGCTCAGGACACGTCACTATATACCAAGCGCATCAAGATATCTCAAACTGTTCCAATTCTGTGAATCATTAGGTGTCACAGTCCAATCTTGCAACACGATCCTATAACGTAAGAGTGGTTGTAGTAATGGAATGTGATCTAAAGTGCTTCTTGGAGTTGAGTCATACTGTGGGAAGTGATAGAAGTATACTTGAAGCAGCAAGTGTTCAAGTATCCAAAACATAAAGACCCAGTAACTTTATTTGGAGTCGAGATATTCCATTCCGTCAATAATCACCTGAAATCTCAGGTAAGCCGCCAATCGAAACTCAAACTTAAGCATACCAGTATGAAACTGAGAAGAGAGTTCTAGTTCAATGATGATCTAAAGACATGAAGTGCCTCGTGAGATGTCAACCAAAAATCTATTCATGGTCTACTTGACACTTAAAAACAAAACTTGCACTCAGAGTTTACTCACACAACCAAAGCAACCTATTCGCTAGCCATGGAATCTAGCTCTTTTCACAAATTTGATCAGCAACTCATAGATGTGTATTAATCAAATAGTGTAGCACTAGCCGTGATCTAAGTTTAACTCAAAATGACGGGAATTCACAATCGCGCAACGATGAAGACGAGATCGGACACCTCTTTCTAACTAGAACACATGAAGAATCAACATCCAAACGCTCACCGCAAAACTGCGAGAACACGTTGACATGCGTTAAAAACCGGCGAGGTTAAAGTTTTAGTAATCACATCGTTTCTGTTACTGTTGCTTTCTGTTCTCCTGTTGCATGTCTGCTTGTCTGCTGCTATTGCTTTGCCTCGGCTTATCTTGCCTCATCTCTCTTTACACCTCGAACGTCCTTTCTCATCGAGTTTAGGATTTCACAAGTAACGTCACTTATTTCACTCATTTTCCTTCCTTTACTCATGGAATTATGCCAGCCCTGCCCGACAGTCCTTGCCAGTTTCCTGGAGGCTGATTTGAAACTCTGGTCGTAGCCGCTCGGCCACAGCCACTAGCCGCATGACTAGCGCGCACTCCGCGCGGACCATACGTGCGCGCGGAAAGAGCCACGGCATTCATGCGGCAACGACTTGCGGGCTTCTACTTCGCATTGTGAACATCAGACTCAAAAATTGTCACCAAGAAGTGAATTGAGGAGCTGCACGATAATCATCATTCATGCTAAAATAAAAAGTGACAGTTGGAATTCGAAACTTGGAATCATGCTTAATTGTTTGAATATTAAATGTAATTGATCTTGAACTCGATCGTAAAGGACTAAGGTCTGTGTGAATGAAAATACATAGTATGTTTGCAATTTTGATTATATTGCTACGTTTCGTCCACATATTTCGTGGACCTCATCAGGCTGTAAATAAGACATGAAACATAAGCTTTTTTGCTCATGATCACTAATCGTCACTAACACAATGTTGAAAGAACTATCCATTCACATACCTCAACTGTTACAAAAATCATATTGTTCAAGATAAAGTTTGAAAACGCGTGAGCTCACGGTGGAGTGAGACGCGTCTTACGTCAAGCTTTTGAATATTGATAGATGACAATATGTTCTAATGTGTAGGCTGGGCAGAGCGGAGACGATACCATATGATTGAAGGAAAGAAAGAGAGGGAAGCAAACAGTGAAAATTTATTGGCAAAGGGGGTTACAGCTGTTCTTAAATATATGTGTACCTAATGAATTGTACCAGCATTTGTAGGATAGATTTATATATGTTACGTGCAAAGTCCGAAATTGTGCACTCCGGGGAGTGCACAACGATGGTTTGTGCAAAGCCCGGTGGATCGGACTTTGCACAACGCGAGTTGTGCAGAGTCCGATGCATCGGGCTTTGCACAAGATATTTCTGTGCAAAGTCCGATATACCGAGTTTTACACAGAGGATCGGTGGGTATTCTGCGATGTATAGAGGTGAGTCGGGAAATTGCTAATAATAACAATTCGAATCATGTTTACAGCAGTCAGTCTCGCGAGGCCAATCACATCGACACTTATTCGAGTTACAGAATCATGGATCCAAATAGCGCTGATTCATTTCGGGATGATTTTAATTCTAAACTCAACTCAATCATATTAAGGGATAATAGTAGTTTGATTAAGAGTGCAGTGGACTATCAAAATCTTATCGCGAGTGTTTTGATTCATTTTGATTTTGAAGACACCGTTGGTATACTATATCGAGTACAATCTGCTCGAGTATTAGTAAACATTGAAAGAAGAATCGACTCTCCATGTCGCTCATTGTGTGTTAGAGATTGCCCGACTCACCACTATACATCACAGAATACACACCGATTCTCTGTGTAAAACTCGGTATATCAGGATTTGCACAGAAATATCTTGTGCAAAGCCCGATGCATCGGACTCTGCACAACTCGCGTTGTGCAAAGTCCGCAACACCGGGCTTTGCACAAACCATCGTTGTGCACTCCCCGGAGTGCACAATTTCGGACTTTGCACGTAACATATACACTACTTTTATTATATACACTATTTATATACATATTGTCATCTATCAATATTCAAAAGCTTGACGTAAGACGCGTCTCACATCACCGTGAGCTCATGCATTTTCAAACTTTATCTTAAACAATGTGACTTTTGTAACAGTTGAGGTATGTGAATGGATAGTTCTCTCAACATTGTGATAGTGGCGATTAGTGATCATGTGCAAAAAATCTTATGTGTTATTTCTTATGTACAGCTTGATGAGGTCCACAAAATATGTGGACGAAACGTAGCAATATAATTAAAATTGCAACCATATTGTGTATTTCCATTCACACAGACCTTAGTCCTCTACGATCGAGTTCAAGATCAATCACATTTATTATTCAAAGTGACAGTTTTTCATTCTCATGTTGAGTTATACATTGGTTCTTGTTCTGTAACCTCACATACTGAATTTTTTGTCTGAATTGGTGTGAATAGGGCAAATGAGATGTGTGATGATGTGCCTCAAACTCCAATGAGAATTCAGGAAAAATTACTTCCACAGGTTTTCATTATTATGCTGTAGATTTCTGAATCGGGAGAGGGAAATTTCGTCGTGAGCCAGAACAAGCAGGTTTTGAAGACTCTATGGAAGGAGTTTTCGGCCTCAGTGATGCTGATCAACCAATCAATTTTGAATCACTATCCCTTGAAATTTGAGCATTGACTCGAAGTGACTTCAAAAACTCATTGATCTGCTACAACCTGAATTAATCCATTCTAATGATTCAATAGCTTCATTTATTCTTGGTGGAACCAATGTGTCCCCATCATTGAGTGGATGTGGTGAAACTCCGAGCGGAAAGTTTGGTGATGGAAGTTGGGAATTTGAAAGAGTATGGAACTTAGGTATAGCGGGCTCGGCTTCTCAACATGGTTGTGCTTTGAGATACATTATTCTATGATCCTGGTATCATTTCCCGAATAGATCTTAGTATGGGAAGAGCAATAAAGTTATGATAACATGATTGCACATCTTCCGTCGAGTTTAGTTTCACTCACAATCAAACATAGATATTCAGGGTAATATCTTATACAAGTGATCAACAAAATTGTGTAGAGATTCCTCAACAACTATAGGGTGGGCTGGATGTGATGGCTGAATCTGAGCTTGGACCTGAATCCACACAGTAAAAAATTGTGTGTCGATATTACCGTGCGCGCGGTAGAATAACGCCTTCCGTAGAGGGTCGGATTATTACCAACATTACGGAAGAAGTAGATTCACCGTTTGGAATAGTACTTCCACTCGCTGCGTGGTCCAAACAGGGGTGTCAAGCGTAGTAGAGTCCCTCCCCTCAAGCCCCTCCAGTCAAGTGCAGAGAGCGTCGCGGCTCGTGGCGAAGGAGCCCCTCCCCTGCGACGCCGCGGCGCGCTCTACACATGACTGGAGGGGCTTGAGGGGAAGGACTCTACCACGCTTGACTGCCCTGGGTCCAAAGACAGCTTGGCGTGGTGATTTTACAGATTCCCCCACCACGGCTAAATACTCATACGAAATCATACCAGCCAAGGCGTAAATTCACCGTGCGGCAGTGTAGTTTGACAGAGCATGATGGTACTAATACTACCGAAGCGTGTAACCGCCAGGGGTCGCAGAAGACGGAGCAGCTGTCGTCGCTCGCGGCGACGAGCGAGCCGGGAAATTCTCGTCGCTCGCCGCAGCGAGCGAGAGACCCAGATCCAAAATTTTGATTTTTCATAGCGGAACATGCATTTTTGAGCCAGGAGTGGAGATCGTAGCATCATAAAAAAAGAGGAGCAGTTTATTGTTTGGATCAGGGTGGTGAAAATACGTCATATGTGAGGTAAGTACTGCCTTGTACCATGGAGGTTAGGTAGCCGCCGCATATGAGGGCGCGTAAAAAATCAGTTTCTCTTCTTTTCAATTTTTTATTCATTATTCTCAGCTCTTTTGTATATTTCCTAAAATCGCACTGATGGACTGGAACTGAGTATTTAATGCATTTTGCAGCGATGAGCTGCCCAAGGCAACACATGCAGCATTGAACAACTTTAGAGGGTTGCTGTTGTTGAAAAAAATCTGACAGTCCTTCAGACTTTATACCAAAGGAAGATCCAGGAGCATATCAAGTAAAGAAAAGTGAGTAATGATTTCAGGTTCTTTGAGCCTTTAGTCAGATCATCCTGTTGTTTAAAAATTGTCTACCTGTCTTGGCTTTTGTATTATTACCTTTATCTTTTTTCAATGTTGTCAGCTACAATATTCATGCTGTGAAGCTATTTCTAGTAGATGCAAAAGTCCTGAGTTGATTTGTTGAAATTTTGTGTGTCTCTTACAAAGATTGAAACTTTGACTCCGAGAAGTTTTTTTTACAAAGTTGAAAGCTTCCATAGATCTAAGAGTACTCCTCGGATCAGTCTCAAAGTTTCTGCACAATATTATTCAGTGCCTAGAGCTAATTAGTACCAAGTGACAGGTCCTCATGTCATTCAGAAGTCTTTTGAGTTCCCTATACTAATAGCTGACTTCGCCGGCACACTTTTTACAGAGTTGCAACTTGTGTTGGCTCTTGTACTATTAATTTGATCTTCATCCAAGATTTTCAGCTATATTATTCATGCTCTGAAGCTAATTTCAGTTGATGTGAGACTCATGGTATGATTTGTAGAAACTTTGTGTATCTCACAAAGATTGAAACTCTGACCCCGAAAAGTTGTGTTTACAAAGTTGAAACCTTCCATCGATCCAAGTGTACTCCTCGGATCAGTCTCAAAGTTTGTGCACAATATTATTCAGTGCCTAGAGCTAATTAGTACCAAGTGACAGGTCCTCATGTCATTCAGAAGTCTTTTGAGTTCCCTATACTAATAGCTGACTTCGCCGGCACACTTTTTACAGAGTTGCAACTTGTGTTGGCTCTTGTACTATTAACTTGATCTTCATCCAAGATTTTCAGCTATATTATTCATGCTCTGAAGCTAATTTCAGTTGATGTGAGACTCATGGTATGATTTGTAGAAACTTTGTGTATCTCACAAAGATTGAAACTCTGACCCCGAAAAGTTGTGTTTACAAAGTTGAAACCTTCCATCGATCCAAGTGTACTCCTCGGATCAGTCTCAAAGTTTGTGCACAATATTATTCAGTGCCTAGAGCTAATTAGTACCAAGTGACAGGTCCTCATGTCATTCAGAAGTCTTTTGAGTTCCCTATACTAATAGCTGACTTCGCCGGCACACTTTTTACAGAGTTGCAACTTGTGTTGGCTCTTGTACTATTACCTTGATCTTTTTCCAAGGTTGCCAGCTACATTATCCATCCTCTGAATCTTCTTTCAATTGATGTGAGACTCTTGGTATGATTTGTTGAAATTCTGTGTGCCTCTCACAAAGATTCGAACTTTGACTCAGAGAAGCTGTGTTCACCGAGTCGAAAGGTCCCATCGATCCAAGAGTACTCCACCGATCATCCACAAAGTTGATGTGCATCATGATTCACAGCCTAGAGCTACTTTTACCCAGCTAGACCTTTTGTTTCATGCACAGGTAGTCTGAACTTGCTGTGCTCTAATGTTTCTATCCCAGGCAGACTATATTTATAAGAATGGAACTTTTGCTGGCTTGTATTGCCTTGATTTTATTTCAAGTTCACTGGCTGTATCATAATTCTAGCTGTCAAACTTGTTTCAGTTGATGTAATAGGAATCCTCTCATGATATGACACAATGTTCGTAGCCTTGTAGCATGATTTGAACTTTCCCTCCGAGAAGCTTTGTTTCCAGAGTTGACACTCATATCTGACCTAATAGTAATTCACTAATTATCCTCATATTGATGTACAGTTTCACTCAATGCTTAGACCTACTTTCTACAAGAATATACTCTTTACTTGTGATTAGTTTGGACTGAATGGTTGAAAATTTCACGGATAATGGCTGCTGTTGGCAGTAACCAAGCCAACTCCAAGTCTGCCCGACCCCAAGTTGTGCTTGTTCAATTTCGTCGAGGGGACAAGAGTATAAGCTTGGAGGTCATTGATTCGATTGTGTCAAAAGCAGAACTGGAATTATACTTCGGACCAATCGATAGCTTGGAATATCAAAAAGACGTTCCTTGTGGTGCAGGATACGATCCAATCAGCAAAACATTCAAGCTAAAGTCGGACATTCTCGTATACACTGTAAATGCATCGAAATCAGGTGAGCCTCCTTATCTAATGTATCAATTATTCAGTATTTCCCATGATGTGTTGTCCTGTATGATTATGGAAATCTGCAGGTTATGCCATCTGCACGTGTATTCATCATACTGCCGAATATAATTTCCATCCGAATACAATACATAATATGGGATTCGAAGGGAGATAATTCGCTAATACCAATTACGTTCACTTTTATGTTAGAATCGATCGCTGCCTCTCCTCCGTGCAATTAAGTACTTAGTTTCCTCTCGTATTGCATCATTGCACCGATGATATCCAACAAGCTTCCCCAGAGTCAAAAACAGGATTTTTCGCACAAAGTTTGCCCACAATAACATCCGAGAAGCCAAATTTTTTCTCAGATCACTTCCATCACTATAAAAGAGCGTCCATCAGAAACAGCTCTGATTAGTCATCAGATGTACTCTCACTATTCTAATTCTCTGCATTTAGCCATAAATAGGGAAAATCTCTGGGGGTCGCATTGTTCAACGTAATTGAAAGTTTCAACTGATATCCGAACTTGTGTTTTCAGATTATAAGATGAGAGTGGCTTTGACAGGCAAACAAAAAGAAGAAGTGACTCGTATTAGGGAAAAATATACTGGTATTCAAAAATTACAACAAAGAGAAGATGACCTGAAGAAAGAAAGTGACATGCCAAAAATTGGAAAGGGTAAGAAGGGAAAAGTTAAGGAAGAAGCAAAGAACAAATGTAAAAATGATACGAAAACAGTGAAACCAGCAGTTCGAAAGTTAGAGGAGAAGCCAAAAATGTTGACGTTTGCGTGGGTGCATAGAAATTCTTCCTCCAGTGAATACTTCAGACAAGCCCCGCCTGATGGTGGTGAACAATTGGTTCCATTTTACGAGAGTCAAGATTATTCCTTCGACGAGATGAAGACAGCTGTCATCGAAAAATTCAGAACTCCAAGAACTAAAGGTTTTTTCGACAATGCACAAATAGAAATTGGCCCAAACCCTGCTAAAGACTTGGAGGAGTTTGATGACATCCTTGATCGCAATGAAGCAGGAGAGCTACTAGAAGATCCACTGGAGGAAGGATTTTGGAATTTTGTTTCTCGAATGGAGAAAAAAGCAAAGAGCAGAAAATTCAAATTGTTTCTTAAAACTACCAGTATGCCCAGCTCTATGAGTAGTTACACAGACCCTATTGTTTTTGAAATAAGTTAGGATGAAACAACGAAGATGAAAGATGACGCCTCAAAGAGTAACGTTATCAATGATGATGATGACGTACACCCACAAGTTGGTTCGAGTACGTCTAATGTAATACATGAGAATCCTAAAAGTCCCATCAAAATTGATTCTGATGAGGAATCTGAAATATCTCAAGCTGGAATTATGCGTTCTCCACCAAGTATCGATGGAAGTAGCTCACGAGAAATTAATCACGTCGTTGATATTCACCGTGATCCAACTGTTCACTCTACTTCGGACATTTCGAGTCCTCCGAAAACGTTGACAAACTCACCGCTAAAACTGACAATCAATAGGAAGAGTCCACGAAAAGAAAATATAAGCCCCAAAACAGTATCGGGAAAGCTCGGCGAATCAATTGGGTCCAAGACACCGATAGCTCTTCCAAAAAGAGTGAAGTTGAGTGAAATCGGAGATGTGAACGTGAAACTGGTGCTGGATATCCCTCGAGACCAGCTCTATATTTCTGATGAAATCTTAGGAAGAGGAGTCTATGGAGTTGTCACGAAGGGCGAATGGAACCATACTGATGTCGCTGTCAAAACGATTTCAGTGTTCACTTCGAGGCCAAAACATATCCTGCGTGAAGTAACATATTTGCGACAAGCAGAAACTTTATTGTGTATGTTTTGAGTCTCCCGAATTCCACATGGTGCTGGAATTAGTGCGTGGTGCGAATTTGTATAAAATAATCTTTGATCCTAAAGAAGCTGTTGACTGGGATCTGGATCACGACTGGATTGCCGAGCAACTAGTTAGTGCAGTGGCGTATTTGCATGGCTTGGGATTCCTACACAGAGATATAAAGTCCGCAAATGTGCTCATAGCTAAAATCGGGCAGATAGTAAAACTAGCCAATTTGGGCCTTGCCAAGATGAAGGTGACGTTGATCGATGATCCTCTGAACACGAGTAGAGGTAGAGGCCCTCGAGCGATTGGCACTGACAATTCGAGCGAAGCCAACGAACTCTCAGGTATGTGGTCTTTGGGTTGTACCATTGCTCAACTGTACAACTCTATTACTGGACCCCGACCTGTGTGGTATTTGGACCAGGACAACCCAAAAGAAGATTTGAGGGAAACTTTCATCAAGCAATGGGTTCCAGATATGAGCAACGTACCACCATTTTTGGAGAAAAATTTGAAGAAATGTTTCCTTTACAATGTGTCGAATCCAGCAGAGCCGCCGAGGATCACTGCTTCTGAATTGAAAAAGAGCTTCACTCTTCTCAATAAGTCTATTCATAATCAATCGCAGTGATTATATTGTCCATTGAGTGAGTGTGGTATGAGTCTTGTGTGAATTATCGTGAGTCGCTTGAGATAAGTATCTCAAATTATTTGGAGAATGAATTTGTCTCTAAAGCTGTCTAAAGTTATGGTTATGCGATCGAATTCCAATGTGTAATTTGAGCAAATAGAACCAAACCGATGGATTTTACGAATGCTAGCTTTTATGACCCAAAAAACCGTCAGAAAACTTGTCTTTTAGCTACAATTTGTAAAGTGGACATCTTACAGTTTCATTCCGCTATGTACGTTTTTGTTGTATGACGCATGACGTAATTTACAAATGTGGAGGTACTGCTGCGAAATTTTGTACTTCGTCACGATGAATAATGTATATGGAGTATTCACCCGTTAACTAATTCACATCTTTTCTACGAGCTAAATTACAGGGGCTAAGAAATTACATTCCCTCTTTCTAGTAGAGCTCTTATATCATGATGCAGGACCATCTCAATTTAGTACCTGAAAGTAATACAGCTCAGAATTTGCTTCACAACGCAGGTAGATGTTTTCCCATTTATACGAGATTAACTAAAAAAGTATTTGAGTAGCCCACTAATTGGCGAATTGACTTGATTAAGAATCCATACGGTTTGGTATTTAATTATGTTTTAGTGAATGTAAAACTCTCTGGTACGGATATTCTATACCTATATACTGTCCGTTCCCTCTCAAAGATTACCCAGTTTTATGTAGCGGTGATACTATCTCAGATACTCTTCGATTAAGAGTTCTGCCAAGAAGATTCTTTCAATTGTTACACGATTGTGTATTCTGTGATTGCATCTCATACAACATGATGTTGTAGAATGCGGCTGGTGCCATGTCTTCATTAAGTGAGAGGCAAAAACCTCATGTTAATGTCAAAGTTACCACAGAGTTTACACAAGTGTGTTTCTCTTATATCCATTCCAGTGACTAAAACTGCATTACTTTCGTGAATTGACACCTAAAAAGGTGCTTACTTACTATTAAGCCTGATAGTTCACTTTCAATAGACAGAACTGGTAAGATTCATACGATACCTGCCGTGAGAAGTAGTATCAGACAGTGATCAGTAGTGTACTGCTAATTCACTAATAATCCGTACAAAAGTACCAATATTTTAGTATAGTTCGCGACCCCATTACTTGCTGATAGATTATTACGATGAACATTTGAAAAGTTTTTTATTTTTGAATTGCATGAAGTTCGTGGCTCTGTGACAGATCCCTTAGTACTCCATTTTATTGATCACACTTCCAGGCAGGCTGATTGAAAATTGTTTCAACTGATGTTTATCCTTCAATTTTGGATATTGATTGTGATTCTACGAATACTCTGACATATAAATAATTGCTCGTCCAGCTTATTCCAAAGAGTAGCCAGTATACTTTACGTATGATTCTACAAATGTAGAGAGAGTGATATGAAAAATAGCTGCTCAAGAGAATTCCCTCATTTAACGAGTTTATTCGTCTACTGTTGTGTTAATCACTCTTCGTTCAAAGTATTTCAGACTACGTTTTCGCCAGAATCTCGTCAAGGTTAAAAGTGTATCTAATTGGAATAAAATTGTTTTGTACATGTATAAGTATGTGTTGACCCTTCTCTTCCTTCGTAGGTGTGTATTGTTTATCGTCTCAAAAGGAACTTGATTTGAAAAATGCCCTCGCTTTGTCATCATTGAACGTGTATGGGAGTGAACTTTAATAAGTCACCATTTGTTTTCCAAGCTAGTTATAGCATACACTGTGAAAAAATTCTCCGGAAAACTTCAACCAAGTGGTTGAATGAAAAATTCCAACCAGCTGGTTGAAGAGACTAGTTGAATTTTCAACCAAACTGATTGAATTTTCAATTCAATTGGTTGAAGTTTTGCGAAAATTTTTTTTACAGTGTAGAGATAAATCGTCATGGATAATCTTTAGAGGGCAAATACGATTCAAGAGAAATTAGACAGTGATGAATCATGGGCTCTCATCAGTGAGGCTACCACAATGAATGCGTTTGGAATTTGTAAATTACTTGATTCATTCTATCTGAGTTTGCATGCTCCTTTTATTTCACTTCTACAGACCAAGTAACTAGCTTATATTTTTTTACTCTTATCAAGATGGTACTCTCCAACTCGCAGCTGTTCATTACGATACTTCCGAGAACAGTATTCTCTAATTAATTATCAATAATTTCTACTTGATTTACCATTTTTCACAGTAACTTGACATTTCTGTACAGTAAATCACAGTGTATATACAATTATTGGTGATATATTCCACCTATTTACAATTTTTCCTTAAATAAATTTGTGTTTCACTAACTAATTATGATAACAATAAAAAATACCGTTTGAAGAACAATTATTTCGGGGCACCTAAAAGAGTTCACATTCTGCCTAGTTGTTCTTCAACAATGCTCAGGAGCCACTGAAATTACATCTCATAAAACTTCACACTCATGGTAATCAGTAGCGACGGTTTTTGGGGAAAGATGATGGATTCAGCTGAAACTCAACGAAAAACTGAGTACATGGTGATTCAGTAATACGCCAAAGGATCAACATCCCGATCTTGGAATCGTGAGCTTATGATAATGAAAAAGAGCTTTTGAGCACTTTCTATTGTCGAGACAATAGCGGATCCAAAACCAATAACTCGAATGCATTCCAATGTTCTCGAACGTACTCGACTTCATTTTGAAGCTGATTTCAAGACCTTATAATGAGATAAAGTGAGTTCGATTTTGACTATTTAGAGTCGAGCTATCTCAGATGTTAAAAGCCCGAGAACTCGCAAATCCTCAGCAGAGCAGATCTCGGATAGTGATTCAGAATGCGATTGCTTGACTCTCGTTTGTTGACATCGAACTCACTTCTGCTTATTCTGAATGACTTAAAATAAGCTTCAAGATACGGAAGCAGTCACTGCCTCGACAAGTAAAATTGCTCAAAACAGCTCCATCTGATCGGCACTTTAAAAAACCAATCAAGCTCGAATGTTGAAGAAGATTGCTCCATTTCAATCCTGACGGGATGTTGATCTATGAGCGTAGTACCAAATCATCACGTGCTTAGTTATTGGTAAACTTCTCGTGAAACCTATCGCCCTTTCCCGAGAAGCATGTAGGAAGATGATCTTGTCAATGGAGCGATCGATTACAGAGTATCCACTTTTTCCGTCAGAGTCATGTATAGCTCATGAGCTTCTTGGATTGTTTTGGGTGGAGAGGAATTCGGGAAGATTGTTTGTACGAATTCCTCGATGTCTTCATCATGCAATCTAGGTGCGATAGTTTCATCTGCAATCAATACGTCGATCATGGGTAGGTTGACGTCTTTTCCACAGTCTTCGGCGCCATACTTGTCGGGGCAGTAATACATCACATCTGGAATGCCACAAGGGACACTGAGGTTTTTCTGTCGACGAATACGATGTTGGTTCCACTCATTTTTCGACTCTTGGAGGTGTTTCTGTAGCACATATCCGTAGCAGTATCGAGGAGCCTCTACGTGGAAGGCGTTGGACCTGTCGTATTACCCCTTCGCCTACATATTTTTGAAATACTGGATGTAAAAACCAACGGTATGATTGATCAGCTGCTTCCAGTGTTCCTCAATTCGCTCGTTGGCTGTGCTCTTTCCCTTCAAAAAACTTGACTCGTTAGCGTTCTCGTCATCATGATCGCTCCGTAAAGTGATTTGCAATAACTCGATCTTGACATTCTCTGTGCCTCTGTCAGATCGAATGATGCACGGCAGGCATCCAAATTCTTTGATGGCTTGTAAAATATACCAAGCAATCACTTCGGGTTTGTTGTTTGACGTTCCAACTCCTAGCCAAATCACTTTGCGGCTAAATCCACACACGCAGCCAGTTATAGCAAACCCGAAATGCTTGAGCTTATCAAATCCATCCACGTGCCATAAAAAGTTTGGCCCTAGCACTGAGTAAACTCTCCGCAGCAGGCAATACTTGGATCTTTCGGCGATACCCTCAGGATCAATAATTCTCAATAATTCCAAGACAGTTTCTTGTTTGACAGTCAGACCATATTTCTGTCTCAAACGCTGCCACATATACTTATAGCCGATGCCCAGAGCCGGCCCTAGCACCATTTCGATCATAATAGCAGAAATTATGTCACAGAGGTCGGATTCAATAATATTCTTTCTCTTCAATTGCAATTTGCTGTACGTTCTCTGCAATGTTCTGACAGACATGATAATACCATAGCGCTGCTTCAACAATCTCGATATCTCTTCGTATGTGTATCTGCCTTGAAATAGTTCTTTGACGAGCTTGATGACCTCGTTATCCTCATCCACTGGAAATATATTACGATTGTATAATCAATTACGTTTGCGAAGGCCTCATGATCCAAAAATCACAGATTATCATTTGAAGTTCCGATAACGATCCAGAGCAAGTAATGAAAAAGCGCGGAAGTTTCATCAACATCGGCTAAAAGAACAGCTAAGTTTGATCAGTACCTCTGTTGAAATCAAAATACGTATATACGTGATGAAACATTGTACAGTCTACGAGAAATAAAATATGAATTGAATGTCATAGTGATGTAGTACACGATTCTTTAAATCTTCAAAATGTGGTGAAACGTTCTGCATAGCAGGCGAAATTTTCGGTGGTAGGATGAGTTGTAAAAATGCATTACCTCCTGGATCGGCATGATGAACTTCATAAGTCTTGATGTTGGGTAGAAGGCTGAATTGACGTTGATGAGGCAATATGGTGACGGTCTGACCATTTTCTGAATATTTCAATTTTTCTACACCAGGAAAGTACTGCTCCAGCCAGTCAACTTTTATTCTTAGCTCATCCAACTCGAATCTGATGAGCGGATGACTAACACTCGTGAAATCGATTGCAAGCTCAGGATTCATCCCCATTCCTCACCCTGGAAACATTTTTAAGAGTCCCTTGTCAAGATCTATACAATAACTTGCTCAATCATCAAATATCAAGATTGATAAGTGCCATTATTATCAAGAGGCGAAGCTGAACGCGCGAACGTTGAAACTTGATCAACTAGTTACGAGCCGCAGGGAGGATTTCGATGTGCATTCCGAGAATTTATCGAATCAGCGATCTTCTCCAACACAACAACTCCGTGCTATAAGCAAACCACCCAAAACAATGACAAAAAGTATCCATCGAAAATAAATTGATATGGAGATGTAACGATGAGGAATTACTCTAGCTCTGGCGTAATATACATGTAAGCAGAATCTTCACCTGGTTTACATAGATTCTGTTCTCCAAACGAGCTCCTTCTGTTATCCAAAATCAGCATGAACGTTGATAAACTGATGACGAAACAATGTCAAGAAGATGATACTACAAATTTGATGACACTTGAATAGTTCCCAAAACTTATAAAATATAAAATGCCCACACATAGGGAAGTCCACAAGCTATGAATAGAACAACAATACGTATTTAGAAATTCATGGGCCTTCGTGAGTGGTCTCTGCATTCTGGAGTCTAGTACCAGTCGTTTCAGGATTTTACATCAGTATTGTAGTCAATATGAGTCCTGAAGAGACGTCCATAAAGAGAATACATTTCTCGAAACAAGATTCATCGGTCACAGATTTACAAACATTCATGGATCAATACACTCGTTTTGATTTTATTTGAGCATTTGCTGTGGGTGAAAGTTGAACTTTGAACTACTGTACGATGGATTAGTCCCACAAAAAATCAGAGATTTCAACTCATTCATCCTCGCCAGTGACCCACTGAGCTTTCTTGGGTGTGCAATACGAGGATCGACATTTTTTCAGACAGGAACCTGTTATATGAGCTCTGCTCAGCGCCGCATTTGTGATCCTCTTGTACTCTTGTCCCCTTGACGAAATTGAACAAGCACAACTTGGGGTCGGGCAGACTTGGAGTTGGCTTGGTTACTGCCAACAGCAGCCATTATCTGTGAAATTTTCAACCATTCAGTCCAAACTAATTACAAGTGAAGAGTATATTCTTGTAGAAAGTAGGTCTAAGCATTGAGTGAAACTGTACATCAAATATGAGGATAATTGGTGAATTACTATTAGGTCAGATATGAGTGTCAACTCTGGAGACAAAGCTTCTCGGAGGGAGAGATCAAATCATGCTACAGGGCTACGAATATTGTGTCATATCATGAGAGGATTCCTATTACATCAACTGAAACAAGTTTGACAGCTAGAATTATGATACAGCCAGTGAACTTGAAATAAAATCAAGGCAATACAAGCCAGCAAAAGTTCCATTTTTATAAATATAGTCTGCCTGGGATAGTAACATTAGAGCACAGCAAGTTCAGACTACCTGTGCATGAAACAAAAGGCCTAGCTGGGTAAAAGTAGCTCTAGGCTGTGAATCATGATGCACATCAACTTTGTGAATGATCGGTGGAGTACTCTTGGATCGATGGGACCTTTCGACTCAGTGAACACAGCTTCTCTGAGTCAAAGTTCAAATCTTTGTGAGAGGCACACAAAATTTCAACAAATCATACCAAGAGTCTCACATCAATTGAAAGAAGATTCAGAGGATGGATAATGTAGCTGGCAACCTTGGAAAAAGATCAAGGTAATAGTACAAGAGCCAACACAAGTTGCAACTCTGTAAAAAATTTGCCGGCGAAGTTAGCTATGAGTATAGGGAACTCAAAAGACTCCTGAGTGTCATGGAGACCTGTCACTTGGTATAAATTAGCTCTAGGCACTGAATGATGATGTGCACAAACTTTGAGACTGATCCAAGGAGTACTCTTGGATCGATGGAAGGTTTCATTTTTGTACACACAACTTTTCGGGGTCAGAGTTTCAATCTTTGTGAGATACACAAAGTTTCAACAAATCATACCATGAGTCTCACATCAACTGAAATTAGCTTCAGAGCATGAATAATATAGCTGAAAATCTTGGATGAAGATCAAGTTAATAGTACAAGAGCCAACACAAGTTGCAACTCTGTAAAAAGTGTGCCGGCGAAGTTAGCTATGAGTATAGGGAACTCAAAAGATTTCTGGATGACATGGAGACCTGTCACTTGGTACTAATTAGCTCTAGGCACTGAATAATATTGTGCACAAACTTTGAGTCTGATCCGAGGAGTACACTTGGATCGATGGAAGGTTTCATTTTTGTAAACACAACTTTTCGGGGTCAGAGTTTCAATCTTTGTGAGATACACAAAGTTTCTACAAATCATACCATGAGTCTCACATCAACTGGAATTAGCTTCAGAGCATGAATAATATAGCTGAAAATCTTGGATGAAGATCAAGTTAATAGTACAAGAGCCAACACAAGTTGCAACTCTGTAAAAAATGTGCCGGCAAAGTCAGCTATTAGTATTGGGAACTCAAAAGACTTCTGAATGACATGAGGACCTGTCACTTGGTACTTATTAGCTCTAGGCACCGAATAATATTGTGCAGAAACTTCGAGACTGATCAGAGGAGTACTCTTAGATCTATGGAAGCTTTCAACTTTGTAAAAAAAACTTCTCGGAGTCAAAGTTTCAATCTTTGTAAGAGACACACAAAATTTTAACAAATCAACTCAGGACTTCTGCATCTACTAGAAATAGCTTCACAGCATGAATATTGTAGCTGACAACATTGAAAAAAGATAAAGGTAATAATACAAAAGCCAAGACAGGTAGACAATTTTTAAACAACAGGATGATCTGACTAAAGGCTCAAAGAACCAGAAATCATTACTCACTTTTCTTTACTTGATATGCTCCTGGATCTTCTTTTGGTATAAAGTCTGAAGGACTGTCAGATTTTTTTCAACAACAGCAACCCTCTAAAGTTGTACACAGCTACATGTGTTGCCTTGGGCAGCTCATCGCTGCAAAATGCATTAAATACTCAGTTCCAGCCCATCAGTGCGATTTTAGGAAATGACCAAAAATAACAAGAAATATACAAAAGAGCTGAGAATAATGAATAAAAAATTGAAAAGAAGAGAAACTGATTTTTTACGCGCCCTCATATGCGGCGGCTACCTAACCTCCATGGTACAAGACAGTACTTACCTCACATATGACGTATTTTCACCACCCTGATCCAAACAATAAACTGCTCCTCTTTTTTTATGATGCTGCGATCTCCACTCCTGGCTCAAAAATGCATTTTCCGCGATAAAAAATCAAAATTTTGGGTCTGGGTCTCTCGCTCGCTGCGGCGAGCGACGAGACTTTCCCGGCTCGCTCGTCGCCGCGAGCGACGACAGCTGCGCCGTCTTGTGCGACCCTGGCGGTTACATGCTTCGGTACAATACCACACTGATCTGTAGTGAGCTGCAGAATTGCGATGACACAAGGTGCGACGGTGCGGCGCGCGGCCAGTACAAAATATTTGGAAATTGCTGTCATTACGAAGTTAATTGAAGGAATGATCTGGGAATTTTTATACGCACCCTTGGGTATCATTGCTTCCACGCTGTGGAAGAATTGTGCTTACACTTAATAAAGGCACATCTTAATAAAGGCACCAAAATTTTTAAAAAATCATGGAGTTGTTCACGTTTTTACGGATTTTGCAATCAAAAGCATAATTTTCGACATGTGACGAAGTTTTTCAGTTTTGAACTATATCGAAACTCAAAGCGAGAAAGTTGCTCAGTATTGTCTGATTGATGTATTACTGGAACTTATCTCAAAATATACGATGGGAGGATAGTTACAGCAGTAATATTAACATTGTTCCGAAAAACGTCGTGAATTCAGGATGAGACTCGACAGCGGATCGAGATCCACATACAAAAACTCCCGTAACTTTCCTTCTATTGCTTGATTCAATCCGAATTCCGACAACGACATCAATGAGACACTACTGAACAATTTTCTCGCTTTGAGTTTTCATACGGATCAAAATTGAAAAACTCCCTCGCAAGGCGAAAATTATGTTTGCCATGGAGTAATCTATGAAACCTTCAAAGAATGTTATGATTTTCCTAATTTGTTTATACCCTTTTTCATCACAAATCCTCCACTGCATCCAAGGATGCGTACAAAAATCCCCAGATCAATCTATCAATTATTTTAGTAGTGACAACGATTTACAAATATTTTGTATCGGCCGTGCGCTCGACCGGGCAGCGCAGCTTGTGCCGACCCGACTACGTTGCCAAGTGGTAGATTCACCAGTCGGCCCGGTACATTTACTGCGCGCATGATATTTGAGAACTTGGAGACGAGGCAAATCATGGGCAAAGGCGCCATCCATAAATGATATCATGCTCTCGGGGGGGACGGGGGGTCATCCAAATGTGACAAGGGGGCGGGGGGTTCGCTCAAACGTGACATCGTGTTTGATAAAGTTCGGTTGTTGAGAATTTTCAAAAATTTCGTGAGTGATTTATAGGCAGATTATCTTGGGCATCTTAAGGCTTCAATATCAAACATAACTCCAAATAAGAGCTATCCCCCGATTGAAATTGAGTGATAAAGTTAAGAATTAGCGTCGTAATATGTGATTTTTCCTCGGATAGTGGAAATTTCCTCCCACCAATAGTCAGAGGAGGGGGAAGGTTTACATATTTGTGACATCATGGCAGGGGGAGGCCTTCGAATTTGTGACAGAGTGTGACATTGTGGGCGTGGGGGGGGGGGGGGGGGTCAAAAATGGTCAATTTTGGCATGATATCATTTATTGATGGCGCCAAATGTACCATCCCGCACTGTAAATGTACCTCTCCCATAGTGGGGTAATCATCCGACCCGCTGCAATAGAAGTAACTTGACAAGCTCGCACGATATTTCTACCGAGCGAGAGTGAATATACTACTACGGAATACGTATTTCAGAGGGACAAATGACCAGCCGGACGGTACTTTTGACAAAAAATTTTTTACTGTGCAGGCTATCTGTCCATCCTGACCTCAAATTATGAAAATCAAAATTGATTTGTGTACAAATCTCACTCCCATCCATCAAAATCAGTATGAATATCAAATATGTTTTTGCTGCTGATCTGATTCATCTAATGCGCAGGATACCAAACAATCAACATCTAGATCTTGATGTATAGGGGGTATTCTGGAGCAAGCTGGACGAAATTAGCACCAGGGGGGTCGGGGAAAATTCTGAAAATTTTTTTCCTGTTTTTTTTACTATGTTGAGATAGTGCAAAAATTTCTTTTAGACACACTGTGTGAGAATAGTACATTTTGATACAGGGGCGTAAAATGTTTTATTCGCATCCGAGTGATGGGTTTCCGGCCCGAGCCGCAGGCGAGGGTCGGAATCATCACGAGGATGCGAATGATAGGTTTTACGCCCGCGTATCGAACTATACTTTTCGATAAACTGTGCGTAAAAGAAGACAAACTGTGCACAAAGTGCACTTTTACGCACAGTGTATCGAAAAGTAACTCTTCGCACTGATTTTCCACTCTCTCTTACAGCTTGTCAAAAAATAGTATTCGATACAAGGGTGTAAAACTCATTTTTTCTCACCTTCCTGTTGATTCCGATCTTTGCCCACGGCTCAGTCCGTAAACCCAACACTCGGACGCGAAATAGTACATCAAGCAACAAGGGCGCAAAGAAATTTTACGTACGAATTCCCGAAATGAGTGCGTAAGAGTGAACTTTGCGCACAGTTGTACTTTTTGCGAAATGCACAAAGTCACAACTATGCGTAAAAAGTTCACTTCTACGCACGAAAATTTCGGGAACGAGGGCGTAGAATTGCGCCCGAGTTGCTTACAATTATTTTGGATATATCCGTGCGGAAAGTTGGTGTCCGGACCATACCACCGAAGTTGGTGGTGGGCGCGAAGGGGGGAGGAGCGGGGTCCAGGCGCACAACGCCCCGCGGGGTGCAGGGGGCGAGGGGGGCGGAGCCTCCCACTTGAAAAAAATCTGAAGAATGGATCAAACAGAAGATATCCTGAACCAGCTCATTATTAAAATAAGGTGCTAGAATTCATCTCGAATATCATAATCTCGTTGCAAAAAAGTAACTCCGTGAAACATCCCAACTTCCGTTCGAATTTGAAGTATTTAGGGAAGAAAATCAGAGATGTCACATGATTCATGTCATCCCAGATTCCCTGATTCCTATCAGAACGTAGGAGTTTACTGTTATGCATTGATACATGAAGAACAGGATTGCATCAGAAAATGTCTTTGACGAAACATGTATGGGGAACTGAGTGGAATTGTTGTCAATATAGAAACTACTCCAATACACAGTGTCCTACCGATGACCAACATCTTTCATAATCATGATTATTCACTACCTATGACCTGCAATTTCTCATTGAGTTGCCTTCTAACCTGAGAATCTTCGTGTATACTCGTGGTCTTGTAGATCAAGACCCGATGACGACAGCATCTATTCTCATGCTTACTCCAATTCTCTTTACATTTGGGGTCAATGGCGATTTTTGCACTCTTTTTGAATTCCTAACTTATGTGTAACAATAAGTCAGTTATCACAAAACCAAAGAAAATTTGCTCAAGTTGGGAACCAAAATGTACTCATAGTATAGATGAGGAGGTTGTGACGCCATAGGTGATTGCCCTTGTTGGTTAATCACTCTGTCGTCGGTTCTGCAAGACCGATCGCTCGATGCATACCGCGAGGAATGCATCGCGCAATCACGTTTTGCTGACCTTTGCACTTTTACACTGTGCGACACGCGACGAGTCAAGGGCATATAAGCCGCGACTCGCGCGCGCCGCATCAGACCGCTCGGCGACTCCCATTTCGGGAGTACCCATCATCACTCTATCTCAAAACACGCAGATTGTGTATGAGTCATTCTTCCATTCAATATATATCTATATTTTACATCATTTCCACGAGTCATTTCACTGTTCCCCGACACCTCACGTCACAAGGTGATCAGCCACTCAATCATTCTCAACATCCGGGTTGCAAGGCCACCGCTTGCCCGTCATTCGATCTCAAACTGCAACATCTTTCACTTCAAATTCATGGGTACCAATTCATAAAGGGGCCGGAGGAATTAGAAAAATGCCGGAATCATCGTTTGCTGCTCTGTGATCAGCCTCCTTTGCCGTGAGAATCGAAATTGAAAAACGGTTGATTAATGTTTTTTTCGATACACTTAGCGTAAAAGTGTACTTTGCGCACAGTTTGTCGACTTTTACTCATAGTTCATCGAAAAGTATAGTTCGATACACGGCCGTAAAACCTATTATTCGCATCCTCGTGATGATTCCGACCCTCGCCTGCGGCTCGGGCCGGAAACCCATCACTCGGACGCGAATAAAACGTTTTACGCCCTTGTATCGAAATGTACTATTTTGCAATTGTGTGCGCGAAGTTGTAAAAAAATGAGACTTCTCTTCATTATTTACAGTGCGAGAAGTAATGCGTGAATGATTTCTCGCACAGTTTTACATTTACGCACTGGTGAAGTGTGCGTGAATGTAACTTCTCGCTCTAATGCATTTTCATTCACGCACAGTTCCAAAATATGATGTCACGTCATCCCTCTGAATTTGGCCTTTCTTGAAAACTTCGTTTCCAAGATAACCTTGCTCGGACAGTGGTGCATTTAATTACAACTTCGCGCACAATTGCAAAAAATAGTATACGCAACACGTGCGAGGAGTTTCCGCACACGTTGCCAGCTCGCGCGAGAAGTAACATTCACGCACACTTCGAAACTTCTCGCACACCCAGAAGTACATATTTACGCACGCTCGCGAAGCGAGTAAATATGTAAAAATCGGCATTATTTTGGCCGTTTGAGTGCAGGAGGCCGTGAGCACGGTTCTACTCATTCCACTTCGCAAATGAAACATTGGGCTAAAATGGAGATCCGAACATACTTTTCCGACTCAGAATGAGCATCCAAACACAATTCTGAGGTTCAGTTTAGCTCTAGAATGTCGTCTAGTGCCTCAACGGTGTTAGAATCCGTCGACAGAGTTCAAGTTTTCGGGGAGGGGGAGAGGGACAGCTATTTCTCTGTCGACGGATTCTAACACCGTTGAGGCACTAGACGACATTCTAGAGCTGAACTGAACCTTAGAATTGTGTTTAGATGCTCATTTTGAGTCGGAAAAGTATGTTCGGATCTCCATTTTAGCCCAATGTTTCATTTGCGAAGTAGAAAGAGTAGAACCGTGCTCACGGCCTCCTGCTTTCACATGGCCGAAATAATGCCCATTTTTGGCTCGGCAAATATAACCCACAGCTCGCCGCACTATACTTGTGGGGACTCAAGAGTGCCGGATAATCCGCTTCACTCGAATTCATGAGCTATCGAGATGAAACAAAATGGATTTTCTTCGTAATTTCCTAAGCTACAAGATGTGCCTACCTGTTTTTTACTTAAATGCGAAAGGGTGGAGGGGGGAGGAGTTGAATGGAAAAAAAATATCAACACGGATTTTACCGAAAAATGAACTTGGGGTGTCCGGGGCATGAGTCCTACTGCCACCTGGGAAACACTCGATAGACATTCTTTGCGCACATACCTAGAGTTTCAGCCCAACCCCGGGTCCGGGAACAAGTGCTGGGATCTCTGAGGATTAATTTTCGTTATAATGGAGTGCCAAAATGTAGGAATTTCACCAAAATCACGGTTTTGAGGTAGTTTGCGGTTCTGCTGCCATGTTGAGAATACTTGTGGTGTATTACGTCATTGACTAACAAGATTTTGAGCTCAATCCCACGTCTAGGAATTGGTGCTGACAGCTTTAAGATCTATTATTAGCTCGAACTGTCCCTTGGGCACTGCCAACATCGCTATATGACAGCTTCTAGGTAGGATTTTGATATGCTGCCAAGTCGGAAACGGTTAAGTCATATTTTGGATATGGTTAACAGAAGTTCAAGCTCAACCCCGATGCAAGGAATTGGTGCCAGAAATTTCTAGATCGATTTTATGAAAAAATTGAACCTATTTCGGTACGAATCTGATTGAAGATGATTCATTTTTGACGAGATTTTGACTTGCTGCCGAATTTGCGAAGATTCTATCACATTTCGATTTGGATGAACGAATTTTCTAACTCAATCCCGAGTCTTGGAATACGTGCTGGGATCCTGGACGACAACTTTTGTTCATAATCGAATGCCAAACTGTGAGAATTTCACCAAAATCACGGTTTTGAGGTAGTTTGCGGTTCTGCTGCCATGTTGAGAATACTTGTGGTGTAATACGTCTTTGACTAACAAGATTTTAAGCTCAATCCCACGTCTAGGAATTGGTGCTGACAGCTTTGAGATCTTTTATTAGCTCGAACTGTCCCTTTGGCACTGCCAACATCGCTATATGACAGTTTCTAGGTAGGATTTTGATATGCTGCCAAGTCGGAAACAGTTTCGTCATATTCTCGAAATTGTTAGCAGAAGTTCGAGCCCAACCCCGATGCAAGGAATTGGTGCCAGAAATTTCTAGATAAAGTTTATGCGAGAATTGACACGGGTTCGGTCGAAATTCGATTGAAAATGACTGATTCTAGATAAGAATTCCATATGCTGCCAACTTGCAAACTATTCTATGACCTTCTGAAATGAGTCAGCTCCATTTCAAGCTGAATCTCGATTCTGGGGATCGGTGCCAAGAAATCTAAGATTCATTCTAAGCGGAAATTTACACGAGTTCGGTCGGGATTCGATTGGAAATGCCCGATTCCAGATGAGAATTCGATATGCTGCGAACTTAAAAACTATTACATGACATCCTGGGATGAGTCAACTACATTTTGAGCTAAATTCCGATCCTGGATATCGGTGCCAGGGGATCGCGCATGCACTCCATGCAAAATTTGACGCGACTTTGATTGAAAAATTATTGAAAATGCTGGATTCTAAATGAGATTCCGATATGCTGCCAACTAAGGAACTATTTCATAAGATTCTGGGATGAGTGAGCAACATTTTGAAGTGGATCCCGATTTCGAAATCGGGTGCCAAGAAATCTGAGACGCGATTCATGCAAAATTTGACGCGACTTCGATTAAAAAATTATTGGAAATGCTGGATTCTAGATGATATTCCGATATGCTGCCAACTTAGAAACTACTTCATAACATTCTGGGATGAGTGAGCTATATTTTGAACTGTATCTACATCCCGAAGTCTGGTGCCAAGAAATCTGAGACGCGAATCCTGCAAAATTTGACACGATCTCGATTGAAATATGATCAAGAATGGTGGATTCGAGATGAGATTCCGATATGCTGCCAACTTGAAAAACTATTCGAGAACTTTCTGCGATGAGTGAGCTACATTTGAAACTGAATCTCTATCACGGGATCTGGTGCCAAGAAATTTAAGACGCGATTCATGCTAAAATTTGACACGATTTCGATTCAAATATGATTGAGAATGGTGGATTCCCGATGAGATTTCAACATGCTGCCAACTTAGAAACTATTTCATAACATTCTGGGATAAGTGAGCAACATTTTCAAATCAATCCCGATTCCGGAATCGGGTGCCAAGAAATCTGAGACGCGATTCGTGCAAAATTTGACACGATTTCGATTTAAATATGATTGTAAATGGTGGATTCTAGATGAGACTCCGATATGCTGCCAACTTAGAAACTATTCCATAACATTTTGGGATGAGTGAGCTACATTTTGAACTGAAGCCCGATTCCGGAATCGGGTGCCAAGGAATCTGAGACGCGATTCATGCGAAATTTGACGCGACTTAGATTAAAATTGATTGAAAATGCCGGATTCTAGATGAGATTCTGATATGCTGCCAACTTAGAAACTATTTCATTTCATGCTGTGATGAGTGAGCGATATTTTGAACCGGGTCTCCATCCCGGAATCTGGTGCCAAGAAATTTAAGACGCGATTCATGCAAAATTTGACACGACTTCGATTAAAAAATTATTGAAAATGCTAGATTTTGGAAGAAATTCCGATATACTGTCAACTTAGGAACTATTTCATTCTATATTGTTATGAGTGAGCAATATTTTGAACTGAATGTCGATTATGGGGATAGGGCTGAAAATTATCACATGTATATTATGAGCAAATTTAGATAAGCTCAGTCCAAATCCGTTTGGAAATGCTTGATCCAATATCGATATGCTGACCAAATTATCATATGACATTCTGTGTGGGGTGAGCTACATTTTTAGCTGAAATCCCATTCGGAAATTGGTGCCAGATAATCCCGGATTCATCCTTCTTGATGAATGACATGATAACAGTTAAGACATGATCGAGATTGTTCCTCTCTGGATGGGAATCAGGTATGCGGACAACTTGGAAACCATCTCATGACAACCTGGGACAAGTTAGCCCAATTCGGAGCCTAATCTTGATCCTCGGAATCCGTGCAAAAAAATTAAAAACCAATTTTTAGCGAAAAATCACATGAGATCTGTTCAAATCTGATCGAAAATGTTACTGTTAGATTTGTGTTCTATTTGCTGCAAACTGAAAAATAGTCCGTACAGTCTCTCTGATGAATAAAAGAGATCAAAATTATGAGGGAACATGCATATTCCACAACTCGGGTTCCTCCTTATTCCCAGTTTCACTTTAAAATATCCTAGTCCGTGAATAGTTATGTATAAAAGAGATGAGATGCGCCAAGAATGAAGGACTATTAGGAATCGAAGGATAGAAAATCGGACGATAGTCATCCATTTAACATTGTACTTCATCCTTGGCGCATCTCATCTCTTTTGTACATAACTGTTCACGGACTGGGATTTATTAAAGTGAAACTGGGAATAAGGAGGAACCCGAGTTGTGGAATATGCATGTTCCCTCATGATTCTGATCTTGTTCATTCATCAGAGAGACTGGACGGACTTTTTTTTAGTTTGCAGCAAATAGAACACAAATCTAACAGTAACATTTTCGATCAGATTTGAACGGATCTCATGTGATTTTTCGCTAAAAATTGGTTTTGAATTTTTTTGCACGGATTCCGAGGATCGAGATTAGGCTCCGAATTGGGCTCACTTGTCCCAGATTGTCGTGAGATGGTTTCCAAGTTGTCAGCATACCTGATTCCCATCTAGAGCGGAACAATCTCGATCATATCTTAACTGATATTATGTCATTCATCAAGAAGGATGAATCCGGGATTATCTGGCACCAATTTCCATATGGGATTTCAGCTGAAAATGTAGCTCACCCCACACAGAATGTCATATGATAGTTTAGGCAGCATATCGATCTTGGATCAAGCGTTTCAAACCGGATTTGGACTGAGCTTATCTAAATTTTCTCATAATATACATGTGATGATTTTCAGCCCTATCCCCATAATCGACATTCAGTTCAAAATATCGCTCAATCATCACAATATTAAATGGAATAGTTCCTAAGTTGACAGTATATCGGAATCTCATCCAAAATCTAGCATTTTCAATAATTCTTAAATCGGAGTCGTGTCAAATTTTGCATGAATCGCGTCTTAAATTTCTTGGCACCGGATTCCGGGATGGAGACCCGGTTCAAAATATCGCTCACTCATCACAGCATGAAATGAAATAGTTTCTAAGTTGGCAGCATATCGTAATCTCATCTAGAATCCACCATTTACAATCATATATAAATCGAAATCGTGTCAAATATTGCACGAATCGCGTCTCAGATTTCTTGGCACCCGATTCCGGAATCGGGATTCACTCCGAAATGTTGCTCACTCATCCCAGAATGTTATGGAACAGTTTCTAAGTCGGCAGCATATCAAAATCTCATCTAGAATCCACCATTTCCAATGATATTTGGATCGAAATCGTGTGAAATTTTGGCATGAACCGCGTCTTAAATTCCTTGGCACTAGATTCCGTGATAGAGATTTAGTTCAAAATGTAACTCACTCATCCAAGAATGTTATGGAATAGTTTCTAAGTTGGCAGCATATCGGGATCTCATCTAGAATCCGTCATTTTCAATAATTTTTTAATCGAAGTCGCGTCAAATTTTGCATGAATCGCGTCTCAGATTTCTTGGCACCCGATTCCGGATTCGGGATTCAGTTCAAAATATAACTCACTCATCGCAGAATGTTATGGGATAGTTTCTAAGTTGGCAGCATATCAAAATCTCATCTAGAATCCACCATTTTCAATCATATTTAAATCGGAATCGTGTCAAATTTTGGCATAAATCGCGTCTCAAATTTCTTGGCACTCGATTCCGGAATCGGGATTCACTTCAAAATGTTGCTCACTCATCCCAGAATGATATGAAATAGTTTCTAAGTTGGCAGCATATCGGAATCTCATTTAGAATCCAGCATCTCCAATAATTTTTCAATCAAAGTCGCGTCAAATTTTGCATGGAGTGCATGCGCGATCCCCTGGCAACGATATCCAGGATCGGAATTTAGCTCAAAATGTAGTTGACACATCCCAGGATGTCATGTAATAGTTTTTAAGTTGGCAGCATATCGAATTCTCATCTGGAATCGGGCATTTCCAATCGAATTTCGACCGAACTCGTGTAAATTTCCGCTTAGAATGAATCTTAGATTTCTTGGCACCGATCCCCGAAATCGAGATTCAGGTTAGAATGGAGCTCACTCATTCTAGAAGGTCATAGAATAGTTTGCAAGTTGGCAGCATATGAAATTCTTATCTAGAATCAGGCATTTTCAATCGAATTTCGACCGAACCCGTGTCAATTCTCGCCTAAACTTGATCTAGAAATTCCTGGCACCAATTCCTTGCATCGGGGTTGAGCTCGAACTCCTGCTAACAATTTCCAGGATATGACGAAACTGTTTCCGACTTGGCAGCATATCAAAATCCTACCTATAAACTGTCATTTAGCGATGTTGGTAGTGCCCAAGGGAGAGTTCGAGCTAATCATAGATCTCAAAGCTGTCAGCACCAATTCCTAGACGTGGGATTGAGCTTAAAATCTTGTTAGTCAATGACGTAATACACCACAAGTATTTTCAACATGGCAGCAGAACCGCGAACCACCTCAAAACCGTGATTTTGGTGAAATTCTCACAGTTTGGCATTCGATTATGAACAAAAGTTGGTGTCCAGGATCCCAGCACGTATTCCAAGACTCGGGATTGAGTTAGAAAATTCGTTCATCCAAATCAAAATGTGATAGAATCTTCGCAAATTCGGCAGCAAGTCAAAATCTCGTCAAAAATGAACCATCTTGGATCAGATTTGAACTGAATTAGGGTCAATTTTTGCATAAAACCGATCCAGAAATTTCTGGCACCAATTCCTTGCATCGGGGTTGGGCTTGAACTTCTGTTAACCTTATCCAGAATATGACTATTTTGTTCCCGACTTGGCAGCATATCAAAATCCTACCTAGAAACTGCCATATAGCGATGTTGGCAGTGCTTAAAGGACAGTTCGAGCTAATAGTAGATCTCAAAGCTGTCAGCACCAAACCCGAGACGTGGGATTGAGCTTAAAATCTTGTGAGTCAATGACGTAATACACCAGAAGTATTCTCAACATGGCAGCAGAACCGCAAACTACCTCAAAACCGTGATTTTGGTGAAATTCTCACAGTTCGGCATTCGATTATGAACAAAAGTTGGTGTCCAGGATCCCAGCACGTATTCCAAGACTCGGGATTGAGTTAGAGAATTCGTTCATCCAAATTAAAATGTGATAGAATCTTCGCAAATTCGGCAGCAAGTCAAATCTCGTCAAATTGAATCGTCTTCAATCAGATTCGTACCGAAATAGGGTCAATTTTTTCATAAAATCGATCCAGAAATTTCTGGCACCAATTCCTCGCATCGGGGTTCGGCTTGAACTTCTGTTAACCATATCCAGAATATGACTAAACCGTTTCCGACTTGGCAGCATATCAAAATCCTACCTAGAAACTGTCATATAGCGATGTTGGCAGTGCCCAAGGGACAGTTCGAGCTAATAATAGATCTCAAAGCTGTCAGCACCAATTCCTAGACGTGGGATTGAGCTCAAAATCTTGTTAGTCAATGACGTAATACACCACAAGTATTCTCAACGTGGCAGCAAAACCGCAAACTACCTCAAAACCGTGATTTTGGTGAAATTCCTACACTTTGGCACTCCATTAATACGAAAATTCATCCTCAGAGATCCCAGCACTTGTTCCCGGGCCCGGGGTTGGGCTGAAACTCCAGGTATGCGCGCAAAGAATGTCAATCAAGTGTTTCCCAGGTGGCAGTAGGACTCGTGCCCCGGACACCCCAAGTTCATTTTTCGGTAAAATCCGTGTTAATATTTTCTTTCCCATTCAACTCCTCCCCCCTCCACCCTTTCGCATTTAAGTAAAAAACAGGTAGGCACATCTTGTAGCTTAGGAAATTACGAAGAAAATCCATTTTGTTTCATCTCGATAGCTCATGAATTCGAGTGAAGCGGATTATCCGGCACTCTTGAGTCCCCACAAGTATAGTGCGCCGCTAGATCGAGAATCGTCCCCGCAAGTTTTCATACATGTTTAAGGGTACGGGCCCCAGGGCCCACAGCAGGGGGGGGGGAGGGTGTTGAAAAAATTGAAAGAATAATTTTGCATTATTTCAATATAGTACAAACAGGAGAAAATTTCTTCAGACTTTTCCCCGACCCCTTGGTGTTGATTGTGTCTAGCTTGCTCCAGGATACTCCATAGTTATCCACATGTGCAAAGACATAGCATATAACGTGAACTATAGGGTGATAGGATACGTGCGTAGCCATCTATGAATTTTATTAATATTTTTGTCACACCAATATATGCTCATCTTTCACTAACAAATATTCCAGGAATTTGATACATTCAAACCAAGGGCTCAATCCTTGAGAACTGAGATGCAATTTTATTGGCCGGTTGTATAAGAGATTACATTCAATGTCTATGTTTGATTGTGAGTGAAATTCAACTCTATTAAAGATGTGCAATCATGACAATATAACTTTGTCGCTTTTTTATGAAAAATTCTGATTGTGAAATGATACTAGGATGATAGAATTATGTATCTCAAGGTACAACTATGTTGAGGATTTAAGAACGCCATACCTAAGTTCCATTCTCTTTGAAATTTCCATCCTCCATCACCAGACTTTGAGCTAGGAGTTTTACCACATCCACTCAATAATGGGGTCACTTTGGTTCCACCAAGAATAAATGAACCTATTGAAACTATAGGATAGATAAATTCTGGTTGTAGCAGAGCAATGAGTTTTTGGTGTCACTTGAATTCAATGCTCGAATTTTGAAGGATAGTAATTCGAAATTGTTGGTTGAAGAGGCCGAAAACTCTTTCCATAGAGTCTTCGAAACCTGCTTGAACTTGCTCACGACGAAGTTTTCTCCTCCCTGTTGTGAAGTCTGCAGCATGATGATGAGAACCTGGGGAAGTAATTTTGGCTCAGTTTTTACTGCAATCTAAGGCACATCATCACACATAACAATTGCCCTATCTGCACCAATTCAGACAGGAAAATTCATGATGTAAGGTTACAGAGAGATAACCAACATATAACCTCACATGAGAATGGAAAACTCTTACTTTGTGTTTTAGCATGAATAACAATTATCGTGCAGCTCCTTGAACTCACTTCTTGGTGAGAATGTCTGAGTCTGAAGTTAACAATGCGGATCAGAAGCTCTCGAGTCTTGCTGGATGAACGCCGTAGGTCTTTCCGCGCGTACATATGGTCCGCGCGGAGTACGCGCTAGTAATGCGGCCAGTGGCTATGGTCGAGTGACTACGACCAGAGTTTCAAATGAGCCTCTTGTGGACCTCACTTACGCGCAGACATACTCGAGCCCGGCCATGCCTGTCAGGCTCTCGCGGGCCTTTCTTGCAGGCAGACGTGTGCGTGCACGGGATCTCCTTACACTCATCAATTTGAATGAAAAATCGATCTGGTATCCCCATCCACCTTCGTGTCGATTCATTTTCCATAGATCAAGTACCAAAAAAGACACACCACATCCCATAGAATATTTCCGTATAATTTTCCAACTTTACATCGATTTGAGCTCAATTTCAGAAAAATCAAGTATCATTCAACGATTTCCATGAAACTCCTCCATCACTCAAGGAGAGGTCCCACCCTAGTTTCAAATTCTGGCCCGGGAAATCATGGAGGGCTGAAGTTTTGGATTTATATGTTTTTTTTCGATCTATATACGATGGCGTAGTTTTTTTTCACAAGAAAATTTCCTCGACCATTTTTGTCCACTGGTTTGCGGACCCTTCTCTCGATCACCAAACCCATTCGAAATTTTGTTCAAAACCATAAATAGTACCCCCCCCCCCAAAAAAAATCTGCAGACTGATCCATCAAATTCTGTGTAACTAGATCCATTCTTTCGGGTCAGAAGTCTGAATTTTCTTGTTTTAATGCCTCAAAATTCGAAAAATATCGATGATTTCGGAAAATCACACGAATTTTTTCTTGTTTAGATCAAAAAATCGCATCGAATCAGTGAATAGGAAAAATCAGAAATCGAAAAATTAGACATACACTGTAAAAAAGATTTTTTATGAAGAACTTTTACGAAAGTTGATATGCCCAGCATGTACAATCGGTGGACATCATGCTGGGTAGGTGAAATTTACACGCGCGCTCATGAATTTCCTCAAGGATGGTGAGCTATGAAACAATAACAAATTACAAGGTCATGTTGATGGGTTAATACATCAACGACTCTGCACACCTGGGAATGATGCTTCCGTCACATAGATTCATCTTTCCAATCATTTTGGATCTTTGATTGGGTGCTGAAACAGCTCAAAGTAACATCTATCTCGTGATTCCAGCGAATCTCTCTCAAATATCACGCATATTGTGCTGGTGCAATTTTCATCAGCCTCGCATGTGGTATTTATTATGCTCAGCATGATGTCTGCCGATTACCCTGGTTGAACATAGTAAAATCACAAGACTCTTGTGAATTTCAAAATTTTTTGTTAAATATACCAGCTCATCATTGTGAACTCATCAACCCACGGATATTCTTATTTCAGCGATATTTCACAGTGATCTTGTGATTTTTTGAAATCATCAGTATTTTCCAGGTTCTGAGGCATTTTAGCGAGAAAATTCAGATTTTTGACACGAAAAAATGTATCTAATCGCACAGAACTTGGTGGATCAGTCTGCAAATTTTTTGGGGTACTATTCATGGTTTTGACCAAAATGTCGAATGGATTCGGTGATCGGGCAGAGGAGCCGCAAAAATGGACAAAATCAGTCGCAACTTTTTTTTGAAAAACTGAGTACGCCATCGTTTTTAGATCGAGAAAATACATGTAAATCCAGATTTTGAGCCCTCCGTGGCCTCTGAATTTTCTTCAGAGAACGATTTTGCCATTCTTTGAAAAAAGATGACACGTAGTGTGAGGACGATCAGGTCCCACCCTTCAACAGTATTTTGGGGACGGAATAGGACAATAATCAATTCATGATCTTTATATGTGTCATACCTAACGTAGGAATCAGATACGCAGCCCACTTTCCTCCGAGGGATTAGAGTTTCCTTTTCCAAGCAAGGAACCATTGTGAGAAGTTTTTGCGCCCATTGCAATTTTGGTGGACTTGGTGGAGCTCTCTATTGATAGTTGAATGTCCTATCTGAACTGGATTCCCCTCCGAATTCTATCCCAATATGACGTTGATGCTGATCTTCCTACCCCGACAGAATTTTTCACCCGAACATCCGGTTACCTGCCGATTCCATAGCTTCACCAAATTTTGCGATTGATCATCTCCCCTGACAGCATTTTTGGAGCGAGCATCCGGTTATTTGCGGTTTTGATCGCTGCCCTGGGTTTTGGGGTCGATTCTAATAGTCTGGTCCGAGCATCCGGCTATTTACGGGTTTGACTGCCTCCCTAGATTTCGGGGCTTATTCTCTCCCCGACAGGACTTTTGGTTCAAGCATCCAGCAGTCGCAAGTTCGACTGACTTCCTAGATTTTGAGGTTGGTTTTCATTCCCAAAAAATTTCTAGTCCGAGCATCCGGCTATTTGCGGTTCCGATCGCCTTCATGGGTTTTGGAGTTGATTTTCTCCCCCGACAATTGTCTGGACCGAGCAATCGGCTATTTACGGGTTTGACTGCCTTCCTAGATTTTGGGACTTATTCTCTCCCCGACAGGACTTTTGGTTCAAGTATTCAGCGGTCGCGAGTTCGACTGACTTCCTAGATTTTGAGGTTGGTTCTCATTCCCGAAAATTTCCTAGTCTTCTCACTCATAGATCATGAAGTTCCTCAATTTTGATCAGACCCCGGGTGCTGTTCTTATTTCTACTCCAATGTACGGTCGATGAACTATCAAGTTAGCGCAAGGTGGGAACTGTACGCTGACAGACCGAAATTGCTCGCAAAATGATCATTTCAGTAATTCCTATCTCGGCTTTCATAATACGTACGGTGGCCACCTGGGGTGGAAATTGATTGACGTTTCACATTCATCGCATTGCCTCGTTCCCACCACTGCATGCAGACAGATCAACAAGAGGTCCTACGCAGATCGAACCGTGAGCTCTACAGCTCATAGAGCTCAGGGAGACCGAAACCCAAGGTGAATCGTCTAAGTCCCCTAGATGCCCAGTATTGAAGTTGAGAAGTATCCAAATAGGCTTAGAATACTGTGGGAGGAGATCGTCGAAGTGTTAGCTACTCCAAATGTTCATTAACTGTTATTTTATCTTTCCAGCCTCTTTGGTCAAGCGTTCCTGGAAGCCGCTAGAAAGCTGGAGATAAAAATTTTCCCTGACTATTTTGACACAACAAGTATGTAGCATTTTTCTCATTATACTTCCTTCTCTGTGATTCAATACTATCAATTTTGATCATATTTTTCAGTTGCGAAACTCAAATTGAAAGATAGGCCCAAGTTTTTTGATGCTTTGGCTGCTTTATTGCAATAGGAGTTCCATGAGGATGGTACCCATCTTCAAAGCTGTAATCGCCAGTGCTATCCGCAATGTTGCGGTATCGCGGCAGTTAGCATGAAACGGTATTCATCATGAAAAATACCTCATCATAACGGAATTAGTGGATGCAATATGGGATTGAATGAAACTCGGTTCGCGATTGGCGAACGATGGAAAAAAGCGTGAGCCGGGATCTTTCTCAGGAGTACAGGAACGGATTATACCACGTACTCAGACTATAAGCATTGCGATCCACGTGTGAGGGATACGAAAAATTGCAATACTACAGATGAATGATGATATTACTTTATTTATCCCAACTTCCGAGTTATGCTTTTACTGTCAATATGTTCCAATTCTCCCGATTCCATTCTGAGCTAAGGTACTTTGTGGTGAGATTGGAGTCGCTTCAGCGTGGCTGCACAGAACCGTGGATTCTACTTTTGGATGAAATGTGTGGTGGACCACCTACTACGGTTGAAATTGAGGATTGAGCTCTGCTTCAACTCCATCAATTTCTTGGATGTTTGTCATTTCAGGAGATAGTCTGATCGAGGAACATACAATCTCTCCTCCGCCATTCTCGAGACGTTGGATGATTCTCAAACTCTTCAAACAGGCATTTCAAGCAATATACATGCGAAATTTACTTGTTCACTGCTTAATTGTAACATGCGGAAGGGTATGAGCCCTCGGTTCAGTAACAAGGATCTTCATGAACTGAGTCTGAAAGGGGTCTACTCAATCAGTCATATGAAAATTGATATATGAGGAAATCCCAGGAACTTTTGACTTTTGCTGTCACTCCACCGTCATTTGGGCTGTGTGACGTGTAATGAGACCTAACCAGTCAAATTTCCCTCGTTTGGGTGCCTTGAAAGTGGACACCAAAATTGGGATCGATTGGTAAATGTGGATGGATACTAGAGAAGAGAGTGTGCGAGAAAACACCCGAAAATCGAGGAATCGGCGTGTCACTCGGATCAATTCTCAAAATTCGTTAAGGTCTCATGGTTTTAGCGTACTACAGCGGGTTGTGTGACCTTCCGAACATGTTTCTCATGAGCAAAAGTTATGGTTTTCCTCTTCGAGGGAGATGTACATCGATGTACCGATCCGTGACACGCATAGAACAGTCTGTCACTCCATCTCTATGAGGAATCATTTCTCCTGTTCTTAGGCTCATACACTTATTAGCGTGTTCTAACAGGCCCCCTCCCCCCCCCCCCCCGATAAACTCAATGTGTTACTCGCGCAAAAACGAAGGAATTAACCTATTGCAGGTTCATGTACTTCTACGGGGAAATCAAGCAATTGCGTAAACGCAATTCCCTGATATTGTAATCAATTAGAATTGATTCCGGTTAGAACCCGAAAAAATTAGTGTCACTCATGGTATATTCACGCAGTTTTCGGCGGTGTA
Organism: Eretmocerus hayati; assembly: GCA_029851415.1. Classification (NCBI taxonomy): domain Eukaryota; kingdom Metazoa; phylum Arthropoda; class Insecta; order Hymenoptera; family Aphelinidae; genus Eretmocerus; species Eretmocerus hayati. Next base: position 104,369,461 of record CM056742.1, read on the forward strand.
CACTGGGGTGGGCCGAATATCCATTTTTCTCGAGAACCGCTTCGCTTTAGTGAAATTTCACTGTCTCTTGATGAGAAAATACGGAAATCTTTTCGCTGCATGCTTAAAAATGAGTTTTTCAGGTGGAGCAAGAGCCTCGAAGATTGAGAAAAATAGAGGAAAACGTGTTCTCCGAACCTTTTTTGTTACTGTTTCGCATGAAACTTCGGTGCATCTCCACATTTTGATATGTGCTTCAGCTAATTTTGAAGCTTGGTCCAAAACCAATGAAATGAGCTGAGGTACGTCCCATTTGAGTAACGTGGACTAAAGTTGTTGTAAATCTACGGACGTTTTTCATCCGCGATCATAAGTAAGCTATGGGTTATGTAGCTATCCGACGAATGGAACCCTAGCCAGATTGATACGCTTAAGTTTCCACAGTTTGCCTCATTCTGCGTTTGAATGAGGGAAGTCAACTCCAAAATGCCGAGGAATGAGATCTTGTGATGGAGCAAAAGTTTGAGAGATCTTGAGAAAATTAAGAGTGACATGACGTTTTGATGGTTCTTCCGAAAGTGATGCGATAGAACGCAGACTATTTTCTTTGCCTGAGTCGCCATGTGAACGACGTTGAAGTACTGAGTAGTTGATGGCCGATATGTCCAACCTGTGTATAAGGATAGGTAGTCCAAGCATAAGATAGGACGAGAATCTTCCGTCGTCATTTGCTCAATACTTGAATTTGATGCACTCAATCATTACAATAATGTGATCCAAATCATGAACTCTACAAGTTGAGAATCTTTGACATCCATTCAAGTATTCTATTCTTCTATAAGAGAGCCCCGGCTGGCCAACCCCCATTGCTCACCCAATCAATGACGATTCCGGAACGGATTTGTGAATAATTCCCAAACTGTGGTCCAAGATTCTGTCCAGTAAGTCATTTAGAGGAGTTCGGCTCGAGCCGCGGTAGAGTAAAGACGTGTTTACACTCTCGAATCGCTCGATTGTTTCGGTACTTAGTTTTGGGGCTTTGCCCCTCTCCCACTGCCCGTTCGCGTGTGCAAAGTGGGCTAATCATGGCTTTCAGCAATAAGAGCCCTGGCGCCCCTCACCAAAATTCTACATTTGTTTCGAAAAAAAGTAATGTGAAAAATGTGTCATTCGCTGCAATCGCCCAAAGTGATCAGTTTCCTACTCGTGATCAAGGCCTTTTGATGCAATGCGTCAAAGGTCTTACCCTAACCGATTATACAGTTGCAATTGGTGAAACCGTCGGCCCTATCAATGTACTGTTCTCTTCTAAAGTTTCGGACAATCGTGTCTATTTATACTTAGCTTTCAAAGAACTAGTGGAAAGAGTAACGGAAGCCCAAAACCATCTGATGATCCAACAGGAGAAAGTTTTTATCAGACCTCTTATAACGAGGCAACAGAGAATTATTATATCCAACGTGGCTCCACCGATCTCTCACTACGTGATTCAAGAGCGGTCTGACATTTTGGGCATAAAACGCTGCGCTTCAATATTTTTTTTGAGAGCTACAATACATGCCGAAGGGTACGGCCATGTCAAGAGTTCCCGTCGTCAAACGTACATAGACCCATTGGACTTGCACAAGTTGCCTGAATTTATAAGAATTTGTTACGACGATGTCTCCTATTACGTCCATCCCAGCACAGACACCATCGAATGTTTCGTTTGCAAAAACGAAGGCCACATCTCTACTCATTGTCCAAACAATATAGATACTCAAGTCAACAACAATGAGCAGACACTCAGCCAGCAAGACCATCTTTCGCAGCCAGTGTCAACAATTCCGGCATCATCAGCTGAGGTGACAAAGACAACAGACACCATCTTTCCTTCTTCGTCGAGCCAGGTATCCTCGCATACGACCGCACAAACTGTCGCACTATACTTGTGGGGACTCAAGAATGCCGGAAAATCCGCTTCACTCGAATTCATGAGCTATCGAGATGAAACAAAATGGATTTTCTTCGTAATTTCCTAAGCTACAAGATGTGCCTACCTGTTTTTTACTTAAATGCGAAAGGGTGGAGGGGGGAGGAGTTGAATGGAAAAATAGTATATTACGCAACAAGTGCGAGAAGGTCAATTTCCGCACAAGTTGCCAAACGAGTGCGAGAAGTTAATATTCACGCACACTTTGGAACTTCTCGCACAGCCAGAAGAACACATTTACGCACGCTCGCGAAGCGAGCGTGCGTAAATATGTGCTTCTAGGTGTGCGAGAAGTTTCGAAGTGTGCGTGAATGTTACTTCTCGCGCGAGTTGGCAACGTGTGCGGAAACTTCTCGCACGTGTTGCGTATACTATTTTTTGCAACTGTGCGCGAAGTTGTAATTAAATGCACCACTGTCCGAGCAAGATCATCTTGAGAACGAAGTTTTCAAGAAAGGCCAAATTCTTAGGGATGACGTGACATCATATTTTGGAACTGTGCGTAAATGAAAATGCATTTGAGCGAGAAGTTACATTTACGCACACTTTACCAGTGCGTAAATGTAAAACTGTGCGAGGAGTCATTCACGCATCACTTCTCGCACTGTAAATAATGAAGAGAAGTCTCATTTTTTTACAACTTCGCGCACACAGTTGCAAAAAAAATATTAACATGGATTTTACCGGAAAATGAACTTGGGGTGTCCGGGGCATGAGTCCTACTGCCACCTGGGAAACACTTGATGGACATTCTTTGCGCGCATACCTAGAGTTTCAGCCCAACCCCGGGTCCGGGAACAAGTGCTGGGATCTCTGAGGATGAATTTCCGTCATAATGGAGTGCCAAAATGTAGGAATTTCACCAAAATCACGGTTTTGAGGTAGTTTGCGGTTCTGCTGCAATGTTGAGAATACTTGTGGTGTATTACGTCATTGACTAACAAGATTTTGAGCTCAATCCCACGTCTAGGAATTGGTGCTGACAGCTTTGAGATCTATTATTAGCTCGAACTGTCCCTTGGGCACTGCCAACATCGCTATATGACAGTTTCTAGGTAGGATTTTGATATGCTGCCAAGTCGGAATGGTTTAGTCATATTCTGGATATGGTTAACAGAAGTTCAAGCCCAACCCCGATGCAAGGAACTGGTGCCAGAAATTTCTAGATCGATTTTATGAAAAAATTGACCCTATTTCGGTACGAATCTGATTGAAGATGATTCATTTTTGACGAGATTTTGACTTGCTGCCGAATTTGCGAAGATTCTATCACATTTTGATTTGGATGAACGAATTTTCTAACTCAATCCCGAGTCTTGGAACAAGTGCTGGGATCTCTGAGGATGAATTTTCGTCATAATGGAGTGCTAAAATGTAGGAATTTCACCAAAATCACGGTTTTGAGGTAGTTTGCGGTTCTGCTGCAGTGTTGAGAATACTTGTGGTGTATTACGTCATTGACTAACAAGATTTCAAGCTCAATCCCACGTCTAGGAATTGGTGCTGACAGCTTTGAGATCTATTATTAGCTCGAACTGTCCCTTGGGCACTGCCAACATCGCTATATGACAGTTTCTAGGTAGGATTTTGATATGCTGCCAAGTCGGAAATGGTTGAGTCATATTCTGGATATGGTGAACAGAAGTTCAAGCCCAACCCCGATGCAAGGAATTGGTGCCAGAAATTTCTAGATCGATTTTATGAAAAAATTGACCCTATTTCGGTACAAGTCTGATTGAAGATGATTCATTTTTGATGAGATTTTGACTTGCTGCCGAATTTGCGAAGATTCTATCTCATTTCGATTTGGATGAACGAATTTTCCAACTCAATCCCGAGTCTTGGAATACGTGCTGGGATCCTGGACACCAACTTTTGTTCATAATCGAATGCCAAACTGTGAGAATTTCACCAAAATCACGGTTTTGAGGTAGTTTGCGGTTCTGCTGCCATGTTGAGAATACTTGTGGTGTATTACGTCATTGACTAACAAGATTTTGAGCTCAATCCCACGTCTAGGAATTGGTGCTGACAGCTTTGAGATCTATTATTAGCTCGAACTGTCCCTTGGGCACTGCCAACATCGCTATATGACAGTTTCTAGGTAGGATTTTCATATGCTGCCAAATATGTATTACGTCATTGACTAACAAGATTTTAAGCTCAATCCCACGTCTAGGAATTGCGCTGACAGCTTTAAGATCTATGATTAGCTCGAACTGTCCCTTGGGCACTGCCAACATCGCTAAATGACAGTTTCTAGGTAGGATTTTGATATGCTGCCAAGTCGGAAACAGTTTCGTCATATTCTGGAAATTGTGAGCAAAAGTTCGAGCCCAACCCCGATGCAAGGAATTGGTGCCAGGAATTTCTAGATCAAGTTTAGGCGAGAATTGACACGGGTTCGGTCGAAATTCGATTGAAAATGCCTGATTCTAGATAAGAATTCCATATGCTGCCAACTTGCAAACTATTCTATGACCTTCTAGAATGAGTGAGCTCCATTCTAACCTGAATCTCGATTCTGGGGATCGGTGCCAAGAAATCTAAGATTCATTCTAAGCGGAAATTTACACGAGTTCGGTTGAAATTCTTTTGGAAATGCCCGATTCCAGATGAGAATTCGATATGCTGCCAACTTAAAAACTATTACATGACATCCTGGGATGAGTAAACTACATTTTGAGCTGAATTCCGATCCTGGATATCGTTGCCAGGGGATCGCGCATGCACTCCATGCAAAATTTGACGCGACTTTGATTGAAGAATTATTGGAGATGCTGGATCCTAAATAAGATTCCGATATGCTGCCAACTTAGGAACTACTTCATAACATTCTGGGATGAGTGAGCAACATTTTGAAGTGAATCCCGATTCCGGAATCGAGTGCCAAGAAATCTGAGACACGATTCATGCAAAATTTGACGCGACTTCGATTAAAAAATTATTGGAAATGCTGGATTCTAGATGATATTCCGATATGCTGCCAACTTAGTAACTTCTTCATAACATTCTGGGATGAGTGAGCTATATTTCGAACTGTATCTCCATCCCGGAGTCTGGTGCCAAGAAATCTGAGACGCGATTCATGCAAAATTTGACACGATTTCGATTCAAACATGATCAAGAATGGTGGATTCTAGATGAGATTCCGATATGCTGCCAACTGAAAAACTATCCCAGAACATTCTGGGATGAGTGAGCTACATTTTAAACTGAATCTCTATCACGGAATCTGGCGCCAAGGAATTTAAGACGCGATTCATGCCAAAATTTGACACGATTTCGATTCAGATCTGATTGAAAATTGTGGATTCTCGATGAGGTTCCAATATGCTGCCAACTTAGGAACTATTTCATAACATTCTGGGATGAGCGATCAACATTTTGAAGTGAATCCCGACTCCGGAATCGGGTGCCAAGAAATCTGAGACGCGATTCGTGCAAAATTTGACACGATTTCGATTTAAATGTGATTGTAAATGGTGGATTCTAGATGAGATTTTGATTTGCTGCCAACTTAGAAACTATTCAATAAAATTCTGAGATGAGTGAGCTACATTTTGAACTGAATCTCGATTCCGGAATCGGTTGCCAAGAAATCTGAGACGCGATTCATGCAAAATTTGACGCGACTTCGATCAAGAAATTGTTGGAAATGCTGGGTTCTACATGAGATTTCGTTATGCTGCCAACTTAGGAACTATTTCATAACATTCTGGGATGAGTGAGCAACATTTTGAACTGAATCTCTATCACGGAATCTGGTGCCAAGAAATTTGAGACGCGATTTATGCCAAAATTTGACACGATTTCGATTTAAATATGATTGAAAATGGTGGATTCTAGATGAGATTTTGATATGCTGCCAACTTAGAAACTATACCATAACATTCTGGGATGAGTGAGCTACATTTTGAACTGAATCTCGATTCCGGAATCGGTTGCCAAGAAATCTGAGACGCGATTCATGCAAAATTTGACGCGACTTCGATCAAGAAATTGTTGGAAATGCTGGGTTCTACATGAGATTTCGTTATGCTGCCAACTTAGGAACTATTTCATAACATTCTGGGATGAGTGAGCAACATTTTGAACTGAATCTCTATCACGGAATCTGGTGCCAAGAAATCTGAGACGCGATTCATGCAAAATTTGACGCGACTCCGATTCAAAAATTATTGAAAATGACGGATTCTAGATGAGATCCCGACATGCTGCCAACTTAGAAACTATTCCATAACATTCTTGGATGAGTGAGTTACATTTTGAACTAAATCTCTATCACGGAATCTAGTGCCAAGGAATTTAAGACGCGGTTCATGCCAAAATTTCACACGATTTCGATCCAAATATCATTGAAAATGGTGGATTCTAGATGAGATTCCGATATGCTGCCAACTGAAAAACTATCCCAGAACATTCTTGGATGAGTGAGCTACGTTTCAAACTGAATCTTCATCACGGAATCTCTTGCCAAGGAATTTAAGACGCGATTCGTGCAAAATTTGACACGATTTCGATTTATATATGATTGTAAATGGTGGATTCTAGATGAGATTACGATATGCTGCCAACTTAGAAACTATTTCATTCCATGCAGTGATGAGTGAGCGATATTTTGAACCGGGTCTCCATCCCGGAATCTGGTGCCAAGAAGTTTAAGACGCGATGCATGCAAAATTTGACACGACTTCGATTTAAGAATTATTGAAAATGCTAGATTTTGGATGAAATTCCGATATACTGTCAACTTAGGAACTATTCCATTCAATTATGTGATGAGTGAGCAATATTTTGAACTGAATGTCGATTATGGGGATAGGGCTGAAAGTTATCAATTGTATATTATGAGAAAATATAGATAAGCTCAGTCCAAATCCGGTTGGAAACGCTTGATCCAAGATCGATATGCTGCCCAAACTATCATATGACATTCTGTGTGGGGTGAACTACATTTTCAGCTGAAATCCCATATGGACATTGGTGCCAGATAATCCCGGATTCATCCTTCTTGATGAATGACATAATATCAGTTAAGATATGATCGAGATTGTTCCGCTCTAGATGGGAATCAGGTATGCTGACAACTTGGAAACCATCTCACGACAACCTGGGACAAGTGAGCCCAATTCGGAGCCTAATCTCGATCCTCGGAATCCGTGCAAAAAAATTTAAAACCAATTTTTAGCGAAAAATCACATGAGATCCGTTCGAATCTGAACGAAAATGTTACTGTTAGATTTGTGTTCTATTTGCTGCAAACTAAAAAATAGTCCGTTCAGTCTCTCTGATGAATGAACAAGATCAGAATTATGAGGGAACATGCATATTTCACAACTCGGGTTCCTCCTTATTCCCAGTTTCACTTTAATAAATCCCAGTCCGTGAACAGTTATGTACGAAAGAGATGAGATGCGCCAAGAATGAAGTACTATTAGGAATCGAAGGATAGAAAATCGGACGATAGTCATCCATTTGTAACATAGTACTTCATTCTTGGCGCATCCCATCTCTTTCGTACATAACTGGTCACGGACTGGGATTTATTGAAGTGAAACTGGGAATAAGGAGGAACCCGAGTTGTGGAATATGCATGTTCCCTCATAATTCTGATCTTGTTCATTCATCAGAGAGACTGGACGGACTATTTTTTAGTTTGCAGCAAATAGAACACAAATCTAACGGTAACATTTTCGATCAGATTTGAACGGATCTCATGTGATTTTTCGCTGAAAAATGGTTTTAAATTTTTTTGCACGGATTCCGAGGATCAAGATTAGGCTCCGAATTGGGCTCACTTGTCCCAGGTTGTCATGAGATGGTTCCCAAGTTGTCCGCATACCTGATTTCCATCCAGAGAGGAACAATCTCGATCATGTCTTAACTGATATCATGTCATTCATCAAGAAGGATGAATCCGGGATTATCTGGCACCAATTTCCGAATGGGATTTCAGCTAAAAATGTAGCTCACCCCACACAGAATGTCATATGATAGTTTGGGCAGCATATCGATCTTGGACCAAGCGTTTCCAACCGGATTTGGACTGAGCTTATCTAAATTTTCTCATAATATACATGGGATAATTTTCAGCCCTATCCCCATAATCGACATTCAGTTCAAAATATTGCTCACTCATAACAATACGAAATGGAATAGTTCCTAAGTTGACAGTATATCGGAATTTCATCCAAAATCTAGCATTTTCAATAATTTTTTAATCGAAGTCGTGTCAAATTTTGCATGAATTGCGTCTTCAATTTCTTGGCACCAGATTCCGGGATGGAGACCCGGTTCAAAATATCGCTCACTCATCACAGCATGAAATGAAATAGTTTCTAAGTTGGCAGCATATCAGAATCTCATCTAGAATCCGGCATTTTCAATCAATTTAAATCGAAGTCGCGTCAAATTTTGCATGAATCGCGTCTCAGATTCCTTGGCACCCGATTCCGGAATCGGGATTCAGTTCAAAATGTAGCTCACTCATCCCAAAATGTTATGGAACAGTTTTTAAGTTGGCAGCATATCAAAATCTCATCTAGAATCCACCATTTTCAATCATATTTAAATCGAAATCGTGTCAAATTTTGGCATAAATCGCGTCTCAAATTTCTTGGCATCAGATTCCGTGATAGAGATTCAGTTCAAAATGTTGCTCACTCATCCCAGAATGTTATGAAATAGTTCCTGAGTTGGCAGCATATCGAAATTTCATCTAGAACCCAACATTTCCAACAATTTCTTGATCGAAGTCGCGTCAAATTTTGCATGAATCGCGTCTCAGATTTCTTGGCACCTGATTCCGGAATCGGAATTCAGTTCAAAATGTAGCTCACTCATCCCAGAATGTTATGGAATAGTTTCTAGGTTCGCAGCATATCAAATTCTCATCTAGAATCCACTATTTTCAATCATATTTAAATCGAAATCGTGTCAAATTCTGGCATAAATCGCGTCTCAAATTTCTTGGCACCAGGTTCCGTGATAGAGATTCAGTTCAAAATGTAGCTCACTCATCCAAGAATGTTATGGAATAGTTTCTAATTTGGCAGCATATCGGATACTCGTCTAGCATCCAGCATTTTCGAAAATTTTTTAATCGAAGTCGCGTCAAACTTCGGAAGAATCGCGGCTCAGATTTCTTGGGACCCGATTCCGGAATCGAGATTCAGTTCAAAATGTAGCTCACTCATCTCAAAATATTATGGAATAGTTTCTAAGTTGGCAGCAAATCAAAATCTCATCTAGAATCCACCATTTACAATCACATTTAAATCGAAATCGTGTCAAATTTTGCAAAATTGCGTCTCAGATTTCTTGGCACCCGATTCCGGAATCGGGATTCACTTCAAAATGTTGCTCACTCATCCCAGAATGTTATGAAATAGTTCCTGAGTTGGCAGCATGTTGGAATCTCATCGAGAATCCACAATTTTCAATCATATTTGAATCGAAATCGTGTCAAATTTTGGCATGAATCGCGTCTCAGATTCCTTGGCACCAGACTCCGGGATGGAGATACAGTTCAAAATATAGCTCACTCATCCCAGAATGTTATGAAGTAGTTACTAAGTTGGCAGCATATCGGAATATCATCTAGAATCCAGCATTTCCAATATTTTTTTAATCGAAGTCGCGTCAAATTTTGCATGAATCGCATCTCAGATTTCTTGGCACTCGATTCCGGAATCGGGATTCACTTCAAAATGTTGCTCACTCATCCCAGAATGTTATGAAATAGTTCCTAAGTTGGCAGCATATCGGAATCTCATTTAGAATCCAGTATCTCCAATAATTTTTAAATCGAAGTCGCGTCAAATCTTGCATGGAGTGCATGCGCGATCCCCTGGCAACGATATCCAGGATTGAAATTCAGCTCAAAATGTAGTTTACTCATCCCAGGATGTCATGTAATAGTTTTTAAGTTGGCAGCATATCGAATTCTCATCTGGAATCGGGCATTTCCAAAAGAATTTCAACCGAACTCGTGTAAATTTCCGCTTAGAATGAATCTTAGATTCCTTGGCACCGATCCCCAGAATCGAGATTCAGGTTAGAATGGAGCTCACTCATTCTAGAAGGTCATAGAATAGTTTGCAAGTTGGCAGCATATGGAATTCTTATCTAGAATCAGGCATTTTCAATCGAATTTCGACCGAACCCGTATCAATTCTCGCCTAAACTTGATCTAGAAATTCCTGGCACCAATTCCTTGCATCGGGGTTGGGCTCCAACTTTTGCTAACGATTTCCAGAATATGACGAAACTGTTTCCAACTTGGCAGCATATCAAAATCCTACCTAGAAACTGTCATTTAGCGATGTTGGCAGTGCCCAAGGGACAGTTCGAGCTAATCATAGATCTCAAAGCTGTCAGCACCAATTCCTGGACGTGGGATTGAGCTTAAAATCTTGTTAGTCAATGACGTAATACACCACAAGTATTCTCAACATGGCAGCAGAACCGCAAACTACCTCAAAACCGTGATTTTGGTGAAATTCTCACAGTTTGGCATTCGATTATGAACAAAAGTTGGTGTCCACGATCCCAGCACGTATTCCAAGACTCGGAATTGAGTTAGAGAATTCATTCATCCAAATCGAAATGTGATAGAGTCTTCGCAAATTCGGCAGCAAGTCAAAATCTCGTCAAAAATGAATCATCTTCAATCAGATTCGTACCGAAATAGGGTCAATTTTTTCATAAAATCGATCTAGAAATTTCTGGCACCAATTCCTTGCATCGGGGTCGGGCTTGAACTTCTGTTGACCATATCCAGAATATGACTAAACCGTTTCCGACTTGGCAGCATATCAAAATCCTACCTAGAAACTGTCATATAGCGATGTTGGCAGTGCCCAAGGGACAGTTCGAGCTAATAATAGATCTCAAAGCTGTCAGCACCAATTCCTAGACGTGGGATTGAGCTTAAAATCTTGTTAGTCAATGACGTAATACACCACAAGTATTCTCAACATGGCAGCAGAACCGCAAACTACCTCAAAACCGTGATTTTGGTGAAATTCCTACATTTTGGCACTCCATTATGACGAAAATTCATCCTCAGAGATCCCAGCACTTGTTCCCGGACCCGGGGTCGGGCTGAAACTCTAGGTATGCGCGCAAAGAATGTCTATCAAGTGTCTCCCAGGTGGCAGTAGGACTCATGCCCCGGACACCTCAAGTTCATTTTTCGGTAAAATCCGTGTTAATATTTTTTTTTCCATTCAACTCCTCCCCCCTCCACCCTTCCGCATTGAAGTAAAAAACAGGTAGGCACATCTTGTAGCTTAGGAAATTACGAAGAAAATCCATTTTGTTTCATCTCGATAGCTCATGAATTCGAGTGAAGCGGATTTTCCGGCACTCTTGAGTCCCCACAAGTATAGTGTGTCGATCTCGCCGCGCCGCAAATTCTCGTGTTGCCCACTGACTCAACTTCTATGGATTACGAGCCGGCTAATAACAAGAAGCCGGTTCCAGCGCCTTCCGATGCGAAAATTGACACCAACTCTCCTGTTGCGCTCGTCTCGGATGCATTTGAGAAATTGGATAATTTACCTGCTCCGGTACATGATCTTGACGCTCGCTCATCACTTTTTCTTCGTCCCAAAAGACCTGTAAGTAGCTCGAGATCATCGAGCGGGTCAAAGAAGTCTCAGGATCGTAAATCTACTCAACAAACGGCGAGGAAACACAAGACAGAATACACCTTAGAAATCGTCAAGAGCCACTTGCATCCCGCATTGGCCTACCTTCAAGAGAATTATCCCAGCCCTCCAATGAGTTTAGAGAACCTCGAGGAATTCTTATTCAAAAGTCACGGTAGTCCTAATGTAGTGGAAATAGCTCGCAGCTACTCAGACGATTCATCTGCCACGAAAGATTTACTCTCAGATACTCGCGGTCATGTGGAGAATCGTAGCTTGAAGGGGCGTCTGACTAAGATTCTGAAGGAAATTGATAACGCAATTCTCGGCAAAACAGCGCCAGACGATGATTCTAGCTCTATGGACGAAGATTATCTGGACCCAATCAATTCATCCATCAATGACTAACAAACTCACCATCTCTTCATCCCTCAGAATTTTGTTCTGGAATACCCGGAGTTTTCATCAAAGAGAAGCTGAAATACCACGCATCTTGAGTAATTTGGACATTTTCGCATGCGTCGAATCCTGGCTTTCACCAGGCACCCCCGTCAACTTTGTTGGCTTTGTCACCTACAGAAAAGACCGCCTTACATTCAGAAGCGGAGGCATCCTCATCCTAGTGCGTAAAAATATAGCTTTTTTTGAAGTGCAAGACTTAAGAACTCCTGATGACTAACAGGAATTGTGTGGCATTTCTATCACTAGTGTTAGTAAGCCTTTTGATTTTTTAATTTGCTATCGTCCTCCGGGTTCGACGCTCACTTCTCACCAATGGGATGTCGTGGTTGGAAATGTGGACAACCGAGAAAACTTTATACTTTTGGGTGACTTCAACTCTCGTGATTCATTTTGGAATTGCGCGAAGACAGATACAAATGGATCTCGCTTACTCAATGCAATTGAATCTCACAATGTCCATATTCACAACCACGACTCATCTACCCGTATCGATCTTCACAAGAATACTAAATCTAATCTAGACCTTGTCCTCTCTTCTCTCAATTTTTCTGACAAAATTAATGTAGAGGTGAGCGACGAAACCTTGGGCTCAGATCACTTTCCTATATTTATCAATACAAATGTAGGTACATTTACTCCAAGAAATCATTCAGAATGGAATCCAACCGAACTGATTGGTCCAAATTCACCAAAGAATTGGATGAATCTTTCGAATCGTTCTTAATTTTCAAATTTGAGAAACTTCCTGTAAATTTCAAGTACGATAAATTCATCGATTCCATTATTCACGCGATCGAAACAAGTACACCTAGGATAAGTATGAGCTTTTAACTGTTGAGCAGGCTTATTTGTTCACGAAATCACCACCACAGCACTCAATTAAGTGAACGTTTATTCAAAGATTCGAGACTCACTAGATTCGTAAAATATGTAACACAATATATCGATAAGGAATATGCGTGGAGATGTGATCGCTGCAAAGGCTCGTCACGGAATAAGACAACGGCCGGCGGTCGTTGTCATCAACAGCTCTGCGTTGCCAACAAGAGAATCGCGTCGACGTGCGGGCAACTTCATAACATTCGAATACAGTTTTTGTATAAGTATTAAATTTTGACACTCCCTCCCTTATACAAAATTTCAATGTATATAAATTGAATATTGTTTCAATTCAAAATACTTAATCACAATTGAAGTAGTTTCGATTCATTGGCAGGGAATTCAAAGAAAATTTATGAAATTTACTGAATCTAATGCAACGTTGAAATTTGAAACTTTAATGTTAATATATTAAAATCTTGGAAGTCTTGAATCAACTCCAGCTTTCTCATTATTCCTGCTCGCTACCTGTGAACATATAAAAAGAACAAAATACGTAGATGATTCATATATTATTGATTCGTCAGTCATAATATTCATCGATTCAATTTCAATAGATTCTTGGAATCTTTTGTGATTTTATTCGTCAAGTAATCATGTGATTCGAATGATAAAGGTTTAGTCATAATGTCAGGAATATTTTCTTTCGTTGCAACCCATTTGACTATAACCTTGCCTGACTCTACACATTGTTTTATAAAATCTCCATGTGTCTCAGGCATATGGACTCTATTCCCAGATTTTTCTCTAAGATTCAGATTACTCATTATCTCATTAATCTCTTCATCGAAAGATTTTAATTTATGACTCCCATCCATTTTAGTACAGTTTCCTGCAGACTGATTGTCACACCAGATAGTTACTGGATACAGAGTCTTCCCTAATGTATATCGAATCGACTTATCGATTGAAATCAACTCTCTACAAGCTTCACTCATAGCTAGATATTCAGCTTCACAAGTAGAGAGAGTTACATACTTTTGTTTGTAACTTTTCCATGCAATCACGTCATTGAATAATTTCACAACATAACCACTAGTTGAGGTTGAATCATCACAATCTCGGAAACTGGCATCTGTGTATGCATCAAGATTCTCACCAGTTAAAGTAAAATGCAATCCAATATTTATAGTTCCTTTCAAATATCGCAAGACTCTTTTGACATTTTTCCAGTCATCCTCTGTTGGATGACTTTGTTACTTGCCAGGTAGTTTACAGCAAATGCTATATCTGGTCTGGTTGCTACTGCCAGATACATTAAGCTTCCAATAGCCTCTCTATATGGAACCTTTTTGAGATCTTTATTCTGAATCGTATTATCTAATTCAATTGAATCGACTTTGCATCTCTTATTTTTGTTATTAACTTGTCTTGTTATCATAGGGGTATTCTGAGGATTTGAATCTTGCATGTTAAATTTTTCTAGAACAGATTTAGTGTACTGTGACTGATGGATTCGAATCGTTTGATCTTGAATATTTCTTTCAACATTCATTCCTAGGAACAATTTTGGTTCACCTAAATCTTTCATTTCAAATACTTGATGTAAATGTGATTTAACTTCTGTCAACTTTTCTCGATCATTACTTGCAATAATCATATCATCTACATAGAACGCGAACCTGTTAAACACGACTCATCCTGACACAAAAGCTCTGACTGAGCTGACAGAAGAACTGTCTCTGCAGATTGTTCAGCATGGCGCGACTCACCACCATTCCTCAGATTCTCCCCACACATGGATAGATCATATTTATACAGATGACAATGACAACATAACCAACTATCAAAACAGAGCACTGCCCAGTTTTGGCAGGCACGCGGTCATAGATGTTACAATCAATGTTTTCACTGCTGCTCCTCCGAAGGACTCTTTTAAATGTAGAAATTTCAGCAATATTACACCGGAGTTACTGAATGATCGCCTGCTACGCTGTGACTGGACAGCTCTGCAACATACTGAAACCAGCTTGGAAGACGCAGTAAATTGCCTTAATGAAAATTTGAAGAAAGTTATTGATGAATTAGCTCCAGAAAAAACGGTTCGTCCTCGCAAAGGCGATGCTCCTTGGATTGGTCCAGAGTTGAAGGTGCTCATTAGGAAGCGAGATGCGGCACGACGGCGTTGGGAGCGTAATCAACGCAACCGACGCAAGTGTACTGAGCTTCAAAATGAGTACTTTCGACTCAGCGAAGAGGTCGACGTGCGCTTAGAACAAGAGCGAACTACCTTCCTTCAAAACCACCTTTCAGACGCCCTTGATTCGAATAAGAATATATGGAAGGAGATGCGCGACCTTGGCCTCTTACCGAAGAGCAAGGAGGAGGAGCTACATGGCTTCACACCGGACGAGCTGAATACTCACTTTGCGGGGGTCTCCGTTTCACAGCACGAGAATATTGAGGAAGCAATCGATGAAATAATGTCAGCCTCAGAAGACGGGTTTAAATTCAAGCCCACACATTTTAATGAAGTAGTCCTTGCTGTAAAACATTTCTCCTCGCAGGCTCGTGGGGCAGACGGAGTCCCCCAAAGCGTGATCGCGAAGGCTCTTCCGGCCTTAGGTGATCTTATTGTACACATTTTCAACTCCTCCTTCGCTCATAGCACTTTTCCCGAGACCTGGAAACAAGCCCAGCTGATTGCTTTGAAAAAGACTGCAGCTCCATCAGCAGTCACGGACTTCCGTCCCATTGCATTGCTGTGCTTCTTATCTAAGGTTCTGGAAAAGATTGCGCACGACCAAATCACGGAGTATCTTAAAAGTAAAAATTTGTTAGATCGCTTCCAAACTGGTTTCAAGAAACATCATAGCACTCAGACTGCCTTGTTGAAGTTGACTGATGACATTAGAGTCGGAATTGACAGGAAGAAGATCACCTTGTTGCTGCTTTTTGACTTCAGCAAGGCTTTTGACACGATTTCACCATCAAAGCTACTGAGTAAACTCAGACATCTCGGTTTCTCAAGATCAGCACTACTGTGGATCAAATCATACTTACAGAATCGCACCCAAATGGTCACCACGAAAAATGGAAATTCCGATTGGCTTGCAACCAATCTCGGTGTCCCGCAGGGATCTGTTCTTGGACCTCTACTCTTTAGCCTGTATGTCAATGACCTCCCTGAGTTGCTTCACGGAAAATCGGTAAATCATCTCTTTTATGCAGATGACCTCCAAATCTATCTCCAAGTTGAGAAAGAGAACATACTGGAGGGGATCGCTCGGTTAGGAGAAATCGGAAGACTTGTCGCAGGATGGGCTCAGGGCTCCGACTTGCGTCTCAACGCTGGTAAAACCAAAGCAATCTTCTTTGCTTCCGACAGGAACATCGCGGACCTGCAGAAAATTGATCTACCGGGGGTTGAGATACAGGACGGAGTATATGTCCCATTCAGTGACACTGTCGTGAGTCTCGGTGTGACATTAGATAGTGAATTATCGTGGAGACCGCATATACATCAAGTTACAAAGAAGGTTAATAAGGCCCTATACGGTCTGCGGTTTATGAGGGCATGCACTACCGAGACACTCCGTATTCGACTAGTCGAGACCTTAGTCCAACCACACCTTCACTACTGCACAGTCGTGTATCTAGACGCCACCGACGAACTAAGGACGCGGGTACAGAGACTGAGTAGTTTATGTGTGCGGTACATCTTTGGAATTAAGAAGAGCGAACATAGCACCCCGTACAGGGAGCGTTTGGGTTGGTTACGTACTGATTCGCGGAGAATGTACTTCGCAGCCCTCTTAATGCACAAGATCATGCATTTGGGAGAACCTGGCTACCTAGCTGCGATGTTTGCCAGGTACCAATCCGAGCGCCCCCAGCGTGGTGAGGCAGGAGCACAGGAACTCAAAGTTCCAAGAATGCGTCTTGACCGTGGACTAAGATCGTTCCAAAGTCAATGCGCACGATTTTGGAACTTCCTCCCTCTCGGCTTTCGGCGAGTAAAAGAAGTTTCCCTGTTTAAAGAAGCAGTGAAAGAATTTCTGAAAACTCTCCCTCCCATGAGGATGGATGTGGACACTGGGAAATTTTTTAATCTTTGAGGGCACTTTTATATATGTCTATTGAGTGATTTTCTTGTTGCTTGTTCAAGTCTTCCAGTGGCCCAATTGTTATGCAAACTATGATTGTAATCCGAGTTATATTATTATCAAACGACTAGTCACATCTGTGATGTTAAATCCTTGACCAAAATGCTATTACTGGATTTGTATATGTACGAGTATTGTATGAATGATTGATGTTTTTTGCCCAAGGGCGAATAAAAAGGATATTCTATTCTATTCTATAGAGTAAAACGATCAAGATTTTACCATTTTTCCTCCAGCTAAAGAGACAAGGTTCATGCAAATCATTTTCAAGCCCCAGTTTCTTCATTTCTTCTTTGAATCGTTTATTCCATTTCTTTGGACTTATTTTCAAGCCATAAAGTGATTTTTGGAGTTTGCAAACTTTAGCTCTGAAGAATCGCCATCGACTCGTAAACCTTTTGGAATTTCCATGTAAATTTCTTCATCTAGGTTTCCATTCAGGAAAGCTGTTTTAACATCTAGCTGACATGCTTGAAGGTTGAGTTTATTGATAGTTACCAAAATTGCTCTAACCAAAGATAACCTTGCAACAGGTGCGTAGGTTTCTTTCAGATCATAGTTATTTTTATCTTTGAACCCTCTGATTACTAATCTGGCTTTATATCTGATACTACCATCTGATTCTATTTTTCTTTTGAAAACCCATTTAGAATCGATTATATTAGTTCAAGTACCATTGCTCTGAGCTTTAGGTCGATCGATAAGAGTCCAAACTTGATTCTTATTCATTGATTCTAATTCTTCCTGTATTGCTTCGATCCAAAACACTCTTTCAGTTGAAGCCATAGCTTCTTGGAACGAGGTTGGATCTTTATATATAGATGCAAGTAGAGTATAAACACAAATGTCATCTTGACATTGTTTATCAGAATCAGTATTATTTAGATCAGAATAGTTAGCATAACTAATGTCTTGTACTGGTCTCTCAGAAGTAACAATTCGAGCTTGTATAGAATCTTGACTTTTCCTTTTGAGTCTACTCCTAGTCATTGGTCCTTCGGAATCTTTGGGAATTTGAACTTCTTCGTGACCATTTTGAATTTTCTCAATTTTCCGAGGCCTACCTCGTTTCTTTAGGACCTTTGACTCTATTATATTATTGACCTCTAGGTTACTATCATTGTCATCGAATCGAATCGAATCTGGATCCTCTAACAATGAATCATTTGGTGCTCGATTTTCACCAGGCTTATTATTTTGATAAACATCTCCGTAGACTACCTTTTCATTGAATCTCACTTGTCTTGATTCTGAGAATTTATGAGATTGAGGATGCCAAAATATGTAACTCGTGTTCTTGTACCCTACCAAATAAGCTTTGATAGCTTTAGCTCCAAATTTTGAGTTTGGCTTGGTGATTTTAATATAACTTACACATCCAAATCGTTTAATCTGATCGAAGTGATAGCTCGCATTTGAGCAAATTTCATGATTAATATCTCAAAATTTATAGTTTTGTGTGGAGTCTTATTGTAACAATTTACAGCTGCATCTGTCGCTAGTTCCCACATTGACATGAGTAAACCAGAATCAATCAATAGAGCGATGATTTTCCTTTGAATCGTTTTGTTGAATCGTTCAGCTGTACCATTGTGCTCAGGTGTATACGGGGGAGAGAATACAGATTCTATATGCTCTCTTTTTAAGACTTCTACAAAATCTCCTCCCATATATTCTTTAGCTTGATCTGATTTTACATAGCAAACTTTCTCATCTTTACCTAACAGGTTTCGAGAAGATTTTAGAAACGATTCCAGTGCTTTGCCAGCTTGATCTTTAGATTTGATAGAATAACTCTTGGCAAATTTAGTGAAGTCATCTACGAAGACTATAATGAATCGACATTGTCCAGGAAATGACGATGGGCTAATAGGCCCCATGATATCTGTATGAATTACTTCGAGAGGTCTTTGAGCCTTGCTTCTCACTTCTTTGAACGGTAACTTTTCCATTTTTGACATAATACACACTTCGCAATTCAGAATAGAATCATCAAACACTACATCTTTGAGTAAATCAATTTTCTTCTGAAGCATTTTAAGATACCCGAGAGAAGCATGGCCTAACCTTGCATGCCACAACTGACCTTCATTCAACTCCCTATACTCTCTGTCTTTTTGATTCACCGGAATACTCTTAGGATGTTCATTTTCATTTATGAAGGATATCAAATCATCAGGACCGATAATGAAATTTTCCAACGAATTCAGAATCAATGAGTCATCTTTTGATTCTAACTGATTCTGTTGATTGTCCTCCACACAGTTTCTATTATTCTCCCTCCCAATCAAAGAATCGTTATTCGGAGATTCATCAGAAGCTTCCTCCGAAACTGATAACTCTCCATCATCAAGAGTCGTCTTTGATTGTTCTGAGAAATTAGAATGAGAAACTATTCGAGCATCACAAGAGTAATTTTTAAGGACGGACGTATTTTGATTCTTTTATTCGTTTTTCACCTCAAATCGAATAATCCAATTTGGTTTTTCATATGAACCTTTGAAAAGAGTTTTATCTGTTAATTTATTATAGACTCTGAAAATTTTATTGTCCATGTATATTGAGAAATCCGAGTCAGCTAATTTCCTCAATGGAAGTAAATTTTCGGATACATCTTTAGCAACAATAACATCTGTGAAATTAATCAATTTTTGGTCTGAAGTCTCATGTTTCAAAATGAGTTCACCTTTACCATCAATAACTAGATTAGCAAATTCGTTCTTATTTGCACTTTTGATAATACCGTTTTCAAGTTTCTTAAAATTGGAAAGAATCAACGATTGATTGATTATATGATCGGTTGCCCCAGAATCAGCAATGAAATTAATGAAGTTACGTGCTCGATAAGATTTTGAATATATTTCGCTCTTACCTCCACTCTCACTTAGATTGTTACTTGATTCACTTTCTTCATCAGTTTCTACAATAGCTTGAACAACTTGTTTGAGAAATTTCTTGTGTTTTTTCGGATGTTCCTTCTTACTAACTTTCCCTCGATTATTGACTCCAAATTTGTTATGCCTTCTCTTATTCTTATTCTTCTGAGTCTTTGTAGCTGAATCTTTTTCATGCAATTTCGATGAGGATTGACTCTTACCTTGTTGAGATGGAGGGCATGGGCCATTGCGTTTGTGGACAGTACGACATCTATAATGGAGCCACATGCCTGTATTTTTCAAAGGGCAATTAGAATCATCAGCCCTATGTCCCCTCTCGCCACACCTATGACGAGATGGAGGCGTGGATTCATCGTCATAATCATTGTTCTGAGCTTGGTCAGTCTCAGCTCGACGTACTCGTATTGAATCGTTCATCTGTCTACGTTCCGACTCACACTGGAACAAATATGATTTCATTTGATCTATATTCATTCCTAAAATGTTATCTTGTTTCTTGATACGATTTGCTTGTCTCAAGTCTGGATTTACATCAGATACAGCATGATAAAATGCTGCGTTGATTTCTTCCGGTTTTGGTGGTGCCACATCATCAGATCAATCGTATTTTTCCACTAAAGAATCGAATCGCTCACAAAAATCGAAAACTCGTTCGTTACTTTTCATTCGAATCTCATAGAGTTGACATTTTATAGTCGTAGGATCTAGATTTGATTCTTTTCTCCTAAGATCACGTAGCTTAGTCAAATATTCATTAGGTTCTTGAATATGGCTGAGTCTATTATGATATCTTCGTTCGATTCTATTGATGATAATATCTCTCACTTGACCCTTTCTTTGAATCGTTTGGAGCTCAGTGAATTCTTTCGGTGGTGGAGAATGTTCATCAATGATATCAATCAAATTGCAACTACGTCATTCAGATTTTAGATAATCTAACCACAAAACATAATTAGATTTTTCTGATAGCTTATATTTTCGATCGATGTGAATTTTGGACGTAAAAGATTCATTAGCATATCCTTCTCTCAGAATCGTCGCTGAAATTTCTTCCAAATTCAAGGTATTATGAGTCTGAGTCGAATTTCGTTGATTATTATTCACCTGATTGGGTGAAGTCGCTCGAGAATCTTGATTCGTGTTTATAACTTGGTCAATTTGATTGATTCCAGACTCATCAGACTCTTGTGGTTGAAGAATACCTCGTTGGTTGTTTAGTCGTTTCAATTCTTCAGTTTGTTTTTCAATCTCGGCTCTCCTCAACTTCAATTTCTCAGTTTCTAAATTCATTTGTAGACTCAGGAAAATCTTGTCGCTTCCCGCTTTGGAAAAATCAGCGGTTTGCTTATGAAGTTTCATAGTATTTTCAAACGTCCTCACAGCTTCGGAGAACATGTTTACAAAATCCGTTGAGACTGAGATAGGTTTTCCAGGTACGTAAGTAACACCAGTAGCATTTGAAGTTGATGGAGTTGGTGTTAAAACTGGAGCTCTTTGAACAGGTGTTGATTGGCCATTCGGTCTTGAATCAGTGAAAGTCTCATCAATTATAGAATCTTGATTCCTTGTTTGGTCCTTTGGGGTAGCTGTAGAATATTCAATAATCATGTTTATGTATACACCGATCAAGTGTACGCGATCCCTACACACACATACACACATACGCGCTTACGCGCCCGACGTTGGTTGAACGAGTAATATACACGCCGTCACAAGGTGCTCCGCCGACGGCTCTCTCCGTTCCAGTCAGTCTCCCCGTGGATCGCGCACGACGCGGGCATGGCACACACCACCACCTCGAGCTTATTATAATTAGTTCAATAAATAGATCTAGGATTCACTATGAATCTACCGACCTTTTTCTGCATCGAACCACCATTACCATCCCATGGATAAACATTTGGTCCTTCGAGCTGAACAATGGTGCAGATAAGTGCTATAGTGTTGGTGCTCGCGTGAACAGTGCGTCGCATTCAACACGTGGTGGACACTTATTGCGGAGATTTCATCGCATGTGCTGAAGTGCTTCAGTGTGCATCCGCGTCGTATAAAGCAGTGCACTACAGTTTTTTGTGCGTCACTAACGCGATCCACACGTCGTGGGAAAGCGGACGGCATCATCAGGATATCTTGCTGCAGCCACGTGGCAGCCGTCATTTCGTGCTCCAAGCGGCAATCGACGCCACGCGAGCCGAGATGCGAGCGTGCAGCGGCCATCTTGGAAACCGGCCGGCGTCTCTCTCACACAGTCGCAGCGCCCGCCGTGTATGAGCAGCGAGCGATTCAACGACGAGGGTGCGGCGTCACGTAGGTGGCGGAATCCAGCGGCGCAGCAGACCACAAGCAATCACGAAGCGTTCGTGATATCAGGGCAAGGGCAAAGTGCGACATCGGTGAGCAAGTTTCATTCCTTCCTGTGCTTTTGGGGATTGTTTCACTGCCTTGCCGAGCTCCCTCCCCTCGTCCCTGCAGAATTGCGTGATAGTTTCATGCGAGTATTGTCGAGCTTGATACGCGCGCCGCACATTATTTCACCTCCTTATTTCGCTCCGAGCGTTAATGCTCAAATCTACGGGCAAATTCCCGATCAGAGTAAATTCTATTATTACTGTTGGACCTGAGATATGATGATAAGGGCTGATCTCATGTGTTCTTTGTACATATCTTTTGATCTTCTACGTGTTTAATAACATTGAATTTCTGATTTCTCAGTCTGGGCGGGGACTGCTGTAAGAATTCGTATATAAACGATTCGACACAGCTGTCGTTCAGTACATATTTTGTAGAAATCAAACTATTCAAATACTCCAATCCTCTCTAAATTCCCGACGCAGATTATCGTGGTTTTGAGGTTGGATATTTCGATACGATTTATTCTCAAATACGAATTTTAAAATGGCTACGATTGAAAAGCAGTTGAAATTGCAAACACGCATCGCAGATGCGTATTCCAATTTTATCAGACAAACGCATGATAAGAGAACGAAAGGTGGCTGTATTTCACGTATGGAGGCGTTACAAAAAAATTGGAGCAAATTCCAAGAAAATCACGACGAACTTGAAGAGGATGACGATCTTGCGGATGATAATTATTTCAAAAATATGGTCTTTGAGTCGACAGAAGAACAATATCTGGATCGCCTCGTTCATTTCACGATTTTTTACTGAATCTCGAATCAGAGGCTCCGGTCAATTCACGTGATGCTGCATCTGAATCATCGGATGCGCACCAAGCAAAGCTTCCTCCAATCGAACTCCCTACATTTTCGGGTGATATACAAGATTGGTCGAATTTTCATGACACCTTTAACGAAATGGTAGTGAAAAAGAAAAATCTTGCAAACGTATACAAACTTAGTTATCTACGTTCTGCTCTCAAAGGCGAAGCTGCCGAAATTCTTGAAGGAGGCTCTTCGGCTGGTGCCAATTTTGAATCGACTTGGAAGAATGTCAAAAATTATTACAGCAACAATAGTTTGCTAGTTTCTAAGTTACTCTCGAAATTAATGTCGATGAACAAAATGGAATCTGATTCCGCATCAGAAATCAGTCGTATCCGAAACGGCATAAATAATATTTTAAAAGCCCTTAGAACACTTGAGTGTAAAGTTGGAGAGTGGGATCCATTCATTGTTTTTCTTATGGTGATGCGGCTCACTCCTACACTTCAAAAAGACTGGGAATCTCATGTCGCCCAATCTGATGACCCGAAAAAATGTCCTGCTTTCGAAACATTGGACTCATTTCTTGAAACGCAGATATTAGCTCATGTTTAGTTTGGAAGTGCCAAACATGCTGCTGAGCAGACAGAGAGCGCATCTCATTCTACTTCCTCATCTGATTCAAGAAATCAGAATAAAAATCAAGGTGCCAAATCAAAAGAATCTAAGGAACCTTCCAAAGATGCTAAAGCTGTACTTGTGAATCAAAAAGGCAAGCAAAAACCCAAATCAACTTGCACAATCTGTGCAGGCTTACACTTTTTCACCTTTTGTGACTCCTATAAAATCAAAAATGTCCCTGAGCGGGAAAAATATATCACTTCGATCAGAAGATGTTACAATTGTCTGTCTGAAAAGCATTTACTCCCAGATTGCAAAACTGACAAACGCTGCGCAGTGTGCAATGGGAAACATCATACAACAATTCACGATGAGACGAAAACAAATTCAAGTCATTCGTCTAATCAAACGCCTAAGCCTGTGTCAAATCCTCAATCATCTTCTCAATCAAATTCAACGAATGTACAGTTGATTGAACCAAAAGTCGTGAAAAATCTTGTGAATAGGGGGGATTTCGAGGGTAAGATACTGATCTCGACTGCATGGGTCCTCGCTGAGTCGTCGTATGATTCGGATCATGAAGTTCGCGCGATCGTAGATCAATGCGTACAATCATCTTTTATCTCTGAGAGTTTGTGTCAATTATTAAAACTTTCAAAGAAGACTGTCAGGGTACCTACCACTACAGTCGGAGAGAAGAGTGGCCCCATGTGCAAAAGTATGGTTGAAGTTATTATCAAACCACACTTCCCCTCAAATAAGAAGTTCACTGTGCTGGCATACGTACTGCCTAAAGTTACGAAATATGAGCCCAATTCCGATTTTAATGCAAATTGGAAACATTTGTAAGGCTTACAACTAGCTGATCCTCTTTTCAATAGGCCTGGCAATATAAATATGTTGCTCAGTGCCAAAGTCCATGCACAAACAATGCAAGAGGGACTCCGTAAGGGTAAAGGAGAGGGTGCTCCTATCGTTATGAGAACACATCTAGGTTGGATAGTTTCTGGCCCAACGTCGTCAATTAGCGCGACGCGGCCGAGTATGAATTTGATCATGAACAGTTCTGATCTTGATCTTCATGAAGCTCTCCAATTGTTTCTTGGGTGCGAGGAGATCTCAGACACGAAAGTTTGGTCACACGAAGAGGAGAAATGTGTAGAGTTTTTCAAAAGTACTGTCTCTCGTACTGAATCGGGTAGATACGTTGTTCGACTACCTAAAAAATCGAATTTACCAGAATCAGGGGGACTTGGCGATTCTTACTCCAAAGCTCGACAGATCTTTTACAGCTTAGAGAAGAAATTTTCGAGAAATCCTGAATTCAGAGATGCATATATCAAATCAATGCGTGATTATCAAGCTCAAGGTTTCATGCGTCCGATCTTTTCTAACTCGATACCTCGTAGTAAATGCTTTTCCTTGCCTCATCATGGGGTTACCAAAGAAAGTAGTTCCACTACACCAATCAGGACAGTTTTCAACGCGTCTATACTGACAAATCATGGCTGTTCTTTGAATGACTATTCGTACTCTGGACCCAATTTGCTTCCAGATCTCATGGATTTATGTTCACGTTGGCGTGGCTATCCTTATGCATTCGTCGCTGACATCAAACAAATGTTTTTACAAATTGGCGTACATGTAGACGATCAGCATCTTCAAGCCATTCTCTGGCGAGAAGATGTCCTAGATGTTCTTATGACGCTTTTTATGACAGTTTTGACCTTTGGTTACACGAGCTCGCCATTTCTTGCTATTATGACTCTCAAACAATTGGTTCAAGATGAAGGTGGAAATTTTCCTTTAGCTTGTGAAGTCATTGACAAAGAGAATTATATGGATGATGTTGTATCTGGTGGCTTCACTATCCAAGAATCTGTAACCAAATAGTCTCAAACAATAGAACTGCTCAAAAAAGGTGGCTTCGAGTTGAAGAAATGACTGTCAAATACGCCTGAACTCATCGAAAGCTTACCAAGAAATTCCTTAGCTGCAGAGAATCCTTTGCAAGAAGATATTCAATTTTCAGTGCTAGGAATCAGTTGGTCACCATTCGATGATTGTTTCAAATTCAACTTATCTCTTGACCCAGTTTCTGGTCCTCTTACAAAACGATTAGCTCTTTCTAAACTCGCGAGAATCTTTGACCCGTTAGGATGGATTACACCTACGGTAGTCGCAGGAAAGAAATTCGTGCAATCACTGTGGATCAAGAAAATATCTTGGGATGAGGTATTAACCGTTGAACTTCAAGAAACCTTCGATAAATGGTACAACTCATTATCTTATATATCTGAGTTGAGAATTCCTCGGTATTTAGGTATCAAAAATACTCCGCAAAAGTATGAGCTTCACGGCTACTCCGATGCATCTTACACAGCATGTGCCGCGGTCGTATATCTGAGGATTTCAGATGATTGCACTAAAGTCACGTTATTGGGCGCGAAATCAGAGTTAGCTCCATTAAATGTTCGATCCACTCCTGAGCTTGAGTTGTGTGCGGCTGTAATGGCAGCAAAATTGCTCAGACGTTTTGCTTTGGCGCTAAAACTTGAATCTTTTTCTATCCATGTGCATTGTGACTCACAAGATGTCCTGCATTGGATTAACAAACCATCATCGAATTGGCCGACTTTTGTCGCCAATAGGTGTGCAAAAATCATTACTATGATTCCGAAAGCCACGTGGCATCATATTGAAGGTAGTAAAAATCCTGCTGACATGGCTTCAAGGGGGCGCTCAGGGGATGAACTGGTTTCTGAAAAATTGTGGTGGGAAGGTCCGTCAAATTTGCGTGACAATAATAATGATTGGATCAAGATCAATTACGTCGATTTGAATCCCAATAATCCCATCAAAAATCCAGATTCAACCGAAGCAAAAACTATGAATGTAAATACAGTGATTTTTTATAGTTCGGAGGTGAAAATTTGGCCTTTGATTGATAATTATTTCCCTCTGTCGAAACTTTTACGAATCACAGTGTACGTGATGCGCTCCATTTCAAGATTGTTGCAAAAATCTCGACTGGTTGATGCCAAAACACGCGTTTCGCTTGTGGTCTCTAAGTTTCCAATCGCTTCTGAAGAATTGATCGAACCAGAAGAGATTCACCATGCCAAACTCATTTGGAGTTATTTGACGCAATTGGCTCATTTCCCAAATGAATTCAAAAGTTTACTGAAAAATAAGATTGTCGAAAAGTCGAGCCCTATTGCAAGACTCAATCCAGTTCTACGTCATGGCCTCATAAGCGTCAATGGTAGACTGAAGCATGCAAATATCAGTGAAGATGAAAAGTACCCTATCATCTTGCCTGCTGAATCACAATTCACGACATTATTGATCCGTCATTTTCATCAGCTAACGCTGCATGGGGGTATACAATTAACCTTGTCTGCCATAAGACAAATGTTTTGGATTATTCAGGGGCGAGGGGGCGTAAAAACTTATATAGATCGATGTATAAGCTGTCAAAGATATAGAGCTTCTCGTCCTTATCAGTTGATGGCTGAGCTACCTATAGAACGCGTGACACCCTCGCGCCCCTTCTCACGATCCGGTGTGGATAACACGGGCCCTTTTCAACTACTTGCATCGCGTTTTCGCGGTCAAAAATCGTACAAGGGGTACTTCGCTATTTTTGTTTGCTTGAGTACCAAAGCGGTACACTTAGAAGTTGTTTCTGATTATAGCACTGAAGCATTTCTAGCAGCTTTCGAACGATTTGTAGCACGAAGAGGTTTTTGTGAGCTTCTAATGAATCGTGGCATGAATTTCGTTGGAGCTGATTCCGAACTCCGTAAGATGTACACAAAGGGTTCCGAATACTGCAGATTCATTTCCCAGTCTCTTAGCAACTCGGGTACTTCGTGGCGTTGGATTCCGCCCAATGCTCCGCATTTCGGAGGAATATGGGAGGCTGGGGTCAAGGCAGTGAAACATCACCTTAAAAGGGTAGTGGGAGAAACTATTCTCACGTATGAGGAATTTTCCTCGTTGCTATGTCAAGTGGAGGCTTGTCTAAATTCAAGACCTCTCATGCCCTTGAATGACGATCCATCAGATTTGTCCGTGTTGACTCCTGCTCATTTTTTAATTGGGGAACAGTCTTTTTTGCTACTGGAAAATAGGATAGCTGACGACAAAGTACCGCCGTTACGCCGCTGGAAACGCACCACTCAAATGGTACAACAACTGTGGGAGCGATGGTCGAACCAGTATCTACAAACTCTACAAAAACGAGTCAAATGGACTAAGCCGCAGCCAAACTTCAACGAGGGTGATCTCGTTCTGATACGAAACGAGACCACTCCACCAGCTAGATGGCCACTTGGTCGAGTCATCAAAGTTTTCCCGGGCAAGGATGGGAACGTTCGAGTAGTGCAAATCCGTACCTCAACGACTACTCTCGATCGACCAATAGTGAAATTGGTAAGACTCACTCTACCCAAGGACGGTGAATAGACACCTCGCAGTCTGGTGCAGTGCATAGTGAACAGTGTACAGTGCATGAATATTGCGCGTTTCAAAAGACAATTATACAGAGACAATTGTGTGTTCTCCAAGTTTAATACTAAGACTTTATTAAGTTTTGCAATTGAATCATGCTCTTTTTTGATTTTTTGTTCAATATTTGAACCTGAATTTCATAGCAAAAATGATCTTATTTTTTCTCAAATTTATCAATTAGAATTAAGCTCTCATTTCTGCCGAGGTGGGAGGATGTTTATGTATACACCGATCAAGTCACGATCACTACACACACATACACACATACGCGCTTACGCACTCGACGTTGGTTGAACGAGTAATATACACGCCGTCACAAGGTGCTCCGCCGACGGCTCTCTCCGTTCCAGTCAGTCTCCCCGTGGATCGCGCACGACGCGGGCATGGCACACACCACCACCTCGAGCTTATTATAATTAGTTCAATTAATAGATCTTGGATTCACTGTGAATCTACCGACCTTTTTCTGCATCGAACCACCATTACCATCCCATGGATAAACAATCATGATCTGGATTTTTGGGTCAGGCCTGACATTCTCCGTATCAAAAGATCGATATTACAAAAATTCCATTCGATATATTCTTGAGTCATAATTCATGAGTTTACATTCGATTAAATTAAAGAACTCAGAAAATCGTAAATTTTACAGCATTCAAAAATTTTAGATGGCTTCAATTTCGAATCAAATGCTTGAAGCAGTCAATAAAAACGTGTCAATCACTAAAAAATGGCAATCAAGAAATATTCATATATATTTTCACATGTCTTTTGATCCTTCTCTGAATCTTCAGTATCCATCAAGTCTATATCATCAGGATCAACATGAAGATCAATCAGATTCTGATCAGGTTCCTTTTGACCATCACCACTTTGTTGACCATTCGCATCTGCCATCTGAGCCGGGATATGAAACATAATTGAAATTCTTCATGAGTACACTTCAAAATTCTATATTCAATTCAGTTTCAATAACCAGATCATTCAATTTTTGTTTCATACTTCTAGCCTACAGAAAACGCACTGCGATTCTCTAGTAAAACAAGAAGCAGGAATTTTCGCTCCATTTGCAGCATTAAGTACTCATGTATACACCACTCTCTGTAATAATACCAAGCACAGCTGTGATAAGATTCAGATTTGGGCCGATCGAGCATACACGAGGAATACGTACAAAATCTTCGAAAACCCCCGGATTGATCACAAACGTTCACCGAACGCAAGCTTCAGTTTGTAAACAATCCCCGGCAACGAGATCCGCTCAGTTAAATTTGAAAAACATAAGACGGATTCAATTTAATTTCAACGATTCACCGATTCTCAGATTCATGTAACCGGAAATACGTAGCACGAACATCGATGCTTTTTGTATTCAACAGCATAGAAAAATTTCGTACGCAGCGACATCTCCACACAACGCGTATACACATCCGTGCGCCCCGGGCTGGACTATCTGCAAGCAACACTCATCTTGAAAGCAAGCATAAACATGTACACTACGTGTGTGTAAGAGAGCATCACAAAAATGAGGCATACTACATCACGAATCAATGCCGACTTTGATCCCCATACAAGTAATCCAGTGCCCGGCGATCAACAGTAAAACTCTCTTCATTTGATATCCAACCTTAACTCACGTCCGAGCACGCCCGCAACAAAGAAAGAACAAGCGAGGAAGAACGAGCGAGAAAGAACGAGAGAAAGAGCGCGCGAGAGAGATAACGCGAAAACACGTCCCTACCGGCTCATGCTGCCCGCGCGATGCGATACACGTGCGCGCACCAATGCCCTTGACTCGACGGCGACTCCGAATTACCTCGTATAAATCCAGCCTCAAACATGATGCCTACTAAGATGTTGATGACCCGCGCCTACAAATTTTCACATACAATTCGTCAATATTCAGTAAATCTCACTCTGACACGACTTACCGCACTGTCGTGTTGTCTATCTGTCCCGGCGGACCATATTCATATTTGAATCGAAACAACTTTGATTCTATGAATCGCGACTCTAATTTCACATGCGACCGTGCACAATCACCTACCTTGAATCGACGATTTTTCGGTGTCCGCTGTTGAAGCTCTGCTCAGCGACGATGAGGTCTAGGATCTGGATTTTCTTCGGCGCAGTGGAAGCGAGCTGCGGCCCATAACCTATGAGCTTTTAACCGTTGAGCAGGCCTATTTGTTCACGAAATCACCAACACAGCACTTAATTGAGTGAACGTTTATTCAAAGATTCGAGACTCACTAGATTCGTAGAATATGTAACACAATATATCGATAAGGAATATGCGTAGAGATGTGATCGCTGCAAAGGCTCGTCACGGAATAAGACAACGCTAGACTCAAGATTGAGGCTTCACTTCGATCATGGAAATTTCTCGCGTGCGCAAGAGTTTTCCAACTCAGCCTACGCGGGACCCAACATCAGAAGCTTCGCTCGGCCATGGAAAATTCACGCGTCCGCGGAAAATTCCCACCTTAGCGTACGTGAGGCTCAACATCGAAACTTTAGCGATTCACCTCGACCATAGGTTCTTCTCGCGTGCGCGAGAATACCCACACTTGGTGTACGCAAAGACCGGAATCAGAAGCTTATGTCGGTCGTGGAGAGTACTCGCGTGCGCGAAAGATTCTCAACTCAGCGTACGCGAAACCTAACTTTAGGAGCTTCTCTCATCCGTGGGAAATTCTCGCGTGCGCGAAAAAATTCAAAACTCAGAGCACGCGAGGCCCGCAGCTCATCTCGACCATGGAAATTTCTCGCGTGCGCGAGCATCTTCCAACTGAGCATACGCGGGGCTCAGAATCAGAAGCTTATCTCGGCCGTGGGAAATTCCCGCGAGCGCGGAAAAATTCTCAACTCAGCGCCCGCGATACCCAACATCGAAGGCTCCTCTGGGCCGCACAAAATTCTCGCGTGCGCAAGGGATTTCCAACTGAGCGTACGGGGAACTCAAGTGTCAGGATTCATTTTCATCAAGGAAATTTCTCGCGTGCGCGAGACCCAATACCAAAAACTCCTCTCAGTTGTCTCGCGTGCGCAAAAAATTTTCAACTTAGCGTGCGGGAGGCCAAACATCAGATGTCTATCTTGGTCTCGCGTGCGCTAAGCTGGGGAATTTTTCGCGCACGCGAGGATTTCCCACAACCGAGAGGAGCTTCTGCTGTTGGGACCCGCGTAGGCTAAATGGGGAAACTAGTCGCTCCTGCGAGAATTTTCCACGGCCGAGATAAGCTTCTGATTCTGAGCTTCGCGTACGCTCATATGGAAGATGCTCGCGCACGCGAGAAATTGCCATGGTCGAGGTGAACTGCGGTCCTCGCGTGCTCTGGGTTGAGAATTTTTTCGCGCACGCGAGAATTTCCCATGGATGAGAGAAGCTCCTAATGTTGGGTTTCGCGTGCGCTGAGTGGAGAATTTTTTCGCGCACGCGAGTATCCTCCACGGCCGACATAGGCTTCTGATTTCGGTCTTCGCGTACATTAAGTGTGGGAATTCTCGCGCACGCGAAGAATTCCCATGGTTGAGGTGAATCGCTAAAGTTTCGATGTTGAGCCTCGCGCACGCTAAGTTGGGAATTTTTCGTGGACGCGTGAATTTTCCATGACCAAGCGAAGCTTCTGATGTTGGGTCTCGCGTAGGCTGAGTTGGACAACTCTTGCGCACGCGAGAGATTTCCATGATCGAAGTGAAGTCCCAAACTTGGGTCTCATAACCTCGAAGGCATTACACTAATGTCACATATTGTTATGTAATGATTAGAGATGAATCATTACACAACAAACAATTGCCACCAAATTCCAAACATTACAAACGTAATGATAAAAGTGACTCCCTCTATCGGAAGTTACAAAATCTGAAAACTGTTACAAAACTTTTGAAAACTTTTCTGAAAATACAAAATTTTTTCTAACCCCCTGTTACGGCATGTACATACCTTTTGAAACACGATGTATATCCGACAGTAGGCTGAAAATCTGTCGAGTCGATTTCATATGGAAATAGCGGGTTAGAATCATCTTTCTCGCAAGCGCTTGCGCATGTAAGACTTTCATATATAGAGCCGTTTAAGAGCTCGACGTTTGGCCACTTGGGCCAAGTGCGTCGGGGCCTAACCTCGGCAGATTGTCTGTCCCCTTGACAAGCCAGATCTGACGAGGAATGGCGAGACGCACTGTAATCTAGCATAGAGTCAACATTTTTTCCATATGTCTCTTCTCACCCTTCTTTCCATCAAAATCCTCCAAGTTAACCTCGCAACCATACGAGGCTTGGAGGTGCATAATTCGAGTTGAAATAATTCAACTCGATCTATGACATGAGTCAGCGAAATTATTTGACACAATGCTAC
The DNA here is from genome assembly GCA_029851415.1 of Eretmocerus hayati. Taxonomy (NCBI): domain Eukaryota; kingdom Metazoa; phylum Arthropoda; class Insecta; order Hymenoptera; family Aphelinidae; genus Eretmocerus; species Eretmocerus hayati. Next base: position 104,402,069 of record CM056742.1, read on the forward strand.
TGGCAGAAGCCGATCAATTGAAATTCAATCATTTGTAATTGACGCCAGTGATAAATACAGTGCTTGATCGTATCGATCAAACACAAATATTAGTTTGACATAATATGTATAATTTTGACTATGAAACTCTCTTGTTTATCCATACCAATTCAAGTAGAGCTCGGTAATCAACTCATGAATAGCGATGCGCCAAATGCTGCACTGTTGTCATACCTCGATTCGAAAAATGGGGTCTGCATTTTCACTGATCGGAGCAAAATTGCCGGTAATGAATCTGTTGGAGCCGCATGTGTCTCACCTCAACTCAATATGACCCGGAAGATAGCGCTCGACGGTCACGCATCAGTCTACACCGCTGAATGCGTGGCCTTGAGCTCGGCCTTAGATATAGCACTTGAAGACAGAAACGAACGCTACCTCATTCTTTCGGACTCATTGAACGCTCTTCAATCTCTTTGCTCAACCAAGATATCCGTTCGAACTAATCCATTCATTTTGGCCTCTAAAGAAAAGTATCGCGAGTTTAAGAAAAATAACGAAATAGGCGAGATAGAATTTTTTTGGATTCCCGCTCACGTAGGAATCCAAGGAAATGAGGAGGCGGACTCAGCAGCAAAATCAGCTACGTCCATGAGAGCAAACCTTCTCAAGCTCCCATTCGGTGATTTTTTCGAAACTTTCAGTCGCGAAGCCCATTTTTCTACAATCGAAAATGTTCTACAGGTTGGTCTCACAGTTGGTAAAAAATACTCCACTCATTTCTATAAAGTGGGTGCCAAGCCTTGGTTTGCCGATCGTAACTTGAGTAGAGAATTAATTGTCACGATCAGTAGATGTTGAGCAGATCATTATCATTTAGCATCTTCTTTGAATCGTATTAAACTGGTTGAGTCCCCAAAATGTAAATGCAACTCGGCAGACGAAAATCTCAATCATGTGTAGTGGCAATGTCATCTTTATTCTCAGCAAAGATTCAATCTTCTCAGGAAACTCGCACGTCTAGGACATGGGCTCCCCCTTTGCGCTGAGATGTTTTTGAGTGGACCGCACATTGAGGCTTGCCGGGCCATTCTTCAGTTTTTTACTGATTGTGAATTAAAAGTATGAAAATTTCCTGGCCTCTAGTTCTTGTTATGCTCTTTTTGATATTTTGTATTGTTAGCTAAGATTGTAGTTTTAAGTATTATATCAAATCTGTATAGCTTTCTGTACAGGTTATGCCTGAATAGATCTCTTTGAGGTTTGATTGGCTGAAAAAAATAAATAAATAAATAAGTCATTTAGCGATTTTTTTCAGACGACCCACATAGGAGATTATGTTTTTGGAGCCTTCAAGGAAGTTGTATCAGAATTTTCAGACATGTACACAGCGTTTTTCTATATTTTCACTTCTAGAGACCAAAAGTCGAAAGTTTCTAGGATTCCCTCATGCTCATCACAGAGAGACCTCCACATGGCTACTCGTCTCCCCGCCACATACTTACACAGTCATTACTGGTGAAGTTTTCCGTCAAACCCATTCCGTTTGAGATTCTATATTCCAAGTTAGGGGATTTATACCACTTACAGGCCCAAAGAGTTCCATTCTTCCATAGCACGCTTATCCGTCGAAAAAACGAGAATCCATCCTGATGAGAACGATAATCCACTATTCTTCAAAATAAAATGATCTCGAGTTTCCCAACAGTCATCAATTGGCAGGTTACGGCTACTGCAAGGACTTTCAAAAGCCTATCGAAAACGTTGGTTAGGCAATTCGGAGGCGTCTTGAAGTTGACAAGGTGTTTTCCTCTACAATGTCAATTCATCCAAGAGCCATCTTCATTTTTCCTGTAATGTGAATGTTTATCGTGGAATTCGTCTCGGGGAGTTCTGTTTTTAGAGTGGTCCAGGGTTATCCAAGTGGTTTATCAGCCTTTTTCGAGATGAAGATTGCATCGTGTTCCAAAAAGATCTTTTCTGCGTATGCGCATATTTTTGAGCTTGAGGAACCATTTCGAATAGAAAATTGACGTAATTTCCTACGAAACGCCAACCTGCGAAGTTTCAGTCGCTGCAATGGAACATGCTCTTCAACATGATCAATTGCGTCGAATCAAAAGCATATGAACATTTGAATGCAAGGCGTTGCGCTACGGCTCGGGGCACCATCAGTCTGCGAGCTGAGAAGGCTCCAATAGGAGAGTAATGCAGGGTCTAGGTCAACTATCTTCGGCGACCTGGGCACTCACCAGGAAGCGGCATCTCCGAGAGCACCAGATCCTCCGCTGCACCTAGTACTCGGAGCAACTCCAGTACCCCCCTGTATAGTTCACCTGGTGCTCACCATGGCGTAGCCTCCCGTGTCCACAGCGCCCTCCTGCGTTGAGTGCTCCGAACCAGATCTGGAGCTCGAAATCACCCCATGCTCCTCCTTGAAGTCAGCCCCCTGCGTGCTCTTGCGAGACGTCACGAACACACGTCCACACACACACACACACACGCACGCACACGCGCGCAAATAAAATACCAAAGATTGAATCGGTGCTACTTTATTGAGTATCAAAGAATTAATGGAGTGAAAATTTCTTTCTGATTTCATGAATTCGACGATCGAATCGAACAATCCTATCAAGGTCATAATTTCCAAGATTCATCATCACTAGATCTCTCAATTTGAATGACATATTTGACAATTCATGAATTCATGAATTCATCTACATTAATTCCTCTAATTGTTTCTTCAACTAAAGTATTGTGAAGCACAGAATCTAATACTCGATTTAAGAATTCCATATTTTCCTCTCCTAGATGTGCTCTTAAACATCCTTTCTCGAGTTGTCTCTTCAACATATGTTTATACCACTGAATATCACAATCTTCATCATATACTGTTTGAATGCAAACATCATTCCATGCGTCGGAATCGAAAGTGGAAGCGATTTTTCTGGGATCTCGGGTTAGAAATTATAACACTCACGATTCACTGTAACGGAATACTTTCTATCGTAAAAATAGTGTAGAACAAGAGTGAAATAGATATAAGTTGCGGCACAAGGAGGAAATATATATTTGAGAGAGAAAAATGGGCAACGGCGCGAGCGTGAGAGCGCGAAACGCGCCCAAAACAACACAACTGTATTTGGAGCATTATGCTTGCTCGGCAGTCAGCGGATAACTGATTTGCGATCGATGGCTCTGGGCGAAAGAAGATGTAATGAGAGAGATATGAGAACTATGTAGAAGGTTCGGGAAATATTCAATTGTACATGTGTAAATCTATGAGACGGCGCAACGGCCAAACATCTGATGTCTCTCTCACTTTTCATATTTCATACAATACATGACTAGAACTACTTCGATTCAGAATCGAACATACTGCCCACTTTGAACGCATTCATCGGTCAACCGACTATTGAATAATCACAACCGTTAATTGGCATTCAAAAGTAAGAATATGAAAATCGTACAGAAATTTGAAAATTTCAGAGTCAGTCTTCTTCAGAACCAAATAAGTTTTGGACAATAACCAAGGATGATTGGAAAGAAAATTTTCGACCGACTCCGGAGCCATATCGCGTTCGTCAACATCGCACAAACTTCTGCATAATCTCTTCATGTGCGCATAATCTATAATCCAGTGATTCAGAATAATGATTCAGCAAATTCTCGGAACATGATATTACTCGAAGATCTTACGGATTGGGCTATAATTATCTGCCTCACACTTCTTGCAAAAAAATCTATAGAAACCAATCACAACTAACAAATCAAAATGAACCAGCTAAGTGCACAATAGTGATTTCACAATAATGATGATTCCTATATGAGAATAATTGTCTCAATCAGGCAAATATTTGCTTAGACCATAGATGATCAAACTTACCCATATTTTTCGAGATGCAAAGAGAAGAATTCTCACCAGTTATTCTTTATAAAATCACTCATGGCCGAATTCATGAAAAAGTTGAGGTCACGGATCTTTCTGCCGATGAAGTATATCATTCTTGAGACAAAATGAGGAGACACGTATTCTTTTGTTTGGCCTGAACCGATTCCCTGTCAGAGCTACGCGAATTTGAAGATCGGGAGCTGCAAAATCAAATTCAGAAAAACTGACACTCTAAACTCAGTAAAGATGCAAAAATTCCTAAGCGACTTTGAATATTCAGCTGAATCTTATTGAATATAATTACTAGGTAGATGTTGCATGCAAATTTACATTAATTGGGTTGGAATTGCCGTTTGGATCCGAAAAAACTCGTTTTTTACGGAAAATTGAAAGAAAATCAATTATTCAAAAATACCATCGTGAATTTCTTTGGTGAATTTTTTGGTGGTCTTTGATGACATGATGATTCAGAGAGTACTCTCAGAGTCGGCGCTAAGAGCTCCAGATGACCAAAAAAATATATTTTCTGGAAAAAAAATTTTATCGTCTCAAATAGGTTCTGGCATCTCTCAAATAATAAATATTGGCTGGAAAGTGGTACCTACGGAGTACAGCACCTGCAAATATCTACAGAGACTCATTTCCTCCAACTTATCGCGCACAGGAAGAGCACAGTGCCCAAGCTTGTTGAAAGTTCTATATGAGCAAAAATGTCGTCAGTCTCATTTTCTCCGCGTCTACGATTTTCGGTAAGTGTTATTCACCACTGGGAGTGATATGAGACTGGAAACATTCTTGCTCATATAGCACTTTCATCGAGCTTGGGCACTGTACTTACTTTCTGTGCAAGATAATTTGGAGGAAATGAGTCTGTGTAGATATTTGCAGGTGCTGTACTCTGTAGGTACTACTTTTCAGCCAATATCGATCATTTGAAAGATGCCAGAGCCTATCTGAGACGATAAGAAATTTTTTTCCAAAAAATATTCTTTTTTGGTCATCTGGAGCTTTCAGCGCCGACTCTAAGAGTACTCTCTGAAACATCATGTCATCAAATATCCCCAAAAAATTCACCAAAGAAATTCACAATGGTGTTTTTGAGTAATCAATTTTCTCTAATTTTTCGTAAAAACGAGTTTTTTCGGATCCGAATGGCAATTCCAACCTAATTAGTGTAAATTTGCATGCAACATCTACCTAGTAACTATATCCAACAAGATTCAGCTGAATATTCAAAGTCGCATAAGAACTATTGCATCTTCACTGATTTTAAAGTGTCAGTTTTTCTAAAATTGATTTTGCAGCTTTCAACCTCAAAATTCGTGTAGCTCTGACAGGGAATCGATTTAGGCCAAACAAAAAATGCGTGTCTGAGGAGACAAAAAATGAAGATTTTGTCTCAAGAATGATATACGTCATCGGCAGAAAGATCCGTGACCTCAACTTTTTTCGCTGCCTGATCTTACATGGATTCGGCCTCATGTAAACCAAAGAAAAACTCAAAATAGGTAACCTAAGTTCAGCTTTACCTATAAATGACTCTCAAAGATAATGAAAATTTGACCATTATCGAATCCATACGGAGATATGGACATTTACATATGCATAGCCCAGAGAACGGATAATGCACGAACGTAACAGTCAGCACGGGTGGACGCGGTGCGAGGGAATTATTCATGAATTACTCATGATTTCCTGAAAAATCCTGGTCATAATCGATTTCCATAAAGTGATCATGGGCGAAGATTACGACGAGAAAATCTCTACACGTTCTTGTATGCAAACTCTCCGTATACTCTGGACAAACTGGCTCGCCCGAATTCCTCGAATGCACGGTGTACACGTATGAGGCCAGACTTCACGAGGCTCATAATTTCGTATACTTCAACATTATGCATTCTCTCCTGTGGCAATAGTTTGATGTACTCGAAGAATATGTTTAAATCCTTCTGCATGATTTTGAGACCTTATATTCGAGTATTAGGGTCAAGTTTTAGCTCTTCTGCAAAACTGAATTTTTGGATACAATTAATTTGCATAAAACAGGTAGTGAAAATGGGTTTACTAAAGAGTAAACTCGAGCAAATCATTGATTTTGGGCTAAAGGAGCGAGACCCACAACAACTTTTGCGATATTCCAAGGGTTGAATTCACTGGCATCATCCAAAGACGCATCCACGTGTGTGGACAAATACGCGGAGAGGTTAACATTGAGATGGCAGATCCACGTATCTTGAATGTAGTCGTGGTTTGAGGAAGCAAAGCGATAGCAAGATAATCTTGCTCATATGTTGGGCATTTTCATATATCTAAGCTCTCCGAGAAAAAAATAATTCGATGTCGGATTGAGATGCACTGCATGAATAAAGAAGCGTTGTCATTCATTGATTTCTTACAACTCAAATGTGAATGTCTCGATGGAATTTTGCTGAAGTTGATCGTTTATCTCTCCCCCGGTTCGGGAAAAAGCAATTGTTCCATTCCATTCTGATAGAGAACAAAGAAGCAGTAAAATTTAGTTTAAGCTATCTCAGTCGTTTCTGAGTCTTTTTGAGTGCTGCTGAATGATCGAATTCTGAGGATGTACTCACGAAAGATAATGAAAGCACGTGCAAAGTGCAGTTATATCAAAAACTACATTCTCAATCGGATAATTCACGACACAGAGCTTATGGTTCAATTTAGATTGACGTGCACGTCGCCCTTTCTCAATTGCGGTCTCCATAGCCTCCATCCCCTTGTTATAATCATAGATCTTGTTCATATATTCATTCAATTGATCGCGAATGCACTACTTTCGGATGTATAGATCATCGAAATTGTTGTTCGTGAAGATCATGAATGCAGACCCGGTTTTCCCAATGGCCGAGTCTACATAGACGCGCTCACTCTGGGCGCGCGCGCTCTCTCCGCTCGCACTCTCCACCTAAACACCGGAGTAGGTACCGGAAATGGGATTTGGAAATCGTCTAACGAGTGTTCCCTCTCAATCGGAGTATCAGTACAAATTTGTGAGATAAAAAACGGCCAGTTTATCGAGGATATCGACCAAAAAATTGATTAGCGTCTGATAGAGATCGGAAAGAGTCACTCCTCCATGAATTCGGGACACCTCGGGTGTTCTCAATCAGGATTTCATACACTCTAGCTCATTATTCAGCTCCTGGAACAAATACCAATGTATAACCAAGATGATGCTGGATATTGCTGAATGGTTTGCAAGTTCGAGACCTGATGAAAAGTTGGGGGATGCTCTGATGAGGCACAACCACGCCTCTCATTTTTCGATCTCTATTCGATGCAAATCAATTTTTTGGTCGATTTACGTGATGAACTGGCCGTTCTCATCTCACAACCCCGTACTGATACTCCGATTGAGAGGGAACACTTGTCAAAAGATTTTCGAATCCCATTTTCGGTACGTTCTCCGGTCTTTGGGTGGAGAGTGCAAGCGGAGAGAGCGCACGCGCCCCAAGTGAGCGCGTCTATGTAGACTCAGCCATTAGGCCGCACAGGCTGCAGCCTACAGGCCCTCACCAAAGCAAGTGATGGAAAAAAAATTTTTATGAAAAATTTTCTTTCATTTCTGATCCAAAAAAAATTTTGGTCAAATTTTGTTGGCTGAGCTGGAAGTTTTGGGCAGAACATGATTATGATTTTTCGTGTGATTGGGACTAAATTACTTCATTTAAGCGGAGTCAGGAAATTATACTCGTCTCGCAATTGATACTCTCAAATAGTTTGAAAAGAGCGCCCGAAACAACTCTATTGGCAATTTAGCTCTCTAGCGTAAGATTACCTTATCGACTCTATATAACGTATCGAGAACAATCGTTCTTGGTCTGCTATTACACAGTCTTCGAGCGATTCGGAATTATTCCTGTAGCGGTTGCTCTCATTAGCCCTTCTTATCATCGTACGATAGTTTTATTGAACTTTGCGAGAAAATATAAGTGATCGTGCAAGGAATTATCAATATCCCAAAGACAGATCTACAAATGCGACTCCTCCGAGGCTTGCAGATGAGTAATAACTATCATCACTTGGATATGTAAACAAAGTAACCTCTGATCCGCACATATGTATGTTTGTTACTGTTCCACTCAACAAAATGGAATGATTCTGACTTTTGAGCTGACATTGTCTCGTTCACATAGTTTACAGAGCAGAGGGAATCGCAACAAAGAAATGTTCGCTGTTCGGCATTCTTCTGCCGGTCCTCTCTCAAATTGCTAACATGTTCGTCATATCATGTTCATGTGTATCATCCGTGATAATCGAGACGATGATGATTTGAGATTCAGATTGTTGAATACTGGATCTGTCAAGGGTTGCTTGACTCGACTATCTCTGTGATGTTGGCTATATGGAGGAAAAGCAGCGTGCTGTTGCACAACTTTGATGGTTTGTATAAAATTTTGATACCCACTGATGCTCGTGAGTTCGATTGATAGGTGCTGATTTTTCGAATGCGAATTTCATTCTACAGCGCAGAGTAGGAATTGGTCTAATGTGAAGGTCCTATAATCTCTCCCTCAAATCATGTGTAATTGGTCGATTGATCGCCATAAAGCTCCGAGAGTGTATAAAACTGACCATGAAAAAGAAATGGAAAAGAGAGAAAAACAGGAACGAGAGCGCAAACCCTTATCCAGTACGCACCAAATGACAGATTTTCTTACAATAAAATCAGCCTCCGATCAGGTTCTAGCATCAAATGCCGCAGAACCCAAAACCAATGTAAGTATACACCATTTGAATTATTTTGAATATAAATCTCACAGAAAGTATAGATATTTATTACTACGATGAACTAAATTTTTGGTAACTGGAGATGTAGATGAAGTGCGAGGAATACGGCGGTTTATCATTTTCAATTTCGAATGTTTGATCCAATATTGAGATATTTTCAAAGATTTCTTCAATAAAAACGTGATTGAAAGTGCCACGTTTGGATTCGTAAAAGCTCGTAACAGGGGCTTGTAATCTTGATGGAAATGCATGCAACGGCTTACCATACATCGCGCATGATGAAGAATTTATTAGTAGATTATGTACTCGGGTTGCGTAATCGCAGAATTTCAATGATAAGTGCTGTAAACGCAGTTTTTAGTGTGAGTCGTGAAAAACCACGATTGCCCAACGAGGTACATGAAGTTTTTTCTAGCCACGCACTCATAATCTAGCCGGTTGTAGCATTCCGTCCTCACGTCCGAAAATGACGTGTGTCGTGTGGACGACTACAATAAATCTAGATTATTGCTGTTTGGCTATGAAATAATTAGCGCAGTCACTTTTCGCAGACAGTGACAAATTCACTCGGTTTTCTGACTTCGCAAATACGACCATCATTAACTCCTGCCTGAGTCATTGAACTCAATTGACCCATAAATGATTCAACTGAAGTCTCAGAATTTGAACTACGATGAATGACATTGTTAGGAGGAGTACATCTGTTTTACGAATTCATTCCATAGATCTGATTGTCTTCTGAATTCATTATGTATGAAATGCAATAATGACGCAACATTCCATCCCCCATTTTTCTCAAGGCCAATAACGATGATCCACAAATTACATCAGCAGAAGAAGAGCAGACTCAAGGTGTGAACCACCCCTCACGCAACAACGTTCCAAAAAACAAGCAACTATTATATTCAGAACAGAAGTTCGAGAACGGCTCGTCGGAAAAAGACCTAGTCCACCTACAACCAGAAGTTTCGCTACCTGTTCGGATAAGGGACATCGGATTTTTCGATGATGAATTAGCGGATAGGCACATTTTTGAGAAAGATATTCCTGAATGGGCAAACTTGATGCCTGAATACATCGAGTATTGATTGAGGAAAGGAAGTGCGGATGTACAGAATAACGATCCAGAAGTGTTGGATGAGTACTCTTATGTTCAAAAAGATGCCAACTTTCAGAGAAAATGCCAACCTTCTCTGTTTTTGAGGCCAGTATTGAACCCCAAACCGCCGAAGCGATCATGGCCTTGTTTCTCCAAGAAGACTGGCAAAATTTACTGTTTTTACTGCAAGCTATTTGGTGAAATTTCAACCCACTTCACCGACGGTGGATTTGGTGATTGGAAAAATGCAGTAGATCGTATGAATAGGCATGAAAAGAGTAGCCATCACGTAGATGCACACAACATCTTCACCTCGCGTTCCCTAGGATCTAGAACTGTTGACAAAATGTTGAATGTACAAATCCTGAGAGAGAAAGACTACTGGATTATGTTATTAGAGAGTATAGTAAGAATATTGAAGTACTGTGCCGTAAGAAATCTACCCTTGAGGGAAGAAACTGAAATCTTGGGCGAATCTAATAATGGGAACTTCCTCGGGATGATTGAATTCCAAGCAGAAATTGACCCATTCATGAAAGCTCATTTGCTCAGATATGGTGCTCAAGGACATGGTAATGTGAGTTATCTTTCGCACACGATCTACGAGGAGCTTGTAGAAATAATCGGCGAGAAGATGTTGGACTGTATATTCGAAAATGTACGAGAAGTGGGATTTTGGTCAATCTCTACCGATTCAACGATCGATGCAGGTCACATTGATCAATTCTGTGTCGCACTAAGGTACCTCGAAAGTCATGTACCAGTCAAGCGCTTCTTGGCATATCTCCCCAACTTCGGGCATAAAGCAGGGGATATGTTTACTGCTGTTGAGAATTTGTTAGTCCAGCGCGGTAAATTGAGAATGAGAGACTGCCGCGGACAATCATACGACAATGCTGCTTCATTGAGTGGTCGCCTGAATAGGTTGCAAGCCCTCTTCAAGAAGAAGAGTAGAACAGCTTTGTGGATTCCATGTATCGGGCACTCGCTGAACTTAGTTGGTACTGCTACGATGAATGCATGCTCTGATTCAAAGGAGTTCTTCGACTTCCTAGAAGAATTGTACGTCTTCCTCCTCGCAACAGAACGTCACAAACTCCTAACCAAGAATTTGGAAATGATCGCATCGATCATGGAAAGTCGCCCTCTCGCTCCGAAAAAGGTGGATACGACGAGATGGAGTTCCCGAAGAGGCTCCGTCAAATCTGTTAACTATGGTTACTCAGGATATAAAGAGGCTATCTGAACTCTCAAACAGTAGCGATGAAGCAAAATCTCTACTCAAAATCTTGTGTCGACTAGAAACGGGCATTTATCTTAATCTCCCCCAAAGAATAGATGCAGTCAGTAAAAAAGTGCAGAGCTACGACTCGGATCTCAACACCTCCGTGAGTCTCTTGGACTCTTTGAGCGCGTTTGTTGGATCTTTTCGTGACAAGTTTGCACTCTAGTCAATTTTTGAGAGCTCTTGACGTAGTTCATTGTGTATATATATGCTGCGCTGTTTATAATAGTATTTTTTATAATAATATCATGTATCTAGATTTTGTAAAGACACCTTTTATCCTTTACTCGTCTTCATATACCTTGTAATATTCCTAAATTATTCTTATTTTCAAGTATCCAATCGTTTCATGTCATGTACTTCAGTCTGGGGCGAATGGGATTTTATCCCCCGTTCACAATAAAATATCAATCAATCAATCAATCAATCAATCAATCAATCAATGTATGATGCTCAAGGCCAACAGATGACTGGTTGCGAGGCTTACTATTCTAGTCAGAAAAGGGCACGCACGCAAAATGTTAGATTGGTTCCGCTTGATTATGGTCGTGCGCCTGGAGCTATATTGACAGATTCGGAGAAATTTCGGGTTGACTCCTTCCTAACCGTGATTGACCAACTTAGTACGTCTCTCAAACAGAGGTCAGATGCATACGGAGAAGTAGTTGGACTTTTTGGTTCTCTTCGAAATCTATCGAGTTTGACAGACGGAGAAATTAGAGTTTATGCCTCTAATATCGTATCAATGTACAGCGATGATATAGAAGATGACATATATTCTGAACTCTTGCACTTCAAAGAATTTTTCATCGATCCAGGTAATGTTTCAGTTTAAGAAGGAGAAACTACTTGTTTGGAAGCTCGCATGTATGAATCAATAATCGGGAACAATGTGAGGGAAATTTTCCCGAATGCTTGTTCTTTATTACAGATTTATCTCACACTCATGACAACCAATTGTACATGTGAACGATCTTTCTCGAAGTTAAAGTTGAGGATAACCCGTTTGAGTGCATCCATGGGTCAGAATCGTCTGAATAATCTATCGGTTAAGAATATTGAACATGATCTGTTGGATAAGATAGTTTTGTCTGCTATAATCCACGATTTTGCTGCAAGAAAAGCGCGTAGAGTTAAGCTAGAGTGAATGAATTTTTGATGTTTATGGAATCGTATGCAATATCATGTCAAAATAAAGATATTTCGTAGCTAACTAGAAATGTTCAAAAATCAACGACTGTCAAATTTATTGCGTGATACCCTCAACTTTTGAAAATTTTACGAATTGGAAAAAACGCTCCCCTTACATAGGCCCCCACCGCCTTGCTGCCTACAAGTCCCACCCCGATTTAATCCGGCGCTGCATGAATGAATTATTCTTTTCGCTGAATAATAACAAGATGATTCACCACTCTATAGATGATTGTATACTCATTATCAATAACTCGTCGCATCTTACACACGATGTCATGACAGTTGATCTTTTTGGAGTTCTCAAATCCTGACATTATCCTTGCTCATTCCGTATGAGTCATGATGAACGTCTTTGTATCATTCTCTAGAACGACTCCAAATTTTGGATCTTTTCCTATCAGTAAAATGATCTTGAGCTTGGTCTCTCTCTCTTGAAGATGTTCAAGTACTCTGTAGCTTTACAGAATTTGATTAAACCGAAGACGAAATGAACATTTACTGCTCATCCTTTTGAATGAATTAGTCAAAATCTGTCTTACCTTGTTTTCGGTGAAGTTGTTAATACGCTTGCTGATTGTTTATCATCTCCATAAGTACCTTTGGGGCTCATCATCCTCAAATCATCCATCGATCTATCATCATCAACATTATCGTATGGATCAGAAGCATCAGGTACATCTGAGTAACTCAATATCTCTCTCTCTCTTATTTCATTTTCTTCTTTCAATTATTTTGATCTCTAAACTGTGATAGGTTTGCGCTCTTTTTGGGCTCTAGTTTGGGCTCTTTTCAATCAGCGTTTCCTATCTTAAAAGAGTTATACGTGGCTACTTCTCCACTGAATTGTAATTCCTGTGATATTTCTGCTGGCCCGAGCCTTTGATATGCCTTTTTACATGAAAATGTTTTCCCCTCCTCAATCGTTCTTGTAAAGAATAATATATGTATATCACGGTGGTCCTGAACCAAGTCTATCCTCCGCTGACGACAGCAAGTGGGATTCTTGTTCGATATGGTTTGGGACATCTGTGGGATCACGACCTACTAAGAATCAAAATCGCCACTTGGGCCGTTTTTTGAAAAAGGCGAAAGAACGTGTTTTTTCGATGATTTCCCCTTTTTCACCCTCAAAAACTCGAGAAGAACGCATTTTAACGGAAAGGCCACCTCTTTTTCATACGAGTCTCGGACGGAAGTGGGTTTGTTACGGGAACGGACGACCTTGTATCGAAGAATGTGTTGAGACCTTTCTGATTCATTTTTCAAAGATCCACAAGAAATTACTGTACACTTTTTTCGATGAAATGCGTTCTCTTTGAGTGGTGGGGCCAGAACCGTGGGAAATGACAGACGAAATACGAGTATCAGACGAAAATACGTTTATTACAGGAACAGGAGGTCTTATATGGGAAAATGTGTGGGGACCTTTTTTGTTCATCGTTTCAAGTTCTACAAAAAGATGCTCTACATGTTTTTCGATGACATGCATCCCCTTCGAGTTTTTGAGGGTGAAAAACGGAAAAACACGTTTTTTTCGACTCTTTTAAAAAACGGCCCAAATGGCGATTTTGATTCTTAGTAGGCTGTGGTCCCACAGATATCCCGAACCTTATCCCACAAGAATCCTACTTGCTGTCGTTAGCGGAGGGTAGACTTGATTCAGGACCACCGTGATATGAACATGTATCTTATCATTCTCTTCCTTGACTTGTATGCATCTTTCGATGCCTTAAAATGACTAGTCACTTTCTGTGATAATTCTAATACTCCTTGACCAGAAAGACAAATATTTATACATTTTCATATATTTATTATGTAGGTGTAACATATGTGACATATGCTACTGTATTTTTTAATTTCACCCTCGGGCGATAAAAGGTTATCAATCAATCAATCAATCTTTTTTTTTTTTTTTTTTTAAGGTGGTTGTAGGGCAAATACGCTGCGACGTACGAAGGAGAGGCACCGGTCAGCCAAACACGGCTGGCCAGCACCTCCCCAACAGTCCCGGGCTGGAATCCGCATCGATACGGACATCCGAACCGGGTAAACCCTCTCTTCCTTCTCCGTTGGCGCCGGCCATTGGACAAGGGAGAGATCCACCAACTTACCCATGGAGACTATAGTAAAAGGAGGTGCAACGCAATGCATAAGGGATATGCATCGCCGGTCCGAGATTTCGGCGCGCGACAGAGTGGTGTATAAGTTGGCGGAGATGCACGAAGCGCCGTTCGGGCATCTCCGCCAAGTTATACACCAGAATTTACACAGCTCGACTATGGTCAGCAGCTGTCAGCTCTTGTGGACCGTGAGCGCAATGACTTGCACCACGGTAATCCGCTTACAGCTATATACATACATAGCTGGCTAGAGCTATACCTATATCTATGTCCGGTTTACAATTATTGTCATAGACAATTTTGCATCTCATTCATCCAAATATCTTTGTAAAATTGATAAACTGAATCAATAGAATTCAATGGAAACTTAATTTTTTATATGTTACTTTTGTCTTTAATCTCGTCGAATAGTGAAATCATTTTCAGAGTAGGTTTTAAAAGTCTTATGCATGCCGTACGGCAAAAAAGTGCTATGAATGTGATATAATTCATTCATGAATTTGTAAAATATTTGGTATTTTAACGAGGAAAAAAATATCGCAGCAAACAGTCGCAAGTTGATCAAATTTGGAAATGTTGGAAACTATAGCCTGTTATCAGACTGCAGCCAACGAAAATTTGGTCCTGACATGAATTCTCGAATTTTAACATAATCTTCCATGATTAGAGTTCTGTTAGTTTTAGGTTGAAAATAATTGATGATCTCCGAAACTAATCGCGTTACTCGTTGGTAGAAATTCGAGTGGCAGCAATCAGTTCCTTCGCATTGAATTTTCATTGGGTGTATGATACTTCTTATTTTGTAAATACAAGGCTAGTCGTTGCCATACATACTATAGTCTCCATGGATATAGGTATAGCTCTAGCCAGCTATGTATGTATATAGCTGTAAGCGGATTACCGTGGTGCAAGTCATTGCGCTCACGGTCCACAAGAGCTGACAGCTGCTGACCATAGTCGAGCTGTGTAAATTCTGGTGTATAACTTGGCGGAGATGCCCGAACGGCGCTTCGTGCATCTCCGCCAACTTATACACCACTCTGTCGCGCGCCGAAAAGTCCGACCAATTCTTATGCCTGCGTTGCACCTCCTTTTACTATAGTCTCCATGAACTTACCAATCCGGCCCCGGCACCGCGTGAGCATTACTTCAGGGCCGGCGGCGTCTCGCGCTCAGGATCGAGCGTCTCTCTTCTCACGACTCGCAGGTGTTGTTTCCCTTTCTTCGATCTTCTTCCATCTCTTCATTCTTCATCTTCTTTCTTCTCTCTTCTTTCTTCTCTCTTCCCTCTTCAGTGCATCAGATTCCTCCTGGAATCATTTGGGCCTCTTCTGTTTCAATCGGCAGAGTCACTGTGATTCGCCTGCTTCGAGGCGCCTTACTTCCCTCTCTTTCTCCTCTTTGCGGGTCATCACCAGCTTGATGTATCCGGTGAGTCTATCCCATGTCTCCTGGTTGCGGAGCAAGTACGGGACGAGATTCTCAGGTGTTAGTTGAGCACCCAGCCATTCATCCAGCTCGGCGCGCTCTCTCCGGGTGTTGCTGCACTTGAACAGGGCATGTTCGGCGTCATCCCATTCGTCCCCGCATGACTGACATGCTGGGGTCGTCCTCTTCTTGAACCTGGTTAGATAGGAACCGAAGCAACCATGATCGCTCAGTGCCTGCGTCGTCCAGTAGTCCATCTCTCCGTGGGTGCGTTCCGCCCACTTGGCTACGTCACGGATCAGCCGGTGCGTCCATCTGCCGTTTGCAAATGGCGAATCCCACTCAGTTTGCCAATGCTCAAGGGTGGTTTCCTTCTCGTTGTCGCGGATGATCTCCTTCATCGTCGGAGTGAGTACTCGTTCGGCTCCGATCACTTTCTGGCGGTCCCAGATCCTCACTCGCTCCGCGACGAGCAAGTGGATGGGCGGAGTACTCGCCAATACGTAAGCCGCATCTCCTGACACAGTGCGGTAGGCACGGATACTCCTCAGGGCCGCTCTTCGGTGGACAGGCCCCATTCTCTTCTCGATGATGGTCTTCTCTACTCTCTTCCCCCACACGGGTGCACCGTACATCATGATGGAGGTTCAATCAATCAATCTCTCCTTCTCTCTCTCTCTCTCTCTCTCTCTCTCTCTCTCTCTCTCTCTCTCTCTCTCGCTTACTCTCAGCCTCCTGCTCCAAGATATTAATGGATGAATCTAATGTTTTCTCTACGATGTCAATCGTCTCAATTTTTCTTTTTCCAGGGAGTCTGTTCATTAAAGCAGTAATTTTCTCCTGCGGTTTCAAAGGAGATGAGACCTTATCCTCATCCACTGAATCTCGCTTTGACGTCGACGGTTCCATTTGAGAATCAGTTGTATCAGATGTACTTGTTATACAACTGAAACGATCCATATGCATATTATTATCTTCACTTGATGTCACTAAGAGGTTAAGATTCGACGTCGACATCACTCTCGTCACCACTTTCAGCTTCAATACTTTCGTACAATTTCAATCGATTGCAACCTCTCAATGGAGCGTATCTCATATACACTGGATCTGTAGTTAAGTTGAACTCTCTCAAGTGAATATCTAAATTTCTCTGAATACGTATCGTGAGTCTCCGAGGGGCAAATAAACTGAAAGTTTCTTCAGCGGTTGGGCTCTCAATTTCAAACACAATTGCTCCTCCGTCCTTTGTATCAATCAATCGACAAGAAGTCATTCCATACCTCACACTTTGATCGAGTGATGTGATCTTGATGGTTTCAGGGTAGCCGCGTTGTCCATTCGACACTT
Organism: Eretmocerus hayati; assembly: GCA_029851415.1. NCBI lineage: Eukaryota > Metazoa > Arthropoda > Insecta > Hymenoptera > Aphelinidae > Eretmocerus > Eretmocerus hayati. The sequence goes on from CM056742.1 coordinate 104,419,165, forward strand.
TCCAAGACATATTTCGTGCTCTCGCCGTAGCTGATGCAGCTTAAATAATGAAGTTTGTCAATGATCTTGCTCTTCTGTTCATGTTTCATCAGATCGATAATAGGAGTGAGGAAAGACTACTTCACATTACATGATACTGTCCTTGAAGAATACAAGGCTAGGTCGACTCTTTGTAATCAGTAATCGTATGATTAACTTCAATTTCTTACCGAAATTAGTTCAAGTTCATGTTCAAGTACAATTGATAATCAAACGAGGAAAGATCAAGGTCAAACCTTTACAGAAAAGAAGTAATCATTTCCGATACCGAGGCTTTCAATCCAATATATCTATTATTTCATTTACTCACCCCATCAATTTGTATCCATCACTCGAGTCATCATGGCTGACGTTGTAAGCTCTCCATTTCACTCTCTCAAGGATTTGAACTCTAGATATAATCAGATCGTTGATATATGAATTTGAAACGTTTGAACTCAAAAAAATTGCCTAAACTTGAGAATGGATATACTACTCTTATCGAACGTGTGTCAAGTGTTCTCAAACTTCCACCTGAATCAACTGGCGAAAAAGCACATCTCGAAATTTCACCGAACGAAGCAAAAGCTAAGGAAATGATTTCAATGAATATCTATTATGCTCATTCAAGAGATCAAATAGAGGATATTGTACAATTTGATGGTGAATCTGCTTCCTTAAATCGTATCTCAACCACGATAATTGGGGATATTCAACATCGTTCTCTGGGCTCATTTTTTAAGAGTGCAAAAGCACTGGTATTAACATTCATCGAATTACGTCTCAAGGAGTATAAGTCTATCAAAGTTGCTCTCAATTTCAACGCTTGCTTGGAATAATTAGATGAAGATTGAAAGATCAAACATTTTCAGACACGTTACGATGATCTATTCCTATCGTCGAAGCTTGAAAAATGGTATTCAGAGTTAATTCCTGTTATAATGGCTGAGCGAGAAGATTTTGTTGATACACGGTAGGGGTTTTCTCTTGATGGATTGCTGAGTTTGGATGTTGATGTTGTTGAATCAAATTAGATGAATGGTTCTTCGTACATCCCAACACCTGCTTGAATTGCAAACAAACACGCAGTCGTTGATATCATCAATTGTGACCTTCAATGTTTTGGATGGTGTTAAAGTTTAGCTTTGTTCCCGGAAGAAGAGGCAAAACTCAATTCACAGCTATCCACATCTTCAGCATTATCTGGACTTGAGTGGGTTAACTTCCCCAATGAAAATGAAATCAATTTCTAGATTCAAATATTTGTATCCAGGATTGTCAGTCAATGTTGACAGTTATGATTCAGAACGTCGATTTTACCCTTCTTACATAACTGATGTGGAAAAAATCGTCACGTGAACCTACTACTGATTCACGGAAATTAAAATCAACACTATTGTTTCATAAAATCTCTTCCAAGACTCCTAGTTCCATCAACCTCTCAAAGCAAACGTAAGATTCACATATGAGTTATTCCACGCGAAACAGAGTTACGAAAAAAGGTCATGTCTCAGACTGTTTTCTTGGCTTTTTTATTCGATTCTACGGTACAAAACATAAAATCTCCACCACCCATGGGACCCCGTAAGAATTCTCTAGGTCTGTGGGGCACATACCCCGAAAACGAAATTTGGGTCTTTTTTCAACAAAATCCATGATCTCGAATCCGTTTGAAGATACGGGAATGCGGTTTGCGGCATTCGAAAGGTCTTCAAGAAACCTATCGATATCAGTCTTGTGAAATTGATTTTGAGGTTATGAGCGGCTCCAGTGGACAAAAGAATGAAAAATACAAAGATATTAATTTCCCAAAAAGACATTTTTTATCCCTTGAAAATCTGATATTTGATGTGAAATGTTGTTTCCTTCCAGGAAAAAGAAGTCCCGAACATTTTTTCTGCTTCCCAATGCCTGTTTTACTACTTTCTGCGAATCTATTGTCCAGGAGATTGAAAATCGTTGGTTTTCTGAGTATGCGTAAAAATTTGGAATCTGAAAATCAATTCTTCCGAAAAGCCAAGAAAATTTCCTCGAAAATGACCACTTGGCAGAGTCATTCCCATGCATTTGGAAGAGCCACAACGTCCAGAAGCCCGCTGGATCTCAGGAAGTATGTCAGAGGTACCAGAGGGAGTGATATGAGAAATCCACGCAGGATGCCGTACGCCTAAGAGCTGAGGGATCATCTTCCATACGTTGCAGCTCCGGTTCTAGTGGATGAAATTGACATCGCCAAGTGATCATTTTGGTGGGAATTTTCTTGGCTTTAGAATGAGATTGGTTCCAGGAATCCAAAGTCGTGCGCATGAATACAGAAGTGACGATTCTCAATCGCCTAGCATATAGATTCGCAGAAAATAGCAGAAACAGTTCTTAGGGCCCCAAAAAATGTTCGAGACTACTTTCCCTTGAAAGAACATGACATTTCACATCAAATATCGAATTTTCAAGGAATAAAAATCATGGCTTCTCAAGAAATTAATGTTGTTGTATTTTTTATTCTCTTGCCCACTGAAGACGCTCATAACCTCAAAATCAATTCTACAATACTTATATCGATAGGTTCTTCTTAGACCTTTCGAATGCCGCAAACCGCATTCCTGTATCTCTGAACGGACCTGAGAAATATGAATTTCATTGAATGAAACAGACCCAAATTCCGTTGTTGGAGACGATTGAAAAGGATGAATCATATGTGTCCCGCATACCTGGGAAATTTTGATGGGGTCCCATGAGTGGTGGAAAGTTCATGTTTTGTGCCATAGAATCGAGCGTAGTTCGATTATCCCAAATAGGAAATATCCCAAAATGCAACTTCCCAAAAATATTTTCCCCAAAGTATTTTTCCCAGATTAAATTGGCCCAAGTTGAATTTTTCCCAAAAATTCATCCCAAAATTTTTTTCCCAAAACGACAATCGCCAAAATGTTCTTCCCAAAGATATATTTTCCAAAAATTATTTTCCCAGAAATACTTTCGGAGAACTGGAGAAAAATCGTCGACAACATCCCTCGGGGATCTTGAGTGTTGATGTGATGTGGCAAAACTGCGGGTAATTTTTCGGATTCGAATGCGTTTTGATCTGGGCATGCATATGAAGAGAAGGGAGATGTGGCCACTCTTGGCAACCTAGCCACGGTGATCGAATGAAACTCTCACATGCTCATGAAATCGATATTCTCGCTCTCCGCGGATCCATCGTAGCCAAAATATCATAACCCAACTAGTCATCTAAAGGATGTTCCTCGTACCCTCTGTATCGCTTGGGAGGAATCCTTCAGCTATTCCAAAGTTTGAGAATTGTCAGGATTCCAATTTGAGAACGAATGCGATGGATTGTGAGTAATGAACAGTAGAACGGTGAACGTTATCGAAAGATAAAAGTTTCGGGTGCTCGTTTATGTCTTACCAACATGAGTGAATTTTCTGCCTGTAATTGACCCTCGCGACCCAGGACAATATTTGTCTCGATGGAATGATCCTAAGCTCCGAGGAATTTAGGACACTTTTATCAAGGTATCCATACAGTGGAATCTTGAATGTTAATCTAGTGACGAAACCTTTGGAAGAGGAGAAGGCGTTAGGAACACAGTAGTATAGATGAATTATAAAGGGAGGGAGGAATGACACCGTAGGTTTTCTAGCCATCAGAAATAGAAGTTGTTGCGGTAACTAAATTGTTCATCACATTCGGCACGCGAGTTGGAATTTTCTTTGGCGCGGTAGTTGGTGCGATTCGCTTCTATCATTGGGAGAGAATCGTTGTATGAAAAGTGCTATAGGGAATGGGGCGAATCAAATACACCTCGCTTTGTAGTAGTCAGTATTTTTTTAATTCAACCCTTTCGTATATTGTCATTTGCAACATAAATCGTGAGCAGCACAAGCACTATTCGCCATCGGTATTATCAATATCACAGATGGAAACAATCTGAATCCAATTTGATATCCATGGGACATCGTGTACTACAAAAGCTTAGATTAATTAACAGAAAATCATTCGAAAAATCGGGAAATACTAGAATTTATGGAGTTCAGTCACTCAACATTCTTCCATATTCAACATGAACCATGAACATTCTCCAACATCGTGTAGTTCTTTTATCTGAGAAATATTTCATCACAGATCCAGCATCTCCCTGTTGGGAATACCACTTATATACAAATAAGATGGCTTGGCCCGCTGCTATAGAAATGTCAGACTCAGATACTGTTTATATACATGGAATACAACGCCCGTGTATTTTCCTTAATCGTGTACACTCAAGAGGAGTCTGAACTGTCCACCAATGTAACCAACTGAAAGGTCTCGCTCCTATGCTGATAGCATGAGAGAGTGACCTTCAAGTTGGCTGCAGTGTGGACAGTTCAGACTGCTCCCGAGTGTACTTGGTAGAGCAATCAAACTGTGATGAATCGATGTAACGATAGGGATGAAAGAAAAGTTGGAACAACCTAATCATAATGATGACGGATGCTTAATTAGACTCACATTCACACCAGTCAGTATACTTCAAACGATTTCTCTGACATCAATATCTCTCATCAGGTACATAGTCTAACTCATGAATTGCAGGGAAGTTAGTCTGCTCGGAGAAGTAGAAATATCGGTCGCATATCACATATTTCAGTAACAGAACAACAGTCAGAGTTGAACGATGGCAATTGAACTTGAACATAAGTCGTCCCAAATTCAAAACGATAACGAAAAAAGATTGTATTCTGCATAATCTCTCATTAACTTGATTCAGTCTAGCCTAGTTCCCCAATATCTTTGGTGAGTGTACATCGATGCCTCTTATGAGGCGTAACACATGATCGCTTGTGGTGTCATCGCGTGCACCAACCAATAGAGTGAGTAATGATAAGATACAACCTAACATCGAATTTGGTCAAGTTGCGGACATAACACCAGATCGATGCTGCTCTGGGATAACTTGTTCGTATGGACGCGGATCTGGCGAATTCGTCCGCGGGAGGCACATCTATTCGAAACTTCCTCTCCTACATACCATATGATTTGATATCACACGTGATATGAAACATAGGTGAATAATCAGTTCCTTGGCTAATGGACAGCACCTCCCCCTCTGACTATCTTCACTTGGGCGGAGATCGAATTTTGATACCTGAAAGCTTTAAGAAAAAGGTAGTTTTCACAAGTGATGATTCGTGAATTCGCGTAACATTTTGCATGAGCCGTCTCAGAAATGGTGTTCTTGGAAGAAGGCAATAACTGAATCAAGGTAATAAGTTATGTCGCATTGAATTGAATGTAATATTGGCAATGAAATATTCGACATCTGCAATCTCCGGTATAATCAGGGAATAGATATGGAACTTGAAACGAAAAGTCAAAATTAGTGGACTAAGAAGCGAACATTTACTATTCCACCTCATGAACGTTATACACGTGAACCCAGAATTCCCAAACGGTCAGTAGACTATTCACAGATGATTGATTCACTCAGCAGGTTTTCAAATGAACTGAATCAACCGATCTCCGAGAGTTCACGACTACCGGCAATATCACAAGAATGTATGAATTTTAACACTTGCCACAGGCATTTATCACTTTCACTTGATGGTTTAGGGGTGTACAGGCGTCTCTCAAGTAACGCGGAGTTTACGTCCTGCGTCGTCTTTGCGCTATCCAAAACCGCATTACGAGGAAAGAGGGAATGCGCTCCGAGGCTCTAATATTACCGACCAAGAATGAACATTTTTGTCAATATGACATTTCATGTGATATTTTGAATCAAAAGTCTTCATTGTAAATATATATCAACCACTGTACATTCATCTGAATGCTTGTGAGTATGTATTGAACTTGCATAAATTTTCTCTTTTGTCGGAGATAATCCGTTACTCTCAGACCGTATTGTGCGTCTTACATAATCTCCACAGATTCCCATATTCTCGTACTCCAGTTGAGGTCAATTTACATTACCAAATCAGTTGAGCATTCAAAAGATCGAACGTGTGTACAAGTCTAGACTGGAATGTAAGCTTCAAAAACGGTTATGCTCCATTGAAAAAATGTTCTCGCGTTCACGGACTGAAATTAGAGGTCAGAGTATTTTATCAACGTCGAAGCGTTTTTCAATGAATATATACAATTGAATCATCATATTTGTTCAGCGGACAGTTTAAAAATGCATTTACTCTGTGAATTATGGCTCAGATATGTTATGAATTCGAATGTTTGAATAAAAATCCGCGTACTCGGAGTCCAGAACCGCGTAAGTTGAGAGTCGTGGCATTTCAAAGATCGCGTATAACCAAAACCATGTTATCCTAGAGACGCCTGTATCACCTTCATAACATTTCATAATGAACTATCACTTTCGCCACGTTTCAAGGATATATTTACTTCTATTACAATTCACAAAACTCAATTATTCTCATAGAATGTACACTGATCAATGGAATACTGTATTCAGAAGAATCAGAAAGAGGAGGTATATTGGTAAATGGTCACATAATTCAATTTCCCCACGTCTGCGACTGGGTACTTGAGGAATGACTCTACCGAGGAATGATTTGATGCAGGGAAACGCTCTCCGGTAACTAATTTTTCAATGTTCTCCATTCGAAAAGCGAATGAAATTTAGTACACCCTGTCATTTGCAAACGTAGCTATACCCACACATGCAACCGGGTACTCTAGGTATGAATGTTGCAACAAATGATTTGATACTTGCAAGTGCTCTTGTAACGAGAAATGACCATTAATTTAGCGAGGCGCAAGCACTTGCTGACCACGTGGTTCGCGAACTCTGCTTTCCTCCACACCTGCGACTGGGTACTCACGAGTCAATGTTTGGAGTTTTTGGTAGAAGAACAAAAAAGTATAAAATAAATGTATGGCGGTCAACAAGAACACTCAAATAAGTAATGTCTCACATGTGGAAATGATATGTACAATCATGTGATTGGACACTCATGGAGTGGAAGGCTATACCGAGGTATTCTGAGGTTTGAAGGCAGATTAATAATTGTACAGATTGAATACTGTAGAAGAATCGTGAAAAAATGACGACATCACACATATTTGAGAGTTCTTTTCATGCACTCTTACTTTCCCATCTCCATCTCGAACGTGGTTGGTACCGGTAGAGTTGGAAGAATTCACCACGGGACCATTTTTGTAACACCCAAAATTTCCCCAATCAACCGCGTGGGTACTGCCTGGGATGCTACTATGGACAACATAATTAGAGTTACCACAGAGGTTCTGTGGCAACGGAAGCTAAGTCGCGGTATCCTAAAGCTTATGACTCAGGCCTTCCCACACCAGTGGTCCAAGCAGAGCTGTTATAAAGAGATTATCAAAATAGAAATTTTCTTACTGACCGTTTGGGAATCATGGGTACTGATGTAATTCTGAATCTTTTCATCCAAGATGCCTCTATCGAATGTTTGCTCTCAAGAATATCATTGAATGTCAATTTCGAATGATCACTAGACCCGTGTCATCGATTAGTTATTGGTCAATTCTCTATTACGATGAAAGTTCGCGAAGTATTTCAGATGGACGGCAAGTCATCCATCCGGACATTACGGAGAAAAATGATGAAACCACACAGCAATCGTTCATTCACATTGACCGTCACTCAACCATAAGATCGTGAAATTGGTTGTAAGAGAATATTCAAAATACAAGAGCATCAGAATTCCAGTATTACAGGCGAGAGAGATATTAAATGATGAAATGCCTTTCCCTGAATTTTCAGATACATAATGATCAACGAATCATCAGGTGAGTACTAGTAATGAAAACATCATTACCTTTTTTGTCCTTCGGCCAATATCTCTTCCTTTTCTTCTGCTCCGTTGGAGCATATGCCCTGTCATCAACGTGAGGCCGCTTCGATCCAACATGAAATCGCATACCTACAGAGTCGATTATATTTGAGATCAATACAAAAAACGAAATATATTGTCCAAAATTCTTAGGTCGTGAGATTGATAAAGAAACTGCAAGCAATATATCCTCGATCGCAAATGTTTACCTCTGAATGGTGACTCTACGTGAGCGTTCTGCCTGTATGGAGGACAGTATTGTACGAGTGGAGACGTGTGTGAGTACCAGCGAGGTAGACTGTGCCCGGGCAGCAAGGATCCGTACTCCCCAGCTGGCTGTTGACACGGAGGAGAAATTTGCGAAGGACTCGGTGGATTCCAGCGTACGGTTTCTGAGCAGAGCGCATCATGTCCCCTCGCTGTATTCAGATCCTGAAAAGATGGTAGAGGGTACTGTCGAGGTAGACAGGTGGAACAATCCTGTTATAATCCATCTGGCCTGGGACCAAATACTCCGACAAATTCCTGTCAGATTGAGCTATTGGCATGAAAGCAAACGTATAAGTGCTCCTATCCGATGACGGATACGTCGCAGGTACTCTCATGGCATCATTCGGTGGTCTGGGAAGAACTCTCCTGTCTTTCTGATGAGCATCGTCAGTGTAGGCTGTAACGAGAGAAAGCATTGTATTATTTTATCATAAATATTCTCATTCGATTTGAGGAGAAAAAGCATATCCCTAACTTCGCATCAGAATCCAAAGCTCAACAGGCATGATGATCGATCATTGACCCTCACGCCAGACTGAGACTTCTTGAATCTCATCAAGTAAGACAAAACAAGATCGTGACAAAGAATTCGTTTGATCTTGAGGCGACGGTAACGAAAAGATACGATAGTGGTCCAAAACACCCCTGGTTCGAGACGAGATTGAGATGCTCGTTCTCAATCTCTCTCGATAGTAACTCGTCACACCAACATTCCATGATCAAACACTCTTATTTCATGAAATGCTCAATTTTGTGTGCTAAAATTTGAAGATGCAGAGTCTATCATCGAACGAAGTGGATGATCCCCAATGTGTGAACCTTATATTTTATAAAACATACAAAACTCGACCTCCATGTCTATTATTTCGCTAGATTGAGAAATCAGTCAAGCAAGATGGGATCAACTGTCCTTAGTTTCGAGATGAGATGGCGCTAGCAAATTCTCCAACACTCTAACCTCAAAACGAGGGAAAATGGCATTTACAACACCCAAGATGAGATGAAAATGGCATAAGTCTCAACATGTCCTGCTCGAGTGAAGCTCTCTCGATGATGTCACAGAATCATCAATCATGCCTATCAAACTTCGTTTGCAAGTAGGGTCAGTTGAGAATACATAACTTCAGAGCCTAAGATTTAATCGAATGACCATAAGCATCGAGGCTCATTGATCCAGTGAAACCTTCCCCCTTCTGAGTGGAGCAAAATTTGTAACACTGGATGAGATAATTCTACGAGACTTCGGATTAATAATATTAATTGCTCACCTGTAGAGACAGAGAGATCCAATGGCAATTCACTGATTTCTGGAGTTGCAACATTCCCGAATGCAGTATTTGACGACACTTCTTCCAAACCTAATACAGAAAAAATAACGAGTGGTTGGAGCTTCCACTTTTTCGATTTGCAAGCTGCCCATGTAGACAAGATTTTTGATTCAAAAAACTTGATGTTAGATACTATAGAGTCCTTCGATTCCTGGACTTATGATATATGTAGTGTATCGGATCGCGGAGAATATTGTGTGTGCTTTTTTCACCGTGATACTTAGAAAATGGGATTCGAGTCATTATTGCATACCTTACACTACATACTTTACCATTACTGGCAAAAATGAACATAGAGTAAAAACTTACCACTGAACTTCACCCACACTGAAGAGGTAATTCAAGTGACCCGTGTTGCTGATTTACGTCATTGAGCCTGGAGTGGGGCTCAAAGTACGACGAACTTGTTGCACTGCACCCACGCGCGGAACACAAGCTTTCTTTAGTGACGCGGGCTCATGTTCTCCCCTACCTCTAACTAGTCCTCTGATATCACGAGCATCTGCGAAGAGAGTGTCGAAAGACTTTGTTGCGTCGACCCGTGCTCGTTAACTGCGCCAGGGCACAGAGCACAAGTCGATCGGTTATGCGGCGCCGCGTCGTGCTCGGCCGACTCACTCACCTACAGCATAGAGAGGCGACTGTGCGGCGCCACTCACGATAAGGGTACCTATTGAAGTGAAAATCCACGCGAACCGCACTCACGCATACACACTTTCGCAAGCTTGTAATTTTATTGAATTTCCCTGCGAGCGCCGTACTTTAGGGCCAGTCCGGAATCCTCGCGAAACCGCAACCAGACACTCACCGGAGTACATTCACGCTTTACAACAATATCTAGTTTTCAAATAATTGCAAACACTTTTCGGATTGAATCATTGAGTCAGCGCGCTTTTCAATGAAATTTCCAATCATTCGAGCTCAAGTGCGTCTCAAAACTCGTAATACATTTTGAGAGGTTTGGGAAACGGCAATCTTGAGCTGTCGCTGCCGCATCATAGGAACCATGCGTCATGCACGATTGCCGTTTTCCAAATCTCGCAAAATATACCACGAGTTTTGAGACTCAACAAAGGTCATTGAGTTTTGTTGCGTTGAAACAATTGGAAATTTTATTGGGAAGAACGCTGACTCAATTATTTGGTCCGGAAAAAGTATGCAAGTATGTAAAAAACTAAAAATTGTTTGAATTACGCCCTGCAAATCACCGTGGAGCCACCTATGGAGCAGTAAATTGTACGGACTGGCCTTAACACGATTAGGAAAAACAGAGAATGGGATGATCTCGAGAAATTATGGGACTGTACTAATGGCAGCAGCTATTGCCATTGCATACTTGGTCAGAATTCGAGATATTTTGGACGAATATCCAGAAAGAGGCGCTGCTGTCTCCGAACACAGACTGGACGTTGTGAAAATTTTTGGAGCAGGCCTTTAAGGGGGGGGTGCACCCTTGATTCTGGAGTCTGTCCTAAAAAATCATGGGGGGCTGAAGATCTGGATTTATGTGTATTTTTCTGATCTAAAAACGATGGCGCAGTCGGTTTTTCGAAAAGAAAATTTTTCGGCCATATTTATTTCCTGGTTTGCGTCCCCTCCGCCGGATCGCCAAATCCATACGACATCTTGTTTGAAATCAAAAAAATACCCCCAAAAGAATTTTCAGGCCATTCCGTTCATGTCCGTGGGACAAGATACATTTTTTCGGATCAAAAATCTGAGTTTTCTTGCTGAAATGCCTCGGAACTCGAAAAATATCGATAATTTCGAAAAATGACAGGAATACTTTGTTGATTCGATTGAAAAATTACATCGGATTAGTGCACTGAGACAATCAGAAGTCGAAGATTTTTATATGAAAAATTAGACCTATAAAATTGTGATTTTTTTCTTGATTTTTGAAATATTTTGTTGACTAATCCGATGCAATTTTTCAACCTGAACATGAAAGTATTCTTGACATTTTCCGAAATTATCGTTATTTCTCGAGTTCTGGGGCATTTTAGAAAGGAAATTTAGATTTTTGACTCGAAGGAATGTGTCTTAGCGCACAGAATTTGATGGATCGGTCTGTAAATTCAATTGGGTGTACTTGCTGTGATTTTGAACAAAATGTCGTATGGGTTTGGTGATCCGACAAAGGGGGCGTGAAACAGGAAATAAATATGGTAAAAAATTTGTTTTTCGGAAAACCGACGACGCCATCGTTATGAGATCGAAAAAATACGTAAAAATATGAAACTTCAGCCCTCCATGATTTTTTAGGCCAGAGTACAAAATCAGGGGTGCACCTTCCCTTAAATTGCAACACGAGAATACTGAGATTTGAGTACTTATCAATTCTACAATTGTTGTTAGTGCTTCGAACCGGAGTCTAGAACTTCATAAGTAATGATAGGAACTCATCAAATACCTCATTATTCTCATCTCACCACCTGCGAGCTGCAAGTGCAATGGCTGCTTCATAACTTCTCTATCATGTCGAGCTTCATTGGAGACGTCGCACTGTAAGAAGTGAAAACGAAGTTTTTATCCTTAGCAGAGGTTTGAAAGCATAGGCGCTGAATACCGACAATTTCCCACTACTTCTCATTGTGCGAGGTAAGTGCCTCCCTGCGTTCATCAAAAATGTCTTATACTGACTCAGCATCCACCGCCTACAGGTGATCTCATTCGGGTAGTCGGAGAATTCATTGAGATTCCTCTATACACTTTATTTTGAAAGATTGGAAAATTTTGATCCAGTATTAGATACTTAGCTGCCAAGGTCGCAATCCAGTAGGGGAGATAGAAGCGCCAGACTCAGCAGAAACACTCGTCATGAGCTGGCGCACCTGCACGCAAGGGAGTTGGAGGCACCAGACTCGGCGACACCAACCGTGATCAGCTGCTGTGCCCGCATACAGGTAGGTTGGAGGCACTTGGGTGAGCGAGGCAGAGGTGGTAGTTTCCACGGCACCACCCGTGATCATCTAACGCGCTTCCACAAAAAATGGAGCGCCAGGCTCCGCAGCGGTCTCTCCTTGCAAGTCCGCGGCGGCCGCATGCAGGAAAATTGGAGGCTCCAAATACGATTGCGTCACTCGTGAACAGCTGCTACGCCCGGATGCACGAGTGTTGGAGTACCAGATTCGGTAGCGGTACCCGTGATCAGCTGTTGCGCGCGCATGCAGGAGAGGTGCAGGCGCCAGACTGGACTGCACCACGGAAATTAGCTGACGCACCTGCACGCAAGGTAGTTGGAGGCACCAGACTCGGCGGCGCGTCGCCGGGCCGCCACTCGTGATCAGCTGCTGCGCCCGCATGCAGGTAGATCGGAGGCTCTTGGGTGGGGGAGAGAGAGGCGCTAGACTCGACGGCGCGACCCGTGATCATCTAACGCGCTTCCAAGCGAAAAATTTAAGCGCCAGGCTCCGTCGCGTCTCTTCTTGCAAGTCCACTGCGCTCGCGCTTGAGCGAGTGGGAGAGATGCCCCAGACTCGACGGCACCACCCGTGAGCAGCTGCCTCGCCCGCATGCAGAAAAGTTGCTCGCGCCAGACTTGACTGCACCACACGTAATTAGCTGACGCACCTGGACACGAGGAGAATGGAGGGACCAGACTCAGCGGCGCCACCCGTGATGAGCTGCATAACTCGCATGCAGGTAAATTGGAGGCACTTGGGTGAGCGAGGGAGAAACGATAGACTCGATTGCGCCAACCGTAATTATCTAACGCGCTCTCAAGCAAAAAACTGAAGTGCCAATCTCTTCTGCGAGTCTGCGGCGACGGCATGCGGAAGAATTGGAGGCGCCGAATACGATGGCACCACTCGCAAACAGCTGCCACGCCCGGATGCAGGGAAGTTGGAGTACCTCACTCGGTGGCGCCAACCGTGATCAGCTGCTGCGCTCGCATGCAGAAAGATCGGAGGCACTTGGGTGAGCGAGAGAGAGGTGCTAGACACGACGGCACCACTCATATAGTGCTTCGCGCGTCCGCTGAGCTCCCGCCGGGCTCTTTCATCTATCGATAAATTCAGTAAAGAATAATTGGGGAGATCATGGATACCACCAATGAATATGACGTCCACTCAGATATAACTTCACAATAGTAGATTATGTTCCTGACAATATGACGGTAAGCTTTCTGGTGTTGCCATTGCTTCAATTTTACTTCCAGAGTACACTGTAAAAGAAAAATTCGAAAAAACCCCAACCAACTGGTTGAATGAGAGAATCAACCCGCTGGTTGAATGGAAAATTCAACCATGAAGTTGAAAATTCAACATTAGGTACAAAATTCAACCAATTGATTGAATTCTGGAACAAAATAATTAGATTTTCAACCAAACGGTTGAAATTTTTGAGAAAATATTTTCACAGTGCAGTGTACAGTCAGTTTTTTGGTGGATTTCTTAGTGGTTCAGGATATAAGTATTCTTGTTTCGCCTATTCAGCATGATAAGTCACTACTCTGTCTGTCTTCCATCTATGAGAAAAATGAAATTGGTATATGAGTTTAGTCTTGCCACCAACGCGAATGCCTATGATTCATAGTTTCTTCCTGGCAATATTAAATGATCTTTTTCGTGAATACTCTTTTCATACATTTCTGAGAGAGATAACTACCCACATTTTCCATCGCGGAAAACACTTTTGAATCTGTTTCTGCGACTTCTTGGAGTGGAGAGATATCATGAACGTACCGGGACCTAGAGGAATACTCAGGTACTGAAAATGAAACTATCTCCATTTTACTCCTCCCTTTCAGATATATGGTGTATAACACCACAAGGCTCGGACCAGTCTATCGCCATTTTGATCAATTTATTCTCAAGTGATAACTGTGGGGTTTCGGAACATGGTAATTATACTTTGCAAATCAAGAGAAGTCATTGAATGGTCAAGAGCTCCCCGTTATACTCTCAGAACTAGCAATTCCTGTTCAGATCCAGCATAAGATGTAATCTTGAACTCACAAACGGCTACAGAGACCCTATATCTATGATCCTGATCACTTATCTAATACCTTTCATGATACATACATCTTACTATTCAGTGGTACATAATTCCTCATCGATAGCCCTTCTAGGGAATTCTCAACATCTGACTCTGGTGACAGAGCATGTCATATTTCCCAGAAACTACAGGGAATGAACAACCGCTTCCTTGAATCAATCTTCCTCTCTAGAGACCGTAATGAGTCTTGGATGAAAGACCTAATCCTTTGAACTAAGAACGTGGTAAATGGGATTTGCGGAGTCTCCCGCAATTTTTTCCTCCGTGTCAACAGCCAGCTGGAGAGTACGGATCCTTGCTGCCCGGGCACAGTCTACCTCGCTGGTACTCACACACGCCTCCACTCGTACAATACTGTCCTCCATACAGGCAGAATGCTCAGGTAGAGCCACCATTCAGAGGTAAACATTTGCGATCGAGGATATATTGCTTACAGTTTTTTTATCAATCTTACGACCTAAGAATTTTGGACAATATATTTCGTTTTTTGTATTGATCTTAATTATAATCGACTCTGTAGGTATGCGATTTCATGTTGGATCGAAGCGGCCTCACGTTGATGACAGGGCATATGCTCCAACGGAGCAGAAGGAAAGGAAGAGATATCGGCCGAAGGACAAAAAAGGTAATGATGTTTTCAGTACTAGTACTCACCTGATGATTCGTTGATCATTATGTATCTGAAAATTCAGGGAAAGACATTTCATCATTTAATATCTCTCTCGCCTGTAATACTGGAATTCTGATGCTCTTGCATTTTGAATATTCTCTTACAACCAATTTCACGATCTAATGGTTGAGTGACGGTCAATGTGAATGAACGATTGCTGTGTGGTTTCATCATTTTTCTCCGTAATGTCCGGATGGATGACTTGCTGTCCATCTGAAATACTTCGCGAACTTCCATCGTAATAGAAAATTGATGAATAACTAATGGATGACACGGGTCTAGTAATTATTCGAAATTGACACTCAATGATATTCTTGAGAGCAAACATTCGATAGAGGCATCTTGGATGAAAAGATTTAGAATTACATCAGTATTACATAATGACGTCATTTTTTCACGATTCTTCTACAGTATTTAATCTGTACAGTACTTAATCTGCCTTTAAACCTCAGAATACCTCGGTATAGCCTTCCACTCCATGAGTGTCCAATCACATGATTGTACATATCATTTCCACATGTGAGACATTACTTATTTGAGTGTTCTTGTTGACCGCCATACATTTATTTTATACTTTTTTGTTCTTCTACCAAAAACTCCAAACATTGACTCGTGAGTACCCAGTCGCAGGTGTGGAGGAAAGCAGAGTTCGCGAACCACGTGGTCAGCAAGTGCTTGCGCCTCGCTAAATTAATGGTCATTTCTCGTTACAAGAGCACTTGCAAGTATCAAATCATTTGTTGCAACATTCATACCTAGAGTACCCGGTTGCATGTGTGGGTATAGCTACGTTTGCAAATGACAGGGTGTACTAAATTTCATTCGCTTTTCGAATGGAGAACATTGCTTTTTGAGGAGAGCGTTTCCCTGCATCAAATCATTCCTCGGTAGAGTCATTCCTCAAGTACCCAGTCGCAGACGTGGGGAAATTGAATTATGTGACCATTTACCAATATACCTCCTCTTTCTGATTCTTCTGAATACAGTATTCCATTGATCAGTGTACATTCTATGAAAATGATTGAGTTTTGTGGATTGTAATAGAAGTAAATATATCCTTGAAACGTGGCGAAAGTGATAGTTCATTATGAAATGTTATGAAGGTGATACAGGTGTCTCTAGGATAACATGGTTTTGGTTATACGCGATCTTTGAAATGCCACGACTCTCAACTTACGCGGTTCTGGACTCCGAGTACGCGGATTTTTATTCAAACATTCGAATTCATAACATATCTGAGCCATAATTCACAGGGTAAATGCATTTTTAAACTGTCCGCTGAACAAATATGATGATTCAATTGTATATATTCATTGAAAAACGCTTCGACGTTGATAAAATACTCTGACCTCTAATTTCAGTCCGTGAACGCGAGAACATTTTTTCAATGGAGCATAACCGTTTTTGAAGCTTACATTTCAGTCTAGACTTGTACACACGTTCGATCTTTTGAATGCTAAACTGATTTGGTAATGTAAATTGACCTCAACTGGAGTACGACAATATGGGAATCTGTGGAGATTATGTAAGACGCACAATACGGTCTGAGAGTAACGGATTATCTCCGACAAAAGAGAAAATTTATGCAAGTTCAATACATACTCACAAGCATTCAGATGAATTCACAGTGGTTGATAGATATTTACAATTGTGAGTGCCATAACCCCAAAATTTCGTTGCTATTTTCAATATCTGAAAATAATAAATGTATATAGCCACTTTATAGCATTTGAACGGTCGCGCTTCTCTCGAGCCGGTACGGCAGGAAACTTCTCCCTCCCCGGCTGAGGGCATGCAGTTCAATGGGTGAACTTACACAGTTTTACGTAAATACATATACGTACCAATACATGGAAATACCGAAAATTCTATAGGTTTCTATGAGGAATTTCTTATATAAATCATCACCAAATTTAAAACTTCTTTTTCCCATTAATCAGCTTGTTTCGAGAACTATCAAGTGAAAATATTTTTATCCCATAAAAAATCTATTTGAGAGTCCTATTTTATTTTGCAAACTTGATTTGCCTATAAAATTTTCTATCTTGAGAGTTCCAACTAAATTCTGTTTTTTGGACACATAAGACCGATTTTGAAAGGATTTCCTGTCATTTATTTGTCATAATATTACTTATTTTTTGAGAATTCGGTCTCGTTGTAAATATGTAAATAAGGAGTTGTAAAATAACTTTTCGAGTAAAATAAGTTGTTTAAAGGATCAAAGAATCGCCTAGAAGCTCGATTATGAAGAAAAATTTAAAGTATATACTGTGATTAAATAGTAATTACAAAAAGATAAGAAACCACGTGTTTCTAGAATGTTCCAGAAAATTATCTTTTATTTATTACTAAATAATTGAAGCAGCCAATTTTGAGTTTTTTATCACTTGTAATATACTTTGATGCGACTAATCCAAGGATAATAGAAGAATCTACCTACATCATCGGAAAACATGAATTTCCAAGAAGAATCATCGTTTTTCCATCATTCTATCATCTAAATCATCATCTAACGTACAATATAGATATACTGTACAGCCAGAGCACCGAGTATAAATACAGGCTCATCAGCCCATTGAGGCAGGCTTGCGCTCATTTGAATATTAGAGCTGTATCGAGGCTTTGGTGCTCTGGCTTTCCTCAAGTCTGTATAAAGAGTTGAAAATAAATGTCGATATTTCATTGGTAATCTCTCGTAGTATTCATATGCCTCGATGCAGGTCCAGGACGATGCTGTGATGGCAGTTCGGGCCTGAGTCCCCGCACTTCTCCAGTATTCGTCTGATTCAAAATTACGCACCCCGGGAATCCATGTTTGTGTAGGAGCCTCAGTCCTCTCTACACTCTTAGAAACCCGGGTGAGCCAATCTCACATCCTTCATAAGTCGATATGCATGAGGGCCTCAGTCCCCTCGGCGTGCACTTATGAAAGAGTTACATATTTTTTGTAAGTCGATGTGCATGAGGGCCTCAGTCCCCTCGGCGCTCACTTGCAAAAATATAGTTTAAGATATATAAAAAAATCAGCTTTTAAGGTCGAATGAATCTGTACCTAAGTACCTATATAGTTCACCTTTGAAAGCTGAGGAGATCTTTAGCTTTTGCCGCCTCGTTGAAGGGCCTCAGTCCCCGGATATGGGTGAGCAAGGGCTAGGATAGTCCGCATTCCGAGTCCATAATATCCATAAAAATAATATCGATCCAAGAATATGACGTACACCTCTATCGAGGTACCCATCCCTTATGATAAATTTTGACCACTGGCTCTCACCCGAGATCCAGAGTCTATTGGTCACTCACATCTGGCGCCCAGACAGGGACTCGATACGTGAAAAAAAAAAACGTGTATTCTTGGATTAATTTTGGTCCATTCATCATTTGTGCCTCTCATACTTCTTTAGATAAATAATTTGAGTATTTACCATGTTATGAGCGCGTTTTGTACGCTCTATGGTTTTTTCCACTTTTATAAAATTTGCTAAGATTTTCAGTCAAATCATCGAGTTTTGAAATGATACCTGAATATCGCGGTGTGCTATTCAATGGCAACTGCACTGTGCCTATTCAAGAAATGCGCGAAGAGCTCGGAAATATCTACGAGACCCAAGACGAGCAATGGGACGCGATCTCAAATTTGGATGATCGTTTAAATGATTTGCAAAATGCGTCCGCTGCTGAAGGCCGTTATATTCAACTCTTACGCATTGACGTAAAATCATTTTTAGATCGTATGCACGACCTTGAACAAAAGTGCAATGATCTAGAATCCGAAATCAAATCAGTGCGTGAACTACATCGCGAGAGTACAGTCGAAAAGAGCATATATCGCTCCATGTACGAATTTTTATCTATTTCTGTAAACAACTTCTTTATTTGGCTTCGGGGATTTCCAATATACATAGCTCGGCGAATGCGAGTATAACCCCTCCCCCAAGTCTCATCTAGAGCGCGTTTAGCTCGCTCACAGGTAACTACCTCACTAGTCTAGTGGCCAGCGTATTGGACTCCCACGCGAAAGCACGGGGTTCGACTCCCGGCCACTCCAAAATCTTTATCAGTCAATTGCATTTTTTCGAGTGTATCTCATCACTCCAATGCATAATCAGTCCTTCACAATTCATCACCAAGAGTGTACAAGGGAATAATTACGATAATAAAGAATTATCGATTCTAATGAATCGAAACCTTGAAAACGCCTTCTGGATGACAACCACTTCTACACGCTTGTAGTTCGGGTCAGCTTCAGAATGTCTTCGAGTCGTCGATCGATTGCGAGTGCGGACAGAGCCTATATTTCGGCCCGTGCCACTCTAACTCGCATCGAAAAAGACGACGGTAATATTAAAAGTCTGCCCCAACGTGATCAAAACATGCGTTTATGGACTGTGGCTGTCACAGAAGAGTTGAAAATCTTGGATGATGATCAATCTATTTTGGATGAAAGAATCAAAATTCTTGAGAAGAAAAATGAGGCCCTTTCCTCTAAATTAGAATTGGCACTCAAACAATTAACCCGAGTACAAAAGGAGAACGAAACTCTCCGTACCCAAAATAAATCTTTTCAAGATGAGATCAAGAAACTTTCCGAAAAAATCAACCTCACTGAGGAAATGCAAGATACCTTTTCATATACCCTCTCGCTTTTGCGAAATGAACGCTGCGAAGAGATTGAAAAGGATATCGATCAATGTAAAAATTCCATCGAAGGGATCAAAATCACCCAAACTTCTCTTCAAAAACAATTCAATGATCTCGCTCGCACTTCATTTGGGTCATCTGAACCCATTGCGAGAAAATTAAAATTCAAACCTCCTGTCTTCAAAGGAGAAGCCACAGAGCGTCCCGTGAGATTCCTGAAGGAACTCCAGCGGTACATTGAGACCATGGAGTTGGATGACCAAGAACTCCATCTTGTGTTATCGAAATCCTTAGAAGGAACAGCTCTCAGTTGGTATAATCTCCATGAAAATGAGATTGAGTCTCTTATGGACTTTGAATGTCTCTTTCGAGAACGTTTTTGGAACGAGAGTATCCGAAGAAAATTTAAAATGAAATTAGAATTTGGAAAATTCAAATCCGACGGCAAGCTAACTAGAGTTCAGTACGCCATGGAATTATTCAATATTGCTCTCGAGGTTGACGGGGGGCAAAATGACGATGAGATTATCAATCAACTCAGCTTCCACTTCGATCGGGAATTGAGAGCTGCCCTCCGATGTCAAGCAGAGAAAACCAAATCTACTTTTTTCAATATTTTGGCTGATTTTGACTGCGATGACGCGTCGAACAAGAATCGCCAACAAAAACAAAACTCTTCTTGGTCTTCGAACAAGTTAAACGTTGAGGCCAAAGAGAAACAAAAATTGGACAAAGTCCCAAAAGATGAATCTTCGGATCCGGGAAACGTGCAGTAGTTGCATCTTGTTTCTCGGACCCACAAAATAATTGTCAATTTGACAAAAGGCAAGGTGCAACTGGAGATATAGAATTCAACCCAAACGCTTGTCCTCCCAAAAAACTACAGGGTGGTGGATACAAAACCAGGTCCTCGACCCATCCAATTATAACACTTCAGATTCAAGAGATTAAGGAATTCAATCAAAATCAAAATGCGTATCAAACTCAGAAATCGAGTGATACAACCGGCACAAAATGTTCAACCGAGTCAGACTCGCTCTCAAATAAAGAAGCAGTCTTGCCTCACCCAAGCAACCTACCAAATGGAGGCTCTGCTTTTGAAAAATCACCCTCAAACGATCATAAGGATCGGGAGGAAGAAAATCAAAAGATCTATAGTGGAGTGAATTCAAACCCACGAAAAAATGAATCCGAAATCTCAGAACTCATTTTGGAGGCAGGCCAAAATCAATTACCTTCGGGAGAAGATATCCCAATCCCATTTGCACCACCCACTGAAGTAATCGAGCAGCGTGAGGATGATCGGAGCCACGTTCTCGAAGAGACGGCCATCAACCATATCCGCAAGCACACCCGATTTAAAAGGGCAGTGGGGGGCACGAATGTTGAATGGAACCCTGCATTAAATCAATCTGATACCACAAAACTCCTGGTCCTAGACCGATCCCAATCCTTCAGCTAAATTAATTGATACTTTCAAAATAAAAATGAGAATAGTGTTCATTAAAAGTAACAAAATTTTGAGTTACTAAAATGTCACGTTTCGATTAAAATTTTCATTTTTCAAAAATCTCAAATTTTAATGGGGGGCATGTGAGTGCCATAACCCCAAAATTTCGTTGCTATTTTCAATATCTGAAAATAATAAATGTATATAGCCACTTTATAGCATTTGAACGGTCGCGCTTCTCTCGAGCCGGTACGGCAGGAAACTTCTCCCTCCCCGGCTGAGGGCATGCAGTTCAATGGGTGAACTTACACAGTTTTACGTAAATACATATACGTACCAATACATGGAAATACCGAAAATTCTATAGGTTTCCATGAGGAATTTCTCATATAAATCATCACCAAATTTAAAACTTCTTTTTCCCATTAATCAGCTTGTTTCGAGAACTATCAAGTGAAAATATTTTTATCCCATAAAAAATCTATTTGAGAGTCCTATTTTATTTTGCAAACTTGATTTGCCTATAAAATTTTCTAGCTTGAGAGTTCCAACTAAATTCTGTTTTTTGGACACATAAGACCGATTTTGAAAGGATTTCCTGTCATTTATTTGTCATAATATTACTTATTTTTTGAGAATTCGGTCTCGTTGTAAATATGTGAATAAGGAGTTGTAAAATAACTTTTCGAGTAAAATAAGTTGTTTAAAGGATCAAAGAATCGCCTAGAAGCTCGATTATGAAGAAAAATTTAAAGTATATACTGTGATTAAATAGTTATTACAAAAAGATAAGAAACCACGTGTTTCTAGAATGTTCCAGAAAATTATCTTTTATTTATTACTAAATAATTGAAGCAGCCAATTTTGAGTTTTTTATCACTTGTAATATACTTTGATGCGACTAATCCAAGGATAATAGAAGAATCTACCTACATCATCGGAAAACATGAATTTCCAAGAAGAATCATCGTTTTTCCATCATTCTATCATCTAAATCATCATCTAACGTACAATATAGATATACTGTACAGCCAGAGCACCGAGTATAAATACAGGCTCATCAGCCCATTGAGGCAGGCTTGCGCTCATTTGAATATTAGAGCTGTATCGAGGCTTTGGTGCTCTGGCTTTCCTCAAGTCTGTATAAAGAGTTGAAAATAAATGTCGATATTTCATTGGTAATCTCTCGTAGTATTCATATGCCTCGATGCAGGTCCAGGACGATGCTGTGATGGCAGTTCGGGCCTGAGTCCCCGCACTTCTCCAGTATTCGTCTGATTCAAAATTACGCACCCCGGGAATCCATGTTTGTGTAGGAGCCTCAGTCCTCTCTACACTCTTAGAAACCCGGGTGAGCCAATCTCACATCCTTCATAAGTCGATATGCATGAGGGCCTCAGTCCCCTCGGCGTGCACTTATGAAAGAGTTACATATTTTTTGTAAGTCGATGTGCATGAGGGCCTCAGTCCCCTCGGCGCTCACTTGCAAAAATATAGTTTAAGATATATAAAAAAATCAGCTTTTAAGGTCGAATGAATCTGTACCTAAGTACCTATATAGTTCACCTTTGAAAGCTGAGGAGATCTTTAGCTTTTGCCGCCTCGTTGAAGGGCCTCAGTCCCCGGATATGGGTGAGCAAGGGCTAGGATAGTCCGCATTCCGAGTCCATAATATCCATAAAAATAATATCGATCCAAGAATATGACGTACACCTCTATCGAGGTACCCATCCCTTATGATAAATTTTGACCACTGGCTCTCACCCGAGATCCAGAGTCTATTGGTCACTCACATCTGGCGCCCAGACAGGGACTCGATACGTGAAAAAAAAAAACGTGTATTCTTGGATTAATTTTGGTCCATTCATCATTTGTGCCTCTCATACTTCTTTAGATAAATAATTTGAGTATTTACCATGTTATGAGCGCGTTTTGTACGCTCTATGGTTTTTTCCACTTTTATAAAATTTGCTAAGATTTTCAGTCAAATCATCGAGTTTTGAAATGATACCTGAATATCGCGGTGTGCTATTCAATGGCAACTGCACTGTGCCTATTCAAGAAATGCGCGAAGAGCTCGGAAATATCTACGAGACCCAAGACGAGCAATGGGACGCGATCTCAAATTTGGATGATCGTTTAAATGATTTGCAAAATGCGTCCGCTGCTGAAGGCCGTTATATTCAACTCTTACGCATTGACGTAAAATCATTTTTAGATCGTATGCACGACCTTGAACAAAAGTGCAATGATCTAGAATCCGAAATCAAATCAGTGCGTGAACTACATCGCGAGAGTACAGTCGAAAAGAGCATATATCGCTCCATGTACGAATTTTTATCTATTTCTGTAAACAACTTCTTTATTTGGCTTCGGGGATTTCCAATATACATAGCTCGGCGAATGCGAGTATAACCCCTCCCCCAAGTCTCATCTAGAGCGCGTTTAGCTCGCTCACAGGTAACTACCTCACTAGTCTAGTGGCCAGCGTATTGGACTCCCACGCGAAAGCACGGGGTTCGACTCCCGGCCACTCCAAAATCTTTATCAGTCAATTGCATTTTTTCGAGTGTATCTCATCACTCCAATGCATAATCAGTCCTTCACAATTCATCACCAAGAGTGTACAAGGGAATAATTACGATAATAAAGAATTATCGATTCTAATGAATCGAAACCTTGAAAACGCCTTCTGGATGACAACCACTTCTACACGCTTGTAGTTCGGGTCAGCTTCAGAATGTCTTCGAGTCGTCGATCGATTGCGAGTGCGGACAGAGCCTATATTTCGGCCCGTGCCACTCTAACTCGCATCGAAAAAGACGACGGTAATATTAAAAGTCTGCCCCAACGTGATCAAAACATGCGTTTATGGACTGTGGCTGTCACAGAAGAGTTGAAAATCTTGGATGATGATCAATCTATTTTGGATGAAAGAATCAAAATTCTTGAGAAGAAAAATGAGGCCCTTTCCTCTAAATTAGAATTGGCACTCAAACAATTAACCCGAGTACAAAAGGAGAACGAAACTCTCCGTACCCAAAATAAATCTTTTCAAGATGAGATCAAGAAACTTTCCGAAAAAATCAACCTCACTGAGGAAATGCAAGATACCTTTTCAAATACCCTCTCGCTTTTGCGAAATGAACGCTGCGAAGAGATTGAAAAGGATATCGATCAATGTAAAAATTCCATCGAAGGGATCAAAATCACCCAAACTTCTCTTCAAAAACAATTCAATGATCTCGCTCGCACTTCATTTGGGTCATCTGAACCCATTGCGAGAAAATTAAAATTCAAACCTCCTGTCTTCAAAGGAGAAGCCACAGAGCGTCCCGTGAGATTCCTGAAGGAACTCCAGCGGTACATTGAGACCATGGAGTTGGATGACCAAGAACTCCATCTTGTGTTATCGAAATCCTTAGAAGGAACAGCTCTCAGTTGGTATAATCTCCATGAAAATGAGATTGAGTCTCTTATGGACTTTGAATGTCTCTTTCGAGAACGTTTTTGGAACGAGAGTATCCGAAGAAAATTTAAAATGAAATTAGAATTTGGAAAATTCAAATCCGACGGCAAGCTAACTAGAGTTCAGTACGCCATGGAATTATTCAATATTGCTCTCGAGGTTGACGGGGGGCAAAATGACGATGAGATTATCAATCAACTCAGCTTCCACTTCGATCGGGAATTGAGAGCTGCCCTCCGATGTCAAGCAGAGAAAACCAAATCTACTTTTTTCAATATTTTGGCTGATTTTGACTGCGATGACGCGTCGAACAAGAATCGCCAACAAAAACAAAACTCTTCTTGGTCTTCGAACAAGTTAAACGTTGAGGCCAAAGAGAAACAAAAATTGGACAAAGTCCCAAAAGATGAATCTTCGGATCCGGGAAACGTGCAGTAGTTGCATCTTGTTTCTCGGACCCACAAAATAATTGTCAATTTGACAAAAGGCAAGGTGCAACTGGAGATATAGAATTCAACCCAAACGCTTGTCCTCCCAAAAAACTACAGGGTGGTGGATACAAAACCAGGTCCTCGACCCATCCAATTATAACACTTCAGATTCAAGAGATTAAGGAATTCAATCAAAATCAAAATGCGTATCAAACTCAGAAATCGAGTGATACAACCGGCACAAAATGTTCAACCGAGTCAGACTCGCTCTCAAATAAAGAAGCAGTCTTGCCTCACCCAAGCAACCTACCAAATGGAGGCTCTGCTTTTGAAAAATCACCCTCAAACGATCATAAGGATCGGGAGGAAGAAAATCAAAAGATCTATAGTGGAGTGAATTCAAACCCACGAAAAAATGAATCCGAAATCTCAGAACTCATTTTGGAGGCAGGCCAAAATCAATTACCTTCGGGAGAAGATATCCCAATCCCATTTGCACCACCCACTGAAGTAATCGAGCAGCGTGAGGATGATCGGAGCCACGTTCTCGAAGAGACGGCCATCAACCATATCCGCAAGCACACCCGATTTAAAAGGGCAGTGGGGGGCACGAATGTTGAATGGAACCCTGCATTAAATCAATCTGATACCACAAAACTCCTGGTCCTAGACCGATCCCAATCCTTCAGCTAAATTAATTGATACTTTCAAAATAAAAATGAGAATAGTGTTCATTAAAAGTAACAAAATTTTGAGTTACTAAAATGTCACGTTTCGATTAAAATTTTCATTTTTCAAAAATCTCAAATTTTAATGGGGGGCATGTGAGTGCCATAACCCCAAAATTTCGTTGCTATTTTCAATATCTGAAAATAATAAATGTATATAGCCACTTTATAGCATTTGAACGGTCGCGCTTCTCTCGAGCCGGTACGGCAGGAAACTTCTCCCTCCCCGGCTGAGGGCATGCAGTTCAATGGGTGAACTTACACAGTTTTACGTAAATACATATACGTACCAATACATGGAAATACCGAAAATTCTATAGGTTTCCATGAGGAATTTCTCATATAAATCATCACCAAATTTAAAACTTCTTTTTCCCATTAATCAGCTTGTTTCGAGAACTATCAAGTGAAAATATTTTTATCCCATAAAAAATCTATTTGAGAGTCCTATTTTATTTTGCAAACTTGATTTGCCTATAAAATTTTCTAGCTTGAGAGTTCCAACTAAATTCTGTTTTTTGGACACATAAGACCGATTTTGAAAGGATTTCCTGTCATTTATTTGTCATAATATTACTTATTTTTTGAGAATTCGGTCTCGTTGTAAATATGTGAATAAGGAGTTGTAAAATAACTTTTCGAGTAAAATAAGTTGTTTAAAGGATCAAAGAATCGCCTAGAAGCTCGATTATGAAGAAAAATTTAAAGTATATACTGTGATTAAATAGTAATTACAAAAAGATAAGAAACCACGTGTTTCTAGAATGTTCCAGAAAATTATCTTTTATTTATTACTAAATAATTGAAGCAGCCAATTTTGAGTTTTTTATCACTTGTAATATACTTTGATGCGACTAATCCAAGGATAATAGAAGAATCTACCTACATCATCGGAAAACATGAATTTCCAAGAAGAATCATCGTTTTTCCATCATTCTATCATCTAAATCATCATCTAACGTACAATATAGATATACTGTACAGCCAGAGCACCGAGTATAAATACAGGCTCATCAGCCCATTGAGGCAGGCTTGCGCTCATTTGAATATTAGAGCTGTATCGAGGCTTTGGTGCTCTGGCTTTCCTCAAGTCTGTATAAAGAGTTGAAAATAAATGTCGATATTTCATTGGTAATCTCTCGTAGTATTCATATGCCTCGATGCAGGTCCAGGACGATGCTGTGATGGCAGTTCGGGCCTGAGTCCCCGCACTTCTCCAGTATTCGTCTGATTCAAAATTACGCACCCCGGGAATCCATGTTTGTGTAGGAGCCTCAGTCCTCTCTACACTCTTAGAAACCCGGGTGAGCCAATCTCACATCCTTCATAAGTCGATATGCATGAGGGCCTCAGTCCCCTCGGCGTGCACTTATGAAAGAGTTACATATTTTTTGTAAGTCGATGTGCATGAGGGCCTCAGTCCCCTCGGCGCTCACTTGCAAAAATATAGTTTAAGATATATAAAAAAATCAGCTTTTAAGGTCGAATGAATCTGTACCTAAGTACCTATATAGTTCACCTTTGAAAGCTGAGGAGATCTTTAGCTTTTGCCGCCTCGTTGAAGGGCCTCAGTCCCCGGATATGGGTGAGCAAGGGCTAGGATAGTCCGCATTCCGAGTCCATAATATCCATAAAAATAATATCGATCCAAGAATATGACGTACACCTCTATCGAGGTACCCATCCCTTATGATAAATTTTGACCACTGGCTCTCACCCGAGATCCAGAGTCTATTGGTCACTCACATCTGGCGCCCAGACAGGGACTCGATACGTGAAAAAAAAAAACGTGTATTCTTGGATTAATTTTGGTCCATTCATCATTTGTGCCTCTCATACTTCTTTAGATAAATAATTTGAGTATTTACCATGTTATGAGCGCGTTTTGTACGCTCTATGGTTTTTTCCACTTTTATAAAATTTGCTAAGATTTTCAGTCAAATCATCGAGTTTTGAAATGATACCTGAATATCGCGGTGTGCTATTCAATGGCAACTGCACTGTGCCTATTCAAGAAATGCGCGAAGAGCTCGGAAATATCTACGAGACCCAAGACGAGCAATGGGACGCGATCTCAAATTTGGATGATCGTTTAAATGATTTGCAAAATGCGTCCGCTGCTGAAGGCCGTTATATTCAACTCTTACGCATTGACGTAAAATCATTTTTAGATCGTATGCACGACCTTGAACAAAAGTGCAATGATCTAGAATCCGAAATCAAATCAGTGCGTGAACTACATCGCGAGAGTACAGTCGAAAAGAGCATATATCGCTCCATGTACGAATTTTTATCTATTTCTGTAAACAACTTCTTTATTTGGCTTCGGGGATTTCCAATATACATAGCTCGGCGAATGCGAGTATAACCCCTCCCCCAAGTCTCATCTAGAGCGCGTTTAGCTCGCTCACAGGTAACTACCTCACTAGTCTAGTGGCCAGCGTATTGGACTCCCACGCGAAAGCACGGGGTTCGACTCCCGGCCACTCCAAAATCTTTATCAGTCAATTGCATTTTTTCGAGTGTATCTCATCACTCCAATGCATAATCAGTCCTTCACAATTCATCACCAAGAGTGTACAAGGGAATAATTACGATAATAAAGAATTATCGATTCTAATGAATCGAAACCTTGAAAACGCCTTCTGGATGACAACCACTTCTACACGCTTGTAGTTCGGGTCAGCTTCAGAATGTCTTCGAGTCGTCGATCGATTGCGAGTGCGGACAGAGCCTATATTTCGGCCCGTGCCACTCTAACTCGCATCGAAAAAGACGACGGTAATATTAAAAGTCTGCCCCAACGTGATCAAAACATGCGTTTATGGACTGTGGCTGTCACAGAAGAGTTGAAAATCTTGGATGATGATCAATCTATTTTGGATGAAAGAATCAAAATTCTTGAGAAGAAAAATGAGGCCCTTTCCTCTAAATTAGAATTGGCACTCAAACAATTAACCCGAGTACAAAAGGAGAACGAAACTCTCCGTACCCAAAATAAATCTTTTCAAGATGAGATCAAGAAACTTTCCGAAAAAATCAACCTCACTGAGGAAATGCAAGATACCTTTTCAAATACCCTCTCGCTTTTGCGAAATGAACGCTGCGAAGAGATTGAAAAGGATATCGATCAATGTAAAAATTCCATCGAAGGGATCAAAATCACCCAAACTTCTCTTCAAAAACAATTCAATGATCTCGCTCGCACTTCATTTGGGTCATCTGAACCCATTGCGAGAAAATTAAAATTCAAACCTCCTGTCTTCAAAGGAGAAGCCACAGAGCGTCCCGTGAGATTCCTGAAGGAACTCCAGCGGTACATTGAGACCATGGAGTTGGATGACCAAGAACTCCATCTTGTGTTATCGAAATCCTTAGAAGGAACAGCTCTCAGTTGGTATAATCTCCATGAAAATGAGATTGAGTCTCTTATGGACTTTGAATGTCTCTTTCGAGAACGTTTTTGGAACGAGAGTATCCGAAGAAAATTTAAAATGAAATTAGAATTTGGAAAATTCAAATCCGACGGCAAGCTAACTAGAGTTCAGTACGCCATGGAATTATTCAATATTGCTCTCGAGGTTGACGGGGGGCAAAATGACGATGAGATTATCAATCAACTCAGCTTCCACTTCGATCGGGAATTGAGAGCTGCCCTCCGATGTCAAGCAGAGAAAACCAAATCTACTTTTTTCAATATTTTGGCTGATTTTGACTGCGATGACGCGTCGAACAAGAATCGCCAACAAAAACAAAACTCTTCTTGGTCTTCGAACAAGTTAAACGTTGAGGCCAAAGAGAAACAAAAATTGGACAAAGTCCCAAAAGATGAATCTTCGGATCCGGGAAACGTGCAGTAGTTGCATCTTGTTTCTCGGACCCACAAAATAATTGTCAATTTGACAAAAGGCAAGGTGCAACTGGAGATATAGAATTCAACCCAAACGCTTGTCCTCCCAAAAAACTACAGGGTGGTGGATACAAAACCAGGTCCTCGACCCATCCAATTATAACACTTCAGATTCAAGAGATTAAGGAATTCAATCAAAATCAAAATGCGTATCAAACTCAGAAATCGAGTGATACAACCGGCACAAAATGTTCAACCGAGTCAGACTCGCTCTCAAATAAAGAAGCAGTCTTGCCTCACCCAAGCAACCTACCAAATGGAGGCTCTGCTTTTGAAAAATCACCCTCAAACGATCATAAGGATCGGGAGGAAGAAAATCAAAAGATCTATAGTGGAGTGAATTCAAACCCACGAAAAAATGAATCCGAAATCTCAGAACTCATTTTGGAGGCAGGCCAAAATCAATTACCTTCGGGAGAAGATATCCCAATCCCATTTGCACCACCCACTGAAGTAATCGAGCAGCGTGAGGATGATCGGAGCCACGTTCTCGAAGAGACGGCCATCAACCATATCCGCAAGCACACCCGATTTAAAAGGGCAGTGGGGGGCACGAATGTTGAATGGAACCCTGCATTAAATCAATCTGATACCACAAAACTCCTGGTCCTAGACCGATCCCAATCCTTCAGCTAAATTAATTGATACTTTCAAAATAAAAATGAGAATAGTGTTCATTAAAAGTAACAAAATTTTGAGTTACTAAAATGTCACGTTTCGATTAAAATTTTCATTTTTCAAAAATCTCAAATTTTAATGGGGGGCATGTGAGTGCCATAACCCCAAAATTTCGTTGCTATTTTCAATATCTGAAAATAATAAATGTATATAGCCACTTTATAGCATTTGAACGGTCGCGCTTCTCTCGAGCCGGTACGGCAGGAAACTTCTCCCTCCCCGGCTGAGGGCATGCAGTTCAATGGGTGAACTTACACAGTTTTACGTAAATACATATACGTACCAATACATGGAAATACCGAAAATTCTATAGGTTTCCATGAGGAATTTCTCATATAAATCATCACCAAATTTAAAACTTCTTTTTCCCATTAATCAGCTTGTTTCGAGAACTATCAAGTGAAAATATTTTTATCCCATAAAAAATCTATTTGAGAGTCCTATTTTATTTTGCAAACTTGATTTGCCTATAAAATTTTCTAGCTTGAGAGTTCCAACTAAATTCTGTTTTTTGGACACATAAGACCGATTTTGAAAGGATTTCCTGTCATTTATTTGTCATAATATTACTTATTTTTTGAGAATTCGGTCTCGTTGTAAATATGTGAATAAGGAGTTGTAAAATAACTTTTCGAGTAAAATAAGTTGTTTAAAGGATCAAAGAATCGCCTAGAAGCTCGATTATGAAGAAAAATTTAAAGTATATACTGTGATTAAATAGTAATTACAAAAAGATAAGAAACCACGTGTTTCTAGAATGTTCCAGAAAATTATCTTTTATTTATTACTAAATAATTGAAGCAGCCAATTTTGAGTTTTTTATCACTTGTAATATACTTTGATGCGACTAATCCAAGGATAATAGAAGAATCTACCTACATCATCGGAAAACATGAATTTCCAAGAAGAATCATCGTTTTTCCATCATTCTATCATCTAAATCATCATCTAACGTACAATATAGATATACTGTACAGCCAGAGCACCGAGTATAAATACAGGCTCATCAGCCCATTGAGGCAGGCTTGCGCTCATTTGAATATTAGAGCTGTATCGAGGCTTTGGTGCTCTGGCTTTCCTCAAGTCTGTATAAAGAGTTGAAAATAAATGTCGATATTTCATTGGTAATCTCTCGTAGTATTCATATGCCTCGATGCAGGTCCAGGACGATGCTGTGATGGCAGTTCGGGCCTGAGTCCCCGCACTTCTCCAGTATTCGTCTGATTCAAAATTACGCACCCCGGGAATCCATGTTTGTGTAGGAGCCTCAGTCCTCTCTACACTCTTAGAAACCCGGGTGAGCCAATCTCACATCCTTCATAAGTCGATATGCATGAGGGCCTCAGTCCCCTCGGCGTGCACTTATGAAAGAGTTACATATTTTTTGTAAGTCGATGTGCATGAGGGCCTCAGTCCCCTCGGCGCTCACTTGCAAAAATATAGTTTAAGATATATAAAAAAATCAGCTTTTAAGGTCGAATGAATCTGTACCTAAGTACCTATATAGTTCACCTTTGAAAGCTGAGGAGATCTTTAGCTTTTGCCGCCTCGTTGAAGGGCCTCAGTCCCCGGATATGGGTGAGCAAGGGCTAGGATAGTCCGCATTCCGAGTCCATAATATCCATAAAAATAATATCGATCCAAGAATATGACGTACACCTCTATCGAGGTACCCATCCCTTATGATAAATTTTGACCACTGGCTCTCTCCCGAGATCCAGAGCCTATTGGTCACTCACACAATGAAGACTTTTGATTCGAAATATCACATGAAATGTCATATTGACAAAAATGTTCATTCTTGGTCGGTAATATTAGAGCCTCGGAGCGCATTCACTCTTTCCTCGTAATGCGGTTTTGGATAGCGCAAAGACGACGCAGAACGTAAACTCCGCGTTACTTGAGAGACGCCTGTACACTAGGGTGGGCCGAAAAATGACTTTTTTCGAGAATTGATACGGGCTAGTGTGCAAAAGTTAGGTTTCTACGTGTAGATGTGGAAAAACTTTCGCTGGGCGCTGAGAAATGAGATTTTAGGGTCGAGCAAGAGCCATGAAGTTTTTATCAAAATTAACACGGGTTTAAATGGGAAAACGCAAAATTCATCACTTCTTTCCTCCTAACTTTGCTTGTATCTCTGGCGGATCTGAACATTTTTCAACGTAGCTTAGCTCATTTTAAAGCTTGTTCCAAGACCTTGAAAATGAGTCAAGGTACGTCTAATTTCAAGCAAGCGGAGCCGAGCTATCTCAATTCCCGCAAAAAGTGATTTTTATCGAAATAACAAAAAATAGGCGATTTAACGTTGTGGTGCTTGCTGAGCGATCAAAGCTCCACAATACCACATTGAATGCGAGTCTGGTCGCTGAGTAGGTCTCCAAAACTACATTTCTATGCGTAGATATGAATTTGTCATCGTTCTTGAGCTCAGATAAACGCCTTTAAGTTCTGCTGATACATGTATGACAAGAATTCTACCATACAAGCTACAAATAATTATTAGTACTCAAGCTCTTGCTAGAGATTTCAGAGCTATGAATACTCAATTTCGAATGTTTTATGTCCTTGTCATCGCACTTTTCCGCAAGGAATCTCACCTCAACGTCCCATCTTCACCTGCATGAATTCAGTTATGATCCAGGAAACTTTATCAGTGATCCGGACGGCAAGCAAGGGTTTTGGGCGTGGACTCGCTAGGAGATACAACCCTCCTCTTTTCTCGTACGGGCTTGGGACCGTCAATGGCAGAGTTACTTCTTTGTTTTTTTGTTTTTTTTTTGTTTTTTTTGTTTTTTTTTGTCTTTTTCTGTTTTTTTTGTTTTTTGGCGTTTCTGAATTTTTTGTGTTTTTTTTGTTTTTCCTCAATCTTTTCTCTGTGAATTTCTTACTTGCTCATTTCTTTTGAATACTCTTAGTCAGGTGATAAATTGAGAATAATTTCTTGATTTCTCAAACAGGGTTGAAATCCTGCTTTGAATCGAATTTCGGCATAGAATTTCGAGATCGAAGTGTTGTTATTATATGATTTTCTCTTCTTTCTTTACCATAAACCTTGATCGAGGCATCTGTCACCAACTTAATCATACGTTCGACGGCTTGAGTATGACAAGGATACTTGGTGAATTCCCATTCAATAGGAATATTGTCATTTTCAAGATACATTTTGAGCTCATCCGTCTTGATGCTTTGTAAAACAGGAGGGGATCGAACCTGAAATTCTTGCCAATCAATCAGATCAATGTAACATTGAGCTTGGACGTTGATTCTAGGCATTTGAAACGGCTCATTCTGCATCCCAGAATTTAACTCCCTTGCTTGAATGATTCGCTGCAAAGCTAAACGTCTAACCTGATCATCTTCATCTGTGAGCATGCTGAGTAAAATATTCTCCGGAGCTGCAAAATATGCATTCCGTTGAATCACTGGATCGATTATCCCCAAGAGTTCTTGTGATAGGTAACGTGAAGATTTTATGAACTCAAAAAGATGCCTTGATCCATCTTTGACCGAATTTCTGATTTTAATCCGGAACCAAGATGGGGCATACACTGTCAAAATAAATCCTACTAAAGTTTTCTGCTCGTAGCTTGGACTCGGCGTCGAAACGTAGTCTCTCAAGAGTGCATTTGCTGTTGTCACCCAACGAGAATGATTCAGTTTTCCAGGCTTTTGTATCGCGAGATGTACATCACATTCCCCAGAGTCTATAGCACGACACATGTTGTACAAATATTTCTGATCTTTGCTCAACTCTACACAATCCAGAGCAGGAAGCTCACATTTGATAGCTTCGAATTTCACAACGGGTAATTTTTCACATCCAACCAATTTTTTACCCAGAGGTCCCGGAAAAGAATTAGGGCCGGAGGTGACACCATCCAACTTTTGAAGAAGATGTCGGAGCGGCAACTCATTAAAATGCAAGAGACAAATGAATCTCTGAAGAGGTCGTTCAATCTTCGCCTCAAGTATGACAATGACTCCTTTTTTCGGGCCTGTGTTAACAACAGTGCCATCACAACCAACAGCTTCAAGATTATCCAAAGTATCAAGGCGTTTCTCTGTGACATAGGATACGATGCTCTCTGAAATATCCGCACCTGATCCTGATTTTGGTGTCACATGAGTGATATATTTAGAACCTGGCTCTTGTACTAATACATAGTGATCCTCCAAAATCTCAGTTGGGTACAGTTTGCCGTTTCGTTCCTCCATCATTTTAGTTTTGTCATGCCGCCCATCAAAGTATAAAGCACGAATTGGGTCACTTCCACTCCCTAATTCTCTCAAATTGAGAGCAAGCTTGGATTTCTCTCTTCGTAACTTGTTTTTATCTATCACAAACGGTTGAAATGAACCCATAACTGCTTGAATATCTTGCAACACACTAGAGGCAATCGCAGCTGTAGCTCTATCTGAAACTCCAAATCTTGCAGAAGCAGCGGCTGTATTCGTAAGTTCAATCCTGACTTGGTTACCTGATGTTGGATCATGACTGGTGCTCGGTACTGGTATATATAATTCTTGTGAATCGGGGGTGTTATGCGAACTCATATCCTCTGATGATGGTAGATCTTCACATTGTTCAGATGAATCATTGCGGGCTCTCTTAGGATCTGCCAAAACTTCACTCTCTGCCTCTGATCCTCGTTTCAGATCTTTTCTCTTAATTTGATAAATGAATAAAGACCTTGTCGTCCTTTGGTCTTTTAGGAAATCTCTCACATCAAACGGGACTTTTTGATCCTTCGGACAGTTACAACGAACACATGACTCACACTTACACGCCGCTATATCGAATAAGACGAGTGAATCCAATTTAAATTCTTCAACTTTCTCTTTAACGTGCACACTTGTTTCGATGCGTTTGCCAATTCGCTTCATTTTGCCATATTTCTTATGATAATCTAAAATCATGTCCTTAACTCTCTTGTGGGATACCGTAGGTATTTCATATTCTTTGTACATGTTCTCGATCTTGGAACTTACAATTTCAGCTACTACGCAAGCGGAGGGACAGTAACCGTTTTGGTTCTTGCCTATCTTGTGAGCTTCAAACAAGAAGTATTTCATCATATCTTGATATGTAGGTAGCTGACTAGGAGATAAATCTTTGGCAGCACCGAAAATCGGACAGCTGTAGCTTCTGCGTGAATAATTTTGCTGCGCCATGGTATGGAGGAAGTGATACCACGGAGGAGCGCGCGCTTATTTATGGAAATCACACTCGCACTATTAATTGAGTATCCCAATAGTTTTAACGACGACTCTATCTCAGTCATCTCACAGAGTGAGAGAAGAGGGAACCGTCACAAAACAATGCATGGCCTCAGTCCTGTATAACAAAATCCGAGTTCACGATTCTAGTAATGGTTCGCTGAAACGGTCATCCACCTGGTGGCAGGGCGCGGAACTACACGTAGAAATAATAATCGACGACTCAGCGCGCCTGACATCAACTCCGACTCGTCCCTTGATCTACTGTATAAGTACCTTGGGTGTCGAAATAAGCAACTCTTTCACTTGATTCATTATACCTATGTACAGGCAGAGTACTCCAAACCCTCAGCACTATGAATCTTCTTCGCAGAACCACCGGATCACGCCACGATCAATAGAGTTATTGCGGAACATAGTAAATAAGCATTTTTCATATAATTTGTGTCAATATTGCACTGAATTTTCCATATCTACGCGCAGAAATGTGATTTCGAAGACCCACTCAGCGACCAGACACGCATTCAATGCGGTGTTGTGGAGCTTTGATCGCTCAGCAAGCACCACAACGTTAAATCGCCTATTTTTTGTTATTTCGATAAAAATCACTTTTTGCGGGAATTGAGATAGCTCGGCTCCGCTTGCTTAAAATTAGACGTACCTTAACTCATTTTCAAGGTCTTGGAACAAGCTTCAAAATGAGCTAAGCTACGTTGAA
The DNA here is from genome assembly GCA_029851415.1 of Eretmocerus hayati. Lineage (NCBI taxonomy): Eukaryota > Metazoa > Arthropoda > Insecta > Hymenoptera > Aphelinidae > Eretmocerus > Eretmocerus hayati. The sequence continues at coordinate 104,455,497 of CM056742.1, forward strand.
AAATGTTCAGATCCGCCAGAGATACAAGCAAAGTTAGGAGGAAAAAAGTGATGAATTTTGCGTTTTCCCATTTAAACCCGTGTTAATTTTGATAAAAACTTCATGGCTCTTGCTCGACCCTAAAATCTCATTTCTCAGCGCCCAGCGAAAGTTTTCTCATATCTACACGTAGAAACCTAACTTTTGCGCACTAGCCCGTATCAATTCTCGAAAAAAGTCATTTTTCGGCCCACCCTACTGTACACCCCTAAACCATCAAGTGAAAGTGATAAATGCCTGTGGCAAGTGTTAAAATTCATACATTCTTGTGATATTGCCGGTAGTCGTGAACTCTCGGAGATCGGTTGATTCAGTTCAGTTGGAAACCTGCTGGGTGAATCAATCATCTGTGAATAGTCTACTGACCGTTTGGGAATTCTGGGTTCACGTGTATAACGTTCATGAGGTGGAATAGTAAATGTTTGCTTCTTAGTCCACTAATTTTGACTTTTCGTTTCAAGTCCCATATCTATTCCCTGATTATACCGGAGATTGCAGATGTCGAATATTTCATTGCCAATATTACATTCAATTCAATGCGACATAACTTATTACCTTGATTCAGTTATTGCCTTCTTCCAAGAACACCATTTCTGAGACGGCTCATGCAAAATGTTACGCGAATTCACGAATCATCACTTGTGAGTACTACCTTTTTCTTAAAACTTTCAGGTATCAAAATTCGATGTCCGCCCAAGTGAAGATAGTCAGAGGGGGAGGTGCTGTCCATTAGCCAAGGAACTGATGATTCACCGATGTTTCATATCACGTGTGATATCAAATCATATGGTATGTAGGAGAGGAAGTTTCGAATAGATGTGCCTCCCGCGGACGAATTCGCCAGATCCGCGTCCATACGAACAAGTTATCCCAGAGCAGCATCGATCTGGTGTTATGTCCGCAACTTGACCAAATTCGATGTTAGGTTGTATCTTATCATTACTCACTCTATTGGTTGGTGCACGCGATGACACCACAAGCGATCATGTGTTACGCCTCATAAGAGGCATCGATGTACACTCACCAAAGATATTGGGGAACTAGGCTAGACTGAATCAAGTTAATGAGAGATTATGCAGAATACAATCTTTCTTCGTTATCGTTTTGAATTTGGGACGACTTGTGTTCAAGTTCAATTGCCATCGTTCAACTCTGACTGTTGTTCTGTTACTGAAATATGTGATATGCGACCGATATTTCTACTTCTCCGAGCAGACTAACTTCCCTGCAATTCATGAGTTAGACTATGTACCTGATGAGAGATATTGATGTCAGAGAAATTGTTTGAAGTATACTGACTGGTGTGAATGTGAGTCTAATTGTGCATCCGTCATCATTATGATTAGGTTGTTCCAACTTTTCTTTCATCCCTATCGTTACATCGATTCATCACAGTTTGATTGCTCTACCAAGTACACTCGGGAGCAGTCTGAACTGTCCACACTGCAGCCAACTTGAAGGTCACTCTCTCATGCTATCAGCATAGGAGAGAGACCTTTCAGTTGGTTACATTGGTGGACAGTTCAGACTCCTCTTGAGTGTACACGATTAAGGAAAATACACGGGCGTTGTATTCCATGTATATAAACAGTATCTGAGTCTGACATTTCTATAGCAGCGGGCCAAGCCATCTTATTTGTATATAAGTGGTATTCCCAACAGAGAGATGCTGGATCTGTGATGAAATATTTCTCAGATAAAAGAACTACACGATGTTGGAGAATGTTCATGGTTCATGTTGAATATGGGAGAATGTTGAGTGACTGAACTCCATAAATTCTAGTATTTCCCGATTTTTCGAATAATTTTCTGTTAATTGATCTAAGCTTTTGTAGTTCACGATGTCCCATGGATATCAAATTGGATTCAGATTGTTTCCATCTGTGATATTGATAATACCGATGGCGAATAGTGCTTGTGCTGCTCACGATTTATGTTGCAAATGACAATATACGAAAGGGTTGAATTAAAAAAAGACTGACTACTACAAAGCGAGGTGTATTTGATTCGCCCCATTCCCTATAGCACTTTTCATACAATGATTCTCTCCCAATGATAGAAGCGAATCGCACCAACTACCGCGCCAAAGAAAATTCCAACTCGCGTGCCGAATGTGATGAACAATTTAGTTACCGCAACAACTTTTATTTCTGATGGCTAGAAAACCTACGGTGTCATTCCTCCCTCCCTTTATAATTCATCTATACTACTGTGTTCCTAACGCCTTCTCCTCTTCCAAAAGTTTCGTCACTAGATTAACATTCAAGATTCCACCGTATGAATACCTTGATGAAAGTGTCCAAAATTCCTCGGAGCTTAGGATCATTCCATCGAGCCAAATATTGTCCTGGGTCGCGAGGGTCAATCACAGGCAGAAAATTCACTCAAGTTGGTAAAACATAAACGAGCACACGAAACTTCTATCTTTCGATAACGTTCACCGTTCTACTGTTCATTACTCACAATCCATCGCATTCGTTCTCAAATTGGAATCCTGACAATTCTCAAACTTTGGAATAGCTGAAGGATTCCTCCCAAGCGATACAGAGGGTACGAGGAACATCCTTTAGATGACTAGTTGGGTTATGATATTTTGGCTACGATGGATCCGCGGAGAGCGAGAATTTCGATTTCATGAGCATGTGAGAGTTTCATTCGATCACCGTGGCTAGGTTGCCAAGAGTGGCCACATCTCCCTTCTTTTCATATGCATGCCCAGATCAAAACGCATTTGAATCCGACCAATTACCCGCAGTTTTGCCACATCAAATCAACACTCAAGATCCCCGAGGGATGTTGTCGACGATTTTTCTCCAGTTCTCCGAAAGTATTTCTGGGAAAATAATTTTTGGAAAATATATTTTTGGGAAGAACATTTCGGCGATTGTCGTTTTGGGAAAAAAATTTTGGGATGAATTTTTGGGAAAATGCAATTTGGGACAATTTCATCTGGGAAAAATACTTTGGGAAAAATATTTTTGGGAAGTTGCATTTTGGAATATTTCCTATTTGGGATAATCGAACTACGCTCCATAGGAAAGCGTAGATCGATTATCCCAATGAAAAACCTCCCAAATTATGACTTCCCAAAAATTTTTTTCTCAAAATATTTATCCCAATTTATTTTTCAAAAATATCAAATTTCCCAAAATTAGGTTTCCAAAGTGTATTTTTCCCAAAAATTGTTCCCAAAATTTTTAGCCCAAAGAGAAAATTGCCAAAATATTTTTCCTCCTCCCGGCACGAAAGCACGTCCTTCCGTGCCCCATTTTGGTCACAAAAGCTCGATTTTTGCTGCCACCACGAGTCAATTCGCGCTCTGATTGGCTGTCGACTTTTGATGCATCTTTCGCTGCCTGCGCAGTTTTGCGGTGCAGAGAGCGCATGAGACATGCATGCAAAACATAACCTACCGAGGTTATGTTCATCAATGTGTTTATTTATGATGTATGCTCATACTTGAAAGGCGGTACCTTTTTACGGATATCGCTGCTCAAATAGAAGACTTTCAGCAGCTGATTGTACAACAGGATTTCCAATGCCCCATGACATGAATCGATAAGGTACACAAAAAACTCATAACCGGTGAAAAGTTTAGTGCCATGAGCGAGGCCATGAGCGGGCACAACCTCGTATAAAGACCCAAATCAAATAGAATCATGCGATAACAGCATTTAGCTCACTACACAATTCACTTCTTTATTTTTATTTTTTTGCTTACGACCGCCCCGACCAGTAAAAGTTGGGCGGACGAGTACATCATATCACAAGTATTATGCAGCAAAAACAGTGCGTAAAAGCTGCGAGGTCGTCTGCATGAACAGTCCACCGGCCACTGCCCAGTCAAAATAGTAAACAAATGCAGAAGTGAGGTTAAACGGGTATTTTTGTACTGATTAACAAAATTTTCGACGTACTTTCGGGCCGAGAGGAGAAAAAATAGGATATAGCACTTGGCAGAGAAGTGGGATGCCCATGACCGTGCGATATCAATGCCGTGGCTTCGCCTCGGCATTATCATCACACAGTCACGGAAATCCAACTTCCCTGCCTAGTACAGTAATATACTATTTCCCAAAAATAATTTACTCGAAATTTTTTTTTCCAAAAATGCTTCTGGAGAGCAGAACGAAAGATGATCGATAACATTGTTGGAAAGTGTTGAGTGAATGGTGCGATGAGACAACACTGCGTGTAGTTTGTCAGATTCGAGTGCATTTCGATCATTCATTTTTTTCGGATCGAGCCGACAGGGCGCTCGAGCGTATCTCCTGGGCATGTGTGTGAGGAGGAGAGGGGTCTAATCATTCTGAGCATCGTGCCGCTGGTGGTCGACCATCACATGATTACGTAGTCGAGTTATTGGCTCACCGCCAATCCATCAGAGCCAATTCGTAATAATATAACTAGTTATCCAAGGCATATCCTTCCGCGCCTCCCTGTCTCGCGTCGTAGAAAGTATTCAACGATCGCAAAAATTGGGAGATTTTTGAATTTGAATTCATGAATAAATGCAATGAAATCTGAGTAGTGAGCTGTACAACCGTGAAGACTGTCGAAAGACAAGAGTTTTGGATGCTTGTTACTGTGTTACTGATATAATTGAATTTTTTGACCGCAAACGCTCCTCGCAAACCAGAGCCATCTTGGTCTTGATGGAACGATCGTTGGAAATGCTGAATATATGTGAAATCAGAGTCCGATAACGAGTACTCTGTCATCAAGGGATAATCCGAAATAGTCTCGAATGTATGGTGAGATCACTTAAATCGATCATGGAGGACTGGGAATCGTGTGAATAAAGACACACGATTAATAATGCAAATTTTGTTTGTATTTGCTACGTTTCGACTCAGTCTCGAATGTAGTCCGGTGATGGATCTCTCGAAACAGGACGAGACGTTAGAAATACAGTAATGTCGATGAATCTTGAGGCAAGGGTGGAATAGCATGGAAATATTCATCCATCAGGGATAGAAATTGTTGTCATGACCAGAATGTTCACTGTTTATATGCGGGGTTGGATTCAGGTGAATGCAGAATGAACTAGAGGAGAGGTTTAATTGAACTGTTCGCAAAACTATATTGAGCAATATGATACATGCTCGAGGTGGTGGAGAGTGTGAGTACTGTTTGCGATCCACTTGAAAACTGACTGAACCGGAGCAGAGCGGGAGGCCTATAGCCGAGCGGCTGAATGTCTATATATATATACTGCAGTCGGTTCTACTGCCGGTTGAGCATCTAATGCCACTTGACGGCTTAGCTAATGTGTGCGTGAATGTATGTGTGCTGTCGCGGACATTGTTTGATCGGTGCTACATAAACATCCTCCCACTTCGAGAAAAAAAAGGGTAGATTTCATTGAAATAAACAAAGGATTTCATAAAAGTGTGGAAAATTAAGAGTTCACTTGTAGTGAAAAATATAGAGTCATTATTCAATTTCATCTGGAGAAAATAATCCAAACTGTTCACTGATTTCAAGAAAAAAACGAAAAATTCATAGATTCTAAGCAACACTGCACAGATCACTCTTCATCTTCACTTTGTGGGCGAAATAATTTCACCAACTTCACAATCTGTCGATCTAAGATGCTGGTAGCTGTGCGCACCTGCACGACTCGAACAATCCCATCTTTTCCAGGGAGCGTCTTGATGATTCGGCCCAGTGGCTATCTGGATGGTGGCGTTATTTCGTTTCTCACTAAAACCAGGTCACCTTCAGCAAAGTTAGGTTGTACTGAGGTCCACTTATTTCGTTCATGGAGCGTATGGAGATACTGGTGCGACCAACGTTCCCAAAGTTGTTGGACCATTTGTGTGATGATTTTCCAGCGTCGTAGAGGTGACACTTTGTCATTGGTAACTCTGTCCTTGACTATTAGTAGGGATGGCTCTCCTTTCAGAAAATGGGCAGGTGTGAGAGCCTCTAGATCAGAAGGGTCATTGCTGAGGGGCATGAGAGGCCGAGAGTTGAGGCATGCCTCCACTTGATTAAGGACTGTTGTCAATTCCTCAAAGGTGAGTATTGTTTCTCCCACTACCCTCTTTAGGTGATGTTTCACTGCCTTAACCCCCGCTTCCCAAATTCCTCCAAAATGTGGGGCGGATGGTGGATTAAAACGCCACTTTGTCCCCAAATTGCTAAGGGATTGGGAAATGAAATTGGAGTAGGGTGAGTTTTTGGTGAACATTTTTTTAAGTTCGGCATCTGCTCCTACCGAATTCTGACCTCGATCACTTATGAGAAGCTCACAAGGTCCTCGTCTTGCCGTGAATCTGTCGAACGCGGCTAGATACGATTCTGTAGTGTAATCGGAGACAGCTTCAAGGTGAATTGCTTTTGTGCAAAGACAAATGAAAATGATGAGATAATCCTTGTAGGAAATTTTTCCGCGAATGCGTGAAGCTAGCAATTTAAATGGACCTGCGTAATCTATAAAACTAACGTTCATAGTTAGATTGAGACACAAAATTCGTGAAAATTCGGGAAGACGGAAACGAGACGGGACGAAAGTGGTCAGAATAATTCCAGTTTCAGACGAGATCGAGATGCGTATTCCCAAACTTTCTTGCCAGAAACTTGTCACATACAAAATCCATGATCACAATCTTGTTCCTTAACATGCCCGATGTTGTGTGCAACAATGTGGAACAGATGAGTATTAACAGTTTATTATGAAACGAAGAAAATTGCCCCTGGTCGCGATACGAGACGGCACTATCGACTTCTGCAGTATTCCGATTCTCAAAATGAGATGCGATTGCATTCACAACATCCGAGAGAAAAGGAGAAAGCCACGAGTCTCAACATTTCTCGCTCAAGTGAAGCTGAGAGTCTCCGTGATATCACACGATCATTAAACACGCGTATCAAGTTCCGTGTGTAAGCAGTGTACAAGGGTCAGTTGAACATGCATAGTTTCAGAGTCTGCTATCGACTCGAATGACTAAGCATCGGGGCTCATTTGCAGTTATTCCCTTCCTATCTTATATTCAGAGCGAAATCTATAACTGTGACAGGGTATTTTTACCATCACAACTAATTTATATTCAACGGGACTCCTACTCTAAAATCGCAGACAATACGCGCGCGAACGGCGAAACGACTTAGGAAAAATTCAGCTACTCCGCAACACGTCCTCAGGACAGCGTGACTTACCGTCCCATCAACTGAAAATGAAGAGGGGGGAGGGAGGGCGCAAGCTCATAAATGATAAATCGAATATTTATGACGAAAATATCTGGCCTATATTCTTTACGTTACTTCTGCGCGGTGATACATAAATCTACATATCTTTAATAACCGACATTTGTCCGAATGACTCGACTATCTGTCCAGGAAAAATATTCATCAATCGCATAAATTGTCAAAATGTCTCTATTCCTGAAAAATATAAAACACTTTACAAAAAGGCCATATCACACTGTCCGATCACTCGCGAAATCTACCTGCACTCCGTAGAGTGCAGCTTGTCCGGTCCCTGCACCGATATTTTTCCCACAATAAATCTGCTCCAAAATTTCCTCGTCCAAAATGGCCGCTCAGCAGCCCTCGCAACGCACGCGCAACGGCAATCACCCAAAATGACTTGTGCTCCGATGCTCGCTTGTCCCACGCTCTCAAGCAACAGGTGCATGATCACGCAACTGGCTCCTAGTCCATGTGTGACTCGTCCAAGATCTACTTTGTCCTCGTCCACGCGCGCCTCCTCCAGGAGGTCTGTCCCCGACACGAATTTCCCATCGCGCGCACGTCTTTCCAAGACGTCTTGTCCACGAGCACACACCAAAACTCCACTAAATCGCTGCTCCGAATTTCTCCACGCGACGCGGTTGCTGCTCCGGGTCCGCTGATGCAATTTCACAACGCGCGTACGTCACTTGGAGACGTCTTGTCCACGAGAACGTGATGCAGCAGCTCACGAGGTCCCCCGGGAGTCCAGTATGTCCGCGGGCACGACGATTGCCCTCCGCGACGCACGAGGCTCTTCGCACACCTGACGAGAGAATCTAAGAAAGATAGCAAGAGCACTCACCGTTTGATGCCATTGTCCGTTGCTCGATTATTTTTCCTTGCTCCGTCCAAATATGACGTCCCACAATTACACGAGTCCAATCACAGCAGCTACTACTCGTCCTGGGCAACCGGGAGTCCTGGGGGACTCGCGGCTGGGCACGTGCTCCGAATTAAAAGCGCGAGCGCGACTAGTACGTGTGTACTGCACCGGGGCAGATATACAAGTGTCACAATGGCCGCTTCATCTTCACCAAAAGCTCGCCTTCGTCTTCACCGAAGAGAAGCTCTCTAATTGGTCCGTTCGATTTTACCGGAACACTGGCAACGCCAACTGGTGGCTGAGCGCGCCAAATATTCAAGGCCATATCACTATACTCGTTCCATGCCGTAGCTCAGGTTTACGAAATTCGCTTCAAGTCCGTCAATTGCAGTATATACGGTCCTGATGCCTCCACCCAGAGAATATTCTGTCCTGCTCACGCGCATGCACTGCTAAAATACGCGTGGAGGCATTTATGCACTCGCGCTCACCGCAACTCCACGCAACTCCATGCTTTCACCTCATATAGCTCTTACACCCGTCCGCATATATATATCTAGTCCGTATTGCAGCAGTATATCTATATATACTCAAGGCTGCCCATGGCATAATGATATCCAGCCCGCATGGCTACAGTATATCTATATATATGCTGTGCACAGTCCGAGTGCAACATTTTCATGTGTACATAACCCTAAGTATATGTTGACGTCGTCCGCAAGCCCAAATTCGCCCAGTGCCCGCTGTCGAGGTACCCGTCCGTTGTATTTTCGTGGCCACGACCGCCCGGGTGTGGCCCGGATTTACATGCCCGCACCGCCGCCGCATCTCGTCCACCGTCAGTCAGCTGTCTGCTCTTGCCGCGTGTACCGGCCTGTCCGTCATCGCCGTCTTCCGCTGGGTCACCCGGGCCTACCCGCGTCCGTGTGATGGTCACCCGTGTCGTGGGTGACCGCTCCAGGGCCGCATCGATGGTGCGCGGGTGTGCGGTACACCAAGTGTACGTTGTACACATGCAACAAGTGGTGCATGTGCCACTTAACCTCGTCCCTGCCAGCCTGCGCGCCTACCCGGGCTGCAGCAGATGGGGCACACGCCCGCATAGCCAGCAGCCCGGGCAGGGCGTTCACAACATCACCACGTCCAACTGTGTCCTGCGGCTGCCCACCCGTCGTCGCCCCGTCCGTGCATACATTCTCATCGCGGTGTCAAAACACATCAAATTCGTACCCTCGCTCACCCGCGAGCGAGGGCCCCGTCCGTTGCCATCGTCGCCGTCGTCCGCTTGCCGGTGTGTACACACTTGCCCCGGGGCATGGTGTCGAGGAGCAGCATGTCCGTGGGGTGTGGGAGGGCCAGACAGGGCTTCGGGGCCCCGGGGGAGCCCTCCGGGCCACCCAACTGTAGAGACCGCGTCCCGTCGGCTGCTCACCCGGGGCAGCCTCCTGTGCGGCTACCGCGGCCGTCCGGGGCGTAGAAGGGGCTGCCTACGTGTAGGCATGCCCGCACTGCCTCCGCTGGTCCAGCTCTCTCGTCGCTCGCCGTCGTCGTCCTCTCGAGCCAGCATCTCAACAAAAAAAAAGAAGTATCTGGGGGTCAATACCTATACTTCTGGTTTGCTGGCTCGAGACGGCGACGAGAGATTTCAATAATTTCGGTTGTGACGGCTCGTCCGTCACATTACCCCCCACTAAGGGGGGGGGGGTCCTCCGGAAGGGAGTGATCTTGCCGAAAATTAGGTGGCGCATTCTCGCCTCAAGATTCTCTCGTCGCTGCCTCGTCCAAGCAGAATCAAAATCAAAATCGTATGATATATTTATCAATATGGGAATCATCACCCGCTTGCTCTCTCGCACAACCACACTGAAGGGAAATTACTCTACTGGCTGTCCTACAACTCTAGGAAATTCGGGAAAACTGTCCTACGGGGAGGGAATAAAGCCACCCTGGGCCCTACGGTCATGGATCTATTCATTCATTCAACCTAGAAAGGGAAAAATGAAATAAAAATCATAGCATCTCACTTCGGTCCGAATCTCACCTTATTTACGTCTTACGACGTCTCGTCCTGGCTATTCGTCCTGATCCGGTCTATTCCATCTGGCAGGGCCCTACCTAAGTCCCTCTGGCACCCGAACCCACGATGATTCGATCTCGATAATCCCGGACGATTGCTCGACTTGAGCACGAAATTCGAAAAAAAACTCAAGCGCGGTATTCCCAGTGATGTGTATCCCGTCGCATCACGTCCGCTCCCGGAATCACAACGACACGTTTCCCCGTCCACGATTGTAGGGCGTCACCCGTCATTTTCGTCCGCTCTACGCAATGGCTCAGTTTCATAAGTCAACGTGAAGTCGTCCGAAAGCACCAGCGGTCACTCGAGCTGAGTCCCGCTTGAGACTCCACCGAGTCCGCGGCTACGAAACTAGTGGTGACTCTACGATCCGTGATCCCAATAGTGCGGGGTGGGTCTCCAGTACCGAGAGATTGTCGGATTCTCGCTGGTCCTGCGAGATTCTGTCACACAGCCCCTTCATGTTCCTTCTGCGCACTGTCGCTGTCGCTCGTACAACTTCGCCAACATCCACTCAGACTCCGTGTGTAATTTTCAACTCAATCGGTCCTTCACAAGTCCCTCAGATCTCACAGATCATTGTTCTACTGGTTGGTAGCTTGTCATACCCTCACAAAGGCTCTCAGGTTTCTCGACCCATGACACTCCAACACGCTTACTTGCCATACCTTCACAAAGGTGCTCAGGTCCCTCGACCCATGGCATTTTCACATTCTCACTTCATTCGCCATACCTTCACCAAGGCGCTCAGGTCACTCGACCCATGGCGTTTCAACATGCTCACTTGCCATACCTTCACAAAGGCGCTCAGGTCCCACGACCCATGGCATTTCAACATTCTCACTCCACAAAACTCACAGTTCCTGAAACGCTAATTTGTTGGACACTTATCACCTCTCAAGCCTTCCACAAGGCCCTAAGGCTTCGTCCATTACCAGCAAATCTCCTATTTGGGCAGGGCTGCAGTGCTTGGTCTATTTCGCAAGCACTCCAATCGATACTTGCAGTCCGGACAAGACTGCAATGTCACACCCTCCTTGTTACACAATTGACATCTCTCCCTCGTTGGAGTTGTGGTTCCAGTCGCTGCACTCACTGAGACCGGACACTCTATAGCCGTATGCCCCACAGCAGAGCATTTATAGCACTGTCTAGTCAGGCATTTATTAGCAAAATGACCCGGGTCACTACAGTTATAGCACAGTCCTCTGGTCGTCTGCTCTCCTCTAGCTGCACGGTCCATCTGTGGGCGCAATCGACCGCTGCCTGGTGGACTCCGTGATCTATATCCTGGATAGGGGAAGTATGGGTACCGAGGGTACATCATGGGCCATTGTCCAGCGTCCAGGCTCCAGGTAGTCAGAGGGGCAGGGAAGGGTTGAGTGATTGGAGCCAGAGCACTCGGTGGCATGGCAGGCGGGGCACTAGGCGTCGCTGCGCCAGTTGGCATGGCGTGGTTTTGTCCGTTCCTTGCTCCATTTTTGCCAGTCTGTCCCTTGTTACGACTCTGATTCGAGTTCAGCGGGCTTGGAGCAGGTTTCGGTGCCTCGACCTGTGCTGACTCCGTTTGCTCTACTGCGCCAGCCTCCGTTTCCCCTGATCCAACCCTCTGAGATGCTTGTGCGGGTCCTTGGTATGCTGCTCCAGGTATGCGTGCCTTGTCCCTTGGTGGGGGCGCTGCGTATCGAGCGTCCAAGTCCCTGTCCTTTTCAAGCCTCTTTCCGTAGTACTGAATATCGTCCAAGTTCCGCACATCTCTCGTGTCCAAGTATTTCCGCAATTCTGGCAGTAGGTTTCTGCGCACGATTTCAAAAACGTCCCTGTCCCGCGGTGGCCTCTTAAAATGTCGCAGAATGATCTTCACGCACGTCAGATACTTTGCCTTTTTCTCGCCCTTCGCTTGAGTCCGATGCAACAGCTCGTCCATTAAGTCCTGGCGGTCCAAGTGACCCACGTATTGAGTCCTAAAAGCGCGCTTAAAATCAGTCCAGTCCCTCAACTCGTCCTGGTGAGTCCTATACGAGTGTCGAGCGTCCTTGTTGAGGGCTGCTGGCACTGCCGGGAGCATTTCCCTGTCAGATACCGGTAGCATTCGCCTACAGTCCTTAAGATTGGCCAAAAAGTCCTCTGGTCCATCTTTCTCACTACCGCCAAAATTGATTTTCATGCTCTGCAGCATTTTGATAACCTGGAACGTCCGTCCCGTTACTTGTCCACCCCGACTACGAGTTGATTCACCGTCCGACGAGTCATACTCCGAGTCACTGCTACTATCACGTCCGCGGTCCCTATTCTCATCGCGTCTGTTCCTACGCGAGTCCCTAAATCCCCGACGCCCGCCTCGGCGCCTTGATCTGTCCGAATCAGAACCGGATCTCCGATCACGTCGTGAGTTTCGCTCAGCTGAGTTGTCCGAAGAGCTGTCCCTATAATTGCTGCGACGATTATTACGCCAGCGGTCCGCGTCTCTCGGTCTTTCGCGCCTATCATGACCGTCCCTCGAGCGCCGCTGATCCGCGCGATTTCCCGATTCTCTCTCACGTCCGTTCCCTTGTCCATGAGAGGAATCTCTGCGTCCCCTACTTTCACGAGAATGATCTCGCCCTCTCTGTGAGTGGGACGGATGATTCTGGCTGCGCCTACTCTCACCAGAGCGATCGCGCTCACGATGGGTTTGTTCTGGTTCCGTCCGTTGGGTTGAGCAACCCTGAGGGCGTGCTCGTTCCACCCGAGCCGGTTCTGGTCCGCTACGAGGCCCGTGGCTGCCCACCTGGGGTTCGAGGGGCCTCTGGTCCGCGTTCACGTCCCTAACTTGAGGTGGGTGTTGACCGGCAGGCTCTCTGTGTTCAGGCAAGTATGCTGGTCCACTAACCGCAGGGTGACTTGCAGGCGCATGCTCCTCTTGTTGGGGACGCGCACCAAGGTAAGAGCTCTGGTTAGGTTGCGCGTAAGAACGTCCACTGTCATCATACGCTTTCACCCGGTCCCTATAGCTACGTCCGCTATCGCTAGAATCCTCGCGATACTCCACCCGTCGATCTCTGATGCGAGAGTGCACCGGAGGTGGGTCGTTGTCTCTAGAGTGATCACGACGGTCCCGTCCATAAACTGAGTTTCGACAGCGCCCGCGACTCGCGCGAGTCTTCGCGCCTTTCAGATCACCATCGTCCCATTCCATTGTTGCGTTCCACCACTGAGACTGTCTGCGAGCTGCGTCCGGAGTATTTCCCATAGCTTTTTCCATGTCCCGGTAGTCCGTCGTTAGAAGCCGCGAATACCGAGCCCCAGTTGGTCGCTTTGGTACGTAATTCTCGGGAAGAGCTTGCGAATCACTGGCACTCGTCCGACTCCGCGGGTTTGACATTCCATCATCGCTCTCTGGGTCAAACAACCGACGCTGGTCCGCTACTCTGACCCCAGAGGCATTAGCAACCGATGTGCTCATGTGTCCTAGTGTTTACATGGGCTCCGTGGTCCTCGTCCGGGGTGGCATGGGGCCCCCTAGTCCGGGAGTCAGTATCATGTCGTCCGTCCTTGCCCAAGTCCGAGGCTGCTGAACAGCAGTTGTTGCGGGCGCGTCTGGTATAGCTGCTCCCGCTAATATGGCCTGAGACATCGCAGCCGTTCGGCTCATCAACTGATACCCTGATGCGGAGATCTGATGAGCCGTTGTAGCTGGCACTGTAAACGGTAAGCGGTCTGCAGCTGGGGACGAGATTGGGCGTGGAATTCTACTCGTCACTTGGAATGCCGAGCTAGTGGTGGTGCTCGCTGTGCTCACTGTCGTTACTGTCGTCGTCAACCGGCTCGTCACATTCGTCAAAGAGGTCACCGGAATCGTGAGAGCGAGAGGCTCCCGCACTTGTCCATCCGAACTTGGGATACCGTGGATTGAGGCACCCGCAGCTCCCGTAAACTCCACCGCTTGAGTCGAGTTCATGACCACTGAGCTCCTAGTTTCCGTAGAAGTCACGCGAGCTGAGCTATTCAAGTTCGCCGGTGGGCGACGCCAATCTCCTGGATGAGCGAACGGGTCTACTCCACCAGCTTCGTCGATTTGAGGGTCCCACGGCACGTCCCTGTCCGGAAAACAGTCCCGAATTTCCGATCTAAATAACCGCGATCGAGTCCGTTCTCTAGTCCCTCGCTCGTTCAGTCCTTTAGCTTCCAATCGTGCGGTGATCTGCTCACCGTCCAGTGGCCAAATCAATTTGGCCAAATGTAAATACCGTCCGTTTCTCTCTAGCAGTCGAATAAGGTCCTGATCCCCACACTTGAGCAGTCCAGGCAACGGTAGTTTTGGTTGCTCGACTACTTTATTCTTTTTGCCCGGAAGTCTACCTCTTTTCATTCTACACCAGTCCGAACTCCGACAATTCAATCTTCAGTCCAACCTAAACGGATGAAACCGCGTCTCCGTTCTCTAATATCCCCACCTGCCACTATTCAGCCCTCTATTGTCCGCAAATAAGTCCACTCCGTCCTCTAACTTATTCCAAAATGCCCAGAAAAATCTTCACGGATCCTAACTCTCCGCAATTCAGTCTCGTCCGATTTCTAGTACCCCTAAATTGATTCAAAAGTCCTAGAAAATTTCCAAATACTCAGCAGCTGAGTCTTGTCCGTGAAATTTCCCAATTACCTAAGGTCGAAGTCGCCACAAAAATACCTAACACCCTGCCAGAGTCCGATAATAGGATTTGGGTAGGATGAAATTCGAAAGAATTTCCTTGTCCGGGGTGCAGGAGTACTTACGTGGAGATGGAACAGGCCAGAATCATCATCATGTCCAAATTATACATCAAAAAATTATTCAATCATCACACCATGCATTGGGAGGATCAATCTGCAAACATAGGGGCCACTAGAATTTTTCCAAGTCCGAAAAAAATTCACCTAACTGTCCTAAAACCTTGGTAAGATGCTATGAAAATAATTCTACGCGAGTGAAAATTCTCGCAAAAAAAATGATTACAAGCAACTACTCTACTTGTCCTAGGGAGTAGGGCTGCAGGGGGGCTCAAAATATTCACATACGGGGAGAAAGATTCACATTCAATATGATCAGGGTGTGAGAGAGGGCACTACACTACTACTACAACGCGAAGAGCCTCGCACGCACGCAAACCTGTCCGAGATCGCGAAATTTCTATGTCCAATATGTCAGAAAAATTTCCGATCTGTCCGAAAATATTCGCAGCGCTTCGCGTCTAGTCCGTAGGAATTTTATCTGAATTTCTCAGAAGCCGCAGAGTCCTGTCACGGTCGCCATTTGTGACGTGGTATTTTTACCATCACAACTAATTTATATTCAACGGGACTCCTACTCTAAAATCGCAGGCAATACGCGCGCGAACGACGAAACGACTTAGGAAAAATTCAGCGACTCCGCAACACGTCCTCAGCACAGCGTGACTTACCGTGCCATCACCTGGAAATGGAGAGGGGGGAGGGAGGGTGCACGCTCATAAATGATAAATCGAATATTTATTACAAAAATATCTGGCCTATATTCTTTACGTTACTTCTGCGCGGTGATACATAAATCTACATATCTTGAATAACCGACATTTGTCCGAATGACTCGACTATCTGTCCAGGAAAAATATTCATCAATCGCATAAATTGTCAAAATGTCTCTATTCCTGAAAAATATAAAACACTTTACAAAAAGGCCATATCACACTGTCCGATCACTCGCAAAATCTACCTGCACTCCGTACAGTGCAGCTTGTCCGGTCCCTGCACCGATATTTTTTCCACAATTAATCTGCTCCAAAATTTCCTCGTCCAAAATGGCCGCTCAGCAGCCCTCGCAACGCACGCGCAACGGCAAGCACCCAAAATGACTTGTGCTCCGATGCTCGCTTGTCCCAAGCTCTCAAGCAACAGGTGCATGATCACGCAACTGGCTCCTAGTCCATGTGTGACTCGTCCAAGATCTACTTTGTCCTCGTCCACGCGCGCCTCCTCCAGGAGGTCTGTCCCCGACACGAATTTCCTATCGCGCGCACGTCTTTCCAAGACGTCTTGTCCACGAGCACACACCAGAACTCCACTAAATCGCTGCTCCGAATTTCTCCACGCGACGCGGTTGCTGCTCCGGGTCCGCTGATGCAATTTCACTACGCGCGTACGTCACTTGGAGACGTCTTGTCCACGAGAACGCGATGCACCAGCTCACGAGGTCCCCCGGGCGTCCAGTTTGTCCGTGGGCACGACGATTGCCCTCCGCGACGCGCGAGGCTCTTCGCACACCCGACGAGAGAATCTAAGAAAAATAGCAAGACCACTCACCGTTTGATGCCATTGTCCGTTGCTTGATTATTTTTCCTTGCTCCGTCCAAATGTGACGTCCCACAATTACACGAGTCCAATCACAGCAGCTACTACTCGTCCTGGGCAACCGGGACTCCTGGGGGACTCGCGGCTGGGCACGTGCTCCGAATTAAAAGCGCGAGCAGAACTAGTACGTGTGTACTGCGACGGGTCAGATATACAATTGTCACAATGGCCGCTTCATCTTCACCAAAAGCTCGCCTTCGTCTTCACCGAAGAGAAGCTCTCTAATTGGTCCGTTCAATTTTACCGGAACACTGGCAGCGCCAACTGGTGGCTGAGCGCGCCAAATATTCAAGACCAGTCCACTATACTCGTTCCATGCCGTAGCTCAGGTTCTACGAAATTCGCTTCAAGTCCGTCAATTGCAGTATATACGGTCCTGATGCCTCCACCCAGAGGATATTCTGTCCTGCTCACGCGCATGCACTGCTAAAATACGTGTGGAGGCATTGCGCACTCGCGCTCACCGCAACTCCACGCAACTCCATGCTTTCACCTCATATAGCTCTTACACCCGTCCGCATATATATATCCAGTCCGTATTGCAGCAGTATATCTATATATACTCGAGGCTGCCCTTGGCATAATGATATCCAGCCCGCATGACTGCAGTATATCTATATATATGCTGTGCACAGTCCGAGTGCAACATTTTCATGTGTACATAACCCTAAGTATATGTAGACGTCGTCCGCAAGGCCAAATTCGCCCAGTGGCCGCTGTCCAGGTATCCGTCCTTTGTATTTTCGTGGCCACGACCGCCCGGGTGTGGCCCGGATTTACATGCCCGCAGCGCCGCCGCATCTCGTCCACCGTCAGTCAGCTGTCTGCTCTTGCCGCGTGTACCGGCCTGTCCGTCATCGCCGTCTTCCGCTGGGTCACCCGGGCCTACCCGCGTCCGTGTGATGGTCACCCGTGTCGTGGGTGACCGCTCCAGGGCCGCATCGATGTCGCGCGGGTGTGCGGTACACCAAGTGTACGTTGTACACATGCAACAAGTGGTGCATGTGCCACTTAACCTCGTCCCTGCCAGCCTGCGCGCCTACCCGGGCTGCAGCAGATGGGGCACACGCCCGCATGGCCAGCAGCCCAGGCAGGGCGTTCACAACATCACCACGTCCAACTGTGTACTGCGGCTGCCCACCCGTCGTCGCCCCGCCCGTGCATACATTCTAATCGCGGTGTCAAAACACATCAAATTCGTACCCTCGCTCACCCGCGAGCGAGGGCCCTGTTCGTTGCCATCGTCGCCGTCGTCCGCTTGCCGGTGTGTACACACTTGCCCCGGGGCATGGTGTCGAGGAGCAGCATGTCCGTGGGGTGTGAGAGGGCCAGACAGGGCTTCGAGGCCCTGGGGGAGCCCTCCGGGCCGACCAACTGTAGAGACCGCGTCCCGTCGGCTGCTCACCCGGGGCAGCCTCCTGTGCGGCTACCGCGGCTGTCCGGGGCGTAGCAGGGGCTGCCTACGTGTAGGCATGCCCACACTGCCTCCGCTGGTCCAGCTCTCTCGTCGCTCGCCGTCGTCATCCTCTCGAGCCAGCATCTCAAAAAAAAAAGAAGTATCTGGGGGTCAATACCTATACTTCTGGTTTGCTGGCTCGAGACGGCGACGAGAGATTTTAATAATTCCGGCTGTGACGGCTTGTCCGTCACTTAACATTGAGTTGAATGATCCTATAGGACTTTGATATGATAAGACTAATTGCTCACCTGAGGAACCAGATAGATCAAAGGATAATCTATTAGTTTCTTGAGTTGCAACAGTCTCGAATTCAGCATTTGACGAGACTCCTTCCAAACCTAGAACAGGAAAAAAATGACACTTCAGCGCTTTCACTCTTTTCATGTGTTACGCTGCCCATGAAGACAATACTTCCGATGGGAGAACTGGATATAAGATACTTAGAGTCTCCGGATTCCTGAAGATATGATCGATGCAGAGCAAAAGATCTTAGAAGACATCCTCCATGCATATGCCACCTCAATATTCAAGAAATGGTATTTGAGTCATTATCGCATACCTGCAGAAGTTCAATATAGATCCAATGGCGTTTGACCAATTTCAGATGTTGGGTGTGCTTCTGCCATGATTCGGGCTCGCCTGAGACCTTGAATCAGAACATTTGATCTCTCATCACATGAATGAATAACGAGACTAAAACTATACAGCTGAGAGTATCCGATAATTTTTCGAAGACTCTAGTTTTTCATTTTTCAGATAACTGAAATACTTCGCTTCGAGGAAATCCCGAAGAAGAAAATCAATTCGAGTGAAATTGAGCAATTTCAACAGGCCACGATGTAGGGTAATTGGTTATTCTACCTATATGATATGAATTTCGGGATATAATCGAGACTTGCGGTTTTTCATGTAATTCGTATAGAATCCTGGATTGCAGAGATGGAAATTCTTTGCGAAGGAGAGTTTTCACCAGAGATGAGAAGGGGAATAACTGAAATTGATTTATGGTTAGCAATATAATAGTTGGAACCGCCTGTACCTGAGAGATTTAAACGAACGATCTCATCCCTAAGAATTCTAGGCCCTCTTTTCGGTAATTTAACTAGGGCACCAGCTTACGTACACTCAATACTTGACCGGCTCGTAGTAGTTTGGTCGATGACTGCCTCTATAGATTCAGCATTCCCCGGACTGCGTAGGGCTCCGTTAAGTAACTTGGCTGATTTTGGATTGTTGCAATTCGATGCTTCAATTGTAGCATCGTCGTAAACATCATCGAAGTAGTCATCTGCCTGTGTGACATCGTGTATTTCGACCTGAACTTGCATGTCAAGTTCTTGTGGCCCTTGAACTCCATCATCTCGAACTCCATCTTCATCATCTTCCTCGCCTGCTGAACTATTTCCCGGATTGGTCGATTCTTTTTTGGTATTATGCTCGAGATTCAGATCATCCTAAGAACTTATCTCTTCCTCTTCAGGGCTACATCCTTCATTGGAAGAATCTTCTTCGCTATCGGAGTCAACAATGGCATTTCCCTCGTCATTGTTTTCGATGGCATTTGCCTCATCAATATCATCACCATTTGCTTGACTTTCAGCTCCTGTGTTGGATTCTACATCAATAGCACTGTCACCATCTTCCCTTTCTCGCAACCGCAGTCGTTCTTGTCGCCTCTCTTCTCTTGCTTCCTCTGCTCTATCATCTCTCAATGCCAACTGCCGTCGCTCCTCTATTATATCTGGTCAAATAAAAGCATGATCTTACATTTTCATCGACATTCTCTACACATCTCATTTGGAACTTCGAAATCGTATCGATCTCGCTAAGAATTTTCCACCATTGATCTTTTCCAATTCATAGCTACTTGTAATTGCAAATGGATGATTCTCGATCACAGCAGTAGGAGTGAAATGAGGTCAAAATCAAACGATTATAGGGAAAAGCTAAGATCAATGTCAGGAATATATACAGAAAATTCCGGAATTCAAAACGGAACTTGAAGAGTCAAAAAAGCCCTACGTATTCTGAGTAAAGAGGAAACTCCAGTTTTTCCAGACAAGGGCGAAGTAAGTTCGTTTTCATTCGATGAACATATCAAAAGTCTACACTGTAAAAATTTTATTCAAAAAAATTCAACCAAGTAGTTGGAAGTCCAATCAGCTGGTTGAATAACACCAGTACACAAAAAAGTATCTGTACTTCCGACCAGACCTACTTTTCTTCAAGTATTTTGGCGCGCTGAATCCGAATCCGAGGTTGGTTGTGTAGTGTATTGCGAATAGTTACACGTCAGAGTAAAGATGACACGCAGTGAAACGAATGCAAGAAAGATCTTCACAGTATATTAATGGTAAATACGCATCGAACCATATATGGTAGTTTGAAGTCTGTTGAAAGGAGCTTGTAACAAGCACGGACTGGTACAGCCAGGTACAACCAAGTACGAGCTGGTACAGCATAGAGTATAAAAGATGCACCCACTGTATAGCCAGTCAGACGGCACACGACCGGCAAGCCATACATACGGCTCCGTGTCCCTTGTATACCAATACTTAATAAAGTAGTTAGACGCCAATCTCATCAAGTGCTTCACACCTTCTCCACAAATACCACATTGGCGACGAGGATAAAAGAAGGAATCCGACGAGGAACGACTATCTGACGATGATAGGAAGCACATCCGACGAGGATAAGCAGTAAAGACATCCAACGATACACACAGCATATCAAAAGCATCAATCTATCTGACGAAGATAGTAGAAGAGAGATCCGACGAGGATATACAGAAAAATTAGAAGCTATCCAACGAGGATAACACAACAGAGCACAACTGGAGTGAGGAGGAAGGTCCCCCGCAGCATACAGCCACTGAACGTGGATACAGAGAGAAGCTGGAGAGGAGAAAGGTCCCCGCAGCATATACATACAGGTCCCAAATCAACGCATAAGGTGAGCGCCTACAAGCAGCTTGGTCTCCATAAATATACATCAAAACATCGAATCAAGGCAAGAGCGGTAAGAGAGCCAGCCATAAAGTTGGTCGTAATTTAGCATTTATGACTACTGTGGAAATACCTCCAGGTGATCATCCAGACTTTACAGACTCAACGATTCAAACATTTACTAAACAAGAATTGATCGAATTATTGGCAAAATTTCCGGTGAAACTCCATCTCAATTTGGTCTCATTAGAAATTCTGAGGTCAATAGCAAGAAAAATACGCAGCGTACAGTTCTCAGCAAAAACTAAAGAAGTCAATATTTCCAAAGAAGGATTACGGGTTGTAGTTCCAGAAGAAACAGAATCGAGTGGACAAACTGAACAAGCTTTAACACCACAGGCTAAGGCACCCCCCACAAAACAACATATCTGCAGAGAGTCAAACGGTACAAGAACAAACTTCCAGCCCAAATACAGATATGATGGAATCAATGGAATTGCATAAAAACAAGCAATCTTGGGATGACTACATTGAACGCATGGAACTCTATTTTACGGCAAATGATATCACATCAGATGATAAACGAGTAGCAACCTTGTTAACAAAATGCGGATCAGGAACAAACAAGCTGATCAAAGATTTAGCAGCACCGAACCTCCCAAAAACCAAGAAATTCGAGGAGATAAGACTTTTAATGTCAGCTCATTTATGCCCGAAAAAAGCAAACGCATGGAACGGAGCAAATTTCGTCAAGCTCATCAAAATGCAGGCGAATCTATAGCAGAGTATATCGCACGGCTGAAAGAATTGGCCATAAACTGCGATTTTACGGACTTGAACGACGCGCTGTGTGACCAACTGGTCACAGGTCTCACGGATCGAGGTACCAGAGTCGCACTATTCAGCGATAAAGATCTCACTTACTCAAAAGCAGTAGAAATTGCTACCTTTCGTGAAGCAGCAGCGAGAGATGCAGCAACCACTGAACGACATTAAAGCAACACTTCAATTCAACACGTCGCAGCACATCGATACAACAAGCCAACGAGTAAAGTTACTCAGACAGGTAAAAGCGAATTTAATAATAGATCGCGCACAAAATTTTGTTATTGTTGCGGATTAGGCCAATAGCCACTACACAAAAGACTGTCGTTACAGAGACAGAAAATGCACTTTCTGTCATAATCAAGGGCATCTTGAAAAAGCATGTATCAAAGAACATGGAAAGAACAAAATTTTTGGTACGTTCAGTAAAAATCGTTTTGAGAATAGAGACAATCGGAATGAACGTAATGAGCAATTAAAAGTTCTACAAACTGAATCGGATGATGGAGATACGGTTTCAAACACAGATTTTTTCCAAATATCAGAATGTTCTTGACAAAATATCAAAGCAGAACCATTATATTCTGACTTAACAATAGATAATATTCAAGTCAAAATGGAATTAGATACGGGTACACATGTTTCAGTTGTATCCGAAACCGATGAGAATAGAATCTTTCCAAAAGAACCCCGCCCTAAATCATAGGAATTTGGCTTTCGGTCAAACCGTTTGTGAGTGTACTAAATCGATAGATCTCAAAAAACTGAACAAGAGTCTTCATGGCCGCAAAACCCAATGCCCTCTTCATTTTGAGTTATTTAATGTACAAAGTACACGTCATTGCATAGATGTAGTGGGGTTATGTACCGATTTCTCGATCGAACTCGAGGCACGTGTGTGCTTACACCTGAATCTTTGGGCTAGTTTCGTACACACGTCTTTTTACGTTAAGATGATGAATGAGCCCAGCATCGAGACGAGTCCGACGAGATCAAATGAACAACCTGATATGTTTGAGAAAAAGTATTTTGAGTTCGACAAACACAAGAGCTATTGCGCACCAATGTCTTGGGCTGGTTTTACGATTTTGTGATTTCCAGTGTAAGAGTAAGTGGCTCACCAACAATGAATTCAATGAGAATATTCCAATTGCCTAAGTCTGAAGAAAATATCAAGGAACAGGTGAGACTATAATCTGATCCGATATGATTTGATTGTATAGTTCGATTAAAATCAAACGTGCTTCTTCATATTTTCTTTAGATTTTGGCAATTGGAACATTTCCATTGAATTCATCGTTGACGAGCCTTTTACTCTTGCATTGAGAAACACAAAATCGCAAAACCAGCCCAAAAAATTGGCGCGCAATAGCTCTTGTGTTTGTCGAATCCAAGTGAATGATGGAACAAAGCCCGTTATACCTTTTCTCACTCATTCAGGTTGTTCATTTGATCTCGTCGGACTCATCGTGATGTTGAGCTCATTCATTATCTTATAACGCAAAGAGACGCGTGTACAAAACTAGCCCAAGATTTAGGTGCAAGCACACACACGTGCCTCGAGTTCGATCGAGAAATCGGTACATAACCCCACTATATCTATGCAATGACGTGCACTTTCTACATTGAATAACTCAAAACGAAGAGGGCATTGGGTTTTGCGGCCATGAAGGCTCTTGTTCAGTTTTTTGAGATCTATCGTTTGAGTACACTCGCGAAAGGTTTGACCGAAAGCCAAATTCCTATGATTTAGGGCGGGGTCCTTACCACTGAGAGAATGTGATCTTGAACTCAAGAGTTACGGTGGAACACCGCTTCATCCTATTGGAAAACTAGAGTCATTAAAAGTAGTATTCAATGGAATGAGTAAAATTTTGGACATCTACGTTATTAAAGGCAAAGGACCAATTTTGTTGGGTAGACAATGGCTAGCAACTTTTGGACTTTGGCCGTTAAAATTATGGAAAAATACAAATTCCTCAAATATTCTACAAATATAGAGTGAGGACATCAGAAAGCAAATGCTTGAAATATTTCCAATCCTTTTTTCGAACACGCAAGGGTGTTACAAAGGTAGGAAGATACATTTGGTCTTTAAAGAAGAGGCAAAACCGATACAAATGAAGCCATATCACGCGCCATTCGCTTTAACACAGAAAATCTCCAAAGAGTTAGACAGACTAGTGGAACTAGGCAATCTAGAACCGGTTTCCTGTAGTAAATGGGCAACACCCATTATCCCAGTTCTGAAAAAAATGGTGAGGTACGCATCTGTGGAAATTTCAAAATGACGGTTAATCCACAATTAATAATCAAAAGACATCCCATTCCTCTGAAAGAGAAAAATTTTCATACGCTACCAATAGTGAATGGATGGTCTCAGATCGACCTGACACACGCATTTATGCAATTTCAACTCGATGACGAATAGAAAGACGCCCTGACGATTATTTCACACGAAGGGTTACACAGATACACACGCTCAGGAGAAGGTATAGCGTCAAATCCCGCAGAAGTACAGGATATTTTAGAAGACGTCCTGAAAGGTATAGATCATACAGAGATCTATATAGATAATATATATTGCACAGGAAAAACAGATTCTGAGCATTTACATATACTGACACAAATTTTTGAACGATTGCAAGACGCAGGCTTACGCGTAAACCTCGGGAAATAAGATTTTTTCAAAGATGAAATTTAAATTCTAGGCTTTGTTATAGACAAAGAAGGGCTAAAGCCAAGTCAATCTAAGGTAGACGCAATCACGAAAGCGCCAACACCAACAAATTCGAAGGAACTAGAAGCTTTTTTAGGTCTCGTAAACTTCTATGAAAGATTCTTAACAGATAGAGCGGAACACATTTATCCTCTCTATAATCAAATCAAACACAAAAATTGGACTTGGACAAACGAATGTCAGAATGCATTTAATTGGATCAAGAAAGAAATTTCTTCAAATAAAGTTCTAGCAATCTACGATCCAAACGTAAAACTTGTCATGGCATGTGATGCTAGTGACGTCGGGGTTTCAGCAATTTTGTCGCACAGGTACGAAGACGGTTCTGAGAAACCTATAGCATTCGCATCCAAGATAATTCCAAAATCCGAGGACATAGAGCAATAATCGATAAGGAAACAGGAGCAATCATTTTCGGTTTCAAAAAATTTCATCAATACGTTTACGGGAATCACATTATTCTGAAAACTGACAATGAAGCTTTAAAATATATTTTTGGCAATAAAGATATGTCGAAAATGCTAAACAGCAGACTATTACGCTGGGCATATTTTTCATCAGGCTACAGATATACCATCGAAGTAGTAAAATCAAAAGCTAACGGAAACTGCGATGCGCTTTCTAGGTTACCGATCGCAGACACAACGCCGGTATTCGAAACAGAATACACAAACATCAATTTTATACAGAATGAATGCACAATTATTGATTTCCCAAAAGTTGTAAAAGCAACTTCACACGACAAGATATTGAGAAAGGTCATATCATACATAAAGACGTCATGGCCTAAAATAGAAACATTGAATGACATAGAGAAAAGCATTCATCATAGAAGACACGAAGTGAGCTTTGAACAAGGATGTTTGTCTTGGGGTTACAGAATAATAGTTCCAGAAACTTTACAGAGAAACATACTCGATGAACTTCATTCTTCACATCTTGGTAAAGTGAAGATGAAGCAAATAGCACGCAATTATTTCTGGTGGCCACGTATCGATAAAGATATTGAACGAATTGCGAATTCGTGCAGAATCTGCCTATCAGCACGAGCAGAACCACGAAAAGTACCACTTACACCGTGGCAATGGCCTAGTCAACCTTGGTCACGTATTCACATTGACTTTATGGGTCCATTTCACAATTTTATGTTTTTGATCATCGTGGACGCACATTCCAAATGGCCAGAAGTGATTAACATGAAAAAGGACACAACTTCGTACAATCTGATACGAAAGCTAGACGAAATTTCTTCGCGTTATGGTCTCCCTCACCACATAGTGAGCGATAACTGTCCACAACTAACGAGCCACGAATTCGGAAAATATTTGAAGCAATACAAGATAAAACATACATTTTCAGTATCTGCTACTAACGGAGCAGCAGAAAATTTTGTCAAAACGGTCAAACACAAAGTAGACAAAATGATTAAAGAAGGTCATTCACTAGGATTTTCGATCAAGAGATTTTTGAGTGATTATAGGAACACGGAACATTCGACAACAAACAGAACACCAGCAAATCTATTTCTCAAAAGAGATTTGCGCACAAGATTTGATTTATTGATTCCTAATTCAATTAGCGATGTTGAAAAACACCAATTTGATCAAGCACGACACAAGCAGGGTAACAGACGAATACAATTTGTAGAGAATGAGATTGTTCTTGTGAACGATTATAGAACGCACTCTGAGAATAAGACGCAAGCGAAGATTGTAAGACAACTATCTCCTGTAATGTATGAAATAAAATTCAATGACGGGTATATTACAAAACGACACGCAAATCAAATTGTCAGAACTCAACTAGAACCTACTTTAACAAGAGGGGAGTTGATATGTAATGATAGTTTTGAAAAATCATATGTACACCCAAATGTTTCGAAAAAATGTAGGAACAAATTGTACCCTGGAAATGATCAAAATGGACCGAGACGTTCGTCTCGAATTGCTAAAAAAGCAGCAACCCGATCTCAAAAATAAGAGGAGGGGAGTTGTAGTGTATTGCGAATAGTTACACATCAGAGTGAAGATGACACGCAGTGAAAGGAATGCAAGAAAAATCGTCACAGTATATTAATAGCGAATACGCATCGAACCATATATGGTAGTTTGTAGTCTGGTGAAAGGAGTTTGTAACAAGCACGGACCGGTACAGCCAGGTACAGCCAAGTACGAGCTGGTACAGCACAGAGTATAAAAGATGCACCTACTGTATAGCCAGTCAGACGGCACACGACCGGCAAGCCATACATACGGCTCCGTGTCCCTTGTATACCAATACTCAATAAAGTAGTTAGACGCCGATCTCATCAAGTACTTCACACCTTCTCCACAAATACCACAGGTTGGGTCCATTCTTAGCTTGTTTTCGAGAAAATCGTGAAAAATATGAAAATAGCGCAGAATGGCACGATTTTCTCGAAAACGAGAGGTAGCCAGGCCGAACCGACCTCGGATTCGGATTCAGCCTTCCAAAATACATGGAGAAAAGTAGGTCTGGTCAATAGTACAGATAATTTTTTGTTTGTTTGTACGCCGGTGTAATATAACACCGGCACACACAAAAAAGAAAGTATCTGTACTCATCACCAGATCTACTTTACTTTGTGCATTTTGGCACGCTGAATCCAATTCCGAGGTCAGTTTGGCCCGGCTACCTCTTGCTCGCGAGAAAATCGCGCTATTCTGCGCTATTCCTACGATTTCCACCGAATTTTTCACGATTTTCTCGAAATCAAGATAGGAACGGCCCTAACCGACCTTAAATTTGGATTCAGCGTGCCAAAATACATATCGATAAGTAGGTCTCAGTAAAAGTACAGATACTTTTTTGTGTGTGCCGGTGTAATCAATGGCTAAGAGTTTCCGGATACGCAAGCCATGAGATGTATATACACTTAGGTCCCGGCCTGTTCAGATGTTGGTCTTCGTACGACATTGTTGGGTCAGAAAAACAAATTTCTTCGTGTATTTTCACAAAAAAATAGGACAGAACATCAGCGGCAGTCAAGCGAGCTTTTTTGGGAGAAAATTCAGGTTAAGCAACGTTTCCGCGGATTAGTATCCGGATTGGTGACCAATTGGCTGGGGCTACCGTGCTTAGCTCGCGCAAGAAATTCTTATAGTTATAGTACAGGACCCACGATGTTGATAGATTATGATGATCGATTAACATTTTTGGGTCAAAAAGGCGAATTTCGTTATGTTTTCTCCACAACAAATAGGGAAAAACCTCAGCGGAGGTCCCGCGAGCGTTTCCAGGAGAAAATTCAGTGACACGTATCCTGTTCAACCACTAATTTAAAATATATTGAAAATATATAATCACTGTGGATATGCTTATGAATAGATCATCCATGCGATCGATCAAGAGGCGCGGTAGCGCCTCGCTGGCGAGTATGACCAGACGAAAAATCGAGCGAGGCGCTGTGCCTATCTATACTTTGAATTGGGGTTTTTTAACCTCACACTTTTTTTCTACTTGGATTATTAAGCTCTTGACATTGCTCATAGAGCTCTGCAATGCTTCAGCAAAGCCTTTCTAAAGCGATTCAGAGTTCTGTACAATTATTTTCTCAATCCGAGCACTGGACGCGTTTTATTCAGCACCGCAAAATTCATGCCTTCGTTTTACATCTCAGTTCGATTTCTTCAGCCCCGTGCTTCGACTCGAGAAATATCGAAACGTCTCTGCTACACATGTGTTGGGTATGTAAGATGGTCGAGGAAGGGAGAGAGAGAGAGAGAGAGATAGAAGCGCGTGCGCAAAATCTTCCTGTCCGGTTGACGGCAGTCTGCAAATGAGGCTGTCTGCTGCGTACCGGGCAACGCGGGCACCGATCAGCTGGTTTGTTATTGCGGATAAATGAATGTTCGAATTATCTCAATTTCTCGATTCTATAATTATTGCATCAGATGTGGATACTCGAAACTAGCCACGACTAGAGGTGACGTAAAGATCAAAGCGCCATGTGAGAAGGACAGGGAGGAGAGATTCGTCTGCTTTGTTGTGTTTTGTGTGTTCGTCGCGGCTCCGCAATATTGCTCTTGCCTGTAGCTGCATGGCTCTCCAGATTGAACTGAACAGAATATACACTGATAGCAGTGTATTTTTTTATGGAAAAAATGACGGAGCCGTGTGTAAGAAATTCTCAAGTGCGGTGGGGCAAGTGCTTGGAAAATTTGTGGTTACCCTTGGATTTTTATAACCAAGGAGTGAGATCCCCCCCCCCATTCACTTTTTTTTCAAAAGTAAAACTAGGCGAGTATCAGGTTTAGAAAAGAACCATTCATCTCCAGTACATCAAAACTTCAAATTTCGTACGACATGGTTTAAACTCTTGGAAGGAATGAGATCTAAAAAAACCATGTCGAGTATTTTTTGAGCCGATTTGTCACGATCAACATATCATCACTGATAAAGACTAGAGCCACTTTCCTCCAATCAAATCTTTCTTTCAATTCATCCTAATGGTGGTGGTTTGACAATTTCTTACTAGCTAATTGTCGCTAAAATGACCCGAAATTTAGGTGAGTAGAAGAGGTACACGGGAATATCGAAATAGAGAAAATATAACTGAGTATGATATGAGATTTTAGTGAATCATCATGAAAACCAAATTAAACTCAGTTATATTTTCTCTATTTCGATATTCCCCTGTACCTCTTCTACTCACCTAAACTTCGGGTCATTTCAGCGACAATTAGCTAGTAAGAAATTGTCAAACCACCAGCATTAGGATGAATTGAAAGAAAGATTTGATTGGAGGAAAGTGGCTCTAGTCTCTATCAGTGATGATATGTTGATCGTGACAAATCGGCTCAAAAAATACTCGACATGGTTTTTTTAGATCTCATTCCTTCCAAGAGTTTAAACCATGTCGTACGAAATTTGAAGTTTTGATGTACTGGAGATGAATGGTTCTTTTCTAAACCTGATACTCGCCTAGTTTTACTTTTGAAAAAAAAGTGAATGGGGGGGGGGGATAGATTATACTTTCCTTGCGAGAGATAGGGGAATGATTCCATGTACTCTTCAAGCCTCTGATAAATCCACGATTAAGATTTCGACGATTTGCGAACACACAAAAATCCTAATCATATACAAAATTAGTTGTCGAGCGGTTGAATATTCATTTTTATTCGCTTTTATTGAACTCGGCCGCGGCCCCGCCACCGAATTCTTCGTGTGAGTGTGTCACTGACGTGGAATTGCGTGGTATCCCGTGTATTCGTGTGGGTTTCCGAGCTCTGCGCGATTCAATATTTGTGTAAATGCAAATAGGTTTGTGCGCAGCGTCGGACCTCTCTCTCTTTCTCATTGCATATTTATCGTAGAGTTTTATTCGCGCGATCAGCAAGACTGGCAAGCAGCCGACGCAACTCGTCGATTCTTCGCAAACCCTACAAATTTCACTCTTTCTAGTTTTGATTAATCAAAACATAATGATTATCAACAAATAGAAATGAGATGCCTATCCTATAACAAGTATAACAACTGCCTGTAGGACCCATAGAACCTCCTCGAAGTGCTGCCACTGCCACGCGATGCTGTCCTGTCAAGCCTAAACTGCTGCTGGCTGTGTTGCTGCTTTTTATTTAGTGCTGTTATTGTGATGATTTGATGTTTCTCAGTTTTCAGCAGTTTTCAGAGTGCGGACGATCTCGCCTAGCTATTGGATTCTTACAAGTTTTCTGCATGCGGCCTCGCTATACCATGGTCTTATCAAAAGTTTCTCTCCACCATGTGTGACCAATAAGTGTGTGATTAGTGTTAGCAGATAAAAAATAATAGGTACCTCTAAGAGTTGAATGGTTTCATCTTTTTGCAAGCTCAGAGAGGAAGTTGAGGCCTCAGTGTCGAGGCAATTAAGTTTTGTGGTGTATGTACAGTAAGCGTGCTGAGCCAAAGTCCTGGTCTTCAAATCATGAAGCACAATCAAGGTGATGAATGATATTTCATGAGACACTGTGTGCTTCTTGATTTGTCATTGAATTCAGACTTTCTCCTCACTCTTAGTATTGTATGCTTCAAGAAACTTCAGATGAAAGACGAAATGGACTACATTCAAAAGTAAAATAGTCACAGTGGCTCTACGCGTTATGAACTTGTTTATTTGAACCATTGAGGATGCTTCCTGTCACTTCTTGATGCATCACAGAGATTCAACAGTCTCTTTCGGTTGAATTTTCATGGGTCCAGCCATTAAAGTGTAGCATACCATGTTATATTGGGCTAAAGACTCATTCCATTTCTAATAAATTTCACTCTACTGATCTAGGAATATGATCATCCATGTTCGAGCTTTGGCATGTGATGTATCATATGATCTTAACGGATGGAGATGTCCTGATGATAAATTCATATATCATTGGATGTCTTCATATTCTAGTAATAAGGGTAACACAGCCTCTTAAATGTGATGTGACTGTAGCTTGTGAATTAATTCAGCATTATCGGTATGCTCAACATGAGATGAGAAATTATTTCTCGTAAACCATAGTTGACTGATTTATTCCACTTTTTATCAATTTGCACTCTGAAGCGCTAAAGAAAAAATGAATACCCAAGGAATCTTAAGAATAATATCTCAACATTCTGGCTGATATTAATATCCTTCATTCATGTTCTATATTCCAAGCGATTAGGATAAAACTAAAATTGAGAAAATAAAATAATTTAAAAAAACATTTTAAAAATTCGCTTTTATGTGAACCGTTAAGCATAATTGCATGTCAAAATTTGAAGAAGATGAAAACTGTCATCTACGTTTCTGTCATAAACAAAGAGTAAGTCGGTTGACGTCCAGCTTCACGAATTCCATGATTTCAAGATATCAAAATGGTAAAAGCGTGGGTTGTAAACTTGACACATCAAGAGTAGTTTTCACCAATCAACCCACGCTTTTATCATTTTGATATCTTGAAATCATGGAATTCGTGAAGCTGGACGTCAACTGACTTACTCTTTGTTTATGACAGAAACATAGATAACAGTTTTCATCTTCTTCAAATTTTGACATGCAATTATGCTTAACGGTTCACATAAAAGCGAATTTTTAAAATGTTTTTTTAAATTATTTTATTGAACAGTTCCCATGAGATAACATAGCTCGTGCAGCAGAAGATGTGTTAGACAAAATTCGGCTGATTCTCAGACGATGAACCTTTATTGAAGTCGAATACTCTTGACATCGTCGTATTTTCTAACATGGAGAAAAAGCTGTTTTCTCCATCCGACGGTCAGATTCGAACGAATGTAAGATGCAACAGTTAGACACTGCGGCAATCTGAGAGTATGCGTCAACCATTATTTTTCGTATTTGGATGTATCCAATGCTTTTTTGAGGTTATTCTTAACATTTTGGATATCTGAGCCGTGAAAATGGCCAATTCACCACCATTACGAGATACGTTCATGAGTATTCTGACAATATATGTACTGTGACGGGTAAACCGTCACAGCCGAGATTGGGAAAATCTCTCGTCACCGTCTCGAGCCAGCCAACGAGAAGTATGAGTATTAACCCGGAATACTTCTCCTTTTTGTTGAGGGCTGGCTCGAGAGGATGACGACGACAAGCGACGAGGAAGATGGACGAGATGCTGTGGTGCAGGCATGCCTACGCATAGGCAGCCCTTCCTGCACCCTGGACAGCAGCTGTAGCCGCACACTAGGCTGCCACCGGGACGAGCAGCCGACGGACCGCGATCTTGACAGCTGGGCGACCCGGCGGGGCCCCGGAGCCCTGTTTGGCCCCTACGCCAGCCCTCCTCGGCTCAGATCTATGCTGCCCCACGGCACCCTGCCCCGGGGCATGTGTGTACGCACCGGAGCGCGGACGATGACGACGATGGCAACGGACGAGGCCCTCGCTCGCGGGTGAGCGAGGGTACGAATTTGATGTGTTTTGACACCTCGATGAGACAGTATGCACGGACGGGGCGACGACGAGTGGGCAGCCGCAGGACACAGTTGGACGTGATGGTGTTGTGAACGCCCTGCCCGGGATGCTGGCCATACGGGCGTGTGCCCCATCTGCTGCAGCCCGGGTAGGCGCGCAGGCCGGCAGCGACGAGGTTAAGTGGCACATGCACCACTTGTTGCATGTGTACAACGTACACTTGGTGTACCGCACACCCGCGCACCCTCGATGCGGCCCTGGAGCGGTCACCCACGCCACGGGTGGCCATCACACGGACGCGGGTAGGCCCGGGTGACCCAGCGGAAGACGGCGATGACAGACAGGCCGGTACACGTGGCAAGAGCAGATAGCTGACTGGCGGTGGACGAGATGCGGTGGCGCTGCGGGCATGTAAATCCGGGCCACACCCGGGCGGTCGTGGCCACGAAAATACAACGGACGGATACCTGGACAGCAGCCACTGGGCGAATTTGGGCTTGCAGACGACGTCTACATATACTTAGGGTTATGTACACATGAAAATGTTGCACTCGGACTGTGCACAGCATATGTATAGATATACTGCAGCCATGCGGGCTGGATATCATTTTGCTATGGGCAGCCTCGAGTATATATAGATATACTGCTGCAATACGGACGGGTATAAGAGCTATATGAGGTGAAAGCATGGAGTTGCGGTGAGTGCGAGTGCGCAATGCCTCCACGCGTATTTTAGCGGTGCATGCGCGTGAGTGGGACAGGGTACTCTCTGGGTGGAGGCATCAGGACCGTAGATACTGCATTTGCTCGACTTGAATGTGAATTCCGTAGAATCTGAGTGACTGTGTGGGACGTGTATAGTGGACTGAAGTTGAATATTTGGCGTGCTCAGCCACTAGCTGGCGCTGCCGGTGTTCCGGTAAAATTGGACGGACCAATCAGAGAGCTTCTCTTCGGTGAAGACGAAGGTGAGCTTTTGGTGGAGACGAAGCGGCCATTGTGCCACTTGTATATCTGACCCGGTGCAGTACACACGTACTAGTCGCGCTCGCGCTTTTAATTCGGAGCACGTGCCCAGCCGCGAGTCCCCCAGGAGTCCCGGTTGCCCATGTTAAGGTATGAAACCTTCGATCCCAGATAACCGTGAACCTACAACTCGGAGAATCTTGACTCGTACTACAAAATGAGAGGAAAACGGTCTATTTAGATGTAGTCCAAGGCACAAACTATCGTTCCGCATTCACCCAAGACCGTACCTTGTGCCAAAGAGCGACTCCTGCGTGTAGTCAAAGACGTAAACTACCATTCCGCATTCACACGAGATTATGCTTCGTGCCGGAGAGTCCCCACGCGTAGTCAAAGATATAAAGTGACGATCCGCATCCACGCAGGGTTGTGTCTTGTGCTGAAGGGTGGCTCTCGACTAAATAAAGATATTGGAATTAAATGATGGATTAACCATAAGCCAACGGTCACGTTGGTCTGAGAACACGTTGTTGACATGATTTACGAGTCCCAACCGGGACTCATGATTCCAGAACTCCCTGCGGATACACGGCATGGAAGCCGTCGGCAACGGACATCGGACAAGCCTCAAGCCAAAGCAAAGACCAGCTACAGCTACGTGCATAAGCCAAGCAACGCTAAGAGGACATGAGATGCAGCATCGCAACAGCCAAAGGGGGCGGTCGACAAACAACACTCGCCGTACAGCCATGACCTCATTACCGCATACGGTCATGAGACTCGGCAACGTCGCATACGCTTGGCAACGCCGACGCCACCACCTAGCAACAACAAGCCCGGCGCCGCTGCATACCGAGGGGAGGCCTTATTAGATGACGCAACCGACAACCAATCAGAGACGCTGCCCAGACGAGAGAGAGTCTCCCCTCCAGCGCGCAGATCCATGACGCGCTCGATCGATAATGGCCGCGCACGAATTAGGCAACAGCCCGCCCCCTTTCAGTAGTCGGCACCGCCCAGATCCATGATGGCGCATCAAGGAGAGGATGCGCACGCACCACCAGCAACCAGTCAGAGGCTTCCGTGGGCGTAACCACGCCACTCAGCTAATGACGTCATTTCGTCTATATAAGGAGCCTGCAGACGCCCGCCAGCAGACTCGGGGCTTGAGACCCGGACCTATAAGCTCAGCCTCGCTTGAATAACCTTATAACGAGCCTTCCACTGTCACTCTGTATTTCTATTCTGTATATCGTATTCCATAACGCCAGTTCTGTGTAGAGTCAGTTAATAAAGCCACCTTAATTGTCGCCACTGCTTCCATTGTGCTTCAGCACTTAACAATCCAACGAACCCGGTCCTTCCATCGTAACGATAACAATGATCTAGAGGTCCAGCCATCCAGTAGTTCCAGCAACAGCAGTAGCCGCTACCGAATAATCATAAGTACAAGGTTTGTAAGCGTATGAGAAAGACCCAGTCCTCGACGGAACGGCCGACGAAAATACCAGGAGGGGCTAGTTCCGTTACCGAGGTCTATCCTGAGGAATACCAACCTCCTCTGAAGGTCTCTTATTATACACCTGAGGCCGTACTTACGCTCCGTCGCACGACAAGAGTGCTCGACCCGACCGTGTACGGCGTTTCTCCGACGGACGATGAACGATGTCTGACTCCAGCGGACCCAAGCGTTGCCCGCGCTGCCATTTCCGATTCCCAGGAGCCAGCCGAACCGCAACCGTGTACGAGCTCTACGCCTTACAACAGGCCCGTCGATTAGCACGCGCAGGCGCAGAATCGAGTAGGCCTCGAGTTATAAACGGCGCCACGCCAGATTCAACAACTGAACCAAGCGTTCCGTCTTCACCAGAACCATCGTCCCAGTAACTTCAGGGCTCGTTCATAACACCCAGGACGAGTAGTAGCTGCTGTGATTGGACTCGTGTAATTGTGGGACGTCACATTTGTACGGAGCAAGGAAAATAATCAAGCAACGGACAATGGCATCGAACGGTGAGAGCTCTTGCTATTTTTCTTAGATTCTCTCGTCGGGTGTGCGAAGAGCCTCGCGCGTCGCGGAGGGCAATCGTCGTGCCCGCGGACAAAATGGACTCCCGGGGGACCTCGTGAGCTGGTGCATCGCGTGCTCGTGGACAAGACGTCTCCAAGTGACGTACGCGCGTTGAGAAATCGCACCAGCGGACCCGGAGCAGCAATCGCGTCGCGTATAAAAATTCGGAGCAACAATTTCGTGGAGTTTGGCGCGTGCTCGTGGACAAGACGTCTTGGAAAGACGTGCGCGCGGTATAGAATTCGTGTCGAGGACAGACCTCCTGGAGGAGGCGCGCGTGGACGAGGACATAGTAAACCTTGGATGAGTTATAGCTGGACTAGGAGCCAGGTGCGTGATCGTGCACCTGTTGCTTGAGCGCGTGTGACAAACGAGCATCGGAGCACAAGCCATCTTGGGTGCTTGCCGTTGCGCGCGCGTTGCGAGGGCTGCTGAGCGGCCATTTGGACGAGGAAATTTTGGAGCAGATTAATTGTGGGAAAAATATCGGAGCAGGGACCGGACAAGCTGCACTCTACGGAGTGCAGGTAGATTTCGCGAGTGATCGGACAGTGTGATATTGCCTTTTTGTGGAGTGTTTTATATTTTTCAGGAATAGAGACATTTTGACAAATTATGGGATTGATCGATATTTTTTTGGACAGAGTCATTCGGACAAATGTCGGTTATTAGAGATATGTAGATCTATGTATCGCCGCGCAGAAGTAACGTAAAGAATATAGGCCAGATATTTTTGTAATAAATATTCGATTTATCATTTATGAGCGTGCGCCCTCCCTCCCCCTGTTTATTTTCAGGTGATGGCACGGTAAGTGACGCTGTGCTGAGGACGTGTTGCGAAGTAGCTGAATTTTTCCTAAGTCGTTCCGCCGTTCGCGCGCGTATTGCCTGCGATGTTAGGGTAGGAGTCCCGTTGAATATAAATTAGTTGTGATGGTAAAAATACCACGTCACAGTACATACTTCTGTATACTCTTTCTTTAATTATCAAAACCAGAGTCTTTATTGAGAAACTCCTGTTGTAAACTTAACCCACGAGAAAATATAATGAACATAATATGGAAGAAATATAGACGATAATGGATCCGCTAATGTCGAGTGACTTGACATCTTGATTCCGCTGGAAGCAGGATGATCGAGAATAGAGAGACTTATACACGGTTGGCCTGAACTGACTTTAATCCAGAGGTGCTTGCCCCTCAGAATTGATTTTTCTCACTTCAAGTACATGATAAATGGAAGTTTTTCCCGCAGAAAAGAAAATCTTTCATCGAGCCGTTTTTTGAAAAAGTGAAATTTATGGTTTCTTATAGGAATTCCCATACTAATCTATCCATGCGCGATTAAAATGCAGTTGTCGGCCGACTTCCCTGAAATTTATCCTTGATTACATCGAAATACGTCAAAATCCATCAAAAGGATAGTTTTTAGGAACGATTTCATAGTACAGGCGAATATCCATAATCCGACGATGTCGAGAGACAGGCAATGATGTCGCACGGTCGGCCTAAACTGACTTCAGCCTAAAGGTCCTTGCTACTCAGATTTCTCCTTTTGCCTTCAAGTACGTGATAAATGGTAGTTGTTCCCCGCAAGAATGAGAACATCCGACGGAGCTACAATCGAAAGAAGTCAAATTGAAATATTTTGAATCTTGATTTGAACATTATTTTCAGAATAATTACGGATGAGCTTCGAAATCGACCTTTGATACATATTTGCGTGTATCATTATTATCCAGAAAGGATAGATCAACAATAATCAATGCTCGGAAGTTCATGAGAAAAAACACACTTCAAAGTGGAACAATTTTATGAATAATAAATCACAATTTGATTGTGCATACTGTTGTACACACACGAAGCTGTAACAAGTTTCTCCTTATATTGAGGATTTTTGCTTCATGCAATTTTTTCATGTCAAGTTGAAGTCAAAATTTGTTCATTCCATGAACTGTTCACTATAGAATCCGAGGCCCATCCTCTTCATCTCACAGAACTATTCAAGGTGAAAGAATACCGCGTGAACTCTCGGGGAAACTGGAATCTCCAAGTCTAAATAACTTCTTCAAAAGGTTCCTACACACGATCTATAACTTGTTTCCAGTTCATTCCCGAAACACGAACTCACTACTTCCCTGAAATCCTTGAATGATTGAGCAAATTTCTTGATGCGGTGATGATTCGGAGTCTAAGTAGATCAACATTCTCCAGCAATTTCTTACAAGAATTTCCTTTGAAAGCGGGATAACCTCGAGGCATCTCACGTTGAACGTGACAAGCGTTTGCCCAATCCAGAGATTCTGCTTCAAAATATTTCGTCATATGCATGAGAATAAAATTGACTACGCCAATCATTAGATGTTACTCTGACGAAGGAACAAATTCTGCATTTTAATCGTGCATGAATAGATTATTATGGAAATTCCAATAAAAAACCATAAATTTCACATTTTTAAAAACGGCTCGACGAAAGATTTTCATTCTCGCGGGAAAAACTTCCATTTATCTTGTAGAAGTGAGAAAAATCGATTCTGAGGGGCAAGCATCTTTGGGTTGAAGTCAGTTCAGGCCAACCGTGTATATCGAGAACCAACTTTCTAGTGCGCTGTTGGACACGCGGACTTGTGTATTTTGTTTTCACAATGTAGTTCATTCTATTTTCCACTCCCAGATTCGCAAATCTTATGGGTGTAGCGATTTAATATACTTAAAGAAAACTCATTGATTTCATGGAAGTCCTACGCGATATATTTATCACAATACCGGAGCAACCAGTCAGGGATTTGCCTTGCCAATTGACGGACTACGCTTCCCCATAGCGAAAGTGATGTCTAAACAACGTCGCATTTAATCGAGACTGAGAACATCAATTCTAGGTGAATTCATCCATATACATTAAGATGGGTAGGGAATGGAAAATTTTTCAAATCGTTACGCTTGAGTTTACAGTTTTTGCCATTTCACGCGTGGATGAACGGAAAACTTTTTTGCGGTTTTCTGAATGAGGTTTTCCGACGGATAAAGAGCCCTGAAGATTTCCAAATAAGTAGGTTTCTCACTCCTATGTATGACTTTTGTTGATCGTCCTCGTGTTTTTGAATATAGAGGACAAAGTCCTCCAAGATCGATCAGAACTCAAGTTCTTATGT
Source organism: Eretmocerus hayati (assembly GCA_029851415.1). Classification (NCBI taxonomy): domain Eukaryota; kingdom Metazoa; phylum Arthropoda; class Insecta; order Hymenoptera; family Aphelinidae; genus Eretmocerus; species Eretmocerus hayati. The sequence goes on from CM056742.1 coordinate 104,494,080, forward strand.
TTTTTCCTCATTGTTGCGTTATTTTTCAAACTGGTCGAATGAAGCGGAGAGTGTCCCCGTAATTTCAATCATCGTGCCAACCATCATTTCTTATGTATTTTCGTACGTAGAAACCGAATTCGTGGTCCACTCAAGCGTCAGAAATCAAGGCTGTTTGTAAATCGCGAGATACCGATCCTAGAAAAAAAACGCTTTTTTTCGGAAAACAACCAATTACGTAAGAATTGGTCTATGTGTGTGGGAGAACTCCCGCCTAATAGTAGATCCAAAACATCACCACACTCAAGCCTACTGAAGAAGTGGGCTTGGAAGAAGAAGATTCTTAAGCAGATGACGATAGACATTTTTCGTCCCATGCTTATATTTATTGCCTATCTTTGCACACGGGCTTCACACTCCGGTCAAGAGTTCGTCTTCACTTGAATCTCACGCATCATAGGGCCCTAAAACCATCGGGATCGTTTTCAGAAGGCCAAAATGTATAAGAAGGAGTAGTGTGCTTGAGTGTCGTGATTTTTGGATTTACCGATCGGCGGAAGTTCTCCCATACATGCAAATCCCATGTGATTTTGAAGGGACTGAGATGACGAGGGATGGATCGAAATCTCCTTGCTCGGATCAAAATTCGTTCTGCGGACGTGTTGTCTACTTGGTTCATAAAGCTCTTTAGAAAGATTTCTTCACGATCAATATCACCAATGTTCCATCACATCTTCATTAGAGACAAATCGCGATCTTAGAAAACACTTCTTCGTACCTGCCAATCTCCACTCAGCACGAGTTATCGATTCGAGACCGAACGTACTCACTACGAGTACAGTTATTCTGATTGTTCTTACCTGAATCGGTGGGCTCAAATGTCTAGAAAGTTTGGAGAAATGAGGGAAAATAGACTTGAAACTTACAGTTCTACTCATCTATATGGGTCATTCTGGACCAAGGTGAACATTTTGAAAATCGACGAAATTTAAAAATGCCCCAAACATTTTTTTCCGTTAGTACTACTAGAATATAGTTGAAAAAATTTTTTTTCAGATTTTTTTGGGACCCATGGCGGGTTCTACGAATTTTCCAAGTCCCATTTTTGAGCAGTTTTTCGTCTATTTTTCGCTATCTTGGAAAATTCGTAGCTCGGAACCAAATGCCTCTTTTTCATCCTAGCTGGGCGCATTTTTTTCGGTATGACCTACACTTCCAAGAAAGAAATTGACCGGTCCAAGAAATTGATATCTGGTAGGTCCCACGGTTGCATCAAAAAAGGCCCGAAAATACGACTTTGCACCACCTTTGGAGGCGTATAGGTCAAAATGGAAGCCTCGTAGCGAAATTTTGCAGGAGAAAAAACTTGTAGGCCTTGAAAAAACCTTCAATTTCCTTTTTGGGACGTGTCATCATCTTATCAGCCGATTCAAGTTGGGCATTTTTGTAAAAACGTGAAAGTTTGAGGCCAATTGAAAAAAATCGTTTATTTTTTATCGACCCCAAACCTATGAGAAAATGTTCTTTCAGGTATCTATTTAAAGGCCCAACAATAATTAGGTTGTTCCTTTCAAATCCCGATTTTATACGATCTGTTAGAAACAGTCGAAAATACCGAAAATCGTGTCGAATTCGGGCCTTATCATGAAGCTTCGTGGACTGGGTCTTCCCTTGCTCTCGATTCATGGACTCTAAGGGCCTCGACAGAAAGTGCGCAATGCTCTTTCCTCCACTTTTTTCCCCGTGTATAAGCACAGGCCCTGTAGTTGCAGTCGCCGCCACGGGCGCGCAATGGTGCTACTCCCACAGGGGAAAAAGGGGGGAAAAGAGCAAATGCGCACTTTCTGTCAAGGCCCTAATTATACAGCACTCGGCATAAAATATTGTGGAAGATGAGACCTAGAGCTGAAAAATGGCCTCTCGTGCGATGTTTTACGATGGAACCGTCCAAAACTAGAGTGAATTGAGTAAATACAAGATAAATCGAGAACCGGCCGCTTTGGCACTCCGCGTATGCTCCGCACTGCATGCCATCCTCCGTTAATGCAGAAGTGATAAGTGATATTAACAGCTGATGCAGTATTGTCAGGTATTATCCAGTATAGACAGAGATAAGAAGGTTCTCTAATCTCCGTTATAGACTGTGGACTGTACGAGGTTTTGGTTGTTAGTGACCACCACGAAAAAATTGTATGTGTCAGTCAGCGTCTCGATCAGAAATTTTGGTACACACGAGAACAAGGTGAACCATGGCGTGAAGATAACTTTTGTTATCTTTACGCCATGCGGTGAAGTGCAATGGGATGACGGACAGTGACCGTTCAAGATCTGTCGTCTCCCTCGCACTCATGGGATAACCTATTACGTGCGAGTGAGATGGGAGATCTCGAATGGCCGCTGACCGTCATTACCTTCCCCGCGGGGTTTGCCCCGAACCATGGCGGAATAATAACAAGGTGTGTGACACCGGAGCCTCAAAACTCGTCTACTCTCGCGCAGACATGGCCTCGTCTCCACTAGAGACCCTCCACTCAGGGTCTCTAATCTCTGAGTGGTGATTCTCTAAGTCTCCAGTTTTCTCCACTCGCCTTTCTAACGTATTTTAGTTCGAGCCGCGTGTAAGTGTTGGTGACCGACAAGCGTGTATGGCTTGGCTTACCGACCAGATCATTCTGTCGAAGTGCAAAAAAGCACAGGATCAGTTATCGATGTTGAGAATGTGCAGTTTCACCGATTCCCTCAAAATTTTCATCTCGTGGACAGTTAAATTGAAAATAAATACCCATTTTGATTGAAATGAATTCATGATTTTATTCTTCATTCCAACTGCAATATCTTTGTGGCATCGTTCTAGATTTACGAATTTGCCTATAACTACGCTGAAACTTGCTTGTTCACGCTAGGACGTCTTACCTTCCTCAAAATAAGACCTACTTGCAACTCGTTTGTACAGTACTATACAGGAAGCATGATTTGGAAGTTCGCGGTCAAGAATATCAAAATGGCGTCGAGTGGAGACACATCGAAAACGTGCGCGGTCACACACCTTGTTATTTTTACGCCATGCCCCGAATATCGCGGGTATTAGGGCAAATGTATTGTGAAGCATATGAAGTGTAACGCCTTCCTCGCAAAGTATCTGATCATTTTCACAACATTCCTGCATAGTGTCTCAGAGTTAACCTCACTTCTGCGGGTGTATGATGGAAATTTCAACAAAGGCATTGAACGTGAACATACTGTATTTGAATATCATTGATGAGCACCACTCACTTTTCACTCAAATCTCAGTCCAGCAAAATTAATTTCTTCGTCACACGCTGCAAAGTCAAGTGACTATTTGCCCTCAGTAGAAGTAAACACAGGCTGGATATTAGTAGCTCTTATGAGGCTTTCCCAGGTCTTCAATGAATTTTCAACTTTACTTGAACCTACTTTACTTAAACAATCACATAATAGTGATAACATTACAAACATATCCGAAATTATTTTGAAGGTCTCAACAGAAAACTGCACTAATTTTGCGCAAATATTGCCCCGATGATACCTCGCGGGTGCCCTGCGGGGAAGGCGTTACACTTCATATGCTCCACAATACATTTGGCCCATCTTCGGGGCAAACCCCGCGGGGAAGGTACCAAAATTTCTGATCGGGACGCTGACTGACACATACAATTTTTCCGTGGTGGTCACTAACAACCGAAACCTCGTACAGTCTACAGTCTATAACGGAGATTAGAGAACCTCCTTATCTCTGTCTATACTGGATAATACCTGAATATACTGCATCAGCTGTTAATATCACTTATCACTCCCGCATAAACGGAGGATGGCATGCAGTGCGGAGCATACGCGGAGTGCCAAAGCGGCCGGTTGGGCTAGTGAGCGCGGGCTAGTTAGGTGAGAGATGCATCACAATCGATTTCATCGATTTATCTTGTATTTACTCAATTTACTCTAGTTTTGGATGGTTCCATCGTAAAACATCGCACGAGAGGCCATTTTTCAGCTCTAGGTCTCATCTTCCACAATATTTTATGCCAAGTGCTGTATAATTAGAGTCCACGAATCGAGAGCAAGGGAAGACCCAGTCCACGAAGCTTCATGATAAGGCCCGAATTCGACACGATTTTCGGTATTTTCGACTGTTTTTAACAGCTCGTATAAAATCGGGATTTTAGAGGAACAACCAAATTATTGTTGGGCCTCCAAATAGACACCTGAAAGAACATTTTCTCATAGGTTTGGGGTCGATAAAAAATAAGCGACTTTTTCAATTGGCCTCAAACTTTCACGTTTTTACAAAAATGCCCAACTTAAATCGGCTGTAGATCGTACGTGAGATAAGATAATGACACGTTCCAAAGAGGAAATTGAAGGTTTTTTCAAGGCCTACAAGTTTTTTCTCCCGCAAAGTTTTGCTACGAGGCTTCCATCTTGACCTATACGCCTCCAAAGGTGGTGCAAAGTCGTATTTTTGGGCCTTTTTTGATGCAACCGTGGGACCTACCAGATATCAATTTTTCGGACCGGTCAATTTCTTCCTTGGAAGTGTACGTCATACCGAAAAAAATGCGCCCAGCTAGGATGAAAAAGATGCATTTGGGTCCGAGCTACGAATTTTCCAAGATAGCGAGAAATAGACGAAAAACTGCTCAAAAATGGGACTTGGAAAATTCGTAGGGCCCGCCATGGGTCCCAAAAAAATCTGAAAAAAAATTTTTTTTAACTATATTCTAGTAGTACTAACGGAAAAAAAATGTTTGTGGCATTTTTAAATTTCGTCGATTTTCAAAGTGTTCACCTTGGTCCAGAATGACCCATAAGTATGATGTATGATTAGTGACGAGTATGTTAAAGGCAGATCAAGATACTGTACCAAATACACTAATTTTCATCCGTTATCTTTGACTTGAAATATGTTCTTTTGTAACACGTTCTTAATAAAGCATCCGTAACAGAATAGCACACCCACGAGAACTCTGATTTCTATCCATCCACCCACTGCTACTATAAATATGAATTTCTGAGCATAAAACTTATCGCACTGGCTCGTGGAACATTTCAACCGTCAAACAAAATTTTATGTTAATCCGAATATCATTCAGAGGTTCACAATTTGAGACAGCAAAAATGTATGTAGAGGTCCTTCAATGATTTATTCGATTATTATCTCATAAGTTTTACCAAAACACCTATGTGGATAAAATCGGATACAGACGAGTTCAATTTGAGACTCTCTTTGTAGGTCAATTCCTCCCAGATGCATGTATAATAACGCAACGTGGATTCGCGAACATCGTGCCCTTTCCCAAGGATCAACCAAAATAGACTTTGCGGAGTATGGTTGAAACATCATGATATCAAATCCGCGGAACAGCATTGCATAGCCACCTTTTTTTGGCTTCAGCTTTCATTCATTCATTAATTTATTTATTCATTCATCCATCTATTCATTACAATTTGATGCCATTTGCATAAGAAAATTATTGATCACGATTCGACCATCCAATTACTCGTCGACGGAAAAACGTATCTGGCTCACGTCACGAAGAAAAATTGCCTACCCATAGAGTTATAAAAACCAACTCCTTTGGCCATCCATGACAACCTTAACGCTCTCATCCTGGAGTGTAATTTCTCATTACTCTGACCTCACAAACTACCGCGTTTCGCCTATTGTAAGCCATGGCTTATATTTTTTTTCGGCTCTGAAGCATGGCTTATATTTGGAGGGTGTCTTATATTTTCGTGCGAATATTTTATCGTCAATCATTTCAATTTACTTGAATTAAGTAAAAAAACCAAGTTTTATTCAAATTCACAAATAAAATGTCAATTGAGTATGATAAAATGTTATTGAACAATGGAGATGAAATTTAAACATGAACGAAGCCAAAGTCACTCAAGTATGACATTAACATCATCTAGTTCCGGAACATCATCTGGCTCAGGAGCATTCTGAGAAAGATCTCCTGATCTCAGTTTTGCCAAGAGCATCGGGCCAATTCTGTTATGTTTAGTTATGACAGTGTCTTCAAAAGGGCCACTCTGATCCAAATAAGCAGCACGCAATGAATTTTTGACAGTTTTTCCGTCAATTCCATCCCATGCTTTTCTTACCCAAGATGTAACTTCATCCAAGCTTGGCTTGACGAGATTCCCACGCACATTCCTGACCATTCTTTTCTCGATGGAATCATTCATCTCGATACGCAGAAAGTCCTTGGAGAGTTTGTTACTGCCAATGTCAAGTGATTGAAGGTATGGAGTCGTCCCTGTGGGTATCATGACTTGATAAATCTTATTGTGCTTCAGAAAATCTTTCATCGCCTTAGCACGATGAGTACTCGCTGAGTCCCAAATGAGCAAAGCTCTCTTTCGAATTCGTACGACAGATGGCAGGGTAGAGCCAACCCACTTCTTGATAACATCCTGTGTTGCACAGTTTCTTTGGGACTGTATAACATTAATGCCACAAATTGATTCAATGATATCTTCCTTACCTTTACTAATGAGCATTGGAGTGACTTTACGCCCATCAAGACGGATTGCCAAAATGCAAGTGACGCGTAAGCTTTCATGCCCAGTTGTTGGTACGTATATCGACGAGGCATTAGTATGATCGATAGTATTCTGCGATTTTGCTCCAAAATAAATTGCTGTTTCGTCCATAGCAACTGCATTCCAGAGTTCATAAATACAGAAATCTATGCCAGCTACGTAACATTTGTACCCTATTGCACGACTAATAACTTGTGTATCTTCTAGTTTGAACAACGTTGTTGACTTTCGTAAGGACAGATGATGACGTTTAAGGAAATTGTCTAGCCATTTATCAGACCCTTTGAATTTTTCGGGATCGACGTCGTATTCTGGTACAAGTGAGAGGGCGTTTTGTTGGATTGCAGCTTTAGGTACAACATATGACATCGATCTCCTGTCAACAATCCAATCGAATTCTGCATCCTCCAACTCGGCACACGTTCAAGGCCGTCCACATCCTACTCGGCGTTTTTTACCGTGCCCATAAGTCGTTAAAATTTTCAGAGTTTCGTATTTATTTCGCCAGCGCTGAACCATCCGGACATCTAATTGTTTCTGTTTACAGATTGGTATCAAGTTCTTGCCTTGTGACTCTTCCACTATCTGTTTTCTGAAATCGACTGTTTACTGTTTCCGTGGATTGCTCATCTTTGCTGCAAATATTGCGAAAGAACTCATCAAAATTATCTTACGGCATCGATAATGGCGAATAACACTGTTAATTCATCATACCACTCACTTCACATGTGTACTTTTCAAAATCAAAACAGCAAGCTCGAACGGACAAGCACGAGATATATATATTCAACACCTAACTCCTCACAAGGTCGTTGAATGGAAACTTGGTAACTGTGTTTCACATATTACTAAAGAACTTCTCAGCTCTTCGTCCACAATTAAAAGAGAATTTATTACCGATGTTCATGGACCACGTAAATTATAGTCACTGTTGACTTTTCTGACATATGATCAGCGATGACTCGCTGAATTGACTATCTATCTGTGGCATAAAACTGTCTTACCTACTGTCAACGGAAGAAACAAGCATTATATACCGTTGAACGAACATATTTCTCTCAAGATCTGGCTTTCATTCGGGCGGCTTATATTTGGGGGTGGCTTATATTTCCATTATTTGGCTCACTGCGGCTTATATTTGGAGGGTGGCTTATATTTGGAGAGAGGCTTATAATAGGCAAAACACGGTAGGTACGTTATGAAACTATGATCAGTCCTAAAATGCCATTTCTCAAATTGAATACAATCATTTTGATGAAAGGACGACTGAAATCGAAAAAGGTAGAGTGATTGGAGAGTATTCTGATTATATGTGGAGTGTTTTCGAGACTCTATCCCAGATATCATCTACAATTGGCTGTGAATTCATCATATGAACGGGTGGCGCGTTAGTCAGCTAACTCGTGGTATGCATGGCTAATTGCATCAACCCTTCAAATATGCCAGCCATTACAGCACTTCACTGATTTTTTGCGTGCGTTAGTGTCATCACATATTCACTACGTGATAAATATGTAGCAGGACACACCGTCATTCAAGGTACGTTGAATCGCACTAGCTGCGCTCTCGGAGTCCGTCACATACTCGTCCCGTACCTGTTACGTGCTGGCAACTACTGCCTCATGGTACCCCGTGACCCGCCCTCAGAGTCCGTCACGTACTCGATCCGTACTTGGCTCATACACGCATTTACTGTCACGCGACTTGCTGAGCGAGGGCTCCGGAATCCGTCACGTACTTGTTCAGTACCCGTCGCATACTGGCAACTACAGTTGCGTGCCTTTAGAGCGCCTCTCCAGAATCCATCACATACTCATTCCGTACTGTGTAGGTAGCAGCAATTACTACTGCCAGTAATGACAGGTACGAGACAGTACGTGCAGCTACAAACCGAGTAGCTACAGTATGGAATATAAGCCATTCCATCCTTTTATATACATCTTTTGATACAAATCTAGTAGATGCTGAGGCAGCCAAATGGGTAGCGGGTCCGCCTTTCATTTTACCGGCTAAGGTTTGAGCCCCGGATACAGTACCCTGCAAAAAAAAGGGACACGGATACCTTCACTGAAACAGGCATCACTCCGACGCGTTTGGGTCCACGCCAATTTTCTAAAAAGCACTCGAAAGATGGGAATATTTGATCGAAATTTCATGCTTTTGATTGATATTCAAAATTGGAAAAATTCTCATTTCAGTCAATCACCCTCAATACATATGCAAGTCATGCTAGTGTAAAAATTCTTGCGAGATGTTGTAGCTCTTTTCAAGACCTTTGAAATCGTTTTGTTATACATTTCTCTACGGCTTTTTATACCCGAGTTACGAGCGATCTCGTACAAAGAATTTTGTACGGCTTAGGTGTAACAAAAATACGGAAAAGGTCAGAATCTACGATTTTGACGTAAGACTTCCAGAATTTTATGTAATTATTGCCATGTTCAGTCCAAAGATTGGTCGAAAGGACTTCCGCTTCCCTCAACTAAGAAAAACTCGTGTCTCCATACTTTCGATACCCTCAACTCGTAGAAAAGTCTTTCTACGAGATCGCTTATAACGCGGGTGTGAAAAATCGTGGAGTAATGTATAAAAAACGAATTTGAAGGTCTTGAAAAGAGCTACAACATTCCGCAAGAATTTTTACCCTAGCATGACTTGCATATGAATGGTGGGTGATTGATTGAGATGAGAATTTTTCCAATTTTGAGTGTCAATCAAAGGCATGAAATTTCCATCAAAAAAATTTCAAAACACATGATTTGATAGATTTTTTCCTCATTTTTCGAGTGCTTTTTGGAAAATTGGTGTAGACCCAAACGCGTCGGAGTGATGCCTGTTTTAGTGAAAGTATCCGTGTTCCGTTTTTTGTGCAGGGTACTGTAGATCATTTTTTTTCTTCCATTAAATCAAATCATATAACTCTTTTCGCTAACAAACATAGTTTGACGAAGATTGATAACCAACCAAACACCCTCCAAGTCATCATTCCTTCTTCAAGTCAGAATTGTAACGAGATATCTAATACAGTACATGTTTCTGAAATTTTTCATGGCATGAATTCGATGATCAAATGAGGAACAATGGCTCTGAAACAGATTTGGAAATTCCATTCCCATAACACTTCTCAGTTATTATTATAACTATGAAAATGATGATCAATTTATAAAAGAAAATAATTTTTTGCAACTGTGTGCACGAAGTTGTAAAAAAATGAGACTCCTCTTCATTATTTACAGTGCGAGAAGTAATGCGTGAATGACCTCTCGCACAGTTTTACATTTACGCACTGGTGGAGTGTGCGTGAATGTAACTTCTCGCTCTAATGCATTTTCATTCACGCACAGTTCCAAAATATGATGTCACGTCATCCCTCTGAATTTGGCCTTTCTTGAAAACTTCGTTTCCAAGATAATCTTGCTCGAACAGTGGTGCATTTAATTCCAACTTCGCGCACAGTTGCAAAAAATAGTATACGCAACACGTGCGAGAAGTTTCCGCACACGTTGCCAACTCGCGCGAGAAGTAACATTCACGCACACTTCGAAACTTCTCGCACACCTAGAAGTACATAAGCGAGCGTGCGTAAAGGTGTTCTTCTGGGTGTGCGAGAAGTTTCAAAGTGTGCGTGAATATTAACTTCTCGCACTCGTTTGGCAACTTGTGCGGAAATTGACCTTCTCGCACTTGTTGCGTAATATACTATTTTTGACATATCCTGCCATTCATCTTAGACCTATTGGCAATACAATTTATTCATACGCAATAATTCTCTTTGATTGATTTTCTCAGAATTCATAGGTAAAAGTTGCTTCCGATAGTGCCAACAACTGTACTTACAAAGATGAGTTTCAAGTTCTTTTATCCCTTGGCTCACCTCTATAGTCGATGTAGATACCCTATTCGAAATAATCTTGTGATGTATATTGTAATGTACATTACAACGAATTCCAATAACATCATAATGTTTTTTTTGTGATGTTCAGGTAATGGCGAGGAATTTGTAATGTCAATTCTTCGATATTTTACGATAAAAAACCTGAAAAAAAAACTCTCCTACAAAACTCGCAAATTCTGCCCAGAGTGGGATTCGAACCCACGACCTTTCGATCACGAGGCAACGCACATTCCTCGGGGCCAGCGAGTCATGTTGGTGGTAGGCTTCTAATAAGCTTACTTAAAGTTTGACTTACCAAAACAATCTGTTCATTCGCTCAAAATCTGATCATTCGTTCACTTAGTTCGTCATACAAACAACTCAGAGTGGATCAGCTGGATGCTATGAAATGGTCCGGTTTCAGTGAAAATCCACGATTTTGACTATTTCAGGAATCTCATCGGTACAACGTGAAGAATGATTGGAAAAATAGGAAATAACTTCTTTCGCATTCCTAAATGTGTTATAAGGTGAGTGTGCCTAAAATGCCCCCACTCAAATTCTCGAATGTACCAGCTCGCAGACCTGGCCCTCGTGTTTTTCATGTTTGTAACGTGAACATGCAAGGAAATCAACGTCTTGGACCGGTTCTGAATGACACGCGCATTTCTTGAAACATTACAAACGATATTCGGTACTTTTGAATCATTTTTTGTTAGTCGAGCTATGCCAAATGAGATTGATTCAATCAATCTTAACGTAGTCCTCCTCATTTTCTCTGTCTTTGTCCGAACTTCAAAATGTTTCCCACAAAATCCAGAAAATTCGATTTCGAGGTGATTCTACGCCTATATTACTAAAAAAGTGCAGTGTTTCTAATTGGCCACTGCCTCTTTTTCCGCATATAAGGGCTTCGCGCTATGCCACGGACACTTCCCTGGGCAAAACACTAAGGGCTGTGCGCACTGCCCTCCGGTATGCCACAATCAAGGGCATTGGACTTAAGGGCGCTCTCTAGTCTTTCGAAAACAGCAGTGGCGCCATCTAGTGGTCCAAAAGGTTTATTGTAAATATAAAATCAACCAAACAACAAGAACGGAGTGCGGTGTCTTCCCACGTGCGGAGAATTTTTCTGCAAATTTTAAAAAGAGTTTCATCTAAAATAAGTGAAATTGAGCTAATCAGAGTGCAGAAACGTATCACACTATTCTCAAAATTTTTTCGTCACTTTCATGAGCTCAATTTTGCAACTTCTTTTGATGAAACTTCTTTTAAAATTTTAAGAAAAGTTCTCGGGGCGTGGGAACATTTCGCCCTCCATTCTATGTTGTTCGGTTGAATTGTCTAAAGATTCTGAAATCGATTACAAATAAACGTTTGCAGCTTTCCTTTGAAACTTTCGAAGCGTCTCAAGCCTTGCACTAACAAGGGGGTACCACGGGGTCCGGATCGACAATCGCTCCCAAATTTTTTTTACAGTTTGGTATCACCTAGAATATGAAGAATCCAGAGTAACTCTGTCAAATGGCCCTCCTGTTCAGAGTTATAGTCCGTGACATTAGCATTGCCTATAATAGGCCCATTTCAAAAGTGATATATTAGTAGATCCGCGGAAACTTGCCCGAAACAAGCTCAAGAATGGTAGAACCGCAAAAGTGAACTTCTGGGCTCGCAAGATGGGTTTTTTTACTCCTGATCTCCTTAATATTCAGGATCAAAACTCAAACATATAGAAAGTTAAAAAAATTTTTTACGTGTTAAATCCCATAAGAGCTCAGCTCGAAATCGCAAATTGGCCACGGAATTGACGGCCATGGAATTGACATTTCATGTTTGATCAGCGAAAACGGATTGGAGAGCTAGCGTATCGCTTTTTCCGCTTGGATAAGACTTGGGTATACCAAATACTCACGAAAAGTCGAGTGAGATGCTGGATTGTCGATCTTCTAGACGTGTTGGTAGATGGCCACGGAATCGACATTCTTATTTACCCCGTCGTTTTTTCGAAGGAGAGCACGCCGCCACTTCTCGGAAGTGGAGAGATCGATGTTTATACCGCAGCTGTTTGATAGTTTGAAGCAAGAGGATCAAAATGTGCTCATCAGCGAATGCTTACAATTCGATAGACGCTCTCACGCAACATATTTTGTCAAAACCGTAATTTTGGCGCGAATTCGAGGACACAAGGTATGCACAGCGTTCGGTAGGTAAGAGAGGTAGTTGCGACTCTTAAACTATAAGAACATGTTCAAAATATGCCCAAAGATGTCTTTTTGTGGAGGAATCGTTTAGAAGTCGTATATCTTCATCCGAGGCACTTGAATGCCGAATTTAGGGGTGCGGACAGGCCACGGAATTGACATTTTGACCCTTAATTCACACTTTTCGACCCTTAAACGTCCAGCTAAGTCTATTCTAACTTCTGGGTAAGAAAGGGCACAAAAAAATACATGAAAAAAAGTTTTGCCCGATCGATTGAAAACGCGTAGACACGGCAACAAGCCGGGACACATTGCGAGCAAGTTTCCACGGATCTACTTACATATAAGTCATTCTGGAGCAAGCTGAACGAAACCGTCACCAGGGGGGTCTGGGAAAAATCCACAAAAATTTTTTTCTGTTATTACAATATTCAAATAGTTCGAATAAATTTATCCAGATTTTTTTGGCCCTCCCTGTAGGCCCTAGGGCCCATGAAAGGGCCATTTTAGGCCCTTTTTTAGTTTATTTCAGAAAAATCGTAGTTCCAACAGAATCCAACATTTTTCAACGTACTTGGGCACATTTTCCTCTTTAAGGCTGATACTTTTCAAAAAAAAATTGTCCCAGACGAATAAGTCAGCCTGACAACTTCTGCAAGCTCTTCATTGAGAGCAAATTTTAGCAATTTCTGCGTCATCTTGTGGGCGACCTAGATCCAACTAGAGAGGAGATAATTGACTTGTTCCAGTGGTCATTTTGAAGGTCTTGAAAAGACCTAAAATTTTCCAACTTGTAAGAGTCAATCATCACACTTGTTGTTGGAGTTACAGTCGGCACAAGTTGAGCTATTTTCGAAAAAGTCGAAAATTCAGGACTCAATTCCAAAAATATATCTTGACTTTTCTCCACCAAACTTGTGCGAAAATTTTTTTTGAGACATCTTCTTTCAGTGGAAAAATTTTGGCGGAGGGATTTTTTAAAATTTTTTTTGCTGAGCGTTACAAAATGCCGCATTTTGTCGTTTTAGTAAAAACGGCATCTTTGACCACGGTCACATATGGTCCCATCTGGACTGATGTGCACCAATCTAAGTGAAGGTACTCCTCGAAGTACCCCGAGTACGTGTAAGAAGTTGCGAGGACAAGCCTCGAGCCAGAAGCGAGCTGGAGGTTCTATTTACCGAGTCAAAAATAGGCATCATCTTGAGTAGTACTTATACGCCGTTACCACATCGACCCGGACAAGTCCTGTCCCAGGAGACGACGTCCATGAGAAGAACATGTCCAAGGTCAATGTGATAACGACGTACTTAGCACCCTGGGCAGTTAGATTTTTCCAGGGTACAATGTTTCCTGGGAAGATCTAGCTGTCTCAAGGTCGAACTACTACCCCCCCCCTTTCCACCCTTGAGATCGAACTACTACCCCCTCCCACCCTTATCCAAGGTCGCACCTAGTGGACGATGTCCGGGTCTGTAGATGATTCGCATGTACGCGTGGTGCGCGCGCGGATCATGACAAGGAGAGCCTATGATATAGGGGAAAGAAAACCGATGGTCGAATCAATCAACGTACCGTTCAGAGTACCTTAGACGATATCGTTCCAGGTAGATACTTCAAGGTCAGTCTAACGCTCAAGTGTCCCCCCCCCCTTCTCTCAGACCATTCCCTCACACACCGATACTGATATGGAAGCAATGTGGATGCAGAGAGAGAAAAAAAAAATGTGGAAAATAACTAACCTTGGAGCGATGTAGATGGTGTCAGCAGCTGGTGGTCCTCCTGCAGCCCGCGTCCATGTTCGCGCGCTGGCGATCTCTGGGCTACTAACGCTCTTCCCCGACATTTTGATTGCTATAGTCTGAGACAAAGACTATCTACCCCCTCCCCATCTCGACTTGATTTGAGGACTAACCTCATTCTTATCAAATTAGAAACTCAGGTGCAATTAACGAGTAAAACAGTTAAGCTAGTGGAGATTATTTTTTTTATTTATTTAATCTCTAGAATACGCACAGAACTTGGATTAACGTTACACTTTGGGAATATTCTGAGGAGATTTACAACTTGTTTTGCTCCAAGTATAGATGTATACTTGAGTATCATTCGATATTCACGTGATGTCCCAACTCCTCTTTCAAACTCTTCAGTAATGTTTCTGTTTTCTTGATAATATCCATATCAGCGTTCTTCATTTTATCCTCCAACTCTTTCAATCTATGTGGTTGATCCTTCAAACTTTCGTTAGCTGTATCTAGCATACCTCGTAGATCACTGATTTGCGTAGAGAGTTGACCCAAGCTGGACATTAAACTTTCGTCCTGAGCCTCGAGATTGATTTTTGTCTCGCCTGCATCGCCTTGAACTTTTTGCAAACGTTCTATCATATCTTGAATGAGAGATTCAATATGGTAATTTTTAAGATCAATTGCTCCGAAATCACGATTGATTCGATCCTCCATTGAGTTATATTTTGCTCCAATAGTGTGTATTAAGGGAATAATTCTTCGATCGATGTTATCTTGGAAATATTTAATTTGCTTTTCCAACCAAAATTTCATCTCAACAACATCTTTCTTGGTTTGATGAAACTGTTCAAGAGATTTATCGTACTGTTCTTTGCAGTGTTCTTCAATTGTATTCATTTTATTTAATTTTTCATCGATGACTTTGGAATTTTCACTCGAGGACTCATTATGCTGTCTCAAAATTCGAGTGATGTTTGATATTGTATCCTTAACCATCAGATGATCGATTTCCATACCTCTTAATTTGTCTCGGTTGTTTCGAGATTCCAACTCATTTTTCCTACACTTTCTTTCGTGGTTTTTAATCAACTCCGCTTGATCGCTTGTTGCAACGTACAATTTACGTATATCCGTTGAAAATCTTCCCACCTCTTGACTGATCTTATTTATTTCATGTTCAAGATTAGACGTTTTTGAAATCAAATCAATCTCTGACGAACTGATGGATGAATCAATAATTTCCCCAATTTTTCCGATCAACTTTGATTCGCTTTCACTTAGATCATTGATAAACCTCCCACCAACTTCTTCCACAGTACTTTCAATCGCTAAATCGTCGAGAGAGTTCTTCGTTTTTGCTTTGAGAATTGCAGCGTTTGTAATAGCTTGAATGAGTGATTTTGTTTTCTGTATCATACCACCCTTCACATCTGGATAGCTTCTTCCTCCAATAGATGCTAGAATAAGTAATATATGATGAGTCAAAAACAATGAATCAGAGACAGATACGGATTGAGGATGGTTTTTCTTTCCCAATACCCTTACCTTTCACAGGAGACAGCACCTCCTCCGTTTGGGTTGGAACTTCTCGTGATGCATATTCAATTCTACCAACTTGCTTCTCATCACTTTGATGTGGATTTGTATTTTCAACATTTTCAGATGAATGAGTAAGCGGATTAGGAAACTGACCTCTCTCCTTGTTCTCATCTCTTCCAAAATTTGAAGGCTCCATGGTTATGATTTATGGGTGAGAGTAATACGGAGAACCTTCTCTACGAGAGGGAGAACTGAATAAGAAGAATTTCTTCATGCTACTACCTTTTATACTACATATCCCCCCTCTCTTAGTTCTTCTAAAATCTCTATGACCTCATTATCTAGATTTGAGTTACCAGCTTCGACGGATCGGAGAAGGAGCTCGAGGCGACGAACCAAATCGTTCGGATTTTTCCAATATACATAATCAACTTTATTATCTTGGTGTAGTGTCATCCATTCTTCGTTTTTTAAACCGCTCCCTGCGATATCTGAAGATTTATCATTTCCCACTAAATCTTCATCTCTATCCACTGGAAAAAGTCTACGAATGATATTTTTATATTTCCCTCCAACATTCCGTTTCACTCGGCCGGTTGGATCATGAGACATTCTATGGGCCGAAGTTGTCTTCAATATTTGTTTGTAAGTTTTAAGATCTTGCTCGCTGTAAGCTTCAGGATTTTTTTTGAACATCAATTCAAAGATACCTGGTGTACCATGAACCTTGAGATTCTTCCCAATGACGATCGTATCATCCACCATGGACAGAGACTTATTCCCTAGCATAAGAATATCTCCTAAATAGTATGGTCCATAGGTACCATCCATTTCCGAATGCTTCTGATAGAGTTGATTAATGTACGATTCACCAAGAGTCGTAGACTCTACTAAGTCGGATTCTTGCTGATCAATTTCCATGTCTACTTGATCGTAATTCGCATCATTATCTTCATTATCATCATCATCATCGGGTAAGGGTATTCTGATAAGTTCTTCTATCAAAGGGGTATGCTGGAACCGCTTCGCTCCTTCATTGTGTTGTCTAAGTGGTGTAGAAATCGTCTGAGCGATAGATGTATCCACCAATTTCCTCTTTGGTTTTCGATCATTAGGTATGACCGGATGAGGGCGCTTGATTGGACTTCGACTTGGTCGAATGATATGTGGTTGATCTTGCAACTCAACTTCCTCCTTCGGAGATATCTTCTTATTTTGTGCGAGTATCTCCAAAGGTTCGACGACAGGCTTCAAATTTTGTCGACTCAATGTTTCACGCTCGATCTTTCCAATTTTCAAATTTCTATGCTTTTTCCGTATAATGTCACTAGCCTTAGCAATCTGTAGCTTGATATTTTTTTTATCCCCAGTCTTTGACCTCAATTTGCGGTCTTTTTTTATTGTAGGTTCCTTCTTGAGTTTGCGATTCGACTGTTGTTTCTTTTTCTGAACCATGATGTGGATGTTACTCGTAACAGTGCTGCTGACAGACTAATCCCTTTCCATCAGAATGAAATCATTAAATCCTCTACGATATCTCCCCATATTGAATGGACTCTCTTTATCCAACACTAAAAATCCATTCTTTATCCGCCAACATTCATTACACATTTCCTTGAATTCTGCGAAGGTCATGTCCGGATTCACGTGATTATCGTATATGTGTCTCAGGTAAGCTTCATCCTGCTTGAAGATTATCAAAAGATTAGAGTTATCGCGGATGAGGTGTTTAGGTATACGAGGGTACGTTTGACAGAGATAGAAACTATCAACGAGAGAGTGTCTTCCTCTAGAGTAGAATGACGCAATAACATTTTGTTTACAACAAGCCACATCATCGAATATGAAGATTGAATTTGGTTTCGCTTGATTTGGTTCGATGATCTCATCGTTATTTGAAAACGTATAGTATCCTATACCATCATCTCGCAGACTTGTCATTATATCGTTCAAGAATCGATACTTGGGCTGTTGGAGTGATTGCGAGTAAACATAAATGTTTTCAAAATTCAAACCCTGGGGGCTTATTATTAGATTGATGATAGCCGAAGTCTTACCCACTCCCGAAGGTCCACAAACTATACAACGTATTTCATTTGGCAGCAGTTTTCCATGTCTCCATCTTTGATTACCCGCTTCTCTCCCAATCTCTTTATCTATATCAAGCATCTGAATTCCATTGGATTGAGTCACAAACTTCATGATGTCTGCTTGACGATAACAAGGAAACTGAGATGTTAAGTTATATATACACTTATTTATGGAGATCTTGTCAGTAATTCATGAGTGTTCATAACATTCAGATCGAGTGAGTCGGTCGGACGACGAATGAATCGTGCTCAAAGAGGTCAAGGCTTAGTGAATCGTGCAATCAACAGTCTTCCGTTCGAGATCCATCTTCCTGGCTACCAATTCTGTGGACCGGGTACAAAATTGAGTGAAAGATTGGAACGAGGTGAACGTGGTATAAATGAACTCGACAAGGCGTGCATGAGGCACGATATTGCTTATCATCGGTCAAAAAACTTGGTTGAACGTCATATTGCTGACCTAGTCCTACAACAGGAGGCAAGTGAACGTTCGAAGGATAAAAACGCTCGTTTATCAGAAAGACTTGCAGCATTCGGAGTTGCAGCCGCTATGAGAACAAAACGTAAGCTCGGTATGGGTTTACAATCCAGGAAGAGGGGTAAAAATGTAGCAGGGAAAAAAGGAAAGAAGAAAGGTACGGTGAAGTTTCGAGAATTGATGTTGGCTAAGCGTGGTGGATTCCTCCCGGCAATTGTACCCACCCTATCAGCCCTCGGAGCTCTTGCTTCTTTAGCTGGAGGTGTGACCAATGTTGCAAAAAGTATTTCTGTGATGAAGAACAATCGTAAGAAATTGAACGAGATGATTCGTCATAACAGAGCAATGGAAGGGAAGGGTCTGTTCCTACGACCATATAATGCTACACAGAAAAAGCGTGGGGGGTCGCTCAAGAAAAAAGTTCAATGCAAGCGTGTAAGGAGTAGAAAATCAAAAAACTGAAAGACAACGGTGCGACAACTGGTGGAGAACTATTGAATGCCGCGCGTAATATTCCATTCTTCCGAGGAGTGTTCCTGTTAACTCAATTACGTAATCTCGGTGAACCGAAAATAAACGAATCAATGATAATTAATTTGAGCGATAGAGGTACACACTGGTGTGCTATGTATAAACGCGGTAACATCGTTCAATGGTACAATTCATTCGGAAATATTCGAGCTCCGCTTGAAGTAGTGCACTATCTCGGGCCAGACTGTCGCATCGTATACAATCGTACGTCACATCAAAATTATGATCAAAGTAACTGTGGACAACTGTGTGTTGAATTCCTACGCAGTGTTACCCTTGGGGGAAGAGGGGGGAGAGTGACGTGAGAATATCAACAATAGAATATATACCATGTTATTTGAGGGGATGTTTCAGTAATGTCTCGAACAGCAGCCGTCTCTGGTGTAGGACCAATCCTCGAAGCACCGCTAGAACTCGATGATTACATGAAAAATCGAGACCTTGAGCTAGCTCTAACTGATTTTGTAGCATATCACGCAATCCAGAATGTACATCCGTTAAACAACAAGTTTTATTACGATAAAAACAAAGTTATAGAGATACCTCCAGGTTCATATGAGATCCAAGATATCGAAGCATATCTAAATAAACTCTTGAAACACCAGGAAGAGCACACTGTAGAGGAGAAACCCATTTTGGAGTTGGAAGGTAACCACAACACTCTCAAGGTGGAACTACGATGTGATTTTCAGGTTGATTTCACTCAAGCAAACAATATCGGTACTCTTCTTGGTTTCTCAGACCCAATCACAGGCAAAGGTGATCAATTGGAAGCCGGAAAGTGGCATATAGCGCCTCGACAGGCCCGAATTTCGGAAATTAATTTGATAAGAATTGAGTGTAATCTTGTGAGTGGGTCGTACTTCAATGGCAAAGAGAGTCATACCGTTTTCCAATTCTCTCCGAACGTATCACCTGGATTTAGATTCTCTATAAAACCAGCTGAATTCATTTACCTCCCAGTACACAACAAGGCGAATACTATAGCTTTCAGGCTTTGTGATCAGAGGGGGAAAGATATAGACCTTCAGGATCAGGAAACTACTATTTGCGTTCATCTTCGAGTGAGGAGAGATGATCATATATAAGAAGCTCCAACCACAGATCCCCAGCACAGTCGCCCGAGTCTCGCGAGGGTCGACAAGACCAATCGAGAGTGAAGTTGTATCTCCACAACGAGTTTCAAATACAGGTTGTAAGAAATCTCTTGACTCGAAGAGTATCCAGTTTCTACGTTCATTGGGATTCAAAGTGCGAAAGGATGGCGATGTACCAAGATCCTCTCGACGTTCTGAGTCAACCACTGAAGGATGAGCGGATCATTAGAAAAGATGTAAGATCGTATACTCCTTATAACTTAATCACTATCTCACCCAACGATGAGATCAGGATTCGTATCAACGCGAATGATTCGTATCTCCTACCTAGTGAGAGTTTTCTGTACATTGAAGCGGTTGTCACTGCAAACAATGCGACTAACGAGGCCAATTTCACAGTGGAAAATTGTTGGCCATTCTTCCTGTTTGATGAAGTTCGTTACGAATTGAATGGACATGAAATTGACCAGACCAAGAATCCTGGTATCACGGGTGTTATGAAAAACTGTTTATCATTTACCGACGATAACACCAAAGCTGCACAAGCTTATGGATGGGAACCAACACATTTAACGGTTTATAATGATTATAAATTGAGCGTGTGTTTACCTTTGAACAAACTCATGGGTTTCTGTGAAGATTTCAGGAGTATAGTTTTAGGTGCAAAGCATGAACTTGTATTAATTCGATCCAAAACTGATAATAATTGTTTCAAAGTAACACAAAACGCTACTGATGTTAGTCTTTCCATGAAAAAAATTCAATGGTGGATGCCTCACATCTATCTCAATGATAGAACAAAATTGTCAATGCTCCAAATTCAGAAAAGAGGACCTTTCCTACCCATCTCTTTTCGCACGTGGGAACTGTTAGAGTACCCAATGTTACAGCAAACAACTAAGCAAATTTGGACCATCAAATCATCGACTCAGTTAGAGAAACCTCGATTCATTGTATTTGCTCTTCAAACAGATAAAAAAAATAATAAGAAAGCGAATGCCTCATGCTTTGATCATTGTAAGATTGCTAACATCAAATTATTCTTGAACTCTGAAGTATATCCATACGAGAATTTCAATATGGATTGGGAGACTAAGAATTACGTTAACTTTGCATTCCATCTATTCAAATCCTTCAAATCTTCCTACTATCAAGATGAATCGTTGAAAGATAAATCAATACTCTCGTTTTCTTCATTCCATAATTATTATTTCATGATCCCTATCGATTGTAGTCGACAAGACGAAGCGATAAAGAGTACAACTGTGGATGTTAGACTAGAATTTGAGACGCAGGAGAACATACCCGCAAACACATGTGCTTACTGTCTCATATTCCACGATAAGCACATAGACTATAATCCTTTAACAAATATCGTTCACAGAGTTACGTAATGATCATTTTCAACGATAGGTTTCATCACGTGAAGCATCAATTCAACGATATGTCGAGTCGGAACAAAAAGGAGTCTCTTCGGAATCAGAGGAGCTACCAAAAATCCTACACATCGATCTCCAGGGTTTCAAAACTGATGACATATTCATTGCTAAAGAGGCTGCTATTATGAATTTTGCAGGAACTAGACTTGAACAATGGTTATTCTTACCCCCATATGATATGGAAGACTTATCCAAGGTAGATCAGCGAAAAGTCAAGTGGCTGATTCAATACCATCACGGATTATTCTGGAACCAGGGCACAACTCCGTACGATGATCTGGAAGAGCGCTTCGAAGAATATCTTATGAGGGAGTGTAACGTTAATAACACTGTTATCATACTTGTCAATGGTTCCGAGAAAAAAGTTTGGCTGACTCAGTTAACTCCTAACCTTACAAAAAGATTCAAAAATGTCTATTTGTTTGATGTGCATGAAATGTTCGAGATCCCCGAATTTTATCATGATAATGCAAAATATAGGCACGACCCATGTATGTTTCACGATAACAAAAGATATGCATGTGCTCTGAAAAACGTATACTATTTAGCTCATGTAACCTTAACATGTAGTTTGAAGGAGAAAAGAAACAATGTGAAATAAAGGAATTTCTTTCTCAAAGATGAATGATAAATCTTTTCATTGACCCTATCATCTTTTGAGAAGAAAAAAATAAATAAGATGAAATATCTGATTGTGTATATATAAACATGTGTCTCGAACATCCTCGTTGCAGTAGAGCGATGAACGTTGACATATTTGGAAGTAGTGCTGGAGAACGTCTTGATTACTATGGTTCTCACACATCTTCGGATCGTAAAATAACCAACATTCAGAGAAAAGTAGATCAAATGCTTTTTTCGCAGAGGACCTTGATTGGTGAAACAAAACAAAAGATTTCCTCTGTGGAAAGATCCTTGGAGGATGGAATCCAGACAATAAAGAACGAACTGAGGAATTTCCGATCTGAGTCAGATATCAGACTGTTGGAATTGCGGAGAAGTGTCGAAAAATTACGTTCCGATCACAATGATTTGAGAAAGAATTCAGAACGTAACTCTAAGAACGTGGTGAATTTGAACCAATTATTCTCTCAAATGCAAGCGCAGATCACTGATTTGAACACAAGATTCAAGGCTCAAAATAATATTCTCATTGATTTATCTCTCTTAAAACCGGGAGGTGTCGATGAGAAATACCCTTGAAATATGAATGAAGAGTACAGTTCGGAAAAAATCCAGTTGGTGAAAGAATTACACTCACCGGCTCGGAGGAACTTTCCTCGGAGGAAAGTCCTGACAAAGGATGTTGATGATTTGTGGCAGATAGATTTAGCGATAATGATGAATTGGAGTAAAGTGAACAAAAATTTTAAGTACATTCTTATCGTTATTGATGTTTTCTCGAAATATGGTTGGGCCGAACCCGTGAAGAGTAAGACTGGTAAGGATGTAACGGCAGCGTTCAAGAAAATACTCGAACGAGCTAAACCTCATACTCCACGAAACTTGCAAGCTGACAAAGGTCGAGAGTTTTACAACAAAGATTTCCTCCAGCTCATGAAGCATCATAAAATTAATTTTTATTCCACGCAGAGCGTGCTCAAGGCTTCAGTATGTGAACGCTTCGTGAGAACAATAAAAACCCGTTTGTTCAAGATTTTCTCTCTGAATGGGAACTACAATTGGATTGACAATTTACAGGGAGTATTAAAAGATTATAACGATACAAAACATCGTACGATAGGTTTGAAACCTGTTCAAGTGTATCTAAAATCCCCCCAGCAGACGAAACACATTGAGAGACTCAAGTCAACAATTTATCGAAATTTTAAAATTACTGGAAAACACAAGTTCAAAGTGGGTGATTTTGTACGAGTGAGTAAATATAAGAACGTATTCGCCAAAGGTTTTACTCCGAATTGGAGCACGGAAATCTTCAAAATAATTCAGGTGAAGAGAACTAATCCAATCACATATGCTCTTGAAGACTACACAGGTGAAAGAATCTTAGGAGGATTTTATGAGCCTGAATTACTACGCGTGAAAGATCCACATACTTATCTGGTTGAGAAGATCATTAAAAGGAGGGGGGACATGGTTTACGTCAGATGGCTTGGTCTAGATGAGAAATACGACTCATGGATATCTACAAGCGACATTCTCTCATAGTCATTCACGTACAATTGTTCGGAGAACTATTAGAAATACGGTGAGTCGATAATTCACATCATGTTCGTAGCTGAATATTTCAATGAATACATAACACTGATTATTTTACAGTTCAACCATGAATCCAACCGACGATCGCGTGGTGACGGTCGGGGGATATATATGTGACTTGAAGAATCTTTCTGATTTGGAGATTGGAGAACTCTATCATATTACAGATCTCTTCTTTGATTCGCAAGAGAGACAGGTGACCGCTACTTTGAATCTAAAAATTTACGTTGAACTCCCTCAACAATTGAGCAACATTCTACTCAATGATCAAGATATATTTTTCCAATTGGCCGATAAAGCAAACAAATATGATTTATTTCTACAGTATTTGGGGGATGGGAAAGTCAAACTTTATGATAGATATGATGAGATTAATCTTCTTTGATTCCATGTAAATCACCAAGACTATGAAAAAAGAATTGACAAATAAATCATCATAATATAGACACTGAAGACCAAGTTTTATTTTCCACCTCATAACAAACTTCTGCATTGAAATTAGTTACTGATAAGTTATCTTCAATTTTCTCTGGTTAGGGATAGATTACTTATTGTAAAATGAATGAGCAAGACGATGAGTATTGATTCATTTTATTCGCTTCGCTTGAAACCTAGAGCTTTTGTGTTAACACCATCATCTAATATTAACCGCTTATCATCATCAGCATTGAGTGCTAGTTTCGTTTGTTTTATGCTATAAACTCGATGTAGATGATTCCTTATGAGTTTTTGTTCGCAAAACAAATTGATACCTTCGAATAAACATCGTTTGTAATCGTTGAACCGAATTTTCTTCCTCAGTATACTTTTGGATACACCTTTAGCAGCCATTTTCTCTTCCAACTCTTCCTTTTCATTCTCACTAATTATCGCGTAGGCTTTCGGTCTTATACCGACGAACTCAACGATAATCAGATCCCCATACTCAACTTTCATCATACCCAACTCTTTCATATTCATGCGCGGTATAGAATACGGATTATCTTCTCTGAAATTCGAAGTATCGAATCTCATCTCACAGTCACGCAGTATCAGCTCAGAGTACACATCGTCTGTTTTTATTTCATACAAAAGTGAGTCTGTATCTGTATATAGTAGGTTACAAGTACCGTCTAAATTGTTATAATTTTTCAACATGTATGTGTAATGGAAGTTATACATGATTGTCTTCGATAGGTCCAGAATCGCCATCCCGACATAGATCGGTTTGGACATCTTGATCTCTTTCTTTTTAAGCTCTAGGGCAGCGAAATCTTCGTCAAAGAAAACAATTCGATGGAACCTAGGGTTGGAAACATACTTCTCAACCCCACTTCTGCGACGATCCCACTTGGTCTCCAACTTAACTGTCATTCTATTACGTACGTTCTCCATGGACTTACCGAAGACCGCATTGACCATCAGTTTGAATAGTTCTTTACGAAAATCAGAGGTCGCGCGTTTGCGCAGTTCTGTATTCAATGTAACGTAAGGAGCAAGCCAGCTTTTCTGTTTGAATTCAAGGACTCTATGTATTTTTTTCAATATGAGACCGTGGTCTAGAGCTTGATTTAAGGCTCGATAGTGTACTACGTACTTTTTCTTATCAAACAACGTAGCCAATAGCTTCTTATTTTTTCTATTTTTCGCATCAGGTGGAGCTCTTTTCTCCGGGCAGAATGGATAATCAGAGTGTAATTCGTGTAGATTATGAGGATAAATCAAGTCTACTTCAAGTATATATCCCGTATCCGAATCTTCTCCAATACTACGCACATCGAAATTCTTTGGATTTTTCACCCATTTGAAATCCTTGAATGGTAATTTGAACTGCATAGCTGTGCCGTAGAGGTTATTCACGTCAAGATACAGAATGTAACTCGATTCTTTGGTCGAATCATAACTTCTCATATACTTATTATTCGCTGTCGCGTAACGTTTCGAACATTGGCTTAAACCACCTCTTATCCCTTTTTCTAACAAAAGAACCATATCGATATCGGTGATTAGCTCCAATTCTATCTCTGTTTTGAGGAGCATAACATCCCAAGCGTACCCCGGCAATGTCAAGTAATGAGCCGGATCCAATAAGTACGTTTCTAGGCAACTGTTCCTGAAATCTTCAAAAATATCTGCTAGAAGACATATATCAGTCTTCAAATAGAGCTCTGCGTAATCCCACAGCGTATCGCAGCGAAAAGTTCTCCAAACATCTTTAGCGTGTTCGTATGATGCGTTATCCAAGTGCGAGTCCGTGAGAGAATTATAGAATTTATCAATTGAAGGTAAAGTACATTCTTCGAGTTTGGAATCAACATCCAAGTAGTCGTAGCAAAAGACTCCCTTCCTTCTGAGGAGATTGAATGCTCGCTCTGGATCATCACTCTTCTGTAATTCTCTCTCGAATTGTTTTCTCAAGATGTACATGTTTTCCCTCGGTACTAAAGACGCAAGTTTTTCTAGGCTTGAATTCAGAAATTTAAACGAGTCGATGAATGTTAATTTCATTCTCGTACTCCCCACATGTTTAGTGAAGGATATATACCTTTCCATGTTCTGAGGTACGACGGAGAGCTCCCCCTCCATATCAAACATCAAGGAACGGATTAAATGATGCGTATCATAACGACTCCCATTATGAAAAACGATTGGAATGTTGAATTTCTCTTGATATAACAAATTGCAAATTGAATGAGCTGCAGATCTGAAGGAACCGGACCCTCGGTGCATATGATCGCGAACACGAATATCATCTCGTTGGAATTCCTTACCACATATATGACATGTCTTAGCCGTCTGAAATCTAGCCTCGTCTTCTTCGCTCATGGTCAGAGGTGGAAAATTCTGAATCCGCTAGAACAGAAGAAGAAGAAAAAAAAAAAGGGAAATCAATAGTGTTTCCTCATTCCATCATTTTATTTCAAAACTTGAACAGAAACTTACGTTTTGCACTTCAATAGCGATACGCTCTAGTTCTTGCACAAACTGTTGTGCACAATTTCGTCCTCTGAATGTTTTATAGAAACAATGATTTTCATCGTAGCGATCGTGGAAATATAATCCTACGCAGTAGGGTTCATGTCTCTGGAACGCATCTACCAAAAGTTGTGATTTCTTCTTCTCAAAATTTTGAAGATCTCCAATCTCACTCATTTCACAATCTCCATCGTCATCACCCTCAGAAATCAATCGTGTGTGATAATTTGAATCCACGCTGGACTTCTCATCCATCTTCACGAGTAAGCATTCGACGTCAGCATAAGCTATATAGGGCAAGTCCTGTTTCTTCCAGTGATCACGGAACTGAAGAATTTTCTCATCATCCTTTGGTAGAGTAATTTTGCATTCGTTCATGATTTTACAATCTTTGAAATGTTTGTCCAGCCTAAATTGACTCGAAAACGAGTGAAAGCATGTCTCACATATGAAAACCTTATGTTGGTGTGAATTAACCCCACTTGAACTCAGTCGGGATAGATGTTTGATTGTGCAATAGTGTGAGATATCCCCTTCTTCTAGAAGCAACAAGTTCACATGTCTTTCTCTCTTCCTGGTGGTTCTGTAAGATGGATATATCATTTTTTCTTCTTCATCAACCTGGTAAACATTAACGGAGATATTATTGGTCCTCTCGAATGTTGGTATCTGCGTGTAAGAGATGGGAAAATCTTCCTCGTTCAGTTTCAACTCCTGTTTCCAGTGAACGTAACTGGATTTCTGATTTTGTCGAGATGATCCCTTCGGAGCAGGATATAGCCCTACCATTACTGCTGTTGCGAAACAGTCTTTCCCATCGCATTCGATATTGATAACAGCATTTTTCCTTTTGATGAAATCCGGTAGAGCTACGAATGAAGCTCCATTGAGGGGTCTTGTCTTGACGATGTTGATCTTCAAACTGATTATTTCTTCTAATGACCAACCGCTGCCCATTTCTTCGAATTCAGAGAGAAGATCAAGCAGAAAGTCGCACATTCTTTTAAACCATTTTTCAAGGTTTGTAGAAATGAAGATCTCGCTATTGGGACTCCGAAAGTGTTTAATGTCTGTTTTCTCATCTTGGAAATTGTAGTAGGCATCGAATATTAGAGCAACTTTAGCTGTTTTATACTCTTCAACGAAATCATGAACGTACCCTATGACGTGCTTGCCCGCTGCCTGTAGGAAGCTTGAGGGTGTTATATGATCCACATTCCCAACAACTGCAGTCCTAGCTCGTCTTCGAAACGCTGTTTTACTCTCAAAGAATATTACATCACCAAAGTCGGGTCGGGTTCTCCTATCTTTGAGAATTCTATGAATCCTCCACATTCGATCACCCATACTCTCGAGTGCTTCCTTGTGACCAGTACAATCACTTCTTGGTGCGCGACAATGATTCAAAGTATTCGAGATGATTTCGTATAGATTCAGAGCCTCATCTTCAATAGATTTACTCCTCTTTGATTTGGCGAATGGTAACTTTCGATAGGCTTGTATAATGTCTTTTTCTCTCCCACAAATTGTTGCGTAGATATTAGCCATTGTGGTTTGATACGTCGAAACAAGATCCAGCTCAAGGAGTACACGGTCGACTGAAAAAAATCATTCGCCTCCACGTCTATTTGAATTCGTGGCTCTCAACACGTGTACATAGTTCTGAATCACATCTCTCGGATTTCATGACCATGAGGTGATCTTACAATCTTTACGAAAAAAAAAAAAAAAAAAAAACAGGTAACTAATTTTCTTGGAAATTATTCCGGATCACATTGTACATTTAGCAAGACCTTCGAATCATTTACCGATGGATTTGGACTGTAAGGTAGAGAGATCGAGAGGAATTACAATTACGCAGTCAATGTCAAATATTGCCATATATCTAACTCAAATTCAAGGTGATAAACATCACTGCGTAATCGTTCAACAGCCTCTAAATTCTTCACCGATGGATTATCTTATAAAAATTTCATGACTAGATGTCATTCTGGGTATTTTCCATTCTCACCGCGCACCAGAAAATTGTTTGAACAATTTCATCCAGCGTTTGGATTTTTTTTCCTCTCCTATATCACGCTCGAATTCCATGACCATGAGTTGATCTTACAATCTTTACGAAGAGTTTAAAGTGGTTTCTATGAAAAATATTCTTAATCACATGATTAAAAATATAGCTCCTCGAAAATGCGCATTCAGCAAGACCTTCGAATTATTTACCGAGGGATTTGAAGTGTGAGGTAGAAAGATCGAGAGGAATTACAATTACCTAGTTAATGTCAAATATTGCCATATATCTGACTCAAATTTAAGATAGTAAACATGACTGTGGGATGGTTCAATAGCCTTCAAATTCTTTACCGATGGATATGGAGCATCTTAGAATGAGTGTACCTCATGTGATATTAATGATTTGACTTGTTTTTTTTTCTTCGATAAAAAAAAAAAAAAAAAAAAAGTGAGTGGGCATATGACGCAGAGATAAAATAATCGAGATGGTTTGAATTCAACAATCCTTCAGTGTCAAATATTGTCATATAGCTTACTCAATCTCAAAGTTTCTCAACCGCATTATCATTCAATGTGTGATATTTCTGTCTTATGATAGCATCAACTGAACAATAAAGTTTCTCAATCTTCCGCTATTATTCACATACAGAAGTTCTTTTCAGCTCTTCTCGTCTTAGTCCTATATGCGCATCATCACCGTGCGAGAGTGAAATATATGTGATTATCTCTCACGTACTAAATGAGTTTTTCCTGATCATAAGACTCGTATTTTTCTCTGTTATTTTTGGGGTATGCTTGTCTAAGTAGCATGGTGAGAGAGGGGAAAACAGCAGACCCAGAGAATTCGTCTATAAAATAGGAGCTATCGTGCCGTAGGTTCAGTCGAAAATGTTCCGACAACTCAACGAGGTAGCTGCCCAGCCACCAGTAAGAAAACTCTCCGAAGAAAAGAAAGGTGCAAAATTCGACGTGATCGGGGGAAAAATTGTAACAACGCGATACGGACCTTCAGTTCTGTTGGATCTGCGCAATAAGAAGCAACAAATTTTCTCTGTGTTTCTTTCGAAAGCTCTAACGGAATTAATCAAGAACAATCAAGGAAGATACGAAAGACTCTTCAGGGAAGACGGAGGAGTTCAACTGACCCATCAAGGTAATGGAAAAGTTAAGTTCAACGGACCAGAAGATGCGGAAGAACCAGCGGTTCTCGTCGATTCCGACTCCTCTGAAGGAGAGTCTTGATACTCTCATTGAGACAATCGTGAAGGGTGTTATACATGGGGTTATACCCCATCTTAAATGTCCAAAGTGTGCGAATCATCTAACTCTCTGCAAGTTGGAATGTACTCAGACTACAGAAGATTGGAATAATAATGATGCAACGATTGATGATAATGAAGACGAAGAGATTGATGTGTAAGTTTCAATGTATTTTTCTTTTGTCACGTGGTATTATAATCGTGAATCTACAAGTTTCGTTATCTATTTTCAGTGTTACTGTTGAGATGGACCTGCAAGTCGGGCAAGAAACGACGGTCCCATTGGAAAAGGGAACAATGAATGTTCGTCTTAAGCGCACTAATGAGGGTCATCCATCGAGTTCAAAGAGAACGTCTAAACGGTGAGGAACTTTCCTTCTCATAACAGGTGTGAAAACAATGAAGCATTGTTTGTAATATTTCCCCTCCTCCCTTTGAAATATTTTTCAGGCGTAAGAGGCAATCACTCCGACTGCAGGAGAAGAAGATGAAGCAGAAAAAATAATCACACATGCTGTAAGATGAGATTTCCTATGTAGTCATCGAGATGAGGAGAAATAAATCATCATAACGTAGACAATGACAATCGAATATTTCTTCTCCACCTTCAACAAATTGTTCTTTTAGACTCAATTCATGATGAGTATTCTCCAATTGTCCCTAGATGAAGGAAAGATTATTGTTGAATACATAACCATAATGATGGATTATTGATTTTATTCGCTCCTTTTATAACGTAAAGTTCCAGTGGTCACATCATCACTATCTGATATTAATTGCTTATTACGTTCAGCATTGAGAGATAGTTTCGTTTGTTCCATATAGACTCTATGTGGGATGATTTCTTACGAGTTTCTTCCCTGTACGCAAAGTAAATTGATTACCTTTATTCGAGAGTTATCGAATACTTCTTCAACTCTACAAACACAGGGTTGTGAACCTTAAGAGATTCTAATACGGATAATGACTGTATCACATGAATCTTTTCCAAGCTCAAAGAGAGATAATCTTGTTTTTCCATTTCCTAATCTCATCAGAACACTGCTTAAGCGCAAGACTTATCGAGTTAATAACCTTGCGATATATTATGGTGAGACCTACAAAGATGAGTAGAGGCAGCTCGAATCGAGAGCAATGGTCCCTTCCTCTCCATTATCATTATCTCTCAAGCTAACAATAGTCTCGCTGTACAGTCAAATAGTTAAAAGAGTGGCTCTCTCTTGCGCTAACCTGCTCATGTACAACATTGGAGTCGATCTCTCTCTCTCTCTCTCTCTCTCTCTCTCTCTCTCTCTCTCTCTCTCTCTCTCTCTCTTTCTCTCTCTCCCCCGTTCATGATCTCATCTTTCGAGCTAGCGCAATGACTGCCGTTGTATAGCACAACAGTAGAAAGAATGAATATGTAGCAGTTGTAATGGCTTGATGACTTCTTCCAGTCTCATGATGCACGGATAGCATCGACTATATTTTGCTCGATTATTTTGATATTCGCGATTATATATAGCAATCAAAACTGCAGGTTGTGATTGAATCAGTCTCTAGATCAATATCAGCAATATAATAAGTTAATTATTTGATCCGACGATCAGAGAAGATATTTAATTGAAGGTAATCTTATATTATTTCTTCCACATTTTCCTCGTGAGTCCGAAAAAGAAGAGGGGGGGGGGGATTTTTTGATTCCTCCCACTCTCTATAAGCGGTAGTTCGAGCATATCGAGTCAGTAGGTCGCGGACTTCCATCGTGCCAACATCGACAATCTGATGCGGGTAATCTTCAAGTGAGTTCCAACACCCCCTGTCCTGTCGGTGTCATCCGCAACGCCTCCAGGTTAGTTCTCTCCCTCATCTTCTGAAATTCACCAAAGCTTCGATCATCGGTTTTTTTTCTCTCTCTCATCATTCGCGCACGTTCTTTACGCACGTTCTCTGTCTCGTGCCATTTTCTGCTCTTACTAGACTATTTCAATATGGATTTGTATAATTATCTTCCTCGCGCTCAGTCTCTCATATGCAGCAATGTCTGGTCTATAACTATATATATATAGTGTCACTGTGTAGCTAAACAGTCAAATGAATGTGTATAGTTATCTCTCTCTCTTCCTCGCGCTCACTCTCTAATGTGGTACAATGTTCAAACTATAACTATATAGTAGCGCTGATAGTGAGGCGCTGTATAGTCGAACAGTAGGAGGATTGAATACGTATCGTTATCTCTCGTATGGAACAATGTCTATGAATATGTTGCTATAAGCAGCTCTAGCGGCTTCATCACCTCCTCGAGAGCGGCTTCATCACCTCCTCGAGTCTAATATCCGGATTGTCGACTATACTTTTGCTCGGCTATTGATTGATTTTCGACATTATATAACTCTTTTGTTGTTTGGCCATACAACGAGGCTTTTAACTAGCTGGAGCTAGCTGGAACGATATCGTCGAAGGTACTCTGAACGGTACGTTGATTGATTCGACCATCGGTTTTCTTTCCCCTATATCATAGGCTCTCCTTGTCATGATCCGCGCGCGCACCACGCGTACATGCGAATCATCTACAGACCCGGACATCGTCCACTAGGTGCGACCTTGGATAAGGGTGGGAGGGGGTAGTAGTTCGATCTCAAGGGTGGAAAGGGGGGGGGGGTAGTAGTTCGACCTTGAGACAGCTAGATCTTCCCAGGAAACATTGTACCCTGGAAAAATCTAACTGCCCAGGGTGCTAAGTACGTCGTTATCACATTGACCTTGGACATGTTCTTCTCATGGACGTCGTCTCCTGGGACAGGACTTGTCCGGGTCGATGTGGTAACGGCGTATAAGTACTACTATCTTGGCTATTTGGGCGCATTTGGGCGTTCGCGACCGAGAGCACGATTTTACTTGTTCCGGCTTACAAATGAGATCATGGGCCAAAATGAGGATCCGAACATACTTTTCCGACTCAAAATGGCCATCTGAACACAAATCCAAGGTCAGTCCAGCTCTGGAACGTCGTCCGATGCCTCAGCGGCGTCCGAAACAGTCAACACAGTCTAAATTTTTTTGGGACAGAGAGATGATTCTATAGGGCAAAACTGACTGCGGAATAGTGTTTAGATGGTCATTTTGAGTCGGAAGAGTATGCTTGCATCCGCATTTTAGCCAATTATCTCATTTGTACGCCAGAACAAGTAAAATCGTGCTCTCGGTCGCGTACTCCCGAATACGCTCAAAGAGCCAAAATAATGCCTATTTTTGACTCGGTATATACAACCTACAGCTCGCTCCTGGCT
Source organism: Eretmocerus hayati (assembly GCA_029851415.1). Lineage (NCBI taxonomy): Eukaryota > Metazoa > Arthropoda > Insecta > Hymenoptera > Aphelinidae > Eretmocerus > Eretmocerus hayati. Next base: position 104,527,333 of record CM056742.1, read on the forward strand.
CGAGGCTCGTCCTCGCAACTCCTTACACGTACACTCGGCGGTAGTTGATTCTTTCCGAGCGTGCGACCACCTGCCCCGACGACAACGTTTCATTGTGGATGAGGTTTTTGATACGCGTGCGCAGTGGCAGTAGTTTTCTGTCGACGAGATCAGACCAGACGATGCAGCCGATGTTTCGGCGTTGTCCAGGTGTGTCCAGGTCGAGTTTTCGCAACGCAGCGAACGCTTTTCCGCCCTCCGAGTTCTCCGAGTGTAGACAAGACGAACATCGGTTGCGTCGTCTGGTCTGAAAACTACCGCCACTGCGCGCGCGAATCAAAGACCGCATCCACAACGAAACGTCGTCGTCGAGGTAGGCGGTCGCACGCTCGGAAAGAATCAACTACGGCCGAGTGTACTTGGGGGTACTTTGGGGAGTTCCTCCACACAGATTGGTGCACATCAGTCTAGATGAGAGCATATGTGACCGTGGTCGGAGATGCCGTTTTTGCTAAAACGACAAAATGCGGCATTTTGTAATGCTCAGCAGAAAAAATTTGAAAAATAATCTCCGTCAAATTTTTCCCACTGAAAGTAGATTCTCAAAGAACATTTTCACACAAGTTTGGTGGAAAAAAATTGAGGGGTTGGGTGGAAAAAGGGCGTAACTGCAAAACAGTCATTTTGAGAAAATCAATAAAAACTTAATAGAAACTGCTAGAGACATAATTGGACAAGTTCAGCTGACTTATTTCAAGGAAGATAGAATTCTCGAAATAGACCAACCCGAGCTGGGGGATGAAATTTGATTTTCAACTTTTTTCAGCGATTTCAAAAAATCCAATTACGCCTTTTTTCCGAATACAGGGTCAAATTTCGGTCTTTCTTCCTCTTGAAAAGTGGAATTAAATTTCGAGATCAAGTACAATCGTCTCCAAATTTCTTGAGACTGTTCCTGGGCTTGTTTTGAGAGATATCTGATTACTAGAGGGTGGTTTGATTCATGCTCCACGGTTCTCTGGGCACGAAAAGCTTTCATCAGTCGTGTGAAAATGATGAGAAATTTTTTTCACTGGGGAGGGGTAAAAACACTCAATTTGAAGGTAGAAAAACATGTTTTCATCGTTATATCAGGTGGAAAAGCGTTTCCAAGCTCTGGAGAATCTTCATAAAATTTTTCCTCGGTAATTAGGCCCTTTTTCCAGATCCGCCCTCACTTACGCCCTGTTACAGAGTACTTATGCCCTTTTTAACCTTTTCAGTCAGGTACTTAAGCCCTTTTTCCAAATCCTGTTGGGCTGAGCAAAAAATTAAGCCCTGATATTGAAATGTTATCACAGCAGTTACCCCCTTGTAACATCTTATCATAACAATTACGCGCTTTCAACATTCTATCATCGCACTTACGCCCTTTTATCGTGCAGATGAAAAGGCGTAATGGCGGTTACGCCCTTTTAGCTGCCAGACAGTTTTTGGGGTCTTGCGAAAAACGGATTTTGGGGGGTGGTAGACCTTGGTATAGGGGCTCAAAAGAAGCGATGTCCGGAAGAAGGGCATAATGGCGGTTACGCCCTTTTTCCACCCACCCCCTCAATTAAGATACATTTTTGGAATTGACTCCTGAATTTTCGATTTTTTCGAAAATAGATCAACTTTTACCGACTGTAGCTCTAACAAAAAGTGTGATAATTGACTTTCACAAGTAAGCGATTTGTAGGTTTTTCCAAGACCTTTTAAATGACTAATGGTAAAAGTCAATTATCTTCTCTCTAGTTGGATCTAGGTCGCCCACAAGATGGCGCAGAAATTGCTAAAATTTTCTCTCAATAAATAGCTTGCAGAAGTTGCCAGGCTGACTTATTTGTCAGGGACAATTTTTTTCTAAAAAGTATCAGCCTTAATAAAAAAATGCGCCCAAGTACGTTGAAGAATGTTGGATTATGTTGGAACTGAGATTTTTCTAAAAAGACTGAAAAAGGGCCTAAAATGGTCCTTTCGTGGGCCCTAGGGCCTACAGGGAGAGCCGAAAAAATCTGGAGAATTTTTTCGTACTATTTGAACATAGTACTAATAGAAAAAAATTTTTGCGGATATTTCCCAGACCCCCTGGTGACGGTTTCATCCAGATTGCTCCAGAATGACTCATATAGATATACTGACAATGCTAACGTTTTTCTCTGGACAGGAGGGCCATTTGATGGAGTTACTCTGGATTTTTCATATTCTAGGTGATATAAAATGAGTGTGATACATTTCTGCCACTTGATTAGCTTAATTTCACTTATTTTGAATCGAACTTTCTTTTAAATTTGCAGAAGATTTTTTTTTCTTTCAGAATCGAGTAGGATATCACCGCCGCCGCACCACCTCATCCGGAGCGAGGCCAAAGTGCCGCACTATAGTTGTGGGGACTCAAGAGTGCCGGTAAATCCGCTTCACTCGAATTCTTGAGCTATCGAGATGAAACAAAATGGATTTTCTTCGTAATTTCCTAAGCTACAAGATGTGCCTACCTGTTTTTTACTTAAATGCGAAAGGGTGGAGGGGGGAGGAGTTGAATGGAAAAAAATATATTAACACGGATTTTACCGAAAAATGAACTTGGGGTGTCCGGGGCATGAGTCCTACTGCCACCTGGGAAACACTTGATAGACATTCTTTGCGCGCATACCTAGAGTTTCAGCCCAACCCCGGGTCCGGGAACAAGTGCTGGGATCTCTGAGGATGAATTTTCGTCATAATGGAGTGCCAAAATGTAGGAATTTCACCAAAATCACGGTTTTGAGGTGGTTTGCGGTTCTGCTGCCATGTTGAGAATACTTGTGGTGTATTACGTCATTGACTAACAAGATTTTAAGCTCAATCCCACGTCTAGGAATTGGTGCTGACAGCTTTGAGATCTATTATTAGCTCGAACTGTCCCTTGGGCACTGCCAACATCGCTATATGACAGTTTCTAGGTAGGATTTTGATATGCTGCCAAGTCGGAAACGGTTTAGTCATATTCTGGATATGGTTAACAGAAGTTCAAGCCCAACCTCAATGCAAGGAATTGGTGCCAGAAATTTCTAGATCGATTTTATGAAAAAATTGACCCTATTTCGGTACGAATCTGATTGAAGATGATTCATTTTTGACGAGATTTTGACTTGCTGCCGAATTTGCGAACATTCTATCACATTCTGATTCGGATGAACGAATTTTCTAACTCAATCCCGAGTCTTGGAACAAGTGCTGGGATCTCTGAGGCCAAATTTTCGTCATAATGGAGTGCCAAAATGTAGGAATTTCACAAAAATCACGGTTTTGAGGTGGTTTGCGGTTCTGCTGCCATGTTGAGAATACTTGTGGTGTATTACGTCATTGACTAACAAGATTTTAAGCTCAATCCCACGTCTAGGAATTGGTGCTGACAGCTTTGAGATCTATTATTAGCTCGAACTGTCCCTTGGGCACTGCCAACATCGCTATATGACAGTTTCTAGGTAGGATTTTGATATGCTGCCAAGTCGGAAACGGTTTAGGCATATTCTGAATATGGTTAACAGAAGTTCAAGCCCAACCCCGATGCAAGGAATTGGTGCCAAAAATTTCTAGATCGATTTTATGAAAAAATTGACCCTATTTTGGTACAAATGTGATTGAAGATGATTCATTTTTGACGAGATTTTGACTTGCTGCCGAATTTGCGAAGATTCTATCACATTTCGATTTGGATGGACGAATTTCCTAACTCAATCCCGAGTCTTGGAATACGTGCTGGGATCCTGGACACCAACTTTTGTTCATGATCGAATGCCAAACTGTGAGAATTTCACCAAAATCACGGTTTTGAGGTAGTTTGCGGTTCTGCTGCCATGTTGAGAATACTTGTGGTGTATTACGTCATTGACTAACAAGATTTTGAGCTCAATCCCACGTCTAGGAATTGGTGCTGACAGCTTTGAGATCTATGATTAGCTCGAACTGTCCCTTGGGCACTGCCAACATCGCTAAATGACAGTTTCTAGGTAGGATTTTGATATGCTGCCAAGTCGGAAACGGTTTAGTCATATTCTGGATATAGTTAACAGAAGTTCAAGCCCAACCCCGATGCAAGGAATTGGTGCCAGAAATTTCTAGATCAAGTTTAGGCGAGAATTGACACGGGTTCGGTCGAAATTCCATTGAAAATGCCTGATTCTAGATGAGAATTCCATATGCTGCCAACTTGGAAACTATTCTATGACCTTCTAGAATGAGTGAGCTCCATTCTAACCTGGATCTCGATTCTGGGAATCGGTGCCAAGAAATCTAAGATTCATTCTAAGCGGAAATTTACACGAGTTCGGTTGAAATTCTTTTGGAAATGCCCGATTCCAGATGAGAATTCGATATGCTGCCAACTTGAAAACTATTACATGACATCCTGGGATGAGTAAACTACATTTTGAGCTAAATTCCGATCCTGGATATCGTTGCCAGGGGATCGCGCATGCACTCCATGCAAAATTTGACGCGACTTCGATTCAAAAATTATTGGAGATGCTGGATTCTAAATGAGATTCCGATATGCTGCCAACTTAGGAACTATCTCATAACATTTTGGGATGAGTGAGCAACATTTTGAAGTGAATCCCGATTCCGGAATCGAGTGCCAAGAAATCTGAGACGCGATTCATGCAAAATTTGACGCGACTTCGGTTAAAAAATTATTGGAAATGCTGGATTCTAGATGATATTCCGATATGCTGCCAACTTAGTAACTACTTCATAACATTCTGGGATGAGTGAGCTATATTTTCGAATGTATCTCCATCCCGGAGTCTGGTGCCAAGAAATCTGAGACGCGATTCATGCAAAATTTGACACTATTTCGATTCAAACATGATCAAGAATGGTGGATTCTAGATGAGATTCCGATATGCTGCCAACTGAAAAACTATCCCAGAACATTCTGGGATGAGTGAGCTACATTTTAAACTGAATCTCTATCACGGAATCTGGTGCCAAGGAATTTAAGACGCGATTCATGCCAAAATTTGACACGATTTCGATTCAAATATGATTGAAAATTGTGGATTCTCGATGAGATTCCAATATGCTGCCAACTTAGGGACTATTTCATAACATTCTGGGATGAGTGAGCAACATTTTGAAGTGAATCCCGATTCCGGAGTCGGGTGCCAAAAAATCTGAGACGTGGTTCGTGCAAAATTTGACACGATTTCGATTTAAGTGTGATTGTAAATGGTGGATTCTAGATGAGATTTTGATTTGCTGCCAACTTAGAAACTATTCCATAACATTTTGAGATGAGTGAGCTACATTTTGAACTGAATCTCGATTCCGGAATCGGGTGCCAAGAAATCTGAGCCACGATTCTTCCAAAGTTTCACGCGACTTAGATTAAAAAATTTTCGAAAATGCTGGATGCTAGACGAGTATCCGATATGCTGCCAAATTAGAAACTATTCCATAACATTCTTGGATGAGTGAGCTACATTTTGAACTGAATCTCCATCACGGAATCTGGTGCCAAGAAATTTGAGACGCGATTTATGCCAAAATTTGACACGATTTCGATTTAAATATGATTGAAAATGGTGGATTCTAGATGAGATTTTGATATGCTGCGAACTTAGAAACTATTCCATAACATTCTGGGATGAGTGAGCTACATTTGGAACTGAATTCCGATTCCGGAATCGGGTGCCAAGAAATCTGAGACGCGATTCATGCAAAATTTGACGCGACTTCGATCAGGAAATTGTTGGAAATGTTGGGTTCTAGATGAGATTTCGATATGCTGCCAACTCAGGAACTATTTCATAACATTCTGGGATGAGTGAGCAACATTTTGAACTGAATCTCTATCACGGAATCTGGTGCCAAGAAATTTGAGACGCGATTTATGCCGAAATTTGACACGATTTCGATTTAAATATGATTAAAAATGGTGGATTCTAGATGAGATTCCGATATGCTGCCAACTGAAAAACTATCCCAGAACATTCTGGGATGAGTGAGCTACATTTTGAACTGAATCCCGATTCCGGAATCGGGTGCTAAGGAATCTGAGACGCGATTCATGCAAAATTTGACGCGACTTCGATTAAAATTGATTGAAAATGCCGGATTCTAGATGAGATTCTGATATGCTGCCATCTTAGAAACTATTCCATTTCATGCTGTGATGAGTGAGCGATATTTTGAACCGGGTCTCCATCCCGGAATCTGGTGCCAAGAAATTTAAGACGCGATTCATGCAAAATTTGACACGACTTCGATTAAAAAATTATTGAAAATGCTAGATTTTGGATGAAATTCCGATATACTGTCAACTTAGGAACTATTCCATTTCATATTGTTATGAGTGAGCAATATTTTGAACTGAATGTCGATTATGGGGATAGGGCTGAAAATTATCACATGTATATTATGAGAAAATTTAGATAAGCTCAGTCCAAATCCGGTTGGGAACGCTTGATCCAAGATCGATATGCTGCCCGAACTATCAAATGACATTCTGTGTGGGGTGAGCTACATTTTTAGCTGAAATCCCATTCGGAAATTGGTGCCAAATAATTCCGGATTCATCCTTCTTGATGAATGACATGATATCAGATAAGACATGATCGAGATTGTTCCTCTCTGGATGGAAATCAGGTATGCGGACAACTTGGAAACCATCCCATGACAACCTGGGACAAGTTAGCCCAATTCGGAGCCTAATCTTGATCCTCGAAATCCGTGCAAAATAATTTAAAACCAATTTTCAGCGAAAAATCACATGAGATCCGTTGAAATCTGATCGAAAATGTTACCGTTAGATTTGTGTTCTATTTGCTGCAAACTGAAAAATAGTCCGTTCAGTCTCTCTGATGAATGAACAAGATCAGAATTATGAGGGAACATGCATATTTCACAACTCGGGTTCCTCCTTATTCCCAGTTTCACTTTAATGAATCCCAGTCCGTGAACAGTTATGTACGAAAGAGATGAGATGCGCCAAGAATAAAGTACTATGTTACAAATGGATGACTATCGTCCGATTTTCTATCCTTCGATTCCTAATTGTACTTCATTCTTGGCGCATCTCATCTCTTTCGTACATAACTGTTCACGGACTGGGATTTATTAAAGTGAAACTGGGAATAAGGAGGAACCCGAGTTGTGAAATATGCATGTTCCCTCATAATTCTGATCTTGTTCATTCATCAGAGAGACTGAACGGACTATTTTTTAGTTTGCAGCAAATAGAACACAAATCTAACGGTAACATTTTCGATCAGATTTGAACAGATCTCATGTGATTTTTCTCTGAAAATTGGTTTTAAATTTTTTTGCACGGATTCCGAGGATCAAGATTGGGCTCCGAATTGGGCTAACTTGTCCCAGGTTGTCATGAGATGGTTTCCAAGTTGTCCGCATACCTGATTTCCATCCAGAGAGGAACAATCTCGATCATGTCTTAACTGATATCATGTCATTCATCAAGAAGGATGAATCCGGGATTATTTGGCACCAATTTCCGAATGGGATTTCTTCTAAAAATGTAACTCACCCCACACAGAATGTCATATGATAGTTTGGGCAGCATATCGATCTTGGATCAAGCGTTTCCAACCGGATTTAGACTGAGCTTATCTAAATTTTCTCATAATATACATGTGATAATTTTCAGCCCTATCCCCATAATCGACATTCAGTTCAAAATATTGCTCACTCATAACAATATGAAATGGAATAGTTCCTAAGTTGACAGTATATCGGAATTTCATCCAAAATCTAGCATTTTCAATAATTTTTTAATCGAAGTCGTGTCAAATTTTCCATGAATCGCGTCTTAAATTTCTTGGCACCAGATTCCGGGATGGAGACCCGGTTCAAAATATCGCTCACTCATCACAGCATGAAATGAAATAGTTTCTAAGATGGCAGCATATCAGAATCTCATCTAGAATCCGGCATTTTCAATCAATTTTAATCGAAGTCGCGTCAAATTTTGCATGAATCGCGTCTCAGATCCCTTGGCACCCGATTTCGGAATCGGGATTCAGTTCAAAATGTAGCTCACTCATCCCAAAATGTTATAGAATAGTTTCTAAGTTCGCAGCATATCAAAATCTCATCTAGAATCCACCATTTTCAATCATATTTAAATCGAAATCGGCTCAAATTTTGGCATAAATCGCGTCTCAAATTTCATGGCACCAGATTCCGTGATAGAGATTCAGTTCAAAATGTAGCTCGATCATCCAAGAATGTTATGGAATAGTTTCTAATTTGGCAGCATATCGGATACTCGTCTAGCATCCAGCATTTTCGAAAATTTTTTAATCGAAGTCGCGTCAAACTTTGGAAGAATCGTGGCTCAGATTTCTTGGCACCCGATTCCGGAATCGAGATTCAGTTCAAAATATAGCTCACTCATCTCAAAATGTTATGGAATAGTTTCTAAGTTGGCAGCAAATCAAAATCTCATATAGAATCCACCATTTACAATCATATGTAAATCGAAATCGTGTCAAATTTTGCACGAATCGCGTCTCAGATTTCTTGGCACCCGATTCCGGACTCGGGATTCACTTCAAAATGTTGCTCACTCATCCCAGAATGTTATGAAATAGTTCCTAAGTTTGCAGCATATTGGAATCTCATCGGGAATCCACAATTTTCAATCATATTTAAACCGAAATCGTGTCAAATTTTGGCATGAATCGCGTCTTAAATTCCTTGGCACCAGATTCCGTGATAGAAATTCAGGTTAAAATGTAGCTCACTCATCCCAGAATGTTCTGGGATAGTTTTTCAGTTGGCAGCATATCGGAATCTCATCTAGAATCCACCATTCTTGATCATGTTTGAATCGAAATCGTGTCAAATTTTGCACGAATCGCGTCTCAGATTTCTTGGCACCAGACTCCGGGATGGAGATACAGTTCAAAATATAGCTCACTCATCCCAGAATGTTATGAAGTAGTTACTAAGTTGGCAGCATATCGGAATATCATCTAGAATCCAGCATTTCCAATAATTTTTTAATCGAAGTTGCGTCAAATTTTGCATGAATCGCGTCTCAGATTTCTTGGCACTCGATTCCGGAATCGGGATTCACTTCAAATGTTGCTCACTCATCCCAGAATGTTATGAGATAGTTCCTAAGTTGGCAGCATATCGGAATCTCATTTAGAATCCAGCATCTCCTATAATCTTTAAATCGAAGTCGCGTCAAATTTTGCATGGAGTGCATGCGCGATCCCCTGGCAACGATATCCAGGATCGGAATTTGGCTCAAAATGTAGTTTACTCATCCCAGGATGTCATGTAATAGTTTTTAAGTTGGCAGCATATCGAATTCTCATCTGGAATCGGGCATTTCCAAAAGAATTTCAACCGAACTCGTGTAAATTTCCGCTTAGTATGAATCTTAGATTTCTTGGCACCGATCCCCAGAATCGAGATTCAGGTTAGAATGGAGCTCACTCATTCTAGAAGGTCATAGAATAGTTTGCAAGTTGGCAGCATATGGAACTCTTATCTAGAATCAGGCATTTTCAATCGAATTTCGACCGAACCCGTGTCAATTCTCGCCTAAACTTGATCTAGAAATTCCTGGCACCAATTCCTTGCATCGGGGTTGGGCTCGAACTTTTGCTAACAATTTCCAGAATATGACGAAACTTTTCCCGACTTGGCAGCATATCAAAATCCTACCTAGAAACTGTCATTTAGCGATGTTCGCAGTGCCCAAGGGACAGTTCGAGCTAATCATAGATCTCAAAGCTGTCAGCACCAATTCCTAGACGTGGGATTGAGCTTGAAATCTTGTTAGTCAATGACGTAATACACCACAAGTATTCTCAACATGGCAGCAGAACCGCAAACTACCTCAAAACCGTGATTTTGGTGAAATTCTCACAGTTTGGCATTCGATTATGAACAAAAGTTGGTGTCCAGGATCCCAGCACGTATTCCAAGACTCGGGATTGAGTTAGAAAATTCGTTCATCCAAATCGAAATGTGATAGAATCTTCGCAAATTCGGCAGCAAGTCAAAATCTCGTCAAAAATGAATCATCTTCAATCAGATTTGTACCGAAATAGGGTCAATCTTTTCATAAAATCGATCTAGAAATTTTTGGCACCAATTCCTTGCATCGGGGTTGGGCTTGAACTTCTGTTAACCATATCCAGAATATGACGAAACTTTTTCCGACTTGGCAGCATATCAAAATCCTACCTAGAAACTGTCATATAGCGATGTTGGCAGTGCCCAAGGGACAGTTCGAGCTAATAATAGATCTCAAAGCTGTCAGCACCAATTCGTAGACGTGGGATTGAGCTTAAAATCTTGTTAGTCAATGACGTAATACACCACAAGTATTCTCAACATGGCAGCAGAACCGCAAACTACCTCAAAACCGTGATTTTGGTGAAATTCTCACAGTTTGGCATTCGATTATGAACAAAAGTTGGTGTCCAGGATCCCAGCACGTATTCCAAGACTCGGGATTGAGTTAAAAAATTCGTTCATCCAAATCAGAATGTGATAGAATGTTCGCAAATTCGGCAGCAAGTCAAAATCTCGTCAAAAATGAATCATCTTCAATCAGATTCGTACCGAAATAGGGTCAATTTTTTCATAAAATCGATCTAGAAATTTCTGGCACCAATTCCTTGCATCGGGGTTGGGCTTGAACTTCTGTTAACCATATCCAGAATATGACTAAACCGTTTCCGACTTGGCAGCATATCAAAATCCTACCTAGAAACTGTCATATAGCGATGTTGGCAGTGCCCAAGGGACAGTTCGAGCTAATAATAGATCTCAAAGCTGTCAGCACCAATTCCTAGACGTGGGATTGAGCTTAAAATCTTGTTAGTCAATGACGTAATACACCACAAGTATTATCAACATGGCAGCAGAACCGCAAACTACCTCAAAACCGTGATTTTGGTGAAATTCCTACATTTTGGCACTCCATTATGACGAAAATTCATCCTCAGAGATCCCAGCACTTGTTCCCGGACCCGGGGTTGGGCTGAAACTCTAGGTATGCGCGCAAAGAATGTCTATCAAGTGTTTCCCAGGTGGCAGTAGGACTCATGCCCCGGACACCCCAAGTTCATTTTTCGGTAAAATCCGTGTTAATATATTTTTTTCCATTCAACTCCTCCCCCCTCCACCCTTTCGCATTTAAGTAAAAAACAGGTAGGCACATCTTGTAGCTTAGGAAATTACGAAGAAAATCCATTTTGTTTCATCTCGATAGCTCAAGAATTCGAGTGAAGCGGATTTACCGGCACTCTTGAGTCCCCACAACTATAGTGTGCCGCCCCTGAAAGAAATGCGTGGCCATGTCTGCGAGCTGGTGGTACATTCGAAAACTTGAGTGGGGGCATTTTAGGCACACTTACCTTATAACACATTAAGAAATGTGGAAGAAGTTATTTCCTATATTTTTCAATCATTCTCCACGTTGTACCGATGAGATTCCTGAAATAGTTAAAGTCGTGGATTTACATTGAAACCGGACCATTTCATAGCGTCCAGCTGATCCACTCTGAGTTTTCTGTATGACGAACTGAGTGAACGGATGATCAGATTTTGAGCGAATAAACAGATTGTTTTGGTAAGTCAAACTTTAAGTAAGCTTATTAGAAGCCTACCACCAACATGACTCGCTGGCCCCGAGGATTGTGCGTTGCCTCGTGATCGAAACGTCGTGGGTTCGAATTCCACTCTGGGCAAAATTTGCGAGTTTTGTAGAAGAGTTTCTTTTTCAGTTTTTTTACCGTAAAATATCGAAGAATTGACATTACCAATTCCTCGCCATTACCTGAACATCACAAAAAAACATTATAATGTTATTGGAATTCGTTGTAATGTACATTACAATGTACATCACAAAAGACATCGTGATATACATTGTAATGTCCATCACAAGATTATCTCCAATAGGGTAACTGGAAATGTATGATCATTATCCAAAGTTTTGTTATCGATAAGTAGCTCAAAAAAAATATCGAGATATGTATTATTGAAATATTTCGTGACGTATAAGGGCGCCATATTGGACCGAGAGGGGAGAGATAGTAGGGGCGGTGGGCTTCACGCATGTTTCACATCGCTCCCACTGAGTCGGTGGACCTTCTTTTAGGATCGTGGGAAGAACTAATAAAAAGCAAGAGATTACCGCGGAGCGCTTACTCGAAGTTGGCTGGAAAAGCTGTGAAAAGTCATGACTTCTAACATTCATTTTCACGGTCTAATTAAATACATCAATAATATGCATTGATAATTTTGAATACAGTTTCCAATTTTCCGAGAAAAATCATGGAAAAATAGCCACTTTTGGAGCGCTGTTACGTGCTCTAACGGAAACCAGCTGGTTGTATGTAAATGTAGGAATTGTATACACCGCAGACCAAACGAGATTTGCCCTTCGGTGAGACCCTTCGAGCCCTTTAGCAATAAAGAATGCCTAATTGTTTCATTGCCCGAAATCCCAGATCACCAAATGTGTACATCAGTCCCAAACAGCGGAATTCTCTCTGCGAGCGCGCAATTCTTTGAGGGCAAAGCTCAAGAAAGTTCGTCTGCTACGTTGGACGGCTTGTTACATGCTTGTTATATTTACGCGGATGTCATCCTAAAGAGCCCGAGTTCTCGAGGATGGTTTGTGCTTTTGCAATGCTAGGACGTGAGCAATACGGCACGCGTACTCGACATTGAGTTTCGCCCCGTCGACGTGGGGGTCGTGGTGGCAACGAGAAAGTTGTGTTCCGCTGTTTGGGACTGATGTACACATTTGGTGATCTGGGATTTCGAGTAATGAAACAATTAGGCATTCTTTATTGCTAAAGGGCTCGCAGGGTCTCACCGAAGGGCAAATCTCGTTTGGTCTGCGGTGTATACAATTCCTACATTTACATACAACCAGCTGGTTTCCGTTGGAGCACGTAACAGCGCTCCAAAAGTGGCTATTTTTCCATGATTTTTCTCGGAAAATTGGAAACTGTATTCAAAATTATCAATGCATATTATTGATGTATTTAATTAGACCGTGAAAATGAATGTCAGAAGTCATGACTTTTCACAGCTTTTCCAGCCAACTTCGAGCAAGTCCGCGGAGCCGGGTGTTCACTTACAAGGGGAGTCAGGTGTTATGAATTCGTGGGGTAAAACCCGATTCACGAACTCGGTAACAGGCCTCACCGCAGCGCCAGGCCTACTGGCCGTCTGGCGTGCGAACTATCCCTTTGAATTTAACGCGGGCTTAGGTATACTTGGGTCGTGAGCTCGCTCCGATAAAGCACAGAAGTGCAAGGGGCTTGAGAAAAATTCAATTCATTCAGTATGATTGACAATGTGAAGCTCAAGAGCTGAGTGGATATTGAAAGCCAGGAAAAGTGTACAAGATCAAATTGCTACGAGTAGAAGTGCAGTCTAGGAGCAGCAATCCAGAAGTAAGAATAACAAGTGCAGCTGGCTGTCGTGGCACCCGAATTTATAGCTGGTCCTCGTCTGAGCGTACGTGCATGCCGGCACTACGGGTGGTGAGGCTTGCCCACAAGCCAGAGTTGTGCCTCGGGAAATTACAAATGATCTACAACGCAACGCTTTGACACGTGTCGATGCTGCGTACTATCTGGGCGACTCTCGTGCGTACATCAATACTGGAAAATTCCATAGCTCGTTCACATTTGGATGCTGCGTTATTGTAGTGTGTGCGTGTCCATACTATAAAGTAGCCAGAAAACTTCAGAGTCTATCTCCCACTCGAGCACTGCGCGACTCATCTCGTGCGTCGCGCTTGAAATTGCGTAAGCCGTTGAGGCCCACAGTTGGTGACGTCATTTGGTAGATTTCCTTCTTACGTTCGTTCTCATGATATTTCTTGAGATTTGCTTGGGTGTAACTATAGATATTCCTGTAAAAATAACGAGTATTGCGGTGCGCAATAATGAACTTCTGATGGATTGTTCCTGGAACTGTAAAAATAAACGATCGTGTGATCTTTTTCTCATTAGGTAATCCGTTATTCCTGTATAGGAGATTGAAAAAAGAGGGCTGGATATGCGCAACCCCAAGAGGTCGGGGCTGAGTCCGTAATTACAGAACGCATGCGCTTCTGCAGTATAGGCACTCGGCCGCTGCTTATTCATTGTAGACTCACACTTACGTCCGAGAGATAGCGTTCCTCCTTTCTTTTGATGCTCACCCCGTTTATGCCCCTAAACCGCGCTTCCTCCCCCCCAATACAGCTCCCGCAGCTCATGGCTTAAATGCATAACAGCTTCCCCCATTTGCAAAAATTTGTTCCTTATGGATCAAACTTTTCCTGTAAATGGGATTGGGGTTCGAGGGCTTTCATGACTTCTGAAATGAGAAGCTCTTGAGAATTAATATTCATTGATAATTATAAAAGAGATACAAATGGGCCTCTGGGCATGCAAAATGTTAAAAATAAAATGTAGAAAATGTTATCGGATGTATAAAAATAGGAACAAAATGCAGACAATCAAATGCATAAAAATAGGAATAAAATGCGTACAATGCGCTTTTCACGGATAGGAACACTAAAAGATAAAAATAGTTTTCGAGTAAAAGATCAGGACATGTGCCTTTTTTACGGATAGAAACATTAAAAGATAAAAAAAATATAGTTCTATTACATTCCAACATTTCTAGGCATGTCAAAAGTCATCTTATGGAATAAAAGTAAGAATAAAGGCATATACTGCGCTTTTTTTTACTAAAAGATAAAAATAGTTTTCAAATAAAAGAATAGGACATATACGATCCTCAATGCAATATGAGCACGCAGGTTTGGTTTTTTTTCTTCTTCAGGGAAGAGCAAAATAACTAGGGAGAATTCACTGTTACCTGCCATAATGACTACAGCGTGTATATTATGTCTTATTCCTGATTTTCCTTATTCTTAATCGCTTCCGCGAGATACATGATGTGCCTAGTAATGGTCCCTAAAAAGAGATAGAAGGTTATCTTGAATTTATTGATCTGGCTGAGACATTTAAAAGAACTTTAGATCCTTTGTTTCATAAAGATTGAAAAGATCGGGGATCGTGATCTGATATTCATGATCGTGAATTCCAAAGGTTCCACCATAACTCGACTATGTCAAACCTCCAGCTCCTCTAACGGTTCATCTATGAGCATCAGTTCCAGAGGATGGATTGAAAATACCGTATTATATAGAACTATTCTTTCAGGTTGTATGAGTGATATTACGGCAGAAGATAGGTTATTGCAGTGAAGGAGGAAAGACAGGGTTTAGAATTGATGTGGAATCATAGGAGGAATGAGAAGTAGAATTGACATCGGAACACAATGTGCATGTTTACGAGGGATGCTCGTAAATGGCTCCCCCGATAATAGATAACCCAAGTAGGTATCCACAAATAATACATTCTGAGCACCGTGTTTCACTGATCGACCAAGTAACTAAGAAAGTGAACAGAGCCCTTTACGGATTGCGGTTTTTTAGGCGTGTATCACCAGACCTCTCCGAATTCGCCTAGTCGAGTCATTAGTTCAACCGCATTTAGATTATTGCACAGTCGTGTACCTCGACGCCACGGACGAACAGCGGCAACGGATACAACGACTGAGCAATTCATGTGTGAGGTACATTTTTGATCTTAGGAGAGACGAGCACATCACCCCGTTTAGGGAGCGTTTAGGTTGGTTGCGTACTGATTCGCGGAGAATGTACTTCGCAGCTCTGTTAATGCATAAGATCATGCATTTAGGAGAGCCTGGCTACCTAGCTGCGATGTTCATCAGGTACCAATCTGAACGCCCCGCACGTGGTAATGCAGAAGAGCGGGTACTCAAAGTTCCCAATATGAGACTTGAATATGGAAGGAGATCTTGTCAGGTTCAATGTGCTCATTTTTGGAACTTTCTCCCTCCGGGCTTTCGGCAGCTGGGGAAAACACCCTTGTTCAAAGAGTCCTTGAAAGATTTCCTATTAACAAAGTCTCCTCAGAGGATTGATCCGGGGAAGCAGCATTACTTTAATCTTTGATGGGCTAGGGCTTTGTTCCTTTTCTTTCTATCTCTTTTTAATTGTAAGTGACCTTCTGTCACCAGACTGGAGAAAAACTGTGATATTTCTGTGAACCCATGCCCTTTATCTCATTTTCTTTCAAGTGAAATCGTAAAGTGTATGACTAGTCACAATTGTGATATATCTATCCTTGACCAAATTATTTCTTAATATGATTTTATCGGAATATTTATTAATTTTATATATATATATATATATCTATTTATGTGACACATATGAAAACATGTAGGTGTATTTTATCGTATGACGAATAAAGGATATCTATCTATCTATCTATCTGCTCTTGGAGCCTTTTCACAGGAATAAGGGGTCGTATAGTAGTAGGATGGATCGGGTCTTCTCATTTGAAAACCTGTCACAGGAGTTATCTAACTTTTAGACATTCCTACAGAAAAATTCAGGAGACATTTCCTCAGACGAATAGGAGTTCCGTACGTCAAAACATTGTGCTGCGAATTCTTCCCTTAACTTATGTTATGTACTCAGACCACGAACCACACGAACCACACCGAGGGAGAACGCAACTCAGAGGCATAAACTTCTTACAAGTGTATGCCGGAAATGTAGGTTAATCATCAAGTAGGGAGAATTCCCGCCCAAGGAAGGGTTTCACCTTAGGGGAACAGATTCATCAATTGTATAACTGAGAAAAATAAAAATTTTCGGCTAACACGAGCCACCTCGGACGCCGGCAGGAATTTGGAAGTCTTCCTCAAGGTGGGTGAATTAATTTGTGTGATTTCAAAACAAGCACACATGTGATAAAATGGAGAGAGCACTAAATAGATTTTAACCCAACAGGGATCCCTGAGAGTATTAATAAATCCCAGGTCACTAATTGTATCGAGATAACGGAGTGTCAACATCCCAATGATGACGATTCACTCGAAATTGCGTCTTGCGTGGGGTGACATCTTACAAAGTCCATGACAAGACCTTCACTTTATCTACCTGTGATTATAAGGGCGGTCTCTTGGAGATTCTGAAACACATGGCCAACACTCTACCAATCTTGGGAAAATTACGCCATTGTAAGATACTTTAGAGTTTTCTCAGGAATTCAGATTTTTTCAGGGACTATAGAGAACAAATTACAACCGATCAGAGAGGAAGAATTTCATAAAATCTTTTGAGAAGTATATTTTTGATAGGAGAAAACGAATTCTAGCTTATCAGGAAGGGAGGTTTTTAGATGAGAGGGGTCTGAGGAACGAGACGAATCACGCAGTGATCAAAATAGACCCCGGAGTTCTCCCGACCACGCCACAGCACTGGCGCGCACACGTTTCTTCCATAGAGAAAAATAGAATCGCGGTTCGTGCGTCTACCAAACGTATCCAGGTAGAATATCCTGGGCGAGTAAGATTAGAAGGAGGGCCTAGAATTGAGAATTTCCTACAGGAAAAGAGGTACCTTTCAGATCATAGGGTTATGATCATAATTCAAACAGGGTTGGATTTCATGTTAACAACCGAACAGCAGCGAGCATAATCCAAAGTTGTCAGATATTTTTCCTTCATACCCTTGAAATCAAAAATCTCTATGAGTTCTCGAACGCGCAGACAAATGAAGTTCCATGATCAAACAGAGTGCAGACTCAACTGGTCAACAAGATCCATTCTTTTACTCATCATATGAATTCAATATTCCATGAATTTATTGGGCACAAGATGAAAATCGATCGAACCCCACGAGAGACGCAAAAGATGCTTGACCCTGCACATCTCACGACTGATCCTCGTGAGACCAGCAAAAAGCCCATAAAATTGAGAATGAATACTATTAATGATAATTTTCGGCAGTTTCCAGGAATTGTCAACAGAACCTTGACCATCAAACATTAAACAAGAATTTGAGTAGACGAGTTGCATGTCGGTAATTCAAAAATTTCTCCGATATAATATTTATATAAGAACTGTTTTTTATTTGATTTAGAATTCTCAAGACAGACTAAATATTCTTATGAGTTTACAATCCCCAGGATACGAATTACAATCTTAACAATAGAGACCATACTAGATCCAACCACCTCATAGAATTTCAGCCAAAGTTTACGAAAATTGATGAGTAGAATATCATGGTTTCCTTGTAAGACGTTAAGAACCTTGCGCGAATATTATTCAAATGATCTCCCGAGAGTCCCGACAAATATTACAGGGTTAACCCGAACGTGTCACCATTGTTTTCCGAACTCATTGTTTGATTTATGTGAACAATCGAGGAAGATTTTAATTTGAGTACGACAAGGGTCTTGTAATTTAAATAACAAATAATCTTGGAATTATGTTATGAGTAACCGTATAGAATTGCTTCGCGAAGTACAGACAATCAATTCCTAACAGTATGACTTTTAGTTTGTTGCGACCCCTATTAGAGAGAGAAAAAAAAGATAATAAGGGTGGATAGAGCCCCCTCCTGCGCTCCCTCCTGTGGGATTTTTCCGTCCATCATTGATCTCGGTCAGAACATTGCAACTGCAAGGTTCGGGTCAATCCATCAATTTGTTAACCCCTCCGTGGACCCTTATCATCTTCTTTTTATTATAATATGCTTTATTGATCAAAAAGATACACATATTACATAATTGGAACCATTCCTTAGATAATAATACAAAGATACATAGATTATAATAGTCATACAAAATCAAATCTAGGTCGTCCTGCAACACTGTCATTACACTCGCGAAAAGGCATGTTTCAGCTTATCAACATGGACCACTCTAGTCTTTCCTCCTCCCATATCCAATTTGACGTTTCTTTCCGGAATCATTTCCAAAATTTTGTAGCGCCCTCGATATTGTTCATCCAGCTTGCCAACCCGAGGCTCCTTAAGTAGGTATACTTCCTCCCCTACAGTGAAGCGGCAAACATTTACTTTTCGATCATAAAACCGTTTGGATTTTTCCTTTGCAAGTAGTAATTTTTCTCTTGCGGTACTCTGAGTGTGATTCAATTTTGTCATTAAGTCATCGAAATACATATTATATGTTTTTTCAACACCGCGGGTTTCGAAACTTGATGGTAATCGAGCCTTTCTGCCATAGACTAATTCGTGCGGAGTCATTTCATGCGCTGAATGAACGGAGGAATTATAAGAATACATGGCAAATCGAATTCAAGAATTCCAATCATTGTTCTTAGTGTACATGGCGAGATATTCTGTTAAAGCATGATGACTACGTTCCAAGGACCCCATGGTCTGTGGGCGGAACGCGGTTGAACAGAGCCTCTGAATTTTAAAGATTTTAGCAAAATTGACCAATAACTCACTCTGAAAATTGCTTCCTTGATCCGTTTTTATGTACTGAGGACATCCGTACCGACATATAAATTCTCTCGAAAACGTGATAGCAACGGATTCAGCTGTAATATTTTGTAAAGGAATAGCGTCCGAATATTTCGTGAGATTACATTGGAGGGTCAGGAGGTATCGATTTCCTGATGGGGTTATGGGTAAGGGCCCGACTATATCCATCTCTAACACTTCGAATGCCTCGGTTGGAGTGCTTGTAATTGTCATTGGGAATTTGGTCTTTACACGACAAAGCTTGCGTCTCTGACACTCCTCACATGTCCGAACATATTTAATTATATCATTCCGCATCCCCTCCCATAAAAATCGCTCGCGAATTCGCTGATATATTTTGAATATTCCCTTATGTCCTCCCACCGTTGCATCATGCGCTTCTCTCATAATTTCTTGACGTTCCTCAGGTGCGGGCGTTGTTATTTCCCCGGTACAAACAGTTACTCGAATGTCAAGGGTTCTCCATGACCGCAGCTCCTGATCCACCGGAGGCCAATGTGTATGATCCAACCCAACCCCTACACGCGCCAAGCTCATTGCTTCAACCTTTTCCTTCAAGAGAATTCCTCGCAACAACCCGAGACAATATATTGAACACGCGACCGATGTGATATCCCTATGATGCTCTTTGACAAAGATTGTAAAAATTGTTCGACCATCATCCGTTTCACTACAATTGATATCCTTGACCTGGGGGTTCTGCCTCCTCATTTCTTCCACGTTTATCATACCAAGATCTGCCAATTGTCGACACACAGGCGTAGTTATAACACAATCAATAGATATAAAATGTACGATATTATCTTTCCTAGTAAGCAACTGTTCTGGTGAATATACAGGATTTTGGATGTAAAATATTCGTAAGTTGAAGGGCTCGACCGGAAATTCAGACTGTACACCACGGACGACTTCTGATAATTGATTTTGCATCTGCTCATTCTTATAGGGTATGCTTTTGAACTCTCGTTCTGGCAGCCACATGATTCCCCGAGGTGGGTAGTGAATCAAGGGAGCCCGAGGTATCCTTCTAATACAAATTCAACTTCCTCGCTTTGGCAGCCACATAATTCTCCGAGGTGGGTAGTGAATCATGGAAGCCCGAGGGATAATTCAAATACAAATCCAGCTCTCTCTTCAAATCCAAATTCAACTTCCTCGCTTTGGCAGCCGCATAATTCCCCGAGGTGGGTAGTGAATCATGGGAGCCCGAGGGATCATTCAAATACAAATCCAACTTTCTTTTCAAATTCAACTTCCTCGCTTTGGCAGCCACATAATTCCCCGAGGTGGGTAGTGAATCATGGGAGCCCATGATTATCTCATTTATTGTAAAAATTTGATAACAGTTCCCCAATTCTAAGTTTTCCTCATGATATGATTCCCTATCATTGTTCCGAAGCATACCCTCGAATTTAGAAGCAACAGAAGTGCCATTAACTTCTTGAGAAGAATTTGCATGCAAGGGCTCGCGAGAGGATTTTTCGATGTTAGTGGGAGGGGAATCAGATAAATTAGGGTTCCTAGATAGAGCATCTGCATTTTCATTTCTTTTTCCTTCTTTATGTACCACGGTGAACTGATAATCCCTGAGTCTGATTTTCCAGCGAGCTAAACGCGAAGTAGGGTCCTTTAAATTCTGGAGCCACACCAAAGCACGGTGATCTGTGATTAGGGTAGAAGTTCGACCATACAGATAGGGGCGAAATTAGTTCACGGCATAAATCATTGCTAATAATTCTTTCTCAGTTGTAGTATAATGTGTCTCGGCATCAATCAGAGTTTTTGACGCGTAGGCAATGGGTAAATCCCTCGTAATAGGGCCCTGACTCAAAATGGCCCCCACGGCCCAGGTCGAAGCATCGGTCGTACAGACGAAGGGCTCTGGCAAATTTGGATACTGTAAAATTGGCTGCGTGCAGAGGCTATTTTTCAGGGATTGAAAAGATGATTCTTGATCCTCCCCCCAAATAAAAGGTACCCCGTTTTTCAGGAGCTGCGTCATGGGTCTAGCTACTTTTGCGAAGTCGGGAATGAAGCGTCTGTAATATCCAGCGAGCCCCAAAAATTGTTTGATATTTTTTCGATTCTTGGGCTGCGAGAATTCTGATACAGCTTGTGTTTTCTCCGGATCAGGCTTAACACCATTCTCTGAAATTATATGACCTAAATACGCCACCTCTTTTCGTAAGAATAAGCATTTATCCGGTTGTAAAGTCAACCCTGCTGTTTTCAATCGACCGAATAATTTTCGCATTTTCTGTTTATCTTCTTGGAGTGAAACTGTATAGACCACGATATCATCCATGTAAACAAATAAATCTACGCCCTGTGAAGCACTTAGTACTTTATCCATAAGTGCTTGGAAAGTGGAGGGGGAACCCTTCAAACCCATAGCCATACGCTTATACTGGAGGTGATGGAAGGGGGTTGAAAATGCGGTCTTGGGGGCGTCTAGGGGGTCTATGGGTACCTGGTGAAAGCCCTGAGCGAGATCAAGGGTCGTAAAGTACTTGCAATTACCCAGCTGATCAAGGATGTCGACGATGTTTGGCAAAGGATACGCGGAAGCGAATGTCTTTTCGTTCAAAGCTCTAAAATCGATGACCAATCTCCACCTTTTATTACCCTTACTATCAGGTTTCTTTGGAACAATCCTGAGTGGAGAATTATAAGGGGATTCGAAGTGTTCTACTATGTCATTTTTCAGCAAATCATCCACTTGTTGCTGTATTACTTCCCGTAGATGAAATGGGTGTCTATACTGTTTTGTATTAATTGGAATATCATCAACTGTAGGGATTCTATGCTTTGTGGCGTTAGTTTTACTCAATTCGTCACCCGGTAAATGAAACTGATAAGGATAAGCTGTTACTAAATCAATGACATGTTATTTCTCCTCCTGATTAAGATTCTCCAAATCCAGGCTTGATATGATCGCGAATATCCTATTGGTCAACTCAATCTCATGATTTTCTTCATCAATAGCTTTGATATTCCGGATAGGTACTATTGTCTCATCAAAGTCTTCCAAAACAAGAGCGGGTAAAGTTAAATTCACGTCATCCGAGCTTAAATTAATGATAAACATGTAGGCCCATCCCTTACTGTTGGTTACAAGACATTCTCCGGCATATACATCCGGTCCAGCATTAATTCTTGGGATATAACCGAAGGGCTTCTCTGGATTCTTAATTCTGACTCGACATAATTTTTTAATTCGACTAGGTAAGTGTATATACTCTTGCTGGAGAAATGGAATTGACATACGTAATGAATCTCCTATAACGAGGTTTTGATCAACAAAGGACAGAGTTCCTTGATGCTGACGTAGAAATTCGACTCCTAAAATACCATCACAGGGTATGGGAAAATCATCAGGCACAATATTCATCTTACAGGAAAAATTTTCAAACCGGATTTGACATGACCCGAGTGTGGATATGAGACCCTGACTTATGCCTGATAATGCAAAAATTTTATCTTGAATGCCCGATATAGTAGGCTCGATGATGCTTAATCTAATTGAATTGAGTTCAGACCCGGTGTCGATGAGAAATCGAGATGGTGCGGCTTTTAAATCAACACTTTTGAGATTTA
Organism: Eretmocerus hayati; assembly: GCA_029851415.1. NCBI lineage: Eukaryota > Metazoa > Arthropoda > Insecta > Hymenoptera > Aphelinidae > Eretmocerus > Eretmocerus hayati. Next base: position 104,550,296 of record CM056742.1, read on the forward strand.
TGGTTGGCGAAATTGTCGCAGTAGTCCCCTCGCGTTCGATTGAAATGAGGACACGATGGACACTGGATGACCCGAGTTCCTCATCGTGCCCCCCTGAGAAACTCGATTCTGGTTTAAAGACTGGGGTGAATTTCCTGTAAAGTTATTGGAATTCGATTCATTCTGTATTCGTCTGCGACAGTATCCAATGGTGTGACCTGGGTGTTGACAATAGTCACAAAATCTCCCGGTGGGCCATGGGTTTGGATCCCCAGGGTAATAATTCTGGGGCGGATTCATATTTGAATTATTGAAAGGGCCCGCTGGGTAATTATACCTACCGTAATCCCTATTGTTAAAGCTCTCATTCTGACGGTTCACGTTGGAATAACGATTCATCTCATTACGATAGGGCCATGCATTTTGGGAAGAAGGAATGCTATGCTCGCGTCTGTTGTCAGGACGTTGATTGCAATTGCGAGCTATATGACCGAACCCACGACACTGATAACATTGAGTAGAGCTCATATCTCTGACAGGAGTCACAGTAGCAATGGGAGCCCGTGGAGCCTCTGAATTTGTACGCCTGGAAATCTTGTCGGGAGGGCTTTCCTCTGACCGAGAACCGGTCCCAGCATCGATGATATGACAAAATGCGCGCTTCAACCCGGTTCGTGATTGGGTTTCCTGTTCAGCATAAAGATCGCGGCGCTGATTGTTCCGTTTTTCGTAAGTGATAGCTAGGCCTTTGGCGGCTTCGAGAGTGGATGGCTCTTTTGACGCCATGAAAGGCATTAGTTCTTTATTAAGACCGAGACAGAAGCACTCTATAGCAGTGCGAGTGGTCCCTTCGATCATTCCAACAGCTACTGTAGGATTAAAATCCTCCTTAATAAACTCAATTCCCTTTTGGAGAGTTTTCATTACTCTTAATCCGTATTCAGAAACCTTTTCACTAGGCCTCTGGACAATGCGAGCAAGGTCGACCTGGATTTGAGGAAGATTCTGAGTAGTAGAAAATGCTCGCTTTAATTCCGTTAAGAGTTGACCAATATTTTCAAAGTTCTTATATTGAATGTAAGCACTTGTATCTTTAATGATTTTGGATTTAACAAGATGTAAAAAGAAATCCTTATTCGAGGGATCTATAACTTCTTCGGCATTTTTGCATTCGCGGATGAATTGATTCACCGTCATATTATGCCCGTCAAACTCTGGTAAAATGCGAATCACATCAGATGTTTTCTTATACGAGATGCGTCGCTCGCTCTTCTGCTGAGGGGAACTGTTGAGCCAGGTTGAAAGATGGATGTTACATTTCCAGGAATCAAAACCGTTCCAGAATGATCGAAATATCTTTGAGTGTAATTTTGCGGGTCTATTGAACCACCGGAGGTTGATTGAGTATGATTATGGAGGGGCATCATAAGATTACCGGACAATTGTTGTGAGTTGCCAGAATTAAACTGAGTGACGGTTGACTGAGCGTTTGATTGATCATTTAAAGGTACGGCTGTATTGGGCATTGGTTGTGAATTACCGTCAACCGGGGTTACTTTGAACAGACGGGGTAACTTTGAACACTCGGAGTACAAGTTTTGAACTCTCAAGATCGGTGTAGTAGGGATTCCCTATGGTTCCAATATCAATTTTCTCCGCTAGGAGCGCGCTTTAGCAATGATTTACCCCGGTGTGCGGGCCCCGATCAGCCGTGTCTTCGTTCATGACGAACTTTTTCGAAAAGATGATTTTGATTCGAAAAAAAGTTGCTCCAAACAATTGGTCTCGTTCGAGCACTTCCACGGTGAATCCAAGGTAATGGTGCTATATTTCGTTGATCTATATCAATATCTTCAAGAATCTATTGCTACGTTGATATATTTTAACCCTAACATAATTCGTGACGTGAAAACTGAAAAGTACGTGTTTTTTTGGATACCGGGGTAACTTTGAACACCTTGCGTGTTTCGACAGGATGACTCTGAACACTCTGATTCATAAATCTCTCCCGACATTTTTCTCAATTTGACTCTTTCTTCTAACTCCCACTAAGTACATAGATTCAGAAAGCCAACAAATCTTTTTGCCCCTCCAAAAAAGGGTTCGAGCTTACGTTGCTTTCAACTATGAAGGGCAAGTATTTCCATTTGAAATGACAAAAAATACCAAAGGAGGACCTTTCATATCGTCCATGCAAAAGTCTGGTCTGAAATTCTGGAAATGGCCAGAACAACAAGATGAAATACAATACCCCTGGTCTGATGTATTAGGTTGTATATCAGCTCCTGAGGCTACCTCAAAGCTTCGGAAGGTAATCTATGTAGTTCCAGAAGTTTCCAAGTATTGGTTAATAGACGTGCCTCAACGAGAACTTCACGCCAGGAAATATCGTCCAGCTGCAGTGAACTAATGAGCTCACAAGAATATTGGATGTAGATTTGGTTGAGTCGTGATTATTGACCAAAGGAAGATTATAATCATTAGTGGTCATGTATCTATCGATCAGTGAAAGCAGAAATACGACTTAGGTATTTTTATCATCATTGAGACATAGACAAGTGTGAGAACGAGTCAAATATCCATTCATCCGCGAGAAAATTCAGTGGTTTGATGTAGAAACGTTGGAGTTTATTCTGACTTGGCACGAGTCCAATTTTGATAGAAACTTGCAGGTTTATATCATCTATATGTCTCGCGAATGCATTTTTGTGAAAACGTGTGAAAATGTGATATAGGTTCCCAATGACTCCGTCAGAATTCATTCCAGGTTTTTGATGTTTTTATCCGACGATCAAACTTTGGGAAGCATTGTTATGGCTGTTCCATTTATGTTGAGTCAACTCTAGTTCACTGTAAAATAAGGAATTCTGTTCAATTCGGACTCTGATTTTATTTTCATGTACGTGCGTGCACGTGGTCAGTATAGACACGTTAAATGGTGATCGTTTCCATTTTCATCTAGTGGATACGATTTTCTGATCGTAGAATTTTTACACGAATTTTATTTTTATCTCGAGAACATGGGGTATTATGAAAGAGATATCCCTTCCACAATCACAAGGTTAAACTGAAAAAATCAGGCTGACAGTATATCACTGATGGGTTGGACAGCAAACGAAAATGATCTCATAGTCGTGCACTTTAAATTAATTCTACTCATACTTCCAATATTCTTCTTATTTTCCGACTCTTTACTTGTTCTTATTCCCTTTTTGCGAGAAATGTTGGTGAAATGTAGCCTCTTTTACAATCATCGTTCTATGGTACATCCTTATCGGATAAATTGTCATTTTTCGTATCAAATAAATGGTTATTTTTCGATAAATCTGTTTTCTAGGTCCCTCGTGGAGATCACTTGATTTTCAGAAAGCTCCACTCAACTTTTTCGAATGTAATCGAGAATTTGACGTTCCGAGGTTCGGTAAGAACTTTTCGAGAGTGGATTTTTTGACTCAAGTGAAAATATCACGATGCAGATGATTTCTAGATGTCACTCATCCATTAATTAAGCCTTCGTTCAAACTTCAGACAACTCAAAATGAGTTTGGAATATTTTCTCTGGGGTTTTTGATTACTGATGGGTTTCTGAACCATAGTGCAAACATAGCAGATCGAGTGCATATCATGGGGATGAATAGAGAGCAGTACAACTATTCGCTATTGAGGGCTCTCACGTTTGGTTACTTAAGTGTTCAAAGTTACCCCAACATGGCGGGGTAACTTTGAACGCTTTTGAAATGCCCATAACTTCTGTCTAGTACATTTAATCGGACTCTACTGCGGCGCAATTGAAAGCTAAGATGATAAGCTTTCAATTGAACCCAGATACAATGCCCTTCTGAAGTAAGACGTCCAAGTTACAAGGGAATTACGAGCAAAATTTCCGAAAAGTGTTCAAAGTAACCCCGGGTGACGGTATTCAAAGATCCCGACGCGGTCTCGGTGTCACTAGAGTTCGCCATGTCGACAAGCTGAGGTGTATTCGAGTCCCTACGTCGCAATCTCATAATGTCTAGCTTAATACCCGACCCCTAGGAGAAACTTCTTATCGTTATTTTTAAAATTACCCTATTAGATTGAAATAGTACGTTTAACATGAAATTCTTATGATAACCTTGCTAAATGAAATATGCTCCAGGAAAGGAAGGTAAAATCAGGAATACTAATGCGTTAAACTATTAACTCTCCAAAACTTGCTCTTATTTATCCGACTATCCAATTCACACTCTTTTGAAATTTTGCAATAAGTAAGCTGTCTTATCTCGTACGCTGAGAACTACTATCTCTGAATCAAAGGGTGTTCACAGAAACTACTCTATCCTATTTTGTGGAATATATCGATATCCATGAATCAAATTAAATTCTACAGAGATTAAACTACCTTATTCTGTGACTCAGATTAACTTCCTCAGATCAATTGAGTTCTACAGAGACTAAGCTAACTTATTATTATTTTCTCATATTGCTTCTCCCCGGATCAAGTGAGTTCCACGGGGAGTAAACTACCTTATTTTGTAACTTATATTAACTTCCCCGGATCAAGTGAGTTCCACAGGGACTAAACTACCTTATTTTGTAACTTATATTAACTTCCCCGGATCAAGTGAGTTCCACAGGGACTAAACTACCTTATTTTGTAACTTATATTAACTTAGTCGAAGTTATAATAATAGTCCCGGATCCGTATGGCTTCACAGGACTTTTCATCATAACCTATTATTTTTCCAGCGCCTATTCCTTGGATTGAAATCCAATGAAAGTTCCTAGTCAAATCCACGTAAAATATTCGAATGTTCTATATATCTCTGTCCTCTAAGAAATCTCAACCTATAATTACGGTTTCTTATTTTACCCCAAATGTCAATGAAAGAAGAAGATAATCCTATATGTCCCGAAATACATATGCACAGAACTGCAGAACACAACACGATAGTCAAATAATTGTCAATTAAGCACACTGTTTCTCGAATATTCTCAACTGTCCCTATCAGCTTTTTTCACGCTATTCACAAATCTTCACGAATTTCCACGTTGCTAGTCCGTAAATTTCCCGAGTCAACTCAGCAGGGGCAGACCAGCGTCCACACATGACACCTCTCAATTTCCGACACGACTTCTAGAGTTCGTAAGAACTTCAAGCTTATGTCCGATATGTCAGACACCCCTCCAAAAGATAGAAATTCATACGAATTACTCTTAGCTTAGGGTACTTAGCTTGAGGGGTGCGCTGGTAAAGGGCGATGAGGAGTTACTGCTCCTCCGTCTCCGGCTGCCGCCGCTGCGAAGCCTGGGTTGAATCTGGCTCGGGTGACTCGGGTGACTCGGCTGATTCGGTTGACTGTGATTCCGCTAATTGTGGAGTTCCTGCTGGTGTTGGTTTATACCGCAATGCACCTTGAAGGGCAAGTCGTCTTGCTTCCGCCAATCCAAGTTGAGATTTTAACTCCTTCCTGCGCTTATCCACCTTGTATAATTCTTCGTAAATGAGTTCGTCGGTTGACTTTCTTGGTTTATCTGGTTTTGGCTCTATTCTTGACATTCTTCTCAAAAAACCCCTTCGGAAAAAGATTCGAATCCCACCGCTGTCACCAAAAATCTGTTATGAATTCGTGGGGTAAAACCCGATTCACGAACTCGGTAACAAGCCTCACCGCAGCGCCAGGCCTACTGGCCGTCTGGCGTGCGAACTATCCCTTTGAATTTAACGCGGGCTTAGGTATACTTGGGTCGTGAGCTCGCTCCGATAAAGCACAGAAGTGCAAGGGGCTTGAGAAAAATTTAATTTATTCAGTATGATTGACAATGTGAAGCTCAAGAGCTGAGTGGATATTGAAAGCCAGGAAAAGTGTACAAGATCAAATTGCTACAAGTAGAAGTGCAGTCTAGGAGCAGCAATCCAGAAGTAAGAATAACAAGTGCAGCTGGCTGTCGAGGCACCCGAATTTATAGCTGGTCCTCGTCTGAGCGTACGTGCATGCCGGCACTACGGGTGGTGGGGCTTGCCCACAAGCCAGAGTCTGTGCCTCGGAAAATTACAAATCATCTATAACGCAACGCTTTGACACGTGTCGATGCTGCGTACTATCTGCGCGACTCACGTGCGTACATCAATACTGGAAAATTCCATAGCTCGTTCACATTTGGATGCTGCATTATTGTAGTGTGTGCGTGTCCACACTATAAAGTAGCCAGAAAACTCCAGAGTCTACCTCCCACTCGAGCACTGCGCGACTCATCTCGTGCGTCGCGCTTGAAATTGCGTAAGCCGTTGAGGCCCACAGTTGGTGACGTCATTTGGTAGATTCCCTTCTCACGTTCGTTCTCATGATATTTCTTGAGGTTTGCTTGGGTGTAACTATAGATATTCCTTTAAAAATAACGAGAATTGGGGTGCGCAATAATGAACTTCTGATGGATTGTTCCTGAAACTGTAAAAATAAACGATCGTGTGATCTTTTTATCATTAGGTAATCCGTTATTCCTGTATAGAAGATTGAAAAGAGAGGGCTGGATATGCGCAACCCCAAGAGGTCGGGGCTGAGTCCGTAATTACAGAACGCATGCGCTTCTGCAGTAGGCACTCGGCCGCTGCTTATTCATTGTAGACTTACACTTACGTCCGAGAGATAGCGTTCCTCCTTTCTTTTGATGCTCACCCCGTTTATGCCCCTAAAGACCCTCGTCAGAAAGTGCGCGATGCTTTTTTCTCCACTTTTTCCCCCGTGTATAAGCATAGGCGCTGTAGTTGCAGTTGCCGCCACGGGCGCGCAATGGCGCTACTTCCACGGGGAAAAAAGGGGGAAAAAGAGCAAATGCGCACTTTCTGTCGAGGCCCAAACCGCGCTTCCTCCCCCCCAATACAGCTCCCGCAGCTCATGGCTTAAATACATAACACAGGAGAGTCCGGGTCACCAAATCTCACTAAATTTTTCACACAGTCTCGTACCACCTAGAATATGAAGAATGTAGAGTAACTCTGTCAAATGGGCCTTCTATTCAGAGATACAAGCGAAAACGTTTGCATTGACAGTACATGTATGTACATCACTGTTTAATATGGGCCTATATTGGCAATGCTAATGTCATAGGCTGTAGCTTCGAGCAGGAGGCCCATTAATGAAGTTACTTCGGATTCTCCATATTCTAGGTGGTACAAGACTTAGAAAAGAGTTTGGTGAGATTTGGTAACCCCGTCTATATTACGAACATGTCTTCGCATGCAGTTAAAGGGGCGTACTGGAGTGCTTTGTTCCAGCATGTTTATCAATAATCTCGGAAAATTGGAGGGTGAAGGTGTGTTTCTAGCGTTTTTCTCAGCACGGATTCGTATGTGGAAGTTTTAAATGTATCGATTTCTCTTACTGAAATTCTCTTAGCTCTAAACTCAGGTGCCAAGATCACTTGGGCGTCACAATCCGGGATGGTTCCTCACCCGAGTGTTTAACCGCGCCGCTTCTGACTGTGCTAAGAATGGTGGAAATTCCACCATGGTGCTAAGGGTCAGTCTAGCGCCACGAGTGATCTGGGTTTGACGCACGTCCAATAATAATGATCTCATACACGCAAATAGAGTTAAAATGCACAAAAAAAGATAGCGTAGTTCTGTACACAGTTTACAACGCTTCCCTGACTTCTTTTCGTGGATATTCAATCATTATATGAAGCATGCGGGACCTTTTGCATGACTCAAGTTTAACAAACTTCACATTCGCTGCAAGAGAATTGTTCCTCTGAACGAAGCGGATTTCGAAAATTCAATCTCATTTTCAGAAAATACGATAAGTGAAGTTACTTTTCAAGGATAAATTACATGCCAAGATCAACAAAAAGTACCGCCCTCGATGGCGGGAATAGTGAAGCACACTCACGGGGAGCAAGCAGTTGGGAGCAAGAGTGACGGCTGCGGTGTAGCGTATGTACCTGACTGTGCCTTTGATTTGCATTGCACATCCAGGAACGCGGAGAGATTGAGTCATGCGACTGGATTGTGCGCGTATCCTTGTTTGTAACCAGCTCAGGATTACGTTCATTGAAATGCCCCAAAATTGCTCTGTGTTCGCCTCAAAATAAACCCATTTCTGAATATTTTCGTCGCCCGCTTTCCCGACGTGCCAGCAAATAACTCCAACAGAGAATGACAAAGATCACGCAACCTAGCTGTTTACCTGTTGAAATGGAGCAGGTACCGAACATGTCTGGGTTTCTACCCTCAAACAAAAATATCATCACTGCAGTTCACCCATCAGACCTCTATTTCACTCCACCCACAGAGGCGTAAGTATTATCATCAGCTCTCTCATGGCGACTCTCACTACTCTGAATAGATTCACAGTATTCTTGTTCTGAGCTATGCGCCTAATTCATGCCATAGGGTTTGTAGAGTACTTTCGACCTTGCAATTTCTATACCCTTCCACACCACTAACCAGTTGAGTATCATCAATCTTCTCTGTTGAATCACGCAAGAGCCTAGACTTGGACTTGCAGCATTATGATTAACATTATGTTGATTCGTTGGTATATGTATATCCTTCAATACTCATATTACTGTGACCGCACATGACACGAAAAAGGTAAATCCATGGTGATGTGCACCCTATTCACTATAGGCAGCATAGTATCACATACAATTTGATATCATTGAAATAAGTATTGTAGCACTAAAATAATTCAAACCATGATGATTATATCATGTTTTTTGGAGCCATCCTCTAAAGCCACTAGTCAGCCTCCTTTAGTTATAGACCCAAGTCAATCTAAATGGAGAGCTGCAAACGGATCATTGATTTCCTGACCAAGGGATGTTGAGTGAAACTTGATAATTTGACCCTGGGTCTATTTTTATTTTCTTTTATTTCATTTTAAACAATATACAGGCTAAAAAGCCCTTTACAAAGTTTCACTCATCCAAATGTGAGAAGTGCCAATAAAAGTAAGAGTAAATAATGGAATTGTTATCAAAACTAAGTCACTAATACTATCTGATTAAATTCAGAGTATAGCATATTGAGAAGTAGAAATGGCTCAATAGTATAATTAAAAATCAATAACCAATTCATAATTCTTGCATGGCATCATGTTTGAACTAGGTGTACATATTTAGGGCTCTTATACTTGATGGTAAAGAGTTTCATGTACGTCTCAATCTGGACGCCACTGAATTGTACCCAAGGTTACCTCTAAAGTTGTCAACTAGTAGAAGTCTAGGGTCTCTAACGTGGTAGGGATTGTTTCTAACTTGGAAAAGCGATGCAACAAAAGAACAATATACTTTGCCATTTAGGGTATTCCAGACAAATGCAGCATCCTTAAAATTGTGCAGAGATTTAATAGTACTGAGTTGGTATTTCATAGAGATTTCACTGAAATCGTGATCAAATCTATGCATAGGAAATCCAGTTCTCACAGCCATGATTCTCAAAAATCTCTGTTGCACAGATTCAATTTCTGATACGTTATAATCTATATGGGGAGTCCAAATAATAGATGCATATGTCAGAGATGGAACTACTAAGCTTTTATAAAGATAAAGAAGAGATCTTGGGTTGCGGAAATCTCTCGTATTGCGACTTCTGAAACCTAGGTTTTTGAATGCTTTAGAGACTGCTGCATTAATATGCATACTAAAGTCAAGCTTATGGTCAAAGATCACACCAAGATCGCTGAAATTGGTGACTTTCTCGATGGATTGAGTTGATATAGAATAATCAAAATGTAATGGGAAGAGACTACGGCTGATCGACATAGATTCACATTTTTTCACATTCAGTTCAAGACCATTGTCTTTTGCCCACTCAAGAATGTTAGAGAGATCTTTCTGCAAAATATTACAATCTGACAAAGTGCTAATTTTTCTAAAAAGTTTGATGTCATCAGCATATAGAAGGCATTCGGAACTCAGTACCACACGAGATATGTCATTAATAAAGATATTGAATAAAAGGGAACCAAGGTGTGATCCTTGAGGAACACCTGAAGTCACTTTTATGGGGTCAGATAGGTAACCATTCATTCGCACAATCTGATATCTGTCTGCGAGAAACGATTTAATTCAATTGATTAATTTAGACGGGACCCCAAAATTATATAGTTTGCATAACAAAAGCTTATGGTCAACACTATCAAACGCTTTAGAAAAATCGAGGTATACTACATCCGTCTGTAGATGACAATCTAAATTATTCATGGCGAAATCATAAAAATTTAGAAGATTTGTGATAGTTGATCTACCTTTCATGAATCCGTGTTGGTTCATAATCAAGCGGTCGAAAACAGCTGAATACAATTTATCTGAGATTATTGAGTCGAAAATCTTACCATCTGGAGTAGAAATGGGACGATAATTTGTTGCACATGACTTCGTGCCATTTCTATGAATGGAGGTGACGTACGATGTCTTCCATGAAGACGGAAACGTATCAGTCTCAATAGATTTGTTGAAGAGATATGCTAAAGGAGCCGTCAGCTTATCTGAACATTTTTTCAAAAAATTAGAGGTATTCCATCTGGGCCAGTCGAGTAAGTGTCTTTCATACGCTTAATAGCGCTATCAATATCCTTTTTTGTTATGATTAAATCAATCTCAATATCATCACAATCAACTAAATCACGAGTCAGGTTAGATTGCTTTTAGACCGAGCCAAAGTAATCAGAGAAAATGTTCACAATTTCCTTGCCAGATGTCCCAATTCTATCCCTCCAATTAATATTGCTAGGCGAAGAGTTCGACTTCTTCATTTTATTGACGTATGACCAGAAAGATTTGGATCCATTACGTAAATTCCCTTCTACACTATCAACGTAATCACGATAACACAGTCTAGATACTCTGATACATTTGGCACGGAGACGCTTATACTCTACGTAATCATCATCGTCCTTATGCCTTTTCCATTTTATGTGACAAATCTTTTTTTCTGTGATTAATGAGATCAACTCAGATGAGTACCACCTAGGATAGCTATCATTTTTGGTAGAGTGAAATTTCTTTAGAGGCGTGAACTCTGAAATAGGACTACTAATTTTGTCATAGAACTCTTGTATATTTACATCAATATTGGAACCGTTAGAGAAAGTGGATTCCCATTCAATATCAGCAAGGTGCATAGAGATTTCAGCGTAATTAGCATGAGCATAGTCATATAATTTAGAGGGGCCAAAAGTACTTGTAGACATTCTATTTATATCAAGTTCAAGTTCAAAAGTATAGGGAATATGATGATTATCAATCGGAACAAGGTTGTCAGTTGCAGGGTAGGCTAATACATTGTTCAAGTTACTGAAAAATAGATCAAGTGTATACGATTTGTTGACTGGAACGGGGAAATTTTGCTTCATGTCCATAAAAGAATAACCATTTATGATTATATCAGTACTTGCAGTGACTCTGCTCGCCACGTTATCAATGGTTACATACTGCAAGATTGGGGAGTTGAGCCAATATAAACCAGGCAGATTGAAGTCACCGATTACAATAAAGTCACTTTCACCATACGTGTCGTCAAGTTGCTGCAAGGATTGAATGTGCTCCTTGTATATTGCTACTGGTGATGCCGGGGGTATATAAGTGCATCCAACAATAAGTTTTCTCCCATGCTTGGTGTTGATGACAGCATATACTTGTTCACAGTCTTGAGAAATGAATTCACCGGAGCAGGATTCTAAAGATTTGTGAATAGCAATAAGGACTCCCCCTCCACCTGGTGCATTTACCATTTCATCATATCTATCATTTCTGAGAATCACATAGTTGTCTAGCCCAATTTCCCTATCAGAGATGCCTCCATGTAACCAGGTCTAAGTAAGAATCAAAATATGTGGAGTGTGGGTGAATAGAGAGATATTGTTCCTCACCAAGTCTAGCTTATTGCGAATGCTGCGTACATTTTGATAATATACAATTGGGGAAATTTTGCTGAGGCACTTGGATTTTGTTGTGCTTGTGAAGAGGCAGTAGTGGTGACAATGGTTGGAGTGCCTTTCAAGCAACGTATAGCTAGATCATGTTCTCCACTGTCCAACCTAATTTTCAAGGCAGCAGCAACTTCTTTATATTTGGCTTGTTGATTTTTAGTTTTGTCGAAACCAATGGCAGCTAAAGACCTGGAATTTTCTTCCTATTCCTCATCACTAGGTGAGGATCCTGATTATTTGAGAAGGTAGCAACATTAGGGCGCAATTTATCTCTTGATGGATTTCCAGTTCTCATGACCGTTAGGTATCTAGTGTCCACAGGAATGTTTTTTAGCATATCACAAATAATACCACGGTCAGTATCTTGATTGTTGGTTTCAGGTACATTAAAAAACAACAAATTTCTGGATCTCACTATGCGCTCCTGGGCTTCATACACTATATCATCCATGTTTGAGGAGTTGAAAACAGCGCTAGCTTGGGACATGTTTGGCTTAGATAGGTCAGCTTTAATGACAGCTATTTCTTGTTCAATTCTAGGGATGCTATCAACTGAAATTTTCAAATTTTGAATGTCTTTCTGAGCAGTATCAATTTTCTTTTAGGGTATCTATGTAGGCACAAGATTCCTTAATATTCTTCAAGTCACTTTTTAGACCACTTATATCCTTTGAGAAACTTTTGTTCAGAAAATCAAGATTGCTCTTCAAGGTATCAAACTGCTCCTCCAAGCTATTCTTGTCACTATTTAGATGTTCACCAAAGGTCACTTTGCCTGAGCTTTCACAGTCGGCGCATTTAAATTGTAGCGTTGGTTTGGTTATCTTTAGCTCGGCAACTTTTACCTTAGAAGCAGTAAGCTCAGCACATTTTTGGGTTGCATGGAATAACTCGGTGCACACGGTGCAGGAGATGATAACCTGCTTCGCTTCAAACATCCCTTTGCAGGAAAAGCAAACCGACATGATGCAGCAGAATGTGGGTGCGTAGCCACGTGATGATAGGCCGTATAGGTTAGCTCGACGAAAGTCACTGAAATGCTGTCTTACTCACTGACAGCCAAGAGGGATTTTTTGCTCAACTTGATAAGCGAAATTTTCAGTACTAGTGACCACTAAAATTTTCAGCTTTTCTGAATATGTTCACTTACAAAAGCTGCTATTATGTTTATTTCCTCAGTTCATCAGAACTCATGCACCTGAATCAAATTGAGTTTTTATTCAACTTATATTTCATAAGTTTTGCCTCTGCATTTTTTTACACAACCTGTGTTGCTAATCTCTAACAGAAGTCATCAGCAATTGCTGTGACCCTTTTATACTAGTTGTTAGTCATGATTGACGTAAAAGGCATCTCTTGAAATGAGATATGTAGGGATTAGGAACAGAACTAGAGTTCAATAAATCTTTCCAGTACCTAGATCTATCAAATATGATACACTAGGTTTCACTTAATGTAATTGCGTTGGTACCAGAATGTTTGATTATCAAGCAGCTAATAAAATTAGCCAGAAAACTAATAACCCATGGATTATATCATCTTTAATACTGTCACGCATGCATGAGAAAGTCGGATCGTATCAGAATGATAATAATCTTAAAAAATATACAAGTGACTTTGGTATTCATGGTATCTGATTATGGAATACGATATTTGTGGTTGTCTCAAATGTGGCATTCCTCCTTGTTCTTGAATTCCAGCCCCCATGTATGCGCTGCTCGATTCGGGATTTTTGAAATCACTAAGACCTTGAAATGATATTTCCTGATGGACCCAGCCATTCAAATAGGTCATTCCGAGAAAGTTCAATCATTGAATCGAGCGCATGTTCAGACTGTGATTAGTGTTATTGTTTGTGAAGTTTGGTTTGATTGGATTGGAACTTATTATTAGTTAGATATGAATTTTGTGGCTCTTTCCGGAATAAGTGTTGCTTTGATTAGGAAACGAGACAGAAAGTGATGAACTTCTCAGAGATATCAAAAGCATTTAAATTACCGAATTCTAAATTTGCCCTGACCTTTTATCAAAAACTGTTTAGGGATTACCATCGTCGAGCCCACCAAGCAGAAGTCCCAAAATAGTAGTAGTTTTATTGAACCAAAAATGGTTATACGGTTGTCTACATTTGTTTTCGACAGTTCTTACTTCCTTAGCTCGACTAGTACAAGTAATCAAGTGTCCTTATTTAACTAGATACAAAAATAGCCATCTAGTAGAAAATATGATGAACATTTCTTTGTCAATGCATTCCTATTCAAATTAACTTAGATCAAAAATCATTGGATTTTTGGCACTTCTTCATAGTACTAATTAAGAGAGTCTGCCTTGCTTTCTTCTCTTAGAATCCTCTCTTCCCCATCCTATTTTTCCTTGTATCCTTTCCTTTATATCCTAGTCTTTTATATTATATCTCTTTTCTTCTCGTTGCTTCTTTGATTTTTCCTTAGCGCTTATGAGAGCGTTTCTCTGGAACTCTTGCACTTTGCTGAAAATCGTTGAAAAACGAAAAATGAAAACCGCTCAACGCACACCTGGGACCTTTTGCTCACATATTTGTGTAGTATTGAAAGTTACAAATCCACTATTGAAACTCATATAGAGTAAGTGGCATCGCCAAAATCACGTTAATGAGTCAAACAGAAAGTAGTTTTTCGCCGATTTTCCAGAATTTCCTGAGCAATTATTTGGCAAAATTGACAATTTCAACGAATGCCTTTGGCCTTTTGCAGCTTCGTAAGGTCAGGGTATCCGATCACAATTGGTTTTATCAACATGGAGCTCGATCCGCCAATGTGGGATAAGAAGAACTGAATTTTTTTCGTGAGTTACGTTTTTTCTATTTCTTTTCAGAGCGGTCGTATTCTAAAGCGTCGACAGAAATATCGCACCAACATGAGACTCGTCGCAAAATATTCGTAATTGCATCTATTTTTGATATGCATTCCGAAAATTGCGCTCAGAGCCACGGCAGGAGCTTGGCGTAATCATCTTTGAGTTGAACGGGACATGATTGATTTTTTATTCCCAATTTTCGAAGTCATCCAGTTTTGGCTGGATTGGTAGCACACCATCGCGTTTCGGGGCCATTTCTCTTCAATATATCCTCCACCAAATGCAGCTTGAATCAACCCGAAAAATAGCGCGGCATCACCAGAATATCCGGGAGACTGCACGAAAGTACCAAGTATTTCCACAGGATTTTCCCCACTTTTTTTCTCTTTGAGTCAGCTAGAACGAATCAACTTTTTCTGATCATACAGAGGCCAAAGATATCTCATATTGTGACCTGAATGATGATATTTCCACTTCGATTGGGGCCGATAGATTTGATTGTTCTCTTATATCATCATCCATAGCTGTATTTCAGCCGGTGTAAAAGTTCCAGAGAAACGCTCATAAATCTTCCCACAGTGAATTTTCCCTCTCCACTTTCTTTCCTTGTTTCTTTTAGTCTCTCCTCCAGGATTTTAGGATGAGTTTTTACTACCCATGCGTTGTGGGTCCTTTTGTTATTTAAGGGTTCATATCGTGGAGATTAGCCGGGATAAGTTAGCCGGGGTAGATTATTTTTCCACGTAGGATCTATCTGGGGCCTTGTCCACCGAGGAAACCGATTTGTCAGGCTCCGGGCACATCCGATAGGGCCCTCTGCGGCATTTTCAGTCATTTCCGAGCATGCACAAGATGGGAATTGCATGTTTTGTGGGTCATTACACGATTTTCTCCACAATTCGAAGACAGTAAGGCGAGGCCGTAGTCTGCGGCAATCTTGAAAAAGCTAGGGAGATTGACCGAATCCGTTCTGTGAATATCTCGAGTTTTACTTAATCAAATTCCTTCATATTTTGTATGCGTCAACAAAATGCATGTAAGAATTGCGCTATGGAGCGAAATCCCACAAAAGTGGAGAAAGAAACTTCCATGATAAGCGCTGGACAGATATCGTCTGCTCCTGTGATAAAGCATGCTGTTATACTTCATTCTATAATTTTGTGATCAGCTCGTTTCTTCTCACTTTCACTCCATGTCGCAATTCTCTCAAGTTCGTAGATGATAGTAGGACCCTTATTTGTTGACAATTCCCTATAAAACTTGAGATAAATCCAGAACGGCGATGAGTTATACACGATGACAGCCATAATTTTATGTTTCTTCAAAGTGGTCAGACTTCAAAGCGGGCGCGAGGCGGGACAGCAGCAAGACCGTCTGCTTCGATCATGCACGTTCCCGTGTGTTGTCATCGCTCATCGCGGATGAGATATGTTGTGAGACTTGTAAGCCGCGACTTCCCGGTGGAAAGCGACGGCCCAGGTGATGACATTATATGTCATCATCGACCGGACCCGGGTCCTTTGTCGCGCGAGTTTTCTGCGATCAGGCATGGTGGTGAATCTGATAGCCGTCCGCTGCGACATGCATCTTTTTGCATCTATTGGCAGAGAGCTCAGTGCAACATCAAGTTTGCAAATTTGCAAGCACGAGCCCTTGAACAAATACAAAATGTAAGTGTTTTTGTTTGGACCTCTAATCCAGTTCTGATCATTCTGATTGATTCTAATGAAGGTTCCAGTTTCAATACCCTAGAATACTTGGTGAAAATAACGTATCCGGGTCACTTTGAAAGATAAAGTCAGTCTTGGAATATTGAATTGGAGTTCAAATCATGTCTGCTAAGATCCCTGCATTTCAGAGGGATAATTTCATGTTCAGTTATTTGAATCCGTTGGGAATTACTTGAGTTCTAAAGGTTTCGTGAAGAAAATTTGGAAAGTTAGCTCATAAATTTTGTTGTCCTCAAGATGTATTGAACAAATACTGAATGTAACTGTTCTGTTTGGGCCTCTAAACCAGTTCTAGTTATTCTAATGATTCTAGTCAAGGTTCCAGTTTCAATACCCTAAAATACTTGGTGAAAATAACGTATCCGGGTCACTTTGAGAGATAAAGTCAGTCTTGGAATATTGAATTGGAATATTGAATATTGAATTCGTGAAGAAAATTTGGAAAGTTAGCTCATAAATTTTGTTGTCCTCAAGATGTATTGAACAAATACTGAATGTAACTGTTCTGTTTGGGCCTCTAAACCAGTTCTAGTTATTCTAATGATTCTAGTCAAGGTTCCAGTTTCAATACCCTAAAATACTTGGTGAAAATAACGTATCCGGGTCACTTTGAGAGATAAAGTCAGTCTTGGAATATTGAATTGGAGTTCAAATCATGTCTGCTAAGATCCCTGCATTTTAGAGGGATAATTTCATGTTCACTTATCTGAATCCGTTGGGAATTACTTGAGTTCTAACGGTTTCGTGAACAAAAGCTAAAAAGTTAGTTTATGAATTTTGTTGTCCTCAAGATGTATTGAACAAATACTGAATGTAACTGTTCTGTTTGGGCCTCTAAACCAGTTCTGGTTATTCTAATGATTCTAATCAAGGTTCCAATTTCAATATCCTAGAATACTTGGTGAAAGTGGCGCATACAGGTCATTTTGAGAGACAAAGTCAGTCTTGGAATATTGAATTGGAGTTCATATCATATCTGCTAAGATCCCTGTATTTCAGAGGGAAGATTTCATGTTCAGTTATTTGAATCCGTTGAAATTTGATTGAGTTCTAAAGGTTTTGTGACCAAAAGTTAGAAAGTTAGTCTGTGAATTTTATTGTACTCAAGATGAATTAAACAAATACAGAATGTAAGTATTTTGTTTGGGCCTCTAAACCAGTTCTGATAATTCTAATGGTTCTAATCAAGGTTCCAGTTCCAATATCCTAGAATACTTGGTCAAAATGATGCATACGGGTCATTTCCAGAGATAAAGTCAGTCTTGGAATATTGAATTGGAGTTCAAATCATGCCTGCAACACGGTGTCTATAACGGGAAAAAACGGGAAAACATCTGGAATTTGATTTAGTCGGGAAAAATCGGGAAAACCATCTGGAATCCTGGTCGATAGTCGGGAATCTGGTATCTCGACGTTTAGAGAGATTTGGAAATTTCCCAAATCTCGAAAACGTCCTCACAAGGTAAGAGCTCATTCTTTGTTATCGAGCGAGAGACGCTCGCACTCTGCACGGAGTCGACGAAGCTGTGGAGTAGAGGGGGAGCAGGGAGCGACGGTGGAGCTGCATTGCGCGCGCAACCGGCTTGCGAGCTCGAGCATGCTGTCCACGCGCTCACCTTATCGGTTACATTGTTTTCGCTCCATCTCGCTCACTCTGCAACGACCGTAAAGTCACTCATTACAGTGATTTTTTCATCATTACAATCCTTATAGCGGGCTATTGGGTTCTTGGCCACCGTTGATGTGATGGCTGTAGCAGAAACATCAGAGGTAAGTGTATGAATTTTTTTATTCGGTAAACGAAATTCCATGGATTCATTCTTCCTGGCAGGGCTGTACATCTAACTTGGTATAATCACGTGATTCATAGGACGAGAGAGCATATGATATCGTCTCCGAGGTACGATCTTTGGAAGAGTAATGCTCAAATCTTGACACAATCGAGGCAAAGAGCTCTCTCCTGTTTCGGCCGGCGTTATTAGACTCGGTGTTCATAAGGATAGCATTTTTAGTATATCAATGCCTCTCAGTTTTCGAGATTCATTCGTCTAACATATGGTACGTTCTTGTCTGCAATCGAAGTGAGTGGAAATTTGAGATCGAGTATGAAGATTGAAAGGAAACCGAAAAACGCGAGCCAAGACTCTGTCCAGGCTCTTACGGGGAAGAGCGAGAGAGAGGCAGTGGTACTTTGTAAACAAAACCGCCGGGTCGCTCCGCGTTCGTCCGTATCCACGATTCACTTGCGCGATCGTTGGGCACAGTTCTACTTCAATTTTATTTGAAAGCGAAAAGTCTTCTTGTTTATTTGAAGGAATATTTTGCTAAGAGTTGTGTATCGAGAATCGGATTTTCATTTGACTTGAACATGAATATTATCGCATAAACTTACAGATTCAGTATAACAACCTTGCGTATAAGCGGGAAGTTGATTACCAGTATACATTTTTTTCTGACGTATCCTTTTGAAATAGGATTGAAGAAGAATTTTCAGGCAGATCTTCGGGGCCATTTTTTTATCTTAATCATCTTAGAGGAATAATCGTTCAGAAATCAATGTCGTGAGCTGTTTTTACCTGAGTGCCTCCTTGTATCTTACCTCTACTTTTCAAACAATGCGATTGATGATGGTTAATCGACAACCGTTCTGGTACGACTCTAGACCAAAGATTTTCATTGATTTGGAAACTCAGGGAAATAATTCTTTCCGAAGAGTATCATCACTTCAGATGAAATCTTCGCGAGAAAGTGACTGCGTCTTATAATTGTGAAAATGTAAGCTGGCGGAACCAGTTTCGAGCGAACTCGCAAAACTGACAAGAATCTCAAGGTTATTGCAATAATAACCCTTCTATTTGGGTATTATAATCCAGAGACCCATCTTATTTCTAGTACAAAGTAGTCGTTGGTCTTGAGAGAAATATTTGTACCTCTGTTACCTCTGTGATTAATTTCAATAGGAGTGAAATTGTCTCTTTTCATTTTCACAATATGATTTCGCATCATTTATAGTCCTTATTCTTCCTGCTTTTTTTTGCAACACCCACACGAGCAAATTATCTCCGTATATGAGGGAAATGATGACTGATGGACTGCAATCTTTCTTGTCATAGGCATAAATAATGCGGAAAGTTCAGCAAGTGAGATATATCAGATATTGTCCGTATTACAAGGCCAAATTTCCGTGGTCAGAACCTGCGCCAGGTGACCAAAAGTCTGCTCGATGCATTTGGTGCAATAAGACCTTCCTAATTGACTCAATGGGATCAAGTGCTTTCACTAGTCATGCTGAGGGAACTAAGCATGATGAACTCAGAAAATTGCACGAAAAGACTCCGTCAATCAAAAACTTCACTACCAAACCACAACCAGCTCAAAGTTCGAGTACAAGTAAGTTATTTCTCGTTCTATGTATTTTCAACTCCATTGTGTATATATCTTCAATGTCGCTTTTTATTTACAGGTGATATATCTGTTTGTGCAACATATACACTCAATTCTACCGCAATTTAAAATGTCTCCAATAACAATAGTAATTTCTCAGCCAAAGCTCCAGCTAATAAGAATCAAAATGCGATGGAAAGATTTCTCTTGAAAGACGAAGTGACAGAAGCTGCAATTAAATGGATTTTGGTCACAGTCGTGGAACATTTGAGTTTCCGAAGTTCAGCTCGATGTGTCAAAATGTTCCCGAAGATGTTTAAGGCGATGCGGTCACCGTGCAACCCGGAAATTATATCTTATTTGGATGTAAATCAAAAAAATTTCTCGAAACGAAGTTGGAGACGATTTGTCCATTACGTATTATCATCTGAATTGTGGTGGACAACTCATTATTTGTCACCAATCACAAGTATCACTAATAAACGAGAATAACTTGCCCGCGGGTACTTTCTAACCCACAAATTGGTACATTTTCGTTCACAAAACTCTCAAAATCTAGTCCGATTTGGGCCAAACGAAGAGTTATCCAGGCCAAGTTAGATGATAATAAAGCCTGGATAACTCGTCGTTTAGCCCATAATGGAAAAGATTTTGAGAGTTCTGTGAACAAAGTTCAGCGTGCACGGTGACCGCATCGCCTTAAGACGTGTGAAGTGGCTGCAGGTATGAAACTACAGAAAGATAAATTGCGATATTCAGTAGTCCACGGTATGGCGCCATTCTTTCATCATGCAGTAGTGGAGTTGATCAAAAAAGTTGAACATCTAGTTATTGGTTTCGACGAGAGCTTAAACCACATTGCACAGAAACAACAAATGGACGCTCATGTTAGATTATGGGATCATGAAAAAAACGAAGTCACGACTCGATACTATTCCTCAGTTTTTCTATCGAGTTCTAAAGCTGTAGATTTGAAAAATGGTCTCAAAGAGATATTTGGTGAATTTATGATCAAGCTACTGCAATTTTCCATGGATGGCCCGAATGTAAACAAAAAAACGCAGGATCTTGTGAACATTGAGCTCAGTCAAGACAGGGCCAATAACTCAGAAATTGTTGAGATCGGGACCTGTGGCTTGCATACAGTGCATGGTTCTTTCAAAGATGGAGTCAAAGCGACAGGTTGGAATTTAAATGAGTATTTGAACTACCTTCATCACCTTTTCCATGGCGCTACAACGCGTCGAGGTCAGTATTCGAAAATTACCGGATCTGACATGTTCCCATTCGAATTTTATGGGATCCGGTGGATTGAAAATTCCAAAGTTATCATCAGGTCTCGCGACATGTTGCCATACTTGAAAGAGTGGATTACAGTTATCGAAAAAGATGTCAAAAATCCACTCCATGCTAATAAGAATTTCAGGACTGTATCATCGAATGTCAAGGATGAATTGATGCCAGCAAAATTGTCTTTCTGTGCGTCAGTTGCAGCAATGATGGAACCTTTTCTAACTGAGTTCCAAAGTGATGCACCAATGGCACCGTTTCTGTACAAAGAACTTGAGCGAATGGCGCGCACAATCATGAGACGATTTGTAAAGAGAGAAATCTTGGAAAAAATCTCTTGAAGAAGATCGATCTGAAAGAGAGCAATCTAATATCTAAAGACTTGGTAGATCTGGGTTTTGAGACGAGAGGCGCTTTCCAAGCATTACCAGAGACATTCTCAGTGGACAAAGTTTCGAGATTCAAACAGGATTGTCGTGCATGTCTCGTTGCAATTATCAAGAAGCTGCTAGAGAAATCGCCATTACATTATGCCATGACTAAGTATATCACGTTTCTCGATCCTTCTCTAATTGCTCACAATTTTCCTCCTGTCGAAAAACGCCTGATACTATGCCTGGAAGAGCTCAGCTTACGCAAGAAGGTGATAGCAGGGTCTGTTGCTGATAAAATGAAGCAAGAATTCCTAGATTTATGCAAATCCGAAGCCTTGAAAATTCGATTCAAGCAATATCGTCGAAGTAAAACAAGACTGGATCATTTCTGGACTGGAATCATATCAGAGTCAGGAAAAGACTATCCTAATTTAACGAAGTCGGTTCGGATGATCTGCATCTTGTCACATGGAAATGCGGCTTTAGAGCGGGGTTTTTCGCTTAATGCTCAGTGCGTTGTAGAAAACCAGAGCACAGAATGTCTCGTAGCTATGAGGCAAGTGTATGATGGTGTCAAGCTTTTCGGTGATGTCGATGATGTCCCAATCACAAAGAAAATGATCCATTATGCTCGGAATGCCAGTAGTCTTCACCAAGAGTATCTTCAGAAGAAACAAAAAGGAAACGAAAAGAAAACTAAGGAGCAGAGAGAAAGAGAAAACACTGCACGTGAGCTGAAAGAATTGATTGAAGAGAGGGAAGAGACTGTGAGAAATGCTACTTTAGTCAGCGAGAACATTCCTAGAATAGATGAGAAGATTTCTTCCCTGAGGCGACGTGCATGAATGTATGTAATACATTCGTTATAATTCTAGCAACTGTCGCTAACCTCTTGGAAAAATATCCTGATTATAATTTCATTTTGGTGCGATCGATGGTTGATTTGTCCAATGATATTGCCCGTACTCTGTTTTTACTGAATGTTTAGGAAAATATTTCCATTACAATTCCAATTTTGTGTCATGAAAAATGTTTTATTAGTCTAGTGGTCCTTATTGTTCGTATTCCTCTATATAAAGAAAATATCATTCATCCAACATATCGAGTTTCTTCCCTTTAAGACACGGGAATAGTCGGGAATTCCAGAAAATTTCATCGGGAAAAAACGGGAAACCATCTGGAATTCGGCGTGACCCTCGTTATAGACACCGTGCTGCAAAGATCCCTGTATTTCAGAGGGATGATTCCATATCCAAACTTTGGGATCAGTTGAGAATTGATAAATTTGTATTTTCTGAAGTTTTCCTAAAATTGAAAATTGGGGTCTCTGATAATACTTATTCTCCAAAAGTTCATGATCAGTGGCTTTCTGTCCATTCAAATTTAATTATCAAGTAAATTGAATTGCATCTAATTGCATCTGTGGTTTCCACTATAGGTACACATTATTCCCAAGGCCCCTAATGTATGTGAGAGGGGCACAATGTCAAGACCTCTGATATTAGTGTGCGAGAGGGGTACAATATATACATAGACATGAAGTGTGTATATATATATGTCGCAGGCAAAGTGATCAATTCGCCGATGTATACAGCCGCTAGCGGATGTATACATTCCCTAGGCACTGTATACAGCCGCAGTCAAAGTGTTCAAGAATCGCTGCGGCAGCGTCGGAGAATAGTTTGCCTAGGGAATGTATACCTCGACTAGCGACTGTATACACTGCCATAGACCGATTCGGCAAAGTATTCAGCGATGCCGCGGGCAACGGCTTCAGGTATATGAGTCAATGATAGAAATTTGATTCTCTATACTAGCATACGTGAATGCATGCATGAACAGACGAGCTCCTATACTTATTCGGAAATTCAGGGCTAAATCTTTATAAACTTGTGTGTAAAATGGACAAGATTGATATCAAGTCAGTCGTGAATAATGAAGAATAAGTTTATAAGATTGAATTTGATCACAAAACTATCCAATGAGTTCTTTCGATGAAAGTTGATTCAATTTTCAGGAACTCAAGAAATTCCCATAGTTTCTAATTCATTTGATACTACGAGAATAACGGAGGGATTACGATTTCATCGAGTAATTGATTTATCGACCATGAACATTCTTATCGTCAAAATGAACTCAATAATTAATCTACACTGACTTGGGTTTCGTCATTATGGTCACGTAGTCATCATTTTCACATACACGTTCATTTACACAGCTTATTGGAGCATACAGTCGAACGATGGCAACGAGAGCCGCATTTTAAATTATTTTTTAAGTATATACAGCGGTTCGTTTTACGTTGAGCTACACCGACTCCACAATTGCACTTCCTCATACCTTGACCACCACTGGTGGACTGTTTTGATGCAGCTTCTCTTAATGTCAGCAAAACTCCAACATTGACATCGTCCAAACATACAGCGTTCATCCCAGCTCCTAGTAGATCAGATATCTAGGAAACCAACCTTTTATAAGACCATCCTTCGTTCCTATTTGATAAACGCCATTCTCAATTTCGACGATAACTCCAATAATCCGTGGAAAATCTAGCGGAGCCCGATCGAATATTGGAACAGCTAGCGTGATACAATCACCTACTGTCAAAGTTGGAAAATTTTGTGATGAGAAAGAAACCATCTTTTCTGTCGCCGCTTTCTGGCGTCGATGACAATCATCTTGTGATTCAGATAAAAGCTGCTCCCGACTACAATGTGAACAGATGATGGAATCTCCTACTTCTAGATTCAAACTGCCACAGTTGCGATGCATAGTAGAGAGACATTTACTACACTCTACAAAGTCGTCTCAACTTGGATTTCCACCGCAAACAACACAATTACTCGTAGTAATTTCGGCAAAGATTTGTGATGTGGGTTCTACTCGTTTGTTTGTACTGAAACAAATGAGTCAAAATTTTTAGGCAATCGAATGAGTGATTTTTTTTGCAGTAATATTGTATACAAATATTCTCATTAAATACCTGTCAGCGCTCTCTTCAATCGATTGAACATTGAGAAAATCATTAGTAAAACTCATTCCTTGCGAGTCAGATCTGAGATGTTCGATGAGAGAAAGCAATGAAATCATGAGAACATAATGCATCGATCGAAGTGATGATAAAATGGTCACCTTTCATATGTATCTATATGGCTCACTTGAATATTACTCTTCAACTCTAGTAGTGTCGACCTGGAAAAAAATATTATTCGATGAAGGAAAAGAGAGTAAGATTGGCAATAATAAAATCGGTTAGACAATGAATTTACCCATCACTCGAATTGATTAGATCAGACTCAACATCGGGATCTTGGGTCTGCTGCACTGGTATGATAGCGTTTGCGCTCGTACCATACACGTCATGTGACGGCCCTGTTTCAGAATCTTCAAAATCGTCTACTGATTCTGTCCTCTGCGC
Organism: Eretmocerus hayati; assembly: GCA_029851415.1. Classification (NCBI taxonomy): domain Eukaryota; kingdom Metazoa; phylum Arthropoda; class Insecta; order Hymenoptera; family Aphelinidae; genus Eretmocerus; species Eretmocerus hayati. Next base: position 104,575,218 of record CM056742.1, read on the forward strand.
GTCTGACCTGAAAAATGATTTTGATCAGTTGAGTTATCACGAGTTCAGAATCAGAGACCCGCGTCTTTTCGTGAAAGAGAGAATACTGCCATCGATTGTAATTAATGAAAGAATACCTCGGGTACGGATCCGCAACACCATCATTTTGATTGGCCAGGGCTGTCTCTAAGTCTTCTTCAGTATTGATCGATGCAATTACGTCTTGTGGCAAATTTGTAGATGACAATGCAAATTTTGTGGTTCAAATCATTCCTAAGCAACAGAACTCAAGCAGTTCGCGTAAATGGGTTCTTATCTGAATCCTTTGAGGTGAAGTCTGGGGTACTGCAGGGGTCCCATACTGGAACACTTTTATTTAATCTGTCCATCAATGATATTAACCAGTGGATAAAGCATAGCAAAATTTTGCTCTTCGCAAATGATTTAAAGATATTGATTAAAATACGGTCGGAATCTGATACTAATTTGTTACAATCTGATCTCAATTCATTTGAAATCTGGAACTACTGGAACTGCATGACCTTGAATCTGAACAAATGTGTAGTAATGTTGTATTATACTGGCAAAATCCCAAAAAGTAGTAGTAAGTTATACTCTCCAAGGGAAACAAATTCAAACAAGAGGGAAAGGTTAACTGAGGTAAAAGATCTAGGAGTAATATTCGACTGTTAAATGAAATTCAAATCGCACATTTCCATGATAAAAAACAAGGCAACAAGGATGATCTCATTCATTCAAAGAAAGACGGTGCAGTTTCGTTCCCCGGGGTCATTGTGTATTTTATATCAAATGCTAGTTAGATCTCATCTTACATACGCATCGCCAGTGTGGCGGCCTAAAGAAAAAGGACTAATGAAAGAACTTGAGTCAGTTCAGCATAAGTTTTTGAGATTTCTTTCACTGTATACTGATACACCAATTGATCGCTTTTCACATGATGATGAAGCCATAGCAACCAAATTTAAAATTTGTAGTTTACAATCGTCTTTTGACTACCAGGATTTGATGATCTTATTTAAAATCTTCAAGCAGTATACTGATGCCCCTGAGTTGTTGTGTAGAATAAATATAAGAGTTCCAGACATGAGGCTGCGAAATAATTTCAAGCCATTTGTCAGTGATTATATTGAAGGAACGTGGAGCGCTAGATCGCCGATGCAAAGATGCATGCATTTGGCAAACGATAATCGAGAAAATATAGATTTTTTTGATAGTAGGATTTCGCAATTTAAATCGATTGTGAGGGAGAAAATATTACACTACTGCTAAGTCAAATTGATGAGTTTTGATATTCTACTCTCAAAGAGATTTTTTAATTTTGTTTATTCTAATTTTGTTTATTTTTGGTTGGAGTCTTACTAAGGTGAAGTAAACTCTCTTTCGGCTGCTCGAAATAAGTGTACGTGTTATGATTTGCACCACATGTAACCTATAATGTAAAAGGTCTTTTTGACCGTGTACTATATAAAATCAATAAATAAATAAATATATATACATATTCACCTTTGTAAACAGTGTTGTGTGTGTGTATTCACACATACATATACATCAACAATCAGTATGTTTACAAAGGTTAGAGTGTGCGGGTGGTGACACGCTTGCTGATCATCACTGAGCTATATGGTGATCGCAGGGGTGCCACCGTAAGTTACTAGGGCTGTTCCGATATGGCGGCAGACTACGGCCTCGCCTAAAGTGGGAAAAGCACCTCGACAGGATTGTGTCCACACCTAGAATTGATGAAATGATGTTTAAACATCAAATGACTACCCTTTTGCAGTAATTTTAGATGACTGTGAAGTTAGCCGCAATTTTGTTGCCGCAATTTTAGGGTATTCTACAATGGTGGCCACTAATGCGTTCGGCAATTGGGGATGCGTCTGGACATCTTTCGGGGCGCTAAATGATTGGAAATGGATCCTGAATGATATTTTGAGTGCTCAGTGACACCTGGATTACCCGTGGTTACTTATTTTGATCGATTTTCCCATGAGCCCAAGAGGCTGGGAGAGTGAAGAAATTAGACATTGACGTCGATTTAGGGGGTGGATTCGAGCTTGTACCCCCCTATCGATGTTCGGGGTGTCTCCTGTCACGGTTGAGCCATATATTCGGAGTATTTATAGTCACGTAGATCACCCTCGATCATTGATCTAAGCCAATATTCGCGTCGATCCGAGAGTCGCTAGAATGGAAAAATGAAGCTTTTCGACGATCTTAGGGGGAATTTCGGAGTTGTACCCTATCAGCAATGGATGGGATATCTTCTCATATTGTACAACTATACTTGAGGAGTATTTTGGACTGCCTAGGTCACCCTCCATCATTGATCTAAGCCAATATTCGCGTTGATCCGAGAGTCGCTCAAATGGAAAAACGAAGCTCTTCGACGATTTTAGGGGGAATTTCGGAGTTGTACCCTATCAACTATGACTGGAATATCTTCTCATATTGTGTAAATATACCTAAGGAGTATTTAGGACTGCCTAGATCACCCTCGACCATTGATCTAAGCCAATATTCGCGTCGATCCGAGAAATGCTAAAATGGAAAAACGATGCTTTTCGACGATCTTGGGGGAAATTCGGAGTTGGACCCTATCAGCAATGAGTGGGATATCCTTTCATATTGTAGAACTATATCTGTGAAATATTTTGTACTGTCTAGATCACCCTCGATTATAGATCAAAGCCAATATTCGCGTTGATCCGAGAGTCGCTAAAATGGAAAAACGAAGCTTTTTGATGATCTTGGGGAGAAATTCGGAGTTGTACCCTGTCAGCAATGAGTGGGATATCCTCTCATATCGTGCAACTATGCCTTAGGAGTATTTTAGACTGCCTAGATCACCCTCGACCATCGATCGAAGCCAATCTTCGCGTCGATCCGAGAGTCGCTAAAATGGAAAAACGAAGCTTTTCGACGATCTTGGGGAGAAAGGCGGAGTTGTACCCTATCAGCAATGAGTAGGATATCCTCTCGTATTGTGCAACTATGCCTAAGGGAAATTTTGGACTGCTTAGCTCATCCTCCATGATTGATCTAAGCCAATATTCGCGTCGATCCGAGAAATGCTAAAATGGAAAAACGATGCTTATCGACGATCTTGGGGGAAATTCGGAGTTGTACCCTATCAGCAATGAGTGGGATATCCTTTCATATTGTAGAACTATATCTGTGGAATATTTGTACTGCCTAGATCACCCTCGATTATGGATCAAAGCCAATATTCGCGTTGATCCGAGAGTCGCTAAAATGAAAAAACGAAGCTTTACGATGATCTTGGGGAGAAATTAGGAGTTGTACCCTGTCAGCAATGGGTGGGATATCCTCTCATATCGTGCAACTATGCCTTAGGAGTGTTTCAGACTGCCTAGATCACCCTCGACCATCGATCGAAGGCAATATTCGCGTCGAACCGAGAGTCGCTAAAATGGAAAAACGAAGCTTTTCGACGATCTTGGGGAGAAATTCGGAGTTGTACCCCATCAGCAATGAGTGCGATATCCTTTCATATTGTGCAACTATGCCTAAGGAGAAGTTTGGACTGCTTAGCTCACCCTCCATGATTGATCTCAGCCAATATTCGCGTCGATCCGAGAGTCGCTCAAATGAAAAAACGAAGCTTTTCGACGATATTGGGGGAAATTCGGAGTTGTACCCTATCAGCAATGAGTGGGATATCTTCCCATATCGTGCAACTATACCTTAGGAGTATTGTGGACTGCCTAGATCGCCTTGATCATTGATCTAAGCCAATATTCGCGTCGACCCGAGAGTCGCTAATATGGAGAAACGAAGCTCTTCGACGATATTGGGGAGGGGGGGAATTCGGAGTTGTACCCTATCAGCAATGAGTGGGATATCTTTTTATATTGTGCAACTATACCTTAGGAGTATTTTGGACTGCCTAGATCACCCTCGATCATTGATCTAAGCCAATATTCGCGTCGATCCGAGAGTCGCTCAAATGGAAAAACGAAGCTTTTCGACGATATTGGGGGGAAATTCGGAGTTGTACCCCATCAGCAATGAGTGGGATATCTTTCCATATTGTGTAACTATACCTTAGGAGTATTTTGGACTGCCTAGATCACCCTTGATCATTGATCTAAGCCAATATTCGCGTCGATCCGAGAGTCGCTAAAATGGAGAAACGAAGCTTTTTGACGATCTTGGGGAGATATTCGGAGTTGTACCCTGTCAGCGATGAGTGGGATATCCTCTCATATTGTGCAGCTATATCTGAGAAGTATTCCAGACTGCCTAGATAACCCTCGACCACTGATCTGAGCCCATATTCGCGTCGATCCGAGAGTCGCTAAAATGGAGAAACGAAGCTTTTTGACGATCTTGGGGAGAAATTCGGAGTTGTACCCTGTCAGCAATGAGTGGGATATCCTCTCATATTGTGCAGCTATATCTGAGAAGTATTTCAGACTGCCTCATAACCCTCGACCACTGATCTGAGCCAATATTTGCGTCGATCCGAGAGTCGCTGAAATGGAAAACCGAAGCTTTTCGACGATCTTGGGGAGATATTCGGAGTTGTACCCTATCAGCGATGAGTGGGATATCCTCTCATATTGTGCAACTATGCCTAAGGAGTATTTTGGACTGCCTAGCTCACCCTCCATCATTGATCTGAGCCAATATTCGCGTCGACCCGAGAGTCGCTAAAATGGAAAAACGAAGCTCTTCGACGATATTGGGGAGGAATTTAGCTTTCATACCCCGGGTGCCTGGCTTTCACCTTCACCCCGGCTTACCCCCATGGGCGCGGGGCAGGGATACGCCCTGCCAGCGCGTCGGTTTGGAGGGTGGCCAACACCGAGCCAGGCTCGGTGATGACACAGCCCTCCTCCCCGACTACCGAATTCTGGGCTCAGCCCCCAGCACAAGGCCGATGCCCGCCCCTCGGTGGGGGGCTTCGGGACTCGTCTAGGCTTCCTGAGAGCCCAGGGAGTCCCTCGGGATGATGGATGAGTCTTTCGGGCTCGCATTGTTATCGCCCGAGGGCGATCTCAATTTGAGTCCCTAGACTCACCCACTCCCGTGGTGCCGGATGGAGATGTGCGGTCTCCTCGCTCCAGCGGGCGATAACTGGGGCCGGGGGGTCGTCACACCCCAGGGAGGAGGCGCCATGCCCCAACCCCCCTTGCGGTTTTCGGGAGAAGTCAAAGCGCCGAGCACCGGTCTCGGAGCCAGTCTTCTCCCTACCGGCTTCGGGCCTAAGCCTGGGTACGGTGTCCCAGTAACTGGGGCCGGAAGGTCGTCACACCCCGGGACATATCGTCCCCCTTGCGGTCTAGATTCGAGGGCTAGACACTCAAGTGTCGTTGTCCTCACCTTCCTCACTCATCCACCTCACCACCTCCTCTCTTCTTTGATGCGCCCTTTCCGCGAATTTTCAAAACACCCCATAGCTTTTCTTCCCTTTCATAATCCCCGACACATCCCATACTCCACATTCATTCATTCTCACACCCATTCCTTCCAAGTCCCTAAATTCCTCATACAATTCACATTCACACAACACATGCAACCAATCCTCCCACTCGTCGCCACACACACACCTGGGCGTGCCGCTCAGCCTTCTTTTAAAGAGGGATGCATTGAACGTCCCGTGCCCGGTGAGCAAACACCAAGGGTGCAGGGACGATTCAAGCAGTCCTCTGGGGATGCTCCCCACCAGTGTGACCTGGTTAATGAAGGCATGAGTGGCACGCCCATTCCATGATGCATCCCATCTGTCCTGCCATTCGTCCCTCATTCTCTTCTCGATCCATTCCACAATCTCCCCCCCTTCCATACCCACAATCTCATTTCCCTCCACCAAATCATTCATTCGCATATCGACGTTATTTTTAACCCTCCAAATGGCGGCTCGTCTCCGGCTTTCTAAGTCCCACGGTGCCCAACCGGCCAAGACCTGAAGGGCGTCCGTGGAGACCGTCCGACATACCCTCAAACATGCCAGTAGTACGACTCTCTGGCATGAGTTGAGGGCATTCCGGGCGTACTGGTACCGGAGAGAGTCCGCCCATACACTAGCCCCATACAGCGCCACCGCTCTGAATAACCCATTCACCCACTGATTCACGCACTTCATTCTCACTCCCCATTCTTTCTTAAGTACTCTTCTAAATTTGCCCACCAAACTGCAGACTTTGGGCTGCAAAGTCCGCAGGTGGGGGGGGGGGGGGGCAAAAGAGAGCCTTTCTCCAACACACACACCCAGATACTTGACCTCCTTCACATACCTAATTCTACGCACATTTCCCTTCCACTCCACTTGCACACTTCTGTAATCCACGCCCAAAAATCCTTTCATTAATATACAAACCGTCTTTTCCTCACTCACCTCCACTCCAGCCCCTTCCCCCCATTCGTAAACTAACAGCATGGCAGCCCTCATCCTCCTTTCGACCTCATTCCTACTATTCCCCCTCACAATGAGGTTGACGTCGTCGGCATATGCGACGACGTCAACCCCATTCTCCTTCATCCTTTCCCTTAGCCAGCGAAGGAGCTTATTCATGCTGAGATTCCATGCAGTGGGTCCAGGTATGGACCCCTGCGCGGCTCCGGCTTCAAGCTCCTTCCATACTGTTGTTTCACCCATTCTCATGCACGCTCTCCTTCCATGCCAATAGCTCTCCCACACTTCCATTTCCCTTGCACTCACCCCATACGACCTCATCTCCTTCAAGACCATGAGCCATCGGGGATAATCGAAGGCTCCCTTGAAGTCGATGAGGCCACACAATACATACTTATCATTCACACTCTCAATCACACTCCTCACTTCGTGCCAGGCACTCTCGCATGACTTCCCCTTCATGAAGCCGTGTTGTGCCTCTTCCCATTTCCCCTCCATGACTTTTAACACCTTGTCATTGATTCCCCGCTACGATATTGGGGAGGGGGGAAATTCGGAGTTGTACCCTATCAGCAATGAGTGGGATATCTTTTCATATTGTGCAAAAATAACTCAGGAGTATTTAGGACTACCTAGAGCACCCTCGATCATTGATCTAAGCCAATATTCGCGTCGATCCGAGAGTCGCTCAAATGGAAAAACGAAGCTCTTCGACGATTTTAGGGGGAATTTCGGAGTTGTACCCTATCAACTATGACTGGAATATCTTCTCATATTGTGTAAATATACCTTAGGAGTATTTAGGACTGCCTAGATCACCCTCGACCATTGATCTAAGCCAATATTCGCGTCGATCCGAGAAATGCTAAAATGGAAAAACGACGCTTTTCGACGATCTTGGGGGAAATTCGGAGTTGTACCCTGTCAGCAATGAGTGGAATATCCTCTCATATTGTGCAGCTATACTTGAGGAGTATTTTGGACCGCCTAGGTCACCCTCCATCATTGATCGAAGCCAATATTCGCGTTGATCCGAGAGTCACTAAAATGGAAAAACGAAGCTTTTTGATGATCTTGGGGCGAAATTAGGAGTTGTACCCTGTCAGCAATGGGTGGGATATCCTCTCATATCGTGCAACTATGCCTTAGGAGTGTTTCAGACTGCCTAGATCACCCTCGACCATCGATCGAAGCCAATCTTCGCGTCGATCCGAGAGTCGCTAAAATGGAAAAAAGAAGCTTTTCGACGATCTTGGGGAGAAATTTGGAGTTGTACCCTGTCAGCAATGAGTGGGATATCCTCTCGTATTGTGCAACTATGCCTAAGGAAAATTTTGGACTGCTTAGCTCATCCTCCATGATTGATCTAAGCCAATATTCGCGTCGATCCGAGAAATGCTAAAATGGAAAAACGCTGCTATCGACGATCTTGGGGGAAATTCGGAGTTGTACCCTTATCAGCAATGAGTGGGATATCCTTTCATATTGTAGAACTATATCTGTGGAATATTTGTACTGCCTAGATCACCCTCGATTATGGATCAAAGCCAATATTCGCGTTGATCCGAGAGTCGCTAAAATGGAAAAACGAAGCTTTACGATGATCTTGGGGAGAAATTAGGGGTTGTACCCTGTCAGCAATGGGTGGGATATCCTCTCATGTTGTGCAACTATGCCTAAGGAGAAGTTTGGACTGCTTAGCTCACCCTCCATGATTGATCTCAGCCAATATTCGCGTCGATCCGCGAGTCGCTCGAATGAAAAAACGAAGCTTTCCGACGATATTGGGGGAAATTCGGAGTTGTACCCTATCAGCAATGAGTGGGATATCTTCCCATATCGTGCAACTATACCTTAGGAGTATTGTGGACTGCCTAGATCGCCTTGATCATTGATCTAAGCCAATATTCGCGTCGACCCGAGAGTCGCTAAAATGGAAAAACGAAGCTCTTCGACGATATTGGGGAGGGGGGGAATTCGGAGTTGTACCCTATCAGCAATGAGTGGGATATCTTTTCATATTGTGCAACTATACCTTAGAAGTATTTTGGACCGCCTAGATCACCCTCGATCATTGATCTAAGCCAATATTCGCGTCGATCCGAGAGTCGCTCAAATGGAAAAACGAAGCTTTTAGCATCCCATCTGTCCTGCCATTCGTCCCTCATTCTCTTCTCGATCAATTCCACAATCTCCCCCCCTTCTATACCCACAATCTCATTTCCCTCCACCAAATCATTCATTCGCATATCGACGTTATTCTTAACCCTCCAAATGGCGGCTCGTCTCCGGCTTCCTAAATCCCACGGTGCCCAACCGGCCAAGACCTGAAGGGCGTCCGTGGAGACCGTCCGACATACCCTCAAACATGCCAGTAGTACGACTCTCTGGCATGAGTTGAGGGCATTCCGGGCGTACTGGTACCGGAGGGAGTCCGCCCATACACTAGCCCCATACAGCGCCACCGCTCTGAATAGCCCATTCACCCACTGATTCACGCACTTCATTCTCACTCCCCATTCTTTCTTAAGTACTCTTCTAACTTTGCCCACCAAACTGCAGACTTTGGGCTGCAGAGTCCGCAGGTGGGGGGCAAAAGAGAGCCTTTCTCCAACACACACACCCAGATACTTGACCTCCTTCACATACCTAATTCTACGCACATTTCCCTCCCATTCCACTTGCACACATCTGTAATCCACGCCCAAAAATCCTTTCATTAATATACAAACCGTCTCTTCCTCACTCACCTCCACTCCAGCCCCTTCCCCCCATTCGTAAACTAACAGCATGGCAGCCCTCATCCTCCTTTCGACCTCATTCCTACTATTCCCCCTCACAATGAGGTTGACGTCGTCGGCATATGCGACGACGTCAACCCCATTCTCCTTCATCCTTTCCCTTAGCCAGCGAAGGAGCTTATTCATGCTGAGATTCCATGCAGTGGGTCCAGGTATGGACCCCTGCGCGGCTCCGGCTTCAAGCTCCTTCCATACTGTTGTTTCACCCATTCTCATGTACGCTCTCCTTCCATGCCAATAGCTCTCCCATACTTTCATTTCCCTTGCACTCACCCCATACGACCTCATCTCCTTCAAGACCATGAGCCATCGGGGATAATCGAAGGCTCCCTTGAAGTCGATGAGGCCACACAATACATACTTATCATTCACACTCTCAATCACACTCCTCACTTCGTGCCAGGCACTCTCGCATGACTTCCCCTTCATGAAGCCGTGTTGTGCCTCTTCCCATTTCCCCTCCATGACTTTTAACACCTTGTCATTGATTCCCCGCTACGATATTGGGGAGGGGGGAAATTCGGAGTTGTACCCTATCAGCAATGAGCGGGATATCTTTTCATATTGTGCAAATATAACTCAGGAGTATTTTGGACTACCTAGAGCACCCTCGATCATTGATCTAAGCCAATATTCGCGTCGATCCGAGAGTCGCTCAAATGGAAAAACGAAGCTCTTCGACGATTTTAGGGGGAATTTCGGAGTTGTACCCTATCAACTATGACTGGAATATCTTCTCATATTGTGTAAATATACCTTAGGAGTATTTAGGACTGCCTAGATCACCCTCGACCATTGATCTAAGCCAATATTCGCGTCGATCCGAGAAATGCTAAAATGGCAAAACGATGCTTTTCGACGATCTTGGGGGAAATTCGGAGTTGTACCCTATCAGCAATGAGTGGGATATCCTTTCATATTGTAGAACTATATCTGTGGAATATTTTGTACTGTCTAGATCACCCTCGATTATAGATCAAAGCCAATATTCGCGTTGATCCGAGAGTCGCTAAAATGGAAAAACGAAGCTTTTTGATGATCTTGGGGAGAAATTCGGAGTTGTACCCTGTCAGCAATGAGTGGGATATCCTCTCATATCGTGCAACTATGCCTTAGGAGTATTTTAGACTGCCTAGATCACCCTCGACCATCGATCGAAGCCAATCTTCGCGTCGATCCGAGAGTCGCTAAAATGGAAAAACGAAGCTTTTCGACGATCTTGGGGAGAAATTTGGAGTTGTACCCTATCAGCAAGAGTGGGATATCCTCTCGTATTGTGCAACTATGCCTAAGGAAAATTTTGGACTGCTTAGCTCATCCTCCATGATTGATCTAAGCCAATATTCGCGTCGATCCGAGAAATGCTAAAATGGAAAAACGATGCTTATCGACGATCTTGGGGGAAATTCGGAGTTGTACCCTATCAGCAATGAGTGGGATATCCTTTCATATTGTAGAACTATATCTGTGGAATATTTGTACTGCCTAGATCACCCTCGATTATGGATCAAAGCCAATATTCGCGTTGATCCGAGAGTCGCTAAAATGGAAAAACGAAGCTTCACCATGATCTTGGGGAGAAATTAGGAGTTGTACCCTGTCAGCAATGGGTGGGATATCCTCTCATATCGTGCAACTATGCCTTAGGAGTGTTTCAGACTGCCTAGATCACCCTCGACCATCGATCGAAGCCAATATTCGCGTCGAACCGAGAGTCGCTAAAATGGAAAAACGAAGCTTTTCGACGATCTTGGGGAGAAATTCGGAGTTGTACCCTATCAGCAATGAGTGCGATATCCTCTCATATTGTGCAACTATGCCTAAGGAGAAGTTTGGACTGCTTAGCTCACCCTCCATGATTGATCTCAGCCAATATTCGCGTCGATCCGAGAGTCGCTCAAATGGAAAAACGAAGCTTTACCATGATCTTGGGGAGAAATTAGGAGTTGTACCCTGTCAGCAATGGGTGGGATATCCTCTCATATCGTGCAACTATGCCTTAGGAGTGTTTCAGACTGCCTAGATCACCCTCGACCATCGATCGAAGCCAATATTCGCGTCGAACCGAGAGTCGCTAAAATGGAAAAACGAAGCTTTTCGACGATATTGGGGGAAATTCGGAGTTGTACCCTATCAGCAATGAGTGGGATATCTCCCCATATCGTGCAACTATACCTTAGGTGTATTGTGGACTGCCTAGATCGCCTTGATCATTGATCTAAGCCAATATTCGCGTCGACCCGAGAGTCGCTAAAATGGAAAAACGAAGCTCTTCGACGATATTGGGGAGGGGGGGAATTCGGAGTTGTACCCTATCAGCAATGAGTGGGATATCTTTTCATATTGTGCAACTATACCTTAGAAGTATTTTGGACCGCCTAGATCACCCTCGATCATTGATCTAAGCCAATATTCGCGTCGATCCGAGAGTCGCTCAAATGGAAAAACGAAGCTTTTAGCATCCCATCTGTCCTGCCATTCGTCCCTCATTCTCTTCTCGATCAATTCCACAATCTCCCCCCCTTCTATACCCACAATCTCATTTCCCTCCACCAAATCATTCATTCGCATATCGACGTTATTCTTAACCCTCCAAATGGCGGCTCGTCTCCGGCTTCCTAAATCCCACGGTGCCCAACCGGCCAAGACCTGAAGGGCGTCCGTGGAGACCGTCCGACATACCCTCAAACATGCCAGTAGTACGACTCTCTGGCATGAGTTGAGGGCATTCCGGGCGTACTGGTACCGGAGGGAGTCCGCCCATACACTAGCCCCATACAGCGCCACCGCTCTGAATAGCCCATTCACCCACTGATTCACGCACTTCATTCTCACTCCCCATTCTTTCTTAAGTACTCTTCTAACTTTGCCCACCAAACTGCAGACTTTGGGCTGCAGAGTCCGCAGGTGGGGGGCAAAAGAGAGCCTTTCTCCAACACACACACCCAGATACTTGACCTCCTTCACATACCTAATTCTACGCACATTTCCCTCCCATTCCACTTGCACACATCTGTAATCCACGCCCAAAAATCCTTTCATTAATATACAAACCGTCTCTTCCTCACTCACCTCCACTCCAGCCCCTTCCCCCCATTCGTAAACTAACAGCATGGCAGCCCTCATCCTCCTTTCGACCTCATTCCTACTATTCCCCCTCACAATGAGGTTGACGTCGTCGGCATATGCGACGACGTCAACCCCATTCTCCTTCATCCTTTCCCTTAGCCAGCGAAGGAGCTTATTCATGCTGAGATTCCATGCAGTGGGTCCAGGTATGGACCCCTGCGCGGCTCCGGCTTCAAGCTCCTTCCATACTGTTGTTTCACCCATTCTCATGTACGCTCTCCTTCCATGCCAATAGCTCTCCCATACTTTCATTTCCCTTGCACTCACCCCATACGACCTCATCTCCTTCAAGACCATGAGCCATCGGGGATAATCGAAGGCTCCCTTGAAGTCGATGAGGCCACACAATACATACTTATCATTCACACTCTCAATCACACTCCTCACTTCGTGCCAGGCACTCTCGCATGACTTCCCCTTCATGAAGCCGTGTTGTGCCTCTTCCCATTTCCCCTCCATGACTTTTAACACCTTGTCATTGATTCCCCGCTACGATATTGGGGAGGGGGGAAATTCGGAGTTGTACCCTATCAGCAATGAGCGGGATATCTTTTCATATTGTGCAAATATAACTCAGGAGTATTTTGGACTACCTAGAGCACCCTCGATCATTGATCTAAGCCAATATTCGCGTCGATCCGAGAGTCGCTCAAATGGAAAAACGAAGCTCTTCGACGATTTTAGGGGGAATTTCGGAGTTGTACCCTATCAACTATGACTGGAATATCTTCTCATATTGTGTAAATATACCTTAGGAGTATTTAGGACTGCCTAGATCACCCTCGACCATTGATCTAAGCCAATATTCGCGTCGATCCGAGAAATGCTAAAATGGCAAAACGATGCTTTTCGACGATCTTGGGGGAAATTCGGAGTTGTACCCTATCAGCAATGAGTGGGATATCCTTTCATATTGTAGAACTATATCTGTGGAATATTTTGTACTGTCTAGATCACCCTCGATTATAGATCAAAGCCAATATTCGCGTTGATCCGAGAGTCGCTAAAATGGAAAAACGAAGCTTTTTGATGATCTTGGGGAGAAATTCGGAGTTGTACCCTGTCAGCAATGAGTGGGATATCCTCTCATATCGTGCAACTATGCCTTAGGAGTATTTTAGACTGCCTAGATCACCCTCGACCATCGATCGAAGCCAATCTTCGCGTCGATCCGAGAGTCGCTAAAATGGAAAAACGAAGCTTTTCGACGATCTTGGGGAGAAATTTGGAGTTGTACCCTATCAGCAAGAGTGGGATATCCTCTCGTATTGTGCAACTATGCCTAAGGAAAATTTTGGACTGCTTAGCTCATCCTCCATGATTGATCTAAGCCAATATTCGCGTCGATCCGAGAAATGCTAAAATGGAAAAACGATGCTTATCGACGATCTTGGGGGAAATTCGGAGTTGTACCCTATCAGCAATGAGTGGGATATCCTTTCATATTGTAGAACTATATCTGTGGAATATTTGTACTGCCTAGATCACCCTCGATTATGGATCAAAGCCAATATTCGCGTTGATCCGAGAGTCGCTAAAATGGAAAAACGAAGCTTCACCATGATCTTGGGGAGAAATTAGGAGTTGTACCCTGTCAGCAATGGGTGGGATATCCTCTCATATCGTGCAACTATGCCTTAGGAGTGTTTCAGACTGCCTAGATCACCCTCGACCATCGATCGAAGCCAATATTCGCGTCGAACCGAGAGTCGCTAAAATGGAAAAACGAAGCTTTTCGACGATCTTGGGGAGAAATTCGGAGTTGTACCCTATCAGCAATGAGTGCGATATCCTCTCATATTGTGCAACTATGCCTAAGGAGAAGTTTGGACTGCTTAGCTCACCCTCCATGATTGATCTCAGCCAATATTCGCGTCGATCCGAGAGTCGCTCAAATGGAAAAACGAAGCTTTACCATGATCTTGGGGAGAAATTAGGAGTTGTACCCTGTCAGGAATGGGTGGGATATCCTCTCATATCGTGCAACTATGCCTTAGGAGTGTTTCAGACTGCCTAGATCACCCTCGACCATCGATCGAAGCCAATATTCGCGTCGAACCGAGAGTCGCTAAAATGGAAAAACGAAGCTTTTCGACGATATTGGGGGAAATTCGGAGTTGTACCCTATCAGCAATGAGTGGGATATCTCCCCATATCGTGCAACTATACCTTAGGTGTATTGTGGACTGCCTAGATCGCCTTGATCATTGATCTAAGCCAATATTCGCGTCGACCCGAGAGTCGCTAAAATGGAAAAACGAAGCTCTTCGACGATATTGGGGAGGGGGGGAATTCGGAGTTGTACCCTATCAGCAATGAGTGGGATATCTTCTTATATTGTGCAACTATACCTTAGGAGTATTTTGGACTGCCTAGATCACCCTCGATCATTGATCTAAGCCAATATTCGCGTCGATCCGAGAGTCGCTCAAATGGAAAAACGAAGCTTTTCGACGATATTGGGGGGAAATTCGGAGTTGTACCCCATCAGCAATGAGTGGGATATCTTTCCATATTGTGCAACTATACCTTAGGAGTATTTTGGACTGCCTAGATCACCCTCGACCACTGATCTGAGCCCATATTCGCGTCGATCCGAGAGTCGATAAAATGGAGAAACGAAGCTTTTTGACGATCTTGGGGAGAAATTCGGAGTTGTACCCTGTCAGCAATGAGTGGGATATCCTCTCATATTGTGCAGCTATATCTGAGAAGTATTTCAGACTGTCTCATAACCCTCGACCACTGATCTGAGCCAATATTCGCGTCGATCCGAGAGTCGCTAAAATGGAAAACCGAAGCTTTTCGACGATCTTGGGGAGATATTCGGAGTTGTACCCTATCAGCAATGAGTGGGATATCCTCTCATATTGTGCAACTATGCCTAAGGAGTATTTTGGACTGCTTAGCTCACCCTCCATCATTGATCTAAGCCAATATTCGCGTCGACCCGAGAGTCGCTAAAATGGAAAAACGAAGCTCTTCGACGATATTGGGGAGGAATTTAGCTTTCATACCTCGGTTGCCTGGCTTTCACCTTCACCCCGGCTTGCCCCCATGGGCGCGGGGCTACGCCCTGCCAGCGCGTCGGTTTTGAGGGTGGCCAACACCGAGCCAGGCTCGGTGATGACACAGCCCCCCTCCCCGACTACCGAATTCTGGGCTCAGCCCCCAGCACAAGTCCGATGCCCGCCCCTCGGTGGGGGGCTTTGGGACTCGTCTAGGCTTCCTGAGAGCCCAGGGAGTCCCTCGGGATGATGGATGAGTCTTTCGGGCTCGCATTGTTATCGCCCGAGGGCGATCTCAATTTGAGTCCCTAGACTCACCCACTCCCGTGGTGCCGGATGGAGATGTGCGGTCTCCTCGCTCCAGCGGGCGATAACTGGGGCCGGGGGGTCGTCACACCCCAGGGATGAGGCGCCATGCCCCAACCCCCCTTGCGGTTTTCGGGAGAAGTCAAAGCGCCGAGCACTGGTCTCGGAGCCAGTCTTCTCCCTACCGGCTTCGGGCCTAAGCCTGGGTACGGTGTCCCAGTAACTGGGGCCGGAGGGTCGTCACACCCCGGGACATATCGTCCCCCTTGCGGTCTAGATTCGAGGGCTAGACACTCAAGTGTCGTTGTCCTCACCTTCCTCACTCATCCACCTCACCACCTCCTCTCTTCTTTGATGCGCCCTTTCCGCGAATTTTCAAAACACCCCATAGCTTTTCTTCCCTTTCATAATCCCCGACACATCCCATACTCCACATTCATTCATTCTCACACCCATTCCTTCCAAGTCCCTAAATTCCTCATACAATTCACATTCACACAACACATGCAACCAATCCTCCCACTCGTCGCCACACACACACCTGGGCGTGCCGCTCAGCCTTCATTTAAAGAGGGATGCATTGAACGTCCTGTGCCCGGTGAGCAAACACCAAGGGTGCAGGGACGATTCAAGCAGTCCTCTGGGGATGCTCCCCACCAGTGTGACCTGGTTAATGAAGGCATGAGTGGCACGCCCATTCCATGATGCATCCCATCTGTCCTGCCATTCGTCCCTCATTCTCTTCTTGATCAATTCCACAATCTCCCCCCCTTCCATACCCACAATCTCATTTCCCTCCACCAAATCATTCATTCGCATATCGACGTTATTTTTAACCCTCCAAATGGCGGCTCGTCTCCGGCTTTCTAAGTCCCACGGTGCCCAGTAGTACGACTCTCTGGCATGAGTTGAGGGCATTCCGGGCGTACTGGTACCGGAGAGAGTCCGCCCATACACTAGCCCCATACAGCGCCACCGCTCTGAATAACCCATTCACCCACTGATTCACGCACTTCATTCTCACTCCCCATTCTTTCTTAAGTACTCTTCTAAATTTGCCCACCAAACTGCAGACTTTGGGCTGCAAAGTCCGCAGGTGGGGGGCAAAAAAGAGCCTTTCTCCAACACACACACCCAGATACTTGACCTCCTTCACATACCTAATTCTACGCACATTTCCCTTCCACTCCACTTGCACACTTCTGTAATCCACGCCCAAAAATCCTTTCATTAAAATACAAACCGTCTTTTCCTCACTCACCTCCACTCCAGCCTCTTCCCCCCATTCGTAAACTAACAGCATGGCAGCCCTCATCCTCCTTTCGACCTCATTCCTACTATTCCCCCTCACAATGAGGTTGACGTCGTCGGCATATGCGACGACGTCAACTCCATTCTCCTTCATCCTTTCCCTTAGCCAGCGAAGGAGCTTATTCATGCTGAGATTCCATGCAGTGGGTCCAGGTATGGACCCCTGCGCGGCTCCGGCTTCAAGCTCCTTCCATACTGTTGTTTCACCCATTCTCATGCACGCTCTCCTTCCATGCCAATAGCTCTCCCACACTTTCATTTCCCTTGCACTCACCCCATACGACCTCATCTCCTTCAAGACCATGAGCCATCGGGGATAATCGAAGGCTCCCTTGAAGTCGATGAGGCCACACAATACATACTTATCATTCACACTCTCAATCACACTCTCCACTTCGTGCCAGGCACTCTCGCATGACTTCCCCTTCATGAAGCCGTGTTGTGCCTCTTCCCATTTCCCCTCCATGACTTTTAACACCTTGTCATTGATTCCCCGCTACGATATTGGGGAGGGGGGAAATTCGGAGTTGTACCCTATCAGCAATGAGTGGGATATCTTTTCATATTGTGCAAATATAACTCAGGAGTATTTTGGACTACCTAGAGCACCCTCGATCATTGATCTAAGCCAATATTCGCGTCGATCCGAGAGTCGCTCAAATGGAAAAACGAAGCTTTTCGTCGATATTGGGGGGAAATTCGGAGTTGTACCCTATCAGCAATGAGTGGGATATCTTTCCATATTGTGCAACGATACCTTAGGAGTATTTTGGACTGCCTAGATCACACTTGATCATTGATCTAAGCCAATATTCGCGTCGATCCGAGAGTCGCTAAAATGGAAAAACGAAGCTTTTTGACGATCTTGGGGAGAAATTCGGAGTTGTACCCTGTCAGCAATGAGTGGAATATCCTCTCATATTGTGCAGCTATATCTGAGAAGTATTTCAGACTGCCTAGATAACCCTCGACCACTGATCTGAGCCAATATTCGCGTCGATCCGAGAGTCGCTAAGATGGAAAAATCAAGCTTTTCGACGATATTGGGGGAAAATTCTGAGTTGTACCCTGTCAGCAATGAGTGGGATATCCTCTCATATTGTGCAACTATACCTGAGGAGTATTTTGCACTGCCTAGATCACCCTTGATTATTGATCTGAGCCAATATTCGCGTCGATCCGAGAGTCGCTAGAATGGAAAGACGAAGCTTTTTGACGATCTTGGGGAGGAATTCGGAGTTGTACCCTGTCAGCAATGAGTGGGATATCCTCTCATATCGTGCAACTATGCCTGAGGAGTATTTTGGACTGCTTAGTTCACCCTCCATCATTGATCTAGGCCAATATTCGCCTCGATCCGAGAGTCGCTCAAATGGAAAAACGAAGCTTTTCGACGATATTGGGGGGGGGGGGGGAATTCGGAGTTGTCCCCTATCAGCAATGAGTGGGATATCTTTCCATATTGTGCAACTATACCTAAGGAGTATTTTGGACTGCCTAGATCACCCTTGATTATTGATCTATGCCAATATTCGTGTCGATCCGAGAGTCGCTAAAATGGAGAAACGAAGCTTTTTGACGATCTTGGGGAGAAATTCGGATTTGTACCCTGTCAGAAATGAGTGGGATATCCTCTCATATCGTGCAACTATGCCTTAGGAGTCTTTTGGACTGCCTAGATCACCCTCGACCATTGATCTAAGCCAATATTCGCGTCGATCCGAGAAATGCTAACATGGTAAAACGATGCTTTTCGACGATCTTGCGGGAAATTTGGAGTTGTACCCTATCAGCAATGAGTGGGATATCCTTTCATATTGTAGAACTATATCTGTGGAATATATTGTACTGCCTAGATCACCCTCGATTATAGATCAAAGCCAATATTCGCGTTGATCCGAGAGTCGCTAAAATGGAAAAACGAAGCTTTTTGATGATCTTGGGGAGTGATTCGGAGTTGTACCCTGTCAGCAATGAGTGGGATATCCTCTCATATCGTGCAACTATGCCTTAGGAGTATTTTAGACTGCCTAGATCACCCTCGACCATCGATCGAAGCCAATATTCGCGTCGATCCGAGAGTCGCTAAAATGAAAAAAAACGAAGCCTCTCGACGATATTGGGGGGGGGGGGGGGGGGAGGGGGGATTCGGAGTTGTACCCCATCAGCAATGAGTGAGATATCTTTTCATATTGTGCGACTATACCTTAGGAGTATTTTGGACTGCCTAGATCACCCTCGATCATTGATCTAAGCTAATATTCGCGTCGATCCGAGAGTCGCTGAGATGGAAAAACGAAGCTTTTCGACGATATTGGGGGGAAATTCGGAGTTTTACCCTATCAGCAATGAGTGGGATATCTTCCCATATTGTGCAACTATGCTTTAGGAGTCTTTTGGACTGCCTAGATCACCCTCGACCATTGATCTAAGCCAATATTCGCGTCGATCCGAGAAATGCTAAAATGGAAAAACGATGCTTTTCGACGATCTTGGGGGAAATTCGGAGTTGTACCCCATCAGCAATGAGTGGGATATCCTCTCATATTGTGCAACTATACCTCAGGAGTATCTCGGACTGCCTAGATCACCCTGGATCGTCGATTTTGTACGACTCTCACGTCGATCCGAGAACGCTGGAATGAAAAATCGAAGTTTTCCGACGATCTTGGGGGTCGGATAAGGGGGGGGGGGGTGAGAGTCGTACCCTATCTGTTTGAGCCGTTCACGTCTATTTAAATTCAAATTCTAAATGCTTCTAGGAAATTCCAAATTTCTCCACGCTTATGCCGTTGAACTCACCTCACGTGATTTGCACACGGCCCGCGAACTGCACTTTTAGTCCTTTTCCGCGCAATTTGGAGTAGTTGCGATCTGACGGCCCGCTCGTGAGCACTACTTTGCGTGAGCGCAGCTCACGAGCTTTTCCCGCGCACGCCAGCTTTTTTCGTTGTTGATTTTTTTCACAGTAGATTTTTTCATACTTCAAGCTGTAAATTGTTCAACTCTCTAGTTCTTTTGCGTGGATTTAGTTAGATTTAGCGTAGGCGTTTTTAATGAACGTAATCAGTTATTCTGAAGTGAAATCGCGAGTGATTATTCCTGCCCTGCTCTTTTTCTCCTCTCTCGGCCCTCAGCCATCCCAAGTTACGAGGCGTGTGATGCACTTGCACACACACTATCAGTGATGAGTAGGCGAACCTCTCATATCGTGCAACTATATGTTAGGAGTATTTTGTACTGCCCAGATCACTGGTATGATGGTACGGTCCCTAATAAGCTTTCAAATTTGTTTCTAAACCCTGATCTTGACAAAAATTGCTTATTGGTCTGTCGAAAAAATTAGGGTAAGATCGAAGGTTGGGAGCAATTGAGGTAACCTAGTGCAGATATGGTGTAAGATGATTCAGGAGATACTTGAAGTTTGCTGGGAACTGATATTCTCGAATTTAACACAGAGTTGGTGGCGTCCCCCAGTGTTTACTTGTACAGCTTCGCGATCTGACGGAAATATCGGATTCAATCGATAATCGAGGGTGATCTAAGTCGACAAATGTACTACAAACATACACTCCAACGATATGAGAAGAGATTGTCGGCATTGCCGAGAGGCTAAGATCCCTCAATTCCCCTCCAGATATTGAACAAGCTGCAGTTCTCTAGTCTGACATATCTTCAATCACAACAAAATACGGCCGAAATCCACGGTCAAGGACAATCTAGGCAGTGGAAAAGTCTTCGAACATCTAGGTATTGATATGGGAAGGATTGTTGATCGTTGCTGATTGGGTACAACTTCGAAATTCCCCCCCAAGATCGTCAAAAACCTTCATTCTTCCATTTGAGCGAGTCTCGGATCGACGCGAAAATAGTTCAAAATTGACGATCCAGGGTGATCTAGGCAGTTCGAAATACTCCTACGGTATAGTGGCATAATATGGAAAGATATCTTACTCATTGCTGATAGGGTACAATTCCGAATATCCTCCCAATATCGTCGAAAAGCTTCGTTTTTCCATTTTAGCGACTCTCGGATCGACGCGAAAATAGTTCAAAATTGACGATCCAGGGTGATCTAGGCAGTCCGAAATACTCCTAAGGTATAGTTGCACAATATGAGAAGATATCTCACTCATTGCTGATAGGGTACAATTCCGAATATCCCCCCAATATCGTCGAAAAGCTTCGTTTTTCCATTTTACCGGCTCTCGGATCGACGCGAATATTAGCTTAGATCAATGATCGCGGGTGACCTAGGCAGTCCAAAATACTCCTACGGTATAGCTGCACAATATGAGAAGATATCTCACTCATTGCTGATAGGGTACAATTCCGAATATCCTCCCAATATCGTCGAAAAGCTTCGTTTTTCCATTTTAGCGAGTCTCGAATCGACGCGAAAATAGTTCAAAATTGACGATCCAGGGTGATCTAGGCAGTCCGGAATACTCCTAAGGTATAGTTGCACAATATGAGAAGATATCCCACGCATTGCTGATAGGGTACAACTTCGAAATTTCCCCCAAGATCGTTAAAAACCTTCGTTCTTCCATTTGAGCGAGTCTCGGATCGACGCGAAACCGTTCAAAGTTGACGACCCGGGGTGATCTAGGCAGTCCGAAATACTCCTACGGTATAGTTGCACATCATGAGAAGATATCTCACTCATTGCTGATAGGGTACAATTCCGAATATCCCCCAACATCGTCGAAAAGCTTCGTTTTTCCATTTTACCGGCTCTCGGATCGACGCGAATATTGACTTAGATCAATGATCGCGGGTGACCTAGGCAGTCCAAAATACTCCTACGGTATAGTTGCACAATATGAAAAGATAACTCACTCATTGCTCATAGGGTACGATTCCGAATATCCCCCCAATATCGTCGAAAAGCTTCGTTTCTCCATATTCCCGGCTCTCGGATCGACGCGAATATTGGCTTAGATCAATGATCGCGGCTGACCTAGGCAGTCCAAAATACTCCTCAGTCATAGTTGCACAATATGAGAAGATATCTCACTCATTGCTGATAGGGTACAATTTCGAATATCCTCCCAATATCGTCGAAAAGCTTCGTTATTCCATTTCAGCGAGTCTCGGATCGACGCGAAAATAGTTCAAAATTAACGATATAAGGTGATCCAGGCTGTCCGAAATACTCCTGAGGTATAGTTACACAATATGAGAAGATATTCCAGTCATAGCTGATAGGGTACAACTCCGAAATTCCCCCTAAGATCGTCGAAAAGCTTTGTTTTTCCATTTTAGTGTCTCTCGGATCGACGCGAATATTGGCTTAGATCAATGATCGAGGGAGATCTAGGCAGACCAAAATACTCCTAAGGTATAGTTGCATAATATGAGGAGATATCCCACTCATTGCTGATAGGGTACAACTTCGAAATTCCTCCTAAGATCGTCAAAACCCTTCATTCTTCTATTTGAGCGAGTCTCGGATCGACGCGGAAATCGTTCAAATTTGACGATCCACGGTGATCTAGGCAGTCCGAAATACTATCACGGTATAGTTGCACAATATGGGAAGATATCTCACTCATTGCTGATACAGTACAATTCCGAATATCCTCCCAATATCGTCGGAAAGCTTCGTCTTTCCATTTGAGCGACTCTCGGATCGCCGCGAATAATGGCTTAGATCAATGATCGAGGGTGATCTAGGCAGTCCAAAATACTCCTCAGGTATAGTTGCACAATATGAGGAGATATCCCACTCATTGCTGATAGGTTACAACTCCGAATTCCCCCCCAAGATCGTCGAGCAGCTTCGTTTTTCCATTTTATTGACTCTCGGATCGACGCGAATATTGGCTTAGATCGATGATCGAGGGTGATGAAGGCAGTCCGAAATACTCCTAAGGTATAGTTGCACAATATGAGAAGATATCCCACTCATTGCTGATAGGGTACAACTTCGAAATTTCCCCCAAGATCGTCAAAAACCTTCGTTCTTCCATTTGAGCGAGTCTCGGATCGACGCGGAAATCGTTCAAAATTGACGATCCACGGTGATCTAGGCAGTCCGAAATACTATTACGGTATAGTTGCACAATATGGGAAGATATCTCACTCATTGCTGATAGAGTACAATTCCGAATATCCTCCCAATATCGTCGGAAAGCTTCGTCTTTCCATTTGAGCGACTCTCGGATCGCCGCGAATAATGGCTTAGATCAATGATCGAGGGTGATCTAGGCAGTCCAAAATACTCCTCAGGTATAGTTGCACAATATGAGAAGATATCCCACTCATTGCTGATAGGTTACAACTCCGAATTCCCCCCCCCCCCCCCCCCCAAGATCGTCGAGAAGCTTCGTTTTTCCATTTTATTGACTCTCGGATCGACGCGAATATTGGCTTAGATCGATGATCGAGGGTGATGTAGGCAGTCCGAAATACTCCTAAGGTATAGTTGCACAATATGAGAAGATATCCCACTCATTGCTGATAGGGTACAATTTCGAATATCCTCCCAATATCGTCGAAAAGCTTCGTTATTCCATTTTAGCGAGTCTCGGATCGACGCGAAAATAGTTCAAAATTAACGATACAAGGTGATCCAGGCTGTCCGAAATACTCCTGAGGTATAGTTACACAATATGAGAAGATATTCCAGTCATAGCTGATAGGGTACAACTCCGAAATTCCCCCTAAGATCGTCGAAAAGCTTCGTTTTTCCATTTTAGTGTCTCTCGGATCGACGCGAATATTGGCTTAGATCAATGATCGAGGGAGATCTAGGCAGTCCAAAATACTCCTAAGGTATAGTTGCATAATATGAGGAGATATCCCACTCATTGCTGATAGGGTACAATTCCGAAATTCCCCCTAAGATCGTCGAAAAGCTTCGTTTTTCCATTTTAGTGTCTCTCGGATCGACGCGAATATTGGCTTAGATCAATGATCGAGGGAGATCTAGGCAGTCCAAAATACTCCCAAGGTATAGTTGCATAATATGAGGAGATATCCCACTCATTGCTGATAGGTTACAACTCCGAATTCCCCCCCAAGATCGTCGAGAAGCTTCGTTTTTCCATTTTATTGACTCTCGGATCGACGCGAATATTGGCTTAGATCGATGATCGAGGGTGATGTAGGCAGTCCGAAATACTCCTAAGGTATAGTTGCACAATATCAGAAGATATCCCACTCATTGCTGATAGGGTACAACTTCGAAATTCCCCCCAAGATCGTCAAAAACCTTCGTTCTTCCATTTGAGCGAGTCTCGGATCGACGCGAAAATCGTTCAAAATTGACGATCGAGGGTGATCTAGGCAGTCCGAAATACTCCTACGGTATAGTTGCACATCATGGGAAGATATCTCACTCATTGCTGATATGGTACAATTCCGAATATCCCCCCAATATCGTCGAAAAGCTTCGTTTTTCCATTTCACCGGCTCTCGGTTCGACGCAAATATTGGCTTAGATCAATGATCGCGGGTGACCTAGGCAGTCCAAAATACTCCTCAGGTATAGTTGCACAATATGAGAAGATATATGGTTCCCCGGTGGACAAGGCCCCAGATAGATTCTACGTGGGAAAATAATTTACCCCGGCTAACTTCTCACAGGCGGAGAAGCTCAACACAGGTTCCCGCATGCTCAGAGGTTGGGAGAGAATAATGGAGATTATAGTTATACGTCGTTAATATACTTTCTGACTGTTTTCTTGGGTAGACAGGACCTCACGATAGTCTTACATTCGTACAATGTGATGGAACCATCGGAACACCCTTCGTTTGGGACGAAAAGTGGGCGAATTCTTACTCTCGCATACACCCAAGTGTCTAAAAATACTGCAAAATAGTAGTTATTTGATGTTTGAACATCATTTGATCAATTCTGGTTGTGGGCACAATCCTGTCGAGGTGCTATTCTCACTTAATGTCCTCGAATTGTGGAATAAACGGCTAATGACCCTCCAAACACCCGATTCCCATCTTGTGCATGCTCGGAAATGACTGGAAATACCGCAAAAGTGACTATCGGATGTGCCCGGAGCCTGACAAATCGGTTCCCCGGTGGACAAGGCCCCGGATAGATTCTACGTGGGGAAATAATTTACCCCGGCCAACTTCTCACGGACGAAAAAGCTCAACACAAGTTCCCGCATGCTCCGAGGTTGGGAGGAAACTATTTGGAATCATAGTTATACGTCGTTAATATACTTTCTGACTGTTTTCTCGGGCAGACAGGACCTCACGATAGTCTGACATTCGTACGATGTGATGGAACCATCGGAACACTCTTCGTTTGGGACGAAAAGTATGTAAATTCTCTCTCTCGCATACACCCAAGTGTCTAAAAATACTGCACAAGGGTAGTTATTTGATGTTTGAACATCATCTGATCAATTCTAGGTGTGGACACAATTCCGTCGAGGTGCTATTCCCACTTGAGGTCCTCGGATTGTGAATCGTGGAATGACCCACAAAACATGCGATACCCATCTTGTGCATGCTCGGAGATGACTGAAAATACCGCAAAAGTGACTATCGGATGTGCCCGGAGCCTGACAAATCGGTTCCCCGGTGGACAAGGCCCCAGATAGATTCTACGTGGGGAAATGTTTTACCCCGGCCAACTTCTCACGGACGAAGAAGCTCAACACAGGTTCCCGCATGCTCAGAGGTTGGGATGAAACTATTGGAAATAATAGTTATACGTTGTGGATATACTCCCTGATTGTTTTCTCGGGCAGACAGGACCTCACGATAGTCTCACATTCGTACAATGTGATGGAACCATCGGAAAACCCTTCATTTGGGACGAAAAGTATGTAAATTCTCTCTCTCGCATACACCCAAGTGTCTAAAAATACTGCAAAAGGGAAGTTATCTGATGTTTGAACATCATTTGATCAATTCTGGGTTCTGGCACAATCCTGTCGAGGTGCTATTCTCACTTAGTGTCCTCGAATTGTGGAATAAACGTCTAATGACCCTCCAAACATGCGATTCCCACCTTGTGCGTGCTCGGACATGACTGAAAATACCGCAGAGGGGTCTATCGGGTGTGCCCGGAGCCTGATAGATCGGTTTCCCCGGTGGACAAGGGGACAGATAGATTTTACGTGGAGAGATAATTTACCCCGGGTAACATCTCACTGACGAAAAAGCTCGACACAGGCTCCCGCATGCTCAGAGGTGGGGAAAACTATTGGAAATTATAGTTATACGTTTCGAATATACTTTCTGATTGTTTTTCGGGGCAGACAGGACCTCACGATAGTCTCACATTCGTACAATGTGATGGAACCATCGAAAAAACCTTCGTTTGGGCCGAAGAGTGGGTAGATTCTCACTCGCGCATACCCCCAAGTGTCTCAAAGTAATGCACAAGGGTAGTTATTTGATGTATGAACATCATCCGATCAATTCTAGGTGTGGACACAATTCTGTCGAGGTGTTATTCCCACTTGATGTCCTCGGATTGTGAATCGTGGAATGACCCATAGAACATGCGATACCCATCTTGTGCATGCTCGGAGTTGACTGAAAATACCGCAAAAGTGACTATCGGATGTGCCCGGAGCCTGACAAATCAGTTCCCCGGTGGACAAGGCCCCAGATAGATTCTACGTGGGGAAATATTTTACCCCGGCCAACTTCTCACGGACGGAAAAGCTCAACACAAGTTCCCGCATGCTCCGAGGTTGGGAGGAAACTATTGGGAATCATAGTTATACGTCGTTTATATACTTTCTGACTGTTTTCTTGGGTAGACAGGACCTCACGATAGTCTTACATTCGTACAATGTGATGGAACCATCGGAACACCCTTCGTTTGGGACGAAAAGTGGGTAAATTCTGGCTCGCGCGTACACCCGAGGGTCTAAAAATACTGCAAAAGGGTAGTGATTTGATGTTTGAGCATCATCAGATCAACTTTAGGTGTGGACACAATCCTGTCGAGGTGCTATTCCCTCTTGTTGTCCTCTGATTCTGGAAAGAGTCCTGGAATGACCCACAAAACATGCGATCCCCATGTTGTGCATGCTCGGAAATGACGGAAAATACCGCAGAGGGGTCTATTAGATGTACCTGGAGGCTGACGAATCTGGTTTCCCGGTGGACAAGGCCCCAGATAGTTTCTACGTAGGAAAATGATTTACCCTGGCTGACTTCTCACAGGCGGAAAAGCTCAACACAGGCTCCCGCATGCTCAGAGGTGGGGGAGAGAATATTGGAAATTATAGTAATACGTCGTCAATGTGATGGAACCATCGAAAAACCTTCGTTGTGGCCGAAAAGTGGGTAGACTCTCACTCGCGCATTCACCCAAATGTCAAAAATACTGCAAAAGGGTAGTTATTCCATGTCTAAACATCATCTGATCAATTCTAGGTGTGCACACAATCCTGTCGAGGTGCTATTCCCACTTGATGTCCTCGGATTGTGAGTCGTGGAATGACCCACAAAACATGCGATACCCATCTTGTGCATGCTCGGAAATGACTGAAAATACCGCGAAAGAATCTTTCGGATGTGCCCGGAGCCTGACGAATCGGTTTCCCGGGTCGACAAGGCCCCAGATATATTCTACGTGGGAAAATAATTTACCCCGGCTAACTTCTCACGGACGGAAAAGCTCAACACAGGTTCCCGCATGCTCAGAGGTTGGGAGGAAACTATGGGAAAGAATAGATATACGTTGTGAATATTTTTCCTGATTGTTTTCTCGGGCAGACAGGACCTCACGATAGTCTCACATTCGAACAATGTGATGGAACCATCGAAAAAACCTTCGTTTGGGCCGAAAAGTGGGTAGATTCTCACTCGCGCATACCCCCAAGTGTCTCAAAATACTGCACAAGGGTAGTTATTTGATGTTTGAACATCATCCGATCAATTCTAGGTGTGGACACGATTCTGTCGAGGTGCTATTCCCACTTGATGTCCTCGGATTGTGAATCGAGGAATGACCCATAGAACATGCGATACCCATCTTGTGCATGCTCGGAGTTGACTGAAAATACCGCAAAAGTGACTATCGGATGTGCCCGGAGCCTGACAAATCAGTTCCCCGGTGGACAAGGCCCCAGATAGATTCTACGTGGGGAAATATTTTACCCCGGCCAACTTCTCACGGACGGAAAAGCTCAACACAAGTTCCCGCATGCTCCGAGGTTGGGAGGAAACTATTGGGAATCATAGTTATACGTCGTTTATATACTTTCTGACTGTTTTCTTGGGTAGACAGGACCTCCCGATAGTCTTACATTCGTACAATGTGATGGAACCATCGGAACACCCTTCGTTTGGGACGAAAAGTGGGTAAATTCTCACTCGCGCGTACACCCGAGTGTCTAAAAATACTGCAAAAGGGTAGTTATTCCATGTTTGAACATCATCTGATCAATTCTAGGGGTGCACACAATCCTGTCGAGGTGCTATTCCCTCTTGTTGTCCTCGGATTCTGGAAAGAGTCCTGGAATGACCCACAAAACATGCGATTCCCATGTTGTGCATGCTCGGAAATGACGCAGAATACCGCAGAGGGGTCTATTAGATGTGCCTGGAGACTGACGAATCTGGTTTCCCGGTGGACAAGGCCCCAGATAGATTCTACGTGGGGAAATAATTTACCCCGGCCAACTTCTCACGGACGGAAAAGCTCAACACAAGTTCCCGCATGATCCGACTTTGGGAGGAAACTATTGGAAATCATATACGTCGTTTATATACTTTCTGACTGTTTTCTTGGGTAGACAGGACCTCACGATAGTCTTACATTCGTACAATGTGATGGAACCATCGGAACACCCTTCGTTTGGGACGAAAAGTATGTAAATTCTCTCTCTCGCATACACCCAAGTGTCTAAAAATACTGCAAAAGGGTAGTTATTTGATGTTTGAACATCATTTGATCAATTCTGGGTTCTGGCACAATCCTGTCGAGGTGCTATTCTCACTTAGTGTCCTCGAATTGTGGAATAAACGTCTAATGACCCTCCAAACATGCGATTCCCACCTTGTGCATACTCGGAAATGACTGAAAATACCGCAGAAGGGTTCATCGGATGTGCCCGTAGCCTGACAAATCGGTTTCCTCGCCGGACGAGGCCCAGATAGATTCTACATGGGAAAATAATTTACCCCGGCTAACTTACAGGATATTAGGGGTTCCAGGGTCCAGATGTCGTAGTCCATGTCTGTCTTCTCTTTGAACCAGATTTCCACATACCTTTTCCTCCATGCAATTCCTTTCCTGATTACCAGCTTACTCTTGCCCTCTCTGTTTCTCAGCTCTTTTCTCTCCAATCGTTCGTTTGTCCCTTGTTGTTGTATTTTTATCACCACTTTCAGGTTCTCTCTCTCTGTTTTCCCTGTGCTTCCTTCTTCACTGTTGGGATCCCCTTTTTCTGCATCTGATCCAATGTACTCCTCTCACCTCTCTTTCCGTTGCAATTTTTCCTCCAGTTCTCTTGTCTCTTCATCTTGTCTCACGATTAACCTCTCCATCCGTAGCATCCTCCTTTTTATTCTCTCTATTTCTTCGTCCCTCTCCATTTCTGGGTTTTCTGGGCTTTTCCTTTGGAGATTCCCTTGATTGCCTTTCTATCACTACAATTCAATTCAATTCGATTCATTCTATTGAAAATTGTACAAGGGTAAAGACCCAATACTATTAATTGGGGACGTCCCCCACGCATGGAATTATACTGTAATTACAATGAAATGGTTAACAAAAGATGAATATTCAGTAAATCACTTCGTGTAGTCAAAAATATATTGTAATCATATATTCAGTTATGTTGCAAGATTCCGCTTTTTGAACGCTCCTTTGAAGATGAGACGCAGCTAGTCGGCGTAACAATCGTTGAGGATGAATGATCTTGTTTTCAGCATCTCTACGATAAAATAGTACACATTGGCTACACTTTCCTCATCTGAACTGCCAATAATATCTAGTAGGCCCGCATTATTGAGATATTTCAACCTCAGGTTGTGGTACGCTGTGCATTCAGTAAGTATGTGCAATAGATTTTCACGGGCATCTAGATTACAGATAGAGCAAATTTCCATAACGCTGATTCTGTAATCGATCTTGCCAATCGAAGTTGAATATGTAGTTCCCTGTTAGTCTGCTGATGGCGTATACTCTTATGAAAGACAGTGGCAACGATAGTGTGAGATATGACTCACAGTTCAATTCACTTAGGTTCTTGTATTCTCTGTAGTAGGAGTTGTAGTTGGAAACTAAAGCCTTGTTGACATCAGCATTAAAGCTTGTGTTCTTCATCACGGACTCGATGACAGGAATAGCCAGTTCGATGGATTCGGGGTTCTCTAGATCAAGCAAATAAGAGTGATTCACATCCCTCAATAAGTTGCTGAGTTGGCAGGCCCAGTTGAGCTTCGCTTGCGTCTCCAGATTGAGCGAGTGCTTTCAGTTTTTCTTACATCACTTTTGGGTAACGTTGCTGGTCCATTTTCAGTAACTTTATCCAATAATGCAATGCTCTTTTTGCTACTTCAAATCCTAGTTTCGGGCATCCAGCTTCTAATCTGATGAGATAACCTGGTGTACACCGGGGTAAGAGCAGTAAGCGTTTGTAGAAATGTGTTTGGATTATTTCAACGTCGTTGACGTGATTTAGGCCCCAGACGCCCATGCCATATAGTACAGTAGGGACCATCGTAGATTCGAATAGTTTCCTTGCCGCATACCAGCTCGTGTGATTTCCTGTCCTCAAAATTTTCCAGATATTGCCTAATGTTGTTTTGCCCTTCACAATTGCTTTTTCGAATGCAGGTGTCGATGAACCAGTTGAGGTGAAGTTCACACCGAGGTAGGTGTAGTTTCGTACTATTTGTAGGGTCTTGCCATCAAAATTCAGCGCTCGTTCTTTCTTCGGTCTGCCGGGCTTCTTGATTTTGAGCACTACTGTTTTCTGTTCATTGACAACCGACTTTTTCATCTTGCAGTACTTGCTCAATGTGTCTAGCTTACTTTGTAAATTAACTGCGTCCTTGGCAAGTATTATTGCGTCGTCAGCAAAGAAGAGGATGTCGATGTTTCTTTCAATATTGAGGTGGCCTTCTTTGATGAATAAGTCGAAGATATCGTAAATGCATAGGGCAAATAACTGTGGGCTTGCTGAATCACCTTGGAGGACTCCTAGCGTGATATCAATTTTTTCTGTTTTTTGATTGCCATTCAGTTTTATCCTGGAACTAGAGTTTTGATAAAGACTTTGAAGGGCCCTGACTAATTTCGGACTAACTCCGGCATTGAGTAAAGTGTGCCACAGTACTTGGTGGTCGACAGAGTCAATCGCTCGCTCGAAATCGACGAAGGCAGCCAGGAGCTTCCCATTAGGCTTGGACAGTTCCACGGCTATCCTTGCTTGTAGTGTGAAGATATTGTCTTCACATGATCTAGCGTGCCTGAAGCCAGATTGGCATTCAGGGAGAATTTGGTGCACGTCACCCCATACTATGAGGCGATTGGCACATAAGGAAGTAAATATCTTTACTATCGCGTTCATCATGGCTAACAGGCGATAGTTCATTGGATCCATTTTCTCGCCTTTTTTATACAGTAGGATAGCATCAGAACGTCTCCAGTTTTTTGGAATCTCCGCTGTCTCTATCACTGTGTTGAATAACTCGGCAATTTGCTCACACCGAGCCATCGGTAACCATTCGTAAAATTCGTTGGGGATAGCATCTGGTCCTGGTGTTTTATTGCGCTTCAGATTGTCAAGTGTATCTCTGATTTTGTCGGCAGGGATCAGCTTATCCAAGACTGGGTCTGAGAAGTCGCAGGCTATTTCTAGTGGAGGGCTCTTCGGCGGGTTCATGTTGGCCATGAAATCTTCCAGGGTCTTGTTAGGTATCGGGCAAGGAGTACACTTTCGGCCGTTCATTTTTCTGATCGCCAACCAGAAAGCTCGAGGGTTCCTTGCATTTGATATGGCAGATTGAATCGATACGATGTAATTTTTCTTGTTCGTTTTACACAGTTTCGTATAATATTTCCTGGCAGCAACCTAATTCACTCTCAGTTGAGGATCATCTTTCCTGGTGAAATAGTCTGTTTTTCTCACGATGTGCCAATCTGCACTCCTTGGTAAACCATGGCTTGTCTGTAAAAATTTTCGAGCATATCGTGCGAGAGTG
This sequence comes from Eretmocerus hayati, assembly GCA_029851415.1. Lineage (NCBI taxonomy): Eukaryota > Metazoa > Arthropoda > Insecta > Hymenoptera > Aphelinidae > Eretmocerus > Eretmocerus hayati. The sequence continues at coordinate 104,607,305 of CM056742.1, forward strand.
TACCATCCCCAGGTTCTCCGCTGTGAGTGTGATTGCTTTGGTCAGCTCAAGGCTCAGCTGGTTGACATCTACCGACTCGGTGTTGGTAGGGGGACACATATCTAGCATCATTGTGGTGTAATCCAGAATCTGCTGCTCGTTCCACTCAAATCTCGTCAGGCTATGCCTCGTGGGCTTGTTGATGGTCAAATCTTCCCTTGATGTAGATGGAAGAACTACTCTGTGTGTGGCGTGATCAGATGTTCCAACGCTAAGAATGATGAGGTCTAGTAGGTGAGCCATCCCGTCGGCATTGGTCCAAACGAGGTCGATAGTGCTCGAGCCTCTCTCTCCTTCGAAAGTGTAGTTACCTGTTGGATCCGACTGACTCCTGCCATTAAGCAGAATCAAACCTAAGTTTTCGAACTCACTAATCAACTCACGCCCTTGACGGTTCGTAGTGAGGTCTCTAGCACAGCGCGTAGAGGCGAAATGGATGCCATGGACAACTCTTCGGGGATTTGATTTGACGCACCTACCCTCGCGTTGAAATCGCCTCCTAGAATCAAGATCCCGTGGAAATTTTCCATCTCTAATGTTAGAAAAGTACTAAGCAAATTCAATTCTTGATAGAAATCCTCTGCTCTTAAATAGACGTTGACTATGAGGTAGTCGAGTTCCTCAATGGTGTATTTTATAGCTATGAAGGCATTGTCCGTTGGAGAGATAGTGCTAGCGCTTGCCAACTTGGGATCCACAAGTATGCCGAATCCGCCTCTTGCTCTGCCCATAGTTTTGCATTTCTTTGCTGGAACATCAAAAATTATGTAATTATCGAATATACTTGGTAGTTGGCGTATCTTTTCTGGTAACCAAGTCTCTGTAAAGCAAATTGCAGCACAGTTAGGAAATATCTCTTGTTGGTCGTCAGCAGGAATTGAAGTTAGATTCTTGAACCCGTGCGGATTCCAAAATATTACATTGTGATTTACAGTAATGGGTATATCAGACTTGTGTGTGCTGTTACTACAGCATTGGTCATCACTGGTGATACAGGATAGAGTATGACCACTAAGATGTGAATCCATTTGACTATTTCTCGGATATGCAGCAATAGCAGATGTTACCTCCTCATCGCTATTAATACAAATATTATCATTTATATTGTATAGTGAATCACTCGATCTGTTTCATTGAGTAAATTCATCCGAGAGAGCAGGGCTACTGTGGTATTTTCTCGGTGAGTCACGTTTGCTGGTACTCTGTGTCCTCGAGGGAGTTTTGGCTGTAGAACGTCTTGATGAGACACGGTCATTCTTGTCGAGGTACTCAGTGACACCGTCTATAATCATTTTGCGATAGCCAACAGTCACATTTTTTCCTTCCTTTCGCAGTTGATCAGCCAGTAAGTTCAGATTTTCTTGTGTTTCTCTTTCTTAGTGCGATCGCTTGTGATACTGATCTGAGAGTCCGCAATGTTGTTTCTGCTTTGCATCACCAATCTCTTTTCATCAAAACTTGAATCTTTGACAATTGTCAGCTGCGAACCTTTTGCTGTCCTGAAAAATGAGACGTCGTCGATGCCAACATCTACCTTGAGTTCGTTTGTGAAGAAATTTGAGACCTCTGGTTTCTTGTCATTAGTAGTAAGCTGCAACCCTCGCAAGACCAAGTTGTTCTTCTTCTCACGCTTAGATCTGTTCTCTTCACGTTCCTCCAGTAAATTCAATCTGTTCATGATAAGTTCTTTTTCTGTGCTCCAATGCTGTTCTCTAGACTCAATTTCTTCTGTGACAGCATTTTTCACTAATGTTTTGTAATCGTTCACTTGTGATCGCAGTTCTCGTAACTTGTTCGTCTGGTCGTCGATCCTATTGAGGATCATATCAAACTTGTCCTCAAGGGTTGTTCCAGAGGCAGGTGGCGAGCTTCTGAGTCGGAAATAATTGTTGATATTCTGCTTGTTTGGATCATTGTTGTTGTTGATCTTCTGCTTGCTGGAGTCATTGCTGTTGTTCCTCTGCTCAGGTCTCAGTTTTGGTGGCATCTCGGTCGATAAGTAAGCGGCGTTCCTTTTGACGAGGTACTCGGAGTATCCTCAAGGTGTCGTGTCGATCGTGTTGCTCCACCGAAGCGTTTATGTATAACCTCAAAATTTTACTGTTGGAAATTGCTGGTTTTCCAACTATTGAGCACTCACTTCTTCGGAATTGATCATTCACAAGTAACCTTCAATGCCACTGTTCACTTTTCTAATGTATGTAGTTACACTGGCTATTATTTTGCGATACAGTCGTCAGAACTAGACAGAGCGTCACCCGTATAGAAATCTGTTCAAGTAATTTGACCAATTCATCAAATTTGATCAAATATTCACATCAAATTTGATCCAGATGTAATGATATTTTGGTCAAATTTGATCAAATGTTTCATTTGGGCTGTTGGAAACATGCGTCGGCTGCAGCTATATAGGTATACTCTGATACAGAACATAATACTGATGTTGAATGATGGATTGCCGTGTTTCCGTGTGTATAAGTAATGCCGTATGATGTACAATTTTATTTTTCCACCAAACCCGATCCAATCTCGTGGAAATTTCTCTGTGAAAAGTTCTCCTCGTCCGGACGCAATGCTCATGAGCTGATAGACAGTTTTATTGATGCCAGAATTATACATGTTTGCAGGTTATGTAGTCACATGTAAACAATCATTTTATAGTCTGACAAATCATCAAGGTGATAAACTTACAATTTAATGGAATGGTGTGAGTTCATCATTCAGAAAATTTTATACGAGTATAAAATGATTTTGTTGTCTGTGTAAGAATACATAACCTGCATAAATTTATAGCCACCTAGTGCCTGGTAACAGTATACTTTTCTTTTCAATGTTGCGAGTGATTAATGTCAGGAAGATTTTTTTCTTAAAAACATTTTGACGAGGATGTTTTCCGGAGATTATTTGGTGTATAACTCCGGATCGAATGCATGAGAATATACCAATGTATCCTGGTTAGCAACACATTGAAATATACCTATATAACTACAGCTGGAGCACGATTCTGACAGTTCTCATCAAGCATTTGATCAAATTTGATCAAAATATCATTACATTATTTGATCAAATTTGATCAAAATATCATTACATTATTTGATCAAATTTGATTACGCTCTTCAATCATTTGATCAAATTTGATGAATATTTGAGGAACTTTTCTATATGGGCACTCGCCGCGACCAGCACGCTCTGCATCCGGGCGGGAATCCCGCCTTTCTATCACTCATTCCACGTGCTTGTCCGTCTTCTGCTTGTGCTTTCTCCCGCACGCCGTCTCTATTCTCTGGTCTAAAGGTCCTTTCACATGTGGTTGTCTTCTTGTGTGAGCGAGCTGTCGTTGGCTCTCGGGGGTTCCTCTTGGTTCTTTTCTCTTTTTCCCCTCTTTTCCTTCTCCACTGTATTCTTTTTAGCCATCCGATCATTTTTCCCTGTATGCTCATAGCCTTCATCCATTTGTCCCTCCTCTCTGTCTTTTCGCATTCTTCGAATATGTGTTTCATTGTTTCTTCTTCTTTTTCACACAGTCTGCATTTCCTCTCTTCCTCACTCATCCAGTACCTATTTGCGATGGCCTCGTTTCCCAGTCTGAATCTCGCGACCGTGCTTCTACTTCTTCTGATTTTTTCGTCCTTTGATTTGATGTAGGTTGGCCTCTGTTCGTCTTCTAGTAGCCAGCTCTCCAGTTCCTTACAATAGCTTGAGTTTTTTTATATACTTTTGCTGAGTGCTTCAGATAGTCTTAGTCTTTTCTCCCAGTTATCTTTTAGCAGACGCTCTCCTATACTCCAGATTTTTCCTAGTGCCATGTTTGCTTTCTTGGTTATCTCTTTTATGTGGCTGTCATCTTCATTGTTCTCCTTTATTATGTATCCCAGGTATTTGTACTCTTTCACTTTTTCCAGTTCTTTGCCCTCATATATGAAGCTGTATTTCTCCTCCATACCTTTTCCTTTGCGGCAGATCATGACTTTTGATTTTCCATGTTTAGTTCGAGCCCTTTTCTCCCTATGATATTACCAAAAGCTCTTATCATTTCTTTTAGTCCTTCTTCATCGGTGGGGGTTGGGGTATGGCGCCTCATCCCTGGGGTGTGACGACCCTCCGGCCCCAGGCGAGGAGACCACACATCTCCATCCGGCACCACGGGAGTGGGTGAGTCTAGGGACTCAAATTGGGATCGCCCTCGGCCGATAACAATGCGAGCCCGTAAGACTCATCCATCATCCCGAGGGACTCTTTGGGCTCTCAGGAAGCCTAAAAGAGTCCCAAAACCCCCCACCGAGGGGTGGGCATCGGTCTTGTGCTGGGGGCCGTGCCCGAAAGTCAGTACTCGGGCGGAGGACTGAGCCATCACCGAGCCTGGCTCGGTGTTGGTCATCCTCCAACCCGACGCGCTGGCAGGGTGTATCCCCGCCCCGCGCCCATGGGGGCAACCGGGGTTGAGCCGAAAGGCAGGGACCCGGTATACAAAAGCCAATATTCCTTCTTCATCGGTGGCTACTAAGCAGTAATCGTCTGCATAGCTCAGCCCTTTGATTTTCCTTCTTCTGTTTATAATACATCCACCTCCTTGCAGTTCTTCCAGCTCACGAACGCGTCTACTGTCCCCACATTAAACAGTGTAGGGCTCAGGGGGCAGCCTTGTCTTAGACCTTCTTTCGTGTAGAATTTTCCCACTTCCTTTCCATTGACTTCTACTATACTGTCTGTTCCCTCGTATATCTTTTTTATTCTTCCTCCCATTTGTTCTTCTACTTTCAAGTCTTCTAAACCTTTCCATACTGCCTCTCTTTTGATTTTATTGAATGTTCCTTCCAGGTCCGCAAACATCAGGAAGAGATTTGCTTTCTCCTTTTCAATTTCCTTCCCTATCATGTTTGTCAGAATGTATACCGCGTCTGTTGTTTTTCTCCCTTTCTTGGAGCCCGTCTGTCTGTTCATCTCTCAGTTTTTTCTCACTCTCCAAGAAAGTATCTAGTCTGTTTCTTATCAGTTTCGCGTATATTTTGTACATACTATCCATGACCGTGATCGCTCTCTGGTTTTTTGCTTCGTTCTTGTCTCCGTTTTTGTATACAGGTATTACTTCCCCAGACTTCCATTCTTCCGGTAGCACACCACTTGACCAGATTTCATTTATCACTTTCAGGATATTGTTTTTCACATTCATATTCATGTAGATCCAGGCTTCATTTCCGATACCGTCAAGTCCACTCGCTTCTTTCTTCTTCATTTTTCTCAACACTGTCCAATTCTTCTTCAGTGAAACTGTTTCCTTCCCACCTTTTTCTTCCCTCCATTCCGTTCTTTGGTTTCTCCTTCTGACCCCCCAGCTGGGTTTGAAAGTGTTTCAACCAGTCTTCGTCTGATATGTTGTTACTCACTTTTTCTCTGCTCTTTCTTTTCGTGTTCTTTTTTTCCCAAAAAGTATTTTCTGACTCATCCCTCAGCATTCCCTGTATCATTCTGTTTCCTTCTTCTTCCTCCTTTTTCTCTGTGAATTCTCTATAATCCTTTTTCAACTTGTAGTTTTCTCTTGGGTCTATCTCATCGTTCCTCTTCCTTTCGAAGGCTTCCAGCAGTTTTTCTTCATCTCCCAACAATCGTCATCCCACAAGCTCTGAGTTGTCTCTCTCCTAATCCTAACTTCTTCGTATACTGTTGCCTTCTTTACCTCGGTCTTCAGGTTTTCTCATTCCAACTCCTCCCATCTTTCCAGGCTTCTTTCGTATTTTTGTATTATCCCTTTTTCTTCCTCGTGTTCCTCCTCTCCTTTTTGATTCAGTTCAATTTCCACGAATAGGTGGTCTGATTTGACGCTGCTTCCAATTCTCATGCTTTTTATTTCATCTCTTCCTTTTTCGTTTGTGATGGCATAGTCTATGACTGTATTGCCTCTGGGGCCTAGGTATGTATACTCTCCCCATTCATCTCTAGTCTGGTTCACGTACTACAAACCCATAAGAAAAACTCTCATAAAATATACCAGAGCAACGCTCAGTGTTTCTGGTAGGGGATGATGAGAAGATTACGGATCTGTAAGCCGAAAAAAGTATCGGGAACAGGTCGTTATCAAGGGTCAAAGGTCCAGAAAGAGGGTTTTTCGCAATTCACCGTTCGAGCGTTGATCAGATTGGAGGATAGTTCAAATAAAAGTTGTAGTGCTTTCAAAAAGGAAGAAAATGAACTAAGGTACGATAATATAAGATGATTAGAACGTCCACAAATCGAGGTGAAAGTCGCCGGCCGCATCTAGTTGGAGAAGGGGATGCGAGGTTGGGGATATACCTATAAGTATATAATCAGTATTTTACCGAGTAAACGACTCGCATAAATATATATTTGCGACTAAGAATCGGCTCTGCTGCACTGCTTACACTGCAACCAATACTTACTAGTTATTGCTCGGATCGATCGAATACCTCGTACTTTCGATCGATCAATCGGGGATGCTGCTGCTTGGGAAATCTGCACTTTAATCATCAATGCCAAAAGGGCATGCTATTGCCACATATTATTCGTAAAAATCATGTCCAGTAAGCTACATGCGTGCGTTTTTATATATGATGAGCGTATAAGCAAAATAAGTCAGAATCTTGTATATCCGCGATTCAATCGATCAACACGCTGGTACACAGTCAATTTCCGTTATAGCCATAAGTGTGTGTACTTAAATTACAGATAATGAACCATACTACATGAGAAGAGAATAATCAAGCCTAACGAAATTGGCTTGCCCATGCGTTTGATCGATCAAAGGTCAATTTTACGAAAAATTGCACGTCCAAACTACGCACGCAGAAAATCTCTACAATATTTACTACTCATCGAAATCTATTGATATAACACTGCTTTGTGATTGGTATCATACACATTCAAGTGGCTATTTCGATAGAGAGTTTGATTTCCAAGGGAGGGCCTGAAGATATTGAAAATAATATGTGGGAAGAAAATTATTGAGTAAACCTCTCATGAAAAGGCTTAAGTTCGTTTAACCATACTTTTATCCATAAAAATATAATGATTTGAACTTTATTGAATATTGTGCTTCTAGATAATTCAAATACCATGATCTCGATCGTGTACATAGAATTTCTGGAATGAGAAATTAATATTCGCACATCATCTGAATTTTTCTCAATATCTCTCATCTAATCGATGATATGACTCGTATCTTTGATTTATATTGAATTTAAACTCGCCATCTGTCCCAACAAAAAAAATGATTGTTTCGGCGCGTAGTGCACTGAAACTTATTACTGTACCGTTTCATTTTCTAGACGGATTTGCCACTACGATGGGCAAAAATGAGTTTAATTCGCGATATCTTGGCTCACGAACAGGCTTTGAATATATCTATGTATATATAGGCCTATGCTTGGTTTTGCATCGCGAACGCGATGAAAATTTGTAATTAGAAATCTAACAACCTAATCGATCCGTAAGCACTGAGATATTATCGGCTGGTCGTGAGTCTTTACCCCATCCTGGGTATAGAGACGGCCAGCTCGATTTGGTCAGTGTGCCCGGATATTATATAATTTGAGCCTTCGCGATCTAAAACATGCCCAAGTTTCTCATTCCTGTCTGAGCAGGCTTATTCGAACCGGGGCCGCTGTTATCGTTTATTCCATTCCAAATACATCTCGAGGACGCCTTGAGGTAGAATTTTTATATTCTAAGAAAATATCGCATCCGGCCGACGACTCACTTTTGTCTCGGGGAGACCTGCTCGTTTGTGGGTGTGTAGAGTTTTTTTCACTTTGAACTGTTCAGCTATCCGGGCGCAAGAGAGCGAGCATTGCTCGCGCAACGATTCATATACCCTCGGATGGCCAGAGCCCCACTCTGAGACACTTTTCGGTGGCTTAGACCCTGCGTCGACATAGATACGCGTAATTACCATTACATGCAAATATCTTTCCGAATATCGGGATCGCTTGGTTGAATCATAGTATGAGTGAATCGATGAAGAATTGATTGGAAAGTGCATAGATTTATATCGGCTTTATATATATGTTATGACAAGCGATGCGAAGGAATTGAGTTAATATGGATATATATATGTGCACAGTGGTTAATACACAAAATTGCAAGGATATATGGGTTAGTATTAGTTTCACCGACACCAACGTATATGATTCTACTCACACGACTGGTCTGCTGGTCATCTGCACAAGTGGCTGACTGAAAATTCTTATTTCTAAAACTTTTTAAAATTATCTGAAAATTGCAGACGTTGCAGGGAAAGGGCGAGCAAGCAGGCGGCAGCTGTGCGGCATCGGCGGCTTGCGCGAGAATATACATATATACGCTTGCTCGCCCTTCCCCTCTTCCCAACAAGATACAGCCGGTAACTTTCACCTCGATTTGTGGCCGTTCTAGTCATCTTATATCATCGTACCTTAGCTCATTTCCTTCCTTTTTGAAAGCACTACAACTTTTATCGCAACTATTTTCCAATTCGATCAACTTTCGAGCGAAAAATCGCGAAAAACCGTCTTCCTGGAACTTTGACCCCTGAAAACGACCTGTACCCGATACTTTTCTGGCAACACTTTGCGCAGCCGTAATCTACTCGTCATCCCCTTTCAGAAACTTTAAGTGTTGCTCTGGTATATTTTATGAACCTCCAAATACGTAGGTAAACCGGACTACTCCCTCTATTGCTCCATTCATTATCATCAGACCCTGTTTCCCTATTTCATCAAGGAAATTGTGTCCTTTGTTTATCTCTCTGTCTTTCGAGTTTCTGTCTTCCTCTGCGCTGAGGTCTCCCCCTCTTGTTCCTGTTCTGGCGTTTAGGTCTCCGATAATAACTATCTCTTCTTCTCTGTGTTTCTCGCATTCTTCTTCAATTCTTTTCCAATTCTTATCTTTCTCTTTATACATGTATGTGCCGATTACTACCCATTTTTCATTATTTATTTTCATTTTTCCTGTGATCAGCTCCTCCTATATGTTCTCTTTCTCTGTTACTAGATTAATTTTGTTTTTCTTTGCTTATACCATACCTCCGTACGCCCTTCCCTTTTTTTCTGTTTTATAGCGTCTCTGTACTCATATCTGTTTCCTAGTATGGTTTTGTCTATCCACTTTCTGTCTTTCTTTCCGGCCCAAGATTCTGTTAAACATATTATGTCAAATTTCCTTATATAGTTCCAGTCATCCTGCGTCGGACTTCTTGTACCGGCCACATTACATGCTAGGAGTCTTATATTTTCATTCACCCTTTCCCTCGTTGACTTTCCATTCTCTCTCGGTCTGGAATATCTTCTGTTCTCTGTCGTTCCATTTGTAGATTTTGCTTCCTGTAACTAGAATGTCTCCTTCCACTACAGCTTTTCTACCCTAGTCTTTGACTTCTTCCGCTTTTTCTTCCAGTTTTCTCCTTGTTTCTCTTTGTTTCCATGTCAAGTCCTTATCAATTCAAATTTCTTGTCATTTCAGTTCATTCTTGTTCAACATTATGTCTTTTTTCGTCGTTTCTGTTTCACATTCTGCACCTACTATCTCCTGTCTTGCTCTGCTTTTGACTTTCCATGCTTTTATGAGGATAACCTTTAAATCCATTGTGTCATATATCCAGATTTCTAGGTTACTTCTTAGTATTTCCTCTTTCATTTGCAAGCCTGTTACTATTATGTTTTCCCTTCTATTCCTTCTCTCGCTTCCTTCAATCCTTTTCTTCAGGTTTCCAATCTCTTTTTCTTCCTCTTTCTCTCTTTCCTTGTATTTTTCATAACCTGCAAAGTCCACTTGCATTCCTTCACCTTTCTCGCCCATCAATGCTTCCATTCTTCTCATCCCTCCCTCCAACTCATCTTGTCTCACATCTCTTTTGTCATTCTGCTTTTCTTCACCTTCCCATTTTGAGTCCCATTTTTTTGTCTCAATTCGTTATCTCGCTTCATTTGCTCCACCATTTCTTTCATCCAATTTGTTGAAACTCCTCTCTCTTTTTTCTTTTCTTCCGTTTTTTTGTCAAATTTATTTTCCAGGTTCTGTATCTTAGCTATAATACTTGCCATTCCTTCTGAGGTGTACTCATCATCTTTTAGAGTCATCTTTGTATCCTTACTTCTTTGGTCACTTTCTGTGAATGTTTTCTTGCTTACGTTCTCTAGCTGACTTTCTGGGGATCTTTGATCAGTACTTCTCTTCAAAAATGCTCTCGGTGATCAGAAATCTTTTATGTTTCCTATTGAACTTACCCTCTGTCTGTTATCTCTTAACAATCCTTTATCTTCGATGCCTTTCTTGTCTTATCTTATCCGCCTCTGCATGTTCATCTCATAGACATAAAAAGCATAGACTGCCGGTCCCGTATCTTTGCCGTTGACATCGAGGCTCCCCAATAAGAGTGAGCGAGACGCAACACGAGAACTGCTTGTTAGAAGCGTGCGCCTTGGAGTATGCCATCTCTCTTACTCTCGCGCAAAGGTCTATGTCTCGATGACAACGGCGAGTATACGGGACCAGCAGTCTATACTTCTATGTCTATGGTGCATCTGGGCACTCTAACCTCACTTTCTTTTTCCCACTGCCTACACTGCTCTGCGCTTTATCTGGATCTAATTTTATACTTGATTCGCTCTTTCACTTTCTACTTTTGCTTTCTACTAAACTTTTCCAAATTATCTTCTTCTAATTACTTGTAATCCACGTAATAATTCCTTACTGTCTACTAATACGTCCTTTCTCCAAGTCCCAGAATATTTCGGTCTTAATCAGTTTCAAAAGGGATCCAGAGAAATTCCGCACTACCTTGTATACTGTTTTTAACCTTTAGAGGATCGGTATGACGCCATATGGCATGATGACTTTTCAGCTTGGCCACCTTACTAGAACTCGAAAAAATCCAATCACCCATTCTTCTTTGATTTGCAAATACAAACCAATTCCATATTCGTTTAAGATCGGCTCATTTGAGCCTCAGTAATAAACTTTCGCGATATGTAGTTTTTCGTAGAACGAGCTATTTCTGATTGATTTATGGAAAGCTGACACATCCTAACCAAGCAAAATTGTCCAATGTCATTCGGTTCACATCCTTTCGTCTGCCGAATATTTTTAATTACCGTGCTCCAGCGCCAAAATTGAACGAGCGTCAAAATATCAAGCTGCGCAAAGTTGACTCTGCAATCAACGTGGCTCTCTCCCATGTGGAGCCGGCATGACGTCATATGGCGCCATGGCATAATTGGCCAACATTCACCTTGAGATTTGGCATGTGTGGAGGTCATTTGACCATTTTTAATGGAGATTTTAGCATTTCTCAAATCTCTAGTATGCCCGCTCCTTCGAAGGTTGATATACTTCCAGTGATAAGACTACTGTTGTTACCCCCGGTCGCCATAACTTGTTGATGAGTGTGAAAACGGTATCTATACTGTCGGTCGTCATAAGTATACTAATGTATACCACTACAACATCTAAAACGTGTCGTGTTTAAATCATGCAGATAGAATTCGGTGATTTTTAATACACCTCAAAAAAGTATATGCGTCAAAAGCAGGGTTTTGACCGAAACGAAACAAAACGCGATTTTTCATTTTGTTTCGTTCATTTTAGCAAAAACAGAACGAAACAGAATTATTTTCAATTATGTTGAACAAAAATGAAACTAAACGAAATCCGAATCCGTCTTTCTTTTCATAAACGAAACTAAACAAAATTATTGTAATTTAGTTCCGATGAATATTGTTTCTTAGAATTTATGTTTCGTTTAGTTTTGTTTATTCACGGGATAAACAAAACTCAATAATTTTGTTTAGTTTCGTGAACAAACGGAATTCAACGAAACTATTTTCTGTCGAATATGCTTTGTTTTGTTTCTCACAAACGAAACATAAACGAAATCATTCATAATTATGTTGCGATAAATGAAACCAAACAAAACTCTGTATGATTATGTTGAGGATAAACGAAACTAAACATAAACAAAATGTCATTAAGCGAAACGAAACAAGAATATTTTTGTTTAGTTCAGTTTATCGAGAACTTTGCCCCGACGAGATCGTTATTAAACGCGGCATTTTTAGGTTAGAGTGATGAAAAAAATTGTCGACACGTTGTGCGGGAAAGTGTTTTTCCCACACCGATTTTCCACTTTCACGGACAGTTTGTCGAAAAACACAGTTCGATACACGGATGTAAAACCTATTTTTTGCATCCTCGTCTTGATTCCGACCTTTGACCACGGCTCAAGACGCAAACCCATCACTCGGACGCGAAAATAGTACATTACGTAACAAGGGTGGAAAGCGCGTTTTCCGCACGAGTTTCGTGACCAGTGCGGAAAAGAACCGTTTTTTTAATTTTCTTTCCCACGCTGACGATGAAAAATAGTATTCGACACTCGGGCAGGGTGGTTTCACCTCCCGAGCGATGATTCCGACCCTCGCCAAGGCTCGGGTCGGAAAAACGTCGCTCGGTCCGCAGAAACCAACATCCCCGCCTTTGTACCGAAATCTACTTTTTCGATCGACTGTGCGTAAAGCAGTGCTTTACGCACGGTAGTTTATGTTCACTTTACGCCCAGTCGATCGGAAAACGTATTTCGATACTCGGGCGTGAAGTTTTTTTGCTTTACTCGTGCTAATTTCGACCCTCGCCAAGGCTCGGGCCGAAAACAATCACTCGAAAAGCAAGACCAAACTTCCCACCCTCGAATCGAAAAATACTATTTCCGCACGATAAAATATTGACCAGTGCGGAAAAGTTACTTTTCATTACTCTAACGTAAAAATGCCGCGTTTAAATAGGATTTTAGGGTTCTCGTAATGAAAAAATATATCCGCACCTCGCTTGCAAGCCCATTTTGGGCACTGAAGGACATGTCTGTCCTAGTGCCCAAAATGGGCTAACGCGCTCAGTACGGAAATATAGTATTTCCGCACGCGTCACGGGAAGAGTGCGGAACACTTTCACCCGTGTTGCGTATACTATTTTTTGTGCTGAGTGCGGCAAGCTGTCTCGTCTGATCAAAAATAAATTGAATGATCAGACGAAAGACAATCTAAGCTCATTCGATGGACTCAGGACCAGCCGTAAGGTGGCCTTCACGTAGATCTTTGGAGCTGAAAAGATCGAACATAATCGAGGGTAATCTGGTAGATCAGCGGAGAGTCCTAACTCGAAGAGACTATCTGACCTCAGAGTTTGTGTTCAGATGGTTGATTCGAGTCGAAAATACATGCTTTGGAGTAGATGATCCCATTTCTTTCCTTTCTTTGTGCTATCCAGTATTCCACAGAACGATTTTTGAGGCCCTGGATATGACATTCCCCCGTTATGATCGCTGGCAAAAATAATGGAGGTGACTTAGAGTTTTCGCCGCGTGGATTCAATCTATTCCCATCATGTCAAAATCCAAATAGTAGATTTCGATACAAGGGCGGGGATGTTGGTTTCCGTGGCCCGCGCGATGTTTTTCCGGCCCGAGCCTTGGTCGGAATCATCGCTCGGAAGCGGAAACCACCCCGCTCGAGTGTCGGATACTATTTTTTCATCGTCGGCGTGGGAAAGAAAATGAAAATAACAGCTCTTTCCCGCACAGACGATGAAAAAATAGTATCCGACACTCGAGCAATAGTTACATGGCTAATTTTTTAAGCTTTTTTCGCGACGGGATGCGGTTGTTTGACATGTTTTCTTTCAACTCTACTTGTCATGAAGTTTTTCAGACTAAATTCGGGTCATGCTGTTGTTATTTTGACGAAATCCCTCATTTCTAGAGAAAACCTTCCGATAAGAGAGATATGTATGGCTTGAAGTCTAGTCTGAGCATTGGGGTTACAAGCTATCGAAAATGAATCGGTCATTATTGTATTTTGAGAGATTAATTCGGGCTAACTCACTATATCGATCACTTCGATGGTAGCTCCATGATAATCCGTGGAACCTAAATTATTGTAGTCCGAGGAAGCTATATTTTGACTCTTACTATTTAAAATTTTGAAAATAATTCGTTTAGGGATTGACGTGAGACTCAATTACCGACTGTCATTCAATAGAATAAGTGGCCAAAAGTTCGAATGGAATGGTTTGCAGCTCACTAGTCAGAATAGGGCCCTTAGTCGTTCCGTGTCAGTTTTTGCGTCAGTTCTCATATACCAAAATTAAAGTAAAAGTCAGTGATGAGATTAAAGATTGATAATTCATGTTCGGAAGAATGAACGATATTCAGATTACTTATAGGACCCTGTTACATTTATTCAATAGTTCCTGATACAATTTTTTCTACAGTGTTGTAGACACCAAAACATCGGAAAATTGCAAAAAAATTCATTCACGTGAATTAGTGAGAGAGTTTTTGCATTATATGTGCAACAGGTGTCGTGTACTTGCTCATAACACCGATAGATTCATGATCTAATTCCGTAGAATATTTGTAAAAGCCACGAGAAAATTAGTAAGGTAGTGCTTCCGGAGGGTGCGCGGGGGCGGGGCGTGGTCCAGGGGGCGAAGCCCCCGGCGGGGGGTGTGGTAAAAAATCCTGATATAAGTGCATTATATTTGAATAAAACTTCAACTCAATTTCGAAAAATTGGATTTTGGTACATATTTCAAAATAAAATGATCCATCTACATCCTTTTCAGTGTCACTCGATCTCAAATTTGAGCTACTAATAATCATAAAAAAGTCCAAAGAAGCAAAAAAGTCTGTTAATCATGACCCATCATATGGCAAATTCTGAATCCATGTTATCCCAGGAAACACTCAAATTTCAAAGCAACTCAAAATGGGATTTGTAATCGTAATTTCGACCGTAGAGATGTTCTTCGATGAGAATACAGTAGAATCCGGCTATAATGATCCGGATATGATAAGAATTCGGTCATAACGAGCGAAAATTCTGGCAAAATTTGGTTTCGGCACCGGCTATACCGAGCAAGTCGATGTGGAAGCCGTTCAACTATGAGTTTGGGAGCCTAAGACTCGAGGTGAATACGAGTATCAATGCGATTACGCATGCAGTATGATTTTATAAGTGAGCGAAATGGATAGATCGAATATAAGGAAGAGACTTATGAAGATATAATTTTTCGGTCTTTGCGAGTTAAAGTCAGCAGATATTGCTGACGTTTTTGGCATCAATCGAGAATGGATTTTACTCCACTCTCGATCAATGCACCTTTAGAGCCTCGTATGGTTCCGAGGATGCATCTAAAAGATTCTGATGGAAAGGAATGAAGAGTAAGATGAGAAATGAGAAACTTCATGAAAAATTTGGATTCTACGCTTTATTTTCGATTCATCTTTACTCTCCATTCCTTCCCATCAAAATCCTTTAGATGCATCCTCGGAACCATACGAGGCTCTAAAGGTGCATTGATCGAGAGTGGAGTAAAATCTATTCTCGATTAATGCCAAAAACGTCAGCAATATCTGCTGACTTTAACTCGCAAAGACCGAAAAAATATATCTGCATAATTTGAAATTCCCGCGAGTGATAAATACGATATCCGATCATATCGATCGAGTGTCGGAATTAATTACATACAAGGAAGAGACATTTCATGACAAGTACAACCTGGTAAACTTTGACGCGAAATTAAAATTTCTCAGCTACAATTTTTCAGTTTTCCATCATTTGTACTAGTCCATATTTCATCTTGCGGTTCATTCAATTTATGACAAATGCGAATTCCTAAATATTGTATGTCCGTACCGCTATGTGGATTAATGCACATCTACGTCATTGTCGTCCTGTCATCGTATTCTGAATGTTATAGTTATTTGAAATCTTGATAAGAGAGACTTTACAAACTCAAGATTAGTTTTTTTCACCCACCAAGGATAGTTGTAACGGAATCATATAAAACGAGCTTTTTTCTTCGGTCCCTTGAAGCTCGTTATAACCGAAATGTTTTCAATCGAGGAAAAAATGAGAGGCTCAATATCGAGAGAAGCTATATCGAGAGAAATATTCACCCCTGGATCTAGGATCGAACTGGGAACCGTCTTCTTGCCGAGAAGATGCTCTAACATCTTAGCTATCTGGGTCTCGACATCACGTCTCTATCTCAATCTAATGGTAATGCAAACTGTGATTAGCAAAACAACTTGAAGAGTATTTAAATATCGCCAACAAGTCAAGAAATTTAAAAAAACTAGCAAAATTTGGTGGTCATCATAATTTTCCGATGATAGATATCCGTTCTGCGTTCTTTCCTAAGGAGTCATTTTTCCGCACGGCTCGTACTTTTTCGCACTCATTTCCGCACGCAAAACTGTGCAGAAAGGTAACTTTTCCGTACAGGTTTATGCACGCAAGCACATAATAGTAGATTTCGCACCGAGATTATGAGGTTGTAGCTCGCTTCTGAGCGATTGGTTTTCGAAGCGAAATAATAGCGAAATAATCGCTCGGAAGCGGGGAACCTCATGATCGAGGCGCGAATGCTATTTTATGCAATTTTGTAAGCACCCAAACATCGGAAAATTGCATAATAGTACATTTCGATACAAGGGTGGAAAACTTTTTTTTCGCGTCCGAGTGATGGGTTTCCGGCCCGAGCCGTAGGCGAGGGTCGGAATTATTACAAGGGTGCGAGAAATAAGTTTAACATCCGTGTATCGAATACTATTTTGATACACTGTGCGTAAAAGTGCACTTTGCGCACAGTTTGTCGACTTTTACTCACAGTTTATCGAAAAGTATAGTTAGATACACTGCCGTAAAACCTATTATTCGCATCCTCGTGATGATTCCGATCCTCGCCTGCGGCTCGGTTCGGGAACCCATCACTCGGACGCGAATAAACCGTTTTACGCCCTTGTATCGAAATGTACTATTCTCGCACAGTGTGCCAAAAGAATTCTTTCCACCCTTGTATCGAAATGTATTATCTTTGCATGAGACATGAAAATGAGGACCTCATTGTAACTGGAACCACGTGTAATCTGATTTCTACTTCAACAGAAACGTATGTAAAAATCGCCTCTGTCATACATCCATCTCAGGAGTAATGCGAGGCTAACAAAAATTGAAAATTCACAAAAACGTACATTTTAGTCGGTGAGGAGTTCCTTCATCTTGTAACCGGGACCATTGGGAACCCCTATAAACTGTTAGAATCTCCCCTGTTCACTTTTCTGATGCCGAGGACAGCTCATTCCTAGGATGAAGTGTACTCATCAGAATAGTTGTAATACGAGGTTCTTATTTGAATACATGAGAATATCCGTTGTCCACGCGAGTGTCATACCATTGTTTGAGTACTAATTAATCGATGAAATAGTTACCCGGAATTGTATCAGATTGGAATATCTCGAATTTGTCAACCAGTATCTCTCAAATGCCGAGATTCGCCCATGAGACCCTCACCCAAAGAACTAGAGCTCCTGCGAATAATGATACGTATCGAATGAAGTGTGCTGTCGAGGCGATCGAGCACTCATAGTTTCCATCTTCAAACAATGATAGATGAGTGCAAATGAAGTGAACTAGAAAAATGATAAAAGAGAGAAAAAACATTTTGTTTTGTTTCGTTTAGTTTTGTTTAAGGAAGAAACGAAACAAAATAATGCAATTTCGTTTACGTTGATGATGAACAAAACTAAACGAAACAATATGAATGAGAGAACTGCATAAACAAAACTAAACGAAATTATGCGAGTTTCGTTTCGTGTGATATTACGTTGAGCCCTTCTGATTACGTTTAGTTTAGTTTCCCTCCAACATAATCAAAAGTAATTGTGTTTACGTTTCGTTTCCCAAAAACAAAATTCAACGTATTCAAAATGCCAGAATTTCGTTTAGTTTTGTTTATTGATATTAAATATGAATAATGTTTTGTTTAGTTTCGTTTAACATCAACGTAAACGGAATCATTTCGTTTCGTTTCGTTTATTTGCTAAACAAAACGAAACAAAACGAATATTCCGTTAAAAATCCTGGTCAAAAGTATGGTGGTACATCTGCACTGTTTTTGCGAAACATTAATATGAACCATCGTACTTTTAACACATATGTACCTTTTTGAGGTATATCAGAGCACGGAATGTTTCAAATGTAGTCATACCTAAGGATTTGACTCGATCCATGTGAAGCAGAGTTTGACGAATAACGCTAGTTTCGTTATGGTGCGTTATTAACGAAACCCTCGGAGATCTGTTATGATATTCGTTATTTCGCTAAATAATGGGTAGAATTTCGTTATCTTTTTCGTTACGTTACAAGAATAACGTTAAAATCATAACGAATTGAATTTCGTTTCGTTATGAGTTTCGGTAATTTTAACGAAATGTATAACGGAATTCATGTGGATAGCGTTATTCGAAACTAACGAAACTAATAACGAAATTGAGTAACGTAATTCCCAAGACATTACGTTAATGTTTTTCGTTACGATAACATAACGAAATTCTTTTCCGAGTTTCGTTACGTTATTTTTCTTATTATATTCACTGCCGCTCATAAATTCTGAGTGTACGCAGTATCACCCTCTCTGTTGGGCTATGCCGACTAAGCTAAACTACGCTAAGCTTAACTTAGCTTAACTGCGCTCATTTTTAACAAACTTAACACGTACACACACATACCAGCGCATGAGAAAGATATGCCATCACATATTGAGAATGTCATATGCGGCACATATGACTAACCTCACCTCATCTTTTCATTCAATTGCTGCATATATAGCAGAAAGGAGAAGAGCAGCAGACAGCAGCAGAACAGAAAGTGAAATTGTGCAATTGTTGAAAATCAACCTCACCAGTTTCCAATGCACTACCTACATTCCGTTTGATGCTGTTGATTTGGTTTTGAATGTTAATGTTTCATGTGTTTTAGGTTCAAGAACTAACCTCGAATGAGATCACACTTGCACCTCTAAATTATCACAAGTTTATCAACTACTAAATAAACTTGTTGATATTACTAGTGCTGTAGATGAGAAGATGAGTTTTCACATCTTTTTGCCAGCGGAGTAAATTATTCTGTTGTTCATTCTATGGAAATACTCTGAGTGGATGGTTAGTTTTCTAAATGCCTTACCATGACCAGATGGGTATAACTCTTTGGCTCCTCATGTCTCTTGATTAATTATTGAACTAGAATTCTTTTCTCAGTTTCATTTTGGTATGCGTTAGTTTAATACTTGATTCGCAGCTGACATAAGGTTTCAAGGGGTGGTTGGCGGAATGGAATATCTCAACTCAAATCACTTTCTATAATCACTTTCTTTACATAAGTTTCAATTACATTTCATGGCTACAATTATTCTTAGATTATAGAATTATCCAATTCAATTCAATTTTCAATTCACAAGTGTGTTTCAAGACTGGGCTGATGTGACATCAAATGTGTGACAGAATAGGAACCGGTTGAAATATCTTGATACAATCAGTGGGTAGTTCAGCCTCTGGAATGAGATTTGGCATTAACTTGTAACCTTATTTAAGAATTACCGGTATGTTTCATACTAGATTGGAAATGATTTGATATCAAGCGTGGGTCTTGAATGCCATTCCGCACTTGGGATAATTGCTACAGCTCTTACTATACAAATTGTTGGACAAGACCAGATGCACTCTTCTTTTCCAGTGAGACAGGGTAATCTTGACAATTTTCAGAAATTGAGGAGTTAGTCTGAATAAGTCTATACAACTTCATACAATGAGCGAACTGGAATACACTGACCAAATAAATATTCAAGCCTGCCGTGTCCCCAAGTTGTGCTATTCTGAGAGATCCAAGGATATATATTCATTGGTCAGTGTATTTCAGTTTGCTCATTGTATGAAGTTGTTATACTCATTCAGACTGAACTCCTCAATTTCTGAAAATAGTCAAGATTACCCTATCTCACTGGAAAAGAAGAGTGCATCTGTTCTTGTTCAACAAATTTTACAGTAAAAGCTGTGGCAATTATCCCAAATGCGGAATGGCAATCAAGACCCACGCTTGATATCAAATCATTTTCAATCTAGTGTGAAACATACCGGTAATTCTTAAATAGAGTTACAAGTTAATGCAAAATCTCATTCCAGAGGCTGTACTACTCGCTGATTGCATAAAGATATCTCAACTGGTTCCCATTCTGTAACACATTTGATGTCACAGCACAATCTTGAAACACACTTGTGATTTGGAAATTGAATTGAATTGGATAACTTTATAATCCAAGAATAGTTGTAGCCATCAAATGTAATTGAAACTTATGTGATACTGTAAAGAGTAATTTGAATTGAGATGTTCCATTCCGCCAACCATCCCCTGACACCTCATATCGGCTGCGAATCAAGTATTAACCCAACGCATACACCAGAATAAAACTGAAAAGAGAATTCTAGTTCAGTAATTAATCAAGAGACATCAAGAGACAAAGGATCATCCATCTGGTCATGGTGTGGCATTGAGAAAACTAAACATGCACTCAGAGTATTTCCCTGCGTAGAATGAACAACAAAGTAATTCACACGTTGCTGGCAAACAGATGAGAGAATTCATCTTTCAATCTCTTGCACTGGGTAATCTCAACGAGTTTATTCACCAATTGATAAATTTGTAATAATCTAGGAGTGCAAGTGTGGTCTCACTCTGAATTCTGAATCTGAAACACATGAAACATCAACATTGCACAACCAAATGCACTGCAAAATTGCAAGAGCATCAAATGGCATGTAGTATACTGAAAACCAGCGAAGTTGATATTTTGAAGATTGCTCTATAAGTATTTCACTTTCTGTTCTGCTGCTCATCTTCTTTCTGCTATATGCAGCAAATGAATGAAACGATGAGGTGAGGTTAGTCATATGTGCCGCTCATGACATTCTCAATATACGCGGTGGCATATCTTTCTCGTGCGCTGGTATGTGTGTGTACGTGTTAAGTTTGTTAAAGCTTAGCGCAGTTAAGCTAATTGTAAGTTAAACTTAGCGTAGTTTAGCTTAGTCGGCATAGCCCTACTGAAAATGACGGTATCCCGGATTCTATGCGTCGTAGGACAATTTTGAAAAAAGTATCTCTGGATACTTGGTCTTACCCACCAACCTAGTCTATTTCTGGCGCATTAGGAATCAGTCATATCCGATCTTCTCTATCTAAGGCCTTCGTGGGGCAAAACTTCGTCCTGATCACTTGGCGAAAGAAAAAAAACGAAACAAAATACAATTCGCATTTCGTTACGTTACTCGCGGAAGTAACGTAACGAAATAAATTATAATGTGAATAACGTTACTCGAATACCGTAACGAAACTCCAATACTTGAATTTGGTTTCGTAATTAATAACGTTATTCACATATAACGTTATTCACGTAAGAGTCGAGTTTCGTTACTATAAAATAACGTTATTAATAACGAAACGAAATTCCGGTATTGGAGTTTCGTTACGTTTTTGTATTATGTTAGTGACATTACGTTACGGTATTTAGTTATGTTATCCTAACGTAAAGAAATTACTTCTTGATTTCGTTGTTTGTCATGTTAACGTAACATAACGAAATCAATAACGCAATATTGTTATGTTACTTGTCAAACCCTGATGTGAAGAACGTAGTACTTGAGCTACAAGTACCGTCAAAATGGATGGAACACGGATTCCTTTACTAAAACAGCGATTAGTCGGACGTCCTTGAGTCTACAGGAATTTTGAAAAAAGCATTCAAAATATGAAAAAAAACTTATCAAATTATGTCCTTTGAAATATTTTTTGCTGCAAAATTCATGGATTCAATTGGCTCTGCAAAGTGAAAAATTTTTCTTTTCGATCAATCATCAATCATTTATCGGGAAACTACGATAGCGTAAAAAGCTCAAGGCCTTTGGAATCGTTTTCCATAAATTACTCTACGTCTTTTTTCTTCACCCGGGTTACGAGTGATCTAGCAAAGAGGAGTTAGTGCGGGTCGAGGGTACTGGTGATCTAGCGGTATGAGCTTCTTCTTCTCTAAGCTGTCTCAGGTCATTTCGAGTTCGTTCCAAAACATAACTGATCCATTACTTTATGATTTCTAGGAGATTTTACATCGAAATCGTGGATCACGCATTACTTGTATCTCCGCTACCCTCGACACATGTGAATTTGCTCTCTTCTGATCGCTCGTAACTCGGGTGCGAAAACTCGTAGAGTAATGTATAATAAAACGATTTCAAAGGTCTTGAAAAGAGCCCAAGATCCCGCAAGGATTTTCGCGCTATTTTCAATTTCCCGATCAATTATCGTTGAATGATTGAAATTCACAATTTTTTTTCTCGGAGTCGATTAAAAACATGAATTTTGGGTTGTTAAATTTTTTGGAAGACATGAATTGATAGCTTTTTTCCTCATCTTTCGAATGCTTTTTGTAAAATTGCCGTAGACCCAAGGACGTCCGAGTAATCGCTGTTCTAGAAAAAGAACCCGGGTTCCATTCATTTTGGCGGGTACTGTGAATCCGTATGCACCACATATCGTAATCATTCGAATATTCAGATATGTGCGCGCGAGCCATCGATCGAATCATCGATCGGTAGTGTCCGTGCCATCCGCGCCCCGCCACAACAGAAGACACACACACATGCACACACTCTCTTTCGCATATACGCACCATCAGGAGCAGAGTTGCAGACGAGACAGGTCCGGGCTTGCACATTTGGAGTTGATTAGGTCGTGAGATACACCGAATCAATCACCAAAATTGAGGAGATCCGAATTGAATTCTGTCGCCTGTTGTTTTGTCAACAATCAAGTATTGAGCTGCGCTACGGGATTCGAATGTTCGCGCTGCTCCTTGCCGCGCTCTGCGGAGTATATATATATATATATGGGTCGTTCTGGACCAAGGTGAACATTTTGAAAATCGACGAAATTTAAAAATGCCCCAAACATTTTTTTCCGTTAGTACTACTAGAATATAGTTGAACAAAATTTTTTTCGAAATCATGTGCGTAAAGTTAGTGCGTAAGGAACATTTTTCCGTGCGTAAAGAAATTTTTGCGCACGGAATGCGTGAAGACTTGTGCGTAAAGTCACCAACAGTGCGTAAGGTAGGTCTTTACGCACTGGAACGTATCTTTACGCACTGCCGTATTTTATTTATAGCCTGATATTCTACAACATCTCTTGAAGTTTCTGCGTTGTTCAGCAAAATGATCTCTGTCTTAATTCTGTAGAATCGGAGTGCTCCAATCGTTGATTCGAAGCTGCCCAAAGCAGGTGTAATGACTTCTTTCACTCGATAGGATGAAAACTTATGAGCTCTCTAAATTGTTATACTCAGTCTTGCTCTCTCGATAAGTCCATACGATTGAAATATCCTGGTCGGTCCATCGAATTGAACATGGAAATAGTTCACTTCGGTGGATCATGAATTTAATTGAGTTCAATACAATATATAGACCTTTTTGGAGTGCTTCCACCGTGGTTTCGGTGGTTTGAAATCTACCTTGGACCGTACGTCCAAAGGAAATGTAAATTCACTTTTCGGATACTTCGCCTCAAAAAAGAGTGTCGGCGATGTGTTCATATTCTTTTATAAGAAAGAATCCATAGGTTTCGAAATCGCTTTCTATCCCGTGTATTTAGAGCATTATTATTATCATTAGAATTGTCCAAGTTCTTTCTATTGAACCATAGAAATGGCATATTATTTCATCAATCCGTTGATTTATTTTTGCCCGTCCTTGACGATATTCATAAAACTCTATAATAATTTTCCTCGAAATTCAGAATTGATATTATCTTATGAACTTACATATTTCGGATCTTGTCCACTATTTGTACTTTTGAGGATTGAGATCGATATTTTCAAACTATGCGGTAACATATGATATACCAAACAAAAGATCTTTTTCTGATACATTTTCAGAATTCTTGTTCAGTCGAGGGGCTTCGCCCCCTGCACCCCCACAAGGGGCTCCCGCCCCTGGACCCCGCTCTGCGCCCTTTTCCTCCACCTGCGCCGATCACGATTTGATTACTGGCGTATGAGGTGACCGACAGAATACTAACTTTCCGCACACAATTTCGAAAAATATCGTACGCAACTCTGTCGAAAGGTTTCCGCACTCGGAAAACTTTACACACGAGGTGTGAATCTTTACGCACTGCTGAGATACTTCACGCACGAGCCGCGTAGCGGCTCGTGCGTAAAGAATCTCACCAGTGCGTAAAGACTCACACTCGTGTGTAAAGATTTTCACTCGTGCGTAAATCCAACTTTTCGACATCGTTGCGTAATATACTATTTCGAAATCATGTGCGTAAAGTTAGTGCGTAAGGAACATTTTTCCGTGCGTAAAGGAATTTTTGCGCACGGAATGCGTGAAGACCTGTGCGTAAAGTCACCAACAGTGCGTAAGGTAGGTCTTTACGCACTGGAACGTATCTTTACGCACTGCCGTATTTTCTTTATAGCCTGATATTCTACAACATCTCTTGAAGTTTCTGCGTTGTTTAGCAAAACGATCTCTGTCTTAATTCTGTAGAATCGGAGTGCTCCAATCGTTGATTCAAAGCTGCCCAAAGCAGGTGTAATGACTTCTTTCACTCGATAGCTGAAAACTTATGAGCTCTCTAAATTGTTATACTCAGTCTTGCTCTCTCGATAAGTCCATACGATTGAAATATCCTGGTCGGCCCATCGAATTGAACATGGAAATAGTTCACTTCGGTGGATCATGAATTTAATTGAGTTCAATACAATATATAGACCTTTTTGGAGTGCTTCCACCGTGGTTTTGGTGGTTTGAAATCTACCTTGGACCGTACGTCCAAAGGAATTGTAAATTCACTTTTCGGATACTTCGCCTCAAAAAAGAGTGTCGGCGATGTATTCATATTCTTTTATAAGAAAGAATCCATAGGTTTCGAAATCGCTTTCTATCCCTTGTATTCAGAACATTATTATTATCATTATAATCGTCCAATGGCCAGTAATTCTAGACTTCGAACTGTGCATGAGTGCCAAAGGACGGTTCTATTTTTTTCTCGATGCGGGATACCCTATAGAACACCCCCCCATAAAATGGAACAACCCCAGGGGTGCGCAAAAAATTACAACAACGAAATAGTGCAAAATTTTGCACTTTTTTGCGTTATTTCGCATCCCGGGGAGCCGTTATAATATTTGGTTCATTTCTCATGGTACTATGTTGTAGGCAATGAAATTCTTTAAATTTAAAAAAAAAAACCATAGTAAAATTCTTTTTGTAACTCGAGATAATTAGCAACAAAGCTGGAAAATGCCAAAAATTTCCTTCATTTTTCATTTTGAGGGAAGCCAATGGATCGATGTGTACTTGCTGGAAAATGTAGCTCTCATAAAGTACTATATGTAAAAAAAAAATCAGAGCGATCCGTCAATAAACATTGACGCTATTGTAATTGTTTATCCGAAATTGTTGTTTTTTGCAATAGCCGTAAAAATTTTGCGCGTGCACTAAAGTTGTCGCAAAAAATCAGAGAGCTTCCTGGAACCTTCAACTATAAGATGCGATCATAAAACCGGTCACTTTGTTACAAAAAATCGTCTCTGGAGCCAATTGTTTATAAAAATCGGAAATTGCCGATTTTATTTTGCACACAATTCCGCGAGTAATGGACATATGGAAAAATTCTTTTTTTGACGTTGTAGTACTAATTCTGCTCTAAGTTTAAAGAAAAAACATCACTCCACGACCTTTTGGACCGGAGATACCGATTTTTTTTTTAAAATCGATATCTTATAAACAATTGAATATTAAGGGCCGAAATTTGCGGGAAATGGTAGAAAAATGTTCAAAGTTTCATATACAGAATGTTTGGTTCACATACCTTGACTTGCGTCCTTGTCCCAGCAGGTGAAAGTTAATGTTTCCTTTATCTCGCTTGAAAAAAGCTGCAGGGGTGAGGAGTGGGGGTACTCCCGCGGCAGCGTGGCGGGCCGACCAGAAACTGAGCCGCGCTCTTCAAATCCGAGCGCTCGGAATTTTTGACGATATCTCGGGTCCTACTGGACCGTTTTTGATCATTTATTTTTTAATTTGGGGTAGCTTTCAGAAAAAAACACAATGGCGTATTAATTATAAGGATTTGAACGGCCATTTTGGGTGTATAAGGGGTACCGTGAAAATAAGAGGTTTTGGTCCAATTTTTCCCGTGTATCAACTTATGCTTCTCACAGAAACATTCTGAATCTGTTGAACGTGGATAATCGATAAGGGAAAGCTCCTCGGAAAATTTGAAAATTATGAAAAATTTTCCGAAAAAAAAAATTCTCTTGAATAGCGCATAATCACCAAAAAAATAAGCAAAGGGAACACCATATCAGTTTTTATCCTGGAAAATCCGGAATTCGGGAAATATTTCCAAGTTTCACCACAATAATTCATAAGATGCCAATTCTTCCAAGAGAGATTTTTATTCGTACTACACTATGATGAGCTGTGATAAAGAAAAACAGAAATTTTGTAATGAAGAATCAAAGTCCATAGCATATACTTTTCATTGCGTGTCAGCATTAGATGTTGTAATGAAAACGCCCACAGCTTCCCGCGTATTGATGTCGCGAAGATTACGCCCCGGGAAATCCCAATTGTCGAAACCTGGAATCGGATCTGGTAATTGCACTGGCTGGGGATCTACCATGGGCCTAACCGGTCCAAAGCGACGATTAGGCATGTTTCGAGTTAGATTTTGTGGCGAAATTTCATCAGCCTTGGAGGTCGTCTCGTGTACTATAGGCTTGCATATTTTGTGTATGATCAATCTAACAAAAATTATTTCCGAGTCGTTCGTCAATTAGGTCGTAACCGGTATCGTTCGCTTCGATACAATACTCACAATTATCGAGATCCAACGAATAATTAGTAAATCGTCAGTGGTATCTTTACGAGTTGAGACCCTGCACCGTCATGCGAAAGAATTGACGACGTTTCACACTGATGATCCAAATATTGATGATGACGGCGTCGAAATATTGAATGATTTTCGAGTCGCCGATCAGTCCACTCAGATAGAAATCGATCAAACTGACCAAACGACGTTGACTGAATATCGTCAACAAGACGAATCAACGTCAACCGAAGATTCACAGTGGGTATGAAGTTTTTTATGTTTGATGTGATTCGATGTAATGAGACTATTTTGTGGAAATGATGTAACTCCATTAATAAAAATTTGCCGATTGATATGCTATCCTTCATTCTTTTTCTAGTGATTAGGCACTATCCAATCGATGAAATTTGTTGGGGACACACATTTAGAAATTTTCCCGATTTCCGGATTTCCAGAATGAAAACTGATATGGTGTTCCCTCTGCTTATTTTCTTGGTGATTATGCGCTTTTCAAGAGAATTTTTTTTTTTCGGAAAATTTTTCATAATTTTCAAATTTTCCGAGGAGCTTTCCCTTATCGATTATCCACGTTCAACAGATTCAGAATGTTTCTGTGAGAAGCATAAGTTGATCCACGGGAAAAATTGGACCAAAACCTCTTATTTTCACGGTACCCCTTATACACCCAAAATGGCCGTTCAAATCCTTATAATTAATACGCCATTGTGTTTTTTTCTGAAAGCTACCCCAAATTAAAAAATAAATGATCAAAAACGGTCCAGTAGGACCCGAGATATCGTCAAAAATTCCGAGCGCTCGGATTTGAAGAGCGCGGCTCAGTTTCTGGTCGGCCCGCCACGCTGCCGCGGGAGTACCCCCACTCCTCACCCCTGCAGCTTTTTTCAAGCGAGATAAAGGAAACATTAACTTTCACCTGCTGGGACAAGGACGCAAGTCAAGGTATGTGAACCAAACATTCTGTATATGAAACTTCGAACATTTTTCTACCATTTCCCGCAAATTTCGGCCCTTAATATTCAATTGTTTATAAGATATCGATTTTAAAAAAAAAATCGTTATCTCCGGTCCAAAAGGTCGTGGAGTGATGTTTTTTTTTAAAAATTTAGAGCAAAATTAGTACTACAACGTCCAAAAAAGAATTTTTCCATATATCCATTACTCGCGGAATTGTGTGCAAAATAAAATCGGCAATTTCCGATTTTTATAAACAATTGGCTCCAGAGACGATTTTTTGTAACAAAGTGACCGGTTTTATGATCGCATCTTATAGTTGAGGGTTCCAGGAAGCTCTCTGATTTTTTGCGACAACTTTAGTGCACGCGCAAAATTTTTACGGCTATTGCAAAAAACAACAATTTCGGATAAACAATTACAATAGCGTCAATGTTTATTGACGGATCGCTCTGATTTTTTTTTTACATATAGTACTTTATGAGAGCTACATTTTCCAGCAAGTACACATCGATCCATTAGCTTCCCTCAAAATGAAAAATGAAGGAAATTTTTGGCATTTTCCAGCTTTGTTGCTAATGGTTTTTTTTTTTTAAATTTAAAGAATTTCATTGCCTACAACATAGTACCATGAGAAATGATCCAAATATTATAACGGCTCCCCGGGATGCGAAATAACGCAAAAAAGTGCAAAATTTTGCACTATTTCGTTGTTGTAATTTTTTGCGCACCCCTGGGGTTGTTCCATTTTATGGGGGGGGGGGGTGTTCTATAGGGTATCCCGCATCGAGAAAAAAATAGAACCGTCCTTTGGCACTCATGTCGAAAACTCACGAATTCAGAGCTAGAATTACTGGCCTAAATAGCATATCATTTCATCAATCCGTTGATTTATTTTTGCCCGTCCTTGACGATATTCATAAAACTCTATAATGATTTTCCTCGAAATTCAGAATTGATATTATCTTATGAACTTACATATTTCGGATCTTGTCCACTATTTGTACTTTTGAGGATTGAGATCGATATTTTCAAACTATGCGGTAACATATGATATATCAAACAAAAGATCTTTTTCTGATACATTTTCAGAATTTTTTTTCAGTCGGGAGGCTCCGCCCCCGAACCCCCCGGCGGGGGCTTCGCCCCCTGCCGCACCTGGACCCCGCTCTGCGCCCTTTTCCTGCGCCTGCCCCGATCACGATTTGATTACTGGCGTATGAGGTGACCGACAGAAAACTAACTTTCCGCACAAAATTTCGAAAAATATCGTACGCAACTCTGTCGAAAGGTTTCCGCACTCGGAAAACTTCACACACGAGATGTCAATCTTTACGCACTGTTGTGTAAAGATTTTCACTCTTGCGTAAATCAAACTTTTCGACATCGTTGCGTAATATACTATTTCAGATTTTTTTGGGACCCATGGCGGGCCCTAAGAATTTTCCAAGTCCCATTTTGAGCAGTTTGTTGCCTATTTTTCGCTATCTTGGAAAATTCGTAGTTCGGACCCAAATGCATCTTTTTCATCCTAGCTGGGCGCATTTTTTCGGTATGACGTACACTTTCAAGAAAGAAATTGACCGGTCCAAGAAATTGATATCTGGTAGGTCCCACGGTTGCATCAAAAAAAGGCCCAAAAATACGACTTTGCACCACCTTTGGAGGCGTATAGGTCAAAATGGAAGCCTCGTAGCAAAATTTCACAAGAGAAAAAACTTGTAGGCCTTGAAGAAACCTTCAATTTCCTTTTTGGAACGTGTCATTATCTTATCTCACGTACGATCTACAGCCGATTTAAGTTGGGCATTTTTGTCAAAACGTGAAACTTCAAGGCCAATTTAAAAAAATCGTCTATTTTTTATCGACCCCAAACCTATGAGAAAATGTTCTTTCAGGTGTCTACTTGAAGGCCCAACAATAATTTGGTTGTTCCTTTAAAATCCCGATTTTCTACGAGCTGTTAAAAACAGTCGAAAATACCGAGAATCGTGTCGAATTCGGGCCTTATCATGAAGCTTCGTGGACTGGGTCTTCCCTTGCTCTCGATTCGTGGACTCTAATTATACAGCACTCGGCATAAAATATTGTGGAAGATGAGACCTAGAGCTGAAAAATGGCCTCTCGTACGATGTTTTACGATTGGACCGTCCAAAACTAGAGTAAATTGAGTAAACACAAGATAAATCGAGGAATTCGATTGTGATGCATCTCTCACTTAACTAGCCCGCGCTCACTAGCCCTACCGGCCGCTTTGGCACTCCGCGTATGCTCCGCACTGCATGCCATCCTCCGTTTATGCGGAAGTGATAAGTGATATTAACAGCTGATGCAGTATATTCAGGTATTATCCAGTATAGACAGAGATAAGGAGGTTCTCTAATCTCCGTTATAGACTGTAGACTGTACGAGGTTTCGGTTGTTAGTGACCACCACGGAAAAATTGTATGTGTCAGTCAGCGTCCCGATCAGAAATTTTGGTATCTCCCCCGCGGGGTTTGACCCGAAGATGGGCCAAATGTATTGTGAAGCATATGAAGTGTAACGCCTTCCCCGCGGGGCACCCGCGAGGTATCATCGGGGCAATATTTGCGCAAAATTAGTGCAGTTTCTGTTGAGACCTTTAAAATAATTTCGGATATGTTTGTAATGTTATCACTATTATGTGATTGTTTAAGTAAAGTATGTTCAAGTAAAGTTGAAAATTCATTGAAGACCTGGGAAAGCCTCATAAGAGCTACTAATATTCAGCCTGTGTTCACTTCTACTGAGGGCAAATAGTTACTTGACTTTGCAGCGTGTGACGAAGAAATTAATTTTGCTGGACTGAGATTTGTGTGAAAAGTGAGTGGTGCTCATCAATGATATTAAACTACAGTATGTTCACGTTCAATGCCTCTGTTGAAATTCCCATCATACACCCACAGAAGTGAGGTTAACTCTGAGACACTATGCAGGAATGTTGTGAAAGTGATCAGATACTTTGCGGGGGCCCTGCGGGGAAGGCGTTACACTCCATATGTTTCACAATACATTTGCCCTAATACCCGCGATGTTCGGGGCTTGGCGTAAAAATAACAAGGTGTGTGACCGCGCACGTTTTTGATGTGTCTCCACTCGACGCCATTTTGATATTCTTGACCGCGAACTTCCAAATCATGCTCCCTGTATAGTACTGTACAAACGAGTTGCAAGTAGGTCTTATTTTGAGGAAGGTAAGAAGTCCTAGCGTGAACAAGCAAGTTTCAGCGTGATTATAGGCAAATACGTAAATCTAGAACGATGCCGCAATGATATTGCAGTTGGAATGAAGATTGAAATCATGAATTCATTTCATTAAAAATGGGTATTCATTTTCAATTTAACTGTCCACGAGACTAAAATTTTGAGGGAATCGGTGAAACTGCACATACTCAACATCGATAACTGATCCTGTGCTTTTTTGCACTTCGACAGAATGATCTGGATAGCGGGACAACAATTGTCGGTAAGCCAAGCCATACACGCTTGTCGGTCACCAACACTTACACGCGGCTCGAACTAGAATACGTAAGAAAGGCGAGTGGAGACAACTGGAGACTTAGAGAATCTCCACTCAGAGATTAGAGACCGTGAGTGGAGGATCTCTAGTGGAGACAGGGCCATGTCTGCGCGAGAGTAGACGAGTTTTGAGGCTCCGGTGTCACACACCTTGTTATTATTCCGCCATGGTTCGGGGCGATTCCGCCATGGTTCGGGGCAAACCCCGCGGGGAAGGTAATGACGGTCAGCGGCCATTCGAGATCTCTCATGTCACTCGCACCTAATAGGTTATCCCATGAGTGCGAGGGAGACGACAGATCTCGAACGGTCACTGACCGTCATCCCATTGCAGTTCACCTCATGGCGTGAAGATAACAAAAGTTATCTTCACGCCATGGTTCACCTTGTTCTCGAGTGTACCAAAATTTCTGATCGAGACGCTGACTGACACATACAATTTTTTCGTGGTGGTCACTAACAACCAAAACCTCGTACAGTCTACAGTCCATAACGGAGATTAGAGAACCTTCTTATCTCTGTCTATATTGGATAATACCTGACAATACTGGATCAGCTGTTGATATCACTTATCACTTCCGCATTAACGGTGGATGGCATGCAGTGCGGAGCATACGCGGAGTGCCAAAGCGGCCAGTTCTCGATTTATCTTGTATTTACTCAATTTACTCTAGTTTTGGACGGTTCCATCGTAAACCATCGCACGAGAGGGCATTATTCAGCTCTAGGTCTCATCTTCCACAATATTTTATGCCGAGTGCTGTATACGAATCGAGAGCAAGGGAAGACCCAGTCCACGAAGCTTCATGATAAGGCCCGAATTCGACACGATTTTCGGTATTTTCGACTGTTTTTAACAGCTCGTATAGAATCGGGATTTTAAAGGAACAACCAAATTATTATTGGGCCTTCAAATAAATACCTGAAAGAACATTTTCTCATAGGTTTGGGGTCGATAGAAAATGAACGATTTTTTAAAATTGGCCTTGAAGTTTCACGTTTTTACAAAAATGCCCAACTTAAATCGGCTATAGATCGTACGTGAGATAAGATAATGACACGTTCCAAAAAGGAAATTGAAGGTTTCTTCAAGGCCTACAAGTTTTTTCTCCTGTAAAATTTTGCTACGAGGCTTCCATTTTGACCTATACGCCTCCAAAGGTGGTGCAAAGTCGTATTTTTGGGCCTTTTTTTGATGCAACCGTGGGACCTACCAGATATCAATTTATTGGACCGGTCAATTTCTTTCTTGAAAGTGTACGTCATACCGAAAAAATGCGCCCAGCTAGGATGAAAAAGATGCATTTGGGTCCGAACTACGAATTTTCCAAGATAGCGAAAAATAGTCGAAAAACTGCTCAAAAATGGGACTTGGAAAATTCGTAGGGCCCGCCATGGGTCCCAAAAAAATCTGAAAAAAATTTTTTTCAACTATATTCTAGTAGTACTAACGGAAAAAAAATTTTTGGGGCATTTTTAAATCTCGTCGATTTTCAAAATGTTCACCTTGGTCCAGAATGACCCATATTTATATATATATGTATGTGTGTGTGTGTGTGTGTGTGTGTGTGTGTGTGTGTGTGCGTGCGTGCGCGCGTGTATTTCCATCAAAACATTTTTCCGAATGTGATCTCGACCTCGGCAAAGTACATCACTTTTATTTCAACGGAGAAATGACCAATCACGAAAATCCAAAGTCTATGTTGAAGATTCTGTGATTTTGACTGATTTTGATATAAGGATGTTGTGTCTTTGAGGTCGGCAATGATGATTAATGTAAGTTCGAAAATTACGATGAGGTTGGAATCCCCAACTTTGGCGTATATTTCACAGCGGGGCTGCTCGAAGACTTCGCCATACTTTCTACCGCTGTGTCAAATTATACTCATTGGTATACTCATGACTACCGACAGTATAGATACCGTTTCTACATTCATCAATATGTTAAGACGACCGGGGGTAAAAACAGTGGTTTTTCGTTCGAAAACTAAACCATCCCTCTTGAGACACGGTCCGCTTGAAACGACTTTAACCCAAAGGTGCTTTCGCATCGGAGATTCTTTTGCTGTCTTGAACTACATGATAGATGAAAGATTCCCCCGTAAGAGTGAAAAAAATTGGTGGAGGGCTTTTTGAGAAAAGTAAGATCGACGATTCTCCCATTCAATCCCACGTAATTCTTCCCGTTGAGCCACTTCTGAGCTTTTCGCGATCCTAAGTCTGAGTCACTACATATTATTTCCTCACCGTAACTCCACTCAACTTCAAGAGTATCAGAAGAGCTTCAAAATCAGCTGGAGGGATTTGAATTTCGATAATGTAGAGCTGACACATCCCATCAACATCTCATTTCTGGTGAAAGCAACTTCAACAAATTGAAACTTCTCGAGCGTCTAACTCGTGCGTATCTCGATATTATTCCCCGACGTTTAGACAATTCCCAAGCTTATTCCAATACTTTCGAATGAGATGCGGCAAACTTGATTCTGATTGAGTAACGATGCAGAATACAATTTCTATGAGACGTAAATCTCGTTTTCTCTTAACCAATTGACGTTGCTCAAGGTCCCTACTCCGGTTCCACTCCATCCTACTACAGTCGCATTCAATATTTCAATGGAACACTATGAAATGAAGTGAGAGGAGTGAGCAAGTATAGTGAAGCGTGAGAGTTGGGACCTTCAAGAACGTCAATCTCTTAGAAGGGAATAAAAGAGTTCCATGTCTAATAAAAGTGGGATTTCTCAGTGCTACTCCGTCAAAATCAAGTTCGCTGCATTTCATTGGAAAGTACTAAGAAAAAGTTTCGAAATTGCCCAAACCTTGGGGAATAATATCGAGATACGCATGAGTTAGACGCTCGAGAAGTTTCAATTTGTTGAAGTTGCCTTCTCCAAAAATGAGATGTTGATGGGATGTATCACCTCCACATTATCGAAATTCAATTCCCTCTTACTGATCTTCAAGGTCTTTTGATACTCTTGAAGTTGAGCCGAGTGACGTTGAGAAAATATGTAGCGACTCAAAGTTAAGACCGCGAAAAGCTCAGAAGTGACTCAACGGGAAGAATCACATGGGATTGAATGGGAGAATCGTCGATCTCACTTTTCTCGGGAAGCCCTCCGCCGATTTTTTCCATTCTTACAGGAAAATCTTCCATTTATTATGTAGTTTGAGTAAGCCAAAAAATTTTCGATGCGCAAGCACTTTCGGGTTGAAGTCGTTTCAAGCGGACCGTGGAAAGATGGAAGCCGAGGAGATAACAAGAATTTGCTTAGACAGTGGTTTGCGTTCAAACACTAAACCACCCCTCTTGGGAAATAAGCGCCGAGGAGATAACACACGTATGGTTAGACTACGTTTTGCGTTCAAACACTACACTTAGAGAAATAAAAAGCAGAAAGAGCTCGAGACTCAAGCAGAATCTGCTTGACTCGTCAGGTATTTGGTAGCTTGGCTCTCCCGAGCGCATGTCCTGTACATATTATACGATTACTGCAAAACCACTTGATGAAATGATCTGAAAATTTGTATGTGCATACTTGAATAGCACTGCTTTCATACTGTAGAAAATTTGTGTCAAACATCAGCTCCAGAAAAATCAGAAAAATCAGAAGATTTGCCTTCCTTATCGTGGATTTACAATGGAAGGCATAATTTTCGACATGCGAGGAATTCTTTCAGCTTTTATCCATTCCAAAACTCAAAGCGGAAATGACTTTTGCTTTCATCTACTTGTACTCACTTACAGAGGTCGGATCTGAGAGTGAGTGCGAGTACCACACACTTTGCCATAGTATAACACAGTATGTCACTAAACAATATGACGCAACACCCAGTATCACACAGGACCCCCCGTGCTGGTCTGGTCCGCGATCGGCCTGCACGCAATTCTAGGCCCTGGAGAACAGAGAAGATGAAATGATCAGCATTGACGGAGAGTTATCCCCAAGTGAAGCGGGGCCTCATTCGGATCGTGAGGGGGGGGGGGATGCAGGGCTAGCCACCAGTGGCACTCTTGGCTGGTGGATGTACGCGTAAGACTACAAGCGTTGGATATACGCCACAGTTAGATGAAGTGGGGGAAAGACCTACGCGAGTGAGGACTAGACCTCCCCTCAAGCGGGAAGAGAAAATGCCTGGATGACGAAGCAGAGAAGCGTGCGCTAAAGAAATCAAAGCTCACATTTCACGAAGAGTGAAGAACGCGAAGGTTGCAGCGGAAGCTCGAGCGATGGCAGTGAAGCTGATGAAGATCGACCCCGCACTCAAGATTCAGATCACGCGATCCAAACGCGAGAAACACAACGCCGTCGACTTGAGCTCGCCATCAAGTGACTCTAACACCACCACAGGGTCTCGAAAGTCAGGAGGAGAAAGAAGAGAGAGAAAGGAGGGGAGGAGAGAGAGATATTCAAAAAGAGGACGTCCCGAGCATGCCTGTCATGCGGTGATAATTGGGCCGATGCTGAATATGCCCTGTTCAAGAGAAACGACACGCGAAGAGAACGCGCCAAGTTGGATGAATGGCTGGGTGTTCAACTAACACCTGGGAACCTCGGTCCATACTTGCTGCGCAACCAGGAGACATGGGATAGAGTCATTGGCTACATGAAGCTGGCAATGACCCAAACGAAGGAGGAAGAGAGGGGAATGAGGTAAGTGAAAGCTGGCGAACTCATCCAACCATCCGGTTCCAACAGAAGAGTCCCATAACTCCCGGAGGAGCATGATAGCCCGAAGAGGGGTATAAGAAGAAAGGGGAATAGAGGGAGGAGAAAGAAGAGCAAAGAGAAAGGCAGAGGAGGAGGAACAATATCTGCAGGTCCTGAGAAGCGAGTCGCTCGATCTAGAGCGCGATATGTCGCCGGCCCTGAAGAAATGCTCACGCGGTTCGGGGGTCGGTGAGTTTGGTAGGTATCTTCCCCGCCGAATGGCTAATGCCAACGGAGAAGGGAGAGAGGGCTTACCCATTTCGGATGACCGTATCGATGCGGATTCCAGCCCGGGACTAATGGGAAGGTACTGGCCAGCCGTGTCTGGCTGACCGGTGCTCCTCCTTCCTACGTCGCAGCGTATTTGCCCTATAACCAAAGAGATAGACCAATACGAAAGGCCAATGACTCCTGGATGAGCATCATGGTCTAAAGAGCGGGAGAGAGAAAAATGGAACTACCTTCGAGGAGTGACAAACTCATTGTGAGTGGGATTCGCCATTTGCAGATGGCAGATGGACGCATCGGTTGATCCGTGACGTAGCCAAGTGAGCGGAACATACCCACAGATGCATAGATTACTGGATGGTTGCTTCGGTGCCTATCCGACTCGGTTCAAGAAGAAGATGTCCTCAACATACCAGTCATGCGGGGACAATTGAGACGTCGCTGGATACGCCCCCTTTAAGTGGGACGACACCCGGAGAGAGCGTGCCAATTTGGATAGATAGCTGCGGACTCAACCAACACCTGAGACCCCTGTTCCGTACTCGCTTTGCAAGCAGGAGACATGGGATAGAGTCACCGGCTCCATGAAGCTTGTGATGACCCGGAGGGGGGAGGAAGAGAGTGAAGTGAGGCGCTTCAAAGTCGGCGAACCATAGTAAAACATCTGATTCCACCCGAAGAGGCCCATGACTCCTGGATGAACATGTTGACCCGAAGAGGAAAGAGAGAAAAATGAAGAAAGAAGAACGAAGACGGAAGACACCCATTTTGGGCCTAAGACGAGCCAGAAAAGCAACGCTCACATCCGCGAGCGTGAGACGCCGCTCAGCCTGATGTAATGCTCACGCGGTCCCCGGCTAAGATGGCAAGTATTGGTGAATATCTCACTTGATCGCCTGATGCCCTAGGTATCACACATCAAGGTGAGAGGGATCTCACATGGCCGGGCTCACCTCTTGGGCCCCACCCAAACCCGTGTCCCGCCTGGTATGGCCTGCGTGGAGTCCGCGTACACTGAACCAGTCCGGTGTCTGGTGATAGATCTGAAGGATTTTGATGCAGATTTTGCCCTCTCCCCACCTGAAAGAAGAAGGGAGAGCGAGAAACATCCGAAGAGAGCGCCGGAGTGTGATGAGTGGCTCAATGCTCAATTAACACCTGTGAAACTCGTCCTGTACTTGCCCCGTAGCCAGGAGACATGGGATAGAGTCACTGGCTACATCGAGCTTGTGATGACTGGAAAGGAAGAGAAAGAGAGGGAAGTGAGGCGCATCGAAGCAGGCGGATTACAGTGAGTCTGCCGAATCAAACAGAAGAGGTCCAAATTGTTCCAGGAGGAACATGATGCACTGAAGAGGGAGAAGAAAAGAGGAGGGAGAAGATCGGAGGAAGAAGAATGAAAGGCAGAGAGAAGACCAGAAATGGAGGAAAAGACCCGAAGGGCCTGAGAATGAAGCCGCTGGATCCAAAGCGCGAGACGCTGCCGGTCCTGGAGTTAACGCTTACGCCGTCCCGGAGTCGGGTTGGTAAATTTAGTGGATCCCTCCCTCTCCTGATGGCCGTCGCCAACGGAGGAAGAGATGAGGATTCACCCGCTTCAAATGGCCATATAAATGCGAATTCCAGCCCTAGACTGTTGGGAAGGCACTGGATGCCGTGTTCAGCTGATAGGTGCTTCTTCTTCGTACGCTGCAGCGTATTCGCCCAAGAAAAAAATCGAGGAAGAGAGATTGATTGATTGATTGATTGATTGATAACCTTTATTCGCCCGAGGGCAAAATTAAAAAAAAATACAGTAGCGTAATCCACATATGTTACACCTACATAATAAATATATAAAAATGTATAAATATTTGTCTTTCTGGTCAAGGAATTTCAGAATTATCACAGAAAGTGCCTAGTCATTTTAAGGCACCGAAAGATGCATAAAAGTCAAGGAAGAGAATGATAAGATACATTTTCATATACATATATCAGTCTTCACAAGAACGATCGAGGAGAAGAAAACATTTTCATGTGGAAAGGCATATAAAAGGCTTGGGCCAGCAGAAATATCACAGGAATTACAATTCAGTGACGAAGTAGCCACGCTTAACTCTTTTAAAATAGGAAACGCTGATTGAAGAGAGCCCAAACCTATCACAGTTTAGAGATTAAAATAATGCCTCCTCTCCACATCAATCTTCTGGGAAGACTGAGTCCGAAGGAAATCTTTTAAGGCCTCTTTGAATACTGATATTTCCCCCAGCTGCCGAAAGCCCGGAGGGGGGAAAGTTCCACAGATGAGCACATTGAACCTGGAATGATCTTCTTCCGTACTCAGGTCTCATATTGGGAACCTTGAGTACCCGCTCTTCTGCATCACCACGTGTGGGGCGTTCAGATTGGTACCTGGTAAACATTGCAGCTAGGTAGCCAGGTTCTCCAAGATGCATGATCTTATGCATTAAAAGTGCTGCGAAGTACATTCTCCGCGAATCAGTACGTAACCAACCCAAACGTTCCCTAAACGGGGTGATGTGCTCGTCTCTCCTAAGATCAAAAATGTGCCTCGCACATGAATTGCTCAGTCGCTGTATCCGTTGCCGCTGTTCGTCCGTGGCGTCGAGGTACACGACTGTGCAATAATCTAAATGCGGTTGAACTGATGACTCGACAAGGCGAATTCGGAGAGGTCTGGTGATACACGCTCTAAAAACCGCAATCCGTATAGGGCTCTGTTCACTTTCTTAGTTACTTGGTCAATGTGCGGTTTCCACGTCAGTTCACTATCAAATGTAACATCAAGACTGATGTCCGTATCGCTGAACGGAATGAATTTTCCTTCCTGTATCTCAACCCCTGGCAAGTCCATTCTTTTCAGATCTTTGTTGTTCCTCTCAGAGCTGAAGAAGATTGCCTTGGTCTTGTCAGCGTTGAGACGCAGGCTGTAACTTCTGGCCCATTCAGCAATTAGTCGTCCTACTTCTCCCAGCCGAGTGATGCCTTCCTTGATCTTAGTTTTCTCGACTTGGAGATGAATTTGAAGATCATCCGCATAGAATAAATGATATACCGACTTGAGATTTCATCAGAAAGGATGTGTAACGATCGAACCGGGAGAGTGATATCATTCTGTACCAATAATGTTGTGATCCTAGCCATATTCGCTCTCCTAGTCTTTCCGAGTGGGACCCTCCCCCTTATGGCGACTTGGGCAAAGTGAGATTAAATCGGGCATGAGTAGGATTTTCACTTCGAAAGAGAGAAACTCACTCTTCCCGGAATCGCCACAAAATACGCTGCTAAAAGACATTGGCAGGATGCTTTCTCTTAGTGAAATAGTTCTAGATGATCACTCAAACTAATGATAAATTTTGATAACTAGTCAAATTCCGAAATCATGATTCGAATTCCCAGAAAATAGTGTTATTTTCCCTGTGGTCCAGTCCATTCCATTCTCACCTCATATTATACACATATATAACATACAAAAACAATCGTTTGGTTGAGGCGGAGTTTTGACACAGTTGGTTTATACATGATGGAAATGGAATTCTTCAAGGAAAAAACCCCGCACAAAATTCAGTGCTTTCGGCTCCGGGTGAATATTGACGAAACTTCGGGAGATGATAGATTGAAATGTGCTGATGAACGTTGAAATGGGACGCTCAAAGAAAAAATGAACCGATTTTGAGATATTTCCCGAAGAAAACAGCTTGCTTTTGAGGTTATGGGTGCTTGTTTTGGATCGATATTCGAATATAACATATACTGTGTTTGCCGTGCCAGGATTATATTTCAAGAGCTTGTTCTACCTCATAGC
Source organism: Eretmocerus hayati (assembly GCA_029851415.1). Taxonomy (NCBI): domain Eukaryota; kingdom Metazoa; phylum Arthropoda; class Insecta; order Hymenoptera; family Aphelinidae; genus Eretmocerus; species Eretmocerus hayati. The sequence continues at coordinate 104,647,354 of CM056742.1, forward strand.
TCAGATCAAGCGTGCATGTGTGTGAGCGATCTTGGCAGGATCTGTACTTATTGGGGTTCTGGTCGAACAATAGGACAATATTGCTGTATGGATGTTTTACATCGAGCTAACATCACATAACACCGGTAAAAAATTGGTGATAATGATGGGCAAGATCCAGACAATCCAGACGTCATTTCAGGAATCATTAACGTATGAATATCACGCATCGTTCGTCCATCGTTATACAGCCACAAATCTTTCATCGAATATATTTGTGAGGTATTTACGGCGCGCAGACCTGTACTTTGTACTCGTTCCTTGATTTACATGAAATCATTCATTCGTTGCGCTTATATGAGAGCTGTAGAACGACCGATTTTTGATGCAACAAAATGATTTCATGTAAATCGAGGGACGAGTACAAAGTACAGGTCTGCGCGCCGTAAATATCTTCCGAATGTGTTCGATGAAAGAATAGATTTATGTCTGGGTTATGACGATGAACAAAGGATGCGTGATGTTCATACTTTACGAGTAATCGACGCGCTGCTCTGCATAGATTCCTGAAATGATGTCTGGATTCTCAAGGTCTTGCCCATCATTATCACTGATTTTTCATCGGTGTTATGTGAATTGAATTTTTCCATCGTGTTTTGAGTTATTTTTACAAGATTCCCTTTTAGAGGAATCCAGATAACCTATACTAGGGTTTTTCGGGCAAGATATATCATCTGGTTCAGGTGAAATTCTGGAATTGTTGGTATAAAGATGATTGAAATGAATACTTCTGAAGATTTTTGGATTTTTCGAGTATAAATTCAATCTTGACTGTATTAGAACGAATTTTGAAAAAATCGGTATCAACCAATCGATTCGGAATGACGGAAAAGTATTAACTTATTTTATCAAAATTTGAATGGATTAGTTTGTGGGGGAGATATGAGGGAAGTATGAGTATCGAAGAAAAATTTTCTGTATGTTCTGAGTTATTTTTTTGAGGAATCTAGTTAGGGAGATTTGAGCTATCTGAAGAGAGTTTCTCTGGAAAATTCTGTATCTTGGTTGGAAGGGAATTTCGATACGATTGGTTCCAGTATGCTCAAAGTGAAGTTTTTGTTGAAAATCTTCGTTTTTCGTTGAAAATTGAGGTTTATAGAGTTCAATACAATTTCGGTTATAACCAACCAACCGACGGCGCCAAAAAAACCGTAGCGTAGGTAACCCGAATTGCCGAAAGATCAGGTTAAAAAAAGATATTTCGCTGAACGAATTTAGCGATTTTACCTCAAAAAACCCCAAAATTAATTCCGAGTGGGAGAGGCGAGCAGCCAAATCACTGGTCTCATCTCTGAGCGATTCTACACAACTTATAGGAAAGGAAAAATCAATAAAGTGTAGTGTATAAGCGAAAGCGTGGCGCAAAGTAGACAACACACATACACACACAGCACGGTGCGCCAGTTTGCATTCTTTTTTCGAGGGAAGAACCCCTATGAGATTAATTCGGGACTTGTTTATACATCATTTGGACATCAATTTCCAACAAGAATTAAAATCGCCGGCCGAGCCCCTTTTTAGGAATCTCATTTGGAACATTTTCTACGAGTGCGCTGGGAACGCTCGAGTAATCTGACATATCCCTTGTCGCGTATGACCTTAGAATCGTGTTCATTCATTTCCTCAACCTAATTCTCGTGAATTGAAGTATTTTTTGGGTTGAATCAGGGCCTTGGCCATAAAACCACCCTAAAAAATGAAAAAAAAAAACAGTATTTTGGGCTCTCGTTCAGGAGTATTCAAATAAATTACCCTCGAAACTTTTTCCATGCCGTCAAAGCAGTAGTTTTCCAAGGAGTCCTATTTCCATATCAAGACATTGCTACTCATGCCCTGGAAATAAATCTGAAATCTTTGAAACGGGCATTTCTTTCCAAAATAGAGTAGGAATGTCTTTGAAACCTATCTCAGCTTACTTCTTTATTGATCCTGAGTAAAAAAGATTCGTGAAAGTGTTGGAAGATGATTAATATAGCAAAGAAAAGCTTCCAGGGCACTTCCCAGGTAAGTGACGCCAAACTCCCAAGTAAGGTGACGCCAAATATGAAACTTTGGAATCAACTTGTTTTGAATACAGAGCGGAGGCACCATAGTTGATGTTCCGTTGATAACTGATAATAAGAGTGTCTTGAAGTTCATGATCATATTGAAGTATAATCTGCTGATACATGGTTATACGTTAATTGTTGAAAACTGTTTTCGGAGTTTCATGTTAAATTAAATTCACAAGGTAATGAAAGTATTACTGTATGAGTTCCATTAGTATATTTTTGGAGCACGCAAATGTCCCATTTTTGCATTTAAAGGAGATGTAGATACGGAATTGAGTAACAAGATCAATTCCTTCACATCCTGTTAATGGAGCAAATATCATCTTTTTGTAGATCACAGTATGGATACGACGATGGAATCGCTAAAATGCATCGAATGGTAGCCATTCAATCCTCATATTCCTCTCGATGGACTTCGATTATGTGAATAGTCATTTCAACAGAAATAGCGTGAGCAACTAATTCAGAAGTATAATTACAAAAGCGCGCACAAGAAAACTATTCAATCGTCTAGAATTTGCCTCCGAAGCTGTTTTCCACCTTTTTGATCACGTTCCAAAACTTTTTAATCTGGAAGTGATTGATCCTTACTTAGAATCACTAAAAAAGTACGTTAAGATAGATTCCAAAAATATTACTATACTATTTTAGAAAGGAATGCCCGTTCCGAAGATTTCAGATTCGTTCGCAGAGCATAAGTAGCGATGACTTGATATGGAAATGGGATTCCTTGGAAAACTAATGCTTCGAAAGCATGAAAAAAGTTTCTAGTGTAATTCATTTGAATACTCCTGAACGAGAGCCCAAAATACCGGGGGGTTCTTTTAGGGTGGATTTATGACCAAGGCCCTGATCCAACTCAAAAAATACTTCAAATCACGAGAATTGGGTTGAGAGAATGAATAAACACGATTCTGAGGTCATACATGACAAGGGATACGTCAGATTACTCGAGCGTTCCCAGCGCACTCGTAAAAATGTTCCAAATGAGATTCCTAAAAAGGGGCTCGACCGGCGATTTTAATTCTGGTTGGAAATTGATGTCCAAATGATGTATGAACAAGTCCCAAAATAATCTCAGAGGGGTTCGTTCATCAAAAAAATTGCAAACTGGCGCACCGTGACAGGCAAAGGGGCGGAGAAGTGAGTCCATAGAAGGTTTCGAAGGATTCTAAGAGAAAAAGTGTTACTTACAATCGTTAGATTTCGGCGAGAGGAACAAGATGGTTAAAGGATTTGAGTGATAAGATGAATTTTGTTGAAGAAAATTTTGGATTGAATGGAAAAATTGATCAAAAATTTGCTGAGTCAAAAACAAAGCTTTCTCTGTCGAGAAAGCAAAAGGGGGGAGGGTCATTATGAGAGCGCGATTACAACAAAAGGAGGCGGCACATAAAAAGTTCTTGTATCCCGATTTTCCATCGTAGGAATTCATTGATGTTCAAACATGACTCTGTGATACGATTTATACGTCAGTGAATACAAGAATGGCTTATGACTTGTCCAAAAAGTATAGATCCGTTGTGGATTCACTTCTTGGGGTCTCATTTTCCAATCAAACGAATGTTCGTCTATATCTGTAATATGCATCGCTCTACGGGTATTCTGACATCTCATACGCGTTTGAATGTACACAACTATCACATTTAATGGTACAAAAATGAATCATCTTGGCGTTTGAATGGCTCTGAATCCTGACTAAATGCCCGTTTTGAGCGATTCCTGATCTAAGTAACGCATCCTCTTCGCTGTATCTCAATTTATATGACCACAGTTTTATCTCTGGCGGGTTTAGGCCAGACCAACTAATGATACGGACAAATATACGTAGGAATATCGTAGTTCATTTAGTTCTGAGAGTCGCTTTGAGTCAGAGGATGATAGCTCGCGTGATTGTGAGAAGATTGTTGTAAGTATCAAAACCTGTGGATTTGGATAACACAGGAATGACAATTATTCCAAGATACCCCGACCGATGATTCTAATTCTCCCTGGAGAATGATCTAGAGACTAGCACACAACATATTCAATTGGTATTTTTCATGATCATGAATCTAACACTCTTTCACCGTTTCGACCTGCCGTGCCTGTATGTGTGTCAGGGTCACCGCTGAACACGTTACATAGCGATTGCCTGCTGGTTTATCTGAGACTGCAAGCACAAATGATTAATCCGCTCTGAACAACGCCCTCTCTTAATAAGTCGATTTGGGACTCCTCCAAATGAATTTTATCTTTCCCTTACCTCTTTTCTTCTTTCATTAATCAAAGTTGGCGAGTATGACCATCCGTCTCCCCTATAGCTTTATCTGGGATAGTAGTATCTGGGATAGTAGTCCATCTCTCCGTGGGTACGGTCAGCCCGACTGGCTACGTTAAGGATTAGCCGGTGCATCCACTTGCCGTCGGTGAGTGATGAGTCTCACTCAGTTTGCCACTGCTCCAAGATCGTTTCTCTCTCGTTGGCGTTTCTCATCATCGTTGAGGTGAGCACTATCTCCGCTCCGATCACTTTTTGGCGATCCCAGATCCTCGCTCGCTCCGTAACAAGCAAGTAGGTGAGTGAGGTCCTTGCTAGGCCGCAAGTCGCGTCTCTTCGCACTGTGCGATGAGCACGGGCATCCCTCAGGACCGCTCTCCAGTACATAGACCCCATCCTATTCTCTATGATGGCCTTCTCTACTCTTTTTCCCACACGTGTGCGCTTTAAAGCATGGTGGAGGTGCCAACCGTATTGGGAAGTGCGCGCCAATGAAGTAAAGTCTGTAAGCTGTGACTCCGAACACCCAATTCGAGTGAGCTGGGTGACGGCCAACGCTCTCGCCTAGCCGTGCGGTGGAATCCAGATCACAGGAAAATTGTGGTATTCCCAACGTATTCCAACGAATGACGAGAAGCGCTCCGGATGGCTGGAATCGCTGTGGGATGATGGAAGGAGAGCGAGATGAAGTGAAATAAAAGCGGGGAAGAAGTTAGATTGTATTTTGAATACTTGGGAATGAGATATGAACGTCAGTGTAACAATTTGTCATATATTTTTGAGGCGAGAGGTACTGTTTAACTCTCGTTCACACTCGTGTTTTCCCACCACAAGTATACCGCGTAAGCCTGGTGTACATGTGTATGGACATAGTTGACGTGCACGGCAATTCTATATGTTGTCTTACTTCTCGTGACCGATCTTGTGGCAATGGTTTCTCTTGCCTCAGAAACATACGACGACCTCTGAATTTGATTTCGGAACCTCATCCCTAAGTAGTAAGAATGGTTCTCGGCTTTTATGGAGAACAGATTTTTCGATGTGATTGATTCACATGAAAGAGCAACCAATCATCAGATTCATTGATCCGGGGCAACAAAAGAGATCGCACAATAATTTTTGATAACTTCTCGAAACTTGGACTACAGGGCCGACTCAAACATATGTAAACGTATTTGTACACTGGTCGTAAGAGGTCGAAAGATCTGGGAAAAATACTTCTCATTTTCTCTCATAAGCTGAAATTCACAGTCGCTTTTCGGTACAAACTTTCGCTCGGTCGGTGAGAGCTGTAGGTCGGAGGGTGAGAGCTATACGTCGGGAGTAATAGGTAGTTAAATTAACCCCGAAAAGACGCTCCTGGCGCGAGAAAGTGGCTGAACTCGGTACAACACGACGTTTGTGGGTTCAAACGATAGGTAATACTTTCAATAATCGATATAAACAAGAATTGATGTTTGAAAGTTGGGGCGCGGTATAAATAAACAATAAAAACATGAATTTTTTCACCTTTTTCTCGGTTTTCCCACAATAAGTCGGAAAATATCCTTTTTGTGAGAAAATTTGTGATCTACAAAATTGATATCAACATTTTTCCTCGCAAACTGCAACCCTTTCGAGTTATTCCTCATCAAAGTAAAAATTGAATTCGTTTGAACAAATTCGCTGAAATTGTTCATAACGGGCTGGAACTATTTTTCTAAGATAATTCAGTGAATTTGGAGTAAAACAGATCTCTAGATGTTTTTTCCTAAACTTGATCGTTTTCGAGTAATGGGAATGGCCAATTCCGCGACTTACCCTCAATGCGACGCTTTCATGTATGCACTTAGGGCTGCAAGTTGCGGAATTGGCCATTCCCATTACTCAAAAACGATCAAGTTTAGGAAAAAGTACCTACTATCGGTTTAAAAATGATTGACACCTAGAGAATTTCTGCTATCCTGGCTCCAAAAAAGTCGCTAATTTTTTTAACTGGGATAACGTCGAAGCACATCTAGTCGCGGCCATGATAAAATTCTTTTGAAGTCGATCGGATGACAACTGCGGCTGTAGCTGTTATCAGAATGTAAAAAAACGCGGGTATAAGGCCAATTTCAGAGGTAGCTCGACTTTGGGATGCTACAGCTCTGCCAAAAAAAATTCTGGGGCGCTGCAAAAAATGTAGGTGATAGATATTTGGTTCCCCAATAGCGTCCAACAACAATCAGCCAAAAAAATTAATAACTTTTGGAGATAATCCAGTTATTGTTATCTCGGGATCTATTGAGGTTGAAGATTTGATTCAAAAACAGAAAAATCATAAAAAAATTCTGGATGTCAAATACAAAAATGCAATATGAGATTTTAAATAAACAAACGCGTGGCAAGGTCGCAAAGTTGAAGAAAATTGAAGTTTGCGCCTTTTGTGAGGCTTTTATTGTCCTTTACAGCCGGGGCCCGTAAAATCGTCGATGGGCGAGACTACCTGACCGCGGATCATAAAAGTCGTAAATTTGCGGTCTCGGAGTCAATTAGGGTACCATCAGTCTGCTTCGGCTGCAATAATGAAGCTGAATTTTCAACAAAGAGAGCAATAAAACTATTTCGAACGCGATTTGGGCCTTGCGTTACAAATATCGCCGATTCATCGATGAAGCATTGTCAATGATGAGTCGAACAGTATATCAATGACGCGTGAGTGCAGGTGTCTTTCTCTCTCTCAGAGTTTCGCGATATCTGCATGTAAGTATTCTTTGGCGGATCCTTTAAATGATTGATAATATACAATCAATACTTTATCCACGTGATTCCGATGTGAAGCAGTTGGATATCATCCGTATTGATAAGATGACAATCGACAGCTGAATGATTTTACCATCATCTTGTTCGACCGATCATTTATAGCATCATAGAAATGAATGTATGTCGTGTTATTGCGCGTTTCGCACAATCAATAATTTCAATCAACGATCGAACAAGATAATAGTAAAATCATTCAACTGTTGATTTTCATCTTATCAATACGGATGATATCCAACTGTTTCACCATCGGAATCATGTGGATGAAGTATTGATTGTATATTATCAATCATTTAAAGGATCCGCCAAAGAATACTTACATGCAGATATCGCGAAACTCTGAGAGAGAGAAAGACACCTGCACACACGCCTCATTGATATACTGTTCGACTCATCATTGACAATGCTTCATCGATGAATCGGCGATATTTGTAACGCGAGGCCCAAATCGCGTTCGAAATAGTTTTATTGCTCTCTTTGTTGAAAATTCAGCTTCATTATTGCAGCCGAAGCAGACTGATGGTACCCTAATTGACTCCGAGACCGCAAATTTACGACTTTTATGGTCCGCGGTCAGGTAGTCTCGCCCATCGACGATTTTACGGGCCCCGGCTGTAAAGGACAATAAAAGCCTCACAAAAGGCGCAAACTTTAATTTTCTTCAACTTTGCGACCTTGCCACGCGTTTGTTTATTTAAAATCTCATATTGCATTTTTGTATTTGACATCCAGAATTTTTTTATGATTTTTCTGTTTTTGAATCAAATCTTCAACCTCAATAGATCCCGAGATAACAATAACTGGATTATCTTCAAAAGTTATTAATTTTTTGGCTGATTGTTCTTGGACGCTATTGGGGAACCAAATATCTATCACCTACATTTTTTGCAGCGCCCCAGAATTTTTTTTGGCAGAGCTGTAGCATCCCAAAGTCGAGCTACCTCTGAAATTGGCCTTATACCCGCGTTTTTTTACATTCTGATAACAGCTACAGCCGCAGTTGTCATCCGATCGACTTCAAAAGAATTTTATCATGGCCGCGACTAGATGTGCTTCGACGTTATCCCAGTTAAAAAAATTAGCGACTTTTTTTGGAGCCAGGATAGCAGAAATTCTCTAGGTGTCAATCATTTTTAAACCGATAGTAGAGACCTTTTTTGCTCTGAATTCACCGAAATATCTTGGAAGAATAGTTTGAGCCCGTTATGAACAATTTCAGCGAATTTGTTGGAACAAATTCGATTTTGACTTTGATGAGGGATAACTCGAAAGGGTTGCAGTTTGCGAGGAAAAGTGTTCAGATCAATTTTGTAGATCTTTTACCCGATCAGAAATTGCCCCGCGTCTGCCCCGCTTCCTCGTGGGGCCCTCGCGTGGGAAACTATAGCTTCCCCGCGAGGTCCCCGCGGGGAAATACATTGAAGATGTAACGCCTTCCCCCCGTGGGCCCCGAGGGGTATTCGCGGGGAAACGAATTATGTGTTTACAATTTTATTATGGCGTTTGACAGCTGACTGGGATCATAACCTGACCATTTGTCACCCATGGAATACGTGAAACTTGTTCAGTTCTGTCTTCTCGGATTTGTTGTTATTTCAGCAAAAAATTTATGCTGAAAATAGACATGGATAGAGTTAGTAAAGCAAGAGCTGTACTCAAAACGCGAGTGGCTCGTTTCAGATCTAGTTGCCGTTCTGCAAAAGTCGAGCGTAGACTATTGGAGTTGGCAAAAATTTTTCAAAAAATGTATAATAATGTGAACGTGGATGGTGATTTTGAGACGATTCGTGCAAAATTTATCGAGAGTGAGGCAGGATGTAAAGCAGGCGATGAATTTGTCATAAACGATTCTTCAAAATGTGATGCCAAGAGTGATATGCCTTCAGCACCAGCAGCACCCTCATCAGCTGTTGCTCATATGGAAGTAGATCAATTTTCTGACCCTTTTTTTGAATTCAAAAGAGATTTGAAGGGGTGGATATTGGAAACTAATGTAGCAAGAGGCTCTGTTGATTCTTTACTCAAAATTTTAAAAGGACCGGTACCATCCTTGCCATCATCTTACAAAACTTTCCTCAAGCCTCGGACAGTTTTCAACATCAAGAAATACAGTGATGGTTCACAATTTGGATTGGAAAGTGGCTTGAAACGTTGTATCAACCCAAATTCACATAGCGATGGTGCAATTTTGCCCTTGCAGATATTTCTTGATGGTCTCAGCCCTTACAATTATAGTAATATTCAACTTTGGCCCCTAATGGGTAGAATCTATCATGAGCCAGATATATACCCACCATTTCCAATAGCCTGCAACTGTGGTCCAGGAAAACCTCAAGACATTGATGATTTTTTTGCTCAGTTTATTGAAGAATACAACAAGTTGTACAGAACTGACATTGTGATGAATGGGAAGATCCTCAAGATCAAAATAATGTGCATCATAGGAGATAAGCCAGCAAGGTCTGAAGCTTTACGCATCAAAGGTCATGCCAGCAAAAATGCCTGTGAGCGCTGTAATATAGTGCCAATTTATTTCAAAAGGAAACAGGTCTTCCCACTTTTGAAAAACTGTAAACCCAGGACTGACCAGTCTTTTCGACTCCTTCAAGATCCTAATCACCATTACATTAAACCATCACCACTGTTGAAGTTAGAGCCACACATAAATATGGTATACCAGGTAGTTCTAGAGTTCATGCATGGTGACTGTATAGGAGAAATGAAGAAATTGCTGTGTGATATATGGACAGACCCATCTTCGGGAATCTTGACTAAAGTCCAGATTATGCAGCTCTCGCAGAGACTCTCTCTTTTATAGTTCTGCATACCTGCTGAGTTTCAGAGATGTACAAGATCTCTGGATGTTCTCAGTAAGTGGAAAACTACTGAGTTCCGTTTATTTCTACTGTATGTTGGAGCAGTAGTTCTTAAAGACATTTTACCAAAACATTTGTACAACCATTTTCTACTGTTTAGTGTTGGCTGTAGGATATTGTGCACACCAGGATTATGCCTTAGATATTTGAATCATGCAAGAACCTACCTCATTGCTTTTGTAGAACTTTCAAAAAAATACTATGGATTGGAGTCACAAACATTCAACATGCATTGTACGGTTCATCTGCCTGATGATGAAGAAAATATGGAATGTGATTTGAGCCATTACACTGCTTTCCCTCTTGAGAACTACTTGCAGTTTTTAAGGAAAAAGATTAAGAGTGGCTTCAGCCCTCTTGCTCAACTTTGTAACAGAGTAGCTGAAGAATGGAGCATGGAATCTAATCCTGTTCAACTCCCTAAAATGGTAGAAATTCTCAAACCCAAGAAAAACTTAGATGAAAGAGACCCAGTGGTTGACCGAGTAAAGTTCAAATATGTTACGCTGACCAACAAGTCACCAAACGATACTGTGATGGTGAAAAGTGGGAAAGTTCTGATGATCAAAGAGATAAAGCTTCCTGCTTTTGAGAAAGATCCTGAGAAAATTCAGGTGACCGGTGAAGTTCTAAAGGTGGTTGGGAATGTTTTCGACTATCCTACATCCTCATCTGAGATGAATATTCACAGAGTTGAGCATTCAAAAGAGAAAATCACTTGTCTACTGGAAGATGTACAGTTGAAATTTATGAATACAAATTTAAAAGACATTGTAAAAGATCCCAAGAATTTTCATGTCATCCCAATTCTGCATATGATGTAAAACTCAATCTATGATGAGAAAAATGGAAGAATGTAGAAAATAGTGATAGCCTGTAAGATTTTGTATACTGCTTTGCTTATAAACTGATGAATGATCATTCGTGTAAATAAAACTTGTTGTGCTATATTTTCCTGTAAATTTTATGCAAACCCATGAATTACAGAGTTGATAAGAAAATTGCTATCTCTGTTCAATCTTTCAATCAATCGGTCACTTGTAGTCTGCTATCTACAGCTATACCAGGCATCTGCTGCAGCTAATAGAAAGTCCAAAAGTGTAGTGATTGTTTACCAACTACATTGAACAACCATCTGATTAGGGTAAGTAATGGTTCATAGAATCTCTAAAGAAGAGTATGGGAATTTGTTGAAATATTATTATTTCATCAACCGGTCAATCTCTATAATATGCCACTTAACCTATCATTGTTTGTCAATACCAGTGGAAATTGATATTTTATGCCATGAGCATTGAATAGTTGTGAAAAACAACATGTTATTGATATAAATTGTTGTTTTATCTTCAGCTCATCATAAACTTCATCATTCGATTAATATCTTAGTTTCGAAGAAAATGAAAAATCTTTCTCTTTGCATCCCCGAACTCTCTTCGGATGAACTTGCAATCAAATCATAGGATTTTAGACATATAGATGTTTATATTCTTGAATCATGAAAAGTAGCTGAGTCTCAATCCACTGTTCACTAAATATCATTCAACTTGATAAAAAATTCCACATGTGTACCACTACAGCTTGCACTACAAAAATTCAGTTACGGGTGCTGGAGTTGGACTCACCAGATCTCGAACCTAATGAAAAATTTATACTTGGATTGATTTTGATCATGACAAGAAGGTACTTGTTGTGAGATATCTTTGCCCTCCTCGAAATGAAAGTGATGAAGATCTTTTTCAAGGTGTATTAGAAAGTCGAGTGATGGCACCAAAAATATGGCCATGCTACCCAATACTCAAGTCCCATCTTGAAACAGGTAATTTTTCCTCACTCATTATAACTGTTTATGGCTTTTACTGGTAGTAAACAATTGTATTATCACATCCATATCTTTCAGATTCAGTGAAAACTGCTCAACGCATACTCAGGGAATTAATAAAAAAAGCTGATGAGTCAAATCAGAGAGAAAAAGTGTTAGAAGCAGTTTCAAAAACCTCATTGAATCTTGAAGATGTTCCAAGTTTGATTCAACATCCTACACTTTTTTCTAAAGATTCCATGAAAGGAACTGAAATACAAAGAAATTTCCTACAAGCTATCGAAAATGGGGTTCAACAGCCTCATCATGTTTCACCTAATAAAATAGGATCTAGTCCGTCAGGTAAGTTCTAATTTGTTGAGATGTAATCTCGTTCATAATGACAATGTTACCATCCACTTATTCGAATATGTTCGAACATGACATAAGAAGCTTTTCAGAGGGTACATAATTTTGGGGATTCAACAATTCTTGTTTGCCATGGAAATGAACTTGATCACACCATCCTCCAGGTGCTGAAAACATAACAACAAGGAAAAGAAAATTGAGGAGTAAACTGACTGATGATATTGTGAGTGGAAATGGAAAAACAGTCCCAAAACAGTCGAAGAAGAAACCTACAGCCCGAAAACCCAAAATGTCTGTTCGTCGAACACATCAACAAGGTAAACAGGAGATGAGTTTTCTAGTACAACATATTATAGTTATATAGTGGATATTGGTTAACAAACAACTTCTAATAAAGTTTTGGATGCTCAAAATGAAACTCCACCTCTATCATCATCAGTTGATGAAGAAAAAAATCAGAAGTCTCTTGAAAATGTATCTTTCGAACAAGAGCTTCCCAACTCTGTGACTCCTCCGATTGATGGGGTGATGATAGAAAATGATTCTATCTTGCTATTGGGATCATCTGAAAAGCCAGTTGACAAATCTGTAGATAATGGGGCTACTAATTCAGAAATAAGTAACAATGCAACTATGAACAAATCTGCAGATAATGAGACTATTACTTCAGAGATGAGTAACTCTGCAGCTCCCCCTAATAGCCTTGAGTCAAGTACAGATCTTGCTTCAGTTATTCAGGAAATTTTTTTTTTTTTTATTAATACATTCAATACCTCAATCGAGGATTATAAGCAATACAAAAAGAAACACTAACTACAATATAGTCTTGATAACTAATATCATATACTTAGATCCTACGTATTCACACTTTTTAATCACAATCTTCCAAAAATTTCATGATAACAGTGCATGCTTTTATACATGGTTCCTCTATAAGCATTTCAACTCTTAAGAGGATACCGGATACCGACATTGTCGAGTTTTCGGATTTCCCGACGAATTTTCGAGATATCGGGATTCTACTAAGTAACGCCGATTCTGTATGGCTCATAGAATCGGCGTTACTTGTTAGATTTTTGATATCTCAAAAATTCATCGAGAAATCCGAAAACTCGACCATGTCGGTAACTGTACAATATTGATAGGACTCCGACATCCCCTTAAAGGTAATAACCAATGTATCTTGCGTAAATCTTTTATCAGGGACATTCTTTGGGTTTTATAAAGATTACATTGCCATAACACATGATTTATATCTTCCTCTCCTTGTCCACATTTACACATAGGATTGCTGATAAAACAGACGCGATGAAGTGAAGCTGCTAGGTTATAATGATCAGCTCTTAGCCGATTTATCGTGACGATGAATGGCCGAGCTATTTTTTTATTATGAAACCAAGGTTTCCTTTGATTGGAAAAAAACGATTGAAAATAATTTTTCCCTTTCTTCGTACCGTCTTCTCTCAATTTAGCATCTGTACGTGAAAGCAATTCATTCTTGAATTCAGAAAAAAAATCAGTGAATGGAATAGTGCATGAGTCTGGTGACTCGGACAAAGTGGCATCTTTTGCTAATGAATCCGCCGATTCATTCTGAGTAATGCCAGCATGAGAAGGAATCCATATAAACTCAATTTTTCTATCACCCGAACATTCTTTCAAGAATTTAGTATATTTCTTCCTGATATCGTAGATGATGCTATTGGTTCTGACATCAAACTTTCTACAACAGAGGGCTTGAAAAACGATATTTCTGATCGGGTAGAGATCTACAAAAAGTTACTCCACAAATTTTCCAAAAAATTGATATTTTCCGACTTGTTGTGGGAAAACCGAGAAAAAGGTCAAAAAATGCATGTTTTTATTGTTCATTTATACCGCACCCAAATTTTTAAACATTAGTTTTTGTTAATATCGATTATTATTGAAGGTATTACCTATCGTTGGAACCCACAAACGTCGTGTTGTACCGAGTTTAGCCACTTTCACGCGCCAGGAGCGTCTTTTCGGGGGTAATTTAACTACCTATTACTCCCGACGTATAGCTCTCACCCCTCGACGTACAGCAAATTGGAGGAATCCACTCTTCTTTCCAGATCTGTCTCCGATCAGCCTCTTTTATTCAGCCATCTCTTTCTTTTTTCTTTCCTTTTCCTGTCAATGTTGCCTCTCTCTATTTCCTTCCAGCATTCTTTCCTCAAACCCCCTTCTCCTTCGTTCCTCAATTTTTCTTCAACTTTCAGTGCCCTCATTCCTGCTTTCGTTGCTATTTTTCTTCTGCCGACCTCGTTTAGGGTTAGGGAGTCTGGTGTAGTTGTGTCTAACCCTAATACCCATTTTATATACTTTGTTCGCACCTTTCCTACTTCCTCCCATTCTTCCCATCTCCAGATCTTCACCCCATACAACATTATGCTCTCAATCAGCGCCTCAAATATCCTCATCCTCTTCTTCCAGCAGTCCCTAAACATCTGTTTCCCTAAACTCCAGATCTTACCCAGTGCTGCGTTGGCCTCTCTGGTTACTTGCTTGATGTGTCCATCATTCTCGTTACTTCATTTGATTAGATGCCCGAGATACTTATATTCTTTGACCTTTTCAAATTCCTTTCTTCCGTATGTGAATTCGTATGTCTTTTCTCTGCCTCTTCCTCTCCTGCAGATCATTATCTTTGACTTTTCCGTACTCATTTCAAGTCCTTTCTCCTCTCTCGTTTCCCCAAAGCATCTTATCAGTCCCTTCAGCCCCTCCTCGTCTGTGGATACTAGGTAGTGGTCGTCCGCGTAGCTGATCGCTTTCACTTTTTTCCCCTTTATTTATCGAGCAGCCTCCTCCTTGTTTCTCATCTAGCTTTTTAAAGGTTTCCACTGTCCCCATGTTGAACAGCGTGGGACTGAGTGGGCATCCTTGCCTTAACCCTTCTGTCGTATAGATTCTGCGCACTTCTTTGCCGTTGACTTCTACAATGCTTTCTGTTTCTTCGTATAGCTCTTGTACTCCTGTTCTCATCTGCTCTTCTCCCCCACACTCCTCTAGTCCTTTCCATACTGCCTTTCTTTTGATTTTGTCGAATGCTCCTTTCGGGTCCGCGAACATGACGAGAAGTTTCCCATTTCCCTTCGCTATTTCCTCTCCAATCATGCCCTCCAGAATATATACTGCAGCCATTGTGCCTCTTCCTTCCCTCAATCCCATCTGTTCATCTCTCAATTTCTTCTCCCTCTCCAGATATTCTTCTAATCTGTTCCTTATCTGTTCTGCGTATATTTTGTGAATGGTGTCCATTATCGTTATTCTTCTGTGGTTCTGAACCTTGTTATTCTCACCATTTTTGATCATCGGCATCACCTTTCCTGATTTCCATTCTTCTGGGATTTCTCCGCTCGCCCAGACCTCCTTTACGATTTCTAGCATGTTTTCCTTCACTTTCTCATTATTATATATCCAAGCTTCGTTACCAATGCCATCTTTCCCACTTGCTTTCCTCTTCTTCATTTCTCGAATGACCTATTCCAACTCTTCCTTTGTGAATTCATTTCCTTTCCATCTCTTCTTTGTTTTCCTGTTCCCTTGCGGTTTCTCTTTTTGGCCACCCAATTGTGATTGGAAATGATCCAGCCGATGTTGGTCTGGAATGCTCGCGTCTACCTTCTCTCTCTTGTTTCTCTTCGCATTAACTCTTCCCCAGAACTTCTTCTCCGATTCATCTTTGAGCATTCTCTCAATCATTCTCTCTTCTTTTTTCCTTCTTGAGGGTCTCATATTCTCTCCTGAGATTGAAGTATTCCCCTGGTTCGATCTGATTTTTTTTTCTTTTCCAGCGCATCCATCACTTGGATCCTTTCTTGCCAGCATTCCTCGTCCCACCAGTTTTGTGATATCTCTCTTTGACTTGTGACCTCTTCTTGTACTATGGCTTTTCTGATCTTTTCTTTCATTTTTCTCCAACTTTTCACTGGTTCCCAGTTTTCCATTCTACTCTTGTACTCTTCAACTGCTCTTTCATCCCATTATTACATAGTGTATTATCGTATTTCCCCTGGTCCCGATGTACGTATATTCGCCTTGTCTGTCCCCCTCCACCTCTCCATTTAGTATCATCAGCCCTTGTTTCCCGATCTCTCCAAGCAGGCGTAGTCCCTCTTTGTTTATCTCCTTATCTTTTGATTTTCTCCCCTCTTCTTGGCTAGCATCACCTTCTTTATTACCTGTTCTTGCATTCATGTCTCCGCATATTATTATCCTTTCCCCTTTCATCTTCTCTGCTGTTTCTGCAATTTTTCTCCAATTTTTGTCCTTCTCCTTGTTCATGTATGTACATAACAGTGTTCAGTGGACCTTTCCCATTCTGATTTCTTTCATAATTACTTCTTTATTTGAGCCATCCTTTCCTTCTTTTGTTTCGTATTCTTTTCTGATTGCACAAAGTAGCCCACCACTTGCTCTTCCTTTGCTATATTCCTTCTTTGCTTCTCTCGTTTCACATTTGAACTCTGATGGTTTCTCTTCCATCCACTGTCTTCCTCCCTTTCCTAGCCATGTCTCAGCCAGATATACTATGCCGGAGGTTTTAATATATTTCCAATCCTACTGTGAGGACTCCTAGCTCCAGCTATATTCCACACTAAGATTTTTACGTTGCTTTTCCTACTGTTGAACTTTTTCCTTCCACTCCCTTTTCGTGTGGAATAATTTTTGCTCATACTCACTCCTTCTTCTTCTTTCATTCATTCGTGGCATCCAAGGTGGGAGAGTGAAGCCTCCCTTCTTTTACGGCCATCAACGGGCTTGTGCGCGAACGCGCGGACTGTGAGCGGCTGATATGATATGATAGCAGATTTGGGTCTCTGCTAACAAGGAGTATTTTAGTAAGGAAGGATTAGGATTAGGAACTAGGGAAAAGGATGAAGGAGAGGGTCTAGATAGACAAGTCACACGCCTTGAGGAAATTGCACAGAATTTCCGAGGTTTTGTGAGTGGGGTTAGAGAGAAACTCTGTGATTATGTAAGGTGGAAACTTTTTTTCTCTCATGAGCTTGCGTTGAAGGGTGCTTCTTTGCACATCGAAGCACGGGCAGGACCAGAATACATGATTCAGGTCCTCCACGTCTCCTTCGCAAGCACAATAAGGAGAGTCAGCGAGATTTTTCCTGAAAAGACTGTACGCGAGGTTGTAGTGGTTGCTACGCATACGATTCAAGTGGACGATTCGGTCCCTTTTCAGGTTGGAATAATAGAACGAGGGTTTGGGAGATTCGGAAAAGAAGTGGTGAAAGTAATACTCCCCTAAGTGTGCCTTCAATTGGATAAATTTGTTGAACCGCGATTTAACTCGTTCTTGGACGACCGGGAAAAAATCTGTGTGGGGAAGGCGGTGATAGATACTGAATCCAGAACGCCCTGCGCTTTTCGCAAGAGTATCTGCAAATTCATTACCGGGAATATTTTTGTGGCCGGGTATCCATGCAAGGACTATTTCTTGGTTGTGGTTATGAAGATCCCAGAGCATGTTTCTGATCCATACTCACTCCATTTGTATATTCGGCTGTCAATAACTCTCCTTTCACCATTGCCTTCTTTCCTTCCTCTTTAATTCTCTTAATTTTTCTCCCAGTATTTTTGTTACCTCTCTCTGTTACCATGTCATATCATTCTCTATGTATATATTGCCCCTTTTCAGTTTGCTCTCATTCAGCATTATATCTCTTTTCATGCTATCACTGTCACATTCTGCCCCTAGCATTTTGGTCTCTTCCTTTCCTCCTATTTTCCATATATTGATAATCTGTCCTTCTATATTGAGGGTCTCGTCTACCCATCTTTCTAAATTCCCTTTCAGATCGTCCTCTCCTAGACTCAATCCTGTGACTATGATGTTTCTTCTTTTGTCCCTTCTCTCACTACCTTCCACTCTTTTTTTCAGATCCCTTATTCCCTTCTCTTCTGTGTGTCCTCTTCTTTCCCTTGCTCATCATTTCCATAGTTCCATTCCATTTCTTCACCCCTTTTGTCCAACTATTGTCTCTATTCTTGCTAGTCTTTTTTCCCAGTCCTCTTGTACCTTGATTCTCTTTTCTTCCTCCTCTTTCATTTCTGTCTTGAATCGATCTCGGAGGACAAGGAATCTCGTGCAAAAAATATTCCAGCACGAGTACTTTGGCAAATCCATCTATTTGCTACGTTTCGTCAAACAGATCTGTTGACCTCATCAGGCACTATTGGAAGATGTTAGTAGCGCTTAAGTTACATGTTGACAAATAAAATAGTAATTGTTTTTAAAAATGAATTTAAAATGTATAGGCTCGAGAGAGCCCTTTTATCAATATTCGACTACATTTGACTAATATTCAATACTCAGAGCCTATATACTTTCAATTTATTTTTAATAACAATTACTATTCTATTTGTCAACATGTAACTCAAGCGCTAATGACATCTTCCAATAATGCCTGATGAGGTCAACAGATCTGTTTGACGAAACGTAGCAAATAGATGGATTTGCCAAAGTACTCGGGCTGTAATATTCTTTGCACGAGATCCCTTGTCTTCCGAGATCGAGTCGAGTTTTACCAACATTCATTCACTTACGGGGACGATTCAAGATTCTCTACAACTTGATTTTCATTTCTTTCATTCTCTCTTCCCAAATTTTTCCTTTTCTTTTATTTACTTCTCTCAACTGCTCAGCAATCTGATTGACTGCAACAGGGGTCTTGGCCCTTTCCTCTCTCTCCTCCTCAAATTTCCTCCCTCTCAAATCTTTTCTCCATCCTCTGTATTTCCTTCACGAATATTTGCTAGACCCTCACTCATCTCCTTTTTGTCCTTCCCATCCATGTTCTCCTTTTTATTCAAGTTACCTATTCACTCGCTCCCCGGGGATCTCTCCTCTATACCTCTCTTTGTTGGTGGTCTTGGAAATAGAAAATCTCTCATACTCTTGTCTGTCCCCCCCCCCCCCCCCCCAGGGAATTGGTCCTCGGTCTACTGTGTGTCTGCTGCCCTTTCTGAATCCCTTGGTTTCCCATGCCTTTCCTCCTATTCCCATGTGCTCCTGGACGCCCTAACCTCACTTTTCTTTCCTGCGCTCTTGTTTGCTTTTTCCACTGTCTATTGCTCTCTTTTATTTTCTATTAATTATCTGCCAGATCTCTTTTATCACTAACTCTATTTTTACTAACTTTTCTTGCTCTGAACTTCCTTACACTCTTATTTCATTTGCTATCGTTACTTACACGTCCGCTCTCTTTGGCCTTTCTCAGTCGTTCATATGTCCTAGTTCGAACTAGGTACTAAACAACTTCTCGGTCAATATGTTCACTACTTCCCTTTTGGTATTTCTCCAAGACTAAGTTGATTAGTTCATCATAAAGTTGTTCTTCTTCAGACGAAAATTCTCCATGAAATTCTTGGAACGCATGATTCAGGATTGAAGTTGAACGTATCATTGCATCCGATGGGTACATGATATGCCCATCAGAAATGCATCGCATCGAGTCCAGTTCTTGCGATGTTGTTGGCTGCAAATTACGCATTGGAGTTCTCAACGGAGGGTGTTCTGTTTTGAAACGATATGCAGCATACCCAGCGATATATTTTAACCCTTCACCCTCCACAATACCTTCAATAACTCCCTGAACGGTGCCAGTTGAGTTGTTATCACCTGAAGAGAAATAAGGAAAAAATATCTCATGAACAATTAAAGGCACAAGGTCGAGCACTTCCATCCAATTCCCCTACCTCCATTTGAGTCCTGATCACTATAACTACCATCTTGCTCATGGTCAGATCGATTCAGAAAACCAGCGTCATTGAGGTCGCTGGAAAATATTTGTGCTTCTTTATCATCCATTTCAAAGGTTGGTAATGACTGTGGCGTTTCATTTTGAGATGAGTTTGATCGAAGATTTTGCGGACGATCTGAGGAGGCTAGAATAGCTTTCCCAAGTTCTGAAAAATCTATTAGAGGCAAATCATCATATTGTTCAGTGTTAGAGGCTGCAGATAGAATAGATGCAGCATGCTTGCCAAGTACGTAAGCTTTCAATATATGATGGTACGAACGGCTGAATTGCGAGGCAATCATTATTGAAGGAAACTCTGTGGAGAAATCTCCCTCGAATAATGAGTGCCTCGCAACTCGGCCGTTCCCACCATCATATATCAAATTTTAGAGGGGGTATAATTTCATCATTAACGTAAGATTTCAGTCTATACTCCGGATCCAGTGCGGAAGGCTGAAAATTTGGAGATCCATTATTCTTTAGATAAGAAAACAGATTTTCCAATACATCTTGGCACAATCGACTTGTGAGGATGTAAACTGCAAGGGAATTATCTGGAGTGATTGAGTTCTCAAATAAGCCGGTAAACCTCTCACAGCGTTACAGTACTCGATTATTCTCTTCTGGAATGGCTTCAGATTTGCTCTACGTCCAACTCTCATTTTTAGCAATGTATTGATAACTTTCTGAAAGAGTCTATCTTGTTCGTCAAGTAACAGGCCATATGAGACGAGAGTGTCCTTGTACCCTCGAGGAGACTTGCTATTGGCCATGGTGCAAAGGAGATATGGTGTGTTCAATCCGTGAACGCGTTTTCGACTCGGTTTACGCATCCCCCGGTGGCAGCCATTTCGACTGTCGACAGAAGCAGAAGACAGCGCGTCGCGTATGACCGCAGTCACACCTCAAACGTGTTGTTTTTCGCCATCGGGAGAATCACTATTGCTTTTAATGCCTCTCTATAACGTGTATTCTTGTCATAATCGGAGGTGAAGTACGAACAAGGATGGGAGAATTAACTCTTTCTATATCCCAGATGATGCACATATAGCCAAAAAATGGGTTGAGTTTTGACGTCGTGATGTGAGCAAACTGAAAGAAAGTAACTATTTTTTTGAGTTTGCTCGAACTCAAGTTATGAACTTCAGTTCGTAATGTATGCCATTCTTTATCAAACATTGACTCAAATTATTCTGCTCCCATACGCCAGTTATCACAATCTTCAATTCGTGTGTGGTCAGGTCATTCTTAACAAAAATTAGTGATAAGGCCCCCAGGACAATATTATGATTAGCCTCCATTATGATGTAATCGTTGTAGAACAAGTACTATCATGTGAGGGCCCTTAAAATAATTGTAGTCCTCAATTGATGACACCATCCACGCCCTTTCGGAATGCTACCACATTCCTTTTTTCATGATACCAGGCGGGGGAATTACGCTCCCTGCCACTGGAGTGACCATGTTAGCTATTCGGATTCGATTCACAATTGTTAATCATAAATATCTAGAGTTGCGTTTAGACGGGATCCTCTTCCATCAGGACTTGAGAACACTTATTTGAATATTATCCAGTTATAAAAATATGAAGAGAAGGCTTGCTAGATCGATCCGATATCTCTGTTCGCACCATGATTTACCTGACCAGTAGGTCAATTTCAAATGAACAATAATTCTCTCTGTCGCTCTCATTGGCTGGAGAGCCAATATGGCAGCTCGCCAGGGGCAAAATCTGATTGGTTGGGAGTTCACGCTGCGCGTGAACACACCTATCTCCCTTGCACCATGCTATTGGCTATCTCAACCCAATCACTCATCATTCCAATTATCTCAACACATTTCCACCAATCTTGTGCGGCAAGCAAGGCAGCTCCGCCCATGAAAGTGATGATCTTTTGAGTTGTTTTCGATACGAGTTTTACTGCTGTAGGAACTATCTGCCTTGCTGCTCCGCTAACAGTCAGAAGCTCTTCTTGGAGCCTATAGAAGAGTGTCACTTCACTTGATCTACCAGCTGCCAGAATCTGTTTGATACACTCCTTGGTGATTATTTTCCCATCTATCATCAAATATTCATCGACGGAATAATTTCTGAAGAGCTTCAGTGGATGTGAAGCATCAGGAAAGTGGAAGATTTTGCTGTTTCCATCACAAGGATGTATGAAAGAATTTTTCTGATTTTCTTCAATACCACCGCCGAAGCTTGTCCATAACGCACTGTTGATAGGTCCAAGATCGCACGTGACTGCAACAACCAAATATCCAATCCTCCGGAGCTGAGAATTTATGCTGTTGACAATTTCAATACCTAGTGGCTGGTCGTAGTCATAGTAAATGACTTGTTTCCATTCATCATACAAACTTCGCACGATACCAACTCGAACAGTTCTATAAGACCCAACTACTTCCTGATGTTTACAGTGAATTCCCATTTTGGGAGTTAAATCCATTTCATCAAAGGATAGCTCGCAGATTTTCTTATAAGGAGCCAAGGAACGACTTATTCTTTCCATCATTCTGATGACTTTTTTGAGAATGCCAGGCTCAAAATCAAGTCTATTGGTCCATTTGCGAAGACAAGATGTCGATGGCAGGGGATAGTTATTTTTCATGAGGTATCTACATCCTTTAGGGCTGACGCAGTGTAAAGGAATAGCAGCCGCTTCATCCTTAAGATTCCATGTCACTCTTTTCTCTGGGTTGAACAATTTCTGTACTTGCTTTGGGGTAAACACAGTCTTTACAATTTTACTCACTTTCTATTCAACCTCTTTTTTTGATAGCCTCTAGTCTTTCCAATTGGCGTTTCATTTTGGCATTTTCTTTCTTGAGTTTGGATATGATGGAATCCCTGCAAGAAGGGAGCACAAAAATTACATGGTCCCATCATACTCAATTTATGGCTTTATATGAAGACAGATGATGAACATTATCCAAAATGATGCTGTATTCCAACTCACTTCAACTTCAAAATTGCATCAAACTTCTGATCAGATTAATTGTTTTTATCCTCAACTCTGTCTAACAGATTAATCGATCTGTACATATCCACTGGAACAAGTTTATTGTTTTCACTCTCGAGAGGTACCGGACAATTCTCATCCTCTTTCACTGCTCTCGTATAGCTATCATCCATACGGTTACTGGATAATATAATGAATCTTTCAGTCTCAATTGTCATTCTGTTGTAGTTATGATCCATAGTAGAGTTGTTTAGTGGTGGGGATGTTGGACAAAAATTGACATTCTGTTGAACTGGCAAATTTTTCCTCTGAAGCATCATTACCCTCAAATGATATGTTGAAAGATGCTCCGGAGTGAGACCATTTGCAATATTGTAACAATTATCTAAGTTTCCTCGCATCAATGTGTGGTATCATATCAACTCACCAATATTCAATGACTCAGTTGAGTTACCATTGACTTGGTTATGTTGAACTACATCTTTTTTCAATCTTATCACATTTGTGGAGTTGTCACCAAAATCCATAGCTCGCTCAATCTCAGTATGGCACAAGTCCCCATAGCCTTCAAGCGATGGCTCAAAACAGTTGTGTGAGTCATCTGTGATGTTATCAATATTAACCATAGTTGATGAATCGATTGCAAGTATTGTCTATACTCACCTTAACTCAATTATCTAGCCAAAGCTGAATCAGAAAGATCAGTGAGTCTTTTGGAGTTAGTTTGAAGAGTGTCGAGGCCATCCTTACATTGATCAGCATGGTACAGATCAAGTTGGAGTTCATCGTACAAACACTCGCTATTGTTTGGCTCTAGATCATGTTCACCATGATCACAGTGGGCGTCTCTCATTGCATCAACTGATACGTCGACTGAAGCTTCATTACTCAGTCCATTCATAACATTGTTGAATCTGTTATATGAGGGTTTTTATGGAACTCAACTGTTGACCCTCCGAAATAATGAAAAAAATTTCTCATCGCATACGTTTGAAATGGGTTTCATGTGATTCTTAGACCTTGAAAACATGTGAAAAAAGTGGTGCCACTCTCTTCCAAGCCGAGGTATCACGTTCAGAACAACAAGTAGGAGATTCCACACTTGGAACATTCGTGAATCAACTTCAATCGAATAGATTCGATTCATAACATTGTCTAGACGGTTGATAGGGATTATATTTTGCCTGACTTGACTTGAAGATCAATTTCATTATTGATTTTTTTGAAATTCGATGTGAATTCCCAAAATCGAGTCACGAGCTATGAGTCTCGTTTCAATTTCTAGAATACACTGTGGTGTTATTTCGTTCATATTTCAGCCGTATACAATGTAAAAATCAAGAAAATCGCGATACCGCCACATTTGGAAGCTTATTTAGCTTACAATCCGGATTCAAATATTTCTCCTCAGCTTCTCACAGAAATACCGGTCGACAATTGCAACTCAAAACAGTGCGGTTATATCCTTCTTATGATTGAGAAAAAAGAGCACAACATTCCAATCTTGTGCTCTACGTCTCCTGAGTACGCCATCAAAAAATGACCATTTTCAAAGCCAGTGGCGCGATAACTTCATGAGCTTCGAAGCTTTATAAAATTTGTCCGGATCAAGGCACACTCACGAACCAAACGGGATTCGATTCGTTTTCTCTTCAACTTCGAAAACTCGTTGGTACATTCCCCGTTTCGCACAAGGTATTTCATCATTTTCGTAAACATTAGCCGGAGAAAGTTTTCCCACAAAACTCGGTTACATCGAGAAATGAGAGCTAATATCATACCCAAATCAGCGCACACTTCTGAATCAAAGATTTTCTCAAAATATGAGATCAGCAGATGGGTATGCCATCCCACCGAAGTAGTTGAGGCATAGGTATTTTAGTTACAGCCTTATCAATTCAAAAAATTGCGTTGGTACGTTTGTAAACTACCCAAAAATCATCTTTTGCGGTCTGCTATCGACAAGTCAGGATGCGTTTCAACAAAACAAAATGTAGTCCATATTGAATGATGCCAAATACTATAAAATGCCACTCTTGGGTACTCCCAATAGTTCAGAATACTCGTGGAACACCTGCAGTAACACAAAAGTCAAAAGTTCCGTGGAAAACCTCATATACTGACTGGTTAAGTATTCGCTTGGATTTTTCCAATGAATCAATTTTCCTGCCAGTTGGATTTGAATTATTCATGGTCCCAGGAAAACTGAATAGCCTTTGAGTTGGCTCTGCATCTTCCTTGAGTTTTGGAGAATGGCCAAGGCCATGTGTATACTCTGGGCTAGGTACATAATGTCTTTCTTCAATATGAGCAATACATACGCGAACTGAATTATGAACATTAATGAATACGTGTTACTCTGTAATTAAGAGTTTACATGAATACATTAAAAAAATTTCTTCAAATGTACATATAAAGGCTGATGTTCACTTACGACTTTTGAGGTTTTAATTCTCAACGCCACACGCTCGCATCCAACTGTCCACAAGATCTTCATTTTGGAAAAAATTGGTGAAATTGCACTTCCTCAACATCGACAACTGCTCCTGTTCTATTACTACACCCCCTGGCAGAACAACCCACCATTCCCAAGACATTGGATGCGAGACGTGATGGAGCAACTTCACAACACTGCCCGCAGCCCACGTGTATACGTTGCACGTCGCTCTATACTCAATAAAATAACGTATAAAACATGTTGAATATATCCCGAATTTACCGCAGATACTGGTCGGTTTCTACATTACCTACATTTTCCCCCCTCTTGTAGTATTATAGACATATGTACATTCATTGTCAGATCAGCTCCTTCGAGATAATATACGTATTATATTCATAGTCACATCTGGTGTCATCATTTATTCATCGCACTATAAGTTTATGAATCAGCGAAAATATTCACAGGTTACGGGCCCAGCTCGTTTGTGCGAGAAGAGTTTCTTGATGTAGTGAGGTGTTTACGGATAGAACTGCTGAGAGTTGCATCTAACCTCAAAATCATGCATGCTCACGTGCTGCTGTTTGAGCGAAAATTCCTGTGCAAGATGTCGACTGTTATTGCGCATTCAAACGCAATTATCGAGAGGCTGACGAAGGAAAACTACGCCACATGGAAAATCCAGATGGAAGCAATTCTCATCAAACATGATTTGTGGGAATACGCAGTGGGTACGCTTCTAGAACCTGCAGCAACAAATGCAGAAGGCGTTGCTGACTTAGAAAAGGAAGATCGTAAGGCCCATGTAGATATCGTTTTATCAATCTGTACAACCGAATTAGGACACATAAAAAGTTATGCAACATCGAACGAGGTATGGAAAAGGCTGAGAAACGTGTGTGAATCTGAAAGTCCTGCACGCAAAGCCACTTTGTTGAAACAGCTGTTGTTCTCAAAAATGTCCGAAGAACAGGATATGTCAGATCATCTCAACAAATTTTCCAATATAATTGACAAACTTGCGGAATTAGATGTCAAAGTTTATGAAGATGTCTTGAGTGTATCAATGCTATACAGTATCCCTAATTCATATGAAAATTTCAGAGTAGCGATTGAAACGCGCAATGAATTGTTAGAACCAGAATCTTTGAAGGTCAAAATCCTTGAAGAGGCTGTAAGCAGGCGTGATAATAAATTGAATTCTGTCGATCAAGAAGCCCTCTACTCTAGAAGTTTTTAGAGGCCAAGAAATCAGGCAAAAATTCCAAGGATAATGATGCTAAGACACCAGATCAGAAGAAAATGAAGGAAAATCACAACCGTCAGATAGATTCAGATATCAATGCAATTGGTGTGAAAACCAGGATAAAAAGCCTCAGAATGCTGGCAAAAAGCTGCTCACAAGAAACAAGCAGAGGAGTCCGTATCGAATGTTGGAAAAGCCCTGCTTGTAGTTACAGAAATTCACGAAGAAAAGTGTTCTGTTGGAGCCAAACAGTCTTTGAAGTTATAAGAAGGCTACGTAGGGTTCACAGATTTGCTTCTTGACATTCTTGTTTTGATTCGAGTGGCTACAAATCCACTCCTAGTGCATCAAACAGACTTTTACAATAGGTCATTCTGAAGGAAATTTCAAGGGCTATCGTTCAAAAATAGTTTCATGAGCCCAAAACCTGATGGGCATGCTGGTGAGGCCATTTCCTGTTCAAGAATGTGCTTTGAAAATGATTTTTCAGTGTTTTGACGACTTTTAAGGACTCAAATGATTCTTAGAAAGAACATTCTCGATGTAAGATGACTCGGCAAATACGATGGAAGTAAATTCAGAGCTCTACAAGAAGTTCCGGCTTCATGAGGAATCATTTTCTACTTTTTTGACATTTTTACGCACAAAAAAAATTCCAGAGAAGCCATATCTCAGAAGAAATACTTCAAAATTCTTGTACGTGTAGTTCGGAACAATATTAATCGAGTGGAATTTTAAAATTTTCTTTGGGAGGTCAAAAAAGAGATGGGCTACACCGTGAATCAAGGTTATTTTGAGTCTGGTAAGGGCCAGAAAGGCTTTTCGAAGGCTTTGCGGGTGGAAAATCGATAGGTTTTCGACCCCTCTTTTAAATGCCGTGAGCCCAATTGCGATTGGTGAGGATGTCCAAAAATTATATGCAAATTGCCGAGGCAATGTTTCAATTCTCCGATTTATGGCAAAACCACTCATATGGACCCGGGTCATGCAAAAAAATTTTTTTGGCCCTATAATCTGTTGGAACTATCTTTCTTCAACACTATGAAACGGGAAAAAGATCTATGGAGGGATAAAAAAATGATCGGAGAAAACCTTGCTGAATTGACGAAGAATTACTCTATTCAAGCACTCAAGCAGAATATATATCGTTGGCGAAAGCGTGCAAAGAAGCAATCTATTTACGCATGTTTCTATCAAAAGTTGAAGTAATGTCAAACAATAGTAAGGCTACCATGATTTTTTGCGACAACCAAGGAGCTGGCGAACTGCTCAAAAATCCGGTACATCATGGACGATCTAAGCACATTGATATCAAGTATCATTTTGTCAGGAAACTTTATCAACAAGGAAAAGTTGAAGTGGACTATTAACACACGAGTAAAATGCCGGCTGATTTGCTTACTCAAAGCTTATGCAGTCCTGCACATAAGAAGCATCGAAGAAAGTTGGGTCTTTGTCAAAAGAAATGAACAGTGAATAGTGAGAAGAAAAAGTGACAGTTTTTTGACATTGATGACTGATGTATGATGATTATTCCTTAGTTTCTTCTTTCCTTGTTGAGTAATTTAGAAATGACACATTCCACTGTTCCTTCGATCTTTTTATTCTATTCCTCTGGATTACAGTATCCACGTTACGGGAGCGTTGTTGAATATATTTCGAATTTACCGCGGATACTGGTTGGTTTCTACATTACCTACATTCTTCCCCCTCCTGTAGTAGTGTAGATATGTGTACATTCATTGTAAGATCAGCTTCTTCGAGATAATACACGTATTATATTCATAGTCACATCTGGTGTCACATCATTCATTCATCGCACTATAAGTATATGAATCAGTGAAAATATCCACGTAACAGATGGCGAGTGGAGACAGTCGAGATTAAGAATCCGCCAGATGGAGACCAGAACCCTACCTGAAAGACCGCTAGTGAAAACAGAGCCATGTCTGCGCGGAGCAAGAAGATTTTTATACACCCCCTCCCCTCACCCTCCGCAGTCACCAGGGGTGTCGAGCAGGGGTGTCAAGCGTAGTAGAGTCCCTCCCCTCAAGCCCCTCCAGTCAAGTGCAGAGAGCGTCAGGGCAGTCAAGCGTGGTAGAGTCCTTCCCTTCAAGCCCCTCCAGTCATGTGTAGAGCGCGCCGCGGCATCGCAGGGGAGGGGCTCCTTCGCCGCGAGCCGCGATGCTCTCTGCACTGGACTGGAGGGGCTTGAGTGTAGGTACTCTACTACGCTTGACACCCCTGGAAAGCGTCGCGGCTCGCGGCGGAGGAGCCCCTCCCCTGCGACGCCGCGGCGCGCTCTACACATGACTGGAGGGGCTTAAGGGGAAGGACTCTACCACGCTCGACTGCCCTGACACACTTTGATATTTTCACGCCATGGGTGGCATCAGCGTGGAAAAACAAGTCTCGCGTACATAGTCTAGTGCATGCATAGGTTTTCGGCGCCTGCTCTCTCCCTGCCGAGGATTACATATGCTCTGCTGGCTTATAGACAGTTTCAGCGCAGGTATCTGCCAAAGTTCATTCCGTCAGAGGTTGACATCCCGATTATCCTGGCCCGCTGAAGCAGTGTTGTCGTCTGCTCGAGATCAATAGCCCCCTCCGCGCGTCCCCTCATGCATATGGGTGTACTCGGTACACTCGTATTACTTTATTGACGAATTCACCCTCCTCGACAATTATTTCATTCGTTTGATGCAGAAAATAATTTCCGCGAATTTAGAGCTTCGAATTGAGACCAAGTATGAGGGTCTAGATGAAATAAACGACGAGCCACGGTCGCTCAGAGACAGACCTCATTTGCGGACATGAAGTTCGAAATTTTCAAAGACGCAATCACGCGAATTCTGAAATCCTCAGAACAATTAGAATCCCACCAGTAACAATTGTTGGCGGACCAAATCGACATTGGTCAAACAGTTGGCATGAAGTTGGAAGACATATTACACATAACCGAGTTTCGTGACCGCGAATTTTTTGTCGTCACCGCCCGAGCGTGGAAGCGACTGAAAAACGATCATGGATTCCAGCCATGATCGAGTTCAAATTTAGGGGACGTTTGTACCGTCACAGAAACGTCGGGGAATGAGTGTCACCCTAGTATCCACGTAGCATGTGTGTACATGCGCTGTTCCGTATGTTACGTGGGATGTCGGAATTCAAAAGGACGATTTCGTCTTCAAAGTTGCATTGGTGTGATTAAATACTCCCATTCCATCAAATGTGGGTCTGGAAGGCACTTGAGGGGACAAGAAATTGAAGAGGATATTATCACTCATGTAGGCCAGGAACTGTTTCGGTGTCTCCAAGCTGTCTCACGGGATTCCTCAGCCTCAATCGGTATTAAGCTGTCTAGAAGAAAAAGGGCGGCCATATTAATGAGAAAAACATTGTCTATTTCAGCTCGAAATCCGGTTGTGACTCCAGTTGTACCGAGGAATCGGATAATGAATGCAAGTTATCCGGCTGTGACCAAAATTTCATCCAAACGACATCCTCCGACGGTGTGAAAAGCACCAATACTGATGATGCTGTAACTCGAGGGAAACTGACCAACAAAGGTCGTTGGACGAAGGAAGAAGTAAGTCCTCTTATGTACAATCGTCTCTCCCGCGCTATATATTCCATTTGAAAGAATCCCTTTTCTCTGAATCGGGAAAGGATCACACGACTCCACCTGTCAAGATATGGCAGATTGAATGCTGATGTAGGAAAGTCATGAGTTCCACACTGAGGTGTGTTGTAATTCGGAAATCTGTCAAGTTGCGGAAACGGTATAGGAGTGATTACTCGAGCAAGCTCCTCCACAGTTGAATTTGGAGAAACTCCACGACTAATCTTGACCAAGTTTTGTACACATACTTGGGACACACTCAAAGGTCGAAATCTCCAGAATCATGCAGATTCATTGGCTCACAGCTGAATAATTGATATTATTTGGAGAGATACGTCATGAAGGAAGCTTCACGCTGTTATTAGCGTGTTTTCTCGCTCATCCGTGCTGCGCTGAAAGTGAATGCAGCTATTAACAAAGTAGGTATCACATATTCGTGGAACCACGCCAGCTCTTTAAATTAACAGTACGGACTCGTCTCGGAAATATCTATGAGAATTGGTGGAAAATTGGACGAATATGTTGAGCGAATCAATTGGACTAATTTTGCGTTACTAGAAATCCTTGCCCTAATTGTACGCGTTTCGGAAGTTGTTTGGTTAGTTACACATCTAAGTAGAGAGGCTATGCGACCTATTGATTTCTCAGATGAGAATTTTAACTTTTTCCCATAAGAATAACATAGGCGATCGGATCTTGGTTTAACATGGTAAGTATACGAAACGCAAGTCCGTGCTTTTTCCGATCATCGTCATTACACTACGTGTTGAGAGCATGAGTGTAGCAAAGGTGGTGTATGAGGATGAGGTGTGTGAAAAAAATCTCATCGGTCCAGCTCGGCAGTCACGGTTGAGTTAACGGTCCCGAATCTCCCTCTCTCTCTCTCTTTCTCTCCCCCCAGATTGGCGCTCCTGTGGATAAAATCATATTTACAGGGTCGCACCCAACAAATCACTTCTAAAGTAGGCAAATCTGATTGGCTCGAAACCAATCTGGATGTTCCACAGGGGTCCGTCCTTGGGCCTCTCCTCTTCAGCTTGTATGTGAATGACCTGGCTGGCTTGCTAGATGGAAAGTCGGTACATCATCTATTTTATGCGGATGATCTCCAAATTCATCTCCAAATCGAGAAAAATAAGATCAGGGAAGGTATTGCTCGGCTGGGCGAAATAGGACGACTAGTTGCCGAGTGGGCCAGAAGTTCCGGCCTGTGTCTCAACGCTGGCAAGACCAAGGCAATCTACTTCAGCTCGGAGAGAAATATCAAAGATCTGAAGAGAATGGACTTGCCAGGGGTTGAGATACAGGAAGGAAAGTTCATCCCGTTCAGTGATACGGTCGTGAGTCTCGGTGTTACACTTGACAGTGAATTGACATGGAAACCGCACATCGACCAAGTAACTGAGAAAGTCAACAGAGCCCTATACGGTCTGCGGTTTTTTAGGGCATGTATCACCAGACCTCTCCGAATTCGCCTAGTCGAGTCATTGGTTCAAGCGCACCTAGATTATTGCGCGGTCGTGTATCTCGACGCCACGGACGAACAGCGGCAACGGGTACAGAGACTAAGCAATTCATGTGTGAGATATATTTTTGATCTTAGGAGAGACGAGCACATCGCCCCGTTTAGGGAGCGCTCGGGTTGGTGACGTACTGATTCGCGGAGAATGTACTTCGCAGCTCTCTTGATGCATAAGATCATGCACTTAGGAGAACCTGGCTACCTAGCTGCGATGTTTACCAGGTACCAATTCGAACGCCCCGCACGGGGTGATCTAGAAGAGCGGGTACTCAAAGTTCCCAACATGAGACTTGAATATGGAAGAAGATCTTTCCAGGTCCAATGTGCTCATTTGTGGAACTTTCTCCCTCCGGGCTTTCGGCAGCTTGGGGAGATATCATTATTTAAAGAGTCCTTAAAAGACTTCCTGTTAACACTATCCTCCCAGAGAATTGATGTGGCGAAAAAACACTATTTTAACTTGTAAACTGTGATAGGCATGAGCCCGTTTCAATTGATGTCTTCTACTTCTATGCGTGACTTTTTCGTTTCCGAACTGAGATTCCTGTGATATGACTGTGGGCCCATGTCTTTTTTTCATATGTCTTCCCAAACGGGAAAATGTTTTCTTTTCCTCAACCTTTTTTGTTAAGACTGATATATGTATATATATATATATATATATATATATATATATATATATATATATATATATATATATAGCTATACGGGGTATAGGACTGAGGAATTGTTATCGCTTGCAGCTGTGGACCGTTGTCCACCAGCTGCGAAAGAATACTTCTTCTTCCTTCAGTTCACTTCCACTCTTATTTCGATTCTATTATGATATTTTTGGACCGATTCTCAGATGGAGTTTTGGTTAGAGAAGTATGGGAAATGCTTCTTCCGAGTGGTAAAATCGTGAATTTTGCACCAAGACGATTCTTAAAATGAGCCCTCCTCTGGAGTTTTCCGATTCGATGGTCGGATAGTTCTTTCGGAGACCTTCAATTTAAGTTGTTTAACGTAAAAATGAGATGAAAATTGACCGAGTTATGACAGTTATTTGAGTATCCTCATTAACGTGCGAGAAACTGTAATTACGGATTTTAATACGGATTTTCACTCTGCTGTGATAATTTGAAAATTTTTGGGTAGTCGGTCGGTTTCGATTCCACCTGTATTTATACTTAGGAATGTTCATATCAATTTTCAATGTAATGTCGTCATAATTGTTCGACTTATAGTCAAATGCACTTGTTTTTAGTGCCAACAGTAACTTCTCGAGTGGGATTTGGACTCTATTGAATTTTGGTCTTAAAATTTTTCTATTCAACCATAGGTCTCTACCATTTGTCTTTCTTCAAGGTATTATGTTGTTCAATCTATCTTTCACAATTACACAACCAAATTCGGATTCTGAGGTGAGAAATCCGAGTTTCCCACTTATCGGCAAAATCCGCAGCGAAATTCTACATTTTTCTCCTTAAAATCCTGTAATCTCGTTTTTGACGCTTCTAGTGATAATTCTAGTTCTAGTGATAAAGGAGGAGAAAGAGAGGGAAGTGAGGTGCCTCGATGCCGGCGAATTACAGTGAGTCTGCCAATGAAAACAGAAGAGGCCCAAATGATTCCAGGAGGGATATGATGCCCTGAAGTGGGGAGAAAGAAGAAAGAAGAGGGAAGAAAGAAGAAAGAGAGAGAACAATGAAGAATGAAGATAGAAGATGCCGACAAGTGGCCGAAGAGAGAAGATGGAGAAGAGGAACGCTCGCAATCGAGTGCGAGACATGCCGCTCATCCTGAAGTTATGCTCACGCGGTTCCGGGATGAGATGGCAGATGCAGGTGGATCTCCTTCCTGATTGCCCGATGCCCCAGGTATCGGACACCATGGGGAGAGGTATATTACACGGCCGGGCCCACCTCTCGGTGGGCCCCACCCAAACCCATGTCCCGCCTGGTATGGCCTGCGTGGGCTATGCGTAGTCCGCGTAAGCTGAACCAGCCCGGTGTCTGAGGACGGATCCGAAGGATCTTGAGGCAGATTTTGCCCTCTAACCACCTTAAAAGAGAGAGAGAGAGAGAGAGAGAGAGAGAGAGAGAGAGATTGATTGATTGATTTAACTTTATTAGCCCGGGGACACTGAGTCCCATGGGGCAAAACGAAAAACAATGGATACATAAATTTTATAAAATTTTATAAAATTTTTATAAAATAGGCAGATTCATGCTCAGCAATCGTACTCCTTGATGCATTATATGACCACTACTTAAACACTAAATAACAGTAACAGGTACATTGATCAACTCGTGACTGTAAGAAGGGATGACGGTAAATGAGCACAGGTAGCAGAAACACCAGTGTCTGACGATTGGTATGGACCACTTTCGACCAGAATATGAACGAGCTGTTAGTTACAATTCGACGAGTTCATCTTGACTGTGCAGATGAGCTAGAAGATGTTTTTTGAACGTTTCAACTGTTGTTGCGTCCCGAGGAAGAGATGAAAGTACTTGAGGTAACTTATTCCAGAACTTAGCAGCTGCAATTCCGAATGATTTTTCATATGTGCTAGTGCGAGCTGTTTTGATAAGGAAATCGCCCGTTTGCAATCGCTTTGACCTGTGTAGGGTAGTATTACATATTTCAGTAATGTGACAGGCCAAGTAGCTGGGGGTGCCGCTTTTCAGTATTTGAAATGTTTGACTAGCCAAGAAGTACTCTCGGCGAGACTTGACAGATAGCCATCCTAACTGTTTCCGATAGGGAGTGATATGGTCGCGCCAGGGTATATTGCCAAAGATAAAGCGTGTGCATGCGTTTTGTGCTCTTTGGAGTTTGAGGTCCAATCCCTTATCAAGACTATGAAAAATAAGGCAAGCGTAATCGAAGAAAGGCATGATAAAAGATTGAACTCGTGTTTTCCTGATTGAGAACGAGAGTGCATGACGGTGAGATCTGAGTTGGCGTAGAGTACCGAAGACCTGCTGACAAATATGTGACACTTGCTTTTTCCAGTTGAGGTCGCTGCTTATCCAAACACCCAGGTTCTTTACCTCTGACACATAGTCTACAGGAGTGCCATGGATTTGTATTTTGGGTGAATTTCCCATGTCGAGAAGGCGAAGATTTTCAGCACTGCCCAAAATCATGACTTTTGTCTTTTTCAAGTTCAAAGTCAGACCATTGGAGACAGCCCAGTGATGTATGGCATTGGCATCTGATTCGACTTTCCTCAGCGTATCAATAACTTCCATGTGTTGGCAACTCCTGTAGATCTGTGTGTCATCAGCGTAAATCATATAGCGACAGAATCTGAGAACCTGGGGTAGATCATTGATGAAGATGGAAAATAAAAGTGGTCCTAACACTGATCCTTGGGGAACTCCCGCTGTAGTTTCCAACCAATCAGATACTGTACCTCCCCCGTCGATGACAGCTTGACACCTATCAGCAAGATATGAGAGAAACCATTTGATAGTGTGATTGTCGACTTGATATGAGCGTAGTTTTTGAATGAGGATGTGGTGTGAAATTTTATCAAACGCTTTGGAAAAATCGAATAGCACAAGAAAGGTGTATCGCGATTCATCG
Organism: Eretmocerus hayati; assembly: GCA_029851415.1. Lineage (NCBI taxonomy): Eukaryota > Metazoa > Arthropoda > Insecta > Hymenoptera > Aphelinidae > Eretmocerus > Eretmocerus hayati. The sequence goes on from CM056742.1 coordinate 104,682,675, forward strand.
ATTGCTTCTCTCACGTCATCCAAGACACCAAGAAGTGCAGTCTGTGTACTATGGCCTGAGCGGAAGCCAGCTTGGCGAGGGTCTAGGAGGTGATTTGATTCAAGGTGACGTGTGAGTTGTTGCGCAACAATTTTCTCCAGTATCTTTGAACATTCAGATATGCGGGCGATGGGTCTAAGATCTGATACATCAGATAACTGAGCTGTTTTAGGAATGGGCGTGATGAGTGTTCGTTTCCAAAGCGTTGGATAGGATGCCGATGAAATTGATGAGTTGAAAATGCTTGCGAGAGGTGAGAGAATTTCAGGACATGAGGTGATGAGGTTCTTGATGGTAAAGCCGTCGATGCCAGACGATTTCGATTTGACTTCAAGCATCTCATAATAAATCTCGTCTGCCGATGTTTCCTGAAGAGTAAATACTGAGATGGGTTGGCGTGTTGTGGTATGAGGTGGAGTGTGTTGGGGGACTGGATTATGAGGTGGAGTTGATGTTTGGATGCTGGAAATGGACGCGAAATGCGAGTTCATGGCATTATGTGAAAATGTGGTGAAAGGCGATGGTGTGCGAGATTTGATCATACCGAGTCTGTCGAGAGCACTCCAGAGCTTGTTCATATCTTTCGCGGCGTTGATCTGGCTTGCATAATAACTATTTTTGGCTTTGCTCAATTCAGTTTTCACCTCAGCGCGTAGGGTACGATAACTTTCCTTGAGCACAGGACAATTGAGCTGTTTAGCTTTTTTATGAACAGAGAGAGAGAGAGAGAGAGAGAGAGAGAGAGAGAGAGAGAGAGAGAGAGAGAGAGAGAGAGAGAGAGAGAGAGAGAGAGAGAGAGAGAGAGAGAGAGAGAGAGAGAGAGAGAGAGAGAGAGAGAGAGAGAGAGAGAGAGAGAGAGAGAGAGAGAGAGAGAGAGAGAGAGAGAGAGAGAGAGAGAGAGAGAGAGAGAGAGAGAGAGAGAGAGAGAGAGAGAGAGAGAGAGAGAGAGAGAGAGAGAGAGAGAGAGAGAGAGAGAGAGAGAGAGAGAGAGAGAGAGAAGAAGATGCGTGCGTGCGCTGGGAACGTGTCTATCAATCCCAAGCAGGTAAAGTGCCGCCCTATCTACTAGCCATCACGAGTGACTATTTGCGGAACAGGACACTCGTGTACGACACCGACGAGGGACAAGAGATCCGGGGACTGTCCGCCGGAATTGGACAGGGATCGGTTTCCGGGCCGTTCAACTGGAACACCCAGTACGACAGTTGACTGTCTATTGAACTGCCCGAAGGAGTGATAATAGTGGCTTTCGCGGACGACGCGGGGCTCATAGTCTGGTCCGACAACGAGGAACTCTTGAGTAGACGCGCAAACGAGGCGCTGGCCCGAGTCTACGAGTGGATGATCAGCAGGCTCCTAGAGCTTGCTGTCAAGAAGTGCGAAGCAATCGTGGTCACAAGACGCAGGAAGTTCGACTTGCCCCACTTTTACATCAACGGGCAAGAGATCCCACGCAAGACTGAGCTGAAATACCTCGGCTTATGGCTTGACGACAAGTGGTCGTTCAAGAAGCACGTCCAGGAGGCCGCTCAAAAAGCGAGCAGGGTTGGTGCGGCGCTTCAACGGCTGATGCCGAATATCGGAGGACCCAAGGAAAAGAGGCGCGCACTTCTCAACACCGTCAGCACCTCTATCATGCTCTACGGTGCACCCGTGTGGGGAAAGAGAGTAGAGAAGACCATCATCGAGAAGAAGATGGGGCCTGTCCACCGGAGAGCGGCCCTGAGAAGTATCCGTGCCTACCGCACCGTGTCAGGAGATGCGGCTTACGTATTGGCGAGTACACCGCCCATCCACTTGCTCGTCGCGGAGCGAGTGAGGATCTGGGACCGCCAGAAAGTGATCGGAGCCGAACGAGTACTCACCCCGACGATGAAGGAGATTATCCGCGACAACGAGAAGGAAACCACCCTTGAGCATTGGCAAACTGAGTGGGATTCGCCATTTGCGAACGGCAGATGGACGCACCGGCTGATCCGTGACGTAGCCAAGTGGGCGGAACGCACCCACGGAGAGATGGACTACTGGACGACGCAGGCACTGAGCGATCATGGTTGCTTCGGTTCCTATCTAACCAGGTTCAAGAAGAGGACGACCCCAGCATGTCAGTCATGCGGGGACGAATGGGATGACGCCGAACATGCCCTGTTCAAGTGCAGCGACACCCGGAGAGAGCGCGCCGAGCTGGATGAATGGCTGGGTGCTCAACTAACACCTGAGAATCTCGTCCCGTACTTACTCCGCAACCAGGAGACATGGGATAGACTCACCGGATACATCAAGCTGGTGATGACCCACAAAGAGGAGAAAGAGAGGGAAGTAAGGCGCCTCGAAGCAGGCGAATTACAGTGACTCTGCCGATTGAAACAGAAGAGGCCCAAATGATTCCAGGAGGAATCTGATGCACTGAAGAGGGAAGAAAGAAGAAAGAAGAGAGAAGAAAGAAGAAAGAGAGGGAACAATGAAGAGTGAAGATAGAAGATGCCGACAAGTGGCCGAAGAGAGAAGATGGAGAAGAGGAACGCTCGCAATCGAGCGCGAGACATGCCGCTCATCCTGAAGTAATGCTCACGCGGTTCCGGGATGAGATGACAGATGCAGGTGGATCTCCTTCTTGATTGCCCGATGCCCTAGGTATCGGACATCGAGGGGAGAGGGATATTACACGGCCGGGCCCACCTTTCGGTGGGCCCCACCCAAACCCGTGTCCCGCCTGGTATGGCCTGCGTGGGCTATGCGTAGTCCGCGTAAGCTGAACCAGTCCGGTGTCTGGGGACGGATCCGAGGGATCCTGAGGCAGATTTTGCCCTCTAACCACCTTAAAAAAAAAAAAAAAAAGAGAGAGAGAGAGAGAGAGAGAGATTGATTGATGCCCGTTTATTCGTCCAAAGACAAAAAAGAAAAATAATCAGTTACATATGGTAATATATATCACAGATCAATAGTGCACATTAATAAAAATAATGAAGTCATTTGGTCAAGGACAAATCGTAAGTATATCACAATTTGTGACTAGTCAGGTAGCACTCAGGAGATTCACAAACTTCATAGAATAATATAAGAATATAAAAATATAAAAAGAAATGGCAGGGCTCACAGTCATATTACAGAAAAGTTCAGTCAATTGACGAAGGGTCACACGTATACTTATAATTTTATTCTAGATGGACGAATCAAGCAACAAGTCAGCCCAAGCCTTTCAAAGTTTAGAGATTGAAGTAATACTTCTTCTCCACATCAATCCTCTGGGGAGACTGTGTGAGCAAAAAATCCTTCATAGCCTCTTTAAATAATGACATTTTCCCCAGCTGCCGAAAGCCCGGAGGGAGAAAGTTCCACAAATGAGCACATTGAACCTGGAAAGATCTTCTTCCATATTCAAGTCTCATATTGGGAACTTTGAGTACCCGCTCTTCTGCATCACCGCGTGCGGGGCCTTCAGATTGGTACCTGGTGAACATCGCAGCTAGGTAGCCAGGCTCTCCTAAATGCATGATCTTGTGCATTAACAGAGCTGCGAAGTACATTCTCCGCGAATCAGTACGTAACCAACCCAAACGCTCCCTAAACGGGGTGATGTGCTCGTCTCTCCTAAGATCAAAAATGTACCTCACACATGAATTGCTTAGTCGTTGTATCCGTTGCCGCTGTTCGTCCGTGGCGTCGAGGTACACGACCGTGCAATAGTCTATATGCGGTTGAACCAGGGACTCAACTAGGCGAACTCGGAGAGGTCTGGTGATACATGCCCTAAAAAACCGCAATCCATAGAGGGCTCTGTTGACTTTCTTAGTTACTTGGTCGATGTGCGGTTTCCACGTCAGTTCACTGTCAAGTGTAACACCAAGGCTCACGACCGTATCACTGAACGGGATGAACTTTCCTTTCTGTATCTCAACCCCTGACAAGTCCATTCTCTTCAGATCTTTGATATTCCTCTCAGAACTGAAGTAGATTGCCTTGCTCTTGCCAGCGTTGAGACACAGGCCGGAACTTCTGGCCCACTCAGCAACAAGTCGTCCTATTTCTCCCAGCTGAGCAATGCCCTCTCTGATCTTAGATTTCTCGACTTGGAGATAAATTTGTAGGTCATCCGCATAAAAAAGATGATGTACTGACTTCCCGTCAAGCAAACCAGGTAAATCATTGACATATAAACTGAAGAGTAAAGGCCCAAGAACGGAACCCTGTGGAACACCCAGATTGGTTTTGAGCCAATCAGAACTACCAGATTTTGAAGTAACTTTTTGGGTGCGGCCTTGTAAGTATGATTTTATCCACAGGAGTGCCGATCTCGAAAAGCCTAGATTTCGAAGTTTGCTCAACAGCTTTGATGGTGATATTGTGTCAAAGGCTTTACTGAAGTCAAAAAGCAGGAGCAAGGTGATCTTTTTCTTGTCAATACCTACTCGGATGTCATCGGTCAACTTTAGTAAAGCTGTCTGGGTGCTATGATGTTGTCTGAAACCAGTCTGGAAGCGATCTAATAATTTCTCAGACTTCAAAAACTCCGTGATTTGGTCGTGTGCGATTTTTTCCAAAACTTTGGCAAGGAAGCAAAGCAGCGCTATAGGACGGAAGTCCGAGACCGTTGATGGAGCGGTGGTCTTTTTTAATGCAATTAGCTGTGCCTGCTTCCAAGCCTCAGGAAATGCACTATGAGCAAAAGAGGAGTTAAAAATATGTACAATAAGATCACCAATAGCCGGAAGAGCCTTCGCGATCACGCTTTGGGGTATCCCGTCCGCCCCACGGGCCTGTGAAGAGAAATGTTTAATAGCAAGGACTACATCACTGTAATTTGTGGGCTTGAACTTAAACCCCTCCTCTGAGGCCGAATTTATATCGTCCATTGCTTCCTCTATATTTTCGTGAGGCGAAACGGAAACTCCCGCAAAGTGAGCGTTCAACTCATCCGGTGTGAAACCATGAAGTTCCTCCTCTTTGCTTTTAGGCAGGAGGCCGAGGTTGCGCATTTCCTTCCAAATGTTCTTATGTTGATCAAGAGCGTCTGAGAGATGGTTTTGAAGGAAGGAGTTACGCTCTTGTTCCATGCGCAGGTCGACCTCTTCGCTAAGCCGGAAGTACTCACTTTGAAGCTCAGGACACTTTCGCTGGTTGCGTTGATTCCGCTCCCAGCGCCTGCGCGTCGCATCTCGCTTATTCATGAGTACCTTCAACTCAGGACCAATCCAAGGAGCATCATCTTTTCGCGGGTTGATAGTTTTTTCCGGCGCTAATTCATCTATAACAGTCTTCAAGTTCTCATTTAAGCAGTGAATTGCGTCTTCCAAACTGATTTCAGCATTTTCAAGAGCTGTCCAGTCGCAGCGAAGCAGACGGTCATTCAGCATCTCCGGAGTGATGTTACGAAAATCCCTATAAGTGAAGGTATTTTTTGGCGGAGTGGGAGTAAAGACGTTGATGGTGACGTCTATGACCGAGTGCCTGCCGAAACTGGGCAGGAGTCTATTTTGAAAGTCAGTAATGATGTCATTGTCGTCTACGTAAATATGATCAATCCATGTGTGCGATACATTTGGGGTGTGTTGGTGAGTCGGGCCATGCTGCACTATCTGCAAGGCAAGTTCTTCTGTCAGTGCAGTCAGTGTTTTGGTGTCAGGGTGAGCAGCGTCCAACATGTCTGCATTCAGATCCCCCATTATAATTTTATGGCTGTAATCACCACACAGTCGGCGCAATGAGCCAAATAACCCATCGTCCTTCTGCATGGCGATTTTCGGAGGCCTGTAGATCACTCCGACTAATATTGGAGGGGAATTGCCCTGCTGCACGCTACAGAAAAGGAATTCAGGCACACCAGGTTTCCCCGGACCAAAAGTGTTAGATGAAACAAGTTTCTCTACTTTGAAATCATTGCGTACATACAAGGCAATCCCACCGCCCTCTCTGTTTCGATCTTGTCTCAACAATGAAAAGCCCGGGATCTGAACGAGACTGTCATCCACATGCTCATCTAGCTTTGACTCAGCCACCCCAAAAAGATGGTAGGAAGGGTCGTTAGCTACGAGCAAGCGCAGATGCTCAATCTTATCTGTTAAGGAGTTAAGGTTGATAAACCCCGCTTTCAAGAAACCACCACTCCCTCGTCGCTCCTCAGCAGCTATATTCAGTCAAGGAGTTCTCACTGGATCTGCTGCCGAAATACCACTCTGCTCCGGAGAGGAGGTGCATCCCTGGGTGTTGTTTGAGGACGCACTAGTGGGTTTTCGAACACTTCGACAGGCCGTTTGAATGACCTGCAGATCCGCGAGAGATTCAAACGTATGTGCTCGCTCACCATTTTTTCGCCTAACCCAGAAACGTCCGCCGCTGTGCCAGACGTATTTCAAGCCCAACCCACGTGCGACGGACCTCAAGCGTATATATTCTTTGTATTTTTCACGGGGGAGCATTTCGTTTACGTAGATCTTACGATCTGGCACATGAGCTTTGGTATCGGGGTCAAGCAAATCCGGCTGGATGTTATTCGCCGTGAAATAATTATGGGTGATTGAGCGTTTGGCCTGAACCACCTCCTTAACTAAACGACTGCTGGAGAGTTGGACCACGCATGATGGAGGTGTGCGTGAATCGGCAGCAGAGGGATTTGAAGATGAATCGGATTTACTATTGGGTGTCCCCCCAGACACACGCGCTAGTGGCAGAACAGAAACATCAGCAATGTCTTCTCTCTCCAGACGTGGAAAGATGGTCTTGAGCACTGCGAACGAGATATTACGTATCACTGTCGGCGAGGCCACAGAGTCTTTCGTTAAAGCACCATTAATTATCAGTTTACAGGGCTCAAGACCATCACTGATAGGTCCCTGCCCCCGCCTACCACCCTGTGGTTGGGAGGATATTCCTGTTGTGGGTGGAATTATGGAAGGAGAGGATTGATGTGTCGATTCGGCATTACTATTCTCATCAATAATAATTCTATTGTTTCGCAGACTACTCTGGCTACCTGTTAATAAATCGGTCAGGCTGGAAATCTGGCCTTCCATAGTAGAATTTTGCTCCAGAAGAAGCTGACGATCTGAGCATAGCTCCTCCAGCCTGGAGTTCTGCCTCTCAATAAGGTGCTCGAGAGATGACATGCGTGCCAAGAGTCGGTCATCTACCTCGTTCACTGCTGGGGTGGGAGGTGGAGACATAAAGGCATTACCCTGTCGGCTCACGAGAGTTCTGATCTCGTCGAGCTGATTCTGGAGCATTTCGTACTGACGGTAAAAAAGGTCCAGAGTAGTCTGCGCTATCAGCACCCACTTGGTGTCAGAAGAAGTTGACTGCGTCGATGTTGATGACGTCGTTCCTGGTGCTGAGTTGGTGATGTTGCTCTGCAACGTCTCAGTTCTTTGCTCTAGCGGTGGCGAGAGCGATGACTGAGAGGCAGAGGTGGTCCGCGTATCATCCTGCCCATTTTGAGTGTTCGCGGGCTCTAGTGTGCTCGACTGGCGAGTGAGGACGCTGCGAGATTCATTCGAAGCAGCGGATGGCAGTCTATGCCCCGCAAGCGTGAGCTGTGGGCTCTCAGGTGGAAGGGAGCCACTGTTGGTGGGGAGCTTTGCGCTGCGGCCGGTGGTGGTGGTCAGCGATGCGGGGGGAGACTTCACTGACGACTTGCGTGAGCTTAACTGTGTGTGTGCGGCAAGCTGACTACTCACACGACTTCGTGAGCTTGCATCTTCCTTCTCTCTCTCTCTGGATGGCTGAATGCTCGAGCGGGTGGTCAGAGTCGTCTGCTTGGACGCATTCGAGGATGATTTTACACTCGGTGTTCCGCTTACCTGCAGGCACCGCTCGCATGTCACTGCACCTCGTGATGTCTTTGAGCATTTGACATGAGCTGATTTCCTACAGGTGCCGCATTCTCTGCTACCTGATCTTGAAACGCCATTGCAGACGCAGCAGGTGTTATCGCTCATCGTGCGGGGCGGCGTAGCAGACAGCAGGTAAGCAAAGCAGACGACCTCCGAGCGTGCGCACAAGACTCACTTTTAGCGCCAAGCACTGCTGATCCGATGTTGGAATTGCGGATGCGGAATTGGAATTATTCCTCCCAGGCTCGTGCAGGAGCCATGCAGTGATGCTCCAGAGGTTTGAGCCTGCAGGAGGAAACCCAATCTGCAAGAGAGAGAGAGAGAGAGAGAGAGAGAGAAAGAGAGAGAGAGAGAGAGAGAGAAGATGCGTGCGTGCGCTGGGAACGTGTCTATCAATCCCAAGCAGGTAAAGTGCCGCCCTATCTACTAGCCATCACGAGTGACTATTTGCGGAACAGGACACTCGTGTACGACACCGACGAGGGACAAGAGATCCGGGAACTGTCCGCCGGAATTGGACAGGGATCGGTTTCCGGGCCGTTCAACTGGAACACCCAGTACGACAGTTTACTGTCTATTGAACTGCCCGAAGGAGTGATAATAGTGGCTTTCGCGGACGACGCGGGGCTCATAGTCTGGTCCGACAACGAGGAACTCTTGGGTAGACGCGCAAACGAGGCGCTGGCCCGAGTCTACGAGTGGATGATCAGCAGGCTCCTAGAGCTTGCTGTCAAGAAGTGCGAAGCAATCGTGGTCACAAGACGCAGGAAGTTCGACTTGCCCCACTTTTACATCAACGGGCAAGAGATCCCACGCAAGACAGAGCTGAAATACCTCGGCTTATGGCTTGACGACAAGTGGTCGTTCAAGAAGCACGTCCAGGAGGCCGCTCAAAAAGCGAGCAGGGTTGGTGCGGCGCTTCAACGGCTGATGCCGAATATCGGAGGACCCAAGGAAAAGAGGCGCGCACTTCTCAACACCGTCAGCACCTCTATCATGCTCTACGGTGCACCCGTGTGGGGAAAGAGAGTAGAGAAGACCATCATCGAGAAGAAGATGGGGCCTGTCCACCGGAGAGCGGCCCTGAGAAGTATCCGTGCCTACCGCACCGTGTCAGGAGATGCGGCTTACGTATTGGCGAGTACACCGCCCATCCACTTGCTCGTCGCGGAGCGAGTGAGGATCTGGGACCGCCAGAAAGTGATCGGAGCCGAACGAGTACTCACCCCGACGATGAAGGAGATTATCCGCGACAACGAGAAGGAAACCACCCTTGAGCATTGGCAAACTGAGTGGGATTCGCCATTTGCGAACGGCAGATGGACGCACCGGCTGATCCGTGACGTAGCCAAGTGGGCGGAACGCATCCACGGAGAGATGGACTACTGGACGACGCAGGCACTGAGCGATCATGGTTGCTTCGGTTCCTATCTAACCAGGTTCAAGAAGAGGACGACCCCAGCATGTCAGTCATGCGGGGACGAATGGGATGACGCCGAACATGCCCTGTTCAAGTGCAGCGACACCCGGAGAGAGCGCGCCGAGCAGGATGAATGGCTGGGTGCTCAACTAACACCCGAGAATCTCGTCCCGTACTTGCTCCGCAACCAGGAGACATGGGATAGACTCACCGGATACATCAAGCTGGTGATGACCCGCAAAGAGGAGAAAGAGAGGGAAGTAAGGCGCCTCGAAGCAGGCGAATCACAGTGACTCTGCCGATTGAAACAGAAGAGGCCCAAATGGTTCCAGGAGGAATCTGATGCACTGAAGAGGGGAGAAAGAAGAAAGAGAGGGAACAATGAAGAATGAAGACAGAAGATGCCGACAAGTGGCCGAAGAGAGAAGATGGAGAAGAGGAACGCTCGCAATCGAGCGCGAGACATGCCGCTCATCCTGAAGTAATGCTCACGTGGTTCCGGATGAGATGGTAGATGCTGGTGGATCTCCTTCTTGATTGCCCGATGCCCTAGGTATCGGACATCGAGGGGAGAGGGATATTACACGGCCGGGCCCATCTCTCGGTGGGCCCCACCCAAACCCGTGTCCCGCCTGGTATGGCCTGCGTGGGCTATGCGTAGTCCGCGTAAGCTGAACCAGTCCGGTGTCTGGGGACGGATCCGAGGGATCCTGAGGCAGATTTTGCCCTCTAACCACCTTAAAAGAAGAAAAAAAAAAAAAAAAAAAAAGAGAAGATGCGTTCGCGCCACAAGATGGCGGACCGTTCAGGAGATAGCTCGCGCTCGCGGAAGACAGACGACGAGGCCGGCAGACTAGCTTGGCGTAACCCGTCGCCTCGGGAAAAATAACCTCGTTGATTCCACTCGTGTTTAGCCGCCTCGTGTCGCGAGTGCCCAGGGTGTACCTGACGTCTTCGCTCGGACACACTGACATCTCGCGACGGCTGGGCGTCTGGATATCTGGGTGACGAGCAGGACGAGTGCGGGAGGAGTCGACTCCAGCGGCGAGCGTCCAGGCAGCGTGCTCAAATTTACTGCGACTTGGCATCGAGTAAGTACCGGGAGAATCTCTCTCTCTCTCTCTCTCTCTCTCTCTCTCTCCAATTTGCCTCATTTTGCCAAAGTTTTTGATACGATAGTGACCAAGCAGTTGGTCGCACATCTTGAACAACATTGTCTTGACTGAATTTCAGTCTGGGTTTCGTGCGAACTATAGTACACAGACTGCCTTGCTGAAAATTTCTGAGGACATTCGTGTTGGTGTCGAAAAGGGTCTAGTGACATTGCAGGTTTTATTCGATTTCAAAACTGCCTCCAGCAGTGTGGACCATGAGCTCCTGCTGCGCAGGATGAAGGAATTAAACTTTTCCAATGAAACCATAATGTGGTTCCATTCTTTTTTGAGTGGCAGATTACAATCTGTTGTCGACGAAGATGGAAGTCCATCACAATTTGAACCCACGTCTTCGGGTTTTCCGCAAGGTTCAAACCCAGGACCAATTATTTTCCTCATTTTATAGATCCAATCATGCGAGTCCTGCGACATTGCAAGGGTATGCTTTTTGCTGATGATTTTCAGATTTACATCCAAGGAAAACCTTCTGAATTGCCCGAGATGATTGTAAAGATGAATGAAGATTGTGCTAGTATAGTGCAATGGGCTGTAGACTTTAAACTTACTCTTAATATTCCTAAGACAAAGGGTATACTAAGTGCCTCAGTACAACATCTCATGAGGATTGATACATCCCTTTTGCAACATGTTATTGTTGACGGACATATAATACCCTTGCAAGAGTCTGTCAAGAACTTGGGGGTGATTTTTTCCAAGGATCTCTCGTGGAATTCTCACGTTTCGAGTATTTGCTCTAAAGTACATGGAGTCTTACATAAGTTGCGCCGTCGTGGTAACTTTCTAACAACTGAGGTAAAAAAATTGTTAGTGAATGCTCTGCTCATGCCTCACATTGATTACGCTTGCCTTGTTTATTATGATCTGTCTGCTTATTTGGTTGCAAAGCTGCAGCGTCTCGTTAATACTGGTGTGCGCTTTATTTTTCGATGCCGACGCGACGCAGCTTTGCAACCTCTGTACGCACGCCTGCATTGGTTATCACTGAGTCGTCGCCGTGAATACTTTTTATGCGTCCAGACGTATAAAGTATTCACCACCTCTGCCCCGCGCTATCTGGCAGACCTATTTCAACCTCTGGGTGACGAAGTACGGCGATCACAAAGAAGTCATTCATCTCGGATCCGAATTCCAGTAACTCGCACGATCGCGTACGAGAATGCATTTTCAGTCCAAGCAGCCCGGGTTTGGGAAACCATTCCCGTTAGTATCCGTCTAAAAACCCCTTTCGAGGCATTTAAAACTGCCATTTCTGTTTATTATCACGAGATGGAAGCTTGAATGGAGTTTGTGCTGTGTGTTAGCCTCTCTTTTGAGTGGTGTTTGTCGAGTTACTATTGAAATTTACATTTGTTGTGTGTGAGATTGAGTGAAGTATGCAATCATGTATCGTCTTAGATCGACTGTACCTGCTTAGCTTTAAGAATATTTATCTAAATCTTATTGTAAGCAATGGAAATTATAAAATGTAAACTGTGTTCCTGTTGCCATACGGTCCGCCGAGACCACGGCATAAATAAATCGTTAATCAATCAATCAATCTCTCTCTCTCTCTTCCTCTCTCTCTCTCTCTAAAGATGTGCGGCTCTCTCTCGCGGTTTAGCACCTGCTGCATATACGCCCGGATGCGTCTTTTCGCTTTTGTCTGAATAAACATGACCTTTTGTATATTCAATATATTTGCTCGTGTTGTTCTCCCTCAATGTGCCCTCGTGTCGTCCTGATCAAACGTATGCGCTCACGCGGGAACGAGGAAGGCGACAGGTAGGGCTAACTGCCGACGGCTTTGAGGAGGACAAGCGTCAACGGAACGATCTCAATGTCTACGACAAGAGTCTCAATTCTCCAAGAGTTCTGCGGTATTGTAGTAGACTGCAACTCGTGTTAGAAATAATTAGATGGTCTAATTAACCGTCATAAATAGCGCCCAACAAAATAATCCACCTGGTGGACATCGAAATCGTAATGCGTGACCGCAAATCATCATGAATTTCGCTGGTGAATTTTGTAATTGGCCGCTTGGAATTTCATCGCGGCACACACATACACCGTTGTATGTGTAAGTGAGCAATATTTCTGCGGGTATCCTGATCACGTGATCATCGTTTCGGTTAGCTCTTCGATTGGAATCAACAGGAAAGATGATGCGAAGTAGACATATATATTTTTATCGATCGCGCTTGGATCAGTTGTGACGCTGCAAGCCCTTTTCACGCTCGTGCTGTGATTTAATATTCGACAGCCCGTATCAAGCTCGAATGCGTGGACAACACCGGCACACAAAAAAAAGTATCTGTATTTTTGACCAGACCTACTTTTCTTGATGTATTTTGGCACGCTGAATCCGAATCCGAGGTCGGTTTGGCCCGACTACCTCGTGTTTTCGAGAAAACCGTGCTATTCTGCGCTATTTCCACGATTTTCACCGAATTTTTCACAATTTTCTCGAAACCGAGACGTAGCCGGGCCAAACCGACCTCGGATTCGGATTCAGTGCGCCAAAATACATAAAGAAAAGTGGGTCTGGTCAAAAAACAGATACTTTTTTTTTGTATGCCAGTGTATCATAACACCGGCACACACACACAAAATAAGTACTTCTGACCAGACCTCCTTTACTTTATGTATTTTGACTCGCTGAATCCGAATCCGAGGTCGCTTTGGCCCGACTACCTCTTGTTTCCGAGAAAATCGTGCTATTCTGCGCTATTTCCATATTTTTTAGGATTTTCTCGAAAACAATAGGTAGCCGGGCCAAACCGACCTCGGATTCGAATTTAGCGTGCCAAATACATGAAGGAAAGTAGGTCTGGTCAAAAGTGGAGATACTTTTTCTGTGTGCCGGTGTAATATATCTGCATGCGAGCAGAATATCAAATCGGAAATACGCTGCTAAAAGAGTTTAGCGGAATGCTTTCTTATTGAGATTGAAGGAGTCAACTAATTAGATATTATTCGTTGAAAAATCCAATATATTAATTTGTTACAATGATCAATTATCCTTATGGAATTTGTATTAAAATATTCACTCATCCAAAATATCGATATTATCAAATAATGATCAATTATCAATTTCATATACTCTTCCAAAATTCCAGTCATTAATATTTTCATCAAATTATTCCGCAGTATTATTTCATCAGCACAATAATTCCTCATCGACGGTTCTCTACCAAAACAGATTGTTGATGCGTATACTGTCGCTAACAGACCGAAGTACTAGAATCAAACTGTTCTTGCACGTTCTTGAATACTTCAAAATCATTTCCCAGTACAGAACACCATTTTTTGATGGAATCCCTTTCTTTTTCATAGAAAATGACTCAATAAATCGTACGAAATACTAGGAAAGGGACACAAGTAATGAAGGATAGAAAGAATATCTAGGAAATGATAGTTGGAGTGACTTAAATTGATCTTGGAGGACTAAAGAGTGCTCGTGCGAGGAATATCAAAGCACGATCATTTTAGCAAATTTATATATTTGCAACGTTTCGTCAACGATTTCTGTTGACCTCATCAGGCTGGAAAAAACACATCACAAATAAACGTCGGTTGAAAAACGACTGCCCCTTCCTTTTTTCCCGTTCAAGTGCCTTAATTGTAATGAGTACATCAAATTATATGTGTGACACCAGCGATCAGTGTGTGATATTAGTCGAATGATGACAAGTTAGACTCTATTGAGTCTACACTTCTATTTTAATTTGTACATGTAAAAATGCACTGATAACATCTTTCAATAGTGGTAATTATAAATTTGTAAAATCTGTGAGATATTGTGATCGTTTTCCAACCGACGTTTATATGTGATGTGTTTTTTCCAGCCTGATGAGGTCAACAGAAATCGTTGACGAAACGTTGCAAATATACAAATTTGCTAAAATGATCGTGCTTTGATATTCTTCGCTTGAGCACCCCTTAGTCCTCCAAGATCAATTTGAGTCCTTCCAACTATGCACCGACGGGGACGATTCAAGTATATTTACAAGTTGATCTAGGAAATGAATTCTGTTTCCCGGAGATAAGCAAATCAAAATGATCAGAATGTGCAGAAAGTTGGTTATGAAATATGTGAATAACAAAAAGAATGTTTTTAATTTGATTTACTAACATATGAATTAGGCATGAGTATTCTGAGCTGTAGATGATATTTGAATTGGAGAGGAATTATTCATGGCGACTATATTGGAAATGAGATGAATCGGTTCTAAGAAAATCAAGTGAAATTGAGTATTTTCCTACAAATTCGTTAGTTGAAAAATAATTTATGGAGTGTACGTTGAAATTTGCCTTCGGTGGAACAGAGTGAAGAGAACGTGGAGTTCGTTATTTATTCACATCAACGTGACAAATCGATTGGTTGATACAGAATTCTGGTTAAGAGATGATTAGATTAGGAAAGGAAGCAATTAACCGTCGGTGAACGTAAAATTGGAATAAAAATGTCTCATTTGGAACACAAAATTTCGAGATCCATGTGACAAACTCTTTTGAGACCTCGTGCGTGTATTCTGGAGAGTCTGATGATGATGCCAGTGAATTTTGAGCTTGATCGCAAGAGTATTTTTTGATTTGTGAAGTCTTAAATGAGAAATTGGAAAATTTTTCGAAAGAAGCACATCTTATAAATGATTTGTACTTCATTCTACTGTACGAAAAAAATTTCGAGGAGGTGATTTAGATGTTTCTCGACGTGCTGAATCGATTGGTTGATACGGAATTTTGTTAAATTGTGATTATAAAGGTCTTATAGCTCGATGTCAGAGAGGTATGGAGAAGCTAGAATGAAATGAGCCCCAATCGAAATTCCGTATCAACCAATTGATCCAGCGCGTCGAGGAACGTGTAGATTAACCGCCCCATATTTTTTGAGGGGGACGAAGACAATATTTCTAGTTTTTGAGATAAAAAGAACTTACAGATAAATGAAGAAAGATTCATAAGTATAAAAGTAATCATCGGGGGGTAATGAAAATCTAGCATTCCCATCTAGAGACGCCTCCGAACATGGCATAAAAATATCAGGACTATCTATCAAACCAGTGAGGAGTTTTGCTGAGCGATAGAGAACAACATACATACACACACGCAGACACGGACACAGGGCTCGAAAGATGGGGTTGTACTAATTTTGTGAGGGCTCATAAAGAAAAACTGTGACCTACATTAGATAGATCTCGGCGAAAGGAGGAGAACTGTACAAATTTCATGTATTCAAGAGCTTCACTGAAGGAGAAAAATTTTTTTAAGGAGAAATTTGACGAAGATTCACCTGGCACCAAATGAATGCTTTCTCTTTGAGAAAGCAAAACTTTGCGTTTGAAAATGCGTCGACGCGAGTGTGAGGAATCATATAGTGTGTTGGTGTATGAGTGTATATAGGTATATATCGACTACACGGCATCCAAGTCTCCGAATGCGGAGCATGGTACAGCGTCTTTGTGACTCTGATATTAACGCGATCGTCGTGAAAATTTTCTCATTCCTTCTACATGCATTCGCTGATGCATAGCGACTTTCCATTGTGGAAGAACCGGAAAATTCTTCGGAAAATTCTGGAGTCTTGGTAAAAATTATCTAATAAAATTTTGTAAAATCGAGGGATAAACCGATTAACGTTACAGATCGCCAAACCATGCAGCGCAATCGCATTAGCATCGCGTTTTAGTAATAACTAGCGTGATGCCTCGCGTTGCTCGACTTGTAAATGCTCCTGAGAGGCGTATTGGACTCTGAAAATGTTTCGGTGAATCGAAGAAAGACTAAATATTCATTCGAATCCAGTTGTTGATCATGGATGTCCTTCAAACGTTCTTCATTCGCACAATGTGATCTTTCGAATCTGATAAATAGTCTGCCGAGTTCTGTTGAGATGGAGTGTCCAATTTAAATGAGATCCAAGTCTGACTATGTGTGAGACATTATTCCAAGATTGTACATAGACATAGGCGTTCTGACGCCGAGATGTTGTTCCACAGTGTAATTGATTGTACGTCATCTCAGTTCATCATCTCATCTGTGTTCTAAATTTTTCCATCGTCTTAAATTTATTTAACTCGTCGAAATATCATGTGATCAAAATTAGTTGAATTCTATGGGCTATTTCTTCTTCCAATGAATTCCAAACAATACGCATTTGCTCATCGTAAGGTTTAATATTCCAACTCCAAAATAACATTGAAGAATTTCTCGTTAGCAACAAATCTGAAACCATTACAGAGATGAGGAATATAGTCCAGATCCCCCGAATTTAGAGTGAAAAATCATCGAATAATGTTACACGAATAATAACTGAACGCGAATCTCATCAAAGTTGGACATTTTTTTTCAAAGGAACTGAAAAGACAGATTGTTCGGTTTGAAAGATCACATTTTACAAACCATAAACAACTCGAAAACATATATGATCAACCATGGAATTCGAATGGAAATCAAGTCTTTTTTTCGATTTATAAGAACATTTCCAGAGTCCAATACGTCTCTCCGGAGCAATTAAAAGCCGAGCAACGCGAGGCATTACGCTAGTCACCCATAAAGCCCCATCTCATAAGATCCATTAAGAGCAAAATTGTAGAGATATTATCAATTTCAAGATACTGATGTCAATTTTCGGCTCCAGCAGGATATTAGCATCACTCCGATACAAAGTCGATCTGGGCTGAACAAAAAAGCACGTATCACCTCATTTTAGTTGTAGAATGAAATACTTCATCACTGAGGGAATTCAATTTTTCCACCTTCCACCACTGGTCGATTTTAACTGATATAATCCAGTTAAAATGTCTAATCGACGACTGTGGTACTTTTTTCCTGACTTTGTAAACGTATAATACCGTCAAAAAAATTGTTCGACATCTGGACGAACAATATCATCGGATGCTATAATGATCTGCATTCGAACCCATAGTTAAACGGAGCAATGAATAATTTCGATGGGTAGGCGCCAGTCGGTATAATTCATCATAGAAATAATTCACCGTACTCCCAAGTGTCCAGTGGGAATTGTATGTGCCTAGCTCAGAACACGGAGACAATCACAAAATAACTCATCCGAGCTGTAGGGATAAGTATTCGCAAAACATAAAAGGGTCATAACCACATCGAAATTATTAATGCAGACTTTCACTCATCTACACAGAGAAGAACGTCTGATTCTCTGTCCGGAACTAAATGTATTCTTGGCCTAAATTGCAATAGATGAACTTCAACGCAAGAACATGAAAACACACACACATCTTACAGAAGTTAGTTATACCGCGCACCGCCGATAACCAGTACTATTGATATATGTGTTGAAGCACCAATGCGACACTGAAAAAATGAGTTGTAAATTGCATCCGTCTATACACAGGGTATCTAGCGATCCTGGAAAACCCCGAAATCCTGAAAGTACCCTGGAATTTTTTTTTCGCGGTTGGAAATCCGGGGAAAATGATCGAAATGGGGTGAAATCCTGGATTTCTGATGAAACCCTGGAAAAATGGAATTTGACCGACGCTAAACGGCTTAAAACTGCGATACGAATGTGAGAGTCAGAAAGTGGCTGTCTCTTATCCTCTATTATGAAGTTGAATGAGCGTGAGTGCGAGATCGTTGTTTTTTCTCCATTTCGAACCTTTTGACCTGCGTAAAAAGTGTATGGACTAAGAGACGCGGGCTCTCTCTCTCTTCCTCTCTCTCTCTCTCTCTGGCGCTCCGTAAGTAGACGCACCTATTCTTGTTTGCTCCGCATTTGCCTCGCTTTATACTCACTCCTGCGCATTCCTCTGCTCTGAGGTGCATTTTTGCAGTCAAATCGGCATTCCATTGGCTCATCCATCTAACGGGCGTTGTCATCCGGCTCGTTTTCTGAGCCAGGAACCCGATTTTGTCTGCATGACATTTTGAGGTTATCCGACTCGTTGTCTGAGAGCAGGCATCGACGAAGCAGATCATCGATATATGACATCAGTCAATCAGCGCCGCTACTGTGACCCAACGACGTATACCTGTGCCATCGACGGAGTGTACTAGTGTTGATTGTGAGAAAGTGTGTTCGGCAGTTATTAACAGTTCGACAGTGTATACAAAAGTACATATACATCAGACGCCCAAGCATCGAGTCTCTGTGGCATTCTTACATTCTGTATATGTATATTCCACGCGTCTTATTCTTCTGCATATTAGCCATACGTTCAGCCATGTCTCATTTACCGACTGGGTGGGAAAATTTTTCTACTGCTCAACAACTCTCAGTTCTGTTCACCACAAATCAGTCAAATTATTCAAAGACGAATCAGAGCTTTTCTGGCCTTAACGACAAAGTCGATACTTTTCTCACTTTGCTGAAGCAACAATCTGAACGCATAAGTTCACTTGAAACCGAAAATTTGGAACTTCGTAAAGAAGTAGACCAACTCAAAAATTTGCACGTAGATTCATCATCATGTTCGGAACTTAAAGTTACTGGAATACCACGCAATGAGACTGTTCCGTTGGATCAGATCTCGAAGACCATTCTGAAGGTCCTGAAAGTTGAATCTCTGTCAGGTGATTTACTTGACATTCGAAAAATCAAAATCAAAAGTGCAAATTCTAAAATTGATCCGTCACCGTCAAACGCAATCACGCATTCCGAGGATACCTATTCCTTTGTTATGAAGTTCAAATCTAAGTGTATTCGTGATCATGTATTGAAAGTTTAGCGCGTTTTTGGAGATTTGACGTTCAATGTTTTGAAACCTGACAGTCGCAGTGAGTCTAGAATATGCATGCATGAGATGCTACCTGAATTTACTCATGGTCTTTATTTGAAAGCTAGAGAACGTGCTAAACTCAATCAGTTCAAGTACATTTGGACTCGAGCAGGAACACTGTATGCTCGAAGAGACGATGGGTCTGAACGTATTCCAATTATCACAGAGCGCGATCTCAATAAAATTCTATGAATTTTTATGTAAACTCGTCATTCCACGTATGATACTTTGACTTACAACACGATTTGCACCCGATTGCTAACCAGTTATTTCCATGAAATTTTGCGATTATTTTGAGTGCTTTGTTTTGAAATACATATTAGCTTGGATTGCTTCTTATGATACTAATGCTTCCATATGTTCTATTCTGTATTTTTTGTTTTATTGGAAATTGCAATGTTTTCTTGATACCAATCGATTTCGTAGCGTGATATTACCAATTTTGTTCAATTTTGTTCATCTATTAACGCACTGGGTAGTCTATTATTATTCTTATATGTATAATACTGTACTTCTTCTTGCCTTACGGTCTAACAAGACCTAGGCATAAATAAATCCGTTATCAATCAATCAATCTCTCTTTTTTTTTAAGGTGGTTAGAGGGCAAAATCTGCCTCAAGATCCTTCAGATCCGTCCTCAGACACCGGGCTGGTTCAGCTTACGCGGACTACGCATAGCCCACGCAGGCCATACCAGGCGGGACATGGGTTTGGGTGGGGCCCACCGAGAGGTGGGCCCGGCCGTGTAATATCCCTCTCCCCTTGGTGTCCGATACCTAGGGCATCGGGCGATCAAGAAGGAAATCCACCTGCATCTGCCATCTCATCCCGGAACCGCGTGAGCATTACTTCAGGATGAGCGGCATTCTCTCTCTCTCTCTCTCTCTCTCTCTCTCTCTCTCTCTCTCTCTCTCTCTCTCTCTCTCTCTCTCTCTCTCTCTCTCTCTCTCTCTCTCTCTCTCTCTCTCTCTCTCTGGTAAGTGTGCTGCGCGCACGCATTCTATATCGCTCTGACATTTCGAACCGATTTAACCTGGTTTTTTATTCCCTGGGAGGGAGATTCTTTTTTACAGGCGTGCCTCCACCTGCTGGCTCCTATCTGATCGAGTATTGAAGGCACGGCTCGATTATTTTGAGCCAGGGTGAGAGGTTTTCGCCTGCACGTTGTGTACAGTGTACCGTCGCCATCTTGTCACCTGTCGCTGCTTTGAATTTGGCTCATCACCGGCAACAGCTGATTTTATCTACCTCACGATAATTGATCTGGACCTTGCGAATCGCTGTTTCGAGGATCTGCAAGTTGATACCAGCTTCTCACTGCAGTTTCCAGCATCATCAACATACCATGCCAAGTTCGTAAGGATAAGTGTTTGTGATTTCTCAGTGCAAGTAAGAGCAATCGTAATATGTGAGTGTATACCAGTTAGTCGTGACAAGCGCCGCGAGATTACATTAGTGAAAATCTGTGAAAATTATTTGTTGTGTGTGAATGAGATACGCATATTGTGTCGCTGTTGAGATTTTTCCCAAACTGAAAATTGCATCCATGCAATAGCATACAGTGTCTGTTTTTGCATCGACGCGACATCTATTGGTAGATACTTGAACCCTTGAGTCATCATTGTTCACTGCTTCATCGGCCATCTCACTCAGTATTACTGACAAGCTGTTTTCTGCTGAATTGGTCACGCTCATTTAGTGACATAGTTCATTTTTACTGATGCGTGTATGCAAGAGATGTAAAAAGAAAATAGTGACTAAAGCTAGTAGCTGCACTATTTACAAGTCAGATTTTCATCCGAGCTGTATTGTTAGTTATATTCAGAACAAGCCACCTGACTGCTGTTGTGTGCGTTCATTTCACGATACGCTTCGTCGAAGCAGAAGTATTTCGTCTACACGCAAGACGCGTGTTAGTATTAGTGCGCGTGACCGGGCATTTGACGAAGCAAGGGGCTTGAGTCCTAACGATATCCACGATAGTAGTGGCGATTCTCAACAACTCTGTTTTGAAGAAACAGCTTTTGAAAGTACGCAATCTATACAACCGTCGCAACCTACTGCTAGCTTTGATTTAGCTATGTCATCTTTACCAGCCGGATGGGAGAATTTTACTCCAACCCAGCAGTTTTCTGCTCTCTTTAATGCAATGACCACTAATTCGAATAACACTAACGAGCAGCTACGCAGTCTTAATGAAAAAGTGGACGGCTTCACCGCCACTCTTACACAACAAAATGAGCGAATCAATGCACTCGAAAATGAAAACTTCATTCTTAGGAGCGAAGTGGACCAGTTAAAAGCTCTTCGTGAGAAAGGCTCCCCATGTACAGAATTGAAAGTGTTCGGTATTCCAAAAAGTTGTGTACTGCCATTAAATGTTATATCACGTACTATTTTGAAAGCTTTGAACATCGAGTCACTTTACAATGACATACTTGAATTCCGCGAATTTACACCTAAACTTCCGGCCCAGAATGGAACATCGATTGGCAATCAAAACTCAGCACCGCGCATGCAAGGTACTATGAACCGTGATGATTTTCGATCTTTCATAATTAAATTTAAGCAAACTAGTACACGTGACTACGTTCTCAAGGTGAAGCGCGAGTTTGGTGAGCTTAAGGTCACAGACGTTATTCCCGAATGCCAAATCGATGCTAAGTTGAGTTTACAAGAGATGGTGCCTCAAATGATCCATAATTTACGTTGCGCAGCTAAAGAACGTGCCAGGGAATGTAACTATAAATATGTATGGGTGCGTGATGGTAATTCATATGTAAGAAAAGATGATGGCAGTGAACGACTAACTGTTGTGACTGAGTCTGATTTAGAAAAAATCATTTGACTGCCTCGTGCAAATGTTGGTATAACCGGTAATGTTCCTCAAAAGCGATCGTCAATTAGAATAGCTCACTTAAATGTTTCCTCTTTGCGCCGAAATTTAGATGAAGTAACAATGTTTATAGAAAATCACAAGGTGGATCTATTATCGGTAAATGAGAGCTGGCTAACGCCGAACTGTCCTGATTCTATGGTCGCTATACAAAATTACACTCTCGTTCGCAATGATCGTGGTATTAAGTCTCATACGGGCAAACGTGAGTATGTCCAGGGTGGTGGTGTAGCGTGCTTAATCCGGAATGACTTATCTTTCAAAATGATCGATTTTTCTAAGAATTCCAGTATTAATGAGACTGAATATTTACTTATTGAAGTGAAAATGGAGAACGATGAAACTATCCTACTCGGTACAATTTACAGGCGCCCGACTGGTAATGTTTTAACTAACTTCTTCGCCGAGTTTCAGAAAATCTCCCCATTGTACCGCAATTTTATCCTTGCGGGCGATCTCAATTCTGATTTGTTAGCAAATTCCTATTATAGTTCGCATCTGCGAGACCTCATTTTTGAGTATTCTTTTTATAACGTGCCATTTGGTGCCACTCACCACCTTGATACATCTGAGTCATGGTTAGATGTGATTCTCACTGATTCACCTGACAAAGTACTAAGTTATACTAAATCAGATATGCCTTTCATTAACGGCCATGATTTTTTAATTGTCGATTATAAATTACCGAATGTCCGCAAAGAGCAATTGAATATCACTTCTCGAGACTTCACTAGATTTGATGCAGCGACTTTTGGGCGTGAATTACAAACTGCTATCAACAATGTTAACCTTCTTGCTTACAATAATGTAAATGAATCTCTTGAGACCTTCAGAGATCTCACCCTACACCTTCTCGACAAACACGCTCCTATGAAAAGTCGATCTGTTCGCAAGCGTGAATCTCCGTGGTTGACCAGTGAACTCAGAGAAGAGTGTAAAAGACGTGATCGACTTGGTACAAAAGCGAGACGCACGGGCAATGCCCAGCTTAAAGAACAATTCAGAACACTACGTGCAGAACTAAAAAGACGAATCGCTAAAGCTAGGAATGAGTACTGCCTAAAACGTTTCAGTGAAGTCTCTGACAAGTCAAAATATTGGTCATTACTACGTAAAATCGGTGTCACAAGCTCTGGTCATCCATCGCCTCTGACCAAATTTACTGCGTCTGAACTCATGCAACATTTCTCAAATAATTCTAGTGTTCATAAAAATTGTTCTCGTGCCCAGCTGGAAGAAATTCTACAAATGCATGTCGAACCAACAGCTCCACCATTCTCAATAGAGCAAGTTGATGGGGTAGACGTTTACCAAGCCCTGCAAGATTGCCTCCCAAAATCGAAGGGAAAAAGCAGTGATGGTCTGTGTCTTCCATTTTTCAAATCGGTTTTGAGTTTTCTGGTACCTTATCTCACAGTTCTATTCAATTTGTCTATTACCACTTGCCAGTATCCTGATCTGTGGAAAAGATCACTAGTTATTCCATTGAGTAAGGTTCCAGTGCCAGCGTCACCTGCCGAAACAAGACCAATTGCAAATCTCTCACATCTAGCTAAGGTTTTCGACACAATCATAACCCATCAACTTGTTCGACATTTAGAGAGCAATAAGCTTCTCGCTCTATTCCAGTCAGGTTTCCGTAATAACTTCAGCACGCAAACTGCCTTATTAAAAGTGTCAGAAGACATCAGACTTGGTATTGAAAATGGGCTAGTTACTATCCAGATTTTATTCGATTATAAATCCGCCTTTGATAGCATCGATCATGCCGCGTTACTAGAAAGGATGAAGCTGATGAATTTCTCGGAATCTTCATTACGATGGATCCACTCATACTTAAGTGGGCGATCTCAAGCAATCATCGATCAGGACAATAATCAAACTGAGTTTCTACCAAACGACTCGGGCTTTCCTCAAGGCTCGAATCCAGGTCCAATCATATTTTTAATATTCATCAACCCAGTACTATCAGTCCTACGTTACTGTAGAACTATGCTATTTGCTGATGACTTACAGATATACATACAATGTAAGCCATGTGATCTCCCCGAGACTATCCGTAAGCTTAATGATGATAATTGTCGAGTATTTGATTGGTCGTTACTTAATGGGTTGAAACTGAATATCCCTAAAACGAAAGCAATTTTGTATGCATCTGTCCAACATCATATGAGGTTAGATCTGAGCTCTTTACCGCCCATCCTAGTCAACGGTATTACGCTCCAACTACAGCCCGTTGTAAAAAACCTAGGCGTAATATTCAGTCAAGATCTTTCGTGGAATGCGCATATCGCTAGCATTTGTTCCAAGGTGAATGGAGTCTTACATCTTCTCCGGCACCGTGGCCACTTCCTGTCCCCAGATGTTAAGCGGATGCTCATTACTGCTCTGGCCATTCCACATTTTGACTATGCCTGTCTCTTATACAATGATATGTCTGGTTACCTTGCTACTAAACTTCAAAGATTGTGCAATATGTGTGTGAGATTTATTTACCATTTAAGAAGAGATGCACCATTGAAACCTTATTACCAAAGACTTAAATGGTTATCCCTGGCATCGCGTCGGAATCATTTTCTGTGTGTGCAATTATACAAAATCTTCACAACATCACTGCCAGAATACATGAATGAACTTTTCAAGCCACTCGACGAGGGAGTGCGACGTTCAGCTAGGTCACAAATATCGCGTTTATTTATTCCCACATCACGTACAAAAGCGTATGATGGAGCTTTCTCCTTACAAGCGTTAAAAGAATGGAATTCGATTCCGAATAGTATTCGTCTAATTAAGCCCATTGAAGCATTCAAAGTAGCTCTACTGGAGCATTATCGTGATAAAGAGGAACTCAATAGCCACGAATAAGAAATTTATTTACGATCGCTCTTTACCAGGCTACGGTTATATCTCCATTTGCCTGTTAGAAATCTCGCTCTGCCAAATAATATGAATTGATGTAAATTGAACCCAAATTTTATTGTAAATTGTACTGCACTTGTTGATTAATATGTATATCCTACGAATGCACTTGATATTTTTTTATTTTTCTATTGATTGTATTTATATTTCATACCCTGTACATTACATGTAAATTTCTTTTTGCCATACGGTCTACCAAGACCTCGGCATAATAAAATTGTTATCAATCAATCTCTCTCTCTCTCTCTCTCTCTCTCTCCTTGGTTCAACCGCACTTGGATTATTGCACGGTCGTGCACCTCGACGCCACGGACGATCAACGGCAACGGATACAGCGACTAAGCAATTCATGTGTGAGGTACATTTTTGATCTTAGGAGAGACGAGCACGTCACCCCGTTTAGGGAACGTTTGGGTTGGTTACGTACTGATTCGCGGAGAATGTACTTCGCAGCTCTGTTAATGCACAAGATCATGCATTTAGGAGAGCCTGGCTACCGAGCTGCGATGTTCACCAGGTACCAATCCGAACGCCCCGCACGCGGTGATACAGAAGAGCGGGTACTCAAAATTCCCAATATGAGACTTGAGTATGGAAGAAGATCATTCCAGGTTCAGTGTGCTCATTTGTGGAACTATCTCCCTCCGGGCTTGCGGCAGCTGCGGAAAACATCACAATTCAAGGAATCCCTGAAAGATTTTTTACTAACCCAGTCTTCGCAGAAGATTGATGTGGAGAAGAGGCATTATTTTTATCTGTAATGGGAAGGGCTCTTCCTTAATTTAGTATTTTTTACATGTGACCTCAGCCACCCAATTGGTGATCTATAGCTGTGATATTAGTGCGAGCCCTTATCCCTCTTTTTATACTTCTAAGTATGCACCCTGACTACTCACGAATTGTGATAATTATTGTCCTTGACCAAACCAGTAATTGACTGAAACTATCATCATTATTTTTGTTGTACATATGTTATATTCATTCTTATACGTGTTATTACATTTTAACGGGCATATGTAGGTGTATGCAATTGTATTTTTTGTCTTCGGACGAATAAAGGACATCTATCTCTCTCTCTCTCTCTCTCTCTCTCTCTCTCTCTCTCTCTCTCTCTCTCTCTCTCTCTCTCTCTCTCTCTCTCTCTCTCTCTCTCTTTTTTTTTTTTTTTTTTTTTAAGGTGGTTAGAGGGCAAAATCTGCCTCAGGATCCCTCGGATCCGTCCCCAGACACCGGACTGGTTCAGCTTACGCGGACTACGCATAGCCCACGCAGGCCATACCAGGCGGGACACGGGTTTGGGTGGGGCCCACCGAGAGGTGGGCCCGGCCGTGTAATATCCCTCTCCCCTCGATGTCCGATACCTAGGGCATCGGGCAATCAAGAAGGAGATCCACCTGCACCTACCATCTCATCCCGGAACCGCGTGAGCATTACTTCAGGATGAGCGGCATGTCTCGCGCTCGATTGCGAGCGTTCCTCTTCTCCATCTTCTCTCTTCGGCCACTTGTCGGCATCTTCTGTCTTCATTCTCCATTGTTCCCTCTCTTTCTTTCTCTCTCTCTCTCTCTCTCTCTCTCTCTCTCTCTCTCTCTCTCTCTCTCTCTCTCTCTCTCTCTCTCTCTCTCTCTCTTCAGTCTTGTCGTCGCTTGTTCCGTATTTTGTGAGTTTATTCAATTTATCTATTGAGACGTGCCAGTATCCCGAGACGTAGAAAAAATCATTGATTATTCCGTTGAGCAAAGTCCCTCACCCAAAATCATTGCCAGACACTAGGCCAATTTCCAATTTGCCTCATTTTGCCAAAGTTTTTGATACGATAGTGACCAAGCAATTGGTCGCACATCTTGAACAACATAATGTCTTGACTGAATTTCAGTCTGGGTTTCGTGCGAACTATAGTACACAGACTGCCTTGCTGAAAATTTCTGAGGACATTCGTGTTGGTGTCGAAAAGGGTCTAGTGACATTGCAGGTTTTATTTGATTTCAAAACTGCCTTCAGCAGTGTGGACCATGAGCTACTGCTGCGCAGGATGAAGGAATTAAACTCTTCCAATGAAACCATAATGTGGTTCCATTCTTTTTTGAGTGGCAGATTACAATCTGTTGTCGACGAAGATGGAAGTCCATCACAATTTGAACCCACGTCTTCGGGTTTTCCGCAAGGTTCAAACCCAGGACCAATTATTTTCCTCATTTTTATAGATCCAATCATGCGAGTCCTGCGACATTGCAAGGGTATGCTTTTTGCTGATGATTTTCAGATTCACATCCAAGAAAAATCTCCTGAATTGCTCGAGATGATTGTAAAGATGAACGAAGATTGTGCTAGTATAGTGCAATGGGCTGTAGACTTTAAACTTACTCTTAATATTCCCAAGACAAAGGGTATACTAAGTGCCTCAGTACAACATCACATGAGGATTGATACATCCCTTTTGCAACATGTTATTGTTGACGGACATATAATACCCTTGCAAGAGTCTGTCAAGAACTTGGGGGTGATTTTTTCCAAGGATCTCTCGTGGAATTCTCATATTTCGATTATTTGCTCCAAAGTACATGGAGTCTTACATAAGTTGCGCCGTCGTGGTAACTTTCTAACAACTGAGGTGAAAAAATTGTTAGTGAATGCTCTGCTCATGCCTCACATTGATTACGCTTGCCTTGTTTATTATGATCTGTCTGCTTATTTGGTTGCAAAGCTGCAGCGTCTCGTTAATACTCGTGTGCGCTTTATTTTTCGATGCCGACGCGACGCAGTTTTGCAACCTCTGTACGCACGCCTGCATTGGTTATCACTGAGTCGTCGCCGTGAATACTCTTTATGCGTCCAGACGTATAAAGTATTCACCACCTCTGCCCCGCGCTATCTGGCAGATCTATTTCAACCTCTGGGTGACGAAGTACGGCGATCACAAAGAAGTCATTCATCTCGGATTCGAATTCCAGTAACTCGCACGATCGCGTACGAAAATGCATTTCCAGTCCAAGCAGCCCGGGTTTGGGAAACCATTCCCGTTAGTATCCGTCTGAAAACCCTTTTCGAGGCATTCAAAACTGCCATTTCTGTTTATTATCACGAGATGGAAGCTTGAATGGAGTTTGTGCTGTGTGTTAGCCTATCTTAAGCTTAGCCTCTCTTTTGAGT
Source organism: Eretmocerus hayati (assembly GCA_029851415.1). Lineage (NCBI taxonomy): Eukaryota > Metazoa > Arthropoda > Insecta > Hymenoptera > Aphelinidae > Eretmocerus > Eretmocerus hayati. The sequence continues at coordinate 104,710,835 of CM056742.1, forward strand.
GGTGTTTGTCGAGTTACTATGGAAATTTACATTTGTCCTGTGTGAGATTGAGTGAAGTATGCGTATCGTTTTAGATCGACTGTACCTGCTTAGCTTTAAGAATATTTATCTTAATCTTATTGTAAGAAATGAAAATTATAAAATGTAAACTGTGTTTCTGTTGCCATACGGTCCGCCGAGACCACGGCATAAATAAATCGTTAATCAATCAATCTCTCTCTTTCTCTCAACGTTCGTAATTCCACCCGCCTACTGTCTCGTCATTTCATGCGAGCGACACTTAGATGTTATGGTTATGACTTTGGCCATCGGCTTCGATGAGTGTCGCGCTGTACGAACCCTCAACACTCGATACTTCTGTCGCACCGAAACCAAGGCCTGAAGGCCCGTTCACATAGTGCTTAGATTTTAAAATAAAAATTCATGACTCTGGGGGGTGTAACACTTGAATTTCGTAGCAGTTTTTCTCACTCACAAAAAGTCAATGTGCTCTGTGAACAGAACCGCAATCGAAATCGAGAATCGACACGACTTGCACAGTCTCGTCTGCACGTGATCTCGTCAGTTACTCGACGGAGTTGAACGAGAACACTTCTCACGCGTCCAAGGATTACTTCTTTATCTTTTACCCACGTGCACATGAATTGCGGAAGAATTTGGAAGTTTTCATTCCAAAATCATCAGATTGAATAAGTTGCTGAATAGGTGTGCAAGTAACAGTGACTGTGAAACTCGTGATTCGTGCGTCGACGAGCATAACCAAAGTGACCGAGAACTCCATTTTTTTGGTAAGTTTTTCGACTCTTTCAATCGTACTTAGGCATTTTCACTTTTGAATTGTGAATGTGGCGTCCATAGCCGAATCGCAAGTTCATGAGAACTTGCAGGTCATATGTGACCTTATTCACTATCTTCACTTACACTATGCTTAGATGAACTTATTTGATATCTTTCCTTGATATTGATGATCCTCTCATCGAGACTTCATAGTTCCATTCCTTCACATTAAATGAATCGATCTTCGAACGTCAACATTTTCCAAAAACCATATGCAAATTTAAAGTGAAGATATTTTTTTGTTATCCGTAGGAAAAGTCTTCACTTGAAAGATGCCGAAAAAACACGGGCTCAGCAGTTTTCAAGAAGATTGTTTGGACCGAAAGCTGAATCCTGATTTATTCTGGGTGCAGAAAGCAAAATCAAGACTCGATGCGACGTGCCGTTTCTGTAAGAAGACTTTTGATGTTTCGAACATAGGCAAGCCCTCCTTGGATTCGCACGCGAAAGGCAAGAAACACAATAAGTTTGTAGAAATTTTCCTTGAACAGAAGAAGGTTGAATTTTTTGGAACTCGGGATAAGCAAGGGAATGAAGTCAATACCAACGCACAGCGTTGCAGTCGGAAAGAGACTCCAGTCCGTGTTCCCGTTTCACCATCTAAATCAGGTTCGTCCCATCCAATAACCGAGTATGTGAATAAAGAGGATGTCATTGATGCTGAGATATACTGGGCTCTCGATCACGTGTCCAATAAATCATCGGTGCGCTCAGCATGTAAGTCATCCAACTTATTTCCAAAGATGTTCAAAGATAGTCAGATAGCTAAAAAGTTTCAAATGCAAAAAGATAAATTATCTTACTCTTTCACTTATGGACTGGGTCCTCATTTTCGGGATGAGCTTGTCGACTTTTTGAGACTACTTGATATATCTAACGTTGCAATCGATGAGAGTTTGAATAAAATTGCTCAGAAGGGTCAGATGGACATTACGATCAGATACTTTATAGGCGACCAAGTTCATACGAGATATTTCAGTTCAACTTTTTTAGGACATGCAAAATCTGTTGATCTGTTGAAAGAATTCACAACAGAATTCGGGAAGCATAGAATTGATTTAGAAGTAATGACTCAACTGTCTATGGATGGACCCAATGTTAACAAAAAATTTCGGAGAGAGTTATGTGAGATTTTGAGCAGGTCTGGTGACTCGCCTAAGTTGATTGATATCGGAACATGCATTCTTCACATTGTAAACAATTGTTACAAAAAAGGTCACAGCGAAGTTGACTGGAAGATGAATGAATTCTTGTCAGCATTGTATTACCTGTTTAAAGATTTTCCGACTCGTCGAGCTGATTTTATTCATTTCACTCTCACAAAACTCTTTGCTTTGATATTCTGCTCCATCAGGTGGTTTGAGAATGGTAAAGTGACGCAACGAGCGCTTGCTATGATCGATCCAATGAAAGTGTATATTGAAGGTGTGAAAAAATCCTCCAGAATCAAATAACTATCACGAAATCAAAGAGTTTTTGAAAGATGATTTTCTCAAAGCTAAGCTTTCATTTATGGTCTCGATTGATATGGAAATCCAGCCATTTTTGGTAAAATATCAGACCGTTAAGCCCATGGTACCATTTTTGATGAATGATTTGTATGAATTATTGAAACGGCTCATGACTAGAGTGATAAAACCCAAAGAAATGGCTGATGTGAAGTGTGTGAAAGATCTCTTGAGTGTTGATCTAAACAATGGATCCCTCTTGCGGCCATTGAAGATGATCGATATAGGCTTTGCTGCTTCTCATGCATTCAATAATATTCAACCACAGCTGAAAGAAGAAGAAATCTTGGCATTCCGGCTACAGTGTCGAAAATTCATTCTGGGCGTTTGCAAAAAATTCCAAAAAGACTGAAGCTTGTCTTATGAATTTGTTCGAGGTGCTAGCTGTTTGTCGCCGTTTGTTATGAAAAAATCAACTTACGGCAGTGGATCGATTAAATATTGCATTGAAATATTTGGTGAGCATTCATAGACTCAAAGCCATCGAAGCTGATGAAGTAAAGATGGAGTATTCTATTTTCATCCAATCACCGCGTGTCCAGAATGCTTTGAAACATTTTTCAGCGGATACCGATCGACTAGCCTCTTTTCTGTTGAAATTATCACGAGAAGCAAATGTATCGGATGCCTTTTTGAAGTTTGTGAAATCAACCCTCTGTTTATATCATGGCAATGCTTCCGTTGAGAGGAGTTTTTCCTTTAATGAAGAGTTTCTTGTAGAGAATTTGAAGGAGAAAACTCTGGTTGCCCTGCGTAATGTGGACGACGCTATTCGCTTTATCGGAGGAGTCGGTAAAATTGATATCACGAGTGAAATGAGAAAAGCTTTCTTGGGAGCACATGAGAATAGAAAAATGGTTTTCGATCGAAAGAATGAGTCAGAAGAGAAAAAAAAAGAGATGAAAAGGAGAGCAGCTGAGGAAATGAGATGTTTAGAGCTAATAAAGAGACGCATTCGTGAAGAGCAGAATGAGCAACTTCAATTTTCAGACGGACAATTGCGAGAGTGGCAAAAAGTTTCAGGTGTATGAGTAGCTTGTAAACATCATATGCTTGTAAGAGTATGATTGAAACCTGGAATGTTGCTTTCCTTTCTTTGTCAAGAAGAATGAATATATTCCTAATTCATTGACACCCCAATGATTGTAATTGTTATTCATAAACCCTCCAAAAAAGTATCCTGGGAAAATCACTTCCCCGATCCTGGAAATCCTGGAAAAACCCTGGAATTTCATTCTCCCATTTCGCTAGACACCCTGATACATGAGCATAGACAACTCTATTTCCGTTCCGCCTCTCCAATGACAGAAAATTGAGAAGACTATCACAGACGAGGTAAGAGGGGAGTCTACTACCCCGCGCTCATCAACCAGTCTTCAATCGTCTTCGACTCCTCCCAAACGCGCAACTACGAGACGAGAAAAAAAATGCATATAACGTCATGCCCATGAGAGAGGTGTGGGAGGAATCCATGAAGTGCGGGCTCGCTGGATAGTCTGCAGTCTCTCATCATAGCTCTTCGCGAGCGCACGGGCGCGTTGGGAGCCGGAATAACCTCATAGTAGAAACAAAGTGTCGTGGTGCCCAGTTGTACACGCGCAGTTACAATCAAAATCAAGGAATCTGCAGCGGAAGCGAGTAAGTCATAGCTCTTCTACTTATTATTTCTTGATATAGGTCCATAGATATACCGGTTGTTATATGACACGCACGATCCAGACAATATAGAAACCTTCAAAATCCCTCAATTTATCGAAGAATTTGATTCGTGCATTTTTATTAGAAGTATGGAGATTTTTGCACGATTTCAGGAAAAAGAATATAAAAAAAATTGGAAAATTTGAATTTTACCCACGAATTTGATAGGAGAGGAGGGAAATGGGGGATTGGATTTTTTCTCGGGATTCCGGGGGAACGACTAGTTGACAGATGGAAAAAAAATTTTTTCGCGATTTTGTAACAACCAAAATGAAAAAAATCAGTTTGACCTCGAATATTTCTCCCAAAAAGTTGCAGAAATATCCCGTTGTGGGGCATTGGAAAATCTCATCTCAGTTGAGAACAATTTTTGTATAGCTTTAAGAACACATCAAATCATACAACACACGATACTCGGCAACCAATTTGTCGTCCCCCCTCTCCAACGTCAGCAGAACGGAGAAACGTTCAGACGAGGTGAGAGTCAAGATCCCTACCCCGCGCTCATCAATCGTCCCTCAGTCGGCTTCAACTCCTCTGAGACGCACAACTACGCGACGAGAAGAGTACATACGTAACAGCGTGCCAGTAGGAGCAGGGTGGGGAGACGCCATGTAGTACGCGCTCGCATGATCATCTGCAGTCTCTCATCAGCGCTCTTCGCGGGCGCACGAGCGTGCTGGAAGCCGAAACAACCTCATAGTGGTAACGAAGTGTCGAGATGCCCGGTTGTACGCGTGCAGTCACAACCAAGAGCAAGGAATCTGCAGCGGAACCGGGTAAGTCGTAGCTCTTCCTATTATCCGTCGATATGAAATTATAGATATACCTGTTGTCATATGATGCGCACAACCCGAACGATATGAAAACATTCAATATTCTTCAAGTTATTGGAGTATCTCATAGGTTTTTTTATTAACAGTAGGAGAATTTACGCGCGATCTTAGAGAAAAGGAAAGTGGATGATTGAAAAATGTGAATTTTTCCCACGAATTCGGTAGAGAAGAAAAGAATCAAGAAGCGAAATTATTCGCGATCCCGGGAGAACAAAAAATTATGAAATGGAAATTTTTTTTCGCGATTTCGGGAAGATCAACATGAAAAAATCAATTTTACTTCGATTATTGGTCCAAAAAGTCGCAAAAATTTCCCGTTATTGGACATTAGAGAATCTCATCTCAGTTGCGAATAATTTTTGTGTAGCTTCAAGAATACATAGAATTATTCGAACACGCGATACTACAGCAACTAACTTTCCATTCCCCCTTCCTAAAGCCAGCAAAACGGAAGAACCTACAGACGTAGTGAATGGCAAGACCTCTACCCCATGCTCATCAATCATCCTTCAGGCGCCTTCAGCTCTGAAGTTTCTCTCCAGCTCTCTACGCGGGTGCATGGGCGCGCTGGGAGCCCAAGCAACATCGTAGTGGAGACGAAGTGTCGAGGCGCCTACTTGTACGCGCGCAGTCACTACCGAGAGCAAGGAACCGTCAGCGGAAACGGGTGAGTCATAGCCCTTCCCATCATTCGTCGATATAAATTTATAAATATACCTGTATAGTTATATGATGCGCACAATCCGGACGATATAAAATGATTCAATATTCTTCAAGTTATTGAAGAATTCCATCGGTTTCTTTTATTAACAGTAAGAGAATTTTCGCGCGATTTCAGGGAAAAGAAAATAGAATGTTAATTCTACCCTCGATTTCGGTAAAGAAAAGAAATGAAGAATTGAAATCATTCGCGACCCCGGGAGAACAAAAAAATATGAAATGGGAAATTTTTTTTCGCGATTTCGGGAAAATCAAAATGAAAAAATCAATTTTACTTCGCTTTTTTTGTCCAACAAGTCGCAAAAATTTCCCATTATGGAGCATTGGAGGATCTCATCTTAAATGCTAACAAAATGTTAAGACCGGACCTGATGGGTCCGGGTAACAAATATATTTATTTTAGAGTGGGTTTTTGGACATTGAAAGGCGGCCTGCCCTGTTGCACTCAACTTATTAAAAAATGTAGACAAGAATATGAATACACTTTTGATGTGTATGTGTGTATATATATATATATATATATATATATATCCTTCGAATTTTGAAAAAGGAAATATGCATATTAATCATCAGGGAGAAGATCAATTTAATTAATAAATATTGATTTGAGAATAATTCGATTTATATGCTGATTTTGAATTGGACAATACAAAGGTAACAACGATAGATTTAATATACAAAACTTGAATGGTAGATTTTCTTAGACTTAAAATTATATTGATACTAAATTCTACTCGAGGATTCCCAGCTCTGCGGGTCAAGATATCCTGGAGGCTGATAGACAGGTTGATTAGCTCGTTCTCGGGATGACGCCGGAGATGCGCGGCGGGATTCAGTCGACTCAGTCTCTCACTTAGAAATTTACTTTGTCGTGCTCAACACTTGGGTAAAATCTGCGCGTTAGTTTAGGAGTAACGTTTCAAGACTGATCGATTAACTGCTGTTAACACTCAATTTTCATAGCTTTGTGGTAATGAAATTTGACCTGTTTTTTGGCTGTGCGCGTAACTCGGAGTTACCGTGGGTTACGCGCACGGCGACAACAATGCGCTGAATCAACCTGTCTTCATATTTCTGATTGCTTAATTAAATAGAGGTCACTCAGAAGACAAGCAATCCTCAATCGCAACCCAGCAACTCACAACTTCTTTGAGTAATTGGGGCACCTCGGGATGGCGGGACGCCACATCTCCCCCCCCCCCCCCCTAGCCCATTCCCGTCTCGGGAATGCATCCAGCAGTGGCGCAGTGGTCCAACCTCCCAAATGACCCGATTACTCAAAGCTGTAAAGGTGTGTTTTGTGTCATGCGTTTAATGTGATTCTGACAACTTTTGCATTGGAAAGTTCTTACATTGTTCTTCCTCAGGCATGAAATATCCGCCCTGGCTCTGCTGCAGGTTCTGCATTTCGCCCATCTAGTCGGCGATACTGCGTGAGCATGCTTGCACAAATAGCACCAACTTTTACTTGTTTCACCTGCCTTTTTCCGTTCCCTATGTATTCTGGCTCGTATCCTATTTTGTTGTCTTATCCTAATTTTTTTTTAAATCGTCAATATCAAAATTCATGCCATTTTCCTCCGATGTAGCTGGCATTCAATCTCCTTTTTCACGTTCTGTGGCTCCTTCATTTTCGGCGTGACTTGAAATTGATTTCTGACCCGAGAAATCGAACGAAATTAAATTTTCGCTCATTTCTGCCTCGGGTTCAGGAGATATGAGCTCATAATGTGGTCCTGGTACGAGTGTGATCCATTGATCTTGCGGCAGTGATACATCACTAATTACTTTAATGGCAGGCTTCCCATTTAATGATGAGGCTCTTTGCTCGATGTCTGGAGTCGAGCTAAAAATGGGTAATTCCACGTCCAGTAGTTCATTTCCCTGTTGATGATTCGTTTGATTCTCCGTTATGCATGACGGGCTTGATGATGAGATATATACCAAGTCGGGGAGAGCGAGCGTGGGTGGGGGCCGGTTGGCGGAAAACGTGCCCCGTGGTGGCTCACTATTTCGCGTGTCGTCTGCTGGGTTAGCAGTTACGCGTGATGCAGCTGTTGGCCACAGTAGGGTTGGGCTGGGAACATTGAGTGATGCGTTATGTGGTTGTCCGCTTCTCGCCTCGTGTGCTTCATTACCTGTTATGCTTGATGCGGCGTGCTCAGTGTCGTAGTTCACCACAACTTGACCACGTGGACTAAAGGAACTTTTGGCACTCATCTGGGAATCGTGTGGTGCGTCTCCCACGTTTGATGTATTATATGGAATGCTGTCGTGGTGATTTGATGGTGTGTCGTCGTCCATCTCTTTATCAGTAGGATTGCTATTCTTGCGAATACCAATGTATTCAGATGGTTCAAAAATTTCACAATCTATAAGTGGGACCACTGATAAACTCACATCCCGCACTTTGCTCGATGTTCGAGTTTCCACGTTGCACTTTTCCTCGGCTGGCACCATGATGGTCTGTGTCTCGACGGATTTTGTTAATAATAATAACTCCAGATCTTCGTTGAAATTTTCACCATATAGCTGCAAAAAGTCACTATATATTTTAACAGAGTTCTCTAATTTTTTCCGTTTCATGAGCACATCTTGTTCTGCTGCATCACATAACACTTGCGCTACCCTACACTCTCCTACATTACTTGCGATTACACTTTCGAAATTGGTTTTTAATGATTCTAAGTTTTTCTCCATCGCAACTCAGCTGTATTCTTCTACTGTAGCTGCTTGTTGATTATCACGTGGCGAGGTTCCACGTTCAATTTTCATGCGGTCAGTCGGTAATTGCTCGGTTGCTGCATGGGAGAGTAAAAAGGCCATGGTGGCGCCATCTCTTGGTTGTTCGGGCAAGTAGCGGTGTGTTTCTTTCGGCGTGGAGATTTGACTCACAGGACATCGTGTGTGAAGTGTATGTATTATTACAAATGGACGTTTATATGTTCGATATCTAAATTATGTTCTATGTAAATTTTGCGTGTTGCGATTGAATACTGTATACCTCCGAGTAACCTTCATTTTACACGAATGAGTCTTGTTATAAATACTACATCATCTCTTATCGTAAAATTAAAGGCGGCCTTATACAATATTATATATACATATAATAAATTTATAAATCTACTTACACACGTATATATATACATATATATTCTCCAAGGCAAGTTTTTTTTTCAAATTTTCAATTTTTTTTTTTTTTAATTTTCAGAAATTCAAAATGCATGAAGTATTCGTATCATGGCAACCCTATACAACATACATATGTTTTATTTATTTATCTATTTATATATTCATTTATTTATTTACTAATCATTATATATATCGTTCAAATTTCGAAAAAGGAAATATGCATATTAATCATCAGGGAGAAGGTCAATTTCATTAATAAATATTGATTTGAGAATAATTCGATTTATATGCTAATTTTGAATTTGACAATACAAAGGTAACAACGATAGATTTAATATACCAAACTTGAATGATAGATTTTCTTAGACTTACAATCATATTGATACTAAATTCTACTCGAGGATTCCCAGCTCTGCGGGTCAAGATATCCTGGAGGCTGATAGACAGGTTGATTAGCTCGTTCTCGGGATGACGCCGGATATGCGCGGCGGGATTCAGTCTCTCACTTAGAAATTCACTTTGTCGTGCTCAACACTTGGGTGAAATCTGCGCGTGAGTTTAAGAGTAACGTTCCAAGACTGATCGATTAACTGCCGTTAACACTCAATTTTCATAGCTTTGTGGTTATGAAATTTGACGTGTTTTTTGGCCGTGCGCGTAACTCGGAGTTACTGTGGGTTACGCGCACGGCGACAACAATGCGCTGAATCAACCTGTCTTCATAATTCTGATTGCTTAATTAAATAGATGTTACTCAAAAGATAAGCAATCCTCAATCGCAACTTAGCCATTCACAACTTCTTTGGGTAATTGGGGCACCTCGGGATCGCGGGACGCCACAAATCTTTGTGTAGCTTTAACCCTTAGCTGGCACACTTCTGCCACATAACATAGCTGGCACACCTGGGTGGATTACACCCACGATGAAAAATTAATGCTGTGGCTACTATAATCAATCTTTTGGTCTCAAAATTTTTCTGTAGCCTCTTTGAGATGTTTTGAATGGATCACCGTACCGTGATAGTCGCCATGGTCGAATGAAAAATTTCAAAAAATACAAACGTCCAAAAAAATGCGGAAAATCACCTTTTTCAGTGAAAAAATTCTAGAGGACGCAATTTCCATCCAAATGAGCTGAAAATTCAACTGCATCATCTCAAGATGAGGCCAATTCGAGACAAAATAGCGCAAGAGAAGACCTTGAAATAAAGGTATTTATTCTGACATATTTCGACGCATGAATTGAGCATTTTTATCCTCACCTAATATGCCGGAATGAAGACCTCCATTGAAAAATCGACCACTGTACTATTGTTTTCTCATATCTACTTGATCTTGTTACGGGCGCAAGCTACACAGCCGCCCGCACTTCAAATGTATCGCATATAAGGACCGCCGCTTAGTGCGGGCGGACTAGCTCAGTCAACAGCGTGTCAGACTCTTGATCAAGAGGTCGCCGGATCTTCAGTGCATGAAGGAGAATAAAATCATGAGAATCTTGAGATGACTCGATTAAAATTTCAGCTCACTCCTTTGAAAATTACGTCCTCTAGAATACTTTCAGTGGAAAGGACTTTTTTGCTATTCTTTGCAATAATTCATTATTGCATTCAAAATGCACTCAAAAATAGCGTACATAGCTGGCACACCTGGGTGTCGAACACCCAGTTGGTTTTTGGCTCAGCCGTAGCGGAGCAGCGAGCGCGCTAGAACTGGCGCTCTGTGCGCGGTCGGTAGGTGGCAAGTCTTGACTACCACCCGAGGTCACTACGAACCCGGGAAATTTTGAATTACGAGCATGGCGTACTCATGAAGGAGGCCTTGGGTGGACTCCACCCAAGTGTGCCAGCCGAGGGTTAAGAATACATAGAAGTATTCGAATACGCGATACTACAGCAACTTATTTTTCATTCCACCTCCCTAATGCCAGCAAAACAGAAAAACCTACAGACAAAGTAAGAGGCCAAACCCCTACCCCATGCTCATCAATCATCCTTCAGGCGTCTTCAGCTCTGCAGTTTCTCACTAGCTCTCTACGCGGGTTCATGGGCTCGCAGGAAGCCCAAGCAACATCGTAGTGGAGACGAAGTGTCGAGGCGCCCAGCCGTACGCGCGCAGTCACTACCAAGAGCAAGGAGTCCGCAGCAGAAACGGGTGTGTCATTGCTCTCCTACTCATGATTCCTCACTATGAATTAATAGATATAGTGGTAGTTATATGAGTCTCTCAATCGGTGCACGCACGATTCAGATAATATCGAAACCTTCTATATTCCTCAAATTATCGAAGAACTTCATTAGTATAATCACTCGCGGTACGGAGAATTTCTGATTTTACTGACTTCGACAAGATTAATAAAAAAAAAGGGGGAAATTGAATTTTCTTCGCGAACTCGAGAAAACGAAAAGATAAAAGATGTGAAAATGAAGAAAATTTTCCCCGTGATTCTGGGTAAATAAAAAGAAGATTTTCCTTCAAACATTTCTTACAAAAAGACACAAAAATACCCCATTTTGAGGCATGAAAAATTGTCATCTCAATTGAGAACCATTTTCGTGGAATTTCAAGAATACATAGTGTGACGGCTTCGCCTTATAAATATATATATATATATATATATAATACAATATATATATCGTCGCCCCCGAAGAAGAAAAACACTTGCATACTATCAAGCGACGAAGACTAACACTTGCGTGTTAGTCACCGACGAAAAGTAACACGATATGTATCAAGCGTCGAAAAGTAGCACTCCTCCCGTACCCGCCTCGAAAAATAACACTTGGTCGTGATCACCGACGAAAAGTAACGTTTGCCGGATGCCCGGACGAAGAAAAACACCTCCCGTAAGCCCGGACGAAAAAGAACAACCGCCGTATGCCCGGACGAAGAAAAACACCTGCCATATGCCCCGACGAAAAAAAACACCTGCTGTATGCCCCGACGAAAAAAAACACCTGCTGTATGCCCCGACGAAGAAAAACACCTGCTGTATGCCCGGACGAAGAAAAACACCTGCCGTATGCCCGGACGAAGAAAAACACCTACCGTAAGCCCCGACGAAAAAAAACACCTCTCATTATCGTTTAGCAAAGAGAACATCTGGGGGTTTTTTATACTGTTAGGAGGCGCTCCAACCCATATTTGGAGGAAAAATCATGTCTGGGCGTTGCACCAGCAGAGAGCATCATCACCTCTGCCCCAAACCAAGAACGTCTCGTAAATATCACCTATTGCATGATTCTTACTGCTCACATTCATCAAAACTATTCTCTCTCTCTCCTGGAAATCTATACGATAATTCTAGTCCATCGTATATTTTTTCTCACCTGAAACACCCCCGCAATCATTGCATAGTGTGAGGCAGCTGTATCTTCTTCCTCATTTCCTCTTCTTAATTTCTTCCTATCGGAGGGCGTTCAGTTCACAGTATACTTTGTCAATCGAATTCCTGAACTCGAGATCAAATTTAGGAGGTCTCAGAAGTTATTTGGTTTCATTCTTGTCTAGATTTGTTATTACACTCCAAAATTATCAATCTTCGAAAAAGGCCGTGTCACGGTCTAGTCTATATATGGGAGAGCTTCACGTGTCGCTCACAAAAATCACATCTCAGATTCTTCTCTTGGTTCCAAATCAGTTCAAAGGTAGACAATAAGATTGCTTTTCTTACCTGTAAAATTCTATGATTCCCTTCAAACGTGCATTCGTGTATCGTTTTGGACTTACAATAAGTATTTCTAACAAGGAAAGGGGTTTCTCGGTACGGTGCGTATGCTTCGATCTTAGTTACAAGTACTGAGAGGATTATTGCGTGATTCAAAATGTCTATGGCAATATTGCTTTTGAATGAAGTTTTCAATTGATAGATGCTTTCTATGGGGGGAAATGTCGGATACATAAAGAACTGGTTTTCTAGGAATCCTATTCTCAACATTTTCTTCAAAAGTATGTTTTATTGTAACATATTATGTTCGCAGGAAAAAACTTCAGTTGTCAACGTTTTCTTGCTTTCAGAGTTTTGCTTTGCTCATTTTTCGCAGATTCATTTTTAGACTACTTATTCGTTGTTATTCGTTATTAGATACATTGTTATTCTCTGACAGAAAACATTGAAATTAAAATTTTTTCAGAAATAACTCCGATTATTACCACCAGGTGTTTTTCTCCGTCCGGGCATACAGTAGATGTTTTTTTTCGTCGGGGCATACGGCAGGTGTTTTTTTTCGTCGGGGCATACGGCAGGTTTTTTTTTTTCGTCGGCGCATGTGGCAGGTGTTTTTTTTTGTCGGGGCATACGGCAGGTGTTTTTTTTCGTCGGGGCATACAGCAGGTGTTTTTCTTCGTCCGGGCATACGGCAGGTGTTTTTTTCGTCCGGGCATACGGCAGCTGTTCTTTTTCGTTCGGGCTCCCGGCAAATGTTACTTTTCGTCTCTACTACGGCCAACGTGTTCTTCTTCGCCGGTAGTTACGAGCGGGTGTTACTATTCGTCGGAAGCTACAGCCGGGCGTTATTTTTCGTCGCTGGTTAAAAATACGCGTTAATCTTCGTCCTGGGATACGGATGGTGTTTCTTTTCATGAATGCATCCAGAAGGTGTTACTCTTCACCGGTAATCCAGAAAGTGTTTTTCTTCTTCGGGGGCGACGATATATTTTGTATTTGTAAGAGGTGTGAATGAATGTGTATTGTTGCTTACGGGTTATGATGCCTGTTTTGAATGTGTATTAATGTGTAGTGTTCATTTACAATTTATAATGCATGTTTTGAATATATACAAATGTATAATGCTTGCCCAAGAATCATATTGCGTATTTTGTATGAATATGAGAGTGTATGCGGGTATCGAATATGTGTAGGCGTATAATGCATCATATTGAATATATATGTGAGAATCGTGCGTGTTGACATATATATGAGTATAATGTATGTTTGAGCAAAGAATGGGCGAAGGAAGATGCGAGTGAAAGTAGAAAAGAGGTATCCATTAGGTGTAACTGATAAGGCACGGGACTGACCGAGTAGAAAGAGAGATAAGACAAATTGAATTCCACATAACTGACAGATGCTCATCATCTTGTTGCCAAGCCAAAACAAGTTTACATGTGTCGGTCTCTCTCATATTAGAGACGTGTTGTACTGATTCAATATGAACCCGTTATATCAGGTCGCGTGTGTGGCCCCATTACTACCACAGTGTATATGTTGTATCCTTATCTATCAATAGCATGTCTCCAAGAAGCTACCTACCACATACAAACATATGAACGGAAGACCACCACTACAATAGTAGTATCACGGACTACTAATACTACTTCTCTATAAGTAGTAGTACTGGAATTTTCTATGCTCCCCAGCCTTTAACCCTCCCATGATAAATTCCAATCATTCCAAAATCGAGTATAAAAACCCCTTGAAGAAGAGTGTAGTCAGTCAGTCTTCTGCACAGTATCACCTAGGATAATTCCCACGTTAGTCAGTTTTCCACAAGGCATCATCATGGACAGTTCCCACGGCAGTATCAATTTCCACCCAGGACCTCTAAATACTTTAACAAGTGAGATCAAATTACGTGTAGTTACGAAAGATATCAAGTGTAACAAAGTGCAAGTTACGAGTGACAATTGAAAGAGTTATCCAGTATATCAATCTAAGCCAGCGAATATCTCATATTTGGAACACATAAGAATCATATTATCAGACCCGACTAAGTTTATCATTCGAAAATAAATTGGAGCTGAAGTGATATTGATTGATAATTTCTTTGACGAATCCAATAAACGACCATCAACATATATCAAGGTGAGCAACAAACTATTATAATTTCATCATTTCTATCAGTTACCATTGCTTGAGATTATCCAAGTATCATAGACACATATACATATACATATACGTATTGACGACTACATAATAGTCGATCGCTGACTCATAATTTCGATTTCTGACACATTTTCGACTTTTGACTCATGTTTCAACTTTTACTCATATTTTTCACTTTTGACTCAATTTTCGACCGTGACTTATATTTTTCACTTTTCACTCATTTTTCGACTTTGACTCATATTTTTCACTTTGACTCGTTTTTCGACTTTGACTCATATTCTTCACTTTTGGCCCATTTTTCGACCTTGACTCATATTTTTCACTTTTGACTCATTTTTCGACCTTGACTCATATTCTCCACTTTTGACCCATTCTTCGACCTTCACTCATATTTCTCACTTTTGACTCATTTTTCGACCTTGACTCATATTTTTCACTCTTGACTCATTTTTTGACTCTTGACTCATATTTCCAATTTGATCCATATTGTTCGACCCTTGATTCATATTTGCACCCCTGACCCAAATTTACAACTTCTAATCAGTACTTCCAACTTTCGACCAAATTTCATCTTTGACCCACCTTCTCATCCTCGGATCATATTTTGATATCTTAACCATAACTTCACATTTATCATATGATGACCTTCGTCTTATACATTCAACATTTTGACCCAGTTGATCCTCATCATTTAACCTAATAATATTTGATTTAAACCATGCGTAGGTGTACGTAAAGATACTTCTCCAATATTTTCGTTCCCCTAACTCCCGGAGGATATTAGCACAGCTAATGCCTTAAAACTAGGGATAACTCAACTAAGTCCGGAATCGTTTGAATGCTTCTAAGACAGAGTTTGGTAGTATCGATTCAACCTCTAATCTTGTTCTTGTGCTTCGGTGCAATTGACTAGGTTGATCATACGTCCCTGCTCTTAGATTAAATTAGAAGGAGGGTTGACAGATTCAGTCTCTAATCTTGTTTTTGTGCTTCGGTGCAATTGACTAGACTGGTCAGACAATCCTAACCTTCATAAGTTAACTACTCTTAGAATAAAATAGAAGGAGGGTTGACAGATTCAGTCTCTAATCTTGTTCTTGTGCTTCGGTGCAATTGACTAGGTTGATCATACGTCCCTGCTCTTAGATTAAATTAGAAGGAGGGTTGACAGATTCAGTCTCTAATCTTGTTTTTGTGCTTCGGTGCAATCGACTAGACTGGTCAGACAATCCTAACCTTCATAAGTTAACTAACTCTCGAATCAAAATCAATTAACACCTAGAAGCAATCAAATAATTCCGTGACAATAGATACATTCAAATTCACTATGCTACAGCAACCATAAAACCCCTCGTCCGATGCAATAAAATTCTAATTCACAGTATCTCAAGAAGTTGGAACAGTTTTTTCCGAGGAGATGAAGCAGAGTTACGCCTCAGTAGAATCGAGATCAGTGCATATTAGGGTGACACTTATTTCCCGACCCCCCTGGATCCTTCGCGCACGTGCGGATATTTCAATTTCAAGATGAAACTAGATCGATAAAATTTTTCTCAGATTTTCAGAAATAGCCTATATAGTGCCCATTTTGACTTACATTCTCGATTTTTTTGCAGTTTTGAGACGTTTTTCGACAAAATTATTCAGCTTTACTTGGCAAGCACTTGCAATACAAACAGAATGAAGCAAACCGAGCTGAATAACATTGATTGGGATGGTCCTAGGGAACTTTCAACGCACGGAGCAGTCAGTTTTAATTAAATTTAAGGGTCAGAACGGGGCCAGAACGTCAGAAATACAGTTCTGAAATCACTTTCCATCGCAGTTTTCGAGTTCTCCCGCGCATGCGTGATTTTGTACGGTTTTGATAAATATTCTCAATCGATAGCCCGTGCGATTTCCTTCAAAATGACCACTTCCGAAAGTCAATTCGATGCAATGCGACCGGAGTAGTAAATCATTTTGGATGAAGTGAAGTCCAAGATGGAAATCCGTACAAATTTGTCGAGATCACCTGCGATGCTTTCGATTTTGTCCAGCGTGTTTCTCTGGTTCCCCTGCGCCAAATCGGCTTTGCCAAGGGGTCATTTTGAAGGAAATTGACCGAGCTATCGGAGTAAGTAGGTTACGGAGTGGTAAGTTGATGGTGAGTTATGAAAAATTGAACATTTGATAGTTTTCAATCAAATAAAAAAGTGTATTTAACTGTTTAGCGTAATCATATTGTTATTTACCACCCACTTAACACGCCGCAATCTACTAATTTCGATAGCTCAGACAATTTCCTTTAAAATGACCCCTTGGTGAAGTCGATTCGACGCAGGGAAACCAGAAAAACCCGCTGGACAAAATCAAAAGCATCGCAGGTGATCTCGTTCAATTTGCGCGGATTTCCATCTTGGACTTCACCTCATCCAAAATGATTCACTACTCCGGTCCCATTGCATCGAATTGACTTTTGGCAGTGGTCATTTTGAAGGAAATTGCACGGGCTATCGATTGCAAATATTATCAAAACCGTAGAAAATCACGCATGCGCAGGAGAACTCGAAAACTGCGATGAAAAGTGATTTTAGGACTGTATTTCTGGCGTTCTGGCCTCGTTCTGACCCTTGAATTCAACTAAAACTAACCGCTCCGTGCGTTGAAAGTTTCCTAAGAACATCCCAATCAATGTTATTCAGCTCGGTTTGATTCATTCTGTTTGTATTGCAAGTGCTCGCCAAGTGAAGATGACGAGTTTTGTCGCAAAAGGTCTCAAAACTGCAAAATAATCGAAAATGTATGGCAAAATGGGCACTATATAGGCTACTTCTAGAAATCTGAAAAAAATTTTATCGATTTAGTTTTATCTTGAAATTGAAATATCCGCACGTGCGCGAAGGATCCAGGGGGGGTCGGGAAATAAGCATCACCCTAGTGCATATATGTGACGAAGATAAGAAATTAAGACTTGTTGCTCTACTCCGAGTCGTTTCTGACTTATAACGATTTTATTGAAAACAAGTTGCGAAAATTTTGCAAAAAATTTTAAAACCGAATCTTGATTTTCGCGCCAGGGTCCGAAAAGAATTTTCTATTTCTTTTATGTTGGCAGATATTCATATCTTGACCTATGGAGTCGAAAGAATTGACTCAAAAAGGAATCTGAGACTCGACCCATTTTTGTCTATCTTTTTCTCGTGAAATTACTCTCACACACTTTGAAAGCCGTGGGCATCCCAAAAAGACCTCACATAAAATTGCATGTTGGACTTAAAATCATCGTTAGTTTTTGCGAAGGGAACTCATCGGATTGAGTAATCAATGTTTCTAACGAAAAAATTCTGTTTTTCCGCGAAAAATCTCCAAAAAAGCCAGCGTCGTTTTCCTGAAAACCATGACAGTTCCAAAGAGACCATTCTCTATGTCGACATGTATGCCAAATTTGAGTCCATCGCTGGTTTTAGCCTAGAAACCTCACCAGATCAACTTTTCGATAATGTTCTACGACAATATTGTATTCTCCTGCTGGAAATCTCCATGAGGGCTGGCCTTGTCTCTCTCTGAGAGCCATCAGCGACGCAAAAGACCTCCCCTAACGTGAATTTGTATGATGAATCCGAATTCATCATTATTCCCTCCCTACTGAATACGCTAGATCGATTAGTCATTAACATTCAATTCATATTATAATATGACTTGACTGATCCAAGCTATTCTCAATCAACGGATCTGTTGATTAAGTAACATACATCGGTTTTGGATCACTCCAATTCGATCCATGTACCTTCGAGGCACTTTGTAATTCGAGTGTCGTAACTTGGAACATTTTTGACTCTATGCTAGATGTTTGTGCATATCATCTTTCCTTTCTGGATCAGACTCTTGGAGTGGCTGAAGAGATCCGAGTAAAGGTTGGCCCCCGACGCGTCACCTAGCCAAAGTCTCTCAATGGTCATGATTTTGATCGGGTTTATATGTTACACGAGGGCTTAAGCAGCCACTCGTGAGAAAAATTTCCATCTCGGTTTTTCATTCGCCGACAACAGGTGACAACATTTGAATGATTTCCAATGAGTAGATGGTACTTCTTCCACAAAATATCTCAAATAACCGCTAACTTTCACTCTCTGAGAGCCATGAGTATCCCAAAAACCATCCTTTGTGAAATTGTATGTTGAATTATATACTCTCGTTGATTTTACCCTAGAAAAATTTGTCCGAACAGTTTATCAAGGTTTCCAAGCGAGAAAACAGGATTGCCCACACATTATTGCTCGAACATCATCTCTATACCTTTGATACTCTGGGTATCTTGTAAGAAGGGAAGACCACATACAATTTAGAATGCAGTTCAGACTTGAACATGGAAGGTCTCTTGGTTGCTTTCCTAAGTCTGATCGTTTCTGAGTTGTGAGAATAGCCAATAATGCGAAAACTCCCGACTGTCAATGGAGTCATGGAAGCACCGCACTCGTCGGAATCGCCAATTCAGAAACGATTCAACTTAGGAGAAAAATACCAGCAAATCTTTCATGTTCAATATTGACTCAATCATCTTGAGAAAATAGTTTGAACCCAATAAAAAGGATGTGAGCAAATCCAATTCATCATGTTGGATTATAATTCCGATCGAGAAATACTCGAATAGATGCATTCTTGGGGGACATTGTCCAGATCGTTTTTGTACATTTTTCACAGGTCCACCAATTGCCTCTGCGCACGTTCGCTCACAAATCAATATCCATTAATTCGTAATAGAAATACGCTGCAGAAAGCCATTTGTGGGATGCTGTCTCGTTCCCTGCCGTTGATGCAAAAATAGAAAATCATGGAAACCTTCCTCTGTTGTTCGCATCCACTCAACGACAATTCAAATTCTCTTCTTCAATATTCATCATCAAATCAACCCACTCATTTATAAGATAGAAACTTTTGATCACAAAATCAAAGGTTCAACATCTATCAGGAATATTTTTTCTTACCATTCCTATCGAGGCTCGCGGTCGCGCGCCCAGGCAAGTATAAGTTCAAAAGAAAAGAAAGAGCGACCGCGTAACTATACTTTGAATTCGTCGACCCTAACCTTGTCATACCATTTCATTAGAGTTTTAATGATGTATAAGGAGGTTTTGGCCTGGGAAAAGTTTTTTGAGTGCTTTCTTATGGCATTGCTCGTCGATTACTAATGATCTTAAGCGCCCTCCCTCTCGTATTTTCGTAAATCATAAAGTCACTGTCAGGGTTACTCGAGAAACTCTTTGTCAATTGTTTAAGATAAATTTCCGACATGCATTCGTGTTAGTGTGTTGGTGTGATGTAAGATTTTTGACACCAAGCAGAAGAGAACGCGCATGATGTATACAGGATAAGATTACTTGGGGCTGTCTGCTCTGCTGACAATTAATGATAGAAGTTTGGGTATCGTATTGAAGTATGGCTCTTCTGAGCCTCATTTCCCATCATTTTTTGAGTTATTAATTCGAAAGTTTCTAATCGAGTGGTATAAATGCGACGCACAGTGCGTGCTGGTTATTGAAATCGAAAAACGCGTATGTCCATGTGGGGTTCCAGTGTCAACTCTTGTAATAGTATATTACGCAACAAGTGCGAGAGGGGCGATTTCCGCACAAGTTGCCGATCGAGTGCGGAAACCTCTCGCACGCGTTGCGTATATTATTTTTTGCAATTAGTGCGCAAAGTTGTATCACCGCAGCTACGAAAGCTGCGTTTGGGATGGTTGGTCGGGGGATGGGGGGCGGGGGTGCAGCGGGCGGAGCCCTTGCCGGGGGGTTCGGGGGGCGGAGCCCCCCGACTGAAAAAAAAATTCTGAAAATGGTTTTAAAAAGTCTTCCTCCATAAATATTTTGTAGACACTGCACAATTTCAATCGAAGTTGATTTTCGAATGATACAACATTCAAGACTGTACAGATAACTAATTGGGTAGTTGAAAAAAATCATTCTCAATAATTAATATTCTTTGGTGAGTTATTAAATAAGAAGTCTTCAAATTGGATTAGTCAGATATTAAATGAATTCAATTACTTACTTACAGAATTCAAATAATCAAAAACAGGATCAGAGTTCAGAGTAATAAACTAAATATTCGTTTTTGTTGGTTGAGTATACACGATAATTCGATCATACTTTCAGAGTTTTTTCTAGGTAAATTAGAACTGAACATTTTTTTGAATATCAAAAAGTAATATGAACCCATCAGTCATCTTGATCATGAACATTCTTATCAAAAGAATGTGATCAGATGCTGGCAAGAACTAATTGTAACGACTCACTAATTCAGTATAGAATGAGATTCATGACTGTCACTAACATTTCCTCTGTTAAACTTGCAGAGACAGCGTTAACACAGTATCTTGTATGATTCCACAAAATTTTAACAAAAATTCAAAATAGTCTTTGAAAAATACAACAATTTTTGGACTCGATAGTCAGATTCAAGAGTTTGATAACTAAAATATTTCTAGTTTCACACGTTCAACGTGGATATATAACCAGTTCTAGTCAACAAAAGAGCAAATAATTTTCAATCATTCAATTATTACATGGAAGATATCTGGATGTTGAAGGAAGGTCTTGCGTATTGTCCAGAGTCAGCGTTGCTATTACTTGAAATATTCATAGAGCGCATTGACCTGTTTAAATCATCATGACTATCTGGACTCATTACTACATTACAGTTCTGATTTGAGACTCTACTTCTCTTAGTAACATGGTTATTTGACGAACAGCCAGGAATTGCATCTATGAATGAACTTGTAATTTTGTCACAAATCTTTCGCTTATTACCAATAGAGTCAACAACATAACCTTCATCAACTGCTGGTGATTTCCAGCCACCATGTCTTTTCAATTCAGTTATGGATGCTCCAGCATTAGCGAGCAATGTAGCAGATGTCCTCCTAAAACTGTGTCCTGTGTACAGATGAGAATTGTCCAGTCCAAGCCAATCTGCTACCTTTTGGGGTACTGCTCCAATCTTGTTTATTCCAATACGTTGTCTAGTACATTTCCCATCTCTGGAGTTGATGAACAGATAGTCATGGTCAATGTTCTCTGGACGAAGATTGAAGTAGGCTCTGACATAATCTGAGAGAGGCTGGTTGATGGTGAAAGTGCGAACAATTCCAGTTTTGGTGTGTGGAAGAGTTATCACCATGTGAGTGTCGTGTATTGACATATTTGTCAATTTCATAGTGTGCAACTCTTTACGTCTACATGCTCCAGTCACACCAACTATTAATGCTACCTGTAACAATAATTGAGCATATTTTATAGTAGGTTAATAGTGATTTGCATCATGAAACTTGAGAGATTCTGACAGGACTCGTAGAGGCAAAAGTAGTCATAACGAGTCTGGATTGAGTATTTTAGAATTCAACGACCAAATCTGAATTGAATCAATTAGTGTTATAGGAAGTTGTAGGATACAAGAGAGAGCCAGAGTAGTGATATGATTCAAGATAATGTGACAACTTTTGTGATGACATACCTTGTCAGCTAGATGATCCTTGTTTGGTGCGTTGACTAAGAAACCTTGGATATCTTCTGACGATAATGTTGGAGATTTTTTGCAAGTATAGCCCACATTCTTCTGTTTGAGCAAACGTTTCAGTTTTTGATAGCGGTCAATATTTATGTGCTCATTCTTCTCAACCAATGTTTTGAGCATGCTCCATTTAGCCCAGAGTGTTGATGGAGCCAGAGACTTCCCAAGATGTTGGAAATATGCCAAGAGAACCTTCTCACCAGTACTGGAGATTTTTTTCATCCTTTTCCAATTCACGTAATTCTCATAGGTTTTTTCATAGATCTCTTGTGACTTTGTTGGCAATCCAATCTCTATTGCCTCAGCAGCCGCCTCGAGAACGTCATCAGGCAAATTCTCTTGGTCTGATACCTCCATGTCTTCATATTCGTCGTAGTTTTGGACAGCTATGATTCGCTTGTATTTTTTAACTTTTTTAACTTTTTTAACTTCTTTAAGCGCTCGAGGCATTGTCGATTTCGGCTGTAATACAAAAAATTGGAGCACAAGGCACTGTAAGGTGTCGAAGAGGAAACGCGGCGGTACTTAAAATGGCGTCAGCGAGCTCAGCTAAGCGTCATTGTCGAGTGAGGTATAGCGTCGTTTTGGAGCACGTGAGGGAGGGTACAGCGTCGTTTCGGAGCCCGTGAGGGACGGTATATTGCCCCCCCTTTTTTCCTCCCCACGGCGCGTCCTGTGCGTTCTCGCAGTCACGTTGTCACATACGGGCGGGTATACATGTATACGTTCGAATGTATGCTCATTCACGCGTGCGTGAAACATTCAAGACCGTACACTTCCATGAGTTAGGAAAGATCCTCAGGATCGTTCCACATCTTACAGATATGCCAAATGACAAGTGCGAGAATTTACATTTACGCATTGCAATCTGTGCGTGAAATTAATTTCACGCACAGTTTATCGGTGCGCAAATGTAAAACTGTGCGAGAAGTCTTTTACGCATTACTTCATACACTGTTGATAATGAAGAGAAGTTAGATTTACGCACAACTTTGCGCACGAAATTGCAAAAATGTTATTATCATTTCTAGATAGACCCGGATTCGCGGTTACAATGTTGTGCCAAAACACACGTGGTCTATCCCTGCCATATATCGTTTCTTGTAGATTTACATAAAATGTGCCAACCATTTAAAAGAGAATTTGGGTTGTTTACATTGATTTGATATCGGTTTAGATCGAAGCAAATTAAAGAACGGATACGAAAATCATTTGATGACGTGCAGAAAAGCTACAGCGTGGGTCGGAGACACACGAAAACACATAGAAAACACACAAATACACATCTCGAAATCAGATTAGAGTAATTCCGCGCGAAAGCGGACCACGAATTGCAGACATATCTCAGATTGTCCTTCTACTATTCTTAATCGATCCTATGGTCCAAAAAATGAACTTTTCACTCTCTATGGGGTCCAAAAGGAATTTTGTGTTTCCGTGGGGAATATCTTTGTGATAGTGTTTTTAGGAAAAAATAACAATCTTTTTTCAGTAAAATGAGTGTAGTTCCGACTTGAGGTGAGATACGACCACGCAAATAAATCGAAAGGTCTTTCAAAAATCTATCGAAATACATATGTTTCGACAAATTTTTGTGAGGCTACGGACGCCCCCTACGAGCAAAAAAGTGAAAAATAGAAAAAATTCAATTCCTCGAAAACCCAATTTTGAAAAAATCTGAAAATTCATATTTCAATGTAAAATGATGTGTTCTTTCGGAAAAAAGTGGTCTTAATCTGTGTTTTTTGGGTTCTACGCCATTCTTTTTACATTTTATCAATACTCTCAGCCTCTTCGGTCGAAAAATGACTCATTCTGCACATGCGCAGAAATTTTGCTTGCTGAAATCAATTTCATTGAAAAGCCAAGGAAATTTCCTTCAAAATGACTTCTTGGCAAAGTCAATATCATGCACTTGACCCAAAATCACATCACATCAATGATGAAGCATCCTCAAGAGGGGTAAATGCAGATCTTGCACAAATTTCCCATTAGTATCGTGACTCGAGTAGAAGTGTCATCATTTTTTAGACCTTCCAATTTTGGGCCCAGTACATCGAATTGACTTCGCCAGGTAGTCATTTTGAAGGGAATTTCCTCGGCTTTCCAATAAGAATGGTTTCAGCAGTCTCAATTCCTGCGCATGCGCAGAATGAGTCATTTTTCAACCGAAAAGGCTGAGAATATTGATAAAACGTAGAAGAAACAGCGTAGAACCCAAAAGCACAGATTCGGGGCCACTTTTTTCTGGAAGAAGACGCAATTTTACATCGAAATATGGATTTCCAGATTGTTAAAATTGGGTTTTTGAGGAATCGGATTTTTTCTGTTTTTTACCTTTTTGCTCATGAGGGACGTCCGTTATCCAGAAAAACAATTCTCGAGGCATATTTCGATGGATTCTTCGAAGACCTTTCGAATGCCACCCTTCGCGCGGTCGTATCTTGCGTCAAATCGAAAGTGCACCTATTTTACTGGAAAAAATTGATATTTCCTCATAAAAATACTATCAAAAAAATGTTCCGCAAGGAAACAAAGAAATTTTTCGACCCCACAGCAAGTGGAAAGTTCATTTTTGGATTATAGAATCGAATAGAAATGTCGGAAAAAGAATTTGAAACATGTTTGCAATTCGTGGTCCGCTTTCGCGCGGATACACATAAGCAAAATAATCGTTCGTAGTTTGGCCAATTCTCCATGACCCTATTTATGAGGAGATCTTTTCTAACACATTGTTCGAGTTCTTCCATTTGTATGCTCATCAAAATTTTGATGACAGTCGAAGGACTCTTAAAACGGTCATTATCTTCCTGGTGAAACATTATCGTAGAGAAGATGCTGATGGTATTTTTCACGAATTTTTGCGATGATCATTGGCCTTGGAAGCAATAGTATCGGTTCGGAATGTATTTTTGCGAGATTCTTGCCCTTTTAAATCCTAGCGAGGCTACAAATCTCTGATCAATTGTCTTTCGAAGAAAGAATAACTAGAGGCAAGTATATGGATTCCATTATGTAAACTTTTTTCGCAGCTATTTTTGCTGCCGAATTTCAAACTCGTGAGAGTAGCCAAATCACGATGCTGAACACAAGTAAAAATTTGGGTCTAGTTGATTCTTTAATTTTTGACTGATGCCAAATTTTGGCGTACGCAGCACGAAGCTAGATTACTCAAATGTGACCGGTACCATGAATCCAATATTCGATGATTGCAACGTGACGTCGTGAACTGACCGCCCCCCTCCGTATTACTTCAGGGATGGCTTTCATTCCATGACGTGTAATTGCAACTATCAAATATTGGATTCATTGTATCGGTCACATTTGAGTAATCTAGCTTCGTGCTGCGTACGCCAAAATTTGGCATCAGTCAAAAATTAAAGAATCAACTAGACCCAAATTTTTAATTGTGTTCAGCATCGTGATTTGGCTACTCTCACGAGTTTGAAATTCGGCAGCAAAAATAACTGCGAAAAAAGTTTACAGAACGGAATCCATATACTTGCCTCTAGTTATTCTTTCTTCGAAAGACAATTGATCAGAGATTTGTAGCCTCGCTAGGATTTAAAAGGGCAAGAATCTCTTCCGAACCGATACTATTGCTTCCAAGGCCAATGATCATCGCAAAAATTCGTGAAAAATACCATCAGCATCTCGTAACGTGGGCTCGTTAATGCATTTCGGTATTCTAACTCCGAAAAAGAAAGCGACTGAAGGAATTCGCGCCGCGAGTGGGAATCGACCCCGAGCCTCTCGGGTAGAAGTCCGACGCTCTAACCACTGAGCTGAAGCCGCGCTGATCGTCCAGCGCACTAATTAGTCCTCACTTACAGATTTGAATGGGAACCCGCCCGCGCTCACGTATTTCTGGTAGCCAATCGACAGGGGAAGGCGATGACAATCGCCGTCACGAGGCAATGCCTCGTGACACTAACCGGGTGGGGGTTCGAGATGTCCTCATCTCGAGTTGAGTACTGATTCAATTGCATCTATGGCAGTTTTACCGACCGGTATACTAATTTCTCTGTCATGGTACACGTCACCGATTTATTCTAATGGAATCCTCCTTCTAATCCTGGATTCTCCTCATCGACTGACCAATGTCCAGACTACTGCCTCATCTACGTCGGTCGATAAAGCTGTGAATTGATGATTATGGAGTGAGAGGTATCAGCACCACCTGGGATACTTCAACTCCGAGTGGTTGTGCCACGGCAAAGGCCGATTCCGGCGCCACCTCTTATCGTGAGAAGGAAGTGTGAATTTCGATTGAATTTCTCGATTTAATTTAATTTAATTACCGAATTAAAGTCAAGGCTATTATCCATACTATACGAAAGCGATATCAAGCGGGTCCCCACAAGGGATGCCACGTGACGTGAGCTCGTTAATGCATTTCGGTATTCTAACTCCGAAAAAGAAAGCGACTGAAGGAATTCGCGCCGCGAGTGGGAATCGACCCCGAGCCTCTCGGGTAGCAGTCCGACGCTCTAACCACTGAGCTGAAGCCGCGCTGATCGTCCAGCGCACTAATTAGTCCTCACTTACAGATTTGAATGGGAACCCGCCCGCGCTCACGTATTTCTGGTAGCCAATCGACAGGGGAAGGCGATGACAATCGCCGTCACGAGGCAATGCCTCGTGACAATCTTCTCTACGATAATGTTTCACCAGGAAGATGATGACCGTTTTAAGAGTCCTTCGACTGTCCAGTTATTCACCACATTCACTCGCAAATGCTGTATTTCACAGTTGATGTTACAATTTATCTTCCAAGTCAAACGATTTTCTGGAGTCCGAATGGACCGAGGGATGCTGCTTCAGAATGAGTGAGCCTGTTTGCGAAAAAGGATTGAAAAATGAATCAAAATTTTAAGAAAATCAGCAGAAGTGCAAGCAAGATTGATAGAAAAAAAAGTGTAAGAAAGTTTTTGAATGACATAGAAATGAAGATGAAAATAATTTCTCCTCGCAGAATGGGAATATTAATCGAAATTGCGTATCAACCATTGTCTTCAAACTACGTGCAAACAATCTTGGTCGATTTTTATTGCAACGCTTGGATGCCAGAGCTTGTGGACAAACGTTATTTCTAAATTTTTATTAGTTGTTGATATTTGGTTTGATATTTAGAAGAGTAGCATCAATATATGGAACTAAATACGTGAAACTGAAAATTGCCCGAGTGTATCACATTACGACTGGTAGTCGTCCCTGAGAAATTCATACAAATGAGCAGACATGTTCGAGATCTGGAAGAAGGATAGCGATTCAGAGGTGAGAAAAGAAATCTCAAGTTAAGGCGATGCGGTCACCGTGCAACCC
Source organism: Eretmocerus hayati (assembly GCA_029851415.1). Classification (NCBI taxonomy): domain Eukaryota; kingdom Metazoa; phylum Arthropoda; class Insecta; order Hymenoptera; family Aphelinidae; genus Eretmocerus; species Eretmocerus hayati. The sequence continues at coordinate 104,738,269 of CM056742.1, forward strand.
GGAAATTATATCTTATTTGGATGTAAATCAAAAAATTTTCACAAAACGAAGTTGGAGACGATTTGTCCATTACGTATTATCATTTTAATTGTGGTGGACAACTCATTATTTGTCACCAATCACAACACTATCACTAATAAACGAGAATAACTTGCCCGCGGGTACTTTCTAACCTACAAATTGGCACATTTTCGTTCACAAAACTCTCAAAATCTAGTCCGATTTGGTCCAAACGAAGAGTTATCCAGGCCAAGTTAGATGATAATAAAGCCTGGATAACTCGTCGTTTAGCCCATAATGGAAAAGATTTTGAGAGTTCTGTGAACAAAGTTCAGCGTGCACGGTGACCGCATCGCCTTAAGAATGTTCTCAAGGGCATAATATATCGGAGGACAGGGTTCAAGAAGGTCTGGGATCAATGCGCGAGGATGTTAAACAACGCCTCAAAATTCCAAAGAGATCGATGAGAGTGCCTCTGAATTTCCGAATGACATATAAAGGAAAATGGAAAAATTTCCTTCAGGAAGATGGTAGTCACAATCAAAATTCCGTATCAACCAATCTGTTTGAAATGATCAAGAAATACTGGGGAAAGAGTTTTTGAAGATTCATATTGGAAGTCTTGGATGCCAGAACATTTGGACGATGAGGTTGAATTTGACGTAATTATCTTGACGTTGGAGAGGGAGTATGAAGAGTATGGAGTTGTCGATGTACTCGGGTCATACCTGATCAATTTAGAACGAACCCTCGAAGTTTTGAGAAGATTGCTTCGGGGGCTCAAGGAATCTCGTGTGACAATGGGGAGACAACATACAGATACACAAACATACAGACATACTCAAGGTGTGATTGAAGATATTCCACAGAGAATGTTATACACCAGATGTGGAATGTATAGGGGTACCCTTCGATAAGTCTTGGGGAGCAGAATAACTCTCATTTGGGTAAGGCTTGAAGTTAGGGGTCAAAATTGAGACATCCGAAAAAATTTTGAGCGAAAATTTTTGCACCAGTAAAACACTTTCTCTTCAAGAAAGCAAAACCGACAGAGGTGATGAATGCATGTTTTTGTTATTCATCCATACCGCATTTCACTGCATGCACAATATTTCTCATGAACATTGATCATCGAATTCGCCATCTATCATCTGAGGCCGAAATTGTGCTGCTGCACTGAGCTTAGCTACTTTCGCGAACCATAAGCGCCTCTTAGAAGATCGCACTCCTGCTTTATGGACTGACCTCAGTCTACCCGTATTCATTTTGAGCTCTGCTTGAATGGAATTCTCACTGCATGAGGTGTGATGGATCAGATCCGGCTCGGAATCGAACTTTAGTGAGAGCATTTTTTGGATCATTATTAGCAATTTTTTGAGTAAAATCACCCTGAAGTAGGTTTCTTCACGTGCTCATTTCATACGAGAGGCGTCTCACTGAATGGTAGCCTATTTTGCTGAGGGTCACTGTCGGTCGCTGCGGTTCCAAGGTTGACTTACAAGGGGAGGACCTGACCTTTGGATCACCAATCCTTGCCAAATTTTTTTTACAGTTTTGTGTCACCTAGAATATGAAGAATCCAGAGTAACTCCGTCAAATGTGCCTTCTGTCGAGAGCTACAAGCACAAATGTTAGCGTCGCCAGTATACCTATATATATATATCACTTTTTAACATGGGCCTATATGGGCAATGTCAATGTCATGGGCTGTAACTTTCAACAGGAGGCCCATTTGACGGAGTTACTCTGGATTCTTCATCTTCTAGGTAATACAAAACTGTAAAAGAATTTTGGACAAGATTGGTGATCCAAAGGTCTGGTCCTCCCCTTGTTAGTGCTCACTTGAAGCGGCTCAAGGAGAGGACGCCCCCAGCATAACAGTCATGTGGGGAAACTGGGACGATGCTGAACATGCTTCTTCACATGTAGCGACTCCGAGAGTATTGAATAAGTGGTGGACTGAATAAATGCTTGAGCACTCAACTAGCACTAGAGACCCTTATCCCATTCTTGCTCTGGGATCAGGAGACATGGGATAGGGTCACGGCTACACAAGACCTGCGAATCGAAGTTTGGTAACTTCTCGTCTCCAAATCGCAAATATGAATCTAACTCCTTCTTGATCTTGTAGGACAGAGGTGAGTAAACAAAACACTTTTCGGATGGAAATATTCGATTGCGACGTTTCGTCAACTTTGAGTCGGCCTCATCAGGTTGAAAAACACTTTTTCACAAAATTAGAATCACGTATAACAAATGATCACTCGATCACAAATATCACTTCTAGAGAAATAATTCACCTCATTTTGGATAATAATTTGGACTACATATCACAACTCATACTAGTCAAAAAAGAAAAAAAAATCCACTTGTCATCAGAACAATTCATCGCGAGCGCGCGTTTGAAGCAACTGATGTTCTTTGATATACATACAGATAACAGATGCATATGCGACTATTAGCTAGTAGCGTCAGCTGTTGCATCATGGTAAAAGAGAGATTTTCGATACCATACTAACTTTAACGACTCAAATTTACAGAATAATATTACAACATCTTTATTACTGCTGCGTGTACCCTCTTCGAGTTTTCCACATCTTCTCTTCTATTGATATCATTTGAGTCAACTCTTATATGCCACATCTCAGATACAAGGCGTTCGGAATAGTCCGATTCTCGATCAATTACTATTGTATTTTCCCAGTCAAACGCATGATCCAAGTTCTCCCGATGTTTTGAAACTACAGACTCGGAATCTTTGAATTTTATGTATTCATTGATGCGAGTGTTCGAGGATCTTTTCGTCCCGCCAACATATGTCGCAGGACAATTCTTACACATAAATTGAAAGACAACCTCTGTTTCATCGAATTTCTTCAGGGGGTCTTTACCTAAAGCTCTAACACCTCGCAAACTCTTTCGGCCTCCGGAATTGTGCAGATGTTGTATTTTTGGAATAGATGCTTGCATTTCCTAAACAAATCCGGATGGTACGGGATGCAGATGTTTTGTTGTGAAGTGAAATTCTCCTCCCTTTCCGGTATTGGCCCATTGTTATCCATCTCATTTAATTGAATGTTAGACCAAGTGATCATGTGTTATATGAGGGTTTCCACGGAACTTTTAACTTTTGTGTTACTGCAGTGTTCCAGGAGTATTTTGAACTAATCGGAGTGCGCAGGAGTGGCATTTTATAGTATTTGGCATCATTCAATATGGACTACATTCTTTTTTGGTGGAACGCATCCTGACTTATCAATACCAGACCGCAAAAGATGATTTTTGGGTAGTTTACAAACGTAACAACGCGATTTTTTGGATTGATAAGGCTGTAACTAAAATACCTATGCCTCGACTACTTCGGTGGAATGGTATATCCATCTACTAATCTCATATTTTGAGAAAATCTTTGATGTGGAAGAGTGCGCTGATTTGGCTATGATATTAGCTTTCATTCATCGATGTAACCGAGTTTTGTAGGAAAACTTTCTTTGGCTATTGTTTACGAAAATGATGAAATACCTTGTGCGAAACGGAGAATTCAGCAATGAATTTTCGAAGTTGAAAAAAAGACGAATCGAATCCCGTTGTGCGTGAGTGTGCGTTGATCCGGACAAATTTTATAAAGCTTCAAAGCTCATAAAGTTATCGCGCCACTGGCTTTGAAAATGGTCATTTTTTGATGTCATACTCAGAAGATGCGGAGCACAGGGTTGGGACGTTGTGCTCCTTTTTCTTCGTCACAAAAAAGATATAACCACACTGTTTTGAGTTGCAATTGTCGATCGGTATTTCTGTGAGAAGCTGAGGAGAAATATTTGAATCCGGATGGTAAGCTAAATAAGCCTCTGAATGTGATGGTATCGCAATTTTCTTGATTTTTACATAGTATACGGCTGAGATATGAACAAAATAACACCACAGTGTATCCTAGAAATTGAAATGAGACTCGTAGCTCTTGACTCGATTTTGGAAATTTACATCGAATTTCGGAGAAATCGATGATGAAATTCATCTTAGAGTCAAGTCAGGCAAAATATAATCCGTATCGATCGTCTAGACAATGTTTTGAATCGAATCTATTCGATTGAAGTTGATTTACGAATGTTTCAAGTGTGAAATTCCGTACATGTCGTTCTGAACCAGATACCTAGGCTTGGAAGAGAGTGGCACCACTTTCTTCACATGTTTCCAAGGTCTAAGAATCACATAAAACCCATTTCAAACGTGTTCTATGAGAAAACTTTTTTCTTATTCCAGAGGGTCAATGGTTAAAAGTTCCGTGGAAACCCTCATATGTGATTCTGATCTTGTGAAAAATTGTTTTTCAGCCTGATGAGATCAACTGGAAGTTGACAAAACATCACAATCAAATAGTTCCATCCATGAAGTAATTTGTTCACTCACCCCTGTCCTTCAAGATCAAGAAGAGGTTAAATCCATAGGCCTGCGACTCGTAAGCAGAAAGATGCTAGATTCTGAGCGCAAAACGCCACTGGTCCTGAAGTAATGCTCGTGCGGTTCCGCGGTCGGATTGGTAAGTCTGTTAGATTCCGCTTCTTTCCAATGGCCGTCGCCAACGGAGAAGGAAGAGGGTCTACTCGGTTTGGATGTCCACATAGATGTGGATTCCAGCCCGAAACCGTTGAGCAGGTACTTGCTACCCGTTTGTGGCTGCCTGGTGCTTCTCCGTCGTACGTCGCAGCGTTGTCATCCCACAATCACCTTCAGGAGTCAGACAGGAGAGAAGAGGGAGGGAGAAAGAGATGGAAAGCGCTTGGCTGAGAAAACCATCCACGTATACAATGCCATGCAGAGCCATGGCAATCCTCTGTATCGGAAACAGATCAGAAATGAATACCGCACACATCTTGGAATTCCGCATAAATAATTCACCTGACGAAGATGAATTTCCAAACAGGAGGAAGATTCATTGTTAACTCGACCAGAGCCATGTAGTGAAATCCTACACGCAAAATAGTGAGTGACGGTCAAAACCGTCCCTTGTGGCGCTGGTGCGGAGCAGCGCCAAGTGCTGCTTTTGAGCGGACCCAGGTGTTGGAAAATCCGTGCACTCCTCGCGGTCGACGCGTCGTGCTTCTCTTCCAGCGAATAGATCTTGTAACTATATATACTATCGGTTTAAAAATGATTGACACCCAGAGAATTTCTGCTATCCTGGCTCCAAAAAAATCGCTAATTTTTTTAAATGGGATAACGTCGAAGCACATCTAGTCGCGGCCATGATAAAATTTTTTTGAAGTCGATCGGATGACAACTGCGGCTGTAGCTGTTATCAGAATGTAAAAAAACGCGGGTATAAGGCCAATTTCAGAGGTAGCTCGACTTTGGGATGCTACAGCTCTGCCAAAAAAAATTCTGGGGCGCTGCAAAAAATGTAGGTGATAGATATTTAGTTCCCCAATAGCGTCCAACAACAATCAGCCAAAAAAATTAATAACTTTTGGAGTTAATCCAGTTATTGTTATCTCGGGATCTATTGAGGTTGAAGACTTGATCCAAAAACTGAAAAATCATAAAAAAATTCTGGATGTCAAATACAAAAATGCAATATGAGATTTTAAATAAACAAACGCGTGGCAAGGTCGCAAAGTTGAAAAAAAATAAAGTTTGCGCCTATTGTGAGGCTTTTATTGTCTTTTACAGCCGGGACCCGTAAAATCGGCGATGGGCAAGACTACCTGACCGCGGACCATAAAAGTCGTAAAGTTGCGGTCTCGGAGTCAATAAGGGTACCATCAGTCTGCTTCGGCTGCAATAATGAAGCTGAATTTTCAACAAAGAGAGCAATAAAATTATTTCGAACACGATTTGGGCCTTGCGTTACTATTACAAATATCGCCGATTCATCGATGAAGGATATATCAATGACGCGTGTGTGCAGGTGTCTTTCTCTCTCTCAGAGTTTCGCGATATCTGCATGTAAGTATTTTTTGGTGGATCCTTTGAATGATTGATAATATACAATCAATACATTATCCACATGATTCCGATGTGAAACAGTTGGATATCATCCATATTGATAAGATGACAATCAACAGTTGAATGATTTTACCATCATCTTGTTCGACCGATCATTTCTAGCATCATAGAAATGAATGTATGTCGTGTTATTGCGCGTTTCGCACAATCAATAATTATCAGTCAACGATCGAACAAGATAATAGTAAAATCATTCAACTGTTGATTATCATCTTATCAATACCGATGATATCCAACTGTTTCACCATCGGAATCATGTGGATGAAGTATTGATTGTATATTATCAATCATTTAAAGGATCCGCCAAAGAATACTTACATGCAGATATCGCGAAACTCTGAGAGAGAGAAAGACACCTGCACTCATGCGTCATTGGTATACTGTTCGACTCATCATTGACAATCCTTCATCGATGAATCGGCGATATTTGTAACGCGAGGCCCAAATCGCTTTCGAAATAGTTTTATTGCTCTCTTTGTTGAAAATTCAGCTTCATTATTGCAGCCGAAGCAGACTGAAGGTACCCTTATTGACTCCGAGACCGCAACTTTACGACTTTTATGGTCCGCGGTCAGGTATAGTCTTGCCCATCGCCAATTTTACGGGTCCCGGCTGTAAAAGACAATAAAAGCCTCACAATAGGCGCAAACTTTATTCTTTTTCAACTTTGCGACCTTGCCACGCGTTTGTTTATTTAAAATCTCATATTGCATTTTTGTATTTGACATCCAGAATTTTTTCATGATTTTTCTGTTTTTGAATCAAGTCTTCAACCTCAATAGATCCCGAGATAACAATAACTGGATTATCTTCAAAAGTTATTAATTTTTTGGCTGATTGTTCTTGGACGCTATTGGGGAACCAAATACCTATCACCTACATTTTTTGCAGCGCCCCAGAATTTTTTTTGACAGAGCTGTAGCATCCCAAAGTCGAGCTACCTCTGAAATTGGCCTTATACCCGCGTTTTTTTACATTCTGATAACAGCTACAGCCGCAGTTGTCATCCGATCGACTTCAAAAAAATTTTATCATGGCCGCGACTAGATGTGCTTCGACGTTATCCCATTTAAAAAAATTAGCGATTTTTTTTGGAGCCAGGATAGCAGAAATTCTCTAGGTGTCAATCATTTTTAAACCGATAGTAGTTGTATAGTCTCGTCTCGGGGTGCACAGACCCGAGATGCTTGCGCGCGTTTGTATGATCAAAGTGACATTGTTTAGCTGGTCACGCGGGCAGCACTTGACACCGCATTTCGCCCAGGGCAGCCGCGCACTCTGGAGGTTGACCTGACCCGGGCTAACAAAGAGAAAGATAGAGAACGAGAGAGAGAGAGAGAGAGAGAGAGAGACGCAGCTGGCAGTCGTGCAGCAGCAGTGCAAAGGTAGTGTTTACCCGGACGACGTTAGCTGACGCGGTGAATGGCCCTTAAAATGTCTCCCCACGGCACGCTTGCCCTCATCGTCGCCCCTATTTGCGGAGAGTCGATACCGCGAAGGCTAGCTACCGGTCAGTCTATCCCCAGCTCGACGAGGTGGTGAGCTCATCTTGTTCCGCCGCTCTACCGCGTCGTAACCAGTCCTCCTTACTCCTCCGCGTTCCACTTAGCATGCACGTTTTAGCTATATTGGGCCACGCGGGTCGTCGTCGCGGTCATCTTGTGAATCAACTCTGACCTCCGGAGACGAAAGCGCGAAGAGTTGGAGGGATACGGGTCCGCCACGTGGGAATAGTCTGCACCCCTCCCGAGTCAGCCTCGCCCACTATGTATATGGGCATTTCGGCAGCAACGAAGTGAGGTGAATTCGAAAGCGTATGTATATGAGTATTCCCACTACAAGTGAGTTATAGTGATCGTGAGATATGACCACTGATCATTTTGGACGAACATTTGAGGACTATTTACGCCATAGGTAGCACTGTAATTAGGTTTATCGACCTGCGAGTCGTGACATGAAGTTCTAATAGCGATAGAGCGTTTATTCCGTATTTTCAGACAAAATCACGTGTATATATATTCGATCGATATGTGATTACATGAAAGTGTCCGCGGCATATGATTTTCTCGCTTCACAGGTGCTCCCAACGTTTCTCTTTGTCCCGCCCTTCGTGGTGCGGGGTACCTGACCCTAACCTGATCCGGCCTAAAATAAGTGAGGTGATGTGGGTTGGTTCAGTTTTCCAGGTAATTATCCCCTCGCAAAAGTCCCCCCCCCCCCCCCCGTTACATCAGAAAATGTCCCTATGATTGACGAATAGCTCAGACAACAACTAGACATTCAATATGAGCTTTCTATGCCGAAGCTCGATGCTCACTGATAGTTGAACGCACATGCTGATGGAGTCATTTGTTCTGACACAGCAATTGACCAATTCTCTACTACAACCTTATTCATTCCCGAATGTTGATCGTCGCGCCATCAAACATGACTCTTCGCGTCCCTAGAATTGATACATTATGTCCTTGTTCCCTAATCACCATGAATGAGCTACGCACTCTCGTGAACGAGCGTTCCCTTGTGCTCTTACACAATCGCGTCTCATCTTAGATTGGCAGAGTTGCAGATCCAAGCTCAATGACTCTAGTGTATCCTCGAGTCTTCGCCTAGTCATTATCCTCTGCTAATGGCACGTCAACCCTCTCTGTTTGTTCTGTCGAATCAAATCTTCATAACACTTTCAGGATGCACTTCTGAAGCAGTTGGTCAGTTGTGTTGAAGAAATGGAAAATGGTATACGATGGGATGAGGTAGCCATGCACTTCGGTGACCGGAATGAGATCCAATGCCAGCAGAGGTGGGCAAAGGTTGTCAATCCGGAACTCATCAAAGGACCTTGGACCAAAGAAGTGAGTGCTGCGTCCCCCACCTGCATGCATGATATCGATGACTTCATCCTAATTTGATTATATTTACCTCCATCGCAAGATGATGATTGCATAATAATAATAATTGATTTGTCGAATTTTCATGCAAGATGTTCATCGCCAATGGAACGATGTCTCAGTTTCTTCCCTCGTAGCCCTTCTTGAGCTTGAAATAATCTGGACCGTCGACCTTTCAATGACAGAATATCCTCTCGCAATCAGAATGTTCTCAACGTACCTTGTTACACGAATGAGGTCAATTACCTCAAGTGGAATTTGATATAATATTCCAATAGCATCTTGGTACCCTCAATGTGTTCTTAAAATATTTATGTGTACGAAATTGCACCCAAATTGCAAATGTTATTGTCCAAGCGTTGAATACAATAATTGCATGAAATACTCGGTAATTCTATGAATTGACGACCGATTTCAGTGAAAGTTTGGAGTGGCTCGTTTCTGCAACGCTTTAAATCGTTATTTTATGCAATACCTGGCCGTTACACTTTTTGCCTGAGTGCAGTCTAGGAAAGCGTGTAATTGAATTGAATCACTCTGAAATCAATATCTTCAGTCGCGCGGGAAGATGATCTAGAAAATTCTCATGGTTTTTCAACCTGGTTGACATTTTCTATTGAGAATCACTACAGAATTGACCTCAGAGACTCTGAGTCATCTTCATTTATCACACAGCCAAGAATTACCATTAAGTTATCTATCATGATAGTATGTCAAAACTATCGATATCACGAATTCACAATTCATAATGGAGAGTTAGTCATAAATTACGTCACAGAAGATTCCATTCTCTTCGAGCACTCCCCTCTCTGCGAAGGACTCCTTATCTCAATTTTCCACACAAAGATTATCAACCTCTAACATTGCCGAGATGAGCTAGTCTCCGTATGGGAATTCACATGTGTAGATCTTCGTGAAGTCCGACGATACAGTCATCCCTCGTTAACCTGAACACCTATAACACGAATTCTCTCGTTAACCTCTTCTGACCGGCACCAATTTCCCGTCGATTGAAGGATTTTTTTTGGTAAATTCTAGTCGGGTGAGTGCCGAAAAGTGTTTTCAGTAACAGAGACATGACAAAACAACCATTGCGTAAGAGTTTCGGCTATGTCCACATATGTGGACATCAGTTCGGCGGGGAACGGAATATCAACAACTGACTCGAAAGATCATCGATTCCTGTCTGAAATTCATCTACGTTGACTTTTTTCTATCCAGGAAAATGAATATCTTATCGTTATTGTGCGAAGAATATGATTGTCATGACGGAGACAAAAACCTAATCTCTTGAAGAAGCTGAACTTTATTCTCAATCCTCGAGAATGAGATATGAAGGTCAGTCTAACAATTCGTCCTACATTTTCACTTGTTCACACTCGTGATCTCGCAAGACAAGTGTACCGCGTAAGCCTGGTGTACACGTGTGTGGACAGACTTCACACGCACGGCGATTCTATATGCTTTCAATTTTCGCAACCGGTCTTGTGGCAATAGTTCCTCTTGCCTCAGAAATATACAATGACCTCTCAATCCGATTCTTAGATCTCATTCCCAAGTAGGGAGAACGATTTTCGGCTTTTTCTGGGAAACAGTTTTTTCAATCTGATTGATTTGCATGAAAGGGCAACTAAAAATCAGTTCCTTGGTGTGAAAACAATGCGACATTCGTGAATTTGGACCAAGCAAAGGTACTGCACAAGAATTTTTGGTAAATTTCCAAAACTCAGCCCACAGAGCCTACGCAAACATGTGTTCACATATGTTTATGTCGTAGCCGGTTCCTCAAATCCGCCGGTTACTTCACTGGCTAGCCGGTTAAATAACCGCGCCCGGTTAGTAAAATTTGCATAAGTTCTTGCATTTGTACGTTAAGTGTTTAGTAACTGGCTGATGCTATCCCTGGCGGATAGCATCAGCCAAGCCGTTACTCAAACGGTTACTCAACCGGTTTGCACTCCTTCAGCCCGTTGAGAAACCATTGGGACGAGTAGTAAGTCGGAAGTCAACGCAGTCTCGCTTCGAGAAATACCACGATACAATGTAATATCTTTGAGGGAAGCTGCGTCTCACCGATCGCGTTCTGAAGGGTAAGGCCTTAAAACAGCAGGAAATCAGGGGTGCGATGACAAGGAAAAATCTAACCTTATGAAACAGTATCCTGGGAATCATGTTGTGTTGGTTAAAAATGGAGAAATCTTCAGGGATTCATCCCCATGGGCATCCTATCCATCCATACAATTATGGATATCAGCATCGCCAATACATCTATATGTATGGCTTTACCAACATGAGCGTATATGAGCAATGCTGATCTCCATAATTGTATGGATGGATAGGGTGCCCATGTGGATGAATGCCTGGAGATTTTTACATTCTTAACCAATACAACATGATCCCCAGGGTACTGTTCCATAAGGTTGGATCTTCCCTTGCTAGTACACTCCTGATTTCCTGCTAGCAAGCAGTTATGTTCTGAAGCTTTCCTCGAGAGATGTTACATTGTTTCGTAGCATTTCTTAAAACGGGACTGCGTTGACTTCCGGCTTACTACTCGTCCCAATGATTCCTCAATTAATGGGCCGAAGGAGCGCCAGCCAGTTGAGTAACTGGCGGATAGGATCAGCCAGTTACTGAACTGACTAGACACTTAATGGAGAAATGCACGTGCTAATGCATATTTCATTAACCGGCCGCGGTTATTCAACCGGCTAGCCAGTTAAGTAACCGGTGGATTTGAGTAACCCCCTTGGACATGTACACCGGTCAGAAGAGATTAGCACGAACACCAAAACGAATTCTCTCATTAACCCAAACGAAATTCTTGTTCCGTTGAGAATGCATGGGCTCTTAGGACATTTTTCGACTTGGGACAAATCTCGTTAACACGAATCTCGATAAATTTTCCGATACCATTTGAGACAAAGTCTTGGTTCAAACGAATACAAATCCGGGAACAGAGTGAATATCCGCGAAAAAGAGCGCAGTACATCGCGATGAGTGAGCGCAAGCAGCCACCTACTGATTATAGCACCAAACTTGCGATACAAGATGAAGTTGATCGGCCTATTGAGGAAAGCGTTGAGACAGTTTTGGAATCTCAAAGATCTACGTGATCAACGATCATGTGATGGAAAAATGAGATCCGGAACGCGGCTGCATCAGGAATCGAATTGCCGAGAGTACAACGCTTGCGTGATGCAAAGAATGCTGACTTGGAAGAGGGATTACTCCAATGTTCCTGTATAGTGCGGAAGAAAACATTGATGAGTCAAAAGGAGAGCAATTGGACTATTCGGAAAGTGATGAGGAACTTGGAAGCTCGCCCAAACCACCTCCTGAATCTGTTAAGGAAACTCTGCGTGATAGTTTGTTTGGTAAACTTCGTCCTTGATGTGGTACAATTTGTATCGAGATTTTCTCGTCGATCTTGAAGGACTGGGTGGCAAGGAACTGGTGGAAAAATTCCTGACTTTTTATGTATATAAGTAAGAGTTTTTAATCCTACCAAAGTTTCGTCTACGTGGTTTCTAGACCTCTTCAAGACAGCTTAAGTCTAAGACATAAAATATAAATTCGAGATCGAACGTACTCATTATGGGCAACAGTCCGTCTCTTGTCAAAACAAACGTTACTATGAGCCCCACCCAGTCCTTCAAGATCGACAAAGAATCTCAACACAAACTGCCACGACAAGGACATCGATCAGGTTTGTCGATCATTTAGAGAGATTGGGCATTGAGTGTCATATAGGGAATCCCTCATAATTACGTCACCAAACTTCGGATAGTTCCTTTCAAGAGTAAGAACGGGAGTTCCGGAGGTAGTATCAACAATGAGTGAATTCTTCTCCATTACACGTAATCTATTATTGGTGAAAATCTCTTCCTATACCCTCTCTTTTGATATTAGAACTTCGATAGGAATTGTAGTCGTTCGAGTTCATTCCATACTACCTACAAGACAACGAAATTGTCCATTGTTAATATAAATTGATTCGTGTTAGTAAGTAATTGCAGCATCTTGTTTCACCTGAATTCTTCGATAACACGGACAAAACTCCTGTCCCGTGGAATTTGTGATGACGAGGGATGACTGTGTGAGTATTGTGGCATTGTAAATTGACTCCCGTGCATAACTCCTTCATATTCAACGAATTCTTAGCATAAAATGCCAATTCTTGCGCAAAGATCGGCGACACGATTCACTGGGTTCTCGGCAACGTTGCTTTGCGGCATTACCTCCGTGATTTCACCTGGATATCGGAATAGGAAGAGAACGCACGCATTCTGAATGATAAACCAGAGATTCAGATAGAATAACTCGACCTATATCCTGCACACGCTCGCATGATACACACATCTACATATTAATATCGTGTCAACTAACGTCCAGAATCCAGAGAAGACTCAGTTATCAATGAACGTCTCTGAAATTCCCTGAGAAAATACAAAAAATCACTCCACGATTCCTGAAAATACAATTAAACCACTACAACTCGGTCTTCGCTCGTAGCGAGAAGACTCAGTGAGATCTAGTGCACTCACGACCGGAGCCCGCGGCTCCAACTTGACCCAAAATGGCCGCTCAACGATAACGATATTTGCCACGCTGCGGCAATGTCCAACTACACCTAATGTTGGAGCACGAGCTACGGGCAATTAATTTTCCTCGTGGACCGATCCGCTCTTACTCGGGAAGGCGATCCACCCAGAGTGCGGCCTCGCTCGTCATCGTCCAGACGACAGCAACACTCGAATACCAAGCGCAAACGGGTGCAGTGCTAGAGGAAGAAGAATCGCCCCATAGCGAAAGCCAATGCCATATTGTATAGGCAGGCGAGGAGCAAGCTCCGCTACGCCATACGGAAGAGTGAGCAGAGATGCTGTCAGGTGCTCTGCAACATGGTGAAGGAGAACTCGTAGGGGACTCCGTATATAGTCGTGATGAGCAGCCTCCGCTCACAGCTGGGCTGCTCAGCACCGACTGGCGGGGCAGCCCTGTTGAGGACAGTAGACGTGTTGTTCCCTAGGGGAGAGTAAAGGTTGATCTTCCTACTCCCTGTAACTGAGTCCACCCCACGCTCCGAAGGAAGCGAACTCCGAATCGCAGCGGAAAGACTTATGAATAGCGAAGCACCGGGCCTCGATGGGATCCTGAAGGAGGCGTTGAAACCCGTTGTGGAGACGAGACCTTTGCTGATATTGGAGCTGTTCAACACGGTGTTCTGGAAGCCGAAGAAAGTTCGTCTCAAATGGCGACAAAAACTGAGTACGGGGAGTGGTTCGTAATACCAAATAGTGATGAAATCTTTTCGAATCAAAATCGAAGCTGCTCCTTTTTACGAAATATTCATAGAATGAGCTGCAAGTAGCAGGCTATATCGTGAACGAATCTTGCGATCGCTTAGAAGGGAGACTGTCGTTATTGTGAACCAAAATCAATTTTATTCGATATTACTTATATATGGTAGTATGAAAAGCCATTCTTGAGCCAATAGTTGATGGCTAGAGTGAGTTAGACAGGAATGAGAGCAAAACTCGAGGAGATGAAATTATATTTGATCAACAACAATGAACTCAAATTTATTGGATTATTCACAGTCCTGGAATATCGTTACATATTTTAAATCAAAACAAGTCATCAGTTACTTGTAAATTTCGTGAGCCAGTCACAATTCCATCATAGAATAATTGTCGGGAAGAGCCAAGAGAAATAAATTAAATATGAAGTGAGGAGAATTCCACCACTGCTTCTTTCAATTTTCGCGGATACGAATCGAGCAGTGAGTTCACTTCCCTTTTTTCCCAAAACTTGAGGAACTCTCGATGAGCAGATTCACCTGCTTGCTCAGACCATAATCCTGAGCCGCCTTTTCCATCGAGTAGTTCTAATGATTGCACGAGGTGACGGAGAAGCACGTGGATTTTCAAAGTTTTGGAGACTCCCAAAGCATCCAAATTCTTGTGCAGCTTATCCACCAGTTTACGAATTGATTCAATTGACCTTTTTCTGTTGACTGAGAAACATGATGTAACTCTCTCATCCATCGTTTTGAAAGCAGAAACGTAGGATTTCATTGTTTTCAGACTAGTATCTCCGCGGACTTCTCTGCCGAGAAGTGGATCAGTCTTTTTCAACATAGTCCGGCAAGCATTCCCTTCGAACATTTCTCCATGGTAATTTTGGGAAATGAGGTTCAACTTTTTAGGCCATTTGAGAGCTTGCTCATGTCCGAGAAGAATCACTAGAAAATTCCAAAAAAGGTAATTGACAAACCCTTGCAGTATGTGTAGCTCAGGTATGATACACTTCTCGAGAACCAACGTCTCATTTTTTTCTCCAAAAAAGAGGTTTGTTGATGGTGCTGTTGCTATTTTTTGCTAACTTCTTATCACCACCGAGAGCAACGAATCTATCATGATCTTTCCTCAGATCGCCAAAAGTTTTCAGTTAGAAATTTTGTACATTCTCAGACTTTTCAATGAAATCATTTCTCAAATTCTTAAGACAAATATCACAAAATGGGCAAGGATGCATCGACGTAGCCGTTTGCTGTCCATTAATCATCAATAACAATCTGAAATCAGACACAAATTTGAACTTGACTTGATCCAATCCTATAAGATCGAAAATCTGTTTCACATTCTCGTATGTCTCTTTTATTTCGGGGACTAGGCATGAAATAATCAACTTCTTCACACTAGTTGTATTATTATTGATTTATTGAACCTTTCGGTTATAATAGTATATCTTGTTCTTACAAATATGACGTATGTCTACAGTAGTGAAAAATTACAACATATCCAGATCTTTTTACAAAAATAAATTGACATATTCTTTTTCTTTGATTGTATGCACCTACATTATGCTTTGTACTGGAATGCTTACTGTAGTAGTGAAAATAAAATAAAATCGCATAGGAACTCTTTACAAAAGTAACATAAAAATATTCTTTGATTTTGAATGTTTTGCACTCTCACTGTGCTTAGTGCTATTACTCTTCATACACCTTCTTTCCTGCTTGCAGACTTCTCTTCCTTGCTTCACCCATTCTTTCCTCTTTCTTTCACCCTCTTGCCTCTGTGTCCATACCTCCTTTCCTGTCGGGTGACCTTTACTTATATCATCCTGGCTACCCCTATAGGAGTGCCAATGTAGCTTCTTTCTTCATCGCTCCATATCATTCTGTATAGTTGCTCGTTTCTTTCTGCGTACACTACCTCTCCTACTATCTCTACTTCAAAGCCGTCTCTCACCATCCTGTCTATTGCTTCTTGTTTCCTTCTTTCTATCCATCTTTCCTCTGCGCTTTTGAATTCCTCTATTATGTACTCTTTTTCTCCTATTCTTGACATTGTCTCCTTCATTTTTCTTATTATTTCTGCATTGTGTGTCTTGAGTACCCATGAGGTGTTTCTTTGTACCCTGCCTTTTTTTCCTAGGCTTTCTAGCCACCAATCTTCTCTGTTTGTGTCTCTGCCCAGTTTTTCTATTATCCACTGTTCCACCCTCTTGCCTCTATTTGCTACACCTTTTCTAATCACTACTGCTCTCACTTCTTGCCTCTCTTGTATTTCAGTTTCACTTTCTTCAGAGCTCATCACACTTTCATTTTCACTTGATGAGTTTTCTAACCTCCCTCTTTCCAGTTCTTCCAATCTGCGCTGTAGCTCTCTATTTTCTTCTTGCAGTCTGTTGGTATTTTCCTCTGCTTCTTGTCTCCTCCTTCTTTCCTCTTCTAATGCTTCTCTATGACTTTCCATATTAGATTTTAATATTTTTGGAACTTGTACTTTTGCTGTGGCTGCTTGCGCTTTGTAGCATGTACCGGTGGCCGGCTGCTGCGTCTGCCCGCGCCTTCCCTGTTCCTGTTCATGCATTCCCGGTTCTGTTCCTGTTCCTTCCTTTTTCTTTCTGTCTTCTGCTAGTTGTTTACGTCCTGTCTTCGATTCTTTTTCTTTTCCATTCGATATCTTTCAGCCATCCTACCTTTTTCCAGTTGCCTTTCAAGATTTCCATCCAGTTTTCTCCTTTCTTTGTTACTTCGCATTCCACAAAGACATGTCTCATAGTTTCTTTTTCTTTCTTGCATATTCTGCAAACTTTTTGCTCCTCCTCTTTCCAATATTCGTTCCCCCTTGCCTCATTTCCCAGTCTAAATCTCGCGATGGTGCTGAGATTTTTCTTTACTGAATTCTCCGTGGAGTGAACGTATCTTGTGGTGCTGTTGTCTAGCAGCCATTCCTTTAGCTCCTCACAGTATCTGGAATTTCTCACCTTACTTATGGCAGTTTGCTTATCTTGGTCCTTTTTGCTTTGTTCCAGTATTCTGTATCTCTCTTTTCTGTCTTCTATTCTTGTTTCCAGTTCGCTTTCTGACCAACCTTTATCGTTGAACCACCTCCTCCTTGCCTCTTTTAATTTTTTGTCAGCCTTTTCTTCTCTTAGTTCTCTCCACAATTCTTTCCTAATGCTTCCTTCTGTGTCCTCTTCTAGTTTTTCTTCATATTTCAGGCACCTTGTTCCTGTCTTCACAGCTATCTTGTTTCTACCTACCTCATTTAGAATGAGGTAGTTTGGTGTGTGTCTTTGGAGCTTGAGTACCCATTTTATATATTTTGTCTGTATGCTCTCAATCTCCTTCCATTCTCTCCAGCCCCAAATCTCCACACCATATGATAGAATACTCACAATTAGTGTATCAAGCAACTTCATTCTCTTTCCCCATTCGTTCCTGAAGAGTCTTTCACCCATGCTCCATACCTTTCCTAAAGCTGTATTTGCCTTCCTTGTTATGTATCTGATGTGTTCTTCGTCCTCGTTGTTTCTTTTTAGTACGTACCCCAGATATCTGAACTCTTTGACTTGTTCGATTTCATTGCCTTCTAATGTGAATGTAAACTTCTTCTGTTTTCCTTTCCCTTTCCTGCAGACCATGATCTTCGTTTTCTTCACATTTATTTCTAGCCCTTTCTCCTTGACGTATCTACCTGCTTTCCTCAGTAACTCCTTCAGGCCTTCTTCGTTATTTGCTATTAGGCAGATATCATCCGCATAGCTTATGCCCCAGATTTTCAAGCTTCTTCCAATTCTGCTGCCTCCCTCTTGTACTCTCTCCATTCTTTCGAAAAGGTCTACCAAACCTATATTAAATAGGATTGGGCTTAGTGGGCAGCCTTGTCTGACTCCTTCTGTAGTGTAGAACTCCCCTATTACCTCTCCATCTATCTCTATTTCGCATTTGGTTTCCTCGTAGATTTCTTCTATTCTTACCCTTAGCTGTTCACTCACCTCCAACTTTCGCATATTTCTCCATATGCACTCTCTTTTTATCCTATCGAATGCGCCTTTCAGGTCTATGAAAAGCAGGAACGCCTTTCCTTTTTCTTTTTCAATTTCTTTCCCCACTATCCTTTTCAGGGCATATATGGCATCTATGGTTCCTCTTCCTTTCCTGAACCCCATCTGCTCATCTCTCAGCTTGCCTCCTTCTTCCAGCTCTCTTTCCAGTCTGTTTCTGATTATTTCTGCATAGATCTTGTATGCCGTGTCCATGATGGTTAATCCTCTGTGATTCCCTGTCTCTCTTTTGTCCCCTCCCTTGTGGATGGGGATGACTTTTCCTTTCTTCCATTCCTCTGGGAATACTCCTTCCATCCAGGCTTTGTTGAGAATTCCTCTCAGTTCCTCCTTTGTCTCTTTCGTGGCAAATATCCATGCTTCATTCTTTATACCGTCCGGGCCACTTGCTTTTTTCTTCTTGAGTTTCTTTATGGCCTTATCAATTTCTATCTCTGTTATCTCTCCTTCATCTTCCCATTTTCTCTTTTCTTGCGTGTAGCTTTTCTCTGGTTTTTCTTCTTGTCCTCTGAATTGTTCTTTGAAGTGTGCTAGCCACTCCTCCTTTGTTATGTTCTTGTTTAGCCCTTCTCTCCGTCTCTTCTTGCCATTTATCATTTTCCAAAATTTCTTCTCAGACTTGTCCTTCAGCATTTCTTCTATTTGTCTTTCTCCCTCTTCTCTCTTCTTTTTCTCTATCAGCTTTCTATATTCAGTTCTTTTTGCATAGTATTCTCCACCTCTTGCCTTGTCATCTTTCACTTCCTGGAACAGTTCTAGTAATTCCTCCTTTTTCCGCCAGCATTCTTCATCCCACCAGGTTTGTGAGTCCGTGTCTTTTTCCTCAATTTGTCTCGTGGTTGTCGCTTGTCTTATTCTGTTCTTTAGGCTGGTCCACTCGCCCGTTTTGGTCCATCTCTCCTGTTCTTTCTTGTATTTTTCTCTTGCTTCCTCATCCCAGATCTGAATACTTTTGCTTCTTTTCGCATTTCTTTCTATTTTTCTTTTTAGCGTTATCTCGAGCGGCATGTGGTCTGATTTTGTCCTCTCTCCCACTTTCAATTCCTCTATCTTCTCCATGCCCTCCAAATTTGAGATTGCATAGTCTATCACCGTATTTCCTCTTGCTCCTATATAAGTATACTTCCCGTCTTCATCTCCTTTATGCCCTCCGTTGAGTATGATTAGCCCTTGCGATTCCAAATGCCTCAGCATTTTTTGTCCTTCTGCATTTATGACCTTGTCTTTTGACTTTCTCCTACTTTCCTGTATGTCGTAGCCTCCCTCTTCCCCGGTCCTTGCATTCATATCGCCTAGGATCAGAATGTTGATTCCTGCTTGTTCTGTGGTTTGCTCTTCAATTTGTCTCCAGTTGTCCTCTTTCTCTTTGTTCATATACGTTAGAATTATATTCCATTGTTCCTTCTTGATGTTCAGTTTGCAACTGAGCATCTCTTCGTTCAATTTTGCTATGTCTGCCTTCAGGGCTTTCTTTATTGCTAGTAGCATCCCTCCGCTTGCTCTACCTCTTTTGTTTTGTCTTCTTGCCTCAATTGTTGTTATGTCATATTCTCCTAGCTTTCTTCCTATGCCTGTCTCCTCCTTGCCTTCCATCCATGTTTCTGCTAGAAAAATAATCTCAAATTCTTTCAAATATGCCCACGTTTTGTGGCTGATGTTTTTGGCGCCCGCTATGTTCCATGCTATAATCTTCATCTCCTTTGTTTCTCTCTTTTGGTTCTGTCCTCCTCCATTCCTTACCAGTCTGAAAGGGTTTGTTTTCTTTCTCGTTCCATTTCCAGATTTGTCCATCGATAATTGCTTGTGTATCTCTTACCAGTGTCTTTTTCCCTTTGCCTGCCTGTTCTTTAGCAAATCCTACCAATTTCCTTCTTATCTCTCTCTCTTGCCATGTCAGGTCCTTCTCTATATATATTTCTGTACCTTTCAGCTTACTCTTATTAATCATTATTTCCCTCCATTTTTCACTATTTTCACACTCTATTCCTATCATTTCTTCTTTTGTGTTTCTTATTTTCCAAGCTCTAATGATTTTACAGCTGATTTGCAGCTCTTTTCCTATCCATTGTTCTACTTTTTCTCTCAGTCTGTATTGCTCCATTTTCTTTCCTATTATTATTAGATTATTTCTCCTTGCTCTTCTTTCATTCTCTTCTAATCTCCTTTTCAGTTCTGTCCATTCTGTGCTCACCTGAGTTCGTTGTTGTTGTTCTCTTATTGGGCCTGTACTGATTTCCTCTGGCAGGATTCCTTCCAGCTGTTCCATTCTGTCTTCTAATTCTTTCTGGGCGTCTTCTCTTTCTCTCTCTCTTATTTCTAGATTTCTAATTCTTTTATCCAGATCCTCTGCTCTTTTTTCATTTTCTGTTTTAAGTTCCTTTAGTAAGGAGTCCATTCTGCCCATCATTTTCCCCTCCATGTTCTTCATATCTTCATGCATGCTCTCAATCATCTTTCTGATTTCATCCATGTCTTGTTGATCTTCTTGCAGCTGCAACTGTTCAATATCTTTGTGTGACCCTGGTCCTGTAACTCTCTCTTTCTTGGTTTGCTCTATGAGTTTCCTCTTTACTGCTGTTGTTATCTTACTTTCGGGTGATCTTTCCTCCTCTTTTCTTTTGCCACTTGTTTTTATTTGCATATAGCTCACTATGTCTTTGTTGCTTGCTCCTAGGGATGCCACTCTTCTTCTCGTGTATTTTGGGCTGCTAGTGGGGCTTGTTTCTGCGCTGAACATCACCTAGAGCCTCGTCTTCAGCGGCTGCCACGCGCTCGCCTAACCTCACTCTGTGGTGGGTCGTGGTTATCTGCTTTTGCTCGCTGATTCTTTTTGCTTCCCTTTCTTTTCACTTTTCGTACTTAACTCTTTCCGTATGTTCTTACTTTTGCTCACCTTTCTTGCGTTTTATTTTATTTAAATACCTTCACTTTCGCTAATTTACATTCACTACTGTCGATATACGTCTGTATGCCATGGCGGCCATTTTTTCTCCCCACACTAGTTGTAGAGCACTGTTTAACAAGCTTGTCAGATTCAAGCTTCTGCTTTTCAGAGGGTATATTGTAATTTTTTCCTTTACCACTCACTACCTCTACCGTCGAAAAACAGACTTTGAAAAATCCCTGCCCTCCATCGGCAACAACTTTGATCAAACGTTCATCACAGTTGCGTTTATTTTTCACAGCGTCAATAATTTCCTGAGCATTAGCCCATATTACAGGCCGATTCCCCTTAGCATCAGGATTTTTCGTATCGAAATCCAAATAACTGATATTATACAAATTTTCAAGTTCCTTGGTTCTGTTGCTAACATGATCCAAATAGTAAGCTGGTATGGACTTTCTACCAACGGAACGACGGACAAGTGAAGACAAATTCTTCATCTGGCGAACCGATGCGTTCGTATTGGTGCAATATGCATCCAAATTTTCTATAGGGAATTCTAGGGGAATTGAGACTTCATTCTTCTGGTTCTTGAGAAAAATACGTTTGGGCCTCCCATCCGATCTCAAGGTTATAGAATTTGTGCCTTCAGCTCTAGTTTCATCCCGGATAATCTTGGATGCAGCACATTCTTTCTGTTTATCCGGTAACTCGACAAATTCATTCATGAAATTCATTCGTCTACGATCAAGAGCTCGACTTTTACTATTCCTACACGCATTTGGCTTGCCTCTATGGATTTCGCTGCGACATTTCGAGCATATTTTGATCCACTCCAAATTGCTTTTCCCAGTACTATTCTGATCGAGTATTGGCAAAGTCTTTATTTTCGAATTGTGAGATCTATATAACCCATTGGAAATCGTTATTTTGTTGTTCAAGGACCGTTTTACACCTGGTGCTTTGAGTATGGCGCGGTGATTCGTGGATCTGGCGGTTAGGCATATATAACAATAACAAGCTCAAGGATCGTCATTGAACGATTTTACTTTCCTAGTAGTTTTTGGTAGTAAAATTTGACCGTACTTCGGAATATTCTGCAAGGGTCTTTTCGTGATATTCCTCGAATGTTCCAACAGAGTCAAACGACACGTCGTACAGATGCTTGTAGGATACCTACTATCACTCGAGTCATAACTTTCACCAATAAACTTCTTAATCAATTTTTCGTGGTTCGCGTTCAACTTGAAAGCACTCAATTTCTTCTGAGCCACAATAATCTTTGTTCCGCTCGGACCACACACTTTGCCTCTGTTTTCTTCATGATCACACGGCTGACTAGAATGGGTTGGCATTTTAAACTAGTAAATACCCTCGCGCACGCGATGATGATCAAGAGATTTTATAAAGGAACAACAAGAACTATCATTAATATTCGGATATGTTGCGACGAAACCATTCTTTGCAAGCTCGCACTTCTCGAGCGACTGATTAGAAGACTCACTTGTCCGTCGTTGAGCTTTTGCAAAAGTCAACGCCAAGTGCGTATCACAACACAGTAGTCAAAACGTAAACATAAGCATAAGCAGCAAATCGCTCGGCAAAACTTGCGCCAAGCACCCGCGAAGCTCGCGTCAAAATATTGCATATTTTCGACAGCATGCTCCTCGATTCGCTCAACTCACCCGTATATCATCTATGGGACTGACTGGTTGCATCGTCATTATTCTATTCCAGACGTATTGTGTGAAATCATGAAGCTTTGCATAAGCCCTCACAAGATTTTGCAATCCACCAGCTTATATAGATTCATACTCACGGAAATTACCGCACGGAGATTTCTTCTGTCTCCGAAGGCATTCGAAACTTGTTAGAAGGTTCAAGTAGACGATTTCATGATCATTAATATACGGAAGATATATGACAGATTTGATAGAATCCAATGACGTACGCAAAATTCCCTGCGAGTTACCGCAATATATACGGATATACCACCTTTCACTTTGATGACAATTTCTTTAATAATTTGTAAAAAGGAGCAGCTTCGATTTTGATTCGGAAAGATTTCATCACTATTTGGTATTACGAACCACTCCCCGTATTCAGTTTTTGTCGTCATTTGAGACGAACTTTTTCCGGCTTCCAGGACACAACAAATGCCTGCACGGTGTTCCGGAAGCAAAAAAAAGTTCGACCCAAATGACGACACAAACTGACAACGAGGATTGATTTGTGATCGAAGGTAGTTATCAAATTCTTTTGAATCAAAATCGAAGCTGCTCCTTCTCACGAATTATTCACAAGACAATTCATAAAATGAGCTGCGAGCCGTGTAATCCATGGGTCTTGCGGTCGATTAGGAGTGACACTCTGTGAATAATGTCAACAAGAATCGATTCCATTCCATTTTCCTCATTGATCACAGAATCCGTAAGTGGCTGATGTTTGATTCCGTTTTCAATTGTGTTGGGACTGTGGATGATGCAATGAATTGAGTTCATTCTAGTCGATTTATCTTAATCTCTTCATTTGGTTCCATCCATTCTGCTCTTACTTCGGTTCCACTTCAACTCACTCTTGCCGTCGCCATTGACTTGGAAATGAGCCACTGTGCTGCTAGTAATGGGAAAACTAGAATAAAATCGATTCTCGTTGATATTAGTCACAGAGTGTCACTCCTAAGCGACCGCAAGACTCATGAATAGAGGCTAAAATCCACTACACGTGCATTACACGTACGTGTAATACACGTCCATTTGTGCATCGAGTTTTCTGCTCGAGACGGTGAGGTCATCTGTATGTTTACTTTTCGAGAATTGAGTTTTTCCAAATGAAGAACAAGTCATTCTAAGATTATGACTCACGGAAAAGTTGGATAACTGTTCTGACAACCCAAAATGATCAAAATTGGAGACCAGAAAAATGATGGAGTTATTGAAATGAGGTGATACGCGAGAAATCGAGATGCATACTTCTTTCCCCAGTTGATGTCCGTAAACTATAGATTTTGGCCAAAGTTTCATAACGTTTTGGTACGTAAAAAGTCCAATAGTCAACCCATTCATCATTTGCTACTCAGAATCAATCGTTTCCATCATGAAAGCCTGATTTGCAAACAACAAACACTGCGCAAACACTAGTTCGCTCCGGACGACATGGTCAGATTGTTCACTGACTGGAAATTGTCTCCTCACAGGTAAAAGCCAACGATTTCAGCATGAAAATGTATAAGGCGGCTGATTCCTCAGGCGCCGAAATATTTCCAAAATTCTGTCAATCAACCGGGGTGTGAAGCAAGTGTTGTTTGGGGTGTCTACAATTCCGAAGGTAATCACTTCATTATCAGCGGTTCTAATCACTCTGGACTCCATCTTGATCATTCTGGATTGCTAGTCACACATATCTAGCTTTCCCCTCTCGACATAATCTTGGGATGATTTTATCTTCAATCGAAAAAACTCAATCTTCAAAAAGTAAACATGTCGACGACCTAACCCCCCGGAGCAGACAGCCTGATGCACAAATGCACGAATGCACGTGTATTAAGGTGCGTCCCAAAATGATGCATATGCATGGATGTGCAGTGCACACTGTGCATACGCACTGCACATTTTCACGTGTGCGGCTTATCAAAATTAAGCAAAAATGGAAGGGCTCGCATCAGAGAACTTCCGATATGAATCGGGTTTTATCTTTGCTGCGTTACTGGCTGATCCAAAGCAGATCTAGACGAGTTCCATCTGGTTTTGGCTGAAATTTGATGAGCTGCATATGTGCACGTGTGCAGTGCATATGTGCAGTGTGCACTGCATATGCATGCTTATGCATCATTTAGGGACGTACCCTTATACGCACGTGTAATGCAGGTGCAGTGGATTTTAACAACTCTGCTCATGAATGTCATGGCCTGCCGCTTGCAGCTTATTTTATGAATAGTCTTGTGAATAACTCATGAGAAGGAGCAGCTTCGATTTTGATTTAAAAGAATTTGATCACCATTTTCGATCACAAATCAATCCTCGTTGTCAGTTTGTGTCGCCATTTGGGACGAACTTTTTTTTGCTTCCGGAACACCGTGCCTGGAGGCTGGCGTCTTTCCCAGGCGATGGAAACGCCAGAAACTTATCTTGACACCCGAAGATAAGAAGGGAATCCCCTGGCAGCGTCGTCACAGAGGCCCTTGGGGATGCTGGAGAACTTAAGGAAGCTTTATGAAAGGTGCGGGCTGAACTGCCTCGAAAGAGCCTACGAGCGAACGGGTGGGCTGTCCTCGAGGCAGTTCGAGTTTCGAAAGGGCCACAGCACTCTCCACGATGTGCAGATGGTACAAGATGCCGTCGAGAGGACGTTCAATCTCGTTGCAAAACCCGGCGGATACTGCGAGATCATCCTCTTGGACGTGAAGAATGCGTTCAACTCGGCGATCTGGGAGAGTATCTGTAGGTCGGTAGTAGGGAGAGTACCCGGCTACCTCCTTACACTCGTGAGTAACTACTTTGAGTGTCGATCCGTCGTGGTTGAAACAGATGGAGGTAGCAAGGAACTAGCGCTGTCCGCAGGAATCCCACAGGGGTCTGTGATGGGTCCATTCGATTGGAATGTCCAGTATGACGATCACCTGACGGAGAACTTCCCGAAGATGCGGAGCTGGTTTGGTTTGCGGATAACATTGCTTTGGTAGTCCTCACTCCAAATCCCGTTATATTATGAATCATGCTCGAATTTGCACTTCAGACATTCATCTGTAGAACAGGTGATCATTCACAGCTCAGAATCATGAGAACACTACGCATGAAGTTCCGATTTCGTGGAATGTGAGGAGATGAATCCACCATTCGCCCACTCACAAGCCGACTGAGGAAAGCACTGTAAAATATCCAGCAGATACGGATATCAAGTCCATCGTTTGTTAAATCTGGTCGGTGAAATGGGATGAACAGAAATTTGGGATCAGTTGTGAGACTTGAATGATCGATTTGCGGATGGAATCAAAATACCTCAAGAAGCATTCAAATATTCAAGTCATGGAGGAGAAAAAGCGAGACTTGAATAGGAAAATAACATTTTTATTACCAAAACGAGTGGATATATATATGGCTCAGATCATTATATTCCGGCAAATCCGTCCGCGTGACCCCCGCGGATCTTTCTGCCAATTCTTCACATGAAAATAGGCACCAAGAATAGTACTTCCCCAGGTTTTCAGCCCCCCCCCCCCAGAAAATTTTTTACGCCCACTAGAAGTTTTTGAAGTTTCCAAGAAAGCCTTTTCTAGCGTTTTTTAAATAAATCGTCAAATCGACCAGAAACATCTCAGCGAGGCCTGTGGGGTTGCATTTCCTTCGTTTTGAGGTCAACTTTCAGAAAAAGAATATGCGAGACTCTCAAATCCAAATCCGTTTAGTCTACACGACGATACGTAAGGTCGCTTTTTCTCGATTTTCAGACCATTTTGAAACGGATGCCATTCCGAAGCATCTGAATCTTTTTTCATCTAATTCAACTAGTTTCCTTTGTCTCAGAAAATCCTACAATTTGCGTTCTTGCACGTCCAAATCGTTTGATTTTGGTCCGAGTTATGTCCATTGCAAAATGTTGAGTTATGGAAAAATGCTCAATTTTTCCAGCTCGTCAAATCTATCGCCCTCCACAAATCGTCTCGAAACTTGACATAGGTACTCTTTCAAGTGTCCCAGACATGTGGAAAAAATTTGGCGCTTGGTTTCGGCCTTCCGTTGGACCTACAGTACCTGTCAAAATTAATGGATCATGCATAGTCTCAGTCAATCAGCGATAACTCTGGCCCATTTGGTCGTAGGAAAATCCTGAAAAAGGGGAATTGAAGATCAGGAAAAAACCTATCAATTTATTGGTTCAAAAATTTTTTTTCACTTTTTCATGGGGTCGTAAGTGACGACGAAAAAACGGTTTTTTTTTCTTCAATCAAACACCTGTAATTTCGACGCGCATCATCCGATCGTAAGAAGCTCAACGGGATTTTGTAGCTCTTTTCAAGACCTTCAAATTTCTTTTTTTAAAGTTTTCTCTGCAATTTTTCCCGTCCGAATGGCGAGCTTTAGAAGCATACTTTTTTAAGCATGTGTTCTCATGGAGGCATGGAAGCTCGCGCGGACTTGATTCCTCAATGCTCGTGGTCAATGCAGAAAGTCATCTAAAAAAATTTTGTCAGGCATGATTTCGACGTAAAATTTTCTGATCTTTCAGAATATGCTATCAGATTGCCAGTTTAATGAGCCCCAAATATCTTTTTTCGTCTAGTATGAATTTTGTCTTGTTCAAGATGAAAGAAGACATCAAAGAGACTCATCAAACTGGCAATCTGATAGCATATTCTGAAAGATCAGAGAATTTTACGTCGAAATCATGCCTGACAAAATTTTTTTAGATGACTTTCTGCATTGACCACGAGCATTGAGAAATCAAGCCGGCGCGAGCTTCCTTGCCTCCATGAGAACACATGCTTAAAAAAGTATGCTTCTAGAGCTCGCCATTCGGACGGGAAAAATTGCAGAGATCACTTTAGAAAAAGGAATTTGAAGGTCTTGAAAAGAGCTACAAAATCCCGTTGAGCTTTTCACGATCGGATGATGCGCGTCAAAATGACAGGTGTTTGATTGAAGGAAAAAAAAACGTTTTTCCGTCGCCACTTACGACCCCATAAAAAAAGTGAAAAAAATTTTTTGAACCCATAAATTGATAGGTTTCTTCCTGATCTTGAATTTCCTTCTTCTAGAATTTCTCTATGACCAAATGAGCCAGAGTTATCGCTGATTGACTGAGACTATGCATGATCCATTAATTTTGACGGGTACTGTATGAATTTCACAAACACCCTCATTTTTTACGGAGTCTTGCGTAATTGTTGAAGCTGTTGCCGCTCTCTTCCTGCGCATGCGCTTATCTGTACTGTTCCAGGAGTATCTTCAATCGATAGCCCTTGCAATTTCCTTCAAAATGACCCCTTGACAAAGTTACCTTGATGCAACTGAACCAGAGATCTAGCTATTTCAAGGCAGGAAGATCTCACTAGTACCCAAATGGCAAGCTTCGGCCACTTCTTGTCACCCCGGAAACCTGTGAGTCTAGGTGCTTCCGGCACTTCGAGCTTTTTCCTGCCTTAGAATAGCTAGATCTCTGGTTTAGTTGCATTAAAATGACTTCTTTAGGGGTCATTTTGAAGGAAATTTTGGAGGAAATAGTTCGAACCCGTCACTTGAAGGGAACGAATCCTTCTCACGCGAACTCAACAAATCATTTCTACCGTTATATGTATTCAACCATCGGATACAAAAGATCACAATATATTCTATCAAAAATAGTGCAATAATTGTAGTCCAGTGCGATTAAGTGTTAAGTGATTAGAACCTTGTGGGTGGATCAGTGCACTTAGGAAATCAATCAGCCGGTCAGCAGCGTGACTGACTCCTAAAAGAAGCCCTGCGGGCTATGAGGAGCAGGATCTGCACTAGGTTCCACCTCCGAGGGGATCACAAAACACCGCACCTACGTGGTTAAGTCCTAACCTTTAAGCTTTTCTACACTTGAATCTGTCGTTCCCAGAATTTCAGATTTTGGATTATTTAACCTGAAGAAGGGCATAGTTAGATGCCCGAAACGCGTCGTTTCTGACCACGAACTGTATGAAATATATGGTCCATATGTAGCATCAAACTCGAACAAACTATTTCTGCTATTGGAAAACAGAGTCGAATATGATTATAATATAAGTTTGGATACAAGTGATCGAGTGACTTGTATTATTTGTGGACCTATCACACGCCCGGCATCCCACATCCATACGCCATCAGCGTGATCACGAACATATTGGGACATTTCTCAGGAGTGCTCTATGAACTAAATGATCACGGAACATTGCTATCCGAAGAATACGCCTCGAATATTCCATCAATGCGTAGATTTGATGGGGAAAGCAAGATATTCCCGCAATATATAGCGCACGGCGAGTCGGAAACCCGAATAGGTGAAAGTTGCGTGAACCTGGGAAGTGCTTGTGGGGTATGTTTTGGGATATTTTGCACATCATTTTCCAACAAGAATAAAAAAAATCCGCCGAGGGATTAAAAAATGAAGTCGATTTTTGCATTTTTTCACCCTATTTTCCGGTAAAATAAATCTTTTCCAGTTTTCTTCATGTCTCACAGCTCTGGATCGGCTCTGAGGAATTCTTCCATGTATGGAGAACGAAGGTCTCTGTCGCATAATCGTTGACATAGGTCGAAACATCGTTTTATAGTCGAAAAAAAGTTTCTAATCGGCAAAAAATCTCTCAAAGATGGTTTGGAAGGTGAAATTAGATTATTTTTCCTCTAAAAGTCCCCTTATCGACAAAGTAATATTTTCTTCCTCTCGCTAATGTCAATGGATAGGTCATAACATTTTCAAGAATACAACTAGTACATTAATCCAGCTGAACGATTGCTGGAACCAAGATCTTCCACCATGAAGAGAGCTTTGAAGAGGTACAAATGTAATCCATTGAATCCACATACTGCGCGAAGCGACGCTTTGAATGTTTGGAATGACCCAAATGAAGTTCATGTTACCCCCATACTTCATTCAAGTCATGATGGACTGATTCAAATACCTGCTCACTGTAAACTCCCAATCCAGTTTCAATTTTCTCGCAGAATTCCTTGATGTATCACGTGAATCATAACCCCTTGGGTGACACAAAGACCTTGGGTGTCACAGAAATTCCCAGTTTCAGATAATTATCTCAACAATCACTTATGTAACTTACAATTCCTGTGACACCCTAGGTCTTTGCGGTTATAATTTACATCAAGAAATTCTGCGAGAAAACTGAAACTGGATTGGGAGTTTACAGTGAGCAGGTATTTGAATCAGTCCATCATGACTTCAATGAAGTATGGAGGTAACATGAAGTTCATTTGGGTCATTCCAAATATTCAAATCGTCTGCTTCGCGCAGTATGTGAATTCAATGGATTACATTTGTACCTCTTCAAAGCTCTCTTCATGGTGGAAGATCTTTGTTCCAGCAATCGTTCAGCTGGATTAATGTACTAGTTGTATTCTTGAGAATGTTATGACCTATCCATTGACATTAGCAAGAGGAAGGAAACATTACTTCACTGATAAAAGGTCTATCAAGGAAAGAAGAATTTCGTTCTACCTTTCGAACCATCTTTGAGAGATTTTCTGCTGAGTAAAAACTCTTTTTTGACTATAAAACGATGTATCTAATCTGATCAAGGGAGCAACGAAGCCATTGAAAGTGATAGAGATGACAAACAGGGTTCTTTCAAAATTCTCTTCTGAGAACAAATCGTCGTTGTTATGACGAAATGAATTGGCGCCGTCTTCCGAAAAATAGTCTGAGAATACTGACTGTCGGTCACGATAATAGATGATACGCACGCCTCGTTCAAGCATATTGTACTCTTTCAAACGTGAAGCGAGTAACTCAGCTCAGGAATATCCATATCACGTATGAAGTCGTTCAGGCATTTTTCATTGAAGAGTCTGGGCTGCGAAGGTGTTTCTTTTCGATCTGGACTCCCTTCAAAGGCTGGGGATAAGAAGTCCGACCCGAATGATGGACTCTCAGAGAATTCTTCGTAGCCTTGCATCACAACATCTTGCATTGCGGGGGCGGAGAGATGGGGTGGCAACCCTAGTACGGGCTTCGTAACCGATGATTCTTTCGGATATTTTATCAAGTGTTTTGTTCTGGTAGAGAACCCTTTTGTATTTGTAACACAAAAATAACAGTCGGTGACATGCTCCTTGGATTCTCTCCATATTGCAGGTGTTGCAAAGTTCAGACATTGAGGATGTGGGGTTCTCAACCTGATAGAGCAGGCTCTACACATCACGGTGGGAACCCGTGGCTTGTGTAGATCGACCATACTGAGACCGAAATAATCTTCGTATGCGGTACGTATTGTGTCCCTCTACATTACGGGAACCATCCCCAGGGATGTACTCACTGCACACGTAACAAAACTTGTTCGGGTTGGTACGACAATCATATATTCGTGGCATCTTCGGACGAATCTCGCTGAATAAGGATTCGATCTTCAAATCCTAAGATTAAGGCACAACATGTAAAGACAGAGCAATGAGATTGTGACTATCAAGGTGAAGGACTCCATCCGAGCCAACCTTTAGATCTCATTGTGATGATCTTGATAGAATATACTGAAATACTGGTGTCCTTCTAGTGGTCGATTTCCGAAACTCTAACACAAATCTGATAATCCGATCCTCGCATCATCTCACAATTGTTCTATACAAGCATGGGTATCTGACGATCCAGATCCAACAGTATTATGGAAATGCAATGCGAGTGAGGATTCAAGACATCAGAAGAGGTACATGTAAGAGCCACTCATTACAGGGCATAAGAACTTGTGAATATCAAATCAATCAGCGATGACACCCAATCTTGCTCAAACCCCCACGTCTATCGCTGGTATTTTTTCTTCAATGTGCACATGAAAACGAAGAGAATGCAACCTCGTGAGTTCAAAACGATGTCTCTGGTCCATTTTGTGAGCATTTTAAGATTTATTGCGGAATTGGTGAAATTTTGCCGATAGCAACTTGAAAAATCAGCTTGTAACTCGTTTGGGACGCATCCTAGCCCTCTCAAACTTTTGCCAACGTGTTCAACAGATCAAAATACGTAAGAAAACATAGTTCCGGTAAGCTTTCAGCTCATAACAAGGATCCGCCACCAGAGGCACCAGTTCACAAAATTAGCAGAAAACGTTCAAATCACTGTTTTCTGAGAGATCGGTAATTTGCGAATTGAAAAAAATTCTGACGTGGCAAATCTGGCAACGGATTCTGTCTTTACGTCGAAAAATACGCGAGAAAATCGTTTTCTCCCAAATGGGTTATTCCGGACCCGAAATTTTGTTCCTCAGTGATTATACTCGAGTATGGTGAGGAGAGCTTGCATTCTTCTCAGTGTTCCTACTTCATCGGCCTTAGCTTTGCAGGTTGATAGCGATGCTCGTTCACGTATGTATATGTCACGTTGTTCCGCGTCTTGAAACAGGGCAGTTGATTCAGATTGAAGAAAACTAGGAATACATCAATAATGAACATAATAGCTCTCTCAAACACTTTTGGAACGATGATAGTTGTTCCCACCTCAATCACATATTAGGACTCCGAAAAAAACTCTTCCACTGTGTATCATATACTGAGTAAGACCAAAGGAAGATCGAGGCACTTCAAGCTCGAAGCTTTTACACCACATGACTGGAGTTTGATCATTCTTCTAGATGTCAGTTTTCTTAGACTGTGTGAAAACCTTTTCTATCGATTACAGTTTCCTCCGTGAATGGAACTCCTCAGAGATTTGAGCTGCGATTTCTTCTGCAAGGAAGCGACACTACCGACTGGCACATTCTTCATCATTTCATGGTATTTAACCTTGCAGTCAATCTAAACCAAATTCGTCACAAAACAGAAAGGTTTAAGACATCTGATACGTCAGAGGACGACGTGAATTCTGTCAGAAACTGTGTTTTGATGAAACCTCATGTGTTGGGGAAGATCTGATTGAACAGGGGATACATCTGGGGAAGATCATGAGGAGGATCAATATTGAGAATGCAGCGAATAATGACTTACCCTGTCAAATCTACGCATTGATGAAATATTTGAAGCGTACTCTTCGAATGGGAACGTTGCGGGGTTATTTAGTTCATAGAGCACTTCTGAAAAATGTTCCAATGAGCATTCCTCGAAAGAAGGAGCTGATGCAATTTCGATGAAAATGGACTTTTGATGTCAGAAAGTAGAACAAGAGTCCATTTTCACTTTTTCATGTATGTTCTTTGTAACATATCTATGGTTCTTCTCCACCGTTAATCCATCTAAGCGCGGTATTGAGAACCAGATCTTGAACCTCCAGGAGGAATTCATCAGGGATCTGCGTGCCAGAAAACCTCATACACGGGGAAATCTTTCTACAGTAAAGTATAGCGGGAGAGCACATATGGCGCGGTGGCGCTTCGTTTGTCGTCTCGCGCAAACTCTCATACCGAGAAACCCCGACAATGGTGCGGCGAGAACATATTTTGTGTTCCAGCTCCGCTTATGTTGTGAAACTCTCCTCACGAAAGTTGGGGTTACTTGGCATGAACGTTTGCGCGAGATCACGAACGAGGCGCCGCCACGCCATTAGTGCTCTCCCGCTATACTTCACGGCAGAATGATTTCTTCGTGTAGCGATCGCATCAGCTCCAGCGAAGTCTGATTACTTGCCCCTGAAAGCACTTTGGAAGGATTCTACACCCACCAGACCCAAAATCTGCCTAAAGCGTATCCACATCTGAGGGATGAATTCATCGTGCCGTCAAATCTACCACGTACCAAAGCTTACACAGATCTTACCAATTCGGACCCGAGCGCTCGTCCCACCTTGGCCAGTATCAGCAAAGAGAACGAGCCTGCTTCATCCGTGGTGGAAGAAGTGCCCTCAACCTCACAATAAAACGACTGCTAAGGCCTTGACATCCTGATTGACGATCAATAACCCAACGACTGCTTATCGAGGACTTCGGCCCTGCCGATTGACGATCGCTGATCTTTTCCACGTTGCTGTACTGTTTTTCTATTTCGAGCTAAGTAGTAGTTATAAGGAATTGAGATATTGACATTTTGATTCTGTCGTTATGACCTCGGAGATGATGTTTTGGTGCGCACTGAAAAACTTGGAACCGCAATGAGCTCATCAACTGTGCGTGACCTTTCTAAACGAATGAATGACGTTGATGACCTCTTTGGAGGACAATATAATATCGATTTGAAGGTCAGGACGCGCGATAGAAATGACGCATGCAACGAAATTGATCTGCCTGAATGGAGTCGATGAATCGAACCCCAAAATCACAATACAGTATTTACAAGATGACTAACAGAAATCTGATGCCCGTTCGAATCGATGTCACGTGATGACTGTCTCCCGCCGATCAGACTGTCAGAAATCGAACCGGGTTTGTTCGTCAAGGTAAGGTTGACGTCGCAGGTTCTGGATTGACCGATTCATATCGTAACTCGCGGATAAGTCTGCGCAAACTCTCACATCCTCTCACACCCGATCTTGATTGCTGTTTTGTGCATCCGAGCACCATTCAACCAGGAAGATACATCACAAAAATCAGATTGAATCACAATTTCTTACTGTGAATGTGATTCCTGGGCATTTTTCTGTGAAGATTATAGTTGCTGGACCAGATACCTACAAAGTCAACAAAGAGTTCTTGTGTTTGTTCTTCTATCAGATGAGTATTCTACCTAGTACAAATGAGGAATCAATCCATTGAATCCATGGATGAACGTGATTCTTTGTGAAGAGATGGCACTTCATTTTCAGGTTTCTGGTGTATCGGAGTCCAATGGACTTGAACGAACCAAACAGGTCTAAATATCACTGACCTCACTCAAAAACTTGTATCTAGGCGACTATGGTATGATGTATCCACCACCAAGTGTCCATAAAGTTCCATTCAACCTTTAAGGCGATGCGGTCACCGTGCACGCTGAACTTTGTTCACAGAACTCTCAAAATCTTTTCCATTATGGCCTAAACGATGAGTTATCCAGGCTTTAATATCATCTAACTTGGCCTGGATAACTCTTCGTTTGGCCCAAATCGGACTAGATTTTGAGAGTTTTGTGAACGAAAATGTGCCAATTTGTAGTTTAGAAAGTACCCGCGGGCGAGTTATTCTCGTTTATTAGTGATAGTATTGTGATTGGTGACAAATAATGAGTTGTCCACCACAACTGAGGTGATGATACGTAATGGACAAATCGTCTCCGACTTCGTTTCGTGGAAATTTTTTGATTTACATCCAAATAAGATATAATTTCCGGGTTGCACGGTGACCGCATCACCTTAAAACTAGTGAAGTATTCGAATCTCCTAATACAGCAAGTGGAAGCACTAAGCTTAGGTGGATGAATTGAATACCCCGGCAGGTATTTCTGATTTCATTGTTCTCATTGTTCATCAAACATCATGGTACGTGTTTCACTTATCAATTATGAATTCTCTGCTGCCTACATTGACTCAAGATGGAAAGTTATCCATGAATTCAGCCATATGATTCCCGATCAGATCAGATCCAAGATTGTAATAAAAAGATCCTGCATAATTCTCGACTACACATGTCTCTACTGACTTGGCGCATTGGTGTCGGTCCCTTGGTATGATCTTTGCCACACTCACTCTTAGTTTATCACTTTTTAACCTTTTTAACCAATAATTCAACCAATCTGAAGCGTAGCAGAAACATATGGATACCTAGGTCAACCAACATCGAGTTACTAATAACTAGCGATATTGCCTTGCTCGCTAACGCTCGCTCGGCATCACTTTATTTGGGAAACTCGATAGTTTTGCGATTTCTAAAGGTATTTAAAAATTTTAGAAAGTTGTTAAGGTAGGTTTTTTAATAGGATTCTTCACTACTAAGACTATTGATTAATAAAAAACTTCTGAAGCTTTTAAAAATTAACTTTCCCATACAGGTTCACGCACGCAAGCACAAAAAAACTTTCCAATGTTCGATATGACT
Source organism: Eretmocerus hayati (assembly GCA_029851415.1). Taxonomy (NCBI): domain Eukaryota; kingdom Metazoa; phylum Arthropoda; class Insecta; order Hymenoptera; family Aphelinidae; genus Eretmocerus; species Eretmocerus hayati. The sequence continues at coordinate 104,774,009 of CM056742.1, forward strand.
GTTGTTTCTACATTTTCCAGAAGATTACTTTTGGAAAATGTAGAAACATACTTTTGAATTGATACTTACTTTTGAATTCATCGAAGAAGTTTCTATATATTATAAGAAACCTTTCAACTATACGTGACTGATGGGGATCTGTAATAAAAAAAACTTGAAAGAAATATTTTTTCCGCTCTAGACTCAATTTCAAGACGCACACAGCTGATGAGGACTTCCATCTCAATACAAATACTTGTCTACATATGTGACATTCTCAATGGTCCGCTCTGAATTGTCGTAAAATTATCTCAAAAAAAGACCATAAAATGAAATTCTAACGGAATGAGGATAAAAGATAATAAAGAAAATGATGAGATAACTCAAAGATAACTAAAAGATGAAAAGATAACCGAAAGATGACGTTGAGATGAAAAGATAATCAAAAGATAACCCAGAATTTCACGATTCCAAAATCGTGAAATTCTGGGCTACGAACGCACATACTCTGACTACATTATCCATCATGCAATAATTGAACAAAATAGAGAAAAGATTCTCCTGATAATAACCTTGAGAAGATTTTGCAATCAATTAAAATCGTCATCAGAGATCAAAGTTTTCCTTTTTTTTCAATACTCTCACCAAAATAGAATAAGAGATAATGATAAACTTTTTAATAACTATTGTTGCAAAATGGATTTTACACTGAAGAACACTAACAGTCTCTCATACAACACCATTGATGATTCAGAACAAACCAAAAATCACATCAATCATAATTAAAACACTTCAATTCACACTGATGAGAACGTTGCGGTGACTCGCCTAGGCCATGGCTCAAGAGTGATTAACTCCGCTGAGAGCGACCGAAGCGAAAAATCCAATACAAACTCATCAACACTACACTCATCACATATATAGGCTTTAATGCAATCAACTAATCACACATAGCACTGTTGAAACACCCACTTCACACTGATGATAACGTTGCGGTATCTCGCCTAGGCCATGGCTTAAGAGTTATTAACTCCGCTGAGAGTGACCGAAGCGAAAAATCCAAAACTAATCCATCAACACTTCACACACAACATGATAAGACACTCAAATCAATATAACAAAAAATCTAACAATCTCCATAATGCAACTGAAGAAATTTATTCATTCAAATTCATTAATAAAATCTTTCTAAATGATTATCAAATCTTCTAAGGAGTACCCAATGCATAGTTGGAAAGATATTCAATAACCAACTTCTTTCATGGTAAATCACTCAAGTGTTTCAGAAAAAATCATGTAAATTAAACAACGATTGTGTAATACCATCTCTAAAAAATTACATAGTACATAAAAAATCAATCACTCCAATATTAAATTGGAGTGATTGATTTTTGTATTAAACGATTGTATTAAACACCAAAGAAATGAAAATGTATTAAAAAATCACTCGAAAAAGGAAAAACAACCGAAAAAGCAAAGTAGAAATAATCAAAAAACGACTAAATAACTTAAAAATAATCATAAGATAATCAAAAGATAAAAAGATAATCAAAAGATAACAATAAGATAAAAAGATAATCAAAAGATAACTTTAAGATGATCATAGATGATCTTAGATGATCTCAGATGATCTTAGATGATCTTAGATAGTAAGTACTTAGACACTCGCGACACATAAGGGCTATTGTCGCTCTCAAAATACCAACTCATATTTTTTTCCGTCAAGTTGGCAACCCTGATTACGATTTTACGTTGGCAGCCCTGCTCGGGGGGATCCGGACGGACGGGATTTTGCCCGCGGCTTAATTATTGTAATGTGAAGAGAGACTGGGAATCAACATTAATGATTGAGTGGAATATTTTATTATTGCAGACTACATCAGCACCGAGCAGAATCTTGCATGGTGGGTGCAGTATGATACAATAAAATGGCGAACTCTCCTATCATACTTTATCTGCTCTTGTTTCAAAATCAGTCACAGTTCTGGTGATATCGGAGTGGAATCGGTTGATTTTCTCACGAGATTGGTATGATCTATACTTTCCAAAGAGGAGGAATGTATAATGCCATCGTATAATACCATAATCCAAGAACCGACACTTGTTATGATCTGCATTATGGATACAGACTCATCCCCATTGGAAGAAGATTCTCCACTGTGACGAGGCAATCTGCAACAGGAAGATAACTCACCCATTCATTCATTCATGATATTGCCTAATCTGTATTCGTATTTCTGTTAACTCCTCTTTAAATCAACCAAACAGCTATTGTACTTTTCTGCTATATCTTTGATTATTTGGTTTATAGCAAAGGATACAATTTCGCAAATGCCAAGACTACCCATCCGTTGTTGCTATACACCAATCTCACAAATGCCAAGACTACCCATCCGTGTATCCCAGTCGACAAGGTTTCATAGGTTGCTCTCAGTACTTCCGTGAAAACTTGGAGCGCAACTGTTGGGTTTCAATTTGTATTACTCTGAAAAACTATCATCAAACAAAATGTCAAAATGTCAGTGTAGGTGATATGATTTCGTCTTCTCCGGGTGGGATATTCCAGCAGGATGCATTTTGGATTTAGCCGAACAAAGACCGCTTGCAAGGTGTGATACTCCTGGTTTAAATGTAGCGTTACCGCATATTGGCAATCATATCCATGATATGGATTGACCGTTGGTATAGGCCAACATGGGTCTAATGTGTCCACTTGAGGGCATGCGGTAGCCGAGTAACATGGCCGTAAAGTTCTATTCACCACTTATGTGATATTTCTATCAAAAAGAGAAAGCTCTTTATCAAGATTTGGGCCATCTGGACTAGGTTTCTTCAATAAGTTGCTCACTTCCTGACAGATCACTATTGCATGAGCTTCTGATTATGTATTAGAGATGCTGTCTGGATCGCATATGGTTTCCCTGGGGATATTATATTCTTATGCGGTCGAGAGATTTGTTTATTCGGCTTGAAGTAGAGATATCGTGCTGTGTGGAAGTGATGGAAACAAGCTTTCCGTGTTGTGATAACGATAAAGGAGATTCTTGATATTTTGATCAATTCAAAATCAGTTTTAGATCACGTACATGAATAAGATAGAACTAAAAGCAAGGTATCATACGTTCGCTCAAGGGGAGGTGCACCGCTGATTCTGAAGTCTGGGCTAAAAAATCATGGAGGGCTGAAGATACATATTTATGCGTATTTTTTCGATCTAAAAACGATGGCGTAGTCGGTTTTTTGAAAAGAAAAAATTTTCGACCATATTCATTTTTTGTTTGCACCCCCTTTATCAGACCACCAAACCCATACGACATTTTGTTCAAAATCACAAAAATACACCAAAAAAAATTTACCGGCCGATCCATCAAATTCTGTGCGACTAGATACATTTTTTCGGGTCAAAAATCTGAATTTTCTTGCCAAAGTGCCTCAGAACCCAAAAAATATCAATAAGTTACAAGAATGGCAGGAATACTTTCTTATTCAAATTGAAAAATTACATCCGATTAGTTGAGGAAATATTCCAAGAATCAAGAAAAAATATCACCAGGAATTTTTATGATTATATATATGTCTGATTTTTCAAAAAAAAATTCGACTTCTGATTTCTCTGTTCATTCATCCGATGTGATTGTTCAATCTAAACAAGAAAGTATTCTTGTCATTCTTCGAAAGTATCGATATTTTTCGAGTTCTGAGGCATTTTAACAAAAAAATTCTGATTTTTGACCCGAATAAATGTATCTAGTACCACGGAAATTGACGAAATGGCCTGAACATTTTTTTGGGGGTATTTTCTATGATTCCGAATAAAACGTCGTATGTATTTGGCGACCCGACTGAGGGGACGCAAACCAGGAAATGAATATGGTCGAAAAATTTTTTGTTCGAAAAACCGACTGCGCCATCATTATAGATCGGAAAAATACATTTATAAATCCAGATCTCCAGTCCTCCATGATTTTTCAAGCCAGACTTCAAAATCAGGGATGCACCTCCCCTCAAGAGAGGAGATCACATAACCTCACAGAAGATGGAAATGTTCAGGAGAATGAGTTCAGAATGAAATGATCTTTGGCCGCAACGGAATAAAGATTCGAAGCTGCTCTGAGTTTTCGTCATGGGGATTTCAGGCAATCCGAAGATACCCAGTATGGACTCCAGGGAAAACGGAAGATCACTGTAATTTTCTATGATGAATATGGCGTGTAGGTTCAAGCGCCCTTGGCATTTGAGGGAATTTAAATTTGTCTTCTTCCCACCTCTCTCTATCAAGCAACGAGGAGAGCTGTGGTGAGAACTCAGATACTACAGATATTCAGACTTGAATTCTCATTTGCTATATAAAATTCAAAGTGACGATAGAATATGGATCGATAATGCATCTAGACATTTTTTACGTCAATAGAGGGAAATGAGATTTTTTGAGACCAGAAATACATTTCGCAGATCTAAATCTACTATTAAACTATGGATGTCTCAATTAAGGTTACTATTGTAAATGTGGGTTCCGGCTCAATTCCTCCGTTGGCCTCGTCAGAATAACATCAGAAGAATCTGTTGTCGACACTGTATGATTTGAATAAAAATCTCGAGGGAACTGGATTTAAAACGTGTAAATATTGCCCCTATATGAAAGGGGAGATTGAATAATACACTTGGAGTCCAGATAGTCTGGACTTCATCTATGTTCATAGATGTTATGGTGCTAATCAGCGTACTGATTTGCGTGTATTAAATGACTTCATCGGTCCACGTCGCCAAGTTTTCATGGTAAAGTCTTATCGCTCGTATCCTGTGTTGTTGGGATCAGAAGATTTCGACCGATTTCGACGAGCAAGAAGAGACTCAAATCGTTGAGATTGTTTTGAAGTTGGTTCTTCGAGAGACAAGTGAAGAAAACTCATGATACAGTTCATTCAGTAATATGGAGGAATATGAATATCTCAGAAAGAGAAAATCGATATCCTTCGGCATATTGGAAAAGAGCTGTTGCAAATAAGACCAAATCTGCTCCAGAGAATTGGGAGTCTAGGTTGCACTGGAATGCGTGTTTTGGGTGTCTGAATATGCATATAAATTTTTTCCGCGTCAAACCAAAGCGCTTTCCAGTAGTGGGCAAAGAGGTCTCCCTCTTAAAATACACGTGGAACGCACTTTCTAGAGTCCCTCTCAAAATTGGTCCAATGGACTATAACGGCTCCAAGGACGATTTGTTTTTGAACAGAAAGTACAACTTTGAGGGGTTTTTTCATGATTGGGAAATGATGCGCTGGTACCGAAAAATCATTTGAAAGATGAAAAATGCGGATTTCTCACCTTAAACCGGGGAATACTTGAACGGAGTGGGATTAATCGAAAAGTGGTCGAGGACCAAGATGTAGATTATGTTCTGAGCTTTCGTTTGGCATCGGTCTTTCATGCATGTATCAATGTGGGGTCCCCAAAGAACAATCAAAAGTCGTAAAAAACCATATTTGTTGGATTTCTTGGCAATCTCGGGGCAAAAATGGACTAACAAACTATCATATCTCGTAGATCTCATGAGAATACACATTTCTGGTTCTCATAATTCCTTCGAAAAAGAAGCATCAGATTCGAGTTTATAGCAACAAAGTGCCGGAAATAGGCACTCTCCAACGTTCTCACGCAAAATACTCGAAAACTCAGATGAAAACCCTATAATCGCGTGGAAATATACATTTTTATGCCAGATAACACGTTTGAGTAGATGAATTCATGGTTACAGCATGCTATATGCAATTCTACGTCAACGAGTCATACAACTACATCAATTGGACATGCAAAATCACCAATCTTCATCCACGATCACTTTTCAGAGCCCTAGAATATCCCGGAAGCTATGCACATCCATCAAAATTCTCCGGTGCTATTGGATTTCCTCATTTGTCAAGGCCAATACTGGCAAGCTTGCACGCACATGGGTTCCCCGAAAGTCACAGCTGCCAGAGTCTGTTGATATTGTATGAATTTGTCCTTTAATTGCTGTGCATCCCCGATTCAAAGCTTCTGAAAAAATCGCAAATAGCCCAAACATCAGAACTCCCCGAGTCACTCGCAAACAGAAGCTCAAACGATATCTCCAATATACACATTTCTGGATACATATTCGTGGTTCTCATCATTTTCGTGGGTTCTAAAGAATCAGATATAGCGAAATGTGTCTTGAAAGGGCTCCTTTTTTTTTCAAAATCAAAGCTCTCCAAATAATCAAATGGGAACCATATGCCATCTAGTCAGGGGAAGAGAATCGACGTTTCTCGTTTTTCTGAGAATGAAGGAGTCCTTTCTAATGTTTATTGCATATCGCGAATATCCAAATCAATGAATCAAACTCAGACGCAGATACCCAGTATGACGATGATCTAATTCTGGGGTGCGAAATATTTTGTTTCGTCGATGGTTTATCTGGTGAATGCGGCATAATGAGAAAGATCGGGATCCTCTGTACATCCTCTTCACAATTGACCACTCGTGAAAGCTTTGCCATATCCTCATTTTATGGCATCCCTGGAGACTAGCTGTGTACGTGCCTCGGTCTGTCCCCCTCCTTCCTCCTCGTACTATAGAGGACTGATAACGGATAGACACGGGTAGACGGGTGTGCACGGAGATGAATACCCACGGGCAGAGCTTGCAAGCTCATGGAAGTCAACGGATGTACTTCATCATCTTAATTCAATGTTCCTACGGACGCGCACGGAGGGTATATTTTTACACGGACATACACGGAATACGACTGCGAATAACCACTTCTATTCCAAGATTTTTGATGTTCTTGGAATAAGGGATATCTTCACCCAATACACGGATACGAGGGAGGTGATTGGAGTCTATCTCTCGAAGGTATACTTCACTACCAAGGATAATCATTCAGGTTTTAGATGCGTTGAGCTTAAGTCCATTGTCTGAGGCCCATAGGGTTACAGCAAGGGCATCATGATTCATGAGGGAAATGTGGTGATCGAGCTCAGACGGGAAACGATGGAGGCTTATGCTTGAATCGTCAGCGAATACAGCTGAGACAGAATGGTTAAGAACTTCATGAAGATCATTTATGAGGATGAGGAATAAGAGAGGCCCTAATACGCTTCCTTGTGGAACACCGATGATGATGGACTGCGCCGACTCGTGTTTACCATCGACCAATTGGCCGGCTTGAGATCGTCCCCTGAGATAACTAGCGAACCATCGAATGACACAATCACTGCATCCGAGCTTTCTCAATTCGGCTAGAAGTTTGACGTGGGGCAGTGTATCGAAACCTTTAGAAAAGTCAAAAGAAATCATGATCGTGAGCATTCGACGATCTATAGTGGTGCGAGCGTCTTCCAAAACGCCAAGCAGGGCAGTTTGCGTGGAATGATGTCTCTGAAGCCAGACTGCCGTTCTTGCAGTAGGTTAAAGGAAGAAAGATGCTGCGGCAACTGTTGAAGGACTATACGCTCAAGAACTTTGGAGGGCTCGCACTGTTGGGCAATAGGGCGGATATCGGATGGTGTATTATGGGCCGATATATTTGGCAGAGGTATTACAGACGCTTTTTTCCAGGCATTGGAGGAGTATTCAGACGCTGGGGAGTCGTTGATGACACGTGTGAGATGTGGTTAGAGTGCAGGAAATGCTAGCTTGGCCATTGACGAGGAAATTTTATCAGTGCCAACGGCTTTCGATTCACTCGCAGAGAACACGCGAGCAACCTCGGCTTCAGTCACAGGGATGAAATCGAATGAAGGGTTAGAATTCGGCAGAGGCATTGAACAAATTTTATCGATATCATCGTCGGTCACAGGATCTCCAAAGCTGGACTTTTTGGCATAGTGCTTATTGAGAGTCTCGGCATTAAACAGATTCAAAGGCGAGGTTTGAGGGCGAGAAACTAGGCCAAATTTACGGAGTTCAGACCATTTTGACTCGGCATCAGGTGCTGAAGTTATCTCATTCCCAATATACTCATTCTTAGCATAATCCAATTTTGTCTTGGCTTTCGCACGCAAAACGCAATATCAGGCAAAGTCAGTTGGTGAGTTTCTGCGAGAAGCACACCGGTATATTGTATCACGGTCATGCATGAGGCGTCTGATATCAGCTGTCATCCAGGGTTTTTTGGAGGAGGTGATTGTGAAGTTCCTAATGGGTGAGAGCTGGTCGAACGCCCCAAGTGTCGCTTTTCACATCGATTGTACGACGTCATCTATGTGACACTCTGCAAGGTTGTGGTGGAGGAGTGAACTTGAATCTATAAATCTTAAGAGAGGATCAATACTAGAACTATCATTATGCCTAAGGGAAATATTTACGGGAGTTGAGATTGGTGACACGTGAGCGTTCAAGGGCTCAGGTGAGCATGGGTGGAATTGATGCTCATTGTATGAAGTTTGAATATTATTTCGACTTTTTTGACTATCTTTGCAACCTGTCACATGTAGGTTGGGAATGCTAGGTTGAAGTGTCGATCCAATCATACTTATCAATTCCTTAGGACCAATTCTGGATAGATTGCGAACTGGCACCGCACATTCGTAAACATTATACGAAAATGGAGATAATGATTATGACCCTTAAAATGTGCGTTATTGGGATGTTTCAAGGAGGGAAATTGTAGGTTCTGAGATGTAGAATTTCAATCCTTTCCCCTCGGGAGGCCTCCTCAACTCATACGCTGGCGGCGGGCAAAAAACCACGAAAATTCTGGAAAAATGCCAGTATTAATGGTTTAACTCAGAGGGGGAGCAATTCAGGCGAATTTTCATGAGGAACAAAGTTGTTTCATTTTCCAATACAAATTTGGTGGTGTACCTGGTTTTACCTGAAAAGCCATTCTTGGAGGTTTTTGGCCATTTTCAAGACTTTTTCGGTAGGTTTCCGAAATTTTGACCTCAGCAATCGGATGAGCGGGAAATTTTACGTCAAAATATGTGTTTCGAAAGTTTTTTCTTGCTGTACCCAGAGGTCCGTACTACAGTGGAATATAGTGAAAGACAACAACGCTTGCGAGCGTTCGGAAAGCTACTATAACTCGGAAAGTTAGCAATTCACGCAAATTTTTATGAGAGACAAAGTTGTTGCACTCCTCAACACAAATTCGATGGTATACCTGGTTTTGCAGAACAGGCCATTTTTGAGAATTTTTGGCCATTATTAAGGCTTTTTCGGCAAGTATCCACAATTTTGACCCCGGCAATTGAAAGAGCGAGAAATGTTGCGTCGCAATATGTGTTGTGGAAATTCCTTCTGACTGTACCCATAGGTTTTACAGTGGAATATAGTGAAAGACAGGAAAACACTCGCGAGCGTCCGAAAAGCTACTTTAACTCGGAAAGGAAGCAATTTACGCAAAATTTTCATGAAGAACAAAGTTATTACATTTTCCAAGACAAATTAAGTGGTATGACTGGTTTTGCTGAAGAAGCAATTTTTTGGGGTTCTTGGCCAATTCCAAGGCTCATTCTGCGGGTTTCCGAAATTCGACCTCAGCAATCGGAAGAGCGGGAAATTTTACGTCAAAATATGTGTTTCGAAAGTTTTTTCTTCCCAGAGGTCCGTACTACAGTGGAATATAGTGAAAGACAACAACGCTTGCGAGCGCTCGGAAAGCTACTATGACTGGGTAAGGAAGCAATTTACGCAGATTTTCATGAGAGATAAAGTTGTTACACTTCTCAACACAAATTCGATGATATACCTGGTTTTGCTCAAAAGGCCATTTTTGGGAATTTTTGGCCATCATTAAGGCTTTTTCGGCAAGTATCCAAAATTTCGACCTCGGCAATCGAAAGAGCGAGAAATTTCGCGTCGCAATATGTGTTGTGGGAATTTTTCCTGACTGTACCCATAGGTCCGTTTTACAGTGAAATATAGTGAAAGACAGGAAAACGCTCGCGAGTGCTCGAAAAGCTACTGTAACTCGGAAAGGAAGCAACTTACGCAAAATTTTCATGAAGAACAAAGTTGTTACATTTTCCAAGACAAATTAGGTGGTATAACTGGTTTTGCTGAAGAAGACATTTTTGGGGGTTCTTGGCCAATTCCAAGGCTCATTCGTCGGGTTTCCGGAATTTTGACCCCGGCAATCGAAAGAACGAAAAATTGCGCCATCCAACCATTTTTTCACATCATTCGAAAAGTTTTGCCCCAAAGCGTTGATTTGAGCTGCCGGATTTGGTCTGTTACCAACAATCTCGACTGAGCAGAAATTCAACGATGTAATTCATTCTTCGCTGAGAACAAGTCGGAACATCAATATTTTTTCAGAATGTTCAATAACTGTCGTCTACTAATTCCACCCTATATCATTGGGAACAAAAATGCAAAAACAAGAGGGATACGAGGTTGACTGTTTGAACGTTGTTCACGGTCTGTTAGACAAATAAAAATAGAATCGAGCTCGAATCGCGCTAAGTAGAAGATTGCGAATTGTATGTTCACATAAATACTACACCTCTTATCCGTAAACGGGGTACACAGAGGCTGCATAATGCATCACCTTGCTTTCGAGGCACAAATTGGGATATTCGCCCGTGAAAATTTTTCTCTCACATACGCGCCATACCACCAAATTTGGATTGAAAAATGGAACAACTTTGTTCCCCATGAAAATTTGCGTCAATTGCATCCTGCCCGAGTTATAGTAGCTTTTCGAGCGCTCGCAAATCACCGTAGTACGAACCTCTTAGTACAGTGAGAATAGATTCTCACAACATTTATTTCGACGTAGAATGTCTCATTCTTCTGATTCCCGAGGTCAAAATTTCGGAAACATGCCGAAAAAGCGTGAAAATGGCCATAAACTCCCAAGAATGGCTTTCCCTGCAGACCCAGGTATACCACCGAGTTTGTGTTGGAAAAGGTAACAACTTTGTCCTCATGGAAATTTGCGTAAATTGCTTCCTTTTCGAGTTATAGTAGCTTTTGAGCGCTCGCAAGCGATTTTCTTTCTTTTACTCTATTTCACTGTAGTACGATCCTTTGGGTACAGCCAGAAAAAAATTTTCAAAACACATATTTAGACGTAGAATTTCCCGCTCTTTCGATTGACGAGGTCAAAATATCGGAAACCTGCCGGAAAACCCTGAAAATGGCCAAAAAACCCCAAAAATGACTTTTTCGGCAAAACCAGGTATACCACCGAATTTGTATCGGAAAATCTAACAACTTCGTTCCCCATAAAATTTGCGTAAATTGCTTCCCCTCTGAGTTAAACTCTTAATACTGGTATTCTTCCAGTATTTTCGTGGTTTTTTGTTTGCCGACAGCGTATGAGTTGAAGAGGCCTTCTGAGGGGGAAGGATTAAGATTCTATATCTAAGAACCTACAATTTCCCATCTTGAAACATCCCGATATCGCACGTTTTCAGGGTAATAATAATTGTCTTCATTTTCGTGTAATGTTAACGAGTGTGCACCGTGTCGGGCGGGATGGAGGGTAATCTGAGACTATACTTCACCTCGACAAAATCATGGCCTGCGGCAAAAAGGGACTCCGACTTCTTTTTTTTTTTTTTTCGTCATCCCCTCGCAGCCTTCACGGCCTAGCACGGGGGGCCCCTTCACCACCTTGGTGTGAAGGGTTATGCCCGAGTTTTTCTTCTACTCATGGATTCCAGCTTCCCCGGAGTGACCTACGCCATGATTTGCAGCCATGGGATGCCTTTCTCCAATGCCGGTAAGGCCGACATTCCCTGTCTCACGAAGTGAGCCATCGGATCCGCTGTACCCTTAGCGTTCCCGGAGAGAGCCTCTTCATGGTTTGCAATGCCATGATTTGGTGAGACTCAAACTCCAATGCCGGTAAAGCCGACATTCCCCGCACCTCCCCGTGCACTCAGGAAGGTACGTCGGGTCGGCTTATTAACTCCCTGCGTTACCCACCCTCCCCCTGCTTCGCATTTGCCCAAGGCCCGCTAGTCGAACCTCGTGGAATGGGAAAACCCAGGATTTCTCTGAAGGATAATCCCGGGGGAAACGCCATCCCAAAGCAGACGGGGTGTGATGGGTCCTTTTCCCGTTGAAAAAACCTCAGAAAAAATTTCCGAGTGATTTCGCCGGGAGTCGAACCCACGACCCCTCGAGCAGTGTTGGTTCCGAAGCTAGCTCGCTACCGACTGAGCCAACACTGCTCTCTGACTCCGACTTCTTATACTCAGCAATCTTAGGCAAATTTCGCTTGAGGAATAGTTCTATGCATGTATGGTGCATGAGCTCATCATTTCCTACCTTGTGGGTATGTGCTGAACTAACAAGATGTAGTAGATTAGAGTCGTACATCGCTTTGAAAGATTTGGATGCCGATGTTTCAGTTGCCATTGTTGCGTGGGTAGTGGGGTGACTCTAATGAATCGACCGTGTATGTGGATACGAGTTCAATAGAGGAGATATACTAGAGAGAGAGAGAGTGATTCTAAAGGTTGATACGAGCGGTCTGGCTGCCGCGCGGCTCGTCGTCGACGACGACGGTCCGCGTTGCAGCAGAGACCTTGCAGTGGGGATAGGCCCCGCTCCTTCGAAGTGTTGACGGTGCATCCGCGATGGCCGGCGAACCGCGAACATACGTTGCGCGGCCGCGTAGCCGTCGCGGGTGCAACGTCATCGTGGCACAGAGGGGAGAGATGTGATGAGGCACTGATATCCACCTCCACCCACGTGACACGAATCGTCCGTAGCTGGGTCATCCGCGTCTCCTGGTGCGGTATATTATGATGTATAACAGCTGTAGCCTCTTGAATGGCTTTCAAATCATATGATTTGAGAAGTCATATGTCGTATGGTATAGCGCTCGCTTGGCGAGCGCGTGTTAGCATGTATGTGTGTAAAATTCTTGTCAGAGCGAGAGTGTCTTTATTCGTGATTGTCGCGTATACAATTTCTTCAAGCGAACTCTCTCTCTCTCTCATTACAATCCTTCAAACTTGAATAATTTCATTCCTTCGATTTCTAATCTCACAAAATGTGATTCTTCACAATATCTTGTCAGAAGTATGAAGTGTTCTACAAAAATTTCCAAATTTATCAAAAATTGCTCAAAGAAATTTTCGAAAATTATCTACAATAGATTGTTTATAACTATGTTCCTTAGTTTTGTAGTTATTTTTGTATGAGATTCTATATCTCAAATTGAAAGAGAGAGAGGAAAACTTTCCCAATAGAGTTTTTTTGTATGTTTAATCCCCTTGAATGTTGGTTATAATTTATGCAATAAATCCATAAGATGAATAATATTGTCCATAGTCGGGTTTTGCATTTTCTCTTCCTTCGTCAAAATTGTAGATGACCAAAAGTTTAGCTGGAGAGAGGCCGATTATTTATATCGGTCTCTCTCACCGTTTCTCCTCCGTTCTTCGTATACAAGAGGTATCTCCCTCTGCTATATAATCGTAAGAATGAGATTCCTCTGAATATCCTTGAACTCCCCTGGATTCCCTTGACTGCCTTGAATGCCCAGGAGGGCCTCTGAGGTCCTTCGAGGTCCCTTGGGGGCCGCCGAGGGCCCCTGAGGGCCCCGAGTGCCTCTGACCAATCAACTTGAATTACGTTCCATATTTACCTGAGGGGCTGAGAGATTCCCCTAAGATCCCCTGAGGGCCTGTGAGGGCCACCAAGGACCCCCAATTTTTTCTGAGCCCCTGCAGGTCCCTCAGTCTTCTCAACTCTTCTTTCCACCGAGAAATTATCTCCTTCCCGTCATCATCATTTTTGATCGTATTATTCAATTATTACATTCAGAGTGAGCTTGGGTTACGAAGGAGATGTATATTTCTTCCGAAAAAATATGAATCAGAAAAATTTTACAGTATATCTGAGAATCAAAAATCAATAATCAATACCTTTGGTGACGGAACACTCTTCCACAACAGGAACTTCATTTTCCAAAATCAATTTCTCAATTTTCATCTTTTCACCAACTAACAATTTCAATTCATCTACATCCTCCACTTTCTCATGTACACTCGCCGGACAAAATATCTGTACAAGCCATTTAGTGATTTCTATTTTTTTTTATAAAAATTGGAAATCACTAAATGGCTTGTACAGATATTTTGTCCGTCGAGTATACGTTGAACCTGGGAAGACCACTGAATGAAATTAATTCCGAAACGACTCTTTTCATTTTTATCTCATTGATCAAGAAATTAATCATTCTCTTGTAATTATCACAGTTTCTTGAATCGTCCCCTTTTTTAATAATTATATCTTGTTGGCTTGACTCGATCTCGGAGGACAATGGGGAATCGTGCAATGATGTTACAGCAACGATATATTGCAAATCAGTATATTTGCTACGTTTCGTCAACTATTTTTGTTGACCTCATCAGACTGGAATGAAAATCCACACAATAACACACTGAATTTTAACAATCAAATGGTTCACAGATTTTCTATTTTAGAACTCATAACATAGTAATATAGTAATACCTTGATTGATAATTCTCTCAAAAAAAGGTAACATTGTATAAAACGTCTTTAATTCCGTAGACTAATATTTGTAGTGTACTCGTCATACATCACACACATATTACATCTATCGAGAGTCATTCGCGCAACATACAGGTGAGTGCCCATGGATAGAGAGAGACAGAAAATAGAAAAGCAAGATAGAAGGATATATGGAGGGGAAGAGTGGGAACAGTAGGAAGGAGGGAGGGAGGGAACGGGAGAGATGAGAGAGAGAGAGAGAGAGAGAGAGAGAGAGAGAGAGAGAGAGAGAGAGAGAGAGTTGGTGGCAAAGAGTGGGAAGGTAATGATATTGTGAGACATAGCAATCAGCTGTACAAATGATTATCCCAAGATATCATGATAGATTCTATTGAGGTGACGGACATCACTTTTCAAATTGATATTATTTTGATCTTAGTTTATGAAAATCATCTCTGATAACGTTCTTTTTGTAAAATTGAGATCTTGATCTAATATTTCCGTGTTCGACCAATTAAATTTATGATTTAGACTTTTCATATGTAATGATACTACTGAATTTGGATTCTTCATTTTTTGATGTTCATCTATTTTGACTGACAACGCTCTTCTAGTTTCACCCACGTAGCTTGCAGGGCAATCTCGACACTAAAATTTATATACAACACCTGTCTTTTCGAATTTACTCAAATTATCTTTTCCCTATCGAATTATTTTTTAGAAGTTCTTATTTATTTTAGGTAGTGTTCGTATATCATATTTGCTCAGGACATATGAACATTTGTGGGAAAAACCTTCGTGGAATGGGATGCTCACTAAACCTAAGTTGGAATTAAAGGAACTATGAGTGTTTTGTGAATGTAAGTCTTGTTTGATATTTTGGGGTCTACTTCTTGTGCATTTATCTATGAGGTCTACGGGATCATCGTTCTGTATGAGAGTTTTTTCCACAAATTTTAGATTTTTCTTATGGAATTTTGGATGTGATAAGGAGATGGCACGGTCAACTAAGTTGACTATGGTGTACTTTCTTTGATGAATGGTATGGTTAGAAGAATGGTTGAGAATTGTGCCCGATGATGTCGGTTTATGGTGCCAATCTGTGACGATTTTTTCGTTATCCCTGGTCAGCACTAGGTCTAGGAAACTTATCTTATTGTCAACTTCAATCTCGTGGGTGAACTGTAAGTTAGGATGGTACTCATTGAACGTTTTTAAGACTAAGTCTACCTGATCTTTCTTAACGCATAGGACTGTAACATCAACATATCTATAATAGAACAGTGGCACACACCCATGGACTTCTCTTAATTTGTTTAAACAAGACGTTTCCAGATCATCCATGACATGTCTGCAAACAAGGGCGAGATTGGTGAGCCCATGGGGCTACCTTTGATTTGTTGATAAAACTCCCCGTCAAATTTAAAAAATGTGTTAGCAAAAATGAATTCAACACCTGTGCGAATCTCATTGAAGGGCATGCTACACTTATTATGGATATCATGGAAACGTCTATCTAAACTTAACAAAACCAATGCTAAAAGGATGTTCGTGAATAAGGGAATTACATCTAAAGAGATAAGGATGTAACCTATTTGGACTCTTACGTCACGTAGCTTTCCTTTGAGATCTAAACTATTGTTGATATGTGACTTGGGAATTTTGATACAATTTTTTAACTGTCTATAAAGTACCTTGGCTAAAAAGTGAAGGGGTGTATTAACTGCTGAAATAATAGGTCTTGATGGCACATCGGGTTTATGAATTTTTGGCAAACCATAGCAACGGGCTATATTAGTATCTGACTGTGAAAGAGCATAATCATGGAAAACTCTACTGAGGTATCTTCCATTGTTCCAAGATTTTAATATGTCTGACACTGATTCCTGAAGGTTTTTGAGTGGATTTGAAGTGATGGGTTGATAGACTCTCACATCCCCTAAAAGGAGATTCATCTTTCCTTTATATTCTGATTTTTCCATGCAGACAGTGATGTTACCTTTATCTGCTCTAGTGGAGTAAAGGTCATCATTTGATTTTAGAAAAGATTTGGTTTCAATGACTTTCTTCCTGAAAGAACGTTTTTCCCACGGTAAATGGACCTGCTTTTTCTTTCCAAAATCAATGATATTGCGCATATCGCGACGAATGTGGTCTTTTTCAACAGTATCAAGATCTATCTTTCGGAGGCAGGACTCTATATTCTATTCAGTTGTTAAGATGTCATTCGATTTCAAGCTCGATTGATTGCTATGATTGTGGCCTAGAGATACTACGTCGAGAACATCTTCAGGGAGGTCAACTCCACTCAAATTATAGACCCATCTACTTTTGTCCACATTCGGAGTCTTATTTGGTGGCAACAATGCACGGAATTTCCGTTTGTGAATGAGATTCGCTCTGTACTGTACACTCGAGAATTTTTTGTGATTGAGAGACACGAACTTATCATAGATTTGAGATGGAAGATTGGAATCAAAAATATCCCAATCCGCCTGTGCGAGTTTCTTATTGAGAAAAAATAGGTGGTTATTTATGTCTCTAATCTCGTTGTTCAACAGCTTTCTCTTGGTTGACGATGAAAGATAATTATTGTATGAACGGCAAGACTCACTATAGAAGGTGATGTTGTTGATGCGACGTTCAATGTTTTGAAGATGTCTAGGTGTGATGTCGTAGCTTCGGCATTTCAACAAGAGTCGTCGTTTTGAAACACTCTCAGCAATATGAATATTGGTCGTGATGTAATTCTTCATAGTAAATTTGATCTGTTCACCATACTCTTGACCAATGTGTTGGAGGAAACCCATTATAACGGTGGTGGTTTTAGTCTTTACTTGATCGAAGACTTTGACACATTATCACAGTTTCTTGAATTCAGAAGGATCAAATTCAATAGTATCATTACATATGAAAAACCTAAATCATAAATTTGATTGGTCGAACACGAAAATATTAGATCAAGATCTCAATCCTACAAAAAGAACGTTATCAGAGGTGGTTTTCATAAACCAAGATCAAAATAATATCAATTTAAAAAGTGATGTCCGTCACCTCAATAGAATCTATCATGATATCTTGGGATAATCATTTGTACAGCTGATTTCTATGTCTCACAATATCATTACCTTCCCACTCTTTGCCACCAACTCTCTCTCTCTCTCTCATCTCTCCCGTTCCCTCCCTACCTTCTTTCCACTGTTCCCACTCTTCCCCTCCATATATCCTTCTATCTCGCTCTTCTATTTTCTGTCTCTTTCTATCCATGGGCACTCACCTGTACACGCAAAAAAGTGTGCGGTGGCTACAGCCATCGCCTGCGCGCTGCTCAAGAGGAGCGACCGTGGGACCCTCGTGAGTGTGCCGCGCGCTGGTCGTGAGCAGCACCGCGGCCCTCGAATTTACCTAATTTTGGAAGGGATGGTCCTTCGGAGCGCTTAGGTGCTCCTCTTTTCATGCACCTGAGCGACGGAGAAGCAGGATTTTCCGCATCGGGCCGGCTCGATGGTTCACCGATGATGGACGGCTGCGTGTGTTCGCGTATTTCAGCGTATATGAGACATGAAATTTTATATCCAATTGATCCTCTTTGATATGAACTTCTCCGTAACTCGAGGTTCATGTCATATATGATGAAAGGAAGTGGAAAGTACAGTTTTCTAAGGCCCCGAAAGCGATCTGTGCAGTTTGGGCTACCTACTTTCGTTTTTGGAAGTTATAAGAAGAGTCGTTTTTTGTTTTCAGATTGATCTCTCGGTCGTACTGGGACGATAATGAAATACGCGAACACACGCAGCCGTCCATCATCGGTGAACCATCGAGCCGGCCCGATGCGGAAAATCCTGCTTCTCCGTCGCTCAGGTGCATGAAAAGAGGAGCACCTAAGCGCTGCGAAGGACCATCCCTTCCAAAATTAGGTAAATTTGAGCGCCGCGATGCTGCTCACGACCAGCGCGCGGCACACTCACGAGGGTCCCTCGGTCGCTCCTCTTGAGCAGCGCGCAGGCGATGGCTGTAGCCACCGCACACTTTTTTGCGTGTATGTTGCGCGAATGACTCTCGATAGATGTAATATATGTGTGATGTATGACAAGCAGACTACAAACATTAGTCTACGGAATCAAAGACGTTTTATACAATGTAACCTTTTTCAAAAAGAATTATCCATCAAGGTATTACTATATTACTATGTTATGAGTTCTAAAATGAAAAATCTGTGAACCATTTGTTTGTCAAAATTCAGTGTGTTATTGTGTGGATTTTATTTCCAGCCTGATGAGGTCAACAAAAATAGTTGACGAAACGTAGTAAATATACTGATTTGCAATATATCGTTGCTGTAACATCATTGCACGATTCCCCATTGTTCTCCGAGATCGAGTCAAGCCAACAAGATACATTCTCTTGTAAGTCACCGCAAACTTCTAACTCCACTTCACGATTGTACAATTCAATTCGACCGTTTTCATTTTTGAGAACAATAATATCAAGTTTGTGACGTATATTCGTAATTACACCAAAAATTTCATGTTCATTCTTCTCATTTCTTTGAACGAATTGATCCTTCAGATAACCTTCTATCTCTGGAGAATCGACAAGTCTTATGTAAGAATCATGTCATAAAGTCGAAACATCAACAATTCAACTATTTTATTGTTCCTTTCCTCGAAGGTCTATCATCAAATTTCATTTTGTTGTTTATCCCAACGTCGTTTTCGCGATTTTTTTGTTCACTTTGATGATATTCTCGTTATAAGATGACAGAACAACCCTATTCGTAGAAATATCCCCATTCATGTCTTTGAGTATGGTTCTCCATACATCATTACTTATACACGTATACTCAATTCGATATGATAATTAATTTCCTAACATTATTCTCAATTTCCTTTGAAGTTAACCATTGTGTACCAACCCTCATATCATCATTGGGAATACTCCATTGTATCTTACTTCATACTTGATTACTCAATAGAAATTTGAAGACTGTGAATTCACTGTCATCGCCTTTTTTCTGGAACTCAGACTTGCGAAATACTTCGTCAACATATGCAACTATAGTTCTGTAATATCGATGTTATCAACATCTTCAATCATAGAGATACATGTCAGTGAATTGAAATACTAACGTTGTTCCATCTCCAATTTTGACTATTTTTCGAATAATCGTTATACGACGTATCAATTTCCTTTGATTTTTCGAGTCCGGGAATTGCTCACATTCGCTGTGAGCTCTTATAAAAATACTCTCTGTTCTATGCAATGCTATTATTCCATTTAAACACTCGATTTCTGTAGATGCTTCTGATTATTTTCAGCATTTTCCGTATTCTTTTTAAACTTTTTTTCTCCAACTGCTCGTACAAACACCACAAGATTACAGTGAATTCTCGATTCACCGGACATTCGCGGTGCTCTCAAAAGTGTCCGTTATATGGAGGTGTCCGTTAAATCAAGTGAGTGCTATATGAACCCATTAACCCTTGACGAGAAACATGAAAATACAGAAGTCATTCATAGATGAACTAAAAATACAAAAAAAAAACCCATATCACAAGATCAATCTGTTTCTCAACTCTAAAATTCGCTCAATATTAGTAATACATACAAGTCTTCCAAAATAATTGACGATTAAGTTTTTCAAAATTATTGACGATTGAGATTTGTTTTTCTGGTTTCCTCGCGGCAATGTTCTTTACGTGCATTTCAAGATCAGATGCTAATGCTAAACCTGCTGCATCACCATTTTGCAGGAAGTATTTCTTTGCACAAGAGGCATATTTTCCAAAGTCATTGGTTGTGATAGGGACTTCTTGATCATATGTTTCGTCGTCATTTTCAACTTCTTCGAGGGCCTTTTCATGCCTCACTTCAACCAAATCTCGGATTCCGATAGAACTATGCTTTCTGTCGCAAGCTGATCATCAATACTGGCATAGTTCGCAGGCAAGCATCGAACATCTGATCGCACAAACGCTTGATTGTACACGTTCCCGGGCAGTTGATGTGGCCGCCATCCCTCAATTTTGAGCGTTTCAACTGTCCGCGTCCGTTACTCCGAGTGTCCGCCAAATCAAGGGTTTGTCTCCGTAAGAGGCAATGTATTCCTGCTGATGCTTTTGAAATCGTCCGCTAAGTGGAGGTGTCCGCTAGAGTGAGTGTCCGTTGAATAGAGGTTTTACTGTACCTGCTTTTTCAGTTTATATACTTGTACTATCTCTCCCAACTCCGTATATCACTCTATCTTAACGAAATTTGAGAACAATATACTCGAATTTCATATTATAGATGACAAAAATATCAAATCCATCCCAAACAACATTTTCGATCTCATCTGAACCATCAAATCCATTTCCAATGAATGAATTCTTCGGATCTCTTCATCGAAAAAGAGCAACGTAAAGCTGTCCATGGGAGGAAAGCGGCCGTTTTATGTAAATACCAAACTCATCTAAACTTTGACGTTGAGACTTATTAATCGTCATTGCGAATACCCAGACCACGAGAAACTGTTTCCTGTGAACTACAAACGGCAGGAAAAACTCACCCTTGGCTAGTGTTATCTCAAATATGAAAACTAATCTTCCCGTATTCTCCCCAGTTATAACTTCCGCTTCAATATTATGCTTGTACAACTTCCTCATCTCCAATCGAATCCCATTACACAAATCCTCTGCCACGCTCAGATTCTGAGTCATCAGATCCCGAATCAACATCAAAATAGCATTTACTTTCTAATAATTTCATTCAGAAACTCGGTTGGATATTTCAGATGAGTGTGCTCCTCAGTTTGATCTGCACCTCTGTGAGTCGCATAATCAACGCTTAGTAAAAGGATGTAGGACCATCGAACATTTTCAAGATTTTCTTGTTTAATTTTATGATATCTTCTTAATGAGATGACAGAACAACTCTATTTGTATATATATATATATATATCTTCATTGATGTTTTCGAATATGGTTCTACGTACATCATTACTTTTCCGCTCAGGTCTCACTTTCACTTCATCAATTCTACCCTCACCTCCATCAGAAGGATGTTGGAAAAATCAGTGTCCTTAGATCTCAAATTTCTAGTCAGCTTCATTACATGAAACAATGGCCATAGGACTGACTATGTGATAGTTTCCTGGATTGTAGAATGCCTATTCCCATTGGTCAAAACTGGCAGGATTGGTCTGAAATCCCCGCCTGAAAGCACCGATTTCCGACCAGAGGGTGACTAATTGGAAAAAAACGTCACACTGAGAGACCGATATGGTCGCTGTGAGTGTATTTTGAAACTTGGATCAAGTATACGTGATACAGTATCTCTTACCTTCCCGGACAGTATGCATCAATATTCGGAATACTGGATAGGACTATGCGATGAACTACTCCGGAATCTTGATATACTAATAGTTAGTATATGATAGTTGGGAGTAATATACAAGTAGTAAGGGTGGCGCTTTCAATGCTGCGCGGAGGTCGCAAGGTAAACGTTGACTGCTACAGGGTACAGACCTACGACATATTCATCAACAACGCTCTTATAGCTCAGAACTAGAATAATCAGATTCAGATCAAAGTCAATACCTGACTATTCTTACAGTGTTGGACAAAGTTGTGGAGTCGAGATGCGCTACAGAAGCTCAATGCACCAATCTCGTCCAACATAACCTATACAATGTTGTGATATTTTGCAAGATCCTTCTCGGAAACTTTTTGTTCCATCAACATCACTGTTCTTGACTTCTAAAATATATGTGCATGCGATTCCATGATAAATAATCTCATTTTATCCGTCATTGAGCTCGATACGTATTACTCTTTACCTGAGTATTGTATGTATGGCGAGACAATACTCAGTAGTACCGCATACACTAACTATTAGTATATCAAGACTCGAGAGCACTATGGATATACTTCCAGCAAATTCTGATATACGTATATTCATAGTTAGTATCGCACATTACTAAGGACTGTATGGGTTTCTCAGTGCACGGAATGTTCTACCGACCACCTCTGAAGCTTTGTTGAAAATCATTGATGCTTCATCCTAGATGATAACACCTGCTTCCCTTAATTTCTTGTCATCAGCATCAGATTCCAAGAGAAAGTTTCCAATACTTTCTAGATCCAAGGGTAGTCTGAAGCATCTATGACTTGTCACACCTTGTGGTGAAAAGAATCGACGCGATACCTGTCCACGCCATTAACAGAACCTCCTTTTTTGGGATAGAAAATCATAAATGAGAGACCTTTACAAGGAGTTTTTCTATCTCCAGAACCATCAATGGAATCGACTAGATTTTCATTACTTCTTAAGTTGCTATGGATGGATCATTGATTCTTCACTTCTCCAAATCAATAATCACGGGTAGCGGGGTTGGCGAGCGGAGCGAGCAACTTATATATATATATATATATATCCCTATACTATATAGTTCTTTTCCAATCTTCCGCCCACGGCGCCCCACTCCGCCCCACTGATCTAATACATCTGTAGTGAACGAAAGGGGCTTACATGTTCCGACGGTATCTTCGTTCAGTGCCCGAAAATCATTGACTAACCGCCACGTTTCGTTTTCGTCTTCGTCTGGCGACTTCAGGTTGCATTTTTGAGTGATAGCTCTCGCCATTACACAGAATGGAGTTAGCCGATATGGGGTCCCGTCAAATTCCTGTATACTCTCCATGGTTTTCATTACGTCATATGATTGATCGGTATTATAACTTGAACCTCTGTGTCGGGGCTCTCACATTTGATGTAAATTGACGCTGATTATTTGGATGCGCATGTTCAGAATTTTGCCGATAAGGATTGTAACCTGTGGTTGAGTAATTGATATCATCATGCGAGCACGGCATGAAATCTCTATGGCCTTGAAAGTATGAATGGCCCGACTCGCGTTGTTCTGCGTCATACGAATCAAAATGTTCATCAAATGTTTTGTTAGTTTCTTGCATTTGCTCGAAGTGATACTGCTGAGGATGATGTGATGTGTGTGGTGGCGCTATGTCATTTGAAGTGGGAGGTCCCTGATTTCGATACTTTCCACTGTTCGCTGTCAATCTATCGTCGATTATCCAATGGTATTCCATTCTATTAGTCAGTCTCGGATGCGGTATATTCAGTTGCGGTTGTGAATCAGTGGTCACGGTGTTCCTGAAGCGCTCGAAAGTTTTGCAAAAATGACGAAAAAAACTGGATACGCTATCATCTTCCTCTCGTTTTCCCGTTTGAAAATCCGTTTCGACCGAAATCGGATCCGATCGGACAGTGAAATGCGAGTAGAGAACGTGAAAAACCTCATATAATCACGTGGATTTTGGTTAGCCTCGATAATGACTCGACGGGTGAAGATATAGCCAGTTGCTGATTCAACGTTTCTGGGTGGGTTACAGGAGAAGAGACATGTATTTCCAGCTATCTTGTTGCATTAGCAGGATGAGTATGCTATTCTGACCTTTACGCCACGTTTGGTATCATGCGTGCGCTTGCGGATTTTCTCCCACGAATTGTTGGAATTCGGTTTCCTGAGCGGTTGTACTTGATTCATTTCTCGGGCTTACAGTTTCATCCGCCATACTACTATCGCCCATGTTCTGTGGTTGATTATCAATCACATTTGGATTTTGAGTCTCTAATACATCCCAAGGTGTTCTTTGCTGAATCGGGTGTCTACCCGCGTGCCCGTGCGCTTGTGACATTAGAACAATATTTGTCGGTCCGATAATTCTCGGCGAATTGCCAGTATGGCTCTACTGTCGGATGTATTGAAATTCTCCCTGGGCTTGTATACGGTGCGGTTAATCCTCATTTAGAATAATGAAACATTCGTCACCGGAGAAATCTCCACTATCTATACGGTCATTCACAACTCGTGGATTTCGCATTTGAGAATCTTCGATCCGACAATCATGAGTACTCGTGTCATCCCCGAGTACCTGGGCGCGCAATTCAAAACTATTGGGCAGCTTAATTCGACTTTTTGTCGCTGTTACTCGATCACCCGCGGGCCTCAGTGGAGAGTCCTCCAAATTTTTTTGCTGCTGTCGCCAACCCAAGCCACCGACATAGCGCTGATCCGCATTTTCCGGCGTAGCCGGTCTAAAGCTTACTCAATCACTGTTTGGATCGTGCACATACCTCACATTTGTGTCATTTCCGAATGCTTCATCACCGCTCTCGTCATCAAAGTGTACCATTGGACTACCAGCTCTCTGGTTCCTTTCTTCGGCTACTGGTTCACCTAGAAACCTGCTCCTCTCGCAGAAGGCGAGTGAGACTTTGTTCTTCTCTTCTGGTTCAACCCCTTGAGGGAAAAGAGATTCTTTGCTTTTATTTTCACGAAAAAGTTCCATGACGAAATTTCTTCACTAAAGAGAACAAAAAACTTTGAGCGACGAGTGCTATGAGTGAGCAGTGGACTGACTTGATTGCGATATTCAGCTAATGTGAAATGGTATATAGACTTGGAAGATGGATGACACGATGACGATGATCGTTGATATTTGCATCCTCCGGATGGGTTGACTGCGAAAAAGGTGATTTTCTACTCCTCTCCCGAACAAAGTCTCTCACACGTCAAGAGACGTTGTGCTGATGAACCTGGCTGTTGGTCGTTCTGTCCCGCTGTTGATGATCTGGTAGGCTACTGGTCACACTCGTCACAAAAACTCCCCTTTCGGACGATTTTATTTGCGAAAAAAATATTCCTCCACAGGATTTTTCGCTTCCACACCTAGCACCAAAAAGCGTGTTACGTGGGTAGGGGGGTGACTCTAATGAATCAACCGTGTATGTGAGTACGAGTTCAATAGAGCAGATATACTAGAGAGAGAGAGAGAGAGAGAGAGAGAGAGAGAGAGAGAGAGAGAGATAGATATCCTTCATTCGTCATACGACAAAATACACCTACATATTTTCATATGTGTCACATATATATATATAAATCAAAATTAATAAATATTCCGATAAAATCATATTAAGAAATAATTTGGGTAAGGATAGATATATCACAATTGTGACTAGTCATACACTTTACGATTTCACTTGAAAGAAAATGAGATGAAGGGCATGGGTTCACAGAAAATATCAGTTTTTCTTCAGTCTGGTGACGGAAGGTCACTTACAATTAAAAAGAGATAGAAAGAAAAGGAACAAAGCCCTAGCCCATCAAAGATTGAAGTAATGCTGCTTCTCCGGATCAATCCTCTGAGGAGACTTTGTTATTAGGAAATCTTTCAAGGACTCTTTGAACAAGGGTGTTTTCCCCAGCTGCCGAAAGCCCGGAGGGAGAAAGTTCCACAAATGAGCACATTGAACCTGGAAAGATCTCCTTCCATATTCAAGTCTCATATTGGGAACTTTGAGTACCCGCTCTTCTGCATTACCACGTGCGGGGCGTTCAGATTGGTACCTGGTGAACATCGCAGCTAGGTAGCCAGGCTCTCCTAAATGCATGATCTTATGCATTAACAGAGCTGCGAAGTACATTCTCTGCGAATCAGTACGCAACCAACCTAAACGCTCCCTAAACGGGGTGATGTGCTCGTCTCTCCTAAGATCAAAAATGTACCTCACACATGAATTGCTCAGTCGTTGTATCCGTTGCCGC
Organism: Eretmocerus hayati; assembly: GCA_029851415.1. NCBI lineage: Eukaryota > Metazoa > Arthropoda > Insecta > Hymenoptera > Aphelinidae > Eretmocerus > Eretmocerus hayati. The sequence goes on from CM056742.1 coordinate 104,800,029, forward strand.
TGTTCGTCCGTGGCGTCGAGGTACACGACTGTGCAATAATCTAAATGCGGTTGAACAAATGACTCGACTAGGCGAATTCGGAGAGGTCTGGTGATACACGCCCTAAAAAACCGCAATCCGTATAGGGCTCTGTTCACTTTCTTCGTTACTTGGTCGATGTGCGGCTTCCACGTCAGTTCACTATCAAGTGTAACACCAAGACTCACGACTGTATCGCTGAACGGAATGAATTTTCCTTCCTGTATCTCAATCCCTGGCAAGTCCATTCTTTTCAGATCTTTGATGTTCCTCTCAGAGCTGAAGAAGATTGCCTTGGTCTTGCCAGCGTTGAGACGCAGGCCGGAATTTCTGGCCCATTCAGCAATTAGTCGTCCTACTTCTCCCAGCCGAGTGATGCCTTCCTTGATCTTAGTTTTCTCGACTTGGAGATAAATTTGAAGATCATCCGCATAGAATAGATGATATACCGACTTTCCGTCTAGCAAACCAGGTAAGTCATTAACATATAAGCTGAAGAGTAAAGGCCCGAGAACGGATCCCTGTGGAACACCTAGATTGGTTTCAAGCCAATCAGAACTACCAGATTTTGAAGTGACTATTTGGGTGCGGCCTTGTAAGTATGATTTTATCCACAGGAGTACCGATCTTGAAAATCCAAGGTTTCGGAGCTTCCTCAACAGCTTTGACGGTGTTATTGTGTCGAAAGCTTTGCTAAAGTCGAATAGTAGGAGTAAGGTGATCTTCTTCCTATCAATGCCTACTCTGATGTCATCCGTCAACTTTAGTAAAGTGTAGTGTATTGCGAATAGTTACACGTCAGAGTAAAGATGACACGCAGTGAAAGGAATGCAAGAAAGATCTTCACAGTATATTAATAGCAAATACGCATCGAACCATATATGGTAGTTTGAAGTCTGGTGAAAGGAGCTTGTAACAAGCACGGACTGGTACAGCCAGGTACAGCCAAGTACGAGCTGGTACAGCACAGAGTATAAAAGATGCACCCACTGTATAGCCAGTCAGACGGCACACGACCGGCAAGCCTTACATACGGCTCCGTGTCCCTTGTATATCAATACTTAATAAAGTAGTTAGACGCCGATCTCATCAAGTGCTTTACACCTTCTCCACAATACCACATAAAGCTGTCTGGGTGCTATGGTGTTGCCTGAAACCAGTCTGGAAGCGATCAAGAAGTTTCTCTACTTTTAAATACTCCGTGATTTGGTCATGTGCAATTTTTTCAAGAACCTTGGAAAGGAAGCACAGCAGCGCTATGGGACGAAAGTCCGAGACCGCTGATGGAGCTGCAGTCTTCTTCAATGCAATCAGCTGCGCTTGCTTCCAAGCTTCGGGAAAAACGCCATGAGCGAAAAAGGAATTGAATATATGTACAATAAGATCACCAATTGCCGGAAGAGCCTTCGCGATCACACTCTGAGGGATCCCATCCACCCCGCGGGCCTGCGAGGAGAAATGTTTGATAGCAAGGACTACATCATTGAAATTTGTGGGCTTAAATTCGAACCCCTCCTCCGGTGCAGAGTTAATATCGTCCATTGCTTCATTGATATTTTCGTGAGGCGAAACAGAAACCCCCGCAAAGTGAGCGTTCAACTCATCCGGTGTGAAACCGTGGAGTTCTCCCTCTTTGCTCTTGGGCAAGAGGCCGAGATTGCGCATCTCCTCCCAAATATTCTTGTTCTGATCAAGAGCGTCTGAAAGATGGTTTCGAAGGAAGGAATTACGCTCTTGCTCAATGCGCAGATCGACCTCTTCGCTAAGCCGAAAGTACTCTTTTTGAAGCTCAGGACACTTGCACTGGTTGCGTTGCATACGCTCCCAACGCCTGCGCGTCGCGTCTCGCTTCTTCATGAGCACCCTCAGCTCAGGACCAATCCAAGGAGCATCATTTTTACGCGGGTTTATAGTTTTTTCCGGTGCTAATTCATCTAAAACGATCATTAAATTCACATTCAAGCATTGAATTGCGTCTTCCAAACTGGTTTCGGCATTTTCAAGAGCTGTCCAGTCACAGCGGAGCAGACGGTCATTCAATATCTCCGGGGTGATGTTACGAAAATCCCTATATTTGAAGGAATTTTTTGGCGGAGTAGGGGTGAAGACGTTGATGGTGACGTCAATGACCGAGTGCCCACCGAAACTGGGCAGGTGTCTGTTGTGGAAGTCAGTAATGGTGTCGTTGTCATCTACGTAGATGTGATCAATCCATGTATGAGATACATTGGGGTTGTGTTGATGAGTCGGGCCATGCTGCACTATCTGCAAGGCTAGTTCTTCTGTCAGTGCAGTCAGTGTCTTGGTGTCGGGATGAGCAGTATCCAACAAGTCAGCGTTCAGACCACCCATAATGATTTTGTGACTGTAATCACTACACAGCCGGCGTAACGAGTCAAACAGCCCATCATCCTTCTGCATGGCAATTTTAGGGGGTCTATAGATTACCGCGACTAATATTGGGGGTGAGCTGCCTTGCTGCACGCTACAAAAAAGGAATTCGGGCACGCCAGGTTTCCCCGGCCCAAAAGTATTTGACGAAACCAACTTCTCAATTTTGAAGTCATTGCGCACATACAAGGCAACTCCTCCACCTTCTCTGTTGCGATCTTGTCGCAACAACGAAAAACCTGGAATTTGAACGAGACAGTCATCCACATACTCATCTAGCTTCGACTCGGCCACCCCAAATAGATGATAGGAGGGATCGTTAGCGACGAGCAAGCGTAGATGCTCAATCTTATCTGTCAGGGAGTTAAGGTTCATAAATCCCGCTTTTAAAGAATTACCCCTCCCTCGTCGCTCTTCAGCAGCCGTATCCAGTCAGGGAGTCCTTGCTGATTCTGTTGCTGGAACTTTATTTTGCTCCGGAACGATAGTGCAGCTCTGGGTGTTATTAAAGGACGCACAGGTGCGTTCCGGACCACTTCTTCAGGTCGTTTGAATGACCTGCAGATCAGCAAGGGATTCGAACGTATGCGCTCGCTCACCATTTTTCCGTCTAACCCAGAAACGCTCATCTCTGTGCCAGACGTATTTAAGACCCAAACCGCGTGCAACCGACCTTAAACGTATAAATTCTTTGTATTTTTCACGGTAAAGCATCTCATTTATAAAGATTTTACGGTCTGGCACATGAGCTTTTGTATCTGGGTCGAGTGAGTCAGGCTGGATATTGTTGGCCGTGGAATAATTATTGGTGATTGAACGTTTGGCCCGAATCACTTTCCCGACTAGTCGACTACTGGAGAGTTGGACTACACATGATGGTAAATTACGCGTGATGGCAGCTGAGGCTCGGGAAGATAGAACCGAGTCACGACTACCTGTTGGAGTCTTCTCCCCAGACGCACGCCCCGGTTGCAGGACACGGACATCAGCAATGTCTGCCCTCTCCAATGGAGAGAGAGAGAGAGAGAGAGAGAGAGAGAGAGAGAGAGAGAGAGAGAGAGAGAGAGAAAGGAAAAGAGGCGCGCACTTCTCAACACCGTCACTACCTCCATCATGCCGAGCAAGGTCGGTGCGGCGCTCCAGCGGCTTATGCCGAATATCGGAGGACCCAAGGAAAAGAGGCGCGCACTTCTCAACACCGTCACTACCTCCATCATGCTGTACGGTGCACCCGTGTGGGGGAAGAGGGTAGAGAAGACCATCATCGAGAAGAGAATGGGGCCTGTCCACCGAAGAGCGGCCCTGAGGAGTATCCGTGCCTACCGCACTGTGTCAGGAGATGCGGCTTACGTATTGGCGAGTACTCCGCCCATCCACTTGCTCGTCGCGGAGCGAGTGAGGATCTGGGACCGCCAGAAAGTGATCGGAGCCGAACGAGTACTCACTCCGACGATGAAGGAGATCATCCGCGACAACGAGAAGGAAACCACCCTTGAGCATTGGCAAACTGAGTGGGATTCGCCATTTGCGAACGGCAGATGGACGCACCGGCTGATCCGTGACGTAGCCAAGTGGGCGGAACGCACCCACGGAGAGATGGACTACTGGACGACGCAGGCACTGAGCGATCATGGTTGCTTCGATTCCTATCTAACCAGGTTCAAGAAGAGGACGACCCCAGCATGTCAGTCATGCGGGGACGAATGGGATGACGCCGAACATGCCCTGTTCAAGTGCAGCGACACCCGGAGAGAGCGCGCCGAGCTGGATGAATGGCTGGGTGCTCAACTAACACCTGAGAATCTCGTCCCGTACTTACTCCGCAACCAGGAGACATGGGATAGACTCACCGGATACATCAAGCTGGTGATGACCCGCAAAAAGGAGAAAGAGAGGAAGTAAGGCGCCTCGAAGCAGGCGAATCACAGTGACTCTGCCGATTGAAACAGAAGAGATCCAAATGGTTCCAGGAGGAATATGATGGACTGAAGAGGAAAGGAAGAAGAGAGAAGATCGAAGAAAGAAGAATGAAGAGATGGAAGAAGATCGAAGGAGGAGAAACAACACCTGCGAGTCGTGAGACGAGGAACGCTCGATCCTGAGCGCGAGACGCCACCGGTCCTGAAGTAATGCTCACGCGGTGCCGGGTCCGGATTGGTAAGTTGGTGGATCTCTCCCTTGTCCGATGGCCAGCGCCAAAGGGGAAGGGAGAGAGGGTTTATCTGGTACGGATGGCCGCATCGATGCGGAATCCAGCCCGGAAGCCTTGAGAAGTATCGGCCAGGCGTAATTGTCCGTCCGGAACCTCTCTGTGGCTACGTCGCAGCGTATTCACCCTACAACCACCTAAAAAAAAAAAAAAAGAGAGAGAGAGAGAGAGAGAGAGAGAGAGAGAGAGAGAGAGAGAATGAATGATAACCTTTATTCGCCCAAGGGCAAAAATACAAAAATACAGTAGCATATGAAACATATGTCACTCATACATAATAAATACATTAAATTTGTAAATATTTGTCGTTTCGGTTAAGGCTATTCGAATTATCACAGAAAGTGACTAGTCATCTCGAGGCATCGTAAGATGCTATGAGTCATGAAAGAAAAAGAAGAAAAAGTCACGTTTTCATATATATATACATATATCAGTCTTGACAAAAAAAGGTTGAGGAAAAGAAAACATTTTCCCGTTTGGGAAGACATATAAAGAAGACATGGGCCCACAGTCATATCACAGGAATCTCAGTTCGGTAGCGAAAAAGCCACGCATAACTCATCTGAAGTAGAAGACATCAATTGAAACGAGCTCATGCCTATCACAGTTCACAAATTAAAATAGTGTTTTTCCTCCACATCAATCCTCTGGGAGGATAGTGTTAACGGGAAGTCTTTTAAGGACTCTTTAAATAATGATTACTCCCCAAGCTGCCGGAAGTCCGGAGGGAGAAAGTTCCACAAATGAGCACATTGGACCTGGAAAAATCTCCTTCCATATTCAAGTCTCATGTTGGGAACTTTGATTTCCCGCTCTTCTAGATCACTCCGTGCGGGGCGTTCGGATTGGTACCTGGGAAACATCGCAGCTAGGTAGCCAGGTTCTCCTAAGTGCATGATCTTATGCATCAAGAGAGCTGCGAAGTACATTCTCCGCGAATCAGTACGTAACCAACCCAAGCGCTCCCTAAACGGGGTGATGTGCTCGTCTCCCCTGAAATCAAAAATATATCTCACACATGAGTTGCTTAGTCTCTGTACCCGTTGCCGCTGTTCGTCCGTGGCGTCGAGGTACACGACCGCGCAATAATCTAGGTGCGGTTGAACCAATGACTCAATCAGGCGAATTCGGAGAGGTCTGGTGATACATGCCCTGAAAAACCGCAGACCGTATAGGGCTCTGTTGACTTTCTTAGTTACTTGGTCAATGTGCGGTCTCCATGTCAATTCACTGTCAAGTGTAACACCAAGACTCACGACCGTATCACTGAACGGAATGAATTTTCCTTCCTGTATCTCAATCCCTGGCAAGTCCATTCTTTTCAGATCTTTGATGTTCCTCTCAGAGCTGAAGAAGATTGCCTTGGTCTTGCCAGCGTTGAGACGCAGGCCGGAATTTCTGGCCCATTCAGCAATTAGTCGTCCTACTTCTCCCAGCCGAGTGATGCCTTCCTTGATCTTAGTTTTCTCGACTTGGAGATAAATTCGAAGATCATCCGCATAGAATAGATGATATACCGACTTTCCGTCTAGCAAGCCAGCCAGGTCATTCTGATACAAGCTGAAGAGGAGAGGCCCAAGGACGGACCCCCGTGGAAGACCCAGATTGGTTTCGAGCCAATCAGATTTGCCTACTTTAGAAGTGATTTGTTGGGTGCGACTCTGTAAATATGATTCCATCCACAGGAGCGCCGATCTTGAGAAGACAAGATGTCGGAGCTTCCTCAACAGCTTGGATGGTGAGGTTGTGTCAAAAGTTTGGCTAAAATCGAATAGTAGGAGCAGAGTGATCTTCTTTCTGTCTATACCTACTCTGATGTCATCGGTCAATTTCAACAAAGCTGTCTGGGTGCTATGGTGGTGCCTAAAACCAGTCTGGAAGCGATCAAGTATCTTCTCAATTTCCAAATACTCCGTGATTTGGTCATGTGCGATTTTTTCCAGGACCTTGGGGAGAAAGCACAGCAGTGCTATAGGACGGAAGTCCGAGACCGTTGATGGAGCAGCACTCATCTTTAATGCAATCAGCTGCGCTTGCTTCCAAGCCTCAGGAAAAATGCCACGAGCGAAAGAGGAGTTGAAATTATGTACAATAAGATCACCAATGGCCGGAAGAGCTTTTGCGATCACGCTTTGGGGTATCCCATCCGCTTCACGGGCCTGTGAGGAGAAATGTTTGATAGCCAGGACTACATCACTAAAATTTGTGGGCTTAAATTTAAACCCCTCCTCCGGTGCCGAGTCAATATCGTCCATTGCTTCATTAATATTTTCGTGGGGCGAAACGGAAACTCCCGCAAAGTGTGCGTTCGACTCATCCGATGTGAAGAGAGAGAGAGAGAGAGAGAGATTGATTGATTGATTGATATTGATTTTATTGAGGACGGGGGGTCAAGACCCCATTTGCCCAAATAACAAATATACATAGAGCATGTTACATATGGAATATACTAAAACTAAATAGATATCTAATATAAGTGCTAGGCAGCATATGCAAAAAATACTTCAAAATTGTTTCAAATACAGTGAAGATCTCAGGAAATTTCCTGACTTTGGCATGTTTTTGAACCATAAACGAGGAGAGCTCTCAATACGCAGGACGAAGTGTGTCGATTACAAAGGTTGGGATGGAGCATCGCGTAGGCATGGTGGGATAGCTACTAGTCCTTCGTGAGAAGCGCGCTTAAACCAACTATCGCGATCACGATCCCACAGGAAATTAAAAAGCATCCTTTTCAGGTTGTTCAGGCTCGATTCAAAGTTCAGGCAAGGGAGATTATTCAAAAGATGCGAGGCACGAATGGTGAAAGACTGATTGAGAGCTTCTGTTCGGGGAGAGCGATACGTAAGCGAGGCTTTATTCTTTCTCTCCGACTGGCGCAAGGCAGGGTTTTTAATCGCGAGAGAAAACTTGGATCTCAAATATGTTGGCTGATTATACTTTATGATCGCAATTGCGAGTGACCCAAGAAGGTATTCTCTTCTACTCTCAGCGGAGAGCCAGCCGAGACTTAGGCGATAAGGTGTGACATTTGCTTGGCGTGGGATGTTTCCATGAATGAATCTAATGCAAGCATTGTGCAGTCGATGGAGCTTCAGGTTCTGCTCTTTATTTAAACCAGTTAGCAACGCTGAGCCATAATCAAGATATGGCAAAACCAGGCTACTCACTAGCTGCTGCCGTAGCGGGCGAGCCAGGCTACGAGCAGCGATCCTTAGGGAATAAAGAGATCCATGCACACGCTGGCTTATCTGGTTGATCTGTTTACTCCAGAGTCTAGTCAAGAGAGCGATCGATGAGCATACCAAGACTCTTGATCTGCTTAGAATAGGGAACTGATGTCCCCATTACTTGTACTTGAGGCAACTGATCGAAATTAATCTCTTTGAGGTAGAGCTTGCTTCCTAGGATTATCACAGCTGTTTTAGACGCATTGAGCTTGAGACCATTTTCTGCTGCCCACTTAGCAACAGCGTGTGCATCCAGCGATATCAGTGCAATGTGGTCAAGGAGCTCATTGGGGGGACAATGCAGGTAGATACTTGAGTCGTCAGCAAAAATAGCACATTTGGTGTGTAATAGGCTTTCAGGAAGATCATTGATAAGTATAAGGAAGAGAAGGGGCCCAAGTACACTTCCCTGGGGCACGCCAGTTACCAGTGAGAGCCAGGATTCATGCGTCCCATTATCATGGCGAACAGCTTGGTGACGTCCGCTAAGATAACTAGCAAACCAGAGAGAGAGAGAGAGAGAGAGAGAGAGTGAGAGAGAGAGATTGATTGATTGACAAAGAAGGAGGGATCGATGTTCTGATTATCTCCGAACCGCCTCGGAAGCGCGAATTTTCTCGATCCACATTCGATCACTGGAGGACAGCCGTAATCCAGATCATGAATCCTGCGATCCGTGAGACTGGACCAGCTGTTAGTGGCCGCGGTTTTGCTCGAAAGACCATAGAGGGCACAGCAGTCTACAGCTGCTACTATTCGCCGTCGCTCAAGATACACGAATTCGAAGACGAGCTCCATGACCTAGAAGAGGATGTGAGGCAATGGGGGGGGGGGGCCCAGTTATAATCGCGGGGGATTTCAACTCCAAGGAACCGACTTGGAGCGGGGGGCCGCGTGATAGACGGGGGGTAATACTCGCTGATGCCATGGAGGCATTGGGATTAGTGCTCGCGAACGAGACGGGGGTTATCACCTACTACCGACACGACACTCGGTCCAGGGAGGGAGGTTCGTCTTCGGTCCTCGACCTGACGTTCATGAGCCCGTCGCTCATGGGACGTATGACATCGTGGGAGGTTCTGGACACGGAAACATTGAGTGACCATCGACATATTCGGTTTCGGCTTAGGACTGACAGACAGAGACAGACGACACACAGACCGCGACCGACGGGGTGGCAGGTACGCAAGCTGGATGAGGGGACATTCCGGGAATCGATAGGAACAGCCGAAGATCTCCCGATGAACATCACCGCGGACGAGGCTGTGGATATGGTGACGACCACCATCACAAGAGCTTGTGACGCATCGATGCCTCGCAAGACAACATCATGCTTTTGGAGGAAACCAGAGTACTGGATCACCGACGAGATAAAAGCCCTACGAAGAACGAGCAATAAGAAGAGGAGAACCGCGTGGCGATCAAGGAAACTAAAACGACCATCACTGGGGGAAGATGATAGGGCGTACAGAGAAGCAAAGAAGGCTCTCGTTCTAGCCATCCGGAGAAGCAAAGAGAAGTGCTGGGGTGAATTGTGCGACATGGTTAATGGAGACCCGTGGGGCACGCCATACCGCGTGGTCATGTCCAAGGTCCGACCCCGGAGGGGCAACCCAGCACCGACTGATGCAGCTACCTTGCGCAGCATCGTGGAAGACCTCTTTCCAGCAGGAGAACCCAGAGTGACATTCCGTCCCGAGAGCGAAGATCCCATCCCGCTCTTTACTATGCAAGAGCTACTCATAGCGGCGAAGAGGCTGCCAAACGGCAAGGCCCCTGGCCTGGACGGCATTCCAAACGATGCTCTGAAACTGGTCTTCAAATACAACCCAAATTTACTCCTCGACCTCTTCAACATCTGTCTGAGCGCGGGAAATTTCCCGGATAAGTGGAAACGCCAGAAGCTGGTCCTGATACCTAAAGGTCAAGGAGGTCAACGCCCTCTCAGCATGCTCGACAATATCGGGAAAATGTACGAGAGGATGGTGCTCAACAGGGTGGAAAAAGCCTACGAAGAGAGCGGCGGGCTATCACCAATGCAGTTTGGGTTCCGGAAGGGACGGAGCACTGTGCACGCGATCGAGGAGGTCCAAGAGCGGGTTCAAGCGTCGGTAGGGAACCCATCCCAAGGAAGAGGAGGATTCTGTGCCATTATTGCGTTGGACATAAAGAACGCGTTCAACTGCGCGAGCTGGGAGCGAGTCTATCAATCCCAAGCAGGTAAAGTGCCGCCCTATCTACTAGCCATCACGAGTGACTATCTGCGGAACAGGACACTCGTGTACGACACCGACGAGGGACAAGAGATCCGGGAACTGTCCGCCGGAATTGGACAGGGATCGGTTTCCGGGCCGTTCAACTGGAACACCCAGTACGACAGTTTACTGTCTATTGAACTGCCCGACGGAGTCATAATAGTGGCTTTCGCGGACGACGCGGGGCTCATAGTCTGGTCCGACAACGAGGAACTCTTGGGTAGACGCGCAAACGAGGCGCTGGCCCGAGTCTACGAGTGGATGATCAGCAGGCTCCTAGAGCTTGCTGTCAAGAAGTGCGAAGCAATCGTGGTCACAAGACGCAGGAAGTTTGACTTGCCCCACTTTTACATCAACGGGCAAGAGATCCCACGCAAGACAGAGCTGAAATACCTCGGCGTATGGCTTGACGACAAGTGGTCGTTCAAGAAGCACATCCAGGAGGCCGCTCAAAAAGCGAGCAGGGTTGGTGCGGCGCTTCAACGGCTGATGCCGAATATCGGAGGACCCAAGGAAAAGAGGCGCGCACTTCTCAACACCGTCAGCACCTCTATCATGCTCTACGGTGCACCCGTGTGGGGAAAGAGAGTAGAGAAGACCATCATCGAGAAGAAGATGGGGCCTGTCCACCGGAGAGCGGCCCTGAGAAGTATCCGTGCCTACCGCACCGTGTCAGGAGATGCGGCTTACGTATTGGCGAGTACACCGCCCATCCACTTGCTCGTCGCGGAGCGAGTGAGGATCTGGGACCGCCAGAAAGTGATCGGAGCCGAACGAGTACTCACCCCGACGATGAAGGAGATTATCCGCGACAACGAGAAGGAAACCACCCTTGAGCATTGGCAAACTGAGTGGGATTCGCCATTTGCGAACGGCAGATGGACGCACCGGCTGATCCGTGACGTAGCCAAGTGGGCGGAACGAACCCACGGAGAGATGGACTACTGGACGACGCAGGCACTGAGCGATCATGGTTGCTTCGGTTCCTATCTAACCAGGTTCAAGAAGAGGACGACCCCAGCATGCCAGTCATGCGGGGACGACTGAGATGAAGCTGAGCATGCCCTGTTCAAGTGCAGTGACACCCGGAGAGAGCGCGCCGAGTTGGATGAATGGCTGGGTGCTCAACTAACACCTGAGAATCTCGTCCCGTACTTGCTCCGCAACCAGGAAACATGGGAAAGACTCACCGGATATATCAAGCTGGTGATGACCCACAAGGAGGAGAAAGAGAGGAAAGTGAGGCGCCTCGATGCCGGTGAATTACAGTGAGTCTGCCAATAAAAACAGAAGAGGCCCAAATGATTCCAGGAGGAATATGATGCCCTGAAGAGAGGAGAAAGAAGAAAGAAGAGGGAAGAAAGAAGAAAGAGAGGGAACAATGAAGAATGAAGATAGAAGATGCCGACAAGTGGCCGAAGAGAGAAGATGGAGAAGAGGAACGCTCGCAATCGAGCGCGAGACATGCCGCTCATCCTGAAGTAATGCTCACGCGGTTCCGGGATGAGATGGCAGATGCAGGTGGATCTCCTTCTTGATTGCCCGATGCCCTAGGTATCGGACACCAAGAGGAGAGGGATATTACACGGCCCGGCCCACCTCTCGGTGGGCTAAATAGAGTGAGTCTGTTAACTGGAACAAAAGAGGTCCCAATTGTTCGAGGAGAACATGATGCTTCGAAGTGGGAAGGAAGAAGAAAGAAGAGAGAAGAGAGAAGATCGAAGAAAGAAGAATCAAGAGCAGGGAAAAGACCAAGGAAGGAGGAACAAGACCTGCGAGTCCTGAAGAGAGTCGCTCGATCTACAGCGCGAGACGCCGCTGGTCTGGAAGTAATGCTCACGCGGTCCCGGGGCCGGATTGGTAAGTTCGGTGGATCTCTTCTTTGTCCAATGGCCGATGCCAACGGAGAAGGAAGAGAGGGTTTCAATCGGAAGGGCTGGCCGTATCGATGCGGATCCCAGCCCGGTACTGTTTGGGAGGGCCATGGACAAGCCGTATTGACCGAGACCTCACCAACCCGGAGAAGCCGAAGGGTTGCTTCCCGGCAGAACGTCTCAGCGTTGTTCGCCCTACAACCACCTGAAAAGAAAAAAGAAGATAGATGGATAGATAACCTTTATTCGCCCGAGGGCAAAATTGAAAAATACAGTGGCATATGTCACATATGTTACACCTACATAATAAATATATAAAAAGTATAAATAATTGTCTTTTTGGTCAAGGAATATTAGGATTATCACAGGAAGTGACTAGTCATTTAAAGGCATCGAGAGATGCATAAAAGTCAGGAAGAGAATTATAAAATACATTCCCATATATATATATATATATCAGTGTTCACAAGAACGATCGAGGAGAGTGGACATTCTCATGTAGAAAGGCATATAAAGGCTTGGGCCAGCAGAAATATCACAGGAATTACAATTCAGTGGCGGAGTAGCCACGTATAACTCTTTTAAAAAAGGAAACGCCGGTTGAAAAGAGCTCAAACCTATCACAGTTTAGAGATTAAAATAATGCCTCCTCTCCACATCAATCCTCTGAGAAGACTGAGTCAGAAGGAAATCCTTTAAGGCTTCTTTGAATACTGATATTTTCCTCAGCTGCCGGAATCCCGGAGGGAGAAAGTTCCACAGATGAGCACATTGAGCCTGGAATGATCTTCTTCCGTACTCAAGTCTCATATTGGGAACTTTGAGTACCCGCTCTTCTGCATCACCACGTGCGGGGCGTTCACATTGGTACCTGGTAAACATCGCAGCTAGGTAGCCGGGTTCTCCAAGATGCATGATCTTATGCATTGAAAGTGCTGCGAAGTACATTCTCCGCGAATCAGTACGTAACCAACCCAAACGCTCCCTAAACGGGCTGATGTGCTCGTCTCTCCTAAGATCAAAAATGTACCTCACACATGAATTGCTCAGTCGCTGTATCCGTTGCGGCTGTTCGTCCGTGGCGTCGAGGTACACGACTGTGCAATAATCTAAATGCGGTTGAACTAATGACTCGACTAGGCGAATTCGGAGAGGTCTGGTGATACACGCCCTAAAAAACCGCAATCCGTATAGGGCTCTATTCACTTTCTTAGTTACTCGGTCGATGTGCGGTTTCCACGTCAGTTCACTATCAAGTGTAACACCAAGACTCACGACCGTGTCGCTGAACGGAATGAACTTTCCTTCCTGTATCTCAACTCCTGGCAAGTCCATTCTCTCCAGGTCTTTGATATTCCTCTCAGAGCTGAAGGAGATTGCCTTGGTCTTGCCAGCGTTGAGACGCAGGCCGGAACTTCTGGCCCATTCAGCAATCAGTCGTCCTACTTCCCCCAGCCGAGTGATGCCTTCCTTGATCTTAGTTTCCTCGACTTGGAGATAAATTTGAAGATCATCCGCATAGAATAGATGATATACCGACTTTTCGTCTAGCAAACCAGGTAAGTCATTAACATATAAGCTGAAGAGTAAAGGCCCGAGAACGGATCCCTGTGGAACACCCAGATTTGTTTTAAGCCAATCAGAACTACCGGATTTTGAAGTGACTATTTGGGTGCGGCTCGTAAGTATGATTTTATCCACAGGAGTGCCGACCTTGAGAATCCAAGGTTTCGGAGCTTCCTCAACAGCTTTGACGGTGTTATTGCGTCGAAGGCTTTGCTAAAGTTGAATAGTAGGAGTAAGGTGATCTCCTTCTTATCAATGCCTACTCTGATGTCATCCGTCAACTTTAGCAAAGCTGTCTGGGTGCTGTGGTGTTGCCTAAAACCAGTCTGGAAGCGATCAATAAGTTTCTCTACTTTCAAATGCTCCGTGATTTGGTCATGTGCAATTTTTTCCAGAACCTTGGAAAGGAAGCACAGCAGCGCTATGGGACGGAAGTCCGAGACCGTTGATGGAGCTACAGTCTTTTTCAATGCAACCAGCTGCGCTTGCTTCCAAGCCTCAGGAAAAACGCTATGAGCGAAAGAGGAATTGAAAATATGTACAATAAGATCACCAATTGCCGGAAGAGCCTTCGCGATCACGCTCTGGGGGATCCCATCCACCCCACGGGCCTGCGAGGAGAAATGCTTAATGGCAAGGACTACATTGTTGAAATTTGTGGGCTTAAATTTAAACCCCTCCTCCGGTGCAGAGTTAATATCGTCCATTGCTTCATTGATATTTTCGTGAGGCGAAACGGAAACCCCCGCAAAGTGAGCGTTCAGTTCATCCGGTGTGAAACCGTGGAGTTCCTCCTCTTTGCTCTTGGGCGAGAGGCCGAGATTGCGCATCTCCTTCCAGATGTTCTTGTTCTGATCAAGAGCGTCTGAACGATGGTTTTGAAGGAAGGAATTACGCTCTTGCTCATTGCGCAGATTGACCTCTTCGCTAAGCCGAAAGTACTCATTTTGAAGAACAGGACACTTGCGCTGGTTACGTTGCATGCGCTCCCAGCGCCTGCGCGTCGCGTTTCGCTTATTCACGAGCACCCTCAACTCAGGACCAATCCAAGGAGCATCATTTTTACGCGGGTTTATATTTTTTTCCGGTGCTAGTTCATCTAAAACAATTTTTAAATTTTCATTCAAGCAGTGAATTGCGTCTCCCAAACTGGTTTCGGCATTTTCAAGAGCTGTCCAGTAACAGCGGAGCAGACGGTCATTCGATATCTCCGGGGTGATGTTACGAAAATCCCTATACTTGAAGGAATTTTTTGGCGGAGTAGGAGTGAAGACGTTGATGGTGACGTCAATGACCGAGTGCCCCCCGAAACTGGGCAGGTGTCTGTTCTGACAGTCAGTTATGGTGTCGTTGTCATCTACATAAATGTGATCAATCCATGTATGAGATACATTGGGGTTGTGCTGATGAGTCGGGCCATGCTGCACTATCTGCAAGGCGAGTTCTCCTGTCAGTGCAGTCAGTGTCTTGGTGTCGGGATGAGCAGTATCCAACAAGTCAGCGTTCAGATCACCCATAATGATTTTGTGACTGTAATCTTCACACAGCCGGCGTAACGAGCCAAACAGCCCATCATCCTTCTGCATGGCGATTTTTGGGAGTCTATAGATTACCGCGACTAGTATTGGGGGTGAGCCGCCTTGTTGTACGCTACAGAAAAGGAATTCAGGCACGCCAGGTTTCCCCGGCCCAAAAGTATTTGACGAAACTAACTTCTCAATTTTGAAGTCATTGCGCACATACAAGGCATTTCCTCCACCCTCTCTGTTGCGATCTTGTCGCAACAACGAAA
The DNA here is from genome assembly GCA_029851415.1 of Eretmocerus hayati. NCBI lineage: Eukaryota > Metazoa > Arthropoda > Insecta > Hymenoptera > Aphelinidae > Eretmocerus > Eretmocerus hayati. Next base: position 104,815,364 of record CM056742.1, read on the forward strand.
AACCTGGAACCTGAACGAGACTGTCATCCACATACTCATCTAGCTTCGACTCGGCTACCCCAAATAGATGATAGGAGGGATCGTTAGCGTCGAGCAAACGTAGATGCTCAATCTCATCCTTCAGGGAGTTAAGGTTGATAAATCCCGCCATTAAGAAACCTCCACCCCCTCGTCGCTCCTCAGCAGCCGTATTTAGTCAAGGAGCCTCCGCTGATTCTGCTGCCGGAACTCGGCTCTGCTCTGGAACGGCTGTGCAGCTCTGGGTGTTGTTAGAGGACGCTTAAGCACGTTTTGGAACACTTCGACAGGCCGTTTGAATGACCTGCAGATCGGCGAGGGATTCGAACGTGAAGAGAGAGAGAGAGAGAGAGAGAGAGAGAGAGAGAGATTGATTGATTGATGCCCGTTTATTCGTCCGAAGACAAAAAAGAAAAATAATCAGTTACATATGGTAATATATATCACAGATCAATAGTGCACATTAATAGAAATAATGAAGTCATTTGGTCAAGGACAAATCTTAAGTATATCACAATTTGTGACTAGTCAGGTAGCACTCAGGAGATTCACAAACTTCATAGAATAATATAAGAATATAAAAATATAAAAAGAAATGGCAGGGCTCACAGTCATATTACAGAAAAGTTCAGTCAATTGACGAAGGGTCACACGTATACTTATAATTTTATTCTAGATGAACGAATCAAGCAACAAGTCAGCCCAAGCCTTTCAAAGTTTAGAGATTGAAGTAATGCTTCTTCTCCACATCAATCCTCTGGGGAGACTGTGTGAGCAAAAAATCCTTCATAGCCTCTCTAAATAATGACATTTTCCCCAGCTGCCGAAAGCCCGGAGGGAGAAAGTTCCACAAATGAGCACATTGAACCTGGAAAGATCTTCTTCCATATTCAAGTCTCATATTGGGAACTTCGAGTACCCGCTCTTCTGCATCACCGCGTGCGGGGCGTTCAGATTGGTATCTGGTGAACATCGCAGCTAGGTAACCAGGCTCTTCTAAATGCATGATCTTGTGCATTAACAGAGCTGCGAAGTACATTCTCCGCGAATCAGTACGTAACCAACCCAAACGCTCCCTAAACGGGGTGATGTGCTCGTCTCTCCTAAGATCAAAAATGTACCTCACACATGAATTGCTTAGTCGTTGTATCCGTTGCCGCTGTTCGTCCGTGGCGTCGAGGTACACGACCGTGCAATAGTCTATATGCGGTTGAACCAGGGACTCAACTAGGCGAACTCGGAGAGGTCTGGTGATACATGCCCTAAAAAACCGCAATCCATAGAGGGCTCTGTTGACTTTCTTAGTTACTTGGTCGATGTGCGGTTTCCACGTCAGTTCACTGTCAAGTGTAACACCAAGGCTCACGACCGTATCTCTGAACGGGATGAACTTTCCTTCCTGTATCTCAACCCCTGACAAGTCCATTCTCTTCAGATCTTTGATATTCCTCTCAGAACTGAAGTAGATTGCCTTGCTCTTGCCAGCGTTGAGACACAGGCCGGAACTTCTGGCCCACTCAGCAACAAGTCGTCCTATTTCTCCCAGCTGAGCAATGCCCTCTCTGATCTTAGATTTCTCGACTTGGAGATGAATTTGTAGGTCATCCGCATAAAAAAGATGATGTACTGACTTCCCGTCAAGCAAACCAGGTAAATCATTGACATATAAACTGAAGAGTAAAGGCCCAGAGAGAGAGAGAGAGAGAGAGAGAGAGAGAGAGAGAGAGAGAGAGAGAGAGAGAGAGAGAGAGAGAGAGAGAGAGAGAGAAGATGTCCGCGCGCAATAGGCGCAGATTGTAACTGATATTCACGTCGGCTGTTCGACAGTCAGCTAGTTTTCTCATGCTTCCATCAGCACTTATCAGCGCTGCATGGATCCCATGCGTCATGAATTATTTCGATTAGTGCAAGATAATTGTGTCTAGCTATAATACTTGGAACGGTGAATTCTTGAGAATTATGACCATCATGATGATTTTTTTCTTGTAATTGCAAATTCATTCCAAATATCATCATTTGGTCTGGAGTATGCACTTTTGGCAACGAGGTTTAATCTACTGCTAGTGAAACAAGAACTGTTATCAGCAAAATTTCAATATTTTTGGTGGTTCTTTCCAGAGCGATCAAGCATGAAGTCTTACATGAAGTGGTACTTGTGTTGATTTTCGTATCGGGGAAGCTGTTCTTGAAACATCAGTTCATGGATCTCACTTGAGATCCATTGCATCCATATGTTCTAAACTTTCATAGGTTCCAAAGATTAATGACATCATACTGTTCTTTATATTGATGGTTTTCTGGTGCAGAAAGCATGACATGATGAGTAGGAATTCTGTGTTATTCGTCCATTCAATATTATTATCGACCAGAGACTGCGAGTGCTGAGATGTAAAACTAGCTTCTCAAAGCAATCACAACTGGAGCTCGTAGAAGTGAAGCAGACATTGTAGAGTAATTATAGCACAGGTAACTTGTCTTGATTATATTAACAGTGATGAGATTAATACATGATTTAAGAGAGACTGGATAATATCTTCAACACAGACAGAAGCGCAAATAGTCCACCCATGATTCAGTGAAGTGCAGAATGGTCCGAGTATGACAGTTTACCAATATCTGAGTTTCCAGTCGTCACTACTCTCATATCTCATCAAAACTAAACTGAGAGAAATCATAGCAAGAGAACAACAGATTAGTGAACTTCCAAAATATGTAAGGTTGATTAATCATGAGTTGACTTGATGTGCATCTTACTATACTGGGAATGTTATCCAATTTCTTCATAACCGTGCATCAAACTCATTATTTTCACGGGCAGAAGGTTGGTTCACTGATGCTAGAAATATTACCCTACCATGTCTGGTATATTCCTGCTAGATTCTAGTTGTAGTCACTTTGAGGAGATTATCCTTCTACTGAAGCCTTTGCAGTCATTGTTCAATAATAATGAGAATAGGATTGAGGTATTGAGAATGTAACACATCAAGTTGGTGACTTCCTTCCTCCAACCACATTAATGCCTGGAAAAATGACACCGGAGAGTTCTGTGAGCAGAGTCACAGCCACTCCAGGTCAAGAACTTTAATCCAAACAAAATTGGACGAAATAATTGATCTTCTTTCTCTCTTTCTCTCTTACGTACTGATTCGCGGAGAATGTACTTCGCAGCACTTTTAATGCATAAGATCATGCATCTTGGAGAACCTGGCTACCTAGCTGCGATGTTTACCAGGTACCAATCTGAACGCCCCGCACGTGGTGACGCAGAAGAGCGGGTACTCAAGGTTCCCAATATGAGACTTGAGTACGGAAGAAGATCATTCCAGGCTCAATGTGCTCATCTGTGGAACTTTCTCCCTCCGGGCTTTCGGCAGCTGAGGAAAATATCAGTATTCAAAGAGGCCTTAAAAGATTTCCTTCTGACTCAGTCTTCTCAGAGGATTGATGTGGAGAGGAGGCATTATTTTAATCTCTAAACTGTGATAGGCTTGGGCTCTTCTCAACCGGCGTTTCCTTTTTTTTAAAGAGTTATACGTGGCTACTTCGCCACTGAATTGTAATTCCTGTGATATTTCTGCTGGACCAAGCCTTTATATGCCTTTCTACGTGAGAATGTCCTCTCTCCTCGATCGTTCTTGTGAACACTGATATATATATATATATATATATATATATATGGAAATGTATTTTATCATTCTCTTCCTGACTTTTATGCATCTCTCGATGCCTTAAAATGACTAGTCACTTTCTGTGATAATCCTAATATTCCTTGACCAAAAAGACAATTATTTATACTTTTTATATATTTATTATGTAGGTGTAACATATGTGACATATGCCACTGTATTTTTCAATTTTGCCCTCGGGCGAATAAAGGTTATCTATCTATCTATCTATCTTACGACTATGAGAAATGATTCTATTAGGAATGACTCTACCTCTGGATTTTCATAAGAATGAAGTGGAATCCGCCGCCGCCTCCCCCCGATTGACATTTTCACAAGTATATAACTTTGCGAGTATGAAATTTTCAACCGATATCAAAATTTCCGTTCACGCACGACATGGTTTGAACCGAATTTCCACTCTTGAATGGAATGAAATCTAGAAAACCATGTCGAGTATTATCTGGTCCAAATTATTGATACTCATTCATGCTATTGTACATAACTGGAATTCCTATATTCTGATCAGGCTTCCTAGCTCAAAATCACGAACCGACTGCTTGAGATTGATTGATTGATGTCCTCTATTTGTCCGAAGACAAAAGAGTAATTACATATGGCAACATAAGTCTGAGAGAGAGAGAGAGAGAGAGAGAGAGAGAGAGAGAGATTGATTGATTGAAAACGTATTTATTCTGCCTAGGTCTTGATAGACCGTAAGGCAAATGGAAAAGAAAATCCCAGAGGTTCACATGGTAAAGGTTTACAATGTTTCACATAAATTATTGATAGAAAATATTATTTCCTGAGAAAATACCGACTAATGCGAATATGGCTTAAGAAGTACAAACGGATGAGTTCAGTATTTACATTAACATATTATACAAGTTTGAGGTGTGTCTCAACAATAAAAATTATAAATATTATGAATTATAAATATTATAAATATCGCGAGAACATCGTAATTGACTAGAGACTTTATCAAATCGAAAATGTCAACACATTTAGGTATACCATTGTAGACAATATAATTGCACATACATTTAGAGAGAGAGAGAGAGAGAGAGAGAGAGAGAGAGAGAGAGAGAGAGATTGATTGATTGATGTGTTTATTCACCCGGGGACAATGGGTCCCATAGGGCATAAAATTGATACAATTCATATTTATAAAAATAATGATGATAGAAACTTAGATCTAATGACTTAATAACAGTAACGAAGCTCTATTCTTAATGAAATAAATAAATATATATATATATGTACATATCCACGCATCGATGAAATGATACACAACTGACGAGTTGCCATTGACATTACCCGTTGACCTCAAGGAATAATCTCAACTGTTGACATCAGTCAAGCCCGACTCCAGAAAGAGAGAGAGAGAGAGAGAGAGAGAGAGAGAGAGAGAGAGAGAGAGAGAGAGAGAGAGAGAGAGAGAGAGAGAGAGAGAGAGAGAGAGAACCCGTAGGGGGCTTTGGGTGTGACCTTAGGGTTGCACTTGGAGCTTGAGGGAGTGACGCCCCTCCGGACCCGAGTCCTACACTTACACTAACACACACACTACACTCTACACGCACCATACTTACGCTTGCTCAAGCATTACACAGACATACCAACATTATACAGAACACGCATCACACAACACACCACACCCGTGCTGGTCTGGTCCGGGGTCGGCCAGCATGCGATTCCAGGCCCTGGAAAAAGAAGAAAGAAGAAGATGTCCAGCGTTGACGGCAAGAATTCCCCAAGTAAAGCGGGGCCCCATTCGGATCTTGGGGGGGGGGGGGGGCCAACGATGCAAAGCGCGCTACCAGTGGCACACTTGGCTGGTGGACTCACGCGTAAAGCTACAAGCGATGGAAATACGCCTCTGGCGAAGATAGTTGGAGGAAAGGACCAACACCAGAAAGGAGTAGACCTCACCCCGAACAGCAGGAAGAGAAAGGGTCTGGGTGAGGAAGTAGATAAGCGAACGCTGAAGCAATCGAAGCTCACATTCTTGAGCCAAAAAGAGAAGAACGCGAAGGTTGCTGCAGAAGCGCAAGCGGCGGCAGACAAGCTTATGAAGATCAACCCCGCGATCAAGATCCAGCTTACTCAAGACAAGAACAAGGGAGACGATACCGCCGATTCCAGCTCGGATTCAGGGGACTCTAACACCACCACGGAGTCCCAGAAGTCAGAAGACACCCTGACATCCAAGGACTGTGACCGCGGACTCAAAAAAGGCCAAAAAACACCGGAGGATATGGACATCGATCGGTTCCCCACACCTGAGAAGGCCAGTCGACAAAGAAGTGGAGACAAGGCCCCCGATCTAATGGAAGGTTGAAGGGACTTGAAAATGTGCCGAGAACAGATGGAGGAGAAGACTCATCTTCTCCTCGACCACCTGAACTTGGTCATAGGGATAGCCGAGTCTGCCTCCAACATCCCAGAAGGAACTCAGGGCGACATGGAAGAGCTCAAGAAGATTGGTCACGCTCTCGAAGGCCTACTTGCGGCAGACAAAGGGAAGAGAGCGGCTTTCGAGACCACACTTCTCGAAGCGGAGAAGACCCTAAAAATGAAGAGGAGTGCGCAGCCCTCTGGGCCAGCCGCGTCGGGGAGCGGCACACAGGGAAGGGGGGCGAATAAACCGGAATCGCGACAAGGGAAACAGCACGATACGAAGAGGACGCGACGCGGACATCCATCGGGAGCCCTCGAAACACCGCGCTCGACATCGACTCCTAATAGGCCCAAGCAGGACGGGCCTTGGCAGGAAGTGGTCTCTAAGAGAAATACAAAGAGGGCAAAAAAAAGCGGTCGATCAAGTGACACCGCTGGAAAGAAGGCAAAGATGAAGCCAAGAAGACCGAAATCCGACGCCGTTCTCGTCACGGCAAACCAAGGTGGGTTAAGCTACGCAGATATGCTGCGCAAGATAAAGACGTATGACCTTAATGAAGAAGTGGGCTCTAAAGTCACGGGCATCCGCAAGACACAGGAAGGACAAATCCTCATTGAACTGAGGAAGGGCACCGATGCTGCAGCCATCAAAGCGGCTCTGACACCAGTCGTCGGGCAAGAAGGGGCCGTCCACTGCCTCGCGAATAGCATGACCCTCGAGGTTCTCGGAGTCGACTACGATGTCGACAAAACTAAAGTGCAGAAGGACCTCGCGAAGGCCCTACCAGAAAACGAGGATGGAGCCATAATAGTCAAGAGCCTTCGAAACGGCTCCCGAGGCACCCAAACAGCGGTTGTGTCCGACCCAGCGAGGCTCGCTCACCGCCTCCTGGACTGGAAAGAACCCAAGGTGGGATGGAGCAGAGTGAGAATCCGCGAGAAGGGAGGCATCCCACGCTGCTATAACTGCCTAGAGTATGGCCACAAGGCCTCAGGCTGCAAAAAAGAGAAGGCAGAGGAACGTCAACCGAAACTCTGCTTCCAGTGCGGTGAACCAGGACACCTCGCCGCTACCTGTAAAGAGAAACCAAAATGCCTCAGCTGCGTGGCTATCGGAACCAGATCTGACCACAGGTCAGGCTCCAGCAACTGCACAGCCTACCAAAACGCGAGGGCGACATATAGACGCAGGGGGGGGGAAGAAATGGCTAACTTCATCCAAGCCAACCTCAGGAGAAGCGGGGACGCTTGTGACCTCCTACACACTGCCGCCAAAGAAGGGGGTATCGATGTTCTGATCATCTTCGAACCGCCACGGAAGCGCGAACTTTCCCGTTCCACATTCGATCACTGGGGGACCGCTGTAATTTAGATCACGAATCCCGCGATCCGCGAGACTGAACCAGCTGTTAGTGGCCGTGGTTATGCTCGAAAGACCATAGGGGGCACAGCTGTATACAGCTGCTACTACTCGCCGTCGCTCAAGACGCACGAATTTGAAGACGAGCTCCACGACCTAGAAGAGGATGTGAGGCAATGGGGGGGCCGAGCTATAATCGCGGGAGATTTCAACTCCAAGGAACCGACTTGGAGCGGGGGGCCGCGCGATAGACGGGGGGTAATACTCGCTGATGCCATGGAGGCATTGGGATTAGTGCTCGCGAACGAGACGGGGGTTACCACCTATTACCGGCACGACACTCGGTCCCGGGAGGGAGGTTCATCATCGGTCCTCGACCTGACGTTCATGAGCCCGTCGCTCATGGGACGTATGACATCGTGGGAAGTTCTGGACACGGAAACACTGAGTGACCATCGACATATTCGGTTTCGACTTAGGACTGACGGACAGAGACAGACGATACGCAGACCGCGACCAACGGGGTGGCAAGTACGGAAGCTGGACGAGGGAAAATTCCGGGAATCGATAGAAACAGTCGAAGATCTCCCGATGAACTCCGCCTCGGACGAGGCTGTGGCGATGGTAACATCCGCCATCACGAGAGCTTGCGACGCGTCGATGCCTCGCAGGACAACACCATGTTTCTGGGGGAAACCAGAGTACTGGATCACCGATGAGATCAAGGCTCTCAGAAGAACGAGCAACAAGAAAAGGAGGACCGCATGGCGATCAAGGAAGCTGCAACGACCATCGCTGGCGGAAGATGACAGAGCGTACAGAGAAGCAAAGAAGGCTCTCGTTCTAGCCATCCGGAGGAGCAAAGAGAAGTGCTGGGGTGAATTGTGCGACATGGTTAATGGAGACCCGTGGGGCACGCCATACCGCGTGGTCATGTCCAAGGTCCGACCCCGGAGGGGCAACCCAGCACCGACTGATGCAGCTACCTTGCGCAGCATCGTGGAAGACCTCTTTCCAGCAGGAGAACCCAGAGTGACATTCCCTCCCGAGAGCGAAGATCCCATCCCGCTCTTTACTATGCAAGAGCTACTCATAGCGGCGAAGAGAATGCCTAACGGCAAGTCCCCTGACCTGGATGGCATCCCAAACGAGGCTCTGAAACTGGTCTTCAAATACAAGCCAGATCTACTCCTCGACCTCTTCAACATCTGTCTGAGCGCGGGATCTTTCCCGGACAAGTGGAAACGCCAGAAGCTGGTCCTGATACCTAAGGGTCAAGGAGGTCAACGCCCTCTCAGCATGCTCGACAATATCGGGAAAATGTACGAGAGGATGGTGCTCAACAGGGTGGAAAAAGCCTACGAAGAAGGCGGTGGGCTATCACCAATGCAGTTCGGGTTCCGGAAGGGACGGAGCACTGTGCACGCGATCGAGGCGGTCCAAGAACGGGTTCAAGCGTCGGTAGGGAACCCATACCAAGGAAGAGGAGGATTCTGTGCCATTTTTGCGTTGGACATAAAGAACGCGTTCAACTGCGCGAGCTGGGAGCGAGTCTATCAATCCCAAGCAGGTAAAGTGCCGCCCTATCTACTAGCCATCACGAGTGACTATCTGCGGAACAGGACACTCGTGTACGACACCGACGAGGGACAAGAGATCCGGGAACTGTCCGCCGGAATTGGACAGGGATCGGTTTCCGGGCCGTTCAACTGGAACACCCAGTACGACAGTTTACTGTCTATCGAACTGCCAGAAGGAGTGATAATAGTGGCTTTCGCGGACGACGCGGGACTCATAGTATGGGCTGACAACGAGGAACTCTTGGGTAGACGCGCGAACGAAGCGCTGGCCCGAGTCTACGAGTGGATGATTAGCAGGCTTCTGGAGCTCGCTGTCAAGAAGTGCGAAGCAATCGTGGTCACAAGGCGTAGGAAGTTTGACTTACCCCGGTTTTATATCAACGGGCAAGAGATTCCACGGAAGACAGAGCTGAAATACCTCGGTGTATGGCTCGACGACAAGTGGTCGTTCAAGAAGCACATCCAGGAAGCCGCCCAGAAGGCGAGCAAGGTCGGTGCGGCGCTCCAGCGGCTTATGCCGAATATCGAAGGACCCAAGGAAAAGAGGCGCGCACTTCTCAACACCGTCACTACCTCCATCATGCTGTACGGTGCACCCGTGTGGGGGAAGAGGGTAGAGAAGACCATCATCGAGGAGAGAATGGGGCCTGTCCACCGAAGAGCGGCCCTGAGGAGTATCCGTGCCTACCGCACTGTGTCAGGAGATGCGGCTTACGTATTGGCGAGTACTCCGCCCATCCACTTGCTCGTCGCGGAGCGAGTGAGGATCTGGGACCGCCAGAAAGTGATCGGAGCCGAACGAGTACTCACTCCGACGATGAAGGAGATCATCCGCGACAACGAGAAGGAAACCACCCTTGAGCATTGGCAAACTGAGTGGGATTCGCCATTTGCGAACGGCAGATGGACGCACCGGCTGATCCGTGACGTAGCCAAGTGGGCGGAACGCACCCACGGAGAGATGGACTACTGGACGACGCAGGCACTGAGCGATCATGGTTGCTTCGGTTCCTATCTAACCAGGTTCAAGAAGAGGACGACCCCAGCATGTCAGTCATGCGGGGACGAATGGGATGACGCCGAACATGCCCTGTTCAAGTGCAGCGACACCCGGAGAGAGCGCGCCGAGCTGGATGAATGGCTGGGTGCTCAACTAACACCTGAGAATCTCGTCCCGTACTTACTCCGCAACCAGGAGACATGGGATAGACTCACCGGATACATCAAGCTGGTGATGACCCACAAAGAGGAGAAAGAGAGGGAAGTAAGGCGCCTCGAAGCAGGCGAATTACAGTGACTCTGCCGATTGAAACAGAAGAGGCCCAAATGATTCCAGGAGGAATCTGATGCACTGAAGAGGGAAGAAAGAAGAAAGAAGAGAGAAGAAAGAAGAAAGAGAGGGAACAATGAAGAGTGAAGATAGAAGATGCCGACAAGTGGCCGAAGAGAGAAGATGGAGAAGAGGAACGCTCGCAATCGAGCGCGAGACATGCCGCTCATCCTGAAGTAATGCTCACGCGGTTCCGGGATGAGATGGTGGATGCAGGTGGATCTCCTTCTTGATTGCCCGATGCCCTAGGTATCGGACATCGAGGGGAGAGGGATATTACACGGCCGGGCCCACCTCTCGGTGGGCCCCACCCAAACCCGTGTCCCGCCTGGTATGGCCTGCGTGGGCTATGCGTAGTCCGCGTAAGCTGAACCAGTCCGGTGTCTGGGGACGGATCCGAGGGATCCTGAGGCAGATTTTGCCCTCTAACCACCTTAAAAAAAAAAAAAAAAAAAAAGAGAGAGAGAGAGAGAGAGAGAGAGAGATTGATTGATTGATTAACCGTTTATTATGCCGTGGACCTCAAGTCCGTAGGGCAACAAGCAATATAAAGGAGCACATATACTTAGAATCTAATTACAAGACATTATCAATATATTGAAGAAAATGAACAACGTGGTGAATTACAGCATAAACACTAACTTGATTTGGTGAACACACATGTATATATCCCACACTGCGCTGAATAACAATGCAAAACATTCATCTAAATGGCTAAGCTCTGGGAAACGACTGACAGTTCTTACATGGCATCTTTTTCATACAAATACTTAGACAAAGCTGCTTTGAAAGCTTCTAGAGGAATCATCAATCTAATGTTTACTGGAATAGCGTCCCAAGCTCTTAATGTCGTAAGAGAATAAGAATTATTGTACGCTGTCGTGCGTGCCAAGGGTATTTGGATTCTCGAAGACTGAACTCTTTCTGAGCGACGCACTGTGTCGTCCAGTTGCTTGAAAAGCTCGTTCAGATAATCTGGTTTTGACGAGGTGAATATCTTATAGGCTTGGACACATAAGAAGTATTCACGACGACTGGCTAGAGACATCCAGTGCAATTGTTCATAATAGGGCTTTAGAGCTGCATCTCTGCGTGAACGGAAGATAAAACGAACGCACGTATTAAGCAGAGGGAGAGAGAGAGAGAGAGAGAGAGAGAGAGAGAGAGAGAGAGAGAGAGAGAGAGAGAGAGAGAGAGAGAGAGAGAGAGAGAGAGATTAACGGATTTATTATGCCGTGGTCACTGCGGACCGTATGGCAAAAAGGTAAATACAATAATTGAGGGGCCGCGTGGAAGGAGGACCTAATTGCAAAAAGGTCATTTTGAGAAAATCAATAAAAACTGAATAAAACCCGCCAGAGGCATACTGGACGAGTATACCTGACTTGAGTCGAAAAGGATAGCATTCTCGGAATAACCCAATTTGAGCCGGAGGATGAAATTTGATTTTGAGCTTTTTCCAGCCATTCTAAAAAACTGCAATTACGCCCTTTTTCGGAATCCAGGGTCAAATTTCGGCCTTCCTCCCTTACAAAAAGTGGAATTAAATCTCGAGATCAAGTCCAATCGTCTCCAAATTTTTTTAGAGTGTTTCTGGGCATGTTTTGAAAGATATCTGATTGCTACGAGGTGGTTTGTTCCATGCTCCACGGTTCTATGGACACGAAAAGCTTCCATCAGTCGTGTGCAAATGACGAGAAATTTCCGTCATTGGGGAAGGGTGAAAACACTTAATCTGAAGGTAGAACATCATGTTTCCATCGTTATATTAGGTGAAAAAGCGTTTCCAGGATCTGGAGAATTTTAATAAAATTTTTCCATTACAAATAAGGCCCTTTTTCCATATTGTACCTGATGACGGCCCTTATGAAAAGTAATAATGCCTTTTTTATCTTATTTCATCAGAGACTTCGGCCCTTTTGGAATATGATCATGGCAATTACGCCCTTTTTCGGGATTCCCTTCCGCAGTCACGCCTTTCTTGAAATTCTCTCCTGTGGTTATGCCTCCTCCGAAATAGATGATTACCGTTCTGCCCTTTTTACATATTCGCTTCCGCTATCAACATGTAATTACGCCTCTTTTGTGAATTTAATGTAACTATGTATATTTTATGAATATTTGGAATATATACTTGTTGTAAGATTTGTGTGCCCATATCAGGCTCTCTATATGAGAATGTTTGCCCGTCCTTAAAAGAAGGAAAAATACTCTATGTAAATTCAGCGTTGAGACTGTCCGAGGAGTCGAGTGATGGCAGTGTTCCTAAGTCGTACTGCTGCCCGTCGCACGGCAGTGGGGGAGAACGCGTCTCATTGGCTCTCTAAAGGCGCGCGCTGCGGCGCGCCTTTAAACGACGCGCTCGCGCGCGTCGCCTATATGGCGGTTCCAGTATGTTTTATCTTTTGCTACTAAGCTTACAAAAGTTATGAAAAATTGTTACACAACTCATTATCGATATATTTTTTGACGAGAAATCCGAATCCGTTGTTAATTTTAACCTATGTATCAATGATTATTCATAAATTCGGAAGGGACTAGGCGGGTAAGCATGGTGAATCGGCCCTTGTCAGGTATGGCCCCGGAAGCAATTTCCCCAAGTTTCTAACCCCAAACTATGAGGAAAGCAATAGTTTTTAGGTCCCGAAGTCGCCCCCATGTTTTGGGGCAGCCTGGGAACCCTTTAAAAAACGCTAAAAATCGATGTTCCTTGTATTGAATCGCATTCCGACGCATCTCAATGAATCATTCTGAGATTTTTTTTGAAATATTCTTGAAACATCAACAATTCGAAGGAAAGTAGTTTCATCTCGACAACTTTTGATCCAGGCCCCGAAAAAAATTGTTGAAGAATGAAGATCATTTTTTAACCCTGTTATCTGTAATTAAGACGTTAGTGAACCATCTCATCGTATTTGTCGGCTCATTTTACGTCGGAAACCACTTTGGCATATATCATTTTTGGTGGTGAAAAGTGGTCAAAAACGTCAAAATTCAATTTCAAAGCAAATTTTTTTCATAAACTATCCTCTCCTGCGCATGCGCATTGATTTAAGCTCCTGAAAGTATCTTCAATCGATAGCTGGTGTAATTTTCTTCATAATGACCCCTTGCAAAAGTCGATTTGATGAAATTACAGCTGAGATGTAACTGGTGCAGAAAATGGAAAAACCCAAGGTATCAAATCCGTGAATCCGTGCTTCCTTCAATGGCCTTGAAAAATGCGAATTTTGAATTGGGCCCTTCCTAACATGCAAACATGTGTTTTTGGTGTATTTTTTGACGTAGAAACCGGATACGCTGTCAGTTTTGTTCCAAACCTTCAGGATTTCTCACCATTCATTTCAGGTATTGACAAGGGCCGAATTACCATGCTTACCCGCTTAGTCCCTTTCGAAAGGATGGAGCATATCGAAAAGATTCTATAATCAAGTAATATCCTCGAACATGTATATATGAAAGCACACTCAAATGATCGTGGAGAAATGTGATGAGATATTCCTCTTAATCATTCTGGCCCGGAAAAAACAATATTCCTTCTTCCAGAAAATGAATTTCTTTCTTCATCCGAAAATCGATGAGGATACAATTGGGCTAAATGAGGAAATATAGTCCAGTCTGCCTGTTGGAAACCCCATAAGGAAAAATTTCATGAAATATATACGGGCACAAGATAGTGATTTGGGAAGAGAAGATCGAGTACATTAATAATCCGAAGAGTGTGCACAGAATTTTTCGCGGATTCGTTTTTTATACGGTGTCAAAGGTCAAAAAAGTGCATTTTTGGCCATCATCTCTGAAGCTTCAAACTGCATCGAAAAAAGTTTCAAATAAAAGTTGTTGGTATTGCAAAGACGAAAAGTTCAAGCCCAAGTACGTTGATGTAACTTCAATAGAAGTCTCAGAAATCGATTAGAAAGTCATCGGTAGCTAATCGTGGGGGAGGGGGAGGCGCGCGCTTTGAGACGCCAGCTGGCGCCAGCGAATCCGCTCAAGAAATGTACAGCTGCTCGTCCGCTACTCTTCTCTCTCGTCGTCTTCTTCGCTTCTATCGGCCGGAGGGTCGACCATATACCTGCGCGCAGAGAGGGTTACTTATCCTGCTAAGTACAATGATGACTCTTGATTCTTTTCTTGCTATTGAACCAATTAGTCCGCTACCATGCCAGATTACCCCACGATAGTAATTCAGATACGTGAATCGAGGGCGATTCAAATTCGTCAACTCTTTTAATTGTTCATCATAGATCCGCTCTATTGATCGGATCAATACATGGAATAGGTAACCATCAATGTCTTTGAACGAACAATTTTTTCCTATCGAATGCCGATACTATATTCATTGAATATCAGAACTTCAACAACACAAAACTAATAATCATCCCGTATGTATTTTGAGAGAAAAATTAGGACACACATAATGCACTATAAATCCATCATTTATCAAAAACGAGAATATCACAGGTTGCTTGTTCTAGTCTACGCCTCTGACTAACTATACGTGTTCTGGCTCGTCATCAATCAGTTCTCTCACGTCATGGAGAGGGTTCACAGAATCATCCGCGGTAGTTGTACTATCAATGTGAGGAATCGAGTACACTTCAGTCTTGTTCCAAAACGAATCATTCTGCATGGCATCACAATTATAGTTATATTCATCATTCTGTGCGGTGTACATTCCTTCATGAGATTCTCGAAGACTCACACAATTTCGCTCATAATGTGATGAATTGAAGGACAACACATCGTCACTTATAATCTGACTTATCTCGGGCGGGAGTTCATACCGATGACAATCGATATCCATACACGAATCTTCCTCGGTGTTCTGCATTGTATTTTCATTCACCCTGCAAAGAGCTCCACATTTATCCACTTTATCGTTACATCGCATTCTTACATGAGATCGAGTGGTTTCTGAGCTATTCAGAACAAAATCATCATTTGCATGAATGTCACTATTTACAACGGCACCAATAATTTCATTGCCTCGTTGATCGCAATCATACATGTGTCCATTCCGATGTGTAGACTCACTCCCGAAAATAGAATTTTCTAGAGATCTACTTCTAACATTATCTTTCTCATAGAAATTAATACAGCCTCCTTTCAAGCATCTTTTACATAGAACAGTACACTTTTCGCCTCTTTCCACACGACCACAATTATTATTTTTGCAACCAGAGCGGCATGTACAAAAAATGTTTTTAGCTTTTGCTGGAGGGTTCTTGCTACAGCCATTAAATATGTTATAATTCTCATTCTCTCCATGCATACGCACATCTGTATTCATTTCATTCCCTGATATATCAACCAAGTTGTTGGGATGAATCATTTCATCGCGATTCACACATTCTCGGTCAATCATTGTATCACTCATGTCCACGTTGACAATATCACACTCAGGCTCAAAATCATTCACTACAGCATTAATGATCTCGTCGTAATTGTCACCATCTCGGTCATCAGTGGTACCTTCGCCCTCGTCTGAATCATTCCCATCATCATCTGCAATCATCTCACAGTTTGAGCAATCCTTCCCTACGCAAACTTGGCAGAGATTCGAGCATTTCAATCCACGCTTTCTGCACCCACACGAGTTGTTCTTGCATCCAGTCCGGCATGAGCAGAAAAAATCTCGCAAAATATCTTCGGGAATGAGATATTTCTTGTCTGTTACCATGCATGGTTTCAAACCATAGTGTGACTCAGACCAGCCCCACTCCAACGTTTTTTTCTTCCTTCCTAACCATGTCTGGAGCTGTTGATAAACTCTGTAAGAGTGCTGTTGCACAGCACCTTCAGTTGGTGGCAACTCTTTGAGATTTAACGTTTTGGAAGCCGAAGAATCGCAATAACTGGAAAATCTTGTTTGTGCTAAATTTTTCTCCGATTCCCCACTATACAAAGCAACTACAATCTTGCAAGCACTGTCTGCGATCTCCGATTTCTCAGAATCTTCCTCATAAAAACAGTTCATAAGTTCACGCAATCGTTCATTCTTTTTCATAACCATTGTCAGCTTACTTTTACCGTGACCACAGAATCCTGACGTTGTATCACATCCCGAAAAACTGTGAAGAAATCCTACCCTGCTTTGTAGTTCAGGATGTTTGAAAGATGATGAACTAAAAATTCGGATATCTCTTTTCGAGTTGCTGCGTTTGGGTTGAAGAAAATGAAGATTACGTAACATCCAAGCTAACTGGTTCATAATAACAAGTAGATCGATATCTTCGCCAACGACTACAACATTTTCATCTGGCTTAGCACGTGCTACATTCACCGCTGTCTGAATGATTAGAAGATCTGCGTCTTCTTCCGCTACATTAACTTTGATATCGGCCATTTGCAATTCTCGGCTTAGCATTTGAATAAATCTTTTCTTATTCACCTCATTCGATAAAAAGAGTTCTTGGTTACATTTTACCGGAGTATCGGAGTTGAATTGTATCTCAGCCCCAACAGTTTTATTCCGATGGAAGCGTTCATACGATTTTGTACTACAATCATCTGGATATCCATCGAATACAACAAAAGTTTCGCTTCCACTGTAGTGACTTTTTACGTGAGTGACGTATCGAGTGATGATATCTCGGATGGTTTGATTTGGTTTCCAAAGAACTTTGTGAAGTAAGAGGCCTCCGTCAATTACGTAACATGGATTCGCGGGTACTTTGTTGGAATGTGGAAACTCGTCAGAAAATCTCGATTTTTTGGAGTCTATCATACCTTTCTCGTTAAATAGGGCAGCTGGATAAGTGCATAGTTCATAGAGAAAGTATGTTTCTAAGTCACCTTTTCCAGTGAACATTGCAGATGTCATTCTCGTAAATATGAGCAAAGGATCAATCTCAAGAATTTCTCCATCCATTTTGACTTGCGATACCACAGCTTTGAGGGATTTCACTTTATTGTTTCTAGGGAATTTAAGATCTCCAAACGTACCATCCACTTTGTCTAAGAGACTTTTGCCAACTTCTTAAGCTTTATAACAATTTATCACCTTCTTATCACCAACAATGTTACTACTTATCGACATAATTTCATCAGAGAAAGGGAATGGATTGTGCTCATGAAAAAATTGCATAACTTTTTTCAAGTCAGCTGCGTCTCTTTCTTTTCGACTATCTCGCATTTCTTTGTGTTGTTCAGAAGATTCATATGATACCCCAGCGAATTCCTCCAAACCGTTCATCATCACAGAGATCGCAACCTGAGTGTCACTCCACTTTGAAAGGGTTGACTCGCATATTCCTCTCTGTATCACTCCACCGCGACCTTTTAAATTTTTCATCAGCATTTGCTCTATCACAAAATCTACCCATGATCCGCACCAAAACTCATGAGATCGTCTTATTGTGAAGAATCCGTCCGCGACAAATTTTTGGTATTCTTCAGGGGTATCTTTCATGACATCTTTCAATTGCAACATAGTCTGTACGTAAATATGTGCGTACTTAGCATAATGGATGTGGCCCGCTGCGTGGAAATAAGGGAGCATTTTGAAAACTGTTTCCAAGTGCAAAGGGAAATTTCCAGAACGTTCAGCTCCTATGTAATCTATCAACAATAGTTGCATATGGATTAGTTGAACCCACAACTGTGCGGTTGGGCCTCGTTCTTTGAATTCTAGTAATTTTTCCTCAAATTTCTTCTTAAGCGAGATGAGTGGCCTATCATCAGTGAAAAAATCAACATCTCCTACTTTCTCGAGCAAATCTTTCAAATCATCGACCTCTACTTCCCTGAAATCAATCATCGAATAAACGACTTCGAAAAAAACGAAGACAGAGCTAGCAAAACCAATAAATGACCACGAACCCCCCGTGAGTAAGCACGGCCGGAGAGAGCATTTGAGGCTGATGGCTCTGCTAGAAACTCGCAAACAGCTTCTTTAAGACCACTGCAATCCATAATCGATCCGGACGCGTTCAAATAAGACATGATCAAATGGAAGCCACCTTACCTGAGTATAACCATCCGTTTCACTTCGTGATCATCCGGTAAGCAGGCTAAAATCTCCACTGCTTTTGCGTAGAGAGGTTGGTCAAATGTCACAAAACAGTATCTCTGGCCATTCCTCTTAGCTTTTTGCACAGCTTCGAGTAGAGCGGACCAGATCGTACTCATGTCAGATGGATTTTCATTCACGAATTGCAAGGGAATCACGAATTTGGGGTGGCTGAGTCGAAGCTAGATGAGTTTGTGGATGACAATCTCGTTCAGATTCCGGGTTTTTCATTGTTGCGGCAGGATCGCAACAGAGAGGGTGGTGGGGTTGCCTTGTATGTGCGCAATGACTTCAAAGTTAAGAAGTTGATTTCGTCAAATACTTTTGGGCCAGGGAAACCTGGCGTGCCTGAGTTTCTCTTCTGTAGCATACAACAGGGTAACTCCCCGCCAATATTGGTCGTAGTAATCTACAGACCCCCTAAAATCGCCATGCAGAAGGATGACGGGCTGTTTGGCTCATTACGCCGGCTGTGTGGCGACTACAGTCATAAAATTATAATGGGTGATCTGAACGCGGATTTGTTAGACACTGCTCATCCCGACACCAAGACACTGACTGCACTGACAGAAGAACTTGCCTTGCAGATAGTGCAGCATGGCCCGACTCACCAACACACCCCCAATACATCTCATACATGGATCGATCACATTTATGTAGATGACAATGACATCATTACTGACTTTTAAAACAGACTCCTGCCCAGTTTCGGCAGGCACTCGGTCATTGACGTCACCATCAACGTCTTTACTCCTACTCCGCCAAGAAATTTCTTTACCTACAGGGATTTTCGAAACATCACTCCGGAGATATTAAATGACCGATTGCTTCGCTGTGACTGGACAGCTCTTGAAAATGCTGAAACGAGTTTGAAAGATGCAATTCACTGCTTGAATGAAAATTTACAGTCCGTTATTGATGAATTAGCACCCGAAAAAACTATTAATCCGCGTAAAAATGACGCTCCTTGGATTGGTCCTGAGCTAAGGGTACTCATGAATAAGCGAGACGCGACGCGCAGGCGCTGGGAACGGATTCAACGTAACCAGCGCAAGTGTCCTGAGCTTCAAAATAAATACTTTCGGCTTAGCGAAGAGGTCGACTTGCGCATTGAACAAGAGCATAACTCCTCCATTCAAACCCATTTGTCAGATGCTCCTGATCAGAAGAAGAACATTTGGAAGGAGATGCGCAATCTCGGCCTCTTGCCTAAGAGCAAAGAGGAGGAACTTCATGGCTTCACACCGGATGAGTTGAACGCACACTTTGCGGGAGTTTCCGTTTCGCCCCACGAAAATATTAATGAAGCAATGGACGATATTGACTCGGCACCGGAGGAGGGGTTTAAATTTAAGCCCACAAATTTTAGTGATGTAGTCCTTGCTATTAAACATTTCTTCTCACAGGCCCGTGGAGCGGATGGAATATCCCAAAGCGTGATCGCAAAAGCTCTTCCGGCCATTGGTGATCTTATTGTACATAATTTCAACTCCTCTTTCGCTCGTGGCATTTTTCCTGAGGCTTGGAAGCAAGCGCAGCTGATTGCATTAAAGAAGACTGCTGTTCCATCAACGGTCTCGGACTTCCGTCCTATAGCACTGCTGTGCTTTCTCTCCAAGGTTCTGGAAAAAATCGCACATGACCAAATCACGGAGTATTTAGTAATCGAGAAGATACTTGATCGCTTCCAGACTGGTTTTAGGCAACACCATAGCACCCAGACAGCTTTGTTGAAATTGACTGATGACATCAGAGTAGGTATAGACAGAAAGAAGATCACTCTGCTCCTACTATTCGATTTTAGCAAGGCTTTTGACACCATCTCACCATCCAAGCTGTTGAGGAAGTTACGACATCATGGCTTCTCAAGATCGGCGCTCCTGTGGATAAAATCATATTTACAGGGTCGCACCCAACAAATCACTTCTAAAGTAGGCAAATCTCATTGGCTCGAAACCAATCTGGGTGTTCCACAGGGGTCCGTCCTTGGGCCTCTCCTCTTCAGCTTGTATGTGAATGACCTGGCTGGCTTGCTAGACGGAAAGTCGGTACATCATCTATTTTATGCGGATGATCTCCAAATTAATCTCCAAATCGAGAAAAATAAGATTAGGGAAGGTATTGCTCGGCTGGGCGAAATAGGACGACTAGTTGCCGAGTGGGCCAGAAGTTCCGGCCTGTGTCTCAACGCTGGCAAGACCAAGGCAATCTACTTCAGCTCGGAGAGAAATATCAAAGATCTGAAGAGAATGGACTTGCCAGGGGTTGAGATACAGGAAGGAAAGTTCATCCCGTTCAGTGATACGGTCGTGAGTCTCGGTGTTACACTTGACAGTGAATTGACATGGAAACCGCACATCGACCAAGTAACTAAGCAAGTCAACAGAGCCCTATACGGTCTGCGGTTTTTTAGGGCATGTATCACCAGACCTCTCCGAATTCGCCTAGTCGAGTCATTGGTTCAACCGCACCTAGATTATTGCGCGGTCGTGTACCTCGACGCCACGGACGAACAGCGGCAACGGGTACAGAGACTAAGCAATTCATGTGTGAGATATATTTTTGATCTTAGGAGAGATGAGCACATCGCCCAGTTTAGGGAGCGCTTGGGTTGGTTACGTACTGATTCGCGGAGAATGTACTTCGCAGCTCTCTTGATGCATAAGATCATGCACTTAGGAGAACCTGGCTACCTAGCTGCGATGTTTACCAGGTACCAATCCGAACGCCCCGCACGGGGTGATCTAGAAGAGCGGGTACTCAAAGTTCCCAACATGAGACTTGAATATAGAAGATCTTTCCAGGTTCAGTGTGCTCATTTGTGGAACTTTCTCCCTCCGGGCTTTCGGCAGCTTGGGAAGATATCATTATTTAAAGAGGCCCTAAAAGATTTCCTGTTAACACTATCCTCCCAGAGGATTGATGTGGAGAAGAGGCATTACTTCAATCTGTAATGGGAAGGGCTCTTCTTTAATTTAGTATTTATACATGTGACCTCAGTCACCCAATTGGTGATCTATAGCTGTGATATTAGTGCGAGCCCTTACCCCTCTTTTTATACTTCTAAGTATGCACCCTGACTAGTCACGAATTGTGATACTTATTGTCCTTGACCAAACCAGTAATTGACTGAAATTATCATTATTATCTTGTTGTACATATATTATATTCATTCTTATACGTGTTATTACATTTTAACGGGCATATGTAGGTGTATGCAATTGTATTTTTTGTCTTCGGACGAATAAAGGACTCTCTCTCTCTCACTCTTGAAACTGTGAAAGGATAGTGTTGAAAAGCTTCTGCCATAAAACCATGCCAACCATTAACTTTTTTGGGATTCAAATTTTTGCTGTAAGACCAAAAATATTCATAATTTTTATTTTATCCCCAGATGTTGACTTTTCGAAAAATTCCCCGAATTCTTTATTGAAATTCATTATTTTCAATTTCTTCAGACCATCGCGATTTTTTGGCTCGAAAGAGATCTAAGGTACAAATCCACAGTTCTTCACGAGCTCTTCTGTTCGAAGTTTAGGGCATCTAATTATTCTACGCGAAGAAGATACTGCAGATCCGGGAGTAATGCATTCAATCAAACCTAATTTGTGGCACGAATTGCGACCGTCAATGGTGTCCGGATTATCATCAAAATTATCTCCTGCGAATTGAGAGAAAGCTTCCTCAATAATTGCGTAACATTCTGGATCGTTAGCGATGGAATTTTCGAAAACCATTGTTTCACTGTAAGTAGCGCAGAGACCCAAATTCGAAAAAGTAGCGATTGCCTTTCCCCGACAGTGATTGCGGTGCAACATCAAAGAAACTCTAAGAAGAAAGTGTGAAATGAAATTTCGCGGTCTAACTGCTAAAATTATAGAATGTGCGATAGTACTGATTCTATTCCTCCATTTTTCTTGTTGTTCTGGGGTTGCTAATCGTTTATTCCTTTTGATTAAAGAATCGATAAATGTTTGTAAGGAAGAAGGGACATCTTCTTCAGCGTTTCTTAAGAACTCGCTCGGAGGTTTGTAAATTTTGGTGTCGTATGTCTGTGCTCTGAAATCTTTGGAAATAATGTCAGCAGCTGATTCGAGGATTTTTTCTCTCTCTGTACTCGAGTAATCGGTCGATTATTCAAATAGTGTTCTCTCAAGATTTCACCTATTTTATCTTCAAACGAGACAATTAGATCAGCCATACACGTAACAAAAATGACTTTTTTGCAACTGTGTGCGCGAAGTTGTAAAAAAATGAGACTTCTCTTCATTATTTACAGTGCGAGAAGTAATGCGTGAATGACTTCTCGCACAGTTTTACATTTACGCACTGGTGAAGTGTGCGTAAATGTAACTTCTCGCTCTAATGCATTTTCATTCACGCACAGTTCCAAAATATGATGTCACGTCATCCCTCTGAATTTGGCCTTTCTTGAAAACTTTGTTCTCAAGATGATCTTGCTCGGACATTGGTGCATTTAATTCCAACTTCGCGCACCGTTGCAAAAAATAGTATACGCAACACGTGCGAGAAGTTTCCGCACACGTTGCCAACTCGCGCGAGAAGTAACATTCACGCACTCGTTTGGCAACTTGTGCGGAAATTGACCTTCTCGCACTTGTTGCGTAATATACTATTTTATCAGCAAAAACACACTGTAACTGATTCCTAATACTGCCGTTAGTCGGAAAATCAATTATTTCATCACAATATTCTTTCTTGTATTCATTTTTCAAATCTTCAATAGAATACTGGTATTCCTCTGAATGAGAGGACACATAAACCATGATAAAATAGATGAATTTCTCACAAGAGTCATTCTGCCTTCCTCTACTTTTTCCATTCCGAGGTGCGCAAGCACTCGAGAACTCACTCATATTTAACGCCTATGATAACGTGCCTTTTCCTTAACTAAGTCTTTATCTCCATTCAAACAAGCACTCAAATGATCGCTCTATACATGAGTTGAACCATTATTCAAAAGATTTTTCAAAGCGTCTGATGTGTTGTCCTTACTGATTATACAAAATTTTTCGTGTGACTGTTTGATCGCGAAATTCCCGTAAAATATACAATTTTTCTCAAAATCGAACCTGTGTGATTTGTCCTGTTGTCTTTGGAGAAGTGTCGCTGCCGTTTGCTGCCGCCTCAGCTCACCTTTGATGGCTCTATCCAGAGGATAGTTAATCAAGCACGTGACATGTAACTCCATATCGACGTGGAAACCATTTTTCTTGTTGTCATTTCGTTTTGTACTTGCATCTTGCAGGGTTTCCAGAGAATGTGCTGTAATGCGCCTTGTGCTTTTGATATTCAAAGAAAAGTCACAAATACAACAGGCAGGGACAGCCCCGACTGCATGCGCCTGGAAAATCGAAAAATTTTGTGATTATTATACAATGAATGTCACATAATGATTCCGGATGATGAGCCAACGCTCAGACGAGCGAATTCGGCATTGCTTCGCGTAAATTACCTCTGAATTCATGGTTTCTCATTGAGCTGCAATTTTCTGTGCGTTCAGAATTTTGATTGGTTTTTGTTTACACTCTGTCGCTGGAAGACAACCTGGGGAGTGAAAAAAACACGACGATTGATCATCTCATTATTCTGTCATATAATAATAACTTATAGCTTTCTAGCAGTATTCTTAAACGACCAATATCAAGAATATCACACTCAATTTCGCTCACCTTGGTCTACATCATGGATCTCGTGTATAACTGCACCATACTGTAGACAAAGCCACATCATTGAATTTGGGCCATTTTGAAATCGTGCACTCTTTATATGCTTAAAGCGGCTGAAAAATCAAAATATCACACGTTATCAACTCTCCTTCTGTCAAATGTGAGATTTTCTCACAATTTCCTAATCCTCTTGCGATCAATCGTCCAAACTTGAATCGAAATATGAATGTAAGAAAGGATTGTGGGACTTACTTTCGAATTGCAGCCAGCATCCATAGTCTTTGCAACACAAATACTGTAATTGATCCTAAGCTGCTTTATGAAAAAGCAAGAAATCAGCGATGACCGTTGCAATAAATCATGATAAGCTAGAAGGCTGGTCGAAGTGCATTGCACAACACACTATCACAACATTTCTGTTTCATTCTTCGCGCGACTTCTGGACCACGACTTGATTGCTCACCCAAAAGATCGGAGCAATATTTGTAAAATTGTGAAACATGAAAAGAGTGTCTGCAGCAATGACCGGAGTCATACTGAGGCACCTGAACAACGTGCACCCCAAGCACGGTGTCCTCTGACTCCAATAAATCGGTGGCAAGGAGGTAGATATCTGGAATTTTCTCCCAACCCGGACCCTGACTTTCTGACTTTAAACTGCATTGATGCTTTGAAGTGCATAATTCTTTAAATGATGTCGTTTCAAGATGCGTAACTTATATACGACTATCTTCCGAGATTTGAAATAATCGACGAAGAATCATGACCCGCTGATGCAGGACTGGGATCTACTAGGAGTCAGAGTAGGGCGTCCCGATAATCCACGAACCTTCCCAGGTTGCGCTCTTATAACATCCGCATCATTTTGAGTCACAGGTAACGAATTTGACCGACAAGTAGTATCAGGAATTTTTCGGCAATCTCGGTTTTGACTTTCCTTTCCAACGTTACCGGAACGCGGGACCATAATCTCAACCCTTAAGTATACCTGTAGTTAAGATGTATACAAGAGTGTAGCTGAAATATACATATATACATACATGGGAGTATGGACCTACCTCAGACATCTCGTCGAACATATTTCAAATACAATTTATTACATAAGTAGAATCTTATTTGATTATATCTAGGTACGTCGTGTCTCAAACTTACCAGACATTGACAGCATCGCCAGCTTACAAATTGATGCGAAGAAAAGCATATGTATACATGCTGATCAGGCTGCATAAATATTGAATCGATTTTAGTTAGATATTAATTTAGAGCCAGCGGAAAAGAGGAGGGGAATGTACTGCGTATTGTAAAAACTGCTCGCAGAGGAGGCTGTTTTATGAATCTTTGCAACGATAGTTATTGTGGAAACACAACCATTGGCAATTTTCTTTATTATAATCGTGTGAGCCTGTACATCGGCATACATCCATGGGTCATTGTGGTGAATTATGATTCAAATTTATTGGAATATATTTGAGTTTTATTCAACGACGATTATCGGTGCCGCTCAGTGCAAATCATAACTTGGTTTTCGACAGCTCAAAAAACACTCTATAATATCTAATACTGCGATATTGCAATCAAGTTGTTGGAATATATATATCAATGTATTGATCCGATGAATAGAGCGCGTCTATGATGAACTATCATAAGAGTTGACGAATTTGAATCGCCCTCGATTCACGTATCTAAATTAGTATCGTGGGGTAATCTGGCATGGTAGCGGACTAATTGGTTCAATAGCGAGAAAATAATCAAGAGTCATCATTGTACTTAGCAGGATAAGTAACCCTCTCTGCGCGCAGGGATATTGTCGACCCTCCGGCCGATAGAGGCGAAGAAGACGACGACAATGAAGAGTAGTGGACGAGCAGCTGTACATTTCTTGAGCGGATTCGCTGGCGTCAGCTGGCGTCTCAAAGCGCGCGCTTCCCCCTCCCCCAGGATTAGCGACCGATGACTTTCAATCGATTTCTGAGACTTCTATTGAAGTTATATCAACGCACTTGGGCTTACACTTCTCGTCTTTTCAATACCTACAACTCTTATTTGAAACTTTTTTCGATGCAGTTCGAAGCTTCAGAGTTAATGGCCAAAAATGCACTTTTTTGACTTTTGACACCGTATAGAGAACGAATTCGTGAAGAATTGTGTGCACACTCTTCGGATTATTAATGTACTAGATCTCCTCTTTCCAAATCACTAACTTGTGCCCGTATATATTTTATGAACCTTCCGTCATGCAGGCAGACTGGACTAATATGAAAAACTAAAGTAACAACATTCGAAACCTAATCCCCCCTCGGGGGCTGATGAACGTATGTGACATTAGAGCCCTACTCCACAAGCGAGAAAATGTCCGAGTAATAACGCGTTCGACTTTGACCCGGTAGGTCCGGGTCGATCCCGATGGAGGGTATTTTTTTTTTTTTTTTTTTTTTTCATACCTTCGTAAATTTTAGCGGCTTTTTGCAAAATTGTTCTATCTTTATCCGCGTCCAAATTACAGCCGATAGAGTTAAAACGGTTTTTTTCTCGAAATCCTTGGAATTACATCAGCTATTTGAGGTACCAAAAAGGGCTGAGAGAAAAATCGCAAACCATAAAAAGTTAGCATTTTTCCTCATCTTTAAGATGCTTTCCTCAAAATTCCTCTACTTCAATCTGGGCTCGAGTAATCGACGTTTTCGCAAGAGAGGATTTCAAACCCCCGTTCAGGAATTTTTGCACGGTACTGTATCTAGAAGTCGTCGGCAAAGAGCATGCCTTTACAATGTCGCAGGACCCGCACGATCGGATCAATAAGCATCAAAAAAATTATAGGACCTGGGTTCGAGCCTTGCGGGAAACCCGACGAGGTGGATTCGAATTGAGATGGAGTACCATCTTTGTCAAGTGCGGATTGACGTCGACCGCTTAAGTAGGAATGGAACCACCTGATAGTTTCATTTGAAAGATTGATCTCGCGCATCCTCTGGAGCAGTAGCTCGTGGCTAACACTGCTCAATGCAGTTTTAAAGTCAAATAAAACCTGCAGTGTCACCAGACAATTCTCTATAGAGTACGTCCATGTCAAATTCAAACGGTTCCTGCAACTATTTTTTTAAAATCCCCATACCATTTCTTTTCGACGTGGGGTACCTGAATAAGGTATTTCCTATAGTTTGTAGGTCCAAGAAATTCTTCTTGTCTCAGACAGGCCTACAAGAGTGATTTTACCGAAAAACCAAAAATTGAGATTATCCTACCGTATTTTGCTCGTAACTTTTGAATTCCTCAACCAATTTGGATTTTTCAAGAAGCATTTGAAAGGTGACTACAAAAGCTATCGATTGACCACTATTCAAACCTCTTCCAATTGTTTTTTGAACATCCGAAAGCTGAAATACTCAAAAATGACGGTTTGATTCATAACTTTTTCGACCTGTATTTTGATTTTTTTCATTCCATTCTTTTTTGATTTGTATAGTAATAAACTACCTGCAAAAGAATTTTTAGCCAATACTTTTACTTTTGGGCCTCCCAGAGCTGTTTAAGTGCGCAAAACCATCTCAAAGACTCGAGAAATGCGTTTTTACCTCGTTCAACTTCCTCGGGGGACCTCGCAACTAAATTCATTGGGTTTGCAAGACTGTTTCACCTTAGAAATGACTATTTTGAGTATTTTTTTAGTGTAACAGATGCTCTGATTTGTAGAAATTTATTTCAAAAGCAAATTTTCATTCGACAATTAGCATCTCCTGCGCATGCGTTGTTCTCTACGTCTCTGAAAGTGTTTGCAATCGATAGCTGGTTCAATTTCCTTCAAGAATACTTCTCACTGAAGTCAATTTCATGCAGAAGAACCGGAGCTACAGCTGTCAAACTAAAAAGAAACGTCCTAGGTATCAAATCCGTGAGCCTGGAGAAAGATTGTCGGTTTCGTCTGCCGGTTGAAGCGTGTACTTCCGCTTCTACTCCATCAAATTAACTTCAGTTAGGGTCATTTTGAAGGAAATTGAGTCAGCTACCGATCTGAATCGTTTTTGAAGCACCAAATCATTTGCCTGCGCAGAAACTTCACGATCGTCTGATCAGAGTCGAAGAGAATTGCTGGCAATGATTCGTTAGAATCGAATTTCTCGTGCATGCAAATGACTTTGGTGCTTCTAAAATGATTCAGATCGGTAGCTGACTCAATTCCGTTCAAAATGACCTCTTGCTGAAGTTAATTTGATGGAGTAGAAACGGAAGTACACGCTTCAACCGGCAGGCGAGACCGACGATCTTTCTCCAGGCTCACGGATTTGATACCTAAGATATCTCTTTTCAGTTTGACAGCTGTAGCTCCGGTTCTACAGCATGCAATTGAACCAGCTATCGATTGAAAACACTTTCAGAGACGTAGAGAACAACGCATGCGCGGGAGATACTAATTGTTGAATGAAAATTTGCTTTTGAAATGAATTTCTACGAATCTGAACATCTGTTACACTAAAAAAAATACTCAAAATAGTCATTTCTAAGGTAAAACAGTCTTGCAAACACAATGGAATTAGTTGCGAGGTCCCCCGAAGAAGTTGAACGAGGTAAAAACGCATTTTTCGGCATGGTTTTTGAGATTGTTTTTCCGCACTCAAACACTTCTAGGAGGCCCCAAAAGTAAGAATATTCGCTGAAAATTCTTTCGCAGGTAGTTTATTACTATACAAATCAAAAAAGAATGGAATAAAAAAATCAAAATATAGGTCAAAAAAGTTATGAGCCAAACCGTCATTTTTGAGTATTTCAGCTTTCGGATGTTCAAAAAACAACTGGAAAATGTTTGACTAGTGGTCAATCGATAGCTTTTGTAGTCACCTCTCAAATGCTTTATCGAAAATCCAAATTGGTCGAAGCAATCAAAAGTTACGAGCAAACTACGGTAGGATAGTCTCAATTTCTGATTTTTCGGTAAAATCACTCTTGTAGGCCTATCTGGGACGAAAAAAAATTTTGTTGACCTACAAATTATAGGCAATATCTTATTTTGGTACCCCACGTCGAAAAAAATGGTATGGGAATATCACAAAAATAGTTGCAGAAACCGTTTGAATTTGACATGGACGTACTCTATACCAACACGAATGTCTTCAGGAATTTTCAATAAAGCGGTTCGCGTGCTGAAATTAGTACGAAAGCCAGACTGAAAATCGGACAAAATTCTGTGTCGTTCAAGATGTTCGACCAATCGACTGGTCACTACTGTATCAAAAACTTTTGCAAAGTGCGGCAGATTAGAAATAGGTGGAGTGTCTGATGACGACTCAGGGTGGGAGATCTTGCTTAGCGGAATGATCAGTGACTTTTTCCGAATTTCTGGGTACTGACACGTATCGAACGATAAATTGAAAAAGTTGACAAAGTATGGAACGAGTGACGACAGGACTGATCTAAAGTTTTGGATGGACATCACAACTTTGCCCTTTGGACTTTGGTAGGCACTTTAGCATCGACTCGTACACTCCAATGCCATCGACTCGTCTCAGAGAAAACTCAGGGTATATGGATTCAGTATTAGTATCAAGGATTGACTGCAGTGAATGGACGGAACAAGCTAAGTATTGGCTACACGTATCGGAATAAAATCGACACAGTTCATTAGCCGAAAAATACTGGAGAGGTGACTTATTTGAATCTCTAGACAGACCAAGTTTTCTCAATACACCCCAGTAACCCGATTTGCCAGAGGCCTCAGACAGAGACTTAAGGCAGTAAACATTTTCGGCTTTCCTTATCTTATACTTATGCTGCTTACGGAGAAACTTATATTTTGCCCACAATCTCGCATTCCCCGATTTCTTTGCTTGGGAGTAGACTCTGTCTCGTTCTTTCCCCTCTCCTTGGAGTTCAGGGATTACCCAAGGATTCACCCGTTCTCGAATAGAGCGTGTGGTGAAGGGGGCCAACTTATCTAGCAGGTTGAGTGTAACAGTTCTAAAAGTCTCCAATGATTCGTCCACATCTCCAGTGAGCGGGGCACTAATCAAAGCTGATTGTAACTGGTTATTAAATGCCACAGGGTCGAACTTTCGATAATCTTGTGATGTGACCGTTTTAGATCTCACGGCACTTAAGGCAATTTCTAGTCAATAACAAGAAAATCGTGACCGTTAACGAATGGTGCATTTGATTTGTATTGATGCACAATCTTATCAGCAGATTCCGTCAGTATGACATCAATCCATGTATCACTATTTTCGAGATGGTGTGTCAAATCGAAGGGAATACAATATATTGACTTTTCGCGGATCAAATCACGTTGATGCCAAGCGTAGTAATCCTGAGATAACAAATCCGAGTTTCAATCTCCGGCCAATATTATATTGGAGTGAGACGCAGAAAATGTTTCCAATTCACCGAAGAATTTAGTTAATACATGCCCTTTTGGCCGACGATAAATGGAAGGAATCAAAATATTACGATTTTGTGGCGTCTTAACATCAAGAATCATGAATTCGGTCTCATTGATACTCGAATTTTTTGACGCTTGAAGCACCTTATAATTCAAGCCATTTCTAATATAAATAGCGACCCGACCACCCTGGACGAATTCGCGTTTACCTGTGGCAGATCGTAGGCCACGGTCATTTCTAACAAAAGCGTTGTTCGATATCGAAAAAAGGCATCAGGATGATTTGGCGTCAACCAA
Organism: Eretmocerus hayati; assembly: GCA_029851415.1. NCBI lineage: Eukaryota > Metazoa > Arthropoda > Insecta > Hymenoptera > Aphelinidae > Eretmocerus > Eretmocerus hayati. Next base: position 104,846,082 of record CM056742.1, read on the forward strand.
GTTTCAGACAGGACTAAGATGTCAATGTTCTGGTCATGAAGACATAGTGATATCTCGCTAATGTGTTCATTCAGGGAGCTAACATTCAGTTGGGCCACTCTAAGCAAAGTGCACACTGGGTTGAATTCATGAAAATTCACACGAGAAAGAAGTCATGCCATTTTCTCAAGATCCGCTCCGGTAACAATAGCAATTCGGTCACTCACATCCTATTTGTGTACAAATACATTTCCATTACGAGTCCACACCTATTTAAGATTGCACTGCTGAGCGCGCTCTTTTGCGAGTATGCGCAGATTATGAACTAGCTTAGGAAGCATTTCTAACATGTTTATTTTACTTCTCGAATCATTCTCTTTCGCAGAGGGTGCAAAATCACCAAACTTCAGTCCACCAAATTCACGCTTCGTTTTCATCGCATGATCACGGATAGCCACGGATTTAAACTTGATCACATAAGCATAAGTGTCATCACGATTATTAGAAGCCTGACCTTGGTTTTCAGCTGAGTTCTCATCTAGACTTGAACTCACGTATCTCAAGTACATCATTACAAAATGACTCAATTTTCAAGGTTTTAAATCCAGCGCGAGTGAGCGCATTCAGTGGAATTGAGCACGATCTAGGGATACCAACTACCATCATCTCGGTGCTAGGAAATGCACTAGTACGCGAATCTTCAAGTTGTTCGACCTCATTACGACGATATTGGTTCTCCTGCTCGAGTGCATTTATCCTACTCTCTTGCTGTCCTAAGGTTTGGGTTAAATCATCGACTTTGTCGGAAAGCGAATCTAAGCGTTGGTTGGCCTGTTCTGATTTGGTGTTCATATTGTTTACAGCATCAAAAAAAGCAGCTAATTGCTGGGAGGTGGTGAGATTTCCCCAATTATCAGGCACACTCGCCATTTTTTGCGAATTCACAGACACTTCTAGGTTTTCTTCGCTCAAAGTAGAAGAACTTACGTCAACCAGATTACGTTAGCGATTGGAGGCCAGATCACGTAAATTTGAACTAACACAGGATGAGTTTCTGTTTTTCGTCTCGCGAGCCACTTGACTGCGACGTACAGTATCTCTAAAAGATCGAGCGGAACAACAATCGGTTGGCTTAGAGAGAGAGATTGATTGATTAATGATTTATTATGCCGTGGTCACGAAGACCGTATGGCAATAAAAGATACACATGGCAGTACATGTCTTAAATTCAAAATATAAAATGCTAATAAATACAACAAAATACAATATACTAGAATTCGGTAATTGTCATATTTCTTAAACTAGAAATCAGCATATGTAGCCCAAATGCTCACTGATTTGAAAAGGTAGCGCATACGGTACACATATCATACATATCAAACACATTAACAAATAGCACACAAGCAATCCAATCATGTGACTTCCTTCTCATACAGAAATGCAAAAATTGCATCTCCACATGTTTCTACTGGTACGAGCAGACGAATATTGACAGGAACAGATTCCCACATTTTGATCGCTGACCGGGAAATTGAATTTTCATACGTGGTGGTACGCGCCAAGGGAATTACTACTCTGGAAGCATTTATTCTTTGTGAACGTCGGACCTCGTCATCAAGTGACCTGAATGAATCATTTAAATATAGGGGAGTGTTGGTCGAAAAAATCTTATATGACTGCACACATAAAAAGTATTGCCGCCGACGGAATAATGGCAACCAATGGAGGCGTTCATAGTAGGGTTTCAAGGCTGCATCGCGCGGACACCAAATAATGAATCGAACACAAGAATTTAGAAGACGCTGCAGCTTTGTCTCTAAATAACCAGATAAATCATAGTAAACCAGGCAAGCGTAGTCAAAATGGGGCATGATCAGTGCATTTACCAATAACTTATTCACTTCCACCGAAAGAAAGTGACCACGATACCGCAATCGATGCAAGACTCCGTGTACCTTAGAACATATACTAGACACGTGTGAGTTCCACGAGAGATCTTTGGAGAAAATGACACCTAGATTTTTGACAGACTCTTGCAAATGGATAATGCAACCATCAACAACGATTGGTTGCAGGGCTTGAACGTCGAGTCTCATGTGGTATTGCACCGAAGCACTTAATACTGCTTGTGTCTTAGGAATATTAAGAGTAAGTTTGTAATCTACGGCCCATTGAACAATGCGAGATGCATGTTCATTCAATTTTTCGATCATCGATGGTAATTCTGAAGGTTTTCCTTGAATGTAGATCTGATAATCGTCAGCAAAAAGCATGCCTCTACAGTGCCTCAGTACGCGCATGATTGGGTCAACAAGTATCAAGAAAATGGTTGGACCCGGGTTCGATCCTTGTGGAAAACCCGAAGTCGCTGGCTCAAAATCAGACAAGGCACCATCAGAATCAATCACGGCTTGAGATCTTTCACTTAGGTAAGAGTGGAACCAAGTAATCGCGGCATTTGAAAAATTTAACTCTTTCATTCTACGTAGAAGTGTTAGGTGGTCGACGCTACTGAACGCCGACTTAAAATCGAAAAGAGCCTGGAATGTCACCATACCATTCTCAATTCCTACGCGTATGTCCGCAGAGATTTTCAAGAGGGCAGTTTGTGTGCTGTAGTTCGTACGAAAACCAGATTGGAAATCGGACAGAATTTCGTTGCGCTCAAGGTGGTCAACTAGTTGATTTGTGACGATAGTATCAAAAACTTTAGCAAAGTGTGGCAAATTAGAAATAGGTCTCGTGTCAGACGGCGACTTTGGGTGCGCAACCTTACTCAATGAAATAACAAGGGACTTTTTCCACTGTTCTGGATACTGGCATGTTTCAATAGACAGATTGAGTAGGTTAACAAAGTATGGCACAAGCGTTGGCAGAGCCGATCTAAAATATCGAAGGGACAAGCCATCGTATCTCTGTCCTTTGGACTTGGATAGGCAGGTGAGCATAGACTCGTACACCTGAATACCATCTACCGGCTGAAGAGAGAATTCAGGGCAGCTACTAGCACTGTCAAGAATCGAGAGTGAGCTAGAAGACGAACAGTTTGGAAACTGACTAGACATTTCAGAATAAATTCGTTAAGCTCACGGGCTGAGAAGAATTCTAGTGGCGACTTATTTGTGAGTTTCGATAATCCTAGCTTACGGAGTACACTCCAATCACCCGATCTACCAGATACTTCGGCTAGTGACTTCAGGCAATAATCATTCATCGCTGTCTTCTTTTTATGTTTCAATTGCTTACGGAGTCGTTTGTACTCAGCCCACAACCTCAGACTACCTGACCTTTTAGCCTGCTTATACACTCTATCGCGTTCCTTACATTCCATCTTAATTTCACGACTGATCCAGGGAGTAATTCCTTCAAAAATAGAACGCGTTGACGAAGGTGCCATTTGATCGAGCAGGTTCACAGCAGGCTCTTGAAATTTACCTAAAGATTCATTCACATCGGTACAATCACTCCAAGATATGCTAGTCGCGATGATTTCCAGTTGACTGTTGAACAAGGGCGCATCGAAATTGCGAAATTCACGCGACGTAATTACTGTTGACTTCTTACTGACTGTTGGGAATTTATAATCAATAACAAAAAAAATCGTGACCATTGATAAACGCATTTGATTTGAACTGGTTGACGATCTTATGAGCAGAGTCAGTGAGAATGACATCAATCCAAGTATCGCTATTCTCCAGATGATGTGTGGAATCGAAGGAAACACAGTGTAGCGAGTATTCACGAGTTCAGTCACGCAGATGCGAAGCATAGTAATCATGTGATAATAAATCAGAGTTCAGGTCCCCGGCGATAACTAGATTCCGATAAAATTGCCATACATTCTGCAGATCAGCAAAAAATTTAGTAAGCACATTCCCTTTAGGGCGACGATAGACCGACGCTATAAGCATATTCCGATCATCGTGCGTCTTTACATCAAGCAAAATATATTCAGTTTCATTAATACTTTTGATTTTTGACGAATCTATTACTTCACATTTTAGACCATCGCGGACATAAAAAGCAACGCCACCTCCTTGTACGTATTCTCGTTCGCCAGTGAGAGATAGTAGACCACGATCGTTGCGGTCGGATGAGTAATAGGGGATTGCAAACAGAGCATTATCATACTTGGGTGTTAACCAAGTTTCCGAAATAGCACACACGTCAACTTCGTGATCGCGAAGGAATGCAGCAACCTCATTGAGGTGCTCTTTCAGAGAACTAACATTCAAAGACGCTATCCTCACAGAAGTTTTCACCAGGACATTGCTTTGAGGCACGCCTTGAGAAGGAAGTCATGTAATTTTCTCCAAATCACTCTCAGTCACAATAGGAATCCTTGCACTACCATCTTGTTTACGCACATACACAGTCCCATCACGAACCCACACATACTTATAATTACATTCACTAGCTCGCTGCTTGGCCAAGATACGTAGTTCATGGACGATTTGCGGAAGCATCTCTAAAGGATTGACTTTAAATTTAGATTCATCCTCGATCTCAGTCAGAGCAAAATCACCAAACGTCAACTCGCCATAATCTCGCTTAATTTTCATCACATAATCGCGCACATAGGATGACTTGAATCTAACAACGTAAGCGAAAGTATCACGTTGATTAGCAGGTTGTTGCTGACCAGCTCCATTTGCAGCTACATTTCCATTTTTATCATTCATTACTCGAAACTCAAGGATATCATTATAAAGTTGTTCAATTTTCAAGAACTTGAAGATAGACCTGGTCAAAGCATTTAAGGGAATAGTACACGAGCGCGGTATACCGACTATTTTCATTTCAGAAGTAGGAGCTCCATTTGTGCGCAGCATTTTCAGCTGGTCAACTTCATCACGGAGATATTGATTTTCTGACTCTAAATTGTCAAGACGCTTCTCATGTTGATGCATCGACTCGGTGGATTGATTCACCTTAGAAGTCAAATCATTCATGCGCTGATCGAGTTGTGCTGAGTTAGATTGAATAGTTGTGAGCACTGTGGCAATTTGTTGCGCGGAGCTAAGATTCTCCCAATTTTCGGGTAAACTTGCCATTTCAGACCGATCAACAGAAGTCACTGAACTACGGCTACTCACACTGGTATTATTCGAACTCAGATTATCCAAAGTGGAGCTAGCGTCAAGATTTCTAGATTTATTAAATAAACTATCACGAGAATTGAGACTGGATGAGGCAGTGCGAGAGCCAGACGCTTTTTCCGGAATATCACGGGGGAGTGAGCCCTTGAGTGACTGATAGCAGCAATTGTCAATTGGCTTGTTAGTAAGATAACCCTTAGCACAGCCCGGATGAAACTTATTTTTACACGTGCGACACTCAAGAAACTTACTTACGATTTTACGGTTGCACTTTTTGCACCAATTCATCGGTAAGCTTAAATCTGCTGCTAAACGCAACAGCTGTTTGGTACGAACATACTTTCAACAACCAGAACACGAATCGGACAAAGAACTGCTATCTAGTGGCGATCACAACAATCAATTTTTAAATTGATCCGGTAAAGCAGATCACGGCTGTACCACAATGAAGTACAGGACAGCACACTTCAACGATTTCTCAAGAGATGGCGCCACTGACTATACTGTCGTGATGACAAAGGTTCACACTACAACAGCAGCCAGCTCACACGCACACAAACGCAAATATAAGAACACATAACGACAAATTTCCAAAACTTAGCCTGAACGTGGTCAAAATGAGTGAAAATCCCTGATCTCTATGATAACACTCCGTCCATTTAGTTGGCTACGACATTTGAATTAGCACTCTGTCACATTCAATCAAGTCTTCACTGAGCTTGGCCACTTCCACTACACTGCACTCACATGTATATGCCAGGGAGACGTGCCGGACAAGTGCCTTAGGTAGCAGCGGGTCACTTCTTGCAGGTGAAATGTCTCGACGCTGACTTGAGAGAATTGTTATTCCCTGGCTTGATAAAAAGCCCAGCTGTTGATACTCATATAGTGATGCACGAGCCAGCGAGAAAACGATTCATCTCTGATGTTCAATGGACTCAGCCGGTGATGGGCAGTAATACAAGCAGACACGGAGTACACAGCGACGCAAGATGGATGCCAGACGCCGAGCCCAGAATTTCACGAGCACAACGCAGTTTTGGAAGGTCTTCCAGGCTCAATCAAGTATCGAGCCGTGCAATTTACGCTCCAAGGGTGCGAGAGCCTGCAGGAGAACCCCAAACTGCGAAAATTACCCTCCCGGGGTAAAGTTTTCTCGGTTAATTTCTAATATATTGGAAGAGCGATCTATAGAACGGGTTGATCTACTCACCAGCCCAGAGAGAGAGAGAGAGAGAGAGAGAGAGAGAGAGAGAGAGAGAGAGAGAGAGAGAGAGAGAGAGAGAGAGAGAGATTGATTGATTGATTGATTTAACTTTATTAGCCCGGGGACACTGAGTCCCATGGGGCAAAACGAAAAACAATGGATACATAAATTTTATAAAATTTTATAAAATTTTTATAAAATAGGCAGATATATGCTCAGCAATCGTACTCCTTGATGCATTATATAACCACTACTTAAACACTAAATAACAGTAACAGGTACATTGATCATCTCGTGACTGTAAGAAGGGATGACGGTAAATGAGCACAGGTAGCAAAAACACCAGTGTCTGACGATTGGTATGGACCACTTTCGACGAGAATATGAACAAGCTGTGTGTTACAATTCGACGAGTTCATCTTGACTGTGCAGATGAGCTAGAAGATGTTTTTTGAACGTTTCAACTGTTGTTGCGTCCCGAGGAAGAGATGAAAGTACTTGAGGTAACTTATTCCAGAACTTAGCAGCTGCAATTCTGAATGATTTTTCATATGTGCTAGTGCGAGCTGTTTTGATAAGCAAATCGCCCGTTTGCAATCGCTTTGACCTGTGTAGGGTAGTATTGTATATTTCAGTAATGTGACAGGCCAAGTAGCTGGGGGTGCCGCTTTTCAGTGCTTGAAATGTTCGACTAGCCAAGAAGTACTCTCGACGAGACTTGACAGATAGCCATCCTAACTGTTTCCGATAGGGAGTGATATGGTCGCGCCAGGGGATATTGCCAAAGATGAAGCGTGTGCATGCGTTTTGTGCTCTTTGGAGTTTGAGGTCCAATCCCTTATCAAGACTATGAAAAACAAGGCAAGCGTAATCGAAGAAAGGCATGATAAGAGATTGAACTAGTTTTTTCCTGATTGAGAACGAGAGTGCATGACGGTGAGATCTGAGTTGGCGTAGAGTACCGAAGACCTGCTGACAAATAAGTGACACTTGCTTTTTCCAGTTGAGGTCGCTGCTTATCCAAACACCCAGGTTCTTTACCTCTGACACATAGTCTACAGGAGTGTCATCGATTTGTATTTTGGGTAAATTTCCCATGTCGAGAAGGCGAAGATTTTCAGCACTGCCCAAAATCATGACTTTGGTCTTTTTCAAGTTCAAAGTCAGACCATTAGAGACAGCCCAGTGATGTATGGCATTGGCATCTGATTCGACTTTCCTCAGCGTATCAATAACTTCCATGTGTTGGCAACTCCTGTAGATCTGTGTGTCATCAGCGTAAATCATATAGCGACAGAATCTGAGAACCTGGGGTAGATCATTGATGAAGATGGAAAATAAAAGTGGTCCTAACACTGATCCTTGGGGAACTCCCGCTGTAGTTTCCAACCAATCAGATACTGTACCTCCCCCGTCGATGACAGCTTGACACCTATCAGCAAAATATGAGAGAAACCATTTGATAGTGTGATTGTCGACTTGATATGAGCGTAGTTTTTGAATGAGGATGTGGTGTGAAATTTTATCAAACGCTTTGGAAAAATCGAATAGCACAAGAAAGGTGTATCGCGATTCATCGATTGCTTCTCTCACGTCATCCAAGACACCAAGAAGTGCAGTCTGTGTACTATGGCCTGAGCGGAAGCCAGCTTGGCGAGGGTCTAGGAGGTTATTTGATTCAAGGTGACGTGTGAGTTGTTGCGCAACAATTTTGTCCAGTATCTTTGAGCATTCAGATATGCGGGCGATGGGTCTAAGATCTGATACATCAGATAACTGAGCCGTTTTAAGAATGAGCGTGATGAGTGTTCGTTTCCAAAGCGTTGGATAGGATGCCGATGAAATTGATGAGTTGAAAATGCTTGCGAGAGGTGAGAGAATTTCAGGACATGAGGTGATGAGGTTCTTGATGGTAAAGCCGTCGATGCCAGACGATTTCGATTTGACTTCAAGCATCTCATAATAAATCTCGTCTGGCGATGTTCCCTGAAGAGTAAATACTGAGATGGGTTGGCGTGTTGTGGTATGAGGTGGAGTGTGTTGGGGTACTGGATTATGAGGTGGAGTTGATGTTTGGATGCTGGAAATGGACGCGAAATGTGAGTTCATGGCATTATGTGAAAATGTGGTGAAAGGCGATGGTGTGCGAGATTTGATCATACCGAGTCTGTCGAGAGCACTCCAGAGCTTGTTCATATCTTTCGCGGCGTTGATCTGGCTTGCATAATAACTATTTTTGGCTTTGCTCAATTCAGTTTTCACCTCAGCGCGTAGGGTGCGATAACTTTCCTTGAGCACAGGACAATTGAGCTGTTTAGCTTTTCTATAAACATCATCGCGGTGTTTCATTCGCTGCCTAATTTCAGAATTCACCCATGGTTTCTTAGAGTCAGGAATAGTGACCTTGCGCATGGTAGCATGTTGATCCAGCGCAGTTTTGATTGAGGCAGTAAAAGTTTGTACTTTCTCTTCGAGACACATGTGGTCGTTAACTAGGCCCATACCAGCGTGTACATCATTCAAGTACTTGGATCGGACAAAATGCTTGAAGTCACGTTTGATGAAGGTACGATTTGAATGACTAGGTGGGTGAAGTTTTAAATTGAGGTCAATTCTGTCGTGACCGAATGTGAAAGGTGCATCAGACTTGACATACGAATCGATAATAGATAGTGAATTAACAATATATAGGTCGATCCAAGTATGAGAAACTTGCCTCTGGGCGTTTACTGTATGATGCGTGGGGTCCGATGGTACTAATTCAAGTGCAAGATTCTGCGTATGTCTCTGGATATACTTAGACTCTGAGTCTGCCACACACATATTGACATTGAAGTCTCCGGTTACAACAACAAACTCGTATTTACGGAGAAATTTTGACAGAACATCGAAAAACTCTTCTGGCAGAGGGCCATGAGGAGGACGGTACAGGACGGCAAGGAGAAGTCGCTTATTCTTGACAGCTATCTCTACAATTAAGTATTCAGGCTGCTTGATGCGAGGGTTATCCGAACTAACTAAAATTTTGAAAGGTAGCGATTCGTGGATGTACAGAGCAACTCCACCTCCAGCACGATTCACTCGATCATTACGCACAATAGTATAATTGGAGAGATGAACAGAAGCATCAGTATCGTTGATAGAGAGCTTGCTCTCGCTTATCGCAAGGACATGTTTAGGATTATCGAACAGAAATAGTTCTATTTCATTGAAGTGTGACAGGATGCCATTAACATTTGCATGAGAAATATTCACTAATGAGGAATCGTGCAATGAGTGCCGGTGATGGAAGGTACATTTGTCAGGAATGAAGTGCGCTGAGGTCTATCTCGGATCTGATAGGAATCTGAGGAGAGTTGGCATCTTTGCGCATAAAAATGGTGTAATCATTGATTCTTGGGGGCAAATATTGGAGTTCAGTTGCTTTTAGTCTTGCTTTTTTCAGTAGCTCATAAAGTGGTTTTGGGTAGAGAAGACGGATGGAAATTTTGTTTGATGATGCGTCTCCAAAAGCCTCAGCGGCAGTGAATTTACTCGTTGCAATGCGTGTTGAGACTATGTAGTCTCGAATCTGTGCGGATTTGAATTTTGCAACGACACTTCTTGACGTTTGATGTATTGCCGAGGCTACGGGGGCACCATTGTTACCTTTTTTCGTAGATTCACGTGGAAATACTCTCGCATCAAGTATGTCACCAACAAGGTGCGCTAGATTCAGCGCTATCAATATAGATTTAATCATATTAAAATGAGTTTTTTCGCTACCGAGCGGAATACCAGACGCAATCAGCTCCGCTTCTTCTCTGATGATGATGTTTGAGGAACTCGTGGCCGGAGTATGCACGTTGTCCTGCATGCGTCGTAGGTCATCACGAATCAAGGACAGACCCTTATCCATCTTATCACTCAGGTTACTGATTTGCTGATCATGCTCAGCCAGCTTGCTGTGAATAGCGCTTAGGTCGTCAACGCGCTTGTTCAAGGCTCCAATCGATGAGTGAAAATTTGTCTCCATTGCATGAAGCCGTTCTTCTTGGCGAGCAGTAAATGCATCTAGATGCCGTTCAATCAATGCAGAGATAGAGGCAAGAGCTGGATCAGGCGGCTGCTACATACCCGTGAAGAGTGGTGTAGACGGGCTTGTATTGGTAGTGGTAGCTGTGGTGTTTTGAGCCCCGGCAAATGTGGTGGTAAAAAGTGGCATATCGGTGTTATTCAGCTGTTGCGATGCCTGAGCAGCGGGGCCCGTGGCTCCATCTATTGGGTGAAGCTGACTCTGGCCAATTCCATCCATACCGACACTCTTCCGGTAATGCTTGGATCCAGTAATCGTAAGCGCGCAGCACGGTTTCACTGAACGATAGCTCGCATAAGTATGAGCACAACCCGGGTGGAAGGTTTGAGTGCAGTTTTCCGCTTCACATAATATGAACTCCCCCGCTATGGGCTTCTGGCACTTTGCACAAGTAGGCATTCGGCAGTTCTGAGTGCGTGTGTTATCTTTCGATTGTAGAGAAAGACAGTCACAAAGAGGTGCCCAATGCGCATGCGCACGTAGCATATGCTTTGCAGAAGTTCACAGAGCCTCACGAGTATGTAATATCGTTACCGTGGTATCGACTGACACAGTGCACTGAGTCACACGAAAAGTTCAGCGACGTGCACAGGAATTGATATGTACATCGTACAGTATTCGACGCCACAAACACAACACCATAGGCGAGCGACACATCACTTCATCATGGCAGCAGATTGCAGGGACAACGTTGACAGGTGTTTTGGGTCACAGCTGATAGTAGCAGCCGACGGCTGCCGAGTAGCGGCAGAGCAGCACAAGCACAGGTACAGGAGAGCAGAAAACATGCGGCGAGGCGAGCATGCGCGGTTGTGCTGATTCAAGCGCGAGCAATATCGGCACTCTTGGCGATGATGAATGTGCACAGTCGTTTTTTTCAGAAGTGGATATCGCTCCCAGGCTCGATAGAGGAGCCAGGCAGATGTTGCTCCAAGGACGAGAGCCTGCAGGAGAGACCCACCCTGGACGAAATTCCCACTCGAGAGATTGAATTCGGTATTAGAATTGTGGTTCTCTGAGGAGCGATATGAAGTACGTGTGGTTACAACTTACCACCACAGAGAGAGAGAGAGAGAGAGAGAGAGAGAGAGAGAGAGAGAGATTGATTGATTAACAGGTTTATTTTGCCGTGGTCTCATGGACCGTATGGCAACAAGCATACATAGATATACAATAACTTAACTAATTATTCATCCGCGAATACATTAGAAACTGCATTATAATTTCGCATAATCTACATGTCTACATCATTATTTTACATAAAATTTATAACTACAATTGAAAAACGGTCGCATTCATATTCACACGCAACTATTCATCATGACTTCCTTCTCGTATAAGTATGTAAACAAGGCTGGTTTGAACGACTCTAGAGGTTTAATTAGTCTGATAGTGACAGGAATGGTTTCCCAAGTTCTTAACACTTGCATTTTGAACGAATTACCGTACGCTGTTGTACGGGCTACCGGTATTTGAAATCGTGATGACTGCGTTCTCTCGGAACGCCGCACTTCGCCATCAAGTTTAGGGAATAAGTCACTAAGAGCTTGGGGCTTGGAGGTGGTGAAGATTTTATATGCCAGCACACATAAAAAGTACTCGCGACGACGCGATAAAGACAACCAGCGCAGGCTCTCATAAAGTGGTCTCAAGGCCGCATCTCGCCGGCATCGAAAAATGAACCGCACACATGTATTCAAGATGCGTTGTAATTTTGTTTCTAAATAAGCAGATAAATCATAATAGACCAAACAGGCATAATCAAAACGTGGCATGATAAGGGCATTGACCAGAAGCTTTTTGGCATCGGTTGACAAGAATTGCCCTCGATATCTCAGCTTGTGTAAAATTCCATGTACTGTCGAGGAGATACTCGCAATATGTGCATTCCATGAAAGATCTTGAGAAAAAATGACACCTAAATTTCTAATAGTACTTTGCAGAGGAATTGTATGCCCGTCAACCAAGATTGGCGGTAGGTCATTCGTATCGATCCTCATATGGTATTGCACCGAGGCTGTCAATATTGCCTGAGTTTTCGGAATATTCAAAGTGAGTCCATAACTACACGCCCACTCTCGGATTTTAATTGAATCCTCATTCAGTTTCTCAATCATACTTGGCAATTCACACGGTTTACCTTGGATGTAAATTTGGAAATCATCTGCGAATAATACACCCTTGCAATATTTGAGACAGCTCAAAATCGGGTTTATAAGAATCAAGAATATTATTGGTCCGGGGTTGGACCCTTGAGGAAAACCCGATGTGCTCGCTCTGAATTCGGATACTCCACCCTCGGCATCGACGACTGCCTGCTGTCGCCCGCTTAAGTATGAATGAAACCAAGTTAGAGCCTCTTTTGAAAAGTTCAGCTCTTTCATTCGCGCTAGCAAGTGCTCATGGCTTACGCTGCTGAAAGCGGACTTAAAATCGAACAACACTTGAATGGTGACGCAGCCCTTCTCAATACCTAATCGAATGTCTTCAGAAACTTCCAACAACGCCGTCTGTGTACTATGATTAGCTCGAAACCCAGATTGATGCGGTGATAGCAACTCATTATTTTCTAAATGCTCAACTAATTGGCCAGTAACCAATGTGTCGAACACTTTAGCGAAGTGAGGCAAGTTAGAGATTGGTCTAGTATCAGATGGCGATTGTGGTTTCGAAATCTTACTCAGCGGAATCACAAGCGACTTTTTCCACAAACTCGGATATTGGCATGTCTCAATGGATAAGTTGAACAAATTTACAAAGTAAGGTACCAACGTTGACAAAACAGATTTGAAAAATCGAATAGATAAACCATCGCAGCTCTGGCCCTTAGATTTAGGCAAACAATCATTCATGGCTTGGTAGACTTGAATACCATCAACCTTCTTCAAAGAAAAGAGAGGAAGGTCACTATCATTGACTATACCAATAATTGACTCAAGTTTAGACACCGAACAGTTTTCATGTTGGCTCGAAATCTTTGAATAATGATCATTGAGTTCATCTGGAAGAAAGTATTCTAAAGGTGACTTATGGGTATCTTTCGCCAAACCAAGTTTCTTCAATACGTTCCAATAGCCTGCTGTGCCACAAGCTTCTGATAACATTTTGAGACAATACTCATTTTTTGCTTTAGTCATTTTATGTTTGACCTCTTTACGAAGGCGCTTATACTCCGTCCAAAGCTTTGAACTATTATACTCTTTGGCTCTCTTATAAACTGTGTCCCTGTACTTAGCCTCTTTCTGTAAAGCAACATTAATCCAAGGGGCGTTACGTTCTCTTATGGTTCGTGTTTTCAACGGGGCCATCCTATTCAATAAGTCGATCGCTATACTTTGAAATATTCCCAATGAATCATTCACATCACGATACTCATAAATGGTACTATCACGTAGTTTTATTTCAAGTAGTTCAGAGAACAGTTTCGGATCGAACTCACGAAAATCTCTGGAAGTCACTACTTTACATTTTCTGACAATCGAAGGGAGTTTATATTCAATCATGGTATAATCATGACCATTAATAAAAGGAGCAGGTGACTGAGAATAGCTCATAACTTTGTCATGGGAATCTGTAATTATAACATCAAGCCACGTGTCAGAATTTTCTAAGTGATGAGTCGCGTTGAAAGGTACACAAAACATGGAATTTTCCCGAATTAAGTCCCGAAGGTGAGATGCGTAGTACTCTTCGGCTAACAGATCAGAATTCAAATCCCCGGCCAAGATGACATTTCGGTACTTATGAGATATACTTTGGAGATTGGCAAAGAATTTTGTTAGCACGTGTCCCTTAGGACGGCGATAAATGGATCCTATCAGGACATTTCGATCTTCCTGAGTTCTCACATCTAGTAATATGAATTCCGTATCATTAAGACTTGATATTTTCGACGTTTCCACAACTTTATATTTCAAACCATCTCTGATATATACAGCTACCCCACCACCTTGAATGAATTCGCGCTTCCCGGTGGAGGAAAGCAAACCGCGATCGTTTCGTACTATTGAATACCCAGGTATAGCACACAACGAATCATCACAGTTTGGCGTCAACCACGTTTCAGAAACTGCCAAAACATCAACTTGCTGGTCTTGCAAAAATCTGGCTATTTCATGAATATGTTCTCGTAGCGAGCTTGCATTCAACTGGGCTACGCGCAAACACTCTCGAACAGACACATTTTTACGATCGATAACCCGAGAAGGAAGTCATGAGATCTGATCCAGGTCACTTTCAGTGACAATTGCAATCCTTTCACTCCCATCTTCTCTACGCACATACAAATTGCCATCACGAACCCACACATACTTATAACCATACTGTTGAGCACGCTCTTTAGCCATAATTCGTAAATTGTGGATAATTTGAGGAAGCATTCCTAATAGATTGACCCGGGCTTTAGAGTCACTCTCAATATCTGTCGGCACAAAATCTCCATACGTCAAGTCCCCGAACTCGCGTTTCACTTTCATGACATGATCACGTATCTGAACAGACTTAAATTTCACAATATACATAAACGTATCCTCCTGGCGGTTGGGATCATTTTGCTGGTCCGAGGACCGATCGTTTCTCTTTTTAAACTCCCGTATTTCAAGAATATCATTGTACAACTGTTCAATATTTAAAGTTTTGAAGATTGCTCTAGTGAGCGCATTCAAGGGAATTTTACATGAAACTGGAATACCAACTATCTTCATCTCAGGATTGGGACTTGCATCAGTGCGTAATATTTTCAACTGCTCAACTTCATTACGTAAAAACTTATTTTCACATTCTAGATCATTGACTCTCTGTTCTTGTTGTTGGAGAGACGCGTTAAATCCATCGACTTTAGTCGTCAGCTCATCGAGTCTTTGGTTGAGTTGAGCTGAATTCGAGCTGACAGCATCGAACAGGGTGGCAAATTGCTGGGAAGTAGTGTAACCTTCCCAGCCTTCAGAGAGAGAGAGAGAGAGAGAGAGAGAGAGAGAGAGAGAGAGACCCGCGATTTGAAGGGAACGGGATCCGGACCTCCACTGGGAGGTCTCGGGACTTCGCGCTCGACATCAACGCCCAATTGGCTCGAGCAGAATGGGCCTTGGAAGGAAGTGGTGTCAAAGAAACGAGCGACAAGGACAAAGAAGAGCGGTAGATCAAACGATGCCGCCGTAAAGAAAGCGAAAATGAAGCCGAGAAGGGTGAAGCCCGAAGCCGTCCTCGTTACGGCCAACCAAGGTTGGATCACCAACGCAGACATGCTCCGCAGGATAAAAACGGATGACCTCAATGAAGGAGTGGGCTCTAAGGTCACGGGAATCCGCAAGACCCGAAGGCCAAGTCCTTCTTGGAGTCAAGGCAGCCTTGGCACCAGTCGTCGGGCAAGGAGGAGCTGTCCACTGTCTAGTGAACAGCACGACCCTCGAGGTGCTCGGAGTCGACTACGATGTCGACATAATCAAGGTGCGGGATGACCTCTCGTAGGCCTTACCAGCAGGTTCCCTTCTTACTTTATGCCTGGGGTAGCTTCATATGATTTTAGCCCTAAATCGTTATATTTCCGCCATTTTCGAACTTCACGCCATTCTGTTGGTAGATTCTTAGAGCCATGATAAAGTAACAAGGAATGAGTTATAACTTGATCCATCAACACGGCTCTCTGGTCAATGTTCGGGCTAGCTTCAGCTTCCGACACCCCTGGACTCTATTTTTCGAGAACGGAAAGAGCAATGGAATCCGCTGTGTGGTAATAAATTAGCAGTTAAAGAGTAATTATTGTTGCCATAGTTATTTTTTGTTTTGCATGACTTACTTGGGCTAGTTTCAGGGACGTCCATCTTCCGATGCGATTGAAAATAACTCCTGCGATTTCAAAAATATTCACATATGGGGAATTCTGGAGCAAGCTAGACAAAATCGTCACCGAGGGGGTCGGGGAAAAATCTGAAGAATTTTCTTCTGTCTGTACTATGATGAAATAGTGCAAAAAATTTTTTTCGATTTCTTCGACCCTACCTGTGGGCCCTGAGGCCCGTAAAAGGACCATTTTAGGCCCTTCTTGGCCTATTTTGGACAAATCACAGCTCCAACGGAATCCAATATTTTTCCACGTACTTGGACGCATTTTTCTCGTGAATGCAAGTACTTTTGAGAAAACTATCGCCCAAGGCCGATAATCAACCCTGGCCATCTCTGGGAGGTATTTACTGAGAGCAAATTTCAGCGGTTTTGCTTCAAATAGTCGTCCCTTTGCCCGTTAAGAACTTAGATTCTGTCGACGGGTTCTGACATCGTCGAGGTACTAGACGACTTTCTAGAGCAAAACTGACCTCGGAATTGTGTTCAGATGGTCATTTATGGTCATTTGAGTCGGTAAAGTATATTTGAATCTACATTCCAGCCCAATATTTCATTTGCGAACTTGAATGAGTAAAACCATGCTCACGGCTTCCTGCACTCAGACAGCAGGAATAATGGCCATTTTTTACTCGGCAAATATAACCCACAGCTCGCCTCTGGCTCGAGAATCGTCCTCGCACGTTTTTACACATGTTTGGGGGTACTCGAGGGAGTACTCCAATATACTCTGGTGCGAAGTAAGTGTGATGGAAGCATATGGGCGTTTCTCTGGAACTTTTACACCGGCTGCAATACAGCTATGGATAATGGTATAAGAGAACAATCAAATCTATCGGCCCCAATCGGAGTGGAAATATCATCATTCAAGTCTCAATATGAGATATCTTTGGCCTCTGTATGATCAGAAAAAGTTGATTCGTTCTAGCTGACTCAAAGAGAGAAAATTTGGGAAAATCCTGTGGAAATACTTGGTACTCTCGTGCAGTCTTAAGGATATTCTGGTGATGCCGCGCTATTTTTCGGGTTGATCCAAGCTGCATTTGGTGGAGGATATATTGAAGAGAAATGGCCCCGAAGCGCGATGGTGTTTTACCAATTCAGCCAAAACTGTATGACTTCGAAAATTGGGAATAAAAAATCAATCATGTCTTGTTCAACTCAAAGATAATTACGCCAAGCTCCTGCCGTGACTCTGAACGCAATTTTTGGATTGCGTATCTAAAATAGATGCAATTGCGAATATTTTGCGACGAGTCTCTTGTTGGTGCGATATTTCTGTCTAGATTACGACCGTTCTGAAGTGAGATAGAAAAAACGTGACTCACGAAAAAAAATTCAGTTTTTTCCATCCCACATTGGCGGATCGAACTCCATGTTGATAAAACCAATTGTGATCGGATACTCTGACCTCACGAAGCTGCAAAAAGCCCAAGTTATTTGTTGAAATTGTCAATTTCGCCAAATAATTGCTTAGGAATTTCTGGAAAATCGGCGAAAAACTACTCTTTGTTCGACTCATTAACGTGATTTTGGCGATGCCACTTACTCTATATGAGTCTCAATAGTGGATTTGTAACTTTCAGTACTACACAAATATGTGAGCAAAAGGTCCCAGGTGTGCGTTGAGCGGTTTCCATTTTTCGTTTATCAACGATTTTCAGCAAAGTGCAAAAGTTCCAGAGAAACGCTCATATGCGGCCATGGCCAGTGATGACGTATTTGAGAAAAAATGGCATTTTGGGATGCGTTTATGAAGTTTTCAAACATTTCTTTGGTATAAGGAGACACCTCGAAGACCATACTGGAGAAGTTTTGTGGATGAATATCATGTACGTTTCTAATATTTCACTCTCAAAGTTCTGGTTTTTTGATGAATTGTTTATTTTCCCACTGCTGTAGCTCCTATAAAAAGTACAATAATCTACTCTTACCAGTTGTCAAATTGTAGGTTCTTTCAATATCTTGACTAGGTACTAGCAAAAGTCGATTATCACCCTTCTAGTTTGACCTAGGTCGTCCACAAGATGACGTAAAAATCGCTAAAATTTGCTCTCAGTGAATAGCTCCCAGAGGTGGCCAGGGTCAATTATTGGCAAGATGACGTAAAAATCGCTAAAATTTGCTCTCAGTGAATAGCTCCCAGTGGTGGCCAGGGTTAATTATTGGCCTTGGGCAATTCTTCTCTCAAAAGTAATTGCATTTACGAGAAAAAAAGCGTCGAAGTACGTGGAAAATTATTGAATTCCGTTGGAGCTGTGGTTTGTCCAAAATAGACCAAAAATGGGCCTAAAATGGCCCTTTACGGTTCTCAGGGCCCACAGGAAGGGTCGAAAAAATCGAAAAAAAAATTTTTTTGCACTATTTCAACATGGAACAAACAGCAAAAAAATTTTTCAGATTTTTCCCGACCCCCCTGGTGACGATTTTGTCCAGTTTGCTCCAGAATTCCTCATATACATGTGAATATCCGTTGCTAAAAAATATTTTATGAGTCCGATTCCGAAATGAACGATGACACAGTCCTGCATCAAAATGCCACATGAACAATACACACCTATTATGATGCGGTTGGAGCCGCTGAGTCGCACGTTCTGTCTCGCCCCACAGAAGCTCTCGTCGTCACCTCGGGCCAAGTAGATCATCCGCCCCGGCTCACGCTCAGTGACACGTTTGTAAAATACCCCGTCGTGTGGGTATTCGATTGAAAGCTCCTGACGAGTACTCTTCGGGACGCTAGAGGGCGCTTCGCCATCGTCGCGCACACCAGCGCCACCTGGCGCGCGAGGTCCCTATTGACGCGGAACCCACCGTGTGGGTACTCGTTGAACACGTCTCGTCGAGTACTATTCGGGCCGCTAGAGGGCGCTCCGCCATCGTCGCGCACACCAGCGCCATCCGACGCGCGAGTTCTTTTTTGACGCGGACCCCACCGTGTGGGTACTCGTTGGTCTCGGCTTCGTGAATACTATCCGGGACGATAGAGGGCGCTTCGCCACCGTGGCGCACACTAGCGCCACCACGCGCGCGAGTTTCTCTTTGGGACAACACCCGTCGTGTGGGTACTGGTTGGATAGCTCTTGAGGAGTACCTCACGGTCCGCCTCAGGGGGCAGCACTGCCGCTTCACCCTTCGGCACCATTGACCTCCGGGGGATCCGACTCATATTTACCCCACCATGTGGGTACTCAAACTGAAGCTCGTGGAGCACCTGTATCGGTAGTCATTTCCGTTTTGACGTCGAGTGAAGTTATACCGATTTTTCGTCGATTACGGGATTGAACCACGCGACTCGATTCCGACGAATTTGCTCGCTGCGATAAGCAGTGCGAAAAATTTGTTCCATCAATCAAACCGGTAGAGGGCGTCTCCGAAAATTCCGATTTCGTCTTGGGGGCAATATGCTTCGGAGCTTCCGGGTTTTCGGACTATTTCCTGTAGAATCTACACAACTCTCATCGGATAGATTAACGGAACAGGCTCTCACACCGCGAATCAAGGTCGAGTAATGTGTGAAATCGTAGGGCACTGTTTGACTCGCGCGGAATAACTCGAGGAGCTAGTACGTTTCCACACCAAATGCGGACCTCTGCGAAGGATACACGACTCTCCGTCCCCATCTGATTACATTGCATGCCATTTTAGTTAATAGTAGCAATAAGTAGAGGTGGAGGGGTGACTCCCGTATCCTTATCCTTGCCAATTTCCCAAATTTTCCGTCGAGGATTCAAAACCTCAACAAGGAGTCCGCCGAGACAATCGTCTCAGTAGGGTCCGCCAGTGGGTTTTGGGGATCCGCCTATCTCATCGAGGGAATCAATACCTGAATTATTCCGCGACAAGTTAAGCGTCATCGCGTGGGCAGAAAAATGGTCGGAAAGAAACCATCGATGTCGATCCCCTCGGAGGGTCAACGGAGGAAGATGACAATTACACCGGAGATTGCCGAAATACTCGGAAAAGACCAGCGATATGTAGGCGCGGCCAAGTTAGTTGCGAATCTTAGTTATGAAGAAGTCATGGCCCGCCTGAGCGAAGCGGGGCTCAATCTAGGGGCACTCTTAACGCGACGAGACCCCGTTTGCTACGATACGACCTTATGACAATCAACCCGAGCGAGAAAGTTCCTTGGGACCCCGCGGTCGACGAGCTACCGAAGGAACCCAGTCCACTCTCGCCAGCGGCTAGACGAGCGATACAAGAGATAGAGGGAGTTGAACTGGGTGATGACAGCGAACCTGAAGCAGAATTCGAGTACGAACTGGAGGATCCCGTGGTCGTTACGTCGATAACTGGGGTCACACAGAGTGCGAATGTGACAACCATGGCCAGCACCTCCGCGACCGCGACCGTAACTAGTTCGCACGGGTCAGTCGCAACACCGGGTCACGTGATGCCAGCCGGGTACCAGCATTGGATCGCCGCTGCCGAATCTTTCCGTCAAATGTGTCAGAACACGCTTTTTGCCGGATGGGCTAATGCAACGCTGCCGAACCCAACCGCGATGGGAGGCTGGAGCGTTCCGCCGTTCATGCCTCCGTTCATGCCACCGCATGTGACTTCCACCGCTTCAATACGAGTAGTGAGAGACTCGGAGTCAGAACGAGACCAGAGAACGACAGCGGGAAGAAGTAACGACAGCTCGGGTGACGATGCTGAAAATATCCGCCAACAACGTGACAGGTTGCAGAACCTGCGTGGCAGCCAGACCACCAACCAGGTGCCTTCGAACCCGCAAGCTCCACCGATCGCCCAGACGCCGGTAGGACCCAGGATTCAGGAGACGTCGCAAGGAGCTTATGCTGGCGAGACTCGCCAACGCCCACGTGAAGATCGCCGAGAACAGGTGAGAACTACACTGCCAATGCATGGTGAGTCCGAGCAGCCAGGATCGACGCAACAAGCTCAAATGCAGGAGCAAGCTCCGCCTGGAATCCGCCACTCCCAAGCCAGGGACCGAAGCACCCGCCGTGACTGGTTTTCGGGTTCGCCCAGCAGCGACGAATGGGAGATGGAGACACCGGCGTCGAGGAGGTCCCGCTCCAAGGGCGAGAGAGTAGTTTCGAAGGAGCAGAGGAAGTCGGAGCGCATTGTACAAGTAATAAAGACGTTTGCCAGCTGGAAGATTTCGTTCGATGGGGAACCGAAAGGCCGTAAAGATAAAGCGGAAGAGTTTCTAGCCTCCGTGAAAGAGTGCATGGAAGCGATCGACCTATCCGACGCGGAGGTCTTAGCAGCCATGCCGAGCATATTGACCGATCGCGCGCGTACGTGGTACCGTACCCACCGTAGGGAATCGCGACCTGGAGGGATTTCAAACAAGCGTTTCGCGATCAATGTGTCGGACACGTAGACCATCAGGACTTGATGGAAGAGTTATATCGCCGGACGCAGGGGGAAAATGAACTAATCGCACCATATCTCACGTGTATCCGCCTTATCGTGGGGCATTCCAAACATCCGCCGAGCGAGGAAGTAGTTTTCAACATCGTGATACGCAATTTGAGACCGGAAGTCTGCCGATATTTAGAGACTAAGGACGTGAGAACGCTGGCTGAGATTCAATATTATGGCAAAAAGTTCGAGAGACAATTGGAATGGGACGCGCGATATATAGCTCCGCCATCGCAGGACAAATCCCGCATCCCGGGGGCGGCCTACCAAGGCTCGAGTAGCGCTACAAGGGAAGTGGTCGCCACCGAGTTGGAAGAAGCCACCGGGCAGGTCGCTGGATTGACAATTGGTAATAAACCCAAAGCGAAGGCACCGGAGACTAAGCCGCCACCGGCAACCACCCCAGCGAACCCTGACAACGCCAATGGCGGCCAAAAAGGCAAAGGAAGAGGAAGAAGGGGAGGTAAGAAGAATGAAAAGGGGACGGGTGCAGGCGAAGCAGCGGAGACCGCTGCCGTGTCGACCAACGCCAAACCCGCCAACACTTCAGCGCCCACACCTTCCGCCCCTCCGCCACCGACCCCACCCACACCGCAAGCGGGACCATGGGGCTATCCGTGGGGATTTCCGCCCTACCCGTATTGGCAAATGCCAGGGGCGTCTGGAATGCCGAGAAATGCGAGGCCTGCGAGCGCCGAGAGTATGCAGAAACGTCAGGAACAGTTGACACGAGGAGCGTGCTTTAACTGCAGCGAAACTGGACATCTCTCGCGTGAATGCCCAACCCGGCAATGCTATACCTGCCACGCTACGGGCCACGCTTCGCACGAATGTCCAAAAAGAAACGAGAAATGCCAAGGTTGCGGCAAGGCGGGCTATTCGGTTAAGACATTCCCAGATTGTAAATGGGCACTGAAGCACTCGGGAAACGGGCCCGCGGGGGCGCAGGGGGGAACCCCTCCTGCTCCCCAAGATTCGAAGTGAAGAGCGAATGCGATGAAGCACCACTGACGCTTGATGCAGACCCCCTCGCGGCCGAGAGGGAGGTCAACAGAGAGATTGGTAACTTATATCCATCTCGACTGGTAGCAAGCAACTGGACGACTAGCGACGACGATGAAGAGACACCTGACCTGTATGCCGAGGGAAATCATGCAAATTTGGCCAAATCTGACTTGAATCCGCCTCCGCCGAGGGAATGGCACGAAGGAGACATGACTCCAGCGATGGGTGCCATACGCGAACACCCACTGACAACGAGAAGAAGCGACGCTGATGAGGTGAATGGAGGAGTGGACGGGGGAGATAGGGGACAACGTGAGACTGATCACCTCACTGACGTGCCTACAGTCGACCCGGAAACACCATGCCACGAAGAAGCAGCGGTCGCTGATGCACCAAACCTAGAGGAAGCTCGAACAAGGGACGCCCCTGCCGACGCCATCAGGGCGAAAGTGGAAACTTGGAGTCAGGAAGAGATTGCAGATGGACCCGCCGCACAAGCCGCACCTCGTAACTTCGTCGAGGTCATCTTGGGAAGAAAGTCATTCATGGCGTTGTATGACCCTGGAGCGCAGCTATCTTTCGTCGGGCCAAAAATCGCAAAATTTTACGAGAAACGTCTTTTTCACAAGCGAAGCGTGTTGAGAGGAGCCGTGGGCAAAAATGTCACCCAAGCATTGGGACTGTTGAAGATGACTATGGAAATCGATGGACATTCCCGAACCATTGTGATGGAAGCGGTGCACGACACGTCGTACGACATGGTCCTGGGAATGGACTTTATGAACGCGTGGAAATCCGACTCTCGAAATGCCGATGGGCAATGGAGAGTACTTCAAGGAGACTCCCGAAATATTGCAGGACGTCGAAGAGCGAA
Source organism: Eretmocerus hayati (assembly GCA_029851415.1). Lineage (NCBI taxonomy): Eukaryota > Metazoa > Arthropoda > Insecta > Hymenoptera > Aphelinidae > Eretmocerus > Eretmocerus hayati. The sequence goes on from CM056742.1 coordinate 104,869,553, forward strand.
CCAGAAAACCGAATATACGCTGAGTGTGCGGGACTGGTAGTAGTAGAAGAGGGGGGTAAAGCCCACCTGGAATAAATAGTGCGTGAAACGACCGCCAAGGCAGCGGGCCAAGTCGGACGAACAAATTGTGGGGTGCACAAAATTGAACTGATAGATTTTACTCCTGTCCGCCACCGTCCGCGACGCCTCTCTCCCAAGATGCTCGAGATCGCTCGGGAGGAGGTCAAGGCCATGTACGGTCTCGAGCGTATCCGCCCATGTCAGAGTGCTTGGAGCAGTGCTCCAGTGTTGATCAGAAAATCAGATGGTACTTATCATTTCTGCATCGACTATCGAGATTTGAATAAGAAGACGAAGAAGGACACGTACCCCCTTCCCAACATGGACTCCATCTTGGATAAGTTGCGGAAGGCGAAGTACCTGTCAAAGATAGATTTAAAAAGCGCGTACCATCATATCCCGGTAGCGGAGGAGTGCCAGGAGTATACCTGTTTCAGCCTCCCAGGCGTCGGCTCCTGGTACTGGTGCGTAATGCCCTTCGGACTCTGTAATGCACCCGCGACCTGGCAGCGCATGATCGACGAAATATTAGGCCCGGAGCTAGAGCCATTCGTTTTTGTATATTTAGATGATATTATTATTGCGACGGACACGAAAAATACCTAAAGGTAGTGTTGGAGCGGCTTGTAGATGCCGGACTCCAGATAGATCCGGAAAAATGTCAAATTTGCTGCGGCGAGGTGAATTATCTCGGCTTTATCTTGGACTCCGAAGGCCTCCGCCCAGATCCCGAGAAGGTACGGGAATCCCCTCCGCCAAGAAACCTGCGACAATTGCGATCGTTCCTGGGGATGGTGACGTGGTACTCAAGATTTATCGACCATGACGCCGAAATAAAAGTACCGTTACTGAAACTTCTCCGGAAAGATACGCCATGGTCATGGGGTCAAGAACAACAGGAAGCGTTCGATAAACTGAAACAGGCCTTGACGAGCGCGCCGGTGCTCGCTAGACCTGATTTCTCAAAAATGTTCGCCATACAGACCGATGCATCCGCCTATAGCTTGGTAGCCGTGCTGACCCAAAAAGGGAAAGACGGTGAGCACCCTATCGTCTATCTGAGCCGCAGTCTTTCGCCGGCAGAGTGAAATTATACGGTCAGCGAGAGGGAGCTACTAGCGGTGGTCTGGGCCATCAAAAAGTTACGACCCTACATTGAAGGGTACCAATTTCAAGTGATAACAGATCACAGTGCCTTGAAATGGCTCCAAAACCTGAAACATCCGACTGGCCGTCTCGCTCGCTGGGCACTCGAACTCCAGAATTGGGACTTCGAAGTGATACACTGGAGTGGGAAGCTCCATAAAGTGCCAGATTGCCTTTCTCGAATGAACGAGCCAGAAGACGCCGGAATAGGAGCAGTAGAAGCAGCCGACGAGAGGACAGACGCCGTGGATCCGACGGTAACCGAAATCCAATGTTCCGCCGAAGACGCGAAGAAGGATTCCGAATACTTGAAACTGGCCGAAGAGATTCGTGCGAATCCGGACCAGTTCAAGGATTGGAGGGAGGTGAATGGCTTGATATATCATCATAGCCATAACACGCTTCTGGATCCAATCACATTCCCAGAAGAAAAATGGAGACTCGTCGTGCCAGTCCATAGGAGACGTGACGCTCTAGAGCGAGCTCATTGCCTCGCCTCGTCAGGTCACATGGGCATTGAGAAAACTTATGATCGACTAGCTCGAGATTACTACTGGCAAGGCATGGACACAGATGCGAGAACATTCGTGAAAGAGTGTCAATTGTGCCAACAATACAAGATGCCACAAACAGGCCCGCTTGGCCACATGGGGAACAGAATAGTCGAACGACCGTGGTCCGTCATCTCCGCCGATCTAATGGAATTCCCGCCGAGCAAAAAGGGTTTCAAGTACTTGCTGGTCATCCAGGACTTGTTCACATGCTGGGTGGAGGTAAAACCATTAAGACGTGCCGAGGGGAAGGCGGTAGCCGCCGCGGATTGAGGAATTGATCCTTTTCCGTTGGGAGACACCACCGTACTTCCTATCCGACAATGGTAAGGAGTTCGACAATAAAATTGTAGACGCCATGTTGGAAGAACACGGAGTACGTCACGTCAAGACGCCACCATATTGGCCGTCAGCCAACCCAACGGAACGTTCCAATAAAACGCTCAAAACGATGATCTCTCAATTCGTGAAGAATGATCACCGCAATTGGGATGACCACATCCATGAGTTCCGCCATGCGATGAACATCGCAGTGCAATCCAGCACGAAAGTCTCGCCAGCGTCTCTCAATTTTGGACGTCATCCCACTCCAGTAAAAAGCCTGCGTCGCGAACTGGAGGGTGAAAAATTGATCGAGAAGATGGGAGTCCAAGACTGGACGGATAGAATGAAACGTTTAGACGCGTTGCGGGGACTAGTCGTCCGCCACAACGCTGAGAGTCGAGCAAAGCAAGCTGAGACATATAACAAGGGTAGGAAGAATTTCACGTCCAATGTGGGAGACGTAGTGGGAAGGAAAACGCATTTCCTGTCTAACGCCGCGAATCGGTTCAACGCCAATTCAGCTCCGAAATACGAGGGTCCGCTGACCATAGTAGAAGTCAAATGTCCGGTCGTTTACGTAATGGAGGGACCCACTGGCCAACGGACTGCCCCAACCCACATCTCCCACCTCAAACATTGGATCCCACCCCGAAAGACTGACTAGACGCATGAGTAGAAATTCCGCCATCCGCCTCAACAAAGAGTAATGAGAAAGTTTTTTTTTGTTCTGCTTCCTTGCAGGTATGGCAGAAGATCCGCCTCGAGACCGCAGCTGCTCACCTTGCCCGGAGGATTTCCGGAGCATCGCGAGACCCGTCGACCTTCTGGAGGCAACGACAGTCTGGAGGTTAAACTCCCAGGTACGTCGGGCTCGCCGGGCATCTCGCGAGCGGAGTGGAAGTCGTGGACCGCTAACGTCAGACAGTGGTCTGAGCGACGACCACTCCTCGCGAGACACTCCGGAACCCCGTCGAGCAGAACCACAGCAGCCACAGCCAACGCAGGAAGAGGGACGAGACAGCGGAAACAGCAGTCCGCTCTCTCCACGAGAAGACAGAGCGCCTCCCAGCATCGGTGGACCGTCGTACCACCTAGGAGCGATTCCGCGCGCCCCGATGGTGGAGAGACGCTCGCGAGATCGGAGACGCCGCGCGAGGCCTGAGCCGATCGGGGCTGAAGCCACAGCTCCACGGCGTCCATCAGCGACAGCCGCACTCGCAGTGGTCACCGAAGAACCTGAGCCAGCCCTGGATACCGGCTTGGATCCAGAAGCTGACTCCGTCAGAGCTCAAGAAGAGTTACGGGATTGGCTGGAGCCGAGACGCACTCCGGTGCGCCAGATTCCCATGGATCCGGGAGAGTTCGAGTGGCCACCAACCCCACCGGAACTCCAACGCGGCTCGACTCCGCCAAGACCCGCCACCAGGAGGGACACCGAAACGTCCCGTGGAACAGCAGCCGGGGCACCCACACCCGATGAGTTCCGCGAGCCGGCGCTCATCATTGCTCCGCAGTATCTACCCGCATCGGAACGTTGCGACTTAGAAGATGCAGTGGAGTTGCAGCTGCGGCAGAATTGGGACCCGAGGTTAGGATGGCAGGGATACCTGGATCGGCGTGACGAAGCAGCCAAAGCACTGCGCCCCGACCAGCCCATCCAATACCCCCAACCTTATCGGGGAAAGCGGTCGCGCGTAACCTCGGAGTGGACCCCCGAGATTGCCCTGCAAATTCGCAGGGAACGGGTGCGGGCCCGAGAACACCGCCGCGCCATGGAGCGCGAATACGAAACCTTGTCTGCCAGAGCCAGTGAGAGCGTCAGGGTCAGGACACCGGAGCGTCGGCCGGTCGTGCAGCAGGAACCCATGCTGAGGCCCCATCTGGACTCCAAGCGGCGCCGACGCAACCCGACCCGACAAATGACGTTCGAGGACCATGCGGACCACCCACGGCACGTCAGTCGGGATGACTCGCCAGTTCTCGGACCACACAACCTGGCTGAGAGGAGATCTTCCCCACCCGCCGATGAGGCCTTTCAGGAGGAGGTCCGTCATCTGGCCGAAGAAGCTGCCCGGGTGACGAGATTGGAGGACCAATCTCCCCCGGCCACCGCAGCACCGCCGACATCGGAGCGACAGAACCCCGCGCCCAGGAGGAACTCTACTCCGACATCAAGGCCCGCACCCTCACGTGGAGGCACGAGGTTCCAGTGGCTGGAGGCATTACCTCTGGATGAAGACGACCCCCCGCCTCACACCTGCTTCCGATGTTGGAAGAGTGGCCATAGATCAGCACGCTGCCCGGCTCCAAAACCGTGGTTCCACTGTTTTAATTGCGGCCGTCGCCGGGTAGCTGCCTACAACTGTCCGCGCTGCGCCACAGCGTATGCGCTATGGGAGGGTCGTCCCGCCCACGAGGTCCGTTTTGGCCCGTCGGCAACGGTCACTCGCCCGCCACAGGGGCCGGAAAGGCAGACCACACCCATGGAGGTCGAGGGGGTTCGGGAGCAGCCACATCAATCCGCCGCTGTTTCCCCACCTCTCTCGACTCCATCACCATCCGCCAGAACGGAGCGTCAGGACGAGCGGGGACCCCAAGGTCACCGACTCCACCACCACCTAGCGGCGCCACCAGGGACACAGGAGAGCCCAGGCGGTTCCTGCGCAGGCCACATGAACTGCCACCCGTGCAGGACAGTGGAACCGAGGGGACCACCACGCTACCCCGACCGTTCCCTGTGCTACCTCAGGCGAGGCGTCTCGAATCACCAGCTGTGGAGCAATCCGGGGTGGAGATGGTCGCCGCCTCAGCTCCAGATCCACTACCCGCAAGAGTCACGCCGGTACCAGCCCCAAGGATGGCCCCGAGGACCACACTGACCGCAGGCTCAGCCGCACCACAGCCCAACACCGCCGCTGCCACCGACACCCGCTCGTCTTTGTCTGGCATGACCATGCCGATTCCGGGTCTGGCACGGCTGTTGGCACCCATGACCCCCGCGGACCACGAAGAGTTCCGGGTGCTGGTCGCCGTGGCGGTGACCATGCCGCAGAGCGTGCAGGAACCGATGTATGCGGCTTTCTTTGACAGGATCCGCCGGGCTCAGTAGAGCCGAAGAAATCCGCCAAGTAAGAGAAAATTTTTGATTTCCTCAGTACCCCAAACCCGGTAGATAGCGACCCTTGATTCCTTATCCTTTTTTCCTTTTGATTTTAGATGCTTGATTTGAATGCTAGCTGGGAATATTTTGGTTTTGGTTTTCTAGTAACTAGGAGTACCCCCTTTGAATTATATTGATAATGATAGATTTGATTTTGATTTTTTGACCGTTAGAGCAATGTATGATGATTCCGCCGAGGTAGCGATGAGGGTGGATGTGGGTGAGACGAGACCACTCCGAATTCTTCCCACCCAGGAGGGTGAGGGGGAGAAGCCGGGGGTAATGCAACGTGGAACGTTGCAGCACGTTCTGTCCCGCCCCACAGAAGCTCTCGTCGTCACCTCGGGCCAAGTAGATCAAGGTCTGATTTTTGTGGTATACTTTTTTGTTGAGGTGCCCGAGGTGACGAGAAGAAGACGACGACGACGTTTCGAACGGGCTGATGGTTCCCGCCGCCAGCGTGGTGGCAGCACCTTCCAGCCCACCAAGCCGGGCGGCGCGGCGCTTGCGCGGGCTAGAGGAAGCCGCGCCGCGCGTCGCCGGCCGGCAATCTTGGGATGGCTGCCGGCCTAGATAGACCTCCCTGTATATCGCGCCCTTAAATTCGCCGCGTGCTCCAGGAGTAGTGACCCAGGACGGGTCCAGTGATCGCGTCGCGGGTGAACAAGGAGTCGCGGGTGTGTGGGTGAACATAGTGTGAGTGCCAAGACTTGTGTTAGCGTGTGCTGACACGTGGCCTCCCACACGACCACATCTCGCCCAGGGTACCCAGCTCTTGGAGGGTGACCCGTTCTGGGCTAGAGAGCGAGAGAGAGAGAGAGAGAGAGAGAGAGAGCTGCAGCAGCAGCAGACCTACCACTGATCCAGTAGCAGAGCAGCAGTGACGCAGCAGTACAACCTGTTTCGCGGGCACCCGGACAACGCAAACGGACGCGGTGAGTGGCCTTACGTCTCCCCCAGAGTGTATCCACCCTTGTCGTGACCCCTCCGGGCGGAGAGTCGTGTCCAGGGCTACCGGGTGGCCTACTCCCCAGCTCGCGATGCGGTGTGTCCCTTTTGTCCGCCGACCCATCGCGTCGCAACCGTGTTCCTCCAACTCCCCGTGCCAATATTCGCATGCACGTTTTGGCCATGCTGAGCCACGCGGGTCGTTATAGCGGCCATTTTGTGTCATCATTCTGACTTCCGGAGACGAAGGCGCGGAGAGTTGGAGAGGGACGGGTCCGCCGGCTGGGGAATAGCTCCCACCCCTCGCGTCAGCTCCGCCCACAGTGTATATGGGTGATTCCGCCGAAACGGTGCAGTGAATAGTTTCGCGCTAATGTACATGGGTGTTTCCGCTGTAAAGTGACTTCTTGATATTGTGATTTTCTTTGAGTGATTGGACGAAGGAACGATTCAATGAAAGTTTTCGCCACAGATGGCGTTGTGATTAGGTTTATTGGACTGCGTGCCTCGAAATGAGAGTTCCTAATAGCAATAAATTCCGTTTGTAATTTCGTAAATCCGGAGGTTGATTATTTCAATACGATATATATATATATACAGTGTCCGCAGAATATTTTCGCGATTTTCAGGTGTTCCCAATTGGCCCCACTGTCCCGCCCCTCGTGGCGCGGGGTGCCTGGCCCTGACCTGATCCGGCCTAAAATAAATGAGGTAGCGTTGGGTGGGTTTAGTATTTCAGGTGAATGTTCCAGATTATCCCTGACCCATCTTGCCCCACGTTACAGTCCTAATCGGTTCGTTAAATCGCTCGATTACATAACGTTTCTGAGAAAATTGGCGCCAAAGTTGTGAAAAATGCTAATTTTTCATAGTTTCGGGAGTGCTCATCTCTTCCAACAGGGAGGTTGTCGGAGCTCTGTTAGGTGTAGCCGCTCATCAGAGAAACGATCTTCAAAATAAATCCTCATGGATCAGAATCGGTTGAGTCGTTCCTGAGTGACAATGACTTGAAAAACTTCAAAAATGCAAAAAGACCGGCTCCACCCTTCCTATGTTCTAGCATGGAATACCCCCACCATCTCACCCTTCACCGGCCTATACAGAGTCATAGGATGGGCGAGGGCAGTCCCTTTGCATCCTTGTACTTTTTCAAGTCATTGTCACTCAGAAATGACTCAACCAATTCTCTCTATGTGCGCTTTTCTTCAAGATCTTTCCTTTTGAGCAACTACACCTCATAGAGTTTTGATAACTATCCTGATGACCGAGATAATAGCTCTCAAAATTAGCCAAATCGACATTTTTTACAACTTTGATACCGATTCTCTTGGAAACATGACGTGATACAGCAATTCTGCAAACGGACTCAGATTCAGCGAGCTGAAATGTATCAGAACCTCTCCTGGAGTTTGTGTTGCGTGAAATATGTCAAAATATGCAGGACTGTATTATTGCGTCTCGAGTATCGGTTCTTAAAAAAAAAAAACGTATAGCTTTGTGCGGTTTTGGATCATAGGATGGGATCCTGTTTCGACATCCTCATCTTTTCTACCATCTGAAAAGTGACGGAGAGGGTGGTAATGCATAATACCTCATTCAGACGATAGTCGGAGATGAGAAACATGTTCGAGTGGAGGAGTTACTACTTTAATCCATGTGCAAGCCACTCGTATTTCCGACATCGAGCAGATTTTTCCGGCAATACCTGTGACAACGATTGGAAAATTTTTGATATGTAGATCCATTCAAGTATGTATCAGTTTCCATATGAAGATTCGGACGATGTATAGAAATCGAAGATGAGCGGTGTATGGGCATTTCAGCGAAAACATAGACATGCGAATGAGAAAATGGAATTCAAGTCTCGAAGCCAAGAATTGGAAATATGAATCAAGGAATGTTGAAGTTATGGTTGCTGATGGAAAAGCATTAAAAAAAATCAATTGACAATATTTTACAAAATATTGAAGTTGTTATTGAAGAAAATCTGGGAATTCCACTGAGAAGATACATTTAGTTAAATGTGGGTAGCTGAAGTTGTGTGGAAGATATGTGAGAAGTGTTTGGAGGAATTGCAAGAGGAATCGCAGATCGGATGAGTTTTGCTTGAATTTTAATGCCAAGTCAGGACTAAACAGCATCGGCTCCAACGAGTGGCCATACGAGAAATTGAATTTCTCGAAACAATATTCAGCCTGCCATGATTCAACGAAGTCCGTGCGACATGTGCCTTCACTACATCGTGGCGTTGATTTCACAGTTTTCACGAGCATAGGCTCCAGTTTGCTTTCGAATCATGGATATGTTTTGATGAGTCACTGATTCATGACTCAAGTTGAAGGAGGCGTATCTGATATGACTTTATGAACCATAGATATGTACAGGATGAGTACACACACAAACTTACACACATACACACCCACACACGCATACATACCAACTGAGAAAAATAAGTTGGCGGACTTTTTTGGCTTCCGATTTTGGTTTGGGAAATGTTGGGAATCGTATGAGATCTGTGCGGTAAGCACATTTTCGACGTAAAAATTCCTTCCAAATTGATTGGTGTGGTCTAAATTACGATATCCCTTTTCGTTGCGGAATTGTAAATGAATTTCACAAGCATGTTTTTGCTATCTCGGCCAATATCGATAGGAGCGAAATTTCAAGCAAACCATTGGAAAGATCGCAAAATTTCGAGTCGAAAATGGTTGTTTCTGACCTTAATATTTGCATTATTTCATGAAGTTAGATTAACGAAAAAAATTATGTGCGTTTTGTAACTTGTTTTGTAACGCTTGTAACGCTATCGATGACATTTGGCGTTTTCGCGCGTCTGCTTGTTCACTGCCAACGTGAGAGGGTTTAGCCACGTGGGTAATCGTGCAAGTCCATCTTCGAATGACCGGAAACCAGGGAGCAGTGAATTCGGGCGTAGTGAATAATCTATGCCGCGCTAGTTGTTGTGTTGAAATAATAGTTGGATGCTACCCGGGGTGCTCGCCATAACCTTCGCGCGAAAAGGGACGTCCGTGGCCTGCAGTTTTGTGCAAGCGTGTATGGAGGGCCTTCATGAGTCAAGTGTCGTGTTTCTTTAGAATTTGTGCAACGGCATGTTTGTGATCCATCTAACTTCATTCTTTCGAAAGTAGCATGAAACCGAACTATCTTTTGAAATCACCTGATGCAGTTGAATGTCTGATACCGAGATCGTCGAGTTCTCAAATATCTCCGTGAATTTCTGCGACATATTGTAGCGATTCATCGGAATAAACCCGATTCTGAAGGACTTCATAGAATCTGCAGTACTTTCCAAATTTGGAGAAACTCACAAATTCATGAGCAATTATCTGAGAACTTGGCACTGTCGGGGGGTGCGCAACAGTAATATGACTCCGGCAACCCCCTTTCTTACCTTTCTCATGAGCCTGAGGGCTTATAAGTTATTATCATTTTAGCACAACGGGAAATTCTCCATCACCTTCAAACATTCTTACAAATAGCAATTCATTTATGGATCATGTCCTGCACGCCCCGTTTTATGCCATGAAAGGGACTACCCTCGAAGTTAATTGAGCGATTCGAAATCATCGTGTTCGAATAAGCATGGTCTGATTTGGCATAAAATTCTTTCTAGTCGAAAGGTATCCCACGAGGAAATGTTATTAATCAACCAGGAGGCTGAATTCCTGATATGGGATCTCAGTTTCTTCAAAATTGACACTCCCGCAGACAGCCTTGGCTGAAGTATGCAGAGATCGTTCACTTTCACTCGAACTTTGCAGAATTTCATCAGAATGGACGAGAACAATACAATTGTACGGCGTTAATCTAAAAAAAGGCCTAGTTTCACGCAATAATTAATGGACTCGCGTATTTCCTATCTTGGATGAAAGAGAGGTTTTTATTACATTTCATACGAATGTATTTTCATTGAATCATCATTCGAAAGCATGTTGATACTTTCTTAGCACATGCATACGCTCAATGGGTGGGATGAAGGCACTTCTACTGCTGAACAGGCTAAATGATGATCATTAATAATTTCTTCTTTGTATGCGTAATAATTCTGTGGCATGGCATCATTACGAGTTTCTGATCATTGCGCTTGGATTGAGTAGCCAATTCGAATAAGATTCCGGCTCCGGAAACGTGAAATAACGAGCAACAATCATTCGTTCTTAAAAGCACTGCTGACTAAAAGCGCGTGATTCTGGAAAAATGCATTATTTCAAGGATGAGCGACTATTTTCCTAATAGCATCATCGTATATGAAACTACGTGAGTTTTTTGTAGATGTGAAGAATGCACATAACTTGGAATTACTCTTTACATATTTCGAATCATCTCACAGAGGAAGGAGGACGTTGACTAATTTATTTCTTCATTTGGCTCAAATGGCTTTACTTACTCATCAAGACTCACTCATACTGTTCCTCACCTATATATTCGAGACTGGCCGAAGAGTCTTGGAGTTTCAAAAACAAATAAATCAAAGAATGATAGGAGATATTCCTCCGCGATTGCCGAATCGCGCGAGACAATGTGTCATACTATCATAAGGACGGGTCGTATTCACGCGGATATTGTTTAAATCCTGAGAACCGAATGTGAATCAATCTTCAATCAGGGTGGAACAAGATTATTTTGCACCGACCACAACATCGGTACCAACATTTGTATCAACTTGATGCTGGCATTACAAGTGATTCTGATCAAGAAAACTTCTTACCAGCTGATAGAAACTTCAGCTCCATTCGCATCAGTTCTATCGAATGAGAGACATAAAACTGTCATCAAGGTGTTCTTTCCGAAACTATCAATTTTTCGACACATCCTTATATCGTGGTTGAGCTAGGATAATCCAGTTCTCTTCATGTCCTTCACCAAGTTATTGAAAGGTTCTTCATAAGGCTTCACTTTTGGGACGGGAAAGTTTGAACGTACTCCCTCCATTCTGATAAATCTAACAATGGATGCCCAAGAATATGCGCTGCGGCGAAAGAAGGATCCAATAGAACATGAACTGAAATTATTTTGAGCATTGTCTTTGTTGGGTAGCACTGATTAGGCAAATGAGTTATATAATCGTGGAAACTACAGAGAGTATCCCAAAACTCATTGAAATCTTCATGATGGAGTACTGATGATACATATGGGAACCAAATCTAGTTGAAACACCATGAGAAAGCCTCGACTGCGCTCTCCTTGGTTTTCTGGAAAATGTAATGATCACTTCATCTTCACTCGGAGTGTCTGGTTCTATATTGGTCCTCGGCGAGTGTCGATCTGATCCTGTACTAGTTCTCGGTGAGTGTCGATGTGGTCCTGTGCCGGTCCCCGCCGAGTATTGATGTGGTCCTGTTTCGGCCCTCGATATGTGTCGATGTGGTCCTCTTACGGTCCTCAATGAGTGTCTGGTTTTGTACTGGTCCTCGGCGAGTGTTGATCTGGTCCCCTCCCAGTCCTCAGCTAGTGTCGATCCGATCCTGTACCAGTTCTTGGCGAGTGTGAGTGTGGTCCTTCACGAATCCTCGATGAGTGTCTCGTCCTGTACTGGCCCTGATGAGTGTTGATCCGGTCCTGTATCGATCCTGGGCGAGAGTCGATTCGGTCTTGTAACAGTCATCGCCGAGTGTCGACACAGTCCTGTTACGGTTCTCGATGAAGGTCCGGTCATCGGCAAGGGTTCATGTGGTCCTGTACTGGTCTCTTGTGAGTGTCAGTCTGATCTTCTACCAGTCCTTGGCGAGTTTTGATTTCGCCCCGTATTCAGCCTCATCGGTGACCGTCACGGGACATAATGGACTCTTGCCAATGAACCATACGCGGAAAACTCTCATAAATGCTCTACTGAATAGACGCAACGGTCTGATTCTATCGAGTTTTTGATCAAGGCCATGTTGAATACTGACCTACAGATTCCTGTAGAAACCGCGATATAAGATTCTTCTCTGAGTTCTGAAGCAATCTCACTAAAATTACAGTCATATGTAGAGAATTCCGCAAGGAATGTGTGTCTGGTCGAATCTTTCTGTTGCGGAATGTAGTTTCGAATCTATCTTACGTAGAACCCTACGACGAGCAAAGTCCCTCACCTTAGATTGAACCGTATCAGAGAAGTACGAGTCTCTCTTCACGAAATGTAGCAGACACACATGGCTACGGATATTATGATCCATTTCAGATCTGGGCCCCTTCATTTGGATCAAAAACCATCGAGTAGTTTTGTACCGCGTATCGGAGAATATACGATCGCAGAATCGTCGACTGCGACGCCATGTTTTTGTATTGTTCGGTGGCCGAGCGTCAGCAATCCCAGAGAAAGCAGAAGATGCGCAGCGTATAACGTGGCAGCAGCTCTCAGGCTAAAATCCATAGTCGTTAATTTGAGATTAGAGTCATCGGATTTAGGGTGCAGCGATCGCCATGGTGAGTCATTTTTTGTTTGGGCACAACGATCTCCTCCGCGCAATTGGCTTGTGGACTTCAGTCCTCTCGCCATTACCGGGCAGTGGGGGCACAGCAATCGCAGCGCTTCTAATCCGCCGATCCTTATTCGGATTAACGACTATGAATCTGAGCCTCAGAGCCATCAGAGCCAATCAGAGCTGGAGCATCTCCGAGGCAGTCTTTTGTGATGGCTGCTGCACTTTTGTTGTGCATTTATTCTGTAATGTTCCATGGGTTTCAGTTCTGGAAATGTGCCCGATCTGTGCTGTCTTCACTGTTGCGTGACTTCTGAATTCCCGTCATTTTTATACGCTTTTATTCTACTTCACTATGGCCATATTGTTTCATGCACAGGCATCCGGTACTCAACTAGTCAGCAGGCACGTCTCTCGCCGTAAGAGCAAGAGAGAGAAAGCCTCTCCATACACGCGGTTCCGGTACCAAGCTAGTCAGCGCGCGGATGAGCTTTTAGGTCAAATTTATTGCTCTCTGAAATTTTCGCGCCCGTAAGCTCCATCTCTTTTTTTTGACTCTCTCTCTCTCTCTCTCTCTCTCTCTCCGCCTTTCTCGTGCACCCTAACCTAACATGCATCAACCGCGCGTTTCCACTACTCCGTGCAGCAAAAGACCGAAAGCGGCCCAGGGTTGGCTAAACAACCAAACCAAACTCTACTGCAGGGCTTGGTAATCCATACGTCATTTTCGATGCATTTTTGCTGGCAGCTGGCGGCGCGCGCACACACAGGCTCTCGAGATGAGATGACTACGGTTATTACAGTTCCATATTTTTTCAGTGACACGGATATGCTTTACGCATAACCATCCGACTAAGAAATATAAAATAAAAAAAGGTTAGAAAAAACGGAGTTTTTACGATACGCTTTTATTCACAGCTCTAATATTTTTCTCAACAACTAAAAAACATAAAATAATCTGAAATTCCATCAGTCAGCCCAGTTCATTTTGAGAAAAATCTTATGACATGCCGTTGCCTACACCTGTTATCTCAGAAAATAATTGTTGAATTCGGTGCTCATCTATCTCTCGGGGATCCCTCTCAACCCATCATGATGAATCTCGGAGAACATTCACTGTACCATAATTACAGATGATAAAAGTGTGGAGTGCTATTTTCCCATGATCCAGATTCTCGATTGCTAATGAGAAAATGTCCATAGATCATGCACTTCTTGCTCGGAAGTTCAGCACGCCACGCTTTTATCATCTGTAATTATGGTACAGTGAATGTTCTCCGAGATTCATCATGATGGGTCGAGAGGGTTCCCCGAGAGATAGATGAACACCGAATTCAACAATTATTTTCTGAGATAACAGGTGTAGGCAACGGCATGTCATAAGATTTTTCTCAAAATGAACTGGGCTGACTGATGGAATTTCAGATTATTTTATGTTTTTTAGTTGTTGAGAAAAATATTAGAGCTGTGAATAAAAGCGTATCGTAAAAACTCCGTTTTTTCTAACCTTTTTTTATGTGCTGTTCACAGATCACAGCTGCACTTCTTGATTGTGACAAGTTGATTAGTTACTGAATAAACTCATGCATAGTACTAGTACAGAACATGGAGAGATAATTACGTGCTTTCATTTCTTATGGAAAGTGGAGTGTGTGAAATGGATTCTGCTGCTAGCAACAAATTCGCTTCCATGTTGTACGGGTACTTTGAGTACGATTTTTTCGCTTCTTAAGTGTCACGCCATGACAAGATTGATGAAAGAGATCCCATAAAACACCCTATGAGTCTTCACGAGTCATTGGACTTGAATTCCCCCTCTACTTTTATTTCGGAAAGCTTTTATTCACTTATCGATTCGCACCTGACATCACTTTTCAAAAGATGATTGACGGAATGGGACATCTCACTTCCAGACAGTGCCACAGTGTCTTTGTGTTTCAACACTTGCCTCTTTGAGTATATCGCTATCACTCTCTACAGGATCATGCTATCAGGTGCAACACACATTTTTATTCAACACTTCATGACAACTAATCTTACGTTCTAGAGTTATTCCATCCAATCACAGTCTCAAAATTGAGCTGTGACATCAAATGTGTCACAGAATGACAACAGGTTGAGATATCTCGTCAGTACAGTCTCTTGAATGAGATTAGACATTAGTTTGTGACTCTGAATAAGAATAACTGGTAAGTTTCACATTAAATTGGGAATGATTTGATATTGGGCTTGTCTGCTTGATTGCCCCCCCCCCCTCTACTTGACGTAATAGTCAAATGCAGAATGAACAGTCAGCCACGTCTTGTTGTATTTCATTAAGAAATAGTTACCAACTCTTTCATTCACCAGTGGCTGACGAAGTATTTTTCTTCCTCCCGGCACGAAAGTACGTCCTTCCGTGCCTCATTTCGGTCGCGAAAGAGCGAGTTATGCTGCCGGCGCAGCGCTCTTGGGCTGCCTCTGCTCTCCACGTGCGTGCGATGGAATGAAAATGCATGCAAAACATACACAAGAGGCATAACCTACAGAGGTTATGTTTGTCAGCGTTTATTTGTGATGATGATATAATTGGACGGACAGTATCTCTCTTAGCAGAAATATCGCTGTTGAGAAAGAATTTATTGGGGTTATTGTAGAGCAGGATTTCTCATGCTCCACGACACGAATGAAATAAATACGCAGTGACAAGAGTTATGAGCCATGGCAAGCTAAGAAACGCAAACACAACTCTGTAACAAGACCCAAAAGCTGATCATGAGAATAACATTTAGCATCCATTCAGATTCTTCGACATTTCACTTTGTTATTCTTCTGCTTACGTCCGCCCCGACCAGCAAAAGCTCGGCTAACGCCACGCCACGGCTAAGTCAGGCGGATGAGCATATATCACATCATATCATCACAAGTATATCCGGTGTGCAGTAGAGGTAAAGCAGTAAGTAAAAACTGCGAGGTCGTCTGCTTTACTGCCACCCCTTCAAAATCGCGAGCAACTGCAGAAGTGAGATTAAATGTATTAATTGATTAAAGAACCCCGCACAAATTTCATTGCTTGTGGCTCCGGGTGAATATTGATGAAACTAAGGAAGATGATAGATTGTAAAGTGCTGATCAACGTTTGAACGGGACGCTAAGAGGAATAATGGGCTGATTTTGAGATATTTCGCGAAGAAAACAGCTACCATTTGAGGTTACGGGTGCTTGTTTTGGATCGATATTCGAATACTGTGTTTGCCATGCCAGGATTGTTTTTGAAGAGCTTGCTCTACCTCATAGCTCCGATCAAGCGTGCATGTGTGTGAGCGATCTTGTAATCTGGACTCATTGAGGTCCTGGTCGAACGATTGGACAATATTGCTGTATTGATGTTTTACATAGAGCTAAAATCATATAACACTGATGAAAAAATTGGTTATATCGTAACGTGTGAACATCACGCATCGTTCGTTCATCGTCATAACACAGACATGAATCTATTCTTCTATCGAACACATTCGAGAGATATTTACGGCGCGTAGACCTGTACTTTGTACTCGTCCGTCGATTTACATGAAGTCATTTTGTTGCATTCAAAATCTGTCGTTCTACAGCTCTCGAATAGGCGTAACAAATGAATGATTTCATGTAAATCAAGGGACGAGTTCAAAGCACAGGTCTGCGTGCCGTAAATATCTCTCAAATGTGTTCGATGAAAGAATAGACTCATGTCTGTGTTATAATGATGAACAAACGATGCGTGATGATCATACGATACGAGTAATTAACTCGCTACTCTGCAATGATTCCTGAAATGACGTCTGGATTGTCTGGATCTTGCCCATCATTATCACCGATTCTTTATCGGTGTTATGTCATGTTAGCTCCATGTGAAACATCGATACAGCAATATTGTCCAATTGTTCGACCAGGACCTCAATGAGTACATATACAAGATCGCTCACACACATGCACGCTTGATCTGAACTATGAGGTATAAGCTCTTAAGAAATAATTCTGGCACGGCAAACACAGTATTCAAATATCGATCCAAAACAAGCACCCGTAACCCCAGAAGCTAGCTGTTTTTTTCGCGAAATATCTCAAAATCGGTCCATTATTCTTCTAAGCGTCCCATTTAAACGTTGATCAGCACATTTCATCCTATCATCTCCCCAAGTTTCGTCAATATTCACCCGGAGCCGCAAGCAATGAATTTTGTGCGGGGTTCTTTTCGACGTACTTTTCTGCCGCGAGTAAAAAAAGTGATATACACCACACGGCAGAGAAGCGAGATGCCCGTGACTGTGCAGTCACGGAAATCCAACTTCCCTGCCTAGTACAGTAATATGCTATTTCTTGCATTCTTTGAGTTATATAATACAACTAACATTCATACTTGGTGGACTAGTAAACTTGCATAATATATGGGCTTCATCTCTAATTTCTGATTGCTTGAGGTATTATCATAACAAGAACTTCATCATGTCCGAAATTTGCTTTCATTCTTCATGCAAATCTCATACAATGCTCAGAAATTCATGGAGCGAACCAATTACTTATGAAATACCTTGAATCCTAATACTCAAGCCGACCTTGTTCACTAACTGTGGACTTCAGGAATATTTATTTGAGCAGTAGATTTCAGATTGCACGTTGTATTTGTTGTAGACTACTTCAGACACAATTCCCCAACTCGAAGGATTCATGAATGAATTTTCGAATCCACTGTTCGAACACTCCACAGAATCTAGTCATTGTTTGACATTCAAAGTGAGAAGAAAATTCTCAAGGAAGAAGAGTATGGAGTGAGCTGTTCCATTACACAATTTGGTCTACCAAGTATGAAAATAAGTTGTATTATGCACAAGTCGAATTATTCGAGGAAAGTGCTTTGTCGCAGCTGCTGGATCACAGGATTGGAGATTATTTTGGAATCAAAAAAAGGCATTCGTGTGCATCTCACTCCTCAGGGTCAAACAAAATTTTTTTTACATCGAGATATACATCACACAACATTTCTACGCTAGGGTCTATCAATTCTCGAAAGAAGCCCTTTCTCGGACCACCCTACCAGATACTCACCGAGAACCGTATCGGGACCACAATGTCACTTGCCAAGGACGAGTACAAGCATCGATACTCGTTGGGGACTGGTACAGGACCAGATCAACACTCGCTGAGGACCGAGACAGGACGACATCGACACTCCCCGGAAAGTGATACAGGATCGAATCGACACTCGCTGAAGACCGAGACAAAATCAGACGCCCATTGAGGACCGTACCAGGACCACGTCGACACTCATCGAGGACGGGAATAGAACCACATCGAGACTCGTCGGAGACCGGTCCAGGATCACATCGACACTCGTCGGGGACCGGTACAAAACCACATCGACACTTGCCGAAAGCTAGTACAGGACCAGATCGGCCCTCGCCGATGAACGGTACAGGTCAAGACACTCATCGAGGACCGTGACAGGACCACAATGTCACTCGCCGAGGACCAGTACAAGCATAGATACTCGCTGAGGACTGGTCCAGGACCAGATAGACACTCGCTGAGGACCGGGACAGGACGACATCGACACTTCCCGAGAACCGGTACAGGATCAAATCGACACTTGCTGAGGACCAGGACAAAACCAGACACTCATTGAGAATCGTGACAGGACCATATTTTCACGCATCGAGGACCGAAACATGACCACATCGACACTCGTCGGAGACCGGTCCAGAACCGTATCGACACTCGTCGGGGACCGGTACAGGAGCACATCGACACTCGCCGAGGACCGGTACAGAACCAGACACTTCGAGTGAAGATGAAATAATCATTACATTTGCCAGAAAACCAAGGAGAGCGCAGTCGAGGCTTTCTCAATAGTGTTCCAACTAGATTTGGTTCCCATATGTATCATCAGTACTCCATCATGAAGATTTTAATGAATCTTGAGATACTCTTTGTAGTTTTCATGATTATATAATCCATTTGCCTCATTAGTGCTACCCACGAAGATAATGCTCAAAATAATTTTAGTTCATGTGCTATTAGACCCTTCTTCCGCCGCAGCGCATATTCTTGGGCATACATTGTTAGATTTATCAGAATGGAGGGAGTATGTTCAAACTTTTCCGTCCCAGAACTAAAGCCTTATGAAAAACCTTTCAATAACTTGGTGAAAAACACGAACAGCACTCGATAGCTAAAGCTAAAACACGATATAAGAGCGTGTCGGAAAATTTATAGTTTTGGAAAGAACACCTCAAACTAGTACTAGCGGTCCTCGAATAACCGCACAGAGAATTACGAATTTCGGCACAGTGGTAGATTGATATCTCAAACTGCCTCAGTTAAAATTCCAAGAGCCTTTAGGATCTGAGAGAAAAGTTCTGAGCAATTTCGTGAAAGTCGATTTAACACGGTGGCCTATGGGAAATGACGAGTAGAGTAATATCTACCGCACAGATTTTCACAAGAGTCGGTTCACAAGAGGAAGAGAGCACGGAAATCACATAAAAACCGACAGATTAACGATTAAGAGTGTACAAAAGAATATCGAAGCCCAAGTGTCAAACATTTCTGCGGTTTCGGCGTTAGGTTGTCGTCTGCTGCGTGCATTCACTATACCTATACCGGGAGCGCGACAGAGTCAAGTGCGGGTATGATCTGCACTTGGATTCATCAGTATCGCTAGTACTACCTTGATGACAATTTTATGTCTCTCATTCAATAGAACTAATGCGAATGGAGCTGAAGTTTCTATCAGCTGGTGAGAAGTTTTCTTGATCAGAATCACTTGTAATGCCCGCATCAAGTTGATACAAATGTTGGTACCGATGTTGTGGTTAGTGGAAAATAATCTTGTTCCAGACTGATTGAAGATTGATTTATATTTGGTTCTCAAAATTTGAACGTTATCCGCATAAATACGACCCGTCCTTATGATAGTATGACACATTGTCTCGCGTGATTCGGCAATCGTGCAGAAATATCTCCTATCATTCTTTGATTTATTTGTTTTTGAAACTCCAAGACTGTTCGGCGACT
The DNA here is from genome assembly GCA_029851415.1 of Eretmocerus hayati. Taxonomy (NCBI): domain Eukaryota; kingdom Metazoa; phylum Arthropoda; class Insecta; order Hymenoptera; family Aphelinidae; genus Eretmocerus; species Eretmocerus hayati. The sequence continues at coordinate 104,889,196 of CM056742.1, forward strand.
CTCGAGTATATAGGTGAGGAACAGTATATGTGAGTCACAATAAGTGAGTGAAGCAATTTGATCCAAATGAAGAAATAAATTAGTTAATGTCCTCCACCCTCTGTGAGATGATTCGAAATATGTTGAGATTAATTCCAAGTTATGTGCATTCTTCATATCTACAGAAAACTCACGGAGATTCGTATACGATGATGCTATTAGGAAAACAATTGCTCATCCTTGAAATAATGCACTTTTTCAGAATCTCGCTCTTTTAGTCAGCAGTGCTCATCAGAACGTAAGATTGTTTCTCGTTATTTCACGTTTCCAATGCCGGAATCTTATTCAAATTGGCTACTCAATCCAAGCGCAATGATCAGAAACTCGTAATGATACCATGCCATAGAATAATTACGCATACAAAGAAGAAATTATCAATGATTATTATTCGTATCTAAATGATCAGCCTGTTCAGCAGTGAAAGTGCCATCATCCCACTCATTGAGCGTATGTATGTGCTAAGAAAGTATCAACATGATTTCGAATGATAATTCAATGAGAATACATTCGTACGAAATGTAATAAAAACCTCTCTTTCATCCAAGATAGGGAATACGCGAGTCCATTATTTATTGAGTGAAACCAGGCCTTTTCTTAGATTAACGTTGAGCAATTGTATTGTTCTCGTCCATTTTGATGAAATTTTGCAAAGTTCAAGCGAAAGTGAACGATTTCATCATACTCCAGTCAAGGCTGTCTGCGGGAGTGTCAATTTTGAAGAAACTGAGATCTCATATCAGAAATCCAGCTTCGTGGTTGATCAATAATATTTTCTTGTGGGATAACTTTCGTTTAGAGAGAAGTTTTTGGCAAATCAGACCATGCTTATTCGGACACGATAATTCCGAATCGCTCAATTAACTTCGAGGGTAGTCCCTTTCATGGCATAAAACGGGGCGTGCATGACATGATCCATAAATGAATTGCTATTTGTAAGAATGTTTGAAGGTGATGGAGAATTTCCCGTTGTACCAAAATGATTATAACTTATTAGCCCTCAGGCTCATGAGAAAGGTAAGAAAGGGGGTTGCCTGAGTCATATTACTATTGCGCACCCGCTGACAGTGCCGAGTTCTTAGATAATTTCTCATGAATTCGTGAGTTTTTGCGAATCCGGAAAGTACTGCAGATTCTTTGAGTCTTCTAGAATCGGGTTTATTCCGATGAATTGCTTCAATATGTCGTAGAAATTGACGGAGATTTTTGAGACTTCGAGCATCTCGGTATCAGAATTCCTAACTGCATCAAGTGGAATCAAAAGATAGTTCGGTCGTATGCAACTTTCGAAAGAATGAAGATAGATGGATCACAAATATGCCATTTCACAAATTCTAAAGAAACACGACACTTGACTCATGAAGGCCCTTCATACACGCTTACACAAAACTGCAGGCCACGGACGTCCCTTCTCGCGCGAAGGTTATAGCGGGCGCCCCGGGCAGCATCCAACACTTATTTAAACACAACAATTCGCACGGCATAGATTATTCACCACACCCAAATACACTGCTTCCTCGTTTCCGGTTATCCAAAAATAAGCTTGCACGATTACCCACGTGGCTTAACCCTCGCACGCTAGCAGTAAACAAGCAGATGCGCGAAAACGCCAAATTTTTACAATAGTGTTACAATCGTTAAAAAAGAGTTATGAATGCACATAATTTTTTTCGTCAATCAAACTTTATGGAATAATGCAAATATCAATGTCAGAAACAACCATTTCCGACTCAAAATTCCGCGATCTTTCCAATGGTGAGCTTGAAAATTCGCTCCGATCAATATCGGCCGAGATAGCAGAAACATGGTTGTGGAAATTTATTCACAATCCCACAACGGAAAGAGATATCGTAATTTAGACCACAGCAATCAATTTGGGAGGAATTTTTACGTCGGAAATGTGCTTGCCGCATAGATCTCATACGATTCCCAACATTTACCAAACCAAAATCGTAAGCCAAAAAAATCCGCCAACTTATCTTTGTCAGCTGGTATATATATGTTACAGTAAACGTCCGAAATCAGTCAATGCCGGAGATTGACTAGTAAATCCTAGGATTGACTGGTGGGGCCAGTTAATCCTAAGATTGACTAGTAAATCTCCAGCATTGACTGGGAGGTCTAGTCAATGTTGTTCAAAATGGCGGCATTTCGGACATTCACTAGTCAATCTTAGGATTGACTAACGAGCCTCCTTAAGTGTCCGAAACGTGATTGGTCACGGAAAATATAGTTCGCACGTCATTTTGATCTTTTTCAAACTTCGCGCCGGAAAACAAGCTCCTGAGGTACATCTCCTGAGGAATCATTCATCAACATCGTGGATGAGGACTTCTACAGAATTGGAACAAAAGCTGGTTTGATTAATTAGTCGTTCATGAGGAGCCAGTTTGATGTTCGCAAAGAGAAATTCCTCGATCACAACGAAATCGACCAGGCGCAAACTGTGAGCTTACGAGCAGCAGCTTTAGAAATTTCGGTCACAGGTTGCTTGGAAATGACGAATCCAATTGTAAAGCTTAATCTTCTTCGAATAGATGTTCTTGTAAAGTAAGAAAAATACTGTGCAATTCAAGATGCCATAATAGCCAGAGTAGCTGTAACAAGTAGCTTTTATATTGTTAAATTTTCGGAAAGATTCAACTTCACTTGGATCATGCAACGTGCTCTAATATTTGTCGGTGAAAAATTCGTAAGACTAGAATGACATCATCAATGTGATAAAGATGTGACCTCCGGCTAGTATGAACGTAAGATCTTTTTTTTCCTCAAGTGGAATATAAGGAAAAATCTGATGACAGGCTATCACTAATGGATCTCCCACTGGCAGACCATAAGCGCTTTCATTTTGCTCACCCGGTAAACCGGATGAGCATGAATCCAACGCCCGTGTGCCCTGGGGGCTAAGACTTTCTGCTCTCAGCCCTACGATGTTGGCAAGCCATCATTGCAGAACTGGGGGCAGCTAACCACTATCTAACCAACCCACCCCGGGACCGCGTTAGCATTACTTCAGGGTGGGAGGCGTATCGCGCGCCATGGGGCGTTCCTCTTTGGTGTGTTCGCTCTTCTGTCTTCTCTCTTCGTCGTCAATGATCACTCTTCAAGTCGTGGTTGTTCGCTATGCAGCGCCGCTTGCTTGGCGCTGCAATGCCCGTTCTCGCTCTTCTTTTCGGGTGATCGGCGTCTTGATATAGGTGGCGGTCTTATCCCATGTCTCTTCGCTGCGGAGCATGAACGGCACCAGATTCTCAGGGGTGATCTGATTTCCAAGCCAGTTCGCGAGCTCCGCTCTCTCCATAGCTGTGTTCATGCACTGCAAGAGTGCATGCTCCACGTCGTCCCAGTCTGCCGCACACATCTGACAGACCGGGGTCCCCCTCTTCTGGAACCGCTCCAGGTACTCTCCAAAGCAGTCATGCCCACTGAACGCTTGAGTCAGCCAGTAATCCAGCTCTCCGTGAGCTCGATCGATCCCCCTGGCTATGTTGGGGATCAACCTTCGCGTCCACTCCCCTTCCTTTGAGCTCTCCCACTCTGTTTGCCACTCTTCGGCGGTCTCCCCCCTCTCGACATCTCGTATGAAGGCCTTACGAGTGGGGTTGAGCACGACTTCAATGCTCTTAAGGGTTTCTTGGCGTTTCCATACCCGCACTCTTTCGGCTACAAGCAGTCGAATAGGTGGTGTACCCGCAAGTACACAGGCTGCGTCGTCGGACACCGTGCAATAAGCGCTGATCGTCCGTAGCGCGAAACGTTGCTGGACTGGACCTAGCTTTGCATCGATTACGGACCCTCTAGCTACCTGTCCCCAAATTGGTGCACCGTACAGCATGATGGAATAGCTCACGGTGCTGAGTAAGGCTCGCCTGTTTGGCTTGGGTCCCGCAATGTTTGGCATCAGCCGCTGGAGGGCGCCACCGATCCTGTCCGCCTTCAGCGCTGCTTCTCTGGTTTGTGCCTTGTAGCTCCATCGGTCATCAAACCAAACCCCAAGGTACCTGAGTTCCCTTTTGAGTGGGATCTCGTATTCGTTGGTGGAGAACACGGGAGTTTCGAAACTCCTCCTCTTGGTGACTAGCATCGCTTCGCACTTGTGCTCGGCAAGCTCCAGCCCGTTCTCAGGGAACCATTGACCAATGCAGTAAAGAGCTCCATTGGCCACACACTCCACTTGCCACGCGGTTTCGGCAACCACGACTAATGCCGCATCGTCCGCGAAGCCAATGAGTTCCGCTCCATCTGGGAGACTCATGTTCAGGAACTCGTCGTATCGCGTGTTCCATTCGAACGACCCTGACACGGATCCTTGAGCTATTCCTGCAGATAATTCCAGCTCAACCCTTCCCTCATCGGTATCACATTCGAGGACTCTGTCACGCAGTCCATCGCTGATGACTGCGAGCAGGTAAGGGGGGACTCTTCCATCTAGGGACCTATAGATCCGTTCCCAGCTTGCTGTGTTGAAGGCATTTTTCACATCCAAGCATATTATGGCACAAAACCCTCCTCCCGGTTGGGGAGCCATTGTATGCGCTCTGTAGGCTCTGTCTTGTACGATTTCTATTGCATGCATTGTACTGCGCCTTTTGTGGAAGCCAAACTGCTCCGGGGACATCCCTCCGGTACGCTCATACTCTTCCTCCGCCCGGTTCAGGATCATGCGGTCATACATCTTCCCGATGTTGTCCAGCATATTGAGTGGCCGATTCGATGATGGCTCCGCTGGTTCTCCACCACCCTTTCCTTTGGGAATGAGGACTAGCTTTTGCCGTTTCCACACTTTCGGGAATACTCCCGCAAGGAGATACTTATTAAACAGCTTCAGTAGCAGGGTAGGCTGCTCTCGAGCCACTATTCTCAGGGCTTCATTGGGGATACCGTCCAGCCCCGGGGCCTTGCCATTCGCCAATCTCGTAGCGGCTCGTCTTAGCTCTTCTCCGGTGAAGAGGGGGATTGGCTCGGAGATAAACCCAGGGGATATGAGTCCGGGCTCCCCTCTCGGGTAGTGTGCCCTGGCAGTCCATAGAACTGACTCTTTGTCAGTTGGCGCTGTTGGTCCGTCTCTCAAACGCAGTATGAACGTAAGATCTAAGACTATGTGTAGCTTTGATACATTCAGGCTAAATATCATTTCGCATGAATAAATTTTGCTCATCATATATTTTTATTTCTCTGCTTATTATATTTTTCGGACATTTACGGGGGTCAGTCAGTCAATCCTGAGATTGCCTAACAAATGTCCGAAATTCATCGTTACGAATCAACATTGACTGGCCCCACTAGTCAATTTCAGCAATAATTAGTCAATCCTAGGATTGACGGATATCGGACATTTACTGTAACATATATATTTATATATAATGTAGTTCGCAGGGTCTGCGCGGGCTATTGCGGGGATCGCTCGAGATGTTTTTCCGAACATATTCATCAAATATGTACCTACAAATGAGATACTTGATCCACAAAGAGAACTAGAAGAGCACTGGGATGATGTCAAATGCATTCCTCATTTGCGTAAGATGCACTGCGTGCGACCACTCTCAGCAGACTCAGTCGAAGTACAAGAAGATTCAAATGACGGGATTAACTGTTTTATTGTAAAAGTACTGTGAATAGTCAATTGTTTAAAGCCATTGTAACGAATTATCGTTGATTGACGATATGACATAATGATGATAATGATTCTTAATGAGAATGAATGGTGGAATAACATTAGATTGATTTTATTTACTTTCATGACGGAGTTTTCGTCTGAACGTCACGGTTGTTAATTTCTGTATTTGACATTCATTTTCATCATTGCAAGAAGTCTCAAATGAATTATTTGTAGAATGAGATCAATTCCAATATTTTTTACATCACCATGACCATGCCAATAGCTGAGTAGTTTTATGATAGTCGCACGGACATTCGTACGGCAGTTCCCAAACGTCCATGCGACATCTCAGAAAATTTTTCCTCCAAGCTCCCTTGCTCACGATTTTCATTTTAAAAAATATCTGAAAGTCGTTCATGCGAGAATAGTTTTTAAATCACCAATGTGATTATATCTCAGAATTTTATCTCTCATAGATTCGCAGATTATTCGTCCGATAGTTCAGTATACCAAAACCCATGTCCGGAAAATGTTCGTGCTGCAAGCGAATTTCTATAATTTTTCACAACAAACTCAACAACTATAGAATTCCATAAAGATGCCATAAAATGCAGAAACTATTTCAGAATATCATTGTGGTAATTGTTTGTTCCATGATTGATTAATAACGGAGTAACACTGGGATTTAACTTTAAAATTGCAGTGCGAACGTCCGTGCGACAGTCGTGGAAATGCCCTAATATCAAACGTAAGGACTCGAGCATCTCTGTAATTTCGACTTAACTCGAGTCACTTACCGTGTCTACTGACTTTTTAACAATGCTGGGTTAGATTTCCTTGCTTCCGTCTTCTCTTCACTGGTTCAGGCACATTACTTATTTCAATACGTTTATCAAATCATACATCCTGCAACTCAATGACTCGACATAATCTTCGATGATCTCATGGCTCTCAAATGTTAAAATTAGAATCTTTTAATCTCTTGTTATTCGTGTCACGTTGGATTTGGCAAGGGAATTACTCGACATTCTCCCCGGTCTCGTGGCTTTCAAAAGTTGAAATTCATATACTAATCCGAGATGGAGTTCCAAGGAAAAAGGAAGGTTATCCTCGCCAAGTTAGCTTTCTGGAAACAGCAGAAGGGGAGGGGGAAAGATCTCAATATCGCCCAAATGCTACGCGGCTGCTTATCTTGTTTTTGATTCCTGCGAGAAAGTGAAAAAAGGTCCAAGCTACCATATCGAGCAGGCTGTATCTCTACATCATGATTTAGAATTAACACATTCACTGCGATGGGCCCCACGGGTGGGGCTCTCGCGCCCTTCCCTCTGTGCGATGGACCCACCCGTACGGGCCACTTTTCATTGAGTTTCAGCTCACGTCCAACAGCGGAGACATATCCAATGGCTTACGTCGTGGTGGTTTCTCGTTGTTTATGTTATAATTAACATGTGTGCACAGCAGTTTTGGTATGGACTCGAATTCGGTGAGTTTTTCCGGATTTCCGTTCTTGACTTAATTTATTCATTAATTGATTACATAAAATAGAGCGATTATCAGTAGACTGTTTACTTTAGATTTGACGATTCTCAACGTATCTTAGCTGATTTCGAAGCTTTTCTCAAGATTCACAAACAGAGCCCAAACACGTTGGAAATCATCGAACCCCACTTGAGTAATCTTTCATTCACGCGCTAGATAAAGTTTCTGTTGAAACAAAAAATGTGGGTTCTTCCAAGCACAGCCTTCGCTCTGTCGTATGTGTATTGTCGTGTACTGTGGAAGTCCTGGCATTGAAGATATAGAAAAAAATGATCGGGTTGGATCTATCACTCTCATGCTCAAACGATCTGAAAAACGTCGATGAACCGCAGCCAAAGATGAGTCTCAGTCATGCTGAAGCACGCTGAAACCATGATCAAACATTATCCCCTGGGTGGAACAGATATTGGAGTACAAGTTCACTTGGAGTCTCATGACATTGAATTTGATGATTTTATTGATACAATTGATTATCCACATGAATCTTATCCATACTAGAGGAAAACTTCTGGGCCCCACCAGTGGGTCCCGCCGCACAGAAAGATGGCTTCCAAGTCTGTGTGCGACGGCCCCACCGGTGAGGCCCACAGAAATTCATATGAATACTGTAAATACATGCCAAACTGATGATTTTCCAAAAAGTTTAGCTTCCGAAAGTGCTCAAATGGACATTCGTACTCACTCGCAATCTAGCTGCTCGAGACATTAATGCTAAGCATATTTAGAAATGCTGATGAAGCATCCTGATATTTGTATTACTCCCCTAATCTTCGGCTTGTATCGTCTGTATCTTGACATGAAGAACAATACATATTCCGATTCATTGATGTATCAAAGGTTTTCCAGTCATCGTCACTAACATTATTGGAGAAGTCTGCGTGATGTCAAAAACACGAGTGGCTTGCACCTGATTTGATATAGAAACTCTTCCTTTTAAACATTCGTTTCATTTCTGACCATCGTCTGGATATGATATCGTACATTACCACCTTATTCGTCACTTTTCTGAAGGTAGAAACGATCATTGAGAATGCTGAAACAGGATCCCATCGTATGATCCAAAACCACACAAGTCTATGCGATATTCCGAATAAAACCGATATTCGAGACTCAGTAATCGTTTATCTCGAAATTGGCCCCATAATTTACGACAAAAAAATTTTTGATAACGTATATTGGCAAGTATTTGTATATCCCTTCGAAATCTCGGGAGTTGACGATTTCTTGGCAGAGTTGAGATTATACGACGATAGTGTGCCATGCCCATCATGTGGTTGAAGATTCGCATAGGGTGACGAAGGAACACATCAATCCTGCAAGTTTTGGAGACTTCCAAAGTATCATCTGCTAGTTAGCGAATAAATTCATTCGATTTCGATTACTCGGGTGGGTTTTATCATTCGTGAATTAGTCGATGAACTACAAAAGGATTGAGATACTTCAAAGCTCCCAAAATTTTGAGAATTCATGTGCTTCTTCGCCACCCCACGCAACCCTTACAACCACTGATTGAAATGTCAGTACGGATATATGGTCTGAGCAAGCAGGTTAATTGACTCGTCGGGGGTGCATCAAGTTTTGGGAGGGAGTGAGTCAACCCGTTGCTCGATTCGTAGCGCAAAACTTGTAAGGAGTAGTCGTAAGATATTCCTTCCTTCATATTCAATTTCATTCTGTTCTCTTTCCGACGGTTTTTCCATGATGGCATTATTCCTGCTTTACGAAATCTGTGAGTATTTGTTGACTCATCTCGACTTAAAATGTCTTAGGACTGTGGATAGTACGCTGAATTTGCCTATGTAGATGAAAAGTGATCGTATCTTCTCTAACTTTACTCTCATTCCTCAACTCATCCCAGCCATCAACTTGACTTGAATATGACTCCCTGTGCCTACATATGAGAGAGATGGGATAAGATCTGTTTCTCTTCAATCCTAAATTGTCCCTCATGAGTGACCAAAGAAATAATGAATGTCACATGCTACTCCAAGCTTTTTCTATGAATAATTCGTATGAAGGACCATCTCCGATCCTGATTCGAAAGAACTCCTCCACTATTCTGGACCACAAACCAATCCCCGTTCCCAGATTCTGTCGTCATTCGAGACGAACTTTTCCTCGCTTCAAGAACACGGTGGTCTGACAGGGTGGATGTATACCGGTAAGGGTGCGTCACGAATGATTCATATACATGTATGTGCAGTACATACTGCGCATATGCACTGCATACATGCACATGTGCAACTCATCGAACTTCAGCGAAGATTGAGAGGGTCACACTAGAGAATTTCTGATTCGAATTGGTTTGTATCCTCGCTCCGTTACCGGCTAACTTGAAGCAAAACTCGACGAGTTCCGTGTGGTTTGGGCGCAAATTTGGTGAGCTGTACGTGTGCATGCGTGCAGTGCGTATGCGCAGTTTGCATTGCATATGCATGTATTATCATATTTCAGGGTAAGAGCTTCGACAGGGGCTGGGTGTTTGCTTTTCTCTCTCTATCCGCCAACATTTGCAACGTCTGCAAGGCATCTATGCTTGCCCAGTACGTGCGCAATAGACCTGCACTTGACCTCGTGGTGCAAGGTGGTAGAGAAGAAGAGCAGAACCATTGTGCAACCCATACTGCGCATGCATTGGGGCCTTGTGGACGCCGTGAACTGTGGAGAAGGGGGTGGGAATGGTGAGCAAAGGCGCATTTTCTGTCGAGGTCCTTAGGAGATCCTCCCGTCGCTTAGTTGATTCAGGGAATTCGTGTAGTTGGTACCGTGCCATGCAAAGCTAACTCATCCTTGATAACTTGCCGGATGATAATTTTCAACCACGGAGCCATCTCCTCCCATGAGGACATGACGATATCGCCTCCGTGATTACTAGTATGCCGATCTGATCCTGGGCAAATTCCCTAACACGACCAATGAAATGAGTGAACATCGCCATCCGAGACATCCGTATGTATCCACATGATGAATGATATTTCATTCCAATCTGTTTTTCGATAACCGACTCTGGCTCCCATCGCTTCAACCTTGAATTGTTGGAGCCTTGGGATCCCTCGCTTACAATTTTTGAGGGTGAAACTCACAAGAAGAGCATCAGGTCTGCGGAACATGGATCTTGATAAAACTCTGGGAATGGTCTTGTTTTGGTGGAAAATGAGGGTATCTCTAAAGGTTGAGTCCAATAAGCCCCCTATCCCAAAATACAGCTGTGGAGATTAACATTGTCCATATAGGCCCATGTTAAAAAGTCGTATGTATAGATATACTGACAATGCTGATCTTCACGGCTGTATCTCGGGATAGGAGGCCCATTGGACTCAACCCTCGGAGATACCTTCATTTTTCACCAGAACAAGATGGTTCCCAGAGTCTCGTCGAGATCCTTGTTCCGCAGACCTGATGCTCTCCTTGTCAGTGCAACTGAGATTGACGAAAATATCTCATGGTTCTGACCTAGTTGACTCGATATAGTACACCAGGATTTGATCCAGCGACCTCCTAATCAGGTTTCCCAAATCCTCACATGTGTGACTTCTACGAAAGGCAAAAAACATTCCACCGTACATGAATTGTGAAATGTGGAATGGTGCAGGCCGTCTATTAGAAATTTTATCCGGTCATCCCGAATCGATAACCATCAGAGCATGATCATGTTGATCCAAATCTTCAGTCTATAAGATTCCTCAATGGCTCGTTCCAAGCTCACGTGTCAATTGAGGGCTCTTCTTGACTACATCACTCTCGACTGTGTGACAGATCCCGGGCTAGGCTTTTTCTTCCTATGTTCATGATGTTCCTAAGGTGAGATCTCCTCAGTCCCTAGAAATATGTCGAATTGCATCATATCCTAATGCAACTCATCAAGAACCTCTCAATGATTCGCAGGAAGATGAAAAAGTTGTAGAACTAGTGCAAAGGTATGGACCGAAGAAATGGACGCTCATAGCACGGCACTTGAAAGGTCGGATAGGCAAGCAATGTCGCGAGCGTTGGCATAATCATTTGAATCCGGGGATAAAAAAGACTGCTTGGACAGAAGCTGAAGATCTGATCATAGTGGAGGCTCATCGGCGCGTTGGCAACCAATGGGCTAAAATAGCCAAGCTCTTGCCAGGTAGAACGGACAATGCCATCAAAAACCATTGGAACAGCACAATGAGGAGGAAATATGAGGTCGAAGAAGGCAGGAGTTTACCAGTGCGAGGTTTGTATTGTTCGCTTTCATTGTTTCTAGGATTTCTCTGACTCCTCAAGTTCTCGGAAATATTAAATTTTATGCCTGTTAACTTGTCAGACATCAGTTTCTGTTCTTCAACCAAATTCTCTCACATTTCTAGGAATGTCTGGTACTCTTACTCTTAAATCGAAATATCAGAGAGTTTTTCCCTATACTCCAATCCACATACCTCCGGTTGCGGTAGACCGTGATTTTCCAGACATATACTTTCTATTCCTAGAATATGTGATAAATGAGGATGTCCACGGAACCTTCTAGTTTTGTGTGACAGCAGTACTGCAAGGGTACTATGAGATATTGGGATCGCGCAAAAGTAGCATCATGAAGTATTTTATGCTTCCCGACGCAAATTCCGCGCCATTACTTGATATTACAATTATTACTAACTATACTAACGCACAGGGTCTCGTAACGGCTCGTTTATGCGTCGGGGGACATAAAAATTCGCATGTACCTTGTTGTGGAGACGGGGTGTTTCACGACTAGTGCTGAAAACTGCGTTCTCGCAACTTGAGTACATAATCTACGATGTTATATGATTCGATAAGTACTTACTAGCTTCTCCTAACCGCATCCTGGTATGTCAGCAGCAGACCGTGGAAGATGATTTTTGGGTAATTCATGAGCGAAGCAACCCGTTTTTCCTTATCGATAGACCTGTACCAAAAATGTCCATTCCACAAATACCTGCTGAAATGATATATGAGGAAATCCCAGAAACTTTTGACTTTTGGCCTCTAAAAGTGAAATTATAGAAAAAAGCTGTGTACATGTCTAAAATTTTTTATACCCCTTGTTTGAAGGCTCCGAAAACATAATCATCCATGTGGGTCATCCGAAAAAAATCGCTGAACGACTTACAGCGCAAAGTCTTGAGCGGGTACTTTTGGAAAATTTGTTTCTGAATTTTCATTGTTTGGGTAAGCGTTGGGGGCTCTTTTAGAATACTTGAATGGACATAGAAGTCTCAACTTTAGGAATGCGTGATAAGAATTGCACAATGGTGATGATGGCGGCTTGTGACCTATTGGAAGGTGGCAAAAATACACTAAATATTGAAGTGTATCGGCAAAAATTTTTCTCCGTGGAGAGTAACAAATACGAACATCAAATACGATCCTTGTCATTTTCATACCAATCCGGAATGTCCCTGAACCCTTCGAAAAATTTGATAAAACATTCCGAGACGATTTCGTCTATATAAAATTGTCAATTTTCCGCATTCAAAAAGATGGCACTCTCAAACGCGCCAGAGTCTGAGCGAAACGAAGTGGATATGGTTTTCTGATACTATCACCTACTATTTCCCGGCATGCAGGAGTCCGCCCGTTGATTATAGCAAGTGTACACGGCCGAGAACTGCGTAAACATACCACGAGTAACACTAATTTCATTCTGGTAAAACGCAATTCCTTGATTCCCCCATTGATATACGTAGATGTGCAAAAGGTCGATTTCTTTGTTTCCGCGTGGGTAAGACAATGAGTTCATCGCAGAGTTCCTCTAGAATGCTCTAAAAAGTGTATGAGCTCAAGAACAGGAATAATGATTTCTCATCGAAACGGAGAGACAGACCGTCCGATGCATGTCACGGCTCAGTACATCGATGTACATCTCCCACTAGAAGAAAAATCACAACCTTGGATCATTAGAACCATCCCTGCGAAGTTACAGCCCCCGCTGTGGTAAGCTAGAACCGCGAGAGCTCAACGAATTTTGAGAGTCGGTCCGAGTGACACGTCAATTCCTCGATTTTCGGGTGTTTTCTCGCACATGACCTTCTCTAGTATCTATCCGCATCCACCAATCGATCCCAAATTCGGTGTCCACTTTCAAGACATCTGACCGAAGAAATTTTGACTGGTTAGGCCTCATGAGACGTCGTACAGCCCAAATGATCGAGGAGTGACAGCAAAAGTCAAACGTTTCTGGGATTCCCTCATATTAATCTATCAATCCAATATTTCGGAAAAATATCGGATTCAGAGCTGTGCGTTGATTCGTTTATGATATTAGCTCTTACATATCGATGTAACCGAGTTCTGTGGAGAAATCTATCGTGTTTATTCTTCACTAGAATGATGGGAACCTTGTGCGAAACAGAGAATGTAGCAATGAAAATGTAGCAAGAGATGAAGTTCATGGAGGGAAATATCAGAATCCATTCGGTGGGTATCTGTGCCCTGATCCGAACAAATTTTGCAAAGCTTCAAAGCCCATGAAGTTATCGCGGTGCTGGCTATCAATATCATTACTTTCCGATTACTCGCTCAGCGGACGTAAGGTCCAGCTTTGGAACATCGTGCTCTTTATCCTCTTTCACAAGAAAGATAGAAATGGACTAGTCTGATTCGTGATTTCAGTTGGTATTCCTGTGGGGAACTGAGAAGAAATATTCGATTACTTATAGTGAGTGGAATGAGCCTCTAGTTGTGATGGCATTGCGAATTCTTTGACGCTCACATGATATGCGACTGGATTGAGGGGCCCGCGACGAGGGCAATCGCCCGAGTGCACGCGGAACTCTCGGTCGCTCACGTGGATACTCGCAAAATACTCGCCGATGCTCGCCACGCGCGAGCAGTGGCGGGTATCGAAGCGAGTATCCACGAGTATTCACGCGCATCGATGTGTGCCGGCGAGTATGGCGTGCATCGCGACTTGTTGGCGGCCTCGGCATGCTATAGTTTCAGCTGGCTTTGAAATAAAGTGTCTGCGTTCTCGACTGTGCATCGATGATATCGTAGAGCAGGGATGCTAATCCACTCATGCCATTTTGATCTTTCTGACTCTTTTCAAAAATTCGCGTGGGAATCTGTACCCTTCAATAATCAGTGGAAAGCTCGAAATTACAGCCTTCAAATGAAGACTCAGAGAAGATATCCTAGCGATTATGTCTACCGTTGTAACTTTCCAAGAAAGTGGCGGATCTAAGCTCCCGTCAATCTTTCAATACACATCGGAGAAAATCGGTTCTGACCGTTGTCTGCGCGGGCAACAATCAGAAATCGATGAGAAAGCTAAAGGATTTTGATGGTCCGAAGTAATCAAGGTCGGAAAGCTGGACGAAATTTGTATCTTCTATTGGTGTGTATTCGAAAAGCCTGGTGCTGAGGAATGCCTTATTGGTCACGTGCTCACTTTTGCTCATCTGGACGAAGGAGTCTGGAGAGATACCGAATTTCCTAAGTACTTTGTTCAGGTAACGAAAAATAGCGCACCCAATGCTGCCGAAAGAACTATTGGTGTACATTGTACTTGATACACTATTAATCAACTTATGACTTTGAAACATTACAAACAGTTTTTACCGGGTTGTTTCCTCTCAAATCCATATAAATCAAAGATACCTCTGCCTGAATTTTGGAAGAATGGCTCTTCCCAAATTTCTCGGAGTGTTTACATTGAGATAAAAGACGCCTTGAGGAAGAATCAAAAACTCTCACTTTCAAAGCATTCCAACTTAATCAAGAGATCAATCACGGTGATTCCGAAGGGCGGGGAAGTTCAGTGCTCAGGAAGGAAGGGAATTCCTGTGGGGTGTGAGTTTAGGAGCCTCCAGGATCATTCCCCAGATAGTCCGGCGGCCGAGCATGGTTCCGTAGCATTTTGGATGTGACCGGACAAAAGTTGATTATTCCCATGTATTTTGACCCGCTGAATCCGATTTTCGATGGTGGAAAGTCGGAAAACTGGGCCGAAAATTGTTATTAACAAATTATTGTTAACAACTGTAAAATGCACTTTTTCGCGCCGGAAAATTTTTTTTTTATATTTTTTTGCGTATTTCAAACAAAAAAGGTCTCTACAAAAATTTCCTGAAAATGCACTGTTTTCCCGTGAAAAATTCGCAAAGTTTCAAAAAACACGATTTTTACAACTTTGCAACAATTATTGCTCGGAAGTGAAGAGGAATTTTTTGATCCAACAAGGCGCAAATTACTCCTTGAAGCCTCTCCTATTGATGAAAACCCAAAAAAGTCAGTATGCTACACCCCATGTGAGTGAGAATGGCGAGACCGACTCCCTATTTTCGGTGCATTCTCTTGCTACATGGATATACTTACCCATGCCTGAATTCGCGTCTTGATCCTCTTTCGTGCACTTCGTGCGCTATTTCGAACGCAGGCAAATAATGTCTCGTATCTTGGCGTACGTAGACATGGGAGAATCTTGGAAAAGTCTTGGGAAATTCCGGAAAAATCACTGTAAAAACTCTGTGTGATCTAGGTGAAACTGGTTCTAATGGAACATGAACACCGTGACGTTGTTGACTTGCGAAATTCAGGTCATTCTGAGAATATGCGAGATTTATCAATATCCTTGACGTTAGATTTTCATCATTCGGGTGGAATTAGTATTTAATTAGAATCTCAACCTCTTAAACCCAATACCGAGTCGCATGATGAACAAAATAGAATCGACGCAACCGTACTTATGCAACTAAATAGGTATCAGGGACAAAAACTCGGATAGAAGACTTCCGTGTACACTGGGGTACCACCTGCACTGTCCAGCATAAGCTCACTTCACGACCTTGCTGTCTCACTTATTTTTTATCTTGATCAACGAGTGCGAGTGAGACAGCGCGATGTCGAGCTTGGACAGTTCATGTTGTCCCTGAGTGTACATACCGAGGTGAATATTTGTATGATAATTGACCATGGAATCATGAGGATGCTATGCTATACTTGCATGTCTGACCTATTTGACTGAGCATCTAGATCCACGAGTACGGTTGCGTCGATTCTATTTTGTTCATCATACGACGCGGTATTGGGTTTAAGAGGTTGGGATTGTAATTAAATACTAATTTCACCCGAATTAATGAGATCTAACGTCAAGATTATTGATAAATCTTGCATATTTTCAGAATGCCCTGAATTTTGCAAGTCAACAAGGTCATAGCGTTCATGTTCGATTAGAACCAATTTTACCTAGTTCACACAAGTTTTTACAGTGAATTTTCCGGAATTTCCCAAACTTTTCCAAGATTCTCCCATGTCCAGGTACGCCAAGATACGAGACATTGTTTGTCTGCGTTCGAAGATAGCGCACGAAGTGCACGAAAGGGGATCGAGACGCGAATTCAGGCATGGGTAAGTATATCTATATAGCGAGAGAATGCACCAAAAATAGGGGGTCGGTCTCGCCGTTCTTACCCACATGGGGTGTAGCATACTGACTTTTTTGGGGTTTCCATCAATAGAAGAGGCTTCAAGGAGTAATTTGCGCCTTGGTGGATCAAAAAATTCCTCTTCACGTCCGAGCAATAATTGTTGCAAAGTTGTAAAAATCGTGTTTTTTGAAATGTGCATCTTACAGTTGTTAACAATAATCTGTTAATAACAATCTTCAGCCCAGTTTTCCGACTTTCCACCATCGAAAATCGGATTCAGCGGGTCAAAATACATGGGAAAAATCAACTTTTGTCCGGTCACATCCAAAATGCTACGGAACCATGCTCGGCCGCCGGACTAAGAGAGAATCAGAATTTTTCGTCGGTGGATTTTAAAATGAAGTCATTCTTCTGATTTATTCATTATGAATGGTAGGTAAAGAGTGGTCTTTGGTCTTATGAGAGATATTGTAGATTTTTCGTCTTTGATGATAAATATTGAAGTTGGTGTCTTATCGATCTTGAAGGACGGTGGGGAGTTGAATCAATTCCCAAAATTTCGTGATGGAAATTTCATAACGACGTTTCGTCCGCAAAGATTCGTGGACCTCATCAGGCTTGGGTTTTTTGGTTTAACATACAACGTAGTGCTGTTGCGATACGATAAAAATCGTTAATTTGAAGATGTCGTTATCGATGTCGAAAAATGTCGGAGGTCAATTCTCGTTAGCGTATCGACTCTCACAATAATTTATCGACGATATTATCGATATCGTGAAATTTTTTCCAATCCTCAGTGAGAGTAGGGGTATGCCGAACGTACAGAAGTTTTCCTCACATGATTAATGGATTGTCCCGTATGCTGAATGTGACCGTGTGAACAATGTGCGAGTGTGAGTTTGTAATTACGAAAAGCCAGGTGGAACCGATACTTCAATCAGTTATATCCGACCTTTTGCGTGAATTGATATAATCAATGATGCCGTCGTGAAAGAGACTTCGTGAAGATCCAGATTCAAGTAGTTCCGACCAAGAAATGCGATAAAAAGAAGAATCAAAAAAATGAGCCAACCAAGTAGTCAACAACGGGATATAGCCAAGCCAAGACTTTCAAGGAGCAATGTATTCGAAAATAGTGCGTAAAAGACAATAGAATCAGTGAATCATCAAATGTGTGAAGCATGAGATCCTGCAATATTTGTTGAAATGGCTTCATTTGGAATTCTCGTTTGTTATTAGTAACTTATCGTGCACCACTGTTATATGTGGCATATTTATGCTACCTAAGATAAATGACTCAGGGATTTGGGATACCAGAAATGACTCGTTTGACAAGAGATTTGATTAAGAGAGTCATTTTGATTGGATCACTCTTCAAATGGGTCTTTTGAAGTACCCCAAATCTCTGAGTCATTCCGAATGAGTTATTAGTTTTAGGCAGGGTGTTGTGTTATATGATAAAATTTTCTATTTACGACTTGTTGACGCTCTCACTCATTAGAATATTCCCAAAATTCATACTGCGAATGTCATTCTAGGGATGATTCTGTTCGGATTCAGGAAAATAACCTCGATATCGATAATATCGTGACATGTCGCGATATGATGTCGATCGATAATTAATGTCGCTCAAGCAATGTCGTTATCGATGTCGAAAACAGTAAGGGTTATCGATTTCGATGTCAATATCGTTTTTATCGATATCGCGATACGACATCGACAATGTATCGATTATCACGGCAGCGCTAATACAAAGATAGAAATAAATTACATATATGTTTTGTGTATATATGATAGATGTATAAATGTAGAGATGCGCAACTTACGTTATTCTTTAGATCGTCATGGTATATATTGAGCGATCTTGTGCTGGAGACCAAACATAACGTCTGGCCCCTGTTAATACAGGTAAACAGAGTGAGTCGTCTTTCGTCTCCTCCTCCACTTTTCGTCTCTCCCGTGGTTTTACCGCATTGAATCGGAATGGATGATCTCTAACGAAAAATGTTTGAAGTAGTTTCTTGTAGATCTTTCGAAACTCTGTAAGATCATATGCTCACATTTATCTATGGAGATCAGCCACTGTGAGATTCTCAGATGAATCGGAAATATCGTTGGAGCTTCGTGAATCTTTGCATCCTTTCTGAAATCTTTCCAATTACGCAAAGTGTATCCAATTCTTTGATATATGTGAGCACACGGTTCTGTAGATTTCTGGAAAGTCTACTAAAAACTATCCCACGCATTTTTTGATGGAACTCGTCCCTCCCGAATTATCACGGAAAAACCTCAGAGGAGATAGAAACTCGCGGTTATTCTTACCTGTCATCTATAGTAGAGAAATCGAAAAATGACGTTCGAAAATCTACCGTTGAAGAAATTTGATTATTCTTGGAGGATGATCCCGAAGTACATAGGATCACACCCCATGGGAATTTTTTTCCTGGAACTTCAACTCCCCCGCCTCTCAGACACACCATGGGATGGTATATGTGAGTCATTTCGAAGCATTCCGGCCAGAGCCGTCACCAGGGGTGTCTGGAAAGAATTCCAAAAGATTTTTTCCGTTAGTACTATGTTCGAATAGTACAAAAAATTTTTTTTCAGATTTTTCTACCCCCCAATGGCTCTTAGGGCCCATGGAAGATCCATTTTGGGCCCCTTTTGCTCTGTCGAAGAGGAAATATTGTATCGGTGCGGAAATTTTCGCCTAAATATTCTCTGAATTTCTCATTTTTCACCTCCTAGTTTGACTTTTATCCAAAATCCATTTCAACCATCTTGTGCTACTCGCCGAAATCTATCGAATAGTACCCCTATACTTTCCCCATGTACTATACAACGCTCTCCGAGAATTATTCTGAAAAACACCTTGTCCATGTCCGTATGTGCGTGTGTCTGTATATTGTCTTCTCTTTGTCACCCGATTTCTCCTAAACCTCTGGATCAATCTTCTTAAAATTTTGAGGGTTCACTCTAAACTGATTATTCATGGTCCCAGACTATTGACAGTCTCATACTCTCATTACTTTCTCTTCCACGTTCAACTGATTGTCTAAATTTCAACACCGTTTCCATCCACTGTTGGTCCAAACGTTCTAACATCCCTTTCTCATAGTATGAACTGTCACTCCTTGTTGTCCGAGTATTCCTCGATCATTCTGAAGAGATTGGTGAACACAGAATCTGGATTAGTGTTTCCATTTTTGGAAACACTAATCCAAAATCAAAATTAAACCTACAAAAATTTCTATCTTCAATTTTGATATGGATATTTCCTTTCCTTTACATAATTTCATGTTCGTACATCTGATTTTTTTCATTCCTTCTGAATTATCTCTCCCAATAAAATCGACATACTCTGAAATCATTCCCGCCTTCCTGTTATCAAGATCTCCTTCATTAACTAAACTCTATATATTCATACACTGTAAAAAAATTCTCGAAAAACTTCAACCAACTGGTAGAATAAAGAATTCAACCAGCTGGTTGAAGTTTTTCGAACATTTTTTCTACAGTGTAGTTTGAAAGAAAATTCATATTCAATTCGTCTAAGGTCTCCATCTCTCTTTTATCCCGGCGAAATTCTATGAACGACTACCCTAAAGTTGATTCATCATCCTGGGAACATTTGGCTATACGGCGTATTAATTCCATTTCTTCCCCAATCAATAACAAAGACTCGCTCATCATAGTAACACCACTTCAACACAGTACAATCACATCCTAATTTTATGTGGAAGAGATTCATCAAAAACAAAATACTCAGAGGGTATATGATCCATGCGAAGTCATTTCGTGTAGATAATAAAATATGGATTGGTAATGGAATTCCCTGGCGAGTAAATCATATAGATTATAAAATTGAGAGTATATATTTTTCCCGGAAATATTTCGGATATTCATATCAAAATTTTGGAGATATACATTTTTGATCATTTTCTCATAGTTTCAAGGAAAAGTTTTATAGAATATTCTGAATAATTTCGTGCAATAAAAATTGTTGGTGAAAATGAAAATGCTGATGAGATTACATTCGTTCAACGGTATATAATACGATTATTTAAAAGAGCAAAAATTCATATCTATGATTGTTGTAATATGAATGGGAGAGAGAAAGCATTCCGCAAATGTCTTTTTGCAGCGTATTCAGCCTATTCTCAGGTACTCCGAAATGATAGTAGTAGTTATGATCGATTGATAAAAAATTCTCGAACGCGAAACCCTCGACCTGTGGATGATTGCATGGATAGTAGGGATTTCCCCGGTGACGATTGTCTTATAATTCCGAATCAGATTCAACCGCACCGTATACAAACACAAGGAGAGTTGCAATATATCCAACAGCAGAACCATACCGGGAATTTGCCGAAAACTATCGAGCCGACAAATTTTCAGCCAGGGTCGCGAGGGCACGTGCACGTGGGTAGACATTCAATTCAGCAAAGAACCCTTTGGGACTCTCCAGAGCCTCAGAATCAAAATTTCAACTTTAGTCAACCTCAGAGTATGCGCGCGAGTAATGTGGCATGTGAAACTATAACCGCGAGAAATGAATCAAATGCAATCACTCACGAGACCGAATTCTGATATTTTATTCGAGAAAACGCACAAGCGCGCGTGCTATACCAAACGTGGCGAAAAAAGTCAGAACAGCTCACTCATCGTCCTTTGCACCAAGATAACGCATTGGGCAATAATCACAGCGAAATACCGCTAGCGCGGGGAATGAGTGAGAAGCTTCCACAGAGCCGCGTACACCAGGAATATCGTTACATCGATCCTGCGCGCCCATCGTCCGAACTTGATAACTCTGAACTGCGTCAAAATATCGTATACGGGAATATATCTCGAGGATCTCTATCGCGCAAGGAGATATTCAGACCCACTCATTATTCGCAACCGCAACTGAATATACCGGGTATATCCAATCGAACGGAACCTCAGTGGGTGAGCGACAACAGACAAACAGCGACGGGGCGAGTGCATCACAATCAAGGAGTACACACCTCAAATAGCATAGCGCCACCACGTATATTGTATAATCCTCAGCCGTATTACCCCCATCGAACGCAACGAGCTCACAAGACATCCGATACACGTTTTGATCCATATCACGCAAAACAGCAAGAGCCGGTCCCTCCATGCATTCGAGACTATAGGAGCCTCATACCACAGTCACATGGTGATATCGATGTCTCGACCGCGGGTTACCCGCCTCATCAGCAAGATTGGGACATGTACAGCCAAGTATTCAACGTCAATTCATACCAAAAGTGAGAGCCTCAATGCAAAATTGAACTCGTAATTCCGATCGATCATATGACGTGATGAAAGTCATCGAAGGCATACAAAAACTCCATGGAACCCCATATCGGCTACATCTATTTTGTGCAATGGCAAGGGCTTTCACTCAAAAACGCGATCCGAGTAGAGAAAGCACAATCTTGTACGGATTGATTGGTAAATTGGAGGGCAAAGCTAAGGAATTTTTTAAACTAATTATTCCAAGTGACGCAACAGTCGAGCAATTTTTCATTGATCTTGAAAAACAATACACCATTGTCGGGTCAGCGGGTGATGTAGTGTTAGTACTCGAAACATGTGCTAGGAGAACGAACGATACATTAGAGGAATATGGCACGCTGATTTGGTCGGTTTAGGATAAATTCACTTTCATCGCCAATTTTACACCAGACTACATGAGTAGCGATGGGGAATCACGACGTTGAGACGTAGAAGAAACCGCGCTCAGCAGATTCATTGTAGGCATAGGATCAGTTCTCGAGCCACTCGTTCTCATACGCAAGCCAGTCAACGTCCGCGAAGCGATAAAATTTGGACAAGAAGAGCAACTGAGACGTCACTCATATGTATCTGGAAGTACTGTTGTTCGACCTACGAACGTTGTGGGCCTCAGCATGAATCGATCGAACATCCGTGTAGTCACCGCTCGCGTAACTTGTACATACCGTGACAAAATTAGGGATGATGTAGACCACCGTTCTGAGAGACGCGATGACGATAGATTTCATCAATATTGTGGATTACGCGGACTTGAACTGCAGAGATGCCCAAAATTCACAGAAGACATGAATCGTGGGAGCGTTTACATTAACCATACACGGAGAGAAAAAATATGTAGGCCGTACCTCACCGCCAAGATGATTCCTACCGTGCTTGGTCGAGCAACTTGTACACTGAAACAAAATCTGTCGCCACTGGGACATGACTCAATGGAATGATCTGAAATTCTGCACTCACGTAGCTAGAGAGCACTGCTTCCATGCAGTGAGAGATTCAGGATGCAAAAATTCCCAAAAAAATTAGAAAAATCATACCATGTTTCGACGCTTTGACGGGTTTTGATGCCACGATGACCACCGCGAGCATGATTTCCGACACGCGAGAAAGTTTTTCAGTTCTCAACTACAGCCAAACTCAAAACGAGAAAGTTGTTAAGAAGGGTCTATATTATATTAATTTTTAAGATTCAGATCGAATAATGCAATAGAAAAAAAGTTGGAGTACTTTTTGTATATGAATCTGCTTGCGGCTAACGAGCAGACGACGCTCCGCCTCGCGCCCCGCCAAACAATAATCTCAATAATTATCCCCTCTAACTTTTTTCCAATTGCATCATTCGACCTGAATCTTGAATATTAATATAATTTAGACTCTTCCGAACAACTTTCTGGCTTTGAGTTTTGCTGTTGTTGCAAACTGAAAAACTTCCTCGCATGTCGAAAATCATGTTCGCGGTGGGCATCTCAAGGGCCATCTCGGCATCGAGACCCGTAAAACCGTCGAAAAGAGTATGATTTGCATGATTTTTTAAGGAACGTTTTTCATCGCAAATCTCTCACTACATAGAAGCAGTGCTCTTAAACTACGTGTGTGCAAAATTTCAGATCATTCCAGTGAGTCACGTCCCAGTGGCGACAGATTTTGTTTCAGTGTACAAGTTGCTCGACCTAGCAAGGTAGGAATCACCTTGGGGGTGAAGTTTTCTCTCTGTGTAGATTATATCGAGGCCGTGGTAGATATCGGCCGAGGTAGGAGTGGTATATTTTACAGCAACAGTCGTCAGATTGGAGACGCGAGCAACCTCGACAACAGTCATTCGAATACCGCGAATTCGTCCACTACTAACAATCAGGCCCCCAATGGAACGATTGATGAACGACTTCCAGCTCAACTGCAAAGCTGAAGCAATGCTGGTGAATCTTAAAACTCGTAGACCGCCCCGCAGTCCTCAGGCACTGGGTACATTGATGATGCGATTTCATATGCGTCGTCAATCTGTAGCTTTATAGATAGACCGGAGCCATCCTTTGATTCTTCGTTGGATAAAAGTTCATCCACTGAACATGATTCGAGCCCAAAAACAATGAATGAATATCATTCTTCTGTCAAAGAGTCGTCGTTGCCCCAAGTGAGAGTTCGCGAAACGTCTGTCAAATTGCTGAAAGCGGGAAGTTTGCCACCGGTATCAGGTTTTCAAAGCCGTGACTTCGTAAATGAGGGAAATGAAGTGTACATTGATTCCAGAGCAGATGTGTGGATCATCAAAGAAAGCAAAGCCAAGAATTTAGAATCCGTCGATGAGACGGATATTCTAAACATGAGTGGCGTAGCGAAAGGGGAATTCAGATCAAAGGGAACGATTGATATGAAAGTTGATGGCATGCGGTAGCAGTTTCGTGTAGACCCCGACACCATCTTGCTAGAATGCGATGGGTTGATTAGGTGGGACTTCCTATTAGATTTTGGAGGTGAACTTAACCTCAAAGCCCGCTGTTCAGAATTCAACAACTCGATTCCCTTTGCATATGGAAAGTAAATACAGCTACCGCCGAACATGTGCCGTACTGTTGAAATCAAGATTCTCGATAGCATGAAAGAGAGCTGGGTCCCCCTTATACATCTGAAAAAAGATACACTTCTTGGTAATTTCATCACTGAAAATCATAATGGATATGCATATGAGAGTTTCCATGGAACTTTTAACTATTGACCTGTTTGCGAGATGAATAAATAAATCTTCGAAAATATACTCGCCCAATGAATCAAATATTTAGAGGTGGGATGGGGCGCTCGAAACGAACAGGGCAGTGGAAGCTTATATTAGAATTTATAAGTACACTCGGTTTAAGTAATAAAAAGCACTTTAATCACAAAACTAGTGTGATAACAAACTTGTAAAAAGGTAAGACGCGGAGAGAGGTGAGGGGTGAATTAGTCGCGGAGAAAACAATTGCTTGATGAAATTAGGCGGGAGCTCGCGGCGCGAATCGCGGGCGCGAGAGCGGCGCAACTAGCCGTCTCGCCGATCCATGGTCAACTGACAAATAATTGCTCTAGAGTGATCGACAACGGCAAAGGTGCGAGCCGAGATGCGACGTTGCCCAATTTCATATTCAAATGCACCAATGGTCATAGTTTTACCGATTGAATGATTCGAGGGGGGCACAAGGGGTCATCGCTCTCGTGCCTCGCAATTTGCGTTCTCGAACATTCGCTAGCTTCAAAATCTAAAACATTTCTGAACATTCCGCCCTCTTTGCTCGCACTTAGCGAGCAACCAAAATCGAAAGAATGCTAAATTTTACCAATGAACTAAATCGAACCAAATGCAATAAAACCCAATGGATACGAACGTGGCGAAATATTCGGTTATGAGGTGGCAATTCCGATCAATCAATAAAATACTATGTCAAATCGCAATCGTGAAGCAAACTGTCTCAAATTGAACAAATAATCACAAATCGAAGGAAGTTTCAAAGCGATTACAAAATTCAATGAGCAAAGTAAACCAATAAATTTCGATTGCCAACGAGCTCCATAGTTCGAAAGGAATGCATATGTATATAAGTCGCAAAATTAGCCATTTAAAATACGAATGAAACTGTCAATTCCACAATCCGTAGTAGGACCTTTGACATAACAGAAAACTGAGCACTGCTGACTCCACGAGTCACTAAAATCAAACCAAATATCACAATGTCAAAATCACAAAAGTGCGAAAGTCACTCAGTCGACTACATAAGTAAAACTACTGCAATTCAACGACTAAAATCTGAATCGAAACTTGACTTGATTGAAACATGATTGAATCGAAAGAACAATTACAAATCATAGTTACCAATCAGTATTAATTGAAACCCAAATAAAATAGAATTCGATCCATACTGTTTTGATGATCGATTCGCTCAACAAATTTCCTTCATCGAGATTTGCCTTCAATGAACGCAACAAGAACGAAATCAATTCAAACTTTTGACAGAAAATCTGTGCAATTCCAAAACTATGCGGCAAAGATGAAAATGTCGGAGGCCCTTTGAAATGATTCTCAAATTTCCAATCCAGTATAAGCAACTAAACAAATCCAACAAGAGTACAATTTTGAGAAGTAATGATTGTATCAAGGCTCTCCAACGTACAATTTCCAATAAAAGAGGAAAACTATAAACGTGACAATTTTCCCATGGTGTATCTAAACGAGGAAACGTGTGTAGTGTGTGTCGAGAAGGTACGCGGAAATCAAAATGCATTCAATGATGTTGAATCTTCAATCTTCTTCTCGGTCCAATCCAATTCCAAAGTTGACGTTGATGTACATGGGCCAATGTAGCGGCTGCCTATGCGAGACCCATTCGATGCTGGCAATAATCTGAGGCAATAGTTTCCAAATCCTTGTGTAAATGATCGTGGTTTCAATCAAACGTGTTCAGCAACCATCGGCAATTGTATCAGAGTCTGCAACGGCTATAGATTTTTTCCAAATTCTCCAAACATGCCAACTGAAGTCGGTTTGCCAAATCCATTTTGGATCCAAGTTATTCTCCTTTCCAAAACAAGCACCAGTGATTCCCATAATTTTGACTCCATCTACACTAAAGAGAACTTTTTAAGAGAAGTGTCGATTCCATTCAAAATTATTGCTAACCAAAAATGTAAGTCATGAGTAATAAATACTTTTCAGTAGAGCAGATTATACTGTGAACCATTCCAAATTACGATACCTCGAAATTTTCGAGTTGAGTCACAAGTTTTTAAACCCACAAAATCTCAAACCAATGAGACATAAATTCGGAGCGCGGCGCACAGCCGCCCCCTATGAACAATTTCAATCAGTTGCGCAACAAGTTCAAGTAATGTTAACATGAACTATGATCAATGAACGACATGAACCAATAATATAGACAAACTTAAGGTATTTATCCACATTTTCAAAACAATGACAAGAAACACATGAACAGTGTATACGTTCGAGGTGCGGCGCACAGCCGCCCTCTTTGAACAGATTACAATAAGGACTAGAGTACCAATATTTTGTCAGAAAATATCTGACCAAACCAAACCAAACCATTACTCGAAATCAAGCATACCAATTTCTGGTTACACTCAACTCCATCAACAATAATTCCGACTCAATTTGATTATGACTTGTGCATGCATGACTGAGTAGGAATAGGAGACATTGTGACCAAAAAAATATAAAATCTAATGAACCAAGCTTCGAGAACTCGACCGGTTTGCCAACGCCTGTGCCAATGCAAATCCAGCCATCCAAATGATTCAACAGGCAAATCTGAGTTCTCTCAGCCACCGTAGCTACTGCTGACGGTGTCGAAGATCGACTCACCGTGAATCGATTTTTAATGAAACCAATACCAAAGCACCATGTTGAATGATGCCACAAAGAAGAAGGAATGAATCCATGATCATTCGCTTCCGAAGTGAAAGAATGAATCAGGGATCATTCTTTGCCAAAGTGGATGCTTCATGTAGAATGAAACCAGAGTACATGTTAGAATGACTCTGCAGTAGATCCCATATGATCTACTATCCACAAACCAATTATCCAAAGTTAAGTTCACAAGATCTGTTCCAATAAACCAATCATACCAATTATTACCATGCTTGAAATGCCTCAGAACATGGAACATGATCTCTTCTGCGCACGATAGCACAGAGAGAGAGAGAGAGAGAGCCATTCACACCAAACTAATTTTGGAAAATGAGATAATGACATCTCGACCAATTACTTGAAAATGAGTATGCATATGTATATAGTACAGTATGCATAGCTTATTTTCCAAAACCAAATATTTATAAAATGAGGAACTGAATCTCGTCTGCACAAAGTACAGAGAGAATCTTGATCAGAAACAGAGCTGAACAAGAACCAAATGAATATGAAGTGTGAAACTAGATCTCATCTGCACACCATAGTACAGAGAAAATCTCCCTCCAAAATGAACAAAAGTAATTCCAAATGAGTATGCATGCAAAAAATTACATGAATCAATTGAGTGAAAATTCAGCCATTCCATTTCCCAAACCAATTAAAATTCGAGTATACCAAGTAATATTTTGAATATCTACTATTACCTGGGCTGAGTCAACAACAATCTGACTCAAAAATTGTTCGAAGGCGAAGCTTGCGCAGCAGATGATTCACGTTGCGTGATGAAATTCCGAAATTCCACATCCATATGTGACCAGTAAGTTCTGCATACGACCAATCAGCATCAGCTCCTTCGATCCAATTGCCAATCCAATCCAATTGTTTAGCCATTCGAACCAACGCGTACACCTGATGAGACGTCGAAGTTGTGACAACTTGCAGAATCGGCTGCAGTGATGTTCCTCAACAAAAGAAATGTAAAATGAGAACGAATCGTTGATAATGGTGTATGTCTATGGCCAATCGCACACACTATTTAAACCTGATAAACATCCACAAGATTCTCATTTCCACGACTTTTCGACTTCATGAAAAATGGAAGAAATCATCAAGTACAGCGCGAACTTTAACAAAAGTCAGCAATTGTGCATCGATATGCACTTCCAAATATGTAAGTCCTCAAACTGTGCACGAAATGACACGAAAAGAGACAAACCAAACGATTCATAGTTGCAAAAGAGGACATGACGCGTGCACACACACATCTAATTTTCCCGTCGAGCACATTGTTTCCCGTGTGCCCAATCGGAAGCACATTATATTTCACTCATTCACACATCACACACATGCCACACATCGCGGTAACGCACCACACAGTTACACGACGCTTATTGAACACGTAACGAGGCACCCCGTTACCGACTTAGTAACGTGGCACCCCGTTACCCTAATTTGTAACGCAATACACATAGTACTCTCTTTGGTAGCGAAGCACCCCGTTACCATTCATTCGCATCAATCACATAAAAGTAACGTGGCATCCCGTTACTTTTATGACATTGATAAACGATCACCCACTTTTTGTAATGCATCCGCGCGTTACCCCACGCTTTCTCATATATCTGAAACGCAACTTGCAGTTACATGCATTTTTCGCGCATAACGCAAAGGAACTTCACTCACGCCAATTTCATACCTAGAAACGCCGCTTACCGTTACCACCCACAGAAACATGTAACGCAACGCAGCGTTAACCATGGGAATCTTCCCTAAGGAAACGCCGCTTACCATTACCTCTCACCAAAAACATGTAACGCAACGACACGTTAACCATGGCGCGTTTCCCATAAGAAAACGCATCTTACCGTTACACCCTCGGGTACATACGCAACGCATCCGCGCGTTACACATAGCGTATTTCATACTCCGTAACGTTGCTTAGCGTTACACACTCCTTGCGGCTTAGCCCGCCTATATAAACCCCCGCAAACCAAGCTCAAAAACACAGTCCACTTCCACCCGCCGTCGCGACACATACTCCACGACACTCGGCCCAGCCGTGGGCACGCTGCTCCGTTACTCCGACGTATCCTGGTGCCGTCAGGAACGTCGTCACCGCGACCCAGTGAACATTCCACAATTGTTTTACGCTTTCTGGTTCCTGTGTCATATTTGTGTGAACATACTGTGTGACAGTTTACTCAATCTCAACCTCATCAACCACATCCTCGACCTCAACTTCCTCGACGTCCATGTTGTGCCAAAAGTGACCAGTGGCGAGGAATCCAAGGGAATGTTACCAACAACCCCTTGCCCGAGCCCGCCATGTCAAATTGGCGCCCAACGAGTGGGCCACAGGAGCGGCTTCGCTCCCGAGTTCCATTGGAGGATGGACGTACCAACGACCCTGTGAAGAGCCGGCAATGAGCATGGTCACCGTTATCGCGGACGGAGAGGAGGATTCACCCAGTCTCTCGACAACCGACGAAGACCATCGGCAACGTTGCGTCCTGTGGACCTCATCCTCACGGCGTGGACATTCTGTCCAGCTCAGCACTTCTGGGAGTGCTTATCAACACCCAGTGGCGCCCATTTCTACGTAGAAGCGACGTTTCCCTGCCACACGGCTCCGTGCAACTCGGTGAAGCATCAAAGCCCGGTTCGCCCAAGCCAACGGTCAAGAAGAGCATTTCAATCGATTCAGAGTCTCAGACGAGATTCATCATCGTCCAGGTAAACTCATCAACAACTCGTGGCATCTATGTCACATGGGGATACGCATCTGCCACATCATCAATCGCAGCCCGGCGAAGTATCAAAACCCGGCTCGCGCAGGTCAACGACGACAAGGATCGTCTCAACCAATCCAGAGCCCCGGACGAGGCTCGATTTTGTTGAGGTTCATCGAATATTTCATTCAAAAATCAACATTGATGGTCCTCAATCGGCTGAGTACCCTGGCTACTCCTCAAGGTCGAGATCATCACAACGCGAGGTCGCACTCTGGAACTAGCTACTCCAGGTTGCCTCACGACCCTCATTCGCACAAATTCTCCACATTTCATCACAATCGCTACGCACAGCACACCAAGATGGATGTCTTGGAACAACTCCAATACTCCGGAGGCCAAGCAAGTGTAATTGAACCAAAATCACGTCGTACGCGTGTATCAGCCTACCCTGGAAGCCAGGGCGGCCAATTCCACTCGGACGAGTGGCATGTTGAAGCCGATCAACAAACCAACTGGATGACCAGACAGTCACGCCCCGGATGCCTAATTACGCAGACTGGATTGTCAGACTTCGTGATGTTACCGGCAACTTCAGATGTATCTACTTGCATCTACTGACCACGAGGTCACACCCTTGACGCCCAACTTCATAGACTGGATTGCCTGCTGTACCGTTGTACCGTCAACTGCAAATGCACCCACTGTGAACTACCACCTCGACGAACTTATCTATGCCGCATATTCATCCATAATGGAGGTATCACTACCGCCACTCTCATCCTGCTCCAACGCATCTACTTCACGTGAGATTCACCAGACTTCAGCCAAACTCACATCAAGATCAATCACCAACGCAACGAATTCTCCGGTATCGTTCATCGTAGTCGGGAAGACCAATCACCGAATCATCTCACGTATTCTTCCATCGTTTTATACTGACTAGTTTCTCTCAGACCATCACGTCATTTGCAATTTGATTCACCAACAATTTAACTGTGTACTCTAATTTTTTGGAATCGTTCCTTTATTACTCGTTATTATACTTCCAACTCGTGATGACTTTTGATAATACCATGATTCGATACTCATGTAATTTTGATCAATTAATCTCCGAACTTACGAAATTGTATTGCATACCGAAAAGCATTGTCGAATAAAAGTCGACAAGGAACCAAGTGCCAACTACAACCAACCACCACACAGAACAATGTACTCGCCTACCCCGGACGCCTGACGCGTGCACACACACATCTAATTTTCCCGTCGAGCACATTGTTTCCCGTGTGCCCAATCGGAAGCACATTATATTTCACTCATTCACACATCACACACATGCCACACATCGCGGTAACGCACCACACAGTTACACGACGCTTATTGAACACGTAACGAGGCACCCCGTTACCGACTTAGTAACGTGGCACCCCGTTACCCTAATTTGTAACGCAATACACATAGTACTCTCTTTGGTAGCGAAGCACCCCGTTACCATTCATTCGCATCAATCACATAAAAGTAACGTGGCACCCCGTTACTTTTATGACATTGATAAACGATCACCCACTTTTTGTAATGCATCCGCGCGTTACCCCACGCTTTCTCATATATCTGAAACGCAACTTGCAGTTACATGCATTTTTCGCGCGTAACGCAAAGGAACTTCACTCACGCCAATTTCATACCTAGAAACGCCGCTTACCGTTACCACCCACAGAAACATGTAACGCAACGCAGCGTTAACCATGGGAATCTTCCCTAAGGAAACGCCGCTTACCATTACCTCTCACCAAAAACATGTAACGCAACGACACGTTAACCATGGCGCGTTTCCCATAAGAAAACGCATCTTACCGTTACACCCTCGGGTACATACGCAACGCATCCGCGCGTTACACATAGCGTATTTCATACACCGTAACGTTGCTTAGCGTTACACACTCCTTGCGGCTTAGCCCGCCTATATAAACCCCCGCAAACCAAGCTCAAAAACACAGTCCACTTCCACCCGCCGTCGCGACACATACTCCACGACACTCGGCCCAGCCGTGGGTACGCTGCTCCGTTACTCCGACGTATCCTGGTGCCGTCAGGAACGTCGTCACCGCGACCCAGTGAACATTCCACAATTGTTTTACGCACTCTGGTTCCTGTGTCATATTTGTGTGAACATACTGTGTGACAGTTTACTCAATCTCAACCTCATCAACCACATCCTCGACCTCAACTTCCTCGACGTCCATGTTGTGCCAAAAGTGACCAGTGGCGAGGAATCCAAGGGAATGTTACCAACAACCCCTTGCCCGAGCCCGCCATGTCAGACAAACTTTTTTTTTTTTTAAATGAGGACGCGAAACAATGTAAATATACAGCGAAGATTCATTCGCAATGCGTGACCAGTCCGAAAACCAAAAATTCACAATTCAAGAACATGGAATGTTCTCGCAATTTATTGTTTGCTGAGATATGTCAGAAACAATCCAAACATTCACCAAAAACTTTAGTCAAGTGACATGTATACACGGTTGACTATGATAACATTCAAAAAACCAACTTGAAAATAAAGTATGATCGAGATCTAAGTCAATCTGATCAAGTGAATTCCATTGCAAAATTTCCTGACAATTCTAGGAAATTTGATAAAACCAAGTAATGAACTATTTGATTTGAGAGTATTCGAAACTATGAATCTAAAGCGCTCTTGATCGAAATATCAAAAGGCCACTCAAAAAATCAAACTTGTTCCTGATATTAACATCCAACAAAAAGACGATACAAAACGCGTAAAAGTTGCGAGCCGGGTGCTCCATGCAACTTTGAATTTTGACCATGAATCCAATGTGAAAATCGATTTACTTAGCAAAACCAATATCCATAAAAATATGCTGAGTGAGAGCCAATACCGAATATAAATGCTCGGCCAAGCGCAACCAAAACAAACCATCATATGCTTGCCGAGTCTCTCACCAGCTGAGCGTATCTTGGTGCGTGAGCGCGAGAGAGACAGCGCGCTCAGCGCATGCAAGTATAGCTATCGAAAGAAGAAAGATATATGGAACGATACGCTCACCAATATCCTTGCGCGATGAGCTGGGCAAGCAACGCAGCCAACTCATCCCCACCAACGAGGAGTACGCGCCCAAGCAGTAGCCGTGCAGCAGGAGCAGTCCCCTCTCCAGGCGTGGCGCCGATCAAGACGAAGCAGGGGAAACGTGGTGGGCTGATGGATGACGCCGTTATGACGTCACCGCGGCAAACAGCAGGCTCGAACGATGATGAATCGCGGGAAAATTCTGCGATGCGCGCCAAAACTATTGCGCTGCCTCGCTGCCGCTTCCAACCGATGATGCCGCACCACTTCCAGCACCAATCGATGACTGCTGCACTGCTTCTCTGGGGCCAGGATGTCCTTTCTGGACCTCGATGATGCCGTCGATAGTCGGCGATTCCATACAGAGCCAAATTTTTATTAGTCCCGCGTCGAACACTCACATTCGACGGCCGCGAGCTCCGATTTCTCCGCGCACTATCACATCACCTGCACTCGCGCGCGACGAGAATCACTCGCGTCCAACGATGCCATTAAACCACAAAAAACCAAGCGAATTACCGAAGTGCACTGAGCCCCAACCACGCTCTGCTACCAAAATGTTTGCGAGATGAATAAATAAATCTTCGAAAATATACTCGCCCAATGAATCAAATATTTAGAGGTGGGATGGGGCGCTCGAAACGAACAGGGCAGTGGAAGCTTATATTAGAATTTATAAGTACACTCGGTTTAAGTAATAAAAAGCACTTTAATCACAAAACTAGTGTGATAACAAACTTGTAAAAAGGTAAGACGCGGAGAGAGGTGAGGGGTGAATTATTCGCGGAGAAAACAATTGCTTGATGAAATTAGGCGGGAGCTCGCGGCGCGAATCGCGGGCGCGAGAGCGGCGCAACTAGCCGTCTCGCCGATCCATGGTCAACTGACAAATAATTGCTCTAGAGTGATCGACAACGGCAAAGGTGCGAGCCGAGATGCGACGTTGCCCAATTTCATATTCAAATGCACCAATGGTCATAGTTTTACCGATTGAATGATTCGAGGGGGGCACAAGGGCTCATCGCTCTCGCGCCTCGCAATTTGCGTTCTCGAACATTCGCTAGCTTCAAAATCTAAAACATTTCTGAACATGACCCTCTGAAATAAAAAAAAAATTTTCTCATCGCACACGTTTGAAATGGGTTTCATGTGATACTTAGACCTCGAAAACATGTGAAAAAAGTGGTGCCACTCTCTTCCAAGCCGAGGTATCTGGTTCAGAACCACATGTACGGAATTACACACTTGAAACATTCGTGAATCAACTTCAATCGAATAGATTCGATTCAAAACATTGTCTAGACGATCGATACGGATTATATTTTGCCTGACTTGACTTTAAGATGAATTACATCCTCGATTTCTCCGAAATTCGAGGGAAATTTCCAAAATCGAGTCAAGAGCTATGAGTCTTATTTCAATTTCTAGAATACACTGTGGACTTATTTTGTTCATATTTTAGCCGCATACTGTGTAAAAATCAAGAAAATCGCGATAACATCACATTTGAAGGCTTATTCAGCTTACCATCCGGATTCAAATATTTCTCCTCAGCTTCTCACAGAAATACCGATCGACAATTGCAACTCAGAACAGTGCGGTTATATCCCTTCTGTGATGAAGAAAAGAGAGCACAACATTCCAATCCTGTGCTTTACGTTTCCTGAGTATGCCATCAAAAAATGACCGTTTCGAGAGCCAGTGGCGCGATAACTTTATGAGCTTTGAAGCTTTATAAGATTTTTCCGGATCAACGCACACTCACAAACCAAACGGGATTCGATTTTTCTTCTTTTTAACTTCGGAAACTCATTGCTTAATTCCCCATTTTGCACAAGGTATTCCATTAATTTCGTAAACAATAGCAAGAGAAAGTTTTCCCACAATACTCGGTTACATCGATGGATGAGAGCTAATATCATAGCCAAATCAGCGCACACCTCTGAATCAAAGCTTTTCTCAAAATATGAGATTAGTAGATGGATATATCATTCCACCGAAGTAGTTGAGGCATAGGTATTTTAGTTACAGCCTTATCAATTCAAAAAATCGCGTTGGTACGTTTGTAAACTACCCAAAAATCATCTTTTGCGGTCTGCTATTGACAAATCAGGATGCGTTCCAACAAGAAAGAATGTAGCTTATATTGAACGATGCCAAATACCATAAAATGCCACTCCTGCGCACGACGAATAGTTCAAAATACTCCTGGAACACTGCAGTAACACAAAAGTTAAAAGTTCCGTGGAAACTCTCATATGCTGGGGTGCTGAATTGTACAAACAAACCAATATATTTCGATACATCCAAAGTCGAATTGAGGAAGTTTGAGAAAGTTGTACCTTGGAGCGATGACGAACAAAATCGTGTCGATGAGGACGTCAGAGTATGTAACATTCGTAGACTAGTCGAGAATAAAGCCGAGCTGACTGAGTCACCTCCTGAGGAACCAAGCGATACAAATGAAAGCAAACAGAGCGAGCGTGAGCGCATGAAAGCGTTAACGAAGCGCCTCAAGATCCTCATGAAACTCGTAGACGTGAGCGGTCTGAATAAAGAGGAAATAGAGCATGAGCACGATTTGGTCTAGAAGGAGAGCCTCTCCAAGCTATGCATTTGATCCAAAAGGAGATAAAATCAAAGTCCGGGAAGCTGATAAAGTATAAAAGTCATCGTTCACCTCCGGCCATGAGAACCATAATGATCAAAGAAATACAGAAATTGCGCGACCTGCAAGTCATTGGACTTCCCAGACCTCCTCGAGGATAATATTGCTTTGTGGTCCCAAAGTCGCCAGACAAGGATGGACACAAAAGGTGGCGGTTAGTCAATGATTTTCGGTCACTAAACGAAGATACCGTCGTTTCATGTCAGCCCCTATCGTTCACTACTGTATGGATGTGTATTGGTACACTAATGTTCTCGATTCCCTGACATTTGTTCGTTATATAACGGCTATTGGGAGTTCCATTGAATAGCTCAAGGGATGCAGGGTGATGGAAACACCTCCAATGAGGCTATGTCATGGCGTTCATAGGCCTTACACTTGACCATATTGCAATTTATTGCGACGGTATCTATATCTGGGCAGGAAATTTGGAAATCCCCGAAATTTGAACAATTCATGCAAAGAATCAAGGGAGCCAACTCGACGATTCCTCCTAAGAATTGTCAATCTTTACAACGCGAAGCGGAGATCTTAGGGCATATTGTTGGGGAAGGGAGAATCAAACCTGACCTCAGAAAGCTTGAAGCAATCCGCAATTATCCGGCTCCCAAAAACGTCTGTGAGGTGAGGCCTCTCCTTGGATTAACGAAATATTATGAGTTTTTAGATAGAATCGCGATTGACTTTCACATCTCAGCTCGCACCTCGAAACGAGGATACAAGCACATCCTATAATTGCAATGTCAATTGACACGGTATGTAATAATTAGACCCACGCGCAGAGCTACTGCACGAGAGGTAGCACGAGGAATCTTGGACAGACTGATAGCATACTTTGAAATGCGGGATGAGATTTTGAGCGATCATGGTAGACACTTTGTTGGTTGATTATTTGATGAGTTTGCAGAAGCTTCGGGATCCGAGAATACCATACTCTTCATCAGTTAGTTACACTAATACTCGTCAGTGTAACTAACTCATGAGATTGTTGGGGTGGAGGTATATCACAGGAGGACAGATCGGATTTTCGAATGATAACGAAATTTGTCAAGTGAATGGAGTTTCAACTTCACGATGCATGAAATCCAGTATGTATTTCGTTGTATTCATGGCAGCTAGTATTCTCTCATAAACTGTTAGATGTTCCAGTTTTCACTCTGGAGGTGTAGATGACTTCGCATAGATTCATATGCATCCAGTTGTCACAGCTAACAAATTCAATCAATTACAGCTTCGAAAATTTTCAAGGCCAAGTTTAAGGCAAAAGGTACATTTGATCAGAAGACAAAGACGATATCTGGCACAAATTCGTTACATTCTTTTGTAATTCCGTGACCCGTGATTCTTTGTGAATGAATGTTGCATCGTTTCGGAATCTCTGAAATTTCTCGTGGACTTGATCTTCAATCTTTTGAATTGTTCCAAATAGTTCAGAAATTTTTGCTGTGAAATAGATATTGATTGGACAAACGCGTGTCTCAACTGGGGACGAGCTCTACCAACTCATGAGAATAGATTCGAGACGTAGAAACAGAAAATAGCTGGGGCGAGGGTCTACTTGACTAATAAGGTCCGATACAAAAATATCGAGGAGTTGTTTACTCCATCAGTGAGCAAGGAGAGGGAAAAGTCTGATGAGATGCTATGACTATTCATTCCCCCAAAGACTCGCACGCAGTCGTCAGAATGTCGTGGTCGCGGTTGAATGCTCATTCATTCTACCCGAGAACACGCAAACCAAGTGAGCTTGTATTGGATGTGAAATATGAAGTTAGAAATATCAAAGTCATCACATCATCGAAAGACAAAACCGAAAAATTTGCTATATTATCACTGCGTGATCCAGCCAGTGAGGAAATTTTTGACTTTCTTCTACCAGATCACTTATTAGAGGAGATATCTGAGAATTGAGAGTCTTTCAGAAAAGATTTGAATACAAAACCAGTATTTTTCACTTGCCCAGAAACTGGAACTTTTGAATTCATAGAAGAAAGGAGAAAATGGATTGTCAGATAAAACTGTGGTCCGGAAGGAGCCCAAACGGGTAAGATGGGGCTGCTAAAGACGCAGAGAAATTCGTGAATGAGCTTGCTTAAAAACAGGATGAAGAAAAAACAGGAGCAAATCTCGTGGATGCGGCGACTCAGACTGGAGACGTCCCCGAAACAGAAAATGATATTGAACAAAATGAAGAAGTTGTGGCGGGTACTTCTGATACAAACAGATCGGGGAGTCTTTCATCACTGCTAAGTGATGATGATGATGACAGCGAGGATGAGCCTCGAATAGTCTTTCTTGGATTGAGCAATGTGCCTCTCCAGAGCGAGTAAGTAATTCACAGAATCAAAATATCATTACTGTAGATGAGTTTTTCATGTTCAAATTTCCGTCAGATTCATGAGGGCGCGTGAGAAACTACAAGCGCGTCTGGGCTTGAGTATTGAGCCAGTTGGAGTCTGGAAGAGGTCATGTTCTTATGAAACGGAAAAAGCAAGCAAGGAAGGAAAATTGGAGTGAGCAGCCCAGTTAAAAAATTGAGATGTTGCGTGCGTGGAATATGGATGAGGGTGAGAGAATTATCCCAGTATATTTGATCCAGGCTTGTAATATTCCTAATCATACTCTTTGAATAAACGAATCAAGCCTTCCGAAGCCTTCGTATCCATACACCAGTGTTTTGTAGTATAGAAAACAGTTGAAAAATCCTAAACAATTCAAAATCATGGAAATCTCGAAATAAACAGATAGTTGTACGCTATTTATTCCATTCCAATTGTGTGTTTTTCAATGAACTAATAATGTTTCTCCGAGTATTTATATTCATCTGACGATGTATTTTTGATATAGCGATGAGTTTGAATCGAAACAGTTTAAAATCATAGAAAAACTTGATAATATTTGGGAAGGCTTCTTTGTGTCCAGGCGGATCAGAGAATTTTGGTTTGATATAAAAATGCGTGGGTACTCTGGACTATCCTTATTTATTCTGGCAAAATTGCCAACGTTTCGCCGACCTCCATGTCGGCCTCTTCAGGGCTGTATGAAGGGTGAAGGTTTTACAACCAAGTCACAAATTGATAAGTATTTGGAATACAAGAAAATCACACTCACCATGTTGATTCTAGTATGACATATGTCCAAGGACATTGCCACTTGTCAGATACGTAAAGAAAATGAAGGACTGCATGGCAAAATCTAAGGAGGAATGTTGATTGTTTCTTCAAAAAAGGTTTGTGAGAGAAATTTTTATGCAAGAAAAAATCGTATACATACGGCACGCCACACAGGTCCGAGGCGCAGCAGACTGCAGACCCGCTAGTCTTTGGTGGTGATTGACCAGCAATGTGTGATTAATCGAGTCAGCTGTGGCCTTATATACCTGTGCAACGTTTACCGCCCTGAATTTGATGCAGCGCGAACGCGGGGACGGAGATTGTATCGGGACTGCACAAAAGGCAAAGAGGTGGCACAAGCCTTCGTGTGCGGTGCGCTTATGCTAATAGTCGGGGGATCCCCGTTGTGACTATGAGCTGGAGAGGTAGGCAATGCCTCTGTGCGCACATGCTCTACTGGTACATCGGCTAGGGCTGTGGGACTTCCACGAGTATCCATTCCATTCGTTGTGTGTCTATTGCGTGCAGTGTGTCCAAGGTGTGTGCGTGTGTGTGTGTTTGTGTGTTCCGTAAAGAGTTTGATAGTATAGATCGATTTTTTGTGCGTGAGCTTCAGCCTATCAAGATCGAATTTTCTGTTCACGTTATTGTTGTACTCATATATGTACAGCATCTCGGCAAACTCTCCACGAAACTTCTGTTTTTCTGTGTGGAGGATTTTTGTGTGATGGAAATCAAAGGTGTGGCCTTTAATCGCGCAATGTTTGGCGAGACCAGAACGCTCATTTTTGTCAGTAACATCGCGAACGCGTTCCATGATTCTAGAGTTAAGCATCGGCCCGTCTGACCCACGATCACCTTGTTACATTTTTCGCATGTAATTTGATACACAACACCGCTCTTATCGCCAATGTTTTGCCGGTCTTTACCCAGCCTCATGATATCATTCAAGTTGTTTGACAGATTATAAGTGGGGAGGATGTTGTGATCTTGCAAAATTTCTCTTACGTGGGTCGAGACGGAGTCGATGTATGGAATGACAACCCGTGTGAGGGAAGCTTGAGGCATTTTTTTGTCTTTCCTCTGCTGCATGTATTGTGGGTAGTGATCTAATATGAGCATACGGCGTTTTATGTTGTCATCAATAAATTCATCAGGATAATTGCTGGATCTCAAAAACTGTGTCATTGATGATAATTTATTGATGACAACATAGAACGCCGTATGCTCATGTTAGATCACTACCCACAATACATGCAGCAGAGGAGAGACAAAAGAATGTCTCAAGCTTCCCTCCCACGAGTTGTCATTCCATACATCGACTCCGTCCGACCCACGTGAGTAAAATTTTGCAAGATCACAAGATCCTCCCCACTCATAAACTGTCAAACAAATTGAAAGATATCATTAGGCTGGGTAGAGACCGGCAACACATTGACGATAAGAGCTTCGTTGTGTATCAAATCACATACAAAAAATGTGACAAGGTGTACGTGGGTCAGGCGGGCCGATGCTTAACTCTAGAATCAAGGAACACGTTCGCGATGTTAGGAATAAAAATGAGCGTTCTGCTCTCGCCACACATTGTGCTATAAGAGGCCACACATTTGATTTTAATCACACAAAAATCCTCCATACAGAAAAACAGAAGTTCCGTAGAGAGTTTGTCGAGATGCTGTACTTATATTGGTACAACAATAACGTGAACAGAAAATTTGATCTTGATGGGCTCAAGTTCACGTACAAAAAATCGATCGATACTATCAAACTCTCCACGGAACACAAACACACTCACACGCACACACCTTGGACACACTACACGCAATAGACACACAACGAATGGAATGAAAACTCGTGGAAGTCCCACAGCCCTACCCGATGTACTTGGAGAGCATGTGCGCGCAGAGGCATTGCCTACCTCTCCAGCTTATAGTCACAACGGGGATTCCTCGACTATTAGCACAAGCGCACCGCACAAGAAGGCTTGTGCCACCTCTTTGCCTTTTGTGCAGTCCCGATACAATCTCCGTCCCCGCGTTCGCGCTGCATCAAATTCAGGACGGTAAAAGTTGCACAGGTATATGAGAGATTCTACAGAACTTTCGACATTTGGGCTACTGCAGAATGAAATTTTTTTTTTCATGGCACGCGTCTGGAATCAATTTGAGTGGTAACTAGAACCTCAAAAAGGAGTGGAAAAGTGCGTGCCCACTAATTTGGGGGAATGTTATTTCTGTACCAACCAAAACTGTTCACAGACGTCCAAAGGACTTTTAGATACTCTCAGTCGAATGTAAACCCATCGGATCATTCGCGCACTGCTAGATGTGGTTATCGGTCAGATTTTTGAGTAATTCTGACTGAAAAGCAACGATTCTTCTGCCTCGCCAGCTCGTTATTACACCACGAGGGGTATACAAGGAAAATGGCTCGTGAAACTAGAATCATCTCAACGCGTCTTTGTATGATTCGGGATCGTGGTAATATATAT
Source organism: Eretmocerus hayati (assembly GCA_029851415.1). Lineage (NCBI taxonomy): Eukaryota > Metazoa > Arthropoda > Insecta > Hymenoptera > Aphelinidae > Eretmocerus > Eretmocerus hayati. The sequence continues at coordinate 104,930,514 of CM056742.1, forward strand.
ATATATATATATATATTCGAATACTAAGGTCCCAGAGTGTTTTTCGATCGACAGTATATGGGTGGTGCTGGTGGCGAGAGTAGTGATAATCACGAGGTAGAGCTCCATATTTTAAGAAGATATGGCAAATGCTATTTTTTTTCTTTTTTCTTCTCCAATTGCTCCTCTTGCTCTTCTCGTTTAAGTCTCGATTTTTCCCTTTTGACTCGAGCATTGTTTTCACTATTTTCCATGAATCAATAATATTGAATATCCTGTCACAATCGACGATCTAGCACCATGCAAGCTATTTCCCATGTATCTAATTTCAAAATCCTCTCAAAATGGTTATAATAGTCGATTTGCATAGAGTTGTCGTCAAATGCCCGAAACCGATATTGATAGTAGAGCTCGGAATCAGGAAACAACTAGTTGCGCGAATAACTACACGCCCCCCCCTGCCGTACACAGTCTTCCAAAATTCTCTACAATGTTTACCGGTGAGCACAACCATACACATCTACAGCGTAATGCTGTGTTTATGTTTGATAAGCCTGTACGACAAGCCGGAGCTCTGAAATTCCTTCTGCTCAAGATCTGGCGCCTCGTCCGTAATTCTTCAATTGACCGTAAAATTTTTGAATAAAGTCTATGGTGGCATTTGAAGGTAGAATGGGTTCTCTGGTGTGATTAATCTGTTTCCAAGATGATATGAGCGATTGCAACTACATAGAAGTGCTGAGACGGGCTCGATCACATCGACCCCTTCGAGACAATTCTTGTAATGCTTCTCACTCAAATAACATTCTATATCAGGACATGAGAACTATGGGATATTGTTCAAAAATAGGTGGAGAAGAATGGGCAAAACATTCCAGGAGCATGCCCCCCTTCTCCCCGTCGTGCCGTGGAAATTTGACCCTTTTTACTCGAGTGGGCGCATGAACTGACCCATCATCTTGATGCTATCATTTAAACGCAATTGGTCGCACGCACCCAAATCGAACGGGATATTATTGGTGTTATTTCAAGCTATTGAAATCCGTTTCGATCATGTAACTATCGCAAATGTTATTTTTTTTATAAGCTCAGTACGGGAGATCTCAACTTTTCGTGAAAACACGGTTACGCGACTTCGACGTTTGTTTATGAACGGCACGTTGAAGGCACGCGTTTGGAACCAATCTTTTCTCAATATATAGGGTGCCTAAAATGTCACTGAATTTTGGCAGAATTTTTCGAGCAATGTTATTTTTGCAGGAGACTGAAGAAATCAAAAAACGTCGCGAGTACGCTAAGAGATACCCAAAGAATGAGGGTTGTGGGCCGTGCTTTGGATAAACAGATTCTTTTGACAGAACAGCGAATAGAGTACACATTCCGAGGCCCTCGAATCTATTCAAATCAACTCCGACACTTTGATAATCTTTTGAAGGTTCAGAGATAGCGTGCAGTATGCCTAATGTCAAAAGTTCTGTAGAACCTCACATGTAAGGCCGCAGCTGATTCGATTGATCACACATTGCTGGTCAATCACCACCAAAGACTAGCGGGTCTGCAGTCTGCTGCGCCTTGGACCTGTGTGGCGTGCCGTATGTATACAATTTTTTCTTGCATAAAAACTTTTCTCACAAACCTTTTTTGGAGAAACAATTAACATTCCTTTCTTGATTCTGCCATGCAGTCCTTTATTTTTATTATGTATCTGACAAGTGGCAATGTCCTTGGACATATGTCATACTAGAATCAACATGGTGAGTGTGATTTTCTTGTATTTCAAATACTTATCAATTTGTGACTTGGTTGTGAGACCTTCACTTTTCATACAGCCCTGAAGAGGCTGACATGGAGGTCGGCAAAACGTTGGCAATTTAGCCAAAAATGAATAAGAATAGTCCAGAGTACCCACGCATTTTTATATCGAACCAAAAAAAATTTGAATCATGCAAAATTAGACATGTTGTAAAAAAATCTTGAGTCATGAAAAATTCAGGATAAAAATGCAATTTGTATCTCAATTATCTCATTTGGATTGTATAGAATGGTTTGAATAAATATCTAGTGAGGTGTGCTTGCGCGTGTGAATGTATTTTCGGTGTTATTCATCAATCCCTCCCAGGTCCTTGTTCCTACTCAACTCAATCACGGTACGGGATTCATACCTAAAATCGAGGTGAAACTATAATAGACTCAAAGCTATTCCACGATCATTTCCAGAGAGTAGGGATAATTGTGTGGAGAGGGATTCTGAGCATCCGTCACACAATTCTTATCTAGCAGGGATACTCCCGCGTCACCCTACTCCCGGACGCCGATGAGCACACTTCGCGGACTTGGTTGAGGAGGTACCTGGTGGCGAGGGATGCATCGACCGGGGAGGACTCCCTGGAGCAGCGGAGTCAACATCGGGGACTCCAGGTTCGCTTTGGGACCTCCACCTACACCAGGGTGTGGCCTTGAGCACCTGGGCAAGTCCCCGATGATGCTCTTCCGGATGTGAGCGCTGTTCCAGGCGATCTTCCCCAGATTTCTGTCCCTACGGCGACTTCCCTTACTACTCACACTCGGCGGCAATTTTGTTTGGTTTTCGCGGGGAGACGCAAGCAACAAAATTGGTACTTCTTGCGCAGTCGATAAATGGTACTTCTTGACTCCAAACAGATGTGAATATTAGCCTAGAAAACCTACGAGCGTCGCGGTCGCATGACGGAGGATTTCGGTGGAATTCACCTTAGTTGTCCACCCGAGTGGTAACTCCTGCTCCTGCAATGATCGACCATGTGCCAGAGTTATCTACCTATGAATACTACTATCACTCAGTCAGATTCAACAGGCCATGGAAAACTCTTGTCTTCAAATTCAGATGATTCGAAACAACCGCGTATAAAGCATATATGTACAAAGCACCCCATTTAATATTTCCGTATGATTCCACAATCATTCTTGATACTTGTTATCTAACCATGATGATCTTGTTATACTGCTGCCATATGCGTGTGAGTTCCCTTTCCCTCGCAATGAGCTATCGAGGCAATAAGTTGAGTGAAACCAGAATAGTCCAGTCTCAATGATACGTCCTCATGATGCTTGAGTTATAGTTTATCTCGGAAATAGGAGAGATCGACCCAATCCGAGGTTTTACGTTACTATGTGTATGTTATGTTGACGAATCGTACCGTTACAAGTATCTCCCTCCGTGGCGCAGGTAGTATAGAGCTCGCCTACAGATTGTGACAATGTCCAGAGCGTGGTTTTGCGTCTCGCTGATGGGAAATCTTCATTCATACTCTTTTCGGGGGCGAATACATCGCCAGACTAGTAAGAATGGAAATCTTCGAGGAGAAAGTACTCTAGACCCGATAAAATGGAGGGTGAAGCTCGACCTGTAGTCCCACTTGGCTAAAATTCAAATCATACGATTCAGCTCCAAAAGCTTGAAGATTTTTCCCTCATATCCTTTCGTAAGTGGAATGTGAAGGTCATTTCTCCCGTGTTCAGTTGTAGCTTGAACATTGGTCCCAAAAGCTCTATTCAGAAGAGTTTGAGTGAGTCATAATCATTTTCTCAAGATTTTGATGCCATCAGCTGTCGGAAGAATGACTACAATCAAAATTAGACCCGTTCACTATAATATTGCCCCCGGTATAAGGAATGCAATTTCTCTCCCCGGATTGAGTTTCCAGGGTGGAGAAATTGTGGAGAATGGCAACATTAGGATTTTGAAGAATTTTCGTTATGTATTTGTCTTCCTCTCATACCTCCTCCTTCTGCCGGTAAGTATAACCACACGCTCTTTACATCGCTCTGTGTTGAATGTCGATTTTCACCGATGAAACATCGCCCGAGTGGCATTTTTTTGCAGATTGGACATCCTCTCGCAGACTCACACCCTTGGAGCATCACTGCATGGCTCTAACTGGAGCCTGAGAGGTATTATTCTAATTTCCGCAAATCGACAATAACACACAGTCAGTAGGGCTTGGCGCCGAAACCAATGAACCTGCGCATGCTCGGCGATCGTCTACTCCACGCTACGAAACTGCTGCTGTCTGCCGCGACATAATGGGCGACACTACCTGCCACATTTGCAACACCATCCTGCGTCATAGCAGCAAAAGATGCAGCATCTGCAAACGATTCGCCCACGCAAAATGTTCAAAAACATCGAACAACAAGTGGTTCTGCGTGGCGTGTCATGAGTTGAGCAAACTACCACCTAATATAACGTCGACGGGCACAGTCAAGCAGGCGGCTTCATCTGTTCGGCGCAGCGCGAAGAACGTGAGAGAGAGAGAGAGAGAGAGAGAGAGAGAGAGAGAGAGAGAGAGAGAGATGGAGAATACCGGTAAGCGCGCTAGTGTAAGTGGCCTGTCTACCACCAAGGAGGCACGGCTCAGCTCTCGCGGCAAGGCGGGGACATCCCCCCTTGCCCCGCGGACCTCTACTGCTGGCCACCGCGAGAAGCCCCCTACCACCAGCGGCTCTCCCCCCGACAGGGGGACCGATGAGCAGCAACTGTCGTCTGCTGCGCAATCGACTGTTAGCGGTGGCAGCATCTCAGCACTCACCACTTGTGGCGCGCGAATTCAAACAAAGGCGGAAACGCTGGCAATTGGCACATCCCAGCCATCACTCTCACCAACATCTCCAGAGGATGGCAGTGGGATTTCCCAATACGGGAATCACAGAACACCAGTCCAGCCAACGACTTTAGCAACGACAGCACGGGGAATTCCTACAGATAAGTGGTTTCCAATTCCGCGAAGTGCTCCGGATCACTTCAAACAACAAAATGACTCAACTCAGAAGCGGCTCGACGAAATAATGTCCCTCCTAAACCGACATGCGAATGCCGTCTCCTCTTCGCCTCCCACCCCAGCAGTGAGTGAGGCGAGTGACCGATTGTTGGCGCGCATGTCTTCTCTGGAGGAACTTATAGAGAAGCAAAACTCCAAGCTGGAGGAGTTTCGCCTAAATTGGGAGCTGCTTCTGGAGGAAAATGCTTTGATGAAAAGCCAGATTTCGCGTCTGGCTGAATTCGTGGAGAACGACCAGAGCACTCTGCGTGATAGTAACACTTGTGATAGAATTAAGCCTCCCATTGCTAAGTTTTCAAATCAATCCTCTGGGTTAATCTCCGAAGTCCAAACGGATTCGTCTGACCATTCGGTAGCTGGGCGACAGAGCTCAGGACTCAGGGGTGACGGTCTTGAGTGCAGCCAATTAATAATCACTGGTGCTTTGAGAAAAGACTCTATTGCCTCGGAGGAAGAGGTATACAATATCTCCTTCGCTGTACTCGAATCCATTCTTCCCTTGCTGGAGAGGGAGAACATCACTGATGCTCGTGTTCTGGAGCCCGGGCGCGTGTCTGGAAAGACTATCCCGACGAGCAACAACAGATCGGCCAATTCATCGCCCCGAGCCCCGGTCAACTCCTCGCGTTCTGTACCATCCTGCATAGTCCAACTCTCGTGCAGCCGTCTAGCCAGGAAGGTGATGAGAGCCAAGCGCTGGATTGCTCGTAATTATTTCACAACTCATAATATCCATTGCTCAACCTTGTAGCGAAAGCCCACGTGCCGGATTGAAAGATATACATCAATGAGATGTTGCCCCGCGACAAACATAAGGAATACTTTCATTTGAGGTCACTTGCACGGGGTCTGGGCTTCAAATATGTTTGGCACAGTGGTGGACGCTTCTGGGTCAGGCGCAGAAATGGCGATAGAGCGCATGCGTTCGAGTCTCTCACGGAACTGCATGTCATTCAAACGGCGTGTCGAACTGTTCCAAGACTCATTCGTGAGTCCTCGGACACCACCCAGAACAACGCTATCGTTCCAGAGCAGAGTGCAGTTCCGACAGCAGCATCTGTGAGTACTCCCTGACTGGATACGGCCGCCGGAGAGTCAAAGGGGGGATGTTAATTCCTTAAAGACAGGATTTATCAATCTTAATTCCTTAACGGATAAGATTGAGCATCTGCGCCTACTCGTAGCTGCCGACCCCTCCTACCATCTTTTGAGGGTAGCTGAGTCGTGGTTGGATGAGTTTGTGGACGACAGTCTTGTTCAGATTTCAGGTTATTCGCTGTTACGCCAGGACTGTAACAGAAATGGTGGCGGGGTTGCTCTGTATGTGCGTAATGATTCCAAAGTGTAGAGGCTTGCCTCGTCTAATACTTCTGGTCCAGGGTGTCCCGGCATCCCTGAGTATCTATTCTGCAGCGTACAGCACGGTAGCTCGCCATCAATACTAGTAGGTGTCATTTATAGGCCGCCAAAGGTCGCTATGCAGAAGGACGATGGGCTCTTAAGCTCATTACGTCGGTTGTGTGGTGACTACAGCCACAAAGTTATCATGGGGGATCTGAATGCAGACTCGCTGGACACGGCTCATCCTGCCACAAAGACATTGACTGCACTGTCGGAAGAACTGTCCCTACAGATTGTGCAGCATGGAGCGACTCATCAACACAACCCCAATGCGTCTCACAAATGGATCGACCACATGTATGTAGATGAAAATGACACTATTACCGACTCACGAAACAGACTACTGCCCAGTTTCGGCAGGCACACGCTCATTGACGTTACGATCAACGTCTTTACTCCTGCTACGACTAAAAATTTCTTCACATACAGGGATTTCCGCAACATCACTCCGGAGATATTGAATGACCGTATGCTTCCCTGTGACTGGACAGCTCTTGAAAATGCCGAAAACAGCTTGGAAGACGCAAATGACTGCTTAAATGACAACCTGAAGACTGTTTCAAATGAATTAGCGACAGAAAAAACTATCATTCCGGGAAAAAATGATGCTCCTTGGATTGGTCCTGAGTTAAGAGCACTCATAAATAAGCGAGATGCGACGCGTAGGCGCTGGGAGCGAAATCAACGTAACCAGCGCAAGTGTCCCGAGCTCCAAAATGAGTTCTCCCGGCTCAGCGAAGAGGTCGATTTGCGCATCGAACAAGAGCGCAACTCCTTCCTTCAAAGCCGTTCCTTCAAAGCCATCTCTCAGACGCTCTTGATCAAAACAAGAACATTTGGAAGGATGCGCAACCTTGGCCTCTTTCCTGAGAGCAAAGAGGAGGAACTTCACGGTTTCACACCGGATGAGCTGAATGCTCACTTCACGGAAGTTCCAGTCTCACCCCACGAAAATATCAATGAAGCAATGGACGATATAAATTCTGCATCAGAAGAGGGCTCCCAATTCAAGCCCACGAACTCCAATGAAGTAGTCCTTGTTATCAAACATTTTTCCTCGCAGGCCCGCGGGGTGGATGGGATCCCTCAGAGTGTGATCGCGAAGGCTCTTCCGGCAATTGGTGATCTTATTGTACATATATTCAATTCCTCTTTCGCTCATGGCGTTTTTCCTGAGGCTTGGAAGCGAGCACAGCTGATTGCGCTAAGGAAGACTGTAGCTCCATCATCAGTCTCGGACTTTCGTCCCATTGCGCCCCTGTGCTCTTCTCCAAAGTTCTCGAAAAAATTGCACACGACCAAATCACGGAGTACTTGACGAAAGAAAAATTATTAGATCGCTTTCAGGCTGGTTTCAGACAACTTCACAGCACCCAGACAGCTTTGCTGATATTGACTGATGACATCAGATTAGGCATAGTGCGAGGTTGTGAATATGTGAATATATCTATATCTATCCGAGCAATTGAGTGTCGTATAATATTATTCGGCACTGGATCTCAGCTTGGCTGCTTCCTCTCGAACATCCAAATATACTCACGTTTTTACTGCTTAGATCGATCGAAATCCTCGTACTTTCAATCGATCTATCGGGGACTGGATTTTTGGGAATACTGCACTCTAGCTGTTTAATGCTAAAAGAGCATACTACGGCCACAAATTACTTATATTGAAAACTGTAAGCAACTAAAAATGCACATAGATTGAATTATCTACGAATAAAGCTATATTTTGGTTACTTTGCTGAATCCAACGATTCAATCGGTCAGATCGCTTGTTCTCAGGTTTGGTACGTGATTACACGTACCTTGGCTTAAATTATAGGTAATTGAGTCTATTGTTCGATTTAATCGTGAAACAGAATAACGCCGTCGTCTGAGACGAGTATTTGACCGATTGGAGGTCGATTTTTATGAAATCGACAGCTAAAATCTATCATGCATGTTTTTACTGTAGCGAGTGCAATAAAATTTATTCTAATGCGGAAACTACTTAGAATGGTGCATATTATACGTATATGAGTGGCTCTACGTGTAAAACCTCGATTGCCAAAGGAGGGCCTGAAAATATTGAATAATATATTCTGGGAATTAAGTATTGGGTATTTTCTCATGGAAAGAGTTCTGGTTCGTTTGACCATGATTTTATTTTTATAACTTATATAATGATTTGATTATTACTTTGAAATTTGATTCTACACAATTCAAAACCACGATCTCGATCGTGTACATAGAATTGGAAATTAATCGTGCTTATTTTGCCTATGGCCGACGATGTGACTCTTGTCCTTAGTTTGACTCATTCGGAATGGATAAATAATACGTCTATCTGTAACATCTCTGAATCAGTACGCATTAGTACGCATGTAGAATGAATATTGAACCCTATTCGCGTGTGTCTAGTATTTTTAAGACACAAAAGATTTCAATATCGCGCATATTTATTGTGGGCCGAACGAGCAGATTTTATTGGTTCGATTTTTGGATTTCGACGCGTATACCGGGTGATTCTACTTTAATACCGAACCGGCATCAGACCACTGCGTAATGTCGGCTTCTCGTGAGTCTGAACCCCATCCTGGGTACAGAGACGATCGGTCCGGCTTGCCCAATTGGGCCTGATGCATCGAATTTTTGCCCACGTTCACGTAGAAAAAATATTACTTTCTGTCCCGCCTTGGATCATAAATAGTCGCCAAGTTGACTATTTATCCCGATCCAAAGAGGGTCGCGATATTTTAATCCGCGTGCTCGCCGAAGCGGACCACTTGGATATTCTAAGTATTCAACTTACATTGGTCTTGGGGAGACCTGGTGTTGCTCTCGATACATGCGTTTTGTAGTTTTGCTGTTGTTCCAGCGCAAGTGACCGCGCACTCGTCCGTCGGCTAACTATATGCCTGAGCTCGCCAGATCCCCACTTCAAGACCAATTTCGGCGGCTCGACTGGACGATTTCATAGACACGCGTATTCATGCATACTGATAGAAATTTCACCGCAAATTTGAATTGATTGGTCAGCTATTAGTATTGATATATCGGTGATCGTTCGTCGTGGAAAGGGTGTGAAATATAGCTGACCACACATATATATATATTTCGTATCCCACAATCGTCGCGTAAAAATGGCTTCTAGTATTAGTGCATCGGTTAATTCACAATAATCGAATATACAGTTGTTAGTATTAGTATTTACCACACCATACATATATGATTCTACTTACACGACTGGTCTGATGGTAATCTGCACAAGTGGCTGACTGAAAATTCTTATTTCTAAAATTTAAAAATTATCTGAAAATTGCAAACGTTGCAATAGATAGGGAGAAGATCACCTTATTACTACTCTTCGACTTCAGCACAGCTTTTGACACGATATCACCAACGAAACTACTAAGTAAACTGCGACAATTTGGTTTCTCGCGATCGGCACTCCTGTGGAACAAATCATATTTCCAAGGTCGCACCCAACTAGTCACCTCCAAGAGTAGTGAATCTGATTGGCTCGCAACCAATCTGGATGTTCCACAGGGTTCCGTTCTCGGATCTTTACTCTTTAGTTTGTACGTCAGTGACTTGCCCGGGTCACTGAATGGAAAGTCGGTAGATCATCTCTTCTACGCTGATGACCTCCAAATTCATCTTCAAGTGAAGAAAAGTAAGATCAGAGAGGGCATCGCTCGATTAGGAGAAGTAAGCCGTCTGGTTGCTGACTGGGCTACGAGCTCCGGCCTGCGTCTTAACGCTGGTAAAACCAAGGCAATCTTTTTTTTTCTGAGAGGAACATCAAAGATCTGAAAAGGATGGATTTGCCAGGTGTTGCGATACAAGAGGGAGTTTTCGTCCCTTTCATTGATACAGTCGTGAGTCTTGGTGTTGTATTGGATAGTGAATTGTCGTGAAAACCGCAAATTAATCAAGTGACGAAGAAATTCAACAGATCCCTCTACAGTTTCCGGTTTTTAGGGCATGCATCACCAGGACTCTACGAATTCGACTAGTCGAAGCGTTAGTTCAACTCCATCTGGACTACTGTACGGTCGTATATATTGACGCCACAGACGAACAACGCCAAAGAATACAAAGATTGAACAATTCATTTATGAGATACATATTTGATCTTAGGAGGGATGAGCACATCACTCCGTTCAGGGAGAGCTTGGATTGGTTGCGTACTGATTCGCTGCGAATGTACTTTGCAGGCATCATTATGTATGAGATCATGCACATGAGGGAACCTGGTTACCTGTCTGCAATGTTCCAGTGTTCTGGAAAGAAGACCTTTACAAGTCCAGTGTTCTCATTTTCGGAACTCCCTCCCTCTGGGCATTCAGCAGATTCAGAAGATTTCATTTTTCAAGCAGGCTCTGAAAGAGTCCATCTTATTGCAACCCTCCCAGAGGATTGACGTAGACAAGCAGCAATATTTTAATTTTTGATACGCCTGGGCTCTTCTCTTCGATTCTTCATTTCTATTCAATCTAGTCTGGAATATTGAGTTCACGTGACCTTTGTCACTAGACTGAAGTACTCTGTGATATGTAGTTGGGCCCTTAACTTCTAAAACTTTTCAAATTCTTGTTTTCTTCACATTTTTGTGGAACTCACGAGGATCCTATGCAATCTGACAAGTCACTAATTGTGATATATGTATGATAAATCCTTGACCAAATAGATACGACTTCATAATATATGTGTTTTCAACGCGTGACATATGTAATTATGCAATTGGATATTTTCGTCTATGGACAAATAAAAGGAATCAATCAATCAATCCATCCATTCTGCGATCCCATTCATGTCTTAATTAATATGTTCCTTGGAGTGACAGATATTTCCCGAATTCTCCCAGATTCCTCCCATGCAGTACAAGAAATTCATCACATATCATTGGAAATAAAAGTCCCCCATGAAGACAAAATAGTGGCCGGGTTAAATATGTGAATGATTTATCTAGGAATGTCGTATGGTAACTCATCGAGGTAGTCCGTAGTGCTACGTTTTGTCTGCAAGACCACGCTTTACGATCAATGCAAAACTGGCTCAGCCCGTTTAGAACCATGCACAGAAGCGCGCTGATTATTGGATATTAACGGTCTATTCAACAATTTTCGGCATAGATGAAACGTGATATCTTAATTTCCAACCTCCCGCCTTGATATTGCTTTTCTGGAAAATTTCATAACATGTCAATCATTCGACTCTGATTGATTAAATTTCCAAAATTGAGTGTTTTGGGCTAATTGAGTTCTGCGTTCGTTGACCTTGTATATCGCTTTCTCGCGAAGGAATTGGATGGGGAACCAAGTTTTACCCTTTAAAGTGGAGTCTTTTCATCCATATCTTCATATTATCCACTACCTGGCATGAATCATAGCGCAAGCAAAGTTATGGCTCATTGCACATGTGAGATTCTTACTCCTCCCAATCTACCACAAATTCGAAGCTTCCCCGAGTACCAACAGGGGGGCCTCACCACGTTTGGGTCGCCAATCACCCCCAAATTTTTTTCACAATTTGGCTTTACCTAGGATATAGAGAACCCAGAGTAGCCCCGTCAAACGGGCTTCCTGTACAAAGATGCAGCTGCTGAGATTAGCATTGCTCATATAGGCCCATGTAAGGAAGTAATATATATATATATATTATTGATTTATTGAACCATTATATGGTTATAAGTTGCTTAACAGTCTATATACTACATCACATTCCTATACATAATTTACTTCCCTCTGGTAATACATTTTCTGATTAATTTTTTCCCACTCGATATAAGTTCACTTGGCCTCCACACTTTCTTTCTCTGCTTCGAATTTTTCGTCCCACCGTTGATTCATTGTCTCAGTACAGTTCTACACTTGGCCTTCTTCCCTCGCCTGTCTTTCCTTCTTCCTGAATCCTCTTTCAATTTCGTCCCACCTCCATACCTCTCCATTTATGATCACCTTATCATATCCCACTTTCACTTTGTTTTCTAGCTTCTTTTCAACTCTTCCTACTTCCCGAGCTTCATACCTTATCCTTCTCTCCTCTTTTGTCAAGTCGTGTTCTATAAAGATCGTGGACCCTTTGAGCATGTGCTTCTCGCTCATTATCATTTCTTTCACGTCTCTGCTTTTACATGCTATCCTGATTTTGTTGGATACACCTCTGATCTTCTCGACTTGTATCTCTTTTGCTTCTATTCTTAAGTTCGTTCTCATCCATGTACACAGGTTTTCTTCATTCACCACTTCCAAGTCTAATCCTGATATAACCATGTTATTTCTTTCCCTGTCTCTCTCTGCTCTCTCTACCCTTTTACTGAGTGTTTCTATTTCTCGCTCTCTCTTCTCATAATACCTTTCTTCCCCATTTACTCTCTCATCCTGTCCTGTCTCCTCATTTTCTATAGAATTTCCCTGGTTTTCGCCCTTATTGTTTCCTCCCAAGTTGGATCTCGAAATCCGTTCTTCACGTTCTAATTCTTCCCTCAAGTTGGAGTTTGACTCCTTCACTTCTCTCATTCTTACCCTGTTTTTTAATTTTACTTCTTTCCTGTTTATATCCTTGTCCTCCTCTGACGTTTTCTCATGCGTGCTCAGTTCTTCTTGGACTCGTTTCAATTCGTTTCCCAGGTCTTCCACATTTCTTTCCAAATCTCTTATTCTATGTGTATACTCTATTTTCGACCTCTGTAATGCTTCCAATCTTCTCATCAGCTCCTGTATCACCTTTTCCTTACCCCTATTATTCTTGTGATTTGCTCTTTCCGTCGGTCCTTTGGCTTTCCTTATTTGCCCTTTCCGTAGTGCTTTCCTTGGCGAGTATCTTGCCCTTGTTGATTCCTCAGTCCTTTTTTCTATCATCCTTGTTTCATCCTCCTCTCTTTTAGCTTTCGCTTTTGTTTCGTCTACTTGGTGTTGCTCTTTCATCTCCTGTTCTCTTGGCTTTTTTTTGAGCTTTCCTTTCCTCCGTCTTTCCATCATCTGTATTTTCTTCATCATTTCCTGACAATTTTCTATCATTGAGTCCCATGTTTTATCTTTAGGCACATATAGTTCCTGAGAGCTCCGTGGTCTCTCGTCCATCCTTCTTTTCTCTTTTCAAATGTTCGCGCCACTGCTCTCTTATTTATCTCTTTCTTATGCGCATGCGCAACTCTTGTCTCGTCCTCGTGTGCCTCACACTTTTATTACTCTTGCTTTCTGACCTTTGAAGTGCCTTTTTGTTCCTCCTACTATCTCTACTCTCCGTCTCATCTTCGCACTGCACTTTATATTTCAATCTACACTTTTCCCTCTCGTCTATTTCTCTACATCTTTCCTGGTTTATAAACTTCTTCCTTTTCCTCGTTCCATAGCACTTTCTACGCACCTTTATTTTCTACGTCTAGCCATACCGACGGCCATCTTCCTCAATATATATATATATATATATATATCGCAGGCGAATGGGATCTTCAGGCCGGTAGGATTCGACGCGCGTGAGCGCGTAATAAGCATCACAGGAATCGTTTGAAACGAGGTTTTGCATTTTACACTAACCTATCCTTCTTGTCATCGATTGCCGAGGTGATAACAGTACTGTCATCTCCTCGGATAACAAGATGGATGGTTTGGTGTTGCATAGATAATCAATTTGTAAGCAGTAGTGCGTGAATCCTATCGACCGGCAAATAGCTTTGCGCCGCGAAAGATAGCTATCCGGCTGAGAATCCTATTCGCCTACGATTATAAATATATAATATTCGCAATGCTAACATTTTTGCTCGTAGCTCGAGGCCCATTTGATGGGGTTATTCTGGATATCCCATGTTCCAGGTAGTGCCTAACTGTGAAGTATTATGGAGGTGGTTGGCGACTCAAACGTCGTGGGTCCCCCTTGTAAGTTGGTTTGTCGAAGTAAATTTTACCCCTGGAGTATCATATGATCCGCTAACTATATTATGGAGATTAGATAACAAATCCAATGAATTATAGACCCATTTCGATCCTATCGGTTTCTACAAAAAGGTCTCCCTCGAAAATTACCTCCTCATTCACAATCACAAATGACGTACGAGCAGATTCGGAAGATTCAAGGAATTCGTTTGGATAGAGTTCATCCTTGAAGAATCTACCATTCATCAACAGGGGAATGCGAGATTTAGAGTACTTCCGGCGCTTGTCTTCGAAAGTATGAACCGCATATATTTTCATTCCACACTGAATATAGTTTGCTTGAGTTTGAGCAGTTTTTGTTAGATTCCGAACTTGTCTGGGTCGCATAGCTTATCTTGATCATGACCTCCTTGTTACTCCCTCCTTCATCAGGATCTCAAGGGAACGATTATTTGTATTCTCAATCTTTTCCATTCTCCCCACTAGTACGAGGACGAAAAAAAGTCAACCCGACAGCATTCTCTCTGAGTGCGAAAAGAGAAATTATGAAATCACGATGGCACCTCCGACAGGAGCAACGAGATGCTGACTGCGAACGTAACAGCATACAAATTCTTGGATCTGCCCAAAGTAATCTCGGCTATGAAGTTGATCCTCTCTCATGGAGCCATGCTTGGGAACAGCAGCAGCAGAATGAAGAGCTCGATGGGAATCGATCTAATTTCGATCAGAATTTCGACGAAGCTCAACTAGTTGTTCGCACACTAGACTTGCCTCCCTCGCGAGACAAAGTTGATCCCATATCACCACTGACTAAGTGAGGCTTGTTCAATAACTCCTTACTCATTCTTACAATCATCTCAAATGGGATCAAATCATCTATGAAATGCATTTTCTTTCATTTTCTCTATAGATACTTTGGTCTCGAGATACCTAGCGATCACACTACTTCAAAGGCATCGGATATACATTTACTGCCAATGCCTGATTTAGAAGAAGACTCAAGGGACCCTATTGAGAGAGAAAAGAGCAGTCCACCACCTATACTCCGTAGGCGGCGGAACTTACATTCAGATCAGCAACCAACACATCATCATCGCCTTCATCGACGAGTGAAATCTCCGCATTGTGACCACGAATCTAGTATCGTGCTCCAATCCTTCTCTCATTCAACTCCATCATCTCGAACTAATGTTGTACCTACTACGCCTATCAAGCAGTTACCCTTCAGCCCTTCGCAATTTTTTAATAGTCTCAGTCCGGATCACTCATGGCCCAGGGCAAGCACGCCAAGAGACAGTTCTAGCTCGCTCACGACGCCTCAGCCCACTATTTCTTATCAGGGTACGACAGGTAGGTGCCTCATACGATGAATCTTCATTCAGCACCACGAACATGAATGTCGTGAGATTTAGGTCTATTGCATGCTCTGTAGCTGGACCAAGTGACACTTGGAACATGAATTGGCTAGTTCCCTTCTCTGCACATAAATATTCATCCACATAGTGTCTAGTGACTCGCCTGTGCTAGGAAGTGTTACTCGACTACTGCCTAGACTGGAGCGAAATCAACCCGGCTATGTGTATTTCAGGAGCTGGAGAAATTTCTACGGAGTCAGTCCTCTAGCGATTTGTTCATCATGTCGATACAAATTATGAAACCGTCTTCTAGAAAACCCAATCTTCGCCAGTAATACGAGAAAATATCAGAATCCCGGCGATTCCTGTCTCCGTAAAAGTGGAAAATCTTAAATTACTGCACTCCTCTCATACTCCTTTCAATAATTCACAATCAAAATCGATCCATTAAAATAGAGACCTCAGCGAAAGACTGGTCAGTTCGAGACATATGATTTTATCTTGAAAAATCACGCTTCATCACATAAATCTGACGGGAGTTGCCTGCTGCGAGAACCACGAAACCAATCCATTCGAGAAGGCGCTGACAAAAAAGTTGCTAGGACTTCGGATTACCAATCTCTCCAAACTATGAGATACCATGTGACCACAATATCTCGGACCATGACCTGTGATCCAGAATATCGTGGTGACATTGTATGTTGTCTCATGCCAAAGTATGAGGGGACGAAGTAGTATACATTCTATCTCATCCTGGGAACGAGAACCAACATCTTACGAAATAGGCCTTTCACAGTCGGGTTCACGCATCCTTAGCCCTTCATCATTCTTCATCATTCTTACGATAGTGACTCTAAATCATGAAGTTTCTTGTGAATAGATGAGATCCTACTCAAGGGATGAATGCTAGGGGTAGAATCCGAGCTGTATGAGAGTAATATAGCTTGTCATGACCATGACTTTAGTTGAGAGGAGTATTGTCTTTTATATCCCGGGTCCCTGCCTTTCGGCTCAACCCCGGTTGCCTCCATGGGCGCGGGGCAGGGATACGCCCTGCCAGCGCGTCGATTTGGAGGATGGCCAACACCGAGCCAGGCTCGGTGTTGGCCATCCTCCTCCCCTCGTCCTCTTCCACGACTACACGGAAAGCAGTAGAGTCGACAAAGTACGTCCCGCTCGCCGCGGCTATGCACCTTCCCGCGGGATCGTGCGATGACGTTCCATGGTAGGTAGATCGCAGTTCCACGCGACGAGAAAAGCCGAGGCAGCGTGGCAGGAGAGACGAAGTCAGAGGAGAGGGGGCAGCTAGCAGCAGAATCGAATAGTACATACGAGAGCGGTATATATACATATACTATATTAAGCTCATTTCAAGCGTACTGTATACTTATACATAAGTACGGTATAAGTATACTTATATATAAGTATACTGTACGCTTGAAATATATGATTTACAAATTTCATTATATTGATGTGTGTGGCATATCGAGCCGCGTTACTGAATCAAGCCCGCGCAATTAGTAGTCACCTGTGCGCCATAAAGTGAGGTTTCGGCTTAACAACGCGTGTTTCCTGGTGCTCTAATCGAGGCTCGTATGATCTGAAAATGCACGTGGTGATACCCTGATGGTGATATCTGACTGGCAGCATACAATAAGCTTACGTCTGATGTACCACGTCCTGAGAGACGATTTTTGCTTTAAACGCGTGAAGAATTGACCTTCGCCCGCGGGAGAAATTTATGATCATGGCTGATCAGGAGTTTGCTGATCTCCAGTCTCTCCTCCAACAGTGGGGCTTCTCAGACGCTGCAAAATATTTCGAAGGTGAGTAGTTTTCAACCCCAATTAAACATTCATTAGAACGGATGCGTGGTTACCAAACATTTTTCAATTGCATTATGTTTCTTATATTGCGCTCTCGTGTTTTATTTGCATATAATCCAGCCTAGTGAATCCAGCTAAGAATGATGTTTGCCATAATTGATAAATTCACCATTAAATACTTGAATTACTCAGTTGATAAGTATACAAGGTTCGAAACATATTATATGTCATGTAAATAATCTCACTGCAAAGAAATGTTAAATTTTTTCGGGCAATTTTGATCAATTGCAATTCATGCGGTCATCAATTCCATGAAGATATTCCGGTGAATAATAAACTGATGATTGTTATTCGATTGTGATCTTACCGATTCCAGAGGAGTCTCTTTCGAGCTTCATGAATTTGAGCATTTCGCAATTCATCGATTCGATCCCGCACACGTATGAGAGATTGAGCGAATTCAAGGATGTTTACATTCGGTACTGTATTAAGAAACGAAAGCTCGATCGAACAGCCATAGACGTCAACATTCTCTCAGAGGTTAATTCCAACACAGCCTTGAGCCCATCAATACATCCAGGGAACACTTTTCAAACGGGCAATTCGGCGCTTTCAATATGCTCTTTAGAGTGCACGAGTAATAACAAAGAAAACAGAACTGGGTCCGTTGACCTCGACTCAGATATTGTAATGACATCGCTACAGAATGTGAATATCCCCACCAAAAATACTTACCATGGTTTGAGTACTCAAATATCGACATCGCAAGATTCGTCAGATAATGTTCGTGATGTGGAGCTTGCAAGTCGGCAATCGTATTCATCTCTTGAGCTCAATGATCCTATAAAAGAACTCCAGGCTCAACTCGGGTCAGTGCAAGTACATAACACTACAAAGATTATCAACAATGATAGTGGCAAGATTGCAACAAAGCGATCTGCAAACCGGAAACCTATTAGCAAGGCAGTTCTCGTTAAAGACAAAATTGGATCATTGAAGACTCTGGAGAGCTTGTATGATGATTGTAAATATTCTCGTAGTTTTTCAAATTATTCCATTCTACAGTACCCATAGTGTGAAAACTTCGATATTTCTTGTTTTCAGATGAGAAAAATCTATTATACTTCAAATATTTAAACGGCGATCCGATTGGAAAGATTGTTCTTCTTCACTACAAGAGTACTGGTATAGTACTGAGACAATACTTGTCCAACGTGATAATGGAACAAGAATGTCTCGATCGTCTTATGGATTCTCGTGATTTAGAGTGAGAAAATTGCCTTTCTTCGATTCACTATATGAATTATGTTATTTTTAAATGGCCCACCGTGCAAATCATTCTAGGTCAAGAATCATGGAGCGTTTTTTGCTAACAATACATCACTATAAATTTGATAGGCGAAATATTGGTATATCCTTGCTAGCAATTAAGATTGCATGTCAATTGCTTTGATAATTTTCTCCGCGACCTCTATCTCATTTGAATTTGAAAAGATGCACATGAACATTGAAAATGATTACTCTTCAGCTTCACACCACGCGACTACGACAACATCGCCACTGATATTCTGAAGTTAGTGCCACTGGACGAAATTCACCGCCATCAGTATCATTCCAAAGGGTCATCGGTGAAAGATAAAGACGGAGTTAGGAGCAAAAATGCTTCTCGTGGAACACTGCCTACGGCGGTTAATGCAATGAAAACGGGACCCCTATTGCGTGCCGATTTTTGGACGAGAGTACTTCCGCCTTGCGAAAACATGCCAGATATTCCAAAAGGTACATTGAAGACATTATTGATTAACGAGCAATTTGTCCTAGAATTGTCGTCACGATTTTTTGTAGATACTCTCAACAATGATCAAAATGAAACCTTCAAGGATAAGAAAGAATTAACCTGGGCAGGACTCCAAGATTTATATGAAGCCTGGAAAAGAAATCGAGTTGCACGGTTCACACGAATATACAAAAAATTTACAATCTCTGAAATAGTTGTGAGGTTTGAGATTATAAAGAATCAAGAATTTGGCCCATTATTGGTGAGTTTCATACCTTTCGTTTGCTTCGCTCGGTTGGATGTAACAAACGCTTAAATTTACAGAAACTCGAGATATCATTTTCCTCATAATCATCTGAAACATGTCAAAAAATAGATTTCGCCTCACTTTTGCATTCCTGCCTATAATACTTATTAAACTGACTCATGACATTTATGATGGATGATGTAACATTTTGGCTCACACGGCATTTTAATTATCGCTTTCCTAAGGTTGGGCAAGATTTCAAAGCAGTGGTTCCTGCACCTGTTGATTCCTGCCAATTTCCTGGTCCGACCGCAGAAAAATTTATCAAGCACTTCCCCGAATTTGCCCCATCAATTGTGGCAGTTGCCCAAGAATGCGCCTCAAAACAGAGAGACTATATGGTTGACAGGAAGCCCTTGAAGAATTTTTTTGATATGAATAGCATTTACTTGCACTCTCCACCTGCTGATTGCTCTATTGGTAATGGTCATTTTGCTTCTCGCTCAAATGAAAGAGCTTATACACGACTCAAAACCTATTTTTTTCTTCTTAAGAATACATGAATACTGCAGCTCTCCTTAATCTGGCACCTCTTCTCTGCAATTGGACACCAAAGGGAAACAACTATGGTACCTGGGTGCCCAATACACTTGAAAAAGCCATGACATTCATCGATCATAGTGAGGTGAGAATGAGATTATTACACCAGCATTGACATTAGCGCTCGCAAGGGGCCACATACTCTTCAGTTAAGAGCTTGAAATAGAATTTTTTCTATAAATATTAGGCTAATCTTGTCTTGAAATTTTTGCTCTACCATTCGTATTTGGTGATGTGACTGAACTGAAAAAGAGCGCCACTGTAAATCTTCTGTGAATTTTCCACAACTTTCCAATCCTCGCGGGGCGAGAAAATCTCCCCTGACATTTCAATCTTATATCTTGATTCGTAGGTGGAGGTGGATATGAAGGCTATTGAGGGTATAGCCCAGAAGAGGAAAGACTTCTTTGCCGAGAAGAAAATTGACAAGCCTCAGCCATATATTCTCTTGATTGGACCGGTGAGCTGCATAACGAAGGCTTTCGTAGTCGTCGATCCAGATCTGATTTATGAATGTAAGACTGCATTAGAGGCTGTAGACCTTTGCTTTAAGATTTTTTATAGCTTCAATTTAGATTATTCCCTTGGTTGCGCTCATATTTGGTCTTTTATTCATAGACAATTTTATGAACTCATGAACACGAAACCGACTGTTACTGCAAATTATGTAGGTAATTTTCAAGAAATCGTGAATGATCACAAGCGCTTTGCTAAGAATCGAAAATAGTTAATTAGTATGTTTTTATTCACGACTGTTGTATGAGAGGCCAAAAAATTTTCGTTCTTTATTTTACCTGAACAATCAAGACCATGAATCTTGACGAAGAAATTTTAAAACTCACATGTGCTTTATATGATCATTATCATTTTTGTAGATCTGACGTGACCGATATACTTGAAAAATATCAACGTTTCATAAGAGATGTGTATAATCCGTATCTCTTAAATAAGTTAAAGAGTAGCATATTCAATTTATTGGACGATAGAGTCAAAAGAGACGTAGAAGACATATTCAATTGTTATGCTGATCCGTTCCTACCCGTTAGCTCCGAAGATAAGGGATTACGCCTTTACAGTAAATTGGGGATGTATGATCCACCCAAGTTATATACGATACAGCCAGGTGGTGATGGTGATCTAGATGTCGAATCTACTGAAAGCGTGCAATTACTAAGTATGGGTGTTGAGCAATCGTTTTCTAAAATATTCCAAATGGAAGGGTTGCTTGAAACTACAATTGCGCACAAAGAAAAGATGCTTGCTAGTGATAGTTTGTTGATGTCCGATAACGTGCAGGGAAGCAATTGTAAGCGTATTCTTGCTAATTTTAAGGGTGATGGGATTGCTCTTCCCTTGACAATCAATTTCGATGGTCTTGAGCCAGGTAATGGGATGGGCAGCCACGCAGGGGCTCATGCGTTAGATGCAATTTATGCTACTACTTGTTTTCCTCCCGAATTCGCTTCAAAGCTTGACAGCATAGTCGTTCTCGAAGTTTTCCATACCAAAGATAGGAAAAAAATTGGCATAGAAAAATTCATAGCGAGGCTTATCGAGGAACTGAAGAGGGTAGGAGAGGTGGGGTTTGAAGTCATAGTTAATGGAAAAAAATTTAAGATTCATCTGTTGCTCACTCATATAACTGGAGATAATTTGGGTTTAAACTGCATTTTGGGTTTCGTATGCTCTTTTCACAATACTCACTGCTGTCGAATTTGTCTGGCAGGTCCGGAAGAGATCAGAACGATGACCAAAGAAAATCCCACTTTACGTACCATCGATAATTATGAGCAAGGTTTACTTCAGAGTTCTGATCAGAGTGGGCTTACTCATTATTCAAGTTTTAATGAAGTAGGAGATTTTCATATTATTCCAAACGGTTGCGTGGACGTAATGCATGATGTACAGGAAGGCTGTGGCTCGCGAATAATGGCAAAAGTTTTGTTGTTTTTCATACAAGAAGAGAAATTATTCACAATCGATTTTATAAATAAAGCTTTGAAAAATTTCGATTTTGGATTCGAAAATTCGAATCGGCCTCCTCAGATTAATATTGCATATGTGAATGAGCATAAAAAGTTGAAGATGTCTGCCTCAGAAACTCTCTTCTTCATTCGTTACTTTGGAGTGATCGTAGGACACAAGATAGAAGCTTATTACCCTGAGTGGGAGTTGTATTTGAAACTGAGAGATGTAGTTGCTGTCATGTTCAAGCCCGATATTTCTTTGAGTGAGAGTACACAAATGGCATCAGATATTGAAGAGTTACTAGAATTGTGGATTGATTTAGGTGAGGTATTGACCATTAAATTCCACAACCTTTTACATTATCTGAAAAAGTTGAGGCAGAATGGTCCACCTACGAAAAATTCAGCCATAAGGTTTGAGTCAAAACATAGAGAGTTAAAAAAAATCCTTTTGGCAATCGAATGTAACATAAATGTTTTGCAAAGCTTAGGGGTGCGACTTGGTTTAAGGCTCATGCGATTTCAGTTTCAAAAGTATGAAGGTTTGATTATTAAATATGGTCCAGCTTCTGAGAATTCCATGAGATTTTTCAAAACTGAACCTGATTCCTTTAAGTATGTGACAGTTAATGATTTTACGTATAAAATAGGCTCAATAATTGTTGCTCGAATGGACGAGAATGATATAGAATTTGGAAGGATTTCCCGCATATACTCTTGCGATGCTGTTTTGTATTTTGAATATGAAGCGTTCGATTTCATAGGATTTAAAAGAGATTATTATGCTTATAGCGTCATAGCAAATGAAACGAACATTAGGGAAATCAAGTATGACTCTCTCGTGAGTAGGACTCCGTGCCTCTCGTTTGAGATAGATGGAGAATTGTATATTTCAACGAGATATAGATTGTAAGATACTATGAAAAATTGTACCTGATTTCAACGCTATAATTTTCATGTGGCTATTAATTAAACTGATCTGAATATGTATATGAAATTGCTCTCTCCTCCTCCATCACCCTTATATTCATTCGATTTGCGTAAAACCGTCATGAAACTTATTATTATTTGAAATAGTTTTGTCCCTCGTCGTCCCGGATCGCTTATCTATTATAAAATTTAGTTATAAAAAAACCAACATTTCTATCCAATTTTAATCATTCTCGTATCACTTTGATGTCATTCTTGTACATTAATACACTGAATACCTCGTGGTGCATAAATGTCCCACAGAATCGAATCGACACAAGCGGCGATTGTTAAAAATCGCTCGCATTACGAAACGACTGGATTAAATGATCTCGAAAATGATCTGGAAATTTTTATACACATTATTAAATAGCAATGCTTCCATACAGTAGAGAGTTTGCGATGAGAAAAAATACTGGAAAAATTAAAAAAATTTTGAAAATTGATACATTTTTACGCATGTTTCATTCACAAGGGTGACTTTCAACAATTAAGGAAATTTTTTAATTTTTAATTATTTCAAAAGTCAAAGCGCTAAAGCTGTTCAGAAGGGTCTCGTTGAAGTTACTCTCAAAGTTTAGGTTAAATAGAGCAATAAAAAAAAGTTATAATAAATTTCGCGTTTGAATTCCGAGCGGCTGCTGAGTCCGATTCTGAGTTTACAACGCCTCGCAAGAAATTATCAATGTATCTCCTATAAGTTCCTTTCTATTGCTTCATCCAACCTGAACTTTGAGAATAACACTAATGAGACCCTTCTGAACAACTTCTCCGCTTTGACTTTTGATATAATTGAAAACTGAAAAACTTCCTCGTATGTTGAAAATTATCCTGGTCGTAAAAAAAAAACCATAAAATTGTATCAACTTCCATGAATTTTCTCATTTTTCCAGTATTTCCTCACATCGCAAACTCTCGACTGTATGGAAGCACTTCAATTTAAAAAAGTGTATAAAAATTCCCGGATCATTTTATCCAGCCGTTTCCTAGTGGCAGCGATTTCCAAAAATTTCATCCTGGCTGCACGCCGTCGCCGCTTGTGTCGACTCAACTCATAAGCTCATTTCAGGAGCACAGTATACTTATATATACCGCTCTCGTATGTACTATTCGATTCTGCTGCGGGCTGCCCCCTCTCCTCTGACTTCGTCTCTCCTGCCACGCTGCCTCGGCTTTCCTCGTCGCGTGGAACTGCGATCTACCTACCATGGAACGTCATCGCACGATCCCGCGGGAAGGTGCATAGCCGCGGCGAGCGGGACGTCGTCGCGTGGAACTGCGATCTACCTACCATGGAACGTCATCGCACGATCCCGCGGGAAGGTGCATAGCCGCGGCGAGCGGGACGTACTTTGTCGACTCTACTGCTTTCCGTGATACCGAATTTCGGGCTCAGACCCCAGCACAAGGCCGAGACTTACCCCTCGGTGGGAGTTTTGGGACTCTTCTAGGCTTCCTGAGAGCCCAGGGAGTCCCTCGGGATGATGGATGAGTCTTCCGGACTCGCATTGTTATCGCTCGAGGGCGATTCCAATTCGAGTCCCTAGACTCACCCACTCCCGTGGTGCCGGATGGAGATGTGCGGTCTCCTCGCTCCGGCGGGCGATGACTGGGGCCGGGAGCTCGTCAGACTCCAGGGATGAGGCGCCATGCCCCAATCCCCCTTGCGGTTGAATTTAGTTGAGAGGGAAGATGATCCGCATGTTGTTTTTCTTCGCAACGGAACTGTGTGTTCGGTTAGAAGTGATACTTCTCAAGTATTCAATCGTATTGCCGTTGCATTCCCCCATCGCCAAAATTACCCAACACCCTGAATCGAGCCAACAGGATGTCTTCTTGTACATGAAATTATCACATCTCCCAGTGTCTTTGTCTACGCAAATGGCGCCCTCTCACCGAATTGACATAATTACAGTCGAGATTTTGGATGTTTCAGACTTTAGAGTGACAGCTCGAACTAGGTGCGGCTAAGCTTGGAAGTGTGGAGAATCAAAGATGTTTGATTTATTCCATACTCACATTTGGTATGCTTCAGCTACCGAGCGTTTTCTTCAACCCCCGCGCGCGCGCCTGATGGTTCAGGAAAGATCTCATAATGATGGTCAAATCATGGCGCGCGCACGCGTGAATGATTAGGAGAAGGAAAATCGATGGGTGATTTTGCGAAAATGAGAACTAACCTTGAAGCCCTGTGGGTGGTATTCATGAGCAGGAGCTGGTAAACCTTAAAGAGAAGCCGTGGTGGAGCATCGATGTTCGCGCTTTCATGGTCCGTGAGCTACTGATGCAATATCTCCGGAATACCGCTTTTAGAGGGTGGAAGGAATCGGACCCCTTCCTTTTTGGACTTACGTGGATATTTTGTTATTCGGGTTTGCTTGTAAAATCCCCACCCCTCTCGCAATCGATGAACGCGTTCAAGATGGAATCTCCCCTCGTCAGATGGAGAGTCAGATATGCTTGGACGATTAACAAATATGTCTTCAAATAAATTCATATTTATTCTCTACTTACAGTTTGTTCCCTTAACTGTACGAGAACAGGGACAACGATGTTGAATCATTCGACCAGTCTTAACATCAAATGATTATTACCGATAGAAATGTACTGCTTCCTCTTCAAGGGATCAAAACTTGGGGATGTTTCTTCGTCTACGATGAGCGTTGTATCGCTCATCCTTCCAGCGATAGATTGAGAGGAGAAAATCACGACCTTAAGAATCGCGCACAGTGAATATGGCCGAGAATTTGACCCTATCATCGAATTGCTCTCTGTTCCCCCTATAATGTCAGAATATACTGTTGAGTCCCTGATCATTTCGTTCACTGTAGTGAAGGGCGTTGGCGATGATCGCTTTTGCCCTGAGAAGGAGTTTTTCCATCAGTTTTTGATTATGAATTTTCATCCTGAGAGGAATATTCAACATAAATTTCCTTTACTCTCCTAAGACTGCCTGTTCGTTTCGATTCTCACGATCACTAAAAATCGCCTCGTGGATCTCATGAGAATACTCCCCGGCATTGTGTGAGCCTTTTCAATGATGTGGATTCATAACTGATTTTAGATTCCAAGTATGGTATAGCCACAGGTAGCACGAATATGATCGCTCGGGGAACAAACCATAGATTATCTCATTTTACGAGGCGGAGATCAGTGTTGTTGCGTTCTGCGCCTTCCGAATTCCCCTACAACCCTGACTTACATTGAAGCAAGGTTATCTCATTTTCCCCGTAACCAGAAGTTGGAAATGACTCTTGTTGCGCACGCGGAAGAAAACGCTTGATAGGCTCAAACTTTCGCCAGATGGGGTCTTCATCCTCTTCTATCGGATTTAATCATGGACCGTGTAGTCCTATACGCCTAACCTCCTGCAAAACCCGACGGTGTTGATTTTTCCCTTAAAAAATTCTTTTCACACGATAATATCTCGAGACTGAGATGAGACGCAAATATTGTAGTGGAAAATCATCCCCGTTCATCATCATGGATGAATTTCAAAGCCTTTCCTTGAACAACGTTTTCAAGTCGTGGTGGCAGCCTAGTGGGAGAGCTTCAGTTCCCACGTGGGAGATCCGGGTTCGAATCCCGGAAAGTCCAATTTTTTTCTTTTGATCTATTTTCCAGAATTCTTCCATCACGAAGACTAGATATTCTGAACAATTTTCACAACTTTCCAAGATTTCCAACGAGCTGCTTCTCGCTGACGCAACTCATCTTCTGATAGTAAGCCATCTATATTTGAAAACAATACGACATTTGCAGCATAACTGTGCGATCTGTCCCAAAAATGAGTTCTCCAGAATGTGACTCTATTCATCAATGGTGCATGGCCCTATCAAAGATTGCATAGTTTCGAATAATGCGATTCTTCGACGAAAATTGAAATACCGCATAAAGCATCCGATTCCATCTTTAGCTCTAACTGCTCAGCATGAATTTCAAATGCCCATCGATGTCAGCTCAGCTCATCGGGTGAGTAATAAGAAGGCATTTCAGAGTGCAATCGCATTCCATGTTCTTGAAGTTTTGAGTCATGAGTTTTTCATGTGTATTGTTGGAAGTGAAATCGAGCTGCCTCCAAACTTTAGTGAGAGGTGTGATTCTAATTACTGATTTCTCCTCTGAAAAATCATCCCCATACCGCAATACCCTGAGATTAGGATAATATGCCAATATTGCGGCGTATTATAGTAATGCTTAAGATGAGTTGTCATTCTCCTCATCGTTATCGACTAGGTTTCAAAGCTCCCCCACAGCCCTCATTCCATATAAACTCCTTGAACGTGACATGTAAGTAGTGGTGGTGGTCTTGAGATATAGCCTCGGACTCACACGTGGAAGATCCGAATTCGAATCCAGGTGTGATCAATTCTTTTATATATGGTAAACAAGGGAAGACAATTCCTAAAAAAGTTCTTTGTCATTAATTCAAAATACTTTGATTGATTTCCAATGTATCAAGATCTCCAACGAGCTGCAACCATGCAAGGATTGTACACTGCCGAAGCCCAGAATGTTTTGTGAATCCACTCAAAATTCGGTTGGTGTGGATCTTCCCTGCTAATGCAACTCTTCTTTGAAAGGAATAGCATCCGTATCCAAAAACATTCCAACTCTCACAGGATAATTGCGTTTGCCTCATGAAAAAAATGGATATTGCCAGCATTTCAATGAAAGAGTTGGCATATCCGTAAGTTGATGCTCAAATAAGCGAGATGATGATGAGTTGATCCCAACTCGATGAAATTGTGAGGCTCCTGAGAAGGAATTAGATGCCAGTCTTTGGAGTAAAAACTCAGTCTACTGATGTGGATCTATTCTTCATGTCTAACTCAGAAGAATTAAGAGACAGATGGCCGAGTGATTTGATACTGTGGGTGGGATGAATCGTTCCAATCGCAATGGAGTGCAATTTGAGTTGATAGTGTGAGAGCAATGTGACTATCATACGACTTCTGACCGAAATGAAGCGAAGGAATGGTAAAAAAAGAGTTCCTTTCATGGATCAGCTGAAATGATGGATAATGTTCACTGCGGTTTCATACGCCCACCATAACTATCTCTATAATTTGCATCACTAGATACCTCGATCCAGAGTGTCAGGCATATACTGATTTCACATGGTATGAAATTCGATCCTTCAATTTCGATATGAATTTTCCGAGGACCCTTCCGTTCTGGAAGATTCAAGATTCTTTCTTGAATCAGTTCCAAGTGGTCATTCAAAAACCCATGAATGACTTACTACTGTATTATCTTTTGCAAAATAACCGATAGCGAAAGGGAATCTTTGGTGGATTTCATATGTCTCATACACTTATTCCAGTATATTGATAAAAAAACACTAATGCGATGTTTCTAATCTGTATAGTTTGAGCCATATACTGTCAACAGAATTGTGGAGTGAGCCTATGACATAGTTTACGTCATAATACTGAGTAACGATAATAATTTGAGAGTGAGATTGATGTGTGATAGCTTCCACTAGAGATGAGTAATGATTGATTTTCGACATCGATCCCGTATTGATGGCCGTGTGACGTGGGGAGTTTCGAGCATGAGACTCTCATCTCCCCGCGCCACGCCGACGATGCACCAGCCGTCGCAAGTGCATCGTCAGCTTCCCTGACGGAAACTCGCGCGTTTCCCCCCAAAGCGCAAAGGCGCGTCGCGACCCATCGTCAAGGACGACGGGCCTCGCCGCGTCAGACCGCTCAGACCAATCTAACAATTCGGACACTCTCTCTCACTTCAATACTTTCATTAAAGTCACTATTCACTCGGTATAGCTCGTGTTCATTCTGAAAGCGCCTACCCACGTCACATCTCTTTTGGTGCTAGGTGTGGGGTACCGCATCACTATTCGCGACTCGGTGCATTTGTAAATAAATGAAATAAATTGAGAATTAATTAATGAGAAAAATGAGTAGTTGTAGGGTGTCGCAATAGATGGCAGACCAGCTCCGTGAGAGACTGAGTGACCATGCGGAGTGATGTATGGCAATGACGCGCCCTGTTTGTGGGACTTATCCGCGAATACTGACCACTCCTTCATAATGATAAGGAAGACACCGACACGAGTGGGGACACTCGTATATCTCCACCCCCCTTCGGATGTGACGTATGTCACTAAGGGCCGAGCCTCGAATAAGTGCAACGCGGGCATCTTCGGATTCTATCTCTGGAGGTGTAAGTCGATGAGACGATGGAAGAATAGGCGGTCGTGGTCCAGTGGTTCGGACGCTTGGTTTCCGGGACACATGGATATCGTGAAGTCGAAGGTCCTGGGTTCGAATCTCCGCGGTTTCCATGTAAAATCGATCGCTTACTTTTTCACGAGTTTATCGACTTTCCACAAATCCCCACGTGACAGCCGATTGACTGTGATATTTGGGTCAGCAAGTAAATCGCAGGTGAATATATTGTTCAACTCAAATTCTCATGCCCTACATGACCGAAAACTATCCTGTTGGGATCCAAAAATCATAGTATCGTGTAGAAAGATGTTTTAATCGTGTCCCTTCTCAACTTTGTTCATTCGATCAGCATGATTGACGTTGGAATCCACCGAAACCAAGTAGCTGATACGAAGAGAAGAGAGCCAGGAAGACCTCCAAAGAGAGAATTTACAGAAGCAAAACCTCACTCACATGGACAAAAAGTTCCTCTTGGAGAGGCTTCCATCAGCACGAAACGTGAATATGCGAGAGAATTCGCTCTCGAAGCTGAGTACAATATCAAAGTAATTGAATTGGCTCTGAAAATTTGTCTGAGGGGAAGATGGGTTCAGGCATGATAATGCAAAGAAGAGAGAGATAAGACCGATCATACGAGAGAGACTAATCTAGCCTTGTTTTTGGATACGAATTGTACAAAAGCCTCATGGTGCAAAATTTCGAGCGATAGTCGTGCTAGAAACGCAGGGATCATCGCTCATATCGATTCATCAGGTATGAATGGATGAATCTATTCGTAACTTCTACGATTTCATTGTCGATATAGTCCCTTCATTCATCATTTGCGCTTTATCTGAGTATAGAGAAAATCTAGTAATTGATGTGATATTTCCAGACGTTAGATTTTGGGAACCCATAGATCCTTGGCGAATTGGAGGCTTGAAGATTATAGATTTCATGAACTCTTGGGCCCGAAACAGCTCACTTCCATACTCAAATCGTGAGCCTATTTTGGGAACCAGACACTCTATCTCCCCAGTAGGGTGAAAAACATAACTCGCACCGAGCCTAAAATGGGCTAGCAAGCAGTCTGGATGATATTATCCATTAAATAATTCCTAAGAGTTCGTACAGCACCATATTGAGAGATGTTTATCGGCGAGAAATGCATCTCCGGTGAAACTTGAAGGGCGAGGACTGTTACCCTACCCTAAATGAATGGCTCATGTGAAACGACTCCAAGATTTGGAATACTAAAAATGACGCATCTGATGAATGATCCACTCGGAATGACTCGTTGGGAAAACTTGAGATCATTCCCATCAATCAAGCTCATTTTCAGTTGTCCTCTCGTACATTCCACGTCGTATAATTCTTTTCCAATTGGATTTTTCGAATGACGCATCTTTGGAAGAGTCATTCCTAGTATCGTAAATGTCTGAGTCATTCGAAATGAGTCATTCGTTTTAGCTAGAGTAAAATGTCGAGAAAATCATCCATTAGAGTTTTCTTGCCCTTGTATCAAAATTGAGTATTTGGCAATGTACCCATAATTGTGATTTCGCGCAGAAGTACCAGGTTTTTCTTAGGAGTTTGGGTAACCACCTCAATGAGTTGATGAAAAATCATCAATCTCTCCTCAGAAACCATCTTCTCTGATCGACCACATCCTCTTATTACCAGTGAAGCAAGAAGAGTGCCAAGTTCCATCCGAACAAGTCAGCAAAACGAATCAAAGTAGGTCTACAAACAGGTTTCAACAAGACAGGAGAAAGGTTGTGTGAATCAAAGGCTTTAGATTGGGATGATGAAGATCTCACAAATATGGTATTGCCAGTGACAGCAGGCTCTGATGTCGCATCAAGCCACGTCAACACCCAGCAGAACTGAGATGATGACAATGATGACATCACAGATGCCAAATCATTCCTTTCTGTTACCATGTTCTTAATGATAAGAATGGAATCGGCTTCGGGTGAGCTATTCATTTCAACTTTCCGAAACTTTTATCTTGATTGTCAATCGTGACTTCAGATCCCGTGATCTCTGGTAAAAGTGATAATCGCGCGAAGATACTGTGCATCATAGGAGATGCAAATCCTCACCATCATCCGGAACGCATATTTTTCATATTATGGTTTCGTATGAGCTTGAATCGAGATGATAGAATCCTCCCAAAATCAACTTGAGCATTTTGTGTTCATGTCATTCTTTTCCCCATTTTCCACTCAGCATTTGCTGGCTTCTTATCGACCCTTTCTCTGTTCAATTAGAGTCACATAAGAGGGTTTCCACGGAACTTCTAACTTTCGTGTCACTGCAGTGTTCCAGGAGTATTTTGAACTATTCGGAGTGCGCAGGAGTGGCATTTTATAGTATTTGGCATCATCCAATATGGACTACATTCTTTTTGGTTGAAACGCATCCTGGTTTGTCAATAGCAGACCGTAAAAGATGATTTTTGGGTAGTTTACAAACGTTCCACGCGATTTTTTGAATTGATAGGGCTGTCACTAAAATACCTATGCCTCAACTACTCCGGTGGAATAATATATCCATCTACTAATCTCATATTTTGAGAAAATCTCTGATTCAGAGGTGTGCGCTGATTTGGCTATGATATTAGCTCTCATTCATTGATGTAACCGAGTTTTGTGGGAAAATTTTCTCTGGCTATTGTTTACAAAAATGATGAAATACCTTGTGCGAAACGGAGAATTTAGCAATGAGTTTTCGAAGTTAAAAAGAAGACGAATCGAATCCCGTTTGGTTTGTGAGTGTGAGTTGTATGACAAATTTTATGAAGCTTCAAAGCTCATAGATGTATCGCGCCACTGGCTTTGGAAATGGTCGTTTTTTGATGTCATACTCAGAAGATGCGAAGCACAGGGTTGGGACGTTGTGCTCTTTTTTCTTCATTACAAAAAGGATATAACCGCACTGTTTCGAGTTGCAATTGTCGATCGGTATTTCTGTGAGAAGCTGAGGAGAAATATTTGAATCCGGATGGTGACCTAAATAAGCCTCTAAATGTGATGGTCTCGCGATTTTCTTGATTTTTACATAGTATACGGCTGAAATATGAACAAAATACCACCACAGTGTATTCTAGAAATTGAAATGGGACTCATAGCTCTCGACTCGATTTTGGAAATTTACATCGAATTTCGGTGGAATTGATGATGAAATTTATCTTAAAGTCAAGTCAGGCCTTTTCCTTAGTTGGCAGCTCAAATCCTCTTATTCCCCTTCTATATCTCGTCGTATTGAGAGATGATCAAGGTAATTTCAAATATCCAGATTTGAACCTTCAATAATGATCAATTTTGGAATCAACTCAGATATTCAAAGTGAAATCGTTAATTCTTCAAATAAGCATACATTTACAGATTCTGAAATAATAAGGATGAATTTTGCGATGGAAATATAAATCCATTAAAACCCAGTAACAAAATCGAAATCACTCAAGAGAATCAGTATAAATGATAATCAAAAAAATAGGCAAGTTGAATTATCTCCTTTTTGATCAATTAGGGACGGCTGGAGTTCTTGAAACTTATTCTATGAATGTTAAGGATACAAATCAACTTACAATTAGATTGTTTCTTAAACTCCTCGAGAGAAGATTGAAGTCGTGATGAGTCGGCAGTCCTCTAGAGGCTGGGATTGGCGATTCAGAAGGCCTTGAGGATGAATTATAAGCTGATCCTACTGCAGCTCAACTTGAGGACAAATTCGGAGCTGGTCTTGCTGCAGCTTCAAGTACGGGTAACGCCACTTCCCAAGTGCGGGATCAAATCTAACCGTTGGCTCGCCGCTTCTCGAACAGACGCTTTGTTTTCTAAGGTGTTTGAGCGGAGACAATAGCGCGGACTCAAAAGCTCCGGAAAGGAAACTTTGACAGACTGATCGGCGAGTCAACGTTCAGACCCACATTCATAGCCTGGGCCAGCTCGCGTCAATTTTGAGATCATAATTATTGTTTCATCAAAATCATTTTGAAATCATGAACTGTGTCAAGCGTGACCTATTGTCACGCTCAATAAAGTGTCTCTCATTGCCACGCGAAGTGAATGAATGACGTCACTTGATGTCACGCATGATCAGAGGGTAGAGTGACCTATTGTCATGCGTGACAACAAGTCACGCTTTGGACAAAATCGACTCCGCTCTCCTCTCACGAGTCCTCCCATCACTTCGTATATCGACTGTTGCGAGTTATACAAAATCTGAGTGAGACGGGGCGTCTCGTGAACGCGGGACGCCACTCTTCCCCTGTCAGACCATTCTCGTCCCGAGAATGTCACCGGGGTTGATGCTGCGAGAGCTTCTGCAAGCCCGGGACGCCACACCTCCCCCGTCAGACCATTCTTGTCCCGAGAATGTAACAAAGTTGGGCAGTGAGTCGACACGATATCACGATGTCTCATTGAATCGGAACGTCATCCGGTCGGAACTTAGTTGATAAAATCCGTGGGGGTTGCGTATGTGTGTGTATATCCATGAATCTCAAGAGTTTGTGTATGATCTCATTCAATATGTCCATCTTCATGTTGCTCATCACATTCAGATGTCGTGCATGTCTTACACTGGAATGATTTCAGACCCAGTTCTGCAAGGCACTTCCGTCCGGCAAGAGTTTTTCTGCAACGAGTGCATGCCGCCCATTGGGTTGGGTGCTCAGTGTGTAGCTTCCCGCATAAATGGCATGGTTTACTTTCAGTGTTGTTTTGGAGTTCTTTGCGTTTTCTTTTTCGGAGTCTTTCTTGGCGTAGTCTCTTCATCTCTCTCTTCCGCTGTAGTCGGATTTCTTCAGCATTGAATGGTCCTCTTTTCGTCACTCCAGAATCGCAGATGCTGGGGGTATCCGAATCATCTTGGGCTAAAGAGTCTCCCATGATTTCCTATTCACTTCCGTCAGACTCGTGGTCTTTATTTGAGCTTTCTTGTTCCATGGGAGATGTTAGTTCTACAAGCATAGGAACAGGGTGTGCGAGCCCCTCTCTAGATTGTTTATCTGTGTCACTCCCTAGTGTATCATTCGTATCTCCAGTGGTTTCTGAATGGAGAGGGTTGTTGGATGGTGTACAAACTTGAAAAATTCTGTCCAGAAATGATGTTGATCGAATCGCATCCAAGATTGGGTGACTTGTATCCAGTCAGGTCAGTGTTGTAGAAAATGCTGATATTCCAGCAGATATCGGTGCGGGTGTCAAATTACAATTCGAGACATCAGCCGCGAGATAAGATGTAGACGGATTTGTTATTGGTGTTCTACACGTTAATGGGGCTCGATTTGGTATCATCGGAACTAACTCAGTATAAGTCGGGCGCGAGTTGTAACTTGCGTCCGTTGATGATGGTGATGGTGATGATTGTAGAACGGTAACAGACTGAGGGTCGGAATTACTCGACAACAGATGGGTAGTCACAGACAGACGCCGGAGGTCTGTTTGAATGTTCATAGATGCTGCACTGAATGGTGCGTAGTGGTCACTCTCACTCGTTTGCAGATCAACTGGCGATTCACCGTGCATTCCGTTGATGTTTTCATCCCGTTGATTGTTGTTTTGAATGGAATGAACGTTGAGTGAATTTGTCGGAACAGTACCTAGAACACTCACTTGTATCACTCTATCAGTTCGCACACCGCAATGTACTATTGGCATTTGAGGAACACTATCTGCACAACACGAAAGATTGTTATCCAGGAGAAATTTTTTGTACGTATGCACACTGTGTGCATACACCGCACTTTTCAACAAGAAATCTTTTCTCGCTCTATTGTAAATTTCCTGGGGATTTGTAAAGTCAATATGAGTACGGTGAACCACAGCTTTTAGGTGTACCGAAAAAAGTTGAGCACTTGCTCGTTCCATTTTTTTCTTAAGTTGTTGACCACGTGGGAACAATGATTGCTCTAATTAATCACGACCCGCAGAAAATGAATTCGTTAACACTGGCCAGTAACTGACGAGCACTCAAGATTTCATACGTCCCGTGTTACTTGAGAATTCAAATTCCGGCGTCAGCAATTAAGAGCTCGAGTTGGGTCGGTAAAACTGCATGGTGGTGTCATCTGTTGGTTGCGATATGTACCACGTATGTCGTGTGAGTGGCGCGAAGATTCAAATGCTTATGATCCATGGGACATTGAAACTTGCTGGTGCATTGTGTTTTCATGATATTTGTATGTGTGTGTCAGATTGGTGTAGGCATCCATCATAAGGTATATAAAGTATATAAGTTATTGGAAAAAAATATTGAATGGTTGCAACAGCAGGCATACGATGTGGCTCGCACATGCGATCCATGAAACTTTTCTCTATCATGTGGTAATCTGAATGATATTGTCCAGGATGGAACAAATCGAATATCCATGAATGCTCCCGCGTAAATTCCTAACTTGATACTACGAATGAACAATGTTCAATATTTAACAATATATTTGTATTCTATAGCAGTTTTTCTTCCTTCTTTCGAAAATTTCATGAAGATTCCATTCAAAATGGTTGCTCCATTTCCGAAAGTTGTAAACACAGAGGAATCTCCCTATGTGCTAGCGTGAAACTAGTCCGCTTTTGACGGATTGGATGATGAATCGTCTCTTGGATTCCATGATATCTCAAAATGTTTCTTTTGATTGGATTATTTTACATGTTTGTGTGCACCATTCAGTCCAGATCTGCATTTTTGTATTGTTGCCTCAGAATGTGGGAATTCTCACTCATATAATTTCGTTGAGTAGAAATCATATCGTTGGAATGAGTTCATATACTTTCGTTGGGTAGAGATTATATCATTGGAATGAGTTGACATGAAAAGCTATGCATGCGAATTTGAAGAAGTCTCAAGGTGTGACGCATTGTAGCTGACGCTGCGATTGCAATCTGACTCTCCCAAGTTCAACGTTTGTTCGTCGCGTCAGAGGTTCTGTTTATATCGTCCATCGTGAATCTCGTGTGTTTTTCAGAGGGTAGACGGGGAGGGGGAGGAATATGTCTCCAAGGTGTCATCAGTTGTGTATGAGGTTTAAGACCTGCCCTTATTGATTTGGATAGTGCGAGAAATAGTGAGTTAGGGTACGAGGCGTAGAAGAACTGATCTAAATTCATATCATTTTCCTTTTTTTTCTCTCTTTTATCGTGTGGTCCATCGGGCTCCAATTGAGGTACTGTATCCGGGAAACACGATTTTCGACAGACGATTCTTGCTCATGTTGATCTGTCTGTAAACTCAGAAAAAAAATCATCATCGTAGAATTGTGGCCCATAATTCCCATGAAATAATATTCCAATTCATACATCATATGCCTCAAATTTTGTCAATCATTACGCAACGTGACATTTTGTCGCAGCGTGACCTCCTGTCGCAGCGAGACATTTAGTCAAGCAATGTACTTTTTTGATTACTCAAATTTTTCAGTAGACATTTGATTGGCTGTTTCCCTGTTATTATGGATAGATTTCTCGATTTTTATCTTTGTTTGGGGACTTCAATGTTTGATCAATTCACTTCTGTCCAATGTAATGGATACGAATGCAAGAGTTTCGAAGGACCACAAATATCAACAAGACACTATTGAAGGTTAATCCTGAAAAGTTTTTTCTTCGGAAATTTCGAAAGTAGTAAGTTTCGTTCTATAGAGTTTGATATATGGTTTAGATTGCCTGGGAGTCGAATGTGGCGAGAGGAAAAAGTCGTGATCGGACTCCTTCACCAAAGATTCGAGGCCATAATGGTGCATGTATGATACTGAGATTGTGGGAAAACTCCTTGTCAGTTGAGGTTATGAACGGTTCCGAGTTACCTGTCTTGAGAGACAAATATTCAGAAGGAATATCTATGAGTGCGGACTTCGGGATGAAAAATGATCCAATTTCCCTGCTGCAGCTTTAAGTACGGGTAACGCCACTTCCCAAGTGCGGGATCAAATCTAACCGTTGGCTCGCCGCTTTTCGAACAGACGCTTTGTCACACTTTCCTAAGGTGTTTGGGCGGAGACAATAGCTCGGACTCAAAAGCTCCGGAAAGAAAACTTCGACAGACTGATCGGCAAGTCAATGTTCAGACCCACATTTATAGCCTGGGCCAGCTCGCGTCAATTTTGAAATCATAATTATTGTTTCATCAAAATCATCTTGAAATCATAAACTGTGTCAATCGTGACCTATTGTCACGCTCAATACAGTGTGTCTCATTGCCACGCGAAGTGAATGAATAGCGTGACTTAATGTCACGCATGATCAGAGGCTAGGGTGACCTATTGTCATGCGTGACAACGAGTCACGCTCTGGACAAAATCGACTCCGCTCCCCCCTCACGAGTCCTCACATTACTTCGTATATCGAC
The DNA here is from genome assembly GCA_029851415.1 of Eretmocerus hayati. NCBI lineage: Eukaryota > Metazoa > Arthropoda > Insecta > Hymenoptera > Aphelinidae > Eretmocerus > Eretmocerus hayati. The sequence goes on from CM056742.1 coordinate 104,967,844, forward strand.
TGTTGCGAGTTATACAAAATCTGAGTGAGACGGAGCGTCTCGTGAAGGCGGGACGCCACACAAGTGTGAAATCCCGCACATGTCGTTCTGAACCAGATACCTCGGCTCGGAAGAGAGTGGCACCATTTTTCTCACATGTTTTCAAGGTCTCACGGTGAGTCATTTAGGCGGAAAAGTCAAAGGTGCAGGAACATGGGATATTCCTGTGGGGTTTGGTTCAGGGGTGTCTCAGGATCAATTTCCAGCAAAAATCAAAATCATCCGCTCGGGGTTTTCAAAATTGAATCAATTTCTCTAATTTCAACTCTGGTTATGGGGACTATTACTCTCCAGAGTTTGATACTCACGTTTCTTAGCCTGTAACTGATTCAGTAGAGTCAACGAGAGATACAAATTTGCCTTTTCCATGATTAAAAATCGTCTAGAATACATGTTCAGAAACTCCGACAAACGCAGTGGCAACGATTAAATCTCCTTGCAACGCGATAGATGATTTCTTTCTATGTTTTCTTGCAGAACTAGAGATCAAACTTCAGTGTTATGTTAAAAACTTTTCTCGTTGGCAATGTCGGTAAGCACAAACACTGTTGATATATATGAGATACACATCAGAGGGGTGAAGAAATCAGAAATTGCCAGCGTGTCTAAGCAAACGACATTCTAACGACATGTGAGATGCATGACCTTTCTTTACTCCGTGCAACACTCTTTGACCTTACACGGGCTCTTCGTTTCATAACATTGATTAATTCGAAGCATCAAAGGAGCTTGCAAGTTGTCGCTTCCAAATTTCGAGTCACATGAGCTCCAAGCGAGTCTCGTGGAGTTTGTCAGAGTTTCCCTTCACCGACAATATCAAAGCGCAGCTCTGTCGACAAAGTAGAGTGTTCTTCGAATTTTGGATCTATTCAGTTATCGAACATGTTGTTACTGATCGAGTTACCATCAACCAGTATTTTTCTCACCCATACTGATAGTATAACTACGCGATCGACAATCAAAACCATTCCATATAGTTGATTATCGCGTTGACATGGGATTCGATGGTTGCTACTGCATTTGTCGGAGTTTCTGACCCGGTATTCCAGAGAATCAGAATTTTCAACTAGAAAAAGGCAGATTCGTATTTCTCGTTGACTTTACTGAATCGATTACAGGCCAAGAAACGTGAGTATCAAATTCTGGAGAGTGATAGTTCCCACAACCAGAGTCAAAATTAGAAAAATTGATTTCATCTTGAAAACCCCAAGCGGATGAATTTGATTTTTGTTGGGGATTGATCCTGAGACACCCCCGAAACATACCCCACAGGAATATCCCATGTTTCCGCTTCTTTGACTTTCTAGCCTCAATGACTCGCCGTGGTCTATTATTAGTTATAGTTCATAATTAGTTTATAATCGCCCTATTGGATCGATATTTGCATTGGAAATGTTTTATGCGACATTGCATTTGAGTTCTAGGAAAATTGTTCCCTTAAAAGCCACTCCTCAAAATGATCCATTTTGGTCCTCGAAAGGACCTCAATAAGTCCTTTTTTGCCCCGCAAAAAATCCAGTAGATACCTTGAACTCATGAAATGATCATGTGGAAATATCACGCTTGATTCCATCTCCTCCATTACCGTCAAGAAAAAACAAAATTGACCGGTCTCACAGAGTTCATTTAGGGCCTCCAAAAATTTGATTTGGATGAAGATTTGTCGTAACTCATAGAACAGTATGGTATATCGATATTGTGTTGCTTGAATGACCCATCACGCTATGAATTCAACAACCATCAATCATCTACTCATGTTCGATGCCTTTGAAGTTATCAATCAGCTACGTGCGAAACCAAATTCCGGACTCCAAAATAGTCTTCTGATGTTTGAGATAGTAATGTAAATATGCTCAAAAAAGATAACAATTAGAGAGTTAATATTTTTTCATCATTCTTTCCCTCAGAAATGAACTATTCTAGGATGATTCGTGTGGCTACAAAATTCAAGATGTTCTGAAATTCTTCCTGATGCTCCCTCTACGAGTTAACGCGAGATATTGGAAACCGAGTTCGTCTAGTACAATAGATATCCGTAGTGAACGGATTTGAATCCCATCGAACTCATTGTTCTACAGGGAAGTATAACTTGACCAATCCACAACCTCAGAGCCCAATATTCCGCCAACCCTTAGTAGACCTTATACACCATTTCTACGCTGAGCTTCTATAAGGTGAACTTCCTGTAGACGACGTTGAAGTCAACCCGAGGGTCCCCGATGATGTCCATCAGGGTGATCCTCGGGTTAACCTATAGTCGAGGTCCTCGATTTCTGGGTCATGCTCGGTTGGGTGTCCGATGATGTCCAGAAATCGAGGTCTATAAAGAGAGAACCTTGCACCAGCGTAAAAATGATGCATCTTCTATTGTGCACGCGCGCCACGATGTTACAATACGTGACCAAGGTCACGCGGGTGCAGTGAACCCCGTCTTGATTCCTTTATCTCAAGTCTGGTTCATTCATCCCTAAGACATTCAGACCCTCAGTCTATTCATCCCTAAATACTAAAGCAATGATGTGGGCGATAGCGTTTGATGGGGGCGAGTAGTGGGAGATATAATGAGGTGGACCATCCTTAATCCACTGATTCTGCTATATATCATGAGTTTCTTGATGTTAAAAAGGAGAGATGTATGATTGACGAGTTCTAGTAACTAACCTGACTCTACTACCTCCTGGTTCAAGGTCGTTATCTGAAGCGTAAGGTACGTGTTCTCTCGCCGATGTTCTGAATGAAACTGATCCTACTCTAGTTTTTTCAGAGAAGGGGTACCGAGTGTGTGTGATGATAGATAGTTGGGAATCATGTTGATGTTGTGAGAAGCTCAACACTACAATTGGTCTGATGCGTACGTCTTGAGCTCCGAAAAAATATATGTATATTCATTATGGCTAACCTTACCATACCAGAAATTCATCAGCTTCTTGTGAGATGCAGAATGTAAGAGAGTTCCGCTTACCAAATGAAAGATACCTGACACTGAACTCGTGCTCTCCGTCTATCTATACATCGACCCCCGGCAAGATAGAGAATATAAGTCAGTCCTCACCGATCGAGTGGAAGTCATCTGCCGCTTGACTCGTGGCCACCGCTCATCCATATACTGTTCTCGCTCGAGACGAAAAAATAGGACGATTTAACTAACTGAGTGAAAGGGACCACCAGCTCGACTCGTCGCTTTCATTCATCCGTGCACTGGTCTTACAACATTCGGAGAATAATGAAGATCTTTGGACTACTCAATAGAATGCATTCTTCCTAGCTATGCTTGACTCGCCTCGTTGCCTCTATCCATACACCACAAGCCATACCTACACTGGCTTTGCGCTTTCAAGAGAAATACTCCTGATCTCCAGTTCCTATCCTATACTTTTTGATCTTATTGATCGTTGAATAAATAATTTTGACATATTTTTTTGCAACATTCAGAGTCGAATGAGAGTATCTTATCTATATCTGTATGAATACTGGACGATTGCGAATAATTTCTTTTATTACTGTAGTATACAAAAAAATCAGAATCATGTCAGTATAGTGTTGAAAGGTGCCATTATAATGTGAACTACTTTTTGTATGCGGTTTAGTTATATTTATTGAGGATTGAGATCAAATTCTATTAGTATTCGTCAAAAATTGAGTTGAATATGTTTTCGGCAAAGTCCGGAATGCAGGCAAACCGCGGATTGCATTGGTAAACCGCAGTTTGCCTGCAGTATCTCCGGCAAAGTCCTGAATGGATGCTTCATTCCAAACTTTGCCTAGGCAAACTTAGGATTGCCTGCTGAGTCTTCAGGCAGAGTTGAATGCAAGCATGATCTCATATGCTAGGGTTCTCGGGTTGTCACTTTTGACGCGTTTTCACGAGGATGAATGATAATTGTGAGACATCGTTCACGTATCTCTCATCGATGAGACATTTTTGGGGGATGAACATGTGGTGATGGATAAGAAGAAAAAATCATCCCGACTTTCGGTTATCTTAACAATTTAAACTGATTCAGTGTCAACGGGATAATTTTTTCAGAATAATACAAATAAGAGAATTGTATGCGAATGAAATTTGCTAGGCCAAATTTAGGTGTCAAGATTTGTTCAAAGATGAACATCGAAGGAGTAAAATATCAAATCGATATATCAAGTGACTGGAAGAAAATAATCACTGTCTACTCTTGAGCAGACTTGTCAGCATAAGAATGATTGATCAATTATTATTCTACATGGTAGATAGATTCCCACTCTGGTGCTGTATGTGGTGCACGGTTGTAGCTCAGAATCATGATGCCACTTTTGACGGCGTTGGCAACTCAACACAAAACTTACACTTATTACATAGAGAATACTACTCAGAGACTTTTGGTGTCCATATGACTCACGAAGATGCTGCAAATGCAATATAAATATCATCAAGGCCTCTCGAAAATGTTGTATTCGAATTATAGGGTTGATGACGCTCAGCTATTGGTACAAACTCTAATCGTATCTTACAAAATTGATAAGGTAAATCACCAATAGTGGAACACCGTATTTCATACTGAAATTTGGCACCTATACTGGAACTAGGACTTCCTCTGCAAAAAATGGACCAATAGTCCAATGAAAGAATATTGACATGCTCTTCATTGTGATGGAATTTGAGCTTATGCATCACGATATGTATGGAAAGCTTTTTAACTCCATAAAAAAATCATGAATTATATGGTGCCTCAACCACCCGCCATGGGGTGTTCCACTTCAGGTTCCAACGCTGAAAACTGGGACCAAAAGTGGAACAAACCGCGGTTTCGTGGAATCTAGCTTTGTAGAGGATCAAAGCTAATTAATAATATCTTTTCGATCACATACTTGATGGACTCGAGTAATTCACCTGCCAAGGCACAATTGTGTTGTAAGAAGACAACTAATATGACTGTTCCGGTATAGATTCCACGATCTTCGAATCGGATCCTATACCAGAACAGAACCATATCTTCCAACAAAGCTAGTCATAGATAATTATTGAGGTCATGAATAATATGATTTTGAGTACAAATCGTCTCTATTCATGTCAGACTGAAGTAATTTACTTTACAAATTGCATCTGAATAGAACTTTGTTTGTGTGGAGTAACACTTACAAGGGGAGTCCGGAGTCTCCGGGTCCTGAAATCTCGCCAAAATTTTTTTCCTACGTCCGTACCACCTAGAATATGGAGAATGCGAAGCAACTCCGTCAAATGGGCCTCCCGTTCAGAGCTACAACCTATGACATTAACATTGCTCATATAGGCCCATGTTAAAAAGTGATATACATAGATATACTAGCAATGTTGACGTTTCTGGCTGTAGCTCAGGACAGAAGGCTCATTTGACAGAGTTGCTTTAGATTCTTCATATTGTAGGTGGTACGGAACTGTGAAAAAATTTTTGTGAGATTTCAGGACCCGGAGACTCCGGACTCCCCTTGTTAGTTGGCTGTTCCATCGATCGTAGGTTCCATGCACTTGAGAGTGGGAGCCATACTGGAACAGGTGATTTCGAACCCTGAATGAGGTTCCAAATCATATTTTTTCAAATATATACCGTCAAATCGGGTGATTTTGGTACGATTTTGGTACTTTTTATTTTGTTTGACTCGGCATTCCAACATACAGTGACAAAACCCACCTCAACTAAAGGTCAAGTGAAAGCTTACAGTCTCAGGTTTTGATTGACGGGCTACAGAATTCAATTCGATGAGTTTAAACCGGAGGTATTGGCAGTTGAAGAAGTGTACCAAAGTTAGACCCCGACTGGGCAACTTTGGTACACTTACTTCAACTCTATCCACCACCTTACGAGTGAACTAATTTTAATCTTTCAGAAGTCTTATTTAAAGCTGTTTGGAACATTCTAAAACCTCGTAGACCATCACTCGACTCAAGGTGAGATGAAAAGAAGCTGTCATAGGAAGTTGTACTAGAGTAACCCTATTCTCATGATTCTTACGTAGAGTGAGGTAACTTTGGTGCCCTTCTTCATGGTTTTTTCCTTGTTTTTTATTCATTAAAGTAGCGAATGCTTCAAATATCCAAATGTAACGATGGTTTCTCCAATATGGTGATATATGTGGTCGAAATGTAGCATTATTCATCCGTAGATCGTTTCGGAACACTTCTTGCCAGATACACTAACTGGGCCACTCGCGTATCGATGCTAAATCAGCCTTTTTTAAGAAAGCTCCAATAAACAACCACAATCATTCACGCGGGGTTTGTAGCGGCTCAGAACATAGTTCATACGTGCTACAAAGGGGAGAACAGGTTTCAGAGCGATAGAATCATTCACCTTGCCGAATGCAGCTTTGAAAGTCATTTTTCAGGGGTGTACCAAAGTTGCACCCACTGTACCAAAGTTGCCCAATTTGACGGTACTGCAAATCACATCAACTGTCTGTTCCACTAAAGGTCCCTGCTACGCGTTCCGCTACTCGTCCTAAGTTAAAAGATGGTGTTCCACCAGAGTTCAAAACATGCTATCGTAAAATACTGATTACTTAAATTCTTCAAGTTCTTTTTGGTTTTTCTTCCCAGCAAACTGTTCGCAAAGCATTTTTCTACAATCTAAATCAATCTGATCATATAGCTGACTCACGATGTTTCTCCAAGATTCAAGTGATCATAGTGTACACAATTTTCTGTTCCACTACTGGTGTTTTTACTTTGATTAGAGTATGAAATGAGAGGGAGCTGAGGAGTTCTCTTTCCTTGCATGAAAGATTTGCGACGACTTTGGTGGTTAGAAGAAATCATGTTTGACTGCTTGTAAATCTCGCAACCCGATCTGCAAGGAACATGTTATGAATGATTATTTTGATCACCTACTCATTCATCTAATGAATTTACTCCTGATGATCAACTCGTTAATAATTATGGATGAAAAAGACAACGAGTACCAGAGAGTGAAGGAAACATTCACGCATAAACTGGAGGCATCTATCCCGAATCGCAATTCTTTACGTATACCCTCTCAAAGAAAGATATGATGACAAATATTTCATGAGGCACGAGCCAAATATTTCACGAGGAGCAGAATGATGAAGAATCTTCGCATGATTTCAATCCAGCTATTGAAAAAGGTGACACGTGCAATGTAATTCCAACCCTGTTCATCTCCGCATCAGTTCTAGTATGAATCATGATTCTTGACTGAGCGCCCTTCGCGAGAATGAGGTTTGATAATGGTTTGATCAAACTTTCATATTTCGCTCTGAGTGATTGAGTGAACGAAATATGAATTCACATGTGATTTGTATTTCGAAAATATCTCTTCGCGAGAATGTTTCATCATCAAAATCAGTCTGATTGGAATGTTCTGTCGTCTCATACACTCCAAAAGTCTCTTTCTGTATCCACGGACTCCTATCAGCAACTTTGCCAAATTTCATTATCAATATCCATTGAATTCTTTATTATAGGTGTCGGAGAAATTACATGTCGTGTTTGCGGAAAAGAATCTACCGATGCACATCAATGTGAAATCTGTGGCGAAAGCGTGCATACTATCTGTGGTAAACCAGCTAGTGATGAGCCAACTGGAAATGATGAGTCAAGAATTCTATGTATCGTTTGTTATAACAATAAGAAACGATTGAAAAATAAGGAGTTCGCTCACAAAGGATGGAAACGTCGAGATAAGAGAATGATGGCTTCATCTAATGAGAAATTTGGCAAGATTGACGTGGCGCCTGTGTAAGAGCTCCCATCCCAGAGGTAGATCGTTGTAAAGGAGATGTGTGAAATGTAATTGGAGTTGTGATGGATACTACAGAAGATGGTTATTATCAAGTTGGTATGGACCAGGGTATAATCAAATCTTTATTTTGAAGAAACCAAATCGAAGTTTGTACGGAAAACTTCATCGAGATCGATCAAGTCCCTCAAAATGAGATCATACTGCGGTCTACCAATGCAAAAACTTCGTTCCACGTGGTCCAAAGATTTATAGGATGTGATCGCGCTAAAAAAAATGTATCAGTAACGATTGGAAATGTAAACGCTTCGAAATTTTGTGTAACTCAAAATATCATTCTCCCACTACATGCTGTAATGAATAGAGAGTTCCCCGAATGGTTTTTTCGAACTATCAGAGACAAAGCGAAGCAACTTGCATCGCTTATCCACTGAAGTAGTCCTCATGGAACATTTCTCGGTGTACGAAGTACGAAATAATAGCGAATCAGATGTTTCGAGGATCTCTTCCAATCCTCTGTAGTACATGTTCATCTCCCCAGAATGTCTCATCGATGAGATACGTGAACGATGTCTCACGCTTATCATTCATTTTCGTGAAAACGCGTCGAAAGTGACAACCCGAGAACCCTGGCATATGAGATCATGCTTGCATTCAACTTTGCCTGAAGACTCAGCAGGCAATCCTAGGATTGCATAGGCGAAGTCCGGAATGAAGCATCCATTCCGGACTGTACCGGTAACGAATGCATGAAACTCACACACACTGAATTAATCGCCGCTTCTTAGATCGACGCATGAAATGTATCCGTGTGTTATTCTCCCTGAAGGCGTGACGCTTCTTGAAACAGCTAGAAATTAAGCAAAAGTTGATTATCGATATCGCCCAGTACAGGGAGAAGAATCCCGCGACGTGACGTCAAGATTTTAGCTCGACGTGATGATGCGAGTCCACGACGCCACGTTCAGGTAGCCGGGACCTCGCGTTGAGCTTATCTAGCCATGCCGTCGAGGGCTTGGGACGTCGCGTCTCGATCCTCGCGGCAAAATCCTCCGGTGTAAAATTTAGCTCGTCATGAAATCCGGCGGAGGCGAGCCCGCAAATAGGGCCCCAATAAACCGCGCGCTCGGGACTCCGCGTTTATTGCTCTCTCTAATTACCCACTTACAAATTGAAAAATTATTTAAAAGTGAACAAAATCTCTTGCAAATATAAAATTCGTCATGGTCTCTGTGAAACTTTTTACCACGATTTCGAATCGCGAAAATCGGCCGATAATGATTAAGCAAAATTTTCTCACATCCCCACGAGGGGAGCCGACGAACATAAGACACATTTAAACCCATGTAAAGCAAGGTCTCTTTGGCTCAGGGGCAGAGTGCTTGCTTCTCACGCGGGAGATGGCAGTTCGAATCCCGTCAATCATTAGTATTTTTTTTGTTCAATTTATTTCTTTTCTTTCACTCTAATGGTTCATTTCATTGTTTTCTCCTACACATTTCTCTCATTTTCTTGTCAGATCCACTCTCGTCCTGTAAGTAGTTTTTGTTAGTTATTGTGATTTTAATGTGATTTTTAAATAATCATAGATTCCTACTGAACTGGCAGTGGCTGTTGAGGAAAGATCAAATATTCTACTTCTCAGAAGTATAGTATTTTATTGAATTGTGACGGGTAAAGTCCCATCACTCTCTCCTCGGCAATAAATATCATATATCATATCATTACACATGTACATAGCTCATTGTTACAGGTGCAACGCATCGTACAGCAGGAGAGAGAGTTGGCACACAGTAAGTCATTTAAATAAGAGAGAGACAGAGACATGCGCGCGCGCCACAAGATGGCCGCCTAATCAGAAGGCAGCTCCGATCTTTGGCTGCCAGCGATACTCGCATAAGCAGCAGACTGTTTCCGGCCGTGAAACGCGATACCTCGTGCTCCGAATTCTGGCTATATGTAGCCCTCATGCCGCGTGTGCTCCAGGACGCCGTCGACCACCCTGCCTGATCAGCAAGCGGTGACCCCTGGGCAAACCGACCACGCGTGACCCACCTAGCTCCCGGGGAGCGCTTTCACCGACCTGGATCGGACCTCCTAGCCATCCCTTTGCGGCGTGCTGAGCGAGCGAGCGAGCGCTAATTGTAAGTACTGGTGAAATGTCTCTATTTGTGCGGCTCTCTCTCTTGGGATATATCACCTGATGCGCTTACGCCGGGATGCGTCTTGTAACTTTACGTCCGAATAAATCCATCCTTTGTTATATTACTTGGCCGCGTTATCGATTAATGATTGTTTCCTCGTATCGTCGTCACCACTCACAATTGAATGCGCTATCGCTATCCACGACGAGCACCAGCCGACAGGAGGCCGAATGCCACGAGGAGGACGCAGCCTGGAGCAGACCAACCTATACATCAAGAGTCTCGCTTTCTCGAGAGGTATGCGGCATCGCACTTAGCCGCTGCTCTCCGAGATAAATAGACGGGACAATTAACCGTCATAGAATATTGAAAAGTAGTAAGTCACATCTAGATTATTTTCCCGAATGATATTCTTTCCGTCACAAAGAATATAAAGACAATACATTCATTACTAAGAATCATAAGTATATGAGTAGTTCCGTTGAAACTTCAACATGTGAAGGCCGAAAATGTGCCAACCTCGGGAAAGAGCTCCACAAAGTATGAAAATCGATTTTTTTCAAAATTCTGAGGTATGGAAAAGTTGCGCCTGACAATTCCCTTCAAGAATAAGTTGGTGCGGAAAAGTATAGAATGAGGCAAGTACACTTTTATCGAGGAAAACTGATCGAGTAAAATTTCAAGTAAATCTGCGCCACAAAATGTATGTGCTCCGCGCACATGCAAAAAGTGGTCTTTGGGCTTTTATAGCGATGGGATTTGGTGCTTAATACTATGATATTTGATGTATTTACCCGCCTGGATCTCAAACCAGCCTCACTGTGGCGCTTCACGCTCACAAAGTCCGAAAAAATGGAAAACTACGATGCACGGAACTGACATTTTGACCCCTTTCCGATGATAATTTTTTTGGGTGGCCCTGGATCGCCAAACTAATGTATGCGCCAAATGAGCATCAAAAAATACATTGAAAATGACTTGTACGAATTTTTTCCAAAGCGTTTTAATTAAGGGTTCATAAGCAGGCACACGTTATTTCAAAGTTTCCACAGAACTACTCATATGCATATTATTCATTTTAATTTCGTCTTGTTGATTTCATTTGTATGAATATAAATCAAAGGCTCATCTCCTGAATATATTCTGATAAAAATTGAATAATAGTTGAAATTCTTAGATCGAAACCTGTAACTCGATATCCTCTTCTGTAACTCGGTGACCGGGTTAGAAAAATTTCTGAAAAATTATCTTGAACCAATTGGTTGAAATGTCTGCATGAAAAAATTCGTAAGGTATTAATTCACGACAGCTGATTCTTGCATCGAAAAATTAGATTGTCAGACTATAGAGTATTCGTAATTAGCGAGTCGAACGCGTAGAGAATCACCACAGAAATATCTCATCATTGCTCGAACTGTTTCAGTCTGGCTCTGTTATTTACTCAATAACCCAATTCCAATAACTTCCATATAAATTATTCTATTCATGAGTATAATTACAAGGGAATCGGGTTCATTTATCGATATCGATCAATTTATGCGATTAAAAAACAAAGTATCAAATTTCCAAAGAATCAATTTTTTCAAACATGTATATTTTCGTCCACAATTCTCATACCAAAATTTTATTTACCTAAACAAGCATTTTCTCACTCACCTTCTCAACGTGGTTAATGTCCATGGTTCATATTTCGTTCTTATTCATTTTATCGAAATTCCATATCAACCAATGGATTCATCCTGGCAAAATAAACATTCTACTAGGTCCATCAAAATTCTTCTAAGAAGCTCTTCTACAAAATATTTTCAGAAATTGGAAACAAATTTTCGATACATTAAAAAGATTTTGTTTTTACTACGCATTAATCGGAAACTATTTCATTAATTGACCTGGAAATCCTTTAAGCTCATCATTGGATGCTTATCTAGCACTTATATTGATTTTTGAAAGATCGATGGAAGGGTTCAGGAGAACGGGTGCGCCAAAGAAAGATGCAACGCACACACACTGAAACATGAACTACCGTCTTCAGATAACCATTCTTCTACACCACTGATTAACTTAAAAAAAATAAGTATTACCTACAATCGAAACATGTCCGCTAAAGGAACAGAATGGTGTCATCCGGATCTCCATTCCCCTTTCCTTAAGATTCTTAGACTGAATAATGGATGAGAGTAAAAAATCACGAAGAAAATTTTCCTCGACATTCTTGACCCTCATCCATTTTTCATTCTAAATTAAAAATCTTTACTTACACCGGATTCGGCTTTCACCATTCCGTTCATCCCACCGAGACTTTAGATTGACTGTTTGATGGTTAGTGGTGATGTATTTTGAGCAAAAAATTATTATTTCTGGTGGACAATAATTTTTTTGGAAGATTATATGGATGCCTGGGCCGTGTGTGCTAGCTAAAAAAATTGCGAGACTTTGCAATGAGGAAGCATTCTGTGTATTTTCAAAGTGAATTTTAGATGTCGAGATTTTCAAGGTTGGTGTTTTTGATGCGGAGAGCAGCTGCACCCAAAGGCCTTATTATTACTCATTGCACTGACGCATTTGACTATGCTAGGTATACTATTCAAGAGGCTTTGATAACTTCTTGAGGTGAATCCTTTCCGAGTAAAATCAATGACTGTCGAATGGTCAATGTTATAGATGAACTTACATTGAAGATTTGACATCGACTGATCCTCTCCAGGAAATATTTACTGGAGAAGGCAGTCCATCAAGCGTCGCGTTAATCTCAACCTCCTCATTGCGGTATCGACATCTGACCCAAGGATCAGACCGCGGGACAGGTCCTGGAATTGATATCTCTGAGAAGAGACCAATAAGACCGCAATAATAGAGGTATTACCTCTCCAAAGCTAAGTGCATCGGAAGAATTGCGTGCACAATTCTCCCATGGATTGGTGCAATTGAAAAATTTGAAAAGAATAGTACAAAATGCGGCGTTTATAACTACAGTTATATACCATAATACGCCTCCACTTCATTTCAATCGTACTTTTTATCGAAGAATCGAGCACACGTTCCTTTCCATGTTCTTTACTTTTCAAGGATTATTATTTTCATCATTGGCCTTATTTTCGTACTTTTATCTCTTTTCAGCGACGTCAAGTTCATACTCGAAAAAATCCGCTTCAGAAACTACTTACAGGACGAGAGTGGATCTGACAAGAGAATGAGGGAAATGTGTAGAAGAAAAAAATAGAACGAACCATTACAGTGAGAGAAAAGGAATAAATTGAACAAAAACGAATATTAATGCTTGACGGGATTCGAACCGCCATCTCCCGCGCGAGAAGCGAGCACTTCACCCCTGAGCCAAAAAGACTTTGCTTTACATGGGTTTAAATGTGTCTTATGTTCGTCGGCTCCCCTCGTGGAGATGTGAGAAAATCTTGCTTAATCATTATCAGTTATCGGCCGATTTTCGCGATTCGAAATCGTGGTAAAAAGTCTCACAGAGACCACGACGAATTTTATAATTGCAAGAGATTTTGTTCACATTTGAATAATTTTTTAATTTGTAAGTGGGTAATTAGAGAAAGCAATAAGCGCGGAGTCCCGAGCGCACGGTTTATTGGGGCCCTATTTGCGGGCTCGCCTCCGCCGCATTTTATGACGGGCTGAATTTTACACCGGAGGATTTTGCCGCGAGGATCGAGACGCGACGTCCCGAGCCCTCGATGGCATGGCTAGATAATCTCAACGCGAGGTCCCGGCTTCCTGAACGTGGCGTCGGGGACTCGCGTCGTCACGTCGAGCTAAAAATCTTGACGTCACGTCTCGGAATTTTTCTCCGTGTATTTCAGAGGTATATACGAGCAGCATGATCCACTCACATTCTACGTGGTCTGTTCCTACGCTTCTCCTCTTGCGCTTCTTCGGCTCTAACTGTCTTCGCGTTTCTAGACTGGAAGTAAAAATGTCTCATCACCACTGATTCCTACACTCATTTAGATATCCTAACCAACAAATGGTACTCATATTCCGATATCTGGCCCATCTTCGTGGGAGTTGACGGCGTTGGGTACGACAGCATCGGGTACACACTGAGGGACCGATATGGTAGCTATGAGTATATTTTGAAAATTGTATCAAGTATACGAGGGTTTCCATGGAACTTTTAACTATTGACCCTCCGAAATAATAGAAAATATTTCTCATCGCACACGTTTGAAATGGGTTTCATGTGATTCTTAGACCTTGAAAACATGTGAAAAAAGTGGCGCTACTCTCTTCCAAGCCGAGGTATCTGGTTCAGAACAACAAGTAGGGGATTCCACACTTGAAACATTCGTGAATCAACTTCAATCGAATAGATTCGATTCATTAGACGATTGATAGGGATTATATACTGCCTGACTTGACTTTAAGATAAATTTCATCATTGATTTTTTCGAAATTCGATGTCAATTTCCAAAATCGAGTCACGAGCTATGAGTCTCATTTCAATTTTTAGAATACACTGTGGTGTTATTTCGTTCATATTCCAGCCGTATACAATGTAAAAATCAAGAAAGTCGCGATACCATCACATTTAGAGGCTTATTCAGCTTACCATCCGGATTCGAATATTTCTCCTCAGCTTCAAATAGAAATACCGATCGACAATTGCAACTCAAAACAGAGCGGTTATATCTTTTTTGTGATGAAGAAAAAAGAGCACAACGTCCCAACCCTGTGCTCCGCATCTTCTGAGTATGACATCAAAAAACGACCATTCTCAAAGCTAGCAGCGCGATAACTCTATGAGCTTTGAAGCTTTATAAAATTTTTCCGGATCAACGCACACTCGCAAACCAAACGGGATTCGATTCGTCTTCTTTTTAACTTCGAAAACTCGTTGGTACATTCCCCGTTTTGCACAAGGTATTTCATCATTTTTGTAAACAATAGCCAGAGAAAATTTTCCCACGAAACTCGGTTACATCGATAAATGAGAGCTAATATCATAGCCAAATCAGCGCACACCTCTGAATCAAACATATCATTCCAGCAAAGTATTTGAAAGATAGGTATTTTAGTCGAAGCCTTCTCAATTTCAGAAATTGCGTTGGTACGATTGTAAACTACCCAAAAATCATCTTTTGCGCTCTGCTATTGACAAATCAGGATGCGTTCCAACAAAAAAGACAATAGTCCATATTGAAAGATGCCAAATACTATACAATGCCACTCCTGGTCACTCCCAATAGTTTAGAATACTCATGGAACACCTGCAGTAACACAAAAGTCGAAAGTTCCGTGGAAACCCTTATACGTGATACAGTATCCGTTACCTTCCCGGACATTATGCATCAGTATTCGGAATACGGGATAGGACTACGCGATGAAATACTTCGGAATCTTGATATACTAATAGTTAGTATATGATAGTTGGGAATAATATACAAGGAGTAAGGGTGGCGCTCGTAATGCTGCGCGGAGGTCGAAAAGCAAACGCCGACTGCTACAGAGTACAGACCTATACGACATAATCATCGACAACGCTCTATAACTCAGATCTAGGATAATCAGATTCAGATCAAAGTCAATACCCGACTCTTGTTATAGTGTTGGACAAAGTTGTGGAGTCGAGATGCGCTACAGAAGCTTAATGCACCAATCTCGTCCATTATAACCTACACAGTGTTGCGATATTTTGCAAGATCCTTCTCAGAAACTTTTTGTTCCATCAAGATCACTGTTCTTGACTTTCAGAACATATGTGCATGCGGTTTTATGATGAATCATCTCATTTTATCTGACATTGAGCTTCATACGTATTACTCCTCACCTGAGTATTGTATGTATGGCGCGACAGTACTCATTGTCAGTAGTACGCGTATACTAACTATGAGTATATCAAGACTCGAGAGCACTATGGATATACTTCCAGCAAATTCTAATATACGTATATTCATAGTTAGTATCGCACGCTAATAAGGACCGTATGGGTTTCTCAGTGCAATAGCATCATCACACGTCTCTCTGAGAAATACGTGATGGAAGATTCTTTGTAAGATCGAACTCATACACCCATACAGTGAAGAGGAGAATTAATACTCACACGTCCACGAACTCATCTTCATCCTCCGTAAAAATATCAAACCATTATTTGGGGTGGCTCAATTTCCTAAATTCGACGGGTTGGTTCCCCTCCAACTTGTTCTCAATGATGATGGAGAGACATTCTATTTACATCTCATTGATCCTCGTCAGATGACGGAGCTGGGTCCTCATCCGCATACTCTTC
This sequence comes from Eretmocerus hayati, assembly GCA_029851415.1. Lineage (NCBI taxonomy): Eukaryota > Metazoa > Arthropoda > Insecta > Hymenoptera > Aphelinidae > Eretmocerus > Eretmocerus hayati. Next base: position 104,983,986 of record CM056742.1, read on the forward strand.
TCCTTCTCCATCGATGAACTCAATTCCACCGCTCTCTTTATGCAATGGAGAAGCTCCGCCGTTTTTATACTTCTGCTGATCTGAGCGGATTAGGTCGGATAGCGGTTGTGAGATACGAAAGAGCTCTGGATCTCGGGAGAGAGCCGGATGCTTGGTAATGGATAATATCAGAGATACCCCAATAGAGGTGTACGATTCTCCGTGGATTGACCGTATAATGATGAACATATAAAGGGATCTCAGAGCGGGCTATCCCGGCCTTTGCTCGCCCGTATTCAGGGACCGAGGCCCTTCAACGAGGCGGCAAAAGCTCAAGGTTGTCCTCAACTTTCTAAGGTGGACTATGTTGGTACTAAGTACAGATTCATTCAACCTTGCGAAAGTTGTTTAATATTTTTCGAGTTCCTCTCGCAAGTAAACGCTGAGTGGACTGAGGATCTCACATCCATATCGACTTGCGAAAGAGAGATACGTCTTTCATAAGTGAACGCCGAGTGGCCTGAGGCAGGCGTGCATATCAACTTATGAAAGATACAATTTTGGCTCACACGAGGTTCTAAGAGTGTAGAGAGGACTGAGGCTCCTACACAAACATAGATCCTCGTGGTGCATAATTTTGAATCAGACAAATACTGGAGGAGTAGGGGGACTTAGGCCCGAACCGCCATCACAGCATCGTCCTGGACCTGCATCGAGGCATAAGTTATCAAAACTACAAGATATCCTGAATGAAATATATACGTTTATTCTAACTTCAATAAACAACTGTATGGGAAACCAGAGAACCAACTCTGATACAGCTCTTGAAATTCAAATGAGCGCAATTGCCTGCTTCAATTGGCTGATTATACTCAGTACCCTGGCTGTACAGTATATCTATATCGTACATTAGATCATGATTTAGGTGATAGATACATGGAAACTTGATGATTCTTCGTAGAAATCCATATTTCACGATAATCCCGGTGGATTTATCTGTTATCCTCAAATGAGTTGCATTAAAAGATATTCCATACGATGAAAAACTCGAAATTAGCTAATTCGATTGTTTAGTAATGGATAAATGATAACTCTCTAGAACATTCGAGAAACACGTGGTTTCCTATCTTTTTGGAATTACTATTCAATCACAATATATATGAGGATATCTCTGAAACTTTTAACATTGGCTATCGCAGCTCAGCCAAACTGGGTATAAGGCATTTCTTCAGGTCTAACATGTCAAACTATCTTCGTTCGGATGTCCTGAGGGTGGTCAACGAGTTGGAGCTTGATTGGTGGATGTAGGCAGATACTAGAGTCAATCATGTGCGAGGAAACACCCGAAAAACGAGGAATTTACGTGTCGAAACTGCAGACTCTTGAAATTTAGCAGACTCTCGTGAGTGCAGCGTTTCTGATCAACTCCTGTGACTTCTCAAGCTGATTTCTAATGGTTCAAAGTTACGATTTTCCTGGTGGAGGAAGGTGTGCCTCACTGTGCTCAGTCGTGACACGTAGAGATGTGAGTGTCACAGATTCTTGGGAAAAATTTTTTAACTCGATTTGGACGCTGCAGCTCGTGGAGCGTAATCTACAGACATTCCGGAAAATCTCTATCATATTCTCCATGGAAAAACGAGAAAATTGGGTTGCTCTAGACCTATGTGCTCCGACGGGTAAGCCAGAGATCCGGATGAAACGTGTGTTCAACATGCCTAATCGCACAGCTTTTTGGAAGGCACACGCGCGGTAGGGGGAGCACAGACCTTCTAACATTGTGAACATGTTACGGATACCCTCAAAATATCATACCAATTTCCAGCCACAGAGATTTTGGACGCTCCACGAGTATCGTCCGCTCGAACGAGGGATGTGCAGCCCCATTTTGTAAATATAGGCCAGTAATTCTAGACTTAGAACTGTGCATGAGTGCCAAAGGACGGTTTTATTTTTTTTTCGATGCGGGATACCCTATAGAACACCCCCCCCCCCCCCCCATAAAATGGAACAACCCCAGGGGTGCGCAAAAAATTACAACAACAAAATAGTGCGAAATTTTGCACTTTTTTGCGTTATTTCGCATCCCGGGGAGCCGTTATAATATTTGGATCATTTCTCATGGTACTATGTTGTAGGCAATGAAATTCTTTAAATTTTAAAAAAAAAAACCATACTAAAATTCTTTTTGTAACTCGAGATAATTAGCAACAAAGCTGGAAAATTCCAAAAATTTCCTTCATTTTTCATTTTGAGGGAAGCCAATGGATCGATGTGTACTTGCTGGAAAATGTAGCTCTCATAGAGTACTATGTGTAAAAAAAAAATCAGAGCGATCCGTCAATAAACATTGACGCTATTGTAATTGTTTATCCGAAATTGTTGTTTTTTGCAATAGCCGTAAAAATTGTGATCGTGCACTAAAGTTGTCGCAAAAAATCAGGGAGCTTCCTGGAACCCTCTACTATAAGATGCAATCATAAAACCGGTCACTTTGTTACAAAAAATCGTCTCTGGAGCCAATTGTTTATAAAAATCGGAAATTGCCGATTTTATTTTGCACACAATTCCGCGAGTAATGGATATATGGAAAAATTCTTTTTTGGACGTTGTAGTACTAATTCTGCTCTAAATTTAAAAAAAAAAACATCACTCCACGACCTTTTGGACCGGAGATACCGATTTTTTTTTAAAAATCGATATCTTATAAACAATTGAATATTAAGGGCCGAAATTTGCGGGAAATGGTAGAAAAATGTTCAAAGTTTCATATACAGAATGTTTGGTTCACATACCTTGACTTGCGTCCTTGTCCCAGCAGGTGAAAGTTAATGTTTCCTTTATCTCGCTTGAAAAAAGCTGCAGGGGTGAGGAGTGGGGGTACTCCCGCGGCAGCGTGGCGGGCCGACCAGAAACTGAGCCGCGCTCTTCAAATCCGAGCGCTCGGAATTTTTGACGATATCTCGGGTCCTACTGGACCGTTTTTGATCATTTTTTTTTTAATTCGGGGTAGCTTTCAGAAAAAAACACAATGGCGTATTAATTATAAGGATTTGAACGGCCATTTTGGGTGTATAAGGGGTACCGTGAAAATAAGAGGTTTTGGTCCAATTTTTCCCGTGTATCAACTTATGCTTCTCACAGAAACATTCTGAATCTGTTGAACGTGGATAATTGATAAGGGAAAGCTCCTCGGAAAATTTGAAAATTATGAAAAATTTTCCGAAAAAAAAAATTCTCTTGAAAAGCGCATAATCACCAAAAAAATAAGCAGAGGGAACACCATATCAGTTTTCATTCTGGAAATCCGGAAATCGGGAAAATTTCTAAATGTGACCCCAACAAATTTCATCGGTTGGATAGTGCCTAATCACTAGAAAAAGAATGAAGGATAGCATATCAATCGGCAAATTTTTATTAATGGAGTTACATCATTTCCAAAAAATATTCTCATTACATCGAATCACATCAAACATAAAAAACTTCATACACACTGTGAATCTTCGGTTGACGTTGATTCGTCTTGTTGACGATATTCAGTCAACGTCGTTTGGTCAGTTTGATCGATTTCTATCTGAGTGGACTGATCGGCGACTCGAAAATCATTCAATATTTCGACGCCGTCATCATCAATATTTGGATCATCAGTGGGGACCTCAATCGGGAAATCGGTGGTGTTCTCACAATTTGTACCATGACAAGACTTGCATAGATCGGTGCATGGCATCCCTACTCTGACGCACGAGCATTTTTTGTTCGAACATCCTTTCTTACACCCGCAACTGATTTGTTCCATTAGCTTAGGTGGGATCAAGATATTATCCTCCACATAGAGTGGTTTAAGGCAACGCACACGACTCGATGTAACAGACTCAAACCAGCCAAAATCTGTTGCCTTGATAGTGTCATTGCCTATCCACAATTGTACTTGGAAATAAGCCCGTAAAATGTGTTGCTTTGCAGCTTTATTAGAGGGTGGCAAGTGCTCTAGACCAAATGATAATTTTGTTGTTTTTGCTCGGAAAAATCGGTACCTCATCTCGTCAAGATCGGTCGAGTCACTACCCGGATCGTAGATTCTGGATATGATAATTATTCCATTATTGATCAAGTCCTGCACTCCAGCATCCTTGTCATTAAATTTTTCTGCAAGCTCAACTAGATTTAGATTTTTCTGGAAAAGTTTTACAATTCCAACTTTTCCCTTTCCAAACATCGCTGACACTGTATCGCACCCACTAAATGCATGCAGGAATGCAACAACAGGTCTCAAAGAAATTGATTCAAAACTACTACATGAGTAATATTTATGGGGAGTCTTGCCCTTTCCCGGTTTGAAAAAGTATACCTCGTCGTTAACATCGGTCAATTGCGTCAAAATGACGGGTAAATCAGTATCCTCTCCTACTATCATCGTTGGAGTACTCATTGTTCGCCAGATTTCAACCGCAGTTGTTACTATTAAAACATCGGCATCCTCACAAGCCTGTTTACATACATAACCTGCGCCCTCAAGCTCACTCATAATCATGCGTATCAAACGATTTTTGTTTTTTTCATTTTTCAAGAATAAATCTTTAGCAATAGGAATTGGCAAGCCCTTTTTTATTTGAACTTCTCGTGACTGGTTCTGATTGACACGTCTAGCTCGTTCAAGGCTCTTAATATGACGAGCTTCTAAAACGGTGGGATATCCATCAAAAACAATGATACTACCTTGAGAATAATTCAATGCGACGTATGTGACGTACTTTTTCAGGATATCATCAACAAGCTCATTACAAGACCAAACAACCCTATGCAACAGAAATCCACCATCAACAACGTACTTCAGTCCTGCAATGTTTGGTTTCCCAGAGAGAGGAGTAAAATGGTCCATGAATTTAGACTTTGGGGTTTTGACCATACCATCTTGGTCAAAGAGGGACTTTGGATATGGAGCCAGCTCCAACTTCAAATACTCTTTCATGTCATCTCTATTTTCTACAAGCAGGCTTAGCCTCTGAAAAAGTAGGGTAGGATCAATCCTTATAGAGTCATTGTCCACAGTAATCGAAGATTGGGCAGAAGCTAAAGAGATTACTCTAGTTTTCCGTTGCAACTTGATATCGCCAAATTTTTTGCCAAAAGTGCCCGTGAGTAATTTTGTGCCAACCTCGATAACTTGATGACAATTGACCTTTTCATCCCCACGAAGACCGGTACTGATGGAAATTACCGACTCCGTCTCATCGACCTCGAATGGGTTGTGCCCGGTCAAATAATCAATGATCTTCTCCAAGTCTTGAGCATCTCTCTTTATTGACGACTTACGGTCGTCTGAAAACTGCTCACTGTTTGCATAGCCGTGACTGCAAAAGAACTCAATTGCATAAGTAACATCTGTCAGAACTATCATGGACATGATAAATCGCGCCAAAACGCTGCTCGAACGGCCCCGACCATGAGTCAAGCCACCGGCGACCTTCATAGTTCGCATGAATACTTGTTCGATGGTCAAATCTTGCGGATTTCCCGAATAAAATACGTTCTTTCTGCGTATGGTAAAGTACTGTTGGCGAGTGTACAAGTCATATTCAATGGGATCCATAATAGTTTCCAGAGATAACATTTTTTGAAGGAACAAATGCGTCGCTTTTGCATAATTCAAATGTGCAGTAGCATGAAAGAGAGGGAGAGTGTGCTTCAAACAATCCATAAGGAGATTCCAGTCACCTCTTTTGAGAGAGTCAATTATTTTGCAAAGCAAGATTGCGTAACCAAAGTATTGTATCCATAACCCAGCTGTAGGACTCCTTTGCTTCAATTTTTCACAAGTATCTAAGAATTTTTTGGTGATGGCTTGCATTACATCGCTCTCTAAAATTTCAATAATATCGAATTCTGGATTCTCCAAATTGTCCAAAAAATTATTCAATGTAGCGATCTCCTCGGGAAACCATTCAACTTCTCTCAAAATCAACGTAGCTAAAGAAATCATCACAAGTTTATGACCCCGCATAGCTCGATCGTGAGCTTTGCCTGACAGTATAGCATCAAGGGAATTTTGTGCATAAATCAAGCCGAATACATCTCTCAAACCACTGCCATCCATAGTAGAAGAAATCGAGTTTGATGTTGACATGAGAAGGTGGAATAGGCCAATGACACTAAAGCAACGCAATTTTTCATCTTCGCTCTTTGTTGTGTCTCGGGCTTCATTCTCCAGAATTATTTCAGATTTCATGTACAGAGGATGATCCAACGTCACAGGGACATGTTTTTGGTTCATAATGCGAGCTTGTCTATCAGCGTACAGCAAAACTGTGTAAACAGTGTCGAGTTCACTGGGAGGATTGTTGACGATCGGCAGTGAGAGTACTCGAGACACTTGAAAATCTTGCAATTCACTGACCAATTGCATGTAAGAATTAAATCCCTTCGTCACCTCGGGTCTTGAACTTTTCCCGTATAACCATGTTAAATCACGAGAATTGAATAAATTCAAAGGAGTTTTGTTTGCCCCGTGACCGACGATTTCCATAATAACCTTGTTCAGACCAGAATCAACAGGACTATTGTACTTTTGCAATTCCATCGTACCCTCTTTCCCAAGCTCGATAGCTTTTGGTAAATTTTTCAATCTCTTTATTTGATTTTGTGACGTAACCTTAGAATGTGGAGTAACTATCTTGATCCCACCCATAACATGGAACGTACCATAGCCATCTAAAGTTTGGGTATTTTCATCAGCATTGTCAAAAGCAAATTGGATAAAAGCGTCCTCAATCTTGAAACTTTCGGGGTCTTTTACTAAGGAGGCTTCAAACAACATAGTTTCTCTGTAACTCGCACAGAAACCTACGAATGATAAATTATCAATGAGCTTTCGAGACGCATGCTGCTTGTGTATTACAGATGATAGCCCTAAAAGCAAACTAGAGATGAATGTGCGAGGTCTTGCCGCAGATATTATTATGTGAGATGCGGCACAGACTTTAGCGTCCCATTTTTGCGAGTCTTTTTTGGTACCTTTCATGATAATTTCCAGAAATGATTTCAAAGATTGTGGAACGTCTGAGTCAATGTCAACCAAGAAGTTGCTCGGAGCTTTGTAATATTCGACATCATATACTTTTGATTGAATATCGTTCAAAATGATTTTAGCTGCTGTAGTAACTATTTTGGCTCGCTCTGCGTTTTCATCTTTACTTCTCTTTTGCATCCAAAAATCAGCCAAAATATCTTTACTTCTACCTAGAAAAGTTATAATACAATCTTTTCTAATCGTTGAAAATACTATTTTTCCAAAAAAATATGCATTTAGTCTGTCTTTGATCGTTCGCCAGTCTGTGAGAACTTCACCGCTTTTTTCTATGAGATCTTGCAAAGAAAATTGACAGTCGTCGTCGTTTTCTAGAATGTATTGAATTATGAACTGCGTCGCCTTATCGAGACTACTATCAATACAATTACCGTCATCATCAGTCAATCGGTACTTCGCAAATTTAGGATAACAATCATAGTGATAGCGAGCGCCCACTTTAATCAAATCCGGTACGCTTTCGATTCGCGCGTAAACCAAAGCACCTTCATGATCGTTCCGTTCTTTGCACAATTTCAAAATTGAAATCCTCGTAGAATCATCTTGTACACGAGCAACTTTTCTAGCTCTTTCAGGCCCGTTCTTACGCTGCTGTTTTTCATAATCATCGCTAGCGTCACCATCGCAAAAAAGGCATTTTTCTTTGAAAAGATATTCCTGTTGCGGCTTCGCTCGAATGGAAGTTTTTCGCGTAGAGCTTTTCGAAGTTTGGAGTGACTTTGATTCGGTGCTGGGCAAGCGATTGTAACTTGACCGACAAGAATCATGAACGATAATAGTATCAGTATCTTTTGGGATTCTTTTGTGCATACCATCTCTTCGCTGTAGGCTGGAACTACGTAGCTTTTCGATTGCCGATGTTTTCAATGTCCTGCAACCTTTGGCATCTGGACCACTCTCGTGTACAGCCTTTTGACAGATAATACATATAGGGATGTCATCATCACACTCACTCATCGGCTCACACTGCTCTCCATCGGGTGGCACGTTACTATTTGTCTCGTCCATTCTGTGTTTTACCTATGTCAAATTGTGTTCAAAAATCAAATATATGCACTAGTCACGTCTACCGTAGCTTCCCAAAATATGAACTTACAGTAAATATAAGCCAATCAAATCTCACTCATTTCAAATTGGTCTGGTAGATGGGTAGCACAGTCGGACGTGGATGTTGATCTGAGGGAAATAATGACGGGAAAAAGGATTAACAATAATCTCATGTTTGCGTTGCGTACCTATGCATGAGCAAGCAACTATACACGTACCTCGCGTGGCGCGTTGCGATCTGCCCCTCGCACTGCAGCATCCACGTTAATCACAAATTTCCCAAGATAATTTCGACTGTTTCTTTTTGCACGATTTTCACTGTCCTTATTTAACGTCATTCAGTGCATTACTGCGGCAGCCCATTACCATTGTGTGGTGTTGCTGCGGTGCTGCAATTCACATTGATCACACATTTCTCATCAAATATTCTATTTCATACCGCCACTACATGAGATCGCGTCGCAGCATAAGATCTACGAAATGTTTCCGGCTTGGAATTATGGCGGTGACTGACGCTACGTCTCGCCAAGGTGGTGGCACGAACGTGCAGCTGCTAGTGCTCGCATCTGCTTCAAGGACACGGAAGAAAGCCGGGCCTATCCCAAATTCGTCTATATACATTGGAAGTATATATACATGTATACTTTCAACAGCTCTAGAACTAGATACGACGCACATGTGCGCCGCGGCGTTTTGGGGACCGGGGCACGGTCTATAGCGGCAACTCCACCACATACAAACGATCAGTTGCTGCGGACGTTTCGATGCGCAATCATTGTGCTCTGGTGAATGTTGTATAAGTGCAGTGAGACTGTGACATAAAATTTTGACAAAAGATCTGGATTATTGTGCTATACATGTTGGATAGCGCTGGAGTGCACGTGAAACGTCGTCAATTCTTTTGCATGACGGTGCAGGGTCTCAACTCGTAAAGATACCACTGACAATTTACTAATTATTCGTTGGATCTCGATAATTGTGAGTATTGTATCGAAGCGAACGATACCGGTTACAACCTAATTGACGAATGACTCGGAAATAATTTTTGTTAGATTGATCATACACAAAATGTGCAAGCCGATAGTACAAGAGACGACCTCCAAGGCTGATGAAATTTCGCAACAAAATCTAACTCGAAACATGCCTAATCGTCGCTTTGGACCGGTTAGGCTCATAGTAGATCCCCAGCCAGTGCAATTACCAGATCCGATTCCAGGTTTCGACAATTGGGATTTCCCGGGGCGTAATCTTCGCGACATCAATACGCGGGAGGCTGTGGGCGTTTTCATTACAACATCTAATGCTAACACGCAATGAAAAGTATATGCTATGGACTTTGATTCTTCATTACAAAATTTCTGTTTTTCTTTATCACAGCTCATCATAGTGTAGTACGAATAAAAATCTCTCTTGGAAAAATTGGCATCTTATGAATTGTTGTGGTGAAACTTGGAAATATTTCCCGAATTCCGGATTTTCCAAAATAAAAACTGATATGGTGTTCCCTTTGCTTATTTTTTTTGTGATTATGCGCTTTTCAAGAGATTTTTTTTTTCGGAAAATTTTTCATAATTTTCAAATTTTCCGAGGAGCTTTCCCTTATCAATTATCCACGTTCAACAGATTCAGAATGTTTCTGTGAGAAGCATAAGTTGATACACGGGAAAAATTGGACCAAAACCTCTTATTTTCACGGTACCCCTTATACACCCAAAATGGCCGTTCGAATCCTTATAATTAATACGCCATTGTGTTTTTTTCTGAAAGCTACCCCGAATTAAAAAAAAAAAAATGATCAAAAACGGTCCAGTAGGACCCGAGATATCGTCAAAAATTCCGAGCGCTCGGATTTGAAGAGCGCGGCTCAGTTTCTGGTCGGCCCGCCACGCTGCCGCGGGAGTACCCCCACTCCTCACCCCTGCAGCTTTTTTCAAGCGAGATAAAGGAAACATTAACTTTCACCTGCTGGGACAAGGACGCAAGTCAAGGTATGTGAACCAAACATTCTGTATATGAAACTTTGAACATTTTTCTACCATTTCCCGCAAATTTCGGCCCTTAATATTCAATTGTTTATAAGATATGGATTTTTAAAAAAAAATCGGTATCTCCGGTCCAAAAGGTCGTGGAGTGATGTTTTTTTTTTTTAAATTTAGAGCAGAATTAGTACTACAACGTCCAAAAAAGAATTTTTCCATATATCCATTACTCGCGGAATTGTGTGCAAAATAAAATCGGCAATTTCCGATTTTTATAAACAATTGGCTCCAGAGACGATTTTTTGTAACAAAGTGACCGGTTTTATGATTGCATCTTATAGTAGAGGGTTCCAGGAAGCTCCTTGATTTTTTGCGACAACTTTAGTGCACGATCACAATTTTTACGGCTATTGCAAAAAACAACAATTTCGGATAAACAATTACAATAGCGTCAATGTTTATTGACGGATCGCTCTGATTTTTTTTTACACATAGTACTCTATGAGAGCTACATTTTCCAGCAAGTACACATCGATCCATTGGCTTCCCTCAAAATGAAAAATGAAGGAAATTTTTGGCATTTTCCAGCTTTGTTGCTAATTATCTCGAGTTACAAAAAGAATTTTACTATGGTTTTTTTTTAAAATTTAAAGAATTTCATTGCCTACAACATAGTACCATGAGAAATGATCCAAATATTATAACGGCTCCCCGGGATGCGAAATAACGCAAAAAAGTGCAAAATTTTGCACTATTTTGTTGTTGTAATTTTTTGCGCACCCCTGGGGTTGTTCCATTTTATGGGGGGGTGTTCTATAGGGTATCCCGCATCGAAAAAAAAATAAAACCGTCCTTTGGCACTCATGTCGAAAACTCACGAATTCAGAGCTAGAATTACTGGCCTAATAATGCATCGAGGAATGATGCAACCATTGGTGGAGCGTTCAGTATATTCCAATTCTGACTTTTGTTACTACATTCGAACACCTGATCGCATGCAATCTTTGAACTTGAACCATTTCGCTCGCTCAATAACGATCTCTAGGTGTATATCTCGATTTCCACCGCTGTGACACTTTTTGAGGTCGAAAATCAAAAGTTTCAGAGATATCCTCACATCTCAATTTTTCCTCCATGATCGGGCTCCTTTACGTTTTTTAGATCCTTCACAAAACTTATTCTACTCGAAAAGCTATTTTACCGTTCATCATCCACATATTCACAAAAATACCGAATTCTCAGCGATAAAGCATTCTAATAACAAATAAATGATGGGAAATCCCTCCAAACTCAGTCTCACGTTTACATGAAACATAATTCATTCCAAAAATCTCAAAGTGAATAATTTTATGAGCAAGTCAAGTTTGCAAAATGAAATAAGATGCTGAAATCAAATTTTCATGAAACAGAAATATATACACTAGATAGCTCTCAAAATGAGATGATTGATGAGGAAAAGAAGTTTTCAGTTTGATGATGATTCATATCCGAAATTCCTCATGGAAACCTATAAAATTTTTCAGTATCCCAATGTGATAGTAAGTATATGAGGATATCTCTGAACATTTCAACATTGGCTGTCACAGCTCAACCAAACTGGTTGTAGGACGTTTCTTAGGGTGTAACCTGTCAGACTATTCTCGTTTGGATGTCCTAAGAGTGGTCAACAAGTTGGAGCTTGATTGATGGATGTGGGGAGATACTAGAGTCACATGTCCGAGAAAACACCCGAAAAACAGAGAACTTACGTGTCACATCGTCAGACTCTTGAAATTTGGCAGGCTCTCGTGAGTGGAGCGTTTCTGATCAAGTTCTGTAACTTCTCAAACTGATTTCAGATGTTCACAGTGACGATTTTTCTGATGGAGGAAGGTGTGCCTCACTGTGCTCAGCCGTGACTCCTAGACATGTGAGTGTCACAGATTTTACGGAAAAAATTCTTGAGTCGCTTTAGACGCTACAGCTCGTGGAGCGTAATCTTGAGACATTGCGGAGAATCTCTATCGTATCCTCCATGGAAAAGCAAAAAAGTCGAGCTGCTGTAGACCTATGTGCTTTGCCGGAGAAGCCAGAGAACCCGATAAAACGGAAAAGAGGATTTGCGTACAACATGCCTAATCGCACAGCTTTTTGGAATGCACACGCGCGGAAGGGGGGGGGGGGGACAGACCTCTAAACACTGTAAACATGTTACAAATACCATGAAAATATCATACCAATTTCCACCCACACAGACTTTGGACCTCTACGAGTATCATCCGCTTGAACGAGGGCTGTGGAGCCCCATTTTTGTGAAAAATGCATCGAAGAATAATAAAACCATTGGTGTAGCGTTCACTATATTTCAATTCTGACTCTAGTTCCTACATTCTAACACCCGATTGCATGCAATCCTCATACTCAAACCATTGTGCTTGCCCAACAACGAGCTCTAGCCGTATATCTCGATTTCCACCGCTATGACACTTTTTGAGGCCGAAGATCAAAAGTTTCAGAGATATCCTCAGATGTATTCCCATACAAATGTGTGTCTTTTACACATCGAGCAGGACGCCCTCAACCGGTGAGGGGAGAAGTTTCCTGCCATACCAACTCGAGGAACGCACGAAAATTCGAATACTACAGGAAGGCTATACCAAGTGACCACGACATTTCAGACAAACCATACATGAGTAAGCACAAAGCATGGGAATAACCTCCGAATTCCACCAGAAATATCGTGGTCACATGGTATACATGGTTTCTTTCCGAATATCCGAAATAAAGAGTCAAAATTCTGGGTACTGGCACTCACGTGATCCAGGGAGGGAGCTTGAGAAAGTCCTGTCTCTTCTATCCTCTAGATCGAGAACGACAGCGGGACTAAATCTGGTATTGATCATCCTCCCGCATTTGATTTGGTACTTTGATCCTTGCTTAAGTTCCGTAATCTACCTAACGGGAGGTGGACTCGCGACTTAATTCAACTGCCGGAACATCTTGAATTGATACAATAGACGCAGTTTCAACCTTTCATAACAGAGCCTACACCTGGACTGAGATTGAAAATGATGCGTAATAGTGCCCTCGTCCGATGGGGAACTCTTAATATTTCCGAGTTCCTAATTTCAAAACGCCACCTCTGGAATATATGAGAGAAAAAGTCATCATTACGAGGTGACCGAGGCCCCAATCTACAGCAATGGAAACGAATCATCATATCTCGTTCGAGGAGAAGAAACTCCTCATCAGAATAACATGCATCTCCAAATAGCAGTCTCTCCTCTCCGAGACAATTGGTAAAAAGAGATATCTTTGACCCTCGAAACTATCGATCTCGCCACTACATTCAACAAGAGCGTTCAGGGCAAAAAGAAACAACATATCATAACAAGACACATTTCTCAATGGAGGCAAGGCCAGTGACTCCGACACAGTTAGAGATGTATCCTCTAGCATCCTCGATTTCACTTCCTTATTGATGTGTAGTTTTAGTCTACCCGTTAACAGCGGTATCTTGTGCCCACGTCATCTTGAATGATCCTCGACCGCACGTGGTAATGATTGCGCTGAAATAATCAGCTTTTGCAAGGCGACGAGAGAATTCCATTAGTCAGTCTCGTTCCAATAACACGATGCTCACCACACCTGAAAGTTCGTACGAAAATACATGGTCGATTTTCTTCTCGGAACGCTCACCCGCTCCCCTGCTGAAAACTGTGATATACAATTACACGTCGATCTACATGTGTAATTACACGTCCATTCTTACAATATTCATTTTGTGAAGAGTGATACGAATATGACAGTGGGAAAGTGATTAGGTAAAGACGTGGAATTGTATTTGAAAAAAGGGGTCAGAGAATGGCCCATTTCCGTCTCATCGAATTCCATGCACTATCGGACGTGTAAATATACATCCATCTTTGACGTCCAAATCGATGTAGAATTATATTTGCCAAACTCAAAATATTGAAAACCTATTCGGTAGCATGTAATTGAGAGTAATTTCAGCGGTATGATTCAAAGAAAGTATCGATCACGCCCTACTGGAAATACGCGACCACGAGAGCAAACATGGAATCCTTTGGAAAGAATCGGCCCTGTAGGTGGCCGCCACGCAATATGGCCACCGTGGAGGATCTATGGAATAAAAGAGATACGCCTCGTCAATCGAAACTTGATTGGCGAGTTGTGGATGATAATTCAGCTTCATTGGAAAACTCCCCTTCGGAGAAGAAAGGATTTTCAGAATTCTTGGGGAATTCGGAAAATCCATTTTCTTGTATTGTTATTTCGGTTGAGTGCCAGAAAATTTGAGGAATTCATGCAATACTCCAGATATCGTATCTCTCATATATCTATTCCTGCGGAGTGAGAGGAATTTCCAAGAAGTTTTGGAGAGATTTGAAAATTCATTATTCATACTTTCAGTTTGGCGAAGTGCTAGGAAATTTCGTGAGATCCCACAGGTCCAAGGATTTCGTTTTTATAATATCATTTTGGCAAAGTGCCGGAGATACCTGTAAATTTTTTTGAAGTCTAGGGGATTCTTTGTTCACATATTTATCCTGGTGGAGGTCAGGAAGATTCCGCGAGTTTCCAAAAAGTTCAAGAAATCCATTTTTCATATCCTTATTCTGTCGCGAGAGGATCCTCGAACTCTTGAAAAAATTTAGAAGTCAATGTTCTAAATTTTCATTTCGGCCAAACGCGGGGAAACCGTGAGATTCTTACTCAATCATGAGCTGCTATGAATCATCTTCAATTGAGGATTACTCGCCTCAACCGCTGTAGGGGAATTTCGTAGGTTCGGTGATTGATTATACTTGTACTCACCATATCAGTCTTGCCCCGTACTAGCTGCTCAACCTGGGAGTCGTAGGCCCGGTCTACGCCCATGCGTCGCTGCTGGTCTGGGTCTTGTTGACCACCTCGAGAATTCCTAGTCCGCGCATGCGTCACAGGATTGCATCGGCTTATGCTCCACGCTATTCACGCGAAGGGAACCGCCACAGTTGGGGCGCCGCGGCCGAATAGACCCGAGATGAACTTCCTTGATTCCTCGGGCGCTCACCCGCGGCGCGTTCGCCTCGAAAAAACAGACGTGATGTGGCTGATCAACTTGACCGTTTGTCCGGTCCGCGCAGACATTTTTGTTTGTCCGTCGTACATAAATTCAAACCGAGCCTACCTATAGAGGTCACTGTCGAAACAAGCCCACGTTCCTGTCACTTCCACTATTCCATTTCTAGATCATAATAAACTTGAGGAGAGCACTTTTTGCTCAGTACTTTGCGAAATACAGCTGTACGCGACAGACGAACGAAAAGGTCTACGCGGACGGGACTACGTGGGCATCGCGTCTGTTCTCTCGAGGCAAGCACGCCTACTTAGCTCGGGCGCGTGCTCAAAGATCCGAAATAATTTATCCCGGTTCTCATCGGACGCGGCACCCTGACTAGAGCAGGACGGCTCTTTTTGGGTGAATAACATGAAGCATGATTCGATGCGATTTTGTGGCGCACGCGTAGACCGAATATCTTTAGGAGATGAAGAAGACACAGAATAGTGGCGTAGCAGGAGCGTGTACACCGGGCCAACAATATCCAGGTCAAACAGCAGTCACAAGGCAAAGCTGATATGGTGAGTACTACTATAATGAATAACCGGTCCTACGTAGGGCCCCTAGTGCGGTCGGGGCGAGTAACCCTCGGTAGAGGATGATTCATAGCGGCTCATGATTGAGCGAGAGTCTTAGGGGCATGCGGTAGCCGTGCAGCATGGCCGTCAACTTCCATTCACCACTTATGTGAAAATTTTAATGGGGCAAAGCTTGAGATGAGTTAGCTAGTTATTGTTATCGTCTGATTCATTTTCGACAATCCTTTTTCCACCCCAAATCATCAGATCATTGCAGAAAAGTTAGAACCACTTTCTGTCTGGTACATCCTAACCTATAATATACACACATTTTTTTTTCCAAGTATTCTCGAATTCTTTTGCAATTTGAGCTAAACGACGAGTTGAGCCATTCAAGTTAGATGATAGCTAATCTGGCTCTTCTCGTCGTTTAGCCCAAATCGCAAGAGAATTCGAGAATACTTGGAACAAAATTCAGCTTGCACGGCTACCGCATGGCCTCAAGCTTCCCCCGCGTATCACCGGAATGAGAATGTATGAAATTGGCCTCTCAATTTCTTTCAAAGAATTGATCCTCTGCGGCGGCCATATTGCGTGCCTGTGGTGGCCGTCGGAGCGGCCATTGATGGGACCGATCTCTCCCGAAGAATTCCATGGCTGCTCTGGCGGTCACCTGTTTCCAGTAGGGCATGATCCTCCCTCCTCTAGAACCACCCGCTGGTTTCACCCTCAATTATGTTATCCCGAATAGTTTCTCCAATTTTGAGTTTGGCTGATGTAATTTCACATCTCTTCGGAAGTAAAAATGGACGTACATTCACACGTCCCAAAGTTCGTGGGATTTCATTAGATGAAAGTGAGCCATTCTCTGACCCTTTTTTCCATATCTAATTTGACGTCTTTACCTAACCACTTGTTCACTGTCATGCCCATATCCTTCTCTACAACCTTAATATGGTGGAGACGGACGTGTAATTACATATCTAAATGGACGTGTAATCGTATATGACAGTTTCCAGTAGGGTCTCCGAAGGCCTTTGCCGTGTCATCTTTGGGTCTAGCTCCAATCTCCTCCCTGATGTGAACATTCATTGTCAAATATATACGTCTGGTCCATTTTTCTTAGTCTGAGACTTCGCCTCGCCTCATCCTTTCCTGATCCGATACAGTAGTTTAGCTGTCCAGTTCTCATAACTATAGCGTAGATTAGCAAATCGGTGTGTTCCCCTCGATGTCATATGATGACGATTGAATTCCTAGTGTCTTGGGTCAAAAAAATCTTTCTGTTGATATGCGAACAGTATGTACACATCTACTGATTGATTCAATTTCCGGTTGCATGGGGTGATGATCGCGTTAAGAACATTGGCTCTCGAGAGCCGGTGGGATTGTCCATCATTGGGACTCACCTCAATAACGCGAGGCTCGCTGCACCGGAATGATCGTTCAAATATATACAAGCGATTTTCCTTTCGAAACATCTCCTCGCTTTTTGATATAGTTCCCCATGTAATGCGTGAGTCTCGCTCTGATCTCGACTACGATGTTAGAGATCATCGACGAATCTTCTCTCTCAATTCATTACCACTAGACTGGGGCCTCACCCACCTCATTCCGGCCCAATCCATCAGCTTATCCAGTGAGCCTTCATAA
This sequence comes from Eretmocerus hayati, assembly GCA_029851415.1. Lineage (NCBI taxonomy): Eukaryota > Metazoa > Arthropoda > Insecta > Hymenoptera > Aphelinidae > Eretmocerus > Eretmocerus hayati. The sequence goes on from CM056742.1 coordinate 105,001,350, forward strand.
TCTTTGCACAGACGAAGAGTTCGACGTATCTCATTCGATGTGGCATGACGCTTGAATTTTTGGTATTCTTGGGAGAGGGAAAAAATTGTCTGTTATTACATGAACAGTGTGCGCACGTCTACTGATTGGTACAAATATACCTATGCTGGCATACACTTCACCAGTCGTGCTCACGGAGTACAATCTCGAAAGTATGGCTGATATCTACGGGACAATTTGGCTCAAGGAGGAGGATATCCTCGCATCTTTTCGAGAGCTCACGAGAAAGAACGTTCCTGTCCGAGAAAGAAAAAGGGCAATACGAAACAGCAGAAAGATTGAGAAGGACGCATTCGATCTGTTTGAGATCATCAAAGGTGTCTTGGAACGAATAAAGCAGTATAGTAAACCAGAATAAACGGGAAAAGAGGAAGCCTTGGAGAGTAAAGCAAATCAAATGCTACGCACTCCAAGATGGGAGACGCCATCGACGACAGCTCAATAATGTCATTTTTTCGAAAGCGAGACGGCTTTCAAGCGACGGGGAAGGACAGTTGTTATGGGTAATGTAGACCACATTGTTCCTCCTGAATTCATGAGAGAAGCAGCTCTTCACATCAATCCATACGTCCAATCGTTCCTACAGCAATTTGAATCCGTCAAAGTCTCCCTAACTTTCGTAGCATATTATTGTATCAAAGGTGGGAAAAGACAGTTGAAGCATTTCGAAACTCCGAACATTGAGCTTCTCATATCGTCCGATCTGGGAAAATGGTACGAGAAGAATTTGGTATAGATGATCAATTATCTGAGTTGGAAGAAGTTGGCAGTGGATGATCTCTAGAAGAGATCATCAGTCTGAAGATGAATATAATCAAACAAGACCCCTCAACAGCGCATCATATACTAACATCCCACAGTTTGTGAAAGATGATGACATCTCCATGAATGTCCATGAGGTGGATGAACATGAAGAGACCATATATGGTTTATATCGTACTACGAAAAAGAGGGCACGGCATGTCAATTGACTCTTATTAGAGGAAAAAGATAGAGCTTATCATGGCACAGTAGAATACCTTGCAAGGCTCATTTCTAGTGGGATCAACAAGGACATGCACAAGAGGTACGTCTGTGAAACTTGTTTTCATTCGTTTTTATGTAAAAAGAACTCAGTATGCGCTCATTAATCTGTAAGAGCGCGAAGGAGTGTGAAATCGTGTTACCAAGACCAGAAGAAGTGGTTCTGGGATTCACCAATCACGGGAAGGAACAGGACTCGCCTTATATAGTTCACGCGGATTTTGAGTGCGTGCTCATCAGATTGAATGGAAAATTGGGTCCAAATACAGATGACGGAGATGTTCAGATGATATTTGATGATGACGAAGAGAATCGTTTACATCATTCAATAAATTTCGAGAAGCCTAGATCAAAGCTGATGGACCAAGCTTTCCAAAAACATGAACCATATATAGTTAGGCTCTACTTTCACCATCGTTTTGATGAGACTTGATGCTTTTACAAGAGATATAGAGGGCAGCTCTGTGCTCGGGACTCAGTCAGGGAGCTTGGGAGGATTGCCTTTGGAGTGGAAGAGGTAAAATCGATATAGATGATGGATGTTATGATATATTGAACTGCATTTCTGTTTTTTTTTTCGTAGCTGTTCATTAACTTTCCACCTCTCAACATGAGCGAGGAGGATGGAGAGAGATTCTAAGCAGCAACAACGTGTCATATATGTGAGAAGGTATCCTACCCGTATGGAATCAAGGTGCGTGATCACGAACATCATGCTAGAGGACGGTTCAGAGGTGTTGCCCACGTCCATTGCAATCTTTTGTACCAAGAGAAACTCATTATTCCTGTTATCTTTCATGATTTAGCGAGATACGACGCCCACTTTTTGATAAGGGCCATCAAATTACGATATTGATGGAGCGCTGACGGTCATACCCCAACACATGGAGAACTATATCTCCTTCGCAAAGCACCTCGGTAATTCCAAGATGAAACTCACATCCATAGGTCCCTTCGAATTTTGAGTTCCAGCTCCGGAAAATTAGCATCTTTACTTCCCAAAAAAGATATGGTCATCACGAGGAAGCAGTTCAAAAAAGAGTTATTGAACACTGAGAATGATGAGGAAGCATTCGATCTTCTAACAAAAGAGGATTTTTTTCGTTACGGTTACATAGATAGCGAAACGAGAGTCGATGAATAGCTTCATTTTGTAAGATCCTGGTGGGATTTCCACAACTTTGTCATTATCCTAATAGAATTCATTATTCAACAAGTGAACATGTGGTATTACGTGGAAGGCCCCAAGCTTTAGCAGCGCTAGTTCGAGGTCCATCTTTCTTATATAATCATCGAGATCGAGTGGGGATTCGATGATTGGCCCAGTACCCGAACGCTCACTGATCGGGACATAACTGGATATAACCCTGACAATACATCCTCTTTTATCGAGAACGAGTCTCCCACCTTCCCCTCCAGAACTCGAATCACGGAGAAACTCGATACAGAGCTGACCACAATTGCTCTGATTATATTCCTGACGTGACGAACGGTTGTAAAAGATGCGACAATCTGGTCCAAGATACCGTACTACCTCTACTGGCGGTCTGAGGTTCCCGAAACTATTGAAATAAAGAACAATAATACCCCGTTTATACAAGGCACACTAATGTGCACCTTCTTCGTTCAAGTTAATGATCATAGACGTCTGTGTTCTTGGTTTGCCAATATGAGTCAACTGTGTGACTGTAAACACTCCTCGAGAGAATGGAATATTTCTAGCAGCATCGTATAGTTCTTTATCAGTCGTCGCACCGCACTCCTTCAGTTTTTTGTTTTCCTTCACGATTTTGAGTTAAGTACACGCTGATGCTCCTCCAATGATCCTCCACGTTCCTCTCGGGTCGAATTTGGAGCTCCGCATGGGTTCAATTACAATCCTTTCCCCTTCATTGCCTTATTGTGACTAATGATTTCATTCAATTTCTTACGACCATTGCTTATTTCGGAGATTCACTTGACAATTTTTGTGGTTCCTCCTAAAAGAGGAGCAAGAGCTCCTAAGGCTGATAATGCAGGTACGACTGCTGGTAAAGAACCCCCTCGCTTAGCCAACATCAGATACCGGAATTTTTGTGGGCCTCGTTTCCTTTTCTTCACTTGAACACTTGATCTCTTCTTTTTTAGACCCATACCAAGCTTTAGTTTTGCCTTCATAGTTGCAACAACTCCAGGAGCTCTGAGTCTTTCGGATAAAGGTACGTCTCGAGCTTCCAGACATTAATCAGCTCCTTGTTTCCGTTCAATGTCGGCAACGTGACGTTGATCCAAATCTTTGAATTGATTGTATGCAATGTCATGTTTCCGGCGAGCTTTGTCGAGAGGGTTGGTTCTACGACACCCCCCGCCCCAATCGTTCGCTCAACTTTGTTCCTGGACCACAGTAACTATAACCCGGGAGAGCTTGAACGAGATATCATCGATGACACGATTCATGAAACCTCGACCTCTCTTTGACTGATTCATACATTCTATCCGATGTGTCAAGATCAGAGGTGTGATCAATACCAGAGTACCTCGTATAAATGGGTGCTTATATATTAGAAGGATCTTAGTTTCCCCCATACCATCAAGCTGACATGACATTCGTGGCGCAACCCCGAGGGACCCAACTGATTGATATTGACAAAGAGGTTGGAGGGGATATGAATAATACAAGATAGACACATGGGAGACTTCTACCAAATGATATACGCTGTATTGTATGGGGACCATCCGGATCCGGTGAGACGAATGCAATCATGAATCTCATCATAAGTCCTCAGGGTTTGAATCTCGAAAATATCCATGTCTACTCGTAATCGCTTCAACAACCAAAATATCGGTTCTTGGAAGCTATAATGTCCATTCTGGCGGGAGATAGGATCGAATATCATACATTTCCCAACAATGAAGACATCTTAGAACCCAATTAAGCCAAACCAAATTCTATATTCATATCCGATGACATAGCATGTTGTAAACAGAATATCATAGCTGCATACTATTCCAGCGTGTGTGGATTGTTTCTATCTTTGTCAGACGTACTCTCGTATACCCAAACATCTCATTCGTGATAATGGGAATCTACTGATCATCTTTAGACAAAATGAAGCATACTTGAGACATATCTATGATAATCACGTTAATCAAGACACGTCATTCAATAAATTCAGTGAGCTGTGTACAGAGTGTTGGCGCTGTAAAAATGGTTTCATGGTTATAGACCAAGAGAGTAGATTCAATGGTGGGAGATATCGTAGAGGATTTGATGAGTTCATTGTGATGGGAGATGACCAGTATACATGTAACGCTGCTCTGAGCTTCATCCCTGTAATGATTCGAAACCCTACTGGAAACTGTCATATACAATTACACGTCCATTTAGATGTGTAATGACACGTCCGTCTTCATCATATTTAGGTTGTAGAAAATGATATAGGTAAAAGGTGGTTGGGCAAAGACGTGGAATTAGATATGGGAAGAAGGGTCAGAAAATGGCCCACTTCCATCTAATGAAATTGCACGAACTTTAGGACGTGTAAATGTACGTCCATTTTCACAATGGCAAAAATGATGTGAATTGAATCCAAAGAGGAGTTTGAGGTTACTAAGAGGAAACCTTGGAATTGAAAGAATTAATTTGAACTCAATTAAGGAATCAAAAAAGAGATTCAAACTAAATCGACTGCCTGATGAAAAATCGTAGAATGATTCAAGAATGATTCCAACATATTGAGCTGAATGATTCTACGGTGCTCATCCAACTTATAAACTAATTCGTCAAAATCAGTCGAAATTCATAACTAAATAGTCGAGAAAATGACTGAATAGATCATAAGATCAGTTCATGGACTGAATAATAAAGTACTGGAGATCGTGAATTGATTATAAACATTCGAATCCGGATCAACCAGTACAACTTGAAAACAAAATGAATCAAACATGTGAAATAAATTCTGGATGATCAACATCCCACAGTGCACATAGAACAACAGAAAATCCATAATTTACATCATTCAAATTTCTCAATAGAGCTTCCAGGCTGATAATCTCCAATCTACAATCCTTCAAACGATGGGGGAAAAAAGTTAGACGCAAAAGGTTGCATTCCTCAAAATGATTCTAAGTTATGAAGATATCGAAAAAATGAATACGAGGCATCATCTTCCATCTCACGCAGCGTATTGAGAATAGGCCAAGGGCTCATACTCGACTTGTTTGATTTTACTGACTCTACGAGGAAACGCAAATAATAGACGGAGACGATACAAGTGGCCCTACAGAATCAACGCAGGTGTAGAGCGAGGGAATTGTGTAGTGACTGTCGAGAATATGCGAATCTCAAATCATTGTTCTTCAGTTGACGACAATGTTGACAGGAACTCCTTGACTCTTGATGACTAACAACTCAACCTGGCCATCTGGATCTACTAGTAGCTTGATGAGCTTCCACAAAGCTCGACGATAGGTTGCTGTGGCGGTACTCACATCCGTCTTTGCCAGGATGGACAGCAATTACCCGAGCCATGGGCTCCTTGGTTGGAGGTGTCAGCGCGCCCTTTACGATCACCAGGTCACTGACGTTGATTTGATCTTGGACGTTGAGCCATTTACCACGTTGTTGGAGATGGTGCATTACTTTCTTAGGCCAACGATCCCAGAAGTTATTGCGCATCCTTTGAATTTGCCTCCACCTGCACTATGGAGAAGATCGTAAGTCAACGTCGTCGAAGGGTTCGGGCAATGCCGTGACTGCGCGCTCAATCAAAAAGTGGTCAGGGGTCAAAGCATTTGAATCGTTCCCATCGGTACCCAGAGGGCAAAGAGGCCGAGAGTTCAGGTATGTTTCGTTTGACAACTCAGGGTCATGTACTCCTCAGAAGTGAGACCCGTGTCTCTGGTTATTCGTTTGAGGTGGTTCTTGAAGCTACGAACTGCAGCTTCCTACAGTCCCCCAAAATGAGGAGCTCGTGGGGGTGGAAAATCCTCCGTGATAGTTTCGAGACTAAGCTGCGCCGCTACGTCTTTTGAAAACGCCGATGCCTTGGTGAACATTCTCTTGATCTCCGCTTCCGCGCCGCCAAAGTTCTTTGCTTTATCGCAGCATATGGTCGTACAACTTCCGCGACGTGACACGAATGTATGTACAGCTGCTACGGGAGCTGTTGACGTAAGGTCTGACACGACTTGACGTGTGAAGCTCTTGTAAACAAGCATACAAAAATGCGAGAATATCCTTTCGTCCATTTTGTGCCTCTATCGCGAGAGAATAATACTTTGATCGGACCTGCAAGATCGATGCCAGCTACCTCAAGAGGTAGTCGAGAAGTGATTCTGATTGCGGGTAAGGGAGCCATCTGTCGTTCGAGAGGTCTCGCTGCCAACCGCGCGCACGTCACGCAACTTCGATATGTATGTTGAACTAGTCTGGTAAGCCGCGGGATCCAAGCCCATCGATGTATGTCACTGAGCATCGATTGAATACCCCCGCGCAACGTAGTCAAGTGTATTTCTGTCACCATATTTTTGACAAAAGGGCTGTGACTCGAAAGAATTACCGGATGTATTTCGCTGTAAGGAAGCGGGGCATTTTGCAGCTGCCATCTACGCGTAGAATACTTTTGTCATCGAGGAACGGACTGATACGACGAATGTCACTCGATTTCAGGAGTTTGTTGGACTTTGACTCGAGAATACTAATTTCTACTGCAAAGTGTTGATGTTGAATGACTCTGATGGGAGAAATTATTGCAAATTTGATTTCCAACCAATCGAAAACGCCTTCGTTGTGATTTTCAGGCTTACGTCGAGCATTGGAATGCCACCGATACATATAGGCTGGGATCCGAATGACTTTGGCAAACGAGCTAAATTTTTTCAAACGGTGTTGAACATACAGTTCCGCTTCGGGGTCTTTTACTGCCTACAACGCTCGAGCTCCATCGGATACTGATTCGACTGCCGACTGAGACCAAAGTTCTCGAACCCTAACGAGCCATTCCGGACCGTACCACCAAATTTTTGAATCGTGCAGTTCACCCACTGATATCCCCCGGGTCGCGCAATCTGTGGAATCATCCTCAGAGACGACGTAACTCCAGGTAGCTTCAGGAAGTGATATTTGAATGAAACTGACGTGATTCGCTACGGAAGTTTGCCATCTTGCCGGTTCGTCTGGTAACCAATCGGAAACTGTTTTATTGTCACACCAACAAAAAAAGCGTAAGGCTTACTTTGCAAGTCGGCTGAAACGTGTTTGATAAGTTCCACGGTGAGTACAGAAGCACACAGCTCAAGTTTGGGTATACACAGTGATTTTACTGGCGCGACTCGTGTCTTCGCCATAATCAGCTGAGATGCTTCACCAGGGATGACTAAATAAGCTCCAGCCGCGTACGCGCGTTCAGATTCATCACCGCACCCGTGTAATAGCCAACTCTTTATCCGAATTTTACTCAACTCTGGGATCTGTGAACGTATGTTCAACCATTTTTGAAGTGGATCGCCATCTACCGGAGTGTCTCAATCAAATTCGAATTGCCAAAGGTCACGCAAAAGTATTTTCCCTTGAATCGAAAAAGGGGGAAAGCCATCCAAGGGGATCGAATAAACGAGCTACCTCTGATAAAATGGTCCTTTTGGTGATTCTAGTTGGATCCGATGGCATCGCAATTTTGAAGAAGAATTCGTCCTCTCGAGGGGACCAGTTCAACCCGAGAGTTGAGACCGTATCTTCAATGTCCACGGGGACTGCATCAGCACCGTCTGGTGTGATACCCGCAAGTAACTCGGAGTCATTCTCGGCCCATTTGCCTAACTCCATGCATCCGAGTTTCATGACTGCGATAAGTTGATCACGTGCTGCTAGCGCGCCTGACAAGGTGTCAGCACCCTCAAATGCATCGTCCATGTAAGTAAGCCATCAAAGAATAACCCGATCAGAAATTTCGGTGGCTTCCCCACGGGGCCCCTGCGGGGTTTGCCCCGGAGATCGCGGGGACCCCGCGGGGCAAATGTATGGGGAAGCATAGGACGTGTAACGCCTTCCCCGCGAGGCCCCTGCAGGGTATCCTCGGGGCAGTGTTCGCACGGAATAAATGACATTTCTGATGAACAGTTCAATCTATTTTTGACATGTTTGTGATTTCAACTGAAAAAATTCCTTGCATATTCAAATAAATTCAAGAAATCGTTCAAGACATGAGGGAGAGCCTCGCTAGAGGTTACTCTAGTCTATATTCACTTCTGCTGTAGAGGGAAATGGGAACTTGACTTTGTAGTGTGTGATGAAGGAAGTTTTATCTCTGTACTGTAATTTTTGTGAAAAGTGAGTGCTCAGTGATGGTAAAATACAGTGTGATCACTGTCCAAGCCTCTGTGAGAATCTCCTTCATACACCCCCAGAAGGGAGGTTAAGTCAGGGACACTCCGCAGGAATGTTATTGATCAGATGCCTCGCACTTCATGTGACAAGTATGAGACTCAACCTAAGTTGCAGAATCATGATCTTTCGCTCTATTGCAGGTGAGACACATCTTCAGCTAGATTCTACTTTTTTGTAGAATATATGTGTGAATAATTGTCACAGCATCTTGATTGTGCTCTTGGAGTATTCCTCGACTCCAATTCTATTAAGCATTCACATTTTGTCAAGAAGTTTCATCAGAGCTTGTGTATTTTTCTATGTTGCTTACTTTGGATAATGGAATACTCATTGTCGAAAGCATGATGATAGCTCAACCATCACAAAAATATTCCCAGTAGTTACATCCAAAAGTATCCCACTATTCTATGATGAGAAGGAAAAAGATGCGAGAGAATATTAAATTGGTGGCATCAAGAATTGATTAAGTATCACATCTTGAAATGTCTGCTCCCTTTTCAATCAGTACCAAATGCTCGCACTTGATCAATTTCTTGGCATGAAAAGTGAGGTACCTTGGATGCAAGTAAAATGACTGTGAATGGTTTTGTAATGATTGGGTTATCATCAAGCTCAACCCTACGATTAGCACTTTGGAATGTAAATTAAGCGGAATATTAAGCCGAAATTCATAGAAAAATATTCAGCTCTGATGAAACTTCATGACAAAATGTGAATGCTCAATAAAATTGGAGTCAAGAAATATCCTAAGAGCACAATCAAGATGCTGTGACAATTATTCAGACACTCCTTATCACTCGGAGGTTCTACCTTCTAGGCAGTTGTCAAAACTGCGATGAGCAGCTCAACCGTGCCAGACATAACTGAGCGCAGGATTCTTCCGTAATATACTTTCACACAGTACCCGCAATTTTTGTAATATTCTACACAAGAGTAGAATGTAGCTGAAGATACATGTCACCTGCACTAGTGCAAAAGGTCATGATTCTGCAACTTGGATTGAGTCTCATACTTGTCACATGGAGTGCGAGGCATCTGAACACTTTGATAAAATCCCTGCGGAATGTCCCTCAGTTAACCTCCCTTCTGCAGGTGTATGAAGGAAATTTTCACAAAGGCTTGGGAGGTCATCACACTATAATTAAATATTATTGGGCACTCATTTTTCACACAAATCACGGTTCAGAAACAAAACTTCCTACATTACACACTACAAAGCCAAGTTCCCATCGCTCCACACCAGAAGTAAACACATACTAGAGTTGACTAGAGTATCCTCAAGCAAGGTGCTCTCTTATGTTTAAATTAATTTTTTGAATTTATTTGATTATTCAAGGAATATTTTCACTGAAAATCACGAGAATGTCCGTAAATATATTAAACTGTTCATCAGAAATTTCATTGACATTGTGCAAATCCTGCCCCGAGGATGCCCTGCGGGGGCCCCGCGGGGAAGGCGTTACACCTCCATATGTTTCTCCATACATTTGCCCCGCGAGGCCCCCGCGGGGAAAGTATCGTTTGCCCCGCGGGGTCCCCGGCGGGGAAGCTCTGTAGGCGCGGGGCAATTTCTGATCGGGAAACGCGGCCAATGGAAAATCGTCGTTGTAGATCTCGGCTAGATAGCGAAGGACTCTCATCGCGAGATAAGGAGCGCAAACGGTTCCGTATGTGACTGTTTCAAGGCGTAGTCTTGAATTTATGCCGCCCCCAATACGCGCCACACTATTCTTTGCCAGACCCAGTCGTCTGGATGAACAAGTATCTGGTGAAACATTTTCACAATGTCTGCCATGAAAGCACATCGATACATGCGCCAACGAAATATTACAAGGGTCAGATCTTCCTGCAAATTAGGACCAGGTAACAGGTAATTATTGAGTGATTTGCCCATGCCTGTTCTCTGCGATGCGTTGAGCACAACAGTATTTTATTAGAGTCCTCACGGAAGACTGCATGGTGAGGCGAGGTAACATGATCTGGGGTCTGGCTCGGTGGGGTGCGGCAGCAGTCCCATATGGCCCAGTTCTTGTACTCCACCATGAATCCAGAGTACGCCTCGTCCAACTCGGGATCCCGTCGCCGTTGACGCTCAGATCTCAGCAAGCACGCCACAGCTCTGTCCCTCGCATCTGCGAACGAAGCCTCATGGAAGTTTTCTTGCAAAGGTTAACGTACGATGAAGCGTCCTTCATCGGTACGTGTGACCGTAGACAAAAAATAATCTTCGCAATATTGTTCATCTGCTTTGAGGTGTTTTGCTGCAGGGAGATCTCCTACCTTAAAATATTTTGAAAGTTGCTCTGAAAGAGGCTTCTCTGTTGACATGTGAAATGTCTGAATGACGCGAGATTCCGTAGATTCTCCAGTCGACGCAGTGCCCCCCGTCAAAATCCAGCCCAGCGCTGTATTTTGAGCAGTAGGAGTTTTGCTCGGACCCTTTCGCAAACCAGCACGAGGAATTCCACTGTATACTTCTGTACCGAGAAGACAGTCGATTTTTGCTGTTCGGAAAAATTCTGGGTCAGCTGAGGCTAGTCCCTCCGAATAAGATCAGTCCTCGCACTGCTGCACCGTAGCGCTTGGAAGAAGCGCGGTGAGTTGTGGCAAGACGAGAGCCTCTAAGTGCCACGAGACATTTTTATCTACTTTTGAAAGATGTGTGAGAGCAACTCCGCTTGTAGAAAAAACAGAACGTTTGTTACCGATGGTGTTTATGCCTAATGTCAATTCCCGTGAGGGTGAATCAAGGGCTTGTACGACGCGATCGGCTACGAAGGAACAGTTTGACCCGGGATTAATAAGAGCGCGAGCTTCTATTTCCTGTTCGTGAGGCGCTCGCAAAATGATCCTGGTTGTTGCCAGAAGTCGAGGCTGTTTTGCAAAGGTTGCTAAGTTATGCACAAAACTAGTATTTACTGTTTGTAAATTAGTATTTGCATCTCCACCGTCCGTTGGTGATCTGCCCTGGCCGGCTGGTTTCTCTATGTGCAACTTTGAATGATGCGGCTCTTGACAGAAAGTGCAACGAAAACTTGACGTACATTTGACTACGAAATGACCCGGACGTAAACAATTCAAACAGAGTTTGTTCAATTCACAAAGCTCATAGTGGGTGAGAACCGATGATTTTGTGAACTTTTGACAATTATAAAGAGGGTGTCTACTCTCACAACAAACACAAAGTGAACTGTTTTTAACAAAAGAGTCACTTGAAGAATTTTCAAAGTTTGCATTGGCTGATCTGTTCCCAAAATAACCACGCGATCTATTATCATTGGAATTTTGCGACGAAGCATCTGATGAATTCGGCTGAGTAATCCCAAGATGAGCTGTGTTTAATTAATCAAAATGATCTTCAATATATTTTTTGATTGCCTCGTAAGTTGGAAAACCTACAACAGACTCCTGTCTAATAGTCCATTCCCTCTAGTAGGAGCGTCAAATTCAAAAACAATCAGACGAACCAACCAACAATCGTACTGATTTACAGGGCATCCTAGATCTTTTAGCCCTCGCACAGCCTCCTCTGCCAAATTCAAAATTTCCGCCAATGACTCAGCTGATTTATCTTTGATAGGTGGTAAATTGATCAGAGCTCCTAATTGTATCCGCAACCTGAGACGTTGATTATCGTATCGACGATTCAAATTTCCCCACGCTGTATCAAACTTGTTTCCGCAAGTCTAATCCCTTTGAGCAATTCAGCAGCATCCCCTTCTACAGCGCGAAGTAAGAGCTGTATTTTCACTGAAGATGCGAGATACTTATCTATAACAATAGATTCATATTCATCTCTGAAAAGCTTCCAATCACTTTGTTTACTTGAAAATTCAGAGACTTCAATATGGGACATTGACTGCACTTCCGCAGAAGCTTGAATAAATTGTCGGGTATCGAAGATTGGTGCAGATTGATTTGGAACAGCTGAAGAGCTTGTCGGTAAGCTGCGCAAAAGACTCTCCTTTTGGGCGATTTTTTCTAATTGCCGAGTCCAAGCTTCGCAATATGCTTCTTCTGTGGCGTGAAATACGTTTTGCTTGAAATACTCTTGCTCCTTGAGCGTTGTACGATGCGGGTCTAGTTCGTCGTGACGTGAAAGAAAATCCCCCCAATAACCTTCAAGGACTCCAATCCTCGTATTTGGATAAGCTACAGTATGATGAGATTCCCCACGCTTTCCGGTGTTCTCAACAAAATTAAGTATCTATCTAGACTCGTCCATTTGACGAGATAGTATATCGGTAGCCATTCTGAGACAAGCGATTCAATTGCACTACACAGGGTCGATACTGAAAAATCAATAACACTATACGTCGGTGACACAAAATATCAGGTACGAAAAGTACAAAATCAATTCACGATATCCAGTTCAAGTGCTGAAATTGACTTAAAAACGCTGCAAGGCGAGCCAATTTTTCAAAAAAAGCCGCGAACGCGTGCTGGACAGCAAAGCGAGTCGACTGTATTTTACATGAAACAATTTACGACACAAACATCGAAGTTAGCCAGGCACGGATGAGTCCGCTGGGCGATGCCCGTACGACCCGACGGATATCCATAATGTGTAGTGCGAGCGAGCGCCACAAAAGTCAAACCGATATATTGCAAGTATATGGGACATATGAGCCCGTCGCAGGAGGCGCGAGCAATTCAGCAACAGCTGCGCGATGGTCAGCTGATGAACTCGGGGGGGGGGAGGGAGGGTATACAGTGTGGAAACAATGTCCAGCTGCTCGAGGCAAACAGTGAAGCAAGGGGTGAGGGGGGGAGGAAGAGCGCGCGACAAGTGCCGCGGCCCACCTATACTAGCATAATCATCTATATCTCATATGAATAATGGGTGGAAGAGGGAGGAACGATACATCTACTCCCCGGCCGCGGCTGACTTGCCGCGGCTTCCCCCTCCCGTGCTGCCCCCTGCACTATGAGTATGAAGTTAGCAGATGGATGTGATAGTGACGCGTAGGATCATATAATCGAAAAGATAGACAATGTCCATTCCTTGAAATTGAAAAAGAAGAAATCGACATCTTGTAGAATTTCAATCTCACCAGACAGATGGCAGACAGATGAGCTAACTTGAGGATGACGTTTTCAAATGGAAAACGGAAAAATGTCCATTGTCATAATTGTTCGAAAACACTTACACTACGAGGGAAACCCGCCTTTCAGTTCATCTGTGCGGGGAATTCGGTCTTCACGACTAGAAAAACGATATTTTGAGCTGAATCCTCATCAAAACTGAGTTTTGGGGCACGTGTCTTCTCTGGATCCGACATATATGTTAGAAAAGACCATTTTGAACATGTATGCAGAGTTACAGGAGAAGGACATCTCTAGATTCGGCCTGAGGTGTCGAATTCGATGGCCCCTCAAGTGTCTGCTGGTCACAGCGCCATTTTGGGGCATGTCCATTCTCTGGATCCGATATATATATTAGAGAAGACCATCTCAAACATGTTTGCAGAGTGACAGAGAATGTGAATCTCCAGATTCGGCCTGAGGTGTCGACTTCGATGGACCCCCAAGTGTCTGCCGGCCATAATCGGGTCGCAGCGCCATTTTGGGGCATGTTTATCCTCTGGATCCAACATATATGTTAGAAAAGACCATTCTGCACATGTATGCAGAGTTACAGAGGATGGACATCTCTAGATTCGGCCTGAGGTGTCATATTCGATCGCCCCTAAGTGTCTGCTGGCCATAATCGGGTCGCAGCGCCATTTTGGGGCATGCCCGTTCTCTGGATCCGACATAAATATTAGAAAACACCATTTTGAACATGTATGCAGAGTTACAGAGAATGGACATCTCTAGATTCGACCTGAGGTGTCGAATTTGATGGGCCCGCAAGTGTCTGCTGACCTCAATCGGGTCGCAGCGCCATTTTGGGGCATGTCCTTTCTCTGGATCCGATATATATATTAGAGAAGACTATCTCGAGCATGTATGCAGAGTGACAGAGAATGTGAATCTCCAATTCGGCCCGATGTGTCGAATTCGATGGTTCCCCAAGTGTCTGCTGACCTTAATCGGGTCGCAGCGCCATTTTGGGGCATGTCCTTTCTCTGGATCCGACATAAATATTAGAGAGCTCCATTTTGAACATGTATGCAGAGTTACAGAGAATGTGAATCTCCAGATTCGGACTGAGGTGTCGACTTCGATGGACCCCCAAGTGTCTGCTGGCCGTAATCGGGTCGCAGCGTCATTTTGGGGCATGTTTTTCCTCCGGATCCGACATATATGGTAGAAAAGACCATTTCGCGCATGTATGCAGAGTTACAGAAAATGGACATCTCTAGATTCGGCCTGAAGTGTTGGATTCGATCGCCCCCAAGTGTCTGCTGGCCATAACCAGGTCGTAGCGCCATTTTGGGGCATGTCCGTTCTCTCGATCCAACATAAATGTTAGAGATTACCATTTTGAACATGTATGCAGAGTCACAGAAAATTCGTGATCATGTGTGTATGTCTATATACATATATCCACCTATACATACGTATACACATATACACACATGAATACAGAGATACCTACATATTGTACACCATCATTATTACCTGGATAACACTCTAATATGGGTCGTTTTTCGATAAATGAGAAGTTAAATACGTCGAACAACTTCGAAGACTACGAACTATGTGATTAGCGGGAATAATCAATTTATTTGACAAATATCTTGTTTGATGAATTTTCAACATATCTGTTGGGTGTATTGTTCACTCAGAAGGGTTTTTCTCGTCATGCAAAAGGATGGACATGCTTCATTCCATCGGTCTGTTGCCTCAAATACGCGTGAGCCATCGCTATCTGTCTGCCATCTGTCTGCTAACTTCAGACTCATCTGCTCTGCAATCTGCTCTCGACGCCGATGTTCCTGGCGTCGAGGTTGCGCCAGCTGAAGACTGATGGGTTGCATCACCGATGATGTTGTGGTGCTGCAGATGTGCAGGTTGGCTGCTCTGTGTGGCCAAGATGCCGATGAGTGCTCCGAAGATGATGCCGGACGGCGATCTCGTCGTGCCCGTATGCGTCGTCCGCTGGTGCCGGTGCTGAGGAAAGCCTGGATGTAGGCTTGGTGTTGGGGTCTGCTATGCCGAAGACGCAGATGAGGACGGGCGAATTCCCGCCAGATGCACAACATTTTTCACGGCACAAAGTCACTGCCTCGTGACTCTCCGGATTCCCGCGCGCGCGTAAAGTCCACACTCACGGTACACCAAAAAAAGTTCCCAAAGATTCCAAGCACGATCCTTTTTCCGCTCTGCTACCAAATGTTTGGGGCAGGGTGTTCTTGTGGAACCCTGGAGCCCTAAATATGTAGATCAGAAGGTGCTGGATGCATTCACTGAAAGAGTAACTCACGATTTTTCATACTGTGGAATAACTGAGAATATATTCCTTTATAAAGTGTGCGTATAGACGTGTTCAGAAGGATAATGGCGCGAGTGTGGGCGCGACGCGAGAATTGAATGATCGGGATTGGGAAGAGGTCGCGAGGATGGCACCAGCGCGGGTGCGATTATAAGTGCAAGCAGCACAGCTGTTCCCTGCTTGCCGGACTGTGGCTAACTAACGGTTCCAGAGCTGCGAGAGAGACTCGCAGGGAGAAGCTGGCCTGATGACAAAATCATCTGATGCTCATGACGGACAATGGAATTCAGATAAGTCACTTGCGTGACATCGAGGGAGAACCGCGGGTCATTGAGCCTTGCTCCTGCTGCTGAATCTCTTTCGAATGTTCTTAGGCTCTACAAACTCCAACAGAGTACCTTCCCCGAAATAGGAAATAACTATCAATTTGGATTGGGTCTCTCGCACGTATCGATTAGATCCATGGATTTTTTCATGCAACTAACATACAAGAAACTGCTGATTGAGGTTGGGTAGTCCGCAAACTCAAACCAAGTAAGATTATTCTATTCCTATTATTGCACTTATTGCGGGAATGAAACCAAACGTTTTGATCCAAAATCGGCGTACAGGCTAACTAAAATACCTCATATAAGCCAATTGATCCAGTGTATTCGCGAACAAGTTTCGTGACTATGGTCATGTTTCATTTAGGCGATCCGCTTGAGTATGCAGAATTTGGAGATTGAATTGCAGGACGACAAAGAAACCATTTCCCGTTCGTGTGAAATCCAAATCCTTTTTGCTAGCAACGATTCCTATTAGGATCATTAACTGGAGCATCTATCTAGCCGATCTTGTCATTTTCGCCATTATCCAAGGAATACCGAGCACCGTAGAGTATTTCAATGATATTCACTGCATATGCACTACCCGCCAAAATTATTGGAACACGGGTAGCCTCAGTCAATGAACGATTCATCTGGTCAATTTTATCGTAGAGGGGTTCGGGCAGAAGGATCTGAGATTACAGAAGAATACCTCCATATATATCCACCATCATGTGGATACTGGTCTGACATCACAGAGTCTCTCATCCACTGATGGGAAAATGAAATGAGAATTTTGATTTCCTGATACTGACCGGAGACTTTAATATTGAGTGGCATTCGTCCAAGAGCTCATCTCGAATTTTGAAAAATTCCCTTGTATCTTTCGACCTGCAAATCATCTCATTCCAACCTACGCATCATTATATAAAAGACGGCGGATTTGGCAGCAGCACTATAGATTATTTTTGTTGCTCTGATGTATCGAAAGTTGCTCTCTTTGAACAATATTGTCATCCAGAAATCTCTGAACATGATGTTCTTGTGGTTGAACTACTGTTTGAGGTACCTTGCTATTCACAACGAAGCATCACTGTTGGCTCTTTCCGTAATTTCAATATGGATATCTTTCAAACTGATCTTGCTGCAAATGGCTGGAGTCCGATACTCCACTTCGCTGATGTCGACGCGAAAGTCGAATTCTTCACTAGAAGTATCACTGAGTCATATGACAAACATGCTCCGTACGTCACATTTGTCCCAAAGAACAATCGTTTCCCGTGGATAAACTCAGAAATTAAACAATTGATCAAAGCCCGCAATCGCGCAAGAGCCAAGCGTAAAAAATATGGCAGACAGATTGATCATATTAACTTCAATAGACTCAGAAATGCAGTAATACTCGCGAATCGGAATGCCAAATCAGCTTATTTCAGGAGTAAAATCAATCGTGCTAAGAACTCAAAGGAACTGTGGAAATGTATTAAGAGGTGGGTGTAGGTGTAAAACCATGCAATGTTGTTCACCCGCCGCCAGATCTAGATGGTCTTAATGAGTTTTTTGTCGGTAATTCCCATCAACAGTATTTGAATGACTTACGCCCAACAGCAAGAATCTCACCTGATGATCGCTTTTACTTCAAGCATGTTGAGCCTAACCAGGTTCTTTCGGCGATTTGCAAAACTCGAACAAACGCAAAAGGAACAGTTAAATTCATTAAAGAGTGTTTACCCGCAATTTTACCGGTATCGTTGAACATATTCGACTGCTCACTGCAGACAGGAGTATTCCCGTCCCTGTGAAAAAGTGCACTTGTACATCCAATCCCTAAGTGCAGCACACCCAAGGAATTTAATCATTTCCGCCCGATAAGCATAACATGCTCCGTATCAAGAGATGTTGATGTCTGTTGAAGATGTTGCACTAGAACAAATTTTGGAGTTCGCGACCTCTCGAGAGCTACTTGATCTGCTACAATCTGGATTTAAGAAAAACATGGCACTCTCACGGCTGTTCTAAAGATAACGGATGACATTTGGCAAGCCATTGATCAGGAAGAGGTCACCCTCATGATGAATATCGATTTCTCGAATGCGTTTGGACTAGTCAATATATGTCTGCTTGTTGATAAATTCAGAGCTCTTGGCTTCTCGGATGCCCCCTGCGATTGGATCAGATCTTATCTTACTGACTGCACTCAAAAGGTAGTGTCTCCTACAGGGAAGTCATCCTCGGTAGCTACGGGAAACTCAGGAGTGCCTCAAGGGACGAAAGCTGGACCACCTTTCTTCTCGATTAGCATCACTAATCTGCCTTCTGACTTGTTTCACTGCTCATATCAATTTTTTGCTGATGATTGCACGATATACTATTCTGGTCCATTCTCTAAAGTCAATGATATGATTGAGAAAGTAGAATCTGATGTGAAGAATATTTCTGGCCGGGTTGGAATGAACGGGTTGAAAATTAATAAAAATAAAACGTGGTTTGGTTCCAGAGAATTCATGAAACCACTTGAATCATCCCCACCTCCTCGGCCCACCATTGATGGTCAAAAGATCGATTATTGTGGATCAATCAAAGTGCTGGGGGTCGTCCTAGATGGACAGCTCTTAATGCAAGACCAATGTAACAAATGTGCAAGAAATACTTACTTGGCTCTCTCAAGGTTACGAAAATGCGGCAAGTGCATTCCAGAAAATGTTAATTTTGTGTTAACGAAATCTCTTGTATTCCCATATTTAGACTATTGTGCCGGGATTTCTCTAGGCCTACCGAACGAAGTGTGTACAAAGCTACAACGTTGTAAAATGCGGCCCTACGTTTTGCGACGGGTCACAAAAAGTTTGACCATATAACTCCGATCTACAAAGAGCTGAGCATCTTACCATATACTTTGAGACGAGATTACCTTAGTATTCGTCTATTGACGTCAATTTTACGCTTCAAAGTACCAAGCTATTTAGCGAAAAATTCAAATTCAGACCGGAAGACCAGCCTGGATCTGAGAGATGTTCTTGATGTGGTCATACCCTGGGCAAGAACCGAAACATACAAAAATCATTCCGGATCAAAGCATCGTGTCTATGGAATCAGATCCCACGTGATACTAGGAAATCGCTTGATAAAACATGCTTCAAGATGATACTAGAGAGATACTTCTCAGATTTTAAGTTATAATCGTGATGGAATTCTAGTTGACGATGCAAATTGTCTGTTATCTCCCCAAAACCGTCTGACTGTCTGAATGTTAATGTGATACGACCCATATCAACAAGCAAAGCAGCCAAATGTCTTTTGATTTATACTCAGCGTGAGATCTCGTTCAAACTCTGAGTGAGTGAGCCTATCTTTATTCATCTGTTCACTACATTTCCTCTTCTCCTTTTCCTATTCTTCTTCCTCTTCCTATCTCTATTGCTAGGTTCATTTAGTTAAGTTCATGTGACTGCTCACCAGCACCGATCAGTGTTATTGCGTGTCATTTGTCGAAGGAAACATGTCGAATTTCTAATGTAGCGATGACTATGTAGGACCCAGAGTCCTGAGTCTTTAAAATAAAGAATCAATCAATCAATTAATCAATCGGAAGGGCGGCCGGCCAGCTCGCCTGCTGAGACAGCCAGACGGGACCCAGAGACTATATAATCCGAGTGAATATGTTCTATTCACTCTTGTCCACTATGTCTTCCTCGTCTACTATCTAAACGAGGCCATCGTGAAATTTCGATCCATCGAAGCCGGAATTCTTTATGCGCGT
The DNA here is from genome assembly GCA_029851415.1 of Eretmocerus hayati. Taxonomy (NCBI): domain Eukaryota; kingdom Metazoa; phylum Arthropoda; class Insecta; order Hymenoptera; family Aphelinidae; genus Eretmocerus; species Eretmocerus hayati. Next base: position 105,021,227 of record CM056742.1, read on the forward strand.
TCTTGATACTACGCAAGTACGGTTCACTGAAATCTAGCTCACGAGGGCTCAAATTACTCGTAATGAACAATGCTAGATGTGAGTTGAGCTGGCATAGCACTTATATTCACTATTATAGATTTACACACCGAATAAAATCAAGAATCGCAGAAGAATTACTCTCAAACCTCGGCCTAGAGATCGTGCTTCATGAAAAGCCATTAATACTATCAGAGTCTTCTATCGCGTAAAGTACTAGCCAAAAGGTGGTACGAGACAACTGTGCAATCTGCTCTAGCTTCTTCGAAAGCTTGCAGTGTGCTTTCTGACCCCCAAGCACGCACAATCTTTTTGACCAACCCAGATAGCCAGATACTCCTTTCTTTGCAAGAAACTTCGAGTCTTTTACTTCAATGATTTATTTACAACCCGAATGACAAGCACCTGAGCTTGCAAGCTCATACTTCAAAACTGCCCCCCGGTCCATGAGAGCGCACGGGTGAGCCTCGTGGACCGCCGAGACTCGCCCGAGCTACTCGGCGGGGCTACGGAGTGGGAAAAAACATCCACCGGACGGCACAATTATAGTCCGGCGGCCGAGCATGGTTCCGTTGCATTTTGGATGTGACCGGACAAAAGTTGTGTATTCCCATGTATTTTGACCCGCTGAATCCGATTTTCGATGGTGAAAAGTCGGAAAACTCGGCCGAAAATTGTTATCAACAAATTATTGTTAACAACTGTAAAATGCACTTTTTCGCTCCGGAAAATTTTTTCTTATATTTTTTGGCACATTTCAAACAAAAAAGGTCTCTACAAAAATTTCATGAGAATGCACTGTTTTCCCGTGAAAAATTCGCAAAGTTTCAAAAAACACGATTTTTACAATTTTGCAACAATTGTTGCTCGGCCGTGAAGAAGAATTTTCTGATCCACCAAGGCGCAAATTACTCCTTGAAGCCTCTTCTATTGATGGAAACCACAAAAAGTCAGTATGCAACACCCCATATGGGTGAGAATGGCGAGACCGACCCCCTATTTTTGGTGCATTCTCTCGCTATATAGATATACTTACCCATGCCTGAATTCGCGTCTTGATCCTCTTCCGTGCATTTCGTGCGCTATTTCGAACGCAGGCAAATAATGTCTCGTATCTTGGCAAACGTAGACATGGGAGAATCTTGGAAAAATCTTGGGAAATTCCGGAAAATTCACTGTAAAAACTTGTGTGATCTAGGTAAAATTGGTTCTAATCGAACATGAACGCTATGACCTTGTTGACTTGCGAAATTCAGGGCATTCTGAAAATATGCAAGATTTATCAATAATCTTGACGTTAGATCTCATTAATTCGGGTGGAATCAGTATTTAATTACAATCCCAACCTCTTAAACCCAATACCACGTCGTACGATGAACAGAATAGAATCGACGCAACCGTACTCGTGGAACTAGATGCTTAGTCAAATAGGTCAGACATGCAAGTATAGCATAGCATCCTCATGATTCCATGGTCAATTATCATACAAATATTCACCTCGGTATGTACACTCAGGGACAACATGAACTGTCCAAGCTCGACATCGCGCTGTCTCACTCGCACTCGTTGATCAAGATAGAAAATAAGTGAGTCTGTAAGGTCGTTAAGTGAGCTATTGCTGGACAGTGCAGGTGGTACCCCAGTGTACACGGGAGTCTTCTGTCCGAGTTTTTGTCCCTGATACCTATTTAGTTGCATAAGTACGGTTGCGTCAATTCTATTTCGTTCATCATGCGACTCGGTATTGGGTTTAAGAGGTTGAGATTCTAATTCAATACTAATTCCACCCCAATGATGAAAATCTAACGTCAAGAATATTGATAAATCTCGCATATTCTCAGAATGACCTGAATTTTGCAAGTCAACAACGTCACAGTGTTCATGTTCGATTAGAACCAGTTTCACCTAGTTCACACATAGTTTTCACAGTGAATTTTCCGAAATTTCCCAAGACTTTTCCAAGATTCTCCCATGTCGACGTATGCCAAGATATGAGACATTGTTCGCCTGCGTTCGAAGATAGCGCACGAAGTGCACGACAGGGGATTAAGACGCGAATTCAGGCATGGGTGAGTATATCTATGTAGTAAGAGAATGCACCGAAAATAGGGGGTCGGTCTCGCCATTCTCACTCACATGGGGTGTAGCATACTGACTTTTTTTGGGTTTCCATCAATAGAAAAGGCTTCAAGGAGTAATTTGCGCCTTGGTGGATCAGAAAATTCCTCTTCACGGCCGAGCAACAATTGTTGCAAAATTGTAAAAATCGTGTTTTTTGAAACTTTGCGAATTTTTCACGGGACAACAGTGCATTTTCATGAAATTTTTGTGTAGACCTTTTTTTTTGAAATGTGCCAAAGAATATAAAAAAAAATTTTCCGCAGCGAAAAAGCGCATTTTACCGTTGTTAACAATAATTTGTCAATAACAATTTTCGGCCCACTTTTCCGACTTTCCACCATCGAAAATTGGATTCAGCGGGTCAAAATATATGGGAACACACAACTTTTGTCTGGTCACATCCAGAATGCTACGGAACCATGCTCGGCCGCCGGACTATTATGCGTTACTATTAGATAGGTGATCTCGGAGTGTTTCAAAGAAGAAAATTGTAGCTTCTTTGATTTGGAATCCGGATCCTTTTCCCTCGAATATCGTCCGGAAGTTGTATGACGACGGCATCCATTAGAACACGAAAATCGCTTGAAAAACATTGTATTAAAGGTTCAGCTCGGAGGGGGAGCCAATTAAGTCGATTTTCATGGGGGACAAAGTTGTTGCATTCTTCGAAACAAATTTTTTGGTGCCCTCAGCTTTTTAAAAAATTGTAATTTTTCAGGTTTCTTAGGTTTTTGGGGGCTATTTCGGCGAAATTTGGAATTTTTGAACAGGCCGATCGAGAGAGCAGGGAATATCACGTCGAAATATGTGGTTCAGAAAAATTCCAAAATTTTATCCCATCCGCAGTACAACGGTAGAATCATAAGCTAGCCCGGAAAACGCACCAGAGGCCTGAAAAAGTTCCTCAAACTCAAAGGGGGAGCGATTTACGTTGATATTGATGAGAAACGGAATTGTTTCATTCTTCAGAACAAATTTCTTGGTGCCCCGAATTTTGCAAAAAATCGTAGTTTTCAGGGTTCTGCTTTCTCGAAGAGAAAGTATTGTATCAGTGCGGAAATTTTCGCAAAAAAATTTTCCGAATTTCCCATTTTTGACCCCTTAATTGGATTAATAGCCAAATGGAACTTAGTCCATCTTATTTTTCTCGCCGAGGTCTATAAAATGGTACCCCTATGCATTCCCCCCGACATGCACAACGCTCTCTGTGAAATATTTTCAAATTTCCATTGCTCATGTCCGTATGTATGTGTGTCTGTATGTTCTCTTCCCTTTGTCACGCGATATCTCCTGAACCCCTGGATCAATCTTCTTCAAACTTTGAGGGTTTGTTCTCAATTGATCAGCGATGAGCCCAGTCTCTTGACAGCTCTATACTCTCAATACTCCCTCTCCCACGTTCAACTATTTGCCTAAATTTCAACACCATTTTCAGACCCTGTTGGTCCAAATGTTCTTACATCTCCGATTCTCAATATAAACGGTCACTCATTGTTGTCCAAGTATTCCTCGATCGTTCTAAAGAGATTGGTTAATACGGAATTCCGATATACATTTTCATTCCTTCAGATTGAATTTTTCTATTTTACGTTCTATGTCACTCGAAATTTGGCCAACGCCTGTATGGATCTCTCTGAACAAATTTGACACATCATTCAGCTTCCTTGGGCAGTGAGCTCAGTCATTTTCGACGATTATCTGCCAATCCATTTTTTGAAATACTCAAAATTTCTTGGAGCACCAGAAAATTTCTTTCGAAAAATGCAAGAACTCCGTTTCTCATCATTATCAACGCAAATCGCTCCCTCGTCGAGTTTTAGGAGCTTTTCCAGGCCTCTGGTGCGTTTTCCGGGCTAGCTCATGATTTTACCATTGTAGATCAGGTGGGATAGAATTTTGAAATTTCTCTGAACCACATATTTCGACGTAAAATGCCCTGCTCTTCCAATTGGCGTGGTCCAAAATTCAGAATCATGCCGAAATCAACCCATAAGAACCCAAATACGCTGCAAAAGGACATTTGCAGAATGCTTTCTCGCTTCCTAATAACCGTTTAATCCTTTAATACCATGAAAACTTGTATTGGTTAATTTCTGATATTCATTCGAATTCGAATCCAACTTTTTGTCATTAACACTTATTATCGGATATTATTCTTTCACCTTTGTGATAACAATCATCAACCCTATATCCATATCAATTACTCGCATGGGAATTCACTTATCACTCCAGATTCTATTATTTCCAATAAATGACTACGCATTAATTTTGTAGTGAGAGAAAATTCCAAATTGAAGTGAGAAATATTTATGGGGTAAATTTGGATCTAGAACTGATTCTTGAAAGCAACAGGGCCCATGGAACGCGAAAGTTGAATGACGACTCAGAATTTCCAAAAGATCTACGAATGGCCTTTGTAAGATTACAAGTATCATGAAACTATAAATTAAAAAATTACTTTTTTTGAAAAAGGAAACTATGATCGAAATTCCGTATTAACTAATCTATTTAGAATGAACAGAGATATTTTAAGTCAATCACAGAAAGGTTTATGTGTTCATAATTGGATGCTGGAGCGTTTGGACAAATATGTTTCAATAATGATTCTTAATCCATTCTAATCAATTTTTCTTGATATACGGATTATAACGATTAAGGAGCTGACATTGGAATGGGGACATCACTGACACATTGAGCAGAAATCTTGAAATTTATAGGGACATTGGTAGAAGAGTTTAGGGGAGATAGGATGACAATGAGAAGACAACATGCATACACACATACATATGGACACACACAAGGATTAGTTTAAAATAATTCACTGACTGTGCTATGTAATCGGAAATGGATGTATAGGGGTACCATTGGAATGATCTCGGCGAGTAGGATAAGATAGATCAATGTTCATTTAAATAGGGATCGAGCTAGGGGGTCAGAAGAAGGGAAGTTCAAAAATTTTTCATGAAAAAATTTGGAGACGAGAAGTGAAATTCATATGAAAACGACTATTTGTATCAATATGGATTGGCAGATAATCGTCAAAAATGACTGGGCTCACCGCCCAATGAAGCTGAATGATGTGTCAATTTTTTTCAGAGAGATCCATACAGGCGTTGGCCAAATTTCGAGTGACATAGAACGTAAGTTGAAGAAATTCAATCGAGAATATGCGAGATGTATCAATATTCTTGACGTTAGATTTTCATCATTCGGGTGGAATTAGTATTTAATTAGAATCTCAACCTCTTAAACCCAATACCGAGTCGCATGATGAATAAAATAGAATCGACGCAACCGTACTTATGCAACTAAATAGGTATCAGGGACAAAAACTCGGACAGAAGACTTCCGTGTACACTGGGGTACCACCTGCACTGTCCAGCATAAGCTCACTTCACGACCTTACTGTCTCACTTATTTTCTATCTTGATCAACGAATGCGAGTGAGACAGCGCGATGTCGAGCTTGGACAGTTCATGTTGTCCCTGAGTTTACATACCGAGGTGAATATTTGTATGATAATTGACCATGGAATCATGATGATGCCATGCTATACTTGCATGTCTGACCTATTTGACTGAGCATCTAGATCCACAAGTACGGTTGCGTCGATTCTATTTTGTTCATCATACGACGCGGTATTGGGTTTAAGAGGTTGGGATTGTAATTAAATACTAATTCCACCCGAATTAATGAGATCTAACGTCAAGATTATTGATAAATCTTGCATATTTTCAGAATGCCCCGAATTTTGCAAGTCAACAAGGTCATAGCGTTCATGTTCGATTAGAACCAATTTTACCAAGTTCACACAAGTTTTTACAGTGAATTTTCCAAGATTTTTCCAAGATTCTCCCATGTCTACGTACGCCAAGATACAAGATATCATTTGCCTGCGTTCGAAATAGCGCACGAAGTGCACGGAAAAGGATCAAGACGCGAATTTAGGCATGGGTAAGTATATCTATATAGCGAGAGAATGCACCAAAAATAGGGGGTCGGTCTCGCCATTCTCACCCATATGGGGTGTTGCATACTGACTTTTTTGGGGTTTCCATCAATAGAAGAGGCTTCAAGGAGTAATTTGCGCCTTGTTGGATCAAAAAATTCCTCTTCACGGCCGAGCAACAATTGTTGCAAAATTGTAAAAATCGTGTTTTTTAAAACTTTGCGAATTTTTCACGGGAAAACAGTGTATTTCCATGAAATTTTTGTGGGGACCTTTCTTGTTTGAAATGTGCCAAAAAATATAAGAAAAAATTCTCCGGAGCAAAAAGTGCATTTTACAGTTGTTAACAATGATTTGTTGATAACCATTTTCGGCCCAGTTTTCCGACTTTTCACCATCAAAAATCGGATTCAGCGGGTCAAAATCCATGGGAATACACAACTTTTGTCCGGTCACATCCAAAATGCTACGGAACCATGCTCGGCCGCCGGACTATAATTGTGCCGTCCGGTGAATGTTTTTTCCCACTGTGCAGCCCCGCCGAGTAGCTCGGGCGAGTCTCGGCGGTCCACGAGGCTCACCCGTACGCTCTCATGGACCGGGGGGCAGTTTTGAAGTATGAGCTTGCAAGCTCATGTGCTTGTCATTCGTTTTGTGAATAAATTATTGAAGTAAAAGACTCGAAGTTTTTTGCAAAGAAAGGAGTATCTGGCTATCTGGGTTGGTCAAAAAGATTGTGCGTGCTTGGGGGTGAGGAAGCACACTGCAAGCTTCCGAAGAAGCTAGAGCAGATTGCACAGTTGTCTCGTACCACCTTTTGGCTAGTACTTTACTGGATAGAAGACTCTGATAGTATTAATGGCTTTTCATGAAGCACGATCTCTAGGCCGAGGTTTGAGAGTAATTCTTCTGCGATTTTTCTCGACAAATGACACGCAATAACACCGATTGTCGCTGGTGAGCAATCACATGAACTTAACTAAATGAACCTAGCAATAGAGATAGAAAGAGGAAGAAGAATAGGAAAAGGAAAAGAGGAAATGTAGTGAACAGATGAATAAAGATAGGCTCACTCACTCAGTGTTTGAACGAGATCTCACGCTGAGTATAAATCAAAAGACATTTGGCTGCTTTGCTTGTTGACATGGGTCGTATCACATGAACATTTAGACAGTCAGACGGTTTTGGGGAGATAACAGACAATTTGCATCGTCAACTAGAATTCCATCACGATTATAACTTGAAATCTGAGAAGTATCTCTCTAGTATCATCTTGAAGCACGTTTTATCAAGCAATTTCCTAGTATCACGTGGGATCTGATTCCATAGACACGATGCTTTGATCCGGAATGATTTTTGTATGTTTCGGTTCCTGCCCAGGGGATGACCACATCAAGAACATCTCTCAGATCCAGGCTGGTCTTCCGGTCTGAATTTGAATCCATTCGCTAAATAGCTTGGTACTTTAAAGCGTAAAATTGACGTCAATAGACGAATAGTGAGGTAATCTCGTCTCAAAGTATATGGTACGATGCTCAGCTCTTTGTAGATCAGAGTTATGTGGTCTTTTTGTGACCCGTCGCAAAACGTAGGGCCGCATTTCTACAACGTTGTAGCTTTGTACACAGTTCGTTTGATAGGCCTAGAGAAATCCCGGCACAATAGTCTAAATATGGGAATACACAGAATCTAGGATTGACATGATCAACAGTTGTGAAGCTACAGACAGTCATTGCGTTGAAATAACATAGTCCGAAACGGAAAAACTCACTTTTCATCCGATTATTTCCACAAAAAAATTCGAAATCTTGAATTTATATTGAGAATAGTGAATGATGACCTCCTCGACATGCCGAAGGATGTACTCCCAGAATCTAGGATTGAAAAGATCAACAGCGGTCTCATTATGAAATCGCGTGCAGCGTCCGCAGCGTAGCGCAGCGCAGCGTCCGTATCGTAGGATATCGTTTCTCTCTCTTGATTGGTTGGAGCCGGAAGAAATAGCCAATCAGAAAAGAAAAAAGATATCCTACGCTACGGACGCTACGCTGCGGACGCTGCACGCGTTTTCATAATGAGACCCCAGTTGTGAAGATAGAGACAGTCATCGCGTTAAAGTAACATAGTCCGAACCGGAAAAATTCACTCTTGATCTCATTGTTTTTACGAAAAAATTCGAAACCTTCAATTATTACAAAGAAAAGCAAATCATGACCTATTAGGGATGTCGAAGAATGAATTTCCGGAATCGGGGATTCAAAGGATTACTAGTTGTAAACCTACAGACAGTCATTGGGTTGGAATAACATAGTCCGAACCGGAGAAATTTACTTTATATCCCATCTTTTTCAAAAAACAATCGAAATCTTCAATTTTCATTAGGAATAGCAAATGATGACCCTCTCGGGATGTCAAAAAATGTATTCCTGGAATCTCGTATTGAGAATATTAATAGTTGTGAAGCTACAGACAGTCATTCCGTTGAAATAATTGATGGAAAGATCAACAGTTGTAAATCTAGAGACAGTCATCGCGTTGGAATAACATAGTCCGAATCGGAAAAATTCACTTTTCATCCCATTGTTATTACAAAAAATTCGGAATCTTCAATTTTTATCAGGAACAGTAAATGCTGACCTTCTCGGGATATCGAAGAATGTATTTCTGGGATCGAGGATCGAAAAGATTAATACTTGTGAACGTACAGACAATCATTGCGTTGAAATAACATAGTCCGAACCAAAAAAATCCACTCTCCATCCCATGATTTTTACGAAAAAAGTCCAAATCTTCAAGTTTTATCGTGGAGAGTAAATGACGACATTCTTGGGTGCCGAAGAATAAATCTCCAGAATCTGGGATTAAAAAGATCAGCAGATGTAAAGCTACAGACAGTTAGGGCGTTGGAATAACATAGTCCGAACCGAACACATTCATTTTTCATCCCAATATTTTCACAAAAAAATCCGAAAACTTCAATTTTTATTAGGAATAGTAAATGATGACCCCCTCGAGATGCCAGGAAGTGTACTCGCAGAATCTTGGATTGAAAAGATCAACAGTTGTAAAGCTAGAGACAGTCATCGCGTTGCAATAAAATCGCCCGAACCGGGAAAATTCCCTTTTCATCTCATTGTTTTCACAGAAAAATTCGAAATCTTCGATTTTTATTGGCAATAGTGAATGATGATCTTCTCAAGATGCCGAACGATGTATTCCCAGAATCTGGGATTAAAAAGATAAACAGTTGTAAAGCTATAGACAGTCATCGTTTTGAAATAACATAGTCTGTCACAGAAAAAGACGCGATTCATCTCATTATCCTTACAAAGAATTCCGAAATCTCTAATTTTTTTGTGAATAGTGAATAATGACCTCCTTGAGATGCCGAAAAATGTATTTCCAGATCCTAGGTTTAGAGAGTTAACTAGTTGTAAAGCTATGAACAGTCATTGCGTTGGAAATAACATAGTCCGAAACAAAAAGAGTCGCTCCCCATCCCCATGATTTTACGGAAAAATTCGAAATTTTCAATTTTTATCGGGAATAGCAGATGATGACCACCTCGGGATGTCGAAGTGTGTATCTCCGGAATCCAGGATCGGGAAGATTAATAGTTGTGAAGTTACAGACAGTCATCGCGTTGAACTAACATAGACCGAACCAAGAAGAGTCGCTTCATTATCTTTACGAAAAAATTCGTAATCTTTCAACATCATTGAGGAAAGAAAATGATGACCTTTTCGGGGTGTCAAAGAATGTATTTCCGATATCTTGTATTGAAAATATCAATAGTTCTACAGCTACAGACAGTCCGAACCGGAGAAATTCACTTTTGGTCCTTATTTTCACGAAAAAGATTCGAAATTCTTAATTGTTATTAGGAATGGAAAATCACGACCTCCTCGGGATGTCGAAGGATGTATTTCCAGAATCCAGGATTGAGATGATCGAAAGTTGTAAAGCTGCAGCCTTTCATTGCGTTGAAATAACGTAGTTCGAACCGGAAAAATTCACTTTTCATCCCATGATTTTCACAAAAAAAATCGAAACACCAATTTTTATTAGGAATAGCAAATAGTGACCTTCTCGGCATGTGAAAGAATGTACTCCTGGAATCTAGGATTGAAAAGATCAACAGTTGTGGAGCTACAGACAGTCATTGCGTTGGGATAATATAAACCGAAAACGAAAAAATTCATTTTTCATCTCATGATTTCCAGAAAAGAATTCGAAATCTTCAATTTTCTTCGGGAATAGTGAATGATGGCATCCTCGAGATGCCGAAGGATGTACGTACAGAATCTAGGAATGAAATGATCAACAGTTGTAGAGCTTGAGACAGTCATCGCGTTGAAATAACATAGTCCGAACCAGAAAAGTTCACTTTTCATCCCATTGTTTCTACAGAAAAATTACAAATCTTCAATTTTTATCGGGAATGGAGAATGACGGACTCCTCGGGATGCCGCTGGATGTATCTCCAGAATCCAGGATTAAGATGGTCAAAAGTTGTGAAGCTACAGACAGTCATTGCGTTGGAATAACATAGTCCGAACCGGAGGAATTTATTTTACATCCCATGTTTCTCAAAAAAATCGAAATCTTCAATCTTTATTAGGAATAGCAAATGATGACCTTCTCGGGATGTCAAAGGATGTATTCCTGGTATCTCGTATTGAGAATATTGATAGTTGTACAGCTACAGACAGTCATTGGTTCGAAATAACATAGTCCGAACCGGAGGAATTTACTTTTTGTCCTATCATTTTCAAAAAAAATCGGAATCTTCAATTCTCATTAGGAATAGCAAATGATGACCTCCTCGAGATGTCACAAGATGTATTTCTGGAATCTAGTATTGAAAATATTGATAAATGTACAGCTACAAAAATCCAGCTAGTTGACAGCTGAAAAAATTAGTAGTTGTGAATCTACAGACACTCATCCCGTTGGAATCACATAGACCGAAACAAAACAAGTCGCTTTCCACCCCATCATCTTCACAAAGAAAATTCGAAATATTTCCTCATCATTAAGGAAAGAAAAAGATAACCTCCTCACGATTTCAAAGAATGCATTCCCGAAATCTGGGATTGGAAAGATTCATAGTTGTATAGCTACAGACAGCCATCGCGTTGAAGTAATATAGTCCGAACCAAGAAAAGTGGCTTTCCATCCCATCAACGTTCCAAAAAAATTCGGATTTTGAATTTTCATTAGGAATAGCAGATGATGACCTTCTCAGGATGTCGAAGAATGTATTCCCATGATCTCGGATGTAAAAGATGAATAGATGCGAAGTTACAGACAGTCATCGCGTTGAACTAACATTGACCGAACCAAGAAAAGTCGCTTCCCATCCCATGATCTTTACTAAAAATTTCGAAATCTTCTCTTATCATCGAGGAAAGAAGGAGAGGACCTTCTCGCGATGTCAAAGTATGTTTATTCAGAATCCAGGATTGGAAAGTTCAATAGTTGTAAAGCTACGGACAGTCATTGCAATGGAATGACTAGTTCGGACCAGAAGAAGTCGCATTCCATCCCATTACTCTTCAAAAAAACTCGAAATCTTTAAATTTTATTGGAAAAAGCACATGATGACCTTTTCAAGATGTCAAAGAATGTATTTCCGAAATCTGATATTGAGAATTTCAATAGTTTTACAGCTACAGACAGCCATTCCGTTGAAATAACAGTCCGAACCGAAAGAATTCACTCCTGATCCCATTATTTTTACAAAAATATTGGAAATCTCCAATTTCATCGGGAATAGCAAGTAGTGACCTTCTCGGCATGTCAGAGAATGTACTCCCGGAATCTCGGATTGAAAAGATCAACAGTTGTGAAGCTCCAGACAGTCATTCCGTTGGAATAACATAGTCCGAACCGGAAAAATTCACTTTTCATCCCATTGTTTTTCCAAAAAAAATCGAGATCTTCAAATTTCATTAGGAATAGCGAATGGTGACCTTCTCGGGATGTCAAAGTATGTATTTCTTGGAGCTAGTTTTGAGAAAATTGATAGTTTTACAGCTACAGGGTGACATTGCGTTGAAATAACATAGTCCGAAACGAAAAAATTCACTTTCCATCCCATTATTTCCACAAAAAAATTCGAAATCTTCAATTTTCATTGGGAATAGTGAATGATGACCTCCTTGAGTTGTCAAAGGATGTATCGCTAGAATCTAGTTTAGAAAATATTGATAGTTGTACAGCTACAGACAGTTATCGCGTTGAAATAACATAGTCCGAACCGGAAAAATTCACTTTCTATCCCATTGTTTTCACAAAGAAATTCCGAATCTTCAATTTTTATCATGAATAGCAAATCATAACCTCCTCAGAGTGTCGGAGAATACATTTCCGGAATCTAGGATTGAAAAGATTGATAGTTGTAAACCTGCAGACAGTTATTGCGTTGAAATAACATAGTCGGAACCGGAAAAATTCACTTTCTATCCCATTGTTTTTACAAAAAATTCCGAATCATCGATTTTTATAATGAATAGCAAAACATGACCTCCTCGAGACGTCGAAGAATATATTTCCGGAATCTAGGATTGAAAAGATTAATAGTTGTAAGCCTACAGACAGTCATTGCGTTGGAATTACATAGTTCGAACCGGAGAAATTTACTCTACATCCCATCTCTTTAAAAAAAATCGAAATTTCCAATCCCCATTAGGAATAGCAAATGATGACCCTCTCAGGATGTCGAAGGATGTATTCCTGGGATCTATTTTCGAGAATATTAACAGTTGTGAAGCTACGGACAGTCATTCCGTTGAAATAACATGGTCCGAACCGGAGAAATATACTTTACATCCCATGTTTCTAAAAAAAATTGAAATCTTCAATCTTTATTAGGAATAGCAAATGATGACCTTCTCGAGATGTCAAAGGATGTATTCCTGGAATCCCGTATTGAGGATATTGATAGTTGTACAGCTACAGACAGTCATTGATTTGAAATAACATAGCCCGAACCGGAGAAATTCACTTTTTATCCCTTCTTGTTCAAAAAAAAATCAGAATCTTCAATCTTTATTAGGAATAGCAAATGATGACCTCCTCGAGATGTCACAGGATGTATTTCTGGAATCTAGTATTGAAAATATTGATAGTTGTACAGCTACAGACAGTCATTGATTTGAAATAACATAGTCCGAACCGGAGGAATTTACTTTTTATCCTATCATTACCACAAAAAATTCGAAATCTTCAATTTTCATTGGGAATAGTGAATGATGACCTCCTTGAGTTGTCAAAGGATGTATTGCTAGAATCTAGTTTAGAAAATATTGATAGTTGTACAGCTACAGACAGTTATCGGGTTGAAATGACATAGTCCGAACCGGAATAATTCACTTTCTATCCCATTGTTTTCACAAAGAAATTCCGAATCTTCAATTTTTATCATGAATAGCAAATCATGACCTCCTCAGAATGTCGAAGAATACATTTCCGGAATCTAGGATTGAAAAGATTGATAGTTGTAAACCTGCAGACAGTTATTGCGTTGAAATAACATAGTCGGAACCGGAAAAATTCACTTTCCATCCCATTGTTTTTACAAAAAAATTCCGAATCATCGATTTTTATAATGAATAGCAAATCATGACCTTCTCGAGACATCGAAGAATATATTTCCGGAATCTAGGATTGAAAAGATTAATAGTTCAAAGCCTACAGACAGTCATTGCGTTGGAATTACATAGTTCGAACCGGAGGAATTTACTCTACATCCCATCTCTTTAAAAAAAATCGAAATTTCCAATCCCCATTAGGAATAACAAATGATGACCCTCTCAGGATGTCGAAGAATGTATTCCTGGGATCTATTTTCGAGAATATTAATAGTTGTGAAGCTACGGACAGTCATTCCGTTGAAATAACATGGTCCGAACCGGAGAAATATACTTTACATCCCATGTTTCTAAAAAAAAAATCGAAATCTTCAATCTTTATTAGGAATAGCAAATGATGACCTTCTCGAGATGTCAAAGGATGTATTCCTGGAATCCCGTATTGAGAATATTGATAGTTGTACAGCTACAGACAGTCATTGATTTGAAATAACATAGCCCGAACCGGAGAAATTTACTTTTTATCCCTTCTTGTTCAAAAAAAAATCAGAATCTTCAATCTTTATTAGGAATAGCAAATGATGACCTCCTCGAGATGTCACAGGATGTATTTCTGGAATCTAGTATTGAAAATATTGATAGTTGTACAGCTACAGACAGTCATTGATTTGAAATAACATAGTCCGAACCGGAGGAATTTACTTTTTATCCCATCATTACCACAAAAAAATTCGAAATGTTAAATTTTTATCGGGAATAGTGAATGATGACCTCCTCGAGATGCCGAAACATGTACTCCCAGAATCTAGAATTGACAAGGTCAACAGTTGTAAAGCTAGAGACAGTCATCGTGTTGAAATAACATAGTCCGAAACAGAAAAATTCACTTTTCATCCCATTGTTTTCACAAAAAAATTCGAAATCTCCAGTTTCCATGAGAAATAGCGAATGAAGACCCTCTCGGGATGTCGAAGAATGTATTTTCGAAATCTAGGATTGGAAAGATCAATAGTTGTAAAGCTACAGACAGTCATTGCGTTAGAATAACATAGTCCGAACTGAAAAAATTCACTTTTCATCCCAATATTCATACAAAAAAATTCGGAATTTTTCATTTTCATCAGGAAGAGTAAATGACGACTTTTTCGGAATGCCAAAGAATATATTCCCAGAATCGAGGATTGAAAAGATCAACAGTTGTAATGCTATAGACAGTCATCGTGTTGAAATAACATGGTCCGAACCGGAAAAATTCACTTTTCATCCCATTGTTTTCACAAAAGAATCCGGAATCTGCCATTCCCATGAGGGAAAGCAAATAATGACCTCCTTGAGATGGCGAAGAATGTATTTCCAAAATCTAGGATTCAAAAGATCAATAGTTGTAAAGCTACAGACAGCCATTGCGTTGGAATAACATAGTCCGAGCCGAAAACATTCACTTTTCATCCCAATATTTATACAAGAAATTTCGGAATATTTAATTTTCATTGTAAACAGTAAATTACGATCTTCTTCGGAATGCCAAAGAATGTATTCTCAGAATCTAGGATCAAAAAGAACAACAGTTGTGAAGCTATAGACAGTCATTGTGTTGAAATAACATAGTCCGTCGCAGCAAAAGTCGCGTTTCATCCCATTATCTTTACAAATGAATTCGAAATCTCTAATTTTCTCGGGAACAGTTAATGATGACCTTTTCAAGATGCCAAAGAATTTATTCCCAGATCCTAGGATTGAAGAGTTTAACAGTTGCAAAGGTATAGACAGCCATTGCGTTGGAAATAACATAGTCCGAAACAAAAAAAGTCACTCTCCATCCCATTGATTTCACGAAAATTTCGGAATCTTGAATTTTTATCGGGATTAGCAGATGATGACCTTCTCGGGATGTCAAAGAATGTATTTCCAAGATCCAGGATCGGAAAGATTAATAGTTGTAAAACTACAGACAGTCATCGCGTTGAAATCACATGGACCGAATCAAAAGAAGTCGCTTCCCACCCCCCCCCCCCCCATTAACGTTACAAAAAAACTCGAAATCTTGAATTTTTATTGGGAATAGCAGATGACGACCTTCTCGGGATGTCAAAGAATGTATTCTCAGAATCTAGGATCAGAAAGAATGATAGCTGTGAAGCTACAGCCAGTCATCGCGTTGGAATCACTTTGACCGAACCAAAAATAGGCGCTTCCCACCCCATTATCCCCACAAAAAAATTCGAAATCTTCAATTCTCATTGGGAACAGTAGATGATGACCTTCTTGAGATACTGAAGAACGTATCTCCAGAATCTAGGATGAGAAAGATTGATAGTTGTAAAGTTACAGATAGTCATCGCAATGAAATAACATAGACCGAACCAAGAAAAGTCACTTTCCACCCCAATATCTCTACAAAATAATTCGAAATTCTTTCTTACCATTGAGGAAAAAGAATGATGACCTTCTGATGCCGTAGAATGTTTTCTCCAAAATCTAGGATTCAAAAGTTCAATAGTTGTGAAGCTACAGTCAGTCTCTGCGTTGAAATAACACAGTCCGATCTGGAGAAATTCACTTCACATCCCATTTTTTCACAGAAAAATTCCAAATCTTCATTCCTCATTAGGAATAGCAAATGACGACCTTCTCCGGATGTCAAAGAATGTATTTCGGGAATCTAGTATTGAAAATATGATGAGTTGTAAAGCTACAGACAGTCGTTCCGTTGAAATAACATAGTCCGAACCGCAAAAATTCACTTTTGATCCGATTATTTTTAGAAAAAAATCCAAAATCTTCAATTTTGTGAAGTGACAATATTCGGAAGTTATAGTTTTGCAATTTGAAACGCCCACACCTCGGGAGACCCTCGAGCAATAACGCGTTTTATCCGAGATCTTTCCCCGATCCGACGAAGACACGACGCGACTTGCAGGAACTGGGACTCAATCTCTGCATCAGCATTCCTCGAAACCATCACAGCGCGGATATTTATGTGACAATCTAAATAGAGCCGTCGCGTGCACTCGTTTCACCTCTTTGCAATTTACACAATCGGAGACTGGAATCCTCCATTAACATACTCGAAATCATCACAGCGCGGGTATTTATGTGACAACTGACCAAGCCCGGCACATTTACTCGCATCATTTTTCCGTCATCAATTTTGTAAGCAGAGCAGTTATAAGCCACTCTCGCGGCAACTTACTTCAACACCGCTTTTTACAAGAACTGTATATAAAGCGGGTCAGTTGAAAATTTCAGTCAGTCATCTTAGTTGTCTCATCGGACTCAGTCCAGTTCTAGCCGGTAGACCAGACAAAGTGTCAGTAGAGTCGCAAATCGTGAGTCCAGTGATTCGTAGAATCTCATCTAAACGAATCAACCAAAACGACAAAGTGCCAAGTTCCACCCAGTGCGTGATACGATATTCAAAGTCTCGAAGATCTCATTCGAAATCACCAACGACGGCTGGCCATCCCAGAAGGCAAGACAATAGAGCGAAATAGCAAAAGCAAGCCTAATCCACTATGCATACAAGAGAGAGAGAGAGAGACACACGCGCTCGAAACACGATCTTCCGGCCAGATACCAGTCCATACCGCAGACCGCCATAAAGGCCCCGTTGCTATAGCTAGGTAAACGCCTACCTCTCTAATACGATCGAGTAGCCCGTCCTTCACCTTTTTCGCGGTTCCTCTCTTTTGAGCTCAGACACTGTTTCTCATCCGCGATCTGTATTTACGTAATTACCTTCACACACTCAGAATTGCGTATAATAAAGCTTCAGTGCTTGGTCTACAACACCGAGTCGTGATTTCCAACCCAATTCATATTGTCAGTATTCAAGAGACATACAAAACTTTCTCCGATTTCCTGTTCGTTTTCACGAATAGGTCTTATTGTTAATTCATTTACTTTCAATTTCCGCGCGACTCTTACACCTGTTTTCAATAGGTCCAAAATTTTCGATTTTCCTTTCAAGTTCATCACTTTTCGAGGCTTTTTAGCAGCGAGAGAGCTCTTGCTGGTTGATATTTGGTTTCGTTCTCCAGACATTATGGAAAAGATTTGATAATTTCACTATGTTTTCCAGATTTCACCTTGCTAAAAGTACAGCTAAGACTTATGTAAACAAGAATTTAGATTTTTTGGTTAAGGGTTCAAACAATCAAACGCATTTGTCCAAGAAGATCAATAACTCATCATGCTGAATGCAGTCTTGATTCGTTCACCCAAGAGAGCATTGAAAAGTAGAATTCCTCAGAAATTTTATATGTGTGATTATTCACAAGTTTTAGCACTTAACAGATTCGAAGTAAATTGTTTGTTATTCTTACGGGTGATTGCGTCTTTTTGCTGACGTCATTCGAAGCTTTCCCCATGGATTTCATTTTCTAAACCGCGTTGTATAAGTCCCAAACTGCGTTGAACAAAGAAAAGGTGGCAATTCCAAAACCCTGTTGAAGCAAAACTGCGTTGAGCGAGGGAACCCTGTATTTCGGCGACAAACGTCCCATGCAGGTATAAGCGAAAGAGCCGGACCGAAGTAAGATTCCTGTAGAGGAACGACCCCAGAACGATCTAACCCCGGAGTGTTCAGTTTCCACTCCATGGGTCTCTGTTCCCCGATTCCAAAGACAGAGTGGTAGCAGCTCTGCTCGAGGAAAGGCCCTCGTCGTAGAACATTCCTAGGCCCTTTACTTCCTTGGCTCGTAATAGAAAACTGGTAACCCAGAGCGTGGTTCGGGGAACGAAAATCAGAACAACTGAATGACAGATGCATCCGATTCTCAACCGCGTCGAGCAGAAATTAACATATCATTCTTACTCGACATCAAGATCCCTTCCATACTGAAACTAAAGCATTTAGCAACGAAAACTAGCCTTTACAGCCACGGCGATCGACTCCTAACTGCCAAACCTCAAAACTCTTCGAACCCACACGATCACCCGTCATGAATAACAAAAATAATCGCAATCGAATAAAATTTAAATCAGACTTCGAATCACTACAGCAGAAAACAAACATACATAACATCAGCCGACGCCTTATCTTCCGTTCTCCCTTCACCTTTCCAAACCTAAAGCTATCTTCAGAGCATCACATCAAATCAAATCAGCAAATGTATTCGTTCATCCACTTTCAGTCTAAACAAAGGGATCTTCCACAATTAATGGCAATGAACCCAAAATTATCTCTCACCGCGTTCTTTATTGTGTCCACGGCAGCGCCGGACTAGCAAATGAGACCCATACTAGACGAATCGGGTTTATTTTCTGAGCGTTACGGAACGCTGAGACTAGCTGAATCATACCACAAACACGACATTATCATGATTCCTGAAAAATTCAACATACTGCCGTTAACATATGAAGAACAGATGAGGGTAATTGGAAGGAAATGCCAGCAAGGAAGGCCACAGTTCTTACGGCTCCTACAGGAACTCGGCGGGCTATACATCCAAATGGACCAACTAGCCGCGACCTATCAGACTATCCGGAACTTCTCAAAGCGCGATACCATTGCGATATTCACTGACGCGCCAGAATCACTGAACTCCAAAACTCTATATGTACATGGAGGGTTTAACAATCAATCATTCATAGTGTTCACCCCGATCCAAGAAACCCCTCGAAATAACGGCAGTTCCGAAGTAACGGAATCAGAGGTGAATAATCTGCTGCAGCCCGCAAGCGAACTTTTCGACTCAGCCGAAAAGGGATTCACCGCCACCCTCCTGGCCCCAAACCAGACTGAATTTTTCGAGGCAGCTCGATCATGGCTCGGCATGATCGAACCAATAATCAGAGTACATGCAACTATTTACAGCCGGTTACTAAACATCATCGAAAATGCTCACAGAAACATCGTATCACCATATCTATTGAAACCATTCAAATCGCGAGATCTTCGAAAGCAACTCAATTAGAGATATCCTAATCTAGACAGGACACTGAAATTTGAAATGCTAAAAATATTTATCCATCAGAACACGGAAACCCTCCAACGTAGAAATACAAATCCGAATCCTAAAAAGAGAGAAATACCAAATGTACAAAGTACACCCGGTGTTCAGAAGGATAAACGACAGCCACGTCAAGCAATTGCAGATCGAAAACGATCACATAGGTACCGACCCAACAGGAACAGTCATAGTCGTCCCCAGAAACTACTGCGAGTGCACGCACTTAAGCGAAGGGTCCGTTTGCCACGGGTTACCACGGCTAGACTAAAACGCCCTGTGCGAAGCTCAGATCCTGGTCGCAGGTCAGGGCACTATACAATGCAAAATCTACGTGCAACCCTCAAACCAAGCCCACGTACAATACCTAAGGAAGTTGAAATCATGGCTCCTCTCCGGAGTCGTCAATACTACCACACGCACCAGCTGCACGACCAAGGGAGATCAATCCCAAAACATTTCCCAGGCAGGGATTGTGCAAATTCGAGGAACTTGCTCATTGACGGTGGACAACATCACACTTTCATCAACAGGATACACGGATGCACTATTAATCCTGCCTCGCTACAACATGAGCCAATGGACGATGCCGAACCACAACGAACCATCCGGAAAAAGACCAGGAAAAATAGATTGGGCTTTCTGGGTTGTAACCACATGCATCATTGGAATGAATTTGTATTCCATTTGCACTGTCAAAAAACTCCAAGCGCAAATCCCAGAAGCCCTACACGTGCACTACAACACAGTGTACAAAAATCACACCATACGTCAGGTCATGGTAGGGGGCACCCGAAATAGCGGCCCAACAGACAGCGCCGAAATACCTCTGCACTCACAAGACCCAGTATACGACACGCCCAGGTCTCACATACCAAAAGTCCTACTCCAGGCCGACGAAAGGGGAACCGCAACAGAAAGCAATAACCATGAATACGTCAACGATTCCGAGCTTTTAGTATTTCAACACATGAATCAGAGATACACGCACAAATTTCAGAGAAACCATAAAGCAAGAAGTAACAAGTTGACATTCAAGGAAATCCTCCCTCCAGCGAGCGAAGCAAAGCAGAAGAAGACCCATCCCCACTCCTCGCGGAGAGGAATATAAGCCGGCCGCAACCAACGCCAAAACACAGTTGACTTCAGCTCTTCCAGAAGGGAGGAAGCCTCAAGCCACCAAGGCCCCCAGCCACGTCTACAGAAGGTATCTAACTACACAATATCCAACCACCACATGGAAACCACATTATTCCACGTACTGGCAATCATATTCATAAAATCGAATTCTCTGGTTCTTTTTGTGTTGGCTCTCAGAATTATAATCAACAACATCATGGATATACTAGAAATTGAATAGCTCCATGAACATAGTACTTTTTTGCCTGCTAACAGTGATTTTCGTTTGCATATTCCTAAATTACTTGTATTTCACACTGTTGAACATAGTACTGATCAAATACACCCTTAACATCTTGTCGTCTGTTCACCCTATTCGTCATTCCACGTCCGACCTTACGAACGGGCATACGCCTCATCTCAGCTCTGTGCGTTAACTTGCACGAGCTCCACTCACCTTCCGATCCTAGACCTATAAGTCATCACCCAGCCTTGTGCGTTGACTTGCACGGGCTCCCACTTCCAGCCTAGGCCTTTAAGGAACTTCCTCTCGCCCCCCCCCCCTCCAAACGGACGCTGTGCCTTAACTCGCACGCGCCCTCCTTGCACCTGGCTTATGCCCCGAGTAAGAACACGGAGAGGAAGCAGAGTCAAAGTACGTCTCGTTAACCTAAGTGACACAAATTGCCTCGAGTTATTAGAAGAACTAGACCAGCTACTGGCTAAAATGCAGAGCGTCAATCGATGGACGGAGGTAAAAAACCTCCCGGCGAAAAACTCAACCGAACACGTAGAAAATTTGATTGCATTGTTTCAGAAATACAGCGCAATATCGCGAGAGTGACGCGCAACCAAAGAGAACAAGGGAATATATTAGAGAGTCAATGCGAGGTGAACTACAACAACTACATGATAGGAAGGTACGAGACCTCGAAAGCAACGTAGACGAGCTGGTAAACATTGTGCACGAATTCTGTTCAATCATAATTGAAGATAGTACCGAGTTTAGAAGCAAAA
The DNA here is from genome assembly GCA_029851415.1 of Eretmocerus hayati. NCBI lineage: Eukaryota > Metazoa > Arthropoda > Insecta > Hymenoptera > Aphelinidae > Eretmocerus > Eretmocerus hayati. The sequence goes on from CM056742.1 coordinate 105,042,997, forward strand.
CCGAAGCACTGGAGAGGAAACTACGCTCAAACTCCAAACAGATTAAGAGACTCAGGAGGCAAGAAGCTCCAACCTCAGGATAACGGGCGCTTATAGGGAGCGCAAAACTGATTCTAACCTCCTCGTACAACGTTGTTCATTTCGTTTTCACGCTTAGAACCCTGCCTACATGCCCGAAAACGACGAAGTCAACACCAAGAACGAGAAAGACGAGCCACGAGGCCCTGCAGCAGAAGCCATGGCCGACGAACTAGCTAGGACTCTGGCTGGCGCCATCGCCAATGATTTCTCCTTGCAATACGCGGTCCAACGGATCCTCCAATTCGACGGGCGAAACATGCCGCTGAAAGAATGCGCACAAACAGTGAGCACCGGCAAACAATGAGTTACGGCAGACCGAAAGGACGACCATCTCAATGCGGTAATTGGAGAACTCCGAGGGGCCGCAAGGGACAGCATATCGGGAGAAACATTCGTGGATTTGGACGAACTACTAGAACACCTGAAGGAAAGGTTCGCCATAGGGAGAGACTATAGCTATTACTGTAACAGAATCGCTCCCTTACGAATGAAGCAGGAACAGTCGGTCGGGGAATTCCACGACTACCTAAACTCCCTGCTAGCAAGCGCTGACAAGGCATTGAAAGAAGAATCGGGGAGAGACTATTGCACCGCGATGATCAAGCCTCTTCAGAAAACATCAATAGGCCCCCTTATCAGGGGCCTGCCTCCCGTCCTGAGCCGGTCGGTGGACATACAGGAACCAGACACTTTGGAGGAGGCATACAGCCAGGCAGCTCGTTGAGAAACACGCATGGCTGCGAAAATCATACCAGAAAGCCGCCCAAGGTACTACACGGAGAGGCACCTCGACCCCCCAGAAAGACAGGTGTGAATCCTCTTACAAAGAGAGGGGACCAGGAGCGACGACAGGTCATTCTAAACCACTATCACCACCCAGCCAATCATGCGTAACCCAATGCTGCAACAACCGAGGGAATATACCAGACCCCCCTGGAATCAGAACAGATTCAGATTCGAGACACCGGGAAACCAGGAAAGGAGCCTCGACGGACCCAGAACTTCTTTTTCAAACTCCCACATGGCTTGCTGCCCAGTAGCGACGAGCCAGCATACACGAAATCCTCGGGACCAGGATACCCAGAATACCCCGCAGAACCAAAATTCTCATCCGACAGGAACATACCCGCATCGGAACAACCTCTGACCACAAACTCAATACCGAGCCCAGAACGGTTAGTCCCAGAACCCAAACTTTCAGGCCAATCGGTTGGGAAACTCCCACCAACCCAACCCACCATGTCCAGCCACGCAAGAAGGGCCCACGTCTTCTCCCCGAAGGTCCCTCCCCCCCACAGAACAACTACCGAAACGACCAGGACAGGAGCGAGCCCAACTTGGAGAGAGCTACGCAGATGGCCATCCAGCCCGGAGCTTCGAGGATCATGATGCTTCGCCAGCTAAGCGATGCACACCAGAAGTTGAGTAGTGCCAGAGATCTGTAATTCCCGAAGCTATACACGACGAGGAAACGGTCATACGGACCAGAATCCCGGAGCTTCGAAAAACATGGGCGACACTCATGCTCGACACCGGATCCGACATCAACCCGATAAAAAAAGGGCATCTTGCGATCCGACCTGGAAGTACTTAAGGTTGACATCGAATTCAGAGTTATCGGACCATCAGACGTAGTACGGTCTCTGGGTTTCACTTATTCAACCCTAAAAGGCCAACTACAACCCTTCTTTATAATCAACGATGACTTCCCGATTAAGACCCACGGACTTCTAGGCCGAAATTATTTTGGAACAACGAAACAGTACCCAACTACCACTCAAAAGTCATGGTAGTGAACGCCGACCTTATGCACCCCATGCCCTTTCTACTCAAAGACAAACTCAAGAAGAAGAGGCGGAAGATTACGCAAGCTAACAAAGTAGAACACTCCACCGACGAAGAAAACGACTTAAAGGACGACCCATACTTTTCCCGGATAGAAGAAAACAATGAGTCGGTTCACACGATTGGGAGTCCTGAGGAACAAACAAAAGAGCCCACCCGGCACATTATCAGAGGGCGCACCAGGCAAATCATCCAAATCAATTTTTTCGACACAGGACTGAAAGAGGAATATCTACCGAGAATCCAAACAATTGACGGAGTTTACCTAGGGGAAGGAATCGTCATTAATGATGGAGAGGAGTGCAACATTATGGCCATAAACACTCGTAAAGGAGATGTGTGCATCGACATCGATCCAAAGGAAATCCTTGATTACGAATGCTGCGTACCATTGTTTGACCCTGAGTCAAGCTCCGACAACGGTCTACCTCCCGAGCAGGACTCACGACGCAGGGCCGAGGAAGTCAAAGAACTAATACGTCAAGATCACCTCAACCCCGGAGAACGCCAAACCGTAGGAAAATTGATAGAAGACTTCGCGGATGTGTTTCTGCTTCCAGGCGACATATTACCATGCACCCTCGTAACGGAACACGAGATACCCACCATCGATGACACACCCATCAACGTGAAACAGTACATAGGCCAGTAAGGGGAACATTGGTTCTTGAGAAAAATAGTAGTAGATGTTCCTATTTGTTCCCTGGTGTAGATTACCACATAGAATACTGAAACATAAAATGGAACAATTTTGGGCCATGTGCAAACAATTACAACAAAAAAAAAGTTTTTTTACCACTATTTTGCGTGCAGTGATTCTGGATTACATATTATCTTCCCCTCTCCCACTTTACTTTTTCCAAAAGTCTAACTTGGCGAGTATCACCATCCTTCCCCCCCCCCCCCCCATAACTTCATCTGAGATCAAAGTATGAATTTCAATTCTTGAGGGTCGTGAGATCAGGGGGAATTTGTCGAGTAACTTCTTACCAAAATCTAAACGTCAAACAAATGAAGAGAGATTGCAAGATATTGATTTCAATTCTTGAGAGTCATGAGATCAGGAAAAGTATGTCGAGTAATTTTTTTGCAAAATCTGAATGTGAAATGCATGAAAAATGATTGATTACATTACAATCTGATTATCTCTCTGTAAGTTTGACTCAACTTGAGTTACTCACCATCTTTATTGACTTCCAAACTGGAACGATCAATGCTAGATTGAATTTTCTCACTTCTGTTTTTTTTATTGGTCTATTATTTGCAATATATTTTAAAGAGAGATGGTGAGTAACTCGAATTGAGTCAAACTTACAGAGAGATAATCAGATTGTAATGTAATCAATCATATTTCATGCATTTCACATTCAGATTCTGCAAAAAAATTACTCGACATACTTTTCCTGATCTCATGACTCTCAAGAATTGAAATCAATATTTTGCAATCTCTCTTCATTTGTTTGACGTTTAGATTTTGGTAAAAAGTGACTCGACATGTTTCCCCTGATCTCACGACCCTCAAGAATTGAAATTCATACTTTGATCTCAGATGAAGTTATGGGGGGGGGGGGGAGGATGGTGATACTCGCCAAGTTAGACTTTTGGAAAAAGTAAAGTGGGAGAGGGGAAGATTTCAGGACTTGGCTATGGCAATGATTGAAAATTCCCAGATTGACAAATATAAGCTGTGAACAGTAACATGTAGAAAAACCAAAAACACTTATCCATATCTTATTCTTAAAAATCATCCCCCCAATGAACAGCAGTGTGCTATGTTCCAAGATAAATATTTTTGAATCCCAAGCAACAGAATCTGGAGCAGTACAACTTTTTTGTTTTTGATAGCAAAACTTGGAATTAGTTCATGAAATTCAACTTGAGTTGATGCAAAGACTCTCAACTCTACTTTTAATCGTATAAGGTTTTCAATTGATGAGAAACTTCTGGATTGTGAAAATTCCTTACACGAGTTGGTTCATCCACTCTCCAAGAAGAGAGGATCCCAACCACCAAAATGACCGACTAATGGGTGACTAACAAATGAAACATGGAGTTATGACAATACATCTGTTTCTCAATACTATTTGAAAACAAAAAACTTGAACAAATTTCAACTAGGATATTGATTATCTGTGACACATTAAGAAGTTCAAGTGCTGCGTGGGAAGTCATTTTAAGAATGGAGATTCAATAGCGTTATGTGAGAAGTGCTTTGGTGCCAGACAAAATGATCCTCAAAGTACATCCAGATGAATGTATGGATCCAGTTTCCTTGTTAATTGACTTCTTCTCCCTACATTTTTCCAAGTTTAACTTACCATTTTTCTCTAAGAGCGGAAATGTGCTACTCTTTCTCAATAATAATTTTAATGAATCAGATAAACCCTGAACAACTCTTAATTAGACCCATTTAGTAATTGACATATGCCCACTAGCTCTTGATGAAGTCTTTAGCATGAATGTAAGTGGCACGTCGGAACAGCTCAGACCCATAAATCAAGAGTAGAAGTGTAGCCAAGACTAAGATGTACAGTGATATGCAATGAAAGTATATAGAATTGATTAGAGCAGCATCAGAGATCACTAATACACATATCACAACAACTGTTCCACATTCACTAATAGGACTGACCAGTCCTTCAACATCTAAATGTGAGAGACGATCCCTCTTGTGTTGGACCCGAATAAGTTTTTGGTGAGATATGAGAAATAGCTTGAATGGATAATATATTAGTTGCAATGTAATTCTCTCACTATAGAGTAGATTATGAACTTGAGATAAACAATTTAGAGCTTCAGAGTTAGGTCTATCTCAAGTATCGGAGGAAGTAAAAATTAATTCACTGATAAAATGTACATTAATGCTTAATGGCACCCATGCATCATAAACTCTCCAAATATATTTGAAGATTATTCTTGACACTTCACCTTAAACTGCACAACAGCAAGAATGGCACATATTTTGGCCATCAGACCATCATTTTCTAATCGCTGCAGACAAGAGAGCATACATCAGGTGGCTTCTTTTACTATTAGCAGACCAACAATTACGATTGGCATCAATCAATTTGTATTAAATCTTCACTGTACTCGATACACGTGCAGAGAGTAAACACTCATCTGCAACAGAACCCGAATGGTGAATATGGTCTGCTAGCTTGCTTTAGTCGCTCATTCACGCACACAAGGCCGATTGTATCACACCGACGCAGTGTCGACTTCGAGATGAGTCGAATATCGAAAGTGGCTGAAGACGAAAATCCACGATGAATTTCACCGGGGAGGGTCTCAAATTTGTCGGTCGTTGAACGATGCTGTTAGTTCATACATCGACAAAACAAAATAGTATTTCGATAGAGAAATGATCAAACTCGCTATTACTGGGGTACATCGTCGCTTATAATCGCAAGAATCCATAATATTCTATGATCGAGGCAGAACGAGAGGTTAAAAAACCCCAACTTGGCGTATATAAGGCTACGGCAGCGCTGCGAGTTTTTCTTCTATATATACTCGCCAGTAAGGCGCCACCGCGCCTTTTGATATCGTTTATGCCTCGGCCATGTTGTAGCTGGTTCAATTCTCTACAGATAGAAAAAATTCATCTCTCTATCATTTTTCCAACCCCCGGTATTCAGCAACAAAGAGAGGGTTGAGTCGAATTCCACCCCAACCTGAAACTCCACGAAAGATGCACAAATCACCCTGTGAGTCGTAGGATATATGTATTTCATGTTCCACAATATCCATACCAAATTTTACGGAAATCGGTTCATCAACAACGGAGCACTTGCAATTTGCTTATAAAAATGAGTCGATTTTGCCATGACTACCGAAACTTTCCATGACCAGATAGAGAGAAAATTCAAAATCAGAGACCTTTCTGGAACCTTCAACAACAATAACCAACCATTACATCAATCCTCCATTGATCGTGCTCAGCCCCAGGTGCAATTGTTTATGACTTTCAGATTTTCGACATTTTATTTTGCGCACAGGGCCTCCGAAAGTCAACGAATCGGGAAAGTTCTTTTCGATTCTTGTAGTTCTATTTTCTTCTCTAAATTTCATGAAAGAAACATTATCCTAGGACGTTCTGGGCCCGAGTTACGTTTTTTTTGTTTAAATCGTTGTTCCTAAACAACTGGATCTGGAAGGCTGTCTCTTGGGAAAATATGGAGAAGACCCGAAACTTCAATGAAAAAATTATCGGAACTACGTACCTGGGCCTTACTTGCCACTGTTGTTGTTAGAAGTTGTTGTAGATTTCGGCTGTATCCGAAACCGGCTAGTGGCGGCGGAGTTGGGGTACTCTCTCTCAGCGCCGCGTGGCCCCGCAGAAAAAGAAGCGCGCTCCTCCAAGTCGAGCGCGCTGGAAAATTTTGCAATATCTCGGCTTCTACCCAACCTTTTTCCTTCCTTTTTTCAAGGGGTAGCTCGTTGAAAAAAACATAGCGGCGTATGATTCAGGCGGATTGGCTGGATTCTCGTATGTATAAAAATATGGACATCTCTAGTCAAATTTTTACCTGTACGTTTTTCATCCGTTTTGGTATCAGAAAGTCTTCCAAAGCGTTTATACTTTGTGAATAGTTTACAGGAAGTTGTTGTTAAATCATGAGACAATTCTTTTTTCTTCATCTCATTTGAAAAAATGAAATTTTGGAATTTCTTTCCATGTTCCGAAAATTTTGCGAGATATTTCAGTAATAGTTGAGTTGAAATAGCAGGATGTATATATATTCCCATCATCTTTATGGACTTCACTGATGAATTCTTATGAACGGATACAATTGTTATAAATATTATCCATCAGTTGGAGTCGACTCATCGAGCCTACGAAAATCGGTAGACGTACTCTGGTCCTCAGACTGAATCGCAACTTGGTTAGATTCATCTTGAAGTTGGGAATCGTTCAAGATTTCTACAGTATACTGATCAACATTCAGTTGACAGTTTTCACAAAGATCTGTGCACCGAACGCCTAACCTGACGCACCTACATATCTTTTTACTACAACCAGTTTACTGCCATCAGGTTAGGCGTTCCGTGCTCAGATCTTTGTGAAAAATGTATTGGTACCGACTGCCAAAATGTTCCGTACTTCAACCTCGAAGTTCCCACTGATGATTTGACGTTGATCAGGATACTGTAGAAATCTTGAACGATTCCCGACTTTAAGGTGAATGTACCCAAGTTACAATTCAGTCTGAGGACCAGAGTACGTTTACCGATTTTCGTAGGCGAGATGAGTCGACTTCAACAGATGAATAATATTTATAACAATCGTATCCGTTCATAAGAATTCATCAGTGAAGTCCATAAAGATGATAAAAATGTATCTACATCCTGCTATTTTAACTCAACTATTACTGAAATATCTCGCAAAATTTTCGAAGTATGGAGAGAAATTTCAAAATTTCATTTTTTGGAATGAGATAAAGAGAAAAGTTGTCTCATGATTCAACAAGAACTTTCTATGAACTATTCACGAAGTATAAACGCTTTGGAAGACTTTCTCACACTAAAACGGAAAAAAAGGGTTGAAAATTTGACTAGAGATAACTATTTTTTTATACATACAAGAATCCAGTCAATCCAGCTGAATCATACGCCATCATGTTTTTCTCCGACGAGCTACCCCTTCTAAGAAAAATGAAAGAAAAAAAGTTGGGTAGACGTCGAGACATTGCAAAATTTTCCAGCGCGCTCGACCTTGAAAGGCGCGCTTCGTTTTCTGCCGGGCCACGCGGAGCCGAGAGAGAGTACCCCCACTCCGCCGCCACTAGCCGGTTTCGGATACAGCCGAAATCTACAACAACTCCTAACAACAACAGTGGCAAGTAAGGCCCAGGTACGTAGTTCCGATAATTTTTTCATTGAAATTTCGGGTCTTCTCCATATTTTCCCAAGAGACAGCCTTCCAGATCCAGTTGTTTAGGAACAACGATTTAAACAAAAAAAACGTAACTCGGGCCCAGAACGTCCTAGGATAATGTTTCTTTCATGAAATTTGGAGAAAAAAATAGAACTACAAGAATCGACAAGAACTTTCCCGATTCGTTGACTTTCCGAGGCCCTGTGCGCAAAATAAAATGTCGAGAACCCGAAAGTTATCAACAATTGCACCTGGGGCTGAGCACGATCAATAAAAAATTGATGTTATGTTTGTGACAATGAATTTTCATCTCGATCGATATGAACGATCGGGTATTTATTGCTCACGGGAATTTCAAATCATATAATTACATGACTCGGCTAATGCAAGCTAATTTTAAACAACGGATCTGTTGGAGTAATCCAATATCGATCTGTGTTACTCAATCAACAGATCCGTTGATTAAAATTAGCTTGCATTAGCCGAGTCATGTAATTATATAATCTGGTTTTATGTTCGGTTATTGTTGCTGAAGGTTCCAAAAAGGTCCCTGACTTCGAATTTTTTCTTTATCTGGTCATGGAGCGTTTCGATAGTCATGGCAAAATCGACTAATTTCTATAAACAAATTGCAAGTGCTCCGTTGTTAATGAACCGATTCCCGTGGAATTTGGTATGGATATTGTGGAACATAAAATACATATATCCTACGACAGGATGATTCGTGCATTTTTCGTGGAGTTACAGATAGGGGTGGAATTCGACTCAACCTTTTCTTTGTTGCTAAATACCGGGGGTTGGAAAAACGACAGAGAGATGATTCTTTTTCCAATCTGTAGAGAATTGAACCAGCTACAACATGGTCGAGGCATAAACGATATGATATGTAATACAGAATCACTGCATGCAGAATAGTTTTAAAAAATGCTTAAATTTTCACTATTTCAATGTTGTAATTTTTTGCTATGGCCGAAAATTGTCCCATCTCATGTTTTAGAATTCTATATGGTATCCTGCACCAGAGAAAAAAATAGAAACATCTACTACTATTTTTCACAAAAACCGGTACCTTATGATTCCCTACTTACTGGCCTAACAGCCACCTCCCTATCCATCGGAAGGTATTAGAAGGAGATATAGCCAAGAAATTCAAAAACGGGATCATCCAGCCCTCTACTTCACCATACAACTCACCGTGTTGGATTGTGCTCAAACACCCAGATAGCCAAGGCAGACCCAGATGGCGGGTAGTAATCGACTTTCGTGAACTGAAAAAAAAAACAATTGGTGATGCCTATCCTTTACCCAACATTGCCGACATTTTAGACAAGCTAAAAGGTGCAATCTACTTCTCTACATTTGACCTGGCGAGCGGATACAGCCAAGTGCCCTTGAAAGAGGCGGACAGGCACAAATCTAGCTTCAGTACCCCCCGCGGGCACTGGGAATATACACGCATGCCTGAAGGGCTCTACACGGAAGAAACGAAACGGGGTTATACAGTGGCGTCTCGATATAGTCGTTGCGCGAAGGAGGAATGAGGAGAGCCAAGAAATATATCATGCATAAGTGGAGATAAGGGACGTCACGAGGTTCGCTTGATCAACGCGATTATGTTTTGCCTGCCCGGATTTTTTCCGGGTGGCAAGAAAGTTGCCTCGGACGTATAGTGCGTTCATCACTACATACTAAATTGTGCTAATATTTCAGTATAGTTGTGACGATATTTTTGTCGTGATCGGTCGTAACACTCGTTACACCTATAGCTCATACTGACGGTCCATCCAACTATGACTTCTAGATTCTCGTAACTATTTGACCCCGTCACAAGAGGGCCTGGGAAAATCCCAAGAACATTTTCCCGAGGAAACTCTGCAAAAGTGTTACGAAATTTGTTTCAAAAACGTTGTACGAACGATTGTCGTACTTTATGTCCAGTCTTTTATTGAGACTGATAATACCAGAGAGAAAACGTCCAAATCCAATGGAACTGAATCGAGCGACGTCTGAGAGTTACTCGCTGACACCGAATTTTAGTGGATTTTGGGGTCTTTTTCGAAGCGATGCAATTTCTATCAGACGAATGATGATCAACCAACAGCAGCATTGACTTCAAAAACTTGGGAAACCCGATTTGAAAAAATTTTTGGGAAGATATTCCAAAACTTGGGGGGAAATTATTTCGCTGGATAGACAAATATCCAAAATTCTTGAAATAAATGCTGCTATTAGTTGATCACCATCCATCTGATAGGAATTGCATCGCTTTGAAGAAGGCCTCCAAAATCCACTAAGATTTGGTGTCAGCGAGTAACTCTCAGATTTCATCCGACTCACTTTTATTGGATTTGGACGATTCCTCTCTGGTATTATCAATCTCAGTAAAGGACTGCACACACATTATGACAATTGTTCGTACAAATTTTTCGAAAAAATCTTCGTAACACTTTTGCAGAGTGTTCACAGGACAATGTTCTTGGGATTCTCCCACGCCCTCTTGTGACGGGGTCGAATAGTTACGGGAATCAAAAAACCATAGTTGGATGGACCATCAGTATAAGCTATAGGCGCACCGAGAAGAAATTATTATGACCGATCGAGACGAGAATATCGTCACAACTATACTTATATATTAGCACAATATAGTATGTAGAGATGAACGCACTATACGACCGAGGCAACTTTCTTGCCACCCGGAAAAAATCCGGGCAGGCAAAACATAATCGCGTTCGTCAAGCAAACCTTGTGGCGTCCCTTATCTTCACTCATGATTAGTTATATTCCTTGGCTCTCCTTATTTCTCCTTCGCGCAACGACTATATTGAGACGCCACTGTATAACCCCGTTTTGTTTATTCCGTATATAACGCGACCGCGACCTTTGTAAGGATGATGGAAAAAATACTAACAGGACTCCTCGACTCAGAAATGCTGGTCTATCTGGATGACGTCATCATGTATGTGAACTCCTTAGCAGAACACATGCGAAAGGTGAGGCTTTTGTTCGAAAAATTACGAGCAGCCAACCTGGTACTACAACCGGACAAAGTCGAGTTCCTCCGAAAAGAAGTAGGGTTCCTAGGGCACATTGTCAGCGCGAAAGGAGTCGAACCGGATCCAAAGAAAACATCAGCAGCTAAGAACTTTCAAACCCCATAAACCCAGGAAAATGTCCGCCAATTCCTTGGCCTAGTCGGATACTGTTGCTGGTTCATAAAGGACTTTTCAAAAATTGACCACCCTTTTTTTGAACTAACCAAAAAAACGCAACGCTTTAGTTGGGGCAAACGAGAGAACGAGTCTTCCCAATTCCTGAAAGAGCAATTATGCAAAGCTCCAATCCTGTTATTCCCAAACTTCAAAAAGGCCTCCACCTTGACAACAGACAGTTCGGATTACGCTATCGTAGCCGTGCTCAGCCAAGACAGAGATGATTCCGACCACCCCGTGGCCTATCTATCTAGAACCCTGGATAAACACGAAAGAAACTACAGCACCACGGAGAAAAAATGCCCTGCCGCCCTGTACGCCATGCACCACTTCCGACCATACCTCCTAGGGAAAAAATCCACACTCCAGGGTGACCACGAGCCTTTGACTTGGATGCACAAACGATAGGACCCCGGCCAACGATTAATGCGCTGGATGTTCAAATTTACAGATTTTGGATACATCTTCAAATATAAACCCGGCAAGCTGAACTGCAATGCCGACGCTCTGTCACGGAACCCAGAAGGAGATGACATCAACACGAAATTATATCTCACCCGAATTCTCATGTTAGCAAGGAAAGCCACCAGGAAGGTCGATGAAAGTAGGACTACGACCAATACTCCACCGCCTCCCATACAGCTGAGGTTAACTAGATCGTCTAGCATGAGAGAGAAGGCAATCAAAGAGAAACTAGCCCAGGACCAAACAACGCCACCACTCCCAAGACAGATAGCCAACACTCTGGGGACAGAACTACCACCCGGAAGCAAGAAAAACGGGAGGCCCAAGGGATCCAAAACACGATCGAAACCCTTGATTTTAGACGAAAGTGCAGTAGCTTCCCGGACCCGAGCAAAAAAACAGCCGACGAGAACAAGCACGCAGCGGAACCGATCAACGACAAAGCCCAACTTCCCCCTCTAACTCAGGCAACCAGCGGGCCAAGTACTTCACACGCCGAAGCGAATGACTCCACGAAAGTGCTAATGGGCTCGAACGAATCCCTGCTCCCGTCAACCATCATCGAACACGAGGAGAGTAGCCCTTCAGGAACCCCAGTGTCGGATAACCGATGCAAAGGGTTACGAAGCCAGAGCACGGGAGAAGACGGCGAAACACCAGACCTCGAGTGGCACCAATTGAGGCCTGAGAAAATCGAACTACCAATTGAACCCCCGCCTCCAAGCGGCTCGTAAGACGAATCAAGTTCTGATCAAGGATTAGAGGCCGCCAAAGCCGAATTCGACGAAATATGCGAAAGGACGAGCATCTCGAGGAAGGGAGTCGAAGATATGAAACGGAAACTACGAGAAATCTACAAGAGAAGGTCACGAAACTTGTCAACCGACCAAGATCACAGCTTCGAAACTTCAAGTTCAGACTCATCGCCGACCCCAGACCAAATCGCATCAGACAGCGAGGTTTTAGTCGAAAGAGAGGTTGCAGCAGACACTTTCTACTCAGATGGACGAGGGCTCGGGAATGACACTCAAGAGATGCTTTGCCTGACGTTACCATGATAGTCTCGCTATTCCTGTTTGACTACCCCATGAACCAAAGGAATGACAGAGTCGAACGGAAGCCCCAACGACCAGACCAAGAATACTTAGAACCAATAAAACTCGCACGTTCTGAAAACAAGATCGCAACCTCCCGACAATGCCGCACATACAAGCGGGACAACTTGGTGCATTTTATCACGACAGACTGCTTCCCCGCATCATCTGTGGTGAGATTACTCTACGACATAGGCGCTCTTCACCTCACGAGTTTGAAGTTGAGTAGGCCCAACCTAGGGCAAATAATGACGACCCCGTACAAGCGCCACCTGATATACTCAGTGGTCATAGGCGAAAGCTACAATGACCCCTTAAATATCCAATACATCAAGGAAGCACTGGAAAACCTCAAGTCTCTGCTGACCAGCAAAGGCTGCCAGAGTCTCCGTATCTCAAGGAGAGGAGAATTGACGGACCCTCTAGATCCACGAGTGATAACGGAGCTCATCGCAGATACCTTTATGACACAACCCGTCACCATCACCATCTGCTACGGAAAGGCAGAACTTCCAAAGGGAGAAGATAGGAAAGAGATCATCAACGCCCTACACGACACCTTGATAGGGGGACACAAAGGAGTCAACCAAACTTACCAAAAAATACAATGACATACTACAATGACATACCACAACATGAAGCATGAGCCGATGCGATTTTGTGGCGCACGCGTAGACCGAATATCTTTAGGAGATGAAGAAGACACAGAATATCAGCGTAGCAGGAGCGTGTACACCGGTCCAACAATATCCAGGTCAAACAGCAGTCACAAGGCAAAGCTGATATGGCGAGTACAAATATAATGAATAACTCATCCTACGTAGAGCCCCTAGTACGGTCGGGGCGAGTAAACCTCGGTTGAGGATGATCTATAGCGGCTTATGACTGAGCAAGAGTCTTAAGCTCTTCCCGCATACCACCGGAATAAGAATGTATGAAATTGGCCTCTCAATTTTTTTCAAGAATTCGAGGATTCTCTTGCACCGAAATGGAAATAGAAAGAATGGATTCCTTACACTTCTCAGAAATTCCCGTAATCTAGCTGACCCTCGCCAGGATAAACATATGAGAGATGAATTCTATAAATTTTTCAAAAAATTACATAATCTTCCGGCACTTTGACAAAATTACGATGTGAAATCAATATCCCCGCAACTGCGGGATCTTCCGAAATTTTCTGGGACTTTGCCAGAATGAAGTAGATAATGAATATGTAGATAATGAATTCCCAAATCTCTTCGAAACATCTTGAAAATAGGTATCACTCCGCAAGGAAAGGAATATTGTGAATACAATGCCTAGAATATTGCAGGAATTCCTCGAATCTTCTGGATTATAACCAGGATAATGATAGACAGTATGAATTCTCAGAATTTTCCATGAATTTCAAAGAGTCATTTTCCTTCCAAGGAGTGCATTCCAATGGAATCAGAATATCATTCACGTCTTGCCAATCACTTCATGATCGACGAGTTGAATTTGTTCCATTCCATTAATCCTCTACGGCGGCCATATTGCGTGCGTGTGGTGGCCGTCGGAGTGGCCATTGATGGGACCAATCTTTTCTGAAGGATCTCATGGCCGCTCTGACGGTCACCTATTTCCAGTAGGGCACGATCCTCCTTCCTCTAGAACCACCCGCTGGTATCACTCTTAATTACGTTCTCCCAAATAGTTTCTTCAATTTCGAGTTTGGCCGATGTAACTCCACATCTAATCGGAAGTGAAAATGGACGTATATTTACACGTCCCAAAGTTCGTGGAATTCCATAAGATGGAAGTGGGCCATTCTCTGACCCTTCTTTCCATATCTTATTTCACGTCTTTGCCTAACCACCTTTCCACTGTCATACCCATATCCTCCCTTACAACCTTAATATGATGGGGACAGCGTGTAATTACACATCTAAATGGGCGTGTAATTGTATATGACAGTTTCCAGTAGGGGCATGGTGAGTATTGCCGTGAGTTTCCGCTCAACGCACGCTGGTCGCGTGCGTTGGCAGCTCGGGTGCACTTGATGTCAATGCACCAGGACACATCGCGCAAACATCAAGCTGCATAGCTTTGCGCGACGGTAAAACTGATCGTCTCCAGGCGATGGCTTGAGGATGCGCGCGCAACACTCGATGAAATTGATAATCCCCGCACGATTCTGACTTTCCCCACCTAGAGGCACTAGAATTGTCAGGCTAAAGCATGCTAACGGCATCACTCCTATATTTACAGCGGTATAATTGGCAGCACTATATGGGACTTTTGCACGACAGTCCGTCTCTGGTCAGAGCGTAGACATATATAGAATGCCGTCTCTAGAAATCACGACGGTTGTCTCTGGTCAGAGTGTAGACATATATAAACTGCCGTCTCTCAAAAGCACGGTGGTATAGTGTGACAGCACTATACGGGACAACTTTTGCCAGGCGGATAGAAAGGCCCTGATTGGTATAGGTAGGCATGATGGTTGCGGAGCAGTCTGACATTCCTCGGAGCGGGAAGCTACTGAGGAGGGGGCCGTTGCGAGTGAGGGACGAGATTGCGGAATACAGCAATGCTATATGCTATATGCCTAGCGCCCATCTAGCTATATAGTCAGCTGAGCTAATTGTTGTTAATTATTGCGCAATACTTCTTAGTCACCCAGGTTGACGATGATGGGGTTAGGTGGGTCGCTGAAGATGACACCCAAAGTACAGCCCAACAATAGCATCTTGTAGGAAAGGAATTGAAGGGCATGCCCTTTCAAGGACGTGGGGAAATTGGCTTTAGAACCGGCATGAAACAAACTACTGATTTCCTGTGAGCCCGACTCTACTTTGACCCTCCCAATCTTGCATTGTTTCAAAAATGATGACGAAACCGTCACCGATATCAAAATTGTCCAAAATTTGAGCTGTCTTAGAAAAGATACTCCAGAGCTCTTCAAGATTGGAATTTTGTATGGGTCTGAGCGAGATCCAGAGAGATTCTTGATTGAGATGAGAACAAGATTTCGAATGAAGATTCCATAAAAAAATGCTACGGAAACTGGTCAAAGGAGTTAGGGGCCGCATGAAAAGATTCCGAGCTGGAATTCTCAGCCGGAGAACAACGTTAATAGCTATAACCCCCTTCTGAGAGTCAACTCCTGTCTCATAATAATGATGTGTGATTCGTCGAATGATGGGAATAGAGAGAAAGATTGATATAAATCTAGGAGTTTTTCCGAAAGTTACACGAATTCACAATTCGATCCACCCAATAAAACCGTTAATGGTGGCACTCGCCCAGGTGGGTACGAAGCAGCCCACCTGGGCGATGAATGGTCTTGACCACCCCTGCGCCACCAAAAATGGTCTTCCTGGGCAGATCGGATTGTAAATTGTTAATATTTCCAAAAGAACTTCTAGAAAAATCACACGCCTTCGTTACAAGCGAGAAGCTCTGTCTAAGAATTCTAACTCAAAATCTTTTAATGCGCTCTCTCAGCACGAATCAGTTAGTGATAGCTGATTTCGTCAGCTAACGTGAACGGATTCTCACTGATCAAATCAGCTAATACAGAGGGCGATGGACGATGATATACACCGTTCGGAAATGTTTTCTCCTGCGCACTGGGTATCACGTGATGAATTTCTGGCTCTGGTATTCTAGAATCGTTCGTGCAGTGCAGTGGAATCCAATTGATTACCCGATTTCTAAGACCCAAGTAGTGCATCGAAAGTGGGTTACCTGTATCAGAAGTGGGCCACCTGGTTGGAAAGTGGGCCTCTTGGATCGAAAGTGGGCCACCTGTATCATAAGTGAGCCACTCTTATCGAAATTTGGCAACCTAAATCGAAAGTGGGTCACCTGGATCGAAAGTGGGCCACCTGTATCGTAAGTGAGCCACCTGTATCGAAAGTGGGCCACCTAGATCGAAAGTGGGCCACCTGGATCGAAAGTGGGAAACCTGGATCGAAAGTGGGCCACCTGCATCATAAGTAAGCCACCTGTGTCAAAAGTGGGCCACCTAGATCGAAAGTAGGCAACCTAGATCGAAAGTGGGCCACTTGTATCGTAAGTGAGCCACGTGTATCATAAGTGAGCTACCTAGATCGAAAGTGGGCCACCTAGATCGAGAGTGGGCCACCTGGATCGAAAGTGAGCCACCTGAATCGAAAGTGGGCCACCTGCGTCCAAAGCTGGCCCCCAGTGGCTAAAGAGTGCCATCTGCGCGCCGTAAACAATTCCTCCGAAAAACTTCAGTCAGCTGGTTGAATGAAAACTTCAACCAGTCTGACTGGTTCTATCTGTGGATTATGAAAATAACAGTTGTATGCCCAGCCACAATCTGTCTGTGCGGTTCCTGTATATCGGGTTACCTATGTAAAAGCAACATAATATGATGGGTGTTCATATGGGTGGATGGGAATGGGTGGATGGATTGATGATGGGTAATGGGTGGATAGCGCATATATTCGCTTTTACGCCATGCTGAATTCTCTGGCAAATTCTGCAAATTTTTGCGGCCAGCGTACAATAGTGTTCTTCAAGAGCTCTTTCTTACTTGAATTTATTCCACCCTGAGCAATGAAGAAGCTTCATTATCGATTTAAGAAGAAGAATGAATGAAATGAGGTTCATTCGCGAATTCCTAATGTTTCGAATTTATGTCATCGCGTAACGAAAATATAAGGCAAAACTAGTCCCGGGAAAGTTAGCTGAGAGTCCAGCCATATTAGCTGAGATCCAGCTATGTTAGCTGACTGAATCAGCTATTATAAGCTGTTATTTCAGTCGGTGGTCTTTTACTGACACGAATAGCTAGTGTAGCTGAATTTCAGCTACATTAGCTGCGTTTCAGTTCTCTCAGTCATGTATCATATTCGCGTTCCAACATTCCCTTCTGAACGGCTCTGCACTAGAATAGCTGAGTGGGATGTTTAATATGACTTGAGGAACGATTTGACTCGTTTGTCACTGACCGTAGTCAGACATACTATGAGCAAGACGAAATTGCATTTCTCCACGAGGTTGCAGTGACAATCGATTGCTTGCATCTCTGAATGAGCATTTGGCCTCTCGTCATTCGTATAATCTCTATGGACACGTTACGTACTGGAAACGAACATCATGATTATTGGTACGTGTACATTCGCTCATATTCGAACTTCTTCGATGTGAGGGATATTCTCGGAATGTGCACAGTCAATGATCAACGTTGAGTTATGTCATGAATTGAGTGATAGAGCTACTCTATGGAACGATGTAAAATAATTGCTCGCGATTATGAGAGATAATCTTCCGATCATCTCTCCATCCAAAAAACTATTCGAAATAATCAAATCAAGAATCACAGCGCCCTGGAATGGATTCGGAATGGATCATTTGATTACATCGTCTCGAGCACTGCTCGTTCTCCATTCTCGGATCGCAACCCATCGAAAAATTGGAACCTTCACCATACATTGCCGTGAATTTAAGATAACGAAAACAGAGAGATCATGAAGACCTCCTTCACTCTCACTACTTTATGATACACAATCGTTGATCATTCGAAGAGCACCTAACTAATATTGAGATGAATCCGGAATGAAAACATAAACAGATCACTGTATCGATAGTCACGCTCATCTTCGGAATTTCGCCGTTTTGGTAAACTTCCTCCATTTCGACACTTACCTTGTGCACCACCAGAATAATTCATAGAAAACTCAAATTTGAAAAAAATCTACGAGACAAAAGTCATTACGGCAGCACTGAAAGAGACGTCTCCTTTCTTCATGTGAAATCACACTGCTTCTCTTCCTCTCACATTTATAACATGGTGACTCCACGAGTATCTAACATTTCTCCTCAATATTTCTGGCTCAAACGAGAGGTCGCGCCGGATCGCGGGGAGATAAAGAGTAATGACTAACGCTTCCAGATGCTCCTCGGGGGCAGTTCCAACTTTCAACCACGCTCATTGTAAGATGATGCGCATTCACTTTTCATCTTGAATGTATTTCGATAAACCTGGAATAAAATTCATTCTGTAATGTATGACAACTGGGAGAGTCGCGCAGAGCATTTCGAGAATTGAATGATGCTAACGACATCCAAAATCTGATCATCGCAACAGAAGTATTAATTCGTATGATAGAGTCACCCGAGTTTCTGAGTGACTAACCTTTTCGAAGTGTTCAAAGTTACCCCATTCCTCGAAAAAGCATATGATTTCCCATTCAAGTGTCCAAAGTTACACCGTTTTGGAAGAAGAATACGTGTTCTTCAGTTTTTACACCACAAAATTGAGTCAAGGTCGGAATGCACCAGTGTAACGATGGATTCTTTGAGATATCGGTATGGATCACCGATATCTAGCACCATCGACTTAGATCCGCCCGGGAAGTTCTCGGACGAGACATATTTTTTGAAGCTACTTTTCTCCCCTCCAAAATCAAGCTCTTTAAGAAGTTCGTTGTAAACTCAATTACAGCAGATAGGGACCTCCTTACCGGTGCAGAGTGTTGTCCACGCATGCCACTATCAAGCAATTGAGTACCAGAAATCTTCTCCATCCCTACTTCGCTGATTTCGAGGATTCGAAACTCGTGCCTCGAGTGATCCAAGTCAACCCGTCTGTTAAAGTAAGCCCGATTGATGGTTCTTGATGTTCTGACTTCCCGCATTGTACGGCTATACGTATCAGCAATATCAAAACCTCCGAACAGTAGCCACCTCGAATGATGGTCGATTCCCCCTGGTCCCGGGGCGGGGGTCTGCTATTGGAGGTTCAACTGTATACTATTCCGAGGAATCTTTAGAAAGTAATTCCTATAAAACCATCCACATATTAGCCTACTGAGATCCTTGCGGAGATCCTGAGGACTCCATTTATGCTGACGTTGTTTCTAGCATAATGTTTCTAGTGAAGGTGGGCCAGGAATATTCTGCAAGGAAGCGTTCAAAATATACGTTCTCCCAACGTGATAGGGTCAGAAAACATTTTTTCGACATAATGCGACTGAACAGCCACTCCCCTAAAACAGCTAGAGTCGAAACATTCGCGTTCAATCGCAATGACAGCAGTACATGTGTGTACCTCATTTCTCAGATCGTCTCGAAGCGAATATTTTGCATTATCCTTAGCAAAATCTCATTTCATGCTCCAGAACAGATGAATCTCGTATCAATGCATGATTCCCCATGCCGCTCTCCCCAACAACGTCAGATATTCATATCCTAGCCAGTTCAAGTGGAGAAAAGTTGAACCGAAATAAGATCTGAGACGCGCTCATCCTTGATTCGTCAATTTTTCGTGACATTGACCTCTCCTTACATCGAAAAGTCAAAAGATTTTTCACCGTATGCATGATAGCAGCAAATGTCCATTCTCGAGCCTATAGGATCGATCAGAATGACCAGAAGAGCTGGTCTTGCATCTATTCTACATTTTTACTAGACAAGAGTACCCCAATGCACATCTAAGCTCTGATTTATCCGTAATTGATGAACTTGGATCGGGTAGCTCCCGGTGTTTCTTTACTCTCATGAGAGCATCGTCTCCTTCCTTCTCCCTCACACAAACCATGAATTATGATCATGTTATTGTTGGAGCGATTCCAAATTAAGTCATGTTATTGTTGTAATCTCAGATGCATCAAGTCCGAGAACGCCAACACCATTCAAAAATGCCTTGGCAGAGCTGGAACGTCGCAGTGGTGTAACAGCTCAGCTACCTGCAACACCAAGCAGGCTGGATGCACTGGCCGAAATCATAAAACAAGAGACTGATCGAGAAGGCCTTACTAGCAAGAATACTACTACTTTGCTACAAGATTCCGGTTATGGGGCCATGAAACGCCGTGGTAAAGAAAATAGTGCTCCCAGTGGTAGGAAGGCTAGGAAAGCTCTCTGCCAAACTTGGTCAACATCTCAAGATAGCTCGGAAATCAGCTTTGCTGTAGAAACGCCGGTATGTATCATCTCCAAATTTCTCTTAGCAGTCTCTGATAACTCCGATGGAATTCTAGATAATCGTGAACATCGAACTGACCCTGCTCTGGCCTCTTGAACAATCCTAAATCTCCTTCGATCCCTACACAAGCAATATCAGGCCCCAAAGGTGTGAATAGGTATCCACCTATTCGTCGGGAGGTTTGGTTGACAAGTTTTGACTATACACGGTGGCTCAGATGTGCAGGTTTGTGAAAGGGTGGCGGGCACCGGCCAAAAAACGTTCCCTAATCTATGAATAGCTCGTACGCTCCGGAAATACGGCCTCAAGATTCATCCCAGCTATCTTGAATATCTCCTGGAGATAATAGAACCCCGTCAAACTTTGGGGAAGTCAGCGATGAACTTGCTGGAGATCTCTGCAAATCGAGACACGATTTCGATAGGTCGAAACCCTTCAGAGTCATGCTGTAATGATGGTCCTAGGACAGTAATTTTGGATTTCGATTTGCCTCAAGTGGATATTGGTCCGTAATCCTACACATTCTTTCTATCTCTAACGAGAATTTCGAATTGATATGAAGGATCCTGAGGGTGCTGTACCGAAACTCCAATTTTGGCATCCCAATCTCAGGAACCTGGTCGATTCCCAACTAGCTCTACGTATACTTCGCATAAAGAGCTGCTATGCATAAAGTATTCTTATTGTTTGATTTTTCGCTCGTAGGTAGAATTATTCTGTAATGAAGACACTTTCTCGATCTGACGAGCTACCTTTATTTTTGGCTTTTGGGGCCGACGTTTCGGATGCTTCAATGCATCCTTCTTCAGGGCTGACAAAATTATATACATTTTTAATATTACCGGATAAATACATTTTTGCGATCGTTATATCTAAGACTCACCTAAAAAATTGTTTACATCGACATGAGTCGAGATGTCAATCGATTCATATTAAAAATTTCGGGTACATGGGTTTTTCTCGTCAATCTGAAGAGAGGAAAGATCTGTGTAATTCTCCGAACTGTGTAATTCAGATTTTCTGTGTAATTCTGTGTAATTCAGATTGACGAGAAAAACCCATGTACCCGAAATTTTTAATATGAATCGATTGACATCTCGACTCATGTCGATGTAAACAATTTTTTAGGTGAGTCTTAGATATAACGATCGCAAAAATGTATTTATCCGGTAATATTAAAAATGTATATAATTTTGTCAGCCCTGAAGAAGGATGCATTGAAGCATCCGAAACGTCGGCCCCAAAAGCCAAAAATAAAGGTAGCTCGTCAGATCGAGAAAGTGTCTTCATTACAGAATAAAGTATTCTAATGTATAACATGAAGCCGTATCTCGTCCTCTCGCATGTAGAGATATAATATGTTTCGGGTATATACACAAATGTCATGGATGAGCTATGAAAGCTTGAAGACGTTCCGGAAACTCTTCAGCGTCCGCAAGACTAGATGAAGGGTGCAAAATACAAAACGTTGCCGTGGACGGAGCAGGAGCGCGAGGTCTGACATGCTTTAATCAGAACTAAAAAGCTCTGGTAGGGGCTTTTAGTCCTCACATTGAACTTACCTACCGACCTCACTGTATCACTTATGAAGCCATCCTGAGTCGAGTACCATCAGCCCTTGACGGACTCCACTCGTAGACCTTAACCAGTTGTATAATTCAGTCTCGCTCTCTCTCATTTGTATTTTAGGATGTGATGAGCGTGGCATTAGTGATTTCCTCCCTTATTCATTCCACAAAGGAATCCTATGTAACGGAATATCGCCTTGTAGGTTTCCTCAATACTTCACCTGACAAACATGTATCTAGATGTACAGATGTACCAATACTATCTCATCAGTTGGCAGCATTGCGATGAGACTGATATCAGACAATGACTGATTCGCTCCTCCACATTTGACAAGTGCTTTATAATCGACGTGTTATGGAAGAATCGTGGCTCTCTTGTGCAGATGAGAATATCCTGGTCACGTGAAAATGTCAATGCTGTGACCGTTTCGTGTTGTGCATACGCACGGCTCACGAATGCTTGCTGATCATCCGATATGGGTGTAACAGCTTCTCCATTGTGCCTCAGTTTCCTTCAAACGTGACTTACCTGTTCCTGAAAATTACGAAAATATGGTTCAGATTCACGGAATTTCAAGTATTGGGTAGTTGTGCCGTCGTGGCGTCAGTAATATAAAATTGCGTTACGTCTCCTCCATATTAGAGCATGTCTTCATTGTGCTAGTCCATAGATCCGTTTTCAGTTTCCCAAGGATAGGTAGATTGACGTAGTCCTTGGATTCCAAACATAGTCAATCGGAAAATCTGCATTATGCAATTGTAGGTATTCCATTACCGTAGGGCTTGTAATGGATTTTCTGCTGAACTCAAACCATGCCCATTGCTTGAGTGTAACTTTATCAATTTCCAAAGCTCCGGTACTAGGGATATTCTTAGTTCATACGTCGACCACCTCAAATGATTTCTAAATTGACGTTTGAATCATGGGACCTGTTGGATTTAGATGGAGTGATCTTGTGCTCATGCAAAAGCTATCTGAGCTGTGTTCTTAAGTGTCGTGCTACTTATCTCCCAGTGTTCCATTATCATCTCTGAGCCTCTCACAACTTTTAGGAGTCCTATCCATCATTTGCTCAACTTCCTAAGTGTGGATGTAAGGTCTTTACATATTCAGGGCAAGGAAACAGATCGGAGAACCTTGTAGGTTCTGGAGCACCCAAATGAGTTGCGGTGACATTCGTGCTGAAACGATATGAACAGTGGAGTCACAATGAGTATCATCACTTCTTTGTGCTAATGTTACGTGATAAGAGTCTGACACCCGGTGCGATACAGTATACATCATTGCAAATGATCATAGCTTTGATTGAAGATCGATCCGTTGGATCTCACAAACTGACTGCTCGAAATTATAGGTCCATTTTCAATTCTTGGTACATCAGAAATTTGCTGAATCTTTGAGTCATTCTCTGCATCAAAAAGAGGGAATGATCCATGTCTGATACAGGAATGCAACATCATCTCCCGATAATACAGTACCCGCCAAAATTAATGGATCATGCATAGTATTACAGAATCGACGATAACTCTGAAACGTTCCAACGTAGGGGAAATTTGAACAAAGCATCTCGAATATCACAAAAAAAACCTATCAATTTATGAGTCTAGGAGATTTTTCAAGGATTTTCTCGTGCTGATAATCGATGCGGAAAATTGAAAAAATTACTTGCAGTGGATCACCTGTGATTTCAACGAGAGTCGCTTGATCAAATGAATTCCAACAAAAATGTTGTAGATCGTTCGAAAACCTACAAGTTTGTGTTCGGAGGTTTCTCTCTACGACCTCTCTCGTCCGAGCTACGAGCTCCAGGAAAAAAACCGTTCTAATGCATAATTCCTTATGGGAGTACTGGACCACGCGTCAACTCTACCCGTTCAGGTGCTGTTTTACCCTTAAGAACTGCTCCAAAAATTATCGAACCGCATGGTTTGGACATAAGATTGTCTGAATTTCTCAGATATTTTATCAGATTTTTGCTTGGACGTGATCAACAGTTGCTTCTCTAACTTTCGCTCCAAAAACTCACTCAACTTCAGATTAGCCCTTCCAAGTCACATTTAGAAGGGAATCTGTCAGCGTATACGAAAAATTTAGGCAATTTCACGTCGAAACCATGTTGTCCGATAATTTTTGGGGTGATTCTTGACCATAGAACAGCGCTCAAGCAAGTGGAGTTGGCGCGTAGTCCAGTACCTCCATTAGGGGCTATGTATCACGAAATTTACTCCTCGTAGGTCGTGACTCGGACTAGAGAGATCGTAGAAAAAACCTCCTACGACAAACTTGTAGATTTTTAAACAATCTACAACATTCCGCTGGAGTTTTTGTGATCGTACAACTCTCGTAAAAATTACAGGTGATCCGCTACAAGTACTTCTTCTTCCAATCCTCCGCATGGGTTATCAGCACGTAAAAATCGTCTCGACCCATGAATCGATAGGTTTTTTGTGATTTCCGAAATGCTCCTTTCAAAGTTTCCGTACGATAGAACGTTTCAGAGTTATTATCATTTCTGTGATACTATGCATGGTTCACTAATTTTAATGGGCACTGTGGTTGATATGAGGCCTTGGACTAGGAGCTTGAACCTTTCTTTCGGTAGCGATTCTGCCAGGCTCTAGGGTATCTAAGCAAATCCACGAAATGCGTTGATTCGGGAGGAAAAAATTTTTGAACAGAATCTTCAATGCACAATGCTGAGTTTCAACATACTTTCAATTATCGGTATCTCGAACTCAAATGCACTCGCGTGATCCATTTTGATGCAACGGCGTGGCTTGGGACAGAGAAAACAGGAAATGCCTATAAGAGCAATGATATTCTCACTTACTGAGATACACTCTTGTATCACACATTTGACCGCTGATGCACAGTGGGACCCGCGCATCTTTCTAGGGCTCAGCGCCACACAAATTCTCAACTTATTGCCATGTCCGGGAACGAGGAATGTTGCTCCCAGTTATCAGAATACCGTCCGATCCCGGACACAGCAATAGGTTGAGAATTTGCGTGGCGCTGAGCCCTAGAAAGATGCCCTGGCCCCACTGTGTAACGGTGCTGGGAAGCATCTAACTCATAACCGAAAAAACCTTTGATATCGTCGAAGTTATGATATGAACGTCTCTCAACAGTTCGTCAACGGTGTAATTCCCGAAAATCCCTCGAGAAATTAAGAAATGTACTTCGTACAAGCAAACAGCGATATATTAGCTCACGCAGTGAGTCACTCGTGAGAGATCACAAGTGGAACCGGTATGACCTGTCTTATTCATGTGCACTCCTGACAACATGATTTTGTGAAGCGATCACTTTTTTTTTAAAGCGTGAGTTGCCTGCCAATCCAACATAGTTCGATGCACATAGCCCTGACTCATCTAGATTTCTTCGTCTTTCGATGAAATATAAGATGCCGTTCGCAAAACTGAGATTGGTCAGACTGCGTCAGCGTAGGATGAAAGTATCGTCAATTTCTTTGCCTTACAAAAAAGTAGTCACGCGTCATCAACAAGACGAAGCTCCACAACTGTTAGGAGCACATTTTTGGGGTGGGAGTAGGTTGTAGCTTTGAGATGGATGGTCATTTCTCCGCAGGGATCATATCCATATCCCAGACTGCATCCTAATGCCGATCTTAACATTGAAGGAAAAAAG
This sequence comes from Eretmocerus hayati, assembly GCA_029851415.1. Taxonomy (NCBI): domain Eukaryota; kingdom Metazoa; phylum Arthropoda; class Insecta; order Hymenoptera; family Aphelinidae; genus Eretmocerus; species Eretmocerus hayati. Next base: position 105,068,713 of record CM056742.1, read on the forward strand.
TCATGTCACGCCCGGAATTTTGTGATTTTTCGAACTTGATAGCCCGTCATTCGTGTCTCTCTCATTGTAAGTCTTCGATCGTCACAACTTAGTACTGGGATCGTGAAGAGGGTGTCCGCTTATGTTCGGAGTTGATATATACGCATTGGTGCAAGAATTTTGAGCACCAAGGGCGTAACGCACGAATTACCACGTTTCGTGGATTTGGTCATCTTATATAGTGATTAATTGGATTGATGTTGACGAACATGAATGCAGATGGTCCGTCATCTATTCAAGGACCCACCTTGCCTTTCAAGGTCCGATCTTGAGTTTGAATATGCTTTCGGAAACTTTTTCGTGGCAGGTCTCAAATGATGATGTACTACCGGTTGGTATGAACTTCTGAGTTCATCACAAGTAGAGAGAGGATGAATCTCCAAAGTTCCGTTAATGAGCGTGAGTATATCATGGAAATGAGAATTTGTGGATCTATTCCAATTCGTGGAAGAACTGAATGTTTATAAAGGGTGATCTCAAACTATCGACGGTTGGCAGCGTGAAGATATTGCTTGCGAAGAGATGAATCCCCCTCAATTTCGATTGCAAGTGTCAGATTGATTGACTAATAAATCAATACCACGGCAAAAAATGATGTACACTTTTCTTTGTTCATATGAACATCCTATCGACACTGCTTCGGTGGAAATCCTCTGAGACTCACTTACTTGATCGTGGCTCTGCTGCTCAGCTTTCATATGGGCGTTTCCCTGGAACTTTTACACCTGGTGGAATACAGCTATGGATGATGATATGAGAGAACAATTGAATCTATCGGCCCCGATCGAAGTGAAAATATCATCATCCAAGACTTAAAATGAGATATCCTGGGCCTCTGTATGATCAGAAGAAGTCGATCCGTTATAGCTCATTCAAAGAGAAAAAATGCGGAGAAGATCCTGTGGAAATACTTGGTACTCTCGTGCAGTCTTACGGATATTCTGGTGATGCTGCGCAACCTTTCGGGTTCATTCAAGCTGCGTTTGGTGGGTAATATATTGAAGAAAAATGGTCCACAAGCGCGATGGTGTGCTCTCAATCCAGCCAAAACTGTATGACTCTGAAAATTGGGAATAATGAATCAATCATGTCTCGTTCAACTCAAAGATGATGACGCCAAGCTTCTGCCGCAGAGTGGGGCCAAGACGTTCTTGAATAATTCGCCATTACGTGAATTTGCAACCAAATGACATATGCGCAAACAGAAGACTTTTGGATAAATGAGAACAACCACCTGCGTCTGCGCATATGTCGATTGGTTGCAAATTCACGTAAAGGCGAATTATCCAAGAACTTCTTGGCCCCACTGTGTGCCGTGACTCTGAACGCAATTTTCGGGATTCATATATGAAATAGATGCGATTGCGGAGATTTTGCGACGAGTCTCGTGTTGGTGCGATGTTTCTGTCTAGAATACGACTGGTTGGATGTGAAATAGGAGAAATGTGACTCACGAAAAATATTCAGTTTTTCTCATCCCATATTGGCGGATCGAGCTCGATATTGTTAAAACCAATTGTGATCGGATACCCTGACCTGACGAACCTGCAAAAAGCCCTAAGCATTCGTTGAAATCGCCAATCTTGCCAAATAATTGCTTAGGGAATTCTGAAAAATCGGCGAAAAAGCACTTTGAGTTCGACTCATTAACGTGATCTTGGCGATGCCACTCACTCTATATGAGTTTCAATAAGGGATTTGTAGCTCTTAATACCACACAAATATGTGATGAACACGGAGGCAATAAAAGTATCCCAGAATTTTCAGAAATGATGTTGGTCTCGAGCTTTCAGGGAGTACAATAATTTTCCGCATGTATGAAAAATCAACAAGCTCTCACTGAAATCCTAACCACGTAATGTGATTCACATATGTCCTGACTGGAGTAACGACTATGTGACTACTCTCTCCATTAATTCTCTTAACAACAGTTGATATACTCCATAAGCGTTTGGGAAACGATAGCACGCACAGATCAATATCTTCACTTCAGCCAAATCGTTTTCATTGATTCTGGAATACTTTTGATGCCACCGTTGTCATTCCAATTGCATTGATTATTGGGCCTAGCTCAAAATATGCTCGATGTCGAGCCAGAAGAAACATGTGAATATTTTTCGTGAGGGACATACTGTAGATGTTGAATTTCACGTCGACGGGTGCACTCGCGATTATATCGTTGTTGGCGAATATTTTGGAAAGCCACCACATTCGTTCTCCTCGCACTTCGTTAAAAATCATCCCTCCTATCAATTCGCTCCAAGCAGCAGATAGGGAGATCACGCTAATGATCTATAGAAACACGAAAGAAGAAGCGTATAGTTTTGTAGGTTATGTTGCCCCTGCAATGTAAACAATGCCGCCATAATCTCGCTCGCGAAATCAATGTTACATACGCGTATCACTTTCGCGATTGAAATGTTCAGGAAAATCGCAAGCCCTCGAAAAATGATCGTCCTTTTATATTGTTTGTGATTCCGGATCAAAATTGTACAGACTTTTGACTGCTCTCAATTCCATGTTGAGCAGACACAGCAGCTTTCAATGCTGAGATATAAACAAAAGTTAGGTGATCAAAGCAAAGAGTTACTGAATTACTAACCTCCATGACACCCCGAGTTACCGATGCCCTAACCTGCCGGGAAAGCCCTTGCATTTTCAAATTTCAAGGTTTCTAATCGATTATGCTGGAGAAGTGGATAATCCCAAAATTTTCAGAGAAGTTGAACTGGAACTAAAATTTCGCGGGCTACACGATCTTGCAGCTCAAACCAATTTTTCCTCAATATTTCGAAAAAAATTTTGCCGTTCTCATCGGAAAAAAACCAAATTCCGAATTTGAACCTGCCATCAGATAGTTCGGACCGAAGAATATGAAAATAAATTTCGTGCAAATTTGTACCTCGAACAGGAAAAAAACGTCAGGGTGGTGGCCACCTTATAGTGGTCATACGATATATTTCACAATATTGAAACGTATCGATCGACGAGATTCTTGATTACCATGCAAATAGATATGAAGAACAACGAAATAAGGAATTCCCGTCGCCCAACATATAAATGACTTGATTATTCATTATAAGTGGAAAAGCGAATCACAAGTACGATGAAAACATAAATTTTGAATGAGATCGATCAAAACTTGGCGGTTCGCATAAGATGGCGATAAGATTCACGAACAACATTATTTTCCGTCTCAAATTTACATCGTTCACGTATGAATTAGATAAAACATTACTTTTCCAGTAGACAAAGAACTTTCGAGGTCAATGTTATATGGAGCTTCTGGAGATGTGATTGATCGCTCCTTGCAGTAGTGATCACTCACTGGTGACAATGTGAATTATAATAGATGTTCCATACATTCCTCCTTTTGTGCGAAACATAGTAGGGATGGGAGTAATGTGATGATAGGAGATATTGTTCAAGGTCAATCGTTTGAATGAGGATCAGATTACCCTCTCTCAACGTACAAACATTTCAATACCATTCATTTTTCCAGGTGTACGAATCATAATTACGGAAAGGAATAATTTGGCCAAGGGTGAGATTGCACAAACTAAATAGTTGGCTTGATCAATGCCAACTGCAAACGTTTCAACCAATAATCAAGAGATTCCGTATCTCTGATACCTGGGAAATGATTAAATTGAGAAACTGTATAATTGGTAATAGTTCTTTAGACAAGCTGTTAGCACGTAGAACATGAAAAATTCTGGAATTTTCTGGGTTTTTTCCATGATAATATTTTGATGAAGAGATTAGAAGATCGTCCAACAAAAAGAGAATTGAATATCAGAAATTATGTTGATAATGAAGATAGGAATTTGGTATTCGTTGAAGATATCTCCGGCTTGTGAATGAAATCAAGAAAATCATTTGAATTGTTCGATGTTGATAGACTATCAAGTCTGGTGGAGCCATAAAAAAGTGGCATCCAGTGGACCTCGGTGGCGGTCATTGGAATACGGTGGCCCTCAGTGGAAGAACGTTAGCAGATCGGTGGAAGTCGGTCGATTTTGGTGGCATTCGGTGGAAGAGAAGTGGAGGGACATTCCACTTCGTCGAGATATCGTAAAACTGTAGGTCTAATATCGTCATTGATGAGGTGGAGGAACGGTCGAATAACGGTGAAGTTCGGTCGAGGAACATTGGCAGTCAGTGAAATCTCAGGTGGCACGCGGTGGCAGTCGGTGGCAGTAGTGGCCTTCGATGGCAGTCAGTGGCATGCGGTGGCACTGGTGGAATTCTGTGGAGGTCAGTGTCACTCATCGGCCCTCATTGGCATTCGGTGGCAGTCAATGGAATCACGCAATTTTTTCCCATATGACTATATAATATAGGCCGATCATAATCAAGAGCAAGTCGATACTTCTGCGAACATACTACCAGTAATTCAGAGCGATTCGAATTATTCCGAAAGAGCTGAACGAGTTCATTAAGCACGTTGGTTCCGGAAAAGCATGGAACTCCTGTATTTACTCTCAATTTTCCGACATGAGTTGTTCGGAGTCAGAGTAGACTGAGTCCCTCTTTGACGAATCGAGTTGTTTGACACGAGACTAATCTTGGAGTATTGAATTCTAGTAACAAGTTTTGGTTGAAGTAAATGTTAGTGATTATTCTAACGTTTCAAGTGAATGAGGGAACCTTCGCAACTACTACCCAATAATGAGAGCCTGATTACCGCAAAAATGAACTTACAGGGAGAGGACTAGGTCTTCGGAACGCCAATCTTCACCAAAAGTTTTCGACACACTCGGTATTACTAGAAATGATAAATCTCCAGCATTTCCGTCAAATGAGCGCTCTGCGGAAAGTTATAAATTCATCGGGTTTTGATTCCCGATGGCGAAGTCATTTATTTCGTGCATTCAGTTTTGCCGTGGTTGACTAAACGGGCCACGTACGCGATTTTCTGGGTATATCCATAGCGTGCATGCTCATCTCATCAATGCGTTAAACCGAGTGGCTTCAACTAACTCGGTTGGATCTTTCATCATATCGATATCTATACATATATCTTTGCGGGTGAAGGAGATGGCTCACAATAACAATTGATGTGGTTTCGAGGAGTGAAGTTATCAGAAGTGAGACCAAAGGTTACAAAGAAGTGAGGAGTGAGAAGACCAGACGAGTGAGAGTGTCGGAAAGTAAAAACCGCAGGACATGATGATATACCCAGAGGGCTAGGAGGAGAGGGCAACAAGAGCTGAGTTAATAAGCCATTGAAAAGTGACATTATAGGAAGGGAGATACAAGAGAGGACCACAGTGCCGACGCTAATGACACTTAGAGAAGCAGGATGGAACCTCCAGGGCAAAGAATGGAGAGATCGGTATACCGATCTCTCCATTTTTTTAACAACATTGCTGGAATCGCGATCTCGTCTATGAGACTATGTGAAAAATTAGTAAAAATATCCGGTGTATGATTCTACATGAAATTGCATATACAATAGTGTATGAGGTTGCATAACCGATAATGCATGGGACCCTATCTGCGATCGGATGTAGCACCGATGGAGTAATTACGTATCCTCCGCATACTTGACACTATATCGAATCTGATCGATTGCACGATGGATGACTCTCCTTATCGTCATCGCCAATATCAGAATGAATTGTGAACTTGTTATTGAATCTTGAAACAATCCATTAATCAATGTAAACGAAATATTCTAATAAATCATATAATTTTTATTATCCTTCTCTCATTCTCAACTCAGTATAAGATAATTCCAACACCTCAAAATATCCTGGATTTCCAAGAATCCCAAGAAATCGCATCAAGAGTTTTGAGGTCCTATCACTGTATCTTATAACTCTACGATTGGATTCCTTTCCAAAATCGAACCACACGTGCATTTGATTTCCCTTGGACATATCAAACTAGAGTGATATTTTATAATTCCTCACCTTACCGAAAATTCCACTATCTATAATATAATACATCAGATTCTCCTGGAATGAATAATGTTATTGATGAACAATGAACAGGAACTCCATCCTGCATCGGTTGGATTTCGAAATTACTCGTGTGATATCCATCTGTCCTATATGTGAACTCCGATTCTACCTCCGAACTATCCTTTCCGTCCATTCTGAATATTCTAGTAATACTAATGAATAGAATGAGAAAGCCATCATCTTGCTACGAAAAATTCTTTTTGATGAATATTCTATCAAAAGATATATGGAATAACTTTGAAAATAGTTGCATTCATCAGATTATTACCGCTCAAATGACATAGCTCTGAGCCTGACGAAAGATATGGGACTATTCTATTCTTTTGCATGAAAGGGGGTTGAATGTCTTGTACAGCTTGTATCTTATAACAAAATAATTTTTCTGCATACTATGACTAAACGTCCATTCTTCTTCCCCGCTCTTATCAGGGAATCCGCGTTCAGACGCCCTTATACCAAAAATTAGTATATGCACCTCGCTCGTCGGGCCGTTTTGAGGCACGGGGAATATTTCCCCCTCCTACACTCGGGTAACATGAATACCCGTGCCCCAAATCAGCCTCACCTCGCGTCGGTGCATGATGTACTATTCTATAGAGTCCTTCACCCCATAGTCCACCGCATATGGGTGATTATGAGATAACTTAGGTATTTCGAGGGCAAAAACGGCGGGGGTCGGGATTTGGTCCAAAAATTGACTAGTTGAGATATAGCTGCAATCTGACTACTCATTGGTATTTTGCAATCTATCTGAAATCCAAAAACAATTCCCAGACGAGCATAAACTCGAGTCAATCTATGTAAAAGATATGAGCAATTTTCGATACACTGTAAAAAATCCTGGCGTCAAATCACACTGCTGAGCAGTGGAAAAAAGAGGACCCTCGCTGAGCGAGGTGAATATACAGCGCCATGCGATGTAAGGTGACGGGCGGGACTGTCATTTCACGAGCCTATCTTCAATTCGCCGCCGGCGGCTATGCTGACTGTGCTCAACCTATGAAACCTGTCGGTAATTCCAAAATCTTATTCTCGCGCAAATATGCATTTTATCCATTTAGGAGGTACTCGACAAATCGAAAATAATGTATAGAACGCATAAAAAATAAAAGAAATTTGATCGAAACACTTGGGTTGTTTCGATAGTGCCACGAACTCGTAATCTTTGGATCACGTGTCGGACGTCTTTCCCCGGGGCCAGCGGGGAAAGTTGCATGTGATGATACAAATGGCTCACTTGAAGTTTGGATAAAAATATAGCATGTTTGCCACTTCGTTATTTTTTGTCGAGAGCGGAATTGTAAACAACGAGCTAAACAAGTTGAAACACGATCAGTAACCATGCGGTCGAGGCGATGAACGTCGCGAGAGATGAACATCGTACAGTATACATATATATTCTTGCGGCTTTGATCGACTACCAAATTTCGCTATCGACAAAAAATAACAAAACAGCAAACATGCCATATTTTATATCCAAACTTCAAGTAAGCCATTTGTATCATCACATGTAACTTTCCTCGCTGGCCCCGGGGAAAGACGTCCGACACGTGATCCGAAGATTGTGAGTTCGTGGCACTATCGAAACAAGCCAAGTGTTTCGATCAAATTTTTTTTATTTTTTATGCGTTCTATACTTCATTTTCGATTTGTTGAGAACCTCCTAAATGGATAAAATGCATATTCGCGCGAGGATAAGATTTTGAAATGACCGACAGGTTCCATTGGTTGAGCACAGTCAACATAGCCGCCGGCGGCGAATTGAAGATAGGCTCGTGAATTGACAGTCCCGCCCGTCACCTTACATCGCACGTCGCTGTATATTCACCTCGCTCAGCAAGGGTCCTCTTCTTTCCACTGCTCAGCAGTGTGATTTGACGCCAGGATTTTTTACAGTGTATATTTTTGCCACGGTAAGGACAGCCACGGTAAGGACATTTTGGCATGAAAAGTGATCTCAAAGGCGTAAATCGAAACGGATAACTTTTTTCCGAATACATGGCCTATTTTTGCGGTGAGAGTAGACTGTAGAAAAATTTTTGGACCTTGACGTTGCATAGTGTTCAAGAACCAGCGACCACGGTAAAGACGATTCTCATTTTGCAACGGAAAAATTGTCCATGAATCATCGCACGGGAAGCTGCTCACGTAATTGATCACTCCGTTGGTGGTAGAATTTTGCTCTTTGGTGTGTTCGGGATTGATTACTACCATCATAAAGCCGTATGAAGGGATTCGCTGACCCGGAGTCGAATTATCGAGAAGCATTCGAAAAATTTGCGAAATTCCAGGACATAATGTCGGTTGTGTTTTGACTATTTTGGAGTGAGACTTGATACTCAATTTGTACATAATATCACCTTTCCGTAACCCAACTTTGATGTTTGAGTGGTGCGGAATCGAGATTGAATGAATATCTCAGTCAACTACACGATTGAAATATGCAACTCCAGTTTAGGACATGCCACGGTAATGTAACGTCGGATAATTTTCCAGGTGGAAAACTGACCGATGGTATGTATTTTTTTCATTGTTGTACTCTTTTCAGTCTCGCGGGACTCCGCGAATAACTGGGTAGGTACCCTATTGGAACATACGTAATCTATTCTGTGTTAGTTGTTTCTATTGGCGCGGAGTTTTATGAATTTTTCCATTTAACCCTCTTCTTAGTTTCCAAGACTAACAAGAGTCTGGCCTAAGGAGAAGGATGCATGGAGAGAATTCGTGATTTGGTTCTGCCTTTTTTTATCGTCCACCGTTTTATCGGTTCACGATAAATCAAAGCGAACAAATCGCTTCTTTCATCATCAGGTTCCGCCCTTTTCCTTTCAAACTGTTAGTGTTTATATTATTCTTTCACCAACCTTTTCGTAGCGATACTGGAACAACAGGTCCTTGAAATTGATCTCAGCAAAAATATCGGCGAAACCCTAAATTGCTGGTTGAGCGAGCTTTCGGAGCTCGAACTCGCCACGATAAATAATTGAAGCCAATGTATTGAATGGTAGGAAAAAATTCTTCAAAAGGTAAAACTTGCAATTTCGATTTTTACTGTGGGTTGAATTTTATTTCTCAAACTTAAATTTACAGAAGGTAAAATAGAGGAGAAAATTATTCGTGACTTTTCACTCGAAAATTCCGTCGCGAAGTGACGTGAATTATGAAAATTCGGGGCTTATATCACTTCATGGTGTTATGTCCCTTCTTACATCTAATGCAACGCCCGGGCCACCAGAGTTTCGGCAATCAGGGGGAACCATTCCTACTCTGTTGCCCCGTCGAAGCATGTTCATGACCCACACCTATTCTCATCTAGATGGAGATGGCCTAACTGTATTGACAACTCGTCGGTTCCACTGTTAGATAGATTCAATGAGTTGTCGTTCATCACTAACCAATTTCCTTTTTTTGAAAATATATCCCTCCACCATAATAATGATATACAGTGAAATCTCCGTTAGCGGACACCTCTGATAAGCGGACACCTCTCAGTAACGGACGATTTTCGTGCGGCGGGCAGAAATGTATCGGATCTTATGAGATCGAATCCTCCGGTTAGCGGACACTCTAAATAGCGGACAACTCCCTTTACGGACGCCTAGAATCGACAGTTAACGGACACTCGTAAACATCGTTTGTCGGCCAAGGCGCACTGTAAACCCCAATCTGTAAAAAATACATGGGAAACTGTTCCCTGGAACAGATTCATTTTGTTAATTCTCGGATGCAGTTTATGTGCTGAATCTACAATGAGTCAGTGAGTATTGATGAATCCACAATCTGCTGGATACTTCTGAGATATTTATCGGAATTATCGCGAAAACTGAGTTTTTATCGGGTACCTCGTACAAATCAAGTCCGATACAGGGACTGGCGTGCACACATGTTTTTGGCGTCATATATCATGAGTGAGAACCGCAAAGTAAGCTATTGGATGTGTCCACATCGTTTGGTGCACACGAGAACTCGAACACAAACCGTGGGACCGTCGCACACAAAACAGGACACGCGGATCCCACCGGCAGGACCCGTCGCAGTGAACGTGTTAATGGAAAAAATCATTTCGCACTCTTTACCATATTTTGAGTGGGAATGGTGACCTTAAGCATGTTATTCAAGCCCATCGTTTTCTGGGGAAAGATTCTCAAGTTCCGAAAAAATGTGAGAAGATTTGACTTTTCAAATCCTTTATTCATCGTTGATCTCGAATGAAGTGGAATTTCTTGACTCGCCTCATTATTTCAAACTTTTGTTCAAAGCATCGGCAAGAAGAGAAAACTCAAGTTCACCCAGAAAACCCTTCTACTCGTCCATATTTCCATATACACATTCCCGGGCATCAGGGAATTTTTCATGACATCTTAGGGATCATATATTGAATTAGTACAATCTACAGATTCAAACACAAATATCCTTGCCAAGTCTTGGATCTACATCTTCAAACATTGTGGATCACATATTCCCATGTTGAAATTGAATATTCATCTGTCATAATTACATATTTATCTGTGAAAAATTACACATCTCACCTAGAGGGATAATTTTACCAGATTGAATTTGTGAATTTTGGCAGTTTTAGATTTACAGTGCGTGTTTGTCAACTCACTCGGATCTTTTGAGGAACGTAAGCAACCGACAGTGCAAGACAAGATCGAAATTATCAATATATGTGGGAATGAAGACTTGAGTATTCGGAATGCAGCTGATCAGTTCCAAGTGCGAAAAACGGGAATGTTCAACTATTTAGAACATATGTTAAGAGAACGAGATAATTTTCACCATTCATGGAATTTCTGCCTTTTTAGTCAAAATTCCGATTAGCGGACGCCTCCGAATAACGGACAGTTTTGATGCGACCGAAGCTGTCCGCTATTGGGAGATTTCACTGTATCCATGCTCATATTCGGCATCTTTACTTCAAGTCTCTATTGTTAAATATTTGTTTCTTTTCATGGCCCATGTGCCATTCATTTTTGTTCGATTCTTGCAACACAAAATAGAATAGTATTAAAAATTATAATAACACTAACCCGAATGTGCATTTGTTGAGACCAAGTTGGTACTCAACCGATATCGTACAATTAGGTTAGTATCCCCTACGGATGAACTAGTACATTCATATAGGTTGATGTACGCATATCTATAATAAGTATCTCAAAAATAATAGTACACTGGGTAATATCATAGTAGTATAATAACTCATAAGCAGGAGGACACTCGATCTCAATATTATCTTAGTGACGCTATTCCTTTCAAGCTATTGTTTATTATTAAATGGTAGAAGGGTTTTGATCCCGTTATCTCGACACGATTGCGTCGCAATTACGGCAACGGAAAATCTCGCGGCCTCGGATGTGATTTATGGTCGACCGACCGGGAAAATCACAGTCAGGCTACGTGTTTGGGATTTCTTCACCATCGTGAATTTCCGGGTCAATGTCTCGCGTCACATTGAGTGGTCCAAAAGCTTGACATAAATTTAACGTTGGTGGCATCATCTTTTTTTTTATAGTGTAACATGAAAGTAAAGTTGTGTAGTTGGTGAGTGTCGGGACAACATCCGTCGGCATAATCCTGTCGCGTGTGCCTATTCTTAGGGAAGGGTAGGTAAGGTATATAAAAATTTCATGTAGGATATCATTCCAGGTCAGTCTAGGATACTTACAAGGGGAACACCAACCCTGCAGGTCCTGGATCTCGACGAAGCTTCGGGAATCCTCTTGTTTAAGTGAGCAATGGAGGTACCCAGCCGGGTTTTGTCCAATGGGCCTCGTATCCCGAGATACAGCTATGGAAATTAGCATTGTCCATAAAGGCCCATGTTAAAATGACACATATATAGATATACTGACAATACTGACCTCCATGGTTGTACCTGAGAATAGGAGGCCCATGGTATTGAACCCTTGGAGATACATTCATTTCTCACCAAAACAAGATGATCCCCAGAGTTTGATCAAGATCCAGGACCCGCAAGGTTGGTGCTCCCCTCGTTAGTGCTGCATGAAGAATTACTTGTCAATCCAGAAATCGTCTCATCCATGAATAAGACCACTGCATTTCATTAGGAATAATGATTTTTTGTAGTGATCCCAAGAAGATCATCGGGTATTCAATTCTTGCTCGTTCTACTCGGCGTTTTGAGTTTCGTTCCTCTGAATCATCCATTGCCAAGAGGAAAATTTGATATCCAATCATCCACTTGAACAAGTAACGTGTTCTCTTCCTCATGAGAAATTTTCAATGTAGAGGAAACGATCTACACATTTTGTTATTTAAGGAAGGCGTAGATGGAGACATTGACAATTGGAGGAGACTGAATGAACTTCCAAAAATCATTAGGTTATATTCATTTTAAAGTTTTCATAAATTCTTTCAATGGACTGGATGCTCTTGAAATCAAGACATTGAATTGATTCGTGCATTCTTCATTTGATTCTCGATATGGCTATTTATTTTGATAAGCAATATTTCCCTCATTCCCATTTGTACTTGACTTTATTGTTCATCAAATTTTTGTTTGTTCAATTTTTGAAATGATTGGTTTGTTTGATAAGGAATATTTATCTCATTCGCATAGTTGACTCTATGTTCATAGAATTTTTGATGTTTTCCGTTCATAGTTTAGAGAATATATTCTTTTTGTTGCAATATTATTGGAAGACTATTTTTTTCGGAATTGGAATAGTGCAGAAAGAAGCGCGTTCTAACTGCACGTATAGTACCGCGATCTGCCGCGGCTTCGGAGGCGGTACTGATATTAGAACGAGGTTTCCGATCCTGGCGGGACTCGCGCAGGTTTTTTAGTGTAGAACGACAGATTTCTGATGCAACAAAATGATTCCATATGAATAGAGGGACGAGTACAAAGTACAGGTCTGCGCAACGTGAATATCTCTCGAATGTGTTCAATGAAAGATTCGTGGCTGTATAAGGATGGACGAACGATGCCTGATATTTATAACGTCACGAGTAATAAACGCGCTGCTCTGCAATGATTTCTGGAATGACGTCTTGATTGTTTGGATCTTGTCTATCATTATCACTGATTCTTTTATCGGTATTACGCGATGTTAGCTCTATGTAAAACATCGATACAGCAATATTGACCAATCGTTCGAACAGGACCTCAATAAGTACAGATACAAGATTGCTCACACACCTTTACGCTTGATTACACATCTGAGCTATGAGGTGGAGCAAGCCCTTGAAACATAATCCTGACATGGCAAACAGAGTATCCGACTATCGGTCCAAAACAAGCACTCGTAACCTCAAGAAGTAGCTGTTTTCTTCGGGAAATATCTCAAAATCGGTCCATTATTCCTCTTAGCGTCCCATTTGAACGTTGATCAGCACATTTCAATCGATCATCTCCCCAAGTTTCGTCAATATTCACCCGGAGCCCCAAGCGATGAATTTTATTGCGGGGCTCTTCGAGGAAAAGGATTGAAATGAAATGGATCAACCCATTACATCTTTGTCGGCAACCGGAAGACTTGTGTTAAATAACGGTGAGTGAGTCCGTTTCTATCAGGTAATCCTTCTCTCTACTCGATCCGCCATTGCTCCCCCTTGTGCTCCAAAATCCGACAAAGACTTCTCGCCGGTTCGCATCGGCTTGAGACAGGAGAGAATAATTCTCTCGATCCCCGGGGGTCCTGTAAGTGACTTCCAGGAGATTTTCGCGAGTGAAATTCGTGGGGGAAACATGGGTGAAATGCGACAGAGACAGTCTCGCTCGTAGAGTCCTGAGTATCCCCAGGATAATTGTGATCCGGCGAGTGCCCATTAAGACTTCGACGACAGATCAAGCTGAAGGATGGGAGGAGAAGAAGAAATCACAAAGGAGTAAAAATTCTGAAAACACACTGAAATGCGTGGAACTCCTTCAGAGTTGGAAGTTGAGTTTCTCGGAGTTGGGAAATGAGAGTCCAGAAGAATTCCTGGCTAGCTTGGAAGATTATAAGGGGCAGCTGCAGATGGTAAACGATGAATTGTTGGCAGCTATTCTAGCGGTGTTGTCTGGAAAGGCACGGGTGTGATTTTGAACCCAAAGGAGAGAAATCACAAGCTGAAAGAAATTTGTCCAAGGGTTTAGACATCAATATATTGGAGTTTGGGACGATGATGTCCTCATGGACGAATTGCAGCAGAGGACTCAGGCTAAGGGTGAGGAGATTGCCCAGTACCTAACGTGCATAAAGCAGATAATTCAACTGTTCAGTAATCCACCAAGCAGGAAGTGGGAGGTGAAGAAAGTGAAACGGAATTCGTTGCCAGAATTGAGGCTATACATTTCCGAGGAAATAGTCTACGACCTGAACGACATAGAGCATTATGGGCTTGAATGGAAGAGACAGAAGGAATTAGACGAGTGCTACATAGCGCCACCACCGGAAGAGAAGGCGAGAATTAAGAGTGGTGCATATGGAGAGTCGAAATCGGCCTAGAAAATCATGCAATCAGCTGCAACCGAGAAAACTGAAAAAGCAGTCCAGGAAAACGACGAACCTGAGAAACTCCCCAACAATGAAGGTAAGACGGAGACGAAAAGTAGTAAAAGGAAGAAGAAAAAGGAGGAGAAAGAGATGAAAGAGAAAGTAACTACTGAGGCGGTGGCGTTGCATCGGACTGCTAGTCAGTCTGCTCCGCCCAAACTTCCTGAAACTCAGACTCAAAACGCGACTCCAGCGACCCTAAGGCCGGTGACGCAGACAAATTTGGGTCGGCAGGTAGCACAGGGCTACTGGCCAGGGCGATTCCCGGCGATTCATCCACAGATGCCGTGGATGCTGCCTGCGAGTCTGAATCATGGTAATCGAGGTCTAAGGGCTCAATGAAGACCGCCACAGAGGGAGCAGTTCCAGAATAGGCAGTGGCAGAGAGAGCGGTTCCAAAATGATCCACAACAGAGAGGGCAGTTGCAGAATAGACAGCAGCAGGAGGGACAAGCGCCAGTGCAAAATAGAGTGCAGAATCAGGCAGGGAACACGTGCTACTCTTGTGGAGTGGCAGGCCATTATTCGAGGGAGGGTCCGGACCGACAGTGCTATAGGTGCAACCAGACCGAGCATGTGGTTAATGATTGTAGCCGACGAGGCACCAACCTAGCTTGCCAGGGCTATGGGGTCCAGGGAGTTACAGTCAAGGACTGCCAAATTTGTAATTTCGGGAATAGGAACCAGCGAAATGGATCGCGGGGGGGAGGGGCTTAGGAGAACGAAAGCCCTGCATAGGAGTAGACGAAAACGAGTTAGAAGAGCCGAATCTGTACGACTCGGAGACAGATTTGTCGGAGACGGAGTTGATCGATTGTGCGGGAGCAATGGAAACTGAAAGATTTCGGCGTCGTGTGGAGGTTTCAAAGGGTTGCTCGACGAACTTGGAAGATTCACGGAGCCAGTTCTCTCAGGCAAGGACAAGCAAGTTCAGCAGCGAGATAGCAGACATGGTTGCTAGAATGGATCCGCAGGTCAGCAAAGCCACGGCTAGAAAACCTTCGGAGATACATGACAACGCCGCTCTAGCTGAAGCTAAGACAGGGGAAGAAATCGCTGAAAACCCGGCACCCGCAGATCGTATACACGCGGATGTGGGCCAGTGGAGTACTCAGAGTTGTACAGAAGGGCCAGAAGTCGACGCCGCACCAAGGAATTTCATAGAAGTAGTACTGAATGGAAAGTCCTTCTCGACGCTGTATGACCTTGGGCCTCAAGTTTTTTTTGTCGGACCGAAGATCGCGAAATATTATGAGAAGAGATTGTTCAAAAACAGGGATATATTGAAGGGAGCAGTCAGAAAGGGGGTGACGCGGGCGTCGAAAATGAACATGGAAATGAATGGACATAGATGGACCGTCATCATGGAAGCGGCACCTGACACAAGCTGCGACATGGTTTTTGGAATGGACTTCATGAAGGCTCGGATGTTGGATTCTGAAAATGTGACGGACGATGGCGTGTCCTAAAAGGCGGTTACAAATACTTTGTAGAATCATAAAAAAAAGTGAGGGGAGAATATTTGCAGAGTGTGCAGGGTCAGTGGTAGTGGAAGAAGATGGACGTTGGGTTGACAGACCTCGCTAAGCACTTTTTCAGGCTTCTTGATGAGACACCGGTAAGGCATTAGCAGAGGAGAACGTCCCCAAAAATGTTATAAAACACGTGAAAAGGTGCAGAAGATGGTGGTTGTGGGAACCATAGTGCCGTCTAATAGTGCTTGGAGCAGTGCGTCAGTCCTGGTGCGGAAGTACGATGGAACATACAGGTTCTTCTGCGTAGAAAGTGACAATTGAAGACGCGTATCCACTACCGAACATGGACTCCATATCGGACCGGCTTCGGAAAGCAAAGTACATCTCGAAGGTGGATTGAAAAGAGCGTATATGCAGATTCCCCTTGATGAGGGCAGCCAGCATTACACGAGTTTCGGAATCCCCGGAGCAGTCTCCTGGATGTTTACGAAGATGGCGTTCGGTGTATGTAATGCTCCAGCGACTTTTCAGCGGTTATTCGATCAATTATTTGGGCTTGAATTACAACCATTCGTATTCGGGTACTTAGATGACATAATAATAGCGACGGAGACGTATGAAGAACATGTATATTACCTCACCCTGGTAATGGAAAGACTCATACAGGCGGGTTTGAGAGTAAATCCAGATAAGTGCCAAATTTGCTATAAGGGAGTTAATCACTTAGGCTTCATTCTGGACGTGACTTGGTTGCGACCAGATCCGGAGAAGACAGAACCGGTGAGAAAGATAGCAGCTCCGAAAAATGTCGAACAGTTAAGATCGATCCTGGGCATCGTAGGTTGGTACGTGAGATTCATCGGAAACGATGCGGTAATCGAAGTATCGTTGTTGAAGCTTCTACGCAAAGAGCCACACTGGGAACATTTACAAATTTTTTCCGGACCATCTCTCACAACCGAACCGGGCAAGCTTTGACCAAGTGAGTTAGCTCGATGACTTCGTGAACTCTTCCTCTTCAAAAGAAAAGTTCTCAAATTAGTGACGGATCAGAATTTTTCCCGTGATAGTAGCGAATCTAAAGAAAAATCTGCACCCGTTAGGCTCACGTCAACTTTGGGTCGATGTAAAGACCCGAATTTTCACTCGATCGAGGTGAAATTTTAAACACTCTCCCAGTTCGATAGGGAAAAGGGAATAATGCGGTCAAAAATGGGATTATAATGATAGTCTTATCATCATCATTTTCTGGCCAAAACCAATCAAATTTCATATGGATCGATAGAGAAAAATTTTCCAATGCAGAAATGTAATGGGCTGGACTTTCTGACTATTGGATGATATTATAAAAGGACTTTCAACCCTCTGAAAAAAGCCGACACGGAAGTAGTTAACCTTGCAGTTCGACTTCTAGAGGCACACCGGACCGTCACCATCGGTAGATCCCGCCGGAAAATATGAGTCCGCAGCCAGGCTCGGGTCGTAAACGACCCTCATGAAGCCATTATGAACTAACTCCAGCCAATTTCTGAGTAATCGAAATAATCAAATTACCGCCATTCTGATTGCGGAATCTGCTTGCTAATACGAGGCTGATCACTTACAAACTTGAATGGCAGAAATCGGATAAGATTAACTATATCAAATGATAATCGGCGATATCGCTACAGTCGATATTATCTTATCAGATATTGGCCGATTTCGACCAGTCAAGTTTCTAGATGATGCCTTAAGTAATAAACAACCCCCATGAAGTCATTACGGAATCTCCTATCCAATTTTTGACTAATCAAAATAATTGGATTAACCACACTCTGATAATGAGATACCCTTGCTGATATCAAGCCGATCATTTAGAAACTAGAATGGTCGAAATCGGCCAATATCTGATAAGATAATATCGATTGTAGTGATATCGCCGAATATCATTTTTTATAGTTAATCTTATCCGATTTCTCCCATTCAAGTTTGTAAGTGATCAGCCTCGTATTAGCAAGCAGATTCCACAATCAGAATGGCGGTAATTTGATTATTTCGATTACTCAGAAATTGGCTGGAGTTAGTTCATAATGGTTTGATGAGGGTCGTTCACGATCCGAGCCTGGCTGCGGACTCATATTTTCCGGCGGGATCTACCGATGGTATCGGTCCGATGTGCCTCTAAAAGTCAAACCGCAAGGTTAACTACTTCTGTGGCGGCTTTTCTTAGAGGGTTGAAAGTCCTTTTATAATATCATCCAATAGTCAGAAAGTCTAGCCCATTACATTTCTGCATTGAAAAAATTGTTCTCTATCGATCCATATACAATTTGATTAATTTTGGCCAAAAAATGGAAAAACCTCATAATGATGAGACTACCATCATAATCTCATTTTCGACCGCATCATCCCCTTTTCCCTATCGAACTGGGAGAGTGTTCAAAATTTCAACTCGATTTGGGAGAGTGTTCAAAATTTCACCTCGATCGAGTGAAAATTCGGGTCTTTACATCGACCCAAAGTTGACGTGAGCCTAACGGGTGCAGATTTTTCTTTAGATTCGCTACTATCACGGGAAAAATTCTGATTCGTCACTAATTTGAGAACTTTTCCTTGAAGAGGAAGAGTTGACGAAGTCATCGAGCTAACTCACTTGGTCAAAGCTTGACCGGTTCGGTTGTGAGAGATGGTCCGGAAAAAATGTGTATATGTTCCCAGTGTGCGGCGGTCCAATCGTCGACAAAGGTGTCACCCGCGTTCCTGAATTATGGGAGGCATCCGCCACAGGTGAAGAGTCTCAGGAATGGAGTAGATCAGGGGATACAAGTAGAGAGGTTAGATCCGAAGTTATGGACCGATAGGTTAAAAACATTAGACATGCTGAGAGAGCTAGTCATCAAAAGTATAGATGAAAGTAGACAGAAGCAAGAGAAGATTCACAAGAAGGGTAGGAAAACCGTTCAATTCCAAGTGGTCGACCAATTGAGGAGAAGGACACACTATTTGTCGAAAGGGATTGATGAACTCAACTCGAAACTTGCTCCTAAGTTTGAGGGTCCTTCCACAATAAAGCAAGTCGACGGTAGTATATGTGCTCGAGGGAGACTCGGGTAGAACGCTGCCGGAGGTACATGTGTCCGATCTAAAGAGATGGGTTCCCCCCAGAACATGCATGAGAAAATAGAAAGATGTAGAGGTGGTGGTACGCGGTCGTTGTGTTGTCCAGATCCAAGGTAAAGTGGAAGCAGATACGACCATTTCAGATGTGGACAAAGACAATTTCTCCCCAGGAAGACCAGACTTTGGTGAACTTGACCCACACTCGGTTGATGCCCCAAAACGGGAGACGCTGTGGCAGGAGCGCGAAAACACTCGGTGTCTGGAGCGACAGCGAAGGACGAGCGACGGGTCCCGTGCTTTGCAGGCAAGGGATTCGGTTCGGGATTCATCCAAGGAGGTGGGTGGGGGAGCCAGTAAGTCACTCGGATTGGTGGAGGCCTTGCTGCTAGCGGAGGGAGTTGATCTGGTGTCGAAGGGAGCACTTCAATTGGATGAAGAGATGCTGGCTCCACCGCCAGAGTTTGCCGATGAAGCCACTGCAAGCAACCCCCGAGCGGTTGAGAAGGAGTTGAAGGGGGCACCATCGCGAGTCGTGTTGGCAAAGATTCCGAAACGCCGAGATCTCGGGACCAATGGGCATCGCGCAACGGTTCCGTCGATTGAAGAGTTGGGGTCGAGGCAAGCGCAACGCGAATTGGAGGCTTGTTGGGGGAGGGGGAGCGTCCGATGGCTTAGGTGAAGCGGACCAACTGGTCGCTTCAACCTGTGCCCATCGACGGAATCGTCCCGATCGATCGAATGCCCAGAGAACGAACCATCGATGCGTAGTACGTTCGTTCCTCGTGCACCACCGTCGCGGCATGAAGTGCCGGAACCGGAGGGGGGTTGGCCTTGTTACCGAGTCGATACCGGTCGACTCCGCCACCGCTTTAATCCGAACCGTCATTTTGAGTTCGACGATTACGAGAGCGGCGTGGCACGACTGGGGATTCGGGACGAGTCACCCCGTCCGGAGCCGGGCAACGTGTCGAGACGGGTAGCAGAGGAATGGGTACCCATGTCACTTCGGGTTCCCGAGCGAAGTCCTCGTTCGGAAGCCAACGAGGAGGCAGGGCAGGGTTGATTAGGGGGGCGAGGGCGCAATCCTAAGCTAACATTTCGGTACCGCCAATCGAGGCGGGATCAAACCTCAACGAAGCCGAATCTAAATGGTCCTTCGGACGTAATTGTGATCAACCCGGTCGAGGAGCAGCAATTTCCACCGGGAGAGGGGGTTCTGGGAGAGAGATACGAGGAACGGCCGTTGGAAAGAGCCAGTAGGAGGAGGAGGAGGAGGAGGCGCCGCCATGGCCGACAGAGAAGAGAAGTGGCCCAGCTAGAACAACCCCTCAGGCTAGTGGAGAGTAATGCAGGATCAGGGCCGCCAAAGCAACCGAGAGCACAGAGGTCAGCACCGGAGGGTCATGCGCCACAGCGCGGGGACAGAGACGAATGAACGCTTGGGGCTCCATTGCCGGTCAGGATGACCGGCAGATTTTTTTGGGATTCGGTAGCGTTACCAACGAAGCCCCACCTAGACCCGGTCCGTTACGCCTGTTTCCATTGTGGTCCTTCTGGCTGAGTTGTGGAAGAAGAGGCCTCGAGTTGGAGGACTGCCCGAGGTGTTCCGTGGCTTACTGGGCCTCCATCGGTGTCCAACAAGGCCAGGAATCTCTTACTGGCCATCAGGTTTGGCCCCCGCAGCAACAACAGCAACTATAACAAGAACAACATGTACTATCTGCAAGACCACCGATGTCCCGTGAGGAGGCCACCCAACAGTGGAGGGTGCGGGAGGTATTGTCTGACCTGCCATCATGGACTTCAGCGAGGGCTAGAGCGATACTCACAGGAGTTACGGATGAGGAAGCCAATGAGCTCATAGCCTTGGCAGGACTGGTTCAAGAAATGAGTGGGGAGCGTCGGGCGGCGTTCCTGGACAGTTGCCTCTGCAGCTTAAGCAGCGGGGGAGCTGGAAAATGGAACCAGCCCAAACTCAAGACGGAGACGTAATCGACCAGCTTCGGCTAGTTGAGTAGTGGTGATGGGGTAAGTATATTGCATGAAATCAGTAGTAATAATAGTAGAGAGAGTATGAAGGTCTGAATGTACAGTATGGATATAGATTCAGGATAAATATCTGAATAAGGAAAAACAAGGGGTTCGAGGTGGTGGCGGTTCGGTGGTGACGACAGGGAAGCTGTGATTGAAGGCGGACCCCTCCCTTCAGAAGTAGTCCAGCTTGAGGGGGGGATATGCGACGGAGTCGCACAGCTTTTAGCGTCATCACTGCTCGCCGCTGTTTTGAATTACCCACCGAAGGATATAAAACACATGCAGCGTAGCAGCCAGGCAATTGGAGTTGCGTGTGAATACGAAGCCGGTATAGCAGAACTCTGATAGATGGGGGCAGCACCTACTGGATAATCAGAAGCGGAAGCAAGTGATGGTGCGAGTATGTGGCGGGCTCGCGCGGGAGAAGATAGAGAGACGAGGAGAATGGGCGAGCGCGGTTAAGTGAGAGAGGGGGGTATAGTTTGTGCACACGGCACGCGAGTCAGCCAGGCTTACAGCAGAGTGAGAGAGACATAAACACGAAGTACGCGGGTTTTCACGCGAGTGAGCGAGTCGGGTATAGTTTTGGGATGAAACGCACGTGCATCGCGGTCAGAGTGGAGTTGCCGTAAGATACCTGAGTAGTAAGGGTTTTCGCGCATGCTCAACGGGTGGAGGCATGAAACAGTTACGTATATAAAATACGGATTTCCCAGGTGGAGTGTCGGCGCGGGATTCTGTGCGATTTTGATACCGCGATTTGCCACTTTTTCCTATCTCGCGGGTGGATTCCCGGAACTAGATGATGATTGATGGTTTCGCGAACAACGTCAGGTGGTTGAATTGATGAGGACGAGGAGGAAGACGAACGACCATTCTCGAGAGTTGCCGTAGATTCGACAACCTCGTATAATTTTGTCGCGATTCACAGATCGGAGTACCGTGAAATCGGTCGGATTCTCATTGGAAATTCGGGGAAAAGGATTGAAATGAAATGGACCAACCCATTATATCTTTGTCGGCAACCGGAAGACTTGTAATAAATGACGTCGAGTGAGTCCGCTTCAGTCAGGTGATCCTTTTCTCTACTCTATTCGACATTGCTCCCCCTTGTGCTCCAAAATTGGACGAAGACGTCTCGCCGGTGTGCATCGGCTTGAGACAGGCTAGAATAATTCTCTCGATCCCCTCGGACCCGGTGAGTGACTTTCGGGGAATTTTTGCGAGTAAAATTTGTAGGGGAAACTCGGGTGAAATGCGACAGAGACAGCCTCGTTCGTAGAGTCCTGAGTATTCCCGGAATAATTATAATCCGGCGAGTACCCAGTAAGACTCCGACGAGAGCTGATTAGTGACAGCGTGTTCGGCCATAAATGAGTGATTGTTCATCATTAATTGGCTCGATGCCATATTTTTCATGCTGGTAAAATCAAGATCGGGTTACGGAGTCCCGCATGGCTCCAATGAATGAGTGAAAGAAGTGTTTGATTAAAGACTATTTTAAAGAGACGCTTCAGCGGAGTTTAACCGTGGTCTAAATCAGAATTATTTTGATGATCGCATTCTTGGGGTGTAACAATGTATATATATAGCATAGTTCAGATGGAACTTTAGTCTTATCATCCATAGTAGAGTAACAGTTTTCTTTCCCCTCGCCCTTCTAGATTCTATGGAATTAGCGCAGGTAAGGGCATTCGTCCTCTCAGTTTGGCAGAGGAATTTGGGATCTTCGTGCGAAAATATAAATTAGTTGAGCGTGGCCTCAAATCCCACGTTACAAACCCGTGTCCCGCCTGGTGTGGCCTGCCTGGACTATGCGTAGTCCGCGTAAGCTGAACCAGCCCGGTGTCTGGTCATAGATCTGAAGGATCTTGATGCAGATTTTCCCCTCTAACCTTTTGAAAAGGAAGACAAAAAAGAGAGAATGTGGTAGGGCAATATGTTCAACAATACCTGATCTTTAGCAGTGTTGATCCTGAATATAAATTACCTCGATTAGCCACCTTAGTATGACCTTGGTTTCCAAAGATTGAATAATTGTGGTCTGCAATCAATCTGGTTCAAATCTGCAAAAAGATCTCGAAAGATTGGAGTATCTGGCTTTACTGTTCTCTAGTTTGTAGCCAGGAACCCTTCTGTTTGGCTTCTAGTTGTCAACTTCTCTCTTTGGCTTCTCGCCGGAATTACTGATCGACGTCCAGCCGAGGAATATAATGGGTAGGGGCCCCAAAAAATTGAAATGAACTGCTCGGCGGCTTGCCGAGGACTCCCTACTGGACAGTAACCCTAAGTTTTAACTGCGATGATCTGACAAGGATCCCCCTTCTCAAGCTACCTCCAAGTGGTTTTTACGAATTCACAAAATTGGTGCCACGAAGAAATTCCCATTATCTCTTTCTCGCTCTTAATCTTTCAGAAAATATCATGGGTCGTGGGACAGGATGGTACGCACATCTCCAATATTCGAAAATCAACGAATCGTGGCAAAATTGCCACGTGCACTGGTTGTGAATGTTCCGACCAAGACTCCGTTTGCTTTTCATTACCCTCGGAAACTTTGTCCAAACATACAGAGTCTCGAAGAACTAGACGTGCTATCTCATCACAGACATATACCGAATTCGTAAGATTCTGTACCAGTGCACGTGCGCGCTGACTTGAGTCCGATTTAGGTTGAATTTGAATGTTTCACTAAGGTGCAGACCAGACAAAGAAATAAAAGGAAAAGTTCATCCGTATCCAAAAATATGTAACATAACAAGAAGAGAAGAAACTTGAACATCAAGCACTCGAACCTTATTGAATATCAAGACCCATGAGTAATTCATAAATCCAAGACGAGGAGAAGAAATAGTTATGAAGTAGAGAATTGAGTCCATTGAGATATGTTTAAATCAGAAAAGATGAAACTTTGACTTTGGAAGATATATGTCAGTGAGTAGTGATTCTTGGGTTCATTCAGTCAAGAGAGACGAAACCGTGAGTTTCCGGACGCGACAGCGTGGAAGATCCTATATTAGGTATCATTAATATACGCATATTTGGGTCAAATCGAGCACAAAGATAAGAAAGAGCATCCGGGATGACATGTACAGATATTCATGAATGCTTTCATCAACTCTAGTATTAAAACACTGGAAAATCATCAAATCTGCAAATACTCAAGGATTCTGGATCTTTATTCATTGATGACAGAGGAGAGAGTATGATTTTCCAATAGCAACGGTTAGAGATTATTCTACAACGATTGGAAATTATTTGAGAAAATCTAAACATGGTTGAGTAAGTCCCTCTCTCGAGATTTCGGGCCCTACATCGTATTTCAAAAAATTGTTGAAATTTGTCAGAACTTTGATGAAATCCGTCAAAATCTTCCACAGAGAATTTGTTATGTCTCAAAACGCTGCCAATTCTGGATTAAATTGAATGAATCGACGTCATGAGACGCTTGTAATTGAGGCGAGGGGAGAGGCCTGCGCCATATTGGATTTTCTAGGAATAGTCACCCGGAATCCGTTCGGAGAATATCTCAAAATATAATGAACCGAATTACCTGGAATTTGATATGAGCGTATAAAATGCCTGTCCGAAGAGCGCATCGTGGCCAGAAGTCATATTCTATGCTGGGAAAGTATTTTTCCAAACTGTGATTTTGATGTCGTCTGCTACTATGAGGGCACTCAGTCCCGAGATTGATTGTATGCGACGCAATCACATACTTTATTGGGGATTTGACGACGATGCGCTCTTCTTTTAGATCTGAAGATTATGATGAATGCCTCCTTCAGACGCAACTCCTGGTAGAGCTTGAGATGAATCCCGAACGGCAACGAATACGGCGGTACCCGGGTGGTTCGCGACGAGTTCTATGGGTGGCCAGCTTGTGCTACGCGAGGGACACCTGTTGTTTGTTTATATTCGCGCGAGCATCAAATTTTCCTGCTACTATTTCGATATAAACATCATACCTGATTCTGCATGTCAGAAACAGGAGAGCAGATTCAAAGCTAGCTACATTCAAACGATATTAAATGAAAATACAAGCTTTAGGTGATTATATCACCCATAGGTTATTGTCGTGGTTTCAGCCGGACGGTCATAGGGTCCATTCGTTGGGAGGAATAAGGTAAGGAAAGATTGATTTGAACAAACACGACAGTCAACACTGGAAAATCAACACTTGGTTCCAGAACCTGTGATAGTCTTCGCTGTACAAATACCTGTATAGCGAAGACTCATATCCTTTGAGCCTCTGAGTCCTCTCTGATCATTGCAACCTTTTTTATCCAAGGTTCCAGTTTCAATTTCCTAGAATAGCTGGTCAAAATGGCGTATCCGGGTCATTTTGAGAGATGAAGTCATTCTCGGAATATTGAATTGAAGTTTCAACCGTGTCTAACAAGATCCCTGTATTTCAGAGGGATAATTTCATGTTCCGTTATTTGATTCCGTTGAAACTTGTTCGAGTTCTGAAAATTTCGTGATCAAAAGTTAAAAAGTTTCATTGTATATTTTATTGTCCTCAAGATATATTTATGAAATACAGAGTGTAATTGTTCTGTATGGGCCTCCAAACCATTCCTGACCATTCAGGTTTTTCTATTCGAAGTTCCGGTCCCGATATCTCAGAATACTTGGTCAAAATGGCGTATCCGAGTCATTTTCAGAGATGAAGTCAATCTTAGAATACTGAATTGAAGTTTTAACCATGTCAGCTAAGATCCCTGTATTCTAAAGAGATGGTTTGATGTTCAATTATCTGAATCCGTTGAATTTTGGTTGAGCTCTAAAGCTTTTGTGACGAAAAATTGGGAAGTTATATTCTCATTTCCATCCTACTCAAGATGTATTTGAAGAATACAGGATATAATTGCTTTGTTCCAGCCTCTGAACCATTTCTAATCATTCTGATCATTCTATCCAAGATTCTAGTTCCAATATCCTAGAACACTTGGTCAAAATGGCGCATTCGGGTCATTTTGAATGATAAAGTCAATCATGGAATATTGAATTGAAGTTCCAACCATGTCCAACAAGATCCCAGTATTTCAGAGGGATGATTTCATGTGCAGTTATCTGAGTCCGTTGAAACTTGGCCGAGTTCTCAAGATCTTGCAACCAAAAGTTAGGAGGTTATATTGTAAATTCTCGATACACTGTGCGTAAAAGTACACTTTGCGCACACTTTATCGACTTTCACTCACAGTTCATCGAAAAGTATAGTTAGATACACGGCCGTAAAACCTTTTACTCGCATCCTCGTGATGATTCCGACCCTCGCCTGCGGCTCGGGCCGGAGACCCATCACTCGGACGCGAATAAAATGTTTCACGCTCTCGTATCGAGATGTACTATTCATTGGCCTCAAGATGTGTTGATAAAGTGTGTTGATAACAGAGTGTAATTGTTCTGTATGGGCCTCCAAATCATTTCTGATCATTCAGGTTTTCCTATTCCAAGTTCCACTTCCAATATCTTAGAATACTTGGTCGAAGTGGCGTATCCGGGTCATTTTCAGAGATAAACACAATCTTACTATATTGAATTAAGTTTGAAATCAAGATCCCTGTATTTCAGAGGGA
This sequence comes from Eretmocerus hayati, assembly GCA_029851415.1. Taxonomy (NCBI): domain Eukaryota; kingdom Metazoa; phylum Arthropoda; class Insecta; order Hymenoptera; family Aphelinidae; genus Eretmocerus; species Eretmocerus hayati. Next base: position 105,095,412 of record CM056742.1, read on the forward strand.
TGATTCCATATTCAGTTATCTGAATCCGTTGGAACTTGGTTGAGTTCGAGAGATTTTGTGACCAAAAATTAGGAAGATATATTGTCAGTTTTATTGTTCTCAAGATGCATTGAAAGAATTTCTTCATATTAAGTCGCGTGACGACTGTTGTGGTGTCCGGAGTCACTTGATTTTCCCCTAGATACTAACCTAACCCTGTAGAAATGTCACTAGCCCTGTTTTACCTAACCTTACCTGACCTGTCGAGGTGGAAAATGTCCCTAGACGTATAATTAAAATTATACCCTCGCTATGTTTCAATATATGATGGGAGGAACGGCCGAATTGCGAGGTATTCCTTATCGAAGCGAGATTTCTTGACAGAGCTTCCGTCACTCTGATTGTCTGGGGAACATACATCCCCTGTAGAGCCACAGAGCCATCGGGAAGATATCGAGAACCCAACTTCAATATCATTATTAGTCTCAAATGCAGACCTGATGGTAGTTTCCATCCTTGTCTCTACACCGTACTGAATTATTTAAACTGTGAGAAAGATGTGTGATATTGAGTGTGTGTTTCGCCGTGGTCTCTCTCTTGGGCTCGTCAGTGAGGCGAAGAGAGACCTGTCTCAGACACTATTGTAAATCGGGTGGATTCACATCAGGTTGAAGAAGGGTTAACATTGAAATTTTCGTGAAACAACCATAAATTAGGGTTGCCATCTAGTGATAAAGACACGAAGCAGATGTTAAGCTTCGTCTGGTAAACGACTTCATACGGCCTCATGTCGTTTGGTGGAATAATGAAAATTATACCCTCGCTATGTTTCAATATATGATGGGAGGAACGGCCGGATTGCGAGGCATTCCTTATCGAAGCGAGATTTCTTGACAGAGCTTCCGTCGCTCTGATTGTCTGGGGAGCATACATCCCCTGTAGAGCCACAGAGCCATCGGGAAGATATCAAGAACCCAACTTCAATATCATTATTAGTCTCAAATGCAGACCTGATGGTAGTTTCCACCCTTGTCTCTACACCGTACTGAATTATTTAAACTGTGAGAAAGATGTGTGATATTGAGTGTGTGTTTCGCCCTGGTCTCTCTCTTGGGCTCGTCAGTGAGGCGAAGAGAGACCTGTCTCAGACACTATTGTAAATCGGGTGGATTCACATCAGGTTGAAGAAGGGTTAACATTGAAATTTTCGTGAAACAACCATAAATTAGGGTTGCCATCTAGTGATAAAGACACGAAGCAGATGTTGAGCTTCGTCTGGTAAACGACTTCATACGGCCTCAGGTTGTTTGGTGGAATAATGAAAATTATACCCTCGCTATGTTTCAATATATGATGGGAGGAACGGCCGGATTGCGAGGCATTCCTTATCGAAGCGAGATTTCTTGACAGAGCTTCCGTCGCTCTGATTGTCTGGGGAGCATACATCCCCTGTAGAGCCACAGAGCCATCGGGAAGATATCAAGAACCCAACTTCGATATCATTATTAGTCTCAAATGCAGAGCTGATGGTAGTTTCCATCATTGTCTCTACAAGAAATCTCGCTTCGATAAGGAATGCCTCGCAATTCGTCCGTTCCTCCCATCATATATTGAAACATAGCGAGGGTATAATTTTCATTATTCCACCAAACGACATGAGGCCGTATAAAGTCGTTCACCAGACGAAGCTTAACATCTGCTTCGTGTCTTTATCACTAGATGGCAACCTTAATTTATGGTTGTTTCACAAAAATTTCAATGTTAACCCTTCTTTAACCTGATGTCAATCCACCCTATTTACAATAGTGTCTGAGATAGGTCTCTCTTAGTCTCACTGACGAGCCCAAGAGAGAGACCAGGGCGAAACCCACACTTAATATCACACATCCTCCTCACAGTTTAAATGATTCCGTACGGTGTAGAGACAAGGATGGAAACTACCATCAGCTCTGCGTTTGAGACTGTTAATGATATTGATGTTGGGTTCTTGATATCTTCCCGATTGCTCTGTGGCTCTACAGGGGATGTTAGTTCCCCAGACAATCGGAGTGACGGAAGCTCTGTCAAGAAATCTCGCATCGATAAGGAATGCCTCGCAATCCGGCCGTTCCTCCCATCATATATTGAAACATAGCGAGGGTATAATTTTCATTATTCCACCAAACGACATGAGGCCGTATAAAGTCGTTCACCAGACGAAGCTTAACATCACGAAGCAGATGTTAAGTTTCGTCCGGTGAACGACTTTATACGGCCTCATGTCGTTTGGTGGAATAATGAAAATTATACCCTCGCTATGTTTCAATATATGATGGGAGGAACGGCCGAATTGCGAGGCATTCCTCATCGATGCGAGATTTCTTGACAGAGCTTCCGTCACTCTGATTGTCTGGGGAACATCCATCCCCTGTAGAGCCACAGAGCCATCGGGAAGATATCAAGAACCCAACTTCAATATCATTATCAGTCTCAAATGCAGAGCTGATGGTAGTTTCCATCATTGTCTCTACAAGAAATCTCGCTTCGATAAGGAATGCCTCGCAATTCGTCCGTTCCTCCCATCATATATTGAAAGATAGCGAGGGTATAATTTTCATTATTCCACCAAACGACATGAGGCCGTATAAAGTCGTTCCTCAGACGAAGCTTAACATCTGCTTCGTGTCTTTATCACTAGATGGCAACCTTAATTTATGGTTGTCTCACAAAAATTTCAATGTTGACCCTTCTTCAACCTGATGTCAATCCACCCGATTTACAATAGTGTTTGAGATAGGTCTCTCTTCGTCGCACTGACGAGCCCAAGAGAGAGACCAGGGCGAAACACACACTTAATATCACGCATCTCCCTCACAGTTTGAATAATTCAGTACGGTGTAGAGACAAGGATGGAAACTACCATCAGCCCTGCATTTGAGACTTATAATGATATTGAAGTTGGGTTCTTGATATCTTCCCGATGGCTCTGTGGCTCTACAGGGGATGTATGTTCCCCAGACAATCAGAGTGACGGAAGCTCTGTCAAGAAATCTCGCTTCGATGAGGAATGCCTCGTAATTCGGCCGTTCCTCCCATCATATATTGAAATATAGCGAGGGTATAATTTTCATTATTCCACCAAACGACATGAGGCCGTATAAAGTCGTTCCTCAGACGAAGCTTAACATCTGCTTCGTGTCTTTATCACTAGATGGCAACCTTAATTTATGGTTGTCTCACAAAAATTTCAATGTTGACCCTTCTTCAACCTGATGTCAATCCACCCGATTTACAATAGTGCTCGAGATAGGTCTCTCTTCGTCGCACTGACGAGCCCAAGAGAGAGACCAGGGCGAAACACTCACTCAATATCACACATCTTTCTCACAGTTTAAATAATTCAGTACGGTGTAGAGACAAGGATGGAAACTACCATCAGCTCTGCATTTGAGACTAATAATGATATTGAAGTTGGGTTCTTGATATCTTCCCGATGGCTCTGTGGCTCTACAGGGGATGTATGTTCCCCAGACAATCAGAGTGACGGAAGCTCTGTCAAGAAATCTCGCTCCAATAAGGAATGCCTCGCAATTCGGCCGTTCCTCCCATCACATATTGTCCCTAGACGTATTTTGACCTAATTTTCTCCGATCTCTCCCCCAGGATGGAATATCCCTACATTTCGCTATCCTAACCTTACCTTACTGAAAAATTCCGTGTAGCGTGGTTGCTATCCGAGTTTCCCTCTGAGATTTTTTTACTCACCTTGGTATACAGTTTTTTTTCGCACTTGTTTATTATACACAATACAGTTCTTTTACCTAATTCAGGTTTTGATTCACCTGTTACTAAACTTTCCCTGACTAAAAATTGGCGCGTAGTGCGGTTACCATTCGCGTTTCCTCCTGAGAGGTTCTCACTCACCTTGGTATGCAGTTTTGTAATTCCGCAATTGTTCACCACCCGATATAGGTTTTCCACCTGATTTTGGTTCGACCCCTTTATTACCTGATTACATTGATCGCCACATGGGGACTGCCCTCATTCTATTTGACTTCTCCAAAGCTTTTGATACTGTTTCACACAAGCTCATTCTGAAGAAACTACGAGCTTTGAATTGCACCGACATTGTGATAAAATGGTTTTCAAGCTATCTTCCCGGGCGACATCAAGCGGTACGTGACGAGAACGGACCTCTCTCTCTCTGAACCTACTGAAATTTTTGCTGGTGTTCCGCAAGGCAGTGTCTTAGGTCCCCTTCTTTTTACAAGTTTCATCAATGACCTGCCTCGTGTCCTTCAGTACACAAAGTGCATATACGCCGATGACACCCGTATATACGCTCACCTGAGTGAGTGTACGCATTCATTAAACGAGGATACAAACAGAGTATATGACTGGGCTGAACACAATCTGATCCGACTCAATCCAGATAAAACGAAGTTCATCGTCATTGGCTCCTCAATATATATAGGAAAGATCGATTCCAGTGCGCTTTCACTTCTAGTCATTAATGGTGTCACAATATCGCCTTGTGATCGAGTCTCAGATCTCGGAGTTCAGCTTCAGTCATCCCTAAATTGGGCGAGTCACGTGAATTCAATATCAAGTCGTGTGCACAGAGCTCTATATACTCTAAGGTTCCATAAACGTGCCTTATCCAGGTCCTTAAGACAGCGACTAGTCGAGACGCTTATTTCTCCGTATTTTGACTACGCCTGCGCTGTCTATAACGATGTCACGGAAGAAAAAAACCTGAAACTCCATGAATTGCTCAATGCGTGCGTTCGATTTGTTCATGGTAACATACCATGGATCGCTCCAGTGACACCGTACCGCCTTTCTTTGGGTTGACTTACCGTTGAAGACCGACGCAAGTGCCTGCTTACATCGCTTGCTTTTAGTGTAATTTCAAGCATGCAGCCTACCTATTTGGCGAATTCATTCTGACTGCGAATTGATGCTCCAAACTTACGCACCTCTCACAGATTCACGCCTCCACCCTTACTTTATGCGACTCCTCGAACCGATGCTTTAAAGAACTCATTCCACATGACTACATCCTCCTTCATTAACTCAAAAATTCGTGACACTCCCTTCCGGCTTAAATTTCCGCACAGCTTCAAGACCCGAATTAGGAATACTCTCCTAAGAGATGAGGTTGAGGCATGGCGTGAAAGAGCTCTGCGAGATAGACTTGAAATCAATTCACTTCTCGACGGAAGTCTACTTCATGAATTGCTGAGACAATAAAATCACCCTTATGACCCTATCACAGATTGCGTTCTATTCATGCGTTTCTCCTTGTTAGATCTTATACCCGAGCCTGAGCAAGCTCAGTTGCTCTAATTTAGTAATCTATTGATGTTTTTGAATACGCAAACTTCTATAACAATGTGTCTGGAATGTAGACGATTACTACTCGAGCTGATTTTCTTAAATTGTTTTCAATTGTTCTCATAATAATCACTCATCATAATAATCGAATTGTTCTCATAATATTACTGATGGAAAGTTTACGAATTTGTTATGCATGTCTGTTATATTCTTGTCAGGACCGCAAAGGGTCGTACACCATGGTCTCAATAAATCTATCTATCTATCTGATTATGATTCGTAATTCATCAGTATCGTTTATTTGATGTTTTCACTCACTACGGCTTTTTGATCCGATTACTTTTTGACCCACTACGCCCCCCCTCTGATCATGATCTTAATGATTAAGGATGATCAATGAGATCTCAAAATTTTCTAAAATAATAAATTAGTCGAAAGTCTGTTCTTTGCACCCTTGCTTTGTGTTATCATTGTTTTAGCACCAAGTTCTTTAGAGCTCCCGCTCACCACACTTTCGTGTGATGTCGGGTACAGGAACATGGGCTGCTGCAATGTTTCTAAGCGTATTGTGGGTCCCTCTGTTTCTATCTGAATCTATTTTACTTGCATGTGGAACTGTCTAAAGTCTGTCTGTTGAACCCTCCCCCCGAGTCACCGTTGAATTTGCACTGATTTTCGGACTTACTCACCATACATAGGTATTATGATGTCGCAAGTGCGGAAATATGGATTGACTCAACGATGGGAGTTCGGGTTCCTCTGTCCCTGTCTACAGATGGAATGTGATGGATAAATAAGATTGATGGAATGTCTCAAATAAAATGAATGAAGAAATGGATTGAGCAGTGGAGAAGATGATGGATTATGAAGGAACGGTGGGGAAAGTAATGAGAGTAGGTGGATGTAGAGAAGGAAACGAATGGTGTTGACGTAGAGAATGGAGAAAGAGAAGATTTGAGAGAGGGTATGGAAATTAGATGAGAGTGGAAATGGAAAGAGAAATCAGATGATGAAAATGTTATAAATGGAATGAAAGATGAATCTAGAAAACGGGACCAATGGTGTTGATGAAATGAGAAGAATGAAAAAGACTGCCTCACCCTCCTACTTGGTGATGCGTGCAAGAATTCACCTCCAAGTAGGCGATCATTGGCGTGTATGAAAGTTTTGAAGAGAAGGAGTGAATGATGGGAAAATGAGATGCTCTATGATATTTATAATGAATGTGATGCTCGATGTGATGAGGTGGTGAGGTTTGATGTAGAAAACAAAATGAGATGGCAGTGGAGTAGAAAATGGTATGAGGAATGAAGAGATAGCATAGAAGAAGAAAAGGGAAAGCGACTAAGGAAAGGTAGAAAAGAAAATGAGATGGTGATAATGAAGAGTATGGAATGAAATATGAAATAGAAGTGAGATGAAACATGCAATGAATGACGAAATAGCCTGTGATGTATAAGATGGATGAGTGTGATGTGATGGAATGGATGATTGCCTCACCCTCCTACTTGTATGTGAATTCGGACGCAACCTTTGCACCCGAAGGCGGCTCACCTGCGTGCAAGAATTCGCATTCAAGTAGGCGATCATTGGCGTATTCATGATGAATATTATGAGGTGGTGAGAATGACGTGGAAAAGGAGATGAGATGGCGGTAAAGTAGGAAGTTGTATGAAAGGCGATGAGGTTGAATGAAGTTGAGATGGAATGAGAGTAGAGAAGGAGAGGAGATGGAGGAATGCAGGAAAGGAAATGAGATGGGATGAATAAAGAGTATTTGTGATGAATGTGATGAGGTGATAAGAATAATTTAGAAAAGGAGGTAAGATGACGGTGAAGTAGAAAATGATATTTAAGATGATGAGATTGAATGGAGGTGAGATAGAATGAAAGGAGAAGAGGAAAAGCGACAAGGGAGAAGTAGGACAGAAAATAAGATGGTGATAATGAAGAGTATGGAACGAAATATGAAATAGAAATGGGATGAAACATGCATTTAATGACGAAATGGTCTGTGATGTATGGGATGGATGGGTGAGTGTGATGTAATAGAAGGGATGATCGCCTCACCCTCCTACTTGGATGTGAATTCAGACGCAACCTCTGCACCCGAAGGCGGCTTACCTGCGTGCAAGAATTCGCATTCAAGTAGGCGATCATCGGCATATTGATGATGATCGGATGAGGTGGTGAGAATGATGTGGAAAAGGTGATGAGGTGGCGGTAAAATAGGAAAAGGAGATGAATGGTGTTGATGTTATGAGAAGAATGAGGAAGATCACCTCACCCTCTTACTTGGTGATGCGTGCAAGATTTCACTTTCAAGTAGGCGATCATTTGCGTGTGTGAATGTTGTGACGAGAAGGTGTGGATGATGGAGAAATTCAGTGTGAGATAAATGTAGGAAATAAGATGAATTGTGTTGATGTAGAAAATGGAGAGAGGAAATGAGGAGGAACGAGGAAGGGGAAGGGAATGAAGTGAAAGTAAATAAGTTGGTGTTAATGTAGAAAATTAGTTGAAAGATGCAATGAATGATTAGAATCAAAATCCGATACGATGAGCATGGAAAGAGTAATGAGATGAATGAAAATGAGCCCCTCACCCTCCTATTTAGTGGTGAATTCGGACGCAACCTCTGTACCCGATGGCGGCTTACCTGCGTGCAAGAATTCAATCCCAAGTAGGTGATCATTGGTGTGTATGAATGATGTGACGATGTGCTGTGAAAGATGGGAAGATTTGATGAAAGAAGAATAAAAGGAGATGAATTATCTTGATGTAGATGATGGAGATTGGAAATGAGATGGAATATGCTGCTGAAAGAGATTATCAGAAAGCTTTCTCTCAGCGAGATCTGCGATAATTGAGCAAGAATGTAATTTTTCGAACTTTATTTACTCTCCTATACATCTTCTTGAAGCGACTTGGACTTTGAGTGGATGAAATTCGTTTTCAACCAATTGATGTAGAGTGATGGGAAAGTATATCTCTAATTAATTGAAAAGTGCATAAATTAATTGTGGGAGGAGATATGAGAATAAAAGGAGATTTAGATGGGATTTTATCGACTTACTTTCCCGAGATTGCTTCCTAGGGGAATCTAGACGATCTAGAACGGGGTTCTTTTGGACAAGATATATCGTTTGGTTGATGCGGAATTTTAATAAAGTTGCTGTAAAAATGATTAAAAAATTGATGATTTTCCGAGGATAAATTATGTCAAAGGGCATATTGCCCGTATATTGTTGAAGATGAATAAATGAATGAATGAATCTTATTTGGATCACATTCCAAACAATTTAGAAAATTTCGGTATCAACCAATTCATCCAAGATGCTGAAAAAATATGTCTCTAGTTCATTGAAAGGTGTATAGGTTAGTTCTAGAAGGAGATATGAGATCTCTTTGGGTAAATATTGATGCTTTGGTTGACACGAAATTTCGATAAAATTGGCTTGAGGATGATTAAATCGACGATTTTGGTGAAAATTTCAGTTTTTATGGACAGGAACTTCAATTGAATAACGATTTGATAGTTGAGCTGAAATCCGGTATAAACCAATTAATGAGGAATGTTTGAAAAGTATCCTTTAACACGGATAAAGATTTGGTAGATTACTTGTAAAGGAAGATAAGGGAGAAAAATGGATAAACGGAACAGATGTTTTATTACTTTTTGAGTTATTTTCCCAAGGAAGATTGTTAGCGGAAATTAGGGAATCTAAACTATATTTTTCTCAACAATATGTATTGTTTGGTTGAGGAGGAATTTTGATGAAATTGGTTTGAGGAAGGATAAAATCACGATTTTAGTGAAGATTTCAGTTTTTGTGGAGAGGAACTCCATTTTAATCGTCATTTACAAGTTAAACTGAAATTCCGTATTAACCAACTCATGAATAATGTTCGAAAGATGTGCATTCAGGTCGATGGAAGTTTAGTAAATCACTTGTAAAGGAAGATGGAGGAGAAAAATGAATATTGAAAAAAAAGGTTTTATTATTTTTTGAGTTATTTTTTTGAGGAAGCTTGTTAGTGGGAATTGGAGAATCTAACCTACATTTTTTTCACCAATATGTATCGTTGGCTTCACACAGAATTTCGATAAAATTGGTTTGAGGGCTGTTAGAATGAAGATTTTTTCAGAAATTCCAATTTTTTTCAAAATTTCGAGGTTTGAAGGGATTAAATGGAATTTTGGTATCAACCAATCGATAGATCATACAGAAAAAATAGAAGTTTAGGTTATTAAAATTGAGATGAATGAGTCATAAAGGAAGGCAGGAGGAAAGAATGGATATTAAGAGAAATTTTCGATTATTTTTTTCAGAGGAAGCTTTTGAAAAGGATTTGGGCCATCTAGTCTGAGGTTCTTTGGATGATATCTATTGTTCGGTTGAGACGAAATTTGGAAGCAGTGCGTTTGAAAAGGGTCAAAATGACATTTTTGTTGAAAATTTTGATTTTTCCGGAAATTTGAGATCTGTAAAAATTGAATAAAATTTCGGTATTAACCAATCGATCGATCATGCAGAAAAATCATAGTTCAGGTTACTCAATTCATGGTGAGACCGTGTTAGAAAAAGATATTTATGTATTAAAATCCGAAATTTGAACACTTTTGCTTGAAGAAGCCCATGGATTAAATTTGACCGGGAGCCGTGAGCTGCCAAATCATTTGGCTCTCAGAAATTGGCTACTGTACAGTGTAACCGAGGGATTCACGGGGATATGGAAAAGGTAGGGTTCTGGTCCTTAAATAATCAAAAAATGCCGGATTCACATAGAAACATGATAAACTATTTTTTAAGGTCAAATACAGCAGTTGAATCTGCAAATAAAAGAGGAAAATATTTACATATGTTCAAGAGAAATAGATGAATGAATTGGTGTTCCGGTGTCAGTGTGTGTGTGTGTGTGTGTGTACAAAGTGGTCTAGCCACACTTGGTATCCTTACGGGGACTCTAAAGCCACGAGAGAGATCCTCTCGGGCGGGGAAAACGCGGGGCTAGCCGGTGTGTGAATGGACGGCCCTGATCTCCTCACCTCTAGAGCTCCTAGGGGTGGGGAGAGTTCGGTGCTCTGTCACCATCGCAACTCCTGGAGCTCCCAGGTTATTACGAAGGCTCGGTCCAGGTGCGGACGCGTGATCTTTGACCGACTACTGAGCTCCAATAGCCGGCCATCGGACTACTCCTTATCCTCAGGGCTCCTGAGGGTAGGGAGGAGTTGCCTGCTGGTGAACTCGCAAGTCATGTCCAAACCAGAGCTCCTGGCTTGGAGAGACGAGCGAGTCCGGTGCGCGAGGCGGACTGGTGAAACCTTCACGATCCAAAAATCATAATGGCATGGATCTGCGGCGCGGTGGCTCGAGAGTGTCGCTCTGACGGGGGAAATCGGCGCCTGCTGGCCCGCACACGTCTGTGCGAGCGCACCGTAACCTTACCGGTTGCGAACGGTGAAGGGGTGCTCGTCACAACAGCTTGTAGAAAGCCAAGAGTTGATTGGGTGAACAATAAAAGAGAAAGCGTGTCCGGTATAAAACAAGGAACACACGCACATACGAACACGGACAGAGGGATGCAAAGATGAGTCTCTAGCAGATTTGGAAGGTCATTAGGAGCAAAAGTGTTACCCACAATTGATAGATTTTGACAAGGGGAAGAGAATGGTCTAGGGCTTTTTTAGATGGAAGGAATTTTGTTGAAGAGTATGTTGGTTTCAATGAAAAATTTGATCAAATTTTCATTGGGGTGAAAACAAAGCTTCCTCTTCAGAGAAAGCAATAAGGAAGGGGAAAGAAATGAAGTATGAGTAGATAAGTCGTCATTAATGTAGAAAATTAATTGACGAATGCAATGATTGAATGATTTGAATGAGAAAGAGATACAATGAGCATGGAAAGAGTAATGAGATGAATGAGAATGAGTTGATGTTAATGCAGAGAATTAGGTCAAGGATGCAATGAACGAATGATTTAAATGAGAATGAGATGAAGTAAACGATGAGATGAATGAGAAATACCGCCTCACTCTCCTACATGGTGATGAATTTTGTCGCGACCTCTGCACCCGAGAGCGGCGTTCAAGAATTCATCTCCAAGCAGGCGATCATTGGCGTGTTTGAATGATGTAATATGTATGATCATCTCTTCCTCCGTTTACAGGGTTGAGACTGTCTATCTCATCAATGACAACGGAGCATTGAAAGAACGCCTGCATCATGATGTTTGATGAAGAACATTAGCTGATTTAGTTATAGATTTAGTGAGATTGATAAATCATAAGCGAAAGTGAGTCGCTGATGAAATTAGAAGAAAATCCTACGTACATGCATGTAAAAGTTTAAAATTTAATCATCGAATACCTCTTGATATACCACGTTTTTAGTACAGAATGGGAGTAAAAATCCTTTTTCATTTCTTTTTCCTGGTATCATGTTTATTGTTTTGTTTCAGAAACACTTTGAGATTTGTACTTGACGTAACACGCGATAATGCTATATAGAGTTGTCTCTAGATTCACAAAATGAATTATTGGCTCCCTGACATGGTCGTTTTTTTCTTGAATTTCCTCATAACCGTCGAGTATCTACAATCAAGCAATCGTGATTACCAAGAATGATAAATTTGATTGTTAGAGTACCCAGATAATTTGTATTTTTTCATTTTCCGTATTCGTATTCATCGTGTCGATGAATTGAATCTTACAGACTATACAGTGGCTATTGGTCAAATAGTGAAGCCCGTGAGTGTCCATTTCGCGTCAAAAATCTCGGACAGTCGTATATGCTTGTATCTGTCAAGCAAAGAGCTGATGCAAAGTTTTACTGAATTCCACGAACATGTAATTATGCAACAGAAAAAGTGCTTATACGTCCTCTTGTAACGGAACAGCAAAGAATTGTCATATCAAATATCTCCCCTCCAATACCTCACTACATAATCAAAGAGCATCAAGATGTACTAGGCATAAAACGTAGTGCTCCTATTTCTTATTTAAGAGCAACTATACTTGCTGGCGGATACAACCACATTAAGAATTCGCTACGACAAACTTACATTGATCTATCGGAGGTACATAAATTACCAGAGTTACCAGAGTTCATAAGGATCAACTATGACAGTGTGTCATACGATGTGTATCCTATCACAGATACAATCAAGTGCTCCTTGTGTAAGAGTGAGGGGCACATAGTCAAACACTGCCCTGAGTATTCAGAGCCTGAAGACAACAATGAACATCAGTCACTTGACCTGCAAAGTCAGCCTATGGAAGAAATGTAAACAACCATGAGTGACAATATCGATGAGCCCGTCGTTGCGATTGTTCAGACTATTGGGATTGATTCGATAAGCGACTCTGGCAAAACATCGACACTCAGAAATATGATCAACGAAGCAAATGACAGACCAGCTGATCAACTAAATCGCGAGCCAGCTCAAGATGTATCCACGACACGTACCGTCCGTTCCAAGAGACTTCCGAGTACCTCGACATCATCTTGCGGGTCTAACGGCCAAGGTGTACAGAGACCGAAGGGAAGTGTTGGGAATCCAAGACAGATTCTTCCATTCAAGTTCTTCGTGAACATTTGAAACCTGTTATACCATTTTTTGAGGATTTTGACTAAAATCACCGAGAAACTCGAAATAGCAATACAGGGCAAGCCCGTCCGCGATGGATCGGACGATGAAATGAGCTCTACGGATAAACCTTTGCAAAACTACACCAAGCAGCAACATGTCTAATACAAGTTCATCGCTTAAAATTCCATTCTGAAATGCACGCAGCTTCGAACAGAGATGCACAGAATTGCCACGTATCCTGCAAGATCTGGATATTTTCGTATGTGTCGAGATATGGCTCACACCTGACATACCGGTCAACATCTCCGGTTTCGTCACCTTAAGGAAGAATCGTCCACAGCCAAAGGGTGGAGGTATCCTGCTATTAGTTTGTAAAAATATTGCCTTTGTTGAATTAGAAGACTCGATCTCCCCTGACATCTCACGGGAGATATGTGGTATTCGTATCACTGATGTTAGCCATCCGTTCGATGTGGTTGCGTGCTATCGTTCCCCAGGTCTCACGTTTTCATCTGATTGATGGAATAATTTGATTAGCAACGCAATTCAGTCATTTGATCTTTCCATACATAATCACGATACCTCAACACGAATTGATTTTCATCATAAGGACAAGTCCAACTCGGACATCATCCTCTCATCTCTCAATTCTCCCGATAAAATTGCAGTTGATGTGTGCGATGAGACCTGGGATTCAGATCACTCCCCCGTATTTGTTGATATGAATATAGCTAAGTCCACTCACTCGAAGAGATAATCCAAATTCAAATCTAAACGCACGGACTGGTCCAAGTTCACAGGAGAACTTGACAAGTCCTATGAAGGTTTCTTGTCTCTCCAATACGACGAGCTCTCTGTGGAATTTGAGTACGATTCTTCCGTCAGAACCATTATATATGCTATAGAGAAGAATAGCCCCAACAGGAAGAATCACTTGAGTCGCAAGAAACGTAACCCTGTTGCTTGTTGAGACAAAGACTGATAAAGCTGTCAGACTTCGTGGTGCTCATCACAAGGAATGAGAAATTACCGGTAATATGAAGGACCTCATTGCTTACAATGGACAAGATGCTACCTCCAAGAGGTCGAGGGGAGAGAAAAAAAGAGAAAGTTTTCAGAAATTCGCCAGTACCATCAATCTCCACACTAGTCCTACATATGTCTGGAACCAATGCGAAGTTTCTAAGAACAAATGGGTCAAGATTCCACCCGCCAATTGTTGCATAAATCTCCAATCACGTGAAAGATCGGAGTGGCTTCGGACCTTTGTCCCCCTGAAGCAAATTCAGACCCTTGTTTCTTCCCAACATCCACACTCAATGATTTACTCGAATATCCCTTCTATTTCACTGAATTCAACATTGCTCTCGATTACAAGAATCCCAATTCCTCACCAGACATGGACGGAATTGATTTCGGAGTTCTCCAAAATTTACCTTCTAAATATCAATCACTCTTATTGGACTTGTTCAATGAGATGTTCACGAAAAATGTCTATTCTTCTTCTTGGGAGCGAGTCTTTGTTCACTTCATCGACAAACCAGATGGCGGGGTCCGTCCAATCTCACTCATCTCTTCCATCCGCAAATTATTCTAGATTCTGGTGAAGAACCGTATAGAATGATGGTTACAACGCAGCAATATCATTCCTAAAAGCCAAAGTGGCTTCAAGAAAGCGAGATCTTTTGACATACTTTCTAATATTACTCTTTAGGTAGGCAGAGCTATTCCGGAGAAAAATTATGTTTCGGATGCATTTCTCAATGTACATGGTGCGTTTGACAACGTTATGATAGACATCTTACTTCAAAAAATTGCTGATCTCGGAATCTCATAGTCTATCCTGAAATTTGTCCTGTTATTCTCCTGAGGACGTCTGATCTTTCCAGCTATTAATCCCATCAAGCACAGCATAGCTCTTTTTCTCCTTCTTCTCGGTTGTGGCAATAGACGGCTGTCCTCTCGCGATCAACTTGTAGTATGTTGGTGTGAGTGTAGCAGAATGGAGGCTAGTTCACAATGTAGCATTGGATGATGCGAGGAAGATTTTCGTCCCAGGTCTTCTGCTATATTGTTTTAATACTTTTCTTGTTGTGATATGGAATATACCGTCGGATCCTCTCTAGGCCGTGCAGGCTCCGTTATATGTTGAGTTTATATCGTTTTGAGAATTCGGTCGCGAATTTCGCTGGTTTTTCGTTAGGTGCTTTGAGTATTTCTGTCAAGAATGGTGGAAGGGGATATCTACTTCTTTCCAATTTTTTCATCAAAGTAGCTCTCTGCTCTTGGTATTGAGCGCAGTCAAGAACTATGTGTTCAATATCTTGTGTGATATAGCCACAAGTGCATACTGCAGTCCTAATAGAGTTTTTACGGTGGAGACTTTCTCCAAGGGATTGGCTCGAATTCTATTGAGGGTAGTAATGTGGTATCTTGTGGTCCTTGAGATTTTGAACCAAGGTTGTTCATGGCTTTTATGATATTGTTGAAAATACGTTATGTTTGTGTTTACTACATTACTTCTAATGTAATCTTTGAAATTTTTGGTCATATCCTCTTTTGCAATGGCAAATATGTCATTATAAGGGGAGGGGGAGAAGGAGGTCCACCAAGTTGCCATCTCAAATAGCTAGTTCAGATAGCTTGGCCACTTGCTCATTTTATCCTATATCTTTGTGGGCAGGTATCCAAGTTGGCTGAACACTTATCCCCTTTCTCTCGATCTTGGAGTAGCAGCAATCATTCCACTTACTAAGATTGCTAGTGTCCTTTGATTTGATCGGATTGAAATCAGCTACTACTTACAGGATAGCTCGAAACGGAGTTGCTCAGGGTGGCGGCCCGAGTCCTCTCCTCTATGTAATCCACGTCATCCTGAAAGTGCGTGGTATGAGAGTAAGGTAACAGTTTCGCAGTTCGCGGACGATACATTTTTTATGAGTGGAATACAAGAAAGAATTTGATGACAGGACATATCCCTGAAGAATAGAAATGTCCTACCGGCAGACTATGAGCGCTTCCATCATGCCCACCCGGTAAACCGAATGAGCATGAATCCAGTGCACGGGTGCCCTGAGAGCTGAAACCTTCTGCTCACAGCCTTGCAGTGTTGGTGAGCCAGCATTGCCGGACTAGGCGCAGCTAACCACTATCGAACCAACCTACCCCAGAACTGCGTTGGCATTACTTCAGGGTGGGTGGCGTTTCGCGCGTCCTCGGGCGCCCCCCCCCCCCCCCCGGTGTGTCCGCTCTTCTGTCTTCTCTCTCCGTCGTCGATGATCACTCTTCAAGTCATTGATGTTTGCTATACAGCGCCTCTTGCCTGGTGCTGCAATGCCCGTTCCCGCTCTTCTTTTCGGGTGATCGCCGTCTTGATGTGGGCGACGCGACGGTCTTATCCCACGTCTCTTTGCTGCGGAGCATGGATGGCACTTGGTTCTCAGGAGTAACCTAAATCCTCAGCCCTTCCACGAGCTCCGCTCTCTCTATGGCTGGGTTCGCGCACTGGGAGAGTGCGTGCTCCGCACCGTCCACCTTCGCTTCACACATTGGCAGGCTGAAGTCCCCCTTTTTTGGAACCGCTCCAGGTACAGCAAAACTTTGATAAGTCGAACTCCGATAACTCGAAAGTCTCGTTAGCTCGAAGTATATGCTTGGGATTTTAGATTCACTCTCGCTAACTGGAAACTAGTTCACAGGCTTATACGGAACTCGCCGAGTTTTCAGCGATTCACGGATGATATTGAAGAACAAACGAAACCTTCTTCACATTACTGCATGCATTCCGCATGATTGATCCAGCTTGGAGACCGGTCACCTTCGATTGCATCAAAGATTGTTTGAAAGAATGGGATCCCCTGTTGAGATCTGATCTACGGAACCTGTTTTGGGAGATTCTCAAGAAGAATTTGATTCGAGAAACGTGACCTGAATTCTGCCACGTTTTATTTGACTTAATTATATATAGGAAATATAACGAGTCATTAGGACCAGAATTACGTAGAGATTTGAGAGTTGATTGTAACTACGATACGCATTAAATAGATACCGATTCGTGGGTGAAGAAATATTTCTCGAATTAAACTATTTTCACTCGAATCTATTCCAAACCCTCGTCGATAACTCAAATTTTCACTCACTCGAATATCCGCTCACTCGAAGTTTTTCTCGTTGGTTATGGAGCTTCAACTTATCGAAGTTTTACAGTAACTCTCCGAAGCAGCCATGTCCACTGAGTGCCTGTGTCAGCCAGTAGTCCAACGCCCCGTGGGCTCGATCGACCCTCCTAGCTATATTGGGGATCAATCTTCGCGCCCATTTACCTCTTGTTGAGTTTTCCCATCCCTGCCACTCTTCGACAGTCTCTCCCCTCTCGACGTCCCGAATGAGAGCCTCGCGAGTGGGTTTGAGCACGACTCTATCGCTCTTGAGGGTTTCTTAACGTTTCCATACACGCGATCTCTCGGCTGCTAGCACACGAATGGGTGGTATACCTGCTAGCACACAGGCTGCTTGGTCGGGCACCGTACAGTAGGCGCTCATCGTCCAGAGCGCGGAGTGTCCCTGGACTGGGCCTGGCTTCGCATCAATCACAAACCCCCTAGGTACCTGGCACGATTGGTGCACCGTACAGGAATTTATCTTCTATATCCCGCGTGCCGGGCTTTCGCCTTCACCCCGGTTGCCCCCATGGGCACGAGGTAGGGATACACCCCGCCAGCGCGTCAGTTTAGGGGATGGCCAACACCGAGCCACAAATGGCTCGATCCTCCTCCCCGACTACCAAATTTCGGGCTCAGCCCCCAGCACAAGGCCGATGCCCACCCCTCGAGGGGGGCTTGGGACTCTTCTAGGCTTCTTGAGAGCCCAGGGAATCCCTCGGGATGATGGGTGAGTCTTTCAGGCTCGCATTGTTATCGTCCGAGGGCGATTCCAATACGAGTCCCTAGACTCACCCACTCCCGTGGTGCCAGACGGAAATGTGCGGTCTCCACGCTCCGGCGGGCGCTGACTGGGGCCGGGAGCTCGTCAGACTCCAGGGATGAGGCACCATGCCCCAGCTCCCCTTGCGGGTTCTGGGAGAAGTCAAAGCACCGAGCGCCAGTCTCCGAGCCAGTCTTCTCCCTACCGGCTTCGGGCCTGAGCCCAGGTACGGTATCCCAGTAACTCGGGCCGGAGGGTCGTCACACCTCGGAACACAAAGCCCCTCTTGCGGTTGGTGCACCATACAGCATGATGAAATAGCTCTTGGTGCTGAGTGAAGCTCTCTGATTAGCCTCGGGTTCACCGATATTCGGCATGAGCCGTTGGAGGGTGCCACCAACCCTGTCCGCCTTCAGCGCTGCTTCCCTCAGTTGAGCCTTGTTCCTTTAGTTGACCCAAGGTACTCGAGTTCCTTCTGGAGTGGGATATCGTGCCCGTTCATGGTGAACATGGAGATCTCGAAACTCCTTCTTTTTGTAACCAACATCGTTTTGCAATTGTGCTCGGCGAGCTCCAGGTGGTTCTCGGGGAACCACTGGCCAATGCGGTAGAGGGCTTCGTTCGCCACAAACTCCACGTCCCACGTGGTTTCGGTTACAACGACTAATGTCGCATCGTCCGCGAAGCCACTGAGCTCCGCTCTCTCTGGGAGGCCTATGTTCAGGAACTCATCATATTGCGTGTTCCACTCGAATGGACTTGACTCGGATCCTTGCGCTATGCCTGCAGGACGCTCCAGCTCAACTCTTCCCTCGTCGGTGACGCAAACAAGAACTCTGTCTTGCAGTCCATCGCTGACGACTGCAAGCAGATAGGGAGGGACTCTCCCGTCCAGGGACTTGAATACGTTCCCAGCTCACTGTATTGAAGGCATTCTTCACGTTGAGTCGGATCATAGCGCAAAACCCACCTTCTGGTTGGGATTCTATTGTGTGCGCTCTGCGAATCCTATCCAGTACACACTCGATTGCATGCATGGTGCTAAGTTCCTTCCGGGAGCGAAACTGCTTCGGGGACATCCCTCCGCTGTGCTCGTACTCTTCTTCCGCGTGGTTCAAGCGGTCATACATCTTCCCGATGTTGTCCAGCATATAAAGCGTCAGATTCGACGAAGGCTCCGCTGGTTTTCCGCCCTCACCCTTCGGTATGAGGACCAACTCCTGACTCTCCCACGACTTCGGTAACGCCCCCGCGAGAAGGCACTTGTTTAACAACTTCAATGGCAGGCTGGGCTGCTCTCGGACTACTATCTTGTGCCTCATTGGGAATATCATCCAGTCCCGGGCCTTACAATTTGCTAATCTCTTAGCTGCATGTCCTAGCTCTATCCCGTCAAAGAGAGATTTTTGATTGAAGATGCGCCCGGGGAATGTGAGTCTGGGCACCTTGCGGATAGAGTGCCCTTGCTATCCTTAGACCGAGTCTGCATAGGAAGCGCGCGCGAGGGTCTTACCGATGCTGTCGTGCGTAAGAGCACACGCACGCCTGCTGTCTTATACATGACCACCATAGGCAAAACGCGCGCGCGCGCGCTTTCTATGTAGACTTGGCCTTAAAACTGAGCCTTTGTCAGTGGGCGCTGTAGGCCCGTCCTTTATGCGCAGTCTGCTCATGACCACATGGTACGCTGTGCCCCACGGATCGCGATCTACCATGCTGCAGAGCTCCGCCCAACACTTTCGCTTGCTCCGTCGAATGGCATCCCGTAGGAGCTTCTTCGCCTATCCGTAGGCCGCTTCGTCTGCTGCCGCTGGAGGGTGTACGCGTTCGCGTGCTCGCTTGGCTCGCCTCCCCTTGGCGTTTGCGCTGCGGCAAAGGTCACCGATCTCCTCGTTTCACCAGTATGCTCGCCTCATTTGGAACTGCGGTTTCTTCCTCCTTGGCATAGAGGCGGCACAGGCTCGGGTGATGGCCCGAATGACACTGGTTACCGTCTCTCCCGGCGGGAGATCTTCTTTGGGGGCCTCTGTTTCGAGGATCGCTCCCTTGAACCCTCCCTCATCAAGATTACGGACTTCCCATCTCATGATCTGCCGTACCATACCCGCGTCTCGGACACCATCTATCTTGAGAAAGATATGACGCATGACAGTGGTCGCTAAGCGTTCCCGAATCGAGGACCTGCCACAATATCACGAAATAATGATGACATTTACATCGCTTTCAACTCACCTTTGACGAGTTCAACTCGTTCGCTCTCGACTTTCATACGAGGCTCTTGTCCTTCCCAATCGTGCATATCCTTCGTTTCCACCACAAATCGGTTGATGACTTCATGTGGCAACCACCCGAAGTGGATGAGACCCCTCATGAGTAGGGTGTCACATTGCCTTAGTGAAACTTCCAAATAAACATCAAAATCTTTCTTGATCCCAAGCCCTAGATGGATTCTGACAGTTTTCCCGTCAGTTCCGATGTATGTTTCCAGAAATCCTAGCTCTTTGTCCTAGAATCTTCTTGACAAACCCAGTCTGAAAGAATGCATTGGGAGTTTTTGTTGATCTAGATATTCTTCACGACTCATACAACATCAACTATTTCTAGCGAAGCAAATCTAAGGAGCATTTCAAAAACGATTCAGTTCTTGCAGATGAGGCTACGGAGGGATACAAAACGTGAACATATTTCCCTACACGAATATCACTATGATCGGTCATCGATATTCTGTTTATATTATAAAGTATTTATTCTTGATGAACAAATTGTGAATTCTCACCAGATTCTTTTGTCTTTCTTCGTTTCGCTCTTCCTGAGACCTCAGAACTTCTTATTGATTTTCTTTTCCGAGCTTCCTCTTGTATCGGAGTGCTCATCAAGAGTTTGGTGCGAGATTCTCACGTGTTGGCGATGTCCCCTCTGGGCTTGATGCACGAAGATCCCTACCTTGTGTAGAAATCTGATCTGATTCTTCGCCAGAGAGCTCTTCAGACGAAGAAAATGCATTTGTATTCTCAGTGAGAAATTTTTTGTGGGATTTCCTCAAACTAGTCGAACTCTGTATACTCTCATCTACTTTTGCACTTGTTTGATTCTTGCTCTTCACCCCATCTCCTTTCTGTAATCCACGAATGATTAGGATCATTAGTTCCGGGGTCGCTGATTGCAGACATGAAGTTACGTGAACAAAATCAAATGTAACAAGGACCGATATTTGAGCGCAGCTGTTTGGTTGAACGCCTCCATCGTATGCGCTGTATTAAAACGCAAAGCGAAGACGCTTTATTTGGAATGATGGCCAAAGCGAGATGAATGTATCTGATTTGGCGTATCTTTCATTTTTGTTGAACTATTCCCTCAAAATTGTATAGCCATCAGAATAAAGAGGCGAAAACATTCAATGAGCTCTCGTATTCATGAAATGACAGAGCATTCACGACACTAATTCTCTAAAAGCATTGTGAGGAAGTTGTGGAAGGATACGTGGAGATGATGAATTTTAATTCAAATTTATACGCAACAAATCTAGCAGAGAAAACGACTAAGCACTCTGCATGAAAAATTTCTCAGCAACTTTCTCACAGAACTCATTCGAAAAAATCGTCTATTTGATGAAACTCGCCGTATGATCTCTCCGTCGTCTCCATTTTGAGTAGACTTGTCGATTGCAAGTCAAAGTTTTTGTTCGAATCTTGTGAGATGGATTGAATCACGCACATCTCCAAGATTCATTCAGACTGCAGGTTTTGCCACCAAATTCATAACTAAAGCATGTATTTTCACACTTTACCCATGATGTTGCAAGAAAGGATTATCAGCATATGGAATTTCTGATGGAAAGTAGCAAAGTGAAATTTAATATATCTGTGGTTGGTGAATGAGATAAGACTACTCGGTTTCATGAACACTTACATTGTTCGGAAGTAATTGAAAGAGTATACATCATTCCATCAAAATAGTGTCATCATGTGTAGCATATGTGAAGACTCTGGAATATTTTAATGGCTCGTGTGGAGTTTTGAGAGGCTTCAAGGGGAAAACTTACATTCTGAAGACCTGATGTTGATTGGAGAGGAAGTTGTTTATCCACCAAGTTCTTGGCATTCCCATTAGCGAGTTCAGCTTGAATTGCATCCAGACTATCTGCAATATTTCAAGAAAAAACAATCATCAGTTGGCATGTGAGATAACATCTTTGTGGGCATTCGAAATCTTCCATCTCACTTGCTTCCAATAGGCTATAGTATGGATGCAAGTGAGAAGCAAGATTTCGAATGATCACTGATGGTTCACTTCATTGTAGTTCATCTGCCTAAAGAGTGAATGATTAAGTGATATGTGAATTTCTGAATGTTTGATCACTCATCCCAATATTGCATTGCGAATGATTTGGTCAATCGCTTCAATGATGCAATGGATATTACTAGATTTCAGTGATGGTTCTTATTTTCATCAAGAGCCGGTAGAATCAATTCAATTACGTTATATGTGTTTATGGATACGTCAATTGAATAGTTATTCCAGAAATTATCATACTTGGAATGATTGAACTCATCAAAACGATAGACCAAATCATCCACATGTGAAGTGTTGCATGAGTTCATTCTGACAAACTAAGAACCGTGATGCACGCACTTTAATTCTCCTCACATGGTATGAGTCTGACGACAGACGAAGAGCAAAGGCATTAGGGTTCAGAAAAGCATTGAAATCAGATGATCTCTATATTTCATACATTGGACGTAAAGACACCATTGACTTTACCCTTTGGGGTAGATTTCTTAACAAATACATACTGACCTCCTATCGCTAAGATAGAAGCAAGAAGAAAGTGGTGATGATTCTTGACATGTGTACATTTGGAGTCTCTGCACTCATGCCGAACCCTGATATGCCTCTTTGTTATCACATCTTGTCTGGATGGAGTGTATGGCACATATTTACCATCATCTTCTAAGATCCTTATCATATCCACAGGTACTGTTGCTTCATTCCCATTGTTATCATATCGAACCCGAACAAATTTGAATTTACTTGTGGTCATCTTGATTCTATAACAATCAAGGAATAATGTCATCAAGTAATATTGTGGGATTTCATGTAACATAATAGCATTTTATGAGATTAACCTCATACCATCGATTGGGGTTCCAAAGATGCACACTTTGGTTCACGCAATTAAAACACAAATGTTGAAGGATGAGACTTTTTGCTCACTCCTTTACGAGGAATACTGCTTCTGTGGGAATCATGATGTTGATAACTTCTACTGTACTCTACACCGGCTCTACACTTTCTTACCGGGTCACTTTCTTGCACTCTTTCACGAATTGGAGGGGGATGGCGTATATCTAAACCCAAGATGGAAGGACTCAGGATGAAAATGAAAGATTAATACTACCTATTTAGTCCTTTCATATGCTCGCACTGATCATGATTTGTATACGAGGAGCAAATACTGTCAGATGATCGTTTCATCAATAAATAGCAATTGGCGATGCCTACACATTGGAGTCCCGGAAGCTTCCATTAGACGCGATATGGCCTTCTGATTCATTGAATCCCATTGATTCAGAGATGGTTCATATTGTTAGGTTCGTAGAATATCTGCGCGGTTATCTTGACAATATTCCTTGTCATAATCAACAACTAACCGCGACTGCGCACACAAGAACCACGATGAGCCAGATTCCATATCCTCTGAGCGGCCACTCGTGACGCATGCGCTCTCTCGTTGACGTGACAACACCGATTTGAACGAGATGAATCTGCCTCGTCTTCATATTTCTGGCCAAAGGAGATGAATATTGAATTGACCCTGATCTTTCTGTCTGAAAGAGAATCATTTTTCTGGAATTGTAACTATTTCTTCAGATAATTTTGATCATTGAAGGTGACTATATATACATTCATTAGAATCTTACTCTATCATATGAAAACTTAATTCAACAAATTAATCAATTTGTTGCATTCAACTCAATACCATTTCAATGAAGAATGAGAGTCTCACTCTTCATAAGATTTTGATACAGCATTCATTACTCCCACGACCAGCACTAAGCACGACTTGGATCCTCTCAAGTGACCCAGTGTGACTAAACAGGATGAGCTCCACCTCAAGACACTTGATATATTAGAATATCCATATATGTAACCTAACTGAAGATTAACAAGCACTTGACTATTACGTTTGGACTGCGTACTACATAGAGGACTAATAGACTTACTACACTCGCTGAGGACCTTAGAATAATTAAAAAACTCAAAATGAGTGGCCAGTCGAGAGAACCTTACCTGTTCTCTGGGAAGTTCTCAGATATGTCACGGTGGAGCAAAACTGAGTTGGAGAAGCTCAAAATTTCAAATACTGTACAGAATGAGATAGAGGTGAGTGATTATACTTATTTGAAATGAAAACCTTGTTTTGATTCAACTACCTTAACCATGCATGGCGAATTTCTCGCTCACCTCAAGATTCCTGAACATGTTAGCATGTTTATTGCATCCGTGCATATCCTGATCACATTCATGATGAGATTAATATTATATTATTTCTCGACTTTTGAAAACATGGGGGGGTGCGTTACATAAAGGGCTGGATGGGACATTTTGAGCCCCAATGACTGTGATCACAGTACACTCCTACATGTTGGAATGATTCAATTCCATGTCCTTTTCCAGGGGTTGATATTAGCCATGATGGACAGAGGTGGAAGCTCCACATCTCTTTGTGATGATACTGATCATCAGGAATTGGGCCCAAATGTTGATGTCGAACATCCAGCAACTGACAATAATCCTGGTAGTTCTCAATGTGTTGGTCAAGTAAGTATATTGATCACTTTCACTGGTAACAGTACCAGTGATTTGAATCTTTAATATCATGATATCATCCCTAGAGATGAATTTTGTATGGTTATGATCTCCAGGGAACTGAAACAGCAAATGCAGCGCATGAATGTGCTTCAGTTTCTTCTGATTCTGATGAGTCTGGACATCAAAACCGTATGGGAGAAAAATGGTATTCAAAGAATCATCTAATCAGCCTATACAATTTAGAACCTCAGGTGAGGAGTCAAACTACTCAATCATGATAAATGATGGATGGTCAGCCAGCTCTAAGTTGCAGCTTTATGCCTTTGCCCCTTCAGTGACTTTGATATGGCTCATTGCATGATTTTTCAATCATGACATGAAAATCTAGCATTAGAAATTATACAAAATACATATCTTTACATTACTCAGTCAACATGATACTAATTACAGATTCATGTTCCTTACTCCTTCAGCATTCAAAATGTTGACTTCACTGTTCACAGATTCCTATGGACATTGACGAAACCAATGTAGACGATGGTTGGCCGGAGAAAGTGCAATCACGGCTGAATGTGAGTTGTAACGTCTTGATATGTTTTCACAAACGTTCCACACTGTAATAAAATTTGTGTGAATTCACCATGCTGAGCACAGGACATCTCGGGACACCATGCTCAGCATTTTGAATTTACAAGCCCGGATGGGGAATTTTCGAGCGTGCTTGTAAATTTCCTTACCGACGGATGGCGAATTCCCGCTTAGGAGGAGCCGCCGTGCCTTTGTGACAGATCCTTATTAGTGTCTCTGTAAAATGCCGAGTTGTTGTTGATTTTACATCTAGACGTCTTTTCTAGCATAGTAGTGAAATATTGATATGTGTTGATTTTTACGGTGAATGGAATTTTTCGGAAAAAAATGCATCAATTTCGTTGTGGGCCGGTCATAACCTAATACTATGTAGCTTCGTTATAGCAATTGATCGCGCTTGAATCATTCTACAAAAAAACATCCTTGGATGAAAATGTTCTCTATCGAGACTCTTACTTTACATCATGTTATTGTAATTATCTGGATCAATAAAGAAAGAAAGGAAAGAGAGTCAGGTCGAGCTTTTTTCTCGCTGCCGGCATCACACACGTTCACCAAAGTCTTGGAGCGGAGCAGCACCCTTTCGGAGATGAAAATCTACGTAGACGTTGGCGGACCGACTTTCGAGTTTGCTGTCTGCTCCACTCCCACGTGTATACAGTTGTTCTCTTTGAATGGCCGATTCAAAAATTTTCAGATTGCAACTCGCGCACGCGTACTCCAATGGAATTCACAAGCCTGGGACGGGAAATTTACAAGCCACATATGTCCAAGTCACCATGCTCAGCATGGTGACCCAGAATTTCCTGTGCTGAGTATGGTAAATTTACAAGCCGCTCGTAGGTTTCCTCACTTTCTAGTAAATTCACCATGCTCAACACTGTGAATCTACAACCCCATCAGGTACTTTTACCTCGAAAATTGTTTACAGTGTATGATCAGAGTCGATTGACACACGACATTTTCCACTATTATAGCTGTAATTGCTCAGCAATCAGGAGCCCTTACGAGCATTAACAATTAGATACTGCACTGGTATTTCGTTTGCTTTCTTTCAAATGCAATGCTTCTATCGACCCGTGATTCAAATGAATTCAGAAAAGAGACTCTAACGCTCTCAAGTCCAAATAGTTAATCCACTCCAAGTCCGCCTCTTTAGTATGAGGTCGTCAAAAGTGACAAGGAGGGTTACGATCTAAAGATCACAGTCAAAAATCATGAAGATTTCCGGTGCAGCAATCCAGAGCCGCCTCATCAGTGCCCGTCTGACGCCGCTGAGTACATGAGTAAAATATCAGCAGTGGAGTTGACATTATGAGGAAATTGATCTAATTGGGGAGTGGCTCTCATCCACGATGATATTATTGTGTTTTATCAACATTCGGTAATCTGAGATGTATACTTTCATCCTCAGGGGAACATTGCCGATGAATATGACGATCATTCAGACGATGAAGAGTATTTCGATTGCGAAGAAGGAGACATCAGCGATGGAAATGAAGGAGTATCTCTACTCAAAGCAGATAATCTTGAGGAACTCATGAATAGCGATGGTTTTTTCGATTGAGTTAAACACAAAGTTGCACTCAGCCCAGGAGAAATACTCATGATGATACTGAAATTCAGCTTGGTGAACAGCTTGTTCCTGACGGCTATGGCAAATTTACTCAGAATCATAAATTGCATTTTTGTCATCGCCATCCTGCCTCAAAGTCGTTATATGCTGGCCAAGATCTTGAATTTCAACAGCAAGGCGGATTTTTTCGCTGCATGCCCGCCATGTTGCCGAGATTTGGGCAATTCCAAAGTGTTCATCGCGGATAGTGGTGGTTTAAATAATTTTCACTCAAACACATTTCAAAGTGAAAAAAACAACAAACTAATTCATTGCCTATAGCTACATGCTAAATGGCGAGGTGGTGCGGACGAGCGATGGACGAGAACTGGCGAGAGCCGCGGAAGGTGACGAACGCGACGGCGCGGGACTCGAGCGTGAGCACAAAATGGCGGATGCGCGCGAGAATTCACTCCGTTCACAATAGATCGCAATGAATCTAAATATACCGCCCACCTCGATTTATTACTATTGAAAAAATTGATAACTTAGGTAATTTCATTGTACATCAATGCGTCAAAAAAAGAGACTCGAACCTAAGAGAATATAATTCAAGGGTGTCATATCCAAATTGCAAGTTGATGATGAAGGGCAGTAGGCTCGAAAACTATTTGGATGAAAAATTCCGAAAATCGTAATGGATGTACCTAACAGTTGAATTTCCTACTGAAATCGAACAAAAATCAATGGGAAACCGTATGGCTGTTGATTAATTAATAATAAATTGTAGAATCTTCAACAACAAAATTTAAAAAGATTCAGTGAAAGTCCATTCACTCTCTTGTGAAGTAGATGACCAGAGAACTAGATCAAAATAAAATCACTTAGGTCCATAAGCAGAACCATAATTCGAAACGCTATTCACAATGGGATGATTTAGCTGAATCATCAAAGAAAAATCATTCAATCAACTTAAATTGTTAGAAATACAACGAAAAAATAGAAGAATAAAGCCAGAGTTTTAGTTAAATCATTTCACCATCAGATTTAAAAATACACTAAGTTCCGGCCACCCGGGATCGAGTCCCAAAAGGAGGAACGTTAATTCCCTTGGTATATGAACGCCCTTGGCAACCGCGCAATTGACTCTTATTTTCGTATTGTGCTTTCATACACGCCAGACACTAACTTCTTCAGTGCTTTTGAGTTGACAAGACACCCATACTACTTGAAAAATGACTCTACTTCCACCGATAAGTGGAATTGAGTTCACCGCAGACTCGAAAAGACTTCAATCTCAACTCTAAATCACTAATTGTCCAATACACGAAAGTTCAACTCTCATCACTTTCTTCTTCTGAAGTGTCCGGAACAAGGAGCACAAGCTTGGCCACCGGTCGTTGGAATGTTGATGTAGCAGTGCGAACGTCTACGACTCGGATTCTGCCATCATGGCCAGGGAATACTGCGGTGACTACTGCTAAGGGCCAGACAGCCGGAGGTCTGCAATCGTCGCGAAGCAAGACCACATCACCCAATCGATAAGCTCTAGAAGGCCTTGACCACTCATATCTCTCTTGCAGAGCTTGTAGATATTCACTGGACCATGGTTTTCCAAAATTTCTGGGCCATTTGAGTCATCCATCTCCATCTGTTATTGACTGAGATGGGCTTCGACGGAACGGTGGGTTCTGGAATTATAAATGATGGTCTCTGTATGAGAAAATGCGCAGGTGTCAGCGCAGACAATGCAGACGGATCATCTCTCAAAGGGGCAATAGGCCTTGAATTCAGACAGGCCTCAATTTTAGATAACAAAGTGGACATTTCTACAAAAGTAAGAACATGGTCACCAACTATCCTTTTCAAATGATGTTTGGCTGATTTGACCGCAGCCTCTCAAATCCCTCCGAAGTGTGGTGCCGCAGGTGGGTTGAATCTGAACTCAGTCTTCATGTTGCTCAGCTCTACGGCTATGTCCTTGAATTCCTTAGAAGCTCCATCAAAACGACGTTGTAGTTCAGCATCTGCACCAACGAAATTGAGTCCATTGTCGCACGCCAACTTCCTGCAATGGCCACGTCTTGCCTCGAACCGTTCGAATGCAGCCATGAACGCAGGACTAGAATAATCCTCTACGGCCTCCAAGTGTATAGCTCTTGTGCTAAGACAGATGAAGATGCAACCATAAGCTTTCATCGTACCACGACCTCGACTTTTAGACAACCGAATTTTAAATGGACCTAAAAAGTCCACTCCGGAGTGCTCGAAGGGATAAGCAGG
This sequence comes from Eretmocerus hayati, assembly GCA_029851415.1. Taxonomy (NCBI): domain Eukaryota; kingdom Metazoa; phylum Arthropoda; class Insecta; order Hymenoptera; family Aphelinidae; genus Eretmocerus; species Eretmocerus hayati. The sequence goes on from CM056742.1 coordinate 105,124,461, forward strand.
TGTGACTCTAACCTTAGGAAGATCTCCCATCAATTGGGTTGACATTTTAGCTGAATATCGTGAACATACCGTGCACTTGTTGATCAGAACTTTTATCGCTTGTCGACCTTTGAGAATCCAGTACTGATTCCTGAGACTGGCCAACGTGAGCTGCGTACCGCCGTGTAGAGAATCCAAATGAGCTCTTCTCACAAGTAGTTCTGGTCACGGGCTCCTGCAGGGTGGAATTAGAGGATATTTGGCAGGATAGTCCAACAAGGCATGACGGAGTCTACCGCCCACTCTGAGTAGCCCTTGATCCAGAAAAGGTCTCAATTTCAATGAATTGGTATCCTGGATTCCCTTACTCATCTCGAGGCACCTGAAACAGTCACCAAAGCTATGCCTTTGCTCAAGATAGACCCATAATAATTCAGAGTTCTTCAGCCCTGCTGTGTTTAGCAAACCGCCTGAGAACGCGTCCAAGTCAATGAATTCCAGCTTCAGGAATTGGATTTTCCCCTTCTTTTTCTCATCCATACGAAGGCTCAGCTTCGTCAAAAAACGAAGACAGAGAGCCGTGATTCGCAACAGTTTGGAAACTGTGGAATACCTGTTCACAAGATCATTTTGAGTCATGAAATCCGGACACTGACTCGCCGTGATGGCGTGAGAAGAAGTTTCCTCTTCAAGAGGATTAACTGTCAGATTCTCAGCCTCAGTGATCCACGGATCACATGACTCTGTGAGAAACGCGGGACCTTTCCACCAAAGTTCAAATGAAGATAAACTCTCAGGAGTCAAACCTCGAGAAACCACATCCGCTGGGTTATCTTTTGATCTGACATGATGCCAATGTGCCTTAGGAAGCAATTCCTGAATTTGCGAACATCTATTTGCCACAAATGTATGCCACCGATTAGGCAAGGCTCTGATCCAAAACAAAACATCTTTCGCATCTGACCATGAATGAGTTGCTACTGGTTTAATAGACATGATTTTCAAGAAGTGATCAGCAAGTTTTGTTAACAATAACGCCGCACAAAGCTCTAGTCGAGGAATGCTAACTGTCTTGATTGGCGCTACCTTTGATTTGGCACACTGCAATGAAACAACTTCACCGTTCCTGATCAATCTCAAATAAATTACAGCCCCGTACGCTTTAGAGGAAGCATCTGCAAACCCATGCAGTTCTATAAACAACCCCTGGCTCGAATAACCTATCCATCGAGGAATTTTGATTTCTTCCAAACTCATCAGCTTTTCATACCAATCAGACCACGTTTCTGAATATTCTCCGGGAAGCACATCGTCCCAACTGCACTTCAACAGCCAAAGAGATCGCATGAATATTTTCGCCCAATTTACTACAGAACCTAACCATCCTAGAGGGTCAAACATTTTTGCCGTAAGTGACAAAACGGATCTCTTAGTTAACTCTCGACTGTCGAACACTTGAGGCTTGATTTTCAAATGGAAATAATCTTCTCTCGGTGACCAAGAAAGTCCCAATATAGAAGTACAATCATCCGAATCGAAAGTCGTTGAGCCGTGAATCCTATAATCAATAGAGATTTTCTCTATCAATCGTGCATCATTAGCTGCCCATTTTCTCAGCTCAAAACCGCCCACCTTGAGAATCCCGATCAGCTGATCTTGTTTCTCTAGAGCTTCACTCAATGTTTCTCCCCCCGACATAAAATCATCCATGTATGATTCATCCTCGGTCATTTTAATAGCTAGAATGAAGAGGTGGCTGTAATCCTCAGCTAATTGTCTTAGTACTCGAATAGCTAGGAAAGGTGAACATTTTAAGCCATAAGTTATTGTTTTGAGAAAATAGAGTAAAACTTCTGAGTCGGAATTTTCTCTCCACGAAATCGTTTGCAAATGGCGATCTCGAGGATCCACCAATACTTGCCGGTACATTTTCTCAATGTCTCCTACAAACACGAATTCATAGCGACGCCATTTTAAAATCAGATCAATCAACCCCGGGAGCAAGTTCTCTCCAGTGTAGAGAAGATCATTCAAAGATATTCCGTGAATTTTATTTGAACCATTGAAGACCGTTCGTAACTTTCTAGAGCCTTGGAGGACTCCATGATGAGGAAGAACGTACACCCGATTTTTCTCCTCGACCGACAAGTTTGAAGCCTTTTCCATATGCGAAAGTTGTTCGTACTCTAGCATGAATGTCTTGTATTTTGCCTCAAAATCCGAATTTTTCAAAAATTTCCGTTCCATTGCATACAGAGTTCGAAGAGCGGATTCGTATGATTCACCGAGATTGAAATTCAAACTTCCGATCAAATCTTACTTTACTGGCAACCGAACCACATATCTACCGCTCGGGTCTTGATAATGGGTTTTCTGAAAATGTTCTTCACATTTTAGATCGTCCTCAGAGGGCTTTTTCCGACCGTTACTACTTCCTCTTGCTTCCAGAACTTCTCGAGAATAGCCTCTAGCGCAGTATCATCGACTAAAGGTAAGTAAGATGAAGAAGATTCCGAATTTTGACCGACGCTAGAAGAAACTATCCAACCCAACTTAGTATTTGTAGCGATAGGTTGATCAGAGAGATCAAAGTTCGCCTTTTTCACGCCATCAAGTACAATCTGAGCGTGAACTTTGGCACCGAGCAACATATCGATTGACCTTGTTTCCAGAAAATTAGGATCGGCTAAAACTAGCTCTTTTAGATGATCCCATTTATCCACACCCGCCGAAAGTGAAGCTTTATAGCCAGAAACCTTGGGAATTATGAAAGCCTGCACCTCGCAACTGATACCAGATGAAAATCGGGGAAACACTGTAAAATTAGCTAAACCCCTCGAAGCACGAGTGTTGAGATCGCCAACTCCTTTAATTTGAACCTTAGATCTCACCCTTTTGATTCCTAGTTTTTGGCAAGCATTCTCCGTAATGAAGGATTGCGAGCAGTGATCGACTAAAGTTGTGAAATAATATTCAAATCCGTCAGCTGATATTAGCTTTACTACTGCTGTAGGCAAAAGCACAAAACCCGAATTGTCTACCGAATTTAGACTTGTTGTAACCGTCAAATGTGTGGTCGAGGACGATTTTTGATTCGCCCCTGAACCTTTATCTTCACTCTGAGAACCCGAACCCGTTTTATCGTCAGTTAGAGCGCCACTTGTAGGGTTAGCAGAAACCGGATGTATGAAACTATGATGTCTACCACTACACTTGCGACAAAATTTCGTTGACTTACAAGATTTTGGGCCGTGATTACCGAAGCAGATGAAACATAACCTCTTCTCAGTAACAAAAGCCCTACGATCAGCCACACTTCTAGCCTTAAAGGAATCGCACTGTGAGAGGTGATGAGATTCCGAGCATGAAGGACAAACCTTTTTGGCAGTGTTTGCATCCGTATCTGTAGCCATTGAGTGAGTCTTTCCAGATCCAGATGGCTTAGCTGGTTGACTATTATGGGGTTTTTGAATACTTTCAATGGATTTCGAAGTAGCAAGCTGATCTTTGATAAAATTCTCTAACTGACCTACAGAAGGAGGAACATTTGTTTTGCCCAAATGCTTCTCCCACTCTTTTCTAGTAGAGGGATCAAATTTGGAAACTGTGAAGAATACGAATAAGTCCTCACCCGTTGTTTCGACAGAACGATCTGAGCCTTTCAAAAAATTCAAAGTGTCAAACGAGCCAGCATACAATTTTTTCATCTCAGCATGAGACTCATTTTTCATGGCTTTCGATGGAAAGTAAGAACCTAGAGACAAATTCACTAGCCTCCTTTTATTTTCATAGTATTCGCATAGACCAGACCAGGCCTTTGGATATATTTCCGCATTTATCTCAATGGTCTTTATTTGATCTAGTGCTTCACCCGACAGCTTTGTCCTTCAATGATAAAATTTGACAGCTGGAGCAATTTTATCCCGACGGTGTACTAAAGTCTTGAATAGGTCCCGAAAATTTGACCATTCATTGAACTTTCCCGAAAAAACAGGAATTTCAATTTCTGCCAACGAGTAAGAGTCTTCAGAGTTAACCTCCCTAGATTCTACCGGGGCGACAGTCGCGTTGGCTTCCCTTTCCGCCCTCTCTAAATCAGCAAAAGAATCCAAAATCTCTCGGAACTCCGATTTGTTTGCAAGGTACGATTCTTCTACTAAATCTGGGAGATTATTCTTGAAGTAATCGTGACCAGCTTCCTTTGGCTTCATCACAACAATTTTTATTATGATTATGACGAAAAGCTTGGAAATTAGTCTCTAGATTATTTAATCTAGTCGTAGCCACTACTTTTGTCATTTTTTCTTGGCCCAATATCTTATAATTAGTGTACGAGTTAGAAATTTTTGGTTGCAAGTCCAACTGCAGTTGATGAAGAGCCTCCACTTTTGCTAAAAATCCGAACCCAAAGTACAAAAATCTGAAGATCGCCGACCGAAAACCGAACCGGAAACAATTGAATTCAATTTTCTGTGCGATTATCTAGCCCGGAATGCTAGACAATTTGACCAGAAACTTTGAAAAGATGCCAAAATTCAACCCAGAATAAAGACAACACCGAATCCAAAAAAACTGAAAAATTTTTCAAATCTGTGTCAAAGATTTGATGGAAGCATTCATCCACAAATTTCTCCCTACTATTTACATATGTACATCTAACCTAATATGCAATAGCATGAAAACGATTTTTTTTTTAAGTCAGAAACATCAAAACCTTAAGCAGGGTAACCTTGAACCCAAAACCTAACCTCAATCGTACTCGATCAGAAGAATTCATGTATCCATAAATAATTCAAAGGAAAAACTCACTCAAACTGCGAGTTCAAACCTCGAAGATCAACGTCGTGACCGTACGGGCGATGATCGCGTGGTGTGCTGGAACGCTGCGCTGGGATACGACGATCTAGCCATAAACGGAGTCACGATGCAGTCGAGTTGACGAAAACGAAGTATCCCCGCTCAGCTGACTGGCGTTGCTCCGCTGCGCAAAGCTGATGAACAGCTGCGCTGACTCTGGCCAGCTGTGTTGCCAGATGTCGAGCACGAACGCCGAGCAGCACGCACACCAACGTGGTTCACACACACGGACGACTTCCTATAAAAGACCAATAATTTCAGTGTATGCCCATATGACATCATAAAATTCTCACTGAAATTCAGAATTGTTTGTTATACGTACTGAATATTGTACGAATGGTACAAAATAGATCTTAATTGCACTAAAGTGTGCAAAATAAGCTCAAATCAATGCCCAGAAATCTCTGAATTCGCATCGAAAGTCATGAAATTTGGCAGGAACCAAAAACAGCTGAATGAATGAAAAATAATCATAAAACAGCTTAGCCCAATAATTCCACGATGATTCCCTCGTTGCCCAAGAGCCCTCCTGAGCATCCAGGTCGTTCTCGTCGTCTCCGAAAGGGTGCGACGACTCAACCTCGTGGTCGATTTTGAGGTTAGCCTGCGCTCCGGACTTGGTGTTAGGCTGCCCTGTCTTGCGCCCCGCTGCCAGCAGACCAATGCTCTCGAGCGAGCAATCGAGGAGGCATCCCCGTCCCCTGGCAGAATTGCAGCTTAGCAACTGCTGCTACTGACCTCGCAGAAGACGCCGCTGGAACCCCTTGGAGACTCTCGTCCGAACACCATCACCTCGTAGTATTGCGAATCCGATCGCATCCACTCGAATTGCACTCACTGATCCCGATCCGGCACACGAAGGACCAAAATGTTTATCGCGGATAGTGGTGGTTTAAATAATTTTCACTCAAACACATTTTATAGTGAAAAAACAACAACAAACTAATTTATTGCCTATAGCTACATGCTAAATGGCGAGGTGGTGCGGACGAGCGATGGACGAGAACTGGCGAGAGCCGCGGAAGGCGACGAACGCGACGGCGCGGGACTCGAGCGTGAGCACAAAATGGCGGATGCGCGCGAGAATTCAATTCGTTTACAATAGATCGCAATGAAACTAAACACAAAGAAATCAGTGGCATCGTGGTTTGCAGTTGTGGAGAGACGGTTGATATTTCTTCTGAATCCCATTCATCTTTATTTGCAATTGTCGACCCTTCCAATGCTATCGCTAGTTTGATACGCGATAACGCCGAGTACTACGAAACCATAGTCAGTGGTCGTAGACGTCAGAAAGGGCACATTAAAGATATTCATGATGGTATTCAGTATCGGAAATCCGTCGAATCTCTCTCACAAGAGGACCGTAAGAATTATCTCACCTGTCAATTTAATACAGACGGAGCCCCTGTCTTTGAAAGTTCTCGATACTCTATCTGGCCTATATATTTGATGATTAATGAGCTACCGGTTCGTGATAGATTCAATAATCTCATTGTAGTGGGATATTAGTTTGGTTTATCCGAACCAGATATGAAAACATACTTAGGCAGGTTTGTGCATCATATGAATCGCTTCAGATCCGAGGGTATCGCATGTTCTACTAACGGACGAATTCGCCGGCTCAAACTGTTTACTCTTTTATGTACGGTGGATACAGTAGCTCGTGCCTTTGTCTCCGGACACAAACAATTCAACGCTTACTTTGGCTGTAACTGGTGTCTTCATCCACGGAAATGGATTGTCAATATAGTGAAGTACCCAGTACAAGTTGCTTTGACCAGAACTCGAGAAGCAACAGAGTATGTAATGGAGAACTTGAGCACTCTTATGAAAACGAAAAAAGGCAGAGAAGAGCTCAAGGGCGTAGCTGAAAGAACGCCACTTATTGATCTGAAAACATTCGATGTAATCAAAGGATTTGTCCCTGACTACATGCACTGTATTCTTGCTGGTGTCGCGAAGGATATCACGGGCTTGCTTGTTGACAATACCCAGAAGAAAATCATCAATACTCTCCTGAAAACCATAAAAGCTCCGCATCAGGTAATCCGTCTGACTCGTGATCTTTCTGATAAATGAAAAATGCGAGAGTGGGAGAATTGGCTTCTCTATTATAGTCTACCTATACTTTCTATTATTATCGAAGATCTCATGGTGAAATATTAGGCTCTACTCGTTGATGCCACGTTCATTCACCTGCAAGATGACATATCACTCCATGAACTCAACAAAGCGCATAACAAGTTGATTGAGTTCATGGTTTTGACAGAGAAATACTTCGGCAAATCGGCGTTGACTTCAAATGCCCATCAGCTGTCTCACATTTGCGATGGTGTACGCAATTGGGGACCACTTTGGGCTCATTCGTGTTTCCCGTTTGAAGCAGGAAATCACACTCTGTTGGAGGCCATGAAATCAGCTAGAGGAGTGTTATCACAAATGATGAGGTTTTCAAATTATGTTCATAGTTCCTCAATCTTGGAACGAAAGGTTTCACTCCTAGGTTCCTACGTGGTGAAGAATTATTGTGGCGAGGTACTATCTGCAAGAGCTCAGAAATATCGCAGAGGTCTGAACGCTCTTTACTTTGGCATGAGGAATCTGAAACCTGGGGATACGATCCACCAACATGCATTGCATGGTTTTGAAATATTCTCCAGGATGGTCAAGAGTGGCTGCATTTTTGCCATTTGTTTGAAAGTTAACAAGCGATCGGATAATACGGTGGCTCAGTTATGAGATGGCCGATACGTACGAATTCGTTTGTTTTTGTATGCCAAGGAGACGACAGAAAAGACTATTTGCAATGTCATCAAGACGTCAGATTGGGACATTGCTGGCAGTATCAAAGTCATTGAAGACTTCGACCCTGATTCAATGATCGAGACAGAATTAATAGAACGGTCGTGCGTTGTGATGAACCTTGGGTCATTATTTGAGTGCGGTTCCAAACTTGCTCAAATACTAAATGTCTGGCGAGCAACAATCTGTGGAGTTTCGAGAGTTTTATAGTGAAAGACCGACCGGCGAGTACGCAAGTGAAAAGAGCCAAAATTTATCTGAGTCAGATTAGTATATTTTGGCCAAATTGTGCACACGATCTCCGAGGAACTTTTTTTTTCATTCAAGCATTCTCAACCTCTTGAAGAAGTCATTCTGCAATAATAATGATGATACATATTCATATAATACATATTCATATGATATGATATGAGTAAAAAGAGGAAGATAACATAATGTACACGATTGTCAATTCGTTACACTTCTAACTTACACTGATTCAAAAATGAGAACAAGGCTTTGCATACATTGGTTTTTGGTTCAATCTCCGAGAAACTTCTCGCTAGTTTTTGATGATGAAGTAGGTCCCGGAAGTAGTCATCGCTAGGGTTCCAGCGCAAAAAAATTTCTTCGCCCGCTGAACTTTTTCGAAGTCTGTAGAAAAATTATTTTTGGCGTTTTCTTCCGAGAAATTGCCAAACTGACTATGAAAATCGTAGCAAGGTCTGCGGGGTATATCTTCTTTGCTCCGACGTGAGCTTTCAGGACGATATGTCAAGTCACTTTTCTCGATTTTTGGACCATTCTAGACTGGATGCCATTTCAACGCATCTCAATAATTTCCAATCCGGCTTGGCTAGTTCTGTCTGTCTTGAAAATTTCTACACTTGAATGTCTAAATCGGTCGGACAAGGCCTGAGCTATGTCATTTAGAAGGCGGGAACTTATTGAACAATGCCCAAATTGTTTAGCCCGCCGAATCTATCGCACTTCAGTAATCGACCAGAAACCTGGTAGGGTTACTCTTTCAAGTATCCTCAACATGTAGGGAAAAGTTTGTGCTGTGTTTTGGCTTCCTGTCAGACCTATGTATTCAACAAACACGATTGTTTTTGCTATTTTTTGTACGATTCCTGGAACGGTTCTCGCTCTTCTTTGTGCATGCGCACACTCATATGGCTCCAAAAATACTTCCAATCAATAGCTCTTGCAATTTCCTTCGAATCAAAAGGAAACTCCTGATGGAAACGATTCGATGCAACAGAACCAGAGATCTAGCTGTTCAAGGTAAGCAAAGGCCCAAAGTGCCGAAAGTACCTCAATTCTGAGGCCTTAAGGGTCACAAAGAGAAGTCATGGCTTACCATTCGATTACTCTTGATATCCTCCTGCCTGAAGACAGATAGATCTCTGGTTCTGTTGCATCAAATCGACTTTGTCAGGAGGTCATCCTGAAGAAAATTGCAAGAGCTATTGATTAAGAATATTCCCGAAGCCATATAGATGTGCACATGCGTAGAGAGACAGCGGGCATCACCTTGGAGATTACACAAGATATAGCAGAAATCATCGTAATCATAAAATTCATAGGTCCGATGGGGGGCCAAAACAACACGAAAATTCTCCTACATGTTTGGGACACTTCTGAAAGAATAACCCTGACAGGTTTCAAGCCGATTGATCGAGTGTGATAGATTCGGCGAGCTGAACAATTTTCGGATTTTCTAATAACTTTCGGTTTCCTCATGGACATAGCTCAAGCCCCGTCTAACCGATTCGGACATCCAAGAACGCAAATTGTAGGGTTTCTCAAGACGAAGAATGAGCCAAACTGGATCCAAAATCATTGAGATGCGTTGAAATGGCATCCAGTCTGAAATGGTCCAAGAATAAAAAAAGCGACTTCACATATCGTCGTGGGGAGTAGGCGCATTTGGTTTTGAGATTCCCTCACAATCTTATTCTAGAATATGGACGTCAAAGCAAAGGAAATGCGCCCCGGTGACTTTTCTCGGATGTTCTTGGTCAGTTCGGTGATTTTTCGAAGAAACACTTACGGACGTGAAAATCTTTCTTTCCGGGCAAAATTCCTGTGGAAGCACTATTTTCGGGCCCTTTGTTCATATGAATGATTGGCTAAGAGATCCGCGGTGGTCGTGCGCGTGCGGTGGCGCCACGGTCTGTAACGTGAGTTTACGCACACACTCTCTCGTCCGTGAGCTCACTGATATCTTTCGGGCGCAAGCATGTGTGAGTCTCACTCACACATGTTCGCGCTCCAAAGTTATCTGTGAGCTCACGGACGAGAGAGTGTGTGCGTGAACTCACGTTACAGACCGTGGCGCCACCGCACTAGAGCTTCCAATCATTACAACCTAATACTGACCTGACCCGTCTTAATATTCTGACAAGTCATCGATGCCTCTGTATTTTCACAGCATCCGCCGGACCCTCTCAAGTATTAAGCCATCAGTTACTATCTTGCTGACAACAACACGTGCTTCCGTACTTGATCATGTCATGAGGTATGCTGATGGGGTAAGCTAATACAAATGATGTAATATAAATGTTTCAGTATCATGCCAACTTCAATTTCATTGTAGTCTATTCTCTTCATATTCTCGAGAGTGCGACTTAATTGTGGGAAACAACCGTGGCGCCATCTTGCGGTCAAATCAGATCATTGTAAATAGATAATCGAATGAACTACTTTGAGCAGAGACGGACGACAAGTATCGGAAATATCATTCTACCGAGAAGTCTTGGATCATTCATCATAAATCCGAAATCAGCTCTGATCTGATCTCGAATACTACACTGGGGTGAGTAGTTACGACTCATATCACGTGTAGTACTTGGTTCCACCAGTTGTGGAAAAAGAAACCTGCAAATATCTTTTTAGTGTTTTGTACGTCCAAAATGATCCATACGCAATTCCATGATGATAGTCCAGATTTCAAACATGACGCATGCGCAGAACTGGTTCTTCTTCCGTATTCGGCGTCGGTTATCAATTATTAATTCTCGGTTACGCAGGTATGAAATTATAATCGAGTGAATGTTCTCGACTGATCAATCAGATAATCCACAATCTGGTCATTTTGGGAGAGTGTCTCGATGACCATGGGTTGGAAGTTGTTTCCCTTGAGAAAAAGTTTGTTCAGCACGGCATGATTGGCACCCCTTTGTATTGGGGAATCAATGGTAGTACAATATCAACAAATCCCTGTCCTCACATGTGCATTCTTTGATGCTACCTATCATTTTCACAGTGGATCATGACGATGCCTTGAAAAATCTCGCTTGTGCACATCAGTGTTCAACGGGTTGAAGAGTCACAAAGTACCTCACCAGTGACAGGTCTGGCGGATGACACCAATGAAGCACATGTATCAAGTGGAAGAATCTCAAACTTAACAACAATGGGATTAAGTGAATCACAGGTAAGCCACTTCACATAATATTTTTGTGGATAATTCAGTCATCCATCTCAATTTCACTTTGGTTTCTCAACGTGTGTGTGGCTTTTCAGTGTGGTATTAATGCCAAACTTGATCAAATCACAGTCCTAGATATCAATGCATTTGGATATGTTTGTTTCAATGTATATTCAATTGAATGGCCAATCTAAAACCAATCCAGGTAGTCTCAAAAGCTAAAAGATGTGTTGTTTATGAAATCTTAGTTGGCAAAGGTGAATTTGAGTTATTTTACAAAGGTACATCAATCGCTCGTACAATGCTTCAGAAACATCATCCCATCTCATCTATATTCTGTTTCATGAAACAGGTTGAGGTGAATTCATTCATTCAGAACATGAACATTTCATCAAGATCTCACAAGTGATTAACTGGAAATCAAACACCCAGAATGTAACCATACAGCTCACTCTCGCCAAAGACCATCTCTGTCGAACACTCGAACAGTAATTTGCAATGAATGGTTGATGTCTGACTGTTATGAGACTGCTATAGATCTTGCAATAAAATGTGATGAGGACATAAGAAATCTCTCTTGATTTCAGGGTGCAGAATATAAGGATTTAATTTTCATTGATGCTATGGATCCAATTGATTATCTGGTGAGAAATATCCCATTATCGACTGACTCAAGTATGTTATTCATTAACCCATCAGAGTCATCATTCAATACCACAAGGTGTTCCAACCATATTGTCAGGAGTCTGTGCTGTCTTTACAATGAGATGGGAATATTGACTTTTGTTGATGTTATGTCATTGTCTCATCATCCATTCATATTTTCTCCCACGCCTTTTAGATTTGGTGTAGACACTGGGATCTGGGGCTAGAGGACCAAGAAGGGAGTGGAAGGGAGAGTGTTAATAGAGAGCTTCTTCCTTTCCTTCAATTCTAGCCTGAGCTAGACAGCCAATTGTGGGCAGAACTATTAATCAGTTGTGATAAACTGGTCCAAGATTGGGATATTAGTGCTTTTCTAGGAATTTGGGGTAACTTCTCAAGACTCTTGAATGGGCAATCAGTATGGGGTGAGTTGGAAGACCATCTACTTAACAAATCCTTTCTTGATATCCTGATTCAAGTCTCGAATACTCAAGATAACTAGATATAATGTTTGTAGAGATCCTGTGGTTAGGTAGATCATGAAATAGATCAATGAAGAGATTATCGTGTTGTCTGGGATGGATGAATCGTTTTTTAAGTGGCTCTTTTTCCTTTCAGATTTTTTTAGAGTCATTCTGTATGCATCTATGAACGATTTGTATGAGACCTTCTCCTCCCGGCCGACTTTCAATGGACGCAAAACATGAGTAGTTCTTCGCTGTCCCACAAAAAATGATATCTTGGGATTCTCCCTAACCACCTTGAGGTTTGTTGGTATCATTTTCGATATAGATTCATTAACAACTGGTAGAAAGCAAAATTTCGGGTCCGAATCTGTTTCTTTTGTATGTGTACTATTGATGATGCGTCAGACCATACGCCGATTTCATCCGTGATTTAGATTCAGTACTTTTGTTCAGACCCATAACTATTTTTCAGATCAAACTCCTCGGCTTTTTCTTGAGGCCAGATTTATTCGATAGTTTCATCTCACATTCCATGTTGGGCCAAGTCTGAATCCTTATTCAGCCATGCGAGAGATTGTACGATTGAGAAAATTCTGAAGCGGAATCCTACTTGGAACTTCTATTCTCATTATGAAGCTGAGTCAAAACTATAGAATGTTGATTCGTTGCTTCTCGGAAATGTGGTTTAGTGGATCCTGAACGCAAGGGATGGAATAATTGTCACGATTTTATCAGGGTAACTGGAGATTAACTGACTAATTCACGTGGATTATTTTTGATGTTAGATATTTTGAGAGTTCCCAACCCTTGTATGGAAATATATTTTTGCCCAAGTTTGGGCGAATGTCTCTAAATTGTGGGAAGGGATTCACGAATGAGGGAGTATGGAGGTTCTTCTGATTAATTACTGATTGTTCTTATACATAAAGATAGAATGTTTTATTTTCATGACATAACTGTGATTATGACTCAGTCATTAAATCTTTAGGAAGAAATTGAGACATATTAATTATTTTGTATGATGTTTATGGATAAGTATATCAGTTGAACTTTGTACTACGATCAAATGTAATATTTTTGAAAATGTTTGTATGAATGGATGAATTTCTGTAAAGCGCGTAATTCTTTGCTTATGTACAAATCTTTGTAAATAGTTTTTTTTTCACACTAACTGGTGGGGATCGAAACGTTCATGTAACGAATAAAGACTATGAAATATCACACTCTCATATATTCTCTCTGAATCCAATTCATTCAAATGGCATGGCTATCCTTGACAGATATCAGACGAGGTAGTTGTGAACATGACAGAAAATATGATCGAAGTACTGCAATATTACCGACTTGATTCAGCGAGCAACTGTGGCTTTCTGTTCCCTTCCAAGTTTTGATCAGAAATTCATAATCAAATGTACTTTCGTATATACGATCCGGCATACGATCGTGCGCACGATCGCATGTACGATCGTATGTCAAAATTTTCAGTAGGGTTCTTCTTCTCCTCGGCTCTGCCCTGATTGTCGGGACGCTTCTCGTTCCCCCTACGTCCCCTGTTTCGTCCCGCGAACTGCCAGCCGGACCCGTTGACCGAGGGCTGACCGTTACCTGACCAGATTGTCAGTGGTGTCCCTGGCGTGGATGGGGGTGTCCTGAGCAGTCCAGCCCCTTGTCCTTCGAAATTGAGCTGCTCCATTCTAGGGGCTGCTCTCTTCGCCCTCTCGATGTCGGCTCCCTCCTCCCAGTTCATGGGGCTTGTGCGGCCTTTCTCCGTTTTGCTCCCCCATCTCGCTCTTTGTGGAGGTGGGTCCAGCGAGGTCGCCGGTCCAGCAGCATCCTCGGCCATTGTCTTCAGGCTGGAGCTGATTGCCTTTCTCATCCCTGAAGCTCTTGTGCTAGCAGCTCCTAGCCCTCCACGTAGGCTACTGACCTTCTGGATAAGCTTCTTGGTCGACTTCTTTGCTGTCGCGTGCTTTCCTTCGTCAGTCTCCATCGCTCCAGCATCAACTGTCTCCTTGTTTGATATTGATGGTTGTATTTGGGTGGGACACCCAGTTAGTTGGTTCGCTCTGAAAATTTCCAAGTTTTCCAAATTCTGCCATTCGTTTCTCGTTTCCTCCTACCCCCTCGGATTCCTGTGTCTTTTTTATTGTTAATGGTCTCACGTACTTCTGTCCACCAGTCCCAGACCCGTTTCTTGGATCCTCCTACTTGCCGACCGCGCCTACAATCCGGTGGTCTCAGATGACGTTCCAATCCCGCACCCTGCAGCATGGTCCCGTCCGGTCCCCAACCGCCACTACCACAAGAGCGGAATTTCGGGTTCCCCTCTACTGTTGTGCAGGACTGCCTCCTCGTGGTTAGCGTGGGGTTCGCATCCTCTTACTACCGGCGGCCCAGGAACGATCACTGGTCAAAACCAGTAATCGCTCCTGGGCTGCTCTGGGAGGTACCGCGTCAAAACGTGGTACCTCCCAGAGTGGTTGTGGACATAGCAGTGAGAGGATCCCCTCCCAGGGACCGTTGCACTGGTAGCGTGAGTAGTGCGCTGTTTTTGTGGTATCAGTGTATTGTCAGATTCTCCCCCGTTCTCAACCGAGTCCCATCCTATCGCTATGCCTGCTGGTTCCATGGTAGCATCCCCTAGTTCGTCCGGTCGCTATCCCTATGAGGGTTCTTGTGTTTTCTTGGGGAAGCCAATGTTACCACTCAGCGAGAGAATGACCGACTTTGGATATACGACAAGGTCACCGCGTTGCTTCTCACCAACTTTTGGTCTACCCCTCGGCACCAGTAAGACCTTCAATGGCCGGCTCGGAGTGTCCACGCGGGTTCGCCTATCTCGTCAGTGTAGTAATGTATTGTGTATCTGCGACTCCCTGTCTGCGCTCGCTCATGTCGCATACCCTGATATTCACGAGTGACCAGAGAGACTGAGGATCGTATCGATCCACAATAACTCTTGCCGTGCCACTATCCGCACCTTGTGGACGCACCCAGTAGCATGGAGAATGATCTACCTCAACACGGTTCCTGGGTCGCGGATGACACTAGTCTGTATGTCAAGTGCTCATCCGTAGACTGGGGTGTCAGAACATTGGAAAATGCTGTTCGTAACACCAAAGAAAATCTGTTGGAACTGAGTCTTAATCTGACCTCACCGAAGACCAAACTAGCTCACTTCAATAACAAACGTATCGTACCCGGAAAAATTTCCATCAATATTGTTGGACAAGAAGTTCTTCCAAGTGCCTCGGCAAAAAGTCTTGGTATTTAGTTCGACTATAACTTGAACTTCAAACGACATATGGCCCACGTCTACAACAGATGTATTGGAGCCATCAAGATCTGGAAATTCCTCTGGGGAATGTGGCCGTGGTGGCCCATCCCGAGACCCTCATCACGTACTACAAAAGTTTGGTCCGTTCAATGATTGGTTATGCGAGTTTGTACACTAACAGTAAATTCCTAATAGACGAGCTCGAGAAAATTCAGTCCTGAGCTATCCGGATTGCCCTAGGACTACGAAAAAGTACTCCTGAAAATATTCTTATAGCAAAATCTAAATTGATGACTCTCCAGGATCGCTTCCCATATCTGTGTAACTGTTACCTTGTACTTTTTGCTTCCCCTAATGAAGATTCGCACTCTGTTTTTATGATTTAAAAAATTTTGTAACGAGAGAACTCATCGCAATTCCGAAGAACTTGTCTTCCTTCGGGATTGCATATCAAGGATGAGTTTGATGAGCAATGAAATAGACTCATTCCAATTAAGGTATGTACAGCAATAATTACGAAACTTTCATCACTTCTATCCCGATTCACGTCGAAATACCTTCGTATATGAATCTTCTCGCTCATTTATCAACAGTGCATAAACAAACGGAAGTTCGACAGTCTGCGGCGTCTCACCCGCACCGACTTGATTTCTCGCTTCGTGGTTTGTGAATGACTGTTAGAGAATCAAAGGAGCAGTGCTGAACGTATCGTGAACGAACCAGATATTACACCGAAAGGAGTGACGTGGATTCTCCGAAGAACTGGAAACAATTATCTTGCCACAACTTCCGTCTGCTTTATCATCGTCCAAAAAAATCATACAGAAGACAGTTATGAGGCCCGTGGCTATAAGCAAATTGATCAGGTCCTTTGTGAACGATGATTTCTCCCGCATTTCCCAAGGTTATGGCTCGTCTCGAAAATTCTTGCTTGATCCGACACTTCCAACACTCACGACCATTTGCGTTTTCAGAATGTTTATAATATAGGAAACCAATGATGTGAAGTGATTCCCGACTATTTGTCCCAATGTATTCTGTCCTGGCTCAATTCTTGCAGAATATAACTAAAAATGTCGAGTTCCGAGTCCGACTGAAAAGTTTGATGTCATAGCCGAAAAAGTGATGGTCAACGATAATACGGTGTGGAATTGAGTTGTATCAATACTCGGTCACGATATTGGATGTTGAAACAGAGATTATTCATCCTCAAGACTCAGAATATCGTCCTATTGCAGATGATGAATTTCTTCGGAGATTTGATCTTTGGGAAATGTATTATTGGAAAATTTAGTTTTGGGAAAAATGTCTTCGAGTTTCTTTCTTCTGGGAGGGAGTATTTGAGAACTTCCAGCATTGGGATGGATGGATTGGGAGGATTGTCCCTCTACCGTATAGATTAGAGATACAGTATGAAAGATCCACCCACTTCAAGAGAAATCCAAAACTCAAATATCTCACGATTAATTAGAGTCCTCCTAATAACGTCTTGAATGATGATGAGATGTAATTGTCGCGTTTCCCCCTTGATGTTTACATCATTCACCCTATTCTCGGTTTCTGTTACAGAGCAAGAGTCTGGATACGTCCGTCCTGTTTTCTCCCGCGTCGATGGCGTTAGATGACAGTCTATTGGTTACAGTGCCAAGTCCAAGCAAGGTAGAAACATGTTCCCCAAACAACTATAAATTTGGAACTCTCTCGGACTCATCCTCGTGCCATCCACACATCAACTTCCAGTAGACACGATAGGTGGCTTTAACTCCGAAGTATATCCTTCACTTCGTGATATTCCAAATCAACTCCGCTTCTTCATTGTTTTTTGTAGCATGCTCACAGTTCCCCTCATATCTCAATCCTCGCGCTCTCGATCGATTGGCTCTCGAATAATCGTAATGATACATTCTCACTACTCTACTCGTACTTATACTGAAGTCTCTTGTCGGTCGTCCTGCGTCGACTTTTTCTAGACCACTGAGTACGCGATACATGCACTGAAACATTAGGAATATATTTTATGTTGGCAAGTGATTGGTCTTCCTCTGTATAGTTTCTTTGGGAATGCAGTATTTTCAACTCCCCGGAGATACTTTCAACTGGGGTAACTTTGCCACCTTCATGACCCTCTTCCGTCATTGTTGCTCGTAAAGCTCGGTAAGACTCTGTCAAAACGTATCTCAGCCGGAAACTAATGGAAAGCTTGAGATCCCAGCCTTTGATTGGCGATTTAAGGATCCTATTCGGAGGCACGGCTATGGGAAGGAGAACATTTCCACGAAACCTGAAATGGGGTAATTTTGCCACTATTCAATATCTGATCGCGATGTGAATGAATAATTCTTCGAAAAATACTCGCCCAATAAATGCAATGATTTAGAGGTGGGATGGGGCGCTCAAAACGAACAGGGCAGGGGAAGCTTATTATGAAATTATTAGTTCACTCGGTTAGCTGTATAGAATAGCACTTCAATCACAAAACTAGTGTGTTAACACAAGTGTAAAAAGATGAGACGCGGGGAGAGGTGAGGGGTGAATTAGTCGCGGAAAAAACAATTGCCAGATGAATTAAGGTGGAAGCTCGCGGCGCGAATCGTGGGCGCGAGATCAGCCGAACTTGCTGTCTCGCCATTCTATGGTCACCTAGCAATCTTATGCTTGAGAATGATCGACAACGGCAAGGTGCGAGACGAGATGCGACGTTGCCCAAACTCATATTTAATTACACCAATAGGCGAAATGTCAACCGATAATTTGACTGGAATATATATATATATATATATATATATATATATATATGAAGTTATGTGCAGGGGGTCATCGCTCTGTTCGTCGCAGCTCGCTTTCTCGAACATTCGAGAGTCACAAAAATACTCAAATATTTCGAGCTACGAGGAAATGCTTGCACATTTCCGAACGATATCTCTACTGGAATTTCTGTATCATGATTGAAATTCTTGTAAAAATTCGCGCATATCTTGCATCTTATCAGCTTGTATCGATGTTACTACTATGAGCGATATTCTTTTCCAATTGAAGCCTCGTAGAGCTTCCAACTACTTACAAATGCTGATTTTGAGGGCGTGAAGTTATTGTGCATCTAATCATGAAAAGTTATTCGGTCCCACGCAGAAATTCTGAGGATTCTTCTTGGAATCAGTCGTCCAGTCATGGTTATTGTTCAGTTTGTAGCAGGTTTTCAAACGGAACGAAACAAAACACGATTTTCAATTTTGTTTTGTTCATTCTAGAAGAAATAGAACAAAACAAGATTATTATTAATTATGTTGAAGAGGAACGGAACTGCACGGGAACCTAATCTGTCTTCCTTTTGATGAACGAAACTAAACGAAATCATTACTTTTGGTTTCGTTGAATATTGTTTTCTAGCATCTATGTTTCGTTTAGTTTTGTTCATCCACGAGAACGGGGCTTGATGATTCCGCTGAGTTTTGTGGATAACCGAATTCCAACGAAAGTGTTCGCCGATGAATATGTTTTGATCTGTTCCTTAAAAACGAAATCATTCATATTTATCATGCGATGAACGGAACGGAACTAAACGTAAACAAAATATTATTGAACGAAACAGTACAAAAAAATTTTTAATTGGTTTGGATCATCGAAAAGTTTCCTCTGACGACTGTATAGCCCTTGTTAGATGTATTGCGAGGCCATCCGAGTAAATTCGCGTCAGGAGGCTGAATTCAGCTGTCAATAGTACCTTGTCCCATATAATCATACGATACAAACGTATCGCTATTATGTGGATCTCACAACTGTCCTGCAAACTATTTTTTGAATATATCCTATCAATCCCTCTCATTTTTTGGATATCGGACTCTATCTCAAGCGTCGTAAATCTGTTGATCGATGACATCCTCAGAACTGTTACAATTCATGATACAAGTGAGAATCTCTAGCCGCGGTCCCTGAAGGATTTGGGGTGTAAGACTGAGCTCTACAAGGAACAATAGTGAGGGCAGGACAGCTGAGATATGATTAAGATCAATCGTGAGCATATTTGTACCATCCCAGCGTAATGAAATCACGCAAACTCCAACTCTGCTGCAGTGTTGATGTTGTAGCTGCAACAACAACGACATGAACGACCGACCGATCAGCATGCGCCTATCGGGATGTCATAGTGGATTTCGGGAGCATAGCATGGAAGTATCATTCACTCGTCACTCGTGAGTCGAGTCCGCAGTGAGCACGCTGAGCAGACCTTCCTTTCATGATCGCGCATGGCCTGAAACACCCGGGAGTTAGAGGCCCACATCACTCCAGAGATGCGCATGCTATTGTTCACCCTACGGGACTAAAGTACGCCCCCCTCCGCGACCATGCGCGCATTCTTGGCACAGTAAGCCATTGTAACGATCGTGCCATTCTAGTCATGCCGCTTTGAATACACCGAAGCTAATTGTCACGGGTAGTGAGGACGGGGTCTTGGAAAATAGTTCCGGGATAGTCTAAAACATCCCCATTTTGTCATATCATATCAACTTCCCTCGATTTTCCACCAGGATTCATCTCTCGATATCCTCCCATCCAATGTTACACAGCTTAATTTCCGAAAATTACTTCGAAAAATGTTTTTGAAAATTTCTATTCATTGATATTCTTTCGAGAATTTTCCAATAATATGATCTATCCAAAAATTTTCTGTACAACGCTAGAATCATTTTTATCTGAGAAACAACGCAAGACGACCTAATCAGTGGTTATATGTCCATGCGTGAGTTATGTAGACATTTAATGCCGATTTGAGCGTGATTCTCCGTGGAGGGGTTGATGAATCGCTACTCTTTGGATCACACCAAATTCGAGAGCGCGGGGCCAAATCCGGCTCGGGGCAAGAACTCACTCCTGATTCTTCCAATGGTAAGTCCGTTGAGGGGGCATGATATCCGGGTGAAAATGAATCACATCACACCAAAAACTGAAGGGCAAAAGTGCTTACTCAAGTCCCATTCGGATGAGACTGTATGTTTTCATGCTCGATACGGAATTTTGCCAACATAAGTAGAGGTGTAGTGCAAGTGACTTCCATGTTAACTATGTGCAAACAATAATGCAGATGGTGGAATCACACAAAAACGGAAATTTCGTATCAACCGATCGACGGAGAATAATCGAAGAGCGATTGTGCTAGCGATCTGAAGCTTCACAAGTCACTCGCGGGATGATGAGAAAGCCGTAAATCAGAGAACTGGTCTTCCGGAAATGACGACATCCACTTCCTCTAAGGGAATTTCGGGATACTATCTTTATTGCACACTTACCGACATTGCCGAGTTCTCATATTATTCGGTGAATTTTTCAGATATCGTAAATCTAGGAAGTAACGCGTATTCTTCAATACTCGGATAATCAGCGCTACATGCTGAATTAACGATATTTTGAATATTCAACGGAATATTTGGGAAATTGATGTCGTTAACCGATATCCTCTTACGGACGTTCGGCAGCGACTCACTAGTCGAAGTGAAGACCGATAGCAGTGACAAACCAAAATTCCCAATTCGCGTACCTTCTTGCCTAAATTTATACAGTAAAAACTCTCTAACTCGAATCTGAAGAGACCCAGCACAAACTCAAATTAGGGAGTTTTCCGAACTGCGAAGTTTTTTGAAACCACTCTGAACATGTTACGTCCTAAATGGAATAATATTCTGTAAAATCAATCTGATAAGATAATATCACCTGAGCATTACATTTTTGATTAAATGTATCGAAAAGAAAATATCATGAGAATTCTCAATCACTGTTATCGGAAAAAACGTCATACATTCTCACTTGAAGTGATTGATTTGGCCTCACACGACTGTCAGCATTTTGTAATCGAGACTGGACTTGGAAAATCTCATTCTTGAACGTATTGAATTCTTGGAATATTCGTTAGTAGAGGATGAGCATACAATGGTTAGGAATTGATATGAATAAAATTCATGAGCGGCTATGCACTGATCCTATCATCTTATAGGTCACGCTGTCTAAAACAACTATCATGTCTTTGTGTATGTTAATAAGTACACATGAAGATCTAGATGTTGATTGTATGGTATCCTTTGTGGTGAATAATTCAGATTAGCAGAAAGAACATCTCTGAAATTTATATTGATTTTGACGGATGGGAGTGAAATTTGGAATCAATTCAATTTTGAATTATATAATTTGAGGCGAGGGTAGAACTTGATTTGAGCTCAAGTCCAGACAACCCACTCAGACTAACCCTCCAATTGTTAAGAAATCTCTATACAATTTTATGGGCTTTTCTCAAGGAAGATCACACTAAATGTCTATGTTTAATTGTGAGTGAAACTTGACTCGACGAAAGATGTGCGATTATGTTGATATAACTCTGTCGCTTTTCTCATACCAAGATCTGATTGTGGAATGATACCAGGAGCATTAAATAATGTATCTCAAGGAAGAACCATGTTGAGAGTCCAAGCATGATATACCTAAATTCCATTCTCTTTGAGATTCTCGACTTACATCACCAGACTTTCCGCTCAGAGTTCCACTACATCCACTAAATAATGGAGACACATTATATAGTTCCACCAAGGATGAATGAATCCATAGATTCATCAGGATGGACTTATCAAGGTTTGTACTAGAGCAATGCGTTTTTGAAGTCACTGCAAGTCAATGCTGGAATTCCAAAGAATAGTACAAGGTAAAATTGATTTGTTGGTCAGCATCGAGGCCAAAAAGACTTTCCATAGAGTTTTTGAAACCCGCTTGAGCTGTTTTACAACAAAATTTCCTCCTTTCGGTTGAGAAGTCTGCAGCATAATGATGAACCTGTGGAAGAAATTTTACCAACTCTCATTGAGGATTTAGGCACATCACTCATCTTATTTGCACTTCGACACAAATTCAGAAAGGAAATTCTCTGTCAAGTTACAGAGAGAGAACCAATCTATAACCTCCCATTATTAGAATAAAAAACTGTCTCAGCCTAGCTCGCACTAATACTGTTACTTTGTCACGCTACACTGCGCGATCATCTCGCGTAATGGCGTGATAGCATCTATCTATATATCTTACCTTATTATTCATACCCTTTATTCTTCCAAATACGCCAATTCAGCGATACAGCGGTGTGTGTATCGGTGTGTTCAAAATGAATGATAGTGGCGGAATCTTACATACCACCACATGTGTAGAGATATTTCAATATTCCTCGATTCAAAGTGCAGGACTGGAGAAATCGAACTCAGATGTGAAACGAAGGCATGAAGATTGCGGTGTTGAATAGAACGCTTCTATAGCTCGGATTGAAAGAATAACTGTACAGTTCCCTGAATCGTATTAAAAAAGGGTTTGCTAGAGCATGGAAGAGCCGTACGAGCAACGTTAATGAGGTAAATAATCCAAGAGAAATAAAGTGTAAGGTTAAAAAACCCCAATTCGAAGTATAGATACGCTCGATTTTTCTCGTCTGGTCATACTCGCAAGCGAGGCGCTACCGTGCTTCTTGATTTTTTCCCACATCCCGGTTATGACATGTACACACTTAATGGATCAGACTCTGTGTGTATGTACACACACACACATATATATATATATATATGTATGAGAGAGGTACTGCAGAGCTTTGAATATTTCGGTTGCTGGAAAATGAAATTGTTTTTCTCATGGCACGCGTGTGGAACTAATTTTGCTGGTTAGTAAGACCTCCAAAATAAGTGGGAAGATACGCTTCCACTGGTTTGAAAGGATGTCATTCATGTAATTAATTGAAACCATGATAAGCTGTCTGGAATCCATTGAGTGCGCCCGATTGAAACCCAATCTACGAAACACAACCCGCAAAAGTTACTTTGAACGCAGTCCACGCTGTATTCTGCTAGTTTTCTGTTTTCTGATCTTGTTGGACAAGCGGGAGCACTTGAGTTCCACCTATTTGCGTTCTGGCGTCTCCGTCCGTATTTTCACCGAATTCACTATCAAATCCCTGAATCGAGTCTATAGTGACACTTATGAAGAAGAAATGGGTTCTTTCGTGTAATATATCTGTTTTCGAGTAGTATATAAACGAATGCAATGTCATAGCAGCGCCCACATGAGCTCGATCGCATATGTTTTCATCGAAGATATTCCTGTAATGCTTCTCATTCGGATGACATCCGATGGTAGGACCTAAAAAATTTTGGGATATCCTCTGTGACAAGGTGAAGAGAAGCGGGCAAAACATTTCAGGAAGGTGCCTTTCTCCCCTTTCCCATGACATGACAATTTGACCTTTTTCAGTTGAGTGGGCACACGAACTTACCCATCTTGCCGGAGCAATGGTTTCAACACGATTGGTCGCACGCACCCAAACCAAACGGGACATCATTGGTATTGTTCCAAGCTTTCTGGTGGTGCAAGTTCTGAAAAATGGCCAACTTGCACTCACAAAAGCGGGGGAGGAAAGTCGGATCGGGTTTCACACAATGATTCCACTCGCGGGCTCAATTATAGAAAAAATCAGAGTCTTTATTCAGAAAGACCTGGTCTAAACTAACTAAAATACGCGATGAAATACTGAAAATAATATGAAAAAACTATGTACAAAAAATGAAATTATGAGTCCGTCTTCGTCGAGGTGAAAATTACTATATTCCGCAGAAGGCGGGAACATCAAGGGGAGAGAGGCAAATATCGAAGGCCAACTCTCCCGTGCGCTGTTGGGCACGTAACTGGATGGGCTCGCGAAAAGTCCCGAAATCGCCATTGTCGCCGAGCTGTCTCGTAGATGCGAGCTGCAAACTATAGATCACGCGATGTGACTATGTACACACACATGTATGTGTGCGTTTGATCGTTTGAAAGCATTAGGTTTGAATAGTTTCAACGAAAATATGAAAAGAACATAATATGAACAGAAAAGGCTTGCGCACGATGGAAATCTGCGCAACCACTTTCGAAATCCGTTTCGATCATGTACTCAACGCAAATGATATTTTCTTATAAGCTGAGTACGGATCTGAGATCTCAATTTTTTCGCAAAAACTCGGTTACGGGACTTCGATGTTCATTCGTGACTGCCACGTCAAAGGCACTCAACTACAACCAATGTTTCTCTCGGAATATAGGGTGCCTTGATGGTCTGTAAATTTCGGCAGAATTTTTTAAGTAATGTAATTTTTGCATTAAGCTCAAGAAATCAGAAAATGGCTCGAGCACGCTGAGAGATACTCAAGGAATTAGGGTTGCGGGCCGTGCTGCGCATAGCCAGTTTCCTTTGACAGAACAACGAATGGGATACAGATTCAGAGGGGCTGGAACCTATCAAATTCAGCTTCGATTACTTGACAATCACCCGACGGTTCAGAGACAGCGTGCAGTACGAAAATGTCAGAGGTTCTGTAGAATCTCTCATATACATCTCGTTACATAAATTGTGTATATCCCGGAGGAAATGAGGAACGTGAAATTTGTAATTGTTTCAATCCAGTTGAGATCCGGCAGCCAAAAGGACCGATGCAACGGAACTCCGTTGCTCCGGAATATATGATTTTAACGTCAAAATAAAGAGATACGTATTTTTTTGTTTTGCCCCAAAATTCTCCATATAGGAGATATGCGATTTTCCAGTTCATGAGCCAAACTTAGATTCATCTTCCTTTTGAATCGGTAGACTCGATGATTCAGCTGGGTCTCGAAATTCCCTCGGAAAGTTTCTTGCATATGATCGTGTGAGGCCAAATCAATCACTTCAAGTGAGAATGTATGACGTTTTTTCCGATAACAGTGATTGAGAATTCTCATGATATTTTCTTTTCGATACATTTAATCAAAAATGTAATGCTCAGGTGATATTATCTTATCAGATTGATTTTACAGAATATTATTCCATTTAGGACGTAACATGTTCAGAGTAGTTTCAAAAAACTTCGCAGTTCGGAAAACTCCCTAATTTGAGTTTGTGCTGGGTCTCTTCAGATTCGAGTTAGAGAGTTTCTACTGTATAAATTTAGGCAAGAAGGTACGCGAATTGGGAATTTTGGTTTGTCACTGCTATCGGTCTTCATTTCGACTAGTGAGTCGCTGCCGAACGTCCGTAAGAGGATATCGGTTAACGACATCACTTTCCCAAATATTCCGTTGAATATTCAAAATATCGTTAATTCAGCATGTAGCGCTGATTATCCGAGTATTGAAGAATACGCGTTACTTCCTAGATTTACGATATCTGAAAAATTCACCGAATAATATGAGAACTCGGCAATGTCGGTAAGTGTGCAATAAAGATAGTATCCCGAAATTCCCTTAGAGGAAGTGGATGTCGTCATTTCCGGAAGACCAGTTCTCTGATTTACGGCTTTCTCATCATCCCGCGAGTGACTTGTGAAGCTTCAGATCGCTAGCACAATCGCTCTTCGATTATTCTCCGTCGATCGGTTGATACGAAATTTCCGTTTTTGTGTGATTCCACCATCTGCATTATTGTTTGCACATAGTTAACATGGAAGTCACTTGCACTACACCTCTACTTATGTTGGCAAAATTCCGTATCGAGCATGAAAACATACAGTCTCATCCGAATGGGACTTGAGTAAGCACTTTTGCCCTTCAGTTTTTGGTGTGATGTGATTCATTTTCACCCGGATATCATGCCCCCTCAACGGACTTACCATTGGCAGAATCAGGAGTGAGTTCTTGCCCCGAGCCGGATTTGGCCCCGCGCTCTCGAATTTGGTGTGATCCAAAGAGTAGCGATTCTTCAACCCCTCCACGGAGAATCACGCTCAAATCGGCATTAAATGTCTACATAACTCACGCATGGACATATAACCACTGATTAGGTCGTCTTGCGTTGTTTCTCAGATAAAAATGATTCTAGCGTTGTACAGAAAATTTTTGGATAGATCATATTATTGGAAAATTCTCGAAAGAATATCAATGAATAGAAATTTTCAAAAACATTTTTCGAAGTAATTTTCGGAAATTAAGCTGTGTAACATTGGATGGGAGGATATCGAGAGATGAATCCTGGTGGAAAATCGAGGGAAGTTGATATGATATGACGAAATGGGGATGTTTTAGACTATCCCGGAACTATTTTCCAAGACCCCGTCCTCACTACCCGTGACAATTAGCTTCGGTGTATTCAAAGCGGCATGACTAGAATGGCACGATCGTTACAATGGCTTACTGTGCCAAGAATGCGCGCATGGTCGCGGAGGGGGGCGTACTTTAGTCCCGTAGGGTGAACAATAGCATGCGCATCTCTGGAGTGATGTGGGCCTCTAACTCCCGGGTGTTTCAGGCCATGCGCGATCGTGAAAGGAAGGTCTAAAAATAAACTAATTCAACAACAAATTACTGAATATTGTATGTCCACACCATTAAGGCGATGCGGTCACCGTGCACCGCGGCCATGAACCTTGAAAATACATCTTACATAAAAAGTTAGATGATTCGAAGTGTAAAACAAGTTGCCGAATACTTGTTATTGTCCAACTTGTATTCCTCAATCCGCCGCTTGGCCCAAATCACGAGTGAATCGGAGAAAAGTGGGAATAACTCGGCCGCGGGAACATCCAACCTATGATATACGCACATTCTCGTCCCATCTTCCTCCGAATCTCTTGCAATTTGGGCTTAACGACGAGTGCACGAATCTAAGTTAGATGATAACAAATATTTGTGCACCCGTCGTTTAGCCCAAATCGCAACAGAATCGGAAAAAGATGGGAATGATTTTCAGCTTGCATGGCGACCGCATCACCTTAATCGGAATAATGCACATCTACGTCATTGTCGCCCTGTCATCGTATTCTGAATGTTAATCATCATTAGTTATTTGAATTCTCGATAAAAGATACTTTACGAACTCAAGATTAGTTTTTTTTTTTCATTCATCAGGGGTAGTGATAACGAAATCATGTAAATTTGGGCTGGTGAAATGAAGTCCGGTTATAACGAGGTCCGGTTATAACGAGCATTTTCCTTCGGTCCCTTGGAGCTCGTTATAACCGGATTCTACTGTAATATTTTCATGTCAAAAGATAGAAAAACTTTCGGCAATGAAGCGGCATTCTCTGCTCTGATAGAAGATGCAAGGTATCTGAGAAGAGTTGGAATACGGATACAGATCAAAGGAAAGTGGTGTAGGGTTAAATTTGTCTTGTGTTTGATACTTGGAGATAACCTTCGCTTGAATAGTATTTTGGAGTTCATCTCATCGTTTTCTAACATACTCTTCTGTAGAATCTGCTATGCAGGACCTGATCTTGTGCACATTTTAGTCAAAAGGACGTTTTAATTTTGAGAACTATCGAGAAGTATGAAGAAGATCTCGCGTCACGGAAACCGATTGCAGAAACCGGACTTCATGGCCGTTGTGTTCTCAACGAGTTGGATGATTTTGACGTCATTCCAAACTCAAGTGTCGATGTAATGCATGGCCAATCTGAAGGCATGTGCAATTACGTAATGGCATTGATTCTGCTTCGTTCGATCGAGGTCGGTGCACAGGCTCGCGGCTATTTTGAATTGAGTGAATTAAATCGCAGAATGCCCGATTTCAACTTCGGCTTCGAGACTAGTGACATCCCTCCTGACATCAACTCGCAAAGACCGATAAAATTACATCTTCATAATTTGAAATTCCCGCGAGTGATAAATACGATATCCGATCATATCGATCGAGTGTCAAAATTGATTACATATATCTCCGGCAGAAGGCCGAAGAGCTGCCAAAGTAAAAATGTTGAGAAATCAAATGGAAATAGCGGGTCAAATTGACCTTTCTCGCAAGCGCATAACGGAGATGAACTTTCGTATATAAGGGCGTTCAAACCATCGAACATTCGGCCACTTGAGCCGCGTGTCAGTGGTAAACTCTCATTGCTCTTCCACCACTTTGAAAAGCCCGAGCAATGAGAGAAGGGCGAAACACGCACAATATCAGCGTAGAATTAAAATTTTTCATCAAGTTTCTCATTTTCTCGTCTTTACTTTTCATTCCTTTCCATCAAAATCCTTTAGATGCATCCTCGGAACCATACGAGGCTCTAAAGGTGCATTGATCGAGAGTGGAGAAAAAATCCATTCTCGATTGATGCTAAAAATTCAGCAAAATTTGCTGACTTCAACTCGCAAAGACTGATAAAATTACATCTTCATAATTTGACATCAATTATGGTTATTTGAAGAAAAACGAATGGTTGAAAATATCGTCGTCAGGAATGCTCTCCTTTGTGCACTATTTTGGCATTCTAATGGGTGATCTTGTACCAACAAACAATATAGTAAGGAGTCTTTACTTGAAATTGAGAGAGACAGTGCATATTCTGACATGTCCATTCGTCACTGAATCCATGTTACCTATCCTTGACACCATTATTACTGAGTACCACGAGTTGTATGTACGCCTTTTTGGGTTCTTGAGAGCCAAGTTTCATCTGTTGCTCCATTACATCAGAAATATTCGTAGTACTGGCCCTGTGATCAAAACTCCATGTATGCGCTTCAAAGTTTTCCATTACATCATGAAAAAATGAAGACTTATGGGAGAAAGCGGAAAGATACTTTCAAGTGTCATTGTTTCCTGAAGCTTTCAAATTGAGCGAATTGAAATCCGTAATTCTGAATGGAATCACTTACTCTATAAATACCTCAATTGTTGTTGACTATGATGATGACGGAGTCTTTCTTGGCCAAGTGCAGAATGTTTTTTTGGTCGATGATGAAATCATATTCAGGTACTTGCCTCTGAAACCTCGTGGATTTAGTCACTATTTCGCTTATAAGTTTATTGTAGAACTTGATGGTTTTTGTACAATACCGTCTGAAACGCTGGCATCACACATCACACCGCCCATGTTTGTGATCGAAAAGAAGAAGTATGTTGTCACACGACATTCCCTATAAACTTTAGACACATATTCAATACTCGTAAGATGACTGATTTGACATCTAATAAAAATCGATGACTTCCTTCTAACTCTTAACTCACATCCATTTTGCTAGCGAGTCCCTGCTGCGTGAGCTAAGTGCATCAAACTCTGAAAATGTAGTCCTGCCGTTCTTTGACAACTTGGTTTACGCATCAAAATGGATGAGTTTTTTCGAGGATTACGAAATCGGATATCAATAACTTCGATAGTCCTACAGCACATCAGTCCAAATTTGGCATCATGGGAAATCATTAGAAGTTTTATGAAATTTTTGGAAACTACAGACAAATTCTCAATGTCTCCATATCCATCTGATAGCAATCGTCCATTATCCTCGAAAGCAAGTTCAATGGTGTCATAGAATTTGTTCAAATATGCCGTCAAAATGCTTCACTCATCAAGCTTTCTATGAATAGAATGATGGCTTTTACGTTTGAAAATAGCAAGTAAAAACCAAATTGATGTATTCTTGATTCCACATTATAGTCCCTGATGAATTCGAATTTCTTTCTGCGAATATTCCCGATTTTGTTCAAGTTTGCAAACTTGAATAGGCGCTCGCCAAATTCATCAGCTTATCTGTCAAACATAAGCTTTTTTGATACTTGCTTGAATTACTTTTGCTAACTTTACAACTCCTAAACGAGCAAAAAATAATATGAGATCTTAAGGGGATATCAGTGTCTTGATCTGTTTACATACTTCTCGACGTGGTTGAGTTCACAAGCCGTCCGATGAATTTTTGAGATATCGCAATTCTAATGAGTAACCCCGATTCTGTCTGGTCCATGGAATCGGCGTTACTTATCAGTATTGCAATATCTCAAGAATTCATCCGGTGATTTGTGAACTCGACAATGTCGGTATCCGACATCCTCTTAAAACACACTCAAAATTAGTTGGGCTATTTTCATTTTTCAGTATGCACGAACGATTGTATGCGATTCCATGGCTCATAACATTTCATGGGCTTTGAGCGAGTGATGATAAGGCAAATACCAGGGTAGGTTGTAGCTGAGGACGATCGCTAATATGGCAGTCTGATAATATGCACGCATGCCCGCCGGTGAATATATCAGTCCGCGCGAGCCCGCGCCGCACGCACGCATGAAAATTCTGCTCCCGCTCACGTCGATTTTTACGGTGGGCCGCCTCTCTCGAACCAGCTCGACGCCCGAGAAAACGAATTCGATTCTCTCCCCTCTCTTTCGGCGCGGCGCCCCGATGAGAGCCATGCGATCTCCTTTGCGTGCATGCGCTAGCCAAGCAACTGAGGCCGTGGAGCTCCACCACATCCTCTATTAAAATTCTAATTTTTCCCCCTTCCACTTCACTTTTCCCAAAAGTCTAACTTGGCGAGTATGGCCATCCTTCCCCTCAGGAATTTTATCCGGGATCAAAATATGAATTTCAACTCTGGAGAGTCGTGAGATTGAGGAAAACATGTCGAGGAACTATTTAACAAAATCTAAACGTGAAACGAATGGAAACACAATGAAAAATACGATTTTCAACTCTTGAGAGTCGTGAGATCACGAAAAGTATGTCGAGTAATTGTTTTGCAGAATCTTAACGTGAAACGCATGGATAAGGATCGATGAAATTACAATTCGATTTTTTCGGTCATTTTGAATCAATTTGAGTTACTCACCATCTCTACTGATATATTCAGAATGATCATCTATTTAGACCCTTGGAGAGAAGACTGAACTAAAGCGATCAGTGCTGGATTGAATATTCTGGTTTCCGTTCGGCTACCACATGGCCTTGAATGACAATTCACATACATTTTCGTTTCAAACTCCAGGTCTCTTACCGGGCCTGGAAATGTCATTTCTCAGCATGTGCCTAAATTTTTTCTGTGTACATATATTAATACACCAATTTAGTCGCCCTGAACGTATTAGAATCCAAAGATTTTCATCGATCGGCCTTCTCTAGCGTGCGAGCCTTTGTGCGTGTGAGGAAAATGATTCTTCGACAATTCACCACGATTAACGGCCAATATTGGCCCAATGACAATTGTTCCCCATTCAATTATGCAATTATGGAATTGTGCACAAGATCAGGTCCTGCATAGCAGATTCTACAGAAGAGTATGTTAGAAAACGATGAGATGAACTCCAAAATACTATTCAAGCGAAGGTTATCTCCAAGTATCAAACACAAGACAAATTTAACCCTACACCACTTTCCTTTGATCTGTATCCGTATTCCAACTCTTCTCAGATACCTTGCATCTTCTATCAGAGCAGAGAATGCCGCTTCATTGCCGAAAGTTTTTCTATCTTTTGACATGAAAATATTACAGTAGAATCCGGTTATAACGAGCTCCAAGGGACCGAAGGAAAATGCTCGTTATAACCGGACCTCGTTATAACCGGACTCCATTTCACCAGCCCAAATTTACATGATTTCGTTATCACTACCCCTGATGAATGAAAAAAAAACTAATCTTGGGTTCGTAAAGTATCTTTTATCGAGAATTCAAATAACTAATGATGATTAACATTCAGAATACGATGACAGGGCGACAATGACGTAGATGTGCATTATTCCGATTAAGGTGATGCGGTCGCCATGCAAGCTGAAAATCATTCCCATCTTTTTCCGATTCTGTTGCGATTTGGGCTAAACGACGGGTGCACAAATATTTGTTATCATCTAACTTAGATTCGTGCACTCGTCGTTAAGCCCAAATTGCAAGAGATTCGGAGGAAGATGGGACGAAAATGTGCGTATATCATAGGTTGGATGTTCCCGCGGCCGAGTTATTCCCACTTTTCTCCGATTCTCTCGTGATTTGGGCCAAGCGGCGGATTGAGGAATACAAGTTGGACAATAACAAGTATTCGGCAACTTGTTTCACACTTCGAATCATCTAACTTTTTATGTAAGATGTATTTTCAAGGTTCATGGCCGCGGTGCACGGTGACCGCATCGCCTTAATGGTATGGACATACAATATTTAGGAATTTGCATTTGTCATAAATTCAAAGAACCGCAAGATAAAACCGAACAGATACACATGATGGAAAATCAAGAATTGTAACTAAGAAATTTCAATGTTGCTTCAGAGTTAACGAGGTCGCACTCGTCATGAATTGTCTCTATCTTGTATTCGATCTATCCATTTTACTCACAAGAATCGTACTGCATGTGTATTCGCATTGATTCTCATAATATTTACATCGAGTCTCAAGCTCCCGAACTCGGAATTGTTCGGCGTTCACATCGATTTGCTCGATATAGCCGGTGCCAAAACCAAATTTTGACAGAATTTTTGCTCGTTATAACCGGATTCTCGTTATATCCGGATCGTTATAGCCGGACCTGTTTGCACATACAGTATATGGCGGCCAACCAAATCTTCCAAATTTGCTCGTTATAACCGGATTCTACTGTACTCACAACTATGCTGCTCATTTTAGAGGCGAAATTCGGAAGCATGCAAGCTATTTGGGCATAAAATGTACCAAGGTTTGTTTCTGAGGCATGAGAACCAAGGGCATTCCCTGGTTGAACAACATCATGATATCCGAATAGAGGTAAAACAATCACTTCTTCCTCGCTTTCTTGTGATGATGAGATTGGTCTGCTGACGCAATCTCATCCTTCCCCCCTACTGAAAAATCTGACCTACAACCGCATATCAGAGCGTATATGAAATCTTATATACGATCGCATATACGAATACACCGACGATATAACATACCATCGATGATCAAATCAAGAAACCCGAACGAGCTTACGATCGATCATGAGATCGCACGTGCGGTCGAGTGTAAGATCGGTTATGAGATCTCATATGAGATCGCATATGAGATCGAGTACTCGATCGTGTACACGAAAATATAATCCATTCTTGCTCACGGATTGCCTCAACTTGCCGTCAGGCGTGCAGAGCCTACGTAATCGTACCATCGGTCGTTCACTTGATTTCAGATACGATCTTATATGTGATCGCATATGCGATCTCAGATGAAATCGTACAAGAGATCTCATAAACAATTTCTCCCAAAATCCCATACCTAGCCGCAATCACGAATGCGATTGTACGCACGATTTCAAATGAGATTGCACCCACGATCTCATATGAGATTGTTCATGCTATCGTGTGTGAGATCTCACCTGAGACCGTATGTGCAATCGTACAAGAGATCTCATTCAAGACCACCCTCAAACTTCACTATTCAGCGGCAATTTCATCAAGGCGTTGAACACTGAGCACGTTTGCTCTCTGAACGTTGAAATAGATAAATTGATGAATTTATCAAAGATGAATAGATATCATAGTGTCATAGAACTCTGTATTACAAAAGGAAAGGAAAAATACAAAGCAAAATTTGAAACTCCCCGCTTCGGGATATAAACAACTAGGCCGAGAAGAGCTTATTACGGCATCTACTATATACTGAACATGTTGAGGAGTACATAACAGAAGAAAAATTGGCAGAATACATCAAAAATATACAAATTCAGTTCTTAATACTGTGGTGTAATCACAATGACACAACAGTAGGAGAGGTAAGCTGATCCTGGTCCAGGTCGTCACTGACCTTGCCCAGGTCGCCGTCGTGGAAGTCTCCCCCTCAAGGTCAAGCCATCTCCTGGAGCAACCCTCCACCAGGTGTATCACCTGGGGTTGGTTTTCTCCACCAGGTGTGACCCCCCTAGTCTCCGTGGGGGTGGTTTTTACTCACCCCTAAGGTCAGCTCCCAGGTCTCCGTGGGTGGTTTTTTCTCACTCGCAGGGTCAGTTTCGCTTCGGGTTCCGGACACACACACACACACACACACACACACACACACACACACGCACGCACACGAACACACACATGAATAAATAGAATACCAAAGTTATAATAATGTACCTTCATTCAATTGTTATTAATTCAAGTGGAATGATACACGGAATCCATAAATTTGTTCATCAAATCCTACGATTTTCTCAAGATCGGTATCACTAAGGTAAAACATTATTTTATCTGAAACTATTGATGGGAGCAATGAATCATGAACGACTGATTTCGGTTTGCTCTCGGCTCGGTTGACCAGATAATTTTGTACAATAGGGTTGAAAACGGAAAAAAAGAACTTTTCACTCCTTCTCAGTAAAAGCCGTCTTGTATATGCTTTTTTGAATTGGCTTCTCAGCATCTAATGATATTCTCTAGTAGATGAATATTCTCAAAAATCATGGGCTCTGAATTTCCTACATCCGAGATATTCATTCAGTTCAATATTACTCTCCATGGAGAATATCAAACAAAGTCTTATTCTTTCCGATCTGAATGTTTTTCAGATTTTGGACTTGATAAATAAGTTGATCTGATACATCGCATGTAACGTTATAGACTTCGTGTCCGATATACCTAATTATACATAATTGGTTCGCAAGAGAGACATATTTCCCTAAATATCTCAGTCTCAACCCTTGATTAATCATTTCAGCTGCATTTGCTGAACTGTGAAAATGTGAAAATGGTGGTGTCAAACTTGATCTATCTACATTATTTATATCTGCACTAAAAAATAACAGTGAACGTACAGGTTCCGGTTGTCCAGTTTTACCAACGTGATGTAATAAACTCTTTCCATAATAATCGGTTGCATTCACATCGCATCCAAAATTTAATAAATACTGCATTAGTCTGAATTAATTATGAAGATTAGTAGCAGTACCACGGCGCAAGCGATCTGTTTCTGCAAATAGAATGTGTAGACAATTTTTGTGATCAATCGCTTTTGCATTCACATTTACTCCAGATTTTATCAAAACTTCAACTATGGGGAAGTCACGATAATTTTTAAGTGAATGGAACAATGATTCATGAAGTGGAGTTAAGTGGGCACCACTAGTTTTCGATCCGATTTCAGCTCCAAATTTCAGTAGTGTCTTAGCAATTTTTTCATATCCACGGGCAGCTGCTGCATGCAGTGGAGTCACATCGTTCCAATCTCTCGCATCAACTTTGCATCCATTTTCAATCAACTTGAGTGCAACTAGTTGCATATCATCTTCCTCATACCTTTCAGTTTCACAACTTACGAAATGTAGAAGGGTACCGCCTAAATCGTCTTGTATTCTTGAGAAGTCAACTTGATGCGTGCGTAATATTTTTATCAGCTTATGCCACCACTTTTTGCTTTCATCGATCATCGCCCAATACTCTCCATTGCACACCTCGTTGACAGAACATCTCCAAGTTCTATTCACCTCTCTCATCGCTTCCCGGAGTTGTTCGTAGCTCGGATATTATGATATACTGAACAGTTTCTGAATCACCGAATCAATCACTGCTTCATGATCTCGATCGAGTATTACTCTCTTCCAATAACTCGAAACTTCTAACATGCGCTTGATATTCGTAAACTCCATCGTGGAAAAGAAGAGAAAATACTCAAACAATGAACAATAAGATACTGACACTTTGTTACTAACGCAACAGCAACCGATCAGAGCTTTTTTATTTTCACATTTGAGGAAACTAGTTCGAAGTTATCACTTCATTTATGATAAAATCCCAGTTGTAGAGTGCTGCTGCAAACATGTTGTAGTTCTTCGATAACAATTCAAGTTATATGTTGTTTCCTCGTTCCCATTATGACGAAACGAGAATGAAGGGATCCCAAGTTTAGTGCGTTTGCAACTGTCACAATTGTAGCAGGAATTAAATTTCGAAATAAATTTGTGTCACTCAATGACGTGTTAGCTTATGATTTTCCCGATGATTTTGCCGAGATCCGTAATCTCATCTTTGGAATCGATGACTTGAACTACGTGGAAGATATTGGGATCTGTCATCTGAAGTTGCTGAAGATGTAATCTCGGATATTTTAGCATCTTTCGAAGGTAAGAATTCTATCGATGAATGAATTTTCCACAGATAAATTCCGAGCTTCTAATTCTTTCAGAGGATTCACGTCTTAGGTCAGAGCGCAATGTTGATTGAAATGTCAACGCCGGGAAGTACACTCTTTCCTGATCTTTTTTAAGTCTATTATGATCTGAAGCACGTGATCGATATGGCAGTCGAATATCAGATTATCTTTGAATCAGATAATGCAAGCCTGAAATTCGTACTTTTATCAGAAAGTAAATGGATTATTGAAGGTGAAGCTGAAAACATATCATCGAAATACGTATTTATTGGTAATGTTGATGAAATTGTTGAAATGATTGTCTTGTATGGAATAAAGTATATCCAGTTTGTAAAATTAATACCTAAGGAAACAAAGGAATGAAATGATGAATAACAGTCGATTTCTTTCATTCATTCATTCAGCAAACATTAGTGATACATTTAGAAATTGATATGTTTTCTAATATCAGTTGCCATTTTTTCGAGCCGTGATTGTGTTGAGGAGGAGTAGTTTTTCTGT
This sequence comes from Eretmocerus hayati, assembly GCA_029851415.1. Classification (NCBI taxonomy): domain Eukaryota; kingdom Metazoa; phylum Arthropoda; class Insecta; order Hymenoptera; family Aphelinidae; genus Eretmocerus; species Eretmocerus hayati. Next base: position 105,161,195 of record CM056742.1, read on the forward strand.
TCATTGATTTGTTCTAGTAATTTCTTCCTCTCGACAGTATCTGTTTGCAGTTGCTCTGTGAGTGACTTGATATTTCTGCGAAACATCTTTCATATCAGATCTGAACACATTCATCATTAGTTCGAGAGACCCATCTTTAGGATCCAAGTCCATTCTATGATTGTGAATTTTAGTATTCATTTCAGTTTGTTGCTGAATCAGGTAATCGATACCACCTTGGAAGCTCAAATTGTTCGTATCAATATTTCTGAATGCATTCCCTATTCTATTAGTCGTGTCAAGAGCAGTTTCCTTCAATTGCCCCAACTGTGCAGTCATAGGACCCTTTATTGGGAAATTGAATTCTTCAGTCTTATCCCATACCTCATCCTTATGAGACACAAAGTCAGACTCCAGGTTTGTAATAGACTCGGACTGTTTCTTGTTCTCCTCATACATTTCATCATTTTTCTTCGAAAATTCAGCTAAAAGTTCATCATGCTTCTTCAGTTTCTCATCGGATTGTAACATATAATCTTTTTCATTCTGCCTAAATCTTACGCGAAAGTCATCCATTTCCTTCTGACGAGTTTTATCATGATCATCAAAAACTTTGATTCTCTTGAGCAAATTATCCTCGCGTAATTTTGATTCAGATTTCAAGTTTGCATAGTCCCCCTCTATTTTACGTGAAATCTCACGAGATCATTACGAAACCAGCTCATATTATTTTGCATTCCATCTAAAGTTAAATGCAACATTTCACCAACTTCACTAACAAGTTTAGTCTCACTCTCATTCGAATTTTTCATGAATTCGTGGGTCGATTGTTCCTTTGCTACGTTCATCTTATCTCTGCATTGTGAGCTATATAGCCATTGCGACGTCGACTTTACGAAGCCTGGTACAATTGGCTCACTGCTTGGATACTACAATTCACAGAGAGGTGGATGAATTCTCAAAGCGCGCCAGTGGCATGAGTCATTTGAACCAGTGGATATCAATCATACTAATACAATTATATTTGACTGCAATATCGTGACAGAATCGTATATAAACAGTGAAAATTGTCACACTCTCTTCGAGTTTTTTTTCCCAACGTCCCGGTGGGCTACAAGTTGAATGTACTCCCTGCAAGTCCAATCTATCTACCAATTCAAACACGTATCATTGACACGCTTGTCATACATATTTGTGACGATCATGGAAAATTACTAGATTTCAGAGGGCGAACTATTGTTCTACGACTACATTTAAGAGATCAAAATGATAATATATAATTACCCTAGACTACAAGCCCCTGTCATTTGTAATCGAGCTACATCACGAATAGCTCGAACAAGGAAAAGAAGGGAACAACTGTCCGATGAAAGCATTGTATTCTTGCGTAGGCTAGGATACACAGTTCGTAAGAATGGACGATCCTCTGGATATTCTGTCAAACGTGCAAACAGATGAGCGGATCATCCGAAAAGATGTAAGATTCTATTATTCATACAACCTAACTAATTTGAATCAGAACGATAAAATCAGAATAGTGATTAATTCGAATGACTTACATGTGTTACATTGTGAAAGCTATCTGTACGTTGAAGGAACTATAAGTTTTGATAAGGATACTAGTAATACCGCTTGTAACAATTCTCCTGTATTCCTTTTCCGAGAGATGAGGTATGAAATATGTAGCGTAGAAGTTGATAGTGTGAAAAATGTTGGTATTTCAACAACCTTAAGAAATTATCTATCTCTATCTCCGGGAGAATCGAAGAGGCTATCAGGTGCTGGCTGGAATGTAAACAATTTTTTGGTAAGAATGGACATAAATACAACTTTTGGCATTCCTTTGAACGAGCTTCTCGGATTCTGCGAAGATTATCGAAAAAATGGGATGAATGCAAAGCATGAATTAGTACTCATAAGATCGAAATCTGACCTTGATTGTTTTGAGGTTACCTCGAATGAATGTACCCCAAAAATCACACCGGAAAGATTATTCCTAGCAATGCCTCATGTTCAATCGAATGGTGTTCTCGGGCTGAATCTATTACGTTTCTTACAACGTAATAGTTTCATTCCAATGTACCTCCGTCAATGGGAGATGATTGAATATCCACTTCTGCAAGAGACCGATAAAACTGTGTGGGCAGAAAAATCGACTGATGACCTCGAGAAGCCTAGATACATTGTATTGGCATTTCAGACAAGTCGTGAGGGGAACAAAAGAGCTTCTGCAGTTCAGTTTGATCATTGTGAAATTTCAAACCTGAAACTATTCCTCAATGCTGAGCTTTATCCGTATGAATCGAGCAACGTTGTATGGGGTACCAGTGAACATACATCCTTACTGTATGAGAGATACGTATCATTCGAAAAATCTCATTATAATCTCGGAAGAGATCCTGGTGCATCGTTCGGATTAAACGAATTTAAAGATTCGGTTCCGATTTTTGTGATCGATTGTAGTAGACAGAACTAATCCCTCAAGAGCACCACAGTTAATATACGTATTGAATTCGAATGCTCTGAAAATTTACCTCCAGATACGTGCGCATACTGTCTCATCCTACATGATCGCTTATTGGAGTTCAATCCAATGACCAATATTATACTTCAATCATATTATAATAATATGATTGAAGGTCATCGAGTACAGTACTTTTGGTCATAATCGGACATCGTCAGAGGAAAGTCTATTCAGGATTGAACCACGACGCATTTTCATGGACTTTCAAAGATTCGAGATGGGAAATGGTGTTGTGATTAAAGAAATTGCTATACTCAATGATGGAGGGAAATTGACACATTCACTTTTTCACCTCATCCCTTTGAAAATCTTAAACAGTGCAGTATGAGAAAAGCGAGATATTCCAAGAGACATAGTCATGGATTATCCTCAGAAGATGGAGAAAAGTCTTGGGATATGTGTACAATTCATATTGCAAGAGCGCTTGATGAGTCAAGTTCACCATTCCTTATCAGTCATGTATCATCACTTCTGAGTGTCAGTAAATGTTTGACATATCGGAATCCCTCTTTAATCCAACCAGTAAATCTATCGCTTATTCGTAGTACCTTCATCATTTCATCAAAAGCTGTCTCACTATCAAAGCGTTGAATCCAGTAATTTCATGAAATCTCTAGTTATTTCATAGAATCACGGATAATCCGCTCTTACTGTAACAGCTGTGTTATATAGCCAATCCGTGTTACTTCCTCAAAACCTGCTGTTATATGAGCGTTTCTCTGGAACTTTTGCACTTTGCTGAAAATCGTTGAAAAACGAAAAATGAAAACCACCCAACGCACACCTGGAACCTTTCGCTCACATATTTGTGTAGTATTGAGAGTTACAAATCCACTATTGAAACTCATATAGAGTAAGTGGCATCGCCAAAATCACGTTAATGAGTCAAAGAAAAAGTAGTTTCTCGCCGATTTTCCAGAATTTCCTGAGCAATTATTTGGCTAGATTGACAATTCCAACGAATGCCTTGGCCTTTTTGCAGCTTTGTAGGGTCAGGGTATCCGGTGACAATTGGTTTCATCAACATAGAATTCGATCCGCCAATGTGGGATGAGAGAAACTGAATTTTTTCCGTGAATCACGTTTTTTCGATTTCACTTCAGAACGGTCGTATTCTAGACAGAAATATCGCACCAACCCGAGACTCGTCGCAAAATCGTCGCAATTGCATCGACTTCAGATATGCATTCCGAAAATTGCATTCAGAGTCACGGCAGAAGCTTGGCGTAATCATCTTTGAGTTGAACGAGATACGACTGATTTTTCATCTCCAATTTTCGAAGTCATACAGTTTTGGCTGAATTGGTAGCACACCAACGCGCTTCTGGGTCATTTTTCTTCAATATATCATCCACCAAATGCAGCTTGAATCAATCCGAAAAGTTGCGCGGCATCACCAGAATATCCGTAAGACTGCACGAAAGTACCAAGTATTTCCACAGGATCTTTCCCACATTTTCTCTCTTTGAGTGAGCTAGAATGAATCAACTTCCTCTGATCATACAGAAGCCAAAGATTTGTCATTTTGAGACTTAGATGGTGATATTTTCACTTCGATTGGGGCCGATAGATTTGATTGTTCTCTTATATCATCATCCATAGCTGTATTCTAGCCGATGTAAAAGTTCCAGAGAAACGCCCATATCTCTTTGAGTTGACGTATGAATTATTCAATTTTTTTTGCAGCCCCTTTAATGCTGAAGAAAACGGTAGAGAGTCGGATGGGGAAATTTTTTTCGATTGCGAAGAAGAATGTAGTAGTGATGAAGATGAAGATAGATCGTCCGAAAGACGGAGTGGTCTTGAAAATCTGATGATCACCAGAAGCTTCTTTGAGACGACCAAACACAAAGTAGTTCTTTGTCCTGCAGAAATTTTTTTGATGATTCTGAAATTTTGTTTGATGAGTAGCCTGTGCCTGAAATCAATCTCTAATTTGTTCAAAATCCTCAATAGCATTTCCGCTATGGCAATCTTACCAGAAAGCGGTTACATAGTGGATGAAGTTCTGAATTTTGACAATGGAACGAACTTTTTTGCTGCTTGTCCTGCATGCTGGAGAGATTTGGGCAATTTCAAGAAGATTCGCGGCATAGCGGTCTGTCAGTGTGAAGAAACAGTGGATGTAACGAGTCCTTCTCACTCATCTTTATTCGCTATTACTGATCCCTCGATTGCTATCGCAGACTCGGTACAAGATAATGAGGCATATTATGACTATATCACGGATCGGCGTGTACACAAGAAGGGGCACGTCACAGACATCCATGATGGCATAGAGTACCGGAAATTTGTAGAGTCTTTGCCCATAGTAGATCGCAAGAACTACCTAATATGTCAATTTAATACTGATGGTTCCCCCCTATTCAAGAGCTCTCGATTCTCCATACGGCCAATCTATCTCATGATCAACGAATTACCAGTCCGGGATCGATACAAGAATCTTATTGTTGTAGGGTACTGGTTTGCTTTGAAGAAACCAGATATGAATATATATCTTGGCAGATTTGTAGAGGCTATGAACCATCTGAATTCCAAAAGGAATCAAGAATACTATTCGCGGAGCTATACATAGATTGAAATTATTTTGTCTTCTCTGCACTGTTGATACGGTTGCGCGTGCTCCGGTATCTGGCCACAAGCAATACAGTACTTATTCTGGGTGTAACTGGTGTTTGCATCCGGGTGAATATATTGTGAATTTTGTCAAGTATCCCATCAGAATTGTTGCTGCCAGGACCTGTGAGGCAACAGAATACCTGATGGAGCATGCCCATACTTTGCTGAGAACAAAAAAGGGTCGTAATGAACTGAAAAGCGTGGCCAGCAGATCACCACTTATAGATCTGAAACACTTCAATATTGTGAAGGGCTTTGTTCCCGATTACATGCATTGTATCCTCGCTGGAGTAACCAAAGATATCACGGGGTACATCATCGACAACTCTCAGAAGAACTCGATTAATACTCTTTTCAAGACAATTAAAGCTCGTAGCCAAGTCGTCCGTCTCACTCAAGATATGTCTGACAGCTGGAAGATGAGGGAGTGGGAGATCTGGCTCCTGTATTACAGCCTGCCAATATTGTCAGTGATATTCGAAGATCATCTGGTATCTTTTTGGGCTTTGCTTGTCAACGCCACTTACATTCTCTTCAAGGATGACATCTCAGTTACAGAACTTGACGAAGCAAACGAAATGTACTACGACACCTAGTTCCAATAATTTCTCTCTTCCTCCCTCCATAATTTTCTGTAATTTGGGAAATACTCGATACCTTTCACATCTAATCGGTTTGTCTGTTTTCAATAAGATTTGATATTTGAGAATTGATGTCGTCGTTGAGGGCCCCCATCGAGAGCAAACCTCCAGGGATTGATACTCAGCAAACGTTTTACATGAGCGATTTCCTCCCCAGTGCAACCTTTGACGTCGACAAGTTCCATCGATTTCTCAACACGTTCTTCAGTTTCTCGCCGCGTATGCATAATTTTTGATTGCTGCTCCGATTCAGCGTTGCTTTTTCTGCGCATTCCCATTCCGCGAAGTGTACAATCCTTTTTCCGTTTCTTGCTGACCTCACCAGCAAATTCTTCATGAGGGAGAATCGTTTCGCAAGATAGTATCTCAACACACGGCTTTGGAATTTCTATTGCATTCCTACTCAAATTCAAAATTTTCGCATATGTATAAACATCGCGATTCTCTGCTACAAGATTTCCAAAAAAAACTCCTGGTGCTATTTTCTTCAATGGCACCCATCCAACTTGCTCACTATTGTCCACTTTTACTCGAATTATACTTGTGGTCCCGGCCGGCAGATGGATGTTTTCCTCAGAATCGAAGGGGATTCCATATTTATTTATTCGTAGACATTTTTCTTCCGCGTCCACCATTGCCCCGTGCTCCATAAGAATGTCCCAACCTATAAGGCCATCGGTTTCCACAGGAAGTTCATCCGGCTTAATATGGACCTCCGCGTCCCAATCCTTCATTTTCATCATTATTTTCCCCAAAGACTCGACCACTCCATTCGTCACGCCCGTAATTGAAACCGTTTCTTCCCTGTCTATTTGATCCGAGGGTGAACTTTGCTCCCTTCGATTATACATATATCGGCTCCTGAATCTACATAAAGTTTTGGGCGTGTATTTTTATTTCATCGCTAAAAACTGCCACTACTGGTGGGCTTCTTCCTGTTTTCATTGAACACCTCATTGAAACGATTCTCTTCTCATTTTTTTTTCTATTTCCGACTTCTTTGAGCCGCTAGTCGTTTGGGGATGCCGGTGAAAAGTCTATTGGTTTCAACGACTCTGGCGTTTTGACCCTGGTTTCTCTGCGGTTGCCCCGAATCTTGAGAGTTCTCCGACCTATCGCCTCTCGCTCCAGTATTTCTGCTGTAGCTGCTTTCCGATCTCTCATTCCTTCCCTTTGCCCCATTGGCTCTGAACTTCAAGAACTCTTCGCATGATATTCTTTCGCAGCAAAAACTTCCTTCAAACGTATGCATATCCATACTGGGGGATATCCATTTCTCCAGTTTGCACATTCTACTCTTTCTGGTCATCTTCCCGCAAAATGGCCATTTTCATTGCACACATAACATGGTGGTCCGTTTGTGCCCTGTCTATTCTGGTTAACCTCCGATCATAATTTCGTCTGTTGTATCGTTGATTCTCTTGTGTATTTGTGTGTACGTTTGTCTGTGTTTGTGTTTGTGTATTCGTTTGTTGATTCGTGTGTGTGTCTGTCCGCGGTGTTGTTTCCGTTCTTAGTATTCTTGCCCGATTTGACGTTCTTGCATACATCTCGTCCTATTTATTCTTATTTCTCGCCCCAATCGCGTATATCCCGGATTCTCCCAATCTTCTCAGTTTTTGTATCACGCCTTCCGTTCGGATTCTTCTGTCCAGCAGATATAAAAATCTGTCCCTAGCTGCCTTTTCCACTTCTTTCTTCCTGATCTCTTTCACGTTCTCTTCATCATCTAATTAGAGTATCATCATAATCTCATATTGATCCTCTAAAGTTTGTGTCCTTCTTTGCAAATCCTCCGGCTCTTCGTTGAGCTTCACGCTCAAAGTTCTTACTCCGAAAATGATGTCATCCGAGTATCCCAGGACTCTATACCTTTCAAAAATCGCGTTCAAATATTCTTCTACTGTTCTAAAATCTTCCAGTTTATTGTAAAAGTCCTTCCTGGCGTTTCCTTTCAGTCTGTCTTGAATTTGTTCCAGTATATGTCTTTGATCATCCTCACTCAGGTTTTCGGGTACCAGCCGTCTGACTCCACTCCTATAGCTCGTAAGCGTTAATGGTGATCCATCAAATTCCGGTATTCTGCTCAAGTCTTTCTTTTCATCTCTTGTCAGTCGCCTATCCTTTATCTGTATGGATCCCTGTTTGTGGTCTTGTAAATTTGCCATTAGTGTGTGTGTTCTTGTGTTCGCCACGGGCATGTCCTGTGTGTCTGTCTGATTGTATCGTTGTTGGTGTCGGTCATTTGCGTTTTGTGGTCTTATTGGGGTTGAGTGAGAAACTGGTTTTCGGTTGCTAGTATATGAAGGATTATGTTGATTAAGATCGTAGTCCAAATTTGCCGAATTGTGTGGGGGTATGTGTCCCGGTCTGTATTGTGATAAGTCGGGTGTATTACTCCGCGCATTATGTCGATGGCTCGGTCCACGTGATTCTGTTCGATTTCGCGTGTTTCTTTCTGGATCCTGATCACGTTCCGGATTGTCGTCCCGTGGTGGTTTGGGACTATTTGTTCTGCTAAAGTTTCGGAATGTTCGGTGCATTCCATTCATTTGTGACTGAACACTGTTCGTGGTGTCTCGAACATACCGCAAGATTACTTTCATTATCTCCCGATTGCTGTGTTCCGACTGATTCGACCACGGGCGTACTCGTTTTCCTATGGGTGTATTAGTGTGGTTCACTTGTTCGTGTGATAGTAACTCTTGTATCTCTGTATCGTCAAATTCTGTTCGAAGGTTCGCGGATTCTATGTCGCTCAGCTCATTGTTCAAAGGTTATAAGTCTTCGGGGTTCTCTGCCGTCCTCAAGTCTCTCGTGGAATCTCTACTATTTCTTCTGCGCCATTCTGTTGCAGATTTTGCTTCAACAAATGCTTTTACTCTTCCGAACATTTTTGAAGAGATTTAACGACGTGAGCGTATGAATTTTGTATAATGAGATCTGTTAGTTTAGACTTTCTGCAACGCAGCTTGGAGGGCGATAGTTACGATGATGATTTTCGCGGACATTCCCCTCCTGGGGTTCTTTTTTCGCGTTGAACCTGGTTGATAGCTACCAGGCGTCCCCCTGATGTTTGTGGGTGGGATGCGCTGCTTGGGTGTTGTGCAGCGGCTGGTTGGTCCACTCCTCACTCCCCCAAGACGTCCATAGCGATGTTGAAGTACACTCCTCTTGTCGTACACGGCACTCAAACGAGCCTTTTCGCGGTCGGTATCGCGAGAAAAAGTTTTCACTAAGTCAGCCACACCTAGCACCACTGTGACGTAGGGTAGTAGACGACTCAATGAATAGACGCGAAATACAGAACATATATATATATATATATATATATATATATATATATCGTATGACCAATCTAAGGTGGACACCTCTTGGCATTTCTTATCTTTGCGAGGTACAAATTGGATCGAAGTTGATTCTTACATGGTCTGACCTTCTGCCTCGGATGGTGAAGTGAAAAAATCGAGAAAATGGAAAATTCGATACGAACGGGAAGAATTTTTTCGAAATATTCAAGAAAAATAATATCGCGATACGGCATCGTGTAGCTCATCAAATTTGGAGTCCGAAATGACTTGCCCGATAATTTTTCTTATTGCTCAATTCTCCAGGAAAATTGATGGAAAATTTCTCATTTTGAATTTGCCACCACAATTAATTGTGGTGGCAAATGTCGTAGAGGTTAGTTGCACCAGGTGTTGGGTAATGCTATTGTTTTGGTGTAATGCCACGGGCTTTTGTTATTGTTTGGTGTTTAATCTATGATCACGAATGTTGTTTTGTAGGTTAAGCAGCCACGGCATCCACAATAGAAACTCGTGACCGAGTGGGAATGTCAATCGGCTAAACTTTGAAAGATATTAGAAGCATCGAGCATGTACTCTTGTGCCTTTCACGAGCGTTCAACAACGCGTAAGAAACTGTGTAGCAGTCATGCGATCAAAATTCTCTAATATGGTTCGAACTTTGAACAATCCCGCATTCTCACCTCTCGGACAATAGTAGTGCCTAACAGATTCAGGTAGTGGTTATCAATTTTGTACACTTTATTGCCCAAATCCTGACTATAAAATTTGGGAATCGTTTGTACCGTAGACGGTGAAGAGATGATGGACACGAGTTGTTAGAACGGTATCTCATAGCTGAAAAAAACAAGAAAAATCTGAAAAATCGCGCCTTTGACGTTGTAGTCAGATTTCAGCTGACAAAACTTCTGTAATCGAAATACAAAACACGACTCTGCTTGATATCACCAATCTTTTCTAGGTTCACGTTTGAAATTCACACGAACTCCACCCATTGTTCAGAATTTCGCTTCCATAGGTAAGGCAGTCAAAGCCACGATTTTTGCAAACATTCCTGTATTCCCCATTTATGGGAGTAATGATTGAACTCGTGTTGATAGTCTACCGTTGATGCCAACTTTCCTTAAACTTTGTAGTCAAATTTTAGCCAACAAAACTCTCATAATCAAAAAGCAGAACTCGAATCTGCTTTGTATCACCATTTTCTACTAAGTTTACGTTTCAAATTCATGCAAATCCCACCCATTTTTTCAGAATTTTAATCCCATAGGTGAGTTTCGGAAGCCACGATTTTTTTCAAACATTTTTCTACTCCCCAGCTGCTGCATACCGCTTCAATTCGAGTTTATAATCCACCTTTGACGCTCCAAATTTTGTAATCAAATTTCACTAGACAGAACTTCTGAACTTGAAAAGTAAAGCTCGAATCTGCTTGGTATCACCAATGTCTGAAAGGTTCGTGTTTAGAATTTTCCAAAACCTTGACCATTTTTGGGAACTTTGATCTCTTAACTGAGCGGTCGAAGCCACAATTCTTCGTGTATTCATCCTTGTACCTATTACGAGATCTGTCTACCTACGATGCAAACTTTTTTCAAACTTCGTGTTCAGATTCTCGTTGAAAAAGTGTTCAGAACTAGAAGGCAGTATTCAAATCTGCTTGGCATTACCATTCTCTTGTGGGTTCACGTTTGTAATTTTCGAAAATCCCACCCACTTTATAAGATTTCGATTTCGTGAGAAGCATCCAGAGCCACAATTTTTCAGATTTTTTTCATCTCCCCAGCTACGAGATACCGTTCTAATGACTCGTACCGATAGATTGCTCTCATCTATGGTAGAAACTTCTCCCGAACTTAGTAGTCAGAATTTGGGCGATAAAGTGTACAAAATTGATAACCACTACCTGAATCTATTGGGCACTACTATTGTCCAAGAGGTTCAAATGCGGGATTATTTAAATTTCGAACCATATTGGAGAATTTTGATCGCATGACTGCTACACATTTTTTCACGCGTTGTTGGACTCTTGTACTAGGAGGTACAAGAGTACATGCTCGATGCTTCTGATATCTTTCAAAGTTTAGTCGATTGACATTCCCACTCGGTCACAAGTTTCTATTGTGGATGCCGTGGCTGCATAACCTACAAAACAACATTCGTGATCATAGATTAAACACTAAACAATAACAAAAGCCCGTGGCATTACACCAAAACAATAGCATTACCCAACACGTGGTGCAACTAACCTCTACGACATTTGTGGTAGCAAATTCAGAATGAGCAATTGTCCATCAATTTTCCTGGAAAATTGAGCAATAAAAAAAATTATCAGACAAGTCATTTCGAACTCCAAATTTGATGAGCTACACGATGCCGTATCGCAATGATATTTTTCTTGAATATTTTGAGCAAAATTTTCCCGTTCGCATCGAATTTTCCATTTTCTCGATTTGTTCACTCCACCATCCGAGGCAGGAGGTCGAACCATGTAAGAATCGACTTCGATCCAATTTGTACCTTGCAAAGATAAGAAATGCCAAGGGGTGTCCACCTTAGATTGGTCATACGATATATATACGCCTATATATATATATATATATATAGGCGTGATACAATGAGTCATGTACTTACAAGGGGAGTCCGCGGTCTCCGGGTCCTGAAATCTCACCAAAATTTTTTCACAGTTTCGTACCACCTAGAATATGAAGAACCCAAAGCAACTGCGTCAAATGGGCCTCCCGTTCAGAGCTATAGCCTATGACATTAGCATTGCCCATATAGGCCCATGTTAAAAAGTGATATATATATATAGATATACTAGCAATGTTGACGTTTCTGGCTGTAGCTCAGAACAGAAGGCTCATTTGACAGAGTTGCTTCAGATTCTTCATATTTCAGGTGGTACGAAACTGTGAAAAAATTTTGGTGAGATTTCAGGACCCGGAGACTCCGGACTCCCCTTGTTAGAGTAAAAAGTGGCTTGAGCGGTCTGATGCGGCGTGCACAAGCCGGGTTTGTATGCCCTCGGCTCAATGCGCGTCGCATAGGCCCGAAAAAAGCTAGGTTTGACGAAGCGTGATCGCGCGATGCATACTTTGCGGTATGCATCGGTGTTCGGTTTTGCCGAACCAGCGACCAGGTAGTTGCTCAACTCGAGCAAACACCTATATCGTCACAAACTTGAGTTGAGTCACAATTTTAGAGATAATCGAATTGTTATGTGATCAACCACTTTCCATGCTCTTTGCGCTTAGATTTTGCACAAAAACTACTCGACATGTCCCTTGACTTCACGACTTTCGAGAGCTGAAATTGGTCTCTTCCAGTCTCTTCTATTTTCTATTTTCTATTCGTTTCACGTTCAGATTTTAATGAATATTCACTTGACATGTTTTCTTTGATCTCATGACTCTCAAGAGTTGAAATTCATATTTTGATCCTAGATGAAGTTCATAGGGGAAAAGGATGGTCGTACTCGCCTAGCTAAAATTTCGGCAGGAGTGAAGTTGGAGGGGGAAGATGCTGATTTAGCGGAAGAAGTTTTTCTTGCAGAACCGAGGTATGCTCACAACCTGGTCATCTGCGCTACTCCTACAAGAAGCGCACTCACTTGGCTTTCATTCTCGATCAGTTGATGGGGAAACGAAGGGACTTTTGTGATATGGAAAGATTCCTATAATGAGGCCTTGTAAGATGTAAGACCTGGAGGGTGTAAATTATCGCTGGTTCCGCACCGAGAAGCGCTGAATTTATCCATGAACTCGTGATATTCAGTTATCTAGAATTTTTTCGGTCCAAACATGACGATTGACCTATTTTTGCGAAGTTATTTCCTTCCTATGACTTGACTTGCGAGTGGATCAGAAAAGGAGAGTATGCAGAATATCAAATGAGCCATGGAATCGCCCATGAATTCAATGGAAAAGGCATTGTATCTAGTTTCACTTCAGATGATGTAGAAATTTATGATTCAAATAGTGGAATCGAATGAATATTGGAATTCGGTATGAAATAGTCAACGAAAATTCGCGAGAAACTGGTTGTGTAGGTAGACTTAGATTGGATCAGTGAGTTGTAGGAAGAGATATCTGTGAGGGAAATAGTCAATCCATCAAAATTTTGACATTTTCAATCTGCGAGACGTATAAATCGAAAACGGTTTGATGGAGTGAATTGTCAATCCTCCCAGCGCACTCTTGGGGGCCATTACCGTGCATATCAATCTCGAAAAGATCGGTGGAAGGGTTGACGAGAATGCGTTAACCAGAATAGACCCACTGACGACCGACACACATCTCAACACAGACGTCGACTTGTCATTTTGAAAATCTTCACTCCCACCGATTCGAATTCCACCATTTCGTTCCTCGCCCCGAGGCCTTTTGATTGTAGGTAACCTTTCCACCTCGAAGATAATAGGTGGTCAAGAAAAATGGTTATGCAAGAAGGTGGTTCATAATATAATGTGGATGTTGTTTTCTTTTCGTTTACCCGTTCTCCTTAACCTTTCAATCGATCTTCATGGAACTCGTGTGTGTGGTAGATGATCACCCAAAAACGTGCTGAAGGAATTTACAGCTTCATTTATCGAACTGTTCCCGATTCATGCGTCCGAAAGGAAGGAAATGTTACATTCCCGAAGAATTTTTCTGAATTTCTGGAGAATATCTCCTAAAGATACTCCCTGAAGGGATCCAGAGTGATCTGATAAAGAATCATTCTTGGCATGATCGATCAATTGGTCAATATGGAATCCTGTTTTGATAACTAAAACAAGATTGATACGTGATTTCTCGTTACGGGATGCTAAATTCATGATTTAAATCACGGTGGTGGGTGAACATGGAATATCCACATCAACCAGGTGACGAAGAATCGCCAAATGATGTTTGTTGACATGAACCATACTTCGGTATGGGAATTGTGGGCGAAAATTTCTGTAAATAAGATGATGAATCGCCCGACAATATTGACATTTTCATATCAAGAAAAGCATAAATCGGAAATGTCTAAAAGATTTAGCTACAAATATGCCTCCAGCCCATCATTGGGTAGCCATATACCCGACAAATGAATTCTATGAAGATTGATGGAAGGGTTGGAGAGAATGCATGAATGGAAGGAAACAACATACACACAGACACGAACAGAGACCGCCGAAGATAAATTTTCAGTGGACTGAGGATAATTTTGGAGGAAGAAGTGTGACCTATGTACAATCGAGAGATTTCGGTGAGAGAAACAAATCGATGAATACCGCTTCTATGTAAGCGACGATTTTACAATACAAATTCGTTCTGAGTTGGAAAATCCAAGAAAAATCTCTCGTCACGAGTACAACTCTTTCACTTTGAGAAAGCATTGGTGGAACTTATTCGTCAATGCTCATCGGTAGCAGAATAGGATTGCATTCCAACTGGTGATTGCAGCTCGAGATCGTTTGCCTGTATGCAAGTCTGCGAGTTTTTCGTGTGAGAGTGGGTATTGAATATACATAGGAGAAATACATATCTTGTATAGGAGAACCATCGGTGGATTCTATCCTTGGAAGGATTTTTCATCCTGAAAATTGTTAGAGAGAGTAATTTGGTCTTCACCATGTTGTTCCTCTTACCTAGATCTTCAGATTGAAGATAATACTTTTTGCTCAAAGATAAGTGATGTTCACGAAAAATTATGACCACCGAAGGAATACATGAGAGTATAATCTGGGGATTTCATTCTCACATGAATTGTCTATCCTTAGAATATCGAGAGAGAGAAATTCGGTTCACACCATTTTGTTCCTGACGTCACGATCTTTCGAGTGTAGGTGATACTTTTTTCTCGCAGGTAATTGGTGGTCACGGAAAATTTGATGAGTCGCGAAGGAATTTCATGTTTTCATTTATGTGTCGATGTTTTCACGTGGATTCCGAGTTTATCAGTCTCACGAGTCCTCTTCAGTCATTTGATAGATCTCTCTGGGGTATTTATGAGTGATAGATGACTACGTCAGCGTGGGTTGAAAGGGTTCATGGCTGATTCTTCTCAACAGTTTTTAACCCATGCGTCTTTGAAAACAAAAATTTCAGAATATTCCAAAATCTGATCCAATTTTTGGAAAATATGTTAAAATGACTCTCTGGAGAAATTTAGAGTAGGGCAATGAGATGTTGAAATTGGCATGATAGATCGGTTGGTTAATCCACAATCTCGTAAAAATGTATAGAGAAGGGATATCGCGTGGTTCTCTATTACATTGTGTGGAATTCATGATTCCAATGATGGAAATGAATGACAATGAGAAATTCACATGAACCAAGTGATCAAGAATGGCAAAAGAATGGGTATTTGAGTGACAAAAAGTTTGATGTGAGAAGTGTAGACAAAAGTATTCCTGAATGAAATGATAGTATTTTCGAGAATGTTAACATTTTTGTTGTTGAAGACGCATACTCGAGAACTGCTTAATATAATCAGGTGTGGGTCCGTTCAGCACATCTCGAGGTGGTCATCTATCACTCGTGAGAATTTCAGAAAGATCGGACAGAGGGTTGAGGAAAGCGGCCGGACAACATACTCGACCAAGCACAGATAATGATGGACGAAGATAAATGTTCAGCATGCCGGGGATGATAGTGGAGGAGAAAATGTCGCCTACAATCGAACGATCCCGGAGGAGGGAGAAGTGGTCGAAGCTGAATCCCTGTAAGTGAAGATTTTTAGGATGAAAAATGGATTTGAGTGAAAAATCGGAGGAATTCCTTCCGCCACGAATACAACACTTCCTCTTTGAGGAAGCTGGAAGGAATCCATATTATAGTGATGGGATCACGACGATGAATGAATGGGGCGGGGCGAATCATGAGAGGCGGTGTGGGGCGGATCTGAGGGGGTTGTGTGGAGCGGGTTGGGGCGTATTTTGAGAGGCAATGTGGGGCGGATTCTAGAAGGCAGTCTGGTGAAGATTTTAGAAGATGTGGGCCAGATTCTTGAAGGGTAGTGCGGGGCTGATTTTGAAGGGGAGTGTGGGGCGGACAATAGAATGAAATGTGGGGCGGACAGTAACTTGGAATGTGGGTACTGTATATTTTGTGTAGCGTGGAGCGGATCATAGAAGGCAGTGTGGGGCGGGTTCAAGAAGGCAGAATTGGGTAGATGATAGGAGGAAACATTCGGCGGATTTTGAATGGCAGTATGGGGCGCATTCTGTACGGTCATGTGGGGCGGATTATAGAAGGCGGTGTGGGGCGTATCTAGAACTGCATTGTGGGGTGGATATCAAACAATGCTGTAGGGCGTATTTTGGACGGGAGTGTGGGGGGAATTGAAGAAGTCGGTGTGGGGTGGGTCTCAGAGGTCAGTGAGGGGCAGAATATAAAAGCGAATGTGGGGCAGACTATAGATGGCGGTGTGGGTGGATCATAGGAGATGTGAAGTGGATCATAGAAGGAAATGTGGGGCGGATTCTGATTGGCAGTGTGTAGCGGATTATAGAAGGAGGTGTGGACGGATTTTCAATGTCAGTGTCGGGTTGAGTGGAGCCGATTTGAGAATGAAAAGTGGGGCGGAGTGGGACGGGCGTTCAGACACGAGGCTAGCAGAACCGGACTCTTCTGTGGATATATCATTTGGTAGTGTGATGACCATGGATGATTTGAGAATGGACAAGAGACGCGCAGAAAATGATACCAGCTTAATCAATGCCGAAGTGGAAACTTCTGATGTAAGAGTAAATCTACAGAGGGACAGCGATAATGATGGAATTATGTGCTTTTGCTGTATGAAAATCGGGCCTCGGAAAAATGATTGCCTTTTGAAGCGCAGAAACACGTGGTCCTGTCGAGATTGCGGATGCGGAACGGACCACATTTTTGATGGTTGTAAATAATTCCGGGAGTCCTCAGTTTGATGCGAAGAAGAGACATTGTCCTCGGAATCGAGGTTTCGACTATTGAGAGGCTGGCCTCGGTAGGATGGATATCTATCCACGTCAAAAACAACGAACAGTTGGCTCAGGTAACGAAAGAGGCAAACCTTTCCGAGGAAAATGGTGCTTCGAAGGGGCTCCCCGAAAATCTAATAATCGCAACGAGAGAGGCTGTAATAATGATGGCGCCCCGAAAACCGCTCCTCAGCAAGGAGAGCTAAATGCGAGGGCAACGGTCAAGGTGAATGTACCAATGGAGGAACACTTTTTCGAGGGTTCCGCGGTCGGGAATTCCGACTTCGTAAAAGCGGTTGGATCGGAACTAAAATAAGCATTTGATGAACAAATTTCTCTTAAATGAGCTGAATTCCCCTCATGACCTCGAGAGCAATACAAAGAATATAATGAATCAATTATGGAAGCGTTGCGATGGCCCAAAGAACATCTCTTTGCCCATGTCCGGATGGTGAAACACTCGTATTCCAATGGTGAATCACGATATTTACTGCACCTAGAATCTTTACTGACCTCATCTCCACATGAAGATGAGCAGTCGAGGGTCTTTCTAATGGATATTAGAGATATTGGATTTGGGTAGAAGAGTGATTCCATGTATGTATGTATCGAAATGAGCTGTAACCTTCATGAATCCGAAAGTCAAGAAGGTTATATGAGGTAATCTAGGCACTTGCACTGATCGACCATGTCGATTTCTCAGCATTGGGGAGTTTCCCACTTGTATACAAGATTGGGTACTGAAATTGTATCAAATGAATATGACAACTGAATATGTCAAGATCTTCGCGTGATTATACTCTTGGATGTATGAACTATAGTGAGGAATTCGTTATAAGCGATGCCGAGACTTAAAATTTGACTGGATTCCCGTTCGTTACGGGCGGACTGTTTGTTATAGCCAATTCGCTTCAACCCTGCTCTACTACATTGATTCATTATTAAAACCAAACCAATAGTCGTAAATTTTTGGTTGAAGCCGGAGTTGTTATGACCCGATACTAATGTATAAGTTCATTGGTTCACATGACGACGTATGATAGTTGAGAGTGAGAAGAACGACAATTGAATCGAATAGTGCTCGAGTTGCTAGAAGAGACTCTGAATTCATGACTCAGACCCCCTACGGAATTATAATGAGACATGTTCTTGGGCACTTCTAGGATTATATTTTAGCTGAAATCGAAACCGCCTCTTGGGTCGTTCTCCAAAGAAGTCCAAAAAACAAGTTGATAGCCACCTCTCAACCTTTTTCGCTCTACGAACTCGAACAGGATGCATTTCTTAGAAGAATGTATGGAGCCCATGTTGTAAGTAGTTCTCACAAACTTAAGGAAAATATGTTCGCGTTTTATCGCGTAAAATTCATCTATTGGAGAAATTAGAGGCTTCTTCATCAATAAACATATTTTTCCCGCTCTCTCGCTCTTCAGCTCGGACAAAATTTTTTCGAAGATTGTGTAGAAACTTTTTTCGTAGATCCTAAAAAACTGCAGAAAGAGGCCTCGGTCTATCGGGTGAAACTCACCGGTTGAAGAGATTGGAGGTTTTCTCATGAATAATCATACTTCGCTTGTAACTTCCCTCTGTTCCATAGTCATAGTCCTGGAGAGAATATATTCCATCGAAATTTTTGTAGGACGATATTGTATAGCCCAACAGAAACCGGGAACAGTAGTGTACAGAAGCTACAAATACTTGATTTCTAGCCTTCAAAACTAGTGTTTAAGTTAACATCTCCAAAGTTCCCGTACTTGTAACAAGTATGGATCAGGAGGAAGTTACTGAAATGATATGATTTTTGACGAAAAAACTCCTAATCCCTCCAACAGGCGAGTTTTCGGGTTGAAGTTAGGAATATATTTCCCTGAAAGTTCTTAAGATCTACAGCGAGAGTCTCCTCACATGCCGTTCTAGATGTAGAAAGAGAGAGCGGGAAAATATGATATTTGATTGAAAAGCCTATCATCTCTCCAACAGGTGGGTTCTACTGAAACAAGAACACGTTTACTAGCAATTATCCAAGACCTACAGAAAATGTCTCCACATATTTCTCCAGAAAAACATGCATGCTTGAGCAGTAGAGCAAGAAAGATCAGAGAGTGGCAACAAAAAACGTTTTTGGATTTTTTGGGAAAACGTCTCAAAAAGTGATTCCGATTCTAGCTGGAATATGAGCCGAGAAATCCTCAGAGAAATATTTCACAATGATTCCGTGGATGGTCTGCATCACGGATTCAGACCCTTTCCCTAGAGATCCGAGAATCATACTGGAAAATGAGCTTCTGGTGGAAAGGAACATATCGAACACAGTTGCGTTGGCGGGACCCACCGGTGGGCCCCGCATTGTCCTATTCTGCGTACTGGAAATGCTTGTCTTGTAAGAATTAATATCCCACAACACCCACCGGTGGATCCCACCACACAGAAGGAAGGATCAGGGATCTAATCGGTTTCGCGAATAACGTGTTGAGAAATCAAAGCGTGACAAACGTTCGTACCTGTATCAACTGAATCCAGACTCAGCGTGAAGATTTCTATTATGAACTAGTAAGAAAGTTTTGTTCATCAACTATTCCAAAACCATCGGGGGAGGAGTTCATCATTTTTCAGAGAGTGGAACTGCAAGTCAACTCGAAGTCTAGGATCTTTGTTCCTCCATGAGGTTATACCCAAGAAATCGTGTCCCCCATTAGAAACACCTGAAAATTGCTGTTCCTCCATCGGGACATATCCGAAAAAAGTCGACCAATGGAGGAACATGCTTTGAATAAACAGAAAAACTATTATATTCGTGTCCAACTTCGGAATTATTGAAGTTTAGACCATCAACTATCATACCTGATGAGAGGAACACGTTTCAAAAGCCTTGTGTGATGATTATCAACAAAATGATACAGTGACTTTTCGGTGTTGTTCGGGAGCTGTGGTGCTTCCTTTGGGGTTGAAACACGGGGATGAGGAGTCTGGAGCGGGGTTGGTGATTCAAGCCAGTGATTTGTAGATTTCATGTAACTTCACAAAACTCACATTTATTCACTAAGCTTACGATCTAAATACACAGTTTCTCACTCGCGTTCAGTGCACTCAATCAGTCGTGCGAGGATGCACATTTCTCACAATCCGCGGGCACACACAAAAGTACTTGGTCAATATGATCGGCCGATAGTCGATATATATGCATATATAATGAGCGATCGTCGCGTGTACGGGGTAAACAAAGATCCGCCGTGGGCCTTGGTCAAGGCTGAACTTTATGCTGCACGGGGCACCAGAGTGTAGGTCCTCCGTAGGCCAATATTGAGGCAAAACTGATTTCGAGCTGCGTGAGCTCTATTGAGAAGAGAGGGAAGACACACGGACGGATGTCATTGTCTTAGTGAGATCGATCGCACGACAATACATATTAGAGTATATTTGAGCGAGCGTTACTCGCTTCGCATGCATAATTTCAATCCTGAACATATCGACGCCTCCTACGAAGATTAACACATCCGCTAACGCCCACGAAGACTAACACGGGGGCCGAAGATTAGCATTCGCTTTGTTACGGACACGAAGATTAACACTCACTGTGTACGCCACGAAGATCAACACTTACGCCTCAGTGCCACGAAGATAATCTCTTACTGCTTAAGACCACAAAGAGTAACGCTTACTCCTCAAACTGCACGAAGATTAACACATTCGCGCATTTTTTTCTTGAAGGGACGAAGACTATAAGTATTCTGTCTCAAGGCCACGAAAAGTAACCCATTCTCCTTAGCTGCACGAAAATTAACACATTCGTAGACTTCATTCTTGAAGGAACGGAGATTATAAGTGCTTCGTCTTGAACGAAATACTTACAGTCTCCGACCCTCCATGAATGAAGTCAACGGATGCGTTAATTTTCGTGCCGCTAAAGAGAATGTGTTTTTTTGTGGCCCTAAGACGAAATACTTGGTCTCTGTCCCTTTGAACGAGAACGTGTGCAAGTGTGTTATAATCTTCATACCGTTCAGGAGTAAGTGCTAGTTTCATGAGCCGTTGAGCAGTAAGTGTTAGTCTTCCTGCCCCTAAGGAGTAAGTGTTAGTCTTCGTGAACTTAACGAGAATGCGTTAATCTTCGTGCCCCTGAGGTGTAATAGTTAGTTTTCGTGGACCTAAGGAGAATCCGTTAATCTTCGTGTTCACAACGAATGAATTGTTAATCTTCGTCAGTCACAAGAAGAGAGGTGTTGATCTTCGTAAGAGGCGTCGATATGCCCAAGTGCGAGATAGAAGATCTCGCAGAACCTTGGATCTGAATTCAGGTTAAATTTCAAGAGGGAGTGAAATCATGGTTTTGAATCAGAAACGGTCATTTGACCCAAATCGAATGAATTTTCATGAAGCGTGGAATTCTCGACCAGACCTAAATGCTGTTAATTCATAAGAACATTGCTCAGTTGGACTAAAAAGTCTGTCGTAGACAAATCAGTTGGGGAAGGAACAATTTTTTTCATCGGAAGAGATGAGAAAAGAAAAGTTTGATCGAAAATGAAAAATGAACAGCGAGAATGGACCATATTATGGTCGAAAAGGTTCCGAGATAGCTGGCACGTCAGAGTCAAAAGCAAAGTCGTGCCCGGGTGTAATAAATTCTGGCTTACTTGAGCTATGATCAGCTCGGGCATGATCTCTATGGAGGTTAAGTGACAAATCTTACTCGACCGCAAATGTCTAAGGCTAATGATCTCGGAATCACAACGATTTTCATGAAACTCGAGGTTCTGGGAAGATTTTTCGGATGCGTTGAAGAGCTCCGAACACGAGGGTAAGAACATACGTGAATTTATATCATCATGAGAACTGATGATCTCGCAGGCAGTTGACATGGGTGTGACGCATGCAGGCGCCGAGGGCGATAAGCTACAGCTATGAGTGTTAGTATGATCACTGTGCACTGTATTTACTGATACACTTCGATCACTCACTTTGTGGTTAGTCACTTTCTTAGAACTAAGTGGAGGTGAATCAGGCGCATCGGAATCACAATGTAAAAGTTTATTGAAGGCCTCGGTAGTCTTTCCATCGAAAGTCGACAACTCTGGAAGCTGGAACCCCACGCCTGTGGCGCGAGACAATTGAGGCTGATTCTGCCGAAAAAAGACAAAAATCAGTAATATCTGCGCTTTTCCGCGTAATATTCAGTGAGACTCGAGGTCCGCAAGTATTTTAAACGGGCGAATTCACAGCGTGAGCAAAATTACAGCTGAGCGCGTGGTGGGGCGGGGTCGAACGTAGTATATAGTAATACGTTCACACATGCATAAGCATAGCACACATTGCCAGCTTTGCGAAAATTCGAGCGCAAGAGAGAGTGACTCGAGAGAGTGAGTGAGTCAGCGCTTACAGTGTACAGTGCACTACTCAAACATATGGCCTAAGCGGACGATGTCCAATCGGCCGAGGTAGGGGTACTCAGTGAGAGAGAGAGACTCGCGAGAGAGATACTGAGGTGAGGTGCGCGGCGCGGCAAGATGGGCTTGCACGCGTCGACGGCTGTTCAAACAGCACATCAGGTGATTGACTGCTCTACACAATAAAAGCTCACACGGACTAGAGTGACGTCACGTGTGGCGCGATGAAAATTTGACCAACTCGGCCATTACAGCGGTGCGAGAGAGATAGAAGATCTCTCCCGTAGATGATCCTCGCGTGTAGCTGTAAGCTTACACAGGGTTTATGGGGGTCGCGCGACGATGCGGTTTTGACTTGCGCGCGAGGGTGGTGCAGTCACTTCTCGTACAATGTTCGTACGTCGCTCAGCTCGTTGGTGATGAGCAAAGAGCGAGGGGAAAGGCGCCGAAATTTGGCGCGATTGCCGCGCAGGAAATCGCGAGAATCGATTTTCAACTTAGTGCGAGTGACTGAAATTCATCATGAGATCGGTGAAAATCTGCTCCTGCTGGCTCCTCATCTGGCTCGAAGGACCAATGTCTGGAAGCTGAGGTGCTTCCTTTGAGGTTGAAACACGGGGATGAGGAGTCTGGAGCAGGGTTGGTGATCCAAGCCAGTGATTTGCAGATTTCATGTAACTTCACAAAAATCACATTCATTTACTAAGCTTACGATCTAAATACACAGGTTGTCACTCTCGTTCAGTGCACTCAATCAGTCGTGCGGGGATGCACATTTCTCACAATCCGCGGGCCCACACAAAAGTACTTGGTCAATATGATCGGCCGATATTCGATATATATGCATATATAATGAGCGATCGTCGCATGTACGGGGTAAACAAAGATCCGCCGTGGGCTTCGGTCAAGGCTGAACTTTATGCCGCACGGGGCACCAGAGTGTAGGTTCTCCGTAGGCCAATATTGAGGCAAAACTGATTCCGAGCTGCGTGAGCTCTATTGAGAAGAGAGGGAAGACACACGGACGGATGTCATTGTCGTAGTGAGACCGATCGCACGACAATACATATTAGAGTAAATTTGAGCGAGCGTTACTCGCTTCGCATACATAATTCCAATCCTGAACAGGTGTAATAGTGAAGGTAATTCGTCTCAAAATCGCTGGATTCGGAACCTCCCCCTTCTCGATTTTTCCCTTAGAATAATTGCTCAGAAATGATCATTGTGCCTATCGTACTATCAAGATAAGTTAGTGAACTTTGAGTTAGAATTTCCCCTCATGCAGTTTGAATTATTCTATGTTACTATCGTAGATATTTACCAAGTGTTTCGCGATTGAGGAAATGAGTGGTATGAGGATAGAGATGAGTATGAAGGTGACGGGGAGTAAGATGAACATTGACAGATGCATGAATAACGTCAAGTTCATAGCTGATTTTGGAGCTACTGAATACATTGTGAATAAGAGTTCGGTTTCCACCGGTTCTGAGATATCTGAAAATTGAGTCCTCAGAAGTGCGAATAAGAAAGGTTTCACTGATATTGTAATCGATGGTCGCGGCAGTATTTAGTTGAGAAATGATTCAGCCCATGGGAATCATTTTGAAGGGATGATGCACAAGAGTGGATACATCTTTGGAAATTCTACATTCTTACTGATTCTAGAGCTCAAATAATATATCCCATGAGAGTAATCATGAATATATCTTGAATTGGTGGTGAATTAGCTATTCTGATAGCTTAGATACCCGAAATATCACACATAACTTCAAAAAAGCATCGAAAACATCTGAATACCAAAATTGAGGTTCGCGCATACTCTATAGATGAACATAGTCGTGCTTAGGGTGTATGTATTCAAAGGGTCAAGAGTCGACTCTTTGTGTTAAGATCATAATGAAATCCCTCAATTATGAACTCTGAGAGGATATTCATCGATAATTTACATATCCATCGGTAACATACCCACACAAAAAAATCCGGATCTGGTAGTCTGACTATTTTATCTATAGGTTTTTGGGGTCGCTGTATCCGATTCCGGGATCGGTCCTGTCCCAGCACGTCGGATTCTCGACATCACCTCAAAAAACTACGATATCATGAGAATTCTCAAGGACTTTGGGTCTGAGAAACTTACTAAGCTATTTATAGGTTCTGGTATCGCTGAATTCGAATCCGGGGCTGGTTCCGATCTAGCGTGTCATGATTCGACATGACCTCAAGAAACTATGATTGTTTTGGCGAATTTCTGGAAAAATTGGGTCTTGAAATTTCACCGAGTTACTCGAAGGTTCTTGGGTTCTCTGAATCCAAATCCGGGATTGGTTTTGCCATAGTGCGTCACTCGACTTGACCCCGGTGAGCGAATGACGCTGGTTCATTGTTCTTTGGGACGCTGAATAAGAATCCAGAATCAATTCGACTACAGCTTGAGACTGACCCTTCATAACCTCAGGAACTATAACTGAATAGGAGTTCCCCAGTCCAAATCCTCTTATAACCTCAGGAAATTGACAACCCACTGTGGCCCCTTGTTAGTTGGAGTCTGTAGCTTTTTCGATCTAAGTGGCAAGTTTTTTGAACATTACCTCAAATTATCCAATGGAAAAACTACAGCCATGGAGAATCTCTTCCAGTCATGGTAGATGGATCCGTCAAATTTGCTATTTGGTAACTATTCTTCCTTGCTGTCATAGCGAGTTCTCCTCTCCTCATACCACCTATGTGGAGTTCTGCATTTCCTTTCTCCTTTTGGTAAATCCCGGTATAGCATCCAACAGGAATCTGCTATCATGTTCACATCCCAACTACCTTGATAACGAGTCCTCATGACTTTGATATCTCGATGGAAACGCTCGCTCTACTCTTCGCTGAAGTCTCCAAGACTATCTGGGAATTCGTCTAAATGTCTGCCTAATGAATGCAATTTCTAGTTCATGAGACATCCCAAGTTTTTGTCCTCCTAAATCATCTTCGCAACAATACTTCTGTACATTGGATCCTTATCATTCTCCAAGAAATTCTGAGATACATTCTTGAAATTATTCCAAGCCTTCTTTTCGAGAGGTTTCATAACTCTACAAAAGTTCGTGTCTTTGAACATCAAACATTCCTTGCTTGATCTTCGCTTCTGATAGTTTTGGGCGTTTTGCCTCAAGATATTGATAACATCTGCTCTCTTTATTCAAGGGCTCAACTCATTGCTCGATCAGTGCGAGCTTAATATGCAATGACGGTATGAGGATTATGATGGATGTACCAGAGGTTTTTAAATCACATCAGCCGACCCTGGAGTGAATGAGGTTCTCTTCCTCATATTTTCGTCTCTTTGTAGTGGTTGTCTCTATCTCTAATATTCCATAGGCACTCATAACATGAGAATTTGACAAACTCTGACTGTTGTCCTGGATTCATTGATATTATCTCCAAATCATCATAAATCAGCCGCGAATACTTCTCATACTAGATTTTTTGAAGAAGTATTTGCATGCTGTTGTATTTCTCTTGCATCACAATTAAATAGGCGATGGGTACTGGAGCATTCATATTTGTATCATGGAGTGTAACTACTTCGATACTCCGTTTCGAAGAGTCAATGAAAAGTCTTCAATCAGAGGCTTCATGAGAATTGGGTTCGAACTTATTAATGAGACCTTCGACATCAGGATGATCAAATAACGCCAGATCTTTATCTTCCATGGAATACTTGCGGAACTCCTCATCTTGATATCGATGCAGAGTAACTTTCACTCTAGGTTTTAGGAGATTGTGGTCTTTCAGAAATGGAACAAGCAGTTCAGTACCATCTCTCGGCAGACCTAAGTCCAAAACAATTTCATCCAATTTGGTTTGAAATATTGAACGTGGCGTGACGTTCTAATAGACGAAACAGTTAAATAAAGTGGTTTTTAGAGCTGGCTCTGAGCTCAAGGACGTAATCTCCTCGATATTTGAATCGGTCGTTAACTGAACTGAAGACTCTGATTTTCTGGAATATCACTAACTTGACTCGACAAGACTGATTTTCTTTGACATTACTGATTTGACGCGAAAATGATGATTTTACTGACTTTTGGATGATTGCAATCTAACAACCTTGCGACTGGCTACCAGGGTCCAGTTAGATTGCTAAAAGAAAATTGACAGATCAACGAACGGACAAGTAAACGGACGGACGTGATTTGAATGAATAGATAGTTTCAATTTTTGGACTTACTTTTAATTAGCAGATTTTTGTTACAAATCGCCGGTGGTACCAAATCAAAAGCGAACGTGTTGAAGCCCAGCTATACCAAGCCAGACCGGAGTTTCGAGACGGAGTATTGAATTTCGCAGACGGCCCAAAAGGGACTGACTGGAGCCTTTTGCGTGGGCTGAATTTATAGACGAGCCTGGTCAGGGCTGTCTCGTCTAGCTTGGTATAGTGGTGAGGGTAGTATTTGGTGTGCTTGTAACGTTGTCGAGGAGCGAAAGGCTTTCTTTCAAGGCCTTAACAGACAAGGAGTTAAAGTCTGACAGAGATGGGTATATTTTGAGATTTTCTCATTTTCCAAAGATGGCACCACCGGTATCAAACCTATAGAAGTTACCACTCAAGAAAACTAATTTCCGTTGATAAACTAAATTTCTAGTTCCCATCTTTCCTAGTATTTTAACATAGCTGTTTTTAGGGAAATTTTCGTTAGTTTTCATTTTACATTATTCTTGTTCGTTTTCAGTTCTTATTCTGTCACAAGGGTCGAGAGGATTAGATGAATTATTTCTCTATACAATGTAAAGTATGAATTGAATATATTTAATGAAATAGACTAAAATTATTATCATAAAATGGAGTAAAATACAGGTGAATATCATAAAATAAATAATAAGTGATAAGTTCAAAACATGATTAAATACAGTAATTCCTTACGTCTAGCTTCTACATAAAAACCTTATTTCATACTATAACATTTCAAAAATCACGGAATTAGTCTAAAATTATCATTCTATTAGTTTCGGTTCAAGAATCAAAAAAATTCCTTCATCATCTTATTAGTTCTGAATAGTATACGTATTAAAAGGTTATGTTTAATATGAATTGAGATAAAAACTAAAAAGAAAAGTATTGGTCTTACACGATATTCTAGCGATGTTTTTTTTTGGTTTTATTCTTTTCTTTATGAATATTTTTATTCTGCTTCACTTAGATCATTTTATTAAGAATGAGTTAGTCTTAAATTCAATTATTCATCAAGAATTTCATATGTATAGTTTATAGAATAACATGAGATTTGAATTGAAACTTATTTCCTAGGTTAAACCGATATTGCAGTGTGCAAGAATATTCTAGAAATTATCTGTACTCTAAGTTCGTTTTTCCATTAGTTTCGGGAGTGAAAGTAGCATGAGTCATGTGTTTGTCAAGTGCGGAACGTGCCGAAGACGACCTTGGACAGCTTTGCTGCGGACGAGACCTTCGGTCTCGCAGATTTCACTCAAAAGTATTCATGACAGGGCTTAGGCGAGATACATGGTCAAAATTTTTTTGAAAGAGCGAGAATCTTTGCGAGCGTGAGAGTTTCGAGCATTTTCGGTTCTGTAGATTCATTATAATTTCGCTAGGACAATTTTACCAGGGGCGTCACAGTGGTTTCTTTGATGCCTTCTCATGTGCCTCGAAGTCAGCCTCTTCTATCGTCACCGTCAGTGAAAGAGGATTCATTGTCTGTCAGGATCAACTTTCCATCAGATTCTGTTGATTCATTCTTGTGTGCAGCACGCTTATTATTCGGTTCACATTTTATTTTCCTCAGTTCATTTGGCATGGTCATCGTTAGAACATTTTTGTAAGCAATCTTATGCTTGTTTTATTCATTGTAGTCTTCAATATCATTCGTACAAAAATAGCATTCTGCTGAGCTACTAGGTTCCCCCCGAACCGCGAGTGCAGTGAATTTAATTGCTCTCCTATTCTTTTCCTCCTTCCAACATCTATCATGACCTTGCAAGCATTGCAAATCATGGTTGGAGTCCAGCTATCACCTCGATCGATCTCTAAATCAAAGATTTCTGCGTACGGTGCGCAGATTCCTTCGTCAACTGGTTTTCTCAGAAATTCGACTCCACATTCTGCAACAGATGAGACAGAAACCGTCACGATCACTGTTAAAATCATGTGATGCGAAATTCTCTGAGAGACTCTACTTGTGGCATCAGATTCCACATGAGCCAAGCCACCAAGTGATGTGGAAGTGCGGTCGCTGGATAACGACGACTGCGGGCGCCTGACATGACGGCATGAAGCCATGGTCCAGGGACTCAGCCGGATAATGGTTTTGCTCCGTTGCCCAGCGTCACCACGAGGAGGTGCCCTGGACGCAGGTGCAAGGGGGGGGGGTAGATGAGATATCTGATATTTGGATGGTGGCTTGTGTACTTATTGGAATACACGGAACGAGTGGAGTAAGAGATACAAAAGATGACTGTCAATGCTACCATCACTCTACCTTTGTGGGAACGCAGTTGGGATTCTCTCTCGCAGGTTGATTCGGTAGCCATGTTGTGGCGGCGTGCTCCAATGAGAAATTTCGTCGCGAGATGGAACAATCCCAGAATCAAGGATGGTGGTCGAGCGTGCAAATGACCAAATGTTCGAACAAGTATTTTTGTTGGAGGATTAATCCATCTCAAAACGTAGGAAGGCAATTGAACCCGCAGATGCCCATATGCTCGGACAATTCTGAGACTTAGGAAGGCAATCGAGCCTCTGTCGAGGGGAAAATCGTTTTGATTCGCGCGTCGGGGCATTTGCAGTTTTCATTGCCCCCTGGGTTTTGGGATTAAGTCATCCCCCGATAACAGTCATAGTTCAAGTGGGTATTTGAGGGTTTGATTGCCTCCCTAGAGTTGGGAATTGATTAATCGCCGAAAGATCCCCTGATTTCGGCATTCAGGCATCCACAGCTTGGGTTGCCTCCCTGGACTTGGTTATTGTTCCATTCCTTGACAGAATTCCTCTCCATCCATTCATGTGTTTGTCCTGAGTTTGTGTCAAGTTCTCCAAGTGCTGAGACGAAAAAAAAACTAAATCCGGACTTAGCTACCCTAACCTGTAGATAGCATAGTTAGTCGAACAAATTCAAATTTCTCGAGATGCTCATGGAATCACCCCCGAGGTTGAGTCAATTTCCTGGACACTAGAACGAAACCATATCCAGATTCCGATATAGTGACCCCGAAAACCTGTAGGTACCGTAGCAATAATACTAGATTCATATCTTCCTGAGATTCCCAAAAAATCGTAGGTTCTTTAGGATGTTGAAATTGTGACACACTAGAGTAAAACCATAGACTAAGAAGTATCGACTGCTATTCGCCTATACAGCGCGTTGACATCGAGGCGTAGGACTTGACGTGAGAGTGAGAGAGTAAGCATGCTCTGAAAGGAAGGCAATTCAACAAGCAATTTCTTCGTATGTCTCTCCCGCTCTCATCGCCGGCCTTGGTGTCAATGCGCGGTGTAGGGGACTAGCAGTCCATACTTCTATGTCTATGAGCAAAACCAACCCCGGATTTGGATTCAGTGGCCCCAAAAACCTATGAGTAGCTGAGTAATATTCCCAGGTCCAAATACTTCGAAGATTCCCATAGTATCCTAGTTTTTTGGGTTTATGTCGAAATTCTGATTTGCTGAGACATAACCGATCCCGGATTCGGATTCAGCGAGCCTAAAAATTGATTGATAATATATTCAGACCACCAGATCCGAATATTTTCCATATGGCTGTGTAATTTGATGATCAATCAACGGAGATTATCAGATAAATTTTCTTGCACGATGAAATCTACCATTATTCCAACACACAAAGTTGCCTCTTGACCCTTTGAATACATACTCCCCAACCCCAAATATCTCCATCAATACAGCATGCGCCTACCTCAATTCTGGTATTCCAATAGTTTCAGTGCTCCGTACGGTTATGTTCGATATCTTGAGTATCTGTACCACCGGGATGACCAATTCACGACCAATATGAGATATTTTCACTCTGATAAAAATACCGAACCAATCTTCACCAGATTCTGCTCACAAGCTACGGACATACTCAAGGGTGCACATCTCCAGAATCATGCAGAGTCATTGACTTGAAGCTAATTGATAGAGCTCATCCGCAGAGATATGTGAATACTATAGCTTCATGGCATGATTGGCGTCTCGTTTCTTTCATTTCCCTGTACTACGCCACTCACGACGTACACGGTTCGGTCTTACCTTAGCAGATGGCGACGAGTTTTGCTCGCTACCAGAATGTTGACCTCTCAACGTTGGGTGCAAAGGGATAAGATAAAATACGCTGCTAAATGATATTAGCAGAATGCTTTCTCTCGGCGAAATGTGACTATCGGTGTTGACCAATAGATTATAATTTTGAAATTCTAGTGTATTGGTAGGAACATAGAAATAAATTCTATGTTTTTTCGTCAACGGTTTCTCCTCATCCCTCCGGGTGGTCGTTCTGAAATTCATGTGGGTGGTGGAGGACCACACAAAGATGAGCTGAAAGAATTTATAGCTCAATCTATTGAACAATTCTCAATCGATGTGTCTTGGAAAATGAAAGTGTCGAAATTTTCAAAGAATTTTTCAGAATCTTTCGAATTATCTATTAGGAAAAGAGTCTAAGGTAACTTGAAGTGATCTAATAAAATGTTTCTCTCGCCATTCTTGATCGATTGGTTGGTACGGAATTACGTTTAACTGTATGGAAAGAGAACTGTACATGATTTTTTTTTTTTTCATTGATAGAAGGTTCATGAATGACTTGGTAGAGATAGATATGAATGAAAATTCCACATTTACCAATTGACGGAGAATGATGAAGAATGGTTGTTTATGTGACGTGAGATTTGGTGCGTTGTTTTTGGAAAGAGATATTTGAATATAAAATAATCGATTTTTGGAAAATTTTGACATTCTTATTTTTGAACACTCATTAATCGAGAACTGTTCAATAGAGTGAGCTATGACTCCTTTCGGCATATCTCTGCGTGGTCCTCTACCACCCACATGAATTTCAGAGAGATTGGTCGAAAGGCTGAGGAGAAACCGTGGACGAAAAATTACGTTGCACAGACACACGTACACACGGACACAGACAACGACAGAGAAAGTTAAATTCGTGGAGGACCAGGGATAAGCCTGGAGGAAAACCCGTGACTTACAATAGGGAGATATCGGTGAGAGGAACAAAATGGTGAAAACCGATTCGCTATGAATGAAGATTTTTAGAATGAAACATTAATTCGAGTGGAGAAGTTGAGCAAAAATATCTTGTCACGAATACAACCCTTTCTCTTTGAGAAAGCAAAACCCTGTGCCGTCTCTTCGTGAGGTACATGGAGTCCGTTATCTCACTGTTCCTTACATTGACCGATTCCACGATTCTCGGCATCGAAACCAACGATCATCTGCTTTATTTCCGTTATTCATTTGAAGACGCTTCTTGAAGCACACGAGGTGCTATTCAATGTCCATGATCATCTGCTTTCGCAATAATCTTTGCCGTTCTCAACTTGTGAGAAGATATCCCGCGAAAGCGGTGTACCTAAATATGTCCCGACGACGAGATATTACCGCATGAATGTGACTCCGGGCTCCGGTTTGAATTTGTATGAAAGTCAAGAAAGCTCCTGACGAAGAACCAAGTATATCACATCTGACAGAGTCCCAACGCGCAAAAAAATGACTGCGAATTTATTTTCTCCGCCGAAAAAAAACACGAGAGATTCGTTATCTGGTGAATGAGACATTCAGACTCCAAAATATTCGTATAGTGATGAGAACTCTTTGAGCAGCGATACGACTTCCCCCAAACTTCACTCCACCCTGTTTGGTCCGCAAACACGGACACCCTAGTTACTCCCGTGAATTATGTAGTGCAAGCTCTAAGATCACTGATGGTGTAAGCAAGTTCAAAAATGTACCTTCTTCTGTGTATTCTCCCCCCAGACTTACGAATGTCATCACGGTCGGAGATATTCCAGAGAATGTTCCTTCATCACATGAATTAGTAGAAAAGAGTCTTGGCATTGTTTTCCATGACGAAACATCCGAACTTTATTGTGGATCGGATGTGATGAGATTATTTTTGAAGGTGTATACGAGAAACCCGATTTGATATTCGAATTTAAAGTGAAAAGTTTAGAACACTTCAACAGTGTAGTTAGCAATGATGACTACAGCTGCACTGCATTCGTGGTAATCAAGAATGAGCTTCCTGAAGCATCTCAGATTAACTGAGATGGTGCAGATTTGTCAATCCCGGAGGGGGAAGATCAGAATTTATGCATCGAGCCCGATCCCGAGATAGGGAGGAAGAATTGAGATGAGCTCATTGATTCTGTCCAAGAGTGAGAATCGAATGCAGAACAAATCAATCCACCGGCTCTTATTCTGGAGACTGATGAGCCCAACAGGCTTCCCAATGAGAAATCGAGCGATCGGAGTGGATGATCTGAAATCTATTGAGAGTTAACAAGACGTACTGAGTGAGAATACGTCACGAATTTGGAGTCTCAATTTTAATCATCTGAGGTTATGTTACGGATACAAGAAACTAGGACATCCATTCATAGCCTTTCACCCATTTCCCCTTAGCCTGCAAGGTGGAAGTTGATAGTGAACGCCCATCAAATGAAAATTCATGACGAAAAAAACATTCGCGGTCCTCTCCATTTTTACGCTGAGTCCCACTCAGCTTGAACAATTACGCTCACAAGTCAGAAGAATCTAAATGTCCAACAATGACGATGATTTGAAGACACGAGAGAATCATCGACCATGTATGGCCATAGCTGGAGAGTCGTGTCTCGATTTCTCCAGAAGAAAGTATAGTATCGGTGTGGAAATTTCCAGATTGAAATCGATTCCTTCATATTTGACTCCCCGATTTTATCTTAATCCAAGTAAGACTCGATTACTTCTTCCGTGCTCGCTGAAACTCACCAAATGGTACCCCCATACATTTTACCCGTGGTGTACAACGCTTCCGGAAAATTATTTTCAATCACATTTCGTGTATGTCTGTATGTGTGTGTGTGTCTGTATGATGTCGTCTCTGTCTTGCGAGTTCTTCTGAACCTGTGGATCAATCTCTTCGAAACTTTGGGAGTTTTTTCTGAATCAATCAGTGATCAATACAGTCTATTGAAAGCTCCAGACTCCCGAAACTCCCTCTTCTAGGTCCAAATAATTACTCAAAATTCAATACGATTCTCACACCAGAATTGTCTGGACTAACTTATATCTGAGACTCATTATAAGACGCATTATAAATTTCCCAATGTCATTATTCAACTATTTTTCGATCATTCTTGTCACAAGGCATTGCTTAACTCCGAAAAAGAAAGCGACTGAAGGAATTCGCGCCGCGAGTGGGAATCGACCCTGAGCCTCGCGGGTGGAAGTCGGACGCTCTAACCACTGAGCTGAAGTCGCACTGATCGTCTAGCTCACCAATTAGTCCTCACTTACAGATTTGAATGGAAACCCGCCCGCGCTCACGTATTTCTGGTAGCCAATCGACAGGGGGAGGTGCTGAGAATCGCCGTCACAAGGCAATGCCTTGTGACACTGACCGGGTAGGGGATTCGAGATGTCCTCATCTCGAGTTGAAGTACTGATTCTATTGCAGCTCATCGACCGTGTGTATTTCGTGTGCTTATGTCTCTTATATTTTACGTACTTATTCTGACTTAATTATTGTTTCTCGTCGTGGAACAGGTCACCCGTTCTGTTATGGCCATCTTTCAGGTTCTACACATTCCGTGGCCAACGACAGGTCCTACGGCGTTTTCATCATTATTATATTGTATTTTTTTGTTTCTTCTTCATTACCTGAGGTGGCTCCCCGCGAGTCTCACCTCTCACCCGACTGGCCGAGCGCCCTGACTCAAGTGTGCGGGCTTGGAACACGGGCTGTCCACGGTTATCTATCGACAGTGTGTAATGAACTGTTATTGCATATACCGGGTGAACGATGTCCAACTACTTTCCTGCGGTCGATAAAGCTGTAAACTGCGCTACGGCAAATGCCGGATTCAGCGCCGCCTTCTTTTCGAAAATTTCTTGATTTCAAATTTAATTGAATTACCAGATTAAAGTCAAGGCTATTTATCCATACTATACGAAAGCGATTTTAGGTGGGTCCCCACAAGGCATGCCATGTAACGTGGGCTCATTAAGGGGGTGTCGGAGTCTCACGGCATTAACGAAAAAACACTTTACGCAATGGTTTCTACATCAATTAAGACGAGGGTGGTCGCAAATGATTCGGAATTTCTTCAATAATCGGCCTCTGGTACAACCTATGGAAATAAAAGTCTCCCTCGCTCTTGGAGTGAACCAGGAAATGCGCGATATTGTGAGTATGATTCTCAGAGATCGCGACTTTGCACCTTAGGTCGATTCTTATGACAGATGGAGACGATCCTTCTCATCATTCGCATCAGAGACCGATTTCTGAAGTAATTCCGAATCTCTTGCGACCACCCCCATCTCAATCGGTGTAAAAATGATTGCATAAAGTGTTTTCTCGTTCCGCGCGAGACTCCGACATCCCCTTAATGCATTTTCGGTATTCTAACTCCGAAGAAGAAAGCGAGTGAAGGAATCCGTGCCGCGAGTGGGAATCGACCCCGAGCCTCTCGGGTGGAAGTCCGACGCTCTAACCACTGAACTGGAGCCGCGCTGATCGTCCAGCGCGCTAATTAGTCCTCACTTTCAGATTTGAATGGAAACCCGTGCGCGCTCACGTATTTCTGGTAGCCAATCGACAGGAGGAGGCGATGAGGATCGCCGTCGCAAGGCAATGCCTTGTGACATTCTGAAGAGTTCGGTTAACACGGGATTCTTATTGTGAATTCCGTTTCTCCCAGAGGTAATGGTCCATTTCCCATTCTATGTCACTCGTAAACTTATAGACACTTCCATTAATCTCTTCGAAATTCTGAGGCATTGTCCAACCTCCATCCGGCAATGAACCCAGTACTTCCAGAGCCATATCCGCCGATTCATTATGACCTTAGGAACATTCATCACTTGTTTTTTGGTTCTTCCTGATTTTTAACGGACGATTCTCCCTCGAGATCTCGAGGATGTTTTGAGTCAAAACATTCCCGAAAACTTTTGGCTGATCAGCATGGATTTCCCAGGAATATATCTCGATCAGACAGCGAATCACTCAGTCAATTCTCAGCTTCACGTATCAAAACTACTCTTCTGAATATTGGATCAAATATCGACAATTAATCTGAATTTCCTGATGAAGTTCGTCCAGTAGTGCTAGCATCCAGCGTCACAACTCAAATCTACCAAGATTGTTTCAATGTAGTTTTCCATCATTCTCAAGTGATTGGTTGAGATGGATCTTCGATGGATATTCTCATTCCACGAAAACACAATTTCCATCATCATTTCTACGTCGTTCGATAACTTCCGCACACTTCCACTGGTCTCTTTAAAATTTTTATACATTCCTCAGCCTTTTCTCGCGCTGGGCTGACTCATTTTCAAGCGACATTCCTCGATTCATTATGACCTCAGGGATTATCGAACTTGGGAAATGAATGCTAACATCAAGTATGAAAGACAGCATTCGCAAGTGAACTTGGGGAGTAACTGGATATAAATGATTGGAAAAAAATCTTTGACCCATTCAGACCTCCAATCCATGGTAGAGATATTTTATTCTATCGATGAGCGGTTTGATCTGATGATAAATGGTGATCAGCAACAGGAGAACGGTTGTTGATTGGGTGAGAATAAGAGGAGGGTTTGCCTGATTCCCAATTTTTGAATCATCGACAGGGAACGAGAAATCTTCCCGCAGATGGCTTTTTGCAGCGTAATTTGATGTGGAGGAATATCCCATCTGCTTAGTTTAGGACGTTGAGTAGTTTCGAAGAACGATGCGAAAAAGTGCAGCACACGTATATTTCCAACAGGGATCATTCTCGTCTCTGGGGCAAGTCTGAGTCAGTTCAATACAGGGAAAATTCACCCTCAAACTCTGACATCCAAGTATCTCATGTGATTTTCAACTCAAAATTTGTACCACCAATTTTGGCTTATTTGCAACAGTTCCTCCCCTCTGGGATCGATCTGCTTCGCAATTGTCTTTGCTCATCGCGACAATGCACCTGCCAAGTCTTAGTCGGATGCAGTGAATGTGAAAGATCAACCTTCTTCCCTCTACCAAGAGTATCACTCCGCTCTGGTGCTATGTCTTATTCATGTCTCGAGGTTTCGTTGGTCGATGTAGTCCGCAATTCATCCAAATCCGTTACGGCTTCGATGAAGCCATATTTTCCAAGTTGAATGTACTAGTCGTATGCGGCGCTCAGCATCATCGATGCTCATGATACTATATACTGCCTCTTCCATGGTCTTGGTTTTGTAGTTTGTGTGTTTATTCTCTTTCAGATTTCTGATGACATTCCGTCGGTATATCGAAAGTCGAGTGCCAAAAGAGCGATCTCCTTCGAAGTGCTCGATAACCCCAATGGTCACTGCATGGAAACTTCGAAGCGCCCAAAGGTAAGCTTGTGACATATCTCATTTGGATGTCCCTACATCTGCCATGTTTGTGGACGAATGAGGCTGTTTCCCGGCAACCGAACCTATGCTGATTCTTCACATAGCAATCGGTGAATCGGATGGCGCTGGATTATACAGAAATGCCTTGTCTGCCTTGCGCGATGTTTTGTGTGAAGGTGTACTCTTGCAAAAATTTGCTCCAATCGATTCCTTGAAAAATCACACGGGTCGCCTTAAATTTTTCAAACAAGAGATGATTGCCTTTGAGAATTTCCTCTCCACTCTCGGAATACATGATGAATGGGAGTTCTCCTGTGGAAATGAATATCATTTGCGGAGGGCCCTCCAAGAGATGGCAATCATATCAATAGGGTGGGGAGGGGGGGGCTGATTTTTTCCTACAACTGAGAGTTTGAGGGGATTGTTTCGAGCATCAGGGTGGAATTGGAATCGGTACCAATTGATATTGGATTATATTGCGCAAACCAATAACCAGTCAGATGGTTGCCGGAGTCGACAGCAGGTTCTAATGGGGATAGGCGAGCATTCAAGTCTGTATGGCTGTGCTGGGGAGATGAAGATGGAGCAGAGGCACGCTTTGCCAGATTGAAGTGAGATAGTGCATCAGAAATGAAGTGGATATAGACAGGAGACTAACGAGGAACTGACTTTATGATTCTGTCTCGCGTTACGAGGAGTCTGTGGAGAACCGCGAAATCTTGGAATATCTTCTCAGCTTAGGGCACAATGTAGCCCTATGGAGTGCGTTCTGGTGGAATGGTCATATCTCTTTCAAAAAAATCGCCTCGGAAGATATTCGCATCATCAGCAAATGAGAATTTTAGAATTGAACTCACTTTGGAGAAAAATTTTTGTTCCAGTTGGGAATAACAATTCTTCAAGAGAACGATTCATAAAATATGTTTTAGGAGAATTATTTTCCCACCGTGACGACCATATGGCCCCAGTCTGAAGGAAATCGAACCCGGGCTTCGGTGTTGATACGGTAGAGAAAAACCTGGTCCTAGACTGGTGCTCGGTGTTGCTTTGACCTCTCCGCGAGAGTTCCAACACTTCGGTATATCAACCCTGGGACTTGTCAACCCTCTGGCCTCAGTCAGCGTCCGCCGGAGCAACAAGACCGCGTATTCCTGTCTGGTGATCGCGCCAGCCATAATCTCCGGGACTGAGCATGTGTAGGGACTCGCGTCAGGTTTGTCCCTTAAGTCGATCTACCATGAGTCCGGAATGACTAGCGCAGGGAACCGAGAAACTCCCTGGGCTCCAAAAAGGTGTAGATGAATTTGAACCCCCCACAAAGTCCTCGATTAGACGGCAAACAGTTCCTCTTTAGCTAGTCGAACATAATGAGTCAAATAATCCGATAATTCATGAAATGAGAATCATTTTGTACAAATGAGTGCTGAACATCCAAACCTTGGAGATGATGAGATGATGGATATCTAATTAATTTTGACACTCGATCGATATGATCGGATATCGTATTTATCACTCGCGGGAATTTCAAATTATGAAGATATAATTTTTTCGGTCTTTGCGAGTTAAAGTCAGCAGATATTGCTGACGTTTTTGGCATCAATCGAGAATGGATTTTACTCCACTCTCGATCAATGCACCTTTAGAGCTTCGTATGGTTCCGAGGATGCATCTAAAGGATTTTAATGGAAAGGAATGAAAAGTAAAGATGAGAAATAAGAAACTTTATGAAAAAATTTGGATTCTACGCTGATGTTATGCGTGTTTCGCCCTTCTCTCATTGCTCGGGCTTTTCAAAGTGGTGGAAGAGCAATGAAAGTTTACCACTGACACGCAGCTCAAGTGGCCGAATGTTCGATGGTTTGAACGCCCTTATATACGAAAGTTCATCTTTGTTAAGCGCTTGCGAGATAGGTCACTTTAACCCGCTATTTCCATTTGATTTCTCAACATTTTTACTTTGGCAGCTCTTCGGCCTTCTGCCGGAGATATATCTAATTATTTTGACACTCGATCGATATGATCGGATATCGTATTTATCACTCGCGGGAATTTCAAATTATGAAGATATAATTTTTTCGGTCTTTGCGAGTTAAAGTCAGCAGATATTGCTGACGTTTTTGGCATCAATCGAGAATGGATTTTACTCCACTCTCGATCAATGCACCTTTAGAGCCTCGTATGGTTCCGAGGATGCATCTAAAGGATTTTAATGGAAAGGAATGAAAAGTAAAGATGAGAAATGAGAAACTTTATGAAAAAATTTTGGATTCTACGCTGTTATGCGTGTTTCGCCCTTCTCTCATTGCTCGGGCTTTTCAAAGTGGTGGAAGAGCAATGAATGAGAGATGGATGATCATCTGATGGATCATTCATGGGATCAAATGTACGAAAGCTGCGGGAAATACGAATTCGATCATCCCTTAGGGTGCGTCCACAAATGGAGCGCGCGCGCGGCCTCCATGCTCCCGCGCGGCTCCCAGCGCGTGCGCTGCTCTCACAATAGAGGAATTATAAGTTCCCCACATATGAGTCGGTAATGTGGGGAACTTATAATTCCTCTATTGTGAGAGCAGCGCGCGCGCTGGGAGCCGCGCGGGAGCATGGGGGCCGCGCGCGCGCTCCATTTGTGGACGCACCCTTAGATCATAAGCGCCGTCCTAGTATTTCAACGAAGCTTCTCCTCGTTCTGATGATTCAAACCTTGATACAGCCTCCAGATACTCTAACAAGAGATTGATTTTTTCATCTTCGTTAAAGTTCTTCCTCTCCTCGAGCAAGTAGTCGCAAAATACACTCATGATACATTATATGCTAAGACGGAGGAATAGAGAATCGGATCAAGAGGCGCGACTGCGTCTCGATGGCGAGTATAAGGAAAAAAACGAGCGAGGCGCCGTGCCTATTATACGATGAATTGAAGCATTTTGACCCCTCGTTTCTGTCAATGTTGTATCATCATCTGCATAGAGATGGTCATATAGCCGCAACCTCTTCCAGCAGGGTCCTATGGTTTCAGAAGAAGATTTTGTATCTTCATTCCCATGATTTGGGCAACCCTCGCTCTCCTTCGGTCCACGCAATTTTCGGGCCTCCATTTCACTCCCAGTCCAATTTCTGCGGACTACTGCTTCGACACGATATATCTCGGAATGCGGGAAGGAAGAGGGATTAATTAATTGATCGATGTCCTTTAATCGTCTGAAGACAAACATTCTAATTACATACTGTTACATGTGTTTATAAAAGGGGAACATATGTACACATAATTACTGCTTTGGTCATCGACACTGGGTATTACAATATCTGACTAGTCAGGTCTCGAAATACTCATAAGTCTGAATGCAAATTGCTGAAGGGAATAGGGAAAGGGCACACAGTCATATTACAATAACGTTTCACCAGTTGAGTGACGAAGTCTTACGTATAGGAAAATTTTGATTCAAAGAAGAGCCCAATCCATCACAAATTGGAATAATCTTTCTTCTCCACGTCAATATTCTGAGGAGACTGTATCAACTAGAGATTTTCTAACGCCTCTCTAAATGACGATACTAGCCCCAGCTGCCGGAAACCCGGAAGGAGAATGTTCCAAGAATGTGCACATTGAACCTTGAATGATCTTTTTCCGTACTTGTGTCTCATATTGGAAACTTTGAGTGCGCGCTCTTCTGCATCATCGCATGCGAAGCGCTGGGACTGGTACCTGGTGAACATCGCAGCAAGGTAGTCAGGCTTTCCTAAATGGATGATCTTGTGCATGAACAGAGCTGCGATGTATATTCTCCGCGAATCAGTACGTAATCAACGCAATCGCTCCCTTAACGGGATGATGTGCTCGTCTCTTTCGAGACCAAAGATGTATCTCACCCATGAATTGCTCAGTCTCTGTATCCGTCGCCGATGTTCATCCGTAGTATCGAGGTATACGACCATGCAATCGTCCAGGTGTTGTAGCAAGGACCCAACTAGGCGAATTCGAAGAGGTCTGGTGATACCTGACCCGAAAACTACCAACCGTAAAAGACTCTGATGATTTTTTTTTAGTGAGTTGATCAATGTGCGGTTTCCACGTTAATTCACTGTCAAGTGTAACATCAAGACTCACGACAGAATCACTGGATGAGACAAACACTCCATCCTCAATCTCAACCCCTGGCAAGTTCATCCGTTGCAAGTCTTCGACGTTCCTCTCGGAACTGGGAAATCTTGCCTTGGTCTTCCCAGCATTGAGGCGCAAGTCGGAGTTCTTAGCCCAAACAGCAACAAGTCGCCCTAAGACTCCTGGCCGAGCTATCTCCTCTTCGATGTTCTTTTTATTAACTCGAAGATGAATTTGGAGGTCATCTGTGTAGAATATATGGTTGACTGGCTTTCCATTCAACAGCCTAGGCGAATCATTCACATACAAGCTGAATAAATATGTAACTATCTCGAAAACCATTCGTGTGGAACTTGGAATTTCCGTGACACCCAAGGACTATGGGGTAATGAAACACATCAAGGAATTCTGCGAGAAAATTGGAACTGAATTGGAAGTTTACAGTGAGCAGGCATTTGAATCAGTCCACTATGGCTTCAATGGAGTATCGAGAAGATATCAAGTTTATTTGGGACAGTCCAAATATTCAAATCGTCCGCTTTACGCAGTATGTGCATTCAATGGATCACATCTGTAACTCAAGCATTTCAAGGATCTTTTCGTGGCGGAAGATCTTTGTTTCAACAATTTTCAGCACGATTAATGTACTAGTTGGATTTTTGAGAATGTTGTCACCTACCCATTGTCACGAGCAAGAGGAAAAAGATATTACGTTGTTGATCAAAGAAGTATTAGAGAAGGGAGAATTCCATTCTACCAGAAGGGAGAATTTCATTCTACCTTCCGAACCACCTTTGAGAGATTCTCTGCTGCGAAGGAACTTTATTTCGTTCATATAGTCATGTTTCGACCTGTTTCGCCGATTATGCGACAAAGACCTTTGTTCTTCATACATGAAAGAATTCCTCAGAGCCGATTCAAAGCTGTGAGACAAGGATAAATATGAGAAAGAATCGATTCGCCGGGAATCCACAGGTTCACGCATTTTCTACTTATTCGGGTTTCCGACTCACTGTGACTCACGGGGGTTATTACCTATCACCGGCAAGACACTGGATGCCGGGAGGAAGGTTCGTCATCGTTCCTCGACCTGACATTCACGAGCCCGTCGCTCATAGGATGTATGAAATCATGGAAAGCGCAAGGCACAGTGAAACTCAGCTCACGCCGTATCCGGTTTCGATTTAAGGTTGACAGACAGGTACAAACGATACGTACTCTACGACCGAAAGAGTGGCAAGTACGCAAACTAGACGAGGGCGAATTCCGGGAATCGATCGAAGTAACAGGGGATCCCCCAAAAAACACCACTGTGAGCACTATGCTCCCCACATCTATATGTGGAACTTATCCCAGCTCCTGCGCAGAAGCAGGAGTGGTGTCGGATCTCGCCTTGTCACCGGCACGCGGAGCCCTCAGATGCGTTCGCTCGCCCGAAGTAACAAAAGCTCTGTACACCATGTGAGAATCTCGAGCCCCAATAGATCAGTTCTTTGGTAAACTTAATCGGTCTGGTAATCATTCGTCCTGGCGAACGCAGCACCTTCCAACCTGGGCAGTGGGGCCCAAATCAGCTGCGCCCGCAGCACATAGTTCCCCACAATTGGTGACCCCGAGAACGGCTCCTGGACGTCCGGAGTCTGAACATCGACATCGACCTGGCGATGTAAGCAGCCAGCCGCCGGAGCTCCATAACCAGCAGCCAGCCTGCATCGGACCAGTGCCAGAAGCATGCAGCAGCTGCCATTGCCTTTCTTTGAGCTGCCGGAGTTCACATCTTGCTCCAACTTTGCTGTGCTCGCCGATGACGTCGAGCAGCCTATTCAGCGTGCGTTCCTGCACGCCCATACCCAGCGAGGCCACCCAGCAGCGTGCATTCTTATGCGCCATTTCCAAGCAGTTCATCATCCGCGGCGCGCCTTGGTCTGTCAGCTGAAAGCCATCTCATCAGCGCAGACCTGCTCGCCCGCCACACCAGCACTGGGCGTGGTCCAGACGGCTCGACCACATCTGGGGCAGCTGGGCCACATCCTCGCGCTCTAGCCGAAACATCGACCATTGCCAGCATCATCAGAAGCAATAGGTACCCAGTGCGCGCCGCGAAATATGCCACGCTCATTTCGGAAATTTCCGCTATTCAGCACTCCTTCATACTATGCATATTCGTAAAGTAGCATCTAGCTCGGTCTGTTGGAAATTCCAGTGACACGTACGCGGCAACAGCTGTCACTCGACTTGTTCTTCGGGGATCGCATCGCTCGGCGAGACCTGACTTGCCGAGCGATAATGGAAATCAACCCGGGTCGGCTTACTTCCGCGGTACAAGCTATCTTGATCCGAACAAATGCGCCCGGCATTTCTGCGCTTGCCTTGCCGGTGGCAGTAAAATCATTCTCGCACATGTAGCATTGTGAGTTGTGAGGTACCTGTGAGTACACCGTCCAAACTACGTGTACGCTCGTGTGCTCGTGAATGTTCGCGCCTTCTAATTCATCGCCACGTTCACCAGCAGTATCGCTTTTACGTAATAATGAGCCATTTTGGCCACCCGACAACATGGCAAACCGAACCGACGGCCAAGTGACTCGCAGTAGGTGACTGCACCTCCTGTTTCGCTCTCGGCAGAATCTGTCCAAGCTATCGCGGCCGCGGTAGAAGCTTTGATTCTCGTCCAAGTGCAAGATCAGATACAAGCATTACTCAAATCCGTAGTGAAGCCAGCTGAGGCTCTCAACACGATCTCAGCATGATCCCATCACCGGTATCCGCAACGACGTGATTCCTCCTTTCGCGATGCAAGACGCTTGTACTCCAGCTTTCGATCAGAATTCTACGCATTCTTCCCATCCCCCAGCTCCTTCTCTCCGGCCTCATCACGCGCAACATTAACAATCGTGTCCGATTCCAAAGTTTGATGAATTCAATGCTGAAAAAGCTAGAGCTTGGTTTTCTCAGGCGGAAGCTACGTTCAAAGTCTACAACGTGACCGACCCTGACATGAAAGCCAACCACGTCGTAATGGCTCTTGATACCGATGCCTCGACCGGTATCCAGGACCTAATCGATGTC
Organism: Eretmocerus hayati; assembly: GCA_029851415.1. Classification (NCBI taxonomy): domain Eukaryota; kingdom Metazoa; phylum Arthropoda; class Insecta; order Hymenoptera; family Aphelinidae; genus Eretmocerus; species Eretmocerus hayati. The sequence continues at coordinate 105,205,323 of CM056742.1, forward strand.
CCTCCGGCAATCGGCTATTATAAGGAGTTGAAAAGCCGCATCCTCAAGACTATGTCTCTCTCGGAAGAAGGGTACTTGCGGCACTTCTCACATAGTCGAGTCAATTCGGAGGATAAACCCTCATGATTTCTGTATCGCCTCCGCAGCCTAGCTCCTGTAGGCACCGATGAGGAATTCTTGCGCTCGATTTCCTCAGAGTAACTCAGTCCCTCTTGTAGAGCAATCGTCGCGTCGCTCAAACTCGATGAATTCCAGAATATTGGCGAGTCTGCTGACAACGTATCTAAGGTTCTTCACCTCAGCAAACCTGCTCGGTCATACCATCCTCCAATATATCCCCTTTTCGGATACTTGGATAGCGAGTGATGTTTTTAATCGGATGTTTTTCGGAATCAGAAAGAAATGAGCTTTGGAGTCTTACTCGCAAAAGGCCATCTTTGCCAATGGTTGGCAGAAGTTTGCGGAGAGGTGTGCTATCGGACACAGAATTCCCAGCTGAAATGTCAAGTATCTTTTGACCAAATGCCCCTCTCTGTACCATCTGAAATGACAGAGTCTGCCCGTCCTGTAATTCCCGATTTCCTTTTCCGCCGTCTAAGGCCTGTTCTTTCAAATTTTCGCGAACCTATTTTTGAGGCAGTTTGGAATTTTCTGTTTACTGCGCATGCGCAGGAATTTTTACTCATCAAACCAGTCCTATTGAAAAACCAAGAAAATTGCCTTTAAAGTGACCCCTTGGAGGAGTTAATTCCATCAATTTGGCTCGGAGCTACAACGTTTGAAAGACCGCCAAATCTCGATAACCACCAAGAGGCGGATCGTAGCCACCGTGACAACAGTAGGAAAATCCGGGTACGATCTCTGGCACGGTAGATCGTTTGCCTATCGACGCATTCGAGCTGAAGCTTCATCTTTCGTAGACTGTAACTCCGAGCCAAAGAAAACAGAATTTTCCATCAGATATGTGATCTTCAGGGATTAAAAAAAATATGCAACTGAGAAATTCACTGTTTAGTGCTTTTCACATTTTTGCGCGTACACGCCGCCCATAACCTCAAAATCAACTTCGTAATAACAATTCTGATAGGTTCTTGAAAGACCCTCTGAATGCCGCAAACCGCATGTCTCTATCTGTGAGAAAACTTGACTCATTCGCTTTTTAGTGAAAAAAGCTGCTAGAGTGGAAAGAAATGTATTATACTGCATTTTCGAAAATCCTCGCCATGGGACCGAAGAAAATTTCCGGGACCCCATAGGTGGTGGAAAGTTTATATTTTGTACCATAGAATCGAATAAAAATGTTAACAAACGGATGTGAGACATGGCCCTTTTTCGTTTGTTGCTTTCGCGTGGAACTACTCATATGAGATTTTTTTAGAAATGATAAGAGGGAAGACAGAAAAATACCAAAAGAAAGAGGATCAGCTACCAGACGAATTCATGAGCTCCAGGGAAGAGAGAGGAACAATGGATGCTGTCTACGTACTGAAGAGATACTGATGGGCCAAGAAATAGATAAGGAAAGAGGTAAAGCATTTATACTATTCGCAGACCTAGGAGGAGCTGAAATAAGATAGAGAGGAGAGGAATATGGGAAGAATAGGCATCCCAGAACAGATAAGAACAAGAACTCAAGATATATATGAAGAAACACTCTGCAGCGTCGTCATGAACGGAAAAGGAATAGGAACATTCCACACAATAGATGGAGTCAGCAAGATTGTCTGCTCAGCCCAAAATTGTTCAACATCGGCATCATAGTTATATCCAAAGAAATGGAAGAAGCACTGCGAGCGATTTTCCCACTAAACAAGAAAAAGAGAATCTGGGGACTAAGTTCTGCAGACGATTTCGCCCTTGGGGCGAACATTGAGACAGGGCTAAAAAAAAGTTATCAAGAACCTGGGTATATATGTCTCAAAAAAAAAAGACTGGAACTCAATACAGAAAAGTCAAAGGTGATGATATGCAGGAAAGGAGAAGGAAGAGAACAGACAACAGTTTCAAACACAAAGGAGCAGAAATTGGACAGGTGAAAGAATTTAATTATCTTGGATACATATAGAAGAAAACCAATGGAGAAGAAGCGCACATCAAATATATAGTGAAAGAAGCTAACATAGCACAAGTAAAGGCTTAGAGCCTAGGAGAAAACCTGATGAGATACGACTGGGATGAAAGAATGCAACTATTCGATGCACTAGTAGAAAGCGTGGGAATGTATGGCGTGGAAATATGGGGTACAAAGGAAAGGAAGGGAATTGAAAAAATCCAAAGTTAATACATCAAGTGGATCCTGAAAGTGGACAGATACACCCCAAATTACCTAGTCAGATTCGAAACCAGAAGATACAGCATCAAGGTTGAGAGTGGGATGAGAGTGCTAGAATACGAAGAGAAACTAAGACAAGATAAGGAGGGATCCATCTGAAGAAGATGCTGGGAAAATGTAATAAAAGACGAGACAGACATCACGTACAACGAGGAGAGGAAAAAATGGCTGGAAGAAGAAGGATGGTCGGAAGAAGAATACAACAGAAGAGCCAACGAAAATCAAGACACAATCAGAGAATAAGTTCAAATCTCCAAAGACCAGGACATACAGGAAATGACCAGCAAGATGAAAGAATCAAGATATTGCGAGAAAATTCAAGTAATGGATATTGAGAGAGGAGAAAGGCACCAGTTACCTGGAAAACAGAGAAGAATATGTGAAGAACAATAGCGAGATTCAGATTAGAGAATGGAACAAAAGCGTACCATTACTGGTTGAAAGGAAAACTCTGCAGATACTGCGGAGGAGGAGAAGAAGGGATGGAGCATATAATGGGGAGCTGTGGAAAAGCGAAAAATAGGACCAACTCGAAAGAGGCGCTCAGCAGAGAAGGAAAAAAAGTAGCATGGCTACAGGATATCATAAGGATGAAGGAAAAGTGCAAAAAAGGAAACAACACAGCACCTTACATGCAAGAAAGCCCAGAACTTAACTCCAATAGCAGAGAAGAAAAATGAAGATCACATGTGAAGGAACCTTCATTAACGCTACAAGAAACCCTCAAGCAGAACGCAGACTAGGAAGCAGACCTGAACTGATAAGTGTGGTGTACAGCAACAAAACAAAGTTGTATTCACAGAGAAAAATAGAGGAATGGAAGACAAGATAAGCAAGAACGAGGAAATTATAGAGCTACAGAAAGAGCTGGACATAGTGAAATACAGATTAAAATCAGTGAAAAGCCTAATGGATAGAGTGGTGCTAAGGTTAGAACAACAAGGTATAGACATTGGTTTCACTGAAGAAGACATACAAGAAATAACAGAAGAGAACCCAGGGAAAACAGACTATAGAAAAGGGAAAGAGGATGAGAACAAGGTAACGATAAGAGAACAGGTGCCCGAACCGGAAAGAGACAAACCAATACTTATAATAGATGCCACGTCACGGAACAAGCGGAAGAAACAGGAAGATAAATATACCCCTAGCCACCAGAGGGAGGGAATGAAATTCAAAATTAACATCAAGGAGACAAGGGACTGGAAGAAAAGAGATATGAGAACATGGATACAAGACAGGTTACATGGAAAAGAAGAGTCAAGATGGAGACTAGAGGCAACAGATAGACACAATAATATTACTTGGTTTTCTACTACAAATGAGGAAGATATAGCAAAGAACGCGAAGAAGATAACATATGAAGAAGAATCCCTCGCAGGAAGATACAGACCTGCAATAGGAAGAAAGATGTGAGCGAAGAAGAAAGTGGAAATAGAAATTTACAATATGGATGGATACACGACGACAATACTTGGAGAGCATGAGATCAAGATCTGGAAGGATGGCAAAACAGAGGTACTGATATGAGACACACACATGGAGAACTATATAAGAGCAGAAGAAGAGGAGATGAACTAAAGATTCAAGAAAGTAAAGGAAAAATGAATAAACCAATTAACGAAATTAATGTATAACGATAGTATATCACACAACAAGTGCGATAAAATCAATTTCCACACAAGTTGCCGAACGAGAGGGGTGATGTGACATCATATTTTGGAACTGCGTGGATGAAAATTCATCGTAGCGAAAAGTTACATTCACGCACTCTTCACCAGTGCGTGAATGTAAAACTATGCGAGAAGTCATTTCCGCATTACTTCTCGCACTGGAAATAGTAAAGAGAAGTCTCATTCTTTCACAACTTCGCGCACACAGTTGCAAAAGAGTATATTTTATATTTCATATGTGTCATGAAGTAAACTGAATGATTAAACATCCTATTCTACTCTATTCTATAGAAGTAATAATACTCGTCCGATAACAGCCAATCATATCCCGCAGTTTCTTACGGAAGTGCCACACCTAAGAAATTCATGACTGAGGTTTTCATGGAACTCGTCCCACTATTTGATTTTAGTGTCAAAGAACTCCTCGTGAATTTTGGTGAACTTCGCTGGCCCTGGACAAAAGTAATGGCTCATCCATTTTTGGCCATTCGACACGGGGTCTCGCGGGCGATGTCAATTCTTTAACTCTATCAGGGAATTCAACGGTGAGTATTTGACAGGAATCTTATTCATAGGAACAAATGGCTTTGAAGTTATCGTCAACTTCCTCTCAAAAAGATCGCCCACCTCGATTATGTAAAAAAACAACATTTTCGATAAAAATAAGAAATGAAGTCACGAGTATGTCAAAAATGAGACAAAATGTCGAATTATTTCGATTCACATTGCCAGAAACATGACTGCTGGGCTTACAGAAATTCACCGGGATGCTTCAAGTGATCGCAACCCAACTATCGGAGTAGTTATCACGTGGTTCTGTTCACGTAGTAAAAGTTCCTTCCTCCGCTAGTGAGGTACTTCCACGTCCCTGAAGCTAGCCCAGGTAAGTCATGCCAAACCGGAAATGGCTATGCGAACAATTCAAATTATGAAGATATAATTTTTCGGTCTTTGCGAGTTAAAGTCAGCAGATATTGCTGACGTTTTTGGCATCATTTGAGAATGGATTTTACTCCACTCTCGATCAATGCACCTTTAGAGCCTCGTACGGTTCCGAGGATGCATCGAAAGGATTTTGATGGAAAGGAATGAAAAGTGAAGATGAGAAATGAGAAACTTTATGAAAAATTTGGATTCTACGCTGATATTATGCGTGTTTCGCCCTTCTCTCCATCGAACATTCAGCCACTTGAGCCGCGTGTCAGTGGTAAACTTTCATTGCTCTTCACCACTTTGAAGAGCCCGAGCAATGAGAGATCGGCGAAACACGCATAATATCAGCGTAGAATCCAAATTTGTCATAAAGTTTCTCATTTCTCATCTTTACTTTTCATTTCTTTCCATCAAAATCCTTTAGATGCATCCTCGGAACCATACGAGGCTCTAAAGGTGCATTGATCGAGAGTGGAGTAAAATCCATTCTCGGTTGATGCCAAAAACGTCAGCAATATCTGCTGACTTTAACTCGCAAAGACCGAAAAATTATATCTTCATAATTTGAAATTCCCGCGAGTGATAAATACGATATCCGATCATATCGATCGAGTGTCAAAATTAATGACATATATCTCCGGCAGAAGGCCGAAGAGCTGCCAAAGTAAAAATGTTGAGAAATCAAATGGAAATAGCGGGTTAAAATGACCTTTTTCGCTAGCGCTTAACGAAGATGAACTTTCGTATATAAGGGCGTTCAAACCATCGAACATTCGGCCACTTGAGCCGCGTGTCAGTGGTAAACTTTCATTGCTCTTCCACCACTTTGAAAAGCCCGAGCAATGAGAGAAGGGCGAAACACGCATAATATCAGCGTAGAATCCAAATTTTTCATAAAGTTTCTCATTTCTCATCTTTACTTTTCATTCCTTTCCATCAATATCCTTTAGATGCATCCTCGGAACCATACGAGGCTCTAAAGGTGCATTGATCGAGAGTGGAGTAAAATCCATTCTCGATTGATGCCAAAAACGTCAGCAATATCTGCTGACTTTAACTCGCAAAGACCGAAAAAATTATATCTTCATAATTTGAAATTCCCGCGAGTGATAAATACGATATCCGATCATATCGATCGAGTGTCAAAATTAATTACATATATGCCAAGAATTATTACTTTTTCATTGCTGATGTATTACCACAAGGCCGATTTTTTTGCTGTTTCCGTTCTCGAAAAATCGAGTCCTGGGCTGACGGCAGCTGAAGCTAGCCCAAACATTGACGAAAGAGCAGTGGGACGGGATCAACTCATGACTCATTTCTTGTTACTATTTTATTGCTTTAAGAATCCAGAAAAAAATGGCGTTAAGTCCGAAAATGGCGGAGTTATAACGATTTTGGGCTAAAATCATAAGAAGATAGCCCAGGCACGATGTGATATACCTGTAGGTATGAGACTCAATTGATATTTTATTACTTTTTTATTGCCCGGAGAATCCATGAACAAAATGGCGCCAAGTTCAAAAATGACCGAGTAATGGCGGATAGACTGGACGGAAATCGGTAAAACTCGTATATATAGTCGGGATACTCAGTTTGGGTGACTAAAAGTGGTGAAATCTCCCTTTCTGACCCTCAAACAACAGCGACAACATGACGACAGATGTAGAGATCGCTCTCTCTGAGATTCCCGAGACCCTCAGAATTTATAAGCGCCCAGCAATTGGACGGAAAATGGTACAATGCACGGAAATCATCGAAAATGGACTTCGGAGTGGATTCATGAGGAATTCTGCCAGACTCACACGTGTCAAACATCCTAGAGATAATGAACAAGGAGGAGATTGCCACCCCTGAGATTCCTGAGACCCTCAGAATTTGTTACCGCCCAGCAATTCGACAGAAAATGGTACAATTCCCGAAAATCACGAAACATCGACTTCGGAATGGATTTATGAGGAATTCTGCCAGACTCACACGTGCAAACATCCGAGAGATGATGGACGATGAGGACATTGAAACCCCGAAATTCCTGAGACCCTCAGAATTTATTACCACCCAGCAATTGGACAGGAAATGGTACAATACACGGATATCATCGAAATATCGGCTTGGGGACGGATTCATGAGGAATTCCGTCACCCTGACCCGTGCCGAACATCCACAAGATGATGATCGATGTCGAAGTTGAGCTTCGCAGAGTTCCTCATAAATCCATTTCCAAGCCGATATCCCGATGATCCCCGCGAGCTGTAACATTTTCTGTCCAATTGCTGGGCGTTAATGGATCCTGAGCGTCTCAGAAATCTCAGGGAAGGTCATGACTCTATCCGTTGTGGTGTCTCAGATGTTTGGCACGGGTCAGACCCACAGAATTCGTCATGAATCCACTCAGAACTCGACATCCCGATGATGACCGCGAGCTGTACCATTTTCTGTCCAATTGCTGGACGGTAATAAATTCTGAGGGTTTCAGAAATCTCAGAAAAGTTGATGCATTCATCCGTTGTTATTTTCTCGATGTTTGGCACGGGTCAGACCCACAGAATTCGTCATGAAGCCACTCAGAACTCGACATCCCGATGATGACCACGAGCTGCACCGTTTCCTGTTCACTTCTCGGGTGGTAATAAATTCTGAGGATCTCACGAATCTCGGGGGTGACAATCCCCTCATCCTTCATCATCTTCCGGATGTTTGGCACGTGTGAGCCTGGCAGAATCCCTCATAAATCCATCCACAAGCCAATATTTCGATGATCTCCGCGAGCTGTACCATTTTTTCTCCAATTGCTGGGTGGTCATGAATTCTGAAGGTCTAAGGAATCTCGGATAAGGTGAAAATTCTATCCGTTGTCATGTCTCAGATGTTTGGCACGGGTCACATCCACCGAATTCGTCATGAAGACCGCGAGCTGCACACTTTTCCTGTCCACTTCACGGGTGGCCATAGATTCTGAAGGTCTCAGGAATCTCGGGGGTGGCAATCTCCTCATCGTCGCTCATTTTTCGGATGTTCGTCACGTGTGAATCTCGCAGAATTCCTAATAAACCCATTCCAAAGTCGATATTCCGATGATTCCCGTGAATTGTACTATTTCCCGTCCAATTGCTGGACGGTAATGAATTCTGAGGGTTGCAGAAATCTCGGAGAAGTTGATGACTTCATCCGTTGTCATTTTCTCGATGTTTGGCACGGGTCAGACCCACAGAATTCGTCATGAATCCTCTTGGAACTCGACATCCCGATGATGACCACGAGCTGCACCATTCCCTGCTCATTTCTCGGGCGGTAATAAATGCTGAGGGTCTCAAGAATCTCGGGGGTGGCGATTCCCTTATTGCTCATCATCTTTTGTATGTTTGGCACGTGTGTGTCGGGTAGAATTCCTTATGAATCCATTCCGAAGTCGTTGTTTCGATGATTTCCGCGAGCTGTACCATTTCCTGTCCGATTGGTGGGTGGTAATAAATTCTGAGGGTCTCAGGAATCTCAGAGAAGGTAATAACTCCATCCGTCTTTATGTCTTAGATTTTCGGCACGGGTTAAACCCACAGGATTCGTCATCAATCCACTCAGAACTCGACATCTTGATGATGACCGCGAGCTGTATCGTTTTCTGTCCAATCGCCGGGCGGTAATAAATCCTGAGGGTCTCAGAAATCTCAGAGGAGGTAACAACTCTATCCGTTGTCATGTGTTAGATGTTTGGTACGGGTCAGATCCACAGAATTCGTCATGAATCCATTGAAAACTCGACATCCCGATGATGACCGCGAGCTGCACACTTTTCCTGTCCTTACCTCGGGTGGTAATAGATTCTGAGGGTCTCAGGAATCTCGGGGGTGGCAATCTTCTCATCGTCCATTATCTTTCGGATGTTCGGCACGTGTGAATCTGGCAGAATTCCTCATAAATTCATTCCAAAGTCGATATTTCGATGATTCCCGTGAATTGTACTATTTTCCGTCCAATTACCGGACGGTAATAAATTCTGAGGGTGTCAGGAATCTCAGAGAGGGCGATCTCTACATCTGTCGTCATGTTGTCGATGTTGTTCAAGGGTCAGAAAGGGAGATTTCACCACTTTTAGTCACCCAAACTGAGTATTCCGACTATATATACGAGTTTCGCCGATTTCCGCCCAGTCTATCCGCCTTTACTCGGCCATTTTTGAACTTGGCGCCATTTTGTTCATGGATTCTTCGAGCAATAGAATGTAATAAAATATCAGTTAAGTCTCATACCTGCAGGTCCCATGTTTTTACATTATGCCTGGGCTAGCTTCATATTATTTCAGCCCAGAGTCGTTATAACTCCGCCATTTTTGAACTTAACGCCATTTTGTCTCTGGATTCTTAGAGCAATGAAAAAGTAACAAAAAATGAGTCATCAGTTGATCCCGTCCCACTGCTCTTTCGTCAATGTTTGGGTTAGCTTCAGCTTCCGTCAGCCCAAGACTCGACTTTTCGAGAACGGGAAGAGCAATAAAATCGGCTTCGTGGTAATAAATTAGCAATAAAAAAGTAATCATCATTGGCATAGTCATTTTCGATTTTGCATGACTTGCCTGGGCTAGCTTCAGGGACGTGGTATTTCCTTCAAAAGGCCGTGCGGGAATATAAGTTTCCCGTACAAATTAGAGTAAGCGAGCACGAAGTTGTACGTGGGTGGTTCTTGAGATAACTGACGCATTTGATGTCCCGACCTCGCATTTATATCAAACGACCAGATATGATGGGTCGAACGATGGCATCTAGTGTATTCTATCAAAATGAAGATATCGCGATAGTTTTAAAAGTGCATATCATGAAGAAGCTTTGAGTCTATTGTGTATCCCAATCGATTTCGGTATCCAAGTCCAAAATCAACTCCAGTTCTTGATAGTAATGTGAAATTTTTGAGAATTCGCCTACAAATGACTCGACTCCTCTGTGGAGTAATGAAGAACACCATCACATAAGGGCAATCTCTTAAGATAATGGATCTTTATTGGTTCAAGTCGGGTCAAGCATGCGAGTACAGATGAGTTTTTAGAGAACATCCAACAACAGTTACAGGCATTCCTGTCTAGCAACTGTTCTACGATGCTCTCTGACAACTTATTTGCATCCCTACTGGAGATAATGGCTTACTAAAATGTTCCATGAGATTGAATCAATGAATAAGGTGATCAATTGAGTCATTCATCAGAATGATTCGGGTTTGAAGATATCCAGCAGGTTTATGAATCATATGAATCGTTTGGTAGCTGGTGGTAATGGTTCAGATGGTCTACAGCTTTGAACAATTTTGATACACTCGAATACTTCTAATAAATGACCCAATCAATTAGTCAATTTATCGATTCAACTTCAGGGTACTTTGTATGTGATAAGCCATGATTTCCAGTAGGGATTGTCACGCTGTGCCTTACCCTCACCAATCACACCCCATCAACAAGAGAAAGTGTCCTCCAGTGATGGTGTTCTTCATCTTTTCATAAGGGATTGAGTCACCAATCAATCTCATACAGGGTGTCCCAAAAGTCAGTCCCCCCACCCTAAAAACTTGATTCGCTCCAGGGATCGAAAAACCCCGTGAGACGTGTCTCCTAAAATCGAGGGGGAAGCTCGAAAATGGTCTCAGATTCGATCTTGAATGTGACTTTTATGGTGTATTGGAGGTTAGATCAGTTCTTTCAAATAGAAACCCCTATTTTAAACTCTGGATTCTGAAAGAGCACAAAATCTTGCGTCCGAATAATACTTTCTGACGATTCTTCTGATGACCTTCAGGGGTCATCCTGGGGTCAAGAGTATCGGGGGGGGGGTTGGATTAACGTACCAAACCTAGTGCGATGGTCTTGTTCTAAGAAGTTTCTCTCAGAAAAATTTCTCAGCCTTATTCTCACCCTTGACCTGTGACCTTGAACATAACCTTGACTCTCTGTTACCCGGGTTTTCCGATACCCGGAGCCGAGTTTTGAGAGTCAAGGTTATGTTCAAGGTCACAGGTCAAGGGTAAGAATAAGGCTGAGAGATTTTCTTGAGAGAAACCTCTTAGAACAACAATATCGCACTAGGTCTGGTACGTTAATCCACCCTCCAGATACTTCTGACCCCAGGATGACCCCAACAGGTCATCTGGAAAATCGGCATGAAATACTATCTAGACGTAAAATTTTATGCTCTTTCAGAATCCAGAGTCAAAAATAGGGGTTCCCATTCGAAAAAACTAATCTAACCTCTAAAAAACAACAAGGTCTTATTCAAGGTCAAATCTGAGACCATTTTCGAGCTTCCTCTCGATTTTGGGAGACACGTGTCTCGGGCTTTTTCGATTCCTGGAGACAATTTTGAGTTCTCAGGACAGGGGTGACTGGCTTTTGGGACACTCTGTACGTGAATTCTCAACTAAATATTGAGACTATCGAGAACAGGCTTCAATTCTCAGAGACAAGCTCTAAGACATAATGTTCTTCAATCAATGTTGATATTCAAGCCCAACACCATGTGCAGTTCTTGAAAGTATCGTCAATTTGCTGTTAAGTAACCCACAACTTCAACAGGTAGCTCAATTTCTGCGTGGAGTATTGAAGTACATCATCACATGGAGGTCAATTCATTGTCGACAGAGATGATCCTAATGGTACGGTGTTCTCCATCACTCAACTTCCGCTAACCGATCTAAATTGCGTAGAAGAACAATTAAATGAGAGTAAATCCTCATTCATCCACAGTCTATGTCCTCATTTGATTGTTAATAAAATTGTGATGAATTCTGTACATTTCAAAATACCCCATGGGACCCATCGTCCCCGGGCGAATGAATCCGAATCAAGCAATCAATCTCTCTGTTCAGGGCCGCAACCTTCGCTTCCTTCGTGCTCACGCCCGATGGACTTCATATGCACCATGTATCTTCAGGTGAATGATCTCATCTCTCATACCTTTTGAAACTATGTTTCGTCATTATTCATCTCGCGCGCAGCAGCGGATTCATGCATATAATTTCAAGCAGCAGCGGATCCAGTTCGCAGAGTTCCAATGTAACCATCATTTCATACAAATCAACTAGGCATTGCACATAGCCCAGCATGCGCGGATAATTGACTAGGCAATAATTAGGCAGCGTTCACAGTTGATACAGCGCTTCATGAGTACTTGTCGTTATTAGAAGTTTTTGTGACTCTTCATTCACTGGTATATGTGAATAAGCTTCTTCCGGATCAAGTTTCGAATACCGTTGCTCCTCCGATCCGCATTGAGCTCTGAACAAGTTTGCAAGAGTGCCATGGCGTGGTCAAAATGTGGTGGTGCATGTTGTATTATTTCCAATTGAGGTTCGGTAGTCATCTCGTTATCTCCGCAAATGCACAGGTCACCATTTGATTCCAAAATTGGCATAATTGGCGGAGCCCATTTGCTTGTCCCAACTAGAATATGGGTATTATATCTCAATTCATCCAATCCTCTCATAATACTACCATTGAAAGCAGACGAAATTAGTCGAGCCAAAATGTAATTCGGAGTTACCTTTTCTTTTAGTTCTAACTCAACTTTTATAACAACCCTTTTCCTGACCCAAAAAAGATCCTTTGTTCATTTATGATTAAATACTCGCTAAAATTCGTCATTCTAATTCACGGTTGGTCTACAAGCCAAGTCATAATAAACGCTATTAACTCATAGACCACCCGTTAATTCAATCGGATCCTATGTTTAATCTGAATCCCCTCAATCTCTCATCATATGCAAACTTGAGGACACATTCTGAGCCCGCCTGTCGATTCCTGCAATTTACTGGCACTCACAAAAATTCGAAATTTTTAAAAGTCTTATGTACTAAAGAATGCGAGCTGAGCGTCCTCGATCTCACGATATTCTATGTGAGACCTCTCCCCCCCCCTTCAATCACTTTTTCCAAAAGTACAACTCGGCAAGTATGAGTTTTACCCTCAGACTCGATCGATTTTCTCCAGACCTTTTGAAATACGAATGATAACTGATTACAATAGGCTGTGTTACATGAATTCAACTCTTGGAAAAAATGCAATCGAGATAACCATGTCGAGTATATTGAAACTTCTGAGAGACCAAGAGTCTTGTCAGAAAGATGAGGCATGGTTTCAGTTCATGAAAAGGATGAGATGAACAAGAAACCATGTTGAGTGATTCTCCGATGAGATCAGGATTGTCAGGATTGAAATATATGAAGGAGATTGAATGAGTTTATGAATAATTTTTGAACGTGATTCGATCCGGGAGGACTAGGTTTGTCATGCAAATGATGTTATAGCATGATTTTTAAAGATGGATATATTGGCAACGTTTCGTCAACTCGTTACGTTGACCTCATCAGGCTGCAATTCAAACAACACTGAAAACATCACAAACACTGACACAATATGAACGTATATCACACTAATGATCACCTCTCTTGAAACATTTTTTCTTCGGAAAAATATTATCAATCATTTAATCATTTCATCATTGTAGACTTGTGTAGTCTACTCGTCATACATCACTAATATCACACGGTGCAGGCTAATGACACACACAGAAATCGACAGACATGACCACGTGAGCTATGTTGGGTTGGAAAGGGGGAAGAGATAGACAGAGAGATAGAAGAAGAGCGGGAGAGAGATGGATAGATAGATAGATATCCTTTATTCGTCATACGACAAAATACACCTACATATTTTCATATGTGTCACATATATATATATATATATATACAATTAATAAATATTCCGATAAAATCATATTCAGAAATAATTTGGTCAAGGATAGATATATCACAAATTGTGACTAGTCATATATAGAGAGAGAGAGAGTGAGAGAGAGAGAGAAAGGGATCACCCGGAGAGAGCGCGCCGAGCTGGATAGATGGCTGGGTGCTCAACTAACGACTGAGAATCTCGTCCCGTACTTGCTCCGCAACCAGGAGACATGGGATAGAGTCACCGGATACATCAGGCTGGTGATGACCCGCAAGGAGGAGAAAGAGAGGGAAGTGAGGCGCCTCGATGCCGGCGAATTACAGTGAGTCTGCCAATGAAAACAGAAGAGGCCCAAATGATTCCAGGAGGAATATGATGCCCTGAAGAGGGGAGAAAGAAGAAAGAAGAAGGAAGAAAGAAGGAAAAGAGAAGGAACAATGAAGAATGAAGATAGAAGATGCCGACAAGTGGCCGAAGAGAGAAGATGGAGAAGAGCAATCGAGCGCGAGACATGCCTCTCATCCTGAAGTAATGCTCACGCGGTTCCGGGATGAGACGGCAGATGCAGGTGGATCTCCTTCTTGATTGCCCGATGCCCTAGGTATCGGACACCAAGGGGGATATTACACGGCCGGGCCCACCTCTCGGTGGGCCCCACCCAAACCCGTGTCCCGCCTGGTATGGCCTGCGTGGGCTATGCGTAGTCCGCGTAAGCTGAACCAGCCCGGTGTCTGGGGACGGATCCGAAGGATCTTGAGGCAGATTTTGCCCTCTAACCACCCTAAAAAAGAAAAAAAAAAAGAGAAAGGGATCGAGAAAACAAAAGAAAAAGCACGGTAAGAGAGAGATGGAAATAGATATGAAGGAATGGGAGGGACAGAGAAAGAGTGGTGAGAGTGAGATGGGAATATAATTCGACTGGTTGCTTTAGAAGTAATGTATCCACACTTCCCGAGCTATTTCAAAATATTCGAATATATTTTATTCAGGTGATGAATGTCACTTTTTGAATGAATATTCTCATAGAGAGTAGTGTTGGCTCGGTCGATAGCGTGCTAGCTTCGGAATCAACACTGCTCGAGGGGTCGTGGGTTCGATTCCCGACGAAATCACTCGGAAATTTTTTCTGAGGTTTTTTCGAAGGGTAAAGGACCCACCACACCCCGCCTGATTTGGAATGGCGTTTCCCCGGGATTATCCTTCAGCGAAATCCTGGGGTTTCCCATTTCACGAGGTTCGACTAGCGGACCTTGAGCGAATGCGAAGCAGGGGGAGGGTGGGTAACATAGGGAGTTGAGCCTGTATCAGACTAGCGGTTCTCGGCGCAGTTCGCGGCTGCGAGCGTGGCTGCGGGTCTGGCTCAGCCAATGAGAGCGCAGCAGCGGGCGTACGCGGCCGCGGCTGTGGATTTAGCCGTCCGGTTATTTTTCGCCCGCGCCTGCGAACGCCTAGCCAATCACAGAGCAGGATCAGTTCGTAAAAATCGTCTGCTCGATCTGCTCCGAAACTCATGCCTCGTGCAGAGCAGCCCGCATGGTGCATCTCGTGCACGATATCGTGCAAAAATTCTATCTATTGTTTGAGTGTCGCGGAGAAAATGAATAGATCGAAGAAAAATTCATTCCACTATCGAGAAGACCAGCAGGTTTTATTGTGCCAACTGGTTGAGCAGCGACCCATCTTGTGAGATGCGACGCTAGACTCATACAGACGTGCTGATCTGAAAAAGCCATTGTGGAATGAGATTGCCCAAATTCTTGGGTCGGTGCAAGAAAATGCTGGTAAGCAAGAATTCACTTGAACTTTCTGTTTATCTCTCTTAGCACAATACTTGAGTGGATCTTTGTTACACTCATGAAGTTTACTAACTAATAGTATAGCTCAACACCATAATGTTGGTGGCCCAATATTCTGATTACTACATTCTAAAGTATTGCAGCCTACTGACAGCATGGCACAAATAATATTGTGAGCCCAGTACTGTGATTATCATCATCCTGAATTGTTGTAGCCAACTGAAATATTTTTTCTTTGCCTCTGTTGTAGGTGATCAAGTGTCGCAGAGATTCAAGACAATCAAAGAAACATATTCAGACAACTACAGGAAAGTTAAAGATTCAAAACATTCTGGTTGTGGAACAGAAGATGTATACAAACCAAAATGGTTCTTGTGGCTTCACGTGCAATTTTTGGAGAAAGTTTGTGATATGGGCGAATCTGTATGCAATATCCCTCAGCCCACCAGTCAGTCACACGTGCCAGATAACACGAGTTCACTCAATTCTGATGAACCAAACAATCTAAAATATCTGTTGATTGATGGCGTACCTTACTACTTTGATGAATCACTTCAAGTAAGTCTCCTCAAAAATTTGATATTTAGTTGGGTCTCAGATAGGAGCACTATAGATATGGTAATAACTGTATTTAATTGTTTCAGGGATATGTGATGATGCATGGGACCACAGAGTTCAACCTGCAGCCAGTGGAGAACTACGGAACAATCTTCGTTTTTCCCCGATAACTCAGATATGGAATCTGGTCCAACATCCAATAATAGTGTATCAGTACATTCAACTCCTACTACTACACCTTACTCTACGCCGGCACCCTCGCCTCGCTCGTCTTCGGCTCCAAGTGCTACTTTGATACGCACGCCTTCCATGCAACAACAGAGCACTGTCAGAATTGGACCAGGATCTGCACCAGGAACTGTACCTATTCCGGCGACGTCACCTTCTTTGAAAGTTGATAGTAAAGATGTTGCTGGAGGGGAGCTATACAAGAAGGGAGATGCCGGTAAAAAAGGCCCGGATCAGCGATACTTGGAGAGGCTTTAACAATTTTCAAGGAGGTAGCGAAAGAGCCAGAGGCGCGACCTCATACTCTGGATGCTGCTGATTATTCAGCCCAATTTATTGCATGCAGACTTCGACGTCTGGATGAAGCGAGTCCAGTACGTAAACATTGTGAGAATCAGCTGATGACTCTGATGCTGCAATTTTGAAAGACTTTTTGCATTTTTGTTATTCTGAAAAATTTCAACATTTTCATGACTAACTGTGCCATTCTTCGTCTTTTACGAAGTTACCAAATATTTGATAACATCAAAATATTTTCTATCTGCTGATATAAGAGCAGCAATCAAAGCAGGCAGTTGCCTCATGAACCAAAAGTATTATGCCAAACGTTACTATCTTTAATGTCGCATTTTGTTACCTCAAAAAACCAGTAAGTTCCTGTTTATAGCAAATCGTTACTGAATCACTGAAAAATGTCAATAACCAATAAGTGAAACTATAATATTCGTTGAAATGCAAGAATGTCCACATGTAAAAGTGGCAGTATTGGATGTTCTTATGGATGTATGTGAGTTGACAAAGAATTTTCATGTTTATGTCGTATAGGTATAAATAATGTGAGCTCAATTGTCATGTCATATATGGTGGAATGTACATGCGCACATGAGCATTTTCTCAAACCTACAATGTTCCAACAAACTTGTATGAGAATTCATCTGACTGAGAGTTATATGAATTCTTGTCTTTGCATTTCTCAATAAAGAACACTGTGCCTTAATTGAGTTCATTTATTGATGAATTCGGCAAGATTAGTCAGAGAACCTGCCAATATGTGGCATCGATGAGATTACAATTTTTCAGAAATTAATTCACATTTAACCGTCGAGCATCGATCATTTGATCTTGCCATGGCACTCTGCCAATGTTATTGAAATATGCACACCATCTGTCTCGGAGCTCCAGAGCAGAGTTAGCATGCCGGTTTCCTCCTTGATTGGCGAAACGCGCTAATCCCAGCGCAGGTTCTTGCCGGTACTCCCCTAAATGTATCGTTCTAACTGTTTGTTTTGTCTTCAATATCTAGGATACTTGATGGGATGTACATAGCACGGCCAACACTGTGCGTTCTCAAATAATTATGCAGACAAACAGCTGCCAATACCACATCGCGAGCATCGTCAGGGTCGTATCGCATTGGTGCTCTAAATATTTGGAATCTAGCTCCCATAACACCGAATGCATTTTCGAAGCATCTTCGTGCTCTGCTTAACCTGCAACAAAGAGCCACTCGATATATTTGAAGCTATTATGTGTTTTTCACGGGAGTTCACAACTAAATCCAGGCAAACCTGTAGTTGAATATCCGACGATCTCTGCGATTAGCTAGTGCATCCTTGGAATAGGGAATTAATAGTGTTCCTGACAATGTAAACCCTTCGTCGCCGATGATTACAAATGGAAATTTTTCGTCAGTTCCAGAAAGACGAGACGGGCCGGGCATAGAAATGCTGTCGTTGTCTAGACAGAGTTCCAAGACACTCTTATTCCATATTCCTCTATCTGATGCTCGTCCATTTGTTCCAACATCAATATGAATAAATCTCAGCTGAGCATCCACGAGCGCGAATAGAACGGTACTAAAAAATTCGTGGAAATTATAATACATTGAACCTGACTGCAAGGGTGAATCGATTCGGACGTGTTTTCCATCCATCGCTCCCACGCAATGTTCAAAATTCCATCGCTCTCCGTAATCCTGGACTGCGACCCGCCACTCTTCCTCACTGCTTGGGAATTTTAAATAATCTCCAGCTAAAACTTGGTGAATGGCCTTCACAATTTCTTTGATAATACCAGATATAGTACTTTGGCCAATCCGAAAACTCAGTGATAATGATTCTTGAGTCTCACCTGAAAATTGTACAGAAAATTTTTAAATACGTTGATATTTTGTAATTCGATGTCAAAATCATGATGAAAAAATTACCAGTGGCTAAATGTCGTAAAGTGACTGAGAGCCTTTCTGCCGCTGATATACTCTCTCGCAAATATGTATTTCGCTTTTGAATCAGAGGAGTCACTCTTTGCAGGAGCTCTTCAAACATGTTAACATCCATTCTCAGACACCTGTAAGGTACATTCACCGTATTCACCGTTTTCATTTATGAAATCTCAATATAAAATTGTGATGACACGCTCAAACAATATCATTAAAAAAATTCCAAACCTGCGATACTTGTTAGGATCTTCAAGCTGTAGCTCCATAAACAAATTGTGATGAAATCCTTGTTGCTTGCGTCGTGCAACCCATTCACGAACCCAAATTTCTCGACTCGGGAGATTGCTATAATAATCAGCCATCATCGACAGCAAAAGTGCTGATTTGCACTTTTTTAAACGTAAACTACGATACGTTTTTAACCTATCTTTCGGTGTTTCGCGCTTCTGAAATCAGCGGGAATGTGGGGATGAACCGCGCCGCCACCTGCATAGTGTGATCGAAATACACGCCACCGGCGCCCGCGCCGGCGCCGCGAACTGCCCCGAGACCCGCTAGTCTGACTCGGGCTTTAATAAGCGGACCCGACGTGCCTTCCTAAGTGCACGGGGAGGTGCGGGTAATGTCGGCCTTACCGGCATTGGAGTTTGAGTCTCACCAAGTCATGGCCTTGCAAACCATTAAGAGGCTCTCTCCGGGAACGCTAAGGGTACAGCGGATCCGATGACTCACTTCGTGAGACAGGGAATGTCGGCCTCGCCGGCATTGGAGAGAGGCATCCCATGGCTGCAAACCATGGCGTAGGTCACTCCGGGGAAGCTAAAATCCTTGTGTAGAGGAAAAATTCGGGCATAACCCTCCACACCAAGGTGGTAGAGGGGCCCCTTGTGCTAGGCCGAGAAGGCTGCAAGGGGATCTCGAAAAAAAAAATATTCTTATAGTCTTGGTTGATAAAAATCATCTCCGAAAGAGTTCTCTTTATAGGGATTGGACTCACTTGTCGAGTTGCCGTCAAACAGGCGTTTTTCCTTCAAGATGGCCGCCTTAGGGTATAAATTTAGCACTGGGTGCATAGGGCCGTGTTCATAATATTGAGTTTCTACCTATACCCGGTCATTAAATGCCCATCAGACGCAATTATGAGTAGACCAGATTCAAGTATAAATGCCCTATGCCAAACTGAGTGAGTTTAGCCGTGAATAATACAAAAGCCCTAACCCTACCAATGCTAAATCTAGATCCAATCGTAGCCATTTCACACCTGTGTGCAGGCAACCCGACAACCATGTCCAATCCCTATAAAATTGAGGTCTTGGTCTAAGATTTCTGTGTTCGACCAATCGAGATCGTGCTTAAGATTTTTTATATGAAGTGTTATTTTTTATACGAAGTTATATGAAGTTCAAAAATTATTCATCATTTGAAGGGGACGAGTCAAATCAGTGACCTTTGTAGTATCACGGTGGCCCTGAACCAAGTTTATCCTCCGCTGACGACAGCAAGTGGGATTCTTGTTGGATATAGTTTGAGACATCTGTGGGATCACAACCTACTAAGAATGAAAATCGCCACTTGGGCCTTTTCTTAAAAAAGTCGGAAAAACGTTTTTTTTTCGATGTTATTCCCCTTTTCACCCTTAATAACTCGAAAGGAACGCATTTCATCGGAAAATGTGTAGAGCAACTTCTTGTAGATCTTTAAAAAAGAACAAGCAAGGTCTGAACACAGATTTTGATACAATGTCGTCCGTTTCCGTAATAAACGTATTTTCGTTTGAGACTCGGATTTTATCTGTCATTTCTCCCAGTTTTGACTGTGTTACTCAAAGGGAATGCATTATTCGGAAAAATGTTGGGACAGTTTGTACAATTTGTTCATGAATGCATAGAACAAAATATATGTTTTTTCTACACAACGCAACCTGTTTGAATTTTATCAATATTTTATACAGAAATTCAAACTTTCACCAGTTCTAACAATCCAGACCCCATAAATCGGGAAGAGCACATAGTAATAAAGAGTCTGTTCTATGATTTTTCGTGTAATCTCAAAAGATATATGAGTAATTCCACGCGAAAGCGGACCACGAATTGCAGACATATCTCAGATTGTTTTTCCACTATTCTTAATCGATTCTATGGTCCAAAAAATGAACTTTTCACCCTCTATGGGGTGAAAAAAAAATTTTTTGTTTCCGTGGGGAATATCTTTGTGATAGTGTTTTTAGGAAAAAATACCAATCTTTTTTCAGTAAAATGGGTGTAGTTCCGACTTGAGGTGAGATACGACCACGCAAATAGTGGCATTCGAAAGATCTTTCAAAAATCTATCGAAATATGTTTCGAAAATTTTTTTTTGAGGCTACGGACGCCCCCTATGAGCAAAAAGGTGAAAAACAGAAAAAATTCATTTCCTCAAAAACCTAATTTTCTAAAAATCTGGAAATCCATATTTCGATGTAAAATTGCGTGTTCTTCCAGAAAAAAGTGGTCCCGATCTTTGTTTTTGGGTTCTACGCTGTTTTTTTTTACGTTTTATCAATATTCTCAGCCTTTTCGGTTGAAAAATGAATTTTTCTGCGCATGCGCAGGAATTTAGACTGCTGAAACCAATTCCATTGAAAAGCCAAGGAAATTTCCTTCAAAATGAGTACTTGGCGAAGTCAATTTTATCTACTGGGCCCAAAGTTACATCACATTAATGATGAAGCATCCTCAAGAGGGGTGAATGCAGATCTTGCACGAATTTCCCATTACTATCGTGACTCGAGTAGAAGTGTCATCATTTTTTAGACCTTCTAACTTCGGTCCCAGTACATCGAATCGACTTCACCAAGTATAGTCATTTTGAAGGAAATTTCCTTGGCTTCTCAATGGAATTGGTTTCAGCAGTCTAAATTCCTGCGCATGCGCAGAAAAATTCATTTTTCAACCGAAAAGGCTGAGAATATTGATAAAACGTAAAAAAAAACAGCGTAGAACCCAAAAACAAAGATCGGGACCACTTTTTTCTGGAAGAACACGCAATTTTACATCGAAATATGGATTTCCAGATTTTTAGAAAATTAGGTTTTTGAGGAATCGAATTTTTTCTGTTTTTCACCTTTTTGCTCATAGGGGGCATCCGTAGTCTCAAAAAAAATTTTTCGAAACATATTTCGATAGATTTTTGAAAGACCTTTCGAATGCCACTATTTGCGTGGTCGTATCTTACCTCAAGTCAGAACTACACCCATTTTACTGAAAAAAGATTGGTATTTTTTCCTCAAAACACTATCACAAAGATATTCCCCACGGAAACAAAAAATTTTTTTTTCACCCCATAGAGGGTGAAAAGTTCATTTTTTGGACCATAGAATCGATTAAGAATAGTGGAAAAACAATCTGAGATATGTCTGCAATTCGTGGTCCGCTTTCGCGTGGAATTACTCATATGACAAATTTTGGTCAAAGATCGAATCGAATGTATGTTGCATGCAGAAACTGCTCTTCACACATAGGTACAATAACGGAAGATGGGCTGGGTGTAAGCCAATAAATAATTTTTTGAAGATCTACAAATAGTTATTGGACATATTTTTTTATTGTTCCCTTCGAGCTGTGGGGTCGAAACCGTGGAAAATGACCGATAAAATACGAGTCTCAAACGAAAAAACGTTCATTACGGAAACGGACGACCTCGTATCAAAAACTGTGTTCAGACCTTTTCTGTTTAGTTTCCAAAGATCTACGAAAAGTTATTCGGCACATTTTTCGATAAAATGCATTACCTTTGAGTTATGGGGTCAGAACTGTGGAAGATGACAGATAAAATACGAGTTTCAGACGAAAATACGTTTATTACAGGAACAGGAGGCCTTGAATGGAAAAATGTGTGAGAACTTTTTTGTTCGTCGTTTTAAGTTCTACAAAAAGTTGCTGTACACATTTTTTGATAAAATGCGTTCCTTTTGAGTTTTTGAGGGTGAAAAAGGGAAAAACATCGAAAAAAACACGTTTTTTTGACTTTTTCAAAAAACGGTCCAAGTGGCGATTTTCATTCTTAGTAGGTTGTGATCCCACAGATGTCCCGAACCTTATCCAACAAGAATCCCACTTGCTGTCGTTAGCGGAGGATGAACTTGGTTCAGGACCACCGTGAGTATATGAACCATATTAGTCAGATTATCTCGAAACCATTAAGTGAACTCGGAGCGACTTCTGCTCTACTTCGAAGATCCTTCAATACCACTCTGAACAAATGGAAATGTTATACTCCTCTTTAGGAAACTAATGCTTCTAGAAAGTATCCCCAACAGTGATGGAGCAGACTTTCTGTCATCGCAATATTCACATCATCATCCTTCAGCAATATCGGAACTTCTTTTCTCAGTGGAAAAGTGAATGCAAACAAATGTTTGTACTAAGGAAAAAAATAGGACCAAGCAAAAGATCTTATGCATACACGAAGAAATAGTTAAGGGCACTTGGTTGATGTGAGTATTGGATGTGAAAGTTCGTTGAATTCTCGAAATCAGAGTCATGTGCACAGGCATCATATTATATATGATATCACATTGGATGACCATCAATATATTATCTGAGCAAAAGATATTCCGCTAGGCTCTAAGTTTTTTGTCACAGTGATCTGCTGACACCCACTTCCACTCTACATGAAAAATTACCGATATCATCATTACAGTTGATGTTATAATTTTGATTTGAAAATTTCTGATCCCTCATTGTTGTGGATGTTTCTCAGAACCAGAAAATTGGCAGTTTCTTGGTCAAATACACAAGATATTTGGAGAGATCAGTATTAAGAAATTATTCAAGTACGGGAGAAGTCCCTCCAAGTCAACTTTAGTCTTAAGATCATTTGTTCAATATGATTTTTGTTATTCCGTGCCAAAGATGGTTATTTAGCATAGACATAGAAGCATAGACTGCCGGTCCTGTATCTTTGCTGTTGACATCGAGGCTCTCCAATGAGAGTGAGAGATGCAACATAAGAATCGCGTGTTAGAATCGTGCGCTTTGGAGTTTTCCGTCTCTCTTACTCTCACGCAAAGGTCTATGTCTCGATGACAACGGCGAGTATACGGGACCAGTAGTCTATACTCCTATGTCTATGTTATTTAGACGCGAGTGTGCGTGCGTAAATAGCGGATTCGCGAATTATTTCGGATGAAGTGTGCGCCGAAAATTTCTCACGCACTGCTTTAATGCTCTTCTGCGCACCAATGAGTCATTTACGCACTCTCAAACTTCGTTTGCGCACTGGATTCATGTTACCGTTTGATCAATCTCTTCTCAGTGAAGGAGTGAATATCATGAATTCCTAGCTGTGGATGATTTAGAGAATAATTCGGAGAATCGAGCATGCATGTCTATGTGTCGCTGGAAAACAAGGATATGAACCCTCCAATTACTCAATATTTTGGATGAATTCATAGTAAAAATATTCTCAGTCGATCGATATAGATAGAAATGTCCATAACCTTTGAGATCACCTTCTCAGATTCATGCAGATGATCAATGTCCGCTACACAAATCTACATATGAAATATCAAAATTACATCTTTTGATAGCTGACGATAGTTTCGGGCAACGTGGAAACACGCTATAACAACAAAACTTTTTTCTGATACATTTTTCAGAATATTTTTCCACTCGGGGGGCTCCGCCCCGAACCCACGGCCGCGCGAAATGTCGGCGCCCGAGTCGCTTACGATATTTTTTGTTATTTCTGGGATGCAGAAATGTGACACGCCCTAACACTAGGGAGGGTAGAGAGAAGGAGAGTAAACTCTGGCTCCGTTGCATGTACGGGAAAGTTGATTTGCAAAATACAGGGTCAGTTCGAAAACCCACCACCAGAGGCTCTCCGTGCATCCAACTCTAGATCAAGCCACGTTTGAAATCCCATGCACCAGCATTATATATTGCACTTATGGTACCGCCCACTACGCACACACCTTCACTTGCCACATGTCTGTGTAGACCTAGAGTAGAGCTCACCAGCGCCCTCTTCCAGAAAACACGTCGTTACTAGTTCCCGAAAGAAAATACGTTTTCGACCTGAGTTTACTCTCCTTCTCTCTACCCTCCCTACCTAACACCTAGCGGACGGTGCGGGAATTGTCCGTTGGCCCAAGAGCCGACAGGCTTGGTTCTCCTTTCCGAGCATGATTGGGTCCAGAGCCGCAACCGCCGCACACTAGCCGAAAAGTACATTTTTTTCCAGAGAAGTCCCGCTTGAACTGAATTTTTGAGATATCGGGATGGGGTGAACGGGGTCATCTTCGTCCTTGATTGAGCTTTAAGATGCATGAGGTCGATTCTGCCCCAAGAG
This sequence comes from Eretmocerus hayati, assembly GCA_029851415.1. Taxonomy (NCBI): domain Eukaryota; kingdom Metazoa; phylum Arthropoda; class Insecta; order Hymenoptera; family Aphelinidae; genus Eretmocerus; species Eretmocerus hayati. Next base: position 105,230,101 of record CM056742.1, read on the forward strand.
CAATGGGGTGACTCGTATTCCTCTAGAACACCGAACGAAAAGCAAGCCATCACCGCATGGGGGCGGGGGGGGGGGGGGGAGATTGTACAAATCGATGCGGGGTGAGATCGTTGATGTTGAAAACGACTCCTCATTACAAAAAAAAAAAAAAAAAAATTGCAATCTATTTCAACCAAGCGAACTCATCAGCAGATCTATATGTTGGTCTTTTATTCTCGCGAAGCCCTAAATGCCTCATATAATATTCATCGCAAGCTCTCTTCATTATACTTGTCTGTTCGATGATATTGATAGTTCAAACATTCGTGGCTAGAGATATTGAGATGGATTCGAGTTCAGATCCATCCATGGAAATAGCCAGTTTCAAATTCTAGAATATTAGCGAACTTCCTTTCATACCAAAGCGTCATGGTACAAGTAAAATGACAACGTAGATTCCTAATTCTCGGAGGCACTCATCAAACTGTGCAATTCCTTGATTTACTCCCTCTATGTTATACTTCGATACAAAATAAACATTCATTCACAAGAATACCATATGGAATCTCATAGTTGTTCATGTATTCGAAGATATGTGAATATAAATATAGACATACATAATGAATAGTTTTTATTTCCGTTGCTTCTCCCTCAGAATTTTCTTCCGGACTTGAATACAAAAGTGACTATTCGAGAGATGGGTCTATCTGAGCAAACATGCTCGACTACTTGTACTCATGGACTGAAACGATCATTCATTGAGATGCTTCCCCTTATGATTGAGAATAAATCCTTGAAGATACTGTGTGGTTGATTGTAATTGAAAGCTATTCTAGATTCAACGAGACATGGCGAATTAACGGAATCACCTCGGTAGAAGATCCACCGATCAGGTTTTGATCAAACTTGGCAGAGAGATGTGTTCGCGTGTCAATTGAACACAGTCAAAATTTCATGAGCATTGGCTACCCCTGAGTCAGACCATCAGCATAAACATTTTTAGAGGTTATACACGCTGTCTCATGGGGCATCGCGATGATTATTAGACTATAAAAGACTGACCTATCAGTTTTTGTCCAAGTCTTGCTCACTCATGGATCTAAATACAAAGAACGTGCTCGAACTTTTTTTCAAGCTTTGGTTAGCTTGGAAAAAATTCTGATTAATTTCCAGCGTGAAGTCACGAATAAGTCACAATTAAGACAAATTCACACGTAATCAGGGATTGATATTTCATGATTCGTGAGTCGGATGCTTATGCAAAATATGTGAGGGTGTATTGTGATCTGATTAATACATAAGACACACATGTAGGCAAATTTGTGAAAGTTGAAAAAAGTCGATCTATTTGACTCACGCGTTATCAAGGTTACCCGAAAACCAATTTCGATGGCTCGGAAATCTTGTCAAGTGCAATACATGTAAGCCTATTAATGTTTCATTCCTCATTGGACTGTTTATAGACAAACTCATTTCTATACATATTGAGATATGGTGGAGGATGGCTCACAGTTGTGAAGAGAGATAGGATGATCAACTGAGGAACGCCCCACTATTCAAAAATGATTCATTTGACGTATCAATAAGAGACTTCGAAATCACTTCGCGATAGTTTTTCGCGCATTCATCAAACAAGGAAGATTACAGTTTCGGCTGAATAAGCATGAGAGCAGTCAAATGTATGTGTGTGAAAGTCTGTGTTTTTGAGTGTGTGTGTCTGTGTGCGCGCGCGCCCACGCGTGTGGCGTGATAGACTTGCATTATAAGTTGATGAAGTGTATGATTTTTCCATATTATATATGGGTCATTCTGGACCAAGGTGAACATTCTGAAAATCGACGAAATTTAAAAATGCCCCAAACATTTTTTTCCCGTTAGTACTACTAGAATATAGTCGAAAATTTTTTTTTTCGATTTTATGTGACCCTTGGCGGGCCCTACGAATTTTCAAAGTCCCATTTTTGAGTAGTTTTTCACCTATTTCTCGCTATCTTGGATAATTCATAGCTCGGACCCGAATGCATCTTTTTAATCCTACCTCGGCGCATTTTCTTCGTTATGACGTACACTTTCAAGAAAAAAATTGACTGGTCCAAAAAATTGATATCTGGTAGGTCCCACGGTTGCATCAAAAAAGGCCCAAAAATACGATTTTGCACCACCTTTAGAGGCGTATAGATCGGAATGGAAGCCTCGTAACGAAATTTTACAGGAGAAAAAAATTGAAGGTCTTGGAAAAACCTTCAATTTCCCTCTTCGAACGGGTCATTATCTTATTTTACGTACAATCTACAGCCGATTTGAGTTGGTCATTTTTGTAAAAACGTGAAATTTCAAGGACAATTGAAAAAAATCGTTTTTCTTCTATCGGCCCCAAACCTATGAGAAAATGTTCTTTCAGGTGTCTATTTGGAGGCCCAACATTGATTTGGTTGTTCCTTTCGAATCCCGATCTTATACGAGCTGTTAAAAACAGTCGAAAATACCGAAAATCGTGTCGAATTCGGGCCTTATCATGACGCTTTGTGGACTGGGTCTTCCCTTGCTCTCGATTCGTGGACTCTAATTATCCAGCATTTGGCATAAAATATTGTGAAAGATGAGACCTAGAGCTGAAGAATGGCCTCTCGTGCGATCTTTCATGATGTAACAGTCCAAAACTAGAGTAAATTGAGTAAATACAAGATAAATCGAGAAAATCGATTGTGACACTCTCTCACTCAACTAGCCCGCGCTCAGTAGCCCAGCCGGCCACTTTGGCATTCCGCGTATGCTCGCACTGCATGCCATCCTCCGTTCATGCGGAAGTGATGAATAGCTGATGCAGTATTGTCAGGTATTATCCAGTATAGACAGAGATAAGAAGGTTCTCTAATCTCCATTTTAGGCTGTAGACTGTACGATTTTTTGGTTGTTAGTGACCACCACGAAAAGAATTGTATATGTCAGTCAGCGTCCCGATCAGAAATTTTGGTACCTTCCCCGGGGGGTTTGCCCCGAAGATTGCGGGGGCCTCGTGGGGCAAATGTGTTGTGAAGCATATAAAATGTAACGCCTTCCCCGCGGGGGCCCCGCGAGGTATCATCGGGGCAATATTTGCGCAAAGTTAGTGCAGTTTCTGTGTAGACCTTCAAAATAATTTCGGATATGTTCGTAATGTTATCACTATCATGTGATTGTTTAAATATTCAAGTGAAGTTGGAAATTCATTGAAGGCCTGGGAAAGCCTCATAAGAGCTACTAATATCCAGTCTGTGTTCACTTCTACTGAGGGGAAATAGTCACTTGGCTTTGCAGCGTGTGGAAGAAGAAAGTAATTTTGCTGGACTGAGATTTGTGTGGAAAGTGAGTGGTGCTCATCAATGATATTGAAATACAGTATGTTCACGTTCAATGCTTCTGTTGGAATTTCCATCATACACCCACAGAAGTGAGGTTAACTTAAAGACACTACGCAGGAATGTTATGAAAGTGATCAGATACTTTGCGGGGGCCCTGCGGGGAAGGCGTTACACTTGATATGCTTCACAATACATTTGCCCTACGAGGCCCCCGCGATGTTCGGGGCAAACCCCGCGGGGAAGGTACACTCGGGAACACGGTGAACTTCAATGGGATGACGGTCAGCGGCCATTCGAGATCTCCCATCTCACTCGCACCTAGTAGGTTATCCCATGAGTGCGAGGAGACGACGAATCTCGAACGGTCACTGACCGTCATCCCTTTGCAGTTCACCTCATGGCGTGAAGATAACAAAAGTTATTTTTACGCCATGTTTCACCTTGTTCCCGAGTGTACCAAAATTTCTGATCGCGAGGCTGAGTGACACATACAATTTTTCCGTGGTGGTCACTAACAACCAAAACCTCGTACAGTATACAGTCTATAACGAAGATTAGATAACCTTCTTATCTCTGTCTATACTGGATAATACCTGACAATACTGCATCAGCTGTTCATCACTTCCGCATAAACGGAGGATGGCATGCAGTGCGGAGCATACGCGGAATGCCAAAGGGGCCGGCTGGGCTAGTGAGCGCAGGCTAGTTGAGCGAGAGATGCGTCACAATCGATTTTCTCGATTTATCTTGTATTTACTCAATTTACTCTAGTTTCGGACTGTTACATCATAAAAGATCGCACGAAAGGCCATTCTTCAGCGCTAGGTCTCATCTTTCACAATATTTTATGCCAAATGCTGGATAATGAGAGTCCACGAATCGAGAGCAAGGGAAGACCCAGTCCACAAAGCGTCATGATAAGGCCCGAATTCGACACGATTTTCGATATTTTCGACTGTTTTCAACAGCTCGTATAAAATTGGGATTTAGAAGGAACAACCAAATTAATGTTGGGCCGTCAAAGAGACACCTGAAAGAACATTTACTCATAAGTCTGGGGCCGATAGAAGAAAAACGATTTTTTTCAATTGTCCTTGAAGTTTCACGTTTTTACAAAAATGACCAACTCAAATCGGCTGTAGATTGTACGTAAAATAGGATAATAAGACGTTCGAAAAACGAAATTGAAGGTTTTTTGAAGACCTTCAATTTTTTTCTCCTGCAAAATTTCGTTACGAGGCGTCCATTCAGACCTATACGCCTCCAAAGGTGGTGCAAAATCGTATTTTCGGGCCTTTTTTGATGCAACCGTGGGACCTACCAGATATCAATTTTTTTGGACCGGTCAATTTCTTTCTTGAAAGTGTACGTCATAACGAAAAAAACGCGCCGAGGTAGGATGAAAAAGATGCATTTGGGTCGTAGCTATGAATTTTCCAAGATAGCGAGAAATAGGCAAAAATTTGGTCAAGAATGGGGCTTTGAAAATTCGTAGGGCCCGCCAAGGGTCCCAAAAAAGTCGAGAAAGTTTTTCTAAACTATATTCTAGTAGTACTAACGGGAAAAAAATGTTTGGGGCATTTTCAAATTTCGTCGATTTTCAAAATGTTCACCTTGGTTCAGAATGACCCATATAGATTTTGGTACATGAAGAATGTAAGAACAATTTGAAAGCAATCTCATCAGACTTCTGCGGTATTCCGAGAGTTTTCGATAGTTAATCTGTCAGAGCCAAGGATGTTTGAAAACTATCAATATCATCGAACCGACAAATATAATGGAGAGAGCTTGCGATGAATATTATATGAGTCATTTGGGTCTTCGCGAGAAAGAAAGACCAACATATAGAACTTCTGATGAGTTTGCTTGGTTGAAGAAGATTGGTATTTATTCTTCTTCTGTAATAAGGAGTCGTTTTCAACATCACAGGTCTCACCCCACGTCGATCTGTCTAATCTCCGCCCCCCCCCCCCCCCATGCGGCGATGGCTTGATTTTCGTTCGGTGTTCTAGAGGAATACGAGTCACCCCATTGTTTTAGGGACAAAATCGACCTCATGCATCTTGAAGTTCAATCAAAGACGAAATTGATCCCGTTTACCCCCCCCCCCCCCCCTGATATCTCGAAAATTCAGTTGAAGCGAGACTTCTCTGGAAAAGAATGTACTTTTCGGCTAGTGTGCGGCGGTTGCGTCTCTGGACCTAATCATGCTGGGAAAGGAGAACCAAGCCTGTCGGCTCTTGGGACAACGGACAATTTCCGCAGCGTCCGCTAGTTGTTGGGGCGTGTCACATTTTTGCTCACAGAAATAACAAAAAATGTCGTAAGTGACTCGGGCACCGACATTCCCGGACTCGTCCCCGCACTCGTGTATAAACGTTTCGTTTGCGCACAGCCCCCCCCCCCCCGTTTACGCAGTGCGCCAACGACGAAACTGTGCGCAAATGGAACGTTTGCACACTCGTTCCGGCGACTCGTGCGCGAATATCTTTTGGCGCTCTTGTAGCTCATTATACTATTTTCACATCTTATATGAAAGGTTAACTCGGCGACTATTGAGAGATGTGAGCAGAATTCAAGTTCTACTAGTCATTATGACCAAAAATCTATATTGACAATTTGAGCGCTTGGATATCTTTCTCACATCAGCATCCATCTCATGATTATTAAGAAAATTGGCCACTGAACTGAAAAGCCTTGCAGTAAGAATTATTTATATTCCTCTGGAAGATTTTCCCAGATGGATAGGTATCTATTGCATTAGATATCCTCACGTTGCATCTCTCAATTCTTCCACTCGATAACAATAATTTAGAGATGAGAAATCAAAATACAATGAGCCAAAAAAATATTATGCATGGCCTAGTCACTGTTACATCATCAACTCTTGAAGCTAGCAACATTGGTTGACTCTGTAGTGTAATAACTGCTCAATCCCATAAACTCATAGAAATCATTCAGTGCGAATATGAATATCAATCAGTGGAATCAGAAAACACATCTCTCCACTGGCAATTCCCTATTACTTGTAAATGACTGTTTCCTCCGTCTTTTCACGGATAGGGAAATTAATTGCTCCTCCTACAATATTCAGGAACAAGCATGACGAATGAGATCATTGGATCAATGTAGTATATGAAGGTAGACTCATGATTGAAGTTTGAAGAGCTGTACTAGAATCTACCCATGCGAATCTCTACTGAACCACATACAACTAGATTGCCCACAAACCACATAACGTGAACCGGGGGGACTATGAACACCATGGTGAATGTGACCACTTTCCCGGACAGAGATTGTAATAGTCGTCACTCCGATGCTATACCACCGAGAAAGACGCGCAAAGAGCACAATTCAAATCTTAGGATCCCTTATTGAAGTTGGTGTCTTATCGATCTTGAAGGACGGGTGGGGAATTGAATCGATTCCGGAACTGTCGTGATGAAACTTTCATTATGACGTTTCGTCCACGAAGATTTGTGGACCTCTTAAGGCTTGGATTTTTGTTATTCTTCAGATCGTCATGGTATATTGAGCGATCTTGTGCTAGAGACCAGACATAACGTCTGGCTCCGTCAATACAGGTAAACAGAGTGAGTCCTCTTTTTAGGATCTCTCCTTCCAAAATATTCCAGCTCCCTGCCGAAGTCTTTCGATTGTAGGTCACCCTCTCCCCTCCGCGATCATCCCTTTCACGCAAAACATTTTTCTTTGTCCGTCATTGTCTGTGTCTGTGTGTGTTTGTGTCCGTATGTGCTTCACCCTATCTCCTCAATATTTTGATCGATCATTCTGAAATTTTCATGAGTAAAAGAGGACCACCTCAAGATGTGTCGCACGGACTTACACCTCACTGTATCAAATAGTTTACCCCTTATGCTTCTTGAACAACAAAAATGAGAAAAATTTCGAAAATTTTATTATTTCATTCACAAATATCTCTTCCCACAACTTCCATATCGAAACTTTCTGTCACTCAAACACTCATTTCTGGTCCATTCTCTCTCATTTGGTTAATGTGTATCTCCTATGTTTATTCATTCACATGATGCGAATCATGAATTTCCCATCATGTGAAAGAGAACCACTTTTCATTTTTTCCTCATACATTTTTACCAAATTCTGTATTAGCCAATCTATCTATCATGTCAATATCGACATTTCATTAGCTCACTCTAGATTTTCGTAGGAACTTATTTCAGAAGATATTTTTCAAAACCGAATTTAATTCTCATATTTTTATTTTTAAAGACGCATGAGTCGAAAACTGTTCCATAGAATCAGGTGTGAATCCTTTCAGCTCATCTTTGGCTTTTCGTCTATCACTCATAACGAAAATTTCTACTCAAGTCTCGTGAAAATTGATATTCGTTAGTAATTGCATAGATATTTATTTTACCTGAACATATGGTCAAATTTTGCCATGAGAAAGCATTCTGCTAATCTCTTATAGCAGCGTTTTTACCATCGAATGAAGTGAAAATTGTCAAGTAAACATTTCATGTTGCAGAAATTAAACTGAACAACCCAGTAGATCCATTTCTATCTCTTTCCAATGATTTTCTCTTGAAGGTAATGACATCCTCTACTTTTTGAGTTATTGCCGATCGAATTTGGATGCGACAGTTATTTAGACAGACCACTCGAACAAGTACTTGTGATTCCTCGGCTGCCCCGGGGTGAATGTAGCCACTTTGTTTCTTACAATTCTCGAGAGAGCAGATGAGTGGAAGAGAATTCCAAAAAGTGCATTTTGGAGGTGACGTCAACGCGCATCGAATGAGTACAGGTACATATAGGCTTGGTCGAAAAATTGCAATGAAACTCAACTAGAAGCGTCAAATTGTCAAAAATCAACCCAAGCGCCACTCGAGACACAACCGTGCTTGAGACGCCAATGTACTTTATAAATCCCAAATTGGCCGCTTGACTCGGGTTTTTGAACTATCGAGATGAATCCAACAGTATTCTCTTTGTAATTAGATGAGCTAAGAGATGTGTCATCCTCATTTTGTTTCAACCACAAGGCGTCGGGGTAAGGATTCGCTCAGACCATTATAATCGCGATGCTCAACGAGGTTGGCCACATTCACCCCGAATGCCGGGGTGAATGTGGCCACCCTGTTTTCTTACAATTTTCTAGAGAGCAAATGGTTGAAATGGAGTTCTGAAAACAGCGGTCCAAAGTGCACGTTAAAACGTGTCGAATGACCTGAGATACATAAAGGTTTGTTCGGAAAATCGCAACGAGAATCTCATCAGAAGGTCAAAAGTGGCGATAGTCACCCCGGTTTACGGTACACTGTTCCACGAGAACATGGGAATATGCAATCAAGGCGTTATATGTTCAGTAATTGGGAAAGATGACCGTGATAAGGGAGCATTAGTCAATCGAAGCGAGCTGTTGTCTGGTCGCTGCTGCCGCGACATGAACAATTCAGACAAATAATTTTCCTGCTTTCGCTCTCATTCCAGTGGTCAAGTTTGGGTTGGCTCGACAACTCTCGAATCGAGGCTACGTTCGAGGGGCTAAACAGATCGAAGCTGCATTCGAGCGTTTAATGAAACTCGAACGGATAAATTTTCTGAGATGCTGGGAATTAGTGAAGCAAATAGAATCCTCAATCGTCTGAATTGAGAGATTGATGATACAAGCAGTGAGCCCGCGGTATAGTAGCCCTTAGTAGAGGAAAGAGATGTTAATGCATCTAGATGATTGTGCTAAGTGAGGTGAAGAAAAGGGTGAGGTTAGAAAAACCCCATTCCAAAGTAGATAAAGCACGACGCCTCGCTCGGTTTTTTGTCTGCTCATATCATACTCGCCAGCGAGGCGCTATCGCGCCTCTTGATACAACTGCCCTGTAATTGAGCAAGCGGATAGATTTCATTGATATCGGTACAGCTTAAACGAACGGATGGAAGATAATTAGGACTGAGCCTTGGTCGGCAAAATACGTATTCTCAGGGATTGATAAATTTTCGATTTTCAAGAATCTCTTCAGTGCAGACTCAGATGCAACCAAAATGATTCCCAACGTGAGACTCAAGAGACGCGTAAGGTACATGCGGTAGCAGCCACAGCGTACATACATACTATTGTTGACGTTCGATTAAGCAATCTAACTCATGGAATCACTCGCACTTGCACTGCTTCTCAGATCAATATCTCCCAAACGGTAATATATATGACTTCGGGCTCATTCGACCATTCGTTCAGCGCATTTTGATCGATCGGTTAGCAAAGTCTCGTGGGAAATCACGGTGGAAACAAACATTGTAATTTGTGTGGGGTCCTTTTATCAATTCCTTGACACAAACTATCTCTTACATCATCTTCGCGCTCATATACAGATCTCACTCGCTTCTTATTATGCTTTGCAGACTGCATACACACTCGGTCTGCGTGGCCGCTTTGTTCGCTTATATGACACACTATTGAATCGCGCCACCAACATTCACTCCCAATGTGATTAGATCTACCACAACACCAGCACGTTCCACCGGTAGACCGTTGCGTAAGTTGATGTTGCTTCCCGCGCTGACCTTGATCACGCCGATCCTTGCCACGCCGATCGACGCCGGCCCATGCCTCGGCCTCTGGTGTTCTGAGATTGTCCTCCACCAGTCGTGTTTGACTGCCATCCGCTTGGTTCGCCTCGTCTGACCGCGGGGTTGCGTCGGCCGCAACCTTGCACGTGTGCCTGTGCCTGTCCGCCAATATGACGTAGCGAATTATTCCACTATTCCTTGATCTTGGAGGACTAGGTTGATTGAGTCAACACACTTCGCGGATGGTATTATATGTATATTGCAACGTTTTGTCGGTTCCCAATCGACCTCTTCAGGCTGAAGAAAGTTACATCTACGAAGGGTGTTTACTCACTCAACCTGATCCTCCAAGATGAAAGAATAGTGAGATAATTCATCAAAATTTGGGGACGAGGATTTCTCGATCTCATCGTTATTACGTAGCTCTCGGTGGTGCATTCTGCCATGCTCCAATTTCCGAGCAACTCCCCCTGCTGCCTCTGAACCCCATGCTTTTTGTAACGCTACGTCGAAATTTGGATCCACAGTTTACGAAAGCTCTGCTTGGATGTTCTCACTATGTAATCCGATAATCAGTTGGTCCAGTACATGATCATTCGCCCAATCATCTGGGAAGTCACGGTCCATCGCCAAAGTTTGCAGCGTAGCTACATATTCACTCATACTTTGGTTGTCTTGCTGCATACGTTATCGGAAATCGTTCCGATACACTGAATGAGATGTCGATGGTCTTATGTACTCACACATGGCTTTGACTAGGGCATCGTGTTCTCCTTCCCCTGGTTTCTCCGGCTTGTACACTTTTGCGATCACTTCATATGTTTCTGCATTGACTTTACTCAGCATAATTGCTTTCTTCTTTTTTACAATCTGTTACATCGTCAGCTATAAACCATCGCTCCAGTCGTTCAACAAATTTTCTCCAATCGATGAGTCTTAAGATAGCAGACAGATGAGATAAGGAGACGTATTAAGGGAGTAACCTCGGTACCGCGTGAGTCAAATAGATCGACTTTTTTCAACTTTCACAAATTTGCCAACATGTGTGTGTTATGCGTTAATCAGATCTGAATACACCCTCGCATGAACTCGCATAAGCATCCGACTCACGAATTATGAAATATCGATCCCTGATTATAGGCGAATTCGTCGTAATTGTGACTTATTCGTGACTTCACTCTGGAAATTAATCAGAACTTTTCTCCAAGCTAACCAAAGCTTGAAAAAAAGTTCGAGCACGTTCTTTGTATTAAGATCTATAAGTGAGCAAGACTTGAACAAAAACTGATCGGTCAGTCTTTTATAGTCTGATAATCATCGCGATGCACCACAAAACAGCGTGTATAACCTCTGAAAATGTTTATGCTGATGGTCTGACTCAGGGGTAGCCAATGCTCGTGAAATTTTGACTGTGTTCAATTGACACGCGAATACATCTCTCTGCCAAGTTTGATCAAAATCTGATTTGTGGATCTTCTACCGAGGTCACTCCCGTAACACAATCAAGCCACGTAGGCCAGTAATTCTAGCTCTGAATTCGTGAGTTTTCGACATGAGTGCCAAAGGACGGTTCTATTTTTTTTTCGATGCGGGATACCCTATAGAACACCCCCCCCCCCCCATAAAATGGAACAACCCCAGGGGTGCGCAAAAAATTACAACAACAAAATAGTGCGAAATTTTGTACTTTTTTGCGTTATTTCGCATCCCGGGGAGCCGTTATAATATTTGGATCATTTTTCATGAAACCATGTTGTAGGCGATGAAATTCTTTAAATTTTTAAAAAAAAAACCATAGTAAAATTCTTTCCGTAACTCGAGATAATTAGCAACAAAGCTGGAAAATGCCAAAAATTTCCTTCATTTTTCATTTTGAGGGAAGCCAATGGATCGATGTGTACTTGCTGGAAAATGTAGCCCTCATAGAGTACTATATGTAAAAAAAAATCAGAGCGATCCGTCAATAAACATTGACGCTATTGTAATTGTTTATCCCAAATTGTTGTTTTTTGCAATATCCGTAAAAATTTTCCACGTGCACTAAAGTTGTCGCAAAAAATCAGAGAGCTTCCTGGAACCCTCAACTATAAGATGCGATCATAAAACCGGTCACTTTGTTACAAAAAATCGTCTCTGGAGCCAATTGTTTATAAAAATCGGAAATTCCCGATTTTATTTTGCACACAATTCCGCGAGTAATGGATATATGGAAAAATTCAGTTCTGGACGTTGTAGTACTAATTCTGCTCTAAATTTTGAAAAAAAAACATCACTCCACGACCTTTTGGACCGGAGATACCGATTTTTTTTTTAAAAATCGATATTTTATAAACAATTGAATATTAAGGGCCGAAATTTGCGGGAAATGATAGAAAAATGTTCAAAGTTTCATATACAGAATGTTTGCTGCACTGCATCGAAATTCCATTTCAACCAAACGATGGATATTGTTAAAAAAATCTCAATCTAAGAAGCCTAAATCTCTCAAAAGCTTCCTCAAAAGGATAACTCAAAAAATAGTGGAACATTTTCATTAATATCCTTTTTTCTCTCGTATCATTCCTCCACGACTCATTCATCTCAATCTTGATGACCTAAAGACGTACTTATGCACCATTCTAAATCGATTGGGTGATACCAAATTCTCTCAAAATCCGTGAAACATTATTCAAATGAAGTTTCTTCCGGGAAAAGATCATTTTTACCAAGATTCCCAGTTTAATCATCTTGAAACCAACTTCATCGAAATTTCCTCTCAACCAAATAGATGTTATTATTGTTGGGAAAACCTATTTTCAGATGACCCAAATCTCTGTGAAATGCTTCCTCAGAGGAATAACTCGAAATATAGGATATTTCCTCAATCGTTATGATGATTATCATATAACGCCGTGAGGAAGCATCCTGTGAATTACTCAGCAGCGTAATTCTTCTATAATCCGCCCCACACTGCCTACTCTAAACCGCGCCATGCTTCCTTGTATAATTCGCTCCACTCCCCATTTCAATGTCCACCACACGTTTTTCCCTATTATCCGCCCACATTGCCTTCTGAAATCCGTCCTACACCGCTTTCTACAATCCGCTCCACCCCATTGATCTATCACCCCCATTGATTTGTCACCCCGTGACAAGAAATTCCTGCAATTATTTCACTGAAATCCATTTTTTATTCCAAAAACTTTCCCTGATAAGGACTCATCTTCAACCATTCTCTCCATCTCGCCGGGATCGTTCGATTGTGGGTCTCATCTTTCCCTCCACTATTATCCCCTCCATGCTGAACATTGATCTTTGACCATCATTGTCTCTGCCTGTACGTATGTTGTCCAGTCTTTCTCCTCAACTCTTTGATCGATTTTCCTCAAATTCTCATGAGTGACAGATAACTACCCTGAAATGTGCTGAACGGACTAACACCTAACTATATCAAAGTTTTTCACGTATCCATCTCCAACCATAGAATTGTCAACATTTTCCGAAATTCTATTAGTGCAATCAGAGATATTTTCGTCCTCAGTCCTTCTATCAAGCTTCTAGTCACTCGAACACCGATTCTTCCACCATTCTCATTCACTTTGTCAATGTTCACCTCCCATAGTCATTTATTCCAATCATGGGAATCATAAATCCTCCATCTCCTTATATAGAACCACGTAATATTCCTCTTCCGTAGATTTTCAAGAAACTATTCATCAACCAACTGGTCTATCATGCCAATATCAACATTCCATTACCCTACTCTGAATTTTTCCAGGAACTCATTCTAGAACGAATTCTCCAAAAATTGAATCAAATTTTCGGAGCTTCTGACATTTTTGTTTTCAAAGACGCATATGTACCAAATTGCTCTGTCTCTGAGAATTTTGACGATAAAAAGTTCATCTAACGAGATAATCGTCTCATTATTCTCGTACATATTCTATTCCCACACTCAAATGAAAAAGTCACAGACTTGTATACACACTAACGATCTCCTACTACAATTACCAGCTGAAATGCAATTCTATTTTGCTACCTATGAGCATTGACAGAGGAGTTCTACATTTCGCTCCCTGAGATAGGAAGAGTTGTACTCGTGACGAGACATTTTTCTCGGATCTTCTTACTCAAATTAAATTTATATCATGAAAATTGTCGTCCACACAGAGTCGATATCCATCATCCTCTTCTCCTCGTCAATATCTCTTGATTGTAGGTCACCTTTCTTTCTTCAAGATCATTCCCAGCCCACTAGAAATCCATCTTTCGCGGTCTTTGGCCTTGTTTGTGTGTATGTTGTTCTCTGGCATCCATTAGTTCTCCCCAACCCTTGAATTGATCTTTATAGAATTCATGTGTTGGGTAGATGACCACCCGATGATGTTCTGAAATGGGATTTGCAGCTCAATTCATTAGATAACTTCCGATATTTGCGTTTTGTGATATGGAAAAGTCGATATCTTCGAGAACCTGACAATTTTATTTACAAATATTTTCATCCATAATTTTCTTGCCAAAGTTTGCTTCACCATAAACTAACATCATTCGGTGATTCTCCGTGACCTGATTCATATGGATGATCCATATTCATCCATTCCCATTATTTGAAAAATATATTCTGCATCATTCAACGGAAAATCGCGTGCCAATAATGTCTTATTCATCAATACGCAATTCCGTATCAACCAATTGATCGATTCTGTCGAGAATAAATATTACATCAGGTTACTCTGGATTTCTCTAGGAACTATCCTTAGAACATATTCTTCGGAAATTGTAAACTTTTTTCCAAAATGGCATATTCTTTTATTTCGGACGCATGATGCAAAAAAAAATTTGATCGATGAAGCTGTAAATTTCTTCAGAATGTTCTTGGGTGATCATCTACTACACACATGGGTTTCAGAAGAACCAACTGAAGGGCTGAAGAGAACGCGTAAACGCAGGAAAACACACACATCAAATTATCGACTACTTTCATAAATAATCAACCACCTACATGAATAATCATGGAAAATAATCATCTTTTTTACCTCCAATTATCATTGAGCGAGAAATTCTGTCTACAATCGAAGGGCACTAGGGTGAGGAAAAAAAACGTGGAACCTGAATCTGTGTTAGTGTAGATTTTCAGAATGGAAAATCGACGTCGCTATTGAGACGTGTGTCGATTGTCGGTGTGTCTTTTCTGTTCAACGCATTCACATCAACCCCTTGACCGATCTCTTTGGGATTGATATGGACGGTAGAAG
The DNA here is from genome assembly GCA_029851415.1 of Eretmocerus hayati. Taxonomy (NCBI): domain Eukaryota; kingdom Metazoa; phylum Arthropoda; class Insecta; order Hymenoptera; family Aphelinidae; genus Eretmocerus; species Eretmocerus hayati. The sequence continues at coordinate 105,245,204 of CM056742.1, forward strand.
GCCTTCTAGGGATGCGCTGGAAGGATTCACAGTTCACTGTATCAAACCGTTTCCGAATCATATGTCTCAAAAATTCGAAATGTCAGTTTTACTACAAATATCTTCCCCCCAATTTCACTCATACAATTTGAGTCCACCTACATGAAAAGTTCCTCGCGATTCCTCACTGATTGGTTAATACCGAACTCGCATATTTATCCTATTCTACCATTCGAATCATAAATTTCTCCATCATCTAAATTAGAACTAGATACAATGCCTCCTCTATTTGATTCATAGGTCATTTCACGCAACATTCGATATTCTGCGTACTCTATTCTTCTGGTCCACTCGCAAGTCGTCTTTATTCTCTCAACATCCTGAATCATGGAAAATGACTCCTCAAACATAGGTCAATCGTCATTCTTGGGCCAGAACAATTATAAATACCTCAGAATGACGAGTTTGAGGGGAAATTTAGCAACTCTCGGTGCCTACCCGGCAACAATTCCACCCCACGGTGTTCCTGAACCAATTTTCAATGAACCTCAACACCCCCTATTCATTTTTGTTTTAAATGACAGTTCATGATGTGGAAAACTATATCCAATCGAAATTAGAATCGCCCGTGTGGGCTTTTCTTAATAATTGATCATCTTCAAAGAAAACACAAAAATCAACGATTTTCAAACTTTTGCATGTCAAAAGCAAGTCAAAAAAACTATTATCTATTATACAGTCATTCAATGTAACTCTGTTTATCCTATACAAGTTATTGACGAAAAACTCCTCGAATTCCCAATAGTCATTTTTACATTCTCTCATATCTCTATTTTTTATAACTATCTCCTTTACCAACCTCTTTATCACACTTCTCCAATTCTTGCACACTAGACATGCTCTTGACCTTTCTTCATTATTTAGTAGGGCGAAAATTGAATAAAGGCAATCCTCATTTAAATAAACGTTTATATTCACCACAGAACTCATCTCTCCAACACCATAAATACCCTGTAAGAATATCATTCAACAAAAAGAATGATTGGACAAACCGCTCAAATCCGCCCCACACCGCCACACTCAGACCCACACGTCCCCACTGCGCCCGACACCGCCTCACACAAACAAACAATATGTATAATTGATATAAATCACTTTTCAATCTCTGCAGGTCTCTAAATTCTGAATGTACCTGTGAAAATATACATCATCATATTCTTTTCATTTCATAACATCATAGTATGATTGAAATTCAACAGTATAAACGGATTATTATATCATAATATAAAATTCCTCCCTCGATTCTTTTCCCGAGGGATGCAGGAGATCTACAATCCTCAGATTCTAAAATCAAAAGCTAAAAATTAATCAAGAGAATATATTCAGTAATACTTTGGTTCATATATTACATGTTCACATTCAAAAAATTCTAATAATCCAATTCTAATTCAGATAAAGAAAACAAAAAACAAAAAAAAAAGAAACGGGCTCAGAACTTTACCTCATTTCATCAATGAAATCTCTTGATGAATTGATGATAAGGTAGTCAGGAAAATCGTTCTTAGTCTGTGATGCGAATTGCAAGGTATTCCAGACAATCCTTTTAGAATAATGAACAATGTATGTATATCATCTGTGCGTGAGTGTGAACTGAATAATTTGAGGATTGTAGATCTCCTGCATCCCTCGGGAAAAGAATCGAGGAAGAAATTTTATATTATGATATGGTAATCCGTTCGTACTGTTGAATTTCAATCATACTACGATGTCATGGAATGAAAAGAATATAATGATGTATATTTTCACAGGTGCATTCAGAATTTAGAGACCTGCAGAGATTGAAAAGTAATTTAATATCAAGTATACATTTTGTTTGTTTGTGTGGGGTGGTGTGGGGCGCAGTGGGGATGTGTGGGTCTGAGTGTGGCGGTGTGAGGCGAAAAAAATATCTCCTTCAAAATTTTCGAGGTGAAACATTTCAAATTTCTTCTTTAGGATCAAAACTCGTCAACATATCGAATTCTAATGGATGATATTGTCACTCATAATATGAACAACATATCGATGAACTTGATTGGTAGATGTGGATAGATAGCAGAGCTCATCAAGGGCAAGGAAATATCCGAAAATCAACGAAATCAGGTGTCACTCGGACCAACTCTCAAAATTCGTTAAGTTCCCATTGTTTCAGCATATTACAGCAGGTTCTGTAACTCTGCAGACATTTTCCTAATGATTCAAAGTTATGACTTATTTCTTCCACGAAGATGTCATTGATGTACCCACCTGTGACACGCGTTGGACAGTCTGTCACCTTATTTCGATGAAAAATCATTACTCCTTGCCTTAGGCTCATACACTTCTCAGCGTATCTCAGAGTAGTTGCCTCACTCTTGCAAAAATGAAGAAATCGATCTATCGCAAGTCCATGTACATCAACGTGGAAATCAAGGAATCGCATTCATTTGGATCCATTCCTGTGGTCCCCTCATACAGAGTTGACTAACTTTTGAACAGAATTGAGAAAATTGGTGCACAATATTCTTGCTATAGGTAGTCAAATACTTTGTCGCGTTTTGGTGTTCACGTTTATGATGAATTGTCAGCGGCCCCGAGTATAAGCCGCACACGCGTATAATCCTGACTCCGATTTTCTGAATTCTACAATAGATGAAAGAGAGTGCGGTTTATATTCGCATAAATACGGTATAAGTGGGACTAAAAAAATCGAGTATTTACCTCAGACCATCGATACTCCAAGATTCCTTCTAACATCGTTTGAAATTACATGTACAAATTCCTGAATTCACAACTGGCTCTTAATACATGGATCCTTTATCCCTGATTGACATGATATATCTATTTATTTCCACGAAGCGTCATCATATTACTTCTAACGACAATGGTCATAGATTTGACGCATGGTTGTTGAGTCGTTGCGCACAAGGCCCTGTCCAGCCAACTATAAAAAGATCTCGTGTAAGACCGTGCACCGAGTCATGAAGCCTGCTGGGATGCTTCACTAAATGGCCAAGCACAGGGCTCCAAAATGAGTATTCATTGTGATAGTAAATTTTATGGAGGCAGGGGGACTATAAGTTCCTCTGATCCAGGTGGGGGTTGGCGAGCGGAGCGAGCGGGGGAGCTTGCCCCCCTAGTATATATATATAAATACATAGACTATCACAAGTTATATTTATAAAAGTAATGATTACTGCTTAAATTGATGATATTGAATTTTTTTTTTTTTTTTATTTATTTGCTGAACCTTCCAAACCTTATACAGGCTTATTTAGGCATCGCCTATAATGCATACATCTTCGTAGTGATATGAATCATACGATGATATAGCTAGCTGCTAAAAGGAATAACTATCTAATGTTGTAAATAAAACCAAAATGTAAGCAATCATGAGAGGAAGAAAAAAAATACAAATCTATATTCTCCATAGTCATACACTTATCTCACTTTCTTCAAAAAAGTTATAAATTACCTTACAGCAGGGTATGTGCGGATCTGTAATGAACATTTCAATACAAAAAGGTGGACTTTGACAAGTGAGCGCTTTGATCTTTTTCAACAATTTTTCTCTTTGTTCGATATACAGTTCACATTGCCGTAGAATGTGATTGATATTTTCATCCGATTCACCACATTTGCAAGTAGGGCTGTCAATAATATTCACTCGAAACAATGAGGCTGCCAAATTATAATGATCAGATCGGCATCTAGCAATCGTAACTACCAGTTCTTTGGTAAGTTTTTGATTCGAGAACCAGGGTTTGATTCTGTCACTATCAAAGCATTCAAAAAATTTTTTGCCATTCGTAAGCCCTTCTATTTTCATTTCATTTCTAGTGTCCAGGAGAGCTCTGTGCTTGAATTCTTGAAAAAAGTCGGTGAAAGGTACTTTGAAAACAGTCTGTTCATCTGCTGTAGTAGCAGATTTAGCTAGTAGGTCAGCCTCTTCATTTCTTCGGATTCCTATGTGCGCGGGGATCCAAAATAAATCGACTCTACCTTTTTCATTATTTGTCACGAAATTCATAAATTTTTCTTTAGATTCAAGAATGAATCTATTAGTCTTAACTGTAACTTGGGTTAAACAGAGGGATTGCAGCGCGCTGAGTGAATCCGAGAAGATGAAGAAGTGAGAATCTCTATGATCGAGAATTAAATCAAAGGCTGCTGAAAGTGCTGCACACTCTGCCGTGAAAACAGAGGCATTGATATCCATGACAATTCTCTTCGAGAAGTCTAACTGGGGGCTTATGCAAGCCGCCCCTACGAATCTATGATCTTTAATCTTGCTCCCGTCAGTGTAGATCGCTATAGCTTTATTGATCTCCAAGGAATGAGATAATTCTTCCTCGGGCATTGCTGAATTTTTGAGGTCATGACCAAGTCTATCGTCAAAAGGAATCGATGTCATGAGAGTGGCATAGTCATGTTTGAATAGAACAAATTTATCTCCAGTAGAAACGATTGAGCTAATGTCTTTGATCTGTGAGATACACTTACGCAGTAGCAGAACTCTCTTTAGAATGCAAGTTCCTTTAACTAAAAAATATTTCTTGATGATGCAGGTGACGAGAGAATTTCCATTACAGAGAACTTTGATGAGGTAACAATTGGCTAAGTAAGTAGCTCGATTTTCCAAAGACGGGAGTTTCGTTTCAGCTAATAAGATATTACATGGTGTACTCTTACGATAGCCAAGGGCTACGCGGATTGCTTGGTATTGCATTCTTTCGATCCTTTCTCTCAAAGTTTTGGCACTGGGGAATGTGAATTCCCAGCTTGAAGCCGAAAATTGGAATTGTTATTATGAAATTGGTAAAAGTTCCACAACTTTGCTGCTGAAGAGTCTTTTGAGATGGGGCTTGATGGAGAATATCGAACACAACGTATCCTATCAGAATAGAATACTATGGTGCCCAAGATTTTGCATAAAGTCCCAAAAAACGACAATTTGAGGAAAGGAAAAAATATAACTACTCAAAAACATAATTTTGTATCCATTTGAATTTTCATTCAGATCATACCGTGAACGATGCCAAATATGATGCATATGCCCCGGTAGGCGCTAAAAATTCGGGGGAGTTGCTGAAGAGAGTTTTCTGGGAAGATAGTGCATTTCAATACGAGGGCGTGAAACGTTTAAGGTAGTTGTACACCAAAATTATTCATCAACAGAATTTCTCGAGATTCTGCAGAGAGATAGCTCTAATATCGAAGAGTACGTGTGCGAAATTCCAGAACGGCCATCCCGTTTTAGAGTATCGATCGTCACAATTTGACCAGTTTTGCACATTTTTAACATTGCGCTTATGGGAGCGGGGCCCAAAAACAGCACAAAAATGGGTCCAGCGCAAAACGTGATCAACAGAAAATGGTGGGACTGCGAGAGATCCGAGTTTATGTATCAATGAATCATATGGTCAAGCCTGGAGATGATGGACCACGTTGTTTTTTAGTAATTGTTCATACAAAGCGTAGAATACAAAAAATGCGACACGTGATTTCGATTTTAGGGTAGATAACTTTGAAAACCATGCCTGATTCTGTTCAGGAAGGCTTAGATGACCGTTTTTGTTTGTTGTTTGATGGAAAAAGTGCAATTATTAACAATAATAATAATTTCGAATATTTTGATGTGGGCAACAAAGTGAGGTTAAGTCTCTTTGACTCACGTAGTTGGTGTACAACTACCTTAATTCGCGTCCGATTGATGGGTTTCCGGCCTGAGCCGCAGGCGAGGGTCGGAATCATCACGAGAATGCGAATAATAGGTTTTACGCCTGTGTATCTAACTATACTTTCCGATAAACGGTGAGTAAAAGTGGACAAACAATGCGCAAAGTGCATTTTCACGCACAGTGTATCGAAAAAAATCTTGCAAGCCAGGATATTGTTCAAAATTGGTAAGAACTATTGTGGAAAGGTCTATGTTCTCTTCCAAGAGTAACATTATCCCGTGGAAGTATCTCAAGATGACGATACTCTTGACAGAGGGAATAGACCTCTCCCACAGTAGTTGTTACCGAATTTCAACAACAATTTGGTTTTTAAAATTTTCCCTCAGAAAATTGTTTTAGCACCTCCCACAAATTTCTAGCGCCTAACGCTGCGAATGCATCATGTTTTGCGTGGTTCAAATTACTCTTAAAAAATTCAAAGGGATACGAATTTGTTATTGAGTAATTACATTTTTTCATTTTTCATCGAATTATCGCTCTTTGGAACTCTATGCGAAATTTTGAGCACTTTAGGATTCTCTTCTGATAGAGTACAATATGTTCAATATTTTCCATCAAGCTCCGTCTCAAAAGATTCATTAGATACAGAGTTGTGGAGCTTTTAGCAATTTCAGAATGCCAATCTCAATTTCCGGCTCCAAACAGAAAATTCGCATAGCTCCGATGCAAAGTCGATCTGGGCTAAACGAACAAACACGCGTCACCTCGTTACAGCTCTGGAATCGTGGATTTCATTGCGGAGGGAATCCAATCTTTCGACCTTATTCCATTGGACGGTCTTAACTCGAATAGCCTTACTTTCTCGACGTGCCACTCACATTCTTGCTGTGGACTCCATTGGAAACTAACTGGCATAGGTTCACTCCCAGATAGGTCTAGAGAGTAGTACAGAGTTCATATTTTTCATCAAAAGTATAATTGATAGAGAGAAACACATTTACCCTCCATTCGGGGATTGGTAAGTTCAACTTGGAAAAATTCTCGGTTGAGGAGTTGATCATTACAGAAACTGGATCCATACATACATCTGGATGTATTTCAAGGACAACTCTTTCTCGAATCAAAATTTGTCGGACATAATGCTACTCAATTTTTTTCCTCTTCAAAATCAGTTCCCATGAATTATTCCATCTTCTTGACGTGTCACATAAATAGTAACATAAGTTACTAATGCCCAAGTTGGAATTTATCCTAGTTTTTGGCTTCCGAATAGTGTTGGGGGACTGATGCATTGCCATACTTCTATGATAGTCACTCATTAGTCATTGACTTTGATCCTCTGTACCCTGTCTTGTTGTAAAGCGAATGAACCACCTTGTGTGGGAAGTTTCCGCAATCCAAAAGTTCCTCACCTGAAAATCCGAAAGTTCGTTGCATGAAAACCTTCTCTTGCAAGCGCCATGACGAATGAAATTGGGAGTCTTTCCTTTAATTCAATTCCAATTTCATCATTTAGTCCCTTGTTTGGCTATGAAGAACACAAAGTTACACTGCTCCAGATTCTTTTGCTATGATTTGGAAGTATCCATCTTGGAATCAAGCAAAGTGCTGCTCATTGGGGGATTCATTCGAATGAGCGAGATACGTAAACATATTCTGGGTTTCCCTACTTGCTTCTCTTTGCAGCATGTATTTTTCAATCTGAGAGTTCACAAGCATTACCATGACTAAGTGTTGGGATCTTTTTCTCTTCCACTTCATTTTTCCTAGAAGTCTAACTTGGCTAGTATGACTATCCTATTCCCTGATGATTTCATCTGGGATCAAGATATGAATCTCAACTCTCGAGAGTCATGAGATCAGACGAAACGTGTCAAGTGGATGTTTAGTTGTGTTCAGCAAGATCTGAGGTGGAATAGATGGGAAGAGATTGTGAAATATTGATTCCAACTTATACGGTGGGCTAGGAGTGGTCAGAATTCCTGCTCCCCATCACCACGGTTTTGATTGTTCGGAATGGTTCGTGATACCTCTCAGGATGACCCTCAGCCTCGAGTGAAATCGTAAAATTAGCGCTCTTTGATTTCTTTCAATTTTAGTGATTTTCAAGCTCTTCTGTGCACTCTTCCTTTTTTCAAAGGTCAGTTTTTTCCTTTCAGTTATTCTCAGTGCGCCGGAAAGTTTGAGTGCACTTCATACAGCCCACTCCAGACGAGAATCCATTGGGAAAAAGTTTGTTGGGACTTCGGTCTTGAATATGAAGAACGTCCAAGTTAAATTCGAACGGCTTCAGCAACTATTTTTTTAAAATGCCCATACCATTTTATTCCGATTTGAGGTACCAGAATTAGATATCTTCTTGTGTAGGTTTATTCGTAGGTCAAAAAATTTTTTTGTCCCAGAAAGGCCTACAAGAGTGATTTTACCGAAAAAGTAAAAACTGAGACCATCTTACCGTATTTTGCTCGTAACTTTTGATTGCTTCGACTAATTTGGATTTTTCAAAAAACGTTTGAAAGGTGACTTCAAAACCTATCGAGTGATCACTGGCAAAATCTCACCGAGTTGTTTTTTGGATAGCTGGTAGGTAAAAAACTCAAGAATCATTGATTGGCTTATAACTTCCTTGACGTATATTTTAATATCCTTTATTCCATTCTTTTTCGATTTCCTCAGTGATAAACTACGGGTATGAGAATTTTCAGTAGTTATCTTTCCTTCTGGAGCATCGTAGAGCTCTTCTAGTGAGAAAAAAAATCTCAAAAACTTGAAACATGCGTTTTTACCTCGTTTAACTCCCCCGGGCGACCTCGCAACTCATTTCATTGTGTTTGCGAGACTGTTTCACCTTAGGAATGACTGTTTTGAGTATTTTTTTGAGTGTAACAGATGCTCAGATTCGTAGAAAATCACTCCGAAAGCAAATTTTCATCCAATAACTAGCATCTCCTGCGCATGCGTTGTCCTTTACGTCTTTGAAAGTACTCCCAATCGATAGCTGATCCAATTTCCTCCAAAAAAAACGTCTTGCTGGAGTCAATTCCATGCAGTAGAACCGGAGCTACAGCTGTTGGAATAAGAAAAAATGTCGTAGGTATCAAATCCGTGAAGCGGGAGAAAGATCGTCGGTCTCGCCTGCCGGTTGAAGTGTATATTCCCGCTTCTACCTCATCAAATCGACTTCCCCAAGGGGTCATCTTGAAGGAAATTGAGTCAGTTACTGATTTGAATTGGTTTTGAACCACCAAAGTCATTTGCATGCAAAAAAAATTCAAATCTAACGAATCATTGCCAGCAATTCTTTCCGACTCTGATGAGATGATTGTAAAGTTTCTGCGCTAGCGAATAACTTTGGAGCTTCAAAACTCACTTATATTGGTAGCTGACTCGATTTCCTCCAAGATGACTCATTGGTAGAGTCGATTTCATGGAATAGAAGCGGAAATATACGCTTTAACCGGTAGGCGACACCGATCTTTCTCTAGGCTCACGGGTTCGATACCTACGACATTTCTTTCTATTCCAACAGCTGTAGCTCCGGTTCTACTGCATGGAATTGACTTCAGTAAGAGGTTTTTCCAAGGAAATTGGACCGGCTATCGATTGAGAGTACTTTCGAAGACGTAGAGAACAACGCATGCGCAGGAGGTGTTAGTTATTGAATGAAAATTTGCTTTGGGAATGATTTTCTACGAATCTGAGCATCTGTAACACTCAAGAAAATACTCAAAACAGTCATTCCTAAGGTGAAACAGTCTCGCAAACACAATGAAATGAGTTGCGAGGTCTTCTGAGGGAGTTGAACGAGGTTAAAACGCATTTTTGAGTTTTTGAGGTTTTTTTCTCACTAGAAGAGCTCTAGAGGGCTCCAGAAGTAAATATAATGACTGAAAATTCTCATACACGTAGTTCATAATTGGAGAAATCGAAAGAATGAGATAAAGAAAATCACGCCTCGCGGTAGCGAGGCAGCGAAAGTATGTAGCATGGCGCATCGCTGCCTCACTACCCTTATACTATACAGCTGAATGGCTGGTTTCCCAACCTCAAAAAATTTCGAACATACTTATCTCCCCTTTGTCTCCCTCCAATATACCCATGCTTACTCCTCAGGACCTCCATTCACCCCTTCAACAAGATCCAAAAGCAATCCCAACGCTACCTTTAAAAGTTAGATAAATATACTAGTGCTCTCAATGCATTGACTTCAATTCTCATTGAGCAACTTTTCAATCTAGGGAACCACTTCCGCCGCCATCTAGTGATGCAATTCACATCCGCTCCCAGTGTGACACTAGATGTAACTGCTATCGTGAGTGTATGTGTGTGTGTGTATTTATATGAGTGCGAGTTTCAAATTGTCCCTAGACATCAAGATTGCATGCGATGGCGTTATGAGTGAACGCTGACATGGGCGGGCACGCATGGTGCGTCATGTGTGAGATGTGAATGCTTATGTATGTGTGCGATACGGCATTGCGTTGCATGTTTGGATGTGATACCGCGCGCGGTAACGAAGGGATCTGTACATGCGTGATTAGGACGTAACTTAGGTATTTCGAAGCCAAGAACGGCGGAGGTCGGAATTTGGCTTAAAAATTGAGTAGTTGAAATATATCTGCACTCTGACTTTTTATAAATGTTTTCCAATCTATCTGGCATCCAAAAACAATTCCCAGACGGGCATAAACGTTAGTCAATCTACGTGAAAGATATGGGCAATTTTCGATATATTTTTGCCACAGTAAGGACCATTGGCATAAAAACTGAACTCAAAGGCGTAAATCGAAACGGATCGTTTTTTCCGAACACACAGTTTTTTCACGGAGAGAGTTGAATGTGAGAAAAATTTCGGACCCGAATCTTGCATTAGTGTTTTTTGCATTAGAGCCAGTGAAAACGGTCAAGACATCTCTTACTTTGCAACGGGAAAATTGCCCGTAAATCATCACGCGGGTTTTTTTTCTTTTATTCTAACGCGGGAGGCTGTTCACGTAATTTATCACTCCGCTAAATGTAAAAAATTTTTCTGGTGTGTTAGGGATTGATTACCGCCGTCATAGAGCAAATTGAAGCGATTCAGGCCCGGTGTCGCTTTATCGGGAAGTATTCGGAAAATTTGCAAAATTCCAGGACAAAATGTCGGTTGTGTTTCAAGTATTTTGAAGTAAGACTTGATACTCGATTTGTAGATGATATAACCTTTCCATAACCCAATTTCGATGTTTGAGTGGTGCGAAACCGGGATCGAATGAACATCTCGGTAAACTACACGATTGAAATGTGCACCTCCAATTCAGTACGTGCCACGAAGCCACGGTAAGGACATTTTGAGCAATTTTGGTGAGCTCAGGGCCATATTAAACTTATATCCGCTCCCGGAACTATTGGGATGAGATAACAACTCGTGGATTGCCGTGCGCGGCAACGAAGGGATCCATATATCCCAACTCCAAGCTCAAGCATTGACTTGGCTAGATGAAAAACAGCTTGGCTACGCACAAGTCACGGTAAAATTGTGTTACAGATACACCTTACAAAGGTACAAGTTCTGAAAGTATGGTGATGCTGTTTTTTATGGAATGAGAAAAAATTCGTTCGATTTTTTCTTACGAAATCAAAGGAACCCAGAGTATATCTCGCCATTTACCACTAGCAATTTTCACCAGTAACGAAGTGATTGATATCTACATATTTCATTGCTCAAGTACCTATTAAGAATGGAAAAAGGAAGCATAACTACGTTGTCAAATCAATTTTGAGTGGGCGGTGTTGTGTCACGTGCCCTCAATGAGCCCATACATAGCTTGATATGATAATTAAACAACGAATTTCTTTCGAATCTCGATTAATTTTCTCAGATACTCCGAGTAACGAGAGATAAAATTCTCTCTGAGCAGCTTCGAATCAATTGACCGTCGAGATTCAAAAGAAATTCGTTGTTTAATTATCATATCAAGCTATGTATGGGCTCATTGAGGGCACGTGACACAACACCGCCCACTCAAAATTAATTTGACAACGTAGTTATGCTTCCTTTTTCCATTCTTAACAGGTACTTGAGCAATGAAATATTTAGATATCAATCACTTCGTTACTGGTGAGAATTGCTAGTGGTAAACGGCGAGATATACTCTGGGTTCCTTTGATTTCGTAAGAAAAAATCGAACGAATTTTTTCTCATTCCATAAAAAACAGCATCACCATACTTTCAAAACTTGTACCTTTGTAAGGTGTATCTGTAACACAATTTTACCGTGACTTGTGCGTAGCCAAGCTGTTTTTCATCTAGCCAAGTCAATGCTTCAGCTTGGAGTTGGGATATTAAAATATACGTCAAGAAAGTTATAAGCCAATCCATGATTTTTGAGCATTTTACCTACCAGCTGAAAAACAACTCGGGAGGGTTTTGCTAGTAATCAATCGATAGGTTTTGGAACCACCTTCCAAATGTTCTTCGGGAAATCCAGATTGGTCGGAGCAATCGGAAGTTACGAGGGAAATACGGTAGGATAGTCTCAGTTTTTGATTTTTAGGTAAAATCACTCTTGTAGGCCTATCTGGCACCAAAAAAAATTCTTGGACCTACAAACTGTAGGAAATATCTTATTTTGGTACCCCAAATCGGAAATGAATGGTAAGGGAATTTTTGAAAACTAGTTGCAGAAACGGTTTGAATTTGACATGGACGTACTCTATGTTCGAACGTATATATTCCAAACCCAAGAATTCTATGGACTCTTCCCATCAATAGCACAAGAATGATGATCTCTCAACCATGAATGAGCTCAGAGCATGATATTATCACATCAACTCATGGGATCCCCTCTGTCTTCCTCACCCTGAATCATGACAGTAATGTTATCCTCATTATCCGACTTATGCCGTGAAGCTTTCGCAAGATTCTTTGTTTTCGCGGACTTACTATCAGAATCTGTTTGTCAGTCGGCATACCTCATTGCACGATGTATAACTGCTCTCTTATAGTATTGTCTTGGCAATTCATAGGGTGATATCAATGTTCCGAATGCTTCCGGAACCTGCCTAATAATTCGGGGGTTCTCTTGTGTCAAGGAGTGCCCCACGTGCGTTGAATATTCCAAGAGATGCGAGGAATTGTTGATACATGTTTTTCATATGAGCTCTCACTTACTGTAGGACAGAATATTTGAGTAATCTCGAGACGAGGTACCTGGATTCCGACATCACATTAATTCCCGAATGCGTGCGATATCCGCACATGTTGAGCATCAGAGAGGCTGAGAGTTTCTCAATGAGTAGTTCGAGGGGTCTGCCCACCTTAACTTTACACTTACATCGGGTACAAGGTTCAACGAGAATCACGCTGCTTACGGTGAAAAGCTACACCGAACAGTATGTGAGTACGAGAGCATCATTAATGCATGAATGAAGTATTGAAAATGTTATTCCAAGTTACTAAATTGTTGGAAATTATTGGGGGCTGGGAATCATTGCATCAAAACTTTTGATTCAGAAGTATTACCCTAAGAAGACTCGCTACATCATTATCATCTTGTAGGGATCAGTTAAATGACATTCTGGGAAATTCATAAGATATGTGTCCTACTTGGTTTTCGACTGGAGATGCATTACGATTTCACCCGAAATTGGAGGTTATCCTGAGAGGTATCACGAACCATTTCTAACTATAAAATGCATGGTGATTGGCTGCTGGAACTCCGACAATTTCTAGCCCACCGCAATGTGTCTTATGAGACATGAGACCACGAAAAGTATGTTGAGTAATTTTTCTGCAGAATCTGAACGTGGAGAATTGGAAAATGATTGATTACATCACGATCTGGTTATGGGCGTTTCTCTGGAACTTTTACACCTGCTGGAATACAGCTATGGATGATGATATAAGGGAACAATCAAATCTATCGGTCCTGATCGAAGTGAAAATATCATTATCTGAGTCTCAATATGAGATACCTTCGGCCTCTGTATGATCAGAAGAAGTCGATTCATTCTAGCTCATTCAAAGAGAGAAAATGTGGGGAAGATCCTGTGGAAATACTTGGTACATTTGGGCGGTCTTACGGATATTCTGGTGATGCCGCGCAACTTTTCGGGTTGATTCAAGCTGCATTTGGTGGGTAATATATTAAAGAAAAATGTCCCAAAAGCGCGATGGTGTGCTACCAATTCAGCCAAAACTGTATGACTTTGGAAATTGGAAATAAAAAATCAATCATGTCTTGTTCAACTCAAAGATGATTACGCCCAAGCTCCTGCCGTGACTCTGAACGCAATTTTTGGAATGCATATCTAAAGTAGATGCAATTGCGGAGATTTTGCGACGAGCCTCGTGTTGGTGCGATATTTCTGTCTAGAATACGGCCGTTCTGAAGTGAAATAGAAAAAACGTGACTCATGAAAAAAATTCAGTTTTTCTCATCCCACATTGGCGGATCGAGCTCTACGTCGATAAAACCATTTGTGACCGGATACCCTGACCTTACGAAGCTGCAAAAAGCCCAAGGCGTTCGTTGGAATTGTCAATCTTGCCAAATAATTGCTTAGGAAATTCTGGGAAATCGGCGAAAAACAACTTGAGTTCGACTTATTAACGTGATTTTGGCGATGCCACTTACTCTATATGAGTTCCAATAGTGGTTTTGTAACTCTCAATACTACACAAATATGTGAGCAAAGGGTCCCAGGTGTGCGTTGAGCGGTTATCATTTCTCATCGATTTTCAGCAAAGTGCAACAGTTCCAGAGAAACGCTCTTATCTCTGTGAGTTTGGCTCAACATGAGTTACTCACCATCTCCACTGACTCTCAAATTGAGATGGTTAATGCTGGATTGAATTTTCTGGCTTCCATTCTTTCCTCATCGGCCTAGACAGATTATTATTTTCAATCTATTTAGTGAATGGAAGAGATAGTGAGTAGAACGAGTTGAGTCAAAGGGACTAAGCGGTTAAGCATAGTGAATCGGCCCTTGTCAGGTATGAGCCCCGGACTAATTTTCCCCAGTTTCTAACACCAAAGTGAGTGGGAAGAAAGGATCATTGGGTCCCGAGGTCGCCTATATATTTTTTAACACCCTGAAACGACTCTAAAAAAGGCTAAAAATCGATGTTCCATCAACTGAATCGCATTTCAACGCATCTTAATGAATCTTCCTGAAATTTTTTTGACATATTCTTGAAACATTGACAATTTGAAACAAAGTATTTGCGTATCGCCAACTCTCCATTTAGGCCCCAAAAAAAATTCTTGAAAACTAAAAACCAATTTTTCTCATAAAAATTGACCGAGGAAACGTGAAATTCTTATTTCAACGTGTTTGCCAGAGAAAAATCCATCGGATATGGGTCTTTTCAGACATTCCTAAGTGGTGGAAAGTGGTCAAAATCGCCTAAAATCATTTCTAAAGCAAATTCCGATTTAGTAATCAGCATCTCCTGCGCATGCGCATTGATCTACGTTCTGGAAGATAGTCACAATCGATAGCTGGTGCAATTTCCTTCAAAATGACCCTTGACAGAGTCAATTTGATGCATTGGAACCCGAGATATAACTATTTTTAGAGGGAAAAAAATTCAAGGTACGAAATCCGTCAGGCGACGGTAAGCGTGGCGAGCCCAGTGATGAGTGGATGCTCATATTTCCGCTTTTGCTGCATGAAATTCACTCCGGCAGGGGGTCATTTTGAAGGAAATCGCGTGGGCTATCGTTCAAGAATAGTTTCAGAACCCAAAAATCACGCGCATGCGCAGGAATTAACAGTTTATTGCCTATATGGCAAGGTTCCGCTATCTTTTATTGTCACCGTTCCAATAATCGTCAAGGTTATAGCACAGAAAGACTGAAAACTCATATGGTTAGGTTTAAAGTATATTTTGCATCAATATTAATCACATGAGTATTTTCTGGAAGGTATCAAAGCAGGTAATGATCGAAAACCACATTCAAAGTAGAAAAAATATCCAAGAGTTTCAAATGCTGACGGTTCCTGTTCCTAGAGAATTTTTGAGTTCTCTCAGTCTTCGTACTCACCATCATCTGCTATCAATGGTTCCAAACCTTCGTGTTCAAATATTCGGCTGAGAATTTCAGCTGGTCTAATGATATGCGACAAATACCTGGCGTGTGACAAGTAATAAATTATAGATGCCACGTGCGAGCAGCATCCGATGGTGCGGAGTCCATTGGCACACTCGCAGCAATATCCGGCTATGGCGCGAATGCCAGCGTATCGGCTGTCATATTTTATAAAACATTTATACATTTTTCTGTTTACATGCCGTGACCTCACTTCGAATTCGATTGTGTCTGGCGACTCCTTAACATAACTGAGGGCTATGTTGCCGTCATCATCGTAAATCTCGGCCAAATAAGAAACCGCTTGGGATAAATGATAAGATCCAGTGAACAGGATCTTTAAGTCATCTTCCGTCATTCCAGGAAAATCTTGGATGTCATTCGAGGTCACCTTCGACAGCAAAGAAGACCGTCTGTTCCATCGCTTCTCTTCAACTTCTAGAGCAAGTTGATTGGTATCGTGAACGTCTTGGGTCATCCTCACGAAGATAGCATCTTTCATTCCTGAGTCACTATTTAATCTTCTTCCATATTCATTATGAAGACAGCAAGCTATGCGAGCATACAGTCCTATTTTTGGAAGTAGCTTGTTGTCGACTTGGTTGTGCAATAGTTTACATTTTCTACCTATAATGCCATGAACGGCTTCTACTACCCAACGGCATTTGGTGACTTTCCTAGATTCATTGGCTTCGACTGTTGTCAACTGTTTCTGGTTGCCTTTCAAGGCGGGCATCATCACAACAAATCCGAGTCCTTCTAAATAACTCTTCACATCCCGAAATCCTCGGTAAAATGAAAATATCTCCGGGCTTCAACAATCGCCGTATTCCATTTGGATCTTCCATTATCAATTTCATTATAGTGGCATCGTTCTGCGTTCCATAAAATGGTCCAGGCAAGTCGACAACAAATCCATCTGTTGTGCAAATGGTCATGGGTTTACAGAGAGGTTTCTTCTTTTGTCCAGAGTACGATTTTCTTTGATAAGCGTTATTGGAACTCTTTTCATGGCTTATGTATGTTCCATCACAAATCAGTGCCAATCGGTTCCCAATATTGAATAATTTATTGGCTACGGGAGACGTGTGGTTTTTGATAAGATAATCTCTAGTGTACACAGTGGGTCCGAATCGTTTGGCTAGAATATCAACTTCAAATGAATTCAAAACTGATGTACAAAAATGAGATACTAGTCGAGGATTTTTGAGATCCAAAATTGAAGCGACTACTTCATCAGAATTTCCAGTCCATAGTTTGAACAAACAGGTTACAACAGCTTGAACTGCATTTCTATTGTCCGAAGCACGTAGTGATTTCATTTTGCTGACCAGATCTTTCAATTCATCTGAAGTCAGTCCAGTGAAAACTTTCAAACGCGCGTCTGATATACTCCACTCGCCGATATGTTCAAACAGACCGTCATTAATTTTGTGACTCAATCGTGACATAAAAGTGGAGAATTCTGAACTAGGAATAGAACACTCATTTGAATAGATGGTTAAATCATCCACTTCGCTACGATAAAGCAATCTTTTTTGGATCAAATGTCTTAAGCAACAACGATTTCTCTTTGGAATGTAAATCTGTCTCAGTGAAAAAACTTGAAGACGCGCCTCCTCTGGAACGAGAACGAGGTCATTTTTGGCTTGACAAATGAAACAATACCCGCTAGAGATTATGGTTCTCGCAAGAGGTACATTAACGTACTCAATTTCTTTTTCTTCAGGGATTTCATAAAGTTCACCAGAAGATTGTTGAGATGGTATCGGAGGTGACTCAGAGAAGTTTGATGACTGACTTCCTTGAGAATTTTGGGCATGTTGATCGTTCTGTATAGGTACTGGCTCATCTAGTCTTGGACGTTTGCTTGCTCGTTTGTGAAGTGATCCATAACATTTCTTACAAATAAGAGATCCAACTCTGAGATCCTCTTCAAAAAACTGAGAGATGCGTTGAATTGATTGCTCAGTAAGAACTATTTGCTCGCTTTTTGGCAACTTTTTGATTGACTGATGACAATAAATACATCTGGTGTCTTCATTCTTCTTACAAGATGTCACGGGCTCACCTCTATCATTAACCTTTGGAGTGCTACAATAAAAAGATTCATATTTCAATGTTTACCGGAAGATTCAATGTAAAGAATCAATAAGATCATACCTAGGAATTGGTTTTGACATGTTTGATGCGAGTAACAGTTGCGTAGTTGAGCATTTAGTCTCAACACTGCATCCCAAAATCAATAGGATTTTCAGAAGCAGAAAAAGCTGCAGTATAAACTTCATCTCGTGGTTGTATCAATGACTAGTTTGTGTAGGAGACTGATCTGTAAATCAATCATTATGAGTTTTATATATTTCCAATCTGAGATCAAACTATTTCCTGTGACCGATACCCAATTCTATTCACTACAATTATCTACACATTGATCATCAAACTAGTTGAAATTCATTCAAGATAAAACTATTCAAAAGTAGAGTACTTGTGCATTTCAGATGAGATTAAATTGACCCTTGACACAACATCTCTCCATCAAGTTTTCAGGTTGCATTGATTCAACCACTTGAGTATGATTGGGAAAGACTCACCTATCATTGTGTTTTTATTGGAGTATCCAATAACTGACATTCGTCTCTGTCATAATAGTGCAAAAATCTGACGTGGTGATAATCTGAGACCCAAGTCAGTTTCCAGAGGTACATCCCATACCTTGCACATTTCAAGGAGTTGTACGAAGGCAAATCCATTGATTTAACATTGATTGTCTTCTTTTCACAAGAGTGTTCTACCATTAAAAACCTCCAACAATTTCCTTCGAGTACTATCCAGCTGTCACATCCCCCTGTGTACCAAATTGAGATTGATAATTTCACATTATAGTTAATTGGAAGAGCTTGCACACTCAGATGCAGCTATGATTTGCGGAAGAAGCATTGACAACATTTGATGAGGGTTGTTTTTGTTACAAGACATTCGCATGAATTTTTGGAGGTGAAAATTGATGTTGAAAGTCCTAGGAATTCTGCAAATGTTAGTAGGTACCTGTGTTAGCTTTTTGAACTCATTTAAATGTTTGTAAAATGAAACGACAAATTCAACTCCATTTTCATCATAATTGCTATCTGAGGATCCACTAACATTTTGTGATTACAAGGAATCATTTCAAAAAGCACTCTGCAGCACAAGTGCAAGAACTCTTTGGTTATAACTCATTGTAAGATCAACCACTGTCACAGTCACAGAATTAATGCATTCCCCTCTCGAGTGAAGGAAGAAGAGGATTGCATGCTTGAGTGCTAGGTGTACGTGGATTGAGAATTTATAATTAGAATATATACTCACACTATATACAAAATCCTGGTTGTCAAATAGCTTGGACTCTTGAAGCAAGGATTTTTGGATATGATAATTCACACAAATGAATGATAGTGGGTTCCTCTTCCCAAGCTCAATTGTATAAGAAACTGAACCAGTTTTATTACAGCTTCATCTCAGAACTCTTAAAACGAAGGAAGTGTTTTTTGATTCTGAGTTGCACATTCACCAGAGACACTGCCACTAGATTACCTCTGTAAACATCCTTTCTTGAGCAGCTCATCGCTCAAGTGTAAAAAGATGAGGTTATTCTCAACTAGAACATTTTTTTATTTGTCGCTGCAACTCTTGATTGAGAAATCATAACTGCGTATTACTTATTTGGCACAACACTTTCAGTTGATCAAGTTTCACTTGTGAAGTTTAGATTTTGAAATCAAGCCGGCAAATTGCTGACAACTTATACTATGCCTGCAGGCTAAACCACATATTGGACATCATTGGTGGTGAGAATGAGCATTTGTGCAACTTCAAGATTCAATGCAATAACAATTAAAATCTGGCACAGCTGTCTGATTGCTCTATATTTTTTCGTGATTTTTGGAATTTGCTCGATAAAATGCAAGAAAATAATCGCGGTATCTAGAGATGAACTTCTGATCCGATTTTATCCGTTACGAGAGTCGATTTGGAATGTTCCAATGGAAGTTTTGTCAAAGGGAGTACCGTTAACGAACACCTCGATGGACAGATGTCCCGAGCAGAGTCTGCCCGCGAAGAAAAATCAAATTGGTGCGGTGTATAATATTAAAAGGGGTTCTACAATGACGAGTTACAGGATCAACAGTCAGCTGTCTAAGCGCATGCGCAAAAGCGCGCATCTAATTAGGTTCATCGATCACATGCATATATATATCTATGCAGAATAGCTTATAGACTATAGTAATGAGGAGGGTATATGAAGAAGGTGACAGAACAAGGCTCTACCTTTTCTACACTTATGTCTTATACGGAATATACGGGCCGGTACTATGTAGTGACCCTGGGTTTGCCCATCTGCTCATTTGGTCCCCACCTGTGTTTATAAAGCCCCTAGAATTTTCAGGGAAATCTAGTCAATTCATCCAGTATTTTATCGTGTGAATGAGGAGATCACAGAGATTGGGGAGTTGAGGAATCGAGAACAACGCGGACGTGAATCTTGATCATCTTACACCACAATAAGCATGAAAATCTTGCCACATAGACAATAAACTGCTATTTTCTGCGCATGCGCGTGTTTTCTGGGTTCTGAAACTATTCTTAAACGATAGCCCGCGCGATTTCCTTCAAAATGACCTCCTGCCGAAGTGAATTCCATGCAGCAAAAGCGGAAATATGAGCATCCAATCATCACTGAGCTCGCCACGCTTACCGTCGCCTCACGGATTTGGTACCTTGAATTTTTTTCCCTCTAAAAATAGTTATATCTCGGGTTCTAATGCATCAAATTGACTCTGTCAAGAGGTCATTTTGAAGGAAATTGCACCAGCTATCGATTGAGACTATTTTCCAGAACGTAGATCAATGCGCATGCGCAGGAGATGCTGATTACTGAATCGGAATTTGCTTTAGAAATGATTTTAGGCGATTTTGACCACTTTCCACCACTTGGGAATGTCTGAAAAGACCCATATCCGATGTATTTTTTTCTGGCAAACACGTTGAGATAAGAATTTTTCGTTTCCTCGGTCAATTTCTATGAGAAAAATTGGTTTTTAGTTTTCAAGAATTTTTTTTGGGGCCTAAATGAAGAGTTGGCGATACGCAAATACTTTGTTTCAAATTGTCAATGTTTCAAGAATATGTCAAAAAATTTTCAGAAAGATTCAGTAAGATGCGTTGAAATGCGATTCAGTTGATGGAACATCGATTTTTAGCCTTTTTTAGAGTCGTTTCAGGGTGTTAAAAAAATATAGGCGACCTCGGGACCCAATGATCTTTTTTTCCCACTCACTTTGGTGTTAGAAACTGGGGAAAATTAGTCCGGGGCTCATACCTGACAAGGGCCGATTCACTATGCTTAACCGCTTAGTCCCTTTACAGAGATGATCAGATCGTGATGTGATCAAACATTTTCCGCGCACTCTACGTTCCGATTTTGCGAAACAATGACTCGACATGCTTTCCCTGATCTCAAGGGTTGAAATCGATATTTTGCAATCTCTTTTCATTTGTCCTACCTTGGATCTTGCTGAACATTGCTAAACATTTACTTGACATATTTTCCCTGATCTCATGGCTCTCACGAGTTGTAATTCATATTTTGATCCCAGATAAAGTTATCAACGAAGAAGGTGATCATACTCGCCAAGTTAGACCTTTGGAAGGAGTGAAGTGGGAGGGGGCAGATTGATTGTATTTGACCTCTCGTCACCTGACTGAAGAGAACCGCAATATTTCCCGTGAACCCATACTCTCAACCTTATTCATACGCGTATTCGCACCTTACATTTCCAGTCTCAATATGTGATGCACGCCCGTCCTTGTTCAAACAGCCCCTATAACTTGTATCATCATTTCCTCATCCTCTACTGGATTCATATTAGATCAGTGAGTTGCATATGTGAAAATACAGTGGAACCTGTCTAATTTGGGCACCTTTGGTTCCACCCTAACCCGCCCATAATAGACAGGTGCCCGAAATATAGAGTTAGAGACAGGTTTTACTGTAGGTAGATTTATCTTTTTTCTTACGACGAATCAAGGACATAAATCAGTTTCTCTCCTCCTCCCCGAGTGGATAAATCATATGAAGTGATCAACCGATTCCTCCCTCTCTTCTCTTCCTGTCTCTTACACACACTCTCTTTCCACCAGAAAATAACCCCAGAAATACATCTTATAGCATCACTATTCAACACTTGTTTCAGATACAGCTCGAAGTACAATGGACAGCTGTTGCTTGTGGACAAACAAAGGATCAGGTTGAGATGACTAATGCTGCCAGACAATTCCTCACTATGCACGGATTCATGCCATTACGGCCTCGCTGCCTCAATTTTTGATCCGAAGCTCATCGAGGATTGAATGCAGCGCCATTTGAAAAGGAACGCCTCTGACTAGATTGCCTCTCAATGTCTTATCCCACCTCAAATTTGCAAATTGTGTGGATGATTTCGTCTCATCCTCATCTGGATACTGAAGCTTCTATTTTGAATGCATACCTGAGTTGATCCCTATAATTATTCAGCGTGTTTCTAGCAAATCTTCTCGAGCAATCCCAATCTTTCGTGTCATGATTCGGGAGCTTTCCCACTCCATTCGTAACAGAACCAACCATCCTCGTACTCCCGCCAATTTGAACCCGTGACTGTTTCGTTGAGTCCAAGAGAAGTATTTGGAACACTGTCAGTATGATACATACAATCGATCCGACACGCAACAGAATCGTTTCTATTTATTCGGATCATATCGATACGGTAGATATCATAAGAAGAATCGCTCTCAATTCGCTAGAGATATAATGGTTATGTAAGACTCAGTATTTTGGTGGAACTATCTGTCGGGCTCGAAACTTCGCTCTTTCGAGTATTGTGATTCTACAATCGGGCCAGGGGAGGCTGGCTGAACGTATCCATTCGCCAGGTAGCTGCCGCCCGAGAGCCGATGCGAATCGAGGAGTGGGTATGTTTCGAAATTTGACAAACTTCATCGTCGAATCTTCCAGATGTATCAATCATAATTCGTTGAATCATTGAGGTATCATTCTGGTGGTTTTTGATCAGGAATTGAGGTTTTTCGAGGATTTTTCCATTGCAACGAAGAAATGAAGTGAACAGCTCATCTACGAGTCAATTAATTCGTCTACTGCGACGTTCCGATGACTACTTTGTCATTATCTTCCGGACTAGAATTCAAATTAATGAACGCCATATAGAGAAAACACAATCTGTACAGATATACACAAATCCTTATAGTAAGGTCATACATGAACATTGGGTGTTCGTTATTTACTAATTTGAGCGCATACTCACCGGCGCGGCGCCCCCTAGATCGTCTTGAAATGGCTCGAAAATGAGTGATCAACTTCTATCGGGCCCGGGAAAAATCACTAGATAGTGCTCCTAGATACTCTCCACCCGCTGTCCTGGAACTCGACAGAGTTTTTCGTCTCTTATCATTCACCTGTCGCACAAGTACTTGAATCTCATCCAAGAATGTTCAGGAACATAAGTTCAGATGTAAAATTCCACGCTGAATCCGAATGCTACGTCAAATTTGCCGTCAACTGGACACCTGGTCATGGGAAATTGGATTTTCTGTCGAGAAATCGATTTTTTGGGGTTGTCCCTCACTTCTGGCCATCCCAACGCATCGTGAATGAGCGCGTCATGCCCAACATGCTTTCTAGTCCCCTGCTCATCCCCAAACTCTAATTAGACGTGAATTTCGTATCAAATAGACTGAGGATCGAGAATCAGAGTGGAAAATCATGACGGAAGATATAAAAATATTTCATTCTCGTGTGATTCATATCTTGTTGGCGATACATATGGTTTGAAGGGCTCTGACAAAGAATACATATTTACTGTCCTACCCCTCGCTCTCCCCGTCTATGAGTCCCTCGAGGCACGAATGCATGCGCACTACGGTCTGCGCAATAGATTCGCTTTGTATACCCTCCTGTGTGACACATGATGTCTGTTATATGTCTATTGAGCACTAAATGCGCATGGACTGGAGCTTCATGGACATCTGGGACAGTCGGGGAGAAGAAAGTTGAGGAACTGTGCGTTCACCTTTGAGGCTCTAACTACTTCTGCGCTTGGAATTTATCTTCCATCGGCTTTAAGTATTCTGATTGAGAGAACTACATCCTTAGTCGACGCTGTTGTAGGAAACTGTCATGTTACACATGCGCACAAGATGAGTGACGGATGATGCCTGACAGAGATCTCAAGTGGTATCTTATGAATATGTTCGAGCAGTCCACCATTCCATTGCTACGTTCCCACGGTACCACTCGCGGCTCTCAGCTCTGCCCTTGAATTCAGCATCGATGAACCAGCTTGCAGAGAGGAAGAGTGAAATGCAAAAGGAGCCTGCATCTCGATTTCCGAACAGCTGTCCATTGTAGGACAAAGTTCAAACTTTCCTATACCATCAAATTAGTCTCATGCTAGCTTGGTCGCGGAGATGTTAGGCCAAGTCAACTCCACCCCAAGTCTACGTAGGGTTTACTCGCGTCGTCCGCCGGCGTAGGGTTGAGTTGGCATTGCGCACGCAGCGCTATTAGATTTCTCATCTGATCATCTGATCATCCGATGTGCCGCGTGAGCCGCATCGGCAATTTCTTCATTTCGCAGCTGAAAATTCGTTTTGGAACTGAATAAGGGTAATCCTCACGACTCGTTGACATTCGGCCTACAGAAGAATCAAAATTTGGATGTCAAGGCATACACCCCAGCGATAGTTCAGATTGAGATGTTGTAAATATCTTTAATATTTACACGAGCAAACGGTTTGCAGAATTCGTCTTTGCAAACGTGACTAGCTAGAAAACACCGCTGTACTTACTCTTGTTTTCTGCTCACCTCGACCGTGCCCATCTCACGCATCGATCGATGACCGGGAGATCTGGAACTGTGTGTACTGCACTCTACTACAAAATTGCTTTGAGAGCATTCTAAAGCCACATATCATTCAACATAAAAAAAAATATGATCGATATTGATCATGATAGCTAAGCAAAGCCGAAATCATGCATGCAATCTAATTGTTACTCTACTCTATCCAAGTGGCTGCGTTTTGACTCCTCAGCCGAAAGATTTTAATACAAACCTGAAAATAAAGTCATGATATTTTTGGGAATTGAATTATTGGGTGAGATTCTCAGAGATAGATTTTGTAACTATTTTGACCAACATTTATTACTACAAATTATAAATTTCCAATGAAGTTAGTTATATTGATTCTAGATAATTCAAATCCCACGATCGTGATCGTGTACATAGAATTTAATTGGATTTATAGCATCTGGATAGCTTCGAGAGCTTACTGGTCTGTAGATGCCCACGGCTTCATCATTGAAGGCCCAAAATTACCGTCTAACTGAAACACATTGAATCAGTACGTATTAGTACTCTTGCAAGTGAATATTGTATTCAATTCGCAATTGCTATAATAATTTATGGTCGAAATGATTTTAAAACGCGCATATCATTAGATAGCTAAGCGCACAGATTTTATCCGATGAAAAATTCCTAATATGACGAACCCGTGATTTTACTGCCCTATGGGGGAAACGTTTCGGAACTCGTGCACTGGGTGATGTACCGGTCTCTTTGCCATGGACAATATTTTCCACCACGTGGTGAGATTGTCCTGAGACACAGTAGCTGCGCAGTGTGCCGAGCCCTAGACCTAATCGCGTGTTTTATTTGGGGATTTTAATTAGATGCCACTGCGTATCATCGTACGCCTGTAGAATCTAATCCGCACCTCAACCATCCACCCCAACTGCGCCTCTAGGACGCCTGTAAAGGTGTATTAGACTTACTTTATTTCTCAACTCGTACAAATCACTCGAGCTCCTTGATACCGGGTCGAGTACCTGTTCCGCTTGGCAGCCAATTCCAAAACCTTAGCCACTCGGCGATCCAAAGACGAGAGAGCCCCTCTAGCTCGTGTCGTCGCAGATATACCCAGAGCTCAAGCGATTCCCACTTTTGTGATAAATAGGGCGGCGCGTCAATTCTTCGATGGGCCGACCTAATCGGTTGCGTAAACGCGCGATATTCATGCTCGCGAACCAATTTTGCGCATCATTAACATGCAAGCTAATTAATGTGAGTTTTTCGGTGGGAGTGAGAAAAGTAGAGGGAAAGCCACGGGTGATTTCACATACGCACTTCGGCGCGAATATTCAAAAATATACATTTTCTAGTCTACTCTAGAATTAATCAACAAAGCAGTGCGCATGCACCAATTCAGCTATATGTTATTTTTCTTTTAACCACCACCACACATATATGAAGCTACTTACACGACTGGTCTGCCATTTTTCACAGATAGATGACTGAAAATGCTTACAAAGGTTAAATCTATAATATCTTGAAAATATGCATATGTTGCATAGCTCCCCCAAATTATCGGAATCAAGCCTATTCGAATGGAGATAATTTGAAGCAAAACAATTTTTAAGGTCAGACCATCGAATCGTGTGAAAATTACCGTGCTTCTATAAAAGATATGTCATCATTTATGACCAGGAACTAAAAAGATAAGAAGAATTACGATTTGATAAGTAGTTGACGTGTCTTCCTCCAGGGGAGTTAGGGATAGGAAGGGATAGCACGGCTCCACTTCCCACGCCGTACCCGTGGGATCCAACCCAATAGGTTTACCTCCTGTGTGCCAGATATATGCCCCTCAAAAGGGGCAAATAGCCAGCGCACAGATGGCTAATGATCCCCCCGTAAGGGAGTGGGAATTGGTGATAGGGAAATTATAGGGATCAGGATTGACTCTAATGACTCGATAATCAAAGTCAATTTATATCTCCATTAATTCTACTAAAAAGAACAAAATTTCTGATGGAATTGTTTGTGAAAATCAGACGAATATCTATATTTACAACTTATGACCAAGATTTCAAGTGAAAGTAAATACTACGTATATCAAAATTAATCTGTAAATGTATTTTTATTGATTTTCTAAACTAGGAGCTAAATATCTACATGTAATTCTCATGTGATTCTCAAACAAGGTACTATGATCTTTTTTCAACCGTTCATTTTCAGCCTGAAGGGCTTGATTCTCTGTTCGTAGTTCGTCACATTGACGAGCCATTTCATTTGCAAATTCTTTGGCCCCACGGAGGGTATCGCATTCAGCGCGTGAAACAAATAATTCTTCTTGCGCGGCTCGTAGCGCCTCCACCGTTGCCACATTGGATTTTGCCTTCAAATACTCCTTCGTCCGTGCGTTCTTCTTATCACGCCTGGCGCGATTCTTTTTCTGGTTCTTGCCCGGCTTTGCTTGGCTCTCCATCGTCTAGAGTTAAATTTTCAAATAATTCCCAAGATAAATCATTTTGTATAATCAAACAATCCTCCTCCTGAAGAGGTTGGGGTGGATTTTCTCGAGGCTTTATTTCAATTTCACGATCGCGAGCTCTATGAGACCATTGAGGTGTACAATTGCGTGGCGCAACATCAACCGTGATTTTATTCAGAGAATTTTCAACCCGTTTGATCTGTAACTTCAATCGTTTGATTTTCCTATTCAAGCGCTGCCTGGCGCGTCGAGCTTGCGATACCGGCATCTTGAACTGTAATGAACACACAAAAAAAATCCAATTTGTAATCAAACTTGTGCAATTATTACGTCTATAAATTTAATCTTATGACCAATTTCTATGAATCATAATAGGCTTAAAAGTGAACTACTCAAGATGATACTAATTACTCATTTATTATTCCAAAATACCAAGGATTTCATACAAGAAAGTTATAGATTATCTTATTGTTATCACTTAATAATTTCCGCGTGATCTAGATCTGTTATTCAAGTTACGCTGACTATAATAAGCCCTAGCGGATTTATAGGTTTCCAATTCACGAGCTAAATGTCTGATGACGCGGTCCATCCGGTGGAGTCTTGCATATACTCCATCTAATTCACGGCGATAATGGGCGGCTTCTGTTTCCCATTGGTGGATTTCTTTCATGTTTTCTCTAGCTAAGGCGTATGTGACTCTACTTCGGAATTCTGTTTGGTTGTAATCCATCCATTTTCGATCCATATACGATCTGTATGAACCCCATTCTTTGGCGAGATCCTCTGAGGGCGGCCCTCTAGAGCCAACTGCAGGCAATGGGAGGTTTCTGGATTGGGAAGATGATTGCCTCGCCATGATGGATCTATAACAAACGAAATTGACGATTTTTCTTTTCAATCTTCCCTCCGGTAGTACGGGCGCAATGATGAGAAATGGAACTGACCACGAAAAGTCTTAGTGAGTTCATCAGTCAATTCGCACGTGGACGGTTCGATAATTTTCGTTATTATGTAAGGGCCTTCGTAAACCGACAAAAACTTCGCTGTGATGCCTTTTTCGGCGTATGATATATTATATGCTTTGACCAGAACTTCTTGGCCCAAACCGTAAGTATTTAAGGGTTTTTCAGAATTATGTTTGTTTGCTCGTTTCAAACCTTCTCTTTTGAGATTTTCAGCAGCAAATATCAAAAGTTGGTCACGATTTACCATTTCGCGTTCAGGGCGCACTAAGTATTTTTGCCACATCCGTGTAGGCTTAATCCCGAGTTGCAGTTCTTTCGGAGTGCATTTCGTCACCGAGTGATGCACTTCATTCAAAATGTCCTGTATTACCGGCACATACTTTGCCCAGGATTTGTGATTAGTTTTAACTAAACTTCGAAAAAACGTTCCTAACTCCTTCATGACCCTTTCAACGACATTGCTCTGAGGGTGTCTTATAGACGAATAAATTGCCTGAATATTTTGTTCAGCTAGGCGCTCCTGCCATTTCGGTGACGTATACTGCGACCCGTGATCCATCTGAATCCGTCTCGGTCTACCGTATTTAGGTATGTAATCTCCAAAGAGTTTTCGCAGAATCGTTCGAGTATCCTCCTTACGAATGGGGTACAACACGACAAACTTTGTGAAAACATCGAGAATAACGAATAAATA
The DNA here is from genome assembly GCA_029851415.1 of Eretmocerus hayati. Classification (NCBI taxonomy): domain Eukaryota; kingdom Metazoa; phylum Arthropoda; class Insecta; order Hymenoptera; family Aphelinidae; genus Eretmocerus; species Eretmocerus hayati. Next base: position 105,273,978 of record CM056742.1, read on the forward strand.
TCGAACTCCCCCTATAGACGTCGGTAAAGGTCCATAGAAATCGACTGAGATAAGATCACCCGGCCCTTCTGGCAAAATTGGGCGAGTCTCGATATGATTTCCAAGGTTATAAGTCTTTTTCCGTTGGCATGAGTCACATGCTCGGAGTAACACGGTAGCATAATGCTTTAGATTTGGAAAATAAAATTCCTCCTCGATCATTTTTGCACATTTGAAAGCCCCAATATGTCCGTATACCTCGTGTACGTCGATGATCAGGTTCCGAGCGAGTGAGTTGGGTAACACCATTTTATAATCGCCTTTTACTAAAATGTCTTTATATATTTTATAATCCCTCACGGTTGCATCGCCCTGTAATTTTTCGATGATAGCTGATATAGTTGTATCTTTGCGTTGCTCATTTCGAATGTCCTGTATCCGACGCATCACTTCGGGCGTAGGTTTCCGGGCTAATACTAGGCTAATGAGAAGGTCATGTGTTTCGCGATTATCGTTCGGATCACATATTCGACTAAGAACATCTGCAGCAACGTTATGTTTTCCGGGCACCCACCCGATGGATAGATCGTAGTCTTGAATTGCAAGGGACCAGCGCGTCAATCTACACTGAGAAACCGATAGAGTTGTCCTGAGTATAAGATATTAACTATTAGTATACGTATACTAGAATTTGCTGGGACTATACTCATATTCTCCCTGAGTGTCGATATACTAATAGTTAGTATACGGCTGATCACTGCAATTCCTTTCACTGTCCGATTTAGTTTGCTGGATTTCTATCGAATATCATTGTTGTTGATGATATTTTCCCGATATCTGGTCCCATTTCGGCTATATAATGAAACAATTCGGATTTGTCGCGAAAGAAAAATAAATAATTGAGATATATGTTTCAAGTAGAATTCATAAAATTCATTGTATTGAACAATTATGCGTTAACTGAACCCTTGAATGTTCAAGTAATCTCCAAACTGATCTTTTTTCTGATTGGAACTGAATGGAGACTCCGATAGACTCCTTCTATTATTCATTTTGTAACAATGCTGACAAAAGTCAGCACATATCCTCGAATAAGAGGAGTGAACTTTAATAGGTTAGTTACCGGTGAGCTCCGAATAATCCGAGTCACAAATCTTATTTATGATACAAAAATATCTCTTCAATGAATTATAGTTGATCATATTTTGACTCAAAACTTGCACAAAGACAAGTCTGAATAACATAAAAAGTGAATTCATAATAGGTATGTTGAGACAGCAGCAGCCGATGTTTACTTTGCGATCTTCGCGGAATGTGATGATAGCGCCACCTCGACTCTATGTATATTCTTTTGGAGTATCATATACTAACTATTAGTATATCGAGACTAGAGAGAGCTTGATGGCGAAGTCCCATCTACTATCCCGAATACTCAAGCATACTGTATCGGAATGTAATAGTTACTGTATCGCGTATACTTGATACAACTTTCAAAATATACTACTGGCTACTATATCGGTCTCTCAGTGTAGCATTCAAAAATCTACAGGTCATTAAATATTTCAAGGCTTTATGGTCCGTCATGATTTGAATTCTCGTACCATGTATATATGATCTATATTTTGACAAACTCCATACAATACTTAATAGCTCCTTCTCTGAAGTTGTATAACGTCTTTCAATTGGGGTGAGAGAACGACTAGCCATTGAAACTACCCTCAACTCACCCTCATATTCTTGGTACAGTACCGATCCTATAGCCCTGTCCGAGGCATCACTATATATCGTATAACCTAATTCTCTGCGAGGGTGATTTAAGAACATTTCGTGCGAAAATAATCCCTTAACCCTTTCGAAGTGATTCTGATGCTCGTCTGTCCATCTCCATTTGACACCCGACCGAAGCAACTCAAGCAATGGGCTTGTTTCTTCAGCCAGTTTGTCAGTGAATTTGGCGCAAAATTGGACTAAACCCAGAAACCCTCGAAGTTGCTTCACGTTCTTAGGACTGGGGAATTTTTTTATACAATCTAGTTTCTCTGGATCAGGTCGGAGTCCTTCAGTACTTAGGATGTGGCCTAGAAATTTGGTCTCTGTTTTTACTAAAACTTCTTTTTCAAAATTCATTGTAATTCCCTCTTCTAAGACCGCTTCAAATAATAAGGTCAAATGCTCAAGGTGTTCTTCAAAATTTCGAGATATCACTAACCAATCGTCGACAAAATCTTTGACAAATTTACTCAGTTTCTTTAGAATTCGATAAGATGCTCGTTTCAGTGCTGCACCGCTTATTTTCCATCCGAACGGCACTCTCCGATGCCGGTATGAAATTCCCCGGCATAAGAAGCCTGTATATTTTCTACAGCCCTCCGTTAATTCGATCTGATGAAAGCTAGCGACCAGGTCGAAACTGGACATAATTCCGATTTCTGGACAAGACCTGAAAAATTCGTCCACATCCTCTGATCCCTCGTGATCTGCTTCGCATCTCGAATTTGGTTCCCGAGCATCAAGGCATAATCGAACGTCCCCATTCCGTTTGATAACTACAACAATTGGATTTATATACTCGGTCTCGCCGCGTTCAATTATTTCTAATTCGACCATTCGATCAACTTCATCGAAAACCTTACTTTGGTACGCTATAGGGATCGGATATGATTTTGCTTTATATGGCTCTGTGTTTTTCATCTTAATCTCATATTGAAAATCTTTGAATTTACCTGGCCTTTTACTGAAAACTCTACGGTATTTCATCAAAACTGCAATGAGCTTCCGCTTTTGGTCTTCGGATAATGGCAACGCCTCGACTTTATTCGTAATCTCCTGATCAGTAGGTCCATCATAATTCGCGTCCATTGGGCTGTCGGAGTACTTCTCAGTATCGTCGTTTTTAGGTCCTAACGGAGAGGATTCGTCTGAAACGTAACCATCATCGATCTGTTTGATACAGTTGATTTCCAAATAAGCTTGTGCACAAATTTTACGTATGTTTCTGAACTCTAGTGGATCGATCTGTCGACGATCGTAAGTTATGTTAATCTTTCGATTATCAATTTTGAAATTGATTTCACCGCGACTAAAAGACAAATCAGCATCGAGCTGCACTAATGTTCCCACCCCGAAAATACACTCATTCACAAGCTTGGGTATCACGAGGAAATCTATCTCCACTTCAGCTCCCCCAAATTCTACTACGGCTCGAAATTGGCGCTTAATTTTCATAGATTTTTCCCCCGTAAACCCGCTAGCATGCAAACCCGTTACCGGAAAAGTGGGAAAAATTTTCCAATTTTCAAGATTCTTCAAATAAACATCTTCTGCAACACATGTGATCTTGCTACCCGAATCTATCAAAACTCGGATTTTTTTTTTCTTAATTGAGATTTCTATCTCAGGACATTCAACTTTATCATTGACAATTTCTTCATTCGTGTATAACGATTCATCCAGTAATTCTTCCCGAGAAAAAACCGAGTTCACTTGCAAATATTTAGTCTCACCATCATTCTTCATGCCAGATCGCAGAGATATGGTCTCACACTTTGCACTACTACCTCTAGGCCCTATCAAGTCAGCGCTTTCAACGATCGTGGTTTGCTTCGAATTTTCAAAGTTCTCAAGTTTCAGCGAGTCCAAACCAATTTCTCGATTGCATTCATTCTCCAACTGACGCGAGTCCAAATTCAATCCCGAATTCAATTCATTCTCAAGCTTAGACGAGTCCAACAAATCTTCTCGTTCCCCACTACTTTGACAGCTAACCGACCTAATCCCCTGGGTTTCATTGACTAAAATATGCACATCAGCCTGCCCCTCGAGACATTTAGAAAATGACTCGACTCCCTTTGCATTGTCCAACGACCTATTCTCGGGGGCCGGAACCATGGACGCTTGATTTTTCTTACTTCTTTTTCTGTATTTTTGACCCATACGCTTAGTATGTGTCGTTGCAATAGGATGTTCTAGATTGTTTTTACTAATTGAATCTGAAAATGTTTTATCGTCATTTGATTGTATGGGTTTAATTGCAACGACTATTCGTTTTCCGAGTTGTCGTCGCCGCTTGCATCTTTTTCTGAAATATTTATTTCATTTACGGCTCGTTTGTTCTCTGCAAAACGTGAATTATTTTGTGAATTCGAGCCCCGATTACCATGGTTTTGTGTATTTCGTGTATCCGTTTCGCGTTGAGTGCTGTCTCGGTTATTCGCGGGTGTGCGCTGCGGTATTCGAGATTGCGTATTCCGTTCAACTGACGAAGCACGTTCGCGATCTGATATACGATCGGCCGAGTTACCACGAATACGTGATGGGTCTGGCGTTGGTGCACGTGGGATATGAGGTCCACCTTGTAAATCCCGTGATGTGTCGCGATCATTCCGACGATGGTCATAATTATTTCGCTGATTATGATCAGAGTATCTATTTGGACGAGATTGTGAATTTTCTTTGAAATTTACGTATTTTGTATTGGGCTTTACAGAATTTAATTGACCTGCAAGTTCAAAAGTATCCAACAGATTGACTAACTCATCGATCGTTCTAATATCGCGTAATAATATTGATTGCTGAATTTGCTCATCAAAATGTCGCGCAAATCGTCGCACAATGAAACATTCACTTGGTGCGTCATCGAGTTGTCGGACTTGATTGTATAATTTCATAATATATTCGCTTCGTGAGAAGTTTTTCTCAGCTCGGTAGAAGCCATAGTCTAAGTTTTGTCTGATTTTGTCTTGCACGATCGGGTTCCAATAACGATGCAAAAATTTATTTTTGAACTCATCAAAGGAATTTATGGTGGGCTCTACATATATCCACCATTCATATGCCGCATCCTTAAAAGCTTGTGTTAACGCAAATTTCAAAGTTTGCACACTATCGTCCATGACAAATAAATATCTTGTCAAATCATTTAAGAATTGTCTCGGTTTGTCAGCGGGTGCAGCTGAAAATTTCGGAAGATCAAATTTCAAGCGTGGAGAAAGTGGCGTGTGTGTTCCCGGCCCTGCACGTACTCGCTGTAATGTATTATTGATTCTGACGTGTTCACGATTCACGGTGTCTCGGAAAATGTCGTGTTGATTTTGCAATTCTCTAATACGGTCGACACATTGTTCGTTGGCTCTCGTTAGTGTTGCCGTACTCTCTTGCAAGTTTTCAGCACTCACTTGCACGCCTTCTAAACCTTCCGAAATGAAAATAATGTCCCGTTCATTAGATGCAACACGATTGCGAATCGATCGTTGCTCTTCTTCATATCGATCAGTTTTCTTGGTAACTCGATCTAATTCGACAGTAATGTTTTCCATTCGGCGCCACAAGGCTTGATTTCGAGAAGCTAACCGCATCATAATGTCACGTGTTTGACCGGCGAATTGTTGACAATACGCGTCTTCACGCCCGTCGCCGATTTCTGATTGCGTGGTCAAAATTTCATTGTCCGATAACTCATTATCAAAATCGTGTATTTGGTCATCGTCATTAATTAATTTTCGTGAGACGTTTGATGCTACACGTTCTGTAATATTACTCAATGACACAGGCCGTGATAAATTATCGTCTGCCGGAAAATCACGCGCGCGAGCCCGCGTCGTCCGTTGTATAGATTCATCGCATTTTTGCTTCGATTTTGTCTTTGCTTTACTCGGCGCTTTCGGCATAGTTCCGGTCGCGGCAGCTGCTTGCCCGGGTGCACACGGTAATACAAAACCCTCATTATCGACTTGATTCCCTTGTTGCTGTGTGGATGATTCATTACCGCTAGCGTGTGACTGAGCGGCCTCTTGCTCAGTCACTCGCTCTGTGCTGGCATTATTTTGGAGATCATTTTCATTATTTCGACCTGATGTAGATGATGCGCTCGCATTGCTGTTTTTCCGCATAGGCGTCCGCTCGACCCCCATTGTGTGTCTACGTATATATATATACTCCGGAAAAGACACTAGAGGCGATGTGGTAGTCGAATATTTAGTCTATTTGCCAATGTATGTATATGTATATGCTATATAGAATACGGGTCTTCACTCTCGAGTGAACACGACCAGCATTGGAGCGAATTTATTCTAAGCTGTATCATAATAGAGGCTTATTGTCGAGAGGTGATCGTTACTTTTCCTTGTTGATATACCAACGACTAATGATTATATATGTTCGATCATTCACTTCTAAGAAATGTAAACAAATCGATTACCTCTCGTCAATTTCTCGACTTTGGACTAAACGAGATCTATAGCTTTTGTTTCTGGAACACTTGAAACAAAATATTCTTTTCAACTCGGCTAAATAACAACTTTGATTCATATATGTTTCAGATAGACGGCTTCGCAATTATAAATTTTCAAATTATCACACCCAAATTTTTGATAAAACATAATGAATTTTTCACTGAGAATTCTCAGAAATTCTTGAATTTTGAGTACAGTTCGAGTTCTGAATTCGTGTCCCACCAGGGGTACCATTTGAGATGTTGTAAATATCTTTAATATTTACACGAGCAAACGGTTTGCAGAATTCGTCTTTGCAAACGTGACTAGCTAGAAAACACCGCTGTACTTACTCTTGTTTTCTGCTCACCTCGACCGTGCCCATCTCACGCATCGATCGATGACCGGGAGATCTGGAACTGTGTGTACTGCACTCTACTACAAAATTGCTTTAAGAGCATTCTAAAGCCACATATCATTCAACATAAAAAAAAATATGATCGATATTGATCATGATAGCTAAGCAAAGCCGAAATCATGCATGCAATCTAATTGTTACTCTACTCTATCCAAGTGGCTGCGTTTTGACTCCTCAGCCGAAAGATTTTAATACAAACCTGAAAATAAAGTCATGATATTTTTGGGAATTGAATTATTGGGTGAGATTCTCAGAGATAGATTTTGTAACTATTTTGACCAACATTTATTACTACAAATTATAAATTTCCAATGAAGTTAGTTATATTGATTCTAGATAATTCAAATCCCACGATCGTGATCGTGTACATAGAATTTAATTGGATTTATAGCATCTGGATAGCTTCGAGAGCTTACTGGTCTGTAGATGCCCACGGCTTCATCATTGAAGGCCCAAAATTACCGTCTAACTGAAACACATTGAATCAGTACGTATTAGTACTCTTGCAAGTGAATATTGTATTCAATTCGCAATTGCTATAATAATTTATGGCCGAAATGATTTTAAAACGCGCATATCATTAGATAGCTAAGCGCACAGATTTTATCCGATGAAAAATTCCTAATATGACGAACCCGTGATTTTACTGCCCTATGGGGGAAACGTTTCGGAACTCGTGCACTGGGTGATGTACCGGTCTCTTTGCCATGGACAATATTTTCCACCACGTGGTGAGATTGTCCTGAGACACAGTAGCTGCGCAGTGTGCCGAGCCCTAGACCTAATCGCGTGTTTTATTTGGGGATTTTAATTAGATGCCACTGCGTATCATCGTACGCCTGTAGAATCTAATCCGCGCCTCAACCATCCACCCCAACTGCGCCTCTAGGACGCCTGTAAAGGTGTATTAGACTTACTTTATTTCTCAACTCGTACAAATCACTCGAGCTCCTTGATACCGGGTCGAGTACCTGTTCCGCTTGGCAGCCAATTCCAAAACCTTAGCCACTCGGCGATCCAAAGACGAGAGAGCCCCTCTAGCTCGTGTCGTCGCAGATATACCCAGAGCTCAAGCGATTCCCACTTTTGTGATAAATAGGGCGGCGCGTCAATTCTTCGATGGGCCGACCTAATCGGTTGCGTAAACGCGCGATATTCATGCTCGCGAACCAATTTTGCGCATCATTAACATGCAAGCTAATTAATGTGAGTTTTTCGGTGGGAGTGAGAAAAGTAGAGGGAAAGCCACGGGTGATTTCACATACGCACTTCGGCGCGAATATTCAAAAATATACATTTTCTAGTCTACTCTAGAATTAATCAACAAAGCAGTGCGCATGCACCAATTCAGCTATATGTTATTTTTCTTTTAACCACCACCACACATATATGAAGCTACTTACACGACTGGTCTGCCATTTTTCACAGATAGATGACTGAAAATGCTTACAAAGGTTAAATCTATAATATCTTGAAAATATGCATATGTTGCAAGATGGTCGTCCGTGGTTACAATGGTGAGAAGAATGTTGAAACCATCATTATTTTCATGGGGTCTTCTGGGGATTAGAAAAGAAATTCTGGTCCACTACGATCGGAAATCGAATTATCTAAACTTTAAGGCATGGAATAGAGGCAACCGATTCCAAGGCTTTGGTCAATATCCTATTGATTAGTTGACGCGATTACCATGAAAACGCGATCTCGTAGGTCACGAACCGATATTTCTAGTCCATTTCACAAGCTCCCCAAGTTCACGTCGAGTTGGCTCGCTCACGAAATCAAAGTGAGATTATGGATGATCTGGAAACCTTTGTTGACAGTAAAAAATCAAGAAAATGATCATTCCACAACCGATTTCAGTCAAAAAATACTAGAGGTGAATTTTCAGCAAGCAAGGAAGGAATTGTCTCTCTGAATTTTACTTCATTCATGCAATGAAAATGATTCTGCAAGCTTAGAGAGCCAAAATCGACTTGACACACTTTCTTATATCATCTATTATGATTTTTCCCCAAAGTTCTCAAGAGTGAACTGGAGTCACCGTGCAACTCGTAGGTGTGCCCGAGGTATTTGTGCTCTTCGCAACCGAGTTTCGTGAGGTAGTTCATCTCTTAAGTGATTATTAACTTCAATCGTAAACTAGGCGCAGTCATTTGGCTCACGGCAATTTGTTCGCGAGATCGGGGCCTAAACCGATAAATCTTGTAGATGAGGAAAAGTAAGGGTCTTTTGGGTTTTACGCCATTCGTGGCTGGAGAAAAAATTCGTCGAATCTGGGTTATGATTTTATAGTGGCTCGCACTTCCGCACATCGATAGGCACACGCGTCTAATGCCAAAAATATGACGGTATACATTTAAATGAATATATTTGCTTAGTTCAGAACCATTTTTGAGGTGGGGTCTTTTGGGATTGAGGCTGGAAAAGCCTAAATCACGCGCGGGTAACATCGCGCGGATGAAAATCGACTCTTATGCATCTTCTTCGACTTGAAATTGGGGCGACTCGGGGAAAATACCACCCGTTCTAGGTTAAACCCATTGTGGACTATGTCTGAGGATTTTTGTTTTTGGCCTACCGCTCCAAGGAATGCGCTGAAGGCCATTCAACAGGAATGTCAACGAATCGTGAGAACTACCCATAAGCCGCTGCGAAAAGTAGAGTTGATCCTGTAGTATTCCAATAAGTTTGATTGATGTAAATGATTGAATTTCAATTGATCGGCTTTTGCCAATAGCCTTGTGTCAACAAATTTCGCTGACTCATGTCATAGATCGAGTTGAATTACTTCAACTCTTTTACCAGCTGCCAAATCTCACGCCTTGCGCGCATCCTCTCCCACATCATAGCCTCGGGTGGCCCACAAGCCCGAGGAGTTTGTCACGCCACCGCTAGGTGACGTCCATCCTTGCCCGCAACCGAAACAGAGCACCGTGTTTTCAAAACCGGTGCCTCAACCAACTTCCACGACGACCCCTCCGGCTGGACTTCTACAGCACTGACGTGCTCGAGAGACCACCGGACGCGTACCCACACCCAGGTCCACTTTTTCAGCGCTGACGCGCTCGGGAGTGTTCAGACCTAGTGGCAGTCCACATCTGTCCCTCGGGCTGATGTTTGAGCTGTTCTTCGGCACTAACGCACCCGGGAGCTCTTACGTCGCTCGGGCGGACTCATCACGTCGGAGTCCACCCTCGACCCAGAACCACCCCGGATGTCCGTGACAAGCTCTACGGACCCAACCGGATCGGACGACCACAACGCTGATAGCCGAGCCTCCTACGGATCGGAGCCTCAACCCAGGATGTTGGGAACCGCCAGCCTCACGCGATGTTGGCCCCAATGGCGCGCGTTTTAACCCTGGAGTTTCGATGGGGTTCGCTGGAGCGACACCCACGGTTCCAGCCAAGCCCGCTCAGACCAGTCCGCACGAGTACCATCCAAGCTTCGTCTCGGAGTAGACTCCGGGAACCACCAAACTGCGACATCAGCTCTTTTCAGGGCTAATCCACAAACCCAAATCGGCCCTTTTCAGGGCCATCAACCTTCTACCGTTCGAACCACTGTTGTGGCCCACGCAGTTGCCTCGTGGCGCAAGCCATCCCGGTAACAACTCGAACTATGCACCTCCAAGCCTCGTATGGATGCGAGGTTAACTTAGAGGATTTTGATGGAAAGTGTAAGGGTGAGAAGAGACACATGGAAAAAATGTTGACTCTACGCTAGATTGCTGTGCGTTTCGCCATTCCTCGTCAGATCTGGCTTGTCAAAGGGACAGACGATCTGCCGAGGTTAGTCCCCGACGCACTTGGCCTAAGTGTCCGGACGTCGAGCTCTTGAACGGCTTTATATATGAAAGTCTTACATGCGCAAGCGCTTGCGAGAAAGGTGATTTTGACCCGCTGTTTTTCTTATCATCTTTCTCGCAAGCGCTTGCGCATGTAAGGCTTTCATATATAAAGCCGCTTAAGAGCTCGACGTTCGGCCACTTAGGCCAAGTGCGTCGGGGACTAACCTCGGCAGATCGTCTGTCCCCTTGACAAGCCAGATCTGACGAGGAATGGCGAAACGCACTGCAATCTAGCGTAGAGTCAAAATTTTTTCCATATGTCTCTTCTTAACCTTACACTTTCCATCAAAATCCTCCAAGTTAACCTCGCAACCATACGAGGCTTGGAGGTGCATAGTTCGAGTTGAAGTATTTCAACTCGATCTATGACATGAGTCAGCGAAACTTGTTGACACAATGCTACTGGCAAAAGCCGATCAATTGAAATTCAATCATTTGTAATTCCCACCAGTGATAAATACAGTACTTGATCGTATCAATCGAGTACGAATATTAGTTTGATTGATGTAGGTGATCAGAGAGTTTCCGATTTAGTCAGAATTTTTCCTCTGAGCTTGCCTAAATTGATCATTAGTCACATTCTCGTGGCAATGCATTCTTATGATTTATGTGGATAGAGGCAATAGATTTGGAAAAATTCTCTACGGATAGTCAATTAGCCAACTATTATCTTCATGAAGCCAGAACAGATATTGAGTGTATGTAGTTGCACAGCGTGAAGATAGGGTATTATTCACAGAGAAGAAGCAGCTTTTATGTGGATGAGCAGTGAACGATTGAGCTTAGTTATACTCATTGTAAACTCACTCTTGTCCCAAGCACAATGTTAGGGGCGCATGACTGGCAGAGAAAATTTTGCCCGATTCTCCATTAACATGTTCTGACAGAATTCTTTCGTTTAAGTTACTCAGTCGCAATTGCTGCTTCAGCTATGTTTGTCATAGGATGATGAATTGAAATATAGTTTTGTGTGTTGCACAGAAGGGCCTTAACAGTAATGTGTACATCAATTCTGCCTAGAATTGTTGTCCCCTTCAATTTGGATTTGATGGGTTGAAGGAAGTCCATGGACAAGTTTGTAGGTCCTCGGATCTTACAAACTCCCCAGTAACAGTGAATATTCCAGTAATATTTCTCCCCTAATGAGTTCAACTGGAGAGATGTTTGTGAATTGTACGAACTTCTGGGACTTGGGGAGAATTTTTGGCTTGCACAACCCTAGCATTCACAAGGAGAACCCGGATAGCGTAACTTTACAAATAAATTGTGGAGGAGTTGCATCAAACAGAGTGGAGTTTACATTCATTCTATTCAAGGGTGTTTCCCACAGTTTGGATGGATGTAACAGTCTTCTGGCGAATTCTCTCACAACTTGGTAATCGAGTATCAGGGGGAATTTTCTCTGCTAGTCATGCACCTCTAACGTGGTGCTTGTGTCAAAAAGGAGTTTACACCCAAGCTTCATTGTTTACAGCTCATCCACAGAAAAGCAGATTCATCTATAGCAACAAGATTATCTTCGAATTGTACACTCGAGACTTGTCTTAAGTTACAATTGAGACCTGTGTTGAGTTAGTGAAGATAATAGTTGACTTGGTGAGACTGGTCAAATATATTTGCAAAGCAATTATTGAATTGAATTACCTCTATTCCCAGAGATCACGGGGACTGTAACGATTGAGTGGTTCAGGCAAATTCAGCAGGAACATCCTAGCTGAACCAAAAACTCACTCATTATGAACATTGATCAGACTTACTAGAAAACTGCAGGATCATCTCTGGTTTCCGCACTGACTTATGCTTCTCCAAAACGGGATGCGAGTTCCGAAACGAATACTCGACGATGCCTACGACTTCTGCAGCTTTCGAAATGTATGAAGAGAAGATCGAGCGTCCTCCTCCCTTACATATCTCTATCTCGTAGATTAGCGGCAAGCGCAGGTCGAGCGGAGCGAGATGGCTCGAGCAGATATGTTATACCTGTCTGGGATTTCCTCGGATCCGCCCGCGATTCCAAGAATACGCTCGCCGGTCTCCCACTCACTACGGCACGTCTACAACTCCTGCTAATCGCAAAAACCCGGTTGCTCGGACCGGAAATCCGGTTGTGGAAAGGAACACGCCCAAAGACTAGGGAGGCGATCGAACCCGCGAATACCCAGATATCCTGCCGAGGAAGAATGGACCCCAAAACCTAGATGAACAAATAAACCCACGGATACCGAGATGCTCAGACCAGATGTTCTGCCGAGGAAGAATGAACCTCTAAAATCTAGGCAAGCGAATATAACCGCGAATATCCAGATGCTCGGACTGAGATCTCTGCCGGGTAGAAGTGCGCTCCAATATCAACCCGCGAATACCCGTATGCTCGAATCAGATGTTCTACCGAGAAATAATCGACCACAAAACCTAGGGAGGCAACTAATCCCGCGGATACCCAGACGCTCGGACCGAGAGCTATGCCGCGAGAAGGATCATCCCCATCAGAACCGCGAATACTGAGATGCTGGCATCGAGATCTACCGTGTAGCAGTGAGCCCCAATGTAGACCCGCGAATACCCAGATGCTCAGGCCAGATGTTCTGCCAGGGAACAATCAGGCTCGTTCTACATAAAGTGCGCTCAGTGCGTGAGCGTACGCGCATACGCTTGCGCTCAAAGCATTTGATGCAGGGAATTTCATGGAGCAGCCTCACCAGTCGTTTTCCACTAGGCATTCACACAAGAGAAAAGTTGGTTGATGATTGGTGGACCCCGAGTGACATTATTGAGCCAACAAATCAAGTTTCTCCATGTTTCTCCATGAACAAATAGAGAACAATATCAGCGTTGGCCACGCGAGCCTTTCCGGAGAAAATTCTAGTTAAGCAAGGGTTTCGCGATTCAGTATCCGGATTGGTGACCACTCATCTCGCTCTTGCCTATTTTCTGATCCCAAACAAAGTTACAGTGTTCGAAAACTAAAGACGGGTGGTCACCAATGCAGATACTGAGTTGCAAAAACTTCGCTCAACTTGGATTTTTTCCCGAAAAGGC